>JARFJA010000001.1:36587500-41587500 GCA_036326145.1 Rhagophthalmus giganteus | reverse complement strand
TTTTTGCGAAGAACACGGTAACGAAGCGGTTAATTCTGAACGTTATAGGATTACGTCCGAAAATTTTGCATGTCATAAAATTTGGAAAGTTCGGATTATTGTAAAGACAAATCACGAACGTTTTAAAATTAGCGATAACGAGATACACCTAATTTCCAAATTTGACGATATTCCTGACGGTTTTCTTTAAGGCTTCAAATGGCATCCCTGTGTAGTCGGTCGAAAAATGAGGAAATTGTACGTACCCAAGTAGCAATCCAATATTGGACCAAATATAGGCTAAATTGGCCCAATATAAGATCAATTATGAAAATGCAATATCCCTACATTGGCCCAACCTTGAGCCAATCAGTAGCCAATATCTATCGCTACTTGACTGGCAATTGATCAGAAGGTGTGCGATGCAAAATTTGATCGATACAAGAATGTACGCGTTATCGAGGAACTTGTGTAAAGTAAGTCTTAGAAAAACATTAGTCAATTGTTTTTGTTTTAATTTTTAAAAAAATCTTTATAGAATATCAAACTATTATAATACTAGGTACATTATTTCCACTCAAAATACAGATTTTAAGCCACTAAACAAAGGATATGCTTTAAGATGTTGAATATAGATACATTTTGAATAAGCACGTAAGTATTTTATTTTATCTCATTGTAAATTTTGGGATATAAGTAGGTATTTGATCACGATAAAATTTAAAGAGAGCGATTTTAAGAGGTAATCGAACCTTTTTACTGTCGAAAAGTAAAGTTGTATCGTCGGATTGTAAAATTGTAAGTTGAAAAGTTGTTTCTACATTATTTATTACCACTTTTAACTGAAACAATTTATGTCAAGTAAATAAATTAATTTAGAATTTAATAGAATGTATTTCCCTATACCTATACTTTGTCCATATAGATTTTACGTCAATACCTACACCGAAAATGCAAACAATACAGATAAATACAGCAAATGGTAGTGCAGGTAGAACCCTCATATATTTAGTCATACATTAGACTTTTCGAACACCGATTGTGGGATTTGGGGAAGGTGGCAAAACTTTTTAAAAGGTGTGCAATACGATGGTATTTTTAGCGAATTTTGATAGAAAATAAAGCTATTGCAGCCTATCGGATGACGGGACTCAGACGTGTCCTTTTGGTTTTCTTCGATCTCGATTTCTATAATCACGAAAATATAGGTCATTCATTTTGGGTCGGTCATATACATAATTAATTTTTTGTGACATGATTCAGTCGCAATTTTGATCGTAGGAGGCAACGGACATTTGGCATTTCGACAACGTATTGTCTTTACGATAACGAAGGACGAGTTCGTTAACCAACCAAATCGACCGACCCGTTTCAAAATGGCGGCCGTTCAAAGATAAAATTAAAAAAATTCTAATCTCCGTTATTACTCATCGGATCGATAATATGAAACACGTTTCGGAACCGGCATAAAATTCTCTATCGATCGTGTCTCTTTATAATTTTCGATAGAATGCATCGTTTTCGAAGTAATCGAAAAAAAGTGATATTTTTTTAATTTTTATAAATTTCTCTCATAAATATTATTTTTCAAAAAATGTATTTCTTTCGAGAAAAATTAAAAAAAAAGGAGTTTTTTGACATGCGACATGAAAATTCGATACCGAGGCTTGCGCGCGGTCGGGTTTTAAAAGTTCAACTTTGTAACTACAACTAAATGGAGCTACAACAGTGTCTCCAACCTTGTGTTTAGTTACGCAATTCAGTCTCGCTTGTTTCGATCATTGTTTCGTGGCGCCTACAGTTCCCGCGAGACATGTACATATATCCCAATAAATTTACATCTCGTATTTATTATTCTATAAACTTGTAACGGTTATTAAATATGGTAGCAAAGTCGGATTTACGTAATAGATTTATAAATTTGTTTAAATCAGGCATTGTTTAGTAAATTAAATAATAGAAAATAAAATATCTACAGTGTGTTCAGAATGAAACATAACTTTTAATATTATTATTAAAACGAAATAATGCTCAATTTTTTGATACGTCACGTGCTTAACAGGCACTAATAGATTGTATTTTTTGTAGAAAGTCAAAATTGCTTGTATATAATATTTCAATATTCTTTCAAAATCTCTTACAATTAGCAAAAATATTTTTAAATTTGCGCGTTCGATAGGGAACCAAAGAAAACAGAAAACAGGTGCGCGATTTTGGAGAGAGTTGAGGTGACAATGGAGTGACATTTGATAAACATTAAAAGTTGATTATGGCGATTGTGAATTCGTGTTTTTTTTTTAATTGACTAGTACTACTATTAAATTAGTGCGTACCATTATTTTGTTAACAAGCAAGGCATAGGTAGATTCTTTGTAAATATTTTTTTATAAGGATATAGTTTTTAAACCAGAAGAAGAAAGTATTTGCAAGCTCGTTTATTTAATAAATATCGTTAAAGCTATTTATTCTAATTGTATTATTAACCGTAGGTATAATTCCTAAAGCTGCTTACTCGGCTTTTTAAATTATTTATTTCGTTTAAAAATAAATTAGATAAGCTTATTATTGAGTCCCATGAATTGAATCAAACCAGGTTATTCGTTGAAGTTTTATTCAACATTTGTTTACTAAATTCAGTTTCAATTTCGGTATTGGTGAATCGATTTAAGTGTGTTGTTTCTTCTCAATACACGTTTGTACTCTATTTTATACAGGGTATGTCACGATGATATTCTGTTAGAAGAATAATGAAAATTACGAGACTCCATTTGAAATAAGGTTAATTTGACGTTAATTTCAAGAGATCGTTCAACCTCAATTTTTGTTATACGAAATCAAAACAATTCTTTGACTTTTTCAAATAATGTTACATTAAGAAAAAAATAATAAATTAATATAAATGATGTAGTTCGTGATTTGGAAAACAATAACTGCAATTATGATATTCTCTTCGACAGTTTCTATCACGATATACATAGATGCGCCAGAAATAATAGATTTAAATAATTTTATTGTAATAAGCACTGAAAGCGATAGCTACAATCGGGTGCAGAATTAATGTCACCGATCGCGAGCATTACGCGGTCACACACGACGCAACGCACGAATTATCAGAATATTTAAAGAACAATTTTGTATTTGTAATTCGCCTCACTCGTCGTAAATACTTTTTTTTAGATGTACGTATTCATTGTGCCGTGTATTGCTTGTTCAATGCTCGTGATTTTCGACATTAATTTTGCATCCGACTATACCGAAATAACTTACAATTATGGTTTTTGGTGTTCCTGTTTTATACAACGAAAACTTTACACATTTTGACTTGTTTGATTGAACTTGAAATTATTCATTTTAAAGTTTGTTTCATTTCAACTCCAAAGTCACTTTGATTTAAAGGAAACTTTAATAAACTAATTATAACAGTAATACCTACATAATATGCGACCTGACTCGCTTAAAATTTGCTGAAATTTAACAAGGAGCGTTATTGCTTGTTTGACAGTTGTTTGCTATACAGAGTGATTCAGAATTCATATTACAAAGTTCTACGGTGTATAAAGTAGGTAAATACACATTTGTTTATAAAATAATGCCCGAAAATAAACCGTTTATGCCCTACAAACGTGAAAAGTTGTGAGGTTTTATTGGTGTTTTGTATTAGTTTACGCATGTAACTTTTTAATATAAATTCTGAATTACCCTTTATAATAAATAACCGTCAAATAAGAAATAACGTTCCTAGATAAATGTTGCACGAACAACAAAATCAATCGATTAATCAGTTGATCGGTGCTTAACCAACAGTTTTGAGTAACACCAACGTAGGTATTAAAAATTAATTGACTTTTGCTTGCAAAATATTACATTATACACATGTTTACGGTTATACACGTGTGATACACATCATCACAATAGGGAGGCTCCGTAAGTTACAAAACACGTTTTAGAAAACAAAACGGTTGGTTGATGAAACGTTCGTCATTTAAATTGGTGTAACTGACATGAAAAAACAATCGATTGTTTCAAATATCAGACGATCACCGGTTCATAAACGAATTGTTTCACGGTCGGTCGGTGCAACGCAAGGTTGGTAGACATTATACACACATATATATTCTATCGAGTGTCAACGAGATCACTAGCACCCCTCTTTTGCCCCTTGTTTTTTCAAGCTACCGAAATGGCACTCAGCACAGTCGATAAAGACGTAAAATGCGATATTTTGACACGATGTGTGATTTTTTCGGATCTCCGATTTGGCCGGAAGTGACATCAATTTTCGATTTTCAAACAGAACCCTCTGTGTATTATCGCATTTTCGGAATCCTGGGTGAATTCTGAATAGGTTAGGACAATTTTTCCACTTATTATGATAATTATGAAAAAAGTTAATGAGCTTTTTGAGTTGAATAGTGAATGGATTTTAGGTTTGAGGATACTTACGAGGATTGGTATTCAAAAACTGTATTTATCTAACCTTGTGTTACTTAATGGTAAGGTACTACTTGAAAAGTCGACGTTTCGACAAAAAACTAATTAAAAAAAAAGTTAACTGGTGATCTAAAAATAGGTTCTTATATTACCTACTAACCATAAACTCGAATTTTTACATCAAATTTACTTCTAATGTGTGTTTAAATAAGTGAAATTATAATTTCACTATCATGTCACTAATAACGTACATTATGCAACATGCAACTAACTTATCGTTATATCATCAGTTGTTCAAATTTTAATTATAATGATTAAATTTAAATTGTGCTAGCGTGTCAGGTCGAGATCATCTCTGTACACATCAACTAATATCTAGGTAACTGCAGTCAAAAATGTTTAAATATGAGGCACTTTTAACCCCAGATAGAGATCTTTAAGGCACCTAAAATCGTATAGAGGAATACGTCGTATACGTTGTTTGCGATTTAACTATGGTATTCGAGAAGAAAGTATAATTTCAGATTTTCCGTTTGAAAAATTTTTCATTGTTGCAGTCAAGTGTTCAATTCTCGAATAATAAATTATTACATAACATATGCGAAAATGACGTTATAACAATAGATTTCTATAAAAATCTGTTTGTTGTGACGTCATGTAAGCGAATGGTAAAAGCATAAAACTTGGTAAACATGTTATTTATTTTTAATCGATAATTTTAGGACAGTAAAATTAGGTTTAGATGACGCCAGACCCGGATTTAATTTAGCCAAAATTGCATTTTATGGATATCCCCATGAGACTACGCTTCCGAACGACAAAAATGGGACAAAACGCGCCGCCATCTTGAAATTGGTCAATTTTTACTTTCACTAATTGATAACTCAAAAATAATGGAAATTTATCAAAAAAATTATAGAGAACAAATTTAAAGAAAACGAGATAAGCGTATTTTATAATCGGCCTAATAATAACAAAGTTAACGCGATCAGAATTGCAGGTTATTAATGTAAGATACATAAATTGGGATAAGATACATACATTGGGACAATTGGGGTAAGATACATAAAAAAGTAAAGCAACAAAATCATAAAGCTGTAATTTATCAAAAATTTCGATTTTTATTTTTTTTAAGTATATTTGCAATTTTTTGGGAGTAATGGGGGTGTTTTTTTTTCGTACTAAGGGCGGAGCAGCAGTACTCAACGTGAAACAATAATATCGGAAATAGATTTATTTTATAGCACTAAATTCCTAAATAGATTTCATACGATTGTGCCAAAGTGGATGTGTCAGCTTAATAGATGCCTCTATTGTGCGTAAGTGTTTTTTTTTCGGGAGAAAAGTGCAATACCATATTGTTTACGTCAATTTCGCTGATTTCGCTTGATAACAGAGTCTCCTATAATGTCTGTTATCATCAGATTTCTAGGTAAATGCAATTTACCCTACTCTAGACGAAAAAGTGATCACATTCGCAAATTCTCAAGTTTCATACTTCTACCTATAAAATGCACAATTTTGTTAAAATACCAATCTAATCCCGCTGACTAAAATAATATGGCATCATATTGATAATAATAAATTATAATAATCAACCGTGGACTTCAATCAAATTTCGGAGTAGTTTGCAAAACGTACTATGGCCTATCCAAACCTATATGCAATTTACGTCATCAACAAAAAATTACTAGATTGTTTATTTGTAATTCGGCTTAAAGTTTGGAAAGTGACATATTCTATAGATGATTTACCTGCGCACATATTAGATGGCATAAAGAAAGACTACAATTTATTAGAACTGTAAATATACGAGGTACGAGGTGAGACAGCACTGTGTGAAACGTCATCATCTAGTAACCTTGTACTGATGACGTGTTGCATATAGGTTTGGACGAAGTGTACCTGCTTTTATTTATTGTTGCTACTTGTTGCTTGGAAATGTACCTAAATAATCAAAAAATAATGTGCTTTTCGACACCTTAAGGGTCGATACCGATAATGCCGTATTTAAAATATAACCTACTTAATTTAATTAATGTTCATTCAACTTTAATCCGTCCTACTTTCAATTTAAAATCATTTACCTATCCTCCCGTTATCGTTCTCCACGCATCTTAAGAAACGACTCTACGAACAAAAAAAAAGAAAGGAAGGCGATGTATTGCATATAAAATTCAGTTTTAAGGAGCGGAACACATAAATTTATTCAAAAACAGCAAACTCAACTAGGTGGAACACAAACAGACATGAGACTACTAAATAAAGCAACCGAACTGCAAATAACTGTCGAATAAAAATCTCGTCAAAATGCAAAATTTCTAGTGGCACCTGCATGGGATAGTAGGCGGTCGACGACCTGGATGAACACAAACAGATAGACCATCAGGATGAATTGTTAAATTTTTGGAGAGACGTTAGATTCCAAAATAATAACATGCTGCTCGGTATAAAATTTTACAAATTCGATTAAGGAAGGGACTTTGCGTTGAGATTATACGCGATAATCGTGGCTCCGTGTTGTTTATTATAAACCCTTCTGATCGGCTAGTGACTGCTGCGAGTTAGTTAGTTAGTATCCGACATTATAAATTCAAGCTATAAACAGGTTGTAGTAAAACCTATGCGAAAAGAGGTTTCTTCTTATATGCACGCGTGTTTTTCGACCTTGAATGTTTTCGGCCGCATAGTTTAATTGCACGTTACGTAAGCGCCACATACAAAAAACCGGACCTATATGAATTATAAAAGGTATTCCCTAAAGGTATTTGTTTTAACAAAAATATCGTCATCTTTAAATTGATGTATGTTACTGTGCGAAACAGTTTAATTATTGAACGTGCATTCTAAATCGAGGATCGGTTTTTCGATCATTATCGTTAATTCTGAAACAATTGTTTCAACAATCATTTCTCGTTGCCCAACGATGAACGATAACGGATGATCGAAAAACTGGCCGTAATCTAACTGGCGATTGACTACGACCGACTCGTCAATAACAACTGGCAATTTATATTAAAAGTTGGAAATGTAGTTTTGAATTATTGTATAAATTGTTCGTACAACAAATGATTGCATTCATCGTTATTTGTACGAACATAATCACACCTGAAGCAACAACAGTTCTGCAGAAGAATGGCGTTCTCAATGGAAAGCGCTTTAAAAGTTTCCTAATTAATAATAGTTTAATCATACTAATAATAAGTAAAAAGGTCGTAGACGTTCAACTACAAACCCACGAAAAAGTGACACTCGTCACAGGGACAAACTGATCACTACGTGATTTTTGCACGCCCTGTAATAAAATACAAATAATCTACTTACTAACCGCTATATAACGTTTAGTTTCATCTAATCTTGTAACTTTAATAATCCTGTTCTAATGTCAATCACCTCTTAGACTAGGTGGACGCCATCTGCATAGAGATACGACTCTCCTCCTCCGTCGTTACCAGCCACGACAGACTCGCAAACTGCTTCTGATTTGCAAATTCCAGCATATGTACTTACCTGTAACAGAAAACAAAATTAGTATTCAGATCAGAAAAAACTATCAAAACTTGCATATTGTATGCAAAGATCACTCGTAGATAAACAATCGGCATTTGCAACAACCAGGCACATTTTGGATGGTGAATTATTATCTCGCATTATGTATACTTAATAAGCTCTGGTAAATTTAGATACTGAGTAATGTCTACGTGACAAATTTAACAAAATCGCGTAAACGCTCATTTGGATAAATGCAAAAGTTTACGTCAGTACGTGAGAAATACATACAAATAAGTTATAAATAGATGCAAATATTAACAAGAATGGAATGTTTTGTTATTTGCATATTTAACGTACTGTAATTCGTAATACGATTGAATTATACATTCAAATGAATCCATATATACCTACGATTAAGATTTTGCTTCCATCCGACACTGAATTCTTAAATATTGAACTAAAAAATCCACTCGGAGCGTGGTTACGTATTGTGAATATATACACGGTGATTCCAAAATGGCGCGCCAACTCTATAGTGCGTTTTAACGGACCGTTAATGGAGCCCGGGAAAAATAATGAAAAAATCTTCGTCAACAATTTAGTGAGAAATTAAGAGGTAGAGGATTCAACTTCTTTATTTTTAGCAATTATGAAACGTAACACCATTTTTCATAAACGTCATGTGCCTCATGAGCCAATAAGAAAAAAAATATTTAAAACACATGTTTTACACGTCATTTTAATTTTGAAAATTCCAATTTCTATATGAATAAGTTATAAAAATTAATTTGGCTACGATGTTATGAAATTAACAATAATGTAAACAATAAAATTAACTTATGAATATTTGTTATTTTTGACAAAAATTTAATGACATAATTATTTAATTTGTCTATTTGACGTTTTTATTCATTATTACGTTTCATTTTTTAATTGGTTTCCATAAAAGCAACGATAAGAATGTATTTAATGCACAATCATTTACCGAACGTGTCGTCAAATTTATCATTTAATTTTTATGAATACATAATACAGCAAATAGATTTTTTTTATTTTTCGTAGGCTCCCTTACAACATACTGTAGAGTTGGTGCGTCATTTTAAAATCACGCTGTATATATGTATACATATATGTTTCTTATGGCTTTGGTCTTATTGTAAACAATTAGCCAGTTTATTTTGGGAATGTTTGCTACATCGCTGGGTTGGTGATTACAAGCATAAGCGTCCATGGTTGCAACGAGATTCGGACCCATGCGACCTATGTGTCCTAGCAGAGTGACTAGTTCCCTAGGTCACCACGGTTCCTTATGAATATATGTACAATACAGTCCTTTGTAGGAGAGTTGTCTCCTACGTCATAGCGACTGTGGGCAATGGATAAATATAAACAAAACGAATCAAAGTACAACTGTAATCACAAAACAGTCTGATCTATTTGTCTAAGTATTTTTTTACGAAAAGGTTAGAAAATTACTGCATAGCGAAAATTATATCCAAATTATAAATTGCTTATACGAGATAAATAAAAATTACAAGCACCTATCTACCTATATCAGTTTATAGCATTCTGAAACGAATTATTGTTAAATACGTATTTATGAATAATTAATAAACGTGTAAACAAACCAAACAAGTGCACCAAACAGATGCCGCGACAATGTGTCAGTAATATACGTAGTACGTCTATTTGCGCATCTAATTACGATAAGAATGTTATATTCCGTCATTACTAAGTTCATACAATGATGACGCAAAAAAAGGTCATTTCTCGTGCAAAAGACTGTATGTATATGAATAAAAGTTTTACACGACATTAAACGTCGGTACATAAAATTATTTCCTAGACTAAAAGCAAGCTAATAATATCTATCTATTTATTTATTTTATAAAAGGACGACCTCAAGTACAGATTTGTTTTTCGCAATCCAAAAGTGACATTTTATTTTTTTGCGCATGAAAAAGATGCTGTTGCAGGATTGTAAAAGATGACGTTCTGGAGATGGTTCCAATAAAGAACATAAATATGGTTTCCATATCAATCAAATTAAACACAATTGAGAAAAACGCGATTCAATCGTTGCGAGCTAGTGTTAATCATAGATCAAAGTATGGCGATTAGTTTCTCGATCACAAACATTCACGCCTATCAATCAAAGAGCTATTTTACCACCCGTACTGGGATTCGAACGCAGGACCTATCGGGTGAGAGGCCAGTTTCCTTATCGCTCAGTCACCCGTGTCGGCAATCAATGGTTTATTTTCCCGTCTTAAAAGTAAAAAAGTATTTTTATTTTTTTTAAATTAAATTAAAAACTGTCGGTATTTTAAAAAATAAAAAACGCACACTTATTTTTTACTTAATAATTTATTTTGGTCCATCGACCGCCGCACATTAGTTATTATTAAAACATTAAGCGTTTGAGAACGCTAATATAGCCTTGAAAACGATGAAGAAACTATCTGAATTTGAAGTCGCAATTCTAAATGTTCTATAAAAAAACCTCACAAACATATCGATTTCGGTAGGTAACGAACTTTTAATCGAAATTCGTGGATCATGTCATAATGTCAATAATTAGTATCTAACGAAAAATATTTATGAGTAAAGAAAAATGTTGTTAAATGCAAAGACGATATATATGTAAGTCGTAATATAGATAAGTATGTAGCTGGATGATGGCTTTAGTCTGGGCCAAGTCTAGACTTAATAAAAATATCTGCATGCATAATGATCACATGACGGTGGTAATGGTAGATGAATTTGGAGTCGTCCTTGTCTGTAAGATCATTTACTTGTCGTCGTCATACTGCTGACTCCTACAAAACGTTCACTTCCTTTTAGTTACGTAAAAGCGGACGATTTCCTCGTCGCGAAATTGGTACATTACGAATTGTTCGAGCATATATAGAAAATGAAATCTAATTTAAACCGATTTGCGTCCCAGCTAGGAAATGACACTTCTTCAACTGTTGCACAATTGAAATTAATGAAACTTTACGAAACACGACGAAATTTTTAAAAATATACCAATTTATTGTTGCATTTTATTCACTTGTTTTATTTTCGTTTTACGACGCATGTGTGTGCCAATAAAATCTTAAAACTTTTGATCTTTCAGTCAATGAATTAAGTCACATTTGTTATTTGTTGACAAACAACAACCACCTAAATGTTTGTTTAAACGTTGAAATGTCCGTCCATTTTCATATGAAACTAAATAGTTCGTGTAGATATTCCATAAAATGTAAAAAGGAATAAAAAGTTACAATCGAAGTTCAATGCCAGAAAAATGAGGGCAATTAGGAAATGTTTTACCTAGCAATTTATCGCTCAAATTGCAATTTGTGTAACTTATTATTTCATAGCATGTTCTCGTATAAATTACAGATTTAAAAGTCTTGTTTTATTATTTATACGTTGCGAATATAATTACGGAATCTCGATTTCTGAACGTTAGGTAATCCGAACGCATCTTAAGTAATAAATAGGTCAACATACAGATGTATGAAACGCTATTTAAAATTAACGTTTTAATAAGCAAAGCCCATGGCTATTTGTTTGTAAGTAACAATGTTTCGTTAAATACTTTAGTTTAAATACAGTCGAACCTCGATAACTCAAATCTGAAGGGAAGAGAAAAAAATTTCGAGTTATAAATATTTCAGTAATCGAGGTATATTTTTACTTGACTAGATATATGAATTTTGTTGGTACATAATTCATAGCGAGTTCAAACAATCGAGATATTCTACTTGTCGAGGTTCCGTGGTAATATTTGTTGGTATTAAGTAAAATTCGAGTTTTTTAATTAATACATTGTATTACTCAAACTGCCGAAAAGTGTACCTGCAGTTTTTTAAGTACAGGATTTAATATTAAGTCTGTATATGTACTAATCCGAACGAATCGATAATCTGAAACCACCTCAGTTTACAATTAGTTCGGATTATCGAAGTTCTACTACATTATAATTGCATTTTTTCTTTATTATACCATTCAATTATACATAATATGTTTACTTTCAATAGCACTACATAGTTAAAATATAAAAAAAGAATTGTTTACTTAATATTAAAAAAAAAGAATGTAGGTAAGAGAAAGTTTAGCAAAATGGAATAGTTAGTGCAAAATCTTGTATCGTATCGGTATTCTGTTTCATCTAACTTTGAAGCACATAAAAGATCATCATGTCCAAACAAAATAATATCAAACGTAAGACTGTAGTCAAGACATACTTTGTATGAAATAGAGACTGATGTAGAGCATAACCAGATGAAATACACAGACGGCACAGATGTGTTAAATCAAAACAAAAACGAGTTTTAATAAGATAAGAGTTTGTTTTTTTTTTAACTTTTTACCAACAATAAAATAAGAAACGCGGTCGTTTTGACACTCATTGCCAGCTTTCGGACTTTACGAAATTAATTCTAGAAAATCAGATAATACTTATATCAATTATTTCAAGATAAACAAGTATTTTAGTTAAAATTTTAAATAATATAAAAATGAATACCTAGGTAGTATCTATTAATAGCGTTAAAAAATAAGGTTGTTTCTTTTAACGGGCCTTTTTGATCGCATTTTAGTGGTTTCTAAACGAAATAAAGTTTTAAAACCTAAAAATAAATTGTAATAAATCTAAAATAAATAATAACCTAAATCTATAATAATAACGATCGTTCTAAGAATTAATAGTTGTTCTTTTTCTTAGGGTTCCATCTACCATATGTTTTCGGGGGGAATGCGGCCTAAAAAGCTTATTGTACACACACAAAAATAACAGTAGGTATAGATATTATACGGCGTGTTCTTGTAAATTACGTATAATATTCAAAGTCGTATTCTAGTGGTCCTTAAAGAGAATTATAAACAAATACACAGTGTATCTAAAGTGTGGGGCACTCGCGAAAGACAGTTCGGAAGATCAAGCAAACTATATATCGACTTATTATCATAACGCCTTTCTTAAAATACAGTTGAAATACGTCAATAATAAGCTATCTCTGTTTAACAGTTGTTAAAAAGAATCGAGGTTATAAAAGGCAACTGTTGTTAAAGCTGCTGCGAGTTAATTCCAGTACCTACACGTACAACGGTTAATAATTTGTAATTACTACTGTCGGAGCGGCTTTGTATTTTTTATTTTGAATACCACCGTATCACAATTTATTTTTAGAAACTTATTTTAATTGTTTTAGAAAAAAAAATTATTAAGTCAATATTCTCCCAATGTTGAATTCTAGCTTTTAGGCCGATAATGACTTTTACTGTATCTGCACATGAGTAAGTACCGTAAATAAATGATAGATGATACATACTTATCCCCTCATAAATGTCCCATTTATCTATTTCTTAGGTACAACTTAATGATTGTCAAACAGTTTAAAAACTATTGGTTACCTGAATAAGTTGATATAGATGAAATACATAGTTGCAATAACAAGTAATTGTTCCAATAAAATTGCACAAAAAACGTGAAATCGAATTAATATAAAATACTGTTATAATATATAATAATGTTCAAATTTTTAATTGAACCTATAATGAACACGCTGACTTACAATAAATAACTGTCTTCCCGGAGTGGCTCAAACTATATTAATAATTAAGATTACAGAAAAGATAAAACAAAACAACAAACGAATAAAATAATACTTGATAGGTATGTATATAAAGTAAAACCTTATATAATAAACCTTTATATTATTATTTTGTTCTATGCCATTTTGAAATAGATACCTTATATACTAACATAAAACAAGTTCGAAATAAACCATCATATACGTTTCTCAAAAACAAGTTGACGCGACGCGACTTCGATTGTGTCATTAATTTAAACATTAAACTACCTTAGCGTGCCTGAAGCGTTTATATAAATTGAAGGTATAATTATTATAAATTACATTTTCTTTATTAACGTGGAAAAATATCGTGGCTCGACAGTACTCCTCGTTTCAAAAATTTAATGATATTAGTAAAACAATTTGTTGGGATGTAAGTATCTACTATTTTTATTCTAATTACGTAAATATCACTTACAAACCAACCTATCTTAAAATATTTTTTATCAATTTTCGTTTATAGTAAACATTCGGCTATAGCGATCTTAAATAATTTGTTCTTATCTATATCACATTATAACGAACCTTAAAAAATAATATTAACAACATACGCATTTTAAAATATATGTATTTTTTTCTGATATACAATCAATCCTCGTTATTCGCGTGTTCAGTATTCGCGAATTGACTTATTCGCGCGAGATACCTATTTTTCACTGTTCACGCTCGCCTCCCGGATATTCGCACCGAAAGATTTATTTCAAGACTTGAAATATTAAGTTAAGTTTCGATGCTTACGTTTTTTGTAATTTGTAATTTTTCTGTTTTCACCCTGAACAAATCGCATTTATAAAACGCACGATACAATACGTTCCTTTCCAGACGCTTTTCGATTGTCGTACGGAAGCGAATGAAACTTTTAGCGCCGTGGGCTACTGTTCGGTAGGAAGAGTAGTGGTGGGAGAAAGGAAAATAGAGCTTATGTCATTATAATTGGCGAAAATCTCGGTTGCGCAGCAGAACAAGTGGGCGGTCTTATTAAGGGCGGAGTTATTAGTAAAAGTAAGCACGTTTCCTAACCGGTTTTTAGCCAATTGTTATGACATAAGCTCTATGTACGCTTTCAAACTATAGTGGGTCCACGCGACACGAACTTTTACGAAGATTTCCACCGTACAGACGAAAGTCTGCGCGTACTCTTTCGTCCACACGTGTTTTGTCTGCACAAATGTCCGTACGATGCAAGTCTCCTATTAGAATTTTCCGTTCGGAATTCAGTGTTGTTTCTGCAATGTCTCCCATAACTTATGTAGCATGAAGTTCATCCAACGACTTAACACTCGTTCTAAAATATTTAAAGAACTTTGTGTCATCATTTTCTAGCTCGCTGAAAAGAATTGCAAAAGCTCCAAACAGATTCCGGCTTTCCAGTAGAGGATGAATCCAAAGTTTTGTATAACGTTGCCGTTTTCCCTTTCTACAAAAAAGCCAATGCGCGCGATAAGTGATATATGCGGTCCATGATGGCTTTTTGAGAACTGAACAGGGAAAAAGGGAACGGACAACGGTGGGGCGTTGAACCGTAACTGCGGATAAAATTCGATGGACGAACGAACCCTTGGTTATTAGGTTTTCGTATGGGAAATTCCGCTCGGAAAAAAACCGATGGTGTGTAACAGGCCTAAGGCGAATGTTATTGGAGACGCTGTTCTTGGATTTTTTCAAGCAAGACTAGGTCGAAAGAATGGTTAACACATGATTGGTTGTGTGGGTTATGCGGAAAGTAGTCGTATACGTAATGGTTTATGGACAAGGACATTTTAGGTAATTTAATTAATAATGTAAATATTATCTTTTAATAGCCAACTTGAATCCGAAAAATGATAACGAATTGAAAATGTCAGCAATCACACAAGGTTCTACGGTGACGAAAACATCTGAAAATTTAAGTGGTCCGAAATCTTTTCTGTAAGACAATATTATTACTTATATATCTCATGTGCAATATTTTATAAATTATGGTTAGGTAAATGCTATTGACATTGATAAATGAAAATTTCTGCGGCAGTTTTCTCTACTTATTACGTTAATACTAAAATAATGAATAGAACACTGTGTTGGTCAAAATATTGCATTGTACACAAGTCCGGACGTATGAAATTGTTAAATGTCATTCGTTAGAAAGCATTATTAGTCAAATTACCTTTTTACCCTAAGCACATCTCTAACGTAAATAAAATTAGTAAGTATGCAAACGAAAAAATTGTTTAAGAATTACTTTTACATCTAAATACTACTGAAAGTGGAACTACCATATATGTTGTGTTTGAAAATTATAGAAGGTCAATAAGATCGAGACAACTAAAACAGCTTATATTATATTTAATGCAATTTGTACCGTCAAACCTGTTTCTAATGCTAAATTCATAGAAGTTGTTGCTAGTTGCATAAGAGAGTCACGTGTAGCGGGTTGGTCTACCAAGGTAAACTGGTGGATAGGATCGCATTCAATTTAATTCTACTCCCTTGGCGGCTGGCACTAAATTAGAACGATTGCACGTAATGATCATAATTATATTTACCGATGTTAAAATTTTACAAAGAAGCCAAACTATTATTACCTAAATATTTACAACAAAAAGTTAATTAGACACGGAAAAATAGGTTACTATTTTAGACAAGAAAAAAATTTGACGAACAAAAAATAATCCTCGAAACCTCTATTAGGATCTTTCTAAAAATTTCATATTTTACTTAAAACTGAAAAATATTTTTGAAATGCTAACGAGGAATAATAATTCCAAACCGTGTAGCGACGTGACGTTGAATCAATAAATCTTGTCGATGGTAAGATTTAGAATTTCAAAATAAAAGCAAAGAAAATCAGATAGGTGTGTTGGTGTAGATGACCAAAATACTATTTTGTGTAAATTGATAATTTTCGTTGAGGTTTTTGATGAACCGACAATTTGTTTAGCAGTTTGTAAGGCTGCATTTAGTCCACATTATGCACGCCGTTCGCGTCGTCCGTCGCAAAATCGCACGTGGTCATAAAAATTCTAAATGCACAGATTGCAATGGGTCCATTTATGCACCGATGGTACCAACGTTTGCCGCTGCGTCGTCCGTGCATAAATGGACCCATTGCAATCTGTGCATTTAGAATTTTTATGACTACGTGCGGTTTTGCACTAAAGTACGCGTACACGAATGTTATGAAGCGGCGCAAGATAGTTCAAAAGTTGTAAACTGGGGCACTATAAATGACGAAGAATCACAAGGATAACAGAATTAAATAAATTATGTATCCAAGTACTGTTACAAATTTTAGAAGAAAACTTTTCGACATAGTTGGGAAGTTTCGCAACTTTCGCAAGCACAAGAGCGTAGGTATTGCACGATCGCGTACCATTAAAGAACGTAATTATTTGTTACCATTGCAGTGTTCGTCGCCTTCACACAATATACAGATATAGGTAGGTATGTATGTATACTTAGATCCAGAAACGTGAAACCATTTACTAGAACGTATTAATGCAATACAAGGTTACTCACAATCAGTTACCTGTTTTGGTTCACCACGAATCTAGTTTCAGAGACCGTTAACCTTTCTCTCGGCAAAAATAAATTTAGATATGTATTAGATAGAAATCTATTATCTATGATCGGTGCTGCGAATTACTAAACGGCTTCAGTAAAATAATTCATTTCTAACATAGAAATACATACATTTATAGGTATCGTTCAACACAAATAGTAGGACGACATTTCTTTACTACGTACTCAAATTTTCGTTAGATCTATTTTATATAAATAATGAAATATTTATCCATAAACTGTATTATGTAATGTGTCAACTATACTTGAAGTTGAAGGATCGCCTTAGCGGTCATTCGATGCCTTTAGCAGATGTGCTAAAAATAGTCCATGGTTCCTACGCAAAGGAATGTTCCGTCTAGTTTTGACAAAAATAAATGGAAAGAAAACCCGATCATTGGTTCGTTTGCAAATTAGTATCGATCAAAGAAAATAAATTATTTTATTTATTGACACGTGACGCCTAAAGGAATGCAAAGTTCACACTAATCTCCACATTTTAGAGTAAATGTGACAAAATATGGGAACATTAAATTACCATATGAAAGAATAACATCAGAATACCAGTTAATATAAGTAGTCGGTCATCCAACCCAAGTTTTATAATCAACAAATGCAATAATTTAATTTTCGTATTTTTCAATAATCATAATATTTTTTGCCCGATGAATATTTTAAAAAAGAAGTCCGCTAGTCCGCATTGATTACATTATCTGAAATAATATTCAGTTGTTTGTTTTCTTTCTTTCTTATTGTTAGTTTTAAAATACACTCTACCTATGGGTCATTTTAATGAAAATGTAGGAGTAGCTTTTAATTTTAGCGTCAAGAACTAGGCACTAGTATTTTTTTTTTGACCCTGAGATCTTGCCACACGAGCCACAGACCGTTAGTATTTTGTATGTGCAACGACATCGGTACCTGTGCGGTGTGTGGTGGTGTTCCCCAGGAGTTGACCTCCTGGATACTAATCATGTCCAGCACTTGTTTTCAAGGTGATCGCACCGGTGCTAGTAGTGTAACATACCTAGTCGTTGCCTTTTATATTTTTAAATTACATTCACAAACATCCATGGTTGTAGAGGGATTCGAACCCGCAGCCGTGAGTGACCTAGCATAATGATAGCTCTCTCTAGGCCACCGCGCCACCTGGCACTAACATTTACTACTACTCAGGTCTTGATGACTAGGTATTAAAGTACGAATTGATGACTATTAAACACATGCATAGGGCAATATTTGGGCTATGGCTGCAACTGAGACACCAGTCCACAATACCCATTCGGTTGCTAGCCCTTCGACTATTAAATTATATTCAATCGATAGTTGTTGTAATTCATCCATAAATGAATAATTAACAAATTTCAAATTTTTAACATGTATCTTGTATGAATTAGTTGCGCATGCTCAAAAAGCGACAAGTAGTAGTGATTGTCCGACTAGTTGGCGATGATTTCTGACGGTTGTACGAAAAAATACAATTTCTTTAATTTTCGTCGAAATCGGAAGTGATGAGAAAGTAAAAGAAAGTGTTTCGACTATTTTAACTTTTGTATTAGGTACATATTAAATGATTATCAATATCATAACTATTATAGCTTTTCTTCATTATCTATTGTATGCATAATAGCTTTTATTAATAACTATCTACTTAAAACGAAGTATCAATTTCAAAGCAATTGTGGCGTTTATCGACAACTGTCATGACAATACAGAAAAAGCTACATACTTGTTGGATTTCATCTTAAATTTACCCGAGTAATTTGATTATTCAATTAGGTAGTTATTAAATATTGTTAGTTTTTATAAACAGGCGATGAAATAAAAACGACAATGTTTATATCGTTTGAAAAACGAAAAAAAATCTCTTTTTAATAAACTAAATAAATATATGGCGTTCTATTTGAAATAATACAATTAATTTCATTTCCAGTGAAACCGGAAGTAATATAATAGTCCTTAAAACTGAAAAAAATTGATTTTTAACCCAAATTTACTTATACAAAAATTCATCTCTTTGTCTCTAAAATCTGTTGAGTTATTAGCTTGGAACAGGTTGGCTGAATCACCCGGTATATAATTTGTTTTAATTTTAATAACTTTTAACACAATCCTTTTAAAGTTTCTTAAAAATTAATTAGGAGTTAATTAGGAATTATCTATTAGATATCTACGTTTGCTGCGTTCGTTGCTTTATTTAAATATATTATTAGATAATTGGCAAAAATCAATCGGACAGAAGTTACAGAATTTATATTTATGAAAATAGTAAATTGCTTAATTATCTGTCAACAAAGAAATACACTGTGACCAGACGTTTTCTGTTACCAAATTCAATAGTGACAATAACCTGCGACATCAATTAAATATTTCTATAAATGTGTTCTTCTTAAGACGTCTATATTCCAGAAAATTCATTAACGCGAAAAATCATATTATGAACCGGAATGGTTTTTTGAGAATCGTCGATGGATGCCCACGCCTTTTAAATGCACGAAATAGAAAAATAGTAGACAAACTTAAAACCAGCCATTACAAGGCTATTGGGCTATAAAATAGACGAAGCAACAGCTTACAGTTAGCATGGCAACAGAGGACGTTGGTTCGAAAGAGGTCGCGATGTTACCTCATTATATGCAAAAATACAATATCTGTTTCCGAAGTTATTTTTTAATTGTCACGCGACAATTGTATTTTAACGATATGATAATTTCAGCGATTGCAAATTGAAAACGATTATTAGTTGCAATCGTAGGGGTAGATACGAATGTACTCCACCTAAGATCTAATTGAACCGCTTATTGTTAAAACAACCTAAGTGACATTTTACCAACTTTCTACAGGAAACTAAAAAAACTTAAACGAACAGTAGATGGTATATTAATAATACTGAACTTGTGTTGTTTCTGCAGTAAATGGCGAAAACGTGATAGTGAGTTAATAACCCGTATGCGGTATGAAAACTTGAGTTTTTCTTGCATCAACCGATCCGTCACTGTCTGTAATGTGCCATATTCTACCGATAAACGTAAATAACCAAAAATGTCACTCGGGTTGTTTTAACAATAAGCGATTCAATTAATTTTGAGTTTAAATTAGCTCCAGTTAAATTCGAATAGCCCTGTAGGTATTTGAATTAAAGAGTAATTTTAAATAATGAACTGCATCGTTTTCTTAAATTCCAGTGAAATATAATCGGAAAAATAATTAGTAATACATTAAGTACCTACTTATATAATATTTTATTTATTTCTCAATTCTTACTTAAAAATTAATATTTTTCGATTAAATACAGTTAAACTTTGATAATTCGAATTCCAAGGGGAACTCAAAAAATCTTTTTATCTATCTAATATTATTAAAAATGTATTAATTTTGTGCTATTTTGCTAATACGGTTGAAGTTGCTCTCCGGGTATAATGAGCCGTTCTTAAAAATTCCGCCATGCAACCCATAAGATGCCCTTATAAATTTTAGTGGTTATAACGAACATTCGACAAAATTGGGAATAATAATAAAATTTTGACGTACGGGAATGCACATCAAAATTTTCCATAAAAGTAAGTAAACATGTTTTTTCGGGAATAATACGGGGTTTATGACGCTGCTAATGCACAGGATGTTGTCTTTGAAACGATTGTATAATTCTGTTGTTAGAATTTTGTTCTTAGAATTTATTACCCTTGTAGAAACTGATGTGATAATATTGCATCAATATTTAAATATTATAGATTAAAAAATAACTTTAGCACAATATTGTATTTACAATATATAAATATAGACCAGTCGGGCCTTGGCGGCCTCTGGCCGCCGCGTCCCTCCTTTGACTCGCTTCGCGAGTCTGAGAGTCGCTGCGCGACGATGGGTCGCTACGCGACGTTAGGTCGCTGCGCGACGTTGGGTCGCTGCGCGACCGAAAGCTTGTCGATCCAATAATCGCATTCGTGGGGCGCTCTTGTTCTACTCAACGGCACCGTGATTTAGTTTACAATATTTATAAGAGAGCAAAAATAAAATTTACAACATGCAAATCACTCCGAAAGCATTATCGATATAGTGTCCAAACGCCAACGAAAGAGACGACGTCGACGTCGAAAGGCGCGAGTCGAAAGGTTTTATCGAAATTCGAAGAGGCCCGCTGGAAAAAATCAAAAACTTTATATAGGAACTGCATGCACTCGATGGACCGAAAGCTTGCCGATCCAATAATGGCATTCGTGGGGCGCTCTCGCTCGTGGTCGCGATCGTTCCTGGCGTAATGTAACGGTAATTCGTCGCGTCCTAGCGGCACTAATCCAATTCGGAGCCTCGACAAACGAAAATCTAACCTTCAATTTTTGAGGTTAGAACTTGCTCGTCGAATAAACACATTTTGTCGATTACCGGATCTTCCGATCGACAAAAATAGACGGTTCTGCGGGTCCGGAAGCGAAATCGCTTCGTCGACATCGCCGTTCTTCGAGAAAACTTGCAATTTTACGGAGGTCGAAACTTGGACGTCCTCGAAATTACAAACGTTTACAAATCCACTTTCGAGGTCGGCGAAAACGCGCAAAAACACAATCGTAAGTGCACAAACCCAATTCCGATCGTTTCGAATCGATAAAACGTCCCCATACACGACAAAACTCGATTAGAAAATCGACTTTGACTTTGACAGCGACCGTAACCTAGCACGCTGCAGAAGAAAAGATTGGTATTTCGAAAATTGTTTCCGCCTTCTCTCCCGCGGGACCTATTTTCGTCCAGATCTTCGTTAATCGACCAAGACGCGCCGGGAAACTCGAGCGACGGTCGTTCCCGGTCCCCTACTAATTTTCGACGCCGATTTCGCCCCGAAAAAACGTCGCAAAAACGGCCATTTTATCGAACGCAAATTCGAACCGGAGAAACGTCAAACGAAACACGACGGCGGACGGTCGAAAATACGCCCGAAAGAATCGATTTTTTCGCACCCTTTCGAACATCGAAACGGGACCCGCCTTATTCCCGTCTTTCGTCCTTTAACTCGCGAGAAAACGCGGCCCCGCGTCCTCGCGCCCTACCGATTCGACGTGATGCCCGTGGTGAAATACCTCCGAAAACCGCGCAAAACCCGCACTTTTACGGATCGAGCAGGCCGGTTTACGTATTATATTAATAGCTTAATGTATTTTAAATATTGTATTAACATTGTTTTTAATATGTTAGTCTAATATTGTACGATCTTTATTATATCAATATTAAGAAAATATTCATCACAGAATATTATGTATTGTTGCAAACACGATAGTTACTCAATCTCGTGATAATGATATTAAACAACAACATCTCGTGCATATTTTTTTATTCCCATAGTTAGTATTACTTAGTTTCTAGATGGCAGTTGCAGTTGTAGTTCACTTGCTAAACGCTAAACACAGCTCTACTGATTTAATAGAAATTGCCGTGTTCAGAACTTTATTACTTATTGTACGGGTCATCGTAATCAACAAAACGGTTCTCCAGGATAAAGCCCCCTCATTATAATACGTTTGTTTGTTGCCAACGTTGGTATATAGTGTATACAGTGTATAGCATATGTTGCCTATTAAAGTAACAATTTAATAATTGTATTATTATCGTTTTGATTAAAATACTGGTTTCAAAAAAAAATTAAACGTTCTTAATTCTATACAAAGTCACTTTAATGCGTTGTTTTTGCACCTATACATTGTCAAATATTTAGACAATATTAACACAATGATTGACTATACAATATTGTACCAACATTAAATATTGTACGAATATTGTTTCAATATATACGTATACAACATTCTACAATATTATGTCAATATTGCTTTTCTACTAGTTGACCTTCCCAGCGAATATTTAAGTTTATAGCGGGAATTCACACCGAAGCGACAGACGATAAGCATTGTACAGCATGCGATACTTGGCACGTATCGCTCATAAACACTGCTGTATATTAAATTGGTGTATTCACGCAGGAACGATGATGATATTATCATATCGACGGCGTTTTGGCAGAACGACGAAACCCACACTCTTTGCGAAAATCAATGATTCTGACTATGGCCTATCCAAACCTATATGCAATTCACGTCATCGAAAAAAAAGTTACTTGATTGTTTATTTGTAATTCGGTTTAAAGTTTGGAAAATGACATATTCTATAAACGATGTATCTGCGCACATATTAGATGGTATAAAGAAAGACTACAATTTATTAGAACTGTCAAAATACGAGGTACGAGGTGACAGCACTGTATAAAACGTCATCATCTAGTAACCTTTTACTGATGACGTGAATTGCATGTAGGTTTGGACGAAGTGTATCTTATGCATATAACGCAAAGACATAGTCTGTTAAAATCCGGTAATAATATTCCAATTTTTTCCACCAGCAAAATCGATTTGTATGATCATAAAACGTATCTGCTTATAGCTAAGCTACTGTGTATTAAGAAATATCTGCTGGCGATAAGCAACATCAGTTGCAAGAAACATTCACGACCTATTGTTCGCGATATGTTGCTGCAGATATTACATTAAAAATTAATACAAAGGAAAATGTCGGAATTCGTAGCAAGCTATACAGGGTGTTTCATAGGTAAATGTAGGTACATATGTTAACTGTAAATAGAGGACACCTGGGCGATTTCAAATAACCTACGGTTACTGGGTCTCAGATATTAAGAACTGAGATACAGGGTGTTTTATCGATTTTGCCCTTTTCTTTCATAGGTCCTAAGTTTCGAACCACATTGAATTTTTTTCAGTTTTGGTAGGCGTGTTTTATTTAAATAGCGCAGTCGTCTACTGCAGAAACAAAAATTGACATTCAGGTCCGGCTTTAATTCATACACTATCAAAATAACATCCTATATAACAAAATTTTTAAAATTCGTTTCGATATTTGAAACAGCGAAAACAATTGAGTTACACTGTTTACATTTTGTAATTGTGCATTTAAACAAATTAGTTGAATTGTTTACTTTTGTATTTCTGCACTTATTCTACTTCCAAAATAAACTCTTTAGTTTATTAAGTACATTTTTTAAATAATTATTAAACTTTAATTACTTTAACATTACTAAATAACATATAAAATTTTAATTCTCATTTAATACTTTGTATCGTGTTTGCAACAACCGTTTTATTAGGTCTCAATTTGCCCTATTTCATAAAGTTTATTTTGTCTGTATTCAGTTGTCTATTGTCAGTTTCCTTAACTCGCGGCGCGGTTAAGGTAGGGTGTGACACACCCAGAGCAATGTTAAAATGAACATATTATTTGAACTTTATCAGTAGTTGTTTCTGATAATATAAAATAGTTTATAGTTAATATGTTGTTTCAGTCAAATTCAGCAAGTGGATGTCGGTAGGTCAGTGTAAAGTCGCTTCCGGGTGTGTCGTGCTACATTTATAACGCGTACGAGATACGTTAAAGTAGATATAAAATTAGATGAGATAAAAAATTAAAAGTTTGGATTTGGGATCTACTCTTATCCTAATTTTATACTACTAACAATGAAAGTGATACAAAATAGAGAAGTCAATTTTATTGGATCACTTGATGCGGAACGAACGCAGTTAGTGATATTATTTTCCGTTAACAACTCAATCAGTTAGTATTATTAAATACTACTATAACACTGAATTGTTTTATTTTCGTTATTTTTCAATTAAATACATATCACATGTTCTATATAATTCATAATAGAAACTAATTAAACCCAATTTATAATTATTTGAGTATTGATACCCGATGCTCCCACCTGATGCTTTGTTACCTTACCCACGCCGGGTTAAATACTCCCATATATGAGTATATTATGTACAGTACTTATTGTGTGTACACACTTATTACACACAATTTATTAGACAATTTAAATATTTTGATTGCATATCTACAGAGCTTCTAGCGACACACCCCATTAAAAAAAGTAAATAAAGTAAATCAAAGTAAATCACTGGAAGCACTGAATATACCAAACAAAGAAATGACAAACTACACGTTTTTAAATCGATTTAAAATTTTTGCGAAATCTCGAAAAAATCCCTTATAGTTCACGTTTCTTTTTTTCGCAAAATTTTGACCCGAACGTTTTGAGACGCAACGTTCAGAACAAATCCGGAACGACTAAAAAACTCGCTTTTCTAGTATAATAAAGCGAGAAATGACAACTGCGGGCGTTTAAATAGATAATAATTTTTTCATAATCTCGATAAAATGACACTACCTGATACGCATAAAACAGGTCCGGAATTACTTGAAAAGTAGTTTTTCAAATATAAAAAACTAAGTGATCATAACAAGATACAACAGCAGTTAAACACATTCGCACATCTGACAATGCCAGCATATCACAAAAAAAATCAAACACCCATTACAACTTTACCAGGAACCAAATCACCAAGAAAAGGACCTCCTGTTCACAGTCTACTCTTTTCTCAGATTCGTGAATAAATAAAACAAAAGTAAATATCTAGACTAAAAAGTAAATAAAAATAAATCTGTAAAAAAGTAAATCACTGGAAGCACAGTATCTATGAAAGCTTCTTTTGCGAATATTTTTAAAAAGTAAATGCCTGCGAATAACTACTGTTTAATACGCGTCGATGATGTTTTAGTAATTGCAGAAAAACAGAGTTGGCGGAATACTGCGCAAAGTATCAGTTAATTAAACCAACATAGGTCAAAGGTCACACCAATTAGATGAAGTGCAACTCGTAATTGTGTTAAGTCGCCGTCTGGTCCATGACGCCGATCGTCAACGATCCATAAGCTCGTCGGATCGAGCAATGCAACTTAACTATTGCAATTTATACCCATTGTGGCAAAATTGCAATTTAAGTACCACCTAATTGAAAACGAGACATTTAAATGAACGAACGTATTGTTATTTACAGAGACTACAATCCGTCATATTTTGAAATAGAACTGCACAGAAATTAAACCATTCTTAGCGACTTTAGCACGAAATTAAAACAGTTAGTGAACTCTTGGATAGAATCATCGAAAGAAGTGGATCTGCAGAGATGGCGAAGCTAAAATAAACAATAATATTATTGTGCAGTGACGTACATCGGCGCGTTGATATCAGCGCCCCTAGCGGTAAGCGGAGTTTAATGAGGTTATTCACTGCTCAACACAACCTCTATGCAATATAAATACGTGATCGGTACTCCTTATTTTGTATACCTAATTTCATACAAAAAATTAATTAACGGCAATATTATCTTAAACCAAAATGCGATTTATTATTTGGCCAGCTTGACCTAAATTAAAGAAAAGTATCTATGGCGCCGCATATAGACAACTGTTTAGTAGGAGAAACACTTAATTAAATGTTTAGTGCCCTCTTTCACACAACGTTTAAAAGGAGGACGTTGCGTTGAAAACGAAACACGCTCATCTCGATAAACGAAGGAAGCGAATATTTGCGCATCAAACTACTGCGTTAAATTCAAATTACATTTCCTTTCGAAATGAGCCCATTAATCACCCAAAACAGTTTCTAATTGAATGGCCATAAAAATTTGTTTCGAAAAGGTTTCGGCGTAAACTCGCACCTACGACGAAATTAACGCAAATCCGAGTTAGAAAACTGGGTTATAAAATTTTATGTGGATGCTAAAAGCACTCGGGCGTCAGTAAAAAATAGTTAACCCTCTATTCCCTCTATTTCCCAAGCGCAATTACGAATATTACTTAGAATCTATGAGAACATATAATAAATATGCACGTTTGGGCGACCTCGTTGTGCATCCGGTTTCATAGGAAATGAGGGCAAGTTGCCCCCTCGATGTGCTATAATCACGGTACAAAATTTCCTGCTGTGAAATGATAATAAAATGCACTTACACGACGTGTAGTGCATTTAAGCGAGCAATGGAATTGCCGTTGATCTCGGGGACAAATTTTCATTGTATCGCTAGCACTTTCGTAACCGAAATTAAACGTAACGCTGTCTGTTACACGGATAATTATTTGCATAAACAGTACCTACTTGTTTTAACGTTGCTGCGACTTTCAGGCGAGACGATTAACGAATTCGCATAAGCGACAATGAAATTTCATGCGCTATAAAATTATATGGAGTTAGTGCTCTTTACAACATAAGACATAGGTAGCGTACAATCTATGCAACAATATTTCGAAATGTCACGATAATTGTATCCACTACGTAACTAGATTAAATAAACCACTAAAGAATTTCTTAAAAACACTATTTAAATAAAGAATAACATTTAGAACCGGGTATAACGGAGGTAAAAGTTAAATTTTATAATCCACGATCACCATAACTAATAATTACGGAATTCTAGCTACCTAAATGATTACTTTTTTATCATAAAAAAGAGGTTAACATAATTTAAGTATGTAGTACCTACATTATTTATTTAAAGACTACGACAGAACATTTCATTGAAATTCATTAAGACGTACACATTTTGTGATCGATTAAATATGTCTTCAACGTATTCGTGATATACCTCGTTCGGTATAGAAATAAGATCGGGGAGGTGCCAGTAGTATAAGATTGGTCAACGTGTCCACCAATCAGCCTTAAGTACGTAAAGTTTCAAACCATTCCAAAGTTAAGCGGCACACCACTGCGCCGTATTTTTACTGCTCATCGTCAGCGCTTTATTACAATATCATGCGCCTGCTATTAACAGGGGTTGGAACAGAATGATTTGCAGAAGTAATTCTACACCGAACGAACTCCCGATAAATTTATCTGACAGATACTTATGTATTTACCGTGGAACCCTTTGTTACGAAGAAACTGTAGTTGACAGTACAAAATGTTTAATGGCCGTCGAGTATAAGGTAACTACTGCGCGTGTTTTTATACATAAATAATTAGAAATACAAGTAAAACGCTGCAACAGCTTTATGTCCCGTGGAAATGCACTAATAAAAAAAGCAAAAGAGGGTCAATAACCCATATGAACATAAACATCTCTCGACGGTACCAAGTTAGCAAGATTTTGTGCTACGTATATAATTGCATTTATTTCCCTTCTACAGTCCCGAGAAAAATCTGATCAAATGCGAAATATTTGACGAACTCGTTAGATAACTTTGGGTTAAGTTTTAACTTTAAAAAAAGTACAAATTTTCTACTCTATAAAGTATGTAATAATCGTTAATTTAAAACTTCGTCGCCTTCCTATCAGCTCCAAAAACCGTTATGAAACGTTGCAAAAATTATATTGAAAGGTAATATTATATTTTCAATCGTGATAAATAACCGAATGAGTGATTTTCGGAGGCGACAAATAAATTCGATATTTACCAATGCAATTATCGAAAACGCCCACTGTTTGCAAAAAATCGACGGCATCGATATCAATAGCAATAATTGTATCGCTTTTGTAATGAAATAACACGAAAATTAATACGTAGGTATTAGAAAAAAATAATTGATAGGTATCTATCAATTATTGCGTTATAATCAAACGATCTAATAAAATATTCAAAGAATAATAATGCCAATTATAAGCAAGGAAAACAAAGCGCAGACATTAGGTATATGATAATAATTCAAAACCTATCAAAATGAAATAATTAACTTAATAGTATTTACAATAGATTACAAGTAGATTTAATCCACGATGTTTCCTTCGTAATTATATTTATTTTATTTCATAATTTATCTCACAATACAATTAAATTATACAATAAAAACTAACAGCATTAATTTGTTCTGAAATTAGTAAAAGATGAGTGTTATATGAATACCCGCGTACACGTGGATGAACTGAAAAGGTAAATTACCAAGTACAACAGTTAATAAAGATATTAATGTTTAAAGGCTCTAATAATTATAACATATTGCTAAACAAAAAATTTACTTTTTGTGGGTTAAGACGTTCTGCTAAAACTGTTCGAATACTAAAAGACGTTTTCAAAAATCGTAGGTACGCGATTTATGTTTTGATGTAACACTGCTTATTCATTGGAAATATGCTTATAGATATGCTTTAAAGATATAAGCTTTCAAATTCAGCCATAGCCTCCAGAACATTTTACTAAGACTGTATAAGTATCTACATTTTTTTTTTAATTACTGCTAGCTACACCTCCGTAATTTTAGTATAAATAATTCGTATAATGCATGATAATATCATCAAAGTATTTCTACATCGAATATATTTACAATTAAATTAGATAGATATTCGTACCATAATTACATTTAAACTAAATTGTAAGATCGAGTAAAAGCATTTGGTTGTGTAATAATAACGGGAGCGTTCATGATTAAAACTTAGACGTTTCTACCACCTTCGTTACATTGTTACGAGTTTGATTACGAAATCGAGCGACGTTTAGGTAATATAAAACTACATCCCTGGGTAGCAGTAAAGTTTACGATTCTTTCTGTATAACATCTAGAGGTGAGGAACATAAATGCCGAATGCAATCTTAACGCACCACACTAGCATTTTAAACTGTTATTTTATAGCATGTCAAGTATTTACCATGCAACCAGTTTCCAATGATAAGTAATAAAATATAAAATTAACATGCACCAAAATAAAAACAAAAAAATTTCAATAACACTTATTTAGTTTCCTCTTAAAAATATAGTCGACCGTTACTGAAAATTTTATCAAGGGGAAGGGGGGTAAAAATAAGACGGCTAAAAATGCGGTGTTAAAAGAGACATGTATGTTTTTCTAAATTGTACTGCATTAAAATTACCAAAAAAATATATACGAGTGTATATTAAACATGACTCTTTTATAACAAATATTCCAATTTGAATATATACATGTAAACTGGTTCAGAAAAAAAAAGTTCAGTGTAGGTGCAAATTAATGATCAAAAACTTTTGAATTTTTACCTAAATATTTTGTTACTGGCATCGGATGTGATGCGATGTTGTACTACGACAGGTCACAAATTGTTAGCAATACATTATAGATTATTATACCATGTGGTAGTAACCTGTAACTATGATGATAAAGTAAATATCTAATTATAAAATTTTGGGTAAAAATGAGACAGTAAAAAGTACAAAAATAAGACAGTAGAGGTGAAAAAATGAAATTAGTAGCAACTAAAAGGAAATTCATGTACACGTTCAGTGGCAGTGAAAGTGATGAGAATCACGAATCTGTTCAGCTTGAGCTAGAGGATGAAAGCGACGATGAAAAGTTGACTGTTGAGGATTTTTGTGAACCAAACGAAAAGGAGACAGATTTTGAAAATATTGGAATAGGCAATATTGAATTGAAGAACAATATTGAAGATTATTTTGGTAAAGTTTTGTACATTATGTTGCTGGTGTCAAATCTGTCGAAGAAGATAATTGCTATACCGTTTCATTTTTGGGTCGTTACCAAAATAGGTTTACTTATTCACAGTTTCCAGAATTTAATATTCCAGAATCTCTAGTGCTGGCAAGTGATATTGTCTTTAAATTACCTTTTAATCAAGTGCAAGAAAGTATTCGACGATCAAATAAGAAAATTGTATTTGATGTTAAATTTTTTTAACCATTTGATCACCAAAATATTAGATTCTGGCGAATTTTCTGTTATATTGTAATACATTTTTTACGCTCTGCCTTGTTTTTCCTTCTCATCCCTGACATTTCTATAGTAATGAAGTTATTAGCATGTCTTGTTTATCACCGCTACTTTCTCATTTTTTGCACAAATTTTAAAGTAAAAATGAGACATTCGTTTTATTTTTTTTCTTTCCAATAAGGTTACATTTTCAAATTTTAGTATTATCAATAAGTAATCTTTCAATAATTGCGTATTTTTGTTATTATCTTGACGTAAAAATTGTGCAAAAAAACAAAAAGTTTTAAAAAGTGTCTCACTTTTACTCCCCTTCGCCCTACCTGTGTATTTGTTATTAAATTTTCTTACAATAATCGATTGTTAAATAGAAAGTAAACCCATAGTCCAAAATAGTTTGAAACATTTTTGTATAGAAATAGGTACCTATAAATAAACGATTTACGTAAATTTGTTTATTAACCTCTTTCAATTGAAAAGCTATTCAAACAAAAACCAATAAACATAATAAAATCGCAATAATTCATGTGTAGCTTTGACGTCGGAAATATTTTGTGGCAGTCGATGATTGTGTACGAGAAAACCGTCGTAATACAAGCAGTAAAATTGCAAAGACTTGCATTCGTTTGATGCCTCGTGTATCGGGAAATAGCATTACGATCGCGTATTTGAAGCACAACTACACAGGAGAGCCCGCCATCTTCAACGACTGATAACTCCAATTTTTGTCGCGATATGTTCATTTTATGCATGTTTTATTATCAAATGTAGTATGTTGCGAAATTTACACCGACCGTTTGTTAGTGTGAATTTAATGCAGTTTTTCAGGTTTTCTTTGCTAGGTACTACTAATCAAACTTTTTGAATAGTTTGATATTTGAATCGCGTTGAACTGATTAAGATTGCGACAGGTTAGTTACAATAAAAAAAAATACTTAAATGAACTACATACATATTATATGTATACATACTTATTACGTTCCTCTTTTTTACCTTTCGGCGTAGAAGCAACTTAAATGAACTTACGAAATAATAAATTTAAAAAAAATTAAACATTCTTTATATTTTCTTTTCTTTGTAACTAAAATATTACTTAAAAAACTTTATATTTATAGCGAAACAATAATTTACTTTATTATTCATAGATAACAATTGTAAATTCCTATTCAAATTTTTTTGTGCCGTCGTGTAGTTTATAAGAAGATACGTTTCGCGGAAATACAAATCGATTTTTCCGGTGGCAAACGTTTTCGCAAACCGTTTGGGTTACGCCCTTCTACCAAAACGCCGTCGTTATTATAATACTAATATTCGTTAGTCTGAGTACCACTGATAAATATTATTTCTATAGTAAGTACTATAAAAGGGAAAAACCATTTTTAAATGTTCGAAAAAATTAATTGTTAAATTATAGTAACAATCGGTTATAATGAACTCACAATATGAGTTCGTTATATCCGATTTTCTCGAAAATGACTCATTTTATAGAAAGTAGACAATAGAATCTTTGTTATTTTAAAATGTTGGGGAAATCCGGCAATGAAGTTAATTTTTTTAATTAATCTTTAAAAGAAAAATGTGATCGGAAAAGTCAGGGGTAATGTATTCTTGCTAATGTATCCTTCCTGAGATGGTATCAAAAATCTATGAAATATGTACTTCATTTATTAGGTATGTAAACCTAACATGATTGAATTTTAATAAAGAATTAAAGTGTTATTTAAACAAATAGATTTTTCTCCTTTCAACATTATGGGCGAATATCTCGGCAGAGGAGCGTCGTAGGAAAAAAGTTTTTAGAAACTTACAGTTTTATTTTGACGTGTTCTATACGTCCCCGGAAGATTTCTCATCATTTCCTTGACACTCTGTATTATAACACGCCTCGGTTATTAAAAGGGGGTTATTTTGAATAAGGGGATGACGTTTATTGTGGTCAGTATAGGGTGTAAAATACACCTCTCAAATTTTATGCTTGTATCACAAAGTGCAGAAGTCGACATTAGTTTTACATTAATCGTAAGAACATAGACTATTAGTTACGGCGAATTTGTGAAATTCCTTATTTCAAGTATTTGGCAATATTTTGCGTATTTCATGAGCAAAATTTTGCCGATTACGTGAAATAATCAAGTACTTATCAAGAGAATGCTACGTATTTGTTAGTTTTATGTTGTTTAGCGTTTCATCGAGTTTATTTCAGCTGCTAACCGGTTGAACTAGGGGAAAAGTGGAATGTGGTTTCATACACATGTTCCACAAAGTCCCATCTCTACTTTTTAAGATGAATTATGGTTTTTAACTTATTTTCTTTTAGATAGCGAGCACGTATAAAATATCTAAACGAAAAGCAGTCAATGCTCGAGGATATTTTCATTTTTTCAGAACAGGAGGTCACCAGTTTTGTTTTTCTAAGTGAAATTGTAGGGAAATTATGCATTTCTCTAATTGATTGCACTTTGCCCCTTATACGGGGCAATAATTTGCTCAATTCTGTAATTAATCTCTACTCTTCAATTAATTCACAGAGTTGTGTATAACCTTCAAAATTTGGTGTTTGAGTGGTGGACCAGAATTACCTTTGAAGAGTGCAGAGTGAAGAGTAAGTTATGGAGGAATAAGCTTCAGGCCATTTTGGTTAGGTGGTCCTTGTTGGGTTTGGCCCTTGTGCCAAAGTTATGCAGACTTGCATCTTACAGTTTGCCCCCTCCCCACATTCGCCTGAAAGACTTTAGAATTTAACGGACACTCTCGCCCGAATTAGTCCGTTAAATCGAGGTTTTGTTGTATTTAGGTAACTTAACGAGACATTTTATAATTTCTATTCGGTGTTAATAAAAACAAAAAATGACTAGGTACTAAATAAAATGGCATGTATAGCGGAATGCCGGGAATGTCTATAAATTTTGTTGCGGGAGAGAGTGAGTAGAAAAACGTTCAGACATTTAAATTATACAACCCTTAAATTACTCACGGTGATAGCGCGCGCGCTTTTATTTCAAAGATAAATATTTATATTTAAATCTCCTTTTGGTCGAAGCGTAGATATTAGGTATTAATTACCGCTTCAAAGCAGCAGAAAACACGTGTAATCACCATATAGATAATTAGCTGAATTTCTATAAAGGATACTAAATCAAATTTAGCTCGACATTATCGTAATTTTCAATTTAAACTATTAACACGTTTTTAGGTTTATAAATGTGAGTAGAATTTTAAGTGTTCGACTAAATTAAACAATAAAGATTTATTACAAATACATGTACATTTAGGGATACATGCTTAGACACGGATCTATGTTGTATTACCTAAGACATAAACAAAGAATACCTATTCATAAATTATAGACCTTGAAGGAGTTCCTTGGTACAACCTCCCACACTGTGGTGCAGTAATATTTAAAATATAATATACCTAAGTATAATATTCCTTTCAAAATTCATATTCAGATCGTGACTTTACGTTTTTAAAAGTAGGCACCTATAGGTATTTCATTTTCGGTTTGCAAAGTCCAATCGCTTTCTTGTTTTTATTAGGTATTGGTTAATTTTAGCCTATATCTAATACCTATTTAAATCTTAATTTGTTTATATTATAGGAAACGAATATGTGGGTTGTAAAACTAACATTTTTAATTTCTAAGGTTACCAAGAAATATAATTAATTAAGCAATTAAGAATAACTATAAAAATATATCATCCCTAATTTCATTTTTATTTGGTAGATTGTTTTATAGTCATGTCAGTTGAATATTAAAAGCAAACAAACAGAATAGCGTTTGTTCAAACGACAAGTTCAATAATATACATATTACATACCTACACTATTATAATTCGACTGCTTCAATAGCAGTTTATCATTAAACTAGTAAAAGTATCATGCATGGTATAATAACTACACAAGGTATGATTTGGAGGCGGATTTGCGCATATTGTTTGACGTCAGTCGGAGAGTAAATAAGACATTTTTCGGATACCGATGGTGCGGGTACGTTGTTCACAAGTATAATAACACGTAATTTCGGCGTTGAAATTGTTTTTATGTTTGATCATAAACATGAGGTGCGCGGTGTTTGATTGCAACTCTGACAAATTTCTGCTTTTTTCTGTTTTACTCGCAATGAATTGAGGTTAAAGTGGATTCATTTGTGTTAACACTTTAAGAATCTATTCGAAACATTTTAAAAATGACGATTGTGAAAGAAATTTGCAATACGAACTATTGAACTTGCCTGAAAGTAGTTTTTTAAATTTCTACACGTATTTCTTCAAATGTTACTGCTCACTGGAGACGTCACTACGCGAAGTTGAACGTGTCTAGAACACTCGTAAATCATATTTTGTGTAGTTATTATACCGCGAGTATCATAATATAATTTTGAAAAGAACGTTATCCAAAATAATTTCATAAAATTTATTGTTGTATGTCCGAGTATAACCATCACACACGACGATATTTTTTAACAATATTTCTACAATATACGGTTATTACTAATAAATGTAAATATTGTAGTAGGTATTGATGTTTAAAAAGTGAAGTGTTTAACAAGAAACGAACGTTCAAATGTACATAAAATCAGAAGAATTGAATAAAATACGACATATCGTGTAGTTGCGTCCGAAAATTAATGATTTAAAAAAGATAAACAATATAATTAAAATATCATAATAGATTTACAATTGCAGTTATCCAAGTTACTAATTTAACCAGTTTTGAGGAGCAGAAGCAGTCACAAATAATTATCTATTATAATGCAATAAGCAATTACGCAGCAGGTTGATCGTGCAGTTAGAGAAAAGATGACCAATGCACACCTATGTGGATAACGTTATCTGCAGTCACGCGAGGGTGGTGCGCTTTCGTCGTTACACCACATGCATTGTAATTATTTCTAAATATAATTACCATTCTTTGCTGCATGACTTTTGATCATTACAGTAAAAACTAACGGTCCTACCTTTGGCAAATTGAAAATTTCAGAAAGCTATATTTACATACAATTAGGTGTACTTTTAGTTGTTTTGAGTGTGTACAATATAAATAAGGAAGTCTAAAAACATGCTCTGCTCCGATAAAAATGTTGGGGGGTACTACACGAGTCGGTGTATTGACCGCTTCAACAACTGCCGTCTCCGATCTGACCTTGTTACTGTTTACATTTGTGAATTTTCAACTGCGCAGATATAAATACGAAACTGCAGAACATGAATGAGGAAACTAAAATTACGGAAATTGTAACCTGGATTACCGCTAGCCAAGCGAATGTATTTGTTTTAAAATACAAACAACGATGTTTCTGCACGTACGCTATTTATTCAAATGGTGGCAGTGTTATAATGGATCTACAAAAATAGATTTATTTAATTAGTACGTGATCTTATCGTAAGCTAGGTATTCCAAATAGTACGAGCGTATTTCACTTTTTTTTTCTTGAAGACGCATCCCCCCCCCGCGCTCAGCGTAATTGCTCCTTCAATTGGTAAAAATCGTGTCTGTCTTCATATTGCATTGTCAATGCATTTGCGGATCGTTAATGAGGTTTTATTACAATTTTATTTAAATTAGAATATACAGGATGTCCAGAAAATGACGGAGAATCTCTCAGGAGCGAATAAATCAAGTCAAAATAATGTCACAAGTTCCTATAATTTGTTTTCTTACGGCGCTTCCTTGTTGAGATTTCACCCTCAAAAATGAAAAATAAAATCAATTTTTTTAAATAACATTTTTATTTTTCGTTAGAATTTAATAATTTTTGGTATATGTATTTATGCAATAAATGAAGGTCGCTAAAATTGTGTAACAGGTATTTTGATATCACACCTTAGACGAACCTGTGGTGCACTACCTCTAACATTTCTAACCTCAGAACTTTGTAGAGGATTAAGTCTTTAAATTTTTAAGGACATTTTCGGATAAAAAAGGTACTCCGATAAAAGAAGTAAAACTGTCGAATCCGTGTTAATATGATATTTAACACGTCAATGATTCTTTTCTGAAACTGCAAAGTTCAGGGCAAAGTTCAGAAAAATTTCATTAATAGGGTGGCCAAGACAAAAATGATTCACATATATCCTAATCGTAAGCTTTCGAATTAACTAACCGAGCTATTAATCTATAACTATATATAACTATTTAATGATATTTGCAATGATCAACGTTCAATAAAAATTAGACATGTGAATTTATGTGGTCGTTGGAAAAAATAATTTAAATAGTATCTGGGATACTCCGCATCTCTTAAGCTGAGAACACACTACCGACACGTCACGTTATGGCACGCAACATTATGGCACTGATTTCTACTCGCCGACATGTAAAAAAAGTATAATAAGTAATAAGTAAATATATAAAAATTCACTATCTAAGTTTATTTGATATACCAATTAAAAGTCAATAAATAGTGGCGGGCAGATAATATATTTTTATTTGAAACGTGCCGCGTGAGCATCTGAATAGATGCGTTACGTGTCGTCCTATGTGTACTAATGTAAAATTCCATGCCGGCACGTGACGTGTCGACAGTGTGTCCCCTGCTTTAGGTTCGTTTCACAAGCTCCGGTTTGACCGGCCCGGTTTGTCTCGGATAATATGTACTATACCGCAGCTTTCACACACACACACACACACACCGATCGCGACCAGAGACGGGGTGGCACGGAGACTGAGAGTCGGCCGGCTTCCGGGTAGCTGCTTCCGACTGCTATCCGAGTGCCACCTATCTTTTTTATTCTGAAATATGTGGGAAATACTAAAATGTCCTTTAAAAATTTAAATCTCTTGAAACTTTTGAGGTTAAAAATAAGGTTAATAGTATAGCGCACCCCTGGCACCCCTGAAGTGATGTCAAAAGACCTATTACAGCATTTCAAAGACCTTCATTTATTACGTACGTACACCAAAAATTATTAAATTTCAACGAAAACTAAAAATGTTATTGAAAAAAAATTGATTTTTATTCTTCGACTTTGTGGGTGAATATCTCAACAGGGACCGTCATAAAAACAAAATTATAGGAACTTGTGGCATTATTTCGACGTGGTTTATACCCTCCCGAGAAATTCTCCACCCACTTCCTGGACACCCTGCATAATGACAATAAACTGGATGTTATGGAAGATGTACATGTAGATGTGTGTACAGTTGGCTCGTTTAATTTTGACGTCCCGTTCGAGACTGGGACCTTATTCCCGAACCATTCCCTTACATAATGTGTGCGCAGCGCAGTGTGGCGCCCAACGTGGGGCGGTTTATAAGAAAATTACACTTCATAGTATAAATATGATAACAGCATGATAGTTCTCTTATAGCAGTATGTATTTTCAAAAGTACTTAAGCCAAAAACTTGCTCAAGATTATAGATACAAAAAAAATGTCGATATTTAAAGGTAAAGGTCAAATAGGTGTTAGGTAACTATCGATTGAAATTATATTGTGTTATTTTTTATTATTTCGTGCATTAAAAATTTCACGTGATGACGAACATCTTTACTGAAACACGAACAGATGCTAATTTAAATTGATTTTCCTGATTTTGTTGTACTATTAAGAGCGTCGAGAGCGTACATGCATTGATTGACTTAATTATTAATAATGATGTAACGCTAAAAGCGAGATGGGGTTGGGATTAGACACGCAAGGTTATCGAGTAAAAGAACGGGCAATGGAAGAGAACGCGCTCACTTTCGTTATCGACTGAGGCTGCAGGGTCGTTGACCTGAATTTGCGGGTTGCCTAACGAAAAGGAAGAACGACGTAATATTTATCGATAAATAGGAAATCCAGCATGTTTTCAAATTTATCATAATTCGATACAATTTTAAGGTCGATACCGACGTGGTAACGCTTTGCGTTTGCTATGCATTGAAAGTAATCGCTCCGGGGCACCTTTACTAAAAGTTAATTCTATTATTAATGCAGAAATGTAGGTCATTTGCAACCCTTTCTTCTACGAATATATACGCATGTGAGATGCCGACGGCATCATAAAGTATGTATATAACTGACTTGAACCCGATCAATAGCCGAGAAGGGCAACTTGAAAAAGGGCGACATGATTGGTTTGACAAGATTTCTAACACCGCACAATAACGTTATTTAATTTCAATCGTATTTTGAACGACTTCAAAAGTAATAAGACAAGGCAATTCTCAGTTCAAATTTATAAAGCGGAAAAATAATCGTTTTATCAGCGAAAATGAAAGTGTTCTTTTGCAAAACATTCGTTTTACGACTATAAACCAACAAATTTGTTCAGAAGAAGAAAACCGTAAGTTCTATTAATTACTTGATTTGCAGATAAGTAAAGAAATTTCAAGGTGGCTCGTAGTTTAATTACTGCACGTAGTACTTAAGAAATTTCCCTCGTGGGAAATGTAAACCGAACAGTTTGTTTTGGAATATTCCCTAGATAAGTAGTAATCGACAAATTAAAAGTGTTGAACTTTTGTTCATTTTTCCAGCACAATTGAAGTTTATGGGCATCATTAAAATAATTGAGTATCCGCAGCGGTAACAAATTAAATAAGACGGACACTTTTAATAAAATTTCTACACGCAATTCGTTAATGTTGATTAAAAAAAGAATCTTGTAAAATTTTAATCGATCGAAATGTTACAATTAATTGTACATAATTTACAAATATCTTTTCAAGAATTGCAACAGCGAAGTAGTCACAACTTATAAACCGCGGCGTTACATCAAAGCTGCGTTATACAGGGTGTTTCGAAATTCGCGCATAGGGAAAATAGGATGATATTATACAACAAAAACTACAACCAATATTTTTCTAGTTATAAAGATTTTAACCGCGTACCGTGTTATACGAGGAGTTTCTATGTGTTTAGAAAATTATAATAATATACAGTGCGTTTACAAGGAAACAAACAAATTCGATAAAAAATTAACAATTTGTTTTTTGCAAAAGCGCTTGCACACGTCAATCTTATTATTTTCATTGGTATTTTTGACACATATGATGGACTTTATATCACTTCCGCTTTTAGCGGCAGTGGTATCAACTGTTTTATTTTAAATGAAACGCCCTGTATATTTTTACATATTGAGATAGCCGATCATAAAACATTTTCATTAAACCCCCCACTTATTTATTTATTGTTACTAGTTACTGAGACATGTACAAAAATTGAAATCAAGATTATCGTTAAAGTAATTTTAAAAATTAACATAGAGGGTGGAGGACATAGATAACATAGAGGACATAAAAACTAAAATAATCAATGAAATATATTTAATTTCTTCAGAAGTATAGGTACCTATACAAAATGTGCAAGAATAAATAATTTATTGTCCCGTTTCACGACTGTCGCGAAGTAAACAACAAATTTGTAATTTGTAAATTAACAATAAATTATAATAGGGGCCGTGGTGGTTTGGATAGCCCGACTATCGATTCGACTAGCCCTCTAGTAGTGTACTCACGGCTGCGGGTTTGAATTCCGCTGCAACCATGGATGTTGTGACTGTTAATTATTAACACGAAATCTCCAAAAAAAATAACACTAGGAGCTCTGGCCGAGGGTCATGTCCTAAAACTATTATTGAAAAAATTAAATAAAAGAAATAAATTACAATCGTAATTTCTAATTTGTACATATCTCAAGAACCAGTGATAATAAATAAATAAGTGGGAGGTTTAATTAAACTTATTTGTGATCAACTATCCCAATCTGTAAAAATATACAGGATGTTTCATTTAAAATAAAAAAGTTGATTAAATTTTCGCTAAAACCGGAAGTGATATAAAGTTGTCATATACATATGTCAAAAAATGCCAAGTAAAAAAATAAAATTGACGCGTCCGAGCGTTTTACAAAAAACAAATGATTAATTTTTTATCGAATTTGTTCCTTTCATTGTGAACGCATTGTGTTCTATCTTTATTATATCTGACTGCATGAGTAGTCAAGCAATGTCATAAAAAAACAAATGATAAAAAAATTGCAACAAACCAAATGTATTAAAATACATATCTATTTAGGTACTGGGAGCCGTTATGGCGCAGAGAGTTAGTTACCTTACTGACCTTCTAGCGCCACTTCGACTGCGGGTTCGAATCCCACTGCAAACCATGGACGTTTGTGAATGTTAATTAATACTAACCGTTCTACTAACCAAAATAATAAGTCTGTGGTCAATGGGCAGCGATCTCGAGATCATTATAACTCGTAAAAGTTTACTTACAGTAAGTTTGTAAATAGATGCGGATACAAATAAAAAGAGTCTAATAAAATTCACAGCAACAACTAATGTCTTAAATTATTGTTTTAACAATTGTATTATACCGGGTGACAACGAAATCGTTTTACAAGACGCCATTCAATTGCCTTTTAAATAAGAGATTCGAAAGTTGGGTTGAAGATGTAGCTTATTAAGACTAATATTTTCTGTAAAACACAATTGAATATCACTTCCGGTTTATGCATAAATAGGTCTAAGTCAAGAATTTCAAAGGGAATTCTGTATATTTTGTCGCATAATAAAATAGAGCTTGAAATTCCCTTTCTGGCGACATGTCACAAGTTGCCAATTTCTTTCAAAATAGCGGCGTAGGAGGCGCTTTTCCAAATTCGATACGTTCGAAATATCGAACTACGTTCGAATTCGAACTATCGTCAAACAATTTATTAAAATAACAAACAAAATGTGTTTTCTCATTGAATTTGAATCAAATTTGCAAAATTTTCGATTTGTAACAATATGGGATGAATTTTAGTGCTTGTTTAAAAGCACTTTTGTAACTTTTCTCGAATATTTTGAATAGAAAGTGGTACTTATTAAATATGAACATTAAAGCGTGTCTTATTACCAAATATCATTGCATGTCATTAGACATGCAAGTAAAAAAAAATAGAAAAACCGCAAAAGAAGCAAAAATATCAAAATATCATTCTGAAAATTTGAATTTTAACCTATCTTTTAACTCTAAACAACTTATTTCAAATAAATATTTTTGTATTTTTTTACATAAGGCCACTTTTCTTTTATCTTTTTTCAGAAATTTGCCTTTAAAACGCCCTGTATATTAATGATTTAATTCGTTTTCGCTATAACACTGTTTGCGGACAAGCAGAAGCTAAATCCAGAATATCGAAATTTGATTCGAAAATTTTTGAAGAATCGCACGTATAGATACTATCAGTTATCCGCGAACACACCGTATGTAAATATAAACAATTAAAAATATCAGAAATAATATTTTAAACTTTTTAAAAATTTTCGAATCTGATAAAAATTTGTCTTCAATCTGTGTCATAATTTCGTGTATTATTCTGGGAGGAGTTGAGTACCTAGTTTCTTCGTATTTCTTATTTCTTTAATTGAAATTGTATAAAGCGAAATATAAATCTGTAATAAGTACATCGCACATCATGTTTGTTATTTAAAACGCGAGAAATCGTGTATTATATATATGTATAGATACTTAAATAGGCACGATGCAATAATGAGAAAAATTGAAAATTAGTTGATAAATAATATCGTTATAGCTATCATACAATAAAAAAGAAAAATTCGATTGATAAATAGTAGGAAAATCATGATACCTTCTTCTTAATAAAGCAACTCCGAAAGCCCCTTTTACAACATTTCGAACAGTTATTAACCACTAGAAACAATTTTAATAAGCACACGGCCGTACAAGATAAATTCCACGTAGGTACTAAATTTTAAAACATTTAAAAGTGACCTTCCAGAGTGTTCGATAAACGTGTAAGTAACGTATATGTATGATCAGCATATACAGCATGATCTATGCCTTCATTATTATCGTTACGTTGCGCACACGTGTTAAACAGCTAGTAGGTATTTTTAAAGTGTTCAGTTATCAATTTATAAATTATAATTAGTCATGAATTTGGAAAACTGTAGATAATTTTATAACTTATTAATAGCAGTTGTGCGTACAGTTGTATGTATGTATTTTGTAATTGCGACCATATCAGAGTCGCAATTTTATTTATTACAATAGTGTAAAAAGTAAAAAACTGCGGAAACGAAAAAAGAATCCCTTTCGCAAAACCACAAAAACTAACAAGTCAATCGAATTATATCGTCCTATTATGATCACGAAAAGGCTGGGTCAGAGCGAGGTAGGTATATGAGGGTAGAAAATGTTAAAACAAAGATTTTAATTTTATTTGCTTTTGTATTGTTTAGGTGTTGTGCTGGTGCAGAGTCGTTGAGGTGGCAAATTTCGCAAAAAGGATAGTACCTATAAAAATATCGGAAAATACCTAAATATGTAGGTACCTATCATGGTAAAATAACTGTACAAGGTACGATTTCAGTGTTCTAAACACGTTCAACTCCGCACAGTGACGTCATCTTGAGAGTAGTAGCGCTTAGAAATACGTGAAGAAATTTAAAAGACTACTTTCGGGCAAGTTCAATAGTTCGTATTTCAAATTTCTCTCACAATGATTCAGACTCAAATCTCAATTCAAGACTTCCTCTACTGTTACGAACGGTAGCAACAACGCTGGCAACGGTGGTGTGTTGACTCACAAGGAACTTATTTTGAAAATATTAAGTGTATTTAGATATAGGTATTTTCCTCGTATAATCCCTCAATAGCACATCGTGCTATCTGTATGTGTACAAAGGTCATTTCGTAATCAGTTCAATATTTCGGCGTCATGGGTGTATCTTGCAATTAACACATGGGATAAGAAGTTTGAAGAAATTGGGTCCACATTAAACATAGAACGTAAAGTAGCAGCAAAAATTGGTAAAACACTAAAAAACATCAAGAGAATTCGAAATGCCATATAAGCTGCAGTTCAAACCGTTCCACAACTAAACAACATGGATTTTAATTAGCACTGAATATTCAAGTCAGAATATTCAGAATAGCAAGTCGATCTAGCGGATCTAGAACTTGAGATTTCACCCCTATCAAGTCGTCCGAGAATTAAAAGATATCGATTAATCGGCTCGCGTGCACTTTTGTCGAGAAATGTACCAGCGTTTGGATGACGATAACAATTTTATTCGCCAGATGAAGCCCAATTTTCATTTAAACGAGTACGTAAACAAACAAAATACGTAGTCGGTATTGAAACGCCACGAACCCACGTTTCTGAATACAGTTGCATATTCTGAAAGTCACAGTGTGGGGGTGCACTTTCGTCATCTGACATTATTGGATCTTTTTTTTTAAGAAGAAGATTAAAAGTAACGCCGCAATCGTTATATGTGGCAGCGCGTTACACAAATATGAAGAATTGCTTCGATTTCCACAAATTGCGTTGTTCCAGCAAGACGGGGCGAGTCCATAACTGTTTTAAGAGAACTTTTTCCGAACCATAGATATCATATCCAAAAATGGGAATATTGTTTGACCGACTCGATCGCCGGACTTGCCTGCACGTGATTTTTCTTTGAGGTTTGTTTTAAAGAGCAAGGTATATGTTGAGCAATCTCAAATTGTAGTGGAATTAAAATTAAAAATGCAAGAAGTTGCAAGCAATTGTAGCGGTGATGATCACTACCGACGAAAACACTAAACGTGTGTAGTAAAAACAGAAATTAAAACACCAAAATAATAGATTACTTACATAATATCCACAAATACAATAATTTAAAAGATAACTAAAATTGATAACGTTTGTATTATCCAGGTAATTTAAATAAATAAACTCTTATCCGATTTATATGACCCGCGGGTTACATTAAAAATGACTTAAAATTAAATTATTAAAATAGAAGGAATAAAACACGGTTAAATAAAGGCTTCTATCAACTATTATTATTATAATCTTCGTTACGTCAAAGATTATATACACAGTAGTTAAAGATAGGACATTCACGCCTGAAACGCTCATGCGAAAATTTAACCTTGGACATTTAAATTGGAGGTGTAGATGTGACAACTACGCCTACAAATTGGCTGCTATAAAATATGAAATGAAGAAGGTTTTATGATAAATTGAAATTTCAAACGCAAGATTATGTTTGTATTATACTGGTTTACTCATATTTATATCAATTCCTACATTTTATTGGTTTTGTTAATTCGTTTCATTATTCTCGAGGTTATGTATAACACCAGCTGATAATAAACTTGGCAACGTACCAATAAAATAGTACTTCACAAATAGGAGGTGCGTTTGCGCACTCAGCATTGGCCCTTTAAATCAGAATTCCTTTATCCTAGTTTGGTTTTCATGGTTCCTTGTCGAGTGCCCTATCTGTATAAAACTACTATAATCGCTAATCTTTGGTTATATGGTCTATTATGTTACGGAGTTTTAACGTAGGTAAGTGTCTACACGGTATTCAAGATAAGTTCCAATATACGTCATTAATAAAACCTCGTATTTTTATAGTTCTAATAAATTGTAGTATTTTTTTATATCATCTAATATGTGTGCAGGGATAAATGACCGATAGAATATGTCGCTTTTTAAACAAAGAACTTAATTAGAAATATACAATTTATTAACACACACAAGCACAAAGAGAAATTATTTATTAATTTACGATCAACTATTGCAATTCGATTAGACATTTACGATACGTATGAATATTGCTCGAACAAATCGACAATTTAATAAATGTGCATTCGGAGGCGATACATACAAATATTAACTTCACTTCATCGAGAACAATTTAATGATAGGCATGTAGGTGTATAAATAATCGGGCAACACTTGTCGTTTGTCCAACAAGACAGGTTGGACCCATCCAGCTTTCAAATCAAAGATAATATCAACTTATCGCGGTATGAACATCGGGGGATGAAAGTCTATACAGAAGCGTACACATTACGGGCATGAAACACACGCACAACTCTGTTGCTACGCGCGAGTTCCCCTAGTTGCCTTGGAGACCAGCACGAGGGACCCGTATTACGTCATCTCCTACGAAGACCCCCCAGGCCATGGGGGTTCGACATGCCGTAGTGCCACTCGTAATCCTAACGATTCCATCAGAAGAGATTTTAAGTTACAAGAAAAGAAAATAAAACGAGCTAAGTGGAAAATCTATAACACCATTAATTTTTCTTATAATTTTTATATGAATACTTGCCGCTATTTTCTAGATTACAAATGCCGTATTTTCGTATGTATTTTAGACGAAGTTTGGCCGACGATTAAATATAGATAAATTAAAACGCGGGATTTAATAAATTATAGGCATTTCGCCTAAACATTTGATTTCGTATTTAAATCGAGTTTGAATTATGATTAGGTAAAGTTGGTAAAATATTAACTTGATAACGAGTAACTAAATTTTTATAAATTAGTACCTATATGGTAGAAAACATAAGTTAATGTAATAGATATGAATGAATTTATCGATAGCAATCTTTAATTAACTTTAAATGGACAGATATATAGTATTGCGAGACTTTCGATTACAAACGTGTCCATCATTTTTTATTTTTTCCATAGCGGAAAAAGGCCAAATAAACAATTTAATTCCAAAAAAATCTAATTAACCTTATTTAACCTTTTAATCTCCTGGTTTTTTAATAAGTATTTTAACCCAGGAAATCGGCATCGAGCGCATTTCCATTTTAAAATGCACGATAAGTAAAATGTGCCCGGAAAACAGAGCTCTAAATTGTTACGATATTATCTACAACTTTATAAATAGTCTTCATAAATGTTACGCTTGCGTGATTTTAGAATAATATTTTTTCTGATATGAATAGTGTTAACGTCAAAAAAACAATCAAACAATTAAGTACATGTTTTGTAAAAAATAACAAATCTATAGACAGTAACAAAAACTATTTTATAAATATGTACAACTATTGATATTGTTACAGTTAAAAGTGCCAAAATATAATGTGTCACATCTGGTCATGTTAATATACTCAAACCGCAAATTATAGATCTAAAAATAGTTTCTAAAAATTGTCAGAATGTAATCACGACATGGCAAAAACCGCAATTTATTTATTAAGCAATAATTAATGTCCTCCACTAATTGTAAGTGCTATCCGTTATTCTGCACATCGCAATTTTTTATAGTGAGCACGTTTTTTGTGCAGTTCTGTAATACTGTGGGTTGGTATTTTTACCTTGACGGGTGGTGACTTTCACGTTTTACTTTTCACTCAAACATGTACGGTACGAAAATGTACGCAATGGATTATTTGTTTTATAAATTCTTCTATTGAAAGCAAATTTACCTATGTATATAAAAAAATAAATCGCATTTAATTAGGTCGTGTTTAAAAATTGTAGTGACGCTCCTCTTTATTGAAGGTCTGTGAAAATGTTCGATAAATGCCAATAGTCGATCTTATAATTAGTAAGTCATTGAGCAGTGCAAACAAGTGCACATTAAACCTTTACGACTAGATAAACTACAAGAACAAATACAGCGTGGAATCCGCTTATTACGATCACTTTGGGACTTGTAATTTTTGATAACAATAACCGACTGATAACGTTATAAGCAAAAGTAAAAGAGATGATATTGTTTAATTCAATTTTATAATAAACAATAATACATAAAAGAGTTAAAAATCGAATAAGAGTTTGGCGGTTTTTTACGTACAATAATTCCCGGATGAATTGTTGATATTCACATTTTTGAAAATTTGTTGCTCGATGTTAAACATTGCGACGAAGAAATTTTAGAGCTTCTTTATCTACAATAATAAGTTTTTAAAGTCCTTATGATACCTAGATCACATGACTAAATTAACGATGTGGTGTTCGAAGGCAAGTGAACTTTGTACTCCATCGTGGCACATTTTCAAAGTTCCGAGAAGGAGTTAAACGTGGAAGTTTCACGAAACTTGTGTAGCTTGTAACACGGAAGTTTATGGCTTGTTTGAAACGTTAAAGGTGAATTTCTCGATCACCGATCACCGCTGATCATCAGCCAATCGCTATAGAATTGATCGAACAACTGTTAACATGTTGATCGATTTACGTTCGTCAGTGATCGCCTATTGAGAAACCGATCTTAAATCAAGTCAACAAAACGAAATTTGATATTTTTAGTTTAAACTTTGGTGTCATTCCAAAAAACGCATAGATGAGCAAGTAAGCAAGTGTTTTGGGAAAACGAAGTAAGCATTTCAACAGTTATTCTACTGAACGTCGTTAAATAAGTTATAAGTTAAATTGTTATGCCCAAAATTACGGGTTCAAATTTGCAAATGGGGAAAAACTGAAGGTATAGTTTTTCGAATAAGAAAAAAAAAAATAGGTCCCGAGTTGGTTACGAAAGAAGTTTAGTTTATAAATCGTGTATCTACTTATGTTAGAAAACAAATATGCAGGTAAGAATAGGTATATTACCGCAAACGGAAGTTTAATAAGCCACGTGATGCCGTTCTAACGTTACGATAAGATTATTCATACGTGAAAGTATTATAGCCTGAAATAAATCAATACTATTATTTTGCATTTGTTATTGAGTTTACCATTAATTAAATTATGAGTTACATTTTTCATAGTTCATTATTATAATTTTTACAATCTTTTGTTTGAATTATTATCAATACCTATTGTAGATAACAAAGTCCCGTTTAATACAAGTCAAGCCACTGTATTCCACTATGGTTAGAACAGGATAGAAAGATTTTTGTGCTGGATAGAGCAGGATAGGTTATAAATAATATGACGGATATTCCGGGTGATATGAACCGAATACGAACCTATCGTAAACTTTTTTGTTTTTCAAATGACTTTGGGCTATCCAATTAGCCAGTTTAATTTTGTGTGATTTTACTAAATCTGGTTAGTACGGGTTAGCATTAACAATCACAAACGTCCACGATTGCAGCGGGATTCGAACCCGCAACTGTGAGTGCGTCAGAAGATCAGCCGAGAGGCTGACCCTCTAGACAACACGGCTCCTTACAAACCATTACACATTTATTTACATTTATTTTAATTTCTTGAAAGGGATATTAATTTTGCACAGTGCGCCGAGCCGGAATTTGGCCGCCATCGTGAGGAAAAGACGCCAAAAATGAGTTTTCCACCAGAATCTCCGTTGCGGTTCATTTTACGACAAAAGTGCCTATACGACAAAATAAACTAGGGAACATTTCTTATAATTTATGGTGTTATCATTTTCTGTAAAGTTTACAGCTTTACAAAGTTTACTATACCGGGTAACTCGACGTTAATTAATTAGCATAAAGAAATTACACTTTGTCTTTCGATACAACATGAAAATTTGTACAGCTTTAGATCCATCTAGGGTGTCTCATTTTCGTTGTATTTGTAAGGTATCTCTGTTATTACAGAATGATAGAGAGTTGCGGATTCCATATTCTTGTCTTACTTTTTTGTGTCGATTTCATCGGCCAAATCAATACAATAAGTACTTACGACTGCTCTTCCAAAGCAAGTCGACGCAGCAACCGTTAGGCCCAATTTTACCACGTACGCGATGGGCGTCACAAAAGTTTCTGCAAGTAGGACGATATCTAATTAATAAATCTTATTCTTAAAGATGTAGATAAATTAAGTACGAGTATAATAATTGAAATGTTGACAGATCGCGCGTACGCCAAACGAAAAAATTTATTGTCAAACATTTCTATAGGGAATAAAATGTATCGTACTTAAATAAATAAAACGCGGAGAGAATAAAGATAAAAATTGTTTATGAAAAGATGATCCGATAAAGACGAAAATACTTTTAGAATGCAAATAAATCGTGTACGTCGGTTTGTTCTTACACCAGAATTCAAAAGACGATCCGCCATGTGGTTTGTGAATGGCATGTAAACAGTACATTATATGATGTTTTACTGATGAATTGCCTGCGTTGTCTCTTGAATGCATACTAGAAACACGTTTAGTACTAAGAATAAAATAGATCCGTTTACGATTTCGAAGGCAAGGCCCACAAGGAGAATTCTAAATAGTTCTTTAATAGATGCCGATACGAGACACGAAGAAGGAACGACGGATCGGGGGTAAGTATCTCAACTAGCCAAGCAATGCACAGGCGACTAATTCGATATCCGGCAGCGACCACTTGCGAAACGAATGGGAATATTCGGCAAAGCCGTAAAAATAAAATTTTGACTATCCGGGTTCAAATTCCAGGTCGGTCAGCGCACGTTAACTTCTAGCAAAATGCAGTAAATAATGGGTTGCTAATAAAAACTAAAACCGGTTAAGTTAAAACATTTAAATCAGATAATAATAAAAATCTAGTAGCTTCTCGCCTTTATGTTAAACTTTTTCGTGACGACTACCAATAAATTAGAAACGAAGACCTTGGGAGGTAAAATTTAGATGGTTGCGCAACTGCAAGACCTAAAGGTGACTGACTTCCAATGGACATCGTCGTAAACAAAATCATCTAACCTTTTCTGACGATCTCGATGGGTATCATCATCCGAAAAGTAATTGTAATCGACGCCCACTTGGTGCAGCATTGATGACGTTCTCAAGGTTACTACTTAACTTTTCGTGCCTCTTGCTTCGTCATAACGATTTAAAGCAACACGTGCCCTACTTTCGATACCATTCTCTATAAATAAAATTAAGTATATCGATAGGCGAATGCTTACCTACTACTTCTCATTTTGTTCAATTAAAGAGTGTTGAAAAAGATTTATCCAATAATTGTTAATTGTACATTACGTTGACATAATATAATAAACTGTAGATACCGTATTTTACGGACTATGAGACGCACTTTTTTCTTCGAAAAATTGCTTCCAAAATTCAGATGCGTCTTATACTCGAAATTAATATAAAAATGTCCAGTGTTTGATTTGAAATTCCCGCCAGTCTTAAAAACGGCCATATGTTCGATGCCGCGGGAAACCTATCTCTATTTGGCAACATTGGATTCAACTGGCAGCAGCAGTGCATCGATGCGACGAACATGAGTTGCGGGGATTCACAAGTTTGCTAACACTGTTTCCCTCCCGCCCCGCCATCACAAACACAGAACACTGTCTAGCCTATGATGCGTCATTGCAGTTTACGGTGCCAGTGAATTTGAATTGAAAGTGATTTGTGTTATCGGTAACAGTACAATATTTTTGTTAGTAGCTAGTTTCGTAATGAAAAAAATAAAAGAAATTCATATTTATGCGGGCTCTAAATTGAAAGTAATAGCATATGCAGAAGAACGTGGAAACAGAGCGGCTGAGCGGCATTTCGGCCCTCCACCAACAGAAAAAACCATTCGCGATTGGCGGGCTAGTAAAGAAGAACTGAGAAAAATGAGGAAGACTAAATGTGCAAATAGATGACTGCAAAATGGTCAAAACTAGAAGATGACGTATTGAAATGGATTCAAGGGCACCGTCAAAATGGCATTGGAATTAATACAAAAATGATTCAAATACACGCTTGTAAGCTAGCGCTACAGTGGAACTTAGCAGACTTTAAGGGTGAAGTTGGTTGGTGCTACAGGTTTATGAAGCGTCATGGACTTAGCATGCGAACCAAAACCAAAATATCTCAGAAGGTGCCACAAGAGTATGAAGAGAAAATGCATCGCTTTATTATTCAACATCGAAAGAGAACATTTGATGTGTCGAGTAACAGAACTGTTGCCATGAAAGGTGCTGAAACTGTAACTATAAAAAAAAGTGGACATGAAGAAATGCACTACACTGTTGTCTTTTCATGTTATACTGACGGTACTAAACTTAATCCAATGATCGTTTTCAAGCGTAAAACAATGCCAAAACCTTCTGAAATACCGCCAGGTGTTGTTGTTCACGTACATGACAAGGTTTGGATGGACGAGGCTGGTATGAAATTATGGATTAACAGAGTGTGGGAGAAAAGGAAAGGTGCTTATTAGGTACTAATTAGTTTAGAAGTCATTTGAAAAATTCTGTGAAAGAGAAATTGAGACAGGGAAATACAGAGCTTGCTGTTATTCCGGAAGGACTTACTTTCACAATTGCAACCTCTTGATGTCTCGATAAATAAATCATTTAAAGTGTATATGAGAAAGGAATGGAACAAATGGATGAAACCCAACATGAATTCACGCCGAAGGGAGTTTTAAAACGACCTACAATCAAACAAGTGTGTCAGTGGATAAAACAGTCGTGATCTAGAGTGAGAGAAGACATTATTGTTAAATCTTTCAAGAAGTGCGGCACAAGTAACGCTCTCGATGGCAGTGAAGACCATTTTACATATGAAGAGGACAACGATGACGACGAAGAGGAAGAAGAAGAAAGTTCAGATGACGATTTTCAGGAATTTTAAAGGTCAGTTCGGTTTTATAAACTAAGAATTTTTTTTAATCTGGCTTTGCAATCTAATAATAAAAATGGTAAAAATGTTATTTTTTTTTAAATTGCTTAAAAATTAGGGTGAGTCTTATAGTCCGTAAAATACGGTATCTAGGTACAAAATTTTAAATAATAAGGAAGTGAAATTTGTCCATATACTAGTTACAATACGCAAAAGCAGATTATTACATTTTGGGATATTAAATGTAAAATTATAAAAATATGTTTAAACATTTTACGGGTAAAGTCCGCAAGGTGGGCAAAGTCAGCATTGCCCATCGTTGTTGGGCAAAGTCTGCGAGAATGATTAATTAGCGCGGACTTGTACGCAACATGAGTAATATGAGCACAGTCAACACTGTCAATCTGATGGGCAACGTCAATAGCAATAATTTATGTGCAAATTTTGACTAGTTTTAAACGGATATTGTTGACAATGTTAAAATGTAGAGAAACTCGGCATTATCACGACACAATTTACGATTAGAGTTTGGGCGGTTTTTATTTGGCGAATTTCTTGCAATATTTTATTATTAGTCCGTAATTGACATACCTACTATATTAAGATTTCAATCATTATTTTTTGTTTTACTTCATAGTAAAATTACCTACTTAAGTATTTTGTTTTTCGTTTGCGTTGATAAATAACAATAGGTATTGTATTATTTTATATGACTTTAATGAATGTTTTCACAAGCTGGTTTAATTTTAAATTTATGTAGGTATGTATATACGTTAAATTTCATATTTATTATACCTGCTTACGTACACATAATAGGTACTATTGTGTGCGGGTGAATTCCCCAGCGGTCGGTGAACATCCTTTTCTAGTTTCTCCCACCTCAATTTTTGCGATTTATTTTTAGTTTCGATAATTTTGTTTAAAGCGAAATATCGATCCGCTTCGGGGCGGTCATAGGATCGATAGGTAGATTGCTTAGAGATGTATAAAATGTTTTTAATGCAGATTATATTTTCTTCGGAGCGCCAAATGCAAAAAATAAACAGTAGTTGGAAAAGAGCATTTTAATTAATGGTTAAATAAAACTTAAATTAAATTAAATGGTTAAATTCACTACACGGGAAAATAAACTTAAATACTCCTATGTATTTAAAATTCAATTCGGCGCCTCTGCTGACGTACCAGGTTACTACGATAATAAAAAGAAACGTTTTTAAGGACTAATGTAATAAAAACTACACGTATACTACATGTATTTTATAAGACTATGCACGTTAATTTTGAACTAATTTGTGTCCAGTTTACTATTTTAAACCACAATCGGTATTTTGCCCAAAAAATAAAAATAAGAGATTCTTTACTTTTAAACAATTTTCAAATTATTGACGTTTTTAATTACGCTATAGGTACATTGAATACCTAATAAAAAAGATCGTATTATTTTACAGTAAAGAAAAGTTTTTATAAATAAATTTAAAATAAGTAGGTACGTTTCTCCTATTTACTGTAAACGAAATCTAAGGAACCATACATATAATAATAGACATGAGCCGATCATTTTTAAGTATCTACAACTACCTACAATTTAAAAAAGTCACACTGGCGTTAAAATATAAAACTAGTCTTACAACCGGCCAATATAAAAAAATCAAATAAAATCACTTTCTAGAGAATTATAATCTGCATTATCGTAGTTAGCTACGTTAATTAGATGCATTGTTATCGCTTTATGCGTATAGGTGGGCGAAAACAAAAATGCGTAGGTACATAAAAGATAAACAAAACGACTTGGGCGAAAATTGTGAAAATACGATCATGTTTTTGTAGGAAGTGAAAATATTAGTTTAAATTTCGCGCCAAGTGAATGCGCGCGCAACAAGTTGTGTGTGATCACTTAAATTTTAAGGCTGCTTCACACGAGTGAGTTACTAGTCCTGCGTAGCACGCACTTGTCCGATGTTGAAGGCAAGTCGAGCAAACTGCGAGGAGGCAAGGCAAGCGAATAGACGGGAGTTTCACTTTGGGAGCAGCTCGTCATTCCCCACCACCGCAAGCAAGTAACTCGCCTTTCACCTTCCACGTGTGAACTCCCACTTCGACGCTCTCGAAACCGCACAGTTTGCGCTGGAACGCTTCAATTGCAACTAAACTTGTCACGTGCGCGACCGTAAACTCGCTTTGATAACTGTCGACCCAACTTGGAGCAAGTTTAACTCGTATTCGATCTAATTTTGCGGGTGATTTGGTGCAGTCTCGGAGCGACGTTGTATATTACAAATATTATCTAACATTTAATATGTACAATATTGGTAACTACGTGTCATTTGAAACTTGTTTTGGTCACTGGTTTCGTGAGCACGTGGACGTTTATTTCCAAAGCAAACAAAGACCGTGAAAGTCTCCCGCAAAATTAAATCGAATCGGCTTATATGTTTCCAGCGAATCTTCTCAATACCGGACACTCGTGGGACCAAAAACATTGTTCGTTATTAAGAAGTGTCCGCTAATGGGAAATACATTACTTACATACTACAAAACAAAGCCGGGACTTTTAAAGGTATTTCAAGCATTTGGAAGTGCCCGTTAAGAGAAGTTTCACTGTACTTGTTTACTTGTCTTGCCCCTTACTACTGGCCTTGTGCGAACCGGCCTTTAGAGCGGCAGTGTTTTGTTTTACTTATTCGCGTGTCGTGCGATCTTTTAAACAAAAAAGAGAAATTATATTATTTTATTTGTTTTGAGCGTTTTTGGTGCATTTTTAAAAATATGAGCATTCGAAATTAAGTACTTATTTAGTGCTCTATTTCAATTAATTATAAATATGCTATTTATCAAATTTACAAACCATTTGTTCCTACGTATTTATTTAAATTTTAATATAATTATACGTAAGTACTATCTACATAAATAACGTCTACATCACCAGACGGACACCGGAATTTTGAGAATGAAAGTTCCTAATCTGCATTTTTTTACCTAATTTAAGAAACAATCTTGCATTCGAGCGTTTCTTTATAGAAAATAAAATTTAAAATTAAATACTTTACGTGAATATTGTTTACAATTTACTTTACTGACTACTTTAGGTGAATTAGTCTGATTTGGTGGTTTTCTAGACTTTTTTACATGGTTCGTCTTCCGATTTATCATCTGCTTTGCGTGTACAAGAAATTCATCTAAATAAATTTGTCTTTTTCTTTGTTGCAAAATTTTTCTGAAGTGCGACATGACATTGTCATTGAAAATATTAATTGCCCTATTGGCTACAACTTTGGTCGTGAACCGAGTTATTGTACGCAAATCGAGTCAAAATTTGGTCACCAAGGCTGGTCGTAAACCGGTTTGGTCGTGAACAGAGGCGGTCGACAGTGACTGAATTAAATGTAGAAATTTTTACATTTTTGACTTTCTCAAATATTCCTACATAAAAAACTTATAACATTCTACTGGGTACGCTAAAATTAATTGTTTTGTAAAGAAAAATTTCAGTTTAATTATTGTCGTTTGTATGGTCATTTGGTAAACATGCAAAAATTTTCTTTAAAAGGTCGTCCAACGTCTTTCCTCTTAATTTGAACACTGCCGGTTTCGCTTATTCCTCAACATATCAACATTGGAAAATGTGGTATCGTTGGGCATTACGTAGGAACTTTGGGGCATTGGTAGGCATTACTAAGGAATTGCAGGCAATATTGCTGGATATTATTATAGGTTTTTAGATGTGTAGGTTAGCTTTGCGCCGGTGCGTCACCTTTCGAATTGTAAAATCTTTTTACCACGCTAATGTATTGCTGGATGATGTATTGTACAGGCTCTTATATGCGTCCTCGGTTATACTCATGCGCATTGCTGTTTCCAGATGAACATTAGGAATACGTAATCTGATTCTTTATAATTTAATTTTTATTTTATAATTTTTTATGCATTAAGAGCTTGTACAATACATTATCCAGCAATACATTAGCATGGTGGAAAAATTTTGCAATTCGAAAGGTGGCGCGCTTGCGCGGCGCAAAGTTAACCTACGCATATCTAAATGCCTATCATAAGGTCCAGCAATGTTCAAGTAATGCTTCACTTTTGTACACCGCAATGCCCCAGCGGTATACCCTCCCGGGACACCCTGTATAACTAGGTAAGCACCAACAACTTACAATAAATTAGTAGTAGAAGTAGATATCAATTTATATTCGAACCACATTCCTTATTCAAAAGTAATTTTAGAGCTTCGGACAAGTCGAGTGTGAAGACCAAGATTTTAAAATCATTTTTACACATCAAAAGACAATTCCGTCCGATTTGACAAATATCGAATGGAACGAATTAATTAATTGATGTAACATTATTTTTGATAAAATCGCAAGAAACGGCGCAAACCTAACGAGTCGGATTTATTTTTAATCGAAATCGAGTTGCCTACATTTTCTTCACGCCGCCAAATAAAATTCAATCGTCAATAATTACATTTCATTTCTTAAACAACTTTAAAAAGGAAATTTTATTTCTTCATACTTGCGACGTTTTTCGTTCAATAAAAAAAAAGAAAATACGATGAAAGACAGTTTCCACTTTTTAAGGAATAAAAATATCTGTCTTAAGTGCCTATACATTTTGTTGTTTTTTTATAAATTCGTTTTTGCTTTCATCGTATAATTTACCTGTAGTTACTTATTTACCATCTATAATTATTCCTTAACCTCAAATTTGTTAATTTAAATCGCGCAAACCTACACAACGTCTTTTTATAACAGTTAAAAAATAGAAAAAAACCTTGATGGGAATTAGGTCCGTTAAAAGATATATCTACTTATTTTAATCCCACGTAAATAAAAGTGCAAGTAAAAAAAACCTCTAGATCGCAACAGTGTTGCGAAATTATGTAAATGTAAAAAACAACGATCATCAAGAAACCGCGATCGCAACAAAGTTGCAAGGGTGATTAAAGACCACCTTGATGCCTTTTTTATCAACTGGTATCGCGGTATGTTAACTTGTAGCGCAGGTATTCTTGGCAGTGCATAGTCGACTTCGATCGGAAGAATCCGAGTTTCTGTTGATATCTTGACGTCTTGTATGAAAATTTACATGGAATCGTATTTCTTTTGCTGTTAACTGACAGTTGCGTCGAAGACATGTGAAGTTTACTCATAAAAAGGCGGGTCGAATTTTATGCGTAAAAACACCAACACTTCGCGATGATCTCGTATCTTGACTGAACAAATGTTGGGACGAAATACATTTGAATGACAACGTTTTTTATTATGCGAGGCGACACAAAGGGAACGCGATAATGATTTTGTTTATGACAATGACGCTTATAAATGTATCATATTGTACGAAACACCACTTGATAGAAACGAAATTAAATTTACGGGTTATGATTGATGGTCGTCGTACGAAAAAAAAATTCATTTAATTGTTAAACGTTGGAAAAATTACGTTTCTGGATTCACGTATTTTTCCGAGTACCTAACTAATATCTATATTATGTATAAATTATAATCGGCCGGATGCGATATAACTACAATAAGATATCGAGACCTATCCAGAAGAAGCAGTCAGATTTGGCTGGCTAATCGTCTATTTTGTATTCACTGGCATCCCTAGCCATTTATCTCAATTGCCTTGCGTATGGCAGTTCATCAATAACGAAAGAGGGAACTTGAAAGAAGCATTTGTAACAAGGTGGAGGGTATTATGCGTGTCGGCGCAAGCTGTAGCACAAGGACAACATTGCAAAAAGCATTCGTGTACGCACTTGAATTAAATATATCTAATTACAAACTAAAAGCTAAAACTACCCTATCTACTTCGATTATTCAAATAATTCCCAGATTCTACTCGGTTTTAGTTAGCTCGACTTACGTTAGAATTTTGTGTGGCACCGCACAAGAATCGAGAAAAAAAAACAATACTCCCATAGTTTCGAGGAAATACAAGAGACAAATAATAAAAGAAAGAAGTAATTTTCATGCACAACTTTTGCGAGCGTAGTTTAGAAGGGCACAAGGGGCGTTGCACGTGGAGTTCACCCACTGGAGGTCAGTGCTCCTTTCTCTAGGATAGGCTTGAACGTCCGCTTCGACAAAATATCGCCTTGTTCTTCCGACTTCAAAACTAGAACTATGGTTTTCCGTTTCTTTGTTGTTAAGATTCCTATTGTCTAGCAGAAATATGTTGAAAAAATTTAATTACGGGCTAGACAGAAATTTATAAAACTAATAAGATAAGGGTCAAAGAACTTACCTTTATTTCTTTCTATTGGTTATTCAATTATACGATTTTCTTTGTAAAATTAAACGTCATAATGTTGTATTGTAATAATTGATTATTATAATTTTACCGTGTGAACTCTCTGGAGGTACTAAAGGTACAAAAATTTGATTTCTATTAAATGGCAGGTGATCTGGAATATTAATGCAATTATTGCAATAAAACCGCTAAATAATTACAGTAAAACCTCTTTAATCTAAACTAATTTGGGGAGAGGGCGTTCAGATTAGAGATACCAACATAAATCTGCTAAAAGCAGTAAATAAATCAAGGCTAACAATAAATAATAAAAGTCGCCCTTATTTCTTTCACAATTTATTACTAGATTAATTAAAAGTTATATATTTCGGAAACTACATACGGTGAGGTTATAAAGTCCAACCCCACCCCCCCAACTTTTGAGCCATTGGAGATAATAAACCCAAATTTGGAGAGCTAATATAAGACAAAAGTACCAACTTTTCCATAGGAAAATGACAGCTCAAAGTGTCAAAATGACAGTTGGGCGTCATCTATGTTATTATTATTTTTTTAAATAAAAAGGGGGGCCGTCGTGCGGCACTTGTTGAGTGGTAAATATGTTCCAACTGTTGTTCGTTAAATTGTAGAATGACCAAAAATACATCAACAGTGGTAAATTTCTTAAATTTCGCAATTTGCCCTAAATAAAATGACCTACATAAATTTTTGAAGGATAAACGAGGATATTCAACGTTTGAGAAGAAAAAAAATCATTACTTACATAGTCGGAGGCTCCTCGTTCGTTTTCGTCAGTTTTGATCTTATTTATTTCTCGACCGAAAAAGCTAAAATTTATCCTTTTAACTACGTTAAGTTTGTAATTTTAACACCGGGCACCTGTAGGAGGCTCGACTCGAGGCTAATTATAAAATTTGTGTTACGTATTTGTGAAATACTTCGCAGTTTCATATTCATTTATTATGTTTCCAAATATCTGGCATTCGCAAGATTGGCGTTTTTTGGTCCGCAAATACGCGAATAACCTTGAGATCTCGACACTCAATGAACATATTAAATTATTTAAATTTCTATCGTCGAATCAATCAATTTGACGATAAAGTTTACAAACAATTGCGAAAATGCATTTTGTCAAATACATTGTACGAATTTACAAAGTTATGAAAAGCAATTATTTTTTAGTTCTCGGTTTAAACATTACATACCACATCCTGAATGCAATATCAAAACGATACAGACACGTGAGATTTAAACCCGCGGGGGATTAATTATAAATATAAAAATACCCACTCGCGAAATTGGCCGTTAATTAAGCTGTCGCGAATGGTTGGTCGTTTTTTTGTTTTTTTTTGTTTTTTTTTACTGCATTTACAATGTAAGTTGCTACAATTTTGTACCATTTTCTTGGCATAGTCTCATAATTAAATTTTAGGATACCAATTCAGTTGTAAGTTGTAATTGCGAAACTTCCGATGATTAAATTATTATGACATCGTTGTCCAAACATCGTTTTCATGAAGTGAGTCGTTCCATATTTTTACAAACCTTTTAATTATTGAGGACGTCTCATAAACAAAGGTAAGTGCATCGTATTTCATAGGCTCCTTGCAGTTTAACTTCATAAGCATGCATCACGTTCTGAATGCAAAGCTGCGGTCAAGTTCGTTTATGCAATTTACTTGAATTTATGTTTGCATCGCTTACCAAATGCGAGAAAATGCGTTCCCAAGAGAATCCTAGTTGCATTTATCTTACTTGACGTTATTTCGGCCATTTTTACAATAAATTAACATTTGAATCCCGACACGATTTTGATAAAGATCTTGCAAAATCTTTATAAAATTATATTTTTATTTTTAGAGATACGGAATGCACACAAGTTTGAATTTCCCGACAAATACGAGTCTCGAGTCAAAACTATTCGCCTTGGTACAGTCGGGTGGAGAATTAATGTCGCCAATTGCGAGCATTGCGCGGGAGGCACACACTACTCAACGAAGAAATAATGATCAGAGTATTTAAAGCTCGACTTTGTATTTTAATTCTATTCTTAGATTTGTTTATTTTGTTGTGTATTGTCTGCCCAATGCTTTTGATTCGCGACATTAATTTTGTACCCGACTGTACATTATTTAAAATTACGGTACATACCGGCGTATAGGCGGAGGCAAATTTTGGCTTAAAATTTTGGTAATTAATAATGTCGGACGTATAAACCGAAGTTTGGAAATTCCAAGGATATACCTATTGGGCGGATTCAAAAACTAGCTACCACCAGACGCCTTTTAAAGATCAATTTAAAAATACTTAAGTTGGTATATTAAACAAATTTATGGTCGAGCGTGTAAGCCGCTCGCATATTTTAAAGTCGATTTTTTGACGTTTAAGGGTCACCTTATACCTAAGTTAGGACTCGTGCAACAAATCTTTCATTAAAATATTTATAATTTTTGATTGTTAACAGTCGTAAAATATTCAAATAAAAGATGTTTGGAGTTATATCTATTTAACTAGTCCCGTATTTACCAAAAAGCGTTAGAGATCGTGCCACGTAGAAAAGAACCTGTCAATCATCAACGAGTTGAACGACACTCGTTTGATTGGACAGCGGTCAGGACTTAAATCCGAACTAAATCGAGCGGCACATAAATATTATTTAGCGACCGTCGAAAAACATATGTACTTTAATAATTCATTCCGCCTCAAAATAGTGGTTCATGTGGTCGGTGTCGAGGTTGATTGACAGATTGTTTTCTATATGGCACGATCTCTAGGTGAATATTTTCGATGCAGGGCTCGTATTATATCGTTTTTCTGACGAACAAGTACTTACTACAGGGATTTCAACAATGATTGAAACCCACGTGACATAGACAACCAAACATGCTCAGTTGGTAATAACCGAATAATTAACAAACAACCAAAGATAAATTTTTTTAAATAATTTTTGCGGAACTTTTACTATTATAACTAAAGTGTAAAAATAATCGATAAATTAAAAAAATATATAGGAGAAACTCCAATAAACAGTGTATAAATTTATATAACGTACACTAGTAAAATCTGAAGCTGTCAATCGTTGTTAAGTGACAACATTGAAATATTAAATTCCCTGGTTTGTTATAAAATACTGGTCACGTGAGTTACAATCATTAATGATGGCACTGTACCTTTCATTATTAAATTTTAGATTCTGATTTATCTTACAGTTGCTTGCAAAAAACGTAGATAAATATTTGCGATTTACGGACGTTCCTAAATTATTTGTGTATGTACATCTATTTAAAATATATAGAATATCATATCACTCGCGACTAGAGATATACTTTTAAAAAATGTAAAAATTATAATATGGCAGATTCGGTTATTTCGGTTATCTTTTCGCGGTCCCCAGCGCCTATTTTATATAATAATTAAATCATTGAAAAACAATTCAAAATGAATACAGTTAAGTATTGTACGACCAGCATAACTTCAGTAAGATTCCTCACTGCACATCGTGATTCCGCCGGCTGTCTGTTCCGCACGATAAATAGTGCCACGTGTTTTTACATTCCGTCATGGTCAACCAGATGGTTTTATCATAAATTTAGAAGAGAAGGCCGTAGCCGACGATAACAATGTTACGGGCAAGAAATCCGACTAGCATGCAATGTAATTGCGGTTCGGGTACATGACGTAGGAATTCTGTGCCGAGAATTTTGGTTTTTTTATGGTTTTACTATTGCATAAAATAGCTGCTGGGGGCCACGAGGAAGTAAAAGAGCGTAAGAGGAAAATCTATCCTACAGTCCGTACAAGTATAGTACAGTCCGTATAATCTAATACTCGCGATCCGCGGCTTTAATTTTACACTCGACTGTACCATGCGTACAGTTCTTGCATTACGTTTCATGTTGGGTAATTAAAAATATAGGTAAGATACCTAGTTTATATACAATTACCTATTTAAAACTGAAGATTAATTCTTCAACATTTATTAAAATAATAGATATAAAGAAATTCGGTTTCTTTTCTAACGATGTGATAATTATAGAAAACGTTAGTAATAGCGTCATTAATTCGTTGATTTAAAACGGAGACAGGTTCATTTGTGTACACCAGGTCTATTTTGGTATTTATTAGTAACGTAGATATTATGCCAACTGCTATATCAAGAGAGTGCATAGGTAACGAAACTGTGATTGGGTCACAGGGGACAGACTCGCTAGACTACGTGGAGTAGTTGAACGTCATAACCCCAAATAAAATTGTAGATCGCTTGCTTGCCAATGCCATAAAAAAACTTTAGCAATAAGTATTAAGTAGTGCTTATGTTAATTGTTATTTTCGTCAACAACGTTGTATTCGACATCTAATTATAAGTATAATTACCGAGAATATTAGTGGGGGCGGGTCATTGATGTAATAATAGTTATAAGTAAATCGTTAATCCATTATACTTGATAAACTCAAATATTTATTAGAAACGTACACGCGATATTTGGGTCATTCCTTGCGAAATCGACCAATAAAAACATAATTTTGGATATTCGTGTTTTTAAATTTTGTGCCTTTCGTATTTTTATTGTATCTATGAAAATGATGAGAAATATTAAATTTCAGATTTTTGGGCATTTAGTTTACGAGTTATTAACTTTCAAAAATTTACAGCATTTTAAATTTTTGAAATGCTCTATCTTAAAAATTATTTTGACTTAGAGAGTTGCATTTTGAGTCATTTTTTTCAGTTTTTTATAAGCTGTAATTTGATATAATATAAGGTTATGTTACTAAAAACTGTTATTACTTTAAACGATAAAAAAATGGTTTTTTAAAAATAAAAAAATCGAGTTTTATTTTTTTTGAAAAAAAAAATGTTTAATATAAGTAAATATAAGTGCTCAATTTCGTGATGGTATCTTGATGAGATCCTATTATAAAAAATATACATATTGACTAACAGTGCTCAAGGAAAAGTAAACTAAAACGTACTATGCACTTAACGGGTTAATTAATTTATATCAAATTGACTGAGAATTATATTTTTTGTTTTACATTCGATGTTTTGAAATAAAAAATAAAACTAACAAAAATTTGTGAGTTTTGAAAAAGTCACAAACACAATTTTTTAAAATAGATAACTATAACTGCACAATTAAATGTATTTTTTAATTCTAAACAACTTTTCGTAATAACAATTTTCGATAATGTCAAAAATAAGGGTATTTTACTCTTGAGCCAAATCGATATTTTCGGACATACCCCATATATGACTGATAAATATTGACTTTTGATGGTTGTATTTTGCATTTTAAACCATGCCCCAACTTTTATTAAAAATAATTTTTTTTTTTGAGAAATCAATAATAAACAAATTTTCTATATGGTGCAGACTTTTTGGTGGATACTGTATATGTTATCAATATTACTTCTTTAATTTCAAAACGTCAATTATTGTAAGGTAAGAAATATAATTTTCCGTTAATTTGATACAAAATAATTATTCCGTTACGTGCTTACATTTAATATGTTTTAGTTTACTTTTCCTTGTGCACTGATCCCATTGAGATTAATTAGCGTATAAACACATATTTTTTCAAAAAAATTAAAGCGTTTGTTTTTTAATTTCTCAAAAAACTTTTTTTTTATTATTAAAAGAATAAAAGTTTTAGTAGCATAACCTTGTAGCACATAAAATTAAAGCTTATAAAAAACTGAAGAAAATGACACAAAATTCAGGTAACAATATAAGTAAAATACTTTTTGAGATAGAGTCGTTCAAAGGTTTAAAAACGCGTAACATTTTGCGTGATTTTTATAGTTTTGAAAATTAATATTTCAAAAATTATCGAGACTAAAGATTAAATATTTGATATTTTTTAAAAAAATGTTATGGTTAGAATAACTGTGCAAAAAATTATCAATTTCTGTGTTATCAAGATTTAGTTCATTGCATTGGTTGATTTCGTATGGAATGACCCATTTACATTAATACCTAAGTTCTTGTTAAATCGTAAATTATTTACAATTTGATTCGATTTTTATAGTTTTATTATAAATTATCGAGTCGTAAACGCTAAATAACATTATGAAGAACAAAAATTGAAAATATTGCGTAAAAACTGAATTCGTTAAATTTTGTTTCGAAACTGACGAAACAACTACAGAAAAAATGAAGAAAAATCGAAGCAAAATAATAACCACCGATAATAATTTTGATTTTGTTTAAAAAACCTTCAATATATAACCATAAATATATAGGTAAACGACTTACATGTGTTATTGCTGTGATCGAGCGCAGGCGGCATGGGCCGCGCGATGCCGGATTCAGCAGTAACGTCTTCTTCTGTTTCTTCAGAAGACCCCTTTAGATTTTGATCGTCTTGTTGGTGTGCGATATGCAACGTGTCACTCACAGAAGTATTATTTGCACTAGTATTCCAGGCACTATCACTATCGTTTGCACTTGTCACTGCGTTTGAAAATTGTTTTCTGAATCTCGGGTTGAAGTTTGAAAGTCCTCGAATTTCCAAATTTTTGTCGTTTTTTAAAACTGCTTGTTTATAGGAAACTCTGCTGATAGTACGGTTTACGTGGAAAGTGTTTAGTACGTACGTTTGTTCTGTAACCGTTGGAGGTCCCGAATTGATTTCGTTCTCGTATAGCGCGGAATTGTCGTTTGCGACCTGTTTATCATCATAAATTTGAAAATTATTGAAGGTTTTCGTTTGGCTAGTTACAAGTTCACGCCTTTTTCTGTAAATCGCATTTAAATCAGTAATGTTTATAATTTTAAAACTTTGAGTGGATAACAAACTTTTAAATTTTCTTAAAATTACTCTAGTATCACTTTGCGTATCTGTAAATGGGATTCTAGAAAATCTACTTAATACTATTTTGGAAGAGTGAGTTTGGAATTTGGAATCTTCAGTAGTAATTGAACTAAGGGGTTGGGGTTGTAAGGTCAATTGTGCTAATGGATGATGCGTAGCGTTCTTTGACGCATAGCACCTTGTCGCTATCGTCAAAGTGACAAGGACGAGACAAAGGGCAACCAGTAAGGCTGATGAACTCCGGCGCTTTTGGTGACTGGAAGCCGTGGTCCGACAAATGACCAACGTCCCTGCATACAGTGCACGCACGGTAATAACAGCAACTAGAATATGGGCACGGTCAAAATCTTCTTGTAACCGTACCGATTCTTCGGACCTCCCAAAGAGGGTCGTACAGAACTTATAGAGCACCAAATTCAAAAACGGTCGACCGTAACTCAATTCATCTACGTAGTTCTTAATACCCACAGTTTGTTCGTATAATACACTATGCAACAAGTAGACGAGTATACGCACGATACAATTTATTATCGACGAATTACCGATGCCAATTAAACTTGCGATTTGCGATTGGTAGAATAAAACAAGATTTGTAGCACCTTTCGGTATTTCTACTACAACATCAATATGTGATTTTTTCTTACGTTTGCGAATTAACCGATTATTACTTTTCACAATTACTCTTATGAGATACGGAACTGCAATTTGAGTAGTTGTTGTGTTTGCGGTACCAAAGGTTTCTAGTTCTATTGTAGATCCAGGTTCGTAAGGGAATGTCTTTATTTCATACAAGCATCTACCGAATGTAGAGTGCACGAGATGGATCCCAGTTTGCAGCGAAATTTCTTCGATAGGACTTTGCAAAAACATTGCATCGCACTGATGACGTGCTCAGCACCATCTTGGGCTCCATAAAAGTTTAAAACCTCTACGGACTTAGTGCTTTTTTGCCTTTCGATAAATTAACTGTAACATTCCGAAACCTGTAAAAATAATCACTATTAGTACATAATTAGGAATTTTCCCAATAAGTATTAAAGACAACTTAAATACATTAATCGAGTAATATTAACTTTTTGCAATTAGTTCAACCAGCACTTAACACTAATTCCTATGTATCAACATTATTTAATAATTGGAAATCGCAAATTACAGTTAATATCCTAAACGATCGACGATATTACTATATAATTACTTAGCTATTGGCTCGATTCAGAAAAACAATTAAAAATTTCTTAAGAAAGTGTTAAAAGTGTTACCTTTAGTTTTATTACCTATACATTTAAAAATTGATCTTCGGGTGTAAGTAGTAAAAAAGAACGTAGTTTTAAAACACGGCCACGCCTACATAAATAAGTTCAATAAATCAAAAATCAGTTTGTTGATTATCGGTTAGGGCAAGGATAAACTAGGCTTATTTGAAAACGACTTTAAGTATAAATTTCTAAAATACGATATGTTTAAACGGAAATTACCCAAACAAAAAAAATTAGGTTAATCTAAGGACAAAAATGACTTTACAAGAACATTAGCTATTATCCAGAATCAACATTAAGGAAAAAGTATGTAACATGCAATAGAGGCATTATAGATCATAGAGATGATAGTATTTAAAAATAGTCTTATATTATTCATGAAAAATAAAAAGATTTGATCCATTGTTATATTCATGTAGTGGTGAATTGTAAGTACATGTTTTTTTTTTTGATAATTATACCAAGTATAATACAATAAACCTAAAACTATTATTTAAATTATTTATTAGAATAAAAAATGGATAGTTTGTTCCATTTTAAATGTGCTATATCGGATTAAACGCTCCTGACGAGCAAAAAAGACAAAATAAACATTCCTGTCTTGTCTTACTTCCATTGGGAGACAGAAAAATCATAATTTGTTCTATCGTGCATAGCAGGTATACATTGAGAGAGGCGTAGCGGCAACAGCGCCGAGCCGGGAGGTTGGTCGACCGAAGTCGTGACTCGGTCGTGCTGGGATACCGTGTATCAGTGAACGCCAGACACGGAGACGCTGTTGCCGTTATATATATATCTCTCTCCCTCTCTCTCTCAATATATACTATGCATGGTAGAAAAATGTACGATCTGTATTATTTCTAATGGGCTGTCCAACTTGACATATGTCTAATAAGTAAGACAAGACAATAATGTGTATTTCGTCTTTTTTGCTCGTTATGGGATTTTAATCCGATATAGTTCGTTTAAAACGGAACAAAGTATAGCTACCATTAAAAGAATTTCGCGTTTTACATATTGAACAAATTTACTTATCGAACGTTCTTTTAAAATCAATATCGATGGACATTTATTCGATAAATGATACAAAATTCTAGATAATCTTTAGAAGGCGCAAATAGGTACCTGTCAAAGCGGTAAAATTTTCGGATTATAAATTTAAATCGTAATTTTACAACTAATAATTACATATTTAGAAGAAAATTAGATATATCCAAAATAACTTTATAAAAAGATTAAAGCGAATGATTTTATATTAGAGAATAGTTTACTGTTTACGGTAATCATAAACCTGATTGAATTTTTTTTTATTGAAAATTATAAACTGAATTTTAAGCGTTGATTGCTTATAAATGGTTTTTAATTAGACGATGTAGTTACCAAGATAGTAGCCTTGTAGTAGCTCTAAACTTAACTATAAATAATAATGAGGCTGTGTAAGTTTAGCACAACAGTATTCAATGGGTTTATTTTACGTAGTAGTTATAAAATAGATGTTTCGTTTACATCTCAGGAATTTTTTATATAACTTTTGTCGGCTGGGATAAATTCTTTACATTGCATCCATTAAATGACACAAATCGAATTACTCCAAAAATCAACTTTTATTTTAATAAAACTATTTTACTTACGATAGTTAGAATGTGAACGTTTTTCGAATAAGTAAATAGGCAATAGGTATTTCGAACATATATGTATACCGGGTGGCCACGAGATCCGGGCCAAACTTATAACTCCGATGTTTATGAACCGATTGTTTTGAAATATGGAACTTACATACCTATAAGACATAATTTATAATTTATTGACGTGTACATTCAAAATGGTCAACTTCCGGTTTCGACGGAAGTGACGCAAAATTTGTTTTTTGAAATGGAGCATACTGCATATTTTGCTATTTTTGGTTTCTACGGACCAAATCCTGTCTCATTACCTTGTCAAATTTTTATTTTTCTCAAAAAAAAAAGAAATTTTTATTGCGAATACAACGATATGCGCATGTCTAATTTTATTTCCATTTAACACTAAACAATTCAAAAATAAGTAGGTAGGTATTCATTGTCTATCTGGAATGTATGTATATATGTATTTGTCGTTTTGCTTATTTGAATTACAAACATAGAAGGCCCGGAAATAAAGAAATAAAAGAATACCTAGAGTCTTTGCGCGCCAATGTCGAAATAGAGCAATTATTTTGCAGTCATAGCTTTCTGTGTTGAAAAATAAAATTCTAATAATAATTTCTACAATAATTTGATGTCACTTCCATCGAAACAGGAAGTCGGTCATTTTTACTCTACACGTTAATAAATTGGAAATTATTTCTTATCTGAATGTTCCAAATTTCATAACAATCGGTTCATAAACATAGGAGTTATGAGCTTGGTTCGGGTCTCGTGGCCACTTGGTATAGGTACGTACTTAAAATAAATAATATCTTTCATATTTAATAATAATGCTTCAATGCTTCTGATATTCTGTTACTGATTTCTAACAAATCTTACTTTTTATATTTATATTATTATCTAATTAGGTACTGAATCTTATATCTATAATTTAAAGTTAAAAAAGAAATCAAACTAAGTGTATCACTACCGAAGTTTTTCAGTGTTCTTATTTTTGAGATTACCTATAATTTTTAAACAGAAAGTGTGAAATGATTCATTTCTTAATAAAATTCGTCAAATTTATTAACCGATGAACGAATTTTTAACATTTAATAATTTTTAAAGATTTTACATCGACTTTGGGTTTCTCATTCAAAATTTACATATTTTTTTAAAGAATTTGGATTATTTTTCAGAAAATTTTAGATATCTTTAGGAATTTCCTGAAAGAATATTTTTATATTTATATTTTAAAATATATATGTATATTTTCAAAATTTTGACTAATTTTGGTAAAAATTAGATATTTAAAATCTTATTAAACAAATTAGATATTTTAGGAATTTTAGAACAAGTGCGACTTGTTTTTAGTCTAATAGTACAAATTGTTATAATACAGTCAATACTGGTATGGGACAGTTTTGCACATACTACCTAAGTTGCATAAGGTTAAACTCTGCAGATTAAGATAATTTTAATCTAGCTAAATAAAAAAAATGACCCTGTTAGCTTGTTTTTTATACAACCGGTTCGGTTCTATATGTAAAGATTCCTTAGTACAAATCGCGAGATATACTATACAGGTTTTAAAAATTACAATATATCGCCCTAATTATTTATTGATGCAGGATGGCATGTTCGAATTGCTAAGTCGTTATTTACCTGCAACATTGTATTCGATTCGATATTTTCGGCGTTCCGCAGTCCGAGGTGATATATAAATCACCTCGGAGATATTTCAACGTCGAAACAAAGTTATTCAGAATTTATTATTCGATAAATATTATAATAGATTCTATCTTAAACAACTTTCGTTATTGATTTTTAATTTAAGAATCGAGATATATTATACATTTTTAATGATCTTATAAAAGCTTTATTAAGCCAACGGTAGTTTTTATATTGTACAGCTGTCAACTTAATACATATTTATTCTGATATAAAGTTGATAAAAACCGTCAATTGTATAGAAAACGGAAAATACCCACTTTTTTAATATTTTGCTTCTACTGTTATCTACTATAAAATGTATTACAGCAACTAGTGTTTGTTTTTTATTTTAACAATTTTTATGACTGCCAGATTTCCAATTTAAAATAAATCATGTTAATTATGCGCTGAAAGTAGCTACATTAATACATACATAGTATGTATGTATCTAGTAATAGAAAAAGTATTTTAAAAAGCTAGGTATATAAATAAAATTTAATTTGAAAGATGGATGTTGGTTACTGCTAGTTATTCCAAACAGCTGACGCCAATTCGAAAATTCTTATTACAATGTAACAACTCATTGCACGCACAGTGGAATTTCTTGATGTTGCGTTATTTGTGTCTTTGTGATTTTTTTTCACTCTTAAACAATTTTGTATTTATTTTAACAGAATCGAATCAAAGATTTCATTTTTTTTGTACTGGTACACAAAAGGATTAAGAAGTTGAACAATGATATCGAAAGTGCTCTTTGCACTGCTTGGCATCAATTAGTGAATGCCAATTCTTCATATGTTTTGTTCGAATAATAGTTGCTTGTAAGTGTGCTTATAAAAATATAGATACAATATATTGGTAATTACGTATAGGTAGTAAAAACCAAAATCGGGACGTGTTACCAAATTAATCACTCCTTTTTGTAGGTAATGGTTATGGAACTAAATAGATGTTTCTCCCAAATATTGATAAATAAAATCACAATTTTTCACTTACAAACTAAGTGCATTTAAAAAAGTTGATCGATCACAACTGACTAGGCTGCATAAAACGAGATGGGCATCGAAAAAAACAGCCATAAAAGCGCTGCATACAAGAGTAACTAAAAATCTAGAGATAGACCCAGGAAGACGTGGGATGAGTAAGTTACAGCAGTTCTAGGAAGAAGATGCGAACGATAAGATAGAGTACGAACACTGATCAAAAAAGTAAAAGTACAGGACAAAATGGAAGACAACACTAACATCAGACTAACTTAAACGCTGAAAAAGAGGATACGATTAACCCATTCGTCGCCAACCGCAAATATACTCGTGATTATTTTTGCACTTACAAGGGAAGTGTAAGAATATTATAAAATTCACAATCAAAATCAAAGCGATACCATAAGAAAGAGCTTTCACGTGGGTCTAACCATTTTCGCCAAGTCGTCAAGAATGAATCTAGGCAAATTCGTCTACAGCAATTCATCTATAAGTACAACAATTTACTGTTTACAACAATTTAATTTTTTTTTAAATTTCAGTCGTTCATCAGTTAGTTGCCTTTAATATTATTTATTTAATGGGAATGTGAGTAATTTATTCAATAACTAACTGACATCGAACATCCCTTACCTACAAATTCTAACTTTAGCTAAAGTACTTAGCTAAATTAGGTATTGATTAGGTACTAATTCAATTGTGAACTTACGTAAATTTCTGCATTATCGTCAAATATATAATAAATAAAGGTAAACGTACGTTATGCCGGGGCACGGCGGGCCGCAGCTGGTCGCATTTTAGCGCAACCAATTGCTCGGGTGCATTTTAAATGAGTCAATGCCGGGATCTCTGTTGCGTGATAACGATCGATAGCGGAGTTATGCGCTGCGATGCGTCCCGCTGCGCCCCGGCATAATGTACGCTTACCTTAGAACGTAAAAAGGCCGATTTTGCAATTATCCTATGACATTATGCACATCTTCCAAAAAATGATGCTTTTTCATTGTCAATAAAAATTAAGAAACAAGATTTTTTTGTAAAACGTTAAAATTTTACACGTGTAAAAAATTATAATAGAAAAATAGTGTAAATGGCAACGTGTTAAATAAGCTGAGTATTCATTAAACAAATAAAGCTAGCACCTTGAAAATTTACAGAAATTGAACTGCGTTTAGAAAATTTCATTTTTAGTACTTACAAAATGCCGTCTTATTGTCGAAAATTTGGTTATTACGCATAAAAACTAAGCAGATTAATCTTTCTTTCAACCTTAACCTAACCCCGTGTGCACAGTCTTAAATGCTTAATTGTCTATCTATCAAAATTAGATACAAAATTTCTAATTCTTCTGGCACGATCACGGTATTTTTTTCTTCCAGAAATCATCGCTTGCCCACTTATAAGTATATTGTTCCATTCGTGATTCATTTAACCTCTGCTCTCTTTCTATAGCAGTAACAAATTTCCAAATAGATGCGTACGCCATAAAAGCACAAACTAAAACACGTGATTTTAATTTGCAATCAATAAGATCTTTCTACGACGAAAATTAAAAAAATAATAATTCGGGAAATTGTTGTAGATGAATTTACCTGCTACGGTCAAAAATGGCAATACTCAAAGTAATATTAAAAGGTTAGGGGGGCCGTGCACCCCTGGCTCTCCTGAGGTGATATCAAAAAAACTTATTACATCATTTTGAAGATCTTAATTTATTACGTATGTACACCTAGAATTATTAAATTTCAACGAAAAATAAACATGTTAGTAGCTATTTAAAAAAAAACAACTAATTTTTACTCTTCAGCTTTGGGGGTCTCAACAGGGGGGCATCGTATGAAGAACATTTACAGAAACTTGTGGCATTATTTTAACATAGTTTATACGTTCCCACGAGTTTTTTACCATTTCCTGGACACCCCGTATTTTGTTTTAATAAATTGTTTAAACAATACTTAATACTTGAGTGCGCCAATCGGAACGTTTCTCGTTTCGAATAAAGGTAAGAAAGATTAAAAAAAAAGTTTTAATCGAAATCGGTTCTGTTCTTGTTCTAGAATTATTACGAATAGCGGAGTCGAACGTTCTTCAATACCTACCCACCGAGCAACAACGGCAAGAGCAAAATAGCACATGGATAAGTAAAAGGCGTCACTAAATCAAAACGAAGAAGAATTTGAAAAGGCGTGCGTGCGTACAGGTATACCACATACATGGAGGACGGGCGGATTCCAGAGGTGTGCACCGTCGCTAACATACACGCCACGCGGGCATTTGGCCCTTTGCCAGCCCCGCATTTAGAACACAAGCACCAGACTACGGAGCTGTACGCCCCTCGCCATCACTACACACGGTAAATTGTAATATTCAATTATCTAGTACATAAATTCGCTTTCCCGTACACGATTTTCTCAAATAATTTAAAAGCACGCCAAGCCCATTCCAAATATTTAATATCGACGATAATTTCCCGCGAGAATATGTGCCGAGAAATCTAGACTAGCACAAGAAATAAATTGAAAGCAGGTTGCAGGGAATTATTCAAAATTTTACTATCCAAATTGTTCGTTTCTTGAACAGACACAAACTATTTATATTGTAACGAAATGTTGCGAAGTTTCTGTTGTAATAGTAACACTTATACACTAAGCTATTTTATTTTTAGAACTGAATGATATCTAGTCTTGACCTCGTGGATTGCACATTTTATAAACTACGATAATAAAACTTATTCTCCCGTTACTTGGAATTAGATTACTAACAAATAGTCTTTTGCCACACGCAAGAAGAGTGTCAATATGTAAAATTTCTAAATACATACCTATATGTAATTTTATTTAATTTAAAATAATTGCGAAACGTATTATTAATAGATATCATAATTTTTTGACAAAAGTTTGTTGTGAAGGTAGAAGCAGACTGTTGTTGTTAGTACCTGTAGACAAAATAAATCTTAAAATACCAAACTTAAAATAAACGAATCTTTTTTTTTAATAATTAGAAAATTAAATTGGATTATTTTATTCGACGAGCAATTGTTACTTGACGAAATAACAAACTTGGATTTTTCCGTTATGCTGCCGTTTTCCAAAAAAACAACCAAAAATAACGAGCAAATGTTATCGCAAACTTTTACAAGTTTCGTATAATACAGTTTATTATCATTTTCTGTGTTTAGTCTGCATAAATGATTACTTAAGTTTGCAGTTTCTAAAAATAATGGAAAATGCAAAGGATGTTCTAGATTGATTTACGATATTTACAAGTAAACGTAGACGTGTGTACACAAACGCATCGCGCAATGAGAACGAACGAACATTCCTGAACCAGAATGCAGTTAAAATTAAATATTCGCGATTTACAAAGTGTAAATTATACAATTACGGGATATCGTCCCGAGTATATAAATAACAAATATTTCACCCAAACAATTATATATTTTTAGACCTTTCTCACGTTCATAAAGTGTAAACACGTTATACGTTTCAAAGATATTTTGGCAAAATATTCGTCGGAGCGTAAATGTCGTTTTCATATTATTCCGGCCGGATTATTCTAAACGGGATTAATCGATGATTTTAATAATTCGGATACAATTTTTAATCAACAACTCGAAAAGGCGTTAGGTGCTATCTAAATATAAACGTTATCGTCATTTTTTTTTATATACAAGAATATGAAGAATATAATAATAAATAAATATTGGAACATAATTATGTAAATGTGAGTTAGTCAAAATCAGCAGTTTCGCAGAATTATTTTACGGAACATAAGGCGAACTATAGACGAGCTACAAAATTGAGTTATAAAAATGTCTTTTCAGCAAATTCAGCTGGAGTTTTGCGTAAATGTCGTCGCACCAACTCTTCGTATAAGATATTAAATTTGAAATCTTCAGATTTATTACTACCTACATAGATAGAGTAAATTAATAACGTAACTTGAACGTAACTTTATTAATTATTTTATTTAAAATGATTTTAAGATCCCTCATTTTACGGACGATTTAATCGATGGACGTTAATTTAGTTTAATTAATAGTAAACAAAAACAAATCACGATAGACGGTTTTTGAAACTACGCTATAATGTATTTTTACGGCCGATTTGCCGAAAATTGTTTGGATGTATTTTTAATGAGACAACAACGTCCAAGGGGTCTAGCAGTAAAACTGTTTGGGCTGCCGATGCCGGTAGGCCCCAAATAAAAATGTATTTTTAAGTGGGTTCTAAATCTGTCCATGTAGAACTAAAATTATCATTTTGGATAGATCGGCAAATTTTAAGTAAGGAAATTGTAATTCCATAAGGTATTACCGGTAGGGCCGAAGTAGGTATTGTGTAGTTCGATGGCGTATCTACTCCCTATAAATTTTCTCAAAAAGTTGCCGTATTTGAACAAAGGTAAAGGTAAGGACAATAGGTACTACTTCGACGGCCCTTGGAAACATAAATAATCAAAAAATGTCAATCTACCCATAACGAACTCTTTTGAAACGTCGAATATTTCCAAAATATTAGTACATTTATGATTATAGGTTTGCTTTTTCTATTTCGCTCTCCCATTTTTTTTTCTATTTGTTTCAGAAAAAATACCCACTGATAAGAATCGAATTGTAAGAATGGCGTTTAGGTTAATAAAAAGCCAATACGTAAAATTAATGAAAATGAAGAAATCAATATTCAAAAACGTCCCATGAAGACCACTTTAGCGAACGAGACAAAATGGAATTTGCCGGGGATTTTTGTTCGCAATAAAGTTTATTTCCAACTAAGCCTTATGTCTCTGTAATAAAAATGTTTTGTACTGTCAAAAATTTTCGATTCGTGCCAGAAGTACGCTTAATTTCAGATTTCGGACTTGCCAGTAGAAAATATTGATCTGTCCGACTGTTACTGCTACGTCAATTGCGTATTGTAATATACTTAATCGCAATACGGTAAGTAAAAGTAAACGTGCCTACGCCACTACAAATTTTCAAAGATAAAAATTGCTTTAACGTCAGACTACATCAGTAAATTGTAAACCCGTAAACCCTAAAAGCCTTGCTAAAGAACAAAATGATGCTTCAAAGAGAGGTTCGTAAAGAACTTTATTAACAATGAGTGGTTGTCGTATATGGAAGTACCTAACTTCATTTTATACCTTTATGTTCAAGATGACGATAACCTGCAGTTTTAATACTATTACAAGTTCTTACATTAAAGAAAAATACATTAGAGTAAAGTAAGTACAGTCGAGTGCAAAATTAATGCACGCGGTTCGCGAACAACGGACAAATTATGAATATAATATTTAAAGCACCAATTTTGTATTTATAATTTGACTTATTCGCGTAAGTACTTTTCGTAAATTTGTTCGTTGGGCGCAACATTCGCGATCCGCGACATTAATTTTACACTCGACTGTACACGAAAGCTATGACTTTTACTAATTATTTCTAGTAATAGATTTACGTTGGTAAAATTACCGTTGTACCTAGTTATACTTACTATTTTTCTACGAGTAGGTAGCATTATTTAGTAAGTTAGAAAATGCAAAAATTAAAACTAATTAAATAACAAATTACATTTAAGTAGACGTAAACCGATTAAAAATTAAAAAAAGGTTTTAACGACAAGAATATCTATAAAGATCTATAAAATGGGGAAAATATTAAATATTATCTACTTATCATAAATTTCGTAGTCATAGGATAAATGATCGATAATATGTATTCAAATAATAAGTTTTGAAATAAAAATGAAAAAGATAAACACATAATTTACACAGTAAACACAATAATTTAGGAAGAATCATCTAACAAAATCTTAAACAACATTTAAGGCAGGTATTTAATGTGTGTAGTATAGGTAGTAGATACTTATAAGAAAAAGCATGATGATAACGAGAGCACAAATATAAGTAAATGCCAATAATTTAGAGTAGATTTAATATGTTTTATTCATAATATTTCTAAAATTAGAGAAATTATGCTATCATTTTAACGTGAATTTATAACTTTTTCAATAAAAAGAAAATCGCTTTGTTAATATTAACTTTGACCCTGATTTATGGGTAAAGGAGTGATAGGATCTGTTTGAGTCTTGGGACATTTTTAATCAAAGGACTAATAGCTAAATTTGCAAACAATCGCGCAATGAAGCATTAAATTATATTTTTTTATTATATCGATTAAAATTCATTTTAATAATATTAAAATTTTATTTTTTATAAGTTTTCCAATGATACGACGCAAGTAGTACGTTGTCATTTAACATTTTGAAGTTGGGGTGGAAAGAGCCTAAATAGTTTTTCGAATAATTATCGCAGTTCCAATTGAACCCTTGACACCTACTGACAACATTGTTTACGTTTCATTGTATCTTTTATTTTCTGAGATATCACGGCCTAGAAGTTTTTACTGGAGCGTCCTTTGTACCTATAGGTACTTATAATTATTTTACTTTATCATTAATAATGTTTTTAAGTACTTACTACTTTAAAAAGTACGAATATGTACTTATATTGATTAAAACAAGTCTCCTCAGAATTGCACTAGTGTTTTATTTTAAACTTCAAAAAGTATACGGACAAAGCTAAAATTATTTATCAATTTCCGGCAGTAAACAGTATTTACACAAGATAAGAATTTTAGATTTACGTAATAAGTACGGTAAGTATAGTTAGTTACTTGAGTCAAAGGTTATAAATAATTGAAATTAAAATCAAGCAGATTTTGTATTAAACAAAAAACAAGAAGTGTACCAAATGTATTAGAAGCGAATATTGTAGTATAGATAATAAATATTAGCGAATAAAAGTTTGATTCTGTAAATTAGAAACGATCGATTGTTGGGTAAATGATTAACGAAGTTAGCATTTGAAACATGCAGTGATGTTCGTAATCGATTTAATACTAATTAGATTTTCATTTTGATTTGTTAAATTAATCTGTGTTACTCACGGTTCACAGGTAGTCTTATAAAAATTGAAGTCCCTGCTAGGTGGGGTTTGAAAAATGTCCCCTCGCTCCATTTATGTTCAAATATCTTACAATTATTAGTTTTTCAGTCAAAAAAACGAACGAACGCGTCCTTAGGTACACCCACGCCGCAATGCAAACTAATCGTAAGATTAAATAAAACAAATGACGCACACATCAGAAATTTTTTATTTATTTTTTTGTTTGAAAAACCCAATTTATTTACAATCTGCACAAGTTGCATTTAGTAAATTTTGTGATAGATTTGGACATGTAGAAGCATCCTCAGTAGGATGCTCCTGTAACAATTGTCATCTAGATGTCTAGATGAGTTTTGAGTTATTGAGTATAAAATAGACTATGAACTTGAAACTAAAATAAATTAAGCAGGGAATCTAGTGGGCAAGTCATTTGGTATGAAATGAAAATCTATAGCACCTAAAAAAAATTATAAACACCTGAAGGCGGTCAGGTGACGTAGTTTTTAGAGGGCTTAATATAATTTAGCAGTTTCGAAGTATCCACATATAATTTTCATATCCTTCTACTTCGAATTACATTTTAGTCTTAATTATTAGAATGATTTTACTGAACTAACGATAAGTACGAGACGGTGTACAAAAGCAACGTTTATTTAAAAGTTTTAAACATATTCTAACATAAGTTCATAAGTTAGAAAAATTCCATGCCTTTTGAAAAACGATCCCGTAAATATCAAATAACTAAATTGTTGAGAATAGATTATCTCGAGCATCCGCAGCAAAATAAATGGATCTTGGTTTGCATTTGTTGTGTGAAAAAACCTTTCTTAGCGCGTGTAAGTTAGGTATGTATGAAGCGTCAGCAGGTTTTCAAAAGTTTATTTTCCAATAACTTTAATTGAAGCTGCTAGTATCTATAAAATAGTTATTCGTGCACCTATATTTTATTAATGATTTTCAAATATTATGCAGCTATATTTTAAAACAAGCTGTATAAAGATCACCGAAATTTATAATTATGTTCTAATTCTCATTTTTTTTAGGTTGATCCCATTTTAAAACAGAAGTACGAAGTTTCGGTAACACTTATATAGGTACTATATAGTAGAAAAGAACTGTCGCTTATCGAATCGTAAACTTATGGACATTTAAATTTGTGTCAATTTTAACGTTATGCATTCAAATGCATCATCGTCTCGATTTTCTCCTCCAATTTTCGCCTGTACATAATTAAAACATAATTAATTAAACATAATTAAAATTCTAGACATCAATAAGTTATTTAATTTTTACAACTCAATGGACGCCCGTTCTTTTTAACCATACTGTACACAGGGTGTTTCAGAACCTATGTTGTAGTGTTGTTCCCTAAAATTGCGTTTATGATGAACTTGTTGGGTCAACGTTTTAATAAATGTTACGCAATCTTGTGCAGGTATCTTATAACAATATAGAAATGGAATTGGAGCGAGAAGGTAGTCAAATATCGTATATCTATCTGAAGCTGTCGACTTCTGTGTCCAAGATATACATCGTTTTACAGTCAAGCACTAACAATAAGATTTTTTTTTTAATGTTGGCCCAACGAGTTCAACATAAACGCGCCTTCAAACTTTATCGTTCCACTCTCTGTTCGATTTTTGACTTTCTGATGATTGCGCTATCACTAACTGAACGTACATGCACATTACAGACAACATCAGACAATCACGTATGGACAAAATAATTCACGTTCGTACACTCTCTATCTATCATATTCATCTATAACATAAGTTCTAAAACACCCTGTGCAATAACGCAGGCAAAAATAAAGCCCATCAATTCGGTGCATTTATCAGAATTTCGTTTTATTTGTACACAGTCAGAAAAACAGAAAATGCCGAGCTTATTTTAAAAGATGAAATTCCCACGGTTTGGCCGTGCACAATAACGAAATTCTAATAAACGCATCTTGGTAGGTAAACTTGGGTGAGCATTATTTTTGTCGGTGACTGTACACAGATCGAACAAAGAACTTTTACCAACTAGTAAATCAAAATAAATTGAAAACTGTAGATGTAATACCTATCGAACGCCGTCGCGAGGGCTGAAGGTGCCCGGGATCGGGTTCTAGCCCGTCCCCATCCCACTTTACCCACTAAGGGGTTAAGGACGCTAGGACGCGCTTGGGACTAGGCCGCGCGCCGCTCCGACCCTGCCGGTCGGCACCTAGTACAGAATGAATGCAATTTATTCAGGAAAAACCTTCTTTTTTATTTATTATTATTTTTTTTTAACTTTGTCCAAAACAAAGCGCGCCCGTGTTTTGTGGCAGCCGAAGCGATCGCTATATAAGTAGGTATCTATATCATGTATCCACGGATGAGACAACTCACAATCAGTCTTATAAACCTATTTATTTTTAAATTTTAGAAAAATCGTTATTTATTATTAAGTTTTGGGATATCCTTAATAACGGTTAAAGTTATAAAAAATTATACAGTACGTACAGAAAGGTTAATTCTTTAATAAACCATAATCAAGTATCGATATTTCAATACAGGATGCTCCAAAAGTGGACGATCAATTGAAGCGATGCGATAAGGGAGGTCATCGGCAATCAAAATAACCTTACATGTGGTCATCGTATTGTTGATGGTTCAAAATTTATTGAAAAATTTGTATTTTTCTGCGAAATCCCCTAGTGTACGCATTAAAGCATAATTTTAAACAAAATACAGTCAAACTCGGTTATAACGATACTGACGCGACTGTCACATTTTGCTCGTTATAACCGGTACTCGTTGTAACCGAGAATAAAAAATTGCGACTTAAAAAATGTATTTACGTGTTATGGAAAATAAGTGCATTCTTTTATTAAGTTTAAAAAAAAACACGTTCGATTGTAGGTATAGGTAAGTTATTCGATTGATATTTTATTGTAAGCGTGATCCTATAACTTTTAATTTTTGAATAATAAAACAATTTGTTTATATTCTGTTATTGCCAATCAAACAATAACAATGGTTTCGTGGTGAACACTGTTGGTTGGATAACGCAATTATCTGATTTTAAAGTGAACGTGGCAGAAAAAAAATGTATTACAAAAATGTGACCAACTATCAAACAAACTTGTCAATTTAATGCAGATTTTAACGGCAATTACAAATTTTGCAATAACTCTTGAACCATCAAGAATTGGATAACCAGACATAAGTACATATATGGTTATTTTGGTTACTGATGACCTCTATCATTGCCTCACTTCTTTCGATCGTCCACTTTTGGGACACCCTGTATTGTAAAAGTTTATAAAAAAAAGTTGTCTTAAATTAAGAAATATTTTAAAATGTAAAATTAAATTAATATATAAATATTTACTTTCATGAATAAGTAGGTAAGTAGTAAATTGGCTTTTTTAGACCAGCAGGTTAGTCAATTTCTTCTGGTGCGACTGTTTAAAACAAGAACGCCAAGTAATCGATAATAATGTTGACTAGGCTCGACTTACGTTAATTAAAAAAGTAGATAACTACTAATTATTTCTTTGTGTACTTATTTAAAAGAATAGTCTTAATTTAAAACAACCTCTAATTTATAAATTTTTACAGGTTTTAGAAATAAAAGTAGTTGCGGTTTACCAAGAATAAATTTCGTGTTGTTAAATTTTCTGAGTGACTTGTGTAACTTTACCTATCGCAATTGGACGGTGTTTTGCAACAATGAAGCCGCATTTTGTTTACTTTTGAGATGCGCTGCTTAAACTGTTCATTTTCAAACGAGCAGTGTCATTATTAATTACCAAGGAATCTAACCCATCGTCGGCGAATGGCAATTTTCAAATTTACGAGTCTAACCATCTTCGTTATTAAATTCAAGTCATATTAGGTTTGTACTTTATTTCTTATCCACGTAGTTTATACGAATTTAATTTGTCTGTATTTGTATCATTATATCAAAATATAAATAAATAATACTACTAATAAGTGGTTTCTCTGTGCTTTATTTATTGCAACATCGACAGTTCAATTTTTTTCTCATTTAGATACGTACTACGGCAAACGACATGTGTATGTATGGGTTTAGATTTTAAATTTTAAGCAAAATTTTTAATTAAGAATGACTTTAAAAATTAAAAACAAAAGAATTTATAAGAGTGGGGTACCTCATCCGGGGACACACTGTATATAAATTGTACCTCCACGTATATCTAATTGTTGACAAAAAAGCTATACAAATACAGAAACAACGGTTTTTATAAATTTACATTGTATATTAATAAATATTATTTCATATTTTATTCAGGTATATCTATTTCAAATGAACGATATTCTTGAAACAAATAATTTAACGTCGCATAACATCGATAATACTTTCGCTTGCGTTACGCTGGCATATTAATAAAAATAAATATCTAAGGAGATTCATTATTAAAATACAAGATACCTAGACATTACATTTTATTTGATTATTTTTATTAATAGGTATTAGAAAGTTCAGCTTTGACATTATCTTAATAATATTTTTTTATAAAAGTTCTACCTACATAAGTTTTTGTACCAGGTACTGTTCTAATGTTAGTTAAATAAATAATCGAAATCGACGTATTAGTCTGTCATATTTAATTAGTAAGTAATATAATATTTTAATCACGTTTTTTTCTATAAATATTGTGCAATAAAAAAAATTTATTAGCAATCGATTTGATTCAATATTGTCGACAAATACAAATTTCAATAAATCGTGCATAAATCTGCAGTCTTTTCTATATAATCGATGCATACAATAAAAATATATCTACAGTTAATTATCAACGTTGTTTTAAATTTTACGTCAGTTTTTTGCTTCTTCTGTAAAATTGTTGGGTTCGAACTTCTGCATCATTTATGTAAGGTCGACGATTGATGAAACTAAAAGTTGGTGTACGTGTAACTTGGGACAACGATTTCTGCAAATTATCGGAAACAAAGAAAGCATCAATTAATTTAATAATTATTAATACCATTAAAAGTTTGATTACCTATATCGATTGTTTTACTTAATGCGGACTTCTAAAAATACGAAAGGTGGCATTTCTAACTAGGCACCGAAAACAATAGGTTGATGAACTGCATTTCAATTGTTCAAAGTTTGAGCACTATTAACATTGAATTGCTTTGTAATAACACGTACAGAAATACTTTTAGATTAAATATTACTTCCTGACATTGAACATACTAGTAGTTATTTTATGGAATTTGGATATAAATTATATCTAATTGAAATTGTTTTTGTTTTAATACTTCGTAAAATAAAACATTTTCGAGTATTGCCTTGATTAAACTTTAGAATATTTGAAATTTAATATTTATTCTGTAACAAATCTGTTATTTTTAATTAAAAACCTGTTAAAATACTAACAATAGTCTAGTGCAATAAGGTTTTTATCCAGTTATATCGAATGGATTTTCGCAAAACTAGTTTCATTTTTAAGGAAGAATTAAACCAATAGCCTTCAAATTTTTTTTACAAATACTCATGTTAAGGCAGTTTGCGCAAATAAATAATAAAGCTCCGTTACTTGTTCTCTTTTGAGAACACGACCATAAATAAACATATTATTTTTCGCATTTTTTGTAAACTTTAGGGGTAAATGTCTCTGATTGGCGACTTGCTAAAAATGTTAACTTTTTACGCTTTAAAGTACTATGTAAACTATAGTAAAAAGTTTGAGTTGGATACTCTACACCGCAAGGCAAAGTTGTCGGGTTAAAATTTTTAAATAATCAGAATGTCATCGAACATTATTAGGCAGGATGTCATAGGAAATTTCACGAGAGCGTATGGATCACGTCAAAATAATAGTACTACAAGTTTCTATAAATTGTTCCGTAGGTACGATGCGTCCCTGACGAGTTATTCGCCCCCAAAATTGATAAATAAATTATTTTTTTTAAAATAACTAATGATATTGAATAATCAAATCGAGAATGAGGAAAATGAAAGAAATTAATTTAACTTAAAAATATAATTTTTATTATTGTTACTTATTATTTTATTTGTTACTATTATTTTTTATAACAATTGTTTTTTTAATTTTATTTTCGCATCAACCTCTAAGAGTTATTAGCGTAAAAGATTCGGTGGTTTGATTTACACATTGATTGAAATTACATTTTATATATACATGATTATTTAAAAAAAATTAATTTATTTATCAATTTTGGGGGCGAATATCTCGTCAGGGAACGCAACATATCGCAATTTTTGACGTTACATTCGTCATTTTGCATCGAATATTTTTAATTTTGATTTTTTAACCATAAGTTCACCATTCGGCAATCCAGAAATTCTTTTGGAAAAACTTTTGGATTTACGAAAAGCGGTAATTTTTAAAAGGCAAACTACTTTTAGTCCTCACAAACTCGATAAAACAAGTTTTACGAAAATTCATCCACAATAACTGGGTTCCGAGGTTTTTCGTTTTTCACGCCTAACGACACCGAACTACAAATCACAATCGAGATTTTCATGTTTCCTTGGTGATAAAATATTAACAGGGGGCGTTGAAGTTAACAGATTTTTACAGACTAGGTCCCTTGATAATAAAATTTTAGGTACCTATATCTTACGGCATAAATTTTATTTTTAATAATCTTAGTGTACTTTTTTCAAATTATGTATTGGTTATTCTAAAAATTAATTTCGTTTTAGTTTTATTTTTTTACGCGTAATTAACAATAAGCGACTACTAAATTCGATTTTTTTTTAATTGTACGTCAAAAATTAAATGTTACAAATTATGTACTTACATAATTAAAAATTTACACTTGTTTTATAAATAAAAATCAGAATAACATGCGTTCAGTTCCCAGAAGTAATTTTCTAATATATATAATTTATTGTTCGTTTTCACAATTAGTTAAAACGTAATAAAATTCGTTGTTAATTGCTACAAAGTACCTAATTTACACACAGACTATTTGTCTAGGGCAGATTTTATGTTCTAATTAGATATTCTTATTAAACAATTAAAATTTGTGGGCAAATCTAGCTAAACGGTTATTAAGTACAGAAATGAACCTCGAAATGAAATTGTTTTTGAGCAGAAGATTTTCTAGTTTTTTTGTTTAGAATACACAGTTAATTTTAATATTGCCAGAAAAATCGATTTCGACGCGAACTTCTAAAAGGCCGTTTTCGTTCAATTTCGACAACTCGAGCAAATAAGGGAGTGCGCCTAATAAATAATTTTAAAATCATCTTCTGCGCGATGTTTTTTTTTTGTTTTTGGAACGTTCGTCGCAAAACTATTAAACCGACTTTGGTAATTATTATTAAAATTTTTACGCAAAAAAAAAACTTTCGAAACACGATTTGTTACGCTTTTTATTGTGTTTACTACCCGACATTAATTCTCGACGAGCGTGTGTTTACGATCGTTCTCGAACAATAGTTTTAAAAATTCTAACGTCGGATTTAGAAAATAACGGCAAAACGAACATTTTTGGGGAATAAAGTAATTTTTGTAGTAAACGAACCTGAACTATTTGCCATAGTTCAAACATTTTGGCAGCAAACAAGCGAATAGTTCACGAGTTAAAAATATCTTATTCGTACGACGCTACCGTTTGGCGTGGAGAAACAACACGGAGCCAGCGATGAACTTACGCATTCTTACGTGTGTTACTATTTTTCTTCGAATTTCCACTTTTCTTTAATTGCCTATCTTGATAATCGTGTTTACGACGATCGTCCGTCGAAAGTAACGGTTCTCGTTTTTATACGTCTGGAACGTCGGTCGCGTATTTAAAATTTAACGCGCGTCTCGTATTTACAATAATACGCCACAGTGGTACTTTTCTACATATTTTTCGAAAGTTAATTATATATGAAGTTAAAGTGAAGAGGCGGCAGAAATTCGGGCCGGAATGTAAAAGTAAACGGCGCGTGTAGATTGTGAGGTTAGGGATCTGTCGCAGATTTCGTTTAAGTTAGACGACGACGACGACGACGACGCCCGACTTTTTAAAACAATATTCTTAAAATTTAGTGTAAATATGGAGGAATTTTAACTTACATCGATTTGCATATTCCAGTGCCCTTTCATTCGGTGCCGAACTGGAAAAATCGCACTGGTTAAAAGATAAGCACACACATTTGGCGTTTGTAAAATGCACGGTGTTCTTAGTATAGCGACTGGCCAAAACGAGCCCGGCCAAAGTCAAATGCGGATCACTGTTATTAAACCCAGATTTTGAAAAATTAAAACCTGCGCGCCATTCGATTTAAATAATAATCTCGCAGAGTTCGTGCAGGAATGAATCGTAACGTACAAATGCGACGTGCAATACTTGCACCAGAACGAAGTTAACAATGCAGATTTAAGTGTAAAGTCTATTTAATTCAGAACGGTCCGGAGCAGCTCGACAACAAGCCCATAGGACATGTCGTTACATACTGAAATTGTCGACTACGCGAGACGGTGTTTGCCAGGTCTAGCCAGACAGAAACCCGACGAACCCTCGGCCTGTCTCGTTTCGGTACGAATCGGCTCAGGATAGGCAACCACCGGTTACGTAATATCCCCCTACATCGTTTACTATACAATAAAAAAAAGTTTTTCGCGAACAATACCGGGGGAACCCTTTTTAGTTTCTTTCTGCGTTTTACAATGTCAACATTCGGCAGCCGATGATGCGTATAAATTCTTATGTTCATCGCGACCTTAACCATTAAATTTAAATTTTACAGCGCATTTTGTCCGATTTGCCGCTTATTTAATTTTATCGGTAGACAAAGTTGCGTTTAAACAATTAATTCGACGGCACACTACGATTTTAGAGGCGTCGGACGTTTTTGTTTTTTTGTTATTACAAAAATAAGAGCTTAATTTATATTACGCGCCCTAGTGATATTCCATCTGAGTTGGTAGCAACCACCACGTGTTCGAATGAAATCGATGGTAGACAGACTCCGTACGGGGAGCGGCAGTAAAGACGATCCATCACGATGTTACGTCTAGACGATGTCTAACTGCGGAAGGGTTTACGTTAAATTAGTAATAAATAAATGTCGATCATTTTTGCGACAACAAATAAGACGAAGGGGTGGCTTTTTAATTGCGCAAACAAGGGGTTGCGAATGACGACGACGAATAAGTAAATCGATATGGGTCAGTTTGCATTTAGGGGGTTGAAAACGCAAGGTACTACCTACGTCCTTCAAATTATTTATAGCCACGCCATCGACGTTCGAGTTTATAAGTTTGGGGCACCTACTTGTTTCGTTTAGCAAAACTTACAAATTGACCTAAATTCGCCTACCGTTTTTTTTTTAACAAAGAGAGTTTGTTCAAAACTTTTTTATCGAATAAAATAGTTTATAAAAAAAGTACTATCAACACTTTTATGTTCTAATAACTTACAATAAAAAAAAAGAATCAATAAACTGAACGTGGTACCTATACTTAAATACGGCCTGTGATTTAAAACCTGTACACTCGTCGCAAGCCGCGGGGGTTTGCCGCTGTTAATTAATGTCTATTTATGGTAGAAGTGTGAAATTTGCATTTCTTGCAATTGCAAAAATACAATTTTTTACATAATCACCTAATTAATACGAAAATCTATCACAATAGGTACCAATTCTCGTTGAAATCGATCGTTACCGCACATGGGTGATTCTCAGTTAATAAAACCAATTACGATAGAAAATCCGCAAAATGTAAAAGTCACAATTTTCGATGAAATTTTGTTTTTCCTAACATTACATAATGTAAATGTAAGTTGGCCACGGAAAATACTAACAAATTAGTTTTTAGTTGGTGATAATGTGTTGATTTTTCTCATTACCGTCCATGTAAAAATTACTGCATTGGCAATCAAAATTACTTGAAAATATACTCGAAATGAAGTGTTTTCTATCGAAACAGATGATACGCATCAGTATTAAGTATATGCTGCTAGTTTACAGCTTCATTCTAATATTTCTGACAGTTTATGTGAGAGAATTCGGAAAAATTTCCAAAAACATTCCTTTAATACAAAATAGAACTGAAAAAAACATATTACCTGTTACAGAATATTTCTTTGTATGTAATTGTAGGGCGGAAAAATTACAAGGAAAATATTTTGCGGTATCAAATCTTTCAGAATTTTGGCAAAGGGCGTCTGAGATGGTAATGCTAAAGAACGTTTTTGGGACATTCATTGTTTTTTGTGCGCAAATTTTAGGAATAATTAATCATTTAGCGGCAGCGTCATTAATTGATGAAATATTTTTCGTTTTATTTTTACCTTCTGTTTGACTACTGTGAGTTGGTTTGAACTTTATTTAAGTTTTATTAATGCCTAAACCACATTTCGATATCTTATCAACTTTTGCTGGTTTGACCAGCAAAGGTCGGCTCGTTAACTCAGTTGACTAATTTGTCGAAGTTTACGTATCGGTACTTTTTCTCTAAGTTGACTATTGGAATTTGGAGACCGCCTTAGTTTTGTTAGTTTCTAAGCTAGTTCTTAGTGTTTTATTACGTTTTGCTTATTGTCCAATTAACTGATTTGTTGACGTTCTTTTTTTTTTCATTTGTTACATCAGTTGTTTTCCGTTTTAATTTAGACATTTCTTCTCATCCTTCGCCAATCCATCTTTCCTTTCTAATGACTTTTCTCGCAGAACTTTTTTTCTTATTTCTTATTAATTTCTTATTAAGTTTAAATTAAAAAAAAGACTTTGTAGCCGGCTGTTTTAGCGATTTGTTTGTGTATATATACAGTAAACTCTCGATAATCCGGCACATATCAAACCAAGTATCCAGATTACTGGAGGTTATAAAAAAACGCATTTAAATACCATAAACTACTGCATTTTTTATTAAAAACGACAAATTAAGCAAGAAAATAAACTTAACTGAACAAATATGAATGCGGCGGGCGAATAAAGAGGCAATTGAAAACATATTGTTTTGCTCCGCGTTCAAAGGCATGCAGTGCATGTTCTCTCTCACTTCGAAACGCCGGATTACTGGAAATGCCGGGTTATTGCAAGGCCGGATTAGCGACAATCTACTGTAGTTGGGTTTGTTTGTCACGAAAATTGTTACGTAGAATTCCTGGGACCCAATTCTCGAATCATTCGCTTTCGTAATGCGAAATTGACGTCATAACAATGGGTTTCTATAAAAATCTCTTTGTTTTAACGTCATTTTCATATACGTTATTGTTAGTGAGTGGTTCGAGAATTGAGCCCCTGGTATAAAAACTTGCACGGTTGTTATAGTTATGTGGGCGAGAAATATTTATGGTCGTTAATCTCAAGTGTTACGTGTCGATATTTTTCTTGTAGACGTCGTAAATCACTTGCCAGATAGTTGGAGCAAAGCACCATTCTTGAACTTTTTGCTCGATATATTCGAGAACCGAACTCGCAGTAAACGGGAATTTTTAGCTTTGAGTGAATACAATTTCAAACGTAAACACGTAAAATGCTCGTAATATCCAGGATCTCGTTAAACTCGAGCTCGTTATAAGCGAATTCGACTGTAATTGTAATTTAATAAAAATGATGATAAAATGTATGTGTAAAACAAAATATATGTACATACAACTTCTCGGTTTTGACAATAAATAGTCGGAATAAGGGTGTCACCTCTTCAAGTTTTGAAGGCAAATATCCGACCGGTGCAATGTCTGGATATAATCTTATTTTTTCCAGTCTCTTGAAATGCGAAACATCGCGTAATTTATCATTTGATCAGCAGGTATAATAAATACTTATATAAAAGTTTGAAGGTCCTAAATGCGTAATTAAAATTAAAAATTAAAATAATGTTTTATAACGGCTTTTAAAAATATTCAAGGAAGGAGCTTAAGAAGTAGCCGCATGAGAAGATTTACAGAAAAGCAATTAATTACCTGCCTACCTGAAATGGCCGTTGTGTGATTTTAAAAACAAATCTTTTAATTTTTACTAGGTAAGAAACAAAAACTTCAAGTACACTTACACTTTTAGATCTCGATAAATTATAAGTATATTGACCTATGTCTGTTCAAAAAACTTTATCTTAAAGTAAATATCAGTCAAGTAATTTACCTATCAATTGATAAAACAATGGCTAAAAATATTGTCTAGTGGAAATTTTTCTATTAAAAATATATATTTTTTTAATTTCAGGCGTGTTGTGCAACGAAGAAGCTTCCACGGATTGAATTAAATATATAGATACCTATAGGTATATATTAAATAAGTACCCGGTTTTTATTTAAAAACTAGCCACCTTGAATATCATTTTCGATAAAAATACGTCGATGTATGCAGAAAATAATACAGTAAGTACTTATAGATTGATCACGATTATTCAAATTTTCTTTTCTTTTTTCTTTCCCATTTCAACTTTCACTCGTTTCGCGAAACTTGTCATACCTACTTTTCGATATATAATTTCGAAAGGAGAAAAATATCAATATTTTGACATTTCAAGAATTGAAATTGGATTATCTGTTCCGTGAGATACAGCTGAAAACTGTTTAGTTAAACGCACCTTTCAAAATTCCCGATTGAAAAAAAAATTAATAATGAATAAAAATACGTCAATTATTATTCATCGAAAGGGAATTTTGAAATACGCCGTTAATAAAATATTACGTTTTATCTTGTGTCTTCTATATTCCTCAATTTGATTGCAGGCAATTGTTTTGAAAATCGAAAAAATTGAAAATCACGGTAGTGTCGATTAATTCAATTTGTTTGTGGTGATGTTTTATAGTACGAGAGATATAACAAAGGGATCATTTGTTCTTAGTGTTTCGAATGGCACAGGGTTTTATATGTTCATAAACTTGATCAAAGAATTAGAAAAAGAAACGGCTACTTCAGGTCTTCTTTTCCCAACTAGCAATTTACAAATTTCGCGGCAGATTTCTATCGGTATCACTTGGACAACATTTGTAGTGAGTAGCGGCGATAAATTAGGCGAGTAGAATTTTGAATTGTTTGAGTAATATGCTGTTGAAAATAATTACGTCAGTTTCGTATATTTTCATACTTATATGTTTACGTGTTTTCAGCACGTTTATATTAAAATAAGTAGTTTAATGTAATCATTTACTAAAGTACGTCGCTGCCTTTTTTATTTAACTTGACATTGACATTTATATAGGAGCAATACCGCCCAACAGAATTCCGCGGCGACATTTGAAAATTGCTAGCAGGGTTTTTAAAATGACGGACTTTTAAATAACAAAATGTTGAAATTTATGCCAATCTGTGAAGGGTGTTATGTGTATTTAAAAAAAATGTGCATACTTTTTTTAATACTTCGATCAAGTTTCAGCACATTTAACACCGTGTTACATTTTAAACATTAAAAAGCTGTCGATTCGAAAAAAATAATATTTTTGTTGTATCGGGGAGGGTTTGACGCAGTCGCCGCGTTTGACCGGCATTTTGACCTGACGACATTTTGCATTAAGGGCATTTTAACGTAATACCACGTGAAATATATCGATAAATTCGGTCATTAAATGCAGAATATGATTGTTAAAAGTAATCTCCATTTTCTGAAAAAATATGTAATTTAACTGAAAGAAGATAAGTTTCACTTTCCTCTAGCCGAAAATCGCGATCTAATGGGTAATTTACGTGACGACACTAAGTCTTACACTCGAACGTTTTGCAACTGTTTTTGACAGCAAAGACATGAACTTACAAAACTATTCTAGGAAGTTTCGGCTGCTTACAACTTTTCGCGAATTCGACATTAACATGTCGAACGTCTAATTACACGCACACGATAGTTTTACCGAAGTGAGATATCGAAGAAATTATTTGTCTCAATTTTTGTACCTCAAAGCAAACGCGTATTCGTGAGATTTTAATAATATAATAAATTTTAAAAATAAAATCGAACGTGTAGCTGCACTTAAATTTATTGTAAATGATATGAAAATTGAGAAAAGGCGTTCTCGTAACCTTCTGAATGTGTTTAATTCGGTTTGACAAACTCTACCGCTAGTGCGCCACTAGCATTAACATAACTTTCTTACATTTCATTGACGCAACGCGTGGAAGCTTTTTTATCCTAAAATGTCTGGGAAATCTGAAAATGATTTTAAACTTTTTAGGTTAGAAAGGTTTGGGGTAGTGCACTCCTGGCTCGTTTGAGAAGATATCAAAAAAACTCACCGCACAGTTTTAAAGACCTTCATTTAATACGTAGGCGTATCAAAAAATATTAAATTCCAACGAAAACAAAAATGTTATTTAAAAAATTGATTTTTATTTTTCAACTTTGGGGTGGAATAACTCAACAGGGGAGCGCCGTAGAAAAAAAAATTATAGAAACTTGTGGTATTATTTTGACGTGGTTTACACTCTGCCGAGCAATTATCCATCAGCATTTCCTGGACGTCTTGAATTTTAAGAGGAAATTTACACATTACGCTATTCCGTTTTCAATGTCAGCATCGCATCGATACACAAATAAATAATAGGTACATAATATTTTTCTTATTTATATGTAAGCATACAAATGAGACATCATGATGGGCATGTTGTGAATCGCAACTGATGAATCGAGTAGTATGATTACATTCATTTCCGTATTTTCATGTTTATGAACAAGTATTTAACTGAAGGAAATGACATTTACTTTACGACTGTGAATTTAGTAAAAAATCGCCTAGACGCATTATAATGCATGTAAATACCTATTAAAAAAGCATTCTTGTAAAACTCGAAATAACATTAGTCTTGTCATATATGCATGACACGTATTATCCCATAAAAGTGCCCATCCTTCGAGTACTGATTCAGATTTCTATTGTAATAGTAAAAAACGTGGATCGGGAAATGTCAAATGTTGAACGGTAACGAGCAGTTTTATATTTTACTAAGCGGTTGTCGTAAATCATCAGCGACCCGTATAACAGTGGCGAGTTCTAACGGCTGTTTGTAACCTCCATTTTCTCGTTTCGTTACCATTTGCATGTGCTAAGTTTTCAACTTGACTTGTTCGTTGTTTGTATCCAGGTGCACATCGAAAACTTTTAAAAGCTGTTTCGAATGGAAGTAGTATGTAATTGCCTGCAAAGTTCTTTTTGAGAATAATTAATGATATATTTTAAAAAGTGAAGTCGTAGATACCTACAGGCTGTCCCAACGCAAACGGTATAGTCATTTAGTCGGGATTTTTTAATTATGTTCCTGTGAGTAAAAAACGTCAAGAAAATTATGTAGTACATATCGCACCCTTGCGACAAAAGTGACACAACTCAAAAATTCTAATTTTTGAGTTATTACCTTTTATAGGTTCCTTAAACATAAATCTATCAGCCATCAAAAGCGTATTAACGTAACAAATCAATATTATCTCTTTCAGTTGATTTTGACTCCTCGATAATATTTCCTTAAGTTGGAAACAGTTTTTTGCTATTTCTGAGAAATTTAGTTTTTTGAGTTGTGCCACTTTTGTCGCAAGGGTGCGCTATATATATTATTTTCGATTAAGAGTTGATACGAGTTATCGATCAATTCATTTATATTTATAAATGAATAATCATGTTAGCTTGGAAATTAGACAAATAAATAAATGAATGTTTATTCTGTATTCATCAGATTTTATACACTTAAGGTAAGCGTACATTATGCCGGGTCGTATCGAGTCGCATTTTAGCGCAACCAATTGCTGGGGTGCATTTTAAATGAGTCGATGCCGGGTTCTCTGTTGTGCGACAACGATTGGTTACAAATGCAATGCATAATGTACGCTTAACTTTATTATCAAACAGGAGACGTTCAAAAAGGACGTCACGCTTTTTGGGTCTTTTACCCCCCCTCATGTCACGCCATGTCATAAAATTCTTATCTCACCCCACAAAAGGACGTTACAGTATCAATCTGACCCCCTCTAAATATTACAAAACATTTCCATGCAAAGTCAGCATCCACTGCTGCAATATCCGTAACGTCACTTATTTGCTAGCCCTCATGTCACGTGTATCACGATCCGCGAACACCCCCAAGGAGCGTGACGTCCTTTTTTAACGACCTCACATTAACATTAAAATTGTAAAAAAAAATGGAAAGGCTCATTATACCTAAAATGTAGAAACAAAGTTTGTTCGTATGTCCGTTCATAAGTCATGGGACATAGAGCAACAATGCAAACTTACCCGTAGTTGTGGCCTTAGTTACCTTAATCCAATAATTGATATATTAACAAATGAGATAGTATACGAGAAAATAAAAACAGTAGGTAATGAAAATTGTTCTAAGAAAATTTATTATCAAAGTTAACATTGCGTAGTCGCAATTTGACTATTTTAAACTAGCGAAATATGAAAAAATGAAAAAAGCTTCTTTCGAGGCGTATAATTTTGCAAGAAAGCAAAATTATTGCATTAAGTGCAGAAAAAGTCGCTGTTAGCGTATGGCTCATTATTTATCGAACACCCTGTATATATCTTGTAGTTTACAGCGGACAGAATGTGCGTACAGGTTGACTCATCCGAGTTGCTAGTTTTTATAAGAGTCTGGTCGTTGTCTGGATGATACTATTGATTTATAATAATGCGGAGAGCTTTTTTAACAATATCGATTAAAAACTTTAATTTAATAGGTATGTTTGTACATATAAACATACAAGCAATTATGTAAGTATTGAATATTTTATGTTTAATTTTGAAAATGAGTAAGGTCAGTTAGTAATTTACAAACAGAAACAAATGATTTTACATTGAATATAAATTTAAAACAGTAATTATAAGAATCATAATACACAATACTGTAATGATGATCTATTGTTATTAATATTTAAGTAAACATCAAAGTGTATAGATAACTAATATGAAATACACGGGCACTATCACTTATGCGAAATAAGCGTGCGTTATTTATTAATCGTTTAGTTGTAATTTTATAGTTACCAGGTTTAGGTACTAAACGAAACTGCTTTAATAAATAATGAAGTGCCACGCGTTATTATTGTACCAACTCCACATTGGCCAGTCTTTCATTCGGTTTTAATTCAATTAAGTGGACGCCCACGGGCCTTCCAAATTTTATTCCGATGCACGTCATAACTCATGCCATTCGTATTTTCTCAGTATCCCATCGGATTAAGATTTGGATGGCTCGTATTTATTTGAATTTTAGTCAATCCTCTTTTAATTAGCGTGGTAATAAATAAATAAAAACGAATGTTTTTTTGTAATAACTTTCAATTTGCTAGTATATAGTTACTTACAATGCTTGTAAAGATTATTTTAATGAAATTCCTACCGTAATTGTTTTGTTTTTCCAAGATAAAATAATATAGCAATAAAAGCACAAGTCTGCGTAGTTTCATATATTAAAACATTTTTATTTGTAATTTGGAATTCAATTGAAAACAACGTAGTCGTTAAATAATATGCTAAAAGGGCTAAAAGGAACAACAATGTTATTTGTATACTTATGATTAACACGAGCTCGTTTGTTATAGAGGGATGTTTATGTAATGTGAAATACCAGGTTGTTGTTAAATGATCAAAAATTTATGCAATCTCGATTTTTCAGAATATAGAGTGACATTGATACTCATATCGGCGACTCCAAAAATGATGAGCCCTTTAGTGACGACTAGATTAAACGAAGTTAACGAGCAATGTTTGAAATATTTGTATGAAGCATAATACGATGATTGTTTTTAACAATTTGTATGAATATGATATGATGTCAGCAAAAAATGTACATAATACAAATTGCAGCTCGTATAATAGCTATCACAAAAAATGACAAATTACTCGTTATCCGCATTTAGTGGCGCCCTCGTCGGTAGTCGAAATAGCCAATACCTATAAGTGAGTATAGTCGATTCCTATTTTAAATACCTACGTAACCAGTCAATGTAGATTCAAATTATTGCCAACATCATAAAAAGCTCGATAATCTAAATTCTTTTTTAAGTCTGTGGTGGTACCTAAACATCATAATTACGGGCTGCACTGAAAAGTGGCCTTGTCACGTGCAGACATGCATTCCTCCTTTCTCACCTCCAGACGGTCCGTCTACGCATCAGGCTATTTTTAGACATGGAAAGTTCTTTCTGGGTTATGAGCATTATGTAATATATTTTCAAAATTAAGGAATTCCGAATATGGAATGTATCGTTAAAGATAGTAATAATGTGAACATCTCTTTGAAACGATAACAGGAGTACATATTATGTATATATGCTTGAAGCTTGGTCGTGACTTCAGTAAGTGACGTAATATATTTATATCTCTTGTTTTCTAAATTAATGTTACAATTGTAAATAGATTAGAGGTGGATTCTTTGTTGGGATGTTTGTAGCATAGCCTTAGCCGAAAGTGGATGAATAATGATTAAACATTAAAGAATGGCGTACCATTTTTTAACATCAAAACTAATGTTCTTAAATTGGGCCGTATCTGTTTCCGATACCGCAAGGATCAGACTAATGACTGTGAGTCTATGTGGGACTAATAATCAGACACGACCTCGATCGAATAAGTCTTGTTTCGTCGTTTTATGTCTGGATATACAGTCTGGTGTAGGTAAACATACCTATATATCTGAGACAAAATTGTTTCAAGTACCTACACATTATTCGCGATAGGTTCCAAACTCGTCATCAATAAAACCTCATATTTTTACAATACTAATAGATTGTAGTCTTTCTTTGTCATATCATGTGTATACAGATAAATCATCTGTGGAATATGCCATCTTCAAAACTTTAAACTGAATAGCACAAACATACAATTTAATAACTTTTTATGCATGACGAGTTGGAACCTATCGTGAATAACGTATAGGTAATAATGAACCTAATATAAATATAATATATTATACTTATAGTTATTATTAGATAATAACGGTTCTTTTTTAGTAAATTTTTTCAACGAATATTGAAATGGACTTTAGTTTATTTTTTAACATTTTTAACCAGTAGAAGTCGGACGTATTTACATATCTATCCTAAAAGAATACGAAACAACAGTAAATCAACGGAACTAGGGTTGCATATACAACAGGGGAATTTCTTAAGTTCGGGCCTCGTTTCGCTTTAAATTATTTTAGACGGCTATGACGAGAAATGGAAACACGAACATTCTTTACCTTTTACACAGAGTAATTCAGAATTCATATTGCAAAGTTTTAGGGTGTGCAGAAGGGATGAAGTAAGTAACATTTGTTTATAAATCGCTACGCGCTTTTCAATTATTATCGCAATTATAGAAAAAAAATTTAACCACTTATCAAGAAACAATATTTTAGTGTAACACCGTTGCTAAGATATAGCCCATAAAATTATTATTCGAAAAACGGCTCTATAGATTGTATCTCCATTTGATACGAAACATTAAAGTTGCAAAACGATTTCGTAGTAAAGCCGTAAGTAAACTTTATAGCCAAAAAAAACACGTACCTATCACTTTTGCAGGTTTGCTTAGGGATCAGAGGATCACGGATTGGGCTTTCGTGGTTTTCCTACGTTGAAAGTTATTTAGTGGTTGAATGTGGCTGAAATACGAGTTAGAATATTGCTTACAGTAGCAAAATCTAACAAAATGAGGCTTGTATAAATCTTTTGTTTTCTTTTATCCTCCAACGTTATTTTGAAGTGACAGTTTAAGACGTATTGATATTTATTGGTATTTGTTTGAGTTTATTGTACTATATAGGTGATGGCCATTTTTTAGACGCACGAGATAAATCAAAAACTTCTTTATTATTTTATAAAAAAGACATGGTATTTTGACATTTATAGCAACAATTCCTTTATTAGCTTTTATATTGTTAATTAAATGTCAATAGACATGTTTTAAAAATTACAATATGTTTTAGTTACCTACATGGTAATTCTCAGGTACAATTCTAACCTACAGGGTGTTTCACCAACACACGCTTTTCCATGTCGCATAACGTTAATTTCACGCCAAATGTTGTTTTGCAGTTTCGCGGGTCATTTTCCCTTTCAGAATGTTCCATAGGAACAAAACCGGCGGGGTAAGGTCAGGGAACGTTTGTGCCAAACTCACTTGGAAATGACACGATCTTCAAAAAAGGGCACAATTTATTTCATGCTGATGTTGGAAGTATGACAAGAGCACCATCCCGCTAAAAATAGCCAGTACGGAGTCCCTCATCGTCGTTAGTACGTAAAGGTCCGTAGCAAACATTTAATTATGACCTTTAATTGGATTTTTTTTTATCGAAAATCATGGGCCAAGAGCAAGTAAAAACAATTTTTGGTGAAATTTTTATGTATAATTTTGTTAAAGTGGAGTTTTTTAAGCGTAGATATGAACCATCAATGTACACTATAATTATATCCTTCTACCTAAAATTTATAAGTACTCGACATTTTTTCTGAATGATTTCAATAAATTTTAAAATATCGTATTTTTCTGCTAACATTCTACAATATAAAAATCCTTTTATTTAAGCATTGCTGATCGATAAAATTACATTTTTTTAAATTACTATTTGGATAATAAATACATATAAATAAGTAGATACTACAAATTAAATTTTACCACTCTTCCTAATCTTTAGGTTAATCTTAACAACGTAAGTTATAAGTTTCCTATCTAATAAATTTAAAAAAAATGAAACAAATAATAGGTGGATAATTTGCATAGTACTGTACTTTATTAAACAGAGTTAAGTTCCCGAAGAGTTGCCTACAACCGAAATTTGTGTAAAAATGTGAACTACTGGCTTTTTGTATAACCTGACGTAAAGTACGAAAAAAAATTATCTAATTTAATGTATAGATACTTTCAAGAAATGTGTATTTATGAAAGTAACATTTACATAGATTTTCTTTGTGGAATATTGTAATTCAGTAAATGGTTTTGATAAACGCTCTTTCAACAAATTGCTTTTTTTGTGAATTGTTTTCGGAAATAACATTCAATACTTATGTATATACATAACTCGATCGAACTATTGTACGTACAGACTAAACAAATCGAACTGTTACGCATTTAACCGTTCATATTAAATATGCATAAACAGTTAAACAATGTATTTCTAAGAATATCGTCTGATAATAATTTTTATGCCAGATAGTGTTTCGGGAATAACACATCATTCTAAACAAGAAACGCACATATTGACATGATATTTTTTCAAGTGCATTTGTGCTTTCCGCGTCGCTCGTTACTGTATAATTTTCGAGCTGTTTACGTGAGAGCTTAACGTTTGCTTATTATTGATGTTATCTAAATTTGTGTTTAACGAGCGTGAAGTAAGCAACGATAACGTCGATTGTTGTTGAATATTGTCTTGATTGTTGTCTTCTATATTTGCGCAACTGCATAACAATAATTTTGTTTTTCGTCAAATGTCATAAAATATAACATTTTAGAACTGTTTAAAAACTGTCGAAGTAATGTGCTGGCTGCTTCTCCATAGTCGTAAAGTTTGATCTTACTACATTTTTCATCTAAACAATAATAAGAACTAACACACAAGATATAACTTCTTATCTAGTTGTAACTTGTTATGAAGACAGGCAATGTCACTTATTTTGATGCACATATTAGGTAGTGAACATAGCTCATTACCAATATTTTTGCTCAAAACATAAATGTAACTAGGAGCCCGCGATCAGCGCACAATCAAGTAACAACGTGCTGATATAGCTTATAGACGCATTTTGATTTGAGTAATTAAATTGATCATTTGCTCACCTGATCATATGATTTGGCAATGCTTTATAAGACCGCCCCTTAAATTTTGACTTTTCTGACAAATGAAGGTGAAAATTTTCTCTGATTGTGAAGTTGTGAGCGGCAGGACAAGTTTGCATAGAATTCATATATAGCTTATCCAAACCTATGTGATGTTCACGTCATCAATGCAAGGTTACTAGATGATGACGTTACACGCAGTGCTGTCAACTCGTATTTTGACAGTTCTAATAAATTGTAGTCTTTTTTTATACAATCTAATATGTGCGCAAGTAAATCATCTATAGAACATGTCATTTTCCAGACTTTAAACCGAATTATGAATAAACAATCTAGTAACTTTTTTTTGATGACGTGAATTGCATATAGGTTTGGATAGGCTCTAGGTACATATTTCGCCATTTGAAGAAAAAATGACATTTTTAAGCATTTATAAATTCGCCACAAAAATGTCACTTTAGCTCCTTATAAAATAATATTTCTGTACTATTTTATCAACCGTTAAAATATTTTTAGTAAGATCGTGGGTTTCCAAATACATGCATATAATTATCTCAATCGGCAAAAATTTAATTTTTGTGTGCTTAATAAATTCATAACTGTAATTCTCTCAATTCAATTAGCTCTGAAGAGTCTTCTTTACAATTATCATTTAATAATCGTTCCTTTGTTGCGGAGTATCTATTAAAGGTTTCCCGAGTCTACGCGTTTGGGTTCGAGCTAAGAAGCCAGGTAATTAAATTTGTCCTGCCTTTATAGAACTTCTATTATATCCGCAAAACTTTTTTAGATTTTCATTTTGGAAAAGCTTCGCCTTCGGCTTCTCGTTTAAGTTACCGCGCCCTCTAAGGCCGATAGTGGATAAAATACTAGAAAACTACAAAATGTCTTATTGGTGATATCATTATATGGTTATAAAATACATTTTGTTTACACTAGTGAAAAAAACAGTTCTTAAACTTAGAACTACACTAAAAAATTCTATTCGTGTAATAAGAACGTACACTAATGTATAGGCATAATAATACAGGGAATGTCACAACGAGTTTCGATTAGAAGTATATAAAAAGTAATAAAGTAATGTTTAATATTTAATAGGTAAGTATAAGTAATATTTCATGTTTTCTAAAAAAATGGAGGGTTGCAGGTTATTAAAAATAAACACATTTTTAATAATATGACATTTACTTGTGCATTTATTTTTTTAGGTAAGTATTTTAAAAAGTATATTGCACCAAATGTTATGTTATAAACTTAATAAAATAATACCGTATGTTCAGAAAAAAATGCCAAGCTGGTTATCAGGAAAATATCAATATATTATTGTTAGTAATTTTAAATAGCAATCTATATTTTTCTTCAATTCTATTGCATTGTACATAGTACGTTCAAAATTAGGAGCAGTATGTATTTACTTTATTATCTATATATAAATATAGTAGTCTTAGAGTTATTTTTAAAAATGTACTGATTGATAAAATTGGCTCTAGATCAAGAATTTCAATAAACGGCAATATGTATACACATATAATCTAATGTTTAACTTATACAGGGTATTAAAAAAAATGATGTAGGAAAATTTAAGGACACACGGTAATGACCAAAAGGTACAAAAAAGTCTTAATCTACATGGGCCTGAAAACCAACCGTTCCGGAGATATTCGTTTCAGAGATAGGTATTGCTCTAGCTAAATGGTTGGAAATTGTAGGCGATAGATTAATATTCATATAATATATAATATATAATAATATATTAATTCAGACTTTGTATTTCTTTTGGACCAGTACTGCAGGCGTTTAAATTTTCCGACATTGTTTTTTTAACACTCCGTATAACGGTTGTCCAAAAATCTTTCAGTCTTATTTGGTTGTCATAGTAATGAAATTATTTAAATCAAGACACGCCTTTATCTTTCCACAACCAATCAAGACTGAAAAAGTTTTTGAACGCCCGTTAGTTAATTACCTTACTGATTGTGAGATTTGAATTTGCGATAAATTCAATTAACGCGAACTACTTCCACTCACTTAAGTTTGGAGATGAGAAAAACTTTATTAGGTTCAATAAACGTAAATATTCTCGCGTATAAACCGCAGCCATTATCCTGTGATTAATTTTTAATCGCAGTCTGCAGCGTTAAATTGTGTCGTAATTTAACTGCCAACACCTCAAATACGGCATTTTTCCAATGAAAAGCAGCGTAGCGCGGGATATATTGTTCTGCATGAATAATAAACGATACGACCGACGTCTTATAAAATGTAAAATAAAATAATACCTATCTTGGTTGCAATCAATACCAGCGGTAAAGCTCTCACGGTGGTTATTTTTAACCATAAACTAATATCGGAGATAAACGTAATTAAATTAAATCGAGTCGGACGAAAAAATTCATAAACAAACATGGACCAATCAAATTTAAATAGATCGAGTAGGTATATGAAAACTGAATTGTAATTTTGATTGTCTGTGATGAGAATACAAAAGATAAAAGTGAAGTAACAGCAATAAACTTGCGGTGGAACGATGTAAATCGATCTTAGTAAAGGGCTTTGTTGATAGATAAATTGCGATAGTCTGGATAGCGAAGAGGGCTCGTTGTACGTATGTAAGTACAACATATATCTCTCCGATCAGAATGCGGTGTTTCTGGTTGCTCTTATTCGTCTGGGTAATATACAGGCACTGACCTACGGTAACCTTTCCTTACTAAGCCCACTTAACTACGTGTCTACGTTAAGGCTATTCAAACATCGATTTTGTCAAAAATAACAATTTTGCTAAATTATCTAAATGTAAATGTTTTGTTTGTTCAATTTTTCGAGCAGAAAAGTTAAACGGTATCAATTTTATAAAGAGAAGTGTAGACCTTGTCGTGCGACTACTTCAATAATTTTTGGACATTTTTGGAAATCTATACCATATAAATGATTAATTTGTAATTGTCCAAATAATCGATTCATCGTTGTGCGCGTGAAAAAATTAATCAAACGAACTTTTAATCGCTGTTAAATACGTTTTCCTTTTAGATTGAATTAAAGTTAGGATGAGGGCGAACGTTATCCCCATATTGTCTGTGCACATTGTTTCTAACTTTATATGTGGGTTCAGGCGTGTTAATATGCAGACACTTTACCCTTAAAGGGTTTCTGTGTGCAAGACAATGTAAGTCTCATATCTTATTGATTACATGAAGTATTTTCAAGAGTACATGCGACTGTGGAGGGGCGCAAAAGCTGTTTCTCGTTGAAGACCGCGGGTGGTGTAAAAGACGTGCAAGTGGTAAGTAGCAAGTGGTGGTGCAGACAGCAGCCAGACGACTGTACGAAGTCATTGACCGGTTGAAGTGCACCGACACCAACGTCTGTCCAAGCACCATAGGCTAATCTCGCGAATGACAAAGCATCAAAGCCGGTTACTTCAATGCACCTCGTAACGAGTGGCGCATCCCATTTACGCGGAAGAACGCGAAACCGCCGCCTAAATTCGCGGAAGATCAAAAAGACAAGGCCAGCGAGTTTTCAAACGGTTTTTCAACAAGAGAATTACTAATACCTACTTTTGTCCGACGTAATTTAATCGGCGATTTCCTGTTTCTTGTTAAGACTCGAGCGGAGCTTCACCAACTTCTTTGCCTCAAGCTGGTTACCGGGAATTAATTTTCTTGTAGATACTATATAATTGCCTTTTTCTAGAATTTCGAAAGCCAACCCTGATATAAATTCTCTTCAACTATAACTAATAAAATTATTTGATAAATCACGTTTAATGCGATAGGTATGTATATTATTTTACGTCTCTCCGCCAACTTTATTAATCGTTATTAAATAATGGGGAACGAACAACGTTGAAATGCCACGTTTTAAATTTCTGCTCCCTGTAATACACAAACAAATTTTAATTTATGAGGAGTAAACACGAATATATGAAAAATTATGGGACCTGTTGCATGTATGTAGTACATCGTGTTCTTCTTACGGTATCGCTGGAAATCCCAACAAATTGTTCAACTTTTAATTTAAAAGAAAACAATTTTATTTATGTAGTTAATAATTTATTAAAGATCTCTCATAAAATCACATTTTGTAATATATTTTCACATTTGAAAGTATTAAAATTAATTCTTAATTTTTAGAGCGATTAATTTCGTAATTTTTTATATTAAAAATAAACTAACAATTGTTTTTTTGTATCTTCCACAAGTAGCTTTAAAATACGAGTGAATGAGAGAGTGTTTCAACACTTAGATACGAATTCTATAATTGTTTTTTTCAAATTAATTATGTACTATTTTCCGATTGATGGTACCTATTATAATTTTTGTGAGAAATAAACGGAAAATTCATTGAGAAGAATATAGTAGAAATTTCATGCCATCTACGCCATCTAGTCAAAATGCCGTGTTCCCGTAAGATTCTTTTCATATTTTGCGTGAAGGTAGAGCTTTGAGAGAGGGTCAAAGTTGTCTAAAGGCACAACTATACGAACCCCCCCCCTCCTTTACCTTCAAACTGAAGGTCAAGTTAGTGAGACGACTTTTTTTTTGGTTTCAAAATTCGTATAGGTATAGGCACTTTAAGTCATAGGGTGTTTCAGAATAACTATTGCCACTTTTCAGATGTGATTGAGGGCATGTAATTAAACACTTTTTTGTAATTATGTCCGGAAACGCTTAATTTCCGAAATGCGCCATACCCTTACAGTTTTTCAGTTAAAACTTATACGCCACTGGGTTTATTGCAAAAACGGCGGCATTTTACAATTTTTCAGTATGTTTTGCAAAAATAAGACCACTTGTGTTCTTATCGTGCGATGCTACGTTTTCGAGATAAACGTCAAAATGCGATTTCAGACCCTATTTAAGCGTGCATCAATGGAAAACTTTATTCCGCAATATCGGTTCGAAACTATGGAAAGTATACTTAACACTATATACACTTAAGTTCGAAAATGCTTCGTTTCCAAAATACCTATAGGTAGATATACCTACCATTTTTTTCGTAAATTTTAACACCCTGTTTCTCGGACGTTCGGTTTAGCGTTTCCGGACATTACTATATAATTTAATTAATTCATTAATTTAATTAAATTTAGAATTTTAATTTTTATAATTTAATTAAGTCATTTCATTTTTTTTTATAATGAAGTGTCTAGTTACAGTTTTACAGTTTAGTTAAAGTTTTGATAAAGATATAGTAATAGGTAAATTAGATTTCAATTTTATTTTATTTTTAAAATCGATAGTTTTGATTTGATGGCCTTTTTGTTTTGTGCGGCGCGGCGCGACCTTTGACGTAATCATGTGGTAAATATATCAAAAATTTCAAGTTTTTGCAACGTATTATGATGCTTTTTTCTTTTATCTTTGTAAGATAATTCAAAATCTTATTTTTATTTTTAGAGAAATTAAATGTCTTTTAAAAGGTACTTTCTAACTTTTGTCACCTATAGCTAGTTCAAGTCTACAATTAAATTCACAAAAAAGAAATAATCAACATTTATTTAAAAAAAACGTTCAATAATACAACCTGTTTGATTTGATGTGTCACAGCGGATATCTCGCACTATTGTAAGAATTAAAAAAATTACTTATTTGTAAAAATAAAAATGTATATTTGTAGATCTAATATAAAAAAATGTAAGTAGGTACTTAAATGTAAATATTTCAAGTACCTACACTATACTGTTGTTTTTTATCATGGTAGATATAGCGGATATAGCGGTAGAAATACCGTCACTTTATACGAAAATGAGTTATTCTGACTATCTTATACATTTAGGACAAAAACATCATCTGTTAAAATCTGATAACAATAATTCGATTTTTTCCACCAGAAAAATCGATTTGAATTTTCGTAAAAGATATCTGCTTATAACTACGCTACAACACAAAATGCGTGCTCCTGTAAAATTTACTTTTTGTAGGTTAAGACGTTCTGCCAAAACTGCTCGATATGTTCACCTTATTTTAATTTTAAAACCAACAATAGGTCAAAATAATGTGAATATGCGTTATTCTACGTTTTTATCTGTATTCAGTAAAACATTTTATCACGCTTAATATTTAAGCTTTAATTATGCTAAGAACGGGTTGGTATTTATTTAGCGTTGAATACTCTAACCAATAAATTGTTATACAAGCTATATTTTTATTTCCATTTTAGTCTGAACGTAAAAAGTAAAACTAAAGCGTACACACATACACCTTACAGTTCAACATAAAAGAAACAAAATGAAAGAAAAAGTTACATTCATTGCTAGACTCCGGTCTCGTTCGGGGCAGGCAGACGACAGGGGTGTCGCGACCAGCAAAGCAAGAGTAGCTACACTTGAAGTAGCAATCTTTTGCAGACGGGTTTTTGCAGAAACCGCCCTTGGGGAGTTGGACAAACTGTATAATATCATCACACCTGCTATCTGGGCCAGCTGTATGATGATGCCTCATTAACCAGAAACATGTGCATTTCCTTTTCCCTACATAGTAAAATACCCCACAAATTACATACAAGTCGCTTTTATATATATTTTTTTGCTTGTCTGATAAAGTATCTGAAAACGAAACAGTCGCTTTAAAAGCGCAAACTTGAAAAATTAATCTTATGTTTTATATAAGTACCTACGTTTCGATAATTTAAAAATTATTCACAGAAATTTCCAATTTAAAAAATAATCATTAAACATTAAGAACATATAAAAATAATTATCAGGATGTTAGAAGAAATTTAAGCGTAGGTAGGATGGTAGGGGGTTTAGGACGTTTTGACGCGGCTTTTCTGACGCGATCGATTCAACGCAAATCCATTTCGACGCGAGGACGTTTCGACGCTAAATTTTTTGTTAATTAGTTGTGTGATAATTGCGTTATATGATCGAGAAGATATAACTTTAAGCTGTATATAAATATTAGATCGTGGTTTCACTTACTTTACTTTAAAAATTGACGCGACGCGTTTTGCAATCCACCTATTGCATTTTCGAGCGTTGTTTATAATGACAATCAACATTTGCTGGGATGTTTGTTTAAAAAAAATTTGTTTGATGTGCTTTCGTCGACCAAGAAATCCAGAAATGACGAGTTAATAAGATCAGTTTGATCATTTAGAGCAAGGTAATTTGAATTTTGTTTATGTCTTTTAATTTCTAAATTAAAATCGTGGAGAATTAAACTTTTTGGAAACTTTGGGGCCGTCATTGGCCCCTATTATTCTTTATTTTTTAACCTGCAGGGTAAATAGAGTCGTATTCTAATTACACTTCACTGAAATCTTCATTTTCATTTTCTAAATGATTGGAAGTTTCCGTAATCCTTATTATCACTCTCAGATTCTTCAATCCATTTTAGTATCGTTTCTTCTGCACCTTTATCACTTATGCGAACCGAACTTTTTCTAGCCATTATTACTGAATGATTGATCAGAACTTATAAACAGCGAATTTACTGAATTTTCAATAGATCAAAAGAAAAAGGGGAAATACTCATTGTGACATAAAAACAAACAAGGAACTAAGAGAATCAGGGAACATTGAAATTATGAGGCTGCTGAGTTGCCAATACACAGAGACGCACCGGTGTAAACGCAAACGTAAGCAAGGAACTAGCGGATTATTGCAGTCTTAGCGAGTTAAAAAGCAGTCAATAAGATACAATTAGAATTTATATGAAAGGCAAAGCAATATTTAAAAATTAATATAGGGGTCGCCGGTGACCCCAGTGGTATTACGTGTAACTTATTTAATTTTTTAGAAAACGCATTCTACAAAAACTGTATTTTATTAAAACAATAAAACTAACTGCCATGCACAAAGTCAATTTTTTTGGTATTTTAGGAAAAACTATTTCAAATATATACACCTCCAAAACGTATGTGGGGTCTTCAGTGACCCCGCGGTAAAAAAAAACAAGTGCGAAAACATTTTGAAGATCTCTCATATTTTCTTAGCCCGGATTATCGATAATTTAGGATCTTTTGAGCGCTTAATAAAAAAAACGACTTCAATACGTTTTACAATTAGATAATGGTCACAAACATGGTCACGTTTTTTGTCACAATCGATTACACTCATAAATCAACCGACACGAACAACTAAATAATATGAAAGTAGATGCACAAAAGTTCTTACTTGAAATTGTTCAAAGCTCTGCTGTACAGTTTCTGGTGAAATAGACTGTATAACAATAGATAAAAGTTTTAAAGCAAAATAATATTAAGACGACGTTTTAGGCTTTACCTATATCTAGTTTTTTCCTTTACTTCAATGAAATCTTAAAATGATAAAACAAAACGAACGGTTACTTTATATAAATACCATCTAATACATAGCACTTATGTAAGTAGTTTGTAAAAAAATTTACACTTTTACCCATCTTTATCGACGTATTAAGTAAATAGTATCGACTCTTGATAAATAGTATTTATTAAGCTGTAAAGAAAACGTATTAAAGTCTATTGAATTTAATGTCGTTATAAATTTAAAATAATCGCGTGAAAGTTTTAACTCGTAAAATTTATTAACGGGGATATAGTCGGATACGTATTTCTGCGTGTAAATGACAAATATCAAATACAAATGGTATAATATATTAAATGAGCCTCTTTGGTATCATCTCGCCACGTCACTGATTTATTTCCAAGCTTGAGTAATTTACGTTCGACGTGGTTTTATTGTTCGTTGCACAGTAGTGCCCTAATATATTGCTAGATAAAGCTGCTGTAGTGGGTTTTCACTTTTCTAACCGAACTTTGCGGGAAATTGCAACCGTTTCTTTTGTTCGCAAATTCTCATATTTAGACCTCTCACCACCAGAAACCCGTGTTAACCATAATAAATGCAGTAAGTGCCCGTTAAAGTGTCAGATAAGTCGGTGATGGATGAAACTTTTCTAAATTCTCTTATTTTTGGACGGCATGAAAAATGGTCAAATGTATATCTCTTCTAAATGAGCAAAAATGGATCTACATACGAAACTACGGAAATCGTTTTGTATTTTAGATTTATTTGAGGCTTACTTGAAAGCAAATTGGAAAATGCGGGAATAAAATTAATACACTATCTGCACTGCAAGTGCTAATGACATCGACAACAACTTATCTTATTATTGAGTAAAAATATCATTGCACTAGTATTAATAGTTTAGTCAACATTTAGACAGAGTTTAGACGATGTCGGTTCGACAATTAAAAATCTATATCAAAAGTGTTTTTCCGTATCAGTTGGGGAATTTTCCATTCGTCGAATTGTTTGTCGAGAAATTTTCTAGTCGGAGAATATTCCGTCGGTGAATTGTTGTCGGGAATTTTCCTAGACCCTTACTCTACAATTGGCTATTTAAATAAAAATAAATAGATAAATATAATTATTAACCAAAGTTCAAAAATTTGGTCCATGAGCCGGATAAGTTGAAAAATGGCCTTATATGTTTACAGATCCTTTTCTCTTGGTAGATTATTTATTGATAGTACTACGGTTCTGCATGTTAAATTTTACGATATTCGGAAATGGGAGAGTTAAATTAGTAGTGATGGGTAGTTACAGAGACAAATTTTATAATCCCGCGAATAAGGAGCTTGTATATACATTCTTCTGTGTATATACCTAATATGTTAATAAAAAAAAATGTAAAAGAGGATAAGGTAAAAATATTATAACAGATTTTTCGATAAGAGCAATAGCAACGGAAATGTCCGCGATGGAATTGCACAAGCATAATTTATTTCGTTTGAAACCATTCCATCCTTAAACCATGTTTTTAAATATAATAAATTTACAATTATAATTTTTAAATTACAAAGAAACGTTGTTGCGATCACAATGAAAATTATTATAAATTGAACGGTAGCTCCTACTAAACAATAATTAAGTTGTTTAAGTCGGAGGAACTGAACGCACCACTATTATTAGATACTTAAGGGCTTCATTATGTAATACACCTACTAGTTTGTTGTAACTAAATTAATTTATAAAATATTTAAGTAGTTATTAATTATACCTACACTATGTTTGTAACATAGAATAATAAAACAGGTCGTAGTTTCACGTATCTACTTATCTACATATTATGTACATAAGTAGATGTATTTGTAGTTAATTTTTGCAAAACTGAACAAAAAATCATTTTCATAATAGCATGTAATAGCATTTTCGTATAAATTACGAAAATTCTAAAAGTTAATGAGCGCTGTGTAATTTACATCTACAACAATTACGTTAATTGTAGAAATAAGTCACAGTCTGAGTGCTCGTTAAGTTTATCTAATAAATCAAATTTTTTACACTCTTACTTTGTTTCATTAGTTCTGTAATTATAAGATTGATGTATCGTCACTTATCTATTATTAGATATTTATTGTACTTGTTTTGTTGATTGTCAAATTAGTTTTTAGTTTAAAAAAAAAGATAATTATTATAAATGAAAAGTAACGCAGGACAAACAGATAGTCACAAACAATAATTTTTTTCTATAGATACTGTTTTAAGTAATAAAATTTCATTTGTAAGTATGGTAAAGACCCGCTAATCCGGATTTCGTTTAATCCGAATGGCAAAAATAAAACAAAAATATAAGTACAAATATTTAAAAAATACGTAAATACGTTGGTGCATATTTTGAAAAACGTAAGTTTTCAAATTAATGTCTGTACTGCACGTACGTGTTACGTATTTGTTTTAAAATTTGAATCGCATTTTCGTATACTTAACGTTGTATGCAAACTTTTTTCAAAATTAAACCTTATAGGTCCAGTTTCACTCGCCGCGGTCATCTCGCTGCCGTTCGTCTTGCCACCGTTCAACCGGCCGCTGCTGCGCTGGATCAAGTCGTCGCCGTATCAACTCGCCGCGAATCAATTCGTCGCGAGAACAATTCACCGCGAGAGGAAAATTTTCAGTTTATTAAACTTATAAAAGCAGTTCTTTTAGAAATGTTTTTATGTATTTATCTATATCGATTTTCCAGTTCTGAATGGTCAGGGTCGATTTTATCTATTAAGTTAATGATAAGTACTAATTGACAATTAAAATTCACGTTAACGATCAATATATTATGTATATGGAGGTCTCAGAAGTTAATCAGTGTAAGTCATTATTGTCTTACCATTGATTTATGTAGTGTAAGACCCATTGTCATGATCATATTATTCATAGTATTTTATAATATACTTATTTGTTTAAATACAAAAATTAATAAGAAAAAGTTCGCTAGTTTGTTTTGTTTTAGTTGCTTTTTGACCACAGCAAAGTAGTTATTATAAATATTGACCGGCCCAAATTGAGAATATTCATATATATACTTATCGTTATTGTTTCGAATATTGCTCAAAAAGCTTAACCCATGTTAATAATGGCCGACCATTATCAGTAATGCCCCATTTCGGGTTTGACCAGTAACACATGTACAAATGCTATTGAAATTAAATTGACAATTTTTTTTAGCGATGAGTTGAAATAGCGAACACTTGATACGGCGACGCGACGACTTGATCCAGTCGCGGCGAGATGAACGGTGGCGAGATGACCGCGGCGAGTTGAACTAGTATCTATTTAATTTTTAAACAAAATATTATTGTTGTACCTACCTATATTTTCAGTATATGGTAACCAATGCTAGGAATTATAGGAAATTAAATAATTGACTTAAATAGCGTACTTGATTGTTTTTAAAACGATAGTCATGCATGAGATCTACTAGTAGTCATCGTTATTAATGACAATTCAAAATGGTCACAGATCGTAAGGTACATTGCACATAATATCATCCACTAATTAATTCATACGAAAGATGACTTGAATAATTCAAAGCATGTATAATCGCCAAGTAAGTACCTACTATAGAGGGAGTACATTAATCTCTTCGTGGCGTCCAATAGTTTGACCGTCTAGACGAGGGTACTGAAATGCAATTACATGTGCTGGTAACACGTTGCATTTTTTCCAGCGTAATAACATAACGAGCAGGGGAGTACGTGAAGGTCGCTTTGGGCCCCTTTGACTAATTCTGCATATCGACTTCACAATCAGATTCCTTATCTTTGTCCTGCAATTGCATCGATGGTTGATAGTAAAGGACGAGGGTAATGTAACGGCGCGCCGGTATTTATGGGCGTGCAAAAACGCATTTATGCAGATGAGCGAGTCGCTCGAAACACACCGGTTGGATTGCACCTGTCACTTGCACTTTCTACATTACGTTATACTTCAATAATTTAATATTTATTCATTTTTTTTTAAATTTTTCTTAGTGCAGCTATATTACCTATTTATATTTTCGAAATTCAGCTTCGACGATTCATTTATGCAAGTTCTAAAAGCTTTTGCTTAACAAATTATAGTCGCTACTGATTGTGAGATTGATTCTAATTAAAATACTTGCGTGGAAATGTAAATTTGCGCTAAATTTCCTTGTTACAAAATTTTAGAAAGTCTGGTAAATTGCAGGCACCTCGAGTCAGGATGCTAATTGAAAATGACTTCGTCTGGAATAAAGTTATTCTTTCGAAAGAATTACCTACCTTCCTTGCGCCTACTCATGTAGAACTGATCCTAGACATGGAAGGAATAACGTTCTGTGTCATAATAAATTAGATTAAACGAAATATCAACGACTGATTAAATTTTAAATTAAATTTTTTTACGAATAAATTTTCTTCGTTGATCAAACTTTTTAAATACTTTTTGTTAAAATGTAAATCGTTAAAAATTTTCATGAATATTTAACTAATTCCTACGAGTTGTAAAATAAATTTATGCATTATCAATTTATATGAATAGGTATATTTAAGAAGTTTTAAAAATATTTAATTTCATTTAATTCAAGTTTATCGTGTTACCAATTTTATTAAACTTTCGTTACATATTAATCGTTCAAAGCTTAAGCTTTAAAGTTAGCTTTTTAGTGAACCTAATTTGATGAGTTAATAGTTTATACTATCTTTCATCCAATAGCAGGATAGATTTACTTTGTAAAAGATCGAGTAGTTTTGATTTTTGGATATGTTTTAGATGTTGGGGATTCATTAAAAATTTAAGTTTTTGACCTTATCGCACTTCCGCTTGCGCTGTCATATTGATAAAATAGCGTGCAAAACCGGTTTATTGCATAATCTCCTTATCGGTGTGCGTTATATTAAAAATACCTATTTTCAGTTTTGTAGAGGAAAAAATCTTTTACAATTTTTATCGGAAACATTTTTTTGATCCAGTTTCTCAGACTAGTGAAATTTTATATCATGCAAATGCAAAAAAGGTTCAGTTATTTGTAAATTTTGTAACAGTCAATCGTGTGAAAATGCAGATATCGTGATCGTCGCTAAAGACAAAGAGGAAATTTCTGGGTATTTTTAACAACTGACCCTACTATAAAGCGCCGAAGCTCGCTATTTACTGGATATACAAAAATCTATTTCAAACAAAAGTAGTGGGAAATTTACTTCTCTACAAAATTGAAAATAAGTATTTTTTTGAGATAGCGCCCACTCGTAAGAAGATTTTGCAATAAAACCGGCTTTGCGCGCGATTTTACTAATGTGGCAGCGCGAGCAGATGTGTTGCGCCGAGCGAGGTCGAAAACTTTCGAATTTTCATTAGAACTCCAACATTTAAAACATATCCAAAAATTAAAACTATCCAATCTGTTACAAGGTAAATCTGCGTGACTCCTGTCAGCGGAAAACTTTTCTTGCCCTCCCTATTTGAAGATGTAGGCCTCGAGTAGGTCTACCGATGTAAAAATTTTCATGTTTGTATCAAAATGTGCGGTGTAATTTTCTTATGCTATAAACATTTGTCGGGTTACGTTGCAGGGTAAACTTTGTGAAACTGACACGCCGAAACTATTGACTTTGCAAAAAAAAATGACAACAACCTAAATTATAGGAAATTTTTTCTAGTTTATTTATAAAGTTTATAAAGTTTATTTATAAGTTTCTAGTTTATCTCATAAGTATTTTTATTGTAAAGTGAACCGGAAAAGAGATTTTGTCAAACAATTTGTTTTTGGCGTCATTTTTCCACTGTGGCGGTGTGGAGCGGAAGTGCGCGAAGGTCGACAACTTGAATTTTGATATGGGACCCCATTATCTAAAACATATGCAAAAATCGAAACTACCGATCATTTACAATACTAGCCCTTTTTTTCGTTTTCTACTACTGGAGTAATTTAGGGAGGTATTAATAAATACTGCGAAATATAGTGTTTTTTTCAAAGTTAATAAAAATTTTTGGTATAATTTTTGCTTCTGATTTACTAATGTTTTTTTGTAGATTAAAATTGTTTAGTAAGTTATTTAATAAGGATAATAAAAAGAGGAGAGAGCTTCGATTATCACCGTACGCGTACCTAGCTGCACAAATTTTGGGCGTTCCCCGAAGACTGCGAAGTTAAGCTGATCACAATTTAATCCTAACCAGCTAAACACAATAATGAGAGGAATTTGCCCCGAGCGTATTGTAGATGTAGACGTCGTCCTATTGTCTTTTAAAGAGCGAATTAGTTAACACGTTTCTAATTTATTGGGGAAACTGATAAATCTCTATACAACTACGTCATAAAAGTGCCGTAACGATTTTAATAATTTTCAAAAACGCACAATTATTAGGTATGTACTTACATTAAATTTAATTTCTTCATATTTCAGATATTGATAACTAATTGAGTGCTAAAGATCGTAAGATCTCCGTTTTCAAAGCAACTAAAGATTTCGTTATTTCGCAAATAACAATTTTTCTACGAGAAATAAGTAGGGATATATAAAGTAGTACAATATATAAATAATGAAGGAAACAAAAAGTACATTTTATTTCTCATTTTTGTAATTTATAATCCAGACAAATTCTCTAACTCTGCTGGCCGAGTTGCCAGTCGCGCCAAACCACTTCAGGCTTCACAAAACCACACGCCACAGACCGAAGGACGTCGAAGATAATCCTTGCCAAGCACATCGGAAACAAAACACGCCAGTGGTTTAAGCTCGCTGAAAAAAACGTAAGCTTTAGCTAAACAAGATGGATTTTCTTTTAGAGATTTAAATAATTCGAAAAAAGAAGAAATTTATTTATGTGCAACATCATCGAGATAACTCTTTATTTAAAAAAAAAACTATCAAACTACCGAAAATTTTAGAAAAGTAATTTAAAATAAAACCTTTATAGCTAATGTAAAAAAATATATTAGTTTCCGACATAAATTGGAGTCGTTATTTATGAAACATTTATTTTTAGTGGGAGTTTAATTGCAGAATATTCTCAAATGGCTGTAGAATAATTACCGAAGGCATCAAAACAGTCCCGTTGCATAACCATCTTTAATATTTAATTATCTTGGATAAACATTTAATTAATTATGAATTTATCGGGTTGGTTGCCTTTCGGAAATGTAAGTATGTATTGTATGTAAGTATTAACTGTCTCAGTTTTATTGTTAGATGTATGTACATACGACATATTGCATATTGTTTACCTCTTAATTCAATGGAATTCGAGATGTTAACCAGAAAGTTAAAAAATCCTGTTATAGATTTTGAAACATATTGAACATACAAACTGATATTAAATTTAATTCATGACATGTTAATCGTTACAAAATTGCTCTTATCGCCAACTTTTCGTGTCGACCATTTTTGTACGGGTGTTATGAATGTCTATTGAATGATTATTATTAAGCACGATTACAATGGGCACGAGTGCTGTTTGTAAGCGCAATATACACAAGTGGTAGCTTCACAAAAACTGTCCACTTAACTTCGAGTATGAAGGGCATTCATTGAACAGAAATTGATTTTTCAATTATTTTTCATAAAATTGCGTTACGGGTCAATCCATTTTCATGACCATAGTTTCCATAGTTTCATAGGAAATAAAAATATCCCGCACACCTCTGTCCACGATAAGAGAAGCAATTTTAGTTGTAAGTAAGGAAGACCTTGAGACGCAAAAAACATTAAAAGAAATTGTTGGAAGAGGACATACGACTGAAAAGAATATGCGTTTTCGGAAATTCTAGTACGACTTAAATCAAGAAAACTTTCACTAATTGTAAGATGGGCCCAAAAAATAAATCAAAAATTAAACCGTAATTTACGCGCCAAAACGGATACACATTACTTGTGACGTGGTACGGCTCACTCTAAACGTTGTCACTACATCTACACTCAGCAACGTTGACAATTTGACGAGGCAGAGCTCGTCCAGTTTTTGGTTAGGACCGACAATCATAATAGCTACCATAGTTACTACAAGTTTCTTTCAATCAGTACAATATTCTGCCCGATTTCCTAAAATTTTGTGACGTTTAGCAAAGAACTTGCTTGCTTATTTGCCAGTTGTTTACTGTAAAGGGTAATTCAGAATTCTTCTTCTTCTTCACGTGCCTATCCATTACTGGATGTTGGCGATCATACTGGCTATTTTTACTTTATTGGCAGAATTTTTTAATTCAGAATTCATATTACAAAATTACATGGATAAATTAACACAAGACAGTAATAAAAACTCACGTCAATCCTTAACGAACTGTAACGCACAAACAGTTCCTTTGAGCAGATCGTCTATTTTTTTAAATTTTGTTATATTAATAAAAGAACAAATTACCAATATTAATAAAACAGAAGCACCCCAGGCGGCACACTGCCGTCATAATGTCGTCAATTATTGGTAATTATTCGTCGGCGACGGCGTGAACCCAATAAGTGACGTACGCACGACGAACATTTGACGTCATTAAAGAACGTCGTTGAGACGTCTTTGTTTGGTCATTCCAAAGTCCTGAATCCTTACTGGAAAACTGAAGATAAAGAAGTTTTGAAGCGTTAATTTAAAGCGTAAAATATTCATAATTTTTTCTAACATGTTTATGTTTTAATCCAAAATGTTAACTAAAAAATATATAAATCCATTTTGGAATTATACACTATCACGTCTATGCGATTAATAGTAATAGTTCAATACGTTATAAATACAGTAGTATACAACTAAACAAGTAAGTAAAATTACATCCAGTTATTTATTCTAATTGTGTACGTCAATGGCTAGAACTAATTCCTTTAAAGTGTCACGCCACTGTGTATACTGATCACGCTTTAGTTTACTACCAGCGGTTTTGTTAGGTTAGTGGTTTTACTTTGCAGTGAGTTCTACGTTGTAAATTTGTACATAGTAAATTTTGATATAATTTCTTAACGGTAAGTGAAGAATTAATCAGCATATCTCCACCTAAAGTTAAAACGAATAATTTTAAATAATTAAAAAACCGGAATAATTTTACAAATCTTGGCTTAACAAGAAACAAACAAATTGCACTTATTTCTATAGGTTTTAACATTTAGGTGACTAGGTTATCTTTGTGGCGTGAGTGACCCCCCATTTCATTATTGATTTATTTAGATGTTTTTTGTTGGTGTGAAATTTTACATTGTGCGACTCTTACGACCAGCAAGTTTTATCTAAAATAATAATTAAATAATTAATAATAATCTAAATAATCTAAAATAATTTTTTCTATTGTGCTTAGTTTGGGCTCTATCAAAGGATCCCAGAACTCGTGGACACACTGTATATCTTATATTATATTTACTGCTTACATCTTACCTTAAATATATTATTGTATTACTCGTATATAATAATAATATCGATATTTGGTTATTAAGTGGGTAAATCCAAATAATTTTGTCTTCATTTTTTGATATATTAACGTACTTTGTTTAATTTCTTAGATTTAGGTTCTTTGTTTGTACCTTCATTTTCGTAATAAAATAATAATTATATTGAATGCATTTGTAATTTTTTCATATTTAGATGCGTCATTAATGCCTTGGGATTACGTCGATCAAATCGACGTCTCATTTAAGGAAATTAGACGTCAATTAGACGTTTCAAGTAACGTACTAGATTGGTCATAATTTGACGTCGTTGGACTGTGACATTAACCCGTCATATTGACGTCATACATACGTCATTTATGACGTCCCCATTGGTCCCCAAATGGTCAATAGTCGACGACAATAAAACGTCAGTGTGCCGCCTGGGACCTCACTATGGAAACGCGCAAAGCGTCACAAAGCACTCGAGCGATAATGTGCCGTTGTCTATATTCTCGCGGTAAATTAGAATGCAATTAATTTTTTCAAACATTTAATAATACACTTCGTCCAAATCTATATGCAATTCACGTCATCAATAAAAGATTACTAGAAAAGATCAATAAAAGATCGATGATGATGTTTCACACAGTGCTGTCATTTCATACCTCGTATTTTGACAGTACTAATAAATTGTAGTCTTCCTTTATATCATCTAATATGTGCGCACGTAAATCATCTATAGAATATGTCACTTTCCAAACTTTAAACCGAATTGCAAATAAACAATCTAGTAACGTTTTTTTGATGACGTAAATTGCATATAGGTTCGGATAGGCCATAGTTCTTCGCTTTTATAGTATTATAATATTTATCTGTGGTACTCGGACTAACGAATATTAGTATTAATACTATAATATAATTTTACAATTCTTGTTCTGTAGCCTTTGCGTTAGACCCAACCATCTCCAATTTTTTAAATATTCCTTGTATCGCAATAATGTACGAAATACAATATTCGTAAAGGATTTTACAAAGGTTCATAAAGGCATATTTAAAAATGCCGCATACGGTTTCCTCCACTTGAACTCCGGTCGCTTTTAGCACTAGTAGCGAGTGGCGGCGTTGGATTTTCCGAACTGGAAAGCGTCCAAAAAGTATCTTGGTCTGTTTATGACGGGTCGCGTAATATTGGAAATATGAAATAGACGTAAATCCATCTGTTAATTCATTAACGTTTCTAATTTCGCGATTAGTAGACGCATTCTAATTAATTTACAAAACGGATATAACTTATTATTAGATACTAGCAAAATAGTTTTTAGGCAATTACATTTCGGTAAATTAAACTGGCGAACTTTAAGGCCAATTAAAAGTTTTCTTCGGATATTAAATTGACATTCTTGCACAGTCGAGACGAACTAATTACCTTAGTGGTAAAATAATTAATTAAATTTTTACGATTCTTTAAGGCGATTTATCTTTTTATTTTACAGCTCTTTTATCTTGGTCGTTATTTTGGAGTTTCTAAATATTTGGGGCAGGGTTAACGCGGCCGTTTCTAGGTGTAATCCTTGAAAATTTCCAGCTTTTGTTATTGCTGTCTAGACCGCATCGTCTGAAAATTATGGTAGCTTATAGAAAAGAACAATGCCCATATCAAGCTTTTATTAGCCGAGCCTTTGTGTTCAATTTACAAGTTTAAACAGTATCTGGGTTATTAAGGTTATTCTCATATTACATTTTTATTAATATTTTAGACGAGATTTTGTCAAATGCGAATTATTATAAAGGTAATAAAGGGTAGAATACGAATTACGTTTCTAATTTTATCACGGCTTCAGCATAAAATGCAGTTTTGATGAAAAACATCTGTATATTTATGGATCACGTAGTTACTTCAACAGTAGGTACTCATTTGCTGCGAAATTAGAAGTTTTATTGGTTCATATGAAGAGAATTTTATTGCAAAATTCTACAGTTTAGAAATAATTTAATGACGTTATGAATTCAATTTTAAATGAAGAATAACAAACACATATTTATTTTTTATTAAAATTCAACAAGTTCGTAATTGCTTATAAACTTTTTAAAATATAATAAACACCGTAATAAAAGTTAATTTAATTGAAGGTATCGAACTGTTATGATTATTTGCAGAATGATTGGATTTCCATTGCGTGTAATACTTAAATTTTATGTTTACGTTGATAATCAAAAACAGCTATTATGCTGAATAAGTTCGTTTTCACGTAATTTAATTGCAGCTTTTATCATATATTTTGCATTGAAGCTTTTGTAAATTGAAGTGCCTTTGAAAACAGTTCAATTCTTGTTTAGAACTCCCTATTGCATATCTAGAAACAGAAGAAATATTCAAAAATAAACAGAGTGTCCCCGGATTTACTTTACGATAGGTGTAAATGACAAATAATTTTCGAGTTGTAAAATAATACTCAGGGAACCAGCCCTGCTTCGTCCAAAAACTAACAATAAGATTTATTTACTATCAGAAAGTTGGAATAACTCTATACAGGGTGTTTTATTAAAATATTCAATAATTAACATCAGTAAAGGGCCATTAATATTGAAGATGCGATGAAATGTTATTAAAAGAAGTTGTTCAGAAGTAAAAGCTATGCCCGTATACAAAATCGTGGAAAAATCGCACAATTTTGTCAACTTTCAATTTTGTGTCATTTTTCAATACCTAAGTACAATCACGCAATACGGCCCACTTAAGGTTTGGATTTTTTAAGCCTTTCGTAATTAACTAATTATAGAAAACAAAGTTATGTGTGATTTAGAAGAACATAAAAAGATCACGCGGGGCCGTATTGGGAGATAAATGTGTTTTCTATTAAAATTTTTAAAAAAATCGATAAAAAAAGGTTCAAAAAAAGAAAAAAATGTATTTCGTTGTCTTTATATTTACCAAACTTTTACCCCAACTTTTAGTTGTTTTCATTATATAAACACATAGATAAATTAAAACACCAAATAATCATAGCAGCTACTCGATTAGATACAATCGTCTATTAACTGATGGAGCCGCTTAAGAAAGCATAATGCATATTATATAACGTTGCGGAGTGAACGCTTTGTGGTGGTTCCGAATCAAACAGTAATTTATGCAAATGCGAATACTTAATGTGCAAAACAGTTAAGACAAAAACCTTAGGAAATGGCAGAGCTTTACGCTATTAGCTGTTGAGGTTGTAATTTTAATGGCACTGTGTACAGAAATGCATTTATTCCGTAAACGGTTAGTTTGCGTAGTTAGATAGATATCATTGGCGCTGGGTATTAATGTGTCTGCCTAATGATGCTCGACTGCAAATTGTGATGAAATATTGCTGCCGTCTAGACACGCTATAAACTTCATTGTTTTGATTTTAGCCTGGAAGAAGGTGAAATCTATTAAATTTCTCCATAAACTGCGTAAATAAATAAATATTAACGCCCGAATCTTGTTAGATATTTATTAAATGACATTTTATTGTCTTAGAGTAGATGTAGTAGATATACAGACGTAAATATTTATAATAATAGTTCATCCAAAAACACACATTTATATAATATACAGGGTGTACTATGTACCTATCAATTTCGTTTGTAAGCACACTTTTGAAATTCTGTACCTATTTAGGTATGTCAATGTACCTATAATCTATTCACCCAACCTATGCAGTGGATATAAATAGATGTATGCGGAGAACGAACGTGTTTGCTCAGGATTATGTATGTAAATACATAGCGGGTATATACGATCGTGTGCAGGTCAATTTCCCCAGCGGTCGGTGAACATCCTTTCTAGTTTCTCCCACCACAATTTTTGCAACTAATTTTTAGTTTGAGAGTTTTGTTTAAAGCTAGATACCGACTGGCTTCGGGTCGGTCATAGGATCGGTAGATAGGTTGTAGAGGGATGTATAAAATGTTGTTGCTGCAGATTCTATTTCCTTCAACGCGCAAAATGCAAAGGACAAACAGTAATTGGAAAAGATTATTTTAATTAATGTTTAAATCAAACTAATTCACTGTACGGGGACATAAACTTAAATACAATTTCTAAGGCTAATGATAAGTATACGTTTGTTTCATTAAAATGCGGTTAGTTTAACATTTTTTAATAAAAAAAGCGATAACGTTAAGGATTAAAAGTTAAGCGTTCGTTTATATCTAAAAACGTCTACTCCTAAATTTTTACGTTTATACATTTAAAAACATTAAACATACTAAGAAAAATAAATTTTAAATTTTCAACGTTGACACCTCTTTTTTATTATCAACATTTCATTAAGGCTTGTTGTTTCAAATTGTAGTATATTGAAGTCGAGAATCTTCCTATTTCTCTATATGGACCATCCTGTATATTTTTTTTAATTTAATGTCTCGAAAACAGTTGAAAATAAGTACTTATTAAAATATGTATGATATTAATAGTTAAAGAATTTTATGTGTAGATACTTATTTTAATTAGAATGTATCTACCTATCTATTTAGAATTTAAAAAAAAACAGAAGTAAAGAGAGTTAAGAAAATTGGTATTAAGAAAAATAGATCGAGATGCATTAAATACAAGGTATCCCGGAAAGAAAGGTCAATATTTTGGGAGATTATGGTGTCGATAATTGTGAACTAAAAAGTTCCTATGTACCTGTGGTCTATACCGAATGGTTCTCGAGATATCCCATTGTTTGAATGTTAAGCTTTATCTGCACAGTATTTTGATTTTGGCGCCGCCGATGTAGGTTTTTAACTTTTACATTCTCGATAACCGCATGTTCATCTGAACATTTTTGTTCACAAATTACCGATACTATTATCTCCCAGAATATTGATCTTTCTTCCGAGACACCCTGTATAAGAATCCAAATTTTTAATTCGATATACTGTGCCCATCCAAGATGCTAATATGTACTTTAATGAACAATTAGCGTGAAATGCCCTGTATAGTATACAAGATAAATTTGCATTTTACATTTCGACATTCCTAATGTAATAACCGCTATATACACGAACAGAAACGTAGCCTCAAGGCTGTCGCGAATAACAAATAAAATATAGGACCATTTGACTTGAAAGGTTTGACGAAACTACTTAAATCGACTTTTATTTCTAACTTACGTGTTATCTCTTGTGCATTCGGAAAATTGAAAATCACAAAAACAAAACGGATGTCTAGTCTGAAAAGTGGTAGTTTTCAGTTGCAATTTCGCGCGTAAAAGAAGCATTTTAAGAGCAGTGCTGGCAGACGCCAATTTAATTTCAATCAGCCTTACATGGCTTCGACGACAGATAGAAAGCTCGTCATAGAGCAGTTCTGGAATCTCTCGATCTGTTTTGCTGCTTGCGTAGTAGATGTTTACGTTAGTATACGATAAAATGTCAGTTTATTGTGATGTGTTTGAATGCAGAGATGTAGTTTACTTTGCCTATGCACTCCTCGCGTATCATTTTTCTCTATATGTACCCCAAGTTCTTGATTAAATTCCTTTTCTATTTCCATTCGCGTTTTAAATTATGATAGCAATTTTATTCGACGCGAGAGATTATTAATTCGAATTTCAAATTTCCATCAAATAATCTGTAAATAATTAAGATATTTTCAGATAATATTCTAATAAAAAGAAGATACACAAAAGAAAGAAGATATTGTTATCAATTTTGTCCAACCTTTACCTTGACTGTTCCATTTTCTTTATCTAAAAATGTAATGTACAGGTAGTTTTCGCTCTTTTATTAAAAGCTGGCAATGTTAGCGTCGGTTTGAGCGTCGAGGCGTCTAGACAGTTACGCCGTAGGCGTATTTACGATCCCTTAGAATAACAGTTCACCTTTAACGGCCAAAGTAAATATACAGCTTCATCTGGATTCGATTAATTAAACCTTTAATTTCGAGAACCGACGTCGACACCGGTTGTACGAAGTACGGAGATGATGGCGTTCTTCACTAATTACGCATTAAAGAGTGGTCGAGTTAAAACCCGCAGAGATTTAACTTTTAATTTTATTGCTTGAACTAAAAACTAACGATCTAATGAAAAGTCGGATTATAACGCGCTTTTAGGTACCTATATTAAAATATCTACGTTTGTCTAGAAATGTTAAATATTTTATTAACCATAATAATAATGGTCGCTAGTTTCATTTACTTCGAAAAAACAATTACGTACATAATATTTTTGGTTTTTTACGTAATATTGCGTACTTAAGGCTGGACTACGCGCTCGTAATAAAACAAAACCGCAGTTGCATTAATCGGAAAAACTAATAAAAGATAAATTAATGCGATTTGATTCATTCTATTGTGTATAATTTTTTTTATCTAGTGAAACGACCGCAGTCATTTAACTTTATTAGTTTTCCTGATTTTTACGACCGCAGTTTTGTTTATTAGGGATTTGAATGAATTATAAGTATTAAAATTATCAAAAATTAAATTTTATGAATATAATAAGAGAATAAAACAAAAATTTACTAAACGCATTTTTACTTTGTTATGCCTTGTTACCGTACTTCCAGTTTTCCATTTAATAGCACCCTTACGACGTTTTCACCATCTTAATTACGATTATAAGCCTATGGGTCAACCCTGTATTTCTGTAAAGCTTTTCACAATTTTTTGCGTGGTACTGAATCATAAGCTTTTTCTAAATCTATAAGTACTAGGCGTATTTCCTCCTGTTCGTTTGTTTTTGCAAATTTTTCTTCCATCATGTTCATGATCTTTCATCATTTTTTCCTGTTTGGTGTTTAACAGATAAAAGTTTTAATTGGTGGCTTGTCTTTCTTTATTCACCTCATGTAGCTCTACCATGCCAGTTATTTTGTTTCTCCTTATTTCATAGTTCGAGTTACGATTCGTTAGGCCAGGCGCGCATGGAGGATTTTATAGTCGGTCGGATCGCGATCGGTGGACAGCGCGCACACACTGACTTACGAACGACTGATTGACACCACCGCGCATGCGAGTCGTCCGATCGACCGATCAGATATAGTGCAAGAATGAAATTTGTACAGATAGCATGTGCTCTACTGTTATTGCGACGAAAACAGCGAAAAAAATATTATGAGCATTCGTTACTTCATGCGCGAGTAGTAAAAAGGCAATTTTCTAACAAAAACGAAAAGTTACGGATGTCTTTGTTTATCATCATACAACGCAGATCGTGCTTTAATTAAAGAAATTAATTCATTTCACGAATTCATTTCAATGTCCTTCATTATTACAATAGACACTCCTACGTGTCATACATAGAACACGTGCTCCCATTGCGAACGGCCGATCGCAGAATCGCTGGTGCGCACGAGCTAGTCGGCCGTTCGCGATCGGAACGGGAATTTGTGTCCAGATACAGATTTTGTGATTGGCCGGGATTGCGATCCCATATAAAAGCATTGCCGTTGCTCATCGATCACGAATCGGGTCGGTGTAAAATTCGCCATGCGCACCTTGCTTAACTGGTTAAAAACTAGTAAACCCAAAAAAGCTGGTTTTTACAGTGTCATTTTCTGATAGGCGTAAACAAAAATAGGCGGATATTAACGAAATGCATTTTCTAAAGAGGTGATAACGGATTTTAATCCGAAAGAATTACGTACTTACGTAATTACTTACTTACTTAAGTAACGATACTTACGTAATTTTTATTTTTCAACTTTACGAGGTGAATATCTCAGCAGAGGAACGTCGTAAGAAAAAATTTATAGGAGCTTATGACAATGTTTTGACGTGGTCTATACGTCTAGGAGAGATTTCTCACCACTTTCTGGGACACCGTGTACATTGAATGTCCAGAAAAAAATGTGTTTACACATTAAATGTTTCTCATAATAATAAATAATATTCGCTTTATATAATTTTACGTTAAAATTAAACTGTCAATTAAGGAAAATCGGTAAATCACGCAGTCGTCTCTGTAAAATAAAACAGGACAAACTCGTAGTTTGGCAAAGGAACGGTCTGGTCTTTTCAGTGTAATTTAGGTTTAGAAAAAGTATCCGAGTTCGCAACTCCCTATAGCCATCTAGACATATGTGCATGCACATTTGGTATTTTCTTGTATGAAATATCGTTTGTATTAGTTTAACCTGAACGTTTTCTATCTGGCTTTTGCATATTTACGGTTATGTTTGTATTAAATTCTAGACGTTATTGAATTTTGTATGGGGCACGTGCGCATAAATCGTAAACTCCATTTACCGCAAATCTTAATTTCTATTGCGCGTTTGAAAATCTTAAAACGATCCAAGAATTCAACTAAAGGAATTATAATTTCGCCGTCTAATTATTACAATACATCTTTGCAAAGAATATTGTTAGTAATATAAAAAGCGGCTAGACTTTCAGACGAAGAATTCATAAGTCAAATCGAGATCGTGGAGAAACAATGAACAAGTTTCTAGAATAAAAAGCCGGTGATCTTGTTGACTGATGTTTTTCTACACGGAAGATTTCCTTCAGTTTCTTTCTGGCGCGAGATGCGCTCGTACCGCCACCAATCGTGTGGCAATCAATAAAGTCATTGCTTTATTTTTAGAAAATTACTTTTAAATTGCAAGTAAATTGAATGCCGGCGTAAAACTTTCCCAACAATGGCAAATAGAATTTCAAATGAATTATTTTTGTTGTTGTTGAATTTATAGACTGACGGCGTTGCGGTTCGCAATATATGTTAATGGGGTGAACCCTTTTACATATTTTAATGGATAATTGAAATCAGTTTTTAATTTTATTTTATGTCTTCATAAAAAGACATATAAGTTTTAAATTTGAAATTGTATTAAATTTTTAAACGTGGGGAGGAGCGTTTTAAAAACCTTAGGAAAATTTATACTGTCATAAACCCTTTTATAGCATTTGAGAAACAAATTAAACTTTGTTTGTAGTAAAATACCAATGGACTGTTACGGGAAATATATGTTAGATTTCGTTCGGTGTAAAATTAGTCCGGCTAATCATTCTGTTCGAACTCTTCCATATAAACTGTACATGAATATCTATACAGTGCGTTCACAATGAAAGGAAGAAATCAATAAAACATTAACGATTTGTTTTTCTCAAAAACGCTCAGATAGTAACAACTATAATATAGAAGACGTAGATAACATAGAGAATCTAAAAACTAAGGTATTCAACGAAATACGTTTAATTACTCCAGAAGTACTGCAAAATGAGAAAGAAAAAATAATTTCCCGGCAGCACAAGTTTCGCGAAGTAAACGAGCGACAGCTTGAACATTTATTTTGAAAATTAAATTAATGTTTAATTTAAGAAAGTTATTTTAAATTATTTTAAGATCAAAATTACATTAAGTTTTGAAAATACTCTTAAGTTATAACCGTAATTTTTATTTTTCTACATATCTCAGGAGTTCCTGGAGTTTATTTATTTATTATGACTAGTTAGTCATAATAAATAAATAAATGGGAGGGGGGATTATTGAAAATGTTTTGTGATTAGCTATCTCAATCTGTAAAAATATACAGGGTGTTCAATTTAAAATAAAACAGTTGGTACCGCTGCCGTTAAAACCGGAAGTGATATAAAGTTGTCTAAATATTAAAAAATGCCAATTAAAGAATTAAAATTGATTTGTCCGAGCGTCTTTACGAAACGCATATTGTTATTTTTTTTTACGAATTTATTCCCTTTTATTGTAAACGCATTGTACACATTTTATGAAATTTTATTTACTAAAAACCGTGTTGTTTTTGTTATATTCAATACCTACTCCAACAATTTTCGTGCGCGTAACGTAGTCTTTGTAAGTCATTCTCTTCCAGCAAAATTCAAATTCATCAAATTCAAAAAAGCTGGCGATGGTACACTTTAAAAAATGTATCTATGTAGTTAATGCATTTTTAAATCATTTTGAGTAACACTTAACTACTGGCGGTGATGGTTTTTGTGCAATTTTACATGTTTCTCGAGAAAATAATAATAGATTTCGCTTTAAAATTTGATCGAATCCGTACATAATATTGTCGTGTTAAAAGAAAAATCATAATAATCTGTCTGTAAAAATGAACAATTAGTAAATAGATTGCCATTTATTAAACTCATTGTCGGAATGACTCCAGTTACCTACTACCGAAACTTTTTACCTCCACATCAAATTTGTTACATTTCAAATAATTAAGTAAGTTCTATATTTATGTACTAGGTATAAGATTTATACTAGAAAATACAAGCGTATTCATTAATTACCTATATAGACTTTCTATCATCACTTTCAACAATAACATTAGTCAACAAATTTTTATTTTTTTACGATGTATCTATCGCAAAAAAATTCTAGGGTGATGAAACGGGGAAAGTATATTTTTAAAAATTGACCAATCGACGCCCAGTCTCAATCATTGGTTCTAGAAACGTGAAATATTGAGGATACGTTTCATTTTACGATGTGGGTACCAACTAAAAAAAATTTTTCCAAATTCCTCTCCTAAGGGGACGAAGAGGGCAAAGTATGTTCTATAAAAATTTGATTCGTTTGTCCGTACTTGGTACCTTTCAATTATAAAATTTGTAGGATTCGTTTCTTCGAATATTTCTAATCCATCGCAGATGAAGTCGCGAGTTAAAGCTAGTTTTAATCATATAAAATAACATATTCGGCCGTTTTTTCATATTTCGAATGGTCCATTGGTTTTTTGCAATATAAATTAAAAAATAGATTGTTATATATGTAAAAGGAAGAAAATTGTAGATACGCAGTTTTCCCAACCTTTACGATCACTAAATACGCGCAGCAGCCAAACGAAATAGGTCTAGATTGAAAACGATAAGAGCTAAAAATGTTTTAAAGTTTTTTTTTGGAGTGTTTACTAATCGGACTATCTATGATAGGTACAAAAACATTTAAGATACCTAGCCAAGGAATCTTTTATATTAAAATTGGCTGATTTCACGCAAAATGACATTTTGTACATCATAATTAGAAAATCTTATGCGTTAGAAGTTTTTTAACTTCATTTTCGCGTTCAGCACACCCAAGTTAATTCAAAAAAAACCACAGTCCCGACATATGTACTAATAAAATAACACGATTATTACAATACTTACAATATTTTTGTTTTCCATATAAAAATAGAATTCACCACTAATGAGGTGAAGTGAAGACAAGTTTTGACGTTGAAATTAAATTTGGTGACAAGAACTGTACGAACCGACTTCTTTAATTAAATTTAACAACCCAGTCCTAGTTAGTGCTGAAATGACGAAGTGCCTCTTCGAAAACGGACAAAAGACGGATTCTGACTGAATCTGCAAGTAGCGTCATAAAAGAAAATAAGAACGAGCAATAAAACATAGCGCCTACATCGAGAATTGAACTGAACCAAAAGCGAATTGAAGCAGACAAAATAAAACGACTTAGGACCGGACCTTAATTGACACCGAGTCCCAGTTATAAAATTCTTACATAAAAGCGTCGTAAAAAAGATGTTTTATATGCAAATAGATATCAGTACGTATTTTGTTTTATCGGCGTACACTTTGGTAACCAAAACATATAAGTAAAAAGACGCGATAATTTAACACCTACACTAAACCCTTAAGCATGCGATCGCGACCATAATCTCGAAATTTACTGTAAATACGATCGTACGTGAATCCGCATACCATCATCTCATATTGCTGATATTGCCCACGTATTTACCGGACAGAATATTTCACCTCCGCTCCCCGGTGTGGATCCTGGATTTGTGACAACCTGGATTTCAAAAGATTTATCGTTTAGATGTTCATTTGCCGTTTCCACTTTAATCAATACTTATTTAAAGCATTCGTGCTTCACCAAATCCAAAAAAAATATTTCGATATAAATCGTTTTGCGCTTATGAATAATAATAAGAAGTAATAGGTAAAAGGCTAATTAATTGTTATAATTTAATCAATTGTAAAAATGTCTCTTTTCGATCGAATGCACGTTGTTTAGACAAAAAAAAATGAACTTCTGTCAGTGTTCCATTTCAAATATTGTAGGTACATAAATATCATACAAAAAAAACTCATAAAACTTTTTATATTACCTATCAAAATAACACACGACGAAAAGTTTCTGATTTTCCGATGGAAGTTTGAAAAACATATCATACTTTTGCAAATTACTTTTGTTTTACTTACTTTTAATCGAATCGACAATATTTTGCGTAATTTTAACAAAGGATTTTTTGCCCAATTTTAAAATACACATGATTAGCGATTTCTGAACCTGACTGAAATTGCTCATCTCGTGAAATAGACAGATTAGTTCAGATTTAAACTTTGTGATACAAGCATCAAATTTTAGGAGTATATTTTATTCGCCACAATATCCGTCAAATCCATTTCGGATCCTTAATTTAAAATAACTCCCTTTTAATAATCGGGGCGTGTTTATAATCAAGGAAATGTGTGAAATCTTTTGGCGACATATAGAACACGTTAAAATAAAACTAAAGTTTCTATAAACTTTTTCCTACAACGCTCCCCTACGAGATATTCACTGTCAAAATTGGAACGGAAAAATCAATTTGTTTAAATAATACTTTTATTTTTTGATTAAAATTTAATGATGTTTGGTTTACAATGCTGATAAATGAAGTATTTCAAAACAATTTCATAGATGTTTTGATACTACTTTAGGAGAAGCAAGGATATACTACCCCTAACCATTATATAACCATATTTTTTTCAGTTAATTTAAGAAAAATTTAACTGTATCGTCGGATTTCCCAAACATTTTAGAATAAAAAAGGCACACTTGCCCACTTTCCATGATATAATCTACATTCGAGCAAATTGTGCTTAAAAGAATAACAGCTATGTACTTATATAGTATTCTGAAAATTATACTGCTAAACACGCCGTGTACTAGAGAGCAGGGGTGACCAACAAGTCGATCTCGATCGCGAAGCCAATTTTGGTCGATAGCTCGCGTTGTTTTGACTTAATGTGTTACACTTGTAACCGAAAGCACTGTACTGAAACATAGTGTATAAACATAGTATGCATTTCACACCTATCCCTCCCCTCTTAGACTACGCCTATAACAACAAGTCGATTGCGACATGTTTTTAAGATAAAAAATAGATCTTATGTTCATAAAAGTTGGCCACCCCTGCTATAGAGGGAGTTATTTTGAATTGGGGTGAATTGTCAAGGGTAATGTATCCTCGTTAGTGTATCCCGAGGTGGTATCAAGACATTTGTGAAATCGTTTTGAAATGTAAGTAAATCAAGTATAATTAAACCTTAATAAAATATTAAAGTGTTATTTAAACAAATTGATTTTTCCGTTCAACTTTGAGGACGAATATCACTCCAGGGGAGCGTCGGCGTCATTGAAAAAAAGCTTATAGCGACTTAAAGTTTTACTTTGATGTGTTTCCTAGACAACCAGTATAACAGCACGTGCCGAGTATTAACAAGGGGTTATTTTGAACTAGTGGGTGGCTCTGAAATGGCTCTGACGTTTATTGTGGTCAGTATGGGGTATAGAATAAACCCTTACAATTTCATGCTTGTATCGCAAAGTGCAGAAGTCGGCATTAGTTTTACATTAAAAACCTGGGACTATAATAGATGTAAGTACGTGAATGTAAACTTTATAACTAGTTTATAAAAAAGTTTAAAACTTTTTAAAATGTTCAAGAATTTTAGTTTATTAACTTTTGGTTTTTCTTTTAGAATGCGAAAATCATTAATTTTTCATTTTTAAGACTCGATAATACTAGACCAATAAAAATATCACAAAAACTGACGTTTTCATAACTAACTATTGGTGGTATTGTCATCACGAGTATTTATAAACACGAAAGTCACGTTTTTAATTTGTCTATTCGTGGAAGTGTACATTTCGAAACACAAAACGTTCGGAAGCAGGTAATGACTAATGGATTCAAAACGCAAACAATCAATGATATTTAATTTCATAACAAAGTAAACTTATATTAAAAATACTATAAATGATTCCCAAATGTAAAGATATGAAAGTAATATTGTTATTAATTAACTATTAAAATAGGTGGGCACAAAAATTGTGTGTGTCAAATTTTACCCTATACGCTCGCTGCGAGCTTCGCCTTCGGCTCGGCTGGCAACTCGCTTTTACGGCAAAAGCTTTATTTATAAAAAATGCATAAATTCACGTCTTGAAATGTTAGCAAAAATTGGTCATTGCAAACAAATAAAGTTATAAAGTTCAGTCAGCCTAATGATTTCACGCGCTTTTGTTAACTGTACCTGTCAACAAAATCACTTTTAATATATTGTGATCGTCGGAAAAGTTTAGTGTACAACTTGTGCTGAAAGGATTACTTCATGTTCGTGTGATTAAAAACACTCGTCTTTCACTCGTCACTTCAATTATCACACTCGTGTAAAATATCCGCTTTTCAACACTCATTATACGATATACTGTTTTCTAACGTTTGCTAACTTGACATGTGTAGTATTTTTGTTGTCACGAAAACACCATTGGCAATTTAATATTAGGCAACAATTTTGAATAAAGGAAATCGAATTATTAGCTAAAGTAACTGAATTTTGTCTTAGTATTCAATCTTTTTAAGCATTTCTTATTTACTTATTATTTTGATACTTTAAGTTTTTGATAACGAAACAAGTGCAATCTCTGTTACCAAAAATATAGAAAAATTAGAAATATTTCATTCCGTAAATACAGGAGATAATAATATATTACTGACAGGCGCTTTAAAAATAAAAATAAAAGTCGTTTTGTATAACGGGTCTGTTTGGGTAATTTTCTTTAATTTTAGACATTCAAAAAAATGAAAGAAATTGGTAACAGAAGGGTTGAGATTTTGCAAATAATTTTTACGCGTCATATTTTGTTTTAACTTCTCGAATAGCACTAATTTTTCAAATTTATTTTTGAATTCAGTTCCGGTAATTATACATAGTTACTATAGGTTTTTCTGTTTTTTTCACAAATTTTTACACGATTTTATGTGGAACAAGTCCATCGTGTGATAAAAGAGTTAGGTGTAGGTATTTCATTAATGACATCTAATATAAAAATGTATTTATTTAAATCGAAAATGAGACATTTAATGTAATATGTATTTGTTATATTTCATTTTTTATTTCTTTTTCTTTTTTTTAGGAAATGTTGACGAAATCGGACACTTGTATGAGTATAGGTATATTGTGATCGTCGGTAAAGTATGGTGTATAACACGTGTTGAAACTCGTTTTTTCGGCTTGAGACCCAAATCGTCATACTTACGTGAAATATCCGCTTTTCAGCACTAGTTACACAATGCGCTATTGTGAACGAGAATTGAAAAGTTTAGTTGATAACTACAATGAATACCTAATGAAGAAAACGTGCCTCCTGCGTACGATATGGTAAAATGGTACACGACGCCTGTAACGCTGGACCTAGAACACCGGACGTCGGATTCGATCCGACGTCGTGCGGGTGGGGCGGCGTGACGTAGTGTCTAGACGTTGCACTCTCCTTCCATAACAGGTATCTGCCGTCCCCCACCGACGACGCGCGCCGGCCATGCTGGTTGCGTTCCCTCGCTTCCACTTGCAACTTCTGTTCCGCGTTGGCGGTGACGACGATGCGAAGTGAATGTCTATAGAAAACGTACTCGATGGTTTTTTTTCAGTTATGCAAGACGACGCCGACGCCGACGCTTGTTATATCAAATAGGGAACACCTATTACATTTATTAATAAAAGTTATAGTATAACATCGTATGTAAAGCAACTTTGTTTAAAATTATAAAAGTGAAAAATCTGCTTTACAGTTTTTCACAATTTGGAAATATACCTAAACAAATGTCACAAAGCGAATGCGATTTAAAAATTTTCCCCGGAGACAGTAATTTAACATATAATACCTTTCAACGTTCCCGTATTTAAATTGAAAAATACTTTAAATTTTATTTTTCCGCTTGTTATTTACATGTACAGTGTGTCCACGGATGAACCTAACTATACTTGTAAACTTTTTTATTTCTCGTTTTTAGAGAAAAGTAATTCTTTACTCTCGAGTTTTGCTTAGTTTGAAAAGTCCTTAACCATAGTCAGAAAGTCGATCAAACGTACAGGGTTGTTTAAAAATAATGAAACATTAAATTGTTGAAGAGCAAAGTACTAATTGTTGGCAATAGAAGTTCAAATATGAAATTTCAAAACTTTATCTCCAAGTTGATATTTTGCCAGCTGTACCAGATTAAAAAAGCCCATAATTTGTTGAATAACATAAACGAATGCACAAAAACATGAATATCTAATATTACTTTACGTGATTCCCTCCCACCTTTACGCACTTTTCTATTCTTTTTCTAAATTCTTCGTAAACTAAATCAGTTGCATGTTCATTTATGATGGCCATTTGCTTCTGTTATTTTTTTACACATATGCTTTTGCTTTAAGTATCCCCATAAACAAATATCAAGTGGGATAATACCAGGTGAGCGTGCAGGCCATCTTATCCCAGTCCATTTCATTTATTAGAAAAATGTTTATCTAGCCAGTCTCTCACTTGAAGGCAAAAACTTGAGATAGAGTTTCTGAAATTTTATATTTGAATTTTTATTGACGTTCCTCTAACATTTATCATTTTTGGTACCTTACTCTTAAACAATTCAATGTTTCACTATTTTTAAACAACCCTGTATGTTATATCGACTTTCTAACTTTTCAAACTAACATAAGCAAAAATCTTTATAAAGAAAAGTTAACAAATAAATAAAAAAGTTTACAAATATAGTTAGGTCCATCCGTGGACACACTATGTATAACACATAACACACACTATAACGCCTGATGCATTAAAATTTTGCATCGTTAATAATTTTTATAATAATAATAATTGAAAACAATCGTTTTTTAAACGTCGGCGTCGCTTCAACTACTATGGTGAAAATCTGTAGATCGTTAAACCCATCTAGGAAGTACATTTTCAAGTAAGGAGCGTAAAAACATTCCTCCGTGGATAGGAGTTATGAAGTCATAAAGTTGGCCACCGCCACTTAAACTTTTTACCGGCTAACTGCATGAACCACTAGTTTGATTTTCGTTTCCTTTTTTTTAAATGAGAGATTAAAAAATGGGTAAATGTAAAACCACATTTCATTTTATTTTTTATTTTACTTGTTTTCATTCGTCAGTCTTCTTCAATAAATATTAATTTTAAAAGAATACCCAAGTGCCTTTTTTACATTTTCGCTTAATTTACAATAAATTTAAATGCAGCAACGCGTTAGACATTATTTTTTAAATATATATCATTAAATTCCCTTCGCAACGTTTGCTCTGCATAAAAATCGTGACATTTACAGACGAGTGATTAAATTAAGGTTATGCTAACATCTCTATCATTATTATATCTATAGAAACGATTGTTGCAACCAATCAAATTGTTGTTTCTATGAGACAGTCAGAGTTTAGTAACGATTAATTTAATCGCTTGTCTACGAATACGGCCGTATTTCAATTTTCCATATCAATTTCTCAAACAGTACACATAAAAACTGTAGATGTCGTTTGCGTTGATTTGGGTAATTTGACATTTGACACGTTGCGGTGTTTTTCACAAAAAGTTGGAACCAGTCGAAACAATTCTTATATTGAGGACCGGAATTTCAGTCTTGGTTTTAGCTAAAATATAAAACATACAGTAACAACAATGATAACTAAGAAATTTTTTTAATTGATTGACGGTTAGAATTAATTGGAGATTAAAAAACCGACCCTTAGAGTAGATTTTTCAATCATCCATCTGTCAATCACTATAGAAATGATGATTGAAACAATTGTTTCTACGGTGATTGACTGATGGTTAGAGTTAACCGGCGATTAAAACAGCGGTCCTATTTCTCTATGGACAATTGGTAACGGAGTAGTTATAGATGACGATATTTTGTCTTTATAAATTATTTTTCTTTAGAATTTTGGCAATTTATCAAATCCCAGAAAGTCTATAGACATACAAGAGCAACCCTAACGGCAATATGTCTTCAATTTTAACTTGAATTGCGTCTGGAAGCGAGCAATAATCATAATTCAAAATTGCAAAAACGCACAAGCTTTCTGCCGAATAGCTTTAGAAAAGCGAACTTTCAAAATTGTAGAAGATTTATTTGATCGATATTTACATTATTAACAAGTGTATCATAAGTGTATCAGTGTACAGCGTGCATGACTGTTAATTTGATTATGTAGCGGTTGCTTTAGCACTTTTTTATACCTACTATGTAATTTTTATGCTCCCGCTCGACAATAAGCCGTAGTTGCAGTCTGTGAAAATTGTCAGTTCACAAACAGAAAAGTACTGATTAAAATACGTCACGTGTTCGTGACACGTTTGTTTACCTACTACATTTATTTAATTTATAAATAATAATTAAAATGTCTCGACACGGGTAATAATCAAGTCCCTTCCTTTTCATTGACGTATTTAACCGATAATAATAGCAACCGGAGGAAAATTAATTTTATCCGAATTTTTTATTGATAATCAACAACAGAACACCTTTCCGTCACTGAAAATATTCTTATTTCTTTCTTGCCGTTTAAAAAGGAATAGGTCACGCGAAGCTTCGTGTGAAGTTTCATCCAGATTGCGTTTTAATAACGCTTCTGTAGTAAATTTCCTTTGGGTGACAAGTATACGGTACAGTGTCTTATCGATTAAATTATATGCGGTTTTTTTATTGCGAATAAAAAAAAAACTTTCGAAGATTATCAAGAATTCTTTTATTTCGGCAATGAAAATTTTAAGAGACGACTTGAATCAACGCATAAAACGATCCAATCAACCTTATCTGTTAATAATACTTAGTTGTAAATTCGGGACATTGACTTTTATGACAAAAAATTCGCAATCCCTTCCAGAAACTCTAATTTGTATGTAAATGAATTGTTCTCGAAATATCATTTGCTAGTTTTTAGTACCTACTTTCACGATCGTCTTAAGTAAATCGTATTGCACGCAAATCGAATAAATATTTTTTAATCGTTTTTATTTTGACGATTAAAACTAACAAATTATATTGCCCACACTCGGGTTACTTCATTGGTAAGCCTTTGCTTTAATTAGAATAAGTAATTTGTGAAATGACTATTAGTGAGTATTTCATTGTGTTAGGTTAGAAATTCTATTAGTTTTATCGCGCAATTAAATTACCCGGCTAATTGAATTTTTAATGTCTATTCTTAATTTTTTATTAATTTTATTTAACAATAAAATTTATTCTAAATTTAAAAGTCTTGATGTAAGTGTACAATTTATGTACCTATTAAACTATAATTCGACGAAAAAAGTCCAAAACTGAATATTATACTGTTTTCATCGTCTTAAATTAATATAAGCATTATTGTAATTAAAATTTTGTAAAAACGCGACAGTCTAAATTGGCTTTAAAAACTAACAGATATTAATTTTATAAATAAGTATATTTAATAAACAGCAAAACACCCCTTATAGGAATGTATTGATTATCGATAATATTTCGTGTTTAAGACTAAGCGTAAAGGGCTTATATGGTAATTACTTTGTCTATGCTATTATAATCGTTATCTACAGACACATACGGGGTGTCCCTGGATGGTCTATTCAGACATCGGGAAGCCATTGTACGAATCTAAACAATAAAAAAGTTCCTAAAGACGTGCGTTCCAAAATGACCAATTAAAAATTCACAATAATAATTGGTTTCCAGAATTAAATATATTATATTCGATACTAATTAATTAGATAAGTAATTTACATATTAATTTTTGTTTTAATAATTTTTAGTAGGTTCGTACATAATTAACAATTAATTATATTCCAAAATTAATTGCAAATAAATCGATTATAAAATTGATTTTATCAGGAACATCAAATAAGTAATTAAAATCGTTATACAGTGTCCACCAAAAAGTCTGCACTACATGGAAAAAAAATTATTGTTGATAAAAGTTGGTGAACGGTTTAAAATTCAAACTACACCCACATAGCAAGGAAACGTATAAAATACGTCTGAAATTAGTTTTTTTTATACGTCTTAAAAGAAAAACATCTTCACCTAGGAAAGTTACAAACCGACCACAGCAAATCAAATAATCTTTGTGAAAATTTTTGCTAACGGCACAAGGTGCTCCAACGTACATGAAACAAAATAGATGTTGCGTCAATCTATGTATTGGCGAACATATTTCACTTTGCCCCATGTTCCCCTATCTAACTACTGTCATCAACATTGATTAATTGTCATTAGTTGTAATTAATTTTATGATAGTGACGAGTGGATAAAGAGAAAGTTTTTCTTTTATAACCATTAAAAATTTTAATTTTTGCAATTAAGGAGAATTTTTATTATTTTTGAAAATTATAAATTTCGTTTCAAATCGATTTAAATTTTATCAATTAAACGATAAACTGGCAAGTTCCTTACTATTGTCGGTCTAAATTACTTATTTTAAAACAATGAATCGATCACGTTTTGATAAGGTTACCAAAGAAACGAGAGAGAATATTAAAAAAGTGTATAAAAACACCGTTATACAAAGACATCCATTTGGAAGCAGTTTACTGCCGTTTTCAGATAGGAACGACGAACTTGATGCAAATGTCCCTATAAAATAAATTGCTCGTAGAGACTGGGCTTTCAACATAAAAAAAAAATGAACGGGAAAGACTGAAGCGTTAAAGCTATATGGAATTTCACAGCAAAAATCGTTCGAGTAAAATATTTTTTCGCGAGTTTAGTTTCAGTTTTGATCTATTTACGAATGCGACCTTAAAGAAACTGAAGAAATAAAAAACACAAAGGAAAAATCAGTTGGAAATATAGTTGTCGAAAAAAGAAATTACCAAAATGGAAAAATTATGAAACGAAATTAGACCAGACGATCTGCAAGAAAAGTTTTTCGTTTCATCAGTCAAATACGAGTACCGATAACAGAAAAATATATACAGCGTCCGGCAAAAAAGTTGGACAGTTGTGAAAATAATTTTTATAGTTCATTACGAAAAATTGGGCATTTAAAGGTTATTTTGCTATCAGGTATATGTCAATAATTTACTTTTAAACCAATTTTACTCAACAGATCGTTTTACATTGTAGAAATTTTGGTGGACCATCTTTTATGGAGGTTAACGTATCTATTTCTTATAAAGGCCAGAAATGCTGCTATTAAGATAATTATGGAAAGTTACTAAACAACTTCAAACGTGAAAAACGACTTGCCTTACAATGATACTTTTCAATGGTATTAACATTTTTCATAAAATTTGTTTAAAAACGGAATTTTATGCCGAAAAAGTTTAGAAATGTGCGCGTATCGAGCGGAATTTTTTTCACATTGAAGTGTTCGAGAGACCGATTAAAAATAACGTAAGTATTATGCGAAAAAGCGTGTTAACGGGCGCGTCTTAACGAGGTTTCTCTGTAGTTGATTAAGATATTCTAATGTAAAAACGTCCTTGCTAATGTTGGTAGTTAAAACGCCGTCGATTCAAGAAAATTAAACGTTCGCAGAATATACCTAAATTCTTTTGTTCACAAAAATTAATTCATTTTTTTTAGCTAATTTTCCGGCAATTACATTATTTAATGATTGTACCTACCAACGTATCTATGTAACATCGTTTGCATTAACGTGAAAATTCCTTTGAATCAATATATTATACACACGGTCTGTTTTTATTGTAGTTTAATGTTCCTTTGAATATTTTTAGGACTATTTGATAGTATTTTTATACCTTTTTGCCTTATTTGAAACTTGAAACTAGCCATAAAACACCTAAAAGTTGAAATTCTGAAGGAAAATTTTATGATGTGGTATAAACATTAAAATTAATACTTATGTCTTTATCTGTACATTACTTTTATCACTTTATAAAGTCGCAAATATTAAATATGCATATTCTGCATGTACGCATACTACTTACATACTTATACATTTCTTTGGTAAAACAAAACTGTAAAATTACAACAAAAAGTCGAATTGTGTGCTCAAGGTTTTATTATTAAAAATTTGTATACAGAGTGTCCCGTAAGTAACTGATAACCTAGGAACTGGTGATAGATCAGGTTGTGACTGTTCAGAATATCACAATTTAACCTACATTAATAAAAATACCTTGAGTTTCGAGATTTTGGCACCTTTAGGAATTACACGAAAATTAGTGCTTTGGTCGGAGTTTTGTGTACAGTTTCTACATATAAAGGTTTTTACTATTTTAAAAAATAGACTAAATCCGCCAATTTTTAAATCGACCTAAGTAATTATCAGGAAGTGGAGACTTTTGTTAACCTTATTGATTAACACGTCCAAAAGTCTTCATAAATCCAGATTGTGCTTCAGCCGCTAACGCGAGGAGGAAACGCCAAAAATGAGTTTTCACCAGAATCTCCTTTGCGGTTCATTTTACGACAAAACTACCTATATGATAAAATAATCTAGAAAATATTTCCTACAATTCACATTCTTATAGTTCTTTTCTGTAAAGTCAATAATTTCAGCGTGCCAGCTTCACAAATTTTATTTTATCAGATAACTAGACGTTAATTAATTAGCTTAGAGAAATTACATTTTATTTTTCGATACACACAGGAAAATTTGTACATCGTTAGGCCCATCTAGGATGTATATTTTCAGGTTGGGAACGCAGAAAAATTCCTCCGCAGACAGGAGTTACGAGATGATAAAGTTGGCCGCCACCACTCAAACTTTTACCAGTTTGTACCACAGGAATCATTAGTTCGACTTACGTTTTCTTTTTTTTTAAGCAAGACCTCTAGGGTATCATACAGAAGGTTAAAAAAATTCGCGATATGTTGATGAATGCTTATTTAGTTAAACAATAAATAAAAATTTTGTTTTCCCAAAAACTTAAAAAAAACACGCGTCGTTACCATTTTTGTTAATTAATGTAATTGTAAGTATCTATCAACATATCGAAAATGTTTTATTAACGTCTGAACAATACTCTAAAGGTCTCTCATTTGAAAACAGAAAACGAAAATCGAGCTAGTGGTTCCTGTGGTGTATCGATAAAAGTTTAAGTGGTGGAGGCCAACTTTATGACGCCCCTTATCCGAAAATGTACATCCTAGATGGGTCTAACGATGTATAAATTTTCATTTTTGTATCGAAATGTAGAATGTGATTTATCTATGCTAATTAGTTAACGTCGAGTTACCTGGTAGAGTAAATTTTGTGAAGTCGGCACGCCGAAACTATTGATTTTACAGAAAAATGATATGAACATAAATTGTAGAAAAGTTACCGTCGTTTTTTTATCATATGAGTACTTTTGTCGTAAAATAATGTTCAAAGGAGATTCTGGTAAAATAACTAATTTTTGGCGTCTTTCCACACAGTACTGAAGCACACAGGCTGAAGCATAGAGTGAATTTACGGGGACTTTTGACATGTTAGTCGGCAAGGCCCAATCAACCACTGTGCCATTTCCTACTAATTACTTAGGTTGTATTTCTTAAAATGCCTCTACTATAACTGGCATGATTAGTGCAGTACATTTTCTTGCACGACCAACGGTCAAAATAGGGCGATGAAAAGTAGACGTAATCTAACTTCGAAATAATGGCAAATAATTAGATACATAATTGTAAAAAAACCCTATCCTTTATTCAAAAATTTCGTACAGTACGAAATGTAATTCCACTCTTGAAGAGCATTATACAACAAATAGAATGTAAAAACTGCACTACTTTTCGTGATGTTCACAAAAGTGACAAAATCTCGAGACCCAAGGGATTTTTACTAAGGTGAAATTGTGATATTCTGGATAGTCACAACCTGGTCTATCGCTAGTTCCAAGGTTATCCATTATTTACGGGACACCCTGCATAGATACTTATAATAATGAATACTATATTAAAGCGGAACGAAAGATTAAAAAATACAATTGCTGGAAACTAAAGCAAATTGTATGTAAACGTTGAGAGTTAAGTAGTTAATTTGTTTTAATTTTCTTCTAGAGGTTAATTGGACTTGTTCTTAGAACTATCAAATTCTGTGAGTAGCGAGAGCGATGAAATTCCCTTTTGAACTAAAGGACTAATTAAACGCATAAGCGAGGATGATAATAGAGCCTTTGTGCGAGTCTGCATTGTTCGATTGAGTTACAATTGTCGCCCTGCGGTCTGAGACGTCTGGAGTAACCAAATCTTGCCGGAGAACCTCGGCTGTATGAGCGATTTCACTTGCAGATTGGGATTAACTTAAAGGCGCAAGTTTTTGTAACAACTTGCCCATTTAAATTCCTTTAAACTCCTGCTTATAAAGTCTAGACAGATTTAAAGATAGTATGGACGAGTGACATGTTTTTTTTCCTTTCGTTCTTCCATAAAATATGAACGGAATAATTGTGGTTAACCTTTCGCCACGCTTCGGTTCAAATAATGAATGGTAATTAGTAGGTAAATGCCTAACGACAAGAACTTCTTTTAATAGAACTTCAGACAGTTGCGACATTTTATCAATCAACTTATTTAAGTTGCAGTAACTGTGTAATAAAAGTAATTTTTGTGAGTTATGAGATACCCAAGGAAAGTTTTATATCTGGCAATCGTAGGAAGTCAATTATAACGGGAAACGGAAAAGTCTGCGGTCGGTGCAATGGTCTGCTTCATATCCGGATACTATTTCCACCAGACGGACGCAAGGGAAATACATAAACCAATCATAATTTTAACAATACTTTTTACAACCAGAACAAATTGAAAATAAAAATTAAATTGCGTCAAAAATAAAATAAAAGCACGTTTTATTTAAACTATGTGTAGTTAAACTGTTAAAAAATAAAATAAGGATTTCGAGGAACTTTTTCTATTAATTTATAATTTTAAAATAGAAAATAAAAGATAAAATGTTCCGCACGAATATTTAAAATAACATTTTAATTTGACATTTACGTAATTGATTACCTATTACGATAGGTATATGTATATAACTTGTTTTTTTGTTTTTTATCAACGGAAATATTTAAGTATATCTAACAATAAGTTATTAAATTTGATTTAATCGTTACGGTTAATGGCTATAAAAAAGAAACGAAATTTAATTTTCTAGAAGATATATGTCCATCGAGCATCGAGAAAAAGAACAATTGATTTATCTAAATAGAAACTGACGGACAAATAAAGAGTGCAACGAGAAATCTAATAACATGAAAACTTGAAACTAAAATATAGCTGGAAGAAAAATATAAAATGAAAAACATATAATATAATTACGAATAGAACATGATTAATCTATTATTTACTTTAGTTTTAAAATTTGAAAATCACGTTAAAATGCGTCCGATCACTATGTATAAATATATTGATTTTTGGCAATTTATAATAAGAAACTTTAAAATTAAGTCCGATAAAAAGCTCTTGGGCCGTTTAGCTTTTTAACTGGTAAAAAATTAAAAATATCGAAACATTTATAAGGTTGTGTAAACTACATTTTAAAAAACGTTCTAGATTTTTCTTTCTTTCGGGAAATCTAAAGGTGACGATTGACCCGTATAGGTGCGTGTTCATTTGAACATTTTGCTACCGAACACGAGCGCACACGAACGAATTCGGAAAGTCGGTGCGTATCTCCGGGCAGAACATGTTTGCTTCCTTCTCTATTTAGTTCAAATGAAAAGGAAGCGAACATGTTCGGCTTGTTCTGTTCTATTCGGAGATAACTACTCATTTGCCGAATTCGTGCGAATTTGCACGATCTACGCGTTCGAAGTAAAATGTTCAAGTGAATACGCACGTTTACGGCATTAGCTAAAGGCGGGCCGAACGCTCTGTTCGATCGCGCTCCGCGCTGGCGACAACGCACCAACCTGTACTGACTGTAACTACGTACTGACCTGTACTATGTAATACTCAAAGAGATTTGTAAAAAAACTGACACGAGCACGAACAGTGGAGCACGCGCCGCGATGCTCGTATCGAGCGGCTCGGCTCGCTGCACCCACCGTTAGAATGCTCACTTTGTAACATGTTACATTTACACGTAACATCAGGATCTCTTCATTTAACACCACTTGAATTTTTTGGCGAGTTTTGCAGCCTTAATCTGACTGAGGCCGATGACATTTTTCAAGCGAAAAAATGCCTTCTTTTCGATACTGCGTCAGGACATTTAAATATTTAAGGGGCGTTTTCTTTGAAAATTCAAATACATAGCAAATTTGTAAAGCACTGCAAAATAGATAGTTGGTTAAAAGTTGCTGCACGAAGAACAATTTTTAATATTGACATGTGCCGAAAAACATCAATTTTTTAAAAAACTTCTGCTCTGCTCCATAATATGTACGTTTTTCTGTCGACTTCAGTATTTACTCCTTTATTATTTTTGAAGAATGTTCAACAACGTAACAAAGAGAAACAAAAAATCTATTTATTTTAACCTTTTTTGATAGCAGTACTTTTTATAAATCGGCTCTTTTAAATTTAAAAATTTTAATAACTTACTTGTTAAAGCACAACTATTTGTTTATAAACAAAACATTTATTAATACGTAATATTATCTGAATTACGTAAAATTCCTGTAGATTTCAAAAATTCAGCAACGTTTGAAAACTATTTGTATTAAAATTATGAATTAAGTGGGTAATTAGTTATTCTTAACTAAACATTCTGTCGAAATCCGAAAATTCCTTATTGTACAATAATAGACGATTTTATCTTAAACGCTTGGTGTAGACGAAATTAATAGTAAACATTCGTTTAGAACACGGTTGTTTTAATGGAACTCGTAAAATATGCACGTTGTTTACGTAGAAATTTCAAGATTAGTTCAAAGTTAAGCTGCTTCTATAATACACAAGTAGAAACTTTCTAAATTGGATACATTTTGTTCAAATCAAGTAACCTCAAATTGCCAATAACCGCGTCTAGTTTTCCACTACGTTGGTCTTTGTCAGATATAATTTGGTTTAGCCGACCGAAAGAGTTTTTGAAGCCCTTTTATTTTAAATTCTGCGCTATAGATACTCGTAAAAAATATTGAATGCAGATTTGCTCTTTGACGATGAAGCTTCGCATCTTGTATCTATCTAAATTGCTGGCGGAGGTTGCATGTAATTTTATCAAGCGTTAAGACGGTCCGGCGTTGATTTTGTTTATCTTTGCTCTTTGTGCTGTAACGTGGATGCAAACAAACGTCGGCGTCGGTCGGGGCGCGGTGCTTCAAAGTTTCCTTATAACCAACCCTCTAACATTTGTGTACAGACAACGTGTTACTTGTTTATAAGTACGTACTTTATATTTTAATAACTTTCCGTTTGACGTTAATTAAACTAGAAACGGTCGAAAGTTTATTGTCTACCTATTTTACGCGACATTGTCTACTTGTTGTAACTATATAGTAAATGCAATTTATTTAAGTAGAACTTAATCCTTCTATTTTTATTAATGCAACTAATTAAGTGAAGCCATTCACCACGTGCTGGCGACAACAACTAGAAAATCCTCTTGTTCTGATTGAAAATGCAAATTTACTGTGTAATCAAATTAAATATTCTATCTTGAACTGATTCTCGTCTTTGTTTTGCACCACAACGAAAAATAAGCAAATAAAGACCTAAATAGTACCACCAACAAATGTGCGAGAAAAAGCGCGCTATTCAACACCAGAAACATTGTAGATTGTCTGCGAACAATGCGGCGCCGTCATCAGCCGAAACTAATTAATTGAAGAGTAATTTTGCAAAGTCACGTGCATTGTTTAGATAGTGCATTCCAGTCTAGTCGGTTTGCTTTGTATAGCGACAAATAAATGCATATAACGTTACCGCAATCTGGCATTCTAATTATTCTGTAGGTATTGCTTTGTCCGTGGAGGTAAAATTCGATTAAAATAATTATACCGATCGCGAAATAATTATTTATTGTGCTTTCTATGCGATAGATTGTGCTATTTCATTACCTGCTACATTTTTGTACATTCACAACTACATTTACCAATCGGCGTGGTTTGTTATATTTTTGTATGTTTCTTAAATAGCTGTTAACTTTATGTTAGCTGTTAACTTTAATGTTTGTTATATTTTTGTATGTTTCTTAAATAGCTGTTAACTTAAAAATTATTTTAAAGTAAATCACGACTAATAAATAATACTTGTAAATGTATAAACTAACCGTTTTGATAATATTAATTGGAAAAACCCCAATTTTCCGAAACATATACCTAAGTAGCTATGTAACCGAAGTACTTTAAAAGTAATTGTTAGAACGGGTTAAGTTCAAATAATTTACTAAGCAATATCACAATATTACATATATTGTTAATCTACAATTTATCATTAGTCATAACTTTACAATTTATTAATTAATAATTTAACAACGTATTATTTACAATAATTTACTTACCCCTATGCTTTAGCACTCTTTGTACTCAAAATGAAAAACAAGACTGTCGTGTCGACTTACACCCCCTTTTTTATATCATTCCAAAATTGTCGACACCGACCTAATTTGATTATTAAAACGTATTTGCTTATTTGCGAAATGTATTTGTCATCACTTACCTTTAAATGTCGTAAGTGTGACACAGTTCTAGTATTTCCTAAAAGGAATTTTGCTGATTTATAATTTTGCAATATCGAACGGGGTCGTTAGGTTACAGCTACGTCACTGAATGTATAGTATTTTCTCAAATTGGAATTTTTATGGCTTGGTCGTGTCTACTGATGGTCTCATCAGTATGTCCTACACAAGGTGTTTCTAAAATAGGTGGTCAAAACTTGAGGGAGTAAGTAGAGTAAGTGAAAACCTCCATATGTTTTTTTTTTTAATTCTAAAACGCCCTTAACGCCCTTAAACGCCTTAGAGCCCCTTCAAATGTGCGTTTTGGAATGGTTTTTATTTAATATCTCCTGAATTTTTTATGATAAAATGACGAAAATTGGCACATTTACTATTGCTTTAATTCTTATTAAATTAAAATTATCACATGCTCAATGTTCAATTCGAGGGTGTTTCAAACTGCACAGAGAGTGGGTAAATATCACCCTAATTTTTTTGTATGTCAGTTTTTTCAATTTTTGACAAGAAATTATGAAACTTCAAAATTTTCATGTATGTATTCATACTGTGATGCAATGAAAACAATTTGTATAATAATAAATAATTTTTAAAATTATCAAAGACTGGTGAGTGTTATTTTTTTCTGTCTTTCTATAAACAGTTAAAAGTTTAATAGTACTTTATTTTTTTTTTTAAAAGATAGCGTTTTTGTCGAAAATATTGTTTTACTATTAACGTAATAGAATATTTAAATTGATTTTACTCGAAAACCGTGCATCCTATCTGGAAAACTTTGAAGTTTCATAATATTTTGTGAAAAGTTGAAAAAATTGACATACAAAAAATTAGGATGATATTTATCCACTTCCGGTGCAGTTTGACACACTTCCAAATTGAATATTGAGCATTTGATAATTTTAATTTAATAAGCATTAAAACAATAGTAAATGTGACAATTTTCGTTATTTTATTTTAAAATATTCAGGAGATATTAAATAAAAACCATTCTAAAGCGAATAATTGAAGGGCCTCTGTCTCCTTTAGGGGGCGTTTTAGAAAAAAAAACATATGGAGATTTTTATCATGTTTGACTTGTTCTATGTGCCTTCAAGCTCTTACCACATATTTTAGGAACACCTTGAATATGTATGTATGCGTTCTGTGTACTTTGTATTGTTAATAGGAACGACCACAATCATCCATGGTTGTAGGACGATTCGAATCCCAGACCGTTGGTTTACTAGAAAAGTGTCCAGTTGTCTAGCTCTAGCCAGATTGGGTTTACAATATGAAAAACTATTTATCTTCAATTTTTTCACAAAAAGTCTCTCTATAAAAACTTCTTGTCAAGGTAACTTACGTAGTAGTCCAGTTAAATAAGGAAAATTAGCGAACATGACCTGGAAAGTTATGAAAATTTGGGAATATCTTCAGTTTAATGCCCTAAAGAACATTCTAAATTTTCCAGCACGTACGCGCGTTGCTCGCAGAGAGGGGGAAGGAAAAATATGTCTCAAAACGGTTTATTGTCTCTAACTCGAAAACACTTAGAAAGCATGACTAAGCATTTCAGGAACAATATAAAAAATAACTAAAAGTATGGTTATTATGCATAAAAACTTAGGACATTAACTTTTCTTTTAACCTTAACTACCTCGTGTGCACAGTCTTAAATGCATAATTATCTATCGGGCATTTTCCATTCCTTGAATTGTTTGATCAAAAATTTTACCATCGGGGAATATTCCGTCGGTGAATTGTCGGAAATTTTTCGACTCCCAAATTTGTTGTCGCGTAGCTATAAGCAGATACGTTTTACGGAAATACAAATCGATTTTTCTGGTAGAAAAAATCGGAATATTATTACCAGATTTTAACAGATGCCGTAGATGCACAAGTTAGTCAGAATAACTCATTTTCGCAAAAAATGTGGGTTACGTCGTTCTGCCAAAACGCCGTCGATATTATGATTCCTAGCTTCATAATAACGATCGCATTTATTATTTATAGTTAAACTTATTTCTTAATTGATTGAATGTAACTACCCTACCAATCAACCTCATAAAACGAAAAAAAGACTTTATGTTGGTATAGAATATGAAATTAAAAATGTGTTCAGACCGTTTCATAAACCTTCATAAAAGAAGCAGGCGTAATAAAATAAAAATCTAGGAACTTCTAACTGTCGGAGGAAAATAATTCGACAATTTGAGTGTAAAAGGAATTCAGTGAAATAAATTATAGGGCGATAGTGCCGCCCACGTCGCGTCGCGTCGTAACGATATGGGACTGCTGAACGTAAAAACAGAATACTAATTAAATGCTCGCGTATAATGATTAATCCATCGAGCTTTGGAATGGAGTAGTAGGTTAAATACTGCAATGTGCATAATTTAACCGGAAGTAGTTCTACGTCATCGTCAGTTGAAATGCTTCGTTTCCGATGTTTGTAAACGGTATTACGGTATGAACGATATGATTTTTTCCATTGAAACACGCTTAAATGCATATAAAATCGGATTTTGTCGTTTATCTCGAAAACGATGCGTCGCACGATAAGAGTGCAAGTGGTCTTATTTTTGCAAAACATTTCTGAAACACCCTTAATAACATGTTTTGAAATTCTTATAATAGCCGAAATATCTGCTATGTGACACAATAAATTAAACAAACTGTATATCGTAGAAGAAAGGCACGTTAAGACCTATCATTAATATTTACTTTATTATAAATTACAATAGATCTACGACAATTTAAAAACAACCGACTACCTGAAGAACGAATAAACAAGTATAACGTTAGAATGTAAAGAAATTAATGCGACTAGTTTACGGTTCCTTAAATAAGCCCATTTGTAAATGTCATGTTAAAATTGACCCACCTGTCTTGCACCCACTGTTAAAACATGCGATGCACCATGTCAAGTGCAGCAACGCAATTCCGACACCCAGACAGAACGTCTAGACTTACCAGGCAGGTGCTTAACAATATGATCCATCGAATTGAATCGACCTTGTGGAGGAGACAGCAGATACCTACATATTTTAAAATCTGGTCGATAGCTTGAAACGAATAGAAAGTAGTTCATGCGTAAATTCTCGTGGATAATTGATCATCTCAAAACAATACAAAAATGCCAAACTTTACCAACAGATTCTACGTTCAAAAATAACACAAAAAGTTGCCATATAAGGGAGCTCAAATGAATGTGAATGCCTCCTATAATTTCACGTTTTTATTATCGTCAGTTTCCTAGATATTCAATCAAAATCATCTTCAGAGGTACACATTTAAGGGGTTGTAACACCCTTAAAAAGGTTTATTGCAACTGTTTACATTATTTTTTACCATAGGATTAATGGTAAAGTTTTGTAGGCTAAATTTAGGACACCCTGGACATGTATTATTTAAATAAACGATAAACTGCAGTTTTAGGCCCTATTTTAATATTGTTAGGTATGTATGGGTCCCATGGTTTTTTGCATATATTTAAAATCTAATTCAAATTATATTTAATAATTATAATAAAATAATAAGAAACTCATATTTTGTTAGAATAAAATGTGTAAAACGCTTAAAATTAAGAAACAAAATAAATAAACAAGTAGGTACCGAATTAGATCGTTACTCTACTGCAAAATTAATCTAATAGTCCGTGTGCCGAAAGCCTAAGATCGCGATTTTGGTATAGGTCGTGCGGACTAAACGCCGCTTACGTGGCATGTCCCGCATGCCTCTAGATCACAAAAAACGATGATGGCCATCTGTGAAGGTTAGCTATTAAACGTGGCATCTCGCGTTCTGGTAGAATCGCTAATAACATTTGAACTGTTTAGACTATTTTGAAATTATTTTTTTTGTTTGAAAGTCCATTAATTGTAGATTTAAGTGATGTATCCGACTTTTTATAATTTCGGTTAATAAAAGTCCGAAATACAGATAATTAAGTCGAATACGATGCAGAGTTACATATTTCATGCAATAACTTTGTAATTGCTCATTTTATAAAAAAAAATTGCCGTTACCAAAAAGAAACTACGTTAAATAAGCTTTACATTGATATCCAAACAATGGAGATTTGAATAAAATTAGTGGTAAAACTTGGAGTACTACCGAACATTTGCACGAGCTGTGCCAAAATATGTCTTAGCACGCAGACTATAACATAAGTACCTATGTATCTATAGTACTGTATAGTATACCGCACTTGCGTTTAATCATTTTTAACGAAATGTGTACGTTCTCGTGTTCGGCGATTAGCCCGTACGAAGATATCAGTGACGTAGAGAATCGCACACCAATAGGCGAGCGTTTTGCAGCACGCGAGATTTATTTGAATTTATTCAAGCCTTAAATTGCGAAAACGCGTTAAATTAGTAATTTTATTAAAAATTATTTTCCCGCAGTTTAAATTAATTTATGATTATAACACCTTCATAAAGAAATTTCGATTTCCAAAATTAAAATTATGCTTAAAACAAAGGGCACACATAAGAGGCGCGTCAGATAGCTAAGAATAAAGAAATTGAGTTACCTATTTACTTTACCTATTCATTTTTTGAGTATGTCGACCAAACATTTCTTAAATCATTTTTCGTGACCTTCATCCGCAGTCTCTTACAACGTATTGTAAAGTTGGTGCGCCATTTTAGAATCACCCAGTATAAAAATCTGTTTAACACTAGATTTACGGAACCCGCCAATTTGACGAATTTCAAATTTCAAAATTATGAAACAAAGACAATTAAATATAAATAGTTCCAAATTTATATTGACTTTTAGTCATTTATTGGTATGAATATTTTGTACTCTATTCGTTTTCCATCTAGCCACCCTAATTTCAAATATTCGTATGTGGGATACAAATTTTTCCGAAGACTCGTAAATATGACGGGTAATTTTGACCGTAAATCTAGTGTTAATAATTTTAGAAACGTTAAGTAATAGCAAAGTATATTGACGTCCGATTTCATAGCGGAAAGTTTATTTTAACCGTCGGTTTAAGATTTAACTAACCAATCGCTTACTATCAATAATTGATTCTAATAAATTATAGACCAATCGGTGCTGAGTAATTAACTAATTGATTAATTTAACAAGCGGGTAGATTTTTATGGAATTGGACATAAACGATTTACGGCCGATATTCGAAATTCGGCAAAATTTCAGTTTTTGACGCATTTCGAAAAAACAGTCAAGGAACTAAATCCGATTTTTGATATATGTGGTAGTTATAATCATAGATAATTATACCACTCTGTATATTCATAAAATCTTGTTTCTAAATTCGATAAACCGATGTTTTCTTTAAGCGCTATATAATGCACACATAGATGTTTGTGGTCCATTTGTTGTTTATCAAAGCGTTCTAATAACGTTAGATATAAAATTCCGGTTATGTAATCCCACAGTTGGGGTTTAGAATAAATTGGGGGTTGTCACTTCAAATTTCAAAGTCTGACAGGGCAACGCATAATTTACTACGAACTATGAATGGATAGCTACTGTTAATTTCGTAGTTCACATCATTTAATACTTGCAAATGTATAAAAGCGGCTTTATTTTATGTTGCGCCAGGTGTTGCGTATTATTTAATTTTTATAAGTAGATTTTTTTTTAAGTTCAATTTACCGAACCAGTTGTACGAACAGCGGGTATTCGTTGTTGTTTCTTTAGAAATCGAATTACGCGCTCGAGTTTAGAATTAATTGCGAATTAATTCATTTCGAAATGTCTTATTGTCTAAAAATTATCGGTAAAAATAGGTAAATAAAGTTAGTACACACGGTCTGTCACTTCTACTTCATCGAGGTAATGCAGTCCCGTTTCGTGCTTTCATAGATTTTATACAGCGCCCTGGGATATGTTCATATGTATGCAAATTTGATGCACCATCTCTTAAATTGATTGTGAGTGTCGTCGCGACATATAGGTTTTGTTTTTTCGATGAACGGCAGAGCCTTCTGTCTCATTGGTACGCAAATTTATTCTGATATCTATTTCTGATAGTGAATTCCTCGATTCCATATTTTCGCAATCATCGACTAAGCTTCTATCTGATAAACATCTCTCTATTCTTCATTCACGACGTAGATTGAAACTCAAATAAAAATATGTTACAATACACTATATAATTCTGCTTTTCATCTACTAAATGAATTGTCTCTATTTCGTTATGACGCATACGTTTTTATATGTGAGTCGTAAAAAAAGTAATTTAAGAAGTGGAAATTCAGCTTTCAAACATTCTAATACAAGGCGTTTTTAAAGGCATTTTCATTTAATAGAGTTACGCTGTTCAACGTATGTCCTTAAATGTTTTAAACGAAATACAGAGTTTATTAAATATCGGAAAATTATAAACTATTATTCAATAGTTTAACTAATTTAAAAGTTTAATTTAACTATTACTTAATAGTTACCTACTTTAAGTTTCAGCAATTAATATCAACTATGTATACACTGCTTACAGAGAAAACTCTTCACTATGTTTGGTAATGTCGAGGTCGTATCTTCACCAACTTTACTCGAAGATTTAGTCGATGAATCGAGCTTAGGGTTCTAAAGAGGCGAAAATTTTCGTTGTTGTTGAACTAAACTATATTATTAACTCGCAAAACATTCTTACGTATCGTTTACGACCAAAAATGCATTTTACGTCAAGAACAGAGAAAACCCAAGCGTCAAATCACACAAATTGTAAAGACCGCGACAGCAATCGGTAGGTCGAACGATAAACTACGTCGCATCGTAGCGATGTCGCAAACTAAGTGGGACAAATGGCGTTGCTAAACATAAAGTCTAGAGAGCCTTTGATTCCATTAATCAGTAATTAGATAACTGAAGTCGCCGGTGACCTCGTGGTTCCTGGTGTATGTATCGGGTGTCCCAGACCACCCAATTATTTTGTAAACGCGAAATTTTAGAGAAAAATGATTCGAACAAAAGTTATAAGGTTTTAAATGGTGCATCAGAAAATTATATTAGTATAACCTTGACAGCGTTGTCAAGGTCACCTTCAATATTTTGAATGAAGCCCCCTCTCTGTTTTTTATTACATATTCTTATACAGCTTATCTGGAGAGGTTTTCAAAACACGATAAAAAAGTATTTTTCAATTAAGTATTTATCGACTTTGCGATTTATAAGGCCGGAAATTTCGAGTACTTAGGTATAACTTTTGTCCGAAACGTTTTGCTCTAAAATTTCGCGTTCACGAAATAATTGGGTTAGTCTGTGATTCCGAGTATAATAAATTATAAATTTTAAATTTCTGTAAATAATAATGAAAGATTTGAATTTTTTAAAGCTTTCAAAATTAAAATATAAAGACGAATATCTTGTGTTGAACAAACAAATATAAGTAAGTAAATATAAAGAGTTCAGCTATAGTCCTGCAAACGACATATTATTATGACGTTAACAAAGCGACCCCCAAAGATACGAATTACCGCGAAACCACGTTGGAACGAATTTCACCGCGTTGGATTTATTAAAATAAAGTAAACGATATTTCATTTAAAATAAATTTTAATGTCGGAGTACTTCTTTTAATTTGAATATTATAGATATTATTTTCTTTATTCAAAAATATATTGTATTAGTGTAAAAAATGCAAGATTTGTTCTTTAAATATGGGTTTTTTTATTTTAAGTGTTATATTTGAGCGTTATATTTATATTATTATCTAAACATTTCCCTTTTAAAACAATATTCAATAATATAAACTTTCTTAATCGAAGACGTTATCTTTATGTGTATAAATTGAATTCAAGTTTCTCTTGTTCAAACAATAAGTTTAGTAGTGCATGATTGAATAGTGTATTATTTGGAGTATTCCAACTCAAATATACAAGTTGTCAGAATAACTATTCCGAATTTTCAGATGTGACGGGGGGTATATAATTAAACAGTTTTTTGTAATAGACTAGTGCTCAGAAACGCTTTCGTATTAAAATAATACGATGTGAAAATATAACTTCGGTTTATTTTTGTATCTAGAGTCATATTAAATCAATCGTTTTTGATAAGACACCTATATCAACAAAAAAAAAGAGTAAGTTAATCATTCATGCTTTTGATGACCTTCGTAATCGTCCACAGATATTTCTCAGAATTTGATCATACGAAAATATATGTAGGTAAAAGTACCTACCTTGTGTATCGCGAATGGTGGCCGTAACTTTGTAGTAATTAAAATTAAATTTAAGAGAGTACGTTGCGTTACATGTAGACGTTGTTTTATCGTATTATTTTAATACTGAAGCGTTTTCTGGCACTAATTTATTACAAAGAAGTGTTTAAGTACATGCTCTCCATCACATCTGAAAAGTGGGAAGCAAGTCTGAAACACTCTGTATATAGGGTGTCCAAGAAATAGTGGCGAATCTCTCGGGAGCGTATAAACCACAACCAATTTTTTTTCCTACGGCGCTCCCATTTCGAGATATTCATTCCCATAATTGAAAAATAAAAATGAATTTTTGTAAATAACATTTTTATTTTTCGTGGGAATTTAATAATTTTTGGCATATTTTCGTAATAAATGAAGTTCTTTAAAATAGAGTAATAGCTTTTTTTTATATCGTCTCAGACGAGCCAGGGGTCCATTACTCTCAAAAGTTTTTAGTGATTAAGTCTTTAAATTTTTAAGAACATTTTTGGATTTCGCTGATATTTAGGATAAAAAATTACTTGTTTAATTTCGATAAAATGAACCATATTCGAGAAAATCATACATAAGGAATAAGAAATGTATTCTGGATTTCAAGACCACAATTTTTATTAAAAAATTAAAACAATGACAAAAACAATTATTAAAACAAAAATAGTTTATAGCTTTTTATTATTTTGTGAAAGATATATTATCAGATGATATTTTTAATTATTTTTCTTCTGATGACCACATAAATTCACACATTTAATGCATTAAAGCACTGAACGTTGACCATTGCAAATAAATAGCTCTCAGCTCTTGTGCAACAAAGTTCGCTCAATTAATTCGGTAGCTTAGGATATGCGAATCATTGTTGTTTTGACTGCTCTGTTAATGAAATTTTTTTGTGATCTACGGTAGTTGCAGCTTCAGAAAGGAATTTTTTGCGTGTTAAATGTTATATTGTCACGTATCCTACATTTTTGCTTCTTTTTCCCAGAAAATAATTATCTGGGATACTTTGCGTCTTTTATTCTCTATGTATGTTTGTAGAATACGGTTTATTTGATCAAAGTTAAACAAGAGTATTTTTTTTTATCCTGAAATGTTTGGGAAATACGAAAATATTCTTAAATATGATATGGTTTATACGCTTCGAGATATTTTCTACCATTTCCTGGACACCCTGCATATGCCTGTACCATTGCGTTACCTATATTAAAATGTAATTTTTGTGGCACTCGTTTGTCGTGGTTTATATGTTCCCGAGAGATTCACCATATTTTTTTGGACACCCTGTGTAGTAGTATTTATTTTAGTAGTAATAATTGTCTCTATACTGTTATAAAAATATTTGGATATAAAATGTTATCATTTCAGACACATTTATTTTTAACCAAAGGTGGTAGAATAGGGTAAGGAAAAATGTCCAGTTTCAAAGGAGATAAAAATATAAAAAAGAAAGTTCGTATTATACATAGATACCTACACAATACACACGCAGTTGTTGATGTGGGTGGAGGACATAATATGAACGTCATTGATTTAAAATTTCTTAAAAAATGTTTATTTCGTGTTATGGAGGAACTCATTTTGCCACGGAGGGCTTACTTACCTATATATAAACGTCTTATACAAAATTGAACCGCAGTTTGCACATTACTCGTTTTTAGTACAGATTATATGAATAGTCCACGTCCTGGCAAAACCCAACATTCGGCTGACGAACAGGCAGGTAGCAGATTATTGAACAGTAGGCGTTTGCAGATTATTATTTAAATTTGTCGCACTTCAGCAGCTTACTAATAACATTTAAGTCTCGTAAGCACAACAAACACGATGGACCGTACTTAGGACCATTTAAATATAATACAAATTAATTATAAAAACATAAACGTCAGAAAAACAGATTTATTACAAATTCGATTCTTAATAAACACTTACTTATTTACAAGAAATGTCACAAGTTTGCAGTTAAGAATTAACTAAAATCATTGTGTTTTTGAGGTGGGCTTAAAGTCCGTTTATTGGAATTTCTTGGAACACCTATTGTTCAATAATTACTTAACTAGCTGACGATCTTTAATCTTTATGTTGGATTTTACTATACATTATATAATATACTACAGTAGAGCATCGATTATCCGAACCATTTGGGAATTGGCGTGTCCGTAAAATCGGTTATTCGGACAATTGATTTATGTTAATACCTACAGCGACTAAAAATACAAACACAAACGTCATATGGAACACGATCTGCACATAACAAATTGAACTTCAGAGTAAAATATTATTTCTCGATTTTGGTCCGAATAACAGATGATCCGGATGACCCGATTGCCGGATCTGTAGCGACACTTTGGGATAGAAAAGTTTCATTTTTACCACATTTTAAAATAAATTGCGCATCACAGCACACCAAATACCTATTATGTAATTAGAATAAATTAGTTCAATTTAAATAATATATTTTAGCGAAATTTCGAATTGCTGTAGTTTAAGTTGCGATAGAATTCTGATAAAGGACGTTGAAAGAGAAACAACACTATCAAATCCGCGCTCGAATTCAAGAGTAACTTATCTAATGCCGTTCAAAACAGCATCGCATTTAGGGTGTGATTGTTTCGTGTCAAGTTTAAATGTGCGCGAGCGAACGAATGGCATCGTTGGAAAAAGACAATGGAGAGCGTTTTGTCTGAACGACTTTATTCCGGTAGTCCGGAAATAGTATCAAAGCAAACAAATAGGAGATAATCTTGGTGGCCATAAACTCGAGCGATGATGTTTCCAGTATAGCATCTCCAGTTTCACTCATCATCCGACATTCCAACAAAGCGCACAATATCTTACTAGATAGCATCAATAGTAAATAACCGTGCTGGACGTCGGGGACGCTTTGGATTGGCGCGTCAAATGTAAAAAGTGACGCCCAACCATTACTTTTCGGAGAAGACACGTATGTACGTGGGTAATTTATGGAGCGACTACTTTTGCCGCGATTGTATCGGATGTGCCGCTTTCATCTTTATTCGGTTTTACCACAAAGTGCACCGAGGAAAAATAAACGCACGTTGGTCTCTTTGACGACGACGATGGCTTTTAACCGTTCCGTTCGAACGGGGATTCGTGCCATTAACATTTTCTTCGAGGGAGTAGTTCGAATAGTAATTGTACGTGAGATAAATTTATTTTTCCTCGTATCGCACAACAAGATCGATCTCTTACTATTTTATTATCTTACATAATTCCTAATATTCGTAAATTCATAATTCAGAATGCTTTTATTTTTAGGAAATAGTTTTTTGTCTTGTAAAGTTGAAAGAACTAAAATAATATCAGTTACTTAAACGCTTTATTGTGATAAGCAAGATTATTTGAATCATTTATTTTATAGTTTCCGCCAGAGTTAATTCGACTTAATTTGTCTGAAGTTTCGTTTATAGTTTAGTTCGTGGAGATGTTTGTTGGTAACAAGCTTAAAAGGTAAACAACTTCAATTAAGATGTAAAGGACATAGAAACGACAAAATTCTACGACTTGAACGTTTAATGTCCGGCGCTTCGTGTACTTATATCGTCATATTGGAGACTTCGGCTTAATGGACGTCGTCGTCTACGGTCGAAACGACCTTTTTATGAATACCTAACGTGCTTATGTTAGCGATCAGCTAATGTGCAATCGGGCCAAATTGCGTTCTTAGCATGTCTTTGTAAACGTTTTGATATCACCTTTATGCTTGCTTATACGACCGTTTATCGCTGCATACTCTGTAGTTATCAGCAACGAGTTGCGTCGAATGATGATTAAAATTCAAGAATTTCGTTATTACACATTAAAATGCCTTTAACATTGATAATCACTTATACGTATAATAAGTACCTACATACCTACACTTAAATATGTAATCTATACGAGATCGTTTGTAACATTTCATATTACCTAATGGTGAAAATTTAGAAATAATTTCCTTTTTTCTTAAAAAGTCGAAAACTCGACGTGAAAGTAAATGAGGTTTTAATTTTTCTGGAGTTGAATATAATTTAACTTTTGAATAATAAAGCACTTTAAGTAAAAAAAGGAACTTAATAATGCACATTACAAAAACCTTACTTTCAAAGTATAATTTATTTACAGAGTATCCGAGAATTCCCACCAGAGCTTCAGGTAGCCGTGATGAAAACTATTTCAAACTTGTGTTCTTGTTGTTGTCACTAAAGTGACAGTTGTTGACTTTGAATTTTAAACAGTTGTTGTAGTTTATTAATCAACAAAATAGTAATTTTTATGTGATTTTTTAACATACATACACCTCGTCCTTCACGCAGCCAGTTCGAGTAATCGAGATATTCGACTAATCGAGGTTCCACTGTAATTACGACAGTGTTGCGAAGTTTATTTTTCATTTTCTGACTCGTGAGCGATAACTAAGCTTCGGAAACAAATTTTGTTCTTAGATTATACGTTCAGAAAGCCTAAGAGAACAAACTGCCTGAAATCTTAGTTAAAATTCTGGAATACCCTGTAGGTACTTCATTGCATATGAATATTATGAACCCCTTTCACTATTGCAGACTCTATTTCCGGATCTACGTTCTTCATAGCCACTAGGTTTCGTGGAATTCATGTTATTATCGGAATAACATTTTTATTAATTTGCTTAATTCGTCACTCATTTAACCACTTCTCAATAATCTATCATTTTCGATTTGAAGCAGCAATATGATATTGACATTTTGTTGATGAATACAAGGTGTCCAGGAAATGGTGATAAATTTCTCGGAAAAACCACGTTTAAATAATGCCACAAGTTCCTATAATTTTTTATCCCATGACGCCCCTCTGCTGTTGAGATATTCACCCTAAAAGATGAAAATAAAATTCAATTTTTTTAAATAACATTTTTATTTTCGTTGTAATTTAATAATTTTTGAAATACCTACCTAATAATTAAAGGCCTTTAAAATGGCGTAATAGGTGTTTTGATATCATCTCAGGCGAGCTAGGAGTGCATTTAAGTGGGTTTAAGTTTTTAATTTTTAAGGACATTTTCGAATTTTTCAGACATTTTAGGATAAAGAAAAGAAGGCACTCTTGTTGAATTTCGATGAAATCGAAATGTACCTATTCGAGAGAATCACACTTAAACAATAAGATACATAGTAACCCAGATAATTATTTTCTCGGATAAAGGAAATAAGAAGTTAGAAGAAGGAAGTATGGAATCTTTCAACATTCGCGAATGTTGATACTCTTCCTGTGCAAAAAAAGAGTTTGGTTCTATGAAATATTAATTATAGCGGATAAAGCAATTGAAACGAAAAAAATATGTTTAAGTATTAATATGTATGTACTCGTATATGCATAGATATTAATTACATATTACATATAGTACAGATGAAGTTTATAATAGAACCTTTTGCTTTTCATTGTATATTTTTATAGTTTATTTCGAGAGCTTTTCAAAACAGTATAACAAAGTATTTTCCCATTCAGTACTTTTTGAGTTATGAGACCTGAAATTTCGAGTACCGTTGGCATTAGCATTACTCAAGGTGTACCGTGTGGGGGTTGCCCGGTCGGATTTACACCTCTGTTGTGTGTGTGTGAGAGAGAGAGAGAGAGAGAGAGAGAGAGCATTCGCGTGCGCACATGTACAAGTAAATAGTGTATATACATCAAAATGTAGTCAACAATTTAGTGTTACATATAAAAATGAAACAATGTTTAATCACACAGGCGTGCACGCAGGAATACACTCACACACTTTAATATTTCTCCAATACAAATTCAAATTAAAAAATCGATGCGCAATTGTAAGAATATTTGTTAAATATAGTAGGTATGAAAATACTAAAATATCTATCATGTAAATCAGCGGGAACACAAAACAGTTTGTTGAGATAACAAGTGGGCGATAAACGTTTGCAGCTGACGCAATTAAGTTCAAAAAGTAGCTCGCGCTGACAGATTGCTGATGAGAAAACTGGCGAACGAAGTGTGCATTCCAATACCATAATGATACCCATCATTCAATCTATGCTTTGTCATTTAGGGTTTAAACGATTCATTAAATCTATGCAGTTTTTCCAAAAGGGCGTAACCCACAGAAACTGAATTTTACAGGAGAGCACATTTTACGTCGTCGCGTAGCTATAAGAAGATACGTTTCGCGGAAATACAAATCGATTTTTCCAGTGGAAAAAATCGGTATATTGTTACTAAATTTTAACAGACGATGCCTTTGCTTTAGATGCATAAGAGAGTCAGAGTAATTCATTTTCAGAAAAAATGTGGGTTACGTCCTTTTAGCAAAACTCCATAGAAATGTAACTCATATCAGAGTTTTCGTGTTTGGACTATAGTTGTGGCTTAGAACCATGAAGTTATGTAAAATTACGGTAACAGAAAAGGTGGCACTTTAGTCAATCTTGTCTGAGCCTATAATCTTCCGGAGAAAACGGTATGACGTACCTAATAAAAATTTTCAAAAATTTATCACCTGACGTGTCGTTGATATTCTAAACGTATTTAAACAATGCAATAGTTTGTCTGTGCCGATTGAATGTTTTAAGAGTGGATTACATAAAACATGTATAAATTTAACAAGTATCGAGAGGTTCAGGTATTACTCGTATACATACGATGTGAGTAAGAAAGAGCATGGCAATGACAAAAGGTCACGAACGAGATCAGTGTAAAAACCGCCTCGATAATCATAAGCAGGCAGACATTTCCTGACATTCGCAAACCGCATAACTAAATAAAGCTCCGTACTTGCGAGGTGTATGAACGCTGCAGACTGTTGATAGTCAGGCCAGTGACTGATACCGGTCGCTTAATTCATACGATGCATTCGGTAACATCATCGGTATCGCGAATGCAGTCGTACACTAAGCCGATATGCTGATAAGGTTAACGGTATGCTAATTTGGAACTGGTCCGAATCCCGAATCATAAATGTGCTACCGCGCATACGAATAATACAATTGTGTACTAAAACGCGAATGTGGAAAATAGGAATTACGGATCAGTTGTTTTCGTTTACATTTTCGACTGTTTTTTTTTTTAATCGAGATTTATTATAACTGCACAACGTTTACATTCTAAAATTAAATCGATAAAATTATAGGTTTTGTTATAAATACTTGCCTATTTAGCGGGCGGTATTAAAATGATTCGCCAAACAGTGGGATATTATTAAACACACTCACAAGGAAGGTTACGCAGATGGAAATCTCAGAAAAATTTAAAAATTTGCGGGATTGTAGAACTAGTCAACGCTAATCAAGAGCCGTATTACGTTCGTGCCCTTATGCGGTTTGAGAGGGCAAAATCCACCCTTAAAATTGAAACTTTTTTCGATTTTGTTCATTATCTCTGGAACAACAAGAGCTATCGCCAACAAACTATACATTTTTGTAAATGGCTAACAGTTTTAAAGGCGATACTCTCTAGTATTTATCTTTCAATACGTTGACAGTTTCTATTAAATATTTCCTATAATTTATTTTTGTGAGTTTCCTTAAATTTAAATAAGAAATTTATTTCTTCTTTCTTTTAGATTGCAGCTTTTTCTGTCAACAGATATCGAATAATAACGTTTATTTAAAGATTGAAATTCCTAACTTTGGGGACCCGCTATAGACGTTTGAAACATGTTTCAACATTTTCGCATTAAGATTTTCGACCCAGAATTTAATGAACGTGCAACTATTGCGCCAACTTATATGCGCTTTGCATATTAACGAGTTAACGTTTAAATACATTTATTTAACATACATGTGTTGGACATACGTTTCGAATTTTCGGTTGCATTTAAAAATGACTGACCAATTTGGCTCAAATTTTCCAATAGAAAACCCAAACAAAGAGAAATACTTAGAGGAAGAGCATCCACGCATTTGTTTTATAATAAATCTATAAACTAATAAGTTAGTAATACCATAAAATACGAAAGAAAAAGACAATATAAGTAAAATTAAAAATAAATTAAAGAACAGCATAAAACCCAGATGGTACCTGGGTATTCTTATATATGGTAAGCGAAGGTTATATGTTTGTACTCGTGCACAAGTCCAAGGGTATTATTGACTGACTATTCTGTATTCATTCTCGTGTCCATTATACTATTCCTTTGGAAAAGGACGGTTTTCGATATAGAATAACGGCTGAAAATGTCGCAAAATTATGTGAAATGTTTCACAAAGAATGTAATAATTCATTTGATAATGATAATTGCGAGAATTATGTGCCACGAACAAACAATGAAGAATCAGATGTACTTAGATGTACCTACAGTGAACCAAAAAAACGACCGAATTACGAAAAATGGCATTGAAAATGCGCTAGGAATTTCCCCGGAAGTTTTTCATAAACCCAATCTTATAACCCATCGGGATTCCTCTGAACGCATTGTAGTAAGGGCATATGTAAAATGCGTTATGATGACGACCGAAATGTAAAAAAGAAAAACTCGTCAGTTGTGTAATTATTGCAACAATCTCGTATGACTTTGGCACGCAGATCAGGGAGTGAAATGTCTTCAATGTCAGGAAAAGTCATTGTTATTTATTGTGTTTGTTATTTTGTAACATTTAAAATATAAAAATGTTGAAAATATTGACATTTTAATTGTTTTTCAATACAAAATATATAGTGGTAACTAAGCATCAGGTACCAGCATTCGCCAGACTATGTTGATTTTTCGTCGAGGCAAAAATACTCGACACTCCATAGCTACCCATGTTTGAAATTTACAAAATATACGTAACTTTATATACTAATAGATGTCCTACAAGCTCAAGTTAATCCATTTTTCCAAAAATGAAATATATCGTATTTTATACTCTAAAAGTACCCGGGTACCACCTTCGGCCATATAAGGGTTAACCGTCTGGGCGATTTTATTAACATAAGACTTTTCAGTTTTTTCAATTGTCATGTCTACAAACCTGACTTCAAAGAAGTTATGAACGAAAGTTGACCGTGAACGTTGTGTAATTAGCGCCCTCTATGACGCACGCAAGTGTGAGTACTTACAATCGCTTCAGCTAACCCGAAAGCATTTGCGTAACAAATTTGATTTAGTTTTGATGCAGACGAAAAAAAAAGTAATACGACGTCCTGTATCTTGAAAACGAACGACCTTTGGGCAACTGCGTATGAAACAAACCCCCACGTATTATTCATTGTTTTATGACCTTTAGCGATACTGCGATGTTTTTCTGAAACACCGATTATGACACGCTTTCCTAAAAATTCTGGCAATACATACATATTATCAAAAATTGATAATTAATTTTTTATTGTTTAAATCTAACATAAACATTAAAAACTATCTAAAATAGGTAGGTGCCTACTTTTATTTAAAATTTTACTTTATCGTTACCTACATAATTGTGTATAAAACAGTGATAAAGAAATACCAATTGCTTCATTTAAATCGAAACCGACCATAAACACACTTTATATTTGTATATTGTAAACTGATTTATTTTACATAACAATACATACATTCTACTAGTGGCGCCTACGACACGTTGAATTATTCATGATACTACGCCACACTTGATTGTGTCGGTAACAAATAAAATAAATAAACAGTATAATTGGATTAATTTTGGTTGAAAACGTTAAAATGCATTTAATTGACTACATGCCTATTTCATTATTTTATGTTAGCAACACTTACAATTAGTATGTTTTGTTTTTCTTTTCAACAATATATTTTAGCGCCTTTAAAATCATCGTATTCATTAGTTGTTTTTCACATGAAAGAGGAACAAATAACCCACTAGAACTTGTACAAAATAATTTAAAAAAAATAGTATGTATTATGTTTTTAACATAGGTAAATGTTAATCGAAGGTTATTTAGCAAGACTACTTTAATTAAAATGTAATTTTATTAAATGGTTTTTTCCATTGTTTTAGAGTGCATTTTACTGTTGCTATTATTTTAATGTAGGTAGTTTATCATTAGAATTAAATACACATGCGCAATTGTTTAATTAATTATTATTATTAATTTTAATTTATAATTATTCATGTCACCATCTATGTAGATAAGTATATTAATTGAACTTTAAGAATAATGATCAATTAATACATGTATTTATAAATAAATTGTAACCGATAATTATTTCTAACGACTAATGATTTTGTTACTTATCACTAACATTTATAATATTACTAATATGCTACCACTCCAAAACTATTTGCAAGGTAAATCGTAGTTAGTTAAAATTAATCAGAAATTCTCAAACATACCCTCTATAACCACTGGAGTGCCTCGAGGATCAATACTTGGGCCTTTACTCTTCTTTCTAATTTACGTATTGGTATTAAATCATGTTTATATCACTTCTATGCAGATGATACTCAATTATATAATTCTTTTGAGGCGAAAAATGTCGATTTCGCAAATAATTTGATCGATACTGATCTAAAAAACGCACTCTATTTGGCAGAGAAACATTTAAGTCTCACGTCATGTTGTTTGGGGGATATAAATCTCGTTTTAAGATAGTTGATAAATCATATATTAAAATTAAAAATAATAAACTCCCTATTGTAACTGTTGCGCGAAATTTGGGATTTCGTCTAGATTCGGATTTGCGATTTAAAAAACATGGTAGTGTATGTATTCAATAACCGTTTTGCAATCTAACAATAAAATACATATATTCCAATAAGCATCTACTTAACAAAAAAAACTAAAATTTTACATTAATATTCAAATTAATAATTTTTAAATAATATTAATTTATGCATTTATGAACATGATAAGAAACATCTTTTGGGATATACGTAGACACGACCTATCCAAGTTTGAAAAATAAAATGGCGCCAAGATATTTTTGACGGTCGAAATGCCACTTATTCTATTCAGAAAATTGTGCAGATTCCAAAAATGCAATAATATACAGGGTGTTTTACTTGAAAATCGAAAATCGAAAAAAGTGGAAAAATACAATTTTCATGCCACAAAGTGACGTTTGATAAGTAGGAACATTATAATTATATGTAACAAGTTTGAAAGTTTTGTCGTAAAAAACAAAATTAGGATCGTGATTCTGTTAGACACGGTATAATATTGTATGTTCTTAGCTGATTCAAGAGTGGAGTGTTATTATAGTGTTTACTTCATCTGAAGATGAGGACTTACGGAATTTTATTTCCACGTCCTATAAACGTTAACGAGTATTTGCTCCTCGACGGCTGAATTCGCAAGATCACTCCTAGTTGTCGACCTATTAGTATGATTAGTTACTTTAACATTTTCGGCATCCGCAGTCCAATTAGAAATCAATTTAAATTCCACCCAATTTAAATATAAATTGTTTACCGGAATTTCATATACTTTCGTTTATGAATATAGCGCGCACACGAGAAAATCTAATAAAGTTAAATCTGGAGATCGGGCAAGCCAAGACGCGGGTTTACTCAATCCAATACATTGGCGAGGGTAGCGAGAGTTCAAATAATGTTTATTTCGATTGACAATAAGTGCATTTTATTAAATGTGGAGAATTTTGAATTGTTTTTATATTGCTTTTTGTCTGCACGCTCAGCTATATCTACCTATAAATATTGAAACATTTACGAATAAAATTTTATAGGGAAATTTTTTGGAGGTCTTCATTTCAAATTTTCAGACTTTTTTCGATGATTTTGATTGCAGAACTCGTTTTTTATCCACCCCAAACACAGTGACACGCCGAATCGAATTTCTTGATTAGTCGAAATTGGTATGAGGTAAATAGTCGTATGTATAGAAACACGGTTTAATTGCAGTGTCTCGTCAACCCTATAGGAAAATAACTATTTGTATAACCAGGGAGGAGTTTCCTCTCGCGCGCGAAGTTCACTGCCCGAGTTGTCAGTCGATGACAACGAACACACAAGAGACCAGAAAACTGTCATTTACTTCCACGATTTAGCTAAGTAATTTTTTATCGGCTTAATAGAAAAGTTCGACAAAAGTAAAGATCACAAATATCCAAGTTTATTCATATCTACTGAAAAATCTAATAAGTTAACAAAGATTTCCAAGACAACCATAATAGCAATAATTAGCAATAACAGTTTAAAATCTAATCTAGCGAGAGGAAAATTGGTTTTCTTCGGCAATCAAATGAATTACGTACTTTTGGCTTTAAAAATAGAAAACAAATTTATACTTTCGTGTAACTGTGTGTAACTCGTGTAACTGAATCGACGATTACAGAGTAAGCATTATAAATTAAGGTTGACATACAAATTGTTGTAAGATTAATCAAAAATGTTAATACCTATTTATTATAATGTTTTATTTAATTTATCTTTGCAGTTAAAACATATAGTAGAGGGGCAAAATGGTTTGTTTTTTTTTTGGGAAAAAGCGGTATCAAATAAAAACACTTAATCCAAAATGTTGACCGTTCCTTAAAAATAAAAATATCGCCAATTAAGTACGTCCGAACGGTTAGTCCTAGCAAAAATATTTAAAGAACAAAACTTGTTGATTTCTAAATTTTCTAAAAATTAGAAATAAGTTTTGTCCTATAAACATTTATGCGAGGATTAAGTAACCGTTTGGGCGTAATTGACGCTTTTTAAACTTTTTAAAAAATAATCAACACTCTGGATCTCGATATTTTTGGCTATTCTAACCATATTTGAGGCCGTGGTGGTCTAGAAAGTTAGTCATTCGACTAGTCTTCTAGCGCACACGCGGACGTGGGCTCGAATCCCGCTGCAACCATGGATGTTTGTGAATGTCATAATCCTTATTTATAAATTCCTACTAACACAAATCAGAAACCATCAACAAAAATTGACTGACTAATTGGCTAGATCAAAGCCGTTAATAAATAAAAAAATATAGGTAGGTACATATTAAATTAAGATTATTTTAAAAACCACTTTTTCTGAATTATAACTACCTACGTAAATTAAATGCAGTTAACATAAGATCTGAGAACACGTACCTGCAATTTTATTTATTTAATTTTGGATTTGTGTTACAGAAACTGAGGAAAAATTGAATCCCTTCTCCTAAGTCGGACCAGTCTAGATCGGAAATAATATTAATATTGTCAGAAACAAAACGTTTTTTTTTGTCCATATTGTAAAGTTGTGATATTACATTTTACAGTAACCACGATGATATGTGGGCACCATTTCAAAAAACAAAGTTGGTTACCATGACAAAGAAAAAAGAAAATCCTATAAAAATAAGCCAAATATGTATATGTATTCTCACGTGCGTCGATATAAACTAGAAAACTTTTGCATTTAACATTTTCTTGCAGTCCTTCTAATTAAAAAGTTATACTTTTGTTACACATGCCCTACATGTATAATGTCTACCAACATTAGGTAGCACCTATATTGTTTGGAAAATATTGATGAAATTGGACACTTTTGAAAAGTATTACTAAAGCTTGTTCGCTGTAGAATTATGATCGGGAAGGTGTCAGCCGTGTACGAACTTCGCCCAGCGACCAATGAACGCTACGTGTAAATTATTTCAAACCACTCTAAAGTCGAGCGGCACAGTACTATACCGCGTTCTTTCTAATTTGCACTTTATTACAATATCAAGTGCTGCTATTAATAGGGGTTCGAACAGAATCATTAGCATGAATAATTCTACGGCGAATGTTCTACAGTGTTGAAAGGATATTTCACGCTCGTGTATTTCCACCACATTACACACACACCACCATCGCACCATAAAAACCATCACACTCGCCTGAAATATCCGCCTTTCAGCACCAGTTATGTACTATATCTAGTAGTATGTACTATCGTGTCCACGTCAATTCCTCAATCAACTTTGAGTTTCTCGTTCTAACTTCCTTCACTACAATTTTCAATGTACCTTCGCTAGTCCGCTCACATTTTGTCGAAATGAGTCGAAAAAACCAAATATATTTAATTAAAGTTATTAGTTTAACAAGGGAAACTGTCTTAAAACACAATAATTTGCCAATTTTATTCTTCATCTCTCAAATAGAAGTAATTTACGCTCCTAAAGTGTGAATAAAATGAGAAGTTCTTCAGTCGAGAAATTGTGTTTCGAGCAATTTTACTTAACCTGTTGGCACGATATGAACTTTTTCTGACAGAAAGTTCGTTAAGTAAATTCAATACCGATTAACTCTCTGCATTCTATATCTTTTACTTTAAAATCTTCAACGCTGCTGAATGCTTCATGGAAAGAATGTTCTTCGTTGTCTGTAGATATTCTTCTTCTAGATTTCTTCATTTGCTTTTTATGCGAGGCAGTCCTCCTTCCAAATGAATAAATTTTCAGTATGTCAATTTCAAAGTTCCAATTTTCAATGGTGAATTACACCCTCTTAAACAGCGTAAGAGCACGAACGGAATACGGCTCTGGATTAGGGTTGTCTAGTGCTATAATCCTACAAAGTTTCCATTTTTTCAGAGATTTCCACCTGCCTAACCTTCCTTGTTAGACAATGATAAATCGAAGTCGCACTTAGGTACTCCAAAATCGCACATACCCCACTTCAGCTTATAATAAATTACTGTTAGTTAAACTATGTATTTCCATTATATAAAACTAAACTGAACCGAACTTAATATAAACTGAATAAAGTAAATTATATGGTGACAAGAAGATTACTTAATAAATTACCGATTAAAGTTTTAGAGAACATACGTACGTATTTAGTGCTAATATTGAATTAATTGATGTTTTTATTGAACCAGTTGTGCAATGTTTTGCTGGACTTTTTGATGAATAATCTCTAGGAATGATTAATTTATCGAGCTATTAAGTACGGCGTGCCATGATCGTTAAACATAAAATAATAGATACTACCTACATACGAGTGCTATTATTTCAAAATTTAAGGCACGCGTCGCTTCATTTGATTCATTAGCAAAACGAACGAACCGACTTTTAGTCGAATATAGTAACAACGGCGACATGCACAAGAAATTCAAGATTGTTTTTTGCTAGTTCATATTATGAAGTTTTAGTAATTATAAAATATTTTTGGTAGATAAGTACCTAAATCAATAAATATCTACATATAGAATATAGTAATGGCAGAACTACAGTGACGCAGTTTATGCCTACGCGTTTATGCACGCAGTCGCGTAAATTAAATTATTTAACGCACATTAAAATTTAAAAAAAGGTACGTTAAACACGTTAACGTAATAGTTATTTATATTGTTTCGATAAACAACAAACAATGCTCTACTCTTTGCCTTGCTATTAACGTCGTTCAGCCACAACAAAGAGAACCGGCTTTTAATGATGTATTGTCTACTACATACAATTCAAAAAGCTTTTATTCCACTAATGCTACCTAGCTTTAGCACTTTAACATGTATTCTAATTTCTGCAAATACCAAATTTTAGCACCGTTTTATTAAATAACGCTAACCTCGCCGACGCAATTTTCATTATTATTATGAACGTTTGAAACGTTCAATTTGTAAATTAAATTAATTTTACCGCACCAAATTAAACCTCTACCAGTTAATTAAATTTATCGTTCTCCTCGTATATTCGTCAAATAGGAAATGTTAAAATAAATTAACATCAAACGTTTTCATTATATGCGAGGTAAGTAAATACAGCAGACTCCGCAGATCGGTCCCTACCCGCTAAAATAATTAATGTACCGCCAAGTACTAACTACTTATCGTTAGCTAACTAAGAGTCCCTAAGCTACTTTTCCCCGGAAGAAGTGCAGACAAGGCTGTCGCAATCATCGATCGATGGGGTTTCCTATAACCGTATAGATAATGACCGACAAACCACAGGTTAGTGGACAACAGACAGGGCGATGACGCTATTATTGTATACTGTTTAACAGACCAAGTGTAACCACCGCGCCTTATTAAATTAAACTGACACATTTCACTCCAGACAAATGATATTTTCGAATAAAACGGATTTAATAGTTTCTTTCTAGTTTTGTCCATCCGAATTTTGAATTGACGATTTAACAATTATCATTTAATCAATTTAACGGCATTAACAGTTTGAATTCTAAACTTTAAAAAATTGCAAAAATTATGTAAGTACCTACATTTGACTTTCGAAGAAATTTCGTCGTATTTTTTAATTGCCAAATTAGATAAACAATGGTTTTTAATTTAATTCAAATATCGCCAAATTGAAACTGTGAAACACGCAAACAACGAGATTTACAATATAAGTGATTTTAAACGCAAAACTTCGTAAAACACCGAGCATTTTCAATCATTACCCACGCACCCGTAAGGCCCGTGCCACAAATCAGTCAGTTTATCAAATTAGACTAATCAAACTCGGTTGATGACGTAACGTGACGTTTGCCCAAACTTTCTATTTTTTTAGAGTTACTTATACAGGGTGTTAGTGAATTAATATCGCGGAAGAAAACTACGAGTAGGTAAGATTAAAACGAACAAAAAACCTAAATAAAAATTTTTCCTAAAATCAATAATTTTCGAATTATTGCTATTATTAATTTGATAATCGTCTTACTCGAGTATATTCCCTTTAAAGATTTTTAAGAACTCAGAAAGTGAAACTGACTGTTGGAACAGCAGCTAAAACATCTACTCTTTAATTTACGGCCCCCGTTGTAGGAGAGTGCAGATTGTTGTGGATATTTTCATTTATGAATGCAATTCCTATTTTCGGTTTACACGTAAAAGTTAGATTACTTTATTTAACATAATTAATAACATGCCTGTTTTTGAAACTGTTACGTTTAATATTGAGAGGCTTGAACTAAAAGGGGTGCCAGTACTAGTTTTATGATTTTGAGAAATTTCGAAGGGCTTTTAAAGTATAATTAAATGCAAATAGGTAAGTAGGTACTTTATTTTTTGGTTTTTTACCAAACATAAGGACCAAAGCAAAATTTAAAAACTAAACATTCCATAATGACGTAATGAGTGTTAGTAACTTTCAGTGTTATTTCGAGTCTTTTCCCGTATATTTATCGAAGTGCCGTTATCGAAAATGATTTTTATTTAACAATAATTAATTAGAAATTTTATTAGAACAACACATGCAAATGTAAAAGATAATAAAAAATAAAATGAATAACAAATAGCTACTTAGATATCAACTTAAACGAGGAAACATTTTGAGTATTTGTTACATTACAACTTGTCAATGACCGCAAAATATATTTACGACTTCAACCCCCACAATCGTTTCTGTTTACTGTCGTAGTAACCTAATGGAATGTCAGCTGAGATAACGGTACTTTTCAGAACCCACCAATGTCACTTGTTGAAGTTTAAAGAGGAACTACCGGTTTAATTTCTCGGACAAAAACACCCTCCACTCCTCAAAAGTAAATTTGCTCAAATCAAAAAATGTTACTAAGATTTTTTGTTTGTATTAGTCTCAGGTACATGTACCTTTCTTCCGCGACATTAATTCACTAACACCCTGTATACTTATCAGTCAGTTTGATGCGATCTCTACGATTACTGCTCACTTCAAAATTTTAAAATTGGCGTCCTTACAAAAATAACCATATTTATTTATTTGTGTTGTACATATAGGTTGTACTAATTATTGACTAGGGTTGCACGTGGTGTTGCCTTTACGTTTCGTGTTCTCAATATTTGTTGAAAATCGTTGAAGAATGTCTTGGATCCGGGAATAAGTTCCGGAACTAATTGAACTAATTCGATATAAAATTAGAAGCCCCTTATATTATAATAAGTCTGCGAGGATACAGTCGTTAGAACACTATAAGGAAAAACATTGGACAGTAGGTAATAAAGAATTAGCCTTGACCTCCCTCAAATCCAAATTCAATAACGAAAATACATGCGACCAAATTGCTACACCGTGTTGGGGGAATCTAGTAGGTCAAAAACGTTCTTATAAACATATGTCCGAAAAGGCTTCATTAAATTAAAGAACTAAAAACCGAAAAACGCACAAAATATGACAGAACTGCTTAATACTAATTTGACAAGCAAAGCAATAAAATAACATTTCTTCGCTGTATACTATTTTAAACTGCACTTCAAACATTAAATAGACTTTGCGTGCTTTGTTATTATTTTTGTTAGGTATAACTTTTTAATAAAACATTTTCGGGTACATGTTCCTAAGAACGTTTTTGATCCACTAGATTTCCCACAACACGCCTCAGCAATTTGACTGCATGATTTAAGAACGCCCTGTATGACCCTTATATATTTATACATAACTACTTACTAAAATAGCTGAATAGGTTAGGAACTGATAGCAATTTTAGGAAACAATTCTGCTATGTTATTGCGGACGAAAATGTTTCTTGTAACTAAGTTTATCTTAACAAAGCCCGTTAGGGACTTGCATTTACCGGCATTGGTAATAATTAGATTTTCTACCATCGTAGTTCTGTTTTCGAGCTCTTAAAGTGTTATAATAAAAGCAGTTAACGAATAGTGTTGTACGTAGGTACCTACTATAGGGTTTCGTCCCGTTTGAGCGATTATACCTATGTACATGCTTTAACCTAAAATTACCTCGTCTGCACTAGTTTAAACTTGCCTCATCTACGTCACCTTTTCATTGTACTTTTGTTTTGTATTAAAATATAAAAGTTAATAGGAAAGGCGTTACTTTGTTTCAGTTGTTTTTTGATCACACCAAAGTAGCCATTATTAATATTAGTCGGCCGAAATTGAGAATATTCATATAATTATCTTTATTTCAAATACTGGTCAAAAAGCTTGGTTTTTATTAATAATGGTCGGCCATTATCGATAATGACCGCATACATATTATGGTGTATAAAAAATTTGTGAGCGCTGAACTGGGGAACGCCGAATCGGGGACCGCCTAAAACGGGGCGATAGTTGTACTATACAGTATGTTCACAATGAAAAGAACAAATTCGATAATAACAATTTGTTTTTCCGAAAAACGTCGAGACACGTCAATCTAATTTTGTTAATTGGCATTTTTTGATTTATAGGGCATCCAAGAAATGGTGGCGAATCTCTCGGGGGCGTATAAACCACGTCAAAATAATGCCAAAAGTTCCCATAATAATTTTTTCTACCGCGCTCTACGGCGCTCCTCCGTTGACATAATTATACCCAAAGTTGAAAAATTAAAATCTTTTTTTTTTCACGTAACATTTTTATTTTTCGTTGGAATTTATTAATTTTTGGTATACCTGCGTAATAAATGAAGGTCTTTAAAACTGTGTAATAGGTTTTTTTGATATCACCTCAAACAAACCAGGGGTGCACTATCTGTAACTTTTTAACTTTAAAAGTTTTCAGAGGTTTAAGTTTTTAAAATTTCAATGGCATTTTGGATTTCCGGACATTTTAGGACAAAAAAAGGTAAAACTTAAGGTAAGAAGGAATGTCTATGCCAGGCTTAATATAGACAACTTTTTTATTATAATTTAATCGATTAAAAGAAGAATTATTTGAAAAAAATAGTTGAAATTAATAGATATACTACCACACACTCGTGGGTATGTGTATAAATATGCAGTAGGTACTGCTATAACAAATTTATACTCTTCTTGGTTTAGATTAAATTTAGTTTTATTATGCAATTAAAAACTATTTTTCGAAAAAACGTAGTTTAAAATTCAATTTAGTTCGAAAGTGAGGTAATATATCGGGAAAAGGTTCTAGATTAACGTAACGATTTCGTGGCATTCATTTTGCTTCTCTAATAAATGGGAAAGGAACAAAACTTTCTTATTCCTCCAGCTATAAAAGTTCTTTCTATCAGTCTATAAAAAGTCGCGCCGCCGATGTAGGCTGGAATCAAGCCAGCTCTGAATCGTTATTGCCCATAAAGAAGAAAGCAAAAGTCTCGTCCTACACCCTCGCTGTGACCTCAATAGCTTTGGCTTTTACCAATTTTGTCTCTTCCGTTTTTCGCGTTTTATCTTTTTAACCCACAAAGAGTAAGCTAAATGTACGAAATAGTAATCGTATTATAGCTTTATTAAATATCGTAAAAATATTTAACGACAGGCCGCGTTCAACTGAAACCAGATGGATCTCTTGTTAAAATCGTACCACAACCGCTTGTTAGCTACGGAGGTTGCTCATTAACGGTCGCAATAAAAATAAATTTAAAATAGACAGCTCGTCGCCGTCGATGGGAATCGATTTCAGCCTGTGAAACGGAGGTCGCGTTTTATAGCTCCTCTTTGCCCGGTATGTGCCCCAGATAAATTTATCCGATTGGTTTTAAAGCCCATGTCGGCTTAACACTCGGGACTATCCTTTTTATTCGGTTTTTCACATTTTTCATAGGCAATTGATTTAATTTAAATTTGAACGTCCGCGAATGTACCGAAACGAACATTCCAGTTATTTGCGTGAAACGCCTACATTTTATAGATATAAAACTCTATAAAAAGAGAATGTTAAATTGCGCAATTTACCGTCACAACAGTAGGTGGCATAACCGAGGATGCATTCGAATAAATCGCTCGAGGTGTACAACGGCAGAATTTCCAGACTGATTTATGTTCGCGTCTGGGAAGCAATTGCACCTTCATGGATACTTCCTAGCTGCATACGTTCGACCACGCCGTTAACATGAATGCATCTTTCACCGGACTCGACCTTCCGATCCTAATAAACGACGCGGTTTAGAAATGCCCGTATTTATCGCCCTTGCCGGAATAGCGCCGTTAGGTTCCCATATAAGCAGTTATTTTGAAATTCTATAAAGTTTAATGCGACTCACATTTACATTTGCTTCTATTTTCGAATTCAATAAAAGTTTTAAAAGGATTTAAGACGTCGTACGGCTATAAATATGTTTAAGTTAAAAAATCTATTTTAGTCCGATGTTGTGTGTATGGAGGTCTTGCATGCATTATGCAGGTTTTATGTAACTAACTAGATTGGTATATATGTGCAGTATGTGACTTTTTTAATGCCGCGTCGAAGATTATAACATTTAAATAATTTCCATTGGACTTTAGCAACAATTTTACCCATGTGGTACAAGAAAGAAAATACTAAAAAATGTCTTAATTACAGAGCGATATCGAGTGTCGTTCGGCAAAATTTATGGGAATATTTTAGTGAAACGTTTAAGAGAAAACATTGAATTCGACTTGGGAGGGGGGCAATTTTTGACCATTCGTTCACAAAACGTACACGCGAAAACGACGCCATAACAATATATTTCTATAGAAACTCATTGTTATGACGTCATTTGCGTATGTACGTTTTGTAAGCGAATGGTCAAAAATTACTCTTCTCCCTCCCCCCCTCGCCCCCGAACGATAGCCAATGTGAATTTCAGAGGAACAACGGATTACATTTTTAGTCTGAGGCAAATAATATGAGAAGAATTTTGTACTATTCTGTGCAGGACAATTCCCCAGTGGTCGGTGAACATCCTTTTCTAGTTTCTCCCACTATCATTTTTGCGACTTCTTTTTAGTTTGAGAGTTTTACTTAAATCCAAATAACGATCCGCTTCGGGTCGGTCATAAAATCGGTTGATAGGTTGCAGAAGGATATGTATAAAATGCTTTTGCTGAAAATTCGACTTCTTCCGGCACGCAAAATGGCCTCTTGCCTTGAATACTTTCGTAATAATTTAAATATATACGTATGTAAAATCTCGCTTAATACGCTTCCGTAGATTTCGATACTTTTTCGGCGTTTAAAACGAAGCACTTCTATTGAAATGAAATTGAAAAAAATGGGTTGAATTGAAAAAAAAATTCTTTTCTCCGACATGACAATAGAAAAATAACATACTGTACAAAATTTTTAATTACTGTACTACTTATCATTAGTGTTTCAAAAAAAAGTACTAGGTAACAAATTATGAATTTAAAAAATGTGTTTTAAATATAGAGACCGCTTTTTAAAATCACTGCGTTTTTGATTTAATTACGCGGGCAACTCAATTAAGCGAAAATTTTTACATTGAACGCGTTCAGGAAGCTCGGCAACCAATAAATTGTAAATAGCAATTGTATGCGATTGGAGGATATGAGAAAATAAACCAATCGCATGTAATTACTAGTTAATATCTAATCGTCGAGTTCTGAACGCGGTCATTGAGTAGATATTAATATATGGATTGATTTTCATACTTTGAGTCGTATAAGCGGCCGATTCAATTAACCAGTAATCTAAATAAGCGAAACCTATTATGTATTTTTACTTGAGAGTAATTATTCAAAACCTGTACCTATACCTTAACTTTTAAGGGTCGATTTTTCAATATTAACTCTGACCATCATTCAATCGCTATAGAAATAATTATTAAAAACAATTGACCGATTGTCAAAGTTAACTGACGATTGAAAAACCGGACTTAAAGTCTTCATTTCAATGACACGTATACGGGGTGTTTCTGAACCAGGGCGAAAAACTATAGAATGTCACACTGAACAAAAGCCAAAATAAACAATCATAATGAACGTATATTTATTGTGTAAAAAATTGTACATATTTCATAAATAAATATCTATTTTATTGAAAATATATGGGACTTTCGCCTTATTTTTATTTTGTGTTAATGCGGTTTTGGTCTAACCAGTTCATTTTTTGGTTTAAAGTTTTCAAATTTGTGTTAGCGGACATTCACAACATCTATGGTTATAGCGGGATTCGAACCAGCAGCCGTGAGTGCGCTAGAAGGCCAGTCGAGTGGTTGACTCTGGAGACCACCATGGCCTCTAATTTCCCCCTTAAAAAGTTATGTTCCTTAAAATAAGCAATTAAAATTAAATTTTTATTTTTTCATTTTTCTAAAATACATAGTTGAAAGACCTGGCCACGTTTTTTCACCATTTCTTGTAACGAGGAAGTGTAGTTAAATAGTTAATTGGTAAAATTTTTATTAAAATTTGAAAAAATTCCTCGATAGTTAAACGGTAATAATTCTCGTTCCGTCTTACTTATGACTGTCAAGCAAAGGTTAAAAACTGACGGCATTCGTATAAAATTGACAACAATTGTAAAAAATCTATACCGTCCCCTGTACAGTCAAACTCAGAAGCTAAAGGAATCGCCGAAAAAACCGAATCAGTGCTCATTTTACTGTATATGAAGGTATCTTATTTAGAACAATACAGCCTATTCAATTTTTTTGAAAAAGTTTGAAACAAAATATATTCGAATTAAGTTGTTTAATTAACCTATACATAAGGTTTTTGGTTTGTTTCGATACAATTATCAAAGCACCGATAAAAAATTTCGAACGTCCACGAATTCGAATTAAACAAGTTTGACTGTATTAGAAAGGAATTTCTGGAAAAGTTTAATAAAAAATTGGTTTTATGGAATTTTATGGCTTACTTATGGTATTACTTATTGTTTTTTATGATTAAAATTGTTAATAGAAAATGTAAAATTTAAATAGTCTAATTCGCAGTGGTGAAAATGTAATTTAACAATTTATGACGAATTTATCTTGTGCAGGTGGCACAAAGACCGCTCAGATCTTAGACAATAAGTAAGAGCAGAGTTGTATAATTAGTGAAATTGTCAGAGACATGCGGGTCCCGTATGTTAACTTCGAGTAATGAAATTCTACACAGGGATAAGATACTAAACTTGCATAATTCCACAGTTTAATTATGCAACGAGCTTGCCGTAAGCCCGAGGTATGTTTCCTTGATGGTGCAGGCGCTTCGCCGAATCGTCAAAAAAAAAACATCGACGATGTGATGCGAGATTACAACAAAAATGTCTCGATTTCGAATACGTCATGAGAAACGCAACAAGTGAGCATGGCGTCGCTTAAAGTAACTCACTTTTTGTAAGATGAAAATAAACGTTTTCCGCTAAGTGCATTTCGCAATAAGAATTCTGAACTAATACGAATCCTCGCTTTCCACAGTCACTGGTGTATTAGTAACTACGAAATATGCTTTCCGCATCTGATGAAACTGCAAGAACAATGCTTTTGTGTAATTCCAACTTCAACTAACTATAATAACTGTAACTCGTCGAGAGTACACCGAACTTTTTGCAAAATTTTATTTCGGCCATTCGTTCTTTTTAACCGTGTAATTGAAAATAAAATGGAAATATCTTTCGTCGCTTATCTTTTCCTACGTTATCACCTAATAAAATTAATTTTACTGTTCCACGCAAAATGAACTATACCGTCGTTTTATACATAAAGTAATAAAATAGTCAACCGAGGAAATTACTTTCTAGTCTCGTGAAGTTGAATTAGAATTAAATTTGGTCGAAAATTGAACGCCCAAATTAGTTTGCGCGGATTTAAGATTTATTGTAGTTTAAATAAAATTATAATAGAATTAAAAACTTTTATGGGTAGGTGATTACTTAAACACCTTAAAATGCATTAATAGGTAGGTTATTTTGATGAAATATATGGATGGTGCCAAAACCTGGGAAATTGACCTTCATACACGTATGGATAAAGCACATTTTGTTCTACATACAGGCAAAGAAACGATTGCATAACACTACAAATATAGGTACATAGAGCACTATTATCTGTGAACACATGTTTGTCAGGTTGTAGAATATAAAAAGAAAGACATTTACAGGATTATTTATCGACCTTGCCAATGATGCGAATGAGATTCGCTTTTATTTAGAAATACAGAATCTGCAAAATGACAAAGCTGTCAATGAAAACGACAAAAAACGAGTTTTTTTGAATATTAAATACAGACATATCAAACGTTTACCATCTTTTAGTAAGGTGTACTATCTCCCCGTGCTTTAATTCTAGCCCATATTAGCTTATTTATTGATCTAATTAATTGACCGACAAAGCCTTGAGGTATGTTGTTTCTTTCCTCTTCTATCGCAGTCTTCAGTTCTGACAGTGATCTAACAGCAGGAAGCCTAGTTCGAAACTTTCGTTTGAGCTCGTCTCATAAATGTTCAATGGGGTTCAAGTCAGGGCTACGCGTCGGCCACTTCACAACCAAGATACCGACTTCTGCAAGGTACGCCCCTAAGATCGCTGCACTATGCGACTTTGCATTATCATTGGCATTATCAGTTGTTGCACTTAAATTGCAGTGAGCCGACGGTCGCGCAACAGTACCCGGTCGTCGGATGAAGCCACCTGCCTCTGCATATCTTTGGGAGACCTTTCGAACTGCAGACCGACTCAAATTTAATAACATAACGCGCCTTGTTGCGATAAGGCAACGGTTTTTACGACTTTCTCCGGCGTAGTGTTTATTTCTTGCATATGTTTGTAATCGTAATTGATGCACAACATCACATGTCAAATACTGCTATGCAATTTGTTCGCGCAATCGTTTCTATCGTCCGTTAAGAGGGCGCGGCTGCATCCATTATCGAGAGCAACTTGGGGGTGTCGTTTATGAAACGAATTGTCGAAAAGTTCGACTTTCATTTTTAAAAAAAGGATCGTTTATGCCATATATTTCTTTTTTAAATTCGACGCCCCGTCATTACCTGAAAAACATACGTAGGTTGAAATGTAAAACTGCGTAATGAGCCGATTTCATTGTGCATCAGTTTAGGTATATGTAATTGTAAAAATATGACAAAATTCATATTGGTAAACGTGACGTATTCGTCCGTTTGACAAAACACAATCGATGTGTATTATACAGGGTGTTTGTAAAACACCAAAATACTTGTTCAAATTGAACAGGATGATAGAGAGGTCCAAAACAGGCATTATTTGTCAAAAAATGTGGGTCCGAAAATTCCGCGCTTAAGCGCTGCCATCTAAAGCAAAACGCCAAAGACATGTAAAATCAAATGTATCAAACATTTTACTGACAACGAGTCCTATTTGTACGGTAGATATTCAAAAGAGCGACCACCGACACTTACGCGAGCTCCAAATCGTCGACGCATGGATTCTTGTACCTACGTTTGTTGAAAAGATTCCAGGCATTTCCCCAAGATTTTATGAGAATAAGAATATGTTATCGCCTGATCTAATCGGCGTCCTTATTTTGGGCCCCTTTACCATCCTGTACAATTCGACCAGATATTTTAGAAACACCCTGTATAATTGTATTTAAATTTAAATTGTATTTGTATTTAAATAAAAAATAAATACATTTTTAAGTAAATTGTTATCGTATATAAATAACAAAATTTAATTTTTAGATATTCTAAATCAGCGATATATGATCACGAGATGTGACTATAAGACGTTTTTTTTAAGAAACAGTTTTTCTAGCGTATTGGGACTGAGTGTACATCTCTAAATTTTACTTTAAATTCATAATAAATAAGCATATTGTTTCTAAAACAGGCCGTTTACATAAAAGAAAGAATTTCTTACACAAAATATTATATATCTCTTTTGCAGCGATAAATTGTTTGGAAACGATTTTTATTGTACAATACAATCCGAGTAAATAATAGAAAACGAGATACATATGTATTCTTGTTAAGGTTAACTGAAAGTAAATAACCAACCCTTAACATAATAAATTTAAAAATATTTATGTCATTTATAAATTAATAATTAAAAGTACATTTATTCTGAAAAATGGCAAGTGATTTGACAAGTAGGTATCTAATATTAGATAGGTATAATTTATATTAAATGTGAAAAATGATGATGACGCATTAACACGGAATGTACGGACGACACGAAAATATAGAACTGCAAATATCCAAGCATGACTGACTGCAGGCACTATATATCTTATTAATGGTTACTTCTTCAAAATTATACAATATTAGTATAATGGATGGCAGCAACAAATTAATATTAGTATTATATCTCTTCATTTCTTACATAGGTATTAGATAGGTAACGGATGTATACTTTTGTCTGTAAAATTTTAAAAATTCACTTATTACTTTGTCACAAAATTTTATTATCTACACCTCTAGAACTGAAAAAGCGAAAATAAGCTTGCGATGGAACAAACAAATCATCGGTGAATCGTAAGACGTAATGTGTATAGTTTCTATAACGTGAACATTCCATAATATGTACAACCAAAAACGTGAACTCAAAACTTTTTATATCCTAAAACAAGAACAATGGAATAATACAAATTTAAAATTAGGTTGTTCCTAAAATAAGATTAAAGTATTGAATTGCGCGTGTTAAAAAAGAATACAATACATAATCAAATTAGGAGTGTAGGTAGTACCAAAAAAAAAATAATAATTTACACCAGCTATACTATTCATTTCCAGGCAGGTTGAAAAAGTTATTGTTTAGATTTGGCAGTGTAAGAAAAACAAAGCCAAGCTTTTATCAGATGCAAAGAAAGGACTCGGAATGACTTTTTTATCAGAACAGACTGTACTGCATCTGGTAGATGGTTCATTTCCGGACGCACGTTGTCTAGAACTTTTTTGCTTATTATTTTAGTGCGCAGTATTATCCAGTAGAAGTGCGGCACCAAGCCCGCGGCCCAATTAAATTAATTCGCGGTTTAATTAAATTAATTCGCGCTTTAATTAGTTTAATGCGCGGATCAAAACGCAAAACCGCGAATTAATTCGCGGAATCACAAGTAATCCGGTGGCCAATCACGCAAAATAATCCGCAGATCAATCTAATTAAAGCGCGAATTGACTTAATTAAACCCCGAATTAATTTAATTGAGCCAATCTTTATTTATCGGCGATGAAACGGCCGTGATGAATCGGCGGCACTGAATTGTCCTAGATCCGTATTTATTTACTTAAACTTATTTATCTATAGGTATAGAAATATAATTACATTATTATTGTAGATTATTATCAAACATTACTTATTTATTAATAAACACTTAAATATAAATTAAATACAACGTGATTAATAAATTCATACTAGGTAATAACAATCGGATTTAATATTTTTAGTTAAACAATTTTAACATAAAATTTAGGTATGTACTTATTTAATTATAAATTGAAAAATTACACAACTATTTGATCTGCACTTGTGACCGGACAAAACTAGAAAAAACTGAAGGTGAAACTTTGGCTTATGTACTCGTTAATCACGCTTACCTAAATTGATAAAATTACCTTAAAGTACAAAATTATATACAACAAATGATAACACTTGCGCAGATCAGTTTTAGAAAACAACTGTTTCTTTGTTAGATGAACGTTATAGTGTTATTATATTGTAAAATGAATAATTCCTTTTGACAACTAAATTAAAATAAAACTGTCTTATAATGAATATGTGTGTGATTTTAGAAAATGTGCACTTAAAAATAAATTATCATTAAAAGTTGATACTGACTACAAAATGGCATAAAGAAGAACCCCGAAAAAACTGCAATAATCGTATAGCGTTGGTGGTCGGACTTACACCCTAGATAGTATGACGTAGCGACATGAGAAGATCCGGTACCGGAGCATCGCCTGATTGCAAGCACCGAAGCAAGGGTAATGGGCACACCCGCCTTGATAATGAACAAAATGGAAAGTGCCGAGAGGAGCAACGGATTCGTTTATGCTTAACTTACACTAGCGGAAAATTGCATCGTTTTATCCACAATTTATGTTTATCGTCGCTACAGACTTATCAGGTAACTGGTCGTAGATGTCAAAGGTGCAGCAGACTGCAGAGTTTACTTAGCAAATATGGGTTCGATTGGTTATAACCAGTTCCGACGAATTTATGGATTTTAAATAGTTCGGGTCCTTACACCGTCTACATGATAAAAGTACTGGAGCATAAAATACTGAAAATAATGTTATGGTTCTGTTACAAGATACCACCGAATATAGATACCTACCTACGTTACGTGTGCGTAAAATTTAAATAACGGCCAAAATAAAAATGCACCGCTCGAAATATGTATGTAATTTTTGCTGCGACACGTTACTTGAATAATGCAACCTTATCTACTATACTTCTTTAGTATTCATGGGATAAAAGTATTATGTTGTTTACGTCTCGTGAAAATGTTTGTGAATCACGGATTCCAAATCTCAAGAAGGGCGACGTCTTCCATTGATAGCATTCAAACAATCGTAAAATTCAGAGTTACGTTTCTTGGTGTACGTTTATCAAAACCTCAAATATCAAAGGTTTTATGGTTTTTTTAATATTTTTAGTTTATAGCTTATCCAAACCTATACGATATTCACGTCACCAACAAAAAGTTACTAGATTGTTTATTTGTAATTCGGTTTAAAGTTTGGAAAGTGACATATTCTACTTGCGCGCATATTAAATGGTATAAAGAAAGATTACAATTTATTACAACTGTCAAAATACGAAGTACAAGGTCGCAGCACTGTGTGAAATTTCATCATCTAGTAACCTTGTATTGATGACATGAATATCATATAGGTTTGGATGAGCTATACCTATGAATATGAGTTAAAATTGTAGGTTAGGCATAAGTTTGAAATATTTAATCATAAAATATATATACCTATACAGGGGGTCCCAAAATTAACCTACAATATTTTATATTTTTATGTGTTCTAGATGACTTAAAAAATCCATCTATAGTTCAGTAATTTTAGGTTGCATCTGCCGAAAAAATCCCAGTCAACAGGATTTTTGTATACAGCTTTATTTTGATGTTTTTTTAAATTTATTTAATTTATTAATATGCCATACCATCTATGGGTTTAGGCACATTTTGATGTTTTAAGAGACGTTATTGAAAGTCCCAATCGATATCGTGCCGGCGTTGCGAGATATTCGACGGTAATGGTCACAAAAATTTTTTTCTTGATTATCTCGCTTGCTATGGCCCGAAGGTCGATCGAGGTTATTTATATTATACATCTTAAAAGGTTCTATACATTTTATTCGTACAACCGATTGTTTTCGTGATAAGAAGCAGAAAAAGTAAGGCACGTCGGGACACTTCCTGATTGGAAACGTTTTGATTTACACGAATTAACACAAGTAGAGGCAGAAAAAAGGAAAAATTGTTTTTTGATGGGCTAGTAATCGTAAAACTAAAATGATCTGTACAATAAGTACAGTCAAATTAACATCTATCTACAATCAATTTATTGATAAAATCAATAAATTGTATTATTCTCAATATTATTGGGTTAAAATACCTAAAATTGGTTAAATTGTCATCATATCCAGGGTGGTCCTGAAATAGTTGGTCAAAATATAAAGATGAAAAAAACGTTTCAATAAACGTCGATCCAAAAAAGTATCCTTCACGAGTTATGATTCATTTAATTATTAATACCCGATCATATAAAATGTAAGCCATGAAACAAAAGAATTTTTTTTTTATTTACAAAAGTTGTTAAAATGTCTACAGTTAATCATAACGCATGCTTCCGTACGTCTAACTTGATCAAAATCGATTATTAAATTAGCTATAATTCGCGAGGGATACTTTTTTGGGCAAATGTTTATTGAAACTTTTTTCGTCCTTACGAAGAGCCCTTATTCCTTATTCCTTATTTTGGCCAACTATTTCAGGACCACCTTGTATATATACATACATAAGTGTTAAAATTAACTAATTTTGTGTTAACCGTTGCAATTTGACGATTTTGATTTTTGTTTGTTCATTAAATAATAAAACTTATGCTTTAAAACTCTTGTGCTACCTATATAAAATTTAGGATTGTTGTGCAGCTATAAAAAAGATATCTCAAGTATATCATCAAACTTTGTAATAAAACGGACTTAGTGTTTCCATAAAAACTGGCGCACTTTGAACATATAACGTTGTTGTAAAGTTAGTGCCATATCTTCTTCTTAGTAAAACAAAAAACAAAAGATAAAAATATTTTGATTGAAACATGCGATATTTGATTGTTCTAATATCCTTTCTAAATCTTATTATTATTCATTTCCTTATACGAAGAACAATTTTTCCATTATTTTTATTGAATAATTTTCTAGTTTTAATATGTCTACTTTTAAATGATTAGATTGACGATGCCCATTTAAATTGTTCTGATTGTTGTGTAAACTTATCGTCCATTTACCGATGAATCTAAAATTAGAACTGCAAATGCGTCTACATTGAATAATAATGTTCAAATAGTAATTCATGTGTAAACATATCAAGCAAACGAGCAAAGATGAGATGAAATTAGTGCTTCTGGACGTGACATAATTGAAATGATCAAAACTAGCTTAAATCTAAACTAAACACGTAGGGTGTAAAGCAAACTGCCCGAAGAATCCGACTGTATTCGTATCTCGTTCTGTCCATCTGCTTTCGACAAATACATCACTAAAGCATTTGAAGTTTGAAATTAAAGTCTACACCTTCATAGGTTGTTCGGTGAGTTGGAACTTTTTAGTGCAAGCTCTCTAGCGAGTTAGACACTGGTACTGGAATGAATGTGTCTGGAACTTGGATCTACGGCAAAACGTACATTCCAACACGATGGGAAATCATTTGGAAGAATGTGCTTCAAATACAATTTTTATGACAGTTTAAAATATGTTTAGTTTTAGCGAGGACATGTTTATATTTTATTGTAGAAATATAATTCGAAAACAATTGTTTATTATCTATACAGGAGAGGCTTCAGTAAATTAGACTTCCTTGTGTTGTATTAGATTTTTAGAAAAAGATCGGAATTTTCACGAATAAAATTTTATGAATGGGTTATAATTAATTTTGGAGATTATTTTACGAATTCTGTTGTTTTATTTAAAAAATATTTTTTGCGATTTATTAAGTAGGCAATTTAAGGTGTGATTTGTTAATAAACGGCTTTAGATCATTTTTTTTTTAAACAAAAGTTCGTTTGTTTGAACGGATTGACTGGTTTAGATGAATAAATCATTTTTACCACCATTAGAATACTTCGATAAGAAAGTTTTAAAACCCTCGAGGCATTTTCCAAATCTTATTAAAGTAAACTTGTTGTGAACGTATAACGTATTCAAAATAATAAGTTTCCAGATTAATTTTTAACGTATTGTTTCATCAACTAAATTCCCTAACCTTAAAACTTTATAACTTAAAATTAAACTCGACGAACGCAAACTTGCAGTCTTTTGTTTAAAGTTTGCGTTTTAATTTTTAAAACGTAAATTTTAATATTCTTGAATTAAGTAGACGAGACGTTCTGCAACCGAAATATTAATCTACGTAACTACCTGCGTACGATCGAGTAGAAGAAAATTAAAAATGTATATATGATTTAAATCTAGTAAGAAATCGTAAAACTGAAATTCTTGTACGAGTAATAAATAATAAGAAATTACGCAAATTGAAGGGGTTAGAGCAGAAACCTCTTAAGTGCATTTTCATTCAAAATAACTTAAGCATTTTATTATATAATTGAAACTTAACACTATTTAGCAACCCACGTGATTATTCTGATTTTTGTCCCATTTATAATCGCGAGAAAAAACCATCGTGAACAACAGGCGAGATTATTTTAATTCTAAAACCACCCAGGTGCGCTAAAACCCTAATAGAAACTAATGTTGTAATAAGGTCGCGTTTATATTGCATCAATATATAAATACAAATTATAGATTAAAAAACAACATTAACACAATATTGTGTTTATACTAATAAATCAATATTTAAAATTAAATATTTTACTAACGTTGCTTGAATATGGTGATTACAACATGTATATAAATACAGACATATTTTAAATATTGTATTAACATCGCTTTTATGTTAATTTTGAATAAAAAAAATTCTTAATATGAATTTTTTGTGATTAATATAGTACAAAGGTGCTAGAGAATGACTATTACCTTTCGGTTACGTCGGAAAAAACCTCAACTTTCGATTTTTAAATGGAACGTCCTGTATATTTTGACTTAGGACTTTTGATAAGGACGAAAAAATTATATAAGCGCATTTTTTTATAATAATTTTAGAGATGTAGGTCTTCGAAATTGAACAAGTTAGTTTTTTCCACGATACTCTTGGAATTAATACATGTTTAATTAATAAATTATAACAAAAAATCGATGTAGAACGATTATTTTCCATTCGATTTCGATTTCATGTATACCTTTAGATTTGTATTAAAAATGTTCATTTACACTTCGTCCAAACCTATATGCAACCACGTCATCAATGAAAGGTTACTAGATGATGACGTTTCACATGGTACTGTCACCTCGTACCTCGTATTTTGACAGTTTTAATAAATTGTAGTCTTTCTTTATACCATCTAATATGTGCGCAAGTAAATCATTTATAAAATATGTCACTTTTCAAACTTTAAACCGAATTACAAATAAATAATCTGGTAACTTTTTTTTGATGACGTAAATTGCATATAGGTTCGGATAGGCCATAAAAACCAGCTGCCTAAAAGGTGTTGCCATTTGAAATTTTTGAGTAGGTATCTAATTTCGAAAAACTTTAATGTTCAACTTCGAAGGCCTGCATCTCTAGAAATATTACAAAAATGCGCTTTTATAATTTTTTTTGTTCTTCCTTAGGTTAGTTCCTTAGGTTAGGTTATTGCTTATAGTCCGATTGCGGCGTTCTAAATGCACAAATAAAATTGTCTAAAAAAATCAAGTCGGCTATCAAAACTTTTTAAAATGATGTAGATGTATTAAAAATCGATAGATGATCCCAAAAAAAGTCAAAATATACAGGATGTTAAGAAAGTTGAGGTAATTTCCAGCAAACCGGAAGTGTAATAGTAGTTCTATAGTTCTCTTCCGATGTAATATATTACTCACAAAAAATCAGACTAATGCCTTTTTTACCGTCGAAAATAAAGGCTCTTTAGTGATTTCGTTGTCACGCGTTATATGGAATATATGTATAACATAATATATAGACACACACACACACACACACACACACATATATATATATATATATATATATATATATATATATATACGTATAAAATACGCCTAAGTATAAAGCACGTTGCCGACAACATTAATTGCGTCCATGACTGTATCTATATATTTTGTAAGTAAATGTATAGTTTTATTAACTAAAAGAATGACGATTTCACGTATTTATATTTTACCATTGTTTCGAACTGGCCGAGAGCAATTCTTTCAATTCTTAAATTGTGTTCGAGTATCTCTGTTCTCTTGTTTTATCAATCGTAATGCGGTTTACCTTTGGCTCGCCGCTCCGGTGCCTCGATTAGATTAGATCAGAGGTACCTACCTACAGCGCAATTCCTCCGACGCCCCGAAAGCTACGCGTTTGCAATCCATTTCGTTTCGGGGTATCATCTTGGAGCTTTTGAATATAGAATGGTCTTCAAATTGCCCAGACGTAAAAGGAAAAAGTATCAGAACCAACGATGCGCCTGGATCTGATGTTGACCATTTTATATTATTTGCTTTCACAACTCACCGTATATTAAACTTACCTGGAATGGAAATTGAATCCGCGATTTCAATTTACTTGTTGCTTACATAAGACATGCCCTGGTGGTCTAGCACGAGCGCGTCGACGAGAACGAAATAAAAGGAATATTTAAATATCAAAACCTCGGCGCAATGTTTATGAATTGAAAATTTATACAATCCTACTCACATTTTTAATAATATTATATATATATATATATATATATATATATATATATATATATAAATGAAATACTTACGAAATAATTAAAACAACAACAATCGTAAGTACGCATAAGCATTTTATTCTCGCATGTGTAAAAGATCAAAATCGACATTAGAAATTATTTTATCAAAATTTCAATCGACATCGGAGAAAATACAAAACGATTTCACTGGATTCCGTCATTAGACTGATTTTAATAGCTTTATTGCCTTTGGATATTCGCTAAAATCTATTGGATTATTTCTGGAGACGAAAGACAAAGGACGCGATGGAATTTAGGGAAGTAAAAGTATGAATACACCTACATATTTGCCTACACTTGAATATGAAAGTAGTTTTTATAAAATAAGGTTTGTTAATTTTTTATACGAAGATGAAAAAACTGCCCCTAAATGTGATTGAAAAATAATGATATCAATACCACTTTTAATTCTTTTATTACATTGCGAAATCAACCAACTTCAAGAAAATCAACTGCGCTGACTTCGATATAATTTTTAGAACCATACTTTCAAAGCACTTCTGTAGCTTTTATGGTCACATTTTGATCGTAATTTATGATCACTTATTGTGACTATGTAACAAGCTAATTGTGTAATTATTATTTAGTTTCTAAATAAGTACTCCTACATAATAAGTAGTAACAACATTGTAGATTCGGATAATTATATAATATATACTAACGATAAATTGCATTATTTACGATTAATACATAATATTAAGGTATGTAATTAAATCAACGCATAAAGTTATTATTATAATTCATTTTAGATCAAATTTTCGTAATCAATTAAAAAAACTCTTATAAGCATGGGAATTGGTATATACCGCGTGTCCCAGACCACTTGGACCGTCCAATTAATATTTCGTAAACGTCACATTTGTAAGGTTTTACATGGTGCATCAGATAATGGTATTGGTATGACCTTGAACATCGTTGTCAAGGTCGCTTATGTCACCGGCGTCGCTAATGTCGTTTAAAACAATTATTATCTAATAAAAAACAAAGCTCTTTCGATCCCAAGCTTGATATTTTTCGATATTTTTATTAAAATTTAATAATATCTAGGTAAATGGTAAAATCTAATAGGTTCTGGTATTTCCGGTAATACGCATTTTTTAGGACACCCTGTATCAAAAAATTAATTTCCCTAGTAGCCTAGGGACCCCAAACCCTTTCGATTATGAAATTTGACACGCAAATAGTCAATAAAAGTGTTTAAAACGTGTATATATTTTCAAAATTAAAAGGATGGTTTTGAGATTTTTAAGAAAAAAGTTATTTTAACGTCTTCAAAAATTTCAAAATTTAAATATCATAGCCGCATTACATATAAACCGTAAAACCATAAAAACAGAAGAGAATGACACCAAATTGAGCGCTCTGGGTCAAATAGTTTTTGAGTTACAGGTTTTTAAAGAGTTAAAGATGTCAAATTTGTTCGATTTTTGCTCATTTTAAGATAAATACCAAGCTTAAAAACTACGAACCAAAAAAATCTGAAATTTTACAGATTTTGTCAACTTTACTGTGTCATTGTGCCAAACATCCTAAATTTTTGGAATGTCGAGGTTCAGATCATTGGTTAATTTAACATGGAATGACCCAGGCCAGAAAGTGTGTCTGTGCGATTTTTTAGGAAATCCAAAATTGTGGCTTCATAATTCAATAGTTTCAAAAAATAGAATGTATTACCGACGACGATCACTTTTATGACTTTTGCAAAACAACAATAAAAGATATTATAATTGCACATGCAAAAGTTTTAGGATATTTTAAATCTGTATATTATTTGAAGGCTATCCAAATTTTATTTAGACGCACGTCATCAATAAAAAGTTAGCAGATTATATATTATTTGTAATATTCAGTTTAACATTTTGAACGTGGCATATCGATGATTTACATGCACACATGACATGACAAAGAAAAACTATAATTTAAACAAGGTATGAGGGATGTGCGACTAAATAAAAGCGTCTAAATTTGAATATTCGCGAAAACAGCATAAGACTAGGCGCATACACTCGATTCGTACCACGACTAGACTGTTTAGTCGAGTTCGCATCAACTAAACAGTTTAGTCACAAAGGTAGCGCATCACGCAACTGTTTACTTTACATTGAAGATAAAAAAGGGAAGAAGTTGCGTACGTCATAGTAATAATAATCCTCGATAAGTTCATTAAAATTCTGTTAGTGTAAAGAATAAAAACTTAAAAATGGCGAATTTAGACTGCAGTTGATATGTGTGTCACAGACTATCTATAAAGTTTGTCATTTCTCCTTCCATTCGGCGGCAAAGTTGTCCCATTACATGCTTTGAATTGGTGCTAGCAATGCAGCGAAATCAACTAAAAACTCGAGAACTTTCGTAGATTTGATCAACACGTTCAGTTTTAAATCACCTAAACTGCCAGGCGGTTAATAGATTGCAGTTCATTTAGCTTTTAATTAATTGCAACTGTATTGTTTCATTAAATAGGCGTAATGAATTTATTAGAATTTAAATAGGAACGCAAGTTTCAGCATATGTACCTATCGGAACATAACTATGTGTGACATAAGTACATACGTACAATTGATTTGTTAAATGTAACTATAAGGTGAATATTTTTTGTTTATTAAAAGTAGAAATATCTACCTATATATTTACTAAAACCACATTTTCAATATGACGAATAAAGCATTATTTTGAAGTTTTAACTGATTTAATGACGTTTAATTCTCTAAATGGATTTTTAAATTATTTCAATATGCATACAAAATTAGAAGAAGGTGCATGGTTTTGGTGATGCGTATTTGAAATTATTGAACGTAAGCTTAAACTTCCGGAACGGAACAGAACCACCTGCTACTGACTGAGTTACATACACTCTCTTTGTAACTGTAAACAAACTTATTCCTCAACTCCATAAATTATAACATCAAGACATTTAATTTATGCATAACGCTTGTACTTTTATTAATATGTAGATGCATACATACATATAAGAGTAAATATGTAATGTATTTATATGTGAAAGAAAGCGTGAAAAACAAGTTTTTTTAAATTTTTTTAACACAACTTCTACAATTACATTTAGTTACACGTAGTACCTATACCATGTACAAACGAACCTGGATAACTCAAACCTGAAGGGAAGAGAAGAAAACTTCAAACTATCGAAAGTTCGAGTAATCGAGATATGCGACTTATCGAAGTTTCACTGTATATTATTTTAATTCTTTTTTAGAAAAATTCTTTTAATAAATACAACTTTCAGTCCTTTATCGGAAACGAATAGACATTTTTCTTCGAAAAATTCTTTTTCAGATTTTTAAACAAAAACAATTACAGGGAGCTAAATCCGGACTGCGTATAAAGTGAATGTCGCAGCTCGGCGAATCCACATTTAAATTGCGTGCGTCTAAAATCTTGTTCAGGTCGTTATAACCTACAACATATACCGACATCGACAGTACGTTATATCGATTATCTCATTGTCAGTTACTTCTATGACTGTTTCTAAATAAATTAAGCACCTTAAATAAATAGTACATACCTATACTACATTTTTACATCCGGCTATTAATTTATTAAATTTTATTGCTTAAGCCGTGATTTCATAATAAAATTAAAGGGACTTTAACAAAGTGACAATTTAAAGTCTCGCTTATTACTATGGCAACACACTGTTATAACAATGGTTTGTCCTTTCGAATTTAAAGTAACTTCACTGATGTTATGAAACTGGCCCTAACATGAGTTATATAAAATATTTTATTTCAATAAGTACCTACTCGTTGTAATAAATATTTTTAAAAGCACATAATAAACAATTGCTAATGTAAAAGGCGTTGCAATTTTTGAAAAATAAAAGTATTTTAAAGTAATTTTAATAACTTTAAAATATTTTTTAATTTTAATATTACGTTAGACTATCTATGTACTACGTATTTTATTTTGATGTGCAGGGTGTCCCGCCTTGAATGCATAATAGGTACTTCACCAGATTTATTTTAGGGTCAAAAAATATGTTCGCAAACGCGCAGTTTTACTAATTACTGATACTGAATAATGTTTTAAAAAAAAGTTATCAACATAAATAATAAACTACAAATTAAAATAAGCTGTTAAAAAATAATTCGTGCGTGCGCTGAAGCAAATGGCGACCACATCGAACATGTTTCGTAACAGTTTATTTTAGTTTGTCCTTTATTACTTGAGCGATTAACTTTTTTTTAAATCAATGTTTATCTCCGAAACTATGCATTTGCGAATATATATGTATATTTTTTGGGCCTTCTTTGCTTGTTTTTAACCCAATATTAACCTTTTTTTTTGTTAGTAGCACACCCCGAAAGACACCAGGAACCGCCCCGTTAGGCATTACTTCTAGTAGTACCCTCCGGGACATCCATGCTTACCAGGGGGATATTCCACCACCCGTACCAGGATTCGAACCCAGGACCCGTCAGACGAGAGGTTAGTCTCCTAACCACTCGACCACCGAGTCGGCAACCCAATATTAACCTGGTGAAGTACTATGCAACCAAGGCGGACACCCTGTATACAGGATAATCCTTAATTGGCTATTGAAATTATCATATCGTTACATTTACGTATGGTAATATGATATAATAATCGAAAGATCAAAAATCCTGTGGGAAATAAACTAAAATAAAATGTTTATTTTAAGGAGGCGTTATTTTTAAAACCAGAATTGAACACATCAGATTAATAAAATATGCAAATTTATTAATCTTATTTATGACACTTTTCGCGATTTAAACATTGCCGACTTTTTAATTTTAGATTGATACTAAAATTCTCATTGTAGGTAATCATATAAAGGTTAAAACATAAAAATAAACGATAAAGTAAACTGAGCTATATTTAATTATATTTTTCAATTAATAAACTTTTGTTTTAAACAAGCAAATATTTATTGTAAACGTTGAACCAATTACGCCTTAATAGTAGCAACGTGGTTCCATAAATGAAAGCAAGCATAATAGTTTTAGCTTTAACAAGCACAATAATAACTGCAGTCAGTGGTCCGGCCAATAATAATAATAACAATAAAGATAATAGGAGCGTTAAAATAATGTCAATTTATTCTGGGCACTACCAGTATAAAGAGGTTGTTATAAAAGTTGGTTTGTTGTATTTTCATGTGACTTTGACATTTATGATTATTTCGACTTTTTATTGACCAAGATTATATCTATGCAACTGACATACTTGACCTGGAGGACAATCCGCTTTTGGAGAGGACTGTAAAATATTTAGTACAATTAGTGTTTTTCAGCCGGCGATAAATACTCAGGATATGTATGTAGATAAACATAAAAAAAGCATTCAAAATATTCAAATGGGCAGTATACAAGGTGATTCACACAAAACTCCCCAAACGAATATTTTGGTAATTAACAAATATATTAAAATTCGACAACAGGTGATTATTAGGTGAACTTTAACTTTTAGTGATTTTTGCAATTTTTCAACGGGCTGTACAAAGATTACACGCTGAAGTGCAAAGTTATTTTTCGATGGCTGAAACATTGAAACATAGCATACGTGATCGAGTATCGAATGGTAAATAATTTTGTAAGAATTCATTTTATTTGTAAAACTATTAGGGATTTTCTATTTTACAAACATTAATTTAAATTAACCTCTGTATCTTTGTTGTTGTTGTTTGAAACGTTTTTTACAGTTTTATTGGTGCTATGTATTAGTAGAAGAATGTCATTAATTACTTCCGGTATGACCGAATAAAAATTAATTTAAGTAATTTTTAATGTAATCTCCTGTATATAAAATCAAGTAAGTTCTGCAAAAATTTATTTTGATGTTTGTTGACTCACACAAACAAATTTAAAAAAAAACTTTAGGAAACAAGAGAAATGAATTAATAAAATACATAAATTATTTATTTTTAAAGTAAATGTTCGAAATTGTTTCTGCCTTCATGGATGCACATGTTAAATCGTTTAATTAATTCTATCCCGGTAGCATACGACACGTGCGACACATACGTAACAAACTTCAAACACATACAAACGTCAAAATAAATTATTACAGAACCTACTTGATTTTGCGAACAATTTTATATTAAAAATCATTAAAATTTACTTTATTTCGGCCAAACCGGAAGTGATTTAATGAGTTTTTTTCTACTACCATTACATAGGTACAATCCATAGGTGAGATAGCTCAACAATGTTGTTGAGATGGTGCAATGGCTTATTTTATTACTGGAAATGCCGCTCCGTAACCTACGTAAAGGTTAAGTGTTCAGATAGTGTACATAAATAAATTACGACTTACTTTTAACCAACAATAAGTAGTTTTAAACGATTCTTAATGTGCTAAAAAACACTAAATCCATAATATATACATATTTATAAAATAAAAAATATTTCTGATCTGGATTCGAATCTGAGAACGTTTTCGCTTTTACGAAGGTTTCGGAGCGATATTTCCAGTATTTAATCGAACTAACGGTAATAATTTAGAATTCGTAAATGGAAAAACTAGATAATTAGCCGAAAAAACGTGTCGTTACTTCTCCCTCGTTGCACTACAGGTTGCATACGCGCTCACGTTGCCTACGACATAAAATAAGTCCCTCGCTGTACTTAAGTATTTAGGTAATACGTACTTTATAAAGTTTTTAAGTCAGTATCTGCAAGTATAATTAAGTAAAATAAAACATTAACGTCAAAATCCATACGGACGCGTATTAAAACAGTATCTAGTTTTAGTTCATTCTGAAAATTCAGTCGGTTTACTGGAAACCTGTCTAACGAAAAAGAAAATAAATGAGAAGGTTCGTCATCATGATTAAGGAAACTCCATTAAGGTAACGGCAAATACAGAAATAGAACAGCTTTATAAGTTACAAAATGATTATTAGACAAAAACGCTTCTAGTAGAAAAGCCGTTTATCAATCCTAAAGACATTCCAATCACATATCCAAACATTGCAGAAATGCATCCGAGTGACGCGTCATCTATCATCCTGTTTAAATCCCGCAATTACGGCGTCGGCACCGCCTTAACCCCTCGTGTGTGGATGTTAACGTCTGGGCAACTAATGAGGGGATTTCCTGCCCAGTAATTGATTTTGAATGAATAACTTTTAATTTTAATTTTTCACTGTTAAATATTCGATTCTCTATTATTTTAAATATGTTCTTTCGGTTTCAACTATAAGAAAGGAAAAAAACAATAAAAAATGTTATTTAAAAGTGTAAATCGGTTCATTAAATTAATTACGACTATTTGTTAGATTGAAATTAAATACAGTAAAGTGCGGCTCGCGCATAACGATTATAAATGTTTTAACTCACGTCAGTACTTATATTTTATTGGTCGAGTTATTTTTTGACGAAATACTTCATTTATCTTTGTTATCTAAGATCATTAAATGCTGAACTGTAAGAGTTTTCCTTTTAGCTAACGAATCCTTAAAAGCTTTCCTTAAATTCTTTATTTTTACGTTGCTTCAGTCAGCAAAATATTCCATCCATTAATTTTCCTTTGATTCCTTTTTCAACGTTCATCACGAAAGTTTATTATTAAAATGCATTTAATTTATTAATAGAAGTTTCATAAATGAATTTGGTTGATGGAAACTATGATAGATGATCGCATAAGAAACGAACTGAATTGAGATATGATGGTTATAGAACGATATCCACACTCCTCCGACGCCTTATCAACAAAATTACGGATTTTCAGCAAATTTATTTCTGAATCTATTATGTACGAGTAAATTAGTTTTTTTTATAAATAAAAATCTGTTCGTCTTCCATTTAATTTATTTGATAGATATTTACCATAAAAATAATTATTGTAACAAATATTGCCATGGTAAGAATTTGTCAAATAAATTTATTGAGAGATGGAAAAAACCGGCCCTTAGTATAATTTATATATTTATTGCCGATCATTCGTGACAGATATAAAAATGAATTACGATCATATCTTACAACTAGAAGAAAAATAAAAAAATGACGGATGTTTTCACGTATAACTGAATAAAGTTATAAAAAAATCGTGGTTAATACGATTATTGAGATATAACAAAAACTTGCATTTTTTTATGACAAAAATATTTATGGGTTTATTAGATACATACTTAATTTATTAATTTTTTAATTCGTCGATGTAAAGTTCGACGTGCCTAACTTTTTTCGCTTTTGTTAAAAGTGTTACTTTGGGTTAAAAACTTAACTACTTTGACAGCCTGCTAAGGGTAAAAGAAGATATTCTACGACCGACAATCGACTATTATTGCACTAAATTAACAATTTTCAAAACGAATTTTGCGGGCTGCTATGATGTCCAAATTTTCGTGGTCACCTCCAGTTATAATATTATGTTGGAAATATTCGCTGTTATTCTACTGGTTTTATTGCACAACAGGTTATGGCGTATAACCTACATATTCTGTGTGAAACACTACCTATAAATTAATCATAAGTTTAATTAAACCCTACACAACGTGTTAGTTATTTTTTAGATGAAAAACATTGATATATAGTAACAGTTTCATTGTTCAGAACATATTCCGGTAAATAATAAAATTGCTTTCTAATGAATATATTTACATATCTTACAAATCTTATAGGTATATTATTCTATCTTTCCACACAGGTGAAATTCAATAAAGCAGTGCAAAGGGCGTAATAAAATATAAAATAGATTTTGCTTCGAAATTGCCAATATAGGAAGCACAAAAATAACAATTTTCAGGTTAAACCGGTAACTCTTAACACCCACTTTATATGGAAAATGTATGTTGTACACAAAATGCAGTTTTGTATATAAACACGTTTTATGTGAAGTATTTTTCAGACTTAGTGTATATTCGGTCTATTTCAGCACTTCATATATTATCTTTGCTATTCATGAAATACTTCAACACTTTTATTTATGATACCTTATATATATATATATATCCTCGCTGTTTTTCGTTTTCTCGAGATAACGTCAACGTATTAAGCATTATAAAAATAATTGACATCTCTCGAATATTTATACATTAAATACACTATATAATCATTTCCATAATCGATAGTTGAATAAAAAATAAATAAACCAACACCCAAACAAAATGATGCGACTGCAGAAACATCATGTGAAACTATTTTATATTTTACAAATATAAGAATTATGTATATTCCGTTCCTTCTTTGAAGAGAAGGCAGCGTCAGACTCCGATATGAATCTGATGCAGTCGTCTTTTCACAGACTTCTTTGTGAAAAAAGCAATTTACATTCGCATGTAACAATTTTACGGTAATCTTATTTCTCCATTTCTCACTTCTCTTTTTATAAATATGTACTTACAAACTTTCCTTATTCAGTCTTTTCGTTATAAATATTTCAGAATGTTTAAAGAAGTTTAAATAAACACGAGCGGTTTGATTTGATTTAACTACTACAAAATGATGTTCAAATGATGATAAGGGCGACGCTCCTTAACCTTTCAAATTCATAGCACCGTCAAAATTTCAGTAAATTGTGATATCGAGAACGGACGGGAACTGATATGACTTTATTATTGTGTGATATAAACTACTTAAGGCGATGGAAAATTTAAAGCTCACGAGGGAAGACGAGGCAGTTAATGCGACCAGTTAAATTGCAAACAACCACTTGGGATTGAAATCTACTCGAAATGAAATTGCTCCGCAACCACTACACCTCAAATGAATATGAAAATAACTCGTCAAATTATACAAAACCTGTGAATAACAAATCATTAAAATATATCAATTTAATTACTTAATCCTTATTTATATTAAATTTCAATTCGATTAATAATTACGATTAGATTTTAACCAACGAATAACGAAAACTAATTTAACGTGTCACGTACACAAACGAATTCATCCATCAATTAATTTTACGAACATCGACAAAACAGAATATGTCAAATACTAATTATCCACGTAAAATCGAAAATGATGTTCGAAGTTTTAATAAAAAACGTAATCATACCGCTAACCACAGACATCATAACAGCAAATTCGTAGGCGTGCTCGTACAAATTACAACATCAAAAGCAAACTTGTAATTCGGATTATATCTTCTTAACGAAACAAGATCATAAAGTAATCTACAGACGTCAGAAGACAACATTAATTTGGTTTGTTTTACAAGTTACAAAATGTTCAAAAATAACTTACTTATCTTAAATAACGTACTACTAATCGTAAGTTACGAGATTTGCGTGAAGTTTTCTGATCTCGTTGATTCGATTCGTTTGCACAATACACGTGTACAAAGAGCTTTTTTAAAGTTGGATGATTTGTGATTTTAAACTTCATACATAGGTATAGGTGGTGCTCAAAAGAACATTTTAGGACTTATTATTATAAAGGTACGTTTCCTAGTTGCGGTATTAACGCAGCGATTTGCCGCTGCGGATAAACTGCTCTTGGACCTTGCGATGCTATCAGCGATCATAGTGGAATTTGATAAAAAGTATGCGATAATGACAGAATTTTTTTAAAATATGTACTTTTAGGAAATTTATTCTAAAATTACGTATTTTATATGCAGTAAAATTATTTTAATAATCGTTATCTACTACCTTTATACCGCAGAATTATAAATTTACTCTATTTTTAATTTAAAAACTATTCGCGTGCCCTTGAGCATTGAAAATTTCCTTATTACAAACCGTAAACCAGATAAAAGTTTAATCGCATTCTTATGCGACCGATAAAATACAAAGCAACTAATAAAATATGTTCGTCACCTACTTTCGTAACTTATCAATGTGCGAACAAAGAACTGAATGTTTTTAAAATAAAAGCGGGGTTTCCTAGTATCCATGTAATGACTCGAATGCGTTTATACATAGAATTCTGGCAAAACCGTGTCGGATCTTTCGCGTTAGTGGTACAGAGCGGTAGTGTTTGTTTTAGTAGTTCGAATTTTAAATTACGGCGTCGTATTATTCGTGTGTGCGAGGAGTGCTCGTTCGGTTTATAAGGCCTTTTTGCGTGTTAGTGTTTTGCGTTTGTGTTCTTTAAAAGGATTACAAACAAAAAGGATTAATACGACGAGGAAAGGTAGGATCTTTTTTTGTCGACTAACTCTCCTTGTATTTATAAAGTGTAAATACATGGATCTTTAAGCTCTAATACAAATTCTCTGAAAATCGAGCTTGGAAGAGTCTTGATTAGATTGTTTTGGTTGTCTCAAACATTTGACGGTCCAATTTCGCGAACGACATTTATCTTACGCGCGTTTTCGCGATCACAGTGGTTAGTGAAATACAGTGAAATCTGAAGGTACGTAATAGGTAACGAAGTCTCTACTTTACAGAGACAACACACTTGGGGGGAGTAGGTACCTCGAAGGTGTTGTGGAAAACTCCCCAACAATTTAATTTTTGTTAATAGGCACATTCAGCGAATTTTCACAGAAAATATAGCTATCGCAGCCTGTCTGATGATGGGTCCCTGACGAGCCATTTTGGATTTTCTCCGATCTCGACCCCTAGATTACAAAAATGTACGTTGTTCATTTTGTTCATATACATACCGATAGGTAAACAGTCATAATTCATTTTGACGTAAGCTGGCTTAAATATATTTTACTACTAATTATTGACCAAGTAAAACCCTCCACATGGCTAGTTTTCTTAAAAACAGTTTAACGTAATAATTTAAATTTACAGATATTAACAATAAGTATCTAAATATTATATAACTTCTGTTCTTTACTATCGCCTCTATAAATAACAAAAGTGGAGTTACGATTGCTTACCTCTCGGGAACACACAAAGTTAATTGTTTAAGTAAGTACCTAATTAAGTTCTATGAAACAGAAACTTTATGTGTTAATTTTTGTGTTTATATAAATATATGTACCTACTTATTATTATGTAAGTTATTCACAAATTTGGTACCTATTTACGGTGTATTCAAGCGTATAAGCGACACGTCAACAGTAAAAAGTTACTAGATTGTTTATTTGTAATTCAGTTTAAAGTTTGGAAAGTGATATATTCAATAGATCATTTACCCGCGCACATATTAGATGGTATTAAAGAATGACTACAATTTATTAGGACTGTAAAGGTGACCGCACTGTGTGAAACGTCATCATCTAGTAACTTTTTATAGATGACGCGAATCGCTTATACGCTTGGATAGGCCATGTGTGCTCGTTTTCAAATAAAACCGCCTCCCTCAAACAAAGGAAAGAGCCCGAAACTGAAAACAGTATAAACCGTTATTAAATATTTAAGCCAGACAAGTATCTACCTTTAGATTTAGGTGCGGAACAAGAGCACCTTCGTCTAGATCCCTTATGAGGTATAAAATTTGCATGCCTTGTCAGCAATCCTCAACGAGAAGGTAGAGAAAGCGTACTCGGGTAGAATAATGGAGACTGATAAAGGGCAGGAAGGACGCACGCTAGGGAAACGATAGCATGTACAAAGTGTTAGACAACGCCCCCACGCTGTGCGGCGGATCGAAACCCGGTGAAGGTCAAGGTCACTCTGGCACTCCGCAGTCTGCATGCAGTCGCACGACCTAACTGACGGACGAATTGCAAGGACGCCGGTGAGTTGAAAAAACGCTTTTCGCGATGCTTTATAAAAGCATCGTCCGTGTTCAATTTTCGATTTTGTTCAACGACCGAAGCTCGTAAAATATTTAATGGTTAGTCGAGCTTGGCTGAGGCGAATATGAACCTATTGATTTTTTTTATGCCTGTTAGAAAAAAACGAAAGCTTTCAGCTATAATTTTGAAATTGCGCTTTTAGAATTATGAGGGTATTAAATTTACATTAAGTTCAAGAACGTAAAGAGAATACAAAAATTTGAAACCTGTATCTCTAGAAAATCTGGAACGGAAATATTAATATCGATTCAGTTTTTCAGTAGTAGGTCGAGACATAAATAGCACGAAAATTACTGAAACAGTATGTGCTAAAGCGTTCGTACTCCATAGAAATTACTTCATTTCAGTTTATATGAAGTCCAAGTCTCATCCTTATTTACAAGGTATACGTGACGATAGTGCCCTAGCGCAGCCAACATTTTTCACTTACTTATCGTACCCATTAAACGTCTTCTTGGCGGTTCTTCGTTTATTAAACAGTTCACGTCATAATTTAAATAAACGAAGTTTTTCGTTTATCTGGGGCGTCTAGACTAGAAAATAAAATCACCTTTATTTTTAGCATTCACTTGTGTTAGAATTCATTTTATATCTTATATAATCATGTAATTTATAAAACAGTAAAACCATTAAACAAATACGTATGTATAGCTACGTAGCACATACAGTGTGAATAACTGAAAAATTTTAAATTAAAATTTCATACATATTTTGGATTTAGTTCGTGTTTGTCCTCAAATCGTGTTATATACTATACATAGTTGAAAGCAATTTTAATCATTCATATTTATAGAAAGTGCATTTAGACGCATATTTAGAGCATATTTTACAACGGTTTTTTGAACATTTTCCTGATGCACAGAATATAAGTTATATTTTAAACACGTTTTCCTATTTTCAATTCTAAACAATTTCTTTCAAATAATTTTTTGTAATTATTTAAATAAGGTAAGCTTTTTTGTAAATTTTCTTTTAAAACACCCTGTATATGAATGATTAAAATTATTTTCCACCACAATACGGTTTTAGATCAAACAAGGACTAAAGCCAGAATATTATAAAAATTTAATTCAAATTCTTTAGGTCAATTACACGTTATAAACTGCAGTTATCCGTGGACACACTGTATAATAATGTAGAATATGACTGAATGTATGCCCAATAATGTTATTACGTATTTTCCTATAAAGTTTAATGTAAACAATTATATTTGATGCTTGCTATAAGGTGTTAAAATAAGGTAATTAATTAATTTCTATTGAAATTTAAATAAGTATTCTGTTCATCAATTTAATTAAATTAATACTTGAAGTATTTTAATATTTATTTTAAATCTAATTTTATTATTTTTGCTTTCAGGCGAATACAATAATTTCAAGTACAAGATAAGATAACTATGGCCTATCCAAACCTATATGCAATTCACGTCATCGACAAAAAGTTACTAGATTGTTTATTTGTAATTCGGTTTAAAGTTTGGAAAGTGACATATTCTATAGATGATTTACCTGCGCACATATTAGATGGTATAAAGAAAGACTATAATTTATTAAAACTGTTAAAATACGAGATACGAGGTGACAGCACTGTGTGAAACGTCATCATCTAGTAACCTTGTATTAATGACGTAAATTGCATATAAGTTTGGACGAAGTGTAAATTAAAGAGCGATGCGATACATAAAATATAGACATGATGGTTGAATGGAGTATTTTAAGGCTGATCATAGCGTCAGAAATAGACGTGAGAATGAAACAGAATTAATTTAAGATTCGTCTGTCTACCTACAATTTTATTATTTATCACTGCATAAAAATATACATCAAAACTGGATAAATTGAAAAAATAAAATATCAGTATGTATAATTATGTAAGTAAATAAGAAAGGACTTCAATAATTTCAACGTATCATTTTCATGAAAACAATTAGATATTTTTATTATTTCGTAATGATGGAAACATAATCCAACTACATTAGAGAAGCTATTAAATTTTAATGACAGTTAAGTCCCTATTTATTAAGTAGATACGTACATTATTATACTTAGATATAGTACCTATATAGTGCACTATGATGTAAATTGCTTTAATTACCAAAATAGTAATCGGATAGGGATTACTTCGAAAACAAGCAAGTTGAATATTACAGATGCTTATACGATACATACAGGGTGTCCCGTAAATAATGAATAATCTTGGAACTGCTGATAGACCAGGTCGTGATTGTCCAGAATACCACAATTTGACCTCAGTAAAATCTTTTGGGTTTCGAGATTTTGGCACTTTTGTGAATATCGTGAAAATCGGTGTCTTTGGTCGGTGTTTTGCATGCCGTTTCTACAAATAACGATCAGTTTCAAGGTTATCCATTATTTACGGGACACCACTCTCGAGGAAATGAATTAGAGAAATGTTTAAACTAAAAATGTCCGATACGGGGTGTTTCTAAAATATCTCGCCTAATCTCGCAATTATTGTAGTTAGGAGACCAAAATAAACATTTTTCGTCAAATAATGTGGGTCCGGAAATGCTGAATTTAGGTGCTAGATGGATTTTCAACGGCATGCGACTAGAGCTCGCAGATATGCATCTGATGTATAGGACACATAAATAGGAAACCTAACTATCTATGAAGGAGACGTGTGACCTAGAGGGTTAGCCTGTCGACTGGCCTTCTAGCGCACTTACGACTACGGGTTCGAATCCCACTGCAAACATGGACGTTTGTAAATGTTACTACTAAAATATCAGCTACTACATTCGCACAATCGATACCCTTGCACACTGGAAGCCATAAACATTCATTTCCTGAGTTCTTAAGTCTTTAAACTGGACAAACTATTATATTAATAATCGTAATAACTCGTAAATTATTTACTAAGAAAAAATTTTTATTTAGGTTTTTTGTTCCTTTTGATCTTACCTAGTTTTTCCGTTACATTAATTTAAAAACGCCCTGTATAATAGTTGAAAAACAAAATAATAGTTAGTTCGACTTTTTATTTTATAAATAAGTATTTATTATAATTAAAACTATAGAGAATGTAAAATAAATGCATAAATACATTTTCGATGAACTCGACACGATTAAAAATCAATTTTATTTAATTATTAATTAAAATGCTCCTTTCAATCACTGTTTGACCGTCGCATTTTACGTGTCGAAAGAAATCGAATTTACAGCAAAAGCATTTTATACAGCTTTCTGCAACCTATGACCGACACGAAACGGATCGATATTTAGCTTTAGATAAAACTCTCAAACTAAAAATAAGTAGCAAAAACTGTGGTGGAAGAAACTAGATAAAGATGTTCACCGATCACTGGAGAATTGACCCGCACACAATAGTACATAAGTAGATTATTTGAAAATTAATTCCAAATATAACTCAACTCTTCTGCTCACGTTTGTGTATACAAACATATCTGCAAATACATATGTAGGTATATGTATTTGATTAAATAACCTGCAGTCAGACAACATTATTTAGGACTTAACGATAAATTAAACGCTCTTATTTACTGTACTAATTAAATAACAACTTGAGAAGAAGAGAGCGCCCGTTTTAAAGTAACCGTAGGGCAGTAAAAAATCCATTTCCTTTGAAGGCAGCTATTTAATGCCGCCGTCGCACTTTAAATGCTAGTTGAGTTGAAGTACATCAACGTAGACACAAAAAAAATTGCCAAAAACCGTAAATTCATAATCCTGGCAGGCAGGCACGCAGGCAGCTTAAACATCTGGTAAACAAAGTCAACTCGCTGGCTGCCGCTTAGTGCCTACGTTCCGAATATGAATATGTAATTGCAAACTAAAATTTAATTTACAGTGTCCCTAATAGGATTATATTTAGATTAAAATCGCGACTTCGCCGACTAAAATTTTGTCCTTTTTTATTTCGTTTCGGTATGCAAAGGCTGGTATCGAGGTAACCAGAATGTGACAGGCTGTTTGTTTTACAGTTAACGGTTATCACATTCAACACGCTAAGTAAACAGTACCTACTAAATATACGATGAATTGAAAATTTGCATTTCCATTACAGTTTTTAAGAGTTTTGATAAGATGAGTCACGGAAGGTTTTTTTATTCGTTTCAAATTTAAAAGTCTTTATTATTTATTCACTTCTGATTTTAAGTAATATTAATCAAAAACGTTTATTGAAGTATTTCAGAAACCCATTACATTCACGAATAATTTCTTTTCGGGAATATGAATTTATTTTAAACGAGTACGAGGTCGACTGTCTTTTTCTTATACTTCAATTGTTTATTAGTTAAATACGTGCTTACATTATATTGCGTAATAACAAATACTTATATTTCAGATGTCGTTATGTAATATATCGTTTGCGATTGTATAAAGTTTAATTTTTAATAAAGTTCAGTTTTTTAAAAGTCGAATAAAAACTTTTATTCTCCAAAACTGGGTATTCATTTGTTGCATTTCTACGTTGCGTATCAAAATATCAAGCAAAGTCCGATAGTATGTTGTATCGTATCGTATCAGTCGAGGATATGTTACACGACGCGATGATACGATACGCTACAGCGTAACAAATGGAAACCCAGCTTAAAATATTTTCAGAAATTAGTAGATATATACTATTTTAACAAAAATGTAAATTAATATAGATTATCCAAACCTATATGATGTTCACATCATCAACAAAAAGTTACTAGATTGTTTAATTGTAATTCGGTTTAAAGTTTGGAAAGTGACATATTCTGTAGATGATTTACTTGCGCATATATTAGATGGCATAAAAAAAGACTACAACTTATTAGAACTGTCAAAATTCGAGGTGACATCACTGTGTGAAACGTCATCATCTAGTAACCTTTAATGATGACGTGTCGCCAGACAGGTTAGATAGGCCATATCGTAGTCTGCGTTGATTGTTTCGTGCTTATAAGGTCTGTGCATAAGCATAAAACAGCTGACCTGACAACTTTAATGGAAATAACAGATGTAGCTCGCGTCGGGTACTAATGGTAACTGTAATGATTATTTGCAACTAGGATTTTCATTTAAAGTGTGGAATTCACAGAAAATAATATGAAGCTAAAACATTGTTGTGTGCCTAATTGCATAGAAATAAAATTAAAATGCACCAATTTCCTTCTGATATTACATATAAAAAATTGTGGTGTAAAAAAATATTTAATGTAACAGGTAAATAATTGCAATTTCAATAATTCATTCTTACTTAACTCGTTATTACTACTTAATTATACATTTACAGGACACAATATTGAACCCAATTTGTATGTTTGCGAAAAACATTTCGAAAAGAATTGTTACTGTCCCAATAAATTAAATCAAAGGTATAAATTAAAAGCAAATTCCATTCCAACTTTATATTGTCGTACAACTACCTTAGACTCTACCACTCCTGATGTAGATCCTGTACGTCAGAAAAAGTCCAACAATAACAATCCTAAACAGTCATGCACTACTATGGATGTTGATTGTATATCCACCCAAGATCCTGCCACTCCTGTCGATCCTATGAATAAGAATACTGAATGCCCTTTGCCTTTTCGCTTTGAGCTAACTTCATCAAGTAGTGATACAAAAATGACATTGTGCAATACCGAAAATTCATTACCACCCATGTGCTCAACGATCCTAGTCGATTCTAATTGCAATGAGAAAGTTTTATTATTAGATGAATTACAAAGTTTACGTTTACAATTGAAAAAGGCAAATCAAAAATATAATTTTTTAAAAAATTCTTTAAGTTCCCATTTTTCTTGTTACAATCATAAAAATTTAATCACAGACATCATTTTAACAAAGCTAATTAAACCATTATTTTCCAGTTACTGTAACACGCAAAATGATAAAGTAATTAATCAAAATGTATATTCAAAACCACAAACTAGAAAAATTTTAAAATTATAGTCTTTATAGATCAGTATCTACCATTTTATTAAATATTTTCGGAATAATTTCTTGTTTACTTTACGAAAAATACATTAATTGCAGTTTTAATAGATGTAAAACGAAAATACAATTTTATTTTTCAATTTTAAAAAGTTACACCAAATAGTCAAGTTCTAAACCATACATAATAGATTTCATTAGTACACGACGCAAGCGCCTTTAATTGTGAATTAAACTCTATTGCACAGACCTTATAAGCACGAAAACAATCAACGCAGACGACGGGCCATATAAACATTTATTTCTCATATTTCCTTTCAACGGATCTTTTTGCTTCAATTTTTTATTAAAGAGCTGCAGTGAATTATATCGACGGCATTTTGGCAGAGTGACTTAACCCATACTTTTTGCGAAAATGAGTTATTCTAACTGATTTATGTATCTGAGGCAAAAACATCACTTGTTAAAATCGACGATTCACAAAATGTTTATATATTTATGTAAATTATAATAAATTAATATTTTTACGGATAAATTCATCCGCGATGTTCAACCAAAGTGAATAATGTAAATTAACCTTAACGTATACGTACAACGTGAAGGTCAAATACATAATGTCCGATTATTTCGAAAACGGTGTATTTAATCGAAAATTTCAGAGGATGATGTTTGATAGAAAATTTTATGACGATTCTAAAACATATTTCATATTAACGTTCCGATAATTAATAACGTGGATAAGTAAGTCGGTTTAAAATTTTTGATCGGCCGAAACGAGTTAATCGAATTTTCTGCCTAACAAACTTGTCTTTCGTATTTTCGATATTAGCAAATAGACAATAGACAATAGACATAGACAAATAGCTTTATCTCCTATGGAAATTCTCTAATAAAATTAAAAATAGGTACGATAAGCTCAACTAAATTCGTGATATGAAGCTGTTTTGTACCTTAAGTGCCCATTTAAGAGTGAAAACAATATTATCATGTTGAACTCAGGATTATGATATAATAATAAGTGATTATTTTATTCATTCGGAACGTAAAAATAATGTAATATAATTCCGTGACACTATACAGGGTATGTTACGACTAGTTAACATTTATGCATGTACAGATTTAAAATTTTAAGCATGCATTTTAGAAAGTATGTTACATCGAATGCTGTATTATAAATTAAACAAAATACCGGACGTTCAGAAAAAATGCCAAGCTTGTTATTCGAAAAATATCAATATCCTATGTTAGGTAGTAATTTTAAATAACAACCCTACATTTTTGCATTTAAAATGGTTTTGTTTCAAAAGTTCGTTTATTAAGTTAAAATGACTATAGCTTATCCAAACCTATATGATATTAACGTCATCAATAAAAAGTTACTAGATTGTTTATTTGTAATTCGGTTTAAAGTTTGGAAAGTGACATATTCTAGAGATGATTTATTGGCGCACATATTAGATGACATAAAGACTATAATTTATTAGAACTGTCAAAATACGAAGTGGGAGGTGACAGCACTGTGTGAAACATCATCTTCTAGTAACCTTTTATTGATGACGTGAACATCATATAGATTTGTGTAAGCCAGAGTTTTTATATTATCTATAAAAAACTAACTAAAAACGTTTTGCATCCGACATTGCTATGTATAGGTAATCCCAACTGCATCATTAAGAGTACGTAATGATATCGATAACGATATTCTTCAATTTCTAAATCAAATCGAATAATATTGCGAGTTTACGAACTCTAGCGGTTTTAGGTGAAATATGTGGAAACATCGTCATTTTAAACATTTATTTTGAATTATTCGTTATTTTTATGGAAATATATAGATTTTTGTTGCACGAGTTATTATAAGTGACAATTTCAAAACGAAGGATACAAAACAAAGTGCTCATTAATCTCGGAAGCATAGCTACAAATTAAAAGAATGATTTATACTGTAGACCTTATCTAAAACAAACTGAATTAATTTATAGATAAAACCGCCATTAATTAAACAAATTTAACTGTAGGCACGTTTATTAAAAGAAACCAATTTCCCGATTATTACTTCTTTTCTTTTTAAAATTGATCAGGTATTAGATCAAACAATATAAGTGGCGTTTCAAAAACCAAGAGTGTGTCATATCCACATTCTGCTTTTCTTCGATATAATGCTAGTTTTATTCTGATGCGATTGTTATTTTATTTCGTTGTTGCCACGAAACAAAATGTTCGATATTTTAATATGAATTAAATCATCGAGAAATTGCAATAATACTATAAACTTCTAATACTAACGTTTTCATAAATGTTTGAAGTGGAGTTCCAAAGAACCAACGTTTTATGAAGCTCTCGATAACATGTCATAATTCTTTTACCGATCCATATCTGCATCTAACGGATTTGTATCCGGTGATTGCTCTGGCCATTCATCTGATGTGATAAAATTCGTAAAATTTACTATATTAGTGTTGTATTTTTTTATCCTTGAGCTGAAACAGAATCTTATTGAAACTTATATACAGAGTGGAACCAAGCCTCTCACACCTAAACTATTTGCTTTTTGAAAAAAATAAAAATTGTAGGTTATATAAGAGAAAAAGGCACATCTTTGGGAGTTATCAGTTGAATAATCAATTTTATCATTTTTGCGTATGACGTCATGACTTTCTTCTTTTAAATGAAATCCCCTATTATAAATGCTTCTATTAGAAAATACATAAATCTATACAAGAACATCTATATACTACAAATAATCTAGTTGATAATAAAATTGAAATAAACTGCAGTTAAGCGCGTTCTATCGTACAATGTCTGTCCCCTTAAAAATTAAACTTAGACTAGACTACAAGTTAACAAGTACATATAACTATTAGTAGATATAAAAAAAGGTAGTTAAAATACAGTATAGTTAACTTAATTTTATCTGAAGTCTTGTAGAACTGGCCTTTAATCAAGCGTAGGTTCTGTGTAAGTTAAACATTTAAGTCTTTATTTAAAATTACACTTTGTTCGATATTCATCAATATATTAAAAATAGGAATAGGAACCAAGGTATCACATAGCTGCTGGGAAAATGTACATTTATTTCAGTTAATATGAAATCATTTCAGGTACTTAGGTAGTCTAATATGTATATTCAGGTGCTATTTCGCTCGCGAACGATGCACAAGACCATTTAAATGAAATTCAGCAATCCAACCTGGAAAACCGCTTTATAGCGCATATTACCAGACCACGTTAACTTTGGACCAATAAAACAACACCTTCACTTTTCGACTACCAACTATTAAGATATTTCAAAACGTCACTCGTCGGTAATCGAGCATTTCCATTGAATTTCAAATAACTATTTTTCTGTTTCAACTGTTATCGTTTGAAAAATTGTCAACTTTCGGGATTAAAAATTTAATTACCTATAGTTACTTACATTAATAAAACTTCGATACTTATGAGTAAATGTTAAATCGAAATGACGTGCTTAGAATGTGTTGGAAACGCTAAGTTTTACGACTGCTACTACAACGATGTAATATCGACTGACCAATGCAAATTAACGGCTGCAATAGCGATATACGATAACGGCATGTTCGGCCGTCCATTTCATTACTGTGTCCAGCTTGGTTTCATGTATATGTTGACACAAATGCTAATGACGTCCACGAAATACTATTGCAACGAATTTACAGATATATGCAGAATATCCTTTGTATCGAACGAAAACACTCAATTTTGAAGTTTATTAAAATTGTCGGCAAGCTGGAAATTGCAACCTGTGTTTACAAATTTGCCATAGGAAATCGAAATTTATATGGAATACGCGATACAGCGTTGTTTGTTATCAATAAACAAACATGAATTTTTGAATTAAAAAAAAACGCTTTCAGTTCGTAATTATTTAAATTAATCGAACTTCTAATTGTATATTTTATTATTAATTTAAATATAAGGATAACAATCGAATATAAAAGTATTTAAGTAGGCGCTTAGAAACCTATCTTCGTGTAGGCGGAATGGGGCAAGTGGACATGGCCAACTGGGCGCAGAGACAAGTAGGAGCAAAAATTATTACCTGTACCCGTTTAGTCGAAATAAATTCACGTTAGATGAATTAATGTAAATGTGCAATAAAAAGAAAACATATTTGCATTAACCTAATCTAAGATAAACAATGTAAAAAAACAAACAACAGAAGTTATATGTACAAGTAAGTTTACTGTTTAACCGTCGCATTTTCCGTGCCAAAAGAAATCGGATCTGCGCATTTTATACATCCCTCTGCAAACTACCTACCTATGACCGACCCGATGCGGATCGATATTTAGTTTTAAGTAAAACTCTCAAACTAAAAATAAGTAGCATAAATTGAATGTTCACCGACCATTGGGGAATTGACTCGCGCACGATAGTACCTTATATGGGTAGGCGCGTAAGTGTTATCCTTTGGGGTCGCTGTAAGGATGTCGCTAGGAATACCAAACTCCCGGGAACGACACGGCGTCGAGTCGATATTGTTGCCTCTTGTTCAACGTTTTATTTAACGCGGGTCGTTTAATCGAAAAATAAATAAGTTATTTAATTTTACACATTGTAGTATCAAATTCGTCTAAAGCCGGTTTTACATAACGTTTGCGTCGTTCAGCTACGGCGACTCTTGCAACACACAATCAGAGTGGAGTCTCCGCTCTTATTGACTGTCACAAATTTCGCTGTTGCCGAACGACGTTATGTAAAGCCGGCTTAACACTTTTCTCCGTCATAATTTTATTTGTTTCTATAGGTTATCCTCTATATCGATGAACGCAATTTATCTAATTTCAATATGTTGTATCTAATCACGAGTTTTCCTTTTTCTAAAACATGTTAATAAACACCAGTTAAACATATATTTTTTAATTGATTATTTTCTATCCGGGTAGTAAATTATTAAAATGACCAATTTTTAAGTTGATAGAAATTATTTAAGAGTAGATTAACTTTGTAGAATTGCAAAGCTATTTTATGGAGTAACCCTAGATTATCTGTTTTAACTTTCTCGATAGCGTTGTATATCAAAGGATGTCAAATTAAACTTGTTCATTGTGATAATTGATACCTACATACTGAAATTACTTTCTTCATCAAAAATACTCAACAGTCTTTGCTTTGTATTATTTGTATTAATTAAATTAGAAATCGAACTTGAGACCTTTCTAAAAATATGTGAAATTTCAGACGATTTATTTACACAATATATCCTATTATTAAACAACTACTGTATGTCCGATGATGAAATAAAATTTGCAGTTACGCCAACTCAAGCATCACAAGACATTTTTTATTTGAAAAGTGAATATTTCAGTTTGTTTTAATCATTATAAGCATTTTTTTCATACTTTTATAAATATGATTTATATCAAAGTAAATATCTACTGTTTTATAAAATAATAATAAATAATATACATAAATATATAATACGTATATAATACGTGCAGTTTCTTACGAAGTTACACTTATGTATTTAATGTACAAATTCGACTTACGTAAAATTCAAGTTACGTAAAGGTTCACGGAACGCATTACTACTTACGTAACTCGGCGTGTGACTTTACTACAAATAACAAATAAAATAGCAAGTGTATAGCGTATTACGTACTTCCAGAGATTTTCTAGTTAAGCTTTTTATAGGTGTCATCTTGTACCATGGCTATACATATTATATGCTTAGTGTGAGACGTTTGTCGGATAATTATCCTACCGGGGGGTTTAAAACGAGTTAGACGAGCTTTAACTCGCTAATTTCGTCAACATGGCGTGGCGTCACGCGCTCTTCTTCCTTCTGCATGCCACGTTTGCGATGATAAATTCGTCAACTAATGTATAGAATCTCACGACAACTTGCACAGTTTGAAACTGCAATTTGAATAATGGAACATGCCAGTTTGAACGCAAGCGTCGACTACGTTGTACGAAATTAAATTTCACATGTTAGTAAAATTAAAATCGGTACGGTAGGTACGTTTGCAGTAACGAAGTTTCACGTCGGTGCTAAAAACGGAAACTTGGTTACAACATTAAACCGAAATAACGTATAATTTTTAATGCAAACAGAACACATATTTGCCGTGGCATAAAGTGCTCTAAGGTCATTGCATACAATCTTGTCTGGGTAAATATTGCGAAACATGTGCGGAGTGCGCTACGCTTTTAAAAGTCTGGGGACCGCAAATAAGCGTGTCCATTCCATGTTTACGGCGCCATCAGCATATAGTCTTCAGGAAAACCGTTCCTCGGGTTTTCATTTTTCAATACAAGTTTGATAAATAATAGAATTTCGCTTTATTCTTGTATTACTTACCTTCGGGACCGCAATATCGCTTCGAGATGTTTGTGATACGTAATAAAAATTTTCTCAAATATGCACCTACACATATCAGAACTAAAATATTTATGTTAAATTTCCATTATAATTTTAAATATTTATCGTTAGATTTATACAAAGCGTTTGTTAGAAATCAATAGGCAAAATAAATGTCGTTTTTATAACTACATATCGACGCAGTTTTTTCAGAAGGGCGTAACCCACAAAAAGTAAACACATTTTATATCGCCGCGCAGCTGTAATAAGAAGATACGTTTCGCGGAAATACAAATCGATTTTTCCGGTGGAAAAAAATCGGAATATTGATACCAGATTTTAACAGATGATGCCTTTCCTTTAGATGCATAAGATAGTCAGAATAACTCATTTTCGCAAAAAGTGTGGGTTACGCCCTTTTGGTAAAACGCCATCGATATGTAATTATATATTATAATATTTTTTAAAAATTAAATTATATAAGGTGTTTTTAAAATAAATGGTCAAAACTTAAGGGCACGTAAAGTCAGTCAAATTATTACGAAAATCTTAAATTTATCAACTTGTCAATTTTATCAACTTTTAACAAGAAATTATAAAACTTCAAAGTTTTCTACTAAAAAAAATATTCTCTTACCAAATTTCGATAGGATACGCCGTTTTCGAGTAATCGTTTTAAATATTTCATTACATTAATAGCAAAATAATAATTTCAACAAAAGCGCTAGTTCCTTCCTTTCAATAAAATTTGAATATTAAATTTTCAACTTTTCATAAAAAGACAGAAAATAATATCCGCGAAATCAAAAAAAAAAAAAAGAGAATTAATTTTAACAACAACACACTACAATTTTCATATTTTCTTATGATCGCCGAGTAAGAATTCAAAAGTATATATGTATTGATTTAAGAAGATAATGCCGATTCAAAAAAAAAATAATAAAAAGAGTGCTAGTGTCTCGGTCCGGTAATTTTTAAAATTAATTAAAAAAAATCGCTGTATCACAGCATGTAATTTATGACATTTGTGTAATGGATTTTGTAAGAGAGAACATTTTTTTAGTAGAAAACTTTGAAGTTTCACAATCTCTTGTCAAAAGTTGAAAAAATTGACATACAAATCAATTAGGATGATATTTACCCACTCCCCATACAGTTTGAGACGCCACCGAACTTAATTTTGAGCATTTGATAATTTTAATTTAATAAAAATAAAAATTTTATCTTAAAAGGTTCAAAAGATATCCAGGGGTAGATATAAGAAGTTCAAGGCTCTTACTCCATTAGAGGCCATTTAAAAAAACAACATATGGAGGTTTTCGTCACGCTTTGACTGGTTCTACGCACCCTCGGGCTTTGACCACCTATTTTAGGAACACTTTGTATATGTATATAAAATTAGAAAATTAAAATGCGGTGTTAATTATATATTTATATTGTTAATCTGCTTTGATGAAAACTCACGAGTCATAAAGAAATCTTCATACAATTTTATTTATTTATACCTAAGCACAATTTCGGAATTTTATCCTTTATCACGCTGTATTCTTTAAATCTTGATTCGGAAATTTTAATTAAATTACTGTAAAATTTTAAAGGCTATTAACATGTCCATATATAGGTACGTATAACACAATACTATTTAGTATAATATTCATTTACACTTCTGTTTTTCGCTCATTTAATATTAAGAATTTTACATTTAGCGAGTCACCTAATTATTGTTTTCACAATGGCCGCAATAAACCGCAAATATCTTTCTCAAAATTCCCTTTGTAATATTGCAGTGTTTATTCAGATGTTTTTTTAAATTGATGCAGACGAACCGCAAACATTAAAATTGCGTTGGTTCAGCTTGCACTTACAGACAGCTGAGTCATATTTTGGGAATTCGTACATAATTGATTATCGTGAAATGATGCATTTCTAAACGCTGTTTACGTTCAATTTTCTTTATTTTAATTTTACGCTACAACATGCGAATTCTCTATTTATGATAGTAAAGTGTTTTTAATAAGCATTATGCACTTAAATTAATTCTTTTAATCTTCAGGTGCTTCGCCCCTTTTGGCTCCCCCAAATTTTCGGATTGGTGTCAAGCGCGCGTCATCTGAACGGGCCCTTAGGCAGGTACACATGTATTAGTGGGCTCTTTAATTAATGACACTACTTCTAATCGTGTTAATTACAATCAAATCTCTCTAACAATTAGAGGATGGTATTTTAATTTTGCTCTAAATGCTTTTAACAATGAAATAACTCGAGTTATGGAAAAATTCAAGTTAAGAAGATGCCGACTTAGAGACTAATATTTGAATTGATAAAAAAATCTTTATTTGTACCAATTTTCTTGTACTAGTACAGTACAATTGACTTGTACTAAAATTATCACGCATCCTTTCCTTTTACCCTTTTCCATATAATAGATAAAACAATTTTGTGTACGAATCACGCAAGCTTCTACTGTATTTGGAGGGACATATTTTTTGCATTGTAATGCACATCATCTTCAAAGAATAAAAAACGAATCGATTCTTAGTTGTAACTCAGAATTTTATCTCTCCTCCTACAATGCAACATTGAAGAGTGGGTAAATTTTTATCTCGGACAGCGAAATTCGTAGCCCACGCATAAAGTATAATTTATCTTCGATAAACTAACAACAACTTTCCTCAAAATTATCTCCACCGTGTAGGTACCTACACATATTTCCTAACAAAACCTTGTCTTTTCCCCGAGTAGCGAATGGTCTTAAAACGTCATATCTGCCGTAAATCTAAGCAATTCGTCATCAAACATAAAAACGAAGTCATAATACAAGTCAAGTGTTTATTATTCGCTTGAATTATTAATAAGATAAATACACGTGATGTTGCAAAAGTCTCATTTAGGTTGAGCTTCGCCTGCGCTTGTTTTGCTTAAATTCGTCTTCGTACACTTAAATATTTTACTACCAAAACATTAACAGAGTTTTGTAGTGTTAAATACTTCGGTTTTTGTTATCTTAAATGTGTGTCTGCTGTCTAGACTGTTGTTAATCTTCTAGACATTAATTATCACAAGACAAATATAGTACGAAAAATATTAACAAAGTTTAAAATATTAAGTTCTCCACCTTTTGCCTTAAATTTGATATAGGAACATAAGTAACTACGTCATTATAAAAGTTGTTCGTTAATGAACGCCAAGTTATAAAGTCTATTAAATATTAAATTTCAAATTTAAGCAGATTTGGCGAAGGTAGATACTTCCATTTACAAAAGGGAAAAAACCGATAAAGTACGAAGCTAACGTATCCTATTAAAATTGTAAAATATCTAATTATAGGTTTGGTATCGAATATTTACTATAAAATATTTTATTGTTTCGAAATATTACATATTGCAACTTTTTACCTAATAGGTGCCAGATTAAAAATTGTTTCACAACTCTTAATTAATTACGCACTTAACGCACTTTTTTATAAAACATCGTTTATTAATAATAAGTTGAACAACTATTAATGTTTTGTACCTCGACGTGCTTTCATATGCAGTGACCGGCATAAAGTTGGACACAAATGGAAAACATTTTTATTTGAAATTTAAATTTATCGGAAAATGTTATTCTTCATAAAAACCTCTGCATAGTTTCAAATTCAAAATACACATTCTAAAATTTAAATATAACCTTTCGTCTACGAGGGACATTCAAAAATGTGAAATCTGCTTAAGAGCAAAGTACCTTTATTTTTGAAAATATATAAAATTGTTATTTGAAAAAGTTTTTTAGAATTGCAAGAAGATGTCAAACGTGAAGTTATAGTAACTATTTTCAAAAATATTTTTTGCCTTTTGAGCAACTTTTTTCGTTTCCCTGTATGTATTACGTAAAACAAATTTACTTAAGTGACTTATTATTGGATAACATAAAAGGATGTTATCGAATTTAACTTTCGATCAGCTGATGACTAGAAAATTATTATAATTGGAATTAACGATAAAGATAAGCGAATTTTTGTGTTCGACCATAAAAAGAACGCACAAACACGTCGTTTCAACAAAATTTATTGAATAATAAAAAGAAAAACAACGTAGTTACATACAAATGATACAAATCAAAAACAAAATTTGACATATGTAGAAAAAAATAAGTTAAAAAGTAAAAAAAATACTTTTAAAAAAGTGACTAGGATTTTATATTTGATATCTTCTTGCAATTCTAATGAACTTTTTCAAATAACATTTTTGCGTATTTTCAAAAATAAGGGTACTTTACTCTTGAGTTAATTTCATATTTTTGAACGTTCCTCGTATACGAAGATTTATAGTAAAATTTTGATATAAGCCCTTCGAAAGGCCTTTGAAATAAGCAGAGATTTTACGAAGAATAAAATCTAAAGAAATTTCAAATAAAAATGTTTTCCATCTGTGTTTAACTTTATGCCGGTTACTGTATGTAATTTCCATGATTCTGACGATATCTTTTGATTATCATGATTGAGAGTGTACAATTCCTCCTCTTATTCGTTTATTTGTAAGTACATATTTCAATTTTTCTTTGAATCATTCAGTTTTTTTTGCGCTATTACACGATCCCTTTTTTAAGTGTTAATTTGCCAAGTAAGTATCTGCAGTTGTTCATGATATGATATTCTTTGTCAATGACCTTAAGATTATTTATTCATTTTCGAAACATTTTTTAATTTTAGAGTTTCAGAGCGTAAAAGTTTTAACTGAAAAACTGTAACGGTATTGCGTATGTCGGAAACTGAGCGTTTCCGGACATTAATTTATTACAAAAAAGTGTTTAATCATTTGCCCTCAATCACATCTGAAAAGTAGCTATAATTATTCTGAAACACCATGTATATAGATGCATAATACAATTTTATCGTTTGTTATTTAAAAATGTCTATAAATTCTAAATGAAAGATTTATCGGCCGAGAAATTTCAATCACGTACAAGTGTCCTAATCGTGCTATATTTTACCATCTACTTATATCTAAAATTCATAAGTATAAAATTATAGCTAAAAATATATAAAATTCAAATTTTCTTCATAACAGCATCTTTATTTTAGCTATACAGAAATGTTTTTTTTTAACACAGAAAAGTCTTACATTTGTCCTGTGCACGAATTGCAAAATTATTAATGAAAAGATCATGACAAATCACGTTATCAAGTCAAGAATCGAATTTTTGAAGATAATAAACTAAACCGTACTTATTGTTGTCGTTACGTTTTAGTTTCTAAATTAAAAGATCAGTTTTTAATTATTTTATATTAAATAATAATATTTTATTGATTTAATATTGGATGTTAATTAACTAAAACGGAAAAAATTAAAGATTCTATGCGTTGTATTCAATTCAACTGAAATAATTTAATGAATATCGATTTACCCGTTATTTCTCAAATTATACCAACAACCTGCTAAAAGCTAGTAAAATAACATAGCCTTAGATAACAAGATGAACGAACAAGATCAATACAGCTACCTATGTGTAAATACAGATACACTGTAAAATGACGCCCCCAAAGTACAACAAAAAGAAAAACTTTTATTACTTATTGTTAGGTAACTTTCAGAAATAATTTTTGAGGATAAGTACTGCTTCGCCTCGCTCCACACTGAAAACTTTACAATAAATAAATATTTCGCCACCATAATTTATTAGAAAATGTAAACAATCGAAATTCCATAGCTACCTACCATAAAAATACTAATTGTAAAGTTCTCAAAATGTTGTTAAAGAATTATTAATTAATTTACAGTCCGTCTAACGAATTGAGATATTTGCGTCATCATTTAAGTAGATGAACTAGATGATTACGTTTTACACAGGGTTGTCAAATTATTATAAACGGGTATATTTTAAACAAGAAATATAACCTACACTTCATCCAACGAGTTGAGACACATGCGTCATTAAATCTCTACAAAAACCGTAAACATCAACTCCCTAAAACGTATCTATTTCTAAAGATGCATATGTATTAGTGTAAACAGCGGTTGGTAACGAGTTGTAGGTTAGGTGGTATACTGCGCGTACCATATATTGGACACTTGCGCCATCATGTGTCTTTATCGGAATCGTTGTTAAAGTTACGTGTAACGTATGTTTTAGTTATGTACATACTGAAAAGCATTTCACGACCGTCTGACGTCACGATTGGCAAGTTACCAACTGTCGTTGATAGGTCCAGCAAGTTCATATTATGTTTACAAACGTTTACAATAATATGACAACACTGTGCGAAACGTCACCATCTAGTGACTTTCGATTGATGACGCAAATATCCCAACTCATTCGATGGACTTTACATATAAACTTTCCAGAATATGGAATATTTAAAAAACACGATAAGAAATTGTGCAATAAAAATTCCATCGCAATTTCTTAGAAATGCACAAATAAATCGTGGAAACTTGTATTTAAAAATATTCGTTATTTTATGAATAGTGGTTAATTTATTTTTCAGAAACTTTGCTTTTTAAATATTTAGTATGGTTTTACAGCTGACATAAATTCAACGGACAGCAATTAGTGGGTACGTCTCTTCCATTATTAGTTCTCGAAGTAACTTTGTGAGTGTTGCTTCGTTAAATTTTGATGTCTATATAATATAGTTTGTGCAGAGAGAGATGGAGAGGCTTTCAAGTTTATTAGATAATTAGTTTACATTAAAATTGCAATATTGTGTTGGTATTTCTATTAAAAGTTGGGCAAATATTTACGTCTACGTCAAACTGAAGGAATCGCGCTATCTCCATTGATTAATTTTTTTATCCTAAAATAATGCAGAAGAAAGTCCGTACTTTTTTAACTGCTTAATAAATAAGAAGTTTTTCACTTGTATAATTTTTTCAGTCACTTATGTATTATCGGAAATGAAGACAAATCGAAAAATGGCCCAGTCGTATTAGCATTCGTCTGCGGAAAAATTCCCATTCCATTGTCAACAATTGTCAACATTTCAAACAATATCTCAAAAGTCCCCATCGATATCATGTGTGCAAAAACTTTTACAGGCGCTTTTAAAATGGCTTGCAAAAATGGTTTGGATGTAATTTGTAGTTTATAAAATGTGACACAGAACACAACAAATTACTACTTAACACAACTTTCTTTCGTAAGACTAGATCTTGGAGGAAGTGTTGATAATAATTTTACATCCTTATTGTATCTTGCAAATTTTATAAAGGAGAATTATTTTAAATTATTATCAATTCGACCAGTGCAACGAAGACTATCGTATCTCAAAAAATGGCAAAACATTGTTATGATTACATCACCATTTTTTGAGATAACGGTGAACGGCACAGCGGACCTCAAGAATCTCTTTTATTTAGCTTAACATCGACTTATGCGACTATAACGAAAACTATCGTAGGTTATATAATTATATTAATTTAAATTTGTCATTTGAAATACAATAGTTTTCGTTGCTCGAGTCGTATTGATACTTTGTTATGTTGAGCAACATATATATTGCTAAAATAAAGCGTATTCAACTTATAAATCTGTTGTGGATGAAATTGCGTCATTTTGAAAACCTCTGCACAATCAGGCAAATCGCTCCGTTGTTCAAAGTTTTGTTTCGCTACAAAGAATCACACATTTACAAACAAACGAACGACTGACATTTGCCAAAGTCTTATTTGACATATTCTTCAGCAAATTGTATAAGCTACATCAGAACCATTTTCGCGGTAAAATCGATATTTTACGAGATATTTGCAAAAAACTGTTTGCCAACCCTTGTTGAAGCTGTAAAAAAATTAAAAAACGATAAAAAACGGAATTCAAATTTTTGATCGTCACAACAATTTAGACTGCCAACGAGACAAAATTTGAATAGTACTATTTACAAAAATTAATTCTTAACGTTTTATTTAAGAATAATCGAATGGAGTTGTTAAAATTTATTGTGATTAGTTTACTTCTAGTTTATTATAGTTATCACAAGAGTGATTTATTTTATTTTAAATAAGTATTACAGATACGATAATATATATATTTTTTTAAACTATGTATTTAATACCTTATTAATGTTGAATTAAAAACAAATTTAATTTATTTGGGGTATCGTATGTGTATGAATTGTGCGTCGAAAAATGTTTAATGCCCAAGTTTCTCGATTGACTTTTTATTTTGCCATCTCTTTACTTAAAAAAATATTTTAATATTCTCCAGTTACTTCGCGGCATTCTTTTAACACTTCTTGTTCTAAATTTCCCCCCTTTTCTACTACATTTAATTCTTTCATGCAATTGTTGTAGTTATTTTACTAACAAAGTGAAAATAAGGCAACTGTGTGGGGGTAAAGATACGGTGCGGTTAGTTAAAAATAAGGAAAATTTTAGAACTTACCGCCAAAACTGCAGTAAGTGCTTTCGATATTAATTTTTATGAGGTTTAGTTGATGCAAGTTGATCTTTAGTCTTACGATTTATTATTAAATTAACAATAAGCTTAATTCAAGTTAAGTCAGATATAAGATGGTTTGAGAAACTATGAAAGGAGACATTTTAGGAAAAACCCTTAAATAAAAGCCCCCCCCTTTAATTTTCGACAAGGAATCGCCCTTTCATGTTTTTCACATTATTTGTGAACCACCTTATATGTATATACATACATAAATAAATATTCAGATATTCAGCTGTTAATAGCAAACTGAATTTGTGAAATTCGGTAAATAATATAACTAGAACCCCGTGCGGGTTGGCGTTGTAACAGGTTACCTAAATGCAAAAGCAACTGAACGTTATCAGCGTAGAAATAACACAGAGCGAACCGTATAATAAAAATTTATGATCAGTTTCTGATACTTTGATACTTACTGAATAATCACGTTTAGGAGAAAATGTCATAAATTACAAAATATGTACTTTTAGGAACAAATTGTCCGTAATATATATTGTTATGTACTATGATCAAAAATATGTACTTTTATATAAAATAAGACCGAGTCCGACAGTTGCTAATAAGAAATGTTGACAAGTTTTCACTTATAATAGTTTCAAATTAAAAACACTAAAAATTAACATTAATCCCGAATATATTTTAACAAATTATATTTATAACCATTAAAAATTTCATATAATAAAATTTATCTAAAGATAACCGTTATTAATTTATTATGAAGTCAACCTTGTAGTGTTTATTTATCGGCGACTATTCCTTTGTTGTTAAAGTGTAAATAATATATATCAATTATCATAAGTCATAATTACCTCGGGCAAACAAATTATTCATCCGTAGGTACGCAACGGACGAGAGAATTCCGTGGAAAAACATTAAAACATACATTTACAAACAAGTTTATTAGGTATGAAGCTGACAATGAGTTTTAACAACTTATTTTACGATTTTTTTTACATAAATATAAGTGCATTAGTAAATACACATTTCAACATTCAACAAGTGTTTAATTTTTCCAAGAAAGAATAGGTTAGAATGAACGTTAAATGTTTGAATAAGTTCTACTTATTTTTGAAAATTTAATAAACGCGCTTGTAGATCAGGCCCTTACTTATTTAATTTAAAAATATTATTATTGTTATTCTAAAAAGTACAAGTCATTAAAACAATCAAAATCTTCAAGCTCAAAATTCAAATTTATTTTTAATCAATTATCTAATAAATAAACTTTATTAAAGTTGCAATAGTTAAGTTAAATTTTACATAAACGCTTTCTTTCATTTATGTAAATTAATAAAACTATTATTGAAAAAATATTATTTCCAGAACTCAATATACCGGGTGTGCCAAGTTTTGTGGCCATGGTAAAAATCGCGATTTCTGAGTGAAGTTAATCAAAATTTGTAGTAATGATTCTATATATCAGGGGCAGCAACATGTTTTTTTAATTTTTTTATTGATTTATGCAACGAAGGCCTTTGTTTTTTTTTCACTTTTCTAACAGCAAATATTTATTTATTTATTTTATTTTGGATTAGATGCATGGTCGTGCTTGCATAATTACTGTTTACAGAAAAAATGGTGTAGGTATTAGAAAACAATAACAATGTTGAAGATGGTCACTTCGAAAATGCAGATGTTGATGTTCCACGAAATGATTTATTAAAAGAATGAAAAAATATAAGAAGAAGAATTATTATAGAAACTTATTTTTAAATATACTTTATTGTGTAAAAAAATGTGCAGTATTTTCAATAAATAAACCTCCGTATTGCTGTTTTTATGAATAATTTTTCGCCCACCTTTCTTTTACAATGTTATTGTACTTTTTATACACACAAGAGAAAAATTTAAAAAAAAATGATCTGCAGTTTGCAGAAGTCATTTTACACAACATAAACTCTTAAATTGGTATAAAAATTAGTAATTATAAATTATTATGATCAAAAGGGCTTTTTTAAAATTTAGTTTTAATATAAAAGTTTGTATTATAAAAAACAAAGCCCATATAATCCATATAAGTAAGCGCTTGATGTACGAAGATATAATGAATACGAGATAAATAGTATGTAGTACTACCTACATATGATTATTAAGCAAGTATAAGCTGGGATTTGCACAACGTAAACTGTTATTAATATTTAGATTGTATATTTAGCACGATATATTCGTAAGAACCAGAATGTTAGATTAATTAAGTGGAAGTGCATGTTGTGTGTGAATTACAGCAATTAAACTAATATTTGCCGATGAATTAGGATGCTGGTAGTCAATTTAAGTGTTTGCAAATAGACATTTCCAAGTAGTTTTTTGTCTGATAAAATATTATACCTGCAATTATTTAATTTTAAGCAAAATTTAGCAAATCAGTAGGTATTGGAATTTTTTTGAAAATATGAAATAGCCTTTTATAACTACACAGAGTGTTCATGAAATGGTGGGCAATATCTCCGGAACGGACGTGTATAGTACGTTAAAATAATACCATAAGCACCTATATTTCTTTTCTTACGACTATGACGCGACGCGATATCGACGCTGTTCTACTCATTGTGAAACATTAATCGCCAAATTTGAAAAATGAAAATTGATGTTTTTAAAGAAGATTTTTAGGTATTTCTTATTGGAATTTAATAATTTTTGGTTTATGTTCGTAGTAAATGAAGGTCGGAGCCAAATAAGATATGCACTATCCCTAATCCATCTAATCACATTTTTTTAGATTGACTTTTTAAATGTTTAATAGAATTTCCAGATTTCCCAAACATTTTAAGGTCACTCTAAAAGAGTAGGTATTATTTTATTTTACTTATTGATTGAGGTGTTATTTTTAAAGATTCCAATAAACGAAAAGTACCTTTTCATTATTTCTTTCTTATAACCTTTTATAAACGTTTGAAACATCAAACATAAATTAACAAAACAATTAGGTGAAACATGACACATGACGTGTCATGACCTATATTTTATTTTTCACACCTTATCATATTTTGCGCGAAAAATTATAATAAATGCACAATATGAGCAGCACCCATTCTTATATATCTACATTTTTAAAAGTACGTTTCTGTTTAAAGTATAATTAAAATTAGGTATATCTTTGGACACCTCTTGCTCTCTAAGTGTGATTTCCTCGAATATGATTCACATATTAATTACTGAATAATTTATTAATAGGTACATAATTTAATATTTCTTATATTTTAGGTCACTTAAAAGAATTAACTTTTAGTTATCTATTAAAATAAGTTTTGCAGATTAATTTTGATAAAATAAATATTTTTGTTACGAAACTATTTTCTATTCAGATGTATATGAGAAAATTACATTTTTATCATCACAAACACAAAATTTAAAATTAAGAAGGCGGTTTATAACAATTTTCTCCATAGATAGCGTTACGGTAGTGAAACAGACAAATTTTTATCTATATTTCACTTTTATACTGCATAAGATATTTATATCCGCTTACGCTTATCTGATAGACAAAACTTCAACTTAGGTTATGACAAAATTTTGTTGCAGAATACGACGCCGTTTTTAAAATATTGAAAATGTGCAGTTTTTTAAATTTCATAACGATTTTTTTTTTCTGACTTAGTTATAATCATCACGAATCTAAATCCAAAGTATAAATTCTGTTTTCTTCACCGTTTAAATTTAGCGTATAAATTTGTAAAATATATTTGACAACTGAATGACAACAGTCAGTTTCACTTTCCGAATTCTTAAAAATCTTTAAAGGGAATATACTCGAGTAAGACGATTATCAAATTAATAATAGCAATAACTCGAAAATTATTGATTTTAGGAAAAAAAATTATTTAGGTTTTTTGTTTGTTTTAATCTTACCTACCCTTAGTTTTTTTCCGCGATGTTAATTCACTAACACACTGTATACAGTGACCGGCATAAAGTTGGACACAAATGGAAAACTATTTATTTGAAATTTCTCAGAAATTTTTATTTTTTATAAAAATCTCTGTATAGTTCCAAACTAAAAATACGCATGTCAAAATTTGAATATAACCTTTCGTTTACAAGGGACGTTCAAAAATATGAAAACGGCTCAAGAATAAAGTACCCTTATTTTTGAAAATACACAAAAAATTTATTTTTAAAGTTTTCTTAAAATTACAAGAAGATATCAAATACGAAGTTATAGTCACTTTTTACGAAAAAAACTTGTATTCCTTTTGGCCTATTTTTTTCCTTTCCCGGAATGTATATATTATTTATGTAACAGCAAAGATTAGCGATTCTAGTAGTTTTATAAAGATAGGACACTCAATAAGAAATTATGAAAACCAAACAAGGATAAAGAAACAACTGATTTAAAGGGTCAGTGCGCAAACTCACCTCCTATTTGAAAAGTGCGTTACGTATTGGTACGTTGCCAAGTTTATTATCAGCTGGTGTTATACATAACCTCAAGAACAATTAAACGCATTAATAAAACCAATCAAATGTAGGAATGTTTAGATGTGCTTAGTGAAGTGCTAAAGGTTAATATGTCTAAAGGTTAATGTAATCTTATTTATCAATGCTGTGAACAGCCCTAGTGTGCTTAACCAGTACCTCTAAAAATTAAAAAAAAAAAAATTCATATTTTGTATATCAAAGGAGCAGCGCGTGAGTGTCCTATATATAGTATATATTGATGGCATTTTGCCAAAAGGGCGTAACCCACACTTTTTGTGAAAATGAGTTATTCTGACTATCTTATGCATTTAAATGAAAGGCATCATCTGTTAAAATCTGGTAACAATATTTCGATTTTTTTCACCGAAAAAATCGATTTGTATTTCCGCGAAACGTAACTTCTTATAGCTACGCGACGACACAAAATGTGCTCTCCTGTGAAATTTACTTTTGTAGGTTACGCCCTTCTGGAAAAACTACGTCGATATAATCTTTGATATAACGAAGATGATAATAATAATAGATAATAGATTTTAGCTCGGACCCATACTATAAACCATCGCCTTAACCAATGTTTAGATACAGACCAGACAAGCGCAACTAACGCTAAACAAACAACGGTGCACTGTTTGCAATATTACTATCTATAGTTGACACTGAAACGTTTGCTTGTGTACTTTCTTAAAATATATATGTGTGTGTATAGGTATAATAGCTATTCCATCGTCGGCGTCGTTATCATTAGTTAGGTATTGATTATTTGTTCAATGGCAGACAAATAAATTTGTATCTCAGGTACTAATTATAATTAAAACTAAATATTATTCGATGTAAGTAACTATGTATACAATAGACTTCGCTTGTAAGTTGTGTCTAGTTCTAACATAAGTGTATACATTTATCGAATAATTACAGAATTTTTTTACGTCGATTTTTATGAACGAATTCTGAAGATCGTTTAAAAATAACGTATTATGGGGAAAGCATATAAAATGAGAACGTCTTAAAGAGGTTTTACTGTATTTTATTTGTTTATTGTTGGGCCAAAAGGTTTACGTAGGTGGAACTCCCATATACCAATTGTGATTTTGTCTATAATTTGATAGTTTCGATCTCGCAGATAAAGATCTTTTACTTGTCAAACGTACGTGTCAATTGTTTTGCTTCTCTATCCCGGAAGAACACGGGTATTATCAATTTTTCGCTTTAAAAATCTTATATTGACCTCAACCAGGTTTGAATCGACAACCTTTAGACATTGAAAGTAAGCATGCTAACTGTTACGCCACTACGGCCCATCATTTAATAAACCGTATTTACATTGGCGGCAGAAATTAGAAGATATCGCTAAATCGCGCAATGATAATAAAAGCTGAATATTCGAAACTATTTTACCTAATGGGAAAGTAAGAACAAGATGAAATTAAAACAACTAAACGCCTAATACAATTACTTAAACAAAACATGACTAAAACGTTATCGACGAATAATCTATCTCGGAATCTTGGAAAGGTAATTCTTTTAGTAGCAAGACGTCACACAAATATTGTTTTACTCTAACCGTAAAAAGCTCTCAAAGTTTTGAAGATGTTAGTCTGAATAAAATAAATCCAAGAAAGCACTTAGTCCTCAGAGGAATAGTGTTGATTTTAGCACAATGGCGGTGATTGGATTTGAAACTGAAAAATAAAATAGTCTCTCGAGTTGTAAGTTCAGGTCCGCGATGACTTAGCTTGGTTTCCCTCAACACAAAGCAATATCCGTCGCTATTGTTACACGTTACGAAAGGAAATTTCAATGTAATTTTAAAAGAAACACTTTAAAATGCCGGTTATAAAACTACGAAGTGTCGCAGACGTACCCTCACATTTTTCCCGCAAACACTTGAATAAAGTTCAAGGGTAAAAATTAAAATGCATGAGATTAATCCATTTAGTTCGGAGCAGGAATTGTAAATTTAGATTATGTCCGGAACAAAATTTATTATCGCTTCCAATACATGAGGGAAACCACTCTTTGCATTACAATCGATTTTAGTGAATTTATGTTGTGCTATGTGACACTATAAGTATAAAGCCGATAATTAATTATTTGACGAAAACTCTAGACGTTAATTCAGTTAAGTAAATGAATTTTCATCTTGAAGACATTCTAAAAAAGGTAATTTTGTAAAATTTCACGAAACCTCATCGAAAAACCGTTTATAGATCAACGTTTTCATCTTTTTAAACAATTAAAAATAATTCTCCAATCGCATTTTAATGTTGTCACTTAAAAGATAGAGGTTTAAGTTTGAGAATAAATATTTTACACACTTGCGCCATCAACGTTGGGCGAGATAATTTATCATATCCCCCCCCCACTTGTTTTTTATTTGGAGATGTACGCACATTTTTCAAAATTCACTTGCAATTGAAATATATTTTTAACAATCGTACCCGGCAATAATTATACATTAAACTATAGATATTAATAAAATAACCCGTGTAATAATTGTTAGAAACGCATTACATCGACACGAAATCCCGCAGTAAGCTTTTAAGTGCCCGTACCTCGCATGCACGTTAATGGACATTGCATTTAGTGTAGCTAAACAATTCCCTGTACAATACATAGCATTAAATTCAAACGTTGAACAATACGAGCAACATTTATGTGGCATTAGTTAGCTGGGCAATCGACTGCAGGGTAGCCAACTGTCTACGGTCAGGAGTAATAAGTTCTGTAGAGTGAAAGAGAATATAAGTACGTGTCTTGCTCGCAACAAATAAACGATACAGCCGTTTCGTCCCAGCTGTGATCGTGCAGGTTAAATACTGAAATCTTCAAGTCCTTTATTTTACCTGCTGCAATGTAATGACACCATTTGTTACTTACCCTGATTTAATGCTGCAACAGATTTGGTCTTAAAACCCTTTACAATGATGTACGACCGTATCTTAAAGTATCACGTAAAGCGTGACCGCTTTCTTGCAGAATTGAGGGATTTTCTTAATTGATTTACAGAATAAATACCTTAAATATTAAAATTTCTTGTTTATTATACGGAAGGTACGCCAATAATAAATCTTTTCATATACCGCTCAAAGCATCATGTTTAGAATATAAATTAACATTATATTCTGAAGAGTCTCTCTAACAGTTATACTCTCTTATACAGTCGTATGTACATTTGATTAAATTTAATAACCACTAAATCGTGTTTATTTCCTTAGAAACAATTGTTGCAACATTTACGGCTGGTAGACTTTAGCATCGATGTTCTTTACTTTTTAATCACTCTGTATAACACAAATTTTAACCTGTTGCCATTAACATGACAAATTACTCTGTTAAACTTAACCGATAATTTAATTGGTCGATTTTCTTTTAGAACTATTTTAATACCTTTTGTGTATACTGAGATTTGCGAGATACTCCATAAGGATATCGGTGTTAAATACATACCCACTTATTTCTCAACTATTTGCTTCCCTAATTATTTCACTGCATAAGGGTACTTAAGTTTTTAATGGAGAAAAAAAATCCTTTATTCATTGATGTTACTATTTTCTTGATTAAATTATTTCTGAAACTAAAAAAACTACAGAAATTAAAACATTGTTTTTAAATAAATCAACATTGCCACGGAATTATGAAATCCGCCCGAAAAGGATCTCATTAATAAAAAATTGTAGTTTATATTTAAAAACTTATAACCTGAAGAAAAGGAAAGAAACTTAAAAAAAAAGAACTTAACATTGTTTCAATGAATTATTTAACAACAAATATATAGCTGATCCAAACCTATATCATATCACGTCATCAATACAAGGTTACTAGATGATGACGTTTTACACAGTGCTGTCACTTCGCACCTCGTATTTTGACAGTTCTAATAAATTGTAGTCTTGCTTTATATCATCTAATATGTGCGCAAGTAAATCATCTACAGAATATGTCACTTTCCAAACTTTAAACCGAATTACAAATAAACAATCTAGTAACTTTTTGTTGATGACGTGCATCATATAGGTTTGGATGAGCTACAGTGCAGTCGATCTGTCGTTAAAAAATGAGCTACCGCACATTTTGAGTAGGCGGTCGATTTTTATTTTGGGTTTTGTAAATTGATTTTGTCTTTGCTTTAGAAGACTGTACTTGGAAAATGCACTGCAGATGAAAACTGTGTGACGAGAGTGTACTTTTGAATGTGCCTTAATGGTGACGTGGATCAATAAAGATCCTTGAAACCCATTTAGGAACAATAGCAATTCTCCCTAGTTTTGTTAATTATTAATGTTACGCCGAAAAGTTATTAATAAAAATTATAGGGAATTGTATTGCTGATCTACAAAAACGCTCTTTATAAAATGTTTGTCAGACTCAGGGTTGCGGAAATAAAAACTAGTTGCACCCTTATTTTCAAGATGTCGATGTCGACCGAATGACAATGACGCCAGACCCGGAAACTCACTTTTGCACTCACTACCGACCGCGACTCTCCTGCAAGATCCAGAAACAAGTCGCTGTAATCGTGATTGACTGTACTAATAATCCCTTAATAATTTAATACTATCTAGGTTCTAATGTCAAAATAAAAATAACAGTTGTCAGGTCGCATAATGATTTTTGTAATTTAATTTAATTATTTTAATCAATAAAGTTACCTTCAAGCTTCAAACCGCGTGCCGTATTTTGGGGTCTTGCGGCCCGCGTACTTGACACCACTGCACTGCCTTAAAGCAATACAAGATTGAAGACTAAACACAAGTTATTCTTCATTAAGTGGAATGCAACTAGTTTTTCAAAGAAAACTCTATTTTTTAAATGATACTTATGTGGAGCGCCCTATTATTTAAATAGACCAAATTAAATTTAAATTGCCAATTAAATGATGTGCATAACGTCTACCTTTTATTATCGAATAAACCACCAATTAAAAGAAAATGTTTTAATAAATGATATTTTACAACAATTATTATTTTAAATAAGTTGACCCTGTTTTAATACGGAATTTGACATAAGAATTGTATGTATTTTGACCCGTAGAATCCGAGTATCTAATACTGTGCAGAAAATTTCTTTTAAAACTCGAGATATAAGCTCATTTCGATGATACCCGAACCGCCTAATTATTTCGTAAACGCTACATTATAGAGAAAAATGTTGCGAACAAAAGTTATAAGATTTTAAATGATACATCGGACAGTGATATTAGTATGACCTTGAACAGCGTTGCCAAGGTCACGCGAAGATCACCTTCAATATTTTAAATAGAACTCCCTATTTTTTCTTCTACATTCTTAGAGATTATCTAGAAAGCTTTTCAAAACACTATAAGAAAGTATTTTTTTATTTTGTACTTTTCGAGGCCTGCAAATTTCGAGTCACCATTGTAGTGTTACATATTTTCTGATTCGTTCGACGAATTAAGTTTAACCTTCAGTCGCTGTAAACCAGAGTATTCGAAATTTCAGCCTTATAACTCGTAAATCACTTAATGGAAGCATACTCTATTGTAGTGTTTTAAAAATTCTAGAGATAAGCTATAAGAATATGTTGTGAAAAATAGAGGGTTCAATTAAAAATATTGAAGGTAATTTTTACGTGACCTGACAACGCCGTTCAAAGTCGTAGTAATACCACTATCTGATGAATCGTTTAAAATCTTATAACTTTTGCTCACAACATTTTTCTCTAAAATGTCACGTTAATGGGGTGGTCCCGGTGGTCTGAGATACCTGGTATATTATACACACTGATTGTGATTACTAATTAACTTTTCTTAAGAAAAGTAAATGGATAATAAGCTTAATAAAGAAAACGACAATATAGTATTATAAAAAAGTTGCAACCTATTCCACACTATTTAATTGCTTTTGTTATAAATCGAAAAGTGTTTGTTATTAAAAAAACTACATACTTCAATTATAGTAGCTATAAAAAATGCTATCCTTTTCGGGATTAATTATTATTGAATTAAAAAAAAATAAACATCAAAAATTGATCCAACGTACCCCCCACTCGCCCCTAAATATTTTATGCAATCGAATGATGTTCATTAGATAATTATGTAAATTCATTGTGACGAAAATTCCATGTGAAGTCGAAACCCTTCTTTGAAATTAAATTGAAATTTTTAAAAACAATTCTAAAGGCACATTGAATCAATAAAATAATTAAATACAGTTAACCCTTAAATATACGTACGAACAATAAGTAAATTAGATTAAAATCTATATATTCTAATAGCATACGTTTTATCGTTGAATAAACGATCATCGAAATCGATTTTTGACCCTTAAAATGTTTTAATGTCAAGGTCGGTCGTCTACGAATCGATTAAAAAGGTTAGCTGTTTACGAAAGCTCCAACATTAACTTAATTATTCACGTTGATTAAAGTATGAATTTTTAATACGTCTGTTGCGTGTTTCAAGTACAATGGTACAAAAAAGAATCAATAACGTCTGGCTGTATTTTATTTACATTCACAGTAATGAATGTAATTTCTTTGTCAATTCCATAATACGTATCTATTACTAGGTCAATGATTCGATCGAAACTGACCTACGCCACACAATTCACCTCTAAACGATTGTTATAAAAAATTCATGTCCTTTAGAACGTTACGTAAATGTTAACCGGTCCCTGCACCGCAATGTTTCATTCATGTTATTTTGGGGGCGGTCGATACCAGACGTCGGTCGGCCTAGTTGAGCCTATTTTGGCTATGCTCAAGGTACGTAAGTACTTCTGACGTCTAGCCAGTTTCATAGATACACACCTCATTTAACCTCTATGTTCTGCAAAATCTCATTTATCTACATTACCGAGGGTACACGTTTGTAATGTGCAAATGCGATAGTCAGTTTAGGTGACGTTGCTTTTAAAGGATCTATAAATTTTTATTATACAGTCAATATCGTTTATAATGGCTACGATTATAACGACCAACCGAATATAATTATCAGATTTTACCCTCAAGTTTGCTTTCCTATTCTAAAAAACAACAAAACGTATCTATCGGTTATAACGACAGAGTTTTAAAACGAAATTGCGTTTGGTTATCGATTATAACAACCGATTTGCAAAAAAACTGAAACGTTTTTATTTTCACGTTTGGTCTCCCATTCGTTACGTACCTAGGAGGTCGTCATGAACGATTTCGACTGAATTATGACAAAATTTAATTCGCGTTCTTAACGACCAAGCGTTGATTTAAACTGCGTATATATTACTTATATTTATTTGAAAACTAGTAACATGCGGATACACAAAATTATTTAACCACCTATCAACTTAAAATTGATAGGTTCACAAAAATAACTAACAAAATGTGTACAAAAACTTGTAATTTTAAAGAATAGAAAAAGGTCCTTGTGTTATCTTTATACAAGATGTTTAAAAAAAAGATATAAAAGCAATTTTCGTTTTCGATAGCCGATTTTTTGTTTTATTAAGTCTCTCGACGTAACTTTTTTGGATTCCTGTATTTTGCACTTCGAACTTTTGGAGTTACCTACTTAAAAAGTTTCAAGTTCAAGTTTGAATCTTCGCGGATTAGGAGCTAAATGCTTGCCAAGTAAACGAAAGGTTGCGGGTTCGAATCCCGCTGAAACACCATGAATGTTTGTAAATGTCCCACAATTTCTAAAAATACCAACAAACCCTCGCCAACAGTACCTAATAATTGTTTTCTGCTCCCATTATTTGCATTTTTTCGATTAAAATCTTTAGGTAGTAAATTATTTAAGACTTAAATAGCTCGCGATCGTTCTTTCTGCGGCAATCTTACTCGACAGTTAACAAATTGACTTTAAACCCGATTGACGATTTGACTTGACATTAATAAGTTTTAGTAATGGGTATATAAATAATTTAATAACAGTAAAAAAATGTAATGTTATATTTGCGATTATGGCCATTGTTCATACGACGATTTGCTGCACTCGCCTGCAGCTCGTGTCGGCTCATGTCGTGTGTCACCTCATTCTCGTTAATAATGACTATCAAAATCGCTTCTATATAAACAATAATACATAATAAACATAAGAGTATTCCAACGTTAGCTTAAAGTTCATCCGCTCCGCACATCATAGCCTTCATTTATCTTACTACAGACTCCTGCTTAAATTTCTAGTGCCTTTCAAACTTTTTCTTTGTGTTTGATTGTAAGTACCTACTTTTATAAATTATTATTTTCTTGTTTAAATAAGCAATAATATTCAGGGACGGATTAATCTATTTTATATTAATTCTTATGGAAAAATGGTTTCAGTTTTCGAACAAATCGATTTTCGAATGGTCTTTATGTCCAAGTCACACCGAGCGGATGGTGCTTACGCTACAGACGGGTACATTCGGCATGCAAACTGAAAATTTCTTCCCTTTATTGACAACTCTCGGTGGGTCAATCTATGTGTTGGTAGTTGAAAACCAAGATATTTTAATTCTATCTTAACTTGTTTAAAATGATGGTCGTTTTTATTTTATGTCGTGCGCCAGAGGTTTTCGAAAAACGACATATTTCAGTTATGGTTGATTTCACATCTCTGGAATTCAAACTATTAATTTTTGGCACATTTCATATTGCGATTACAAAAAATTCAAACATCGGAAGGGTGAATTTTAGGGATGTTTTAATCCTTCCCTAAAAATCACCTTTCCGAAGTTTGAAGTCTTTGTAATGTCAAGTTTGGCACGAAACTTCGGGCATAAGGAAACAAGATACAAAAAATAACATACGTAACAAAAATGTAGTATGAAGTATGCAAAAAATAATAGGTTTTGCTTCAGAGCTGTGAGATAAACCATAATTCAAATATAGCGGTTTCTGCAGACCTTTATAAACGCAAAAATTGGCGCACGGCATGAAATAAGAACGGTCGCCATTTTTAAAACAACGTATAGGGTTCATCGACAACAAAATAATATAAATAATAAATAATAAATAATATATATAATATATATAAATAATATAATATGTTTAGTTCGAATGTTTAAATTACTATAGTTACCAATAAATATGTGAGTCTTGTTAAAATAAATTTAATATTCCCAAGTTTTTTTTCGAAATCAATTCCAACCCAAATATAAAACAAAAATTGTCAGAGGATAGCAAATTAAAAAACAATAGTCCAATAAGTATCCTCATGCTACATAATAATATAAATAAACGAATATGGATCGTAACTATCCGTTCGGTGTGGCCTCGACTTTAGGAACGAAATGTTCCATAACCGAGGATCGTTATCATTTAATATTATAATTTTCTTCGTTTAATTTATACGGGAATTACAGCGATAATGAATTTATTGTTAGCACAGGTGTAGAAAATATCTCAATTTTTAAAACATCAACTATAAATGCTAAACATGATTGATTTGTAAAAATAGGTAAAATAGCCTTTCTGTTATTATTTCACTGATTGTATGAAAGAATATTACGTACGAAAATGTTTAAAAGGCATTTAGCATATTTTTTAGCACATTTTAAACGAGAACATGTGAGACATGTGTCGTAGAAACGTTCCAGCTGATACTAAAAAAAGTGATAGAAAGTATGATAACACTAAAAAACGACTACCTATAAGTTTGTATTAAGGTTATTTTTAAAGTTGTATTGGCGCAGTGTTTTCGAAACGTCCTAAAACTTGACTAATAAGAGGAAACACTAACATTTTTCAGATTTTATTGAAATTGTTCAAAAGTAATTTTAGTAAGTTTATCTCGATTCACCCGGTATTCTCTCGCTTTTAAATGGACACGCGTGTTATGTTTTATGATATTTTGCGGATATTCGGTATCTATGCAACTGCTTTAATTTTGTAAGGCGACATTGATTTGCAATGTTATTAAAAGGTGCAGAAAAAAGTTTAAGTTTTCAGTATAAATGAAAATCCCGTTGTTGTCCAAAGAAAAATGCTGATAAATAAAGTTGTAGCGAGTATGCGTGTAGGTATTTTTGTTTTAGTACCTACATATCTGCAAATGAAGCTTTCAAATATTCAATTACTATCCCCGTGAGTGGCGATATAGAGCTATTTTTGTCTTTTTTTTTTTAATTTAATGACAATTCTCTTTATGAACTCTCCTCAATGTAGTTTTGCTTTATTAATATTTCCATATTCACATTAATATTCATAAGCCCCGTTTCTGCCATTCGTATTTCGCTTCAATCTTGAAAAAGATATATCCATTATCTATGTTTATGTTTTGTAAAACTAATTTTCCACGCTCGAGTTCATGTTTATACTTTATTAAATCTATTACGTTCCTTTCTCTAAATAAGCACATAGCATCTGTTTCTCTCTGGCTTTTATTATTAAATTTCCATTTTATTTTAGTAAGGAGATGAATACAGAGTTCGTCTAGCATACTAACGGTCTGGGATTCGAATCTTCCGTAATTCAGGGATGTTTGTGACTGTCATTACTAACAAAACTTTAGAATATAGATACCTAGACAAAACAGATTTGCTAATTGGAGTGATTTCAAAGTCATTAATTATTAAAAAACGGTTGGATGTGCTTTATTTCGGTTGCTTAGTTCGCTATATTTCGTTTTTCTTCTTTTATACTAACATTAATTATAAAAGATTACCTGACGTAAAATATGCGGAATTTTTTAGCAGTGACTCCTTTATTCTTATCGCGTTTTTTTTTAATTGTGAAAAACGATTTTCTTGTACCAATTTATGACGTTAAACTTAATGCGGATTTCAAATGTCGCAATGAATAGGTTCTATAGGTATAAACTATTATCGAGTAAATGATTTATAAAATATACTTACATTAAATGAAAATATCCATGTCTTCTATTCCATTTTACAAAACGTGCGTATACGTGCGATTAATATCATGACAAAATGTAAGTTTAAAGTACAGTAACGTTTATTCAAAACGTTCATTTATTTATTTAAACAGTTTACAAGTCGAAAATCTCAACCTTTTATATCATCGCATGATATTCACTTTAAGAATGTCAACTGTATACATCACTAGAACTAAGTCGTTACCGGCTATTTATATTAGTTCGTAGACGAACTTACCCAGATAGTGATAGCAGAATTTCAAGAATTTTAATAATTATTTTATCGCCGTTTTTTCCATTGAAGAATAAACAAATTACTTCTTATGACTCACACTTCGGAAATGTACTACGCCTTAATTTGCTCGTTATTAAAGTAAAAATCGATACTAAGACGATTTAACGTAAAAAGTAGAATTTACAAAAACAACAAAATGGTAAATAACAAATGTCAACAAAGTAAATTCAAAAATAATATTTTGTAGCTCTTTTCCAAACTGCAAAATAGCTAAAATTATAATAAAACACACCAGATAAGTACATGACGGAAAAATAACGGGGGTCTTTTTTTTAAAGAAAAATACCTACGTGTCACAATTCGGACGAGGAACATTTTCATTGCACGTGACTGAACATTAAATTATATTAAAATTAATTAACTCTAGTTTGGTTTTTGTTCTTCATAGCTACACCTAAAATTATTTTATTGATCGTAAAGTAGCCAGACATTTTTATTACAACGTGCAAACTTCCCACAAAATGTAACAACGTTAATCACTGGAAATTTTCTGTTAGATGAAAGAGTATTGCATTAAATGAAACAAGTATGATTTCGGTTCAATAGGTAGCAGGGCATTGCAATATTGTTTTTCCATTAGAGGAATTGGTCATTGTTTTTCACAAAGTGGTATTTTTCATTAAGAGCTTGCGAGCGCTTTCACAAAGCGGTGACGATGAAACCCAATACCCGCTGGTTTGTTCAAATAAAAGAACATTAAAGTTAAGTTATTGGAGTTATAGCTTTCAAAATTTTGCTGTCTATTAATTTGATTTTAAACTGTAAGCGAGTAAAATTAAATTAGTAGGCATTACTTATATTAATTCAAAACAAACATCAAATGTATAAAGTTAAATCTAACGATAAGTAATTTTCCAAATATATTCTTAAATAAACGTTAAGATGTAAATAGACACATAATATTGCATTTCAACTGTGAAATCGAAGATAATTGGTTCCCTTTTATTGTTAGACTCGTTTAATAAATATCTTTCAGAATATAATCATGTCGTTTCGATCGACAGACGTTGGCTATCATGTTGACTATTACAATTTATGCGATTAGATCGTTAACCGAAACTTTTAACCTTTGTTTTACTAATGGCCATTCGTTGCATTATAAAAGGTAAAATATTATATTTCTCTAGGTTCCTCTTAATCTATTTATAACACGTTAACTTTTAATTTAACGATCATTTTTCTGTCAATTTTCCTTTTCATTATCGTTTTCTCTAATATTTGTTAAAATAATAAAAAATTAAAATGAATACTCGTGTTAGTTAAAATACAGGGTGATTCAAAACTCTTGAGTCAAACTTTAAGAGGTAATAGAACACAAGGATATGTAGTAACTCAAGCGGTGAAGTGCTAGAGGGCGCTTTCCAGTGAACTTGTAATAAGTTGCGCCGATTTTTGTACTCGTCGTCAGTTCTACCGTGGATTTCACGAAAGTAGTCACAACAAGCGCGACGTCGTCATCCGTCATCCGTATGGTTTAAACGTAAATTGACATTTATCAAATCTACTTGAGTCGTATGGCTGCTATAGGACAATCATATGTATACTTGCACAAAAAACAAATGTACGTGTATTCCTACTTGTCAAGTTTGCAGTTTCGTCTGTAGACGGCTTTAGATACTACTGTGTAACCATAAATATTTCATAGTTAAACAAGGCTTAGGGCCGATCTGACCGTTTTCCGATAAATAATTTATCTGACATATAATTTGCAATGGAAATCTTTGTTGAAATACCTACTTGTTTCCACTGTAAAATATCTGTCAAATAAGTTTATTGGAAGATTGAAAGATCGGTTCTATTATGTTACGTCACGTCACGTCGGTGCAACGGCCATAGATAATCCATTATAGTTTTAATAATAGATAAATGGATTAAAGTCCTGTACACAATATATCAATATTTTTTATTTTTTTATCGGTCAGCGCGGGTTTTATACATGTAGCAGTTTCACTACTGATATTGTTTTTTATTATTTGATCTACCGTATCTAATTAATATTTTTATTGGACTGTATTAACGGTCTTTTAGAATAATTAATACGTACAGAGGATAATAACGTAGAGTCGTTTCTATTTAGGAAAAAAAAACAATAATAAACACCCAATAAATAGGATTCGAAAGTAAGTAAATAAATTCCATTTAAGTTTCAGAAAATACACAGTACTTAATTACGACGCATTAAAAGAGATCCTGTAAATGATATCAAGTTTATAATTACTTGGACGTTAAGAAAGCAGTTTAAACGAAAAAGCATTTTGTTGATAAGTCTTATAAAATTTAATTGACTTGATGTTAACTGAAGTTGATTAGTTTCGAGTTTCTGCCACGTCTGCAGATTATAGAGACTGGATGTTTTAACAGTAGTTATAAACATCCCTAGGGAAGAAATTATTTACAGCAAGCACTCAACTTAAATCATGTTTGAAACTATAATATGAACGAATTTAGGAGGTGCAATCCTACTAATACTTAATGAGTTGTATAGCGGAAATTTGGTTTGTAAAGCTCGAGAACTATCAACGCCCCTAAAGCGCCTGGGTTTAGTTGCTTTGCACGCTTTGAAACGTTTCCTTGAAACGTACACTTGATTATAAACGAATTACAAAAATAAATAGAGTAGTCTATAAACTCGTAAATCCACAAAGGTTGTCTAAAGTTCCGAGACTTACTGACTGATAGAATAAGGAAATTACTGGTATAAACTGTTCGGAGACGTGACTAGGGTTATATCTTCGCATAGTGCTTGTATAACTGAACTGTAATGAGGATTCGTTCCGACAAACTTTTATTAACACAAGTTTTTCAATAAAACGAGGAAATCTACGAAAAGATTTAAAATGGACCATGCGAAATAAAAACTAGCAAGTTGAAAATTTGAATAAACGTATATTTTCTAATCCAGCTTAATCTGTCTAACAATAGGTAAAACGTTTAAATTCGCGAAGTCGTATCTCAAATGAAATTAACTTGCACTGACTGTCATTGTGTAGGGTTGTTGTAGTTCTGATTGCACATTGTTTCTCTGTTTATTATAACACCCTTTGACTGATCTACGCTGAAATGGGTTTGTCTGAAACATTATTTTCTATCTTCATTCGACTTCTAGTTTCGAATTCAAATTATTATTGGTAATTAATTAAAAGCGTCGTTAAAAGATTCGACGTAAATGCTATTATATATCAAATAATTCTATTTTAAAAAGCAATAAAGGTGCGCATCGAAACGAATGCTATAATAGCCTCATTACGACACGCAACTTTTCATTTTTCGAAGTTGGTGACATTAAACGTCACACCATAAATTCCTAATAAACCCAACCCAAAACGTTAATATTTTGAATTAATTTGACATATCACCGACCACAACAAAATTAATTAATATATAGCTTATCCAAACCTATATGATGTCCACGTCATCAACAAAAAGTTACTAGATTGTTTATTTGTAATTCGATAATAATTTAATTTTGAAAGTGACATATTCTATAGATGATTTACTTGCGCACATATTAGGTGATATAAAGAAAGACTATTAGAACTGTCAAAATACGAGGTACGAGGTGACAGCACTGTGTGAAACGTCATCATCTAGTAACCTTGTATTGATGACGTGAACATCATATAGGTTTGGATAAGCTATAGGTAAAAACATATACAGTGGAAATTCTGGAATGGATTGCATTTATATAATTCTTTCGAAACAATATTTTACATTTTAAAAAATGATTTAACAACTTACAATTAGATAAATAGATAATAATTTTTTTTAATAAATAATTGTTTGCATACCTAATAAAATCCACGATTTTTTATTGATATTTTCTTTTGTATGGGTACCCATAAAATATGTAATTAAATTAATGTGGTATAAAATATTAAACTGGCAACAATTTTCTTATTGTATAACATATAAAACGCGAAGATCACCTACTTAAACATTATTAAGTTTCTGCGTGTCTGTATGTAAAACTAGCAGAAATTCATATTTCGTACAGCTTTTCTGTTATAGTAGTTTCGTGCTGGCGAATATAACATAACACACTTAGTTTGTACTTTATATGCAGATGAAAAGCTCGAAGTAAAAGTTTTCCACATTGTCTACTTTGTTAAACTACGGAGAAAGAATACCGCGCAACACTTAAACAAGAAATAAAGCTTCCTCCCTTGTTTTAATTTAAATAATTTTATGTAAATGGCAATGAAAAACGTTAATATAAAGCTGAAAACTTCATGAAAATCAGCGTAATGAAATGGTTAACCCCTTCCTGTTTTGGTTGAAACGATTGCATTTTCATCAAGTGGAAGTTAAATTCTGCTCAATTAAGGAAGCTACAATCTGAATTAATTCAGCGTTAATGGGAAACAACAATTAGCGCCGTATATGGAAAATTACTTTAGATAACGTCAGTTTATTATGCAATTTGCAAATTAAGTTACTTCGTATTGTACATATTTAATGTTTTATTAAACGCTAGACGGTTCGTATCGGTTTATTTGATATAAAACTGATTTATTTGAAGGTGAACTATTTATAAAATCTGTAGGTGTGTTTAGAACATTCTAAAACGCTCCCAACGTCGATAACTGATACCTTATGCCGGTAGTACAATCTCGCCGAGGAGACGCGAGACTGAGGTACAGCGAGACATTCGACGAGGCGCGGCAGTGCGAGGATACCTAGTTCACTCTCGCCTAGTCTTGGTCAACTTGCAGCTGTAATGTAAATCGCTTCTCTGTGAGACATTTCGCAAGCTGTTATTATTGAGAACCGAAATACAAAATAGTGACTACCGTTGTGATAAAAATGACATTTTTAATTTTTTAAAAAGCTGTAACTCAAAAATTATTTAAATAATTTGACGTTATTATATTATATTTTTAATGGGTTTTAATTTGATATGCAACATGACTATAATATTTAAATTTTGTAATTTTTGAAAACTTTTTTCTGAAAATCTAAAAAATTCCCCTTTTGATTTTCTTTTGAAAAAGATATACGTTTTAAAGACATTTCATATTAACTATCTGTGTGCCAAACATAATGGGACGCTAATGGGTTCGTATGGAAATTATTTTTTTTATATTATAACGTACAGTAGAACTCCAATTATCCGGACTAATCGGTGCATGGGCTTAATTCTTAAACCACTCGCTAACATAACGTATGCGAAAATGACTTTGTAAGTACGTAGTTAATGTTTGTCAGAAGCGTGGTTTTCAAGTGCCGTAAATTTTGAATGTTTTTTATAGAAAAAACTGCTAGAAAAAATCCTGTTTTAGAAAACGTCTCACTGTGGATTTAAACGTTTTAGAATTAGAACGATGTGCGGACTAGAACGGACAATTGCTCGAACGAAGAATTTCTCGAATTATGTAGATATAATGGTGAATGATTTATTCACAGTTCGGGAACGTAAATTACGTTCTAATTGAAGGTAAACGTTCGTTTCCTGGACACGTCCATTTTCAAAAGTGGATGAAAAGGAAAAGAAGGCCAGTGTTTCATCATTGCCGAGTACAGACAAGTAAGTAAGTAAACTTAGGTTAGTATAGCTTAGACTAGTGTAGAGGTGTAAGTTAGTGTAGATGAATAGGTTTGGTTATTAAACCACACTCTACACTAGTCTAAGCTATACTAACCTAAGTTTACTTACTTACTTGTCTGCACTGTAAATTACGCTCTATTTGAGAGATAAATAGTAAAAATTGGCAAATCATTGAGTTTTAGGACAATTTCCCATGTTAAACTAATGTTTCTCCGAGAATTTTTCCGTTCGAGCAGTTTTCATGGAACCAACTAAAATAGTGACTAATTTTCTTCGGCTGAGATCATTTCGGTTAACCCAGGTTTCTAACATGCCGAGTTCGATTGAACCAGGTTTTATTGTATGACTAACAATACCCAGGTATTTTAGAAATAAATTTGATCCCTGCCGTTCTTTATGTTTATGGGAATTTACGGTATTATTTTGACATATTATATAGATACTTATGTCTCCGAAAAGTTTTCCACTATTTTTTGGACACCCTGTATAGATACGTACACAATAGAAGTATAGACGTCTATCGTTTATTTGTAGATATACATATAGGTCTGTAAAATTCCATTTTTCAGATCATATTCAATCTTTTCAACAATAATGTCTCGGCGTATCAAGTCGAAGCTCAGGTTTATAGCGTTGGATGTGGGAAAACTTACAGCTGATACTCCTAAATTATGATCTCGCACTAGCGAACATCGCCATCGGCGCGACGGGCAAGTTTTAGTTGTAGCTTTACAGAATGCGCGTATAACAGTTTACATAACAATTTAACACTCGAAATATTAGCAAAAGCAATATTGCCAGACGCCGTAACGGATCCTTAAGAAAAAAAAACAAGAAATACTCACGTCTGGAACGCGCGCTTTGATTCTTCAAGCGGATGGAAGTGAAAATAGAAGGCGGGAGATGTATTCTGTATTATATACACACTCCTTATCTGATTAGATTAGGAGGTAAATTCTAATAGAAAATGTACGCACTAGTCACCACCGTTGATTATAATACACGTAGTTAGGTAAATACTTAATCCACAGTTCTCGCGAAGTCAATATCTATATCTATTTTTTTTTCTAATGTATACATGTCGAATCTTACTTTTAATAAGGAAATTTCACCTTTCTAAGAGCAAACCGCAAAATTACATTAGATATTCAAAGCGAGTAAACATTTATGATGTCAACTTCCTACATTCCGGGTCCTTGTCAAGGGGCCGTTAAAGCAGATTATTTAAATAGCGTAGTTTTACGATTTTTACTTTACGATTTGTATGCATAAGGTTTTATGTCCCAAAAAGCCCTTAACTATCTTCAGAGACGAATATGCACGTGTTATGGAGCAATATCTGTATAAATTTACTGCTAAAATTTATATTCACTTACGTAATAACGTAAAGAACCGTCTAGTGCACCATTTTACACAAGGTAACGCTACTACTTCGTTTAATAACACTAAGAGAGGCTAGACAAAATAAATATTCCCTTTCTAAATTAAAAAAAATATATATTATACCTAAGTATCATTTGCCTTTGTGCAGTAATCTGACCAACTTTTTACAACAGGTATTTTATTAAAGTTTATAACTTAAGTATCATGTAGGTAATTTAAATCCGACTCTTGATATTTATTATTGTTATCTGTGCTATAAATAGTTAAGCAAAAATAATTTAAACGACAATATTTTAATTATTAACTTTTACCGTTTTATGAGTATTTAATCGTTAGGTCATTCCGTTTGATAGATAATCGACTAATTTTAAAATTGGTTGGGCGACCTTCTTGAATACTTTTTAAATTTTTACCATAGATAGTTCAATATTGACGCGTTCAATTTAGTGTTCATAGGGTTGTAAAACTGGCATAGGATTTAAAATGTCATACAGTGCGATTGGCTGCATGAACTGCGTTCTAAGGACAGAAAAAGAAAATTTGTCTCATGTTAGAACAAGAGCTGTGTAGGTCATTCGTGACCTACAGAATTTTTAAATATTCCTATCTTTATTCGCCGACCGCAAATTCAATTTATAATAGAATACAACATCTGGCATTTTCATAGATCCCTTCTGAAAGGAATCCCGGTTACGTTCCAACGAAGCATTTTGTCAATCGGAACACACGCACACAGAGAATCACAAACGCTTTATTGAAAAAAAACACGCACCGCGCAAAAGCGACGCCGAAAGATAAAATAGGTACGTAACTGCCGAAACAACATCAACCACGCGCTGTGCCGATAAATCGGCGAAACTGAACTCGTTTTATCAAAATTATGTTTATAAATGCCTCGAAGTTGTTGCATAATGACCAAAAAAAATCACGTTTTTATTTTAGAAAGTTTTCGTCTGTCGTTGTAATTTTAATATGTTACGAAAGAAGAAACGCAATGTTCTATTAGTTGCGTCGTATTTTATTTAGTCCCATAAAATGCGATTAGATACTTAATTGATGACAGGTTTACAATCGCACAATACAAATATATAGACACATGACGCATTTTGGATTAATTATCGCCTTGTTAAAAGTAAATACGGATTTATTTAAAATTAATTCCTATAATAAATAGTCTGTTTAAATAATTATCCATCTCGGCACTATTATCTACTTTAAATAACTGCAGGAAAACCGCATATTTCTAACTCGTGCTTTAGTACTATTCCTCGTCATATATGCTTCCCATTCCTGCATGTAGATAAGCAGCGCAGACAGGAAATTACAGCAAAGCGTCTGGAATTAAGCTCGATGTGGTGGCAGAACGCCACCAGCAAATGCCGCCATATAAAAATATAGCGGCCCTAATCGGCATTCATATTATTTCTGAAGTACTAAATCTTTCGAGGTGGACATCTTTTTAAATTCATTTCAAACGGTCCCGTTGGTAATAAAAACGTCCTCTAACGAAAAATCATTTGTCAAAATATCAATGAAAGCGGTTATTTTAGTTTATGATATAGTTTGAAACCATAAAGTTTCAAAGCCCAAATGATCTTTTATTACAGTTCTAGCGAAAGGTAAAAGAACTAAAAATACCACCCTTTCAATATTTCAGTAAGAGCGTAATACGACCAAGTTTATAGTCGTTAAAAAGTAAATTACGAGATATTGTAGCGACAGTGACTCGTAAAACAAGGCGTGAAATCACATTTGAAATTGGACTAATATTTAAATGCAACCTGTGTGTTCCATCTGCTATGCGTTATATCGCTATAAACTCATGATTACACAGCTCAGCCGCTCGTAATCCACGGTAGGCAATAACAGAGTAAGTTATAAAACTAAATCTTCTATGTGTCTTAAAATGTTATTTAGGGCGGGTAGAAACGATGTAGAGCACAAAAGATTTAAGTACGTAATTAATCTTTCTTAAATAATTTCATTTTCAGTACATATGTCACCGGGAAATCTCTCGTTTCCTTCTTACACGAAGGATCACACACAGAACATCCACCCCGATCAATTATGAATAAAGCAGACTTCCAAACGGAATTACAAAACTCCTCACTAATCAAATAATCATAAGATAATCAAGCAAAGCATCGCATGCAAAGTCTGCTGAAAATCCGGCCTTTTTAATATTTAATAATAATTTACCTACGTAAAAAGTCCGGTTGCTCTTTAAAATGATAATGAGGTCGGCGATGACTGCGGATCCTACATGTCACGTTTTCCTTCCGATGGTCGTAAATCTAAAAATATTATTAGGTATCTATAGGAAACGCCATAAAACTTGAAAAAAATCAAGCGCATCGTCTATATTCACTACTCGTTAAAAAGCACAATATTCGCTGTCCCATAATTCGGTATATTTTAGATTTAGATTAGGGGAGACCGGGGCTAGTTGGCATACTTTTTATAAAAGTGCCTGTACTTCTTACCCAATCAATGCAATATGAATTTATCTTATATGCATTAAAAGCCCTCCTAACACAGATTTTTTTAATATATGTTTTGATTTTGAACTATTAATATTTAAAAAGATGTAGTACATTTTCCTTCGTTCGTTGATCTGGTCAACTTGCCCCGGACACGGGGTAAGTTGTCAAACACGTCGGGGTAAGTTGGCAATCAATAATTTACGTAGAATTTCTGCTCATAGATCGAAAATAACTTTAATTTCTCACAAAAAATGGTAAATAACATTATAAAAAATAATGTTATTTACCATTTTTTGTGATTTACCATTTGACTTCTCTTATCGCTTGTAACATAACATTTTTTGGTATGTTGCCTCCATTGGTTTTCCTTTTATATGTCCGAACCATTGTGCTATGATACATACATTAAAAAATGAGTTTTAGTGATAAATAAGTTAAAAAATTAGAAAATTAAAAAGATTTTTTAGATTGACACCAAAAAATGAGAATGCCAAAATGCCCCGGAAAAAATGTGCCAACTTTCCTCGGAGGCTCATAAAAATTTAACAAAATTTTTTTTACTATTAAATGTATGTATTAAAAAAATTTTGAAGTGATGATTTTCAATCGATGCTCCTCTACAGTATACTACCTTAATTAATATGAATATTTATTTATAGAACTCACAAACTAAATTTTGAAAAGGCTGAAAATTTTTTTTCTCGAATGTGAATTATTGAATACTTACTTGCTGTCCAGGCAAATTCAACTCTGAGACTGAAACTTATAGCATTTGTACACAATGAATAGTAGATGATAATCACATAAGCAGATTAGCTATATATAGCTTAGAACGTGAAATATCGAAATTTTGCCAACTTGCCCCGCATGCCAACTAGCCCCGGTCTCCCCTACTCTTTATTTTGATTACCTACAAAAATTGTTGCATGATAGTCAATTGGGCGTTTCGGAAACGCTTAGTTTCCGAGATGCAGGACGTTAAAGTTTAGGAGAAGCCTAAAAATCTTTTAACGCCCTGTTTTTGGGAAACGAAGCGTTTTCGAATTTAAGTCTATATACCTACCTAAACTTTTTTTCTTATCCCGATGACTCATCTATCTATTACTTTCCAAAGTTTGGAAACGGTATTATGAAACAATTAAATTTTTCCATTGACGTAAGTGCGCTTAAATGGGAAAACGACGCGTCGCACGATAATCATTGTAAGCGGTCTTATTTTTGCAAAATACGCTGCAAAATTTTAAAATTTTCCGACATTATTTTATTACAAAAAAAGTGTTTAATTGCATGCCCTCCGTCACATCTGAAAAGTAGGACTAGTTATTCTGAAACACCCTGTATGCCAAGCTTACTTGAACCCTAGATAAAATTAATAATTCTCGATAACCTCCACGGTCCAGTTGTGGTCACTTTCTTTTTGTGTTCCGATATATGAAATTAAACTGCAAAAAAACAATTTGAAAAAATCGAAAGGGATACTTTATACTGTCTGGATGGAAAAGTTTACGACTTGCTCCAACGAGAAGCGAATTGGCAAGGTCGGTGTAATAACACTCGAGGGAACAATTTCGAAAGGGATATGGTGACTAATTAGATAAGTCGAACAAGATTCCTTTTACATTTTACATGTAGCTAAAGAGACATTACTACAAATTAGACGGTTAATTACGTAACACTATTTGCGTTAAATCGACGATAAAAATAGAACATTTTAAATATTTACAATGAAAATTGCAGCACACGTTGTGTACAAATAGTTTGCTACAAAAACAAACGTATTTTTATTCGTATTTCAAATGCAATCCAAATTTAGCTATAAATTATAAGTTTTATTAAAAAAAAAAAGAGAAACACAAGAATCCAGGCGAGACCTGCAGTTTTCGCAACGCTCTTTCTCAAGATTTGCATAATATATGCTGATATATGTTTTATGTCTGATCCTTGCTAGAAAGCTCAACCTCTTTGCTATTTATTTGTGACAATTTATGTGCATGTAACAATGCACTCTTGTAGGAATTTTAAACTGTTCTCAAACGGCACAACCGGGTTAATCCGGGGCGGATCGAAGCGGTCTCTCTTGCATTGTCCTCGAGCGTTACTGGACACGATTTATATCCTAGAAAGCTCCGGAGGGAACACCCGTATCTTATCAACCGCAACCGTCTTATTTTTCCACGCTGGGAATTAAGTGTAAATTTAGCTATAAAACTTACACCTTTCTTCGATATCTAAAGTATTGCAACGGTATTAAGCGGAAAAGCGATAAAATAAAATATCTTACGTAATAATTTTAACATGCGTTTTTGCAATGGTTTAGTTATCGACGTTACTGCAGATAAAATTTCCTCTTTAGAAATAAAATCTAGAAGATTTTTATAATCGACCTAAGAAGACTGATTGCACTTATTGCGCCAAGGAGAAGGGAAGCAATTAAATATAACCGTGCTACCCGTGGAACTCTTTTCACGTATTTCGTGGAGATAGATCGTTGATAGGGAGTCAAAATTGTCTAAAGGCACAAACTTCTAGAACCGCTCCTTCGCTCCCAAGATGCGTAGGAAGGGGGGGTCAAACGGAGTACATGTACAATCGGTAGGTCTAAATGTAGACATAAATTTGTCAACCTTTCTACTTACCGTCTCACAATCGTTTCGCACATTGGTTAATTACGTATTCACTCAATAATCGGGGGAGGGGGGAGTAAAATTTTTAAAAACTTACACCTTGTTCGAGTTCAAAGATTTTTCCTAGATATTCTTAACAGTTTTCAGACTAATCAGACTTCATTTAGAAGAATGACACTTCACCGTGTTAATTTGATCGCCCTCCAAGTTTGGGGTTAAAGTCGGACTGGTTGCCTTTGGACAACTTTGACCGTCTATCCAAGATCCACATTTTGTGCAAAATATAAAAACGTCTTGCGAAAAGCACGGTTTAGGCGGCACTCACATGGACGACAATCTAAAGTAGCTAGTGTCTTTTATGCCGGGTGAGATTTTTAACTTGAGATTGCAAAATATCTGATGAAATAAGCATCGTACGAAAAAAATGTTCAGTGTCAAAAGTTATCGAAGACTGACGCGCAGCTATAAGCTGATTTTGTAAATGTTCCTGCAAATCAAACGAGACAAACTCGATTTAAAATGTCTCTGTAGCAAAGATCCCGTTGTTCAACAGCCGATCACCAAATAATTACAAATTTACATTGATATCAATGTAATTTTTTTATTTTTTGAGATACGATAGTCTTCGTTGCATGGGCCGATATTATTTTGAATTTCTTCAAATTTTTAAACGAATTAGTACATACACTTCGTCCAAACCTATATGCAATCTACGTCATCAATACTAGGTTACTAGATGATGACGTTTCACACAGTGGTGTCATCTCGTACCTCGTATTTTGACAGTTCTAATAAATTCTAGTCTTTCTTTGTGCCATCTAATATGTGCGCAAGTAAATCGTCTATAGAATATGTCACTTTCCAAACTTTAAACCGAATTAGAAATAAACAATCTAGTAACATTTTTTTGATGACGTGAATTGCATATAGGTTTGGATAGGCCATAGTTAGTTATATGTAGTCTTTTAGTAATACCTACATATTTTATTTTTTATTCATCATCAATTACTGTGGTTATTAGCATTACACGATCACATTAAATCCACACGCCTACTAGGAAATTATTTCACCACCCGGACCGGATTCGAACCCAGGACCCATCAGGTGAGAGGCCAGATACCTGACCGCTCCACCATTCGAATCGGCTGTACATATTTTAAATGTTTCCAATAAAAATAATTAATATTGTATAGGTAGTGACCTACTTTTTTATTCGAATATTTGATTAAAACAGCGTCCAGTATAGCAATGGGATCACCGAGGTGCCAGCCGTGTTCGAACTCGGCCTAGCGATCAATGAGCGCCAAGTATGTAAGGTTTCAAACCGTTCCGAAATCGAAGGGCATAGCACTGTGTCGTGTTTTTTTCTGCTCAATGCTTTATTACAATATTACGCACCTCTCTAATAGGGGTTCGAGCAGAATGATCGACAGGACTATAGCTTATCCAAACCTAATGTGATGTTCACGTCATCAGTACAAGGTTACTAGATAATGACGTTTCACACGGTGCTGTCACCTCGTACCTCGTATTTTGACAGTTCTAATAAATTGTAGTCTTTCTTTATACCATCTAATATGTGCGCAGGTAAATTATCTATAGAATATGTCACTTTCCAAACTTTAAACCGAATTGCAAATAAACAATCTAGTAACTTGTTTTTGATGACGTGAACATCATATAGGTTTGGATAAGCTATAATTCTACACCGGACAAGATCTAATAAACCTGAATATAACCTAAATCTGTAACTAAAAGAAAATACAGTAATTAAATTTGTATTTTTGATCATACAACAGATGCTGATGATGTCTATAACGTTTGTAAATTTAGAAAAAGTAGTTAATTTAGTAAATACGCCCGAAGGAATTAGAAATTAACGTAATGGAACTTTAGTGTAAATTTTTATGGAAACAATTCCGATATCCATTTGCAAATAATCAATATTGACGCTCGTTCAATTAACGGTCCGTAGAACGATTTTTACAAGCGGTTGCGTGCCCAGTTTAATTGATAAACGTAATTAAATTAAAATCACGTGACTTCCACAAATCAATTTTATATATATATATATAGAGGGAGATTATCGTACTACCAGTGCAACGTGGTTATGTTAATTAATTGTAAATTATTTATTTTATTTGGATAATTTTAATACGGAGAACGAAGTTACCGAAAAAAATGACATTCGTATTTTCCGTATGTATGAATTTATACTTACCTGTATTTTAAAACTCGTACTTTTAGTGGCAAGTCTAAGTTCAATTGTTTTCTAACAAAACACAACATGTTTTATCGAGAAGTTGAAATAATTGTTAAGTTACTATACTTATTGTGAGTAGGTGGGTACTGTACAAAATCAAAGTTTCATAAAATAGTTGGTAATGTTTTGTCGAGAATGTTAAAAATACATAATAAAAGTTAAGGAGTTCGATTCTTAATAACATTAATGCGGTTTCAACGTTAACAGCAGGGAAAATAATGCACAATAATTACCATCTAAAATAAAATACAGTCCGACTTTTGCCCTTTTTTACGATTTTTTTTTGAATCCATGACGACAAAAAATTTTAAAAATATCAAATTTTAGTAGGGTGAAAGATTATAAAATGTGAATGTAAACAAAATTTTTGATTTTAGCATTTAGTAGCTCTGCTACTTTACGGCCTGTAAGTTTCGTTTTGAGTTTCACAGATATTAATTCGTTTCAAACTCTAAAACAATTGAAATGCAGTTAATTTTCAATAAAAAGTACAAAGGGATTGAAAACGCGAACTAAGTAATTATTTTTTCATACATACTTATCACCTAAAGAATAAAATAGTCTGAATAGCTCCTTTCTACGTATTTTGTTTTTTTTTTAATTCAAACTTTGAAAAAATAATAAAAATGTCGATTTTCGGAATTGAATTTCACAAAAACGGGAAGTGATACAAAATTTGCGATTTCACCATTCGTTAGATATATTATTTTAATTTACGACTGTTAAGTTTCGCTTTATATTTCACAGATACAAAACAAAAATTACAAGCTTTACAAAAACAGAAATGAGCACAATAAGTTTTTCGGTTTTTTTATTAGAGCTTATAATTTTTTACCGTCTATATTTAATACAAAACGAAACGCCACTTACAATAATCCATTAATTTTACACCTAGGTATTTATTAGTCAAACAATTATTAGTTATTCAAAGAAAATTCTAATTGTAAGCAATATAAATAAATTGGAAAAAATAAAAATAAAAATATTACAATATTAGGTAGATACATTAAATGAATATGAAAATATTTAATGTTCATTAATCTCCAAATCTTAATTTACATTCGAGCCAATATTTTACGACAACCCAAAGTTTATTATAAAAAATTGCACTTCAGGATGGTTGGTGGAAAGAACAGAACCTGTGTAACTAGTTTTAGGCGATATCAAATATTTCTACTTATTTTCCGTCATACCTTAATATAATGTGAATCCTCGAGAATATTGCCAGGAACTATAAACCGCAAAAACAATTTTCCTTGTAAAGAGTTGAAGGTTTTCAGTGAACCAAACGCGCGTTATTGAATACTATAAAACTATTTTTGTTGAAAAAGTAAAGCAATTTCAGCTACTTTTATGTTTTATTGTTCCAACCTTATAGTTGATTTTATTTTGAGTATAACAAAATAATGTGGAATTATTTAAGACTTTGAAGTTTATTAGCGTTTATAGATTTTGAATAATTCGGAAAATATTGGTAGGTAGGTAATTAAATTGTAAATAATTTATATTCCTGAATTTTAAGGGTTAATTGCCAATACAACCATTATTTGCACACATAATTGTTTATATTATCCCGTAGGTATGTATTTACGTACGTATGTATTTACGTTTATTTTAAACTTCTAAAAACTAAAATAATATTCTCTACACCGAAGAGATTTGAAATTTCATATTTTGTTATTAGTTATTACAGTAATAAAATGAAAGACTGCTGGATTTAAAAACCCGCTCACGAAGTAGCAAAACGCCATCAGCGAAAGAAATTACAGAGTAAAAATGTGTCGTCCTAAGCAATTTGTACAAGTATGTTTCAACAGACAGCAAGAAGAATGAAGAAGCCGCCGAGTAATGAAATATATCAGAGAATGCAATATGTCTAGACTTGAGACTTATTAGATGGTTATTAAAGATTGTTTTTAAACTCTTGACATTCTCGGCACTGCTTCTTGTTAACTCGCAATAATTATATTAGCTAAAATTCTATAGTTTATGTCAATAAAAAGTTAACCTAGAATAATTACATAATATGAATTAAAATATTTGTGGGGCTACGTGTGTTTGTTAAATAAATTAATAAATTTATAACATATACATGTACAGATAGATAACTATATTGTTTTTACTAACAATAGGAAATGTTTATATGTTTGTTCAATTTTTAAATGTAATTTTATTAGTCAAACGATGCCGACGCGACGTAATTAAATTTCAGAGATTTTTATATCTAAAAGCTTCAAAGTTTTTTAGCTTCAAAGCTCGGTAAAATTCCTTAAGATTTTCTATCTATAATATAATCTCAACGTTAGTTTGCAGCCAGACCGTGCCCATGGAAAAATGATTCAAAAATATATTTTCACGCGACATTCATATTATTTATTTCATACGGTTATAACAAAAGCAACTTATGTTGACTGTAACTTCTTAATTAGAATTGAAAGTACACCGCATTTATATACGATTACGAAATCTTTAGAAATTCTACCAACTTCTAAATTAAAATCGCGCAAGCCAGTTTGGAAGCAAGAATTCCTACATCAAATTTTCTCTAAATCTGAACTTTGGAAAAGAAAATGACATGGTGTAAGCTGAATCGATTAAGAACTGGTCATGGTAGACGCAATGACATGCTTCATAAGTGAAATGAATTTCGATGTCTATCGACATTTTCGACCAAAGTCGCATTTTTCAGCTCAGTTCCTTGTTCACTAACAGCGAAACGGTACGTCAGAGGTTTTTTCTGTGGGGGTTTCCTCTGGCCTCCGAAACAAATGTTTTACCGTTCTAATATCATACCATAACTGCGTTCACCCACCAATTTTTCAAGTAAATTATCGACGTTAACTATCTGATATCGCTAAAATGACATTTAGATTTGTTGTAAGTTGTTTACTTAAGTCCAGTTTTTTTGTTTTCTCGCCGCCCTCGACATTTTAAAATGTAGAGGTGTCCCATCCCGTTGCAAGATAATTTTATCATCAACATCTCCATTTTCTCCGGAAAATCAGTCGCGACATCTACCGTCAATTACCTAATTAATTTTATCGTAAATCTTTTCATGTTTTCGATTAATTAATTTCTACAATTATTATTATTTTATTTTTGACATTTGTTTCATTGCGACATAATGACGCAGGGCGTTTCGACCTTGTGTCGGCGAATGACGCTGCATTTACTATAGTATGTCTAACGAGAGATTGTAGTGGTAGGTAAAGTGGGAGCTTTTTCATTTCACTGATTACGATGGCCGCTTGTGCACGGTGCAAAACTAATTTTTATCGTTCAAAATCGAAATGTCATAGTTTTTAATTGTCACTTTGGTTTGAACAATTAAATCATCGCTGAAACAGCGGAAAGTAAACGCTATGTTATAGTAACTGACCTTAAGACCGAAGGACCTTTGTTATTGTGATAAACACGTGGCATAACTGATGTCGTACGTCGACTATAAAAATAAAATAAAAAAGCGCAAATAAACAGCGGTTTAATTGAACGGCTGTTTTAGCGCCGAGGCAGCGCTTTCTTGGCTGAATGCGCTCCTTATTACCATTGTGCTATCGACGTTTCCGCAATCTATCACTCTCTAATCGCCTTTATTGAGCCTTAATCGAGCTCTAAAAATACCTCAAGAAGCGAATATTAGACAGATCCATAACCTAAACCGTCGGTCATTTAGGTTATGCCGAAAGTTATAGGTATTGCCACGTCCACCACAGCAATCTCCCATCAGACAGTCTCTAGAATACTCCTAATAGATAGTTAAATTATGTTCTTGCATGATTACACTCGCTTTAAGGGCGTCGTCCTCGAGTCATGTTTTATACCGCAGCTGTAAGATGACATACATGTCGTATTTGTGGTAGACGTTAGCGGCATACGTATAGTAAGAACCGTCCAAGTATTTCCCACCTTGCTGCGTAGGTTTCAAGATTAAGTGAGAACAATGTCATATTGTGTGGCGTTTGTCTAGTTTAAAACAGTTTGAAACGTCTGTTCTCGATTATTTGTGATACGGAGAACTAACGCAGAGGTAGAAAGTAGATTATTCAAAACAGATTATAATAAGATATTGGACAGTTTATAATAAAATTGTAGCTACTCATATTAAGTTTTTGTTATTTTTAGTAAATACCGGTAAAAATTATTTAGAAAATTAAACAATCAAAGAAAATTTAAATTACCTACTTATTTCATTGAATAAAGAAATAAATTAGAAATCTATCACCAAAATACAATCGATTGAACCGTTTTTTTTTAAATGCGGCACGCAATTTAATATGGGGAAGACGGTAGCCTTAATAGTGCATATATTAAAAATATTTTTACACATACAGAGTGTTCTAATAAAACTTGACCCGTGTATAAGCATACCCCTTAATTTTTCAGCAGATTTTTGTCCAAAAGAAGTGGACTTATACACGATATATAATATACGGTATTTTGTATATTTAAGCGTTCGAATAAACGATTTCTGCAACATACTGAACTATACTGGATATAGAATCGTCAACCTTAATATTTTAATATTTCCAAATTTCCTAAGAGAAATTGGCGTGCTTGCCCCACGCACTTACCCTAAATAATCGTTAAATTTAAAACGTATAAAAAATGAACATAAAATAATAAAATTTGTTTGTTAAAATCGGAAAAATTATTAACGAATGACGTTGTTAAAAGCTGTCTTTTTTTATCTATACCTAAATAAATCGAAAATGTTCCATTTTATAGGAAATAAGGAAAGTAGCGACGTGTTTAAAGCGATTCAACACGCTCGTAGGTAGGCGCTTAAGGATTTCCTGAAATTCAAATTACTTCAAAGTAAATGTAAATTGTATGTAAATCAACCCGAAATGAGATAAGGTGCACGCTTAATTTGGTATATATACAGTATTAAACTAAGTTTGCTTTAGGATAGGATATTTAGATTTGTTGTAAGTTAATATTTATAATGAAAATAAGTCTGAAATTGAATGCAAGAACTATTACTCGGTGCAAGATGAAATTTCGAAACTTCGCAAAGCAGCGCTTATTTTAGACGAGCAAAAAATGGCAATTTAAAGTTTGATTAATGAATACCAGACTATAGTTATGCAGTTTACATTGGCGGCCTGTACTTTCATGCACAGACAGTATTAAACCCCGTATTAAGCGCCGGTCATGCCGGCTTTAATTTATAGATTCGTATACACCGACGCCCAAATACATATTCTACAGCTGATTGTTTTAAATAAACTTATGTTAGATGGGTCGGCGTGCAACGAAATAGAAATTAATTTTACACGACAATATGACGCAACAACGCCGATTTACAAGTGCATTTTATACAAGTCGAAAATACCATAATCATACCAGTTGTCATACATAGTTGTCATGCAAAATTACTTAAAAGTTTCTATTTACTCACTAGTATTTTTGAATAGTGACAATAACTACAGTCACAACCAAAATATTACTATTCGAGTTCATTCGATGTAGTCCTGAGAATCATTCTGTTCGAATCCCTATTAACAACAGGCGCGTGATATTGTACAAGGTGTCCGCCGGGAAGGTATACTACTTTGTTCTGCCGCCATTTTGGTAAACATTAGTCTTGACAGTTTATATTTGGCAGTCGTGAAGTAGACACGTGGCAAATTTATTATGGAAAAATATTCGATAAACCAACGTGTTTTAATCGTTAAAACATTTTATCAAAATCAATCATCGATTACTGTGACGATGAGAAAGTTACGTGAAATTTTTGGGAGAAACAATGTGCCAACAAAACGCACTATTTATCGTGTAGTGAATGATTTCGAAGAAAGAGGGTCTGTAGGTGATAGGCCCAAGCATGGACCCCAACGTACTGCAAGATCGGCTGAAAACATTACTGCTGCTCAAGAAAGTGTTCAAAACAATCCATCAACCTCAATTCGACGCCGTGCTCAGGAGCTTGGTCTTCAAAGAACAACTTTGGCCACAATATATCGTAAGATATAACGTAACTTCTCATCGTCACAGTAATCGATGATTGATTTTGATAAAATGTTTTAACGATTAAAACACGTTGGTTTATCGAATATTTTTCCATAATAAATTTGCCACGTGTCTACTTCACGACTGCCAAATATGAACTATCAAGACTAATGTTTACCAAAATGGCGGCAAAACAAAGTAGTATACCTTCCCGGCGGACACCTTGTATAAGCAAAAAAAAATTACGGCACAGTGCTGGCCGCTCGATTTTGGAATGGTTTTTAGTAGTGATAATAAGTTATGTTAATTTACTACATATGCGTTTGCAGAACATTGAACAAAGAAAGGATAGCACTTATATTGTTCCTTTTAAATACGGAACTGCGACTATTTGACGACGATATAGTTACGCAATAACGCCGAAACAATAACACATAAAGTGCAATTTTGTCGCAGCAATTAATCGCATGCGATTTTGAGTCACTAAAAGTTAGTTGACGTTTGACTACATTAACAGATGAATCTTTAGGTATAATTGGCAATAATAAAATTACTAAAATCGTATGCAGTTATTGCGCAAATTTACAACATGTCGAAATTCGTACGATTGTATTTCGTGCAATAAAATTGTACAGGTGTGAACCCCAATTAAATACCCCACTCAAATAGCTACACGTAATCGATACGTAATAAAATTTCCCCATTTTGTTAATAAACTATATAGTAAAAATGTAAATAGTATTAAATTCGTTCTGATGGAAAGTACCTAAGTCTACAATTGATATAAATTTTAAGGTTATATACCTTTTTACCCATTTTAGGTATATGGCAAAATCAATGTAAAAGTTTAAAATTAATAACTTTCAATTCTATTTTATTGCAAATTACTTCTGATTTGTAGCTGTGAGAACGGTTGAAAATTCTAAAATTTCGTTTTTTATTCATTTTTTTATAGACGAAATGCGGAATTTGAAAAAATAGAATATTCTCACAGCTGCAGTTTTTTATAAGTAAAATTATGCCTCGAGTCCCATTGAAATGTCTTATTATCGAAGCGAGATGTATTGCATAAACTATTGAATTTTGCAACGCATTTGATTTCAGCTATCCTTGTCTTCAGTTAAATCTGTAGAGTGAAACAGAATTCGTGCTGCCGCAAAGGGACAAGTTGCACTACAGGGCGCCATAAAACCTTTCTTTCGTTGTTCAGGAGTCGTTGACTGATTTTTACGGTAATCTGCTGTAAATTCAAACGATGTAAACAACTGCAGTGGTTACAATTTAATTATTAATAATGTATGTAGATAAAATCCATAATATCGATGGCGTTTTGGCAGATCATCTTAAGCACCGCTTTTTTTCGAAAATGAGTTGTTCAGATTATCTTATGCATCCAAGGCAAATGCATAATCTGTTAAAATCTGGTAATATTTCGATTTTTCCATCAGAAAAATTGATTTGTATTTCTGTAGGAGGTCTTTGTTTGTGGTTACGTTACAAGGCAAAATGTGCACTTTCTTTTTCTAAAACAATAAAAAATAATACTCCCTAATAGATAAGAATAAGAATATTGATGTCTTGTTGGATAATTTTTCAGAATTAAAAAATTATTTCCAAAATTAAAAAGTAAATTTAATTAAACATTCTTTGAAAAATAAAATTATTTCAGTAAAGTAAATAATAAAAATCTAATTTAAATTTAAGTTTGCATATAAAACTAAATCCTTGTAAAATGTGTAATACGAATAAAAAGTGTAGCAATCACTACAAGTTAATCAAAATAAGTAATTAGACAAGCAGCATATTCATGATTACCGTAAACCAGTGGTCGGCAAACTAATTAGCCAAATATGAACATTACAACAATTTTTAAAAAAATTGGGAGCCAAATCTGCTTGTTTAGTAAACTTTTATTACACTAAATAAGTAGTACACTAAATAAAACTAAATAAAATAAAGAGCCACATGCGGCTCTGGAGCCGCACTTTGCCGACCACTGCCCTAAACAATCCTCTTTTGGAGATAATTCCGCCTGCTGTGAAATCAAAGATATAACTGCCTGTTTAGCAAATGTCACATCTACCAACGTTTAGAAAATTCATTCGTATAGAGTGGTTTGTAAAGCTAAAAAAAAACGATAAAAATTCGAAAGTTTACCGTTAACTTTTGGAAGGATCGGCCTTAAGGGTTATAATTATACGTATTTATTACTTAAAACGCTAATTGGATACGTACTCAGACTATAAGATATTTTTAAATTTTAATAGTCATAAAATCTCGTCGTAATCATGGTAAGAAAAAAACATATTTGTTGCCTTAAATTCTTGTAAAAATTTCGAACCAAAACTAAGTGAATTAAATTATACCTCTATACACCTACAAGTTGGGCCATATAAAATAATTGCCGTGAAAACATGGGGTTTTACGATCGTCAAATTAAAACCCAATTTTGACATAAAAATTTTGCGCAAAATAAACGCCAAATAAAATCCGCATCGTCGCTGTTTATATCGAAGGTGCGCCATCAACATAAAAATTACCTACGTTCCCATAAAATCGGAAAAGAATTATGTTAATGTAAGTCTCACACTGCATGCATTTGCAAAAGTAGGTAATAAAATTAGTTATATAAAAACGTTCGTACCAAGCGTTGCACCGGGCGCAGAAATTTATTGGAGCATTAAAATAAAACAAACAATGTTGCATGCGACCGTTAACGTATTTCAGGGCGCCACAGGAAATTGTCGGTCAGGGGGCGAAAACGTCCTTAGAACTAGCTTGTCTATTAAGTTTAGCTGATTAAAGGGGTAGAATCGCTTTTATAACCAGTTTTATGAAATAATAAAAAGTCCGCCAACTTTTAGACCGTGCTCTCGCATAAACGTTGCAACTATAACGAGGTAATTTTCAATTTTACGTTGGCATTCAATTTTAAAGGAAACTTTTCATTTTTCTAATTACGCAAAAGTCACTTTTACGGTTAGTAACTTCAAATTTCGTTTTATCGAAATGTAAGCTCGAGCAGTTGTGTAGTTTGTGCATACATATACAGTTTGTGTTATATATATACATATATATAACTTAAACGGTAAATGTTGTAGAAACAAGCCATTTCTATGAAAATACTACGTTTCTTGCAGGGGTTACAGTTACCGAGTTAATTTCTAACGAAGTTTACAGTTCATTTTGTTTTCGTGCGTTGGCGTTTTAACAATGAAACTTTTACACAACTTAGTTTCGCTTGTTCTCTTCTCTATACGACTTTTCAGTTTTAGTACCTAAAATCTGAATTAGGACCAGCAGTTGTTGACTGTAACTAGAATTCCAAATGACGTGTAAATCATTCTCTAACGACCCTCACTTTGTTTCCGTTTACTGTAGTTTTGTTGCTTTCGCAACTTTAATTTTACGGCTGGTCTAAAATGTTGCCCGGTTTGCTGTTCTATTTTTTGGTTATTTAAGCAAATAGCCGAAGTAATTACGGTCGTTATAAAACATGAATGCGAAAAAACCTTAATAAGCTGAGCATTTTGCAATTAGTTTTTTAAAAATGCCGAACATGTAATATAATTTAATCGAGTACTTACAGTTTATTAATAATATTCCATAAGAGCAAAACCATCAATATAATAGCAAAAGAATGCGAAGTATGTTATTAATTTTTTTAAACAACAGTACCAAAAGATCCTGTAAATAGATCTAAATGTTTCGGTAAATACCCACATATTAATATCGCATAGCTGAACAAAAGTACTAGGTACAGTCGGCTCTTTTAATTATGACAGCCCGTTCGAGACGGTATAGACACGTAACAAGATATACAGGGGAGTCATGAGGAACTTTACATACTTCTATGGTATGTAGGGTCCATTAACCTTCCTAATTATCTTCAAAATTAGTACACACCGTTTACCTTTTGGGTCTTTTCGACCCCGCATAATTTACAGATTAGCTCATATGCATTTATAACGATTTTATTGGAAACTATATAATGATATACATAGATACATACCTACTCATTATTGTAAGATATGATATTAAAAAATAATAATAATTGTAAAAGATTCGCGAAGTTGTATTCTCTTCACAATGATTGTACTTTGATCTGTTCCGGGAACACATTGTCGCGAGTTGTTTTTTCATAGTATGGCGTTACTAGTTGGTACCCCAATTCTTCCAAAAAAATCTTCGTTTGTGTTATTTATTTGAATGCCAGTTTGGATTTATTACTCGTCATAAAACATAAGCATTATATGCGCTTATATCAAGCATGTTATAAAAACTAATTACAGGCCAACGAGCAGTCATCCTTTTACAAGAATAGGTGGTAACAAATTTATCTAAAGCATCAACAGCCCCTTTCGTTTCGTTATAATCCATTATTATATCAAGTTTCTTGTGGCCTTCGTTAGATGTGGTCTTAGCATGTACCGAACAAAAGGACTACTTTATTTTTCTTTGGAAAATACGAAACAACTGTAGTATCTTCTGTAAAAGCAAACTTTGAAGTGAAAATTTGTGAATTTGATCACAATTATTAATTTTGGAACTTCATCATCATCAGTTCTCATTATATTCTTTCAATCTTCGAGTCAAATCCATTACTACCCGACGTACTTGATTGTTTGCGGGTTTGTCGTTATTCCAAGCATAACTAGTATTGCTATCGCAAGTTACCAAAAATTTGATGCCATACGTGGACGGTTTACTGGGCATATATTGCCTAAAGAGTTGACAGTTGTTCGTCGATAATTACGTTCTTCCCAGAATTGTATAATTTAGGCAAATTGTTTACCCATTTGACCCATAAATCACGCGTTGCCGTCAATTCATGTTTTACACGTCTTTCTGCTGTGTCATTTTTTTTATCAAATCGCAAAACTCGGGAAATTGTGTTAAACTTTTTCAAAAACATTATAGCCCTGAATATTGGGCGTCTAGTGTTTTCATTCCATAAACTTGCTTCACGATTGGATTTGTACACATCAGCAAGCAATAGTAAACCAAAATATACGCTTTCGTGATGATTCACTTTTAGAATGTTTCAGAATTCCAAAAAGTTCCAAAATTAAATTATCATCCGATATAACCGTACTGCAAATGTAAGCAACTGTATGTACGTAAACAACAATATAAACAACTTATCTTTATGTGATTACTAATTAATTAGTCATTATTTACAGTTTTCTTTTGATTTACGCGGTAGCTTTCCGAAAATTCGTGCTCGCTACAATATGGAAAGTGCATTTCCTGTATCTAATTATGTAAAGTAGTTATCTACATCCTAACCGGAATGTTTAAACTTTTAATGTTTTAAGAAAATATGTCGTTATCCTAATGATTTATTAATGGGTCTAAACGACCCCGAAGATAATAGGTGCGTGCAGGTAAAATAGTTCAAACATTCTTTAATTATTTCTAAAAATAGATGTTTTACTGACATAAATAAACGTGTAAAAATCTGAAGTAGATTAAAAAATATATAAGCAAGTAATTTCAAATTTAAGATGAATTTTGGGTAGAATCGACCCCCAAAATAATACGAAAGTTAAGGGGAACATTGAATGGCCATCAACAAATGGCTACTCCTTTTCGTTATTAATATACAGGATGACTTATAAATTTGAACCAAAACTTGTTTCATTTACAATTTCATATTCTAACCTCATTTATAGAAGCTTTCACGCGGAAAATTTAAAGGGCTACATTTTTTTTGATATCTCTAAGATTTTTCGAGTGAGAACCCAAAAACCATTTTGAAGCACCTTTCTCATTTCCCCGCTCAGCGAACGCGCGCACGATCCGGAAAATCTAGAATGTTCTTTGGGACATTAAACTGAAAATATTCCCGAATTTGCTACACTTTTCAGGTCACGTTCGCTAATTCGATTGGGTTTCTTCTAACCAAATCACGACATACCAAACTTCCGTATCTATTCCAAGCTTCAAACGTCAAAATCGGCAGGGTAAGCCTGGTGGGTGCAACTCACCTCCCGTGAGTTATGGTTTTTTTAAAAGTGCATTTTTTTATAGGTGATAAATTGCCCCAGATAAAACAAATTGTATGACATTTTTATACAACAATATTGAAGTCTTTGATAAATATTATTGACCCCACCGGTCATATCGATAACAAAAAGTCCTATAAAATCGTAATATCCCAACTTCCTTCCCTTAATATTCCATCTAGATTTTCGCTAGCGTATACTTTATACGTCTTTGTTATAAGTTGCGACGTCGCTCGTGAAATATTTCGCCATAATTTAATACATAGTTTGACTACGGCAAACAATTTTAAATGAGTCATGCACTACGCTATGCATGCTTTATATCGCTATAACGAGTCGTATTGCTTCGAATAAATTGTTATATAGTAGGTAGAGAGGTTATATAAGGAATACGGAATCGTCTAGAAGCCATCTCCTCTTCCATTATGGCGAAATTAAAAAACAAAGTACAAACGTCCAATTTGCGAGGAGTTCCAGATTTAATTTAAGCTGCTACAGCGGCTGCTTGTTAAAAACTAAAACTTTTCGTTCCAAACTGACTTACCTGAGGCAGCAAATTCGCTTCAAAGTGCAAAAGTTAAGGGACTCGACAAATTTGTCCAAATAAATAATCCCCTCAGGTTGAAACAAGAGTAGGTACAGACGGAAAGTTTGAATCTCGCCAAGTTTTAGTTATATCACAAGTTGCAATATACGAGTGCCAGTAATCGCATTTTAAACTGAACATTGCAACGAATAGATTTCCTTAAAACTGCCAAGTGTAAGTGCTGCATTCATTTTCTTCGCGAGAACTCTCCAAATCCGACATAAAGTTTCAATTCGGAAAAGCCTTTTAGATACCGATAAGTGATTAAAATAATCCAATAATCTATAATTTGGGCTTTATTAGTGGAAGTAAAGGAACGCTCTTGTACGAATAGTAGGTAAATGCACGGCATTAACCTATTAAAGACTTTTATTTTACTACCCGATTCCCAACAATTTTTTTTATTGTTTTACGTTTTTTGAAAACCATTATAATAAATGATGAAATAAAGCCGCATCGACTGCGCGAAATAACTTACGATTAGTTACCTATTTATATTTTGGAAAGTTCCTTTTTACAATCGCAATTTACTATGCAAGAATAAATAACTCCCAACTACCTATATAAAATTGACAGCCACATAAAATTTCGTAATAAACGGAGTTTTTGAATTTATATTATGGACCTCAGACTGAAACACGTCATATTTGTAATTTGCGGCGAATAAAAAAGTTCAAAAGTTTGTAAAGAATATGAAACTGTAAAACTTTCGGAAGCAATTTCCTCGGGTAGGTAATTTAAAAATAGTTTTCAGATTTAAATTGGTTTTTGCACAAAGAAAAATTACGTTTTTGAAAGCGGTCTCGCCGTTACGATCCGCTTAAATTCCAAAGATAGATTTATAACAAAATCACGTACACTACACCATTGAAAGGGATGCAATCAATCTTTCGTCGAGCTGTTAACGTAGCGATCGTGCGACGACCAGAAACTATGCAACACTAATTAGTAGCTAATCGTGAATGCGCAACCTGCGAGTTAGGATTTAAGCGTAAAGTACGTGTGCATCGGGAATTGCACGAAATAAAAGTCAGCCGTAAGAGGTGTCAATGCGTTTTTATTAATTGCCCCGTGCCTTCGCCATAAATTGCATTTCAACGCGACTTTAACTGAAGATCTTTTACAGTTAAAAGAATTGCAGTTCGGATTTCGAAATACGACCGTCTGGGATTACGTTGAAATATTGCGCGAGTTTTCCTTTCCTACGAAAAGCCTAGTTTAAAGTAGTTAATTACAACACGAAATTCATTGAAAAACTATTAAATACGTAAATTCGCGATGAATATGCAATCGACAAAATAACTATTTGATCACGACGTCGGCGTCGATCGCATTTACACCCTTACATTTTGTTTGCGACAGCAAATCTATTGACCAAACAATTCCGATACCTCTCTAGAGCTTTTTCGCAATATGTACCTAGTAAGTACGTGAAAGGTTGCTGAAATAACTGAATTAAAACTTCGACTTTAATTATGGCGACGTTGAACAAAAATTGTAAAAGACAGATTGACGAAGTGGCTATGGACGGAGTCATGTAAGCTAACATTTTTTTAATTTTTTATGCACCACAGCAATAAAACATGACAAAGTAACATAAAAGTTACCATTAGTTAACATTTAAGAGTTAACATTACAAGTTACTTATATTATTTCTATTATTTAATTTATTTTATAGTTTTTAGTGCTTAATTATGTAGATAATATGTTATCACTATAATGGATTAAGACACTTCATTTTAAATAAAATACAATGGAAAATTAATTTGTTTTTTGTTAAAATACATGCACAGTAAAATTACGGGCTTAAAAATTACAAAATAATTTTCCATATTTTTCGTTCTCGAGATAAAAGAAATTCTGTTTTAGAAATGCACCCTTATAATTAAAAACATAGATAAATTTTTTGTAGGTAGTACGAGCTTGATTAAAATGTAGGAACAAATTATACGAAAAATTGCCCGCTCTAAATAAAAACTAACGACCGAATTCTAATTCGAAGAAGCAAACAGTTGTAAATGTAGGCACTCGGACAAAATAGTAATAACAGGGGCGGAAATAAATTTTATTTGTATTAAGGTGCTCCGGTACTTAGAACAGAAACTAAAATCCGTTAGATGCCACTAGCATCGATCGCTATAGAAATTAAACATAAGATCCTGCCCATACAATTTCATTGGTCATAATAAAGATAAATATGCCAGCGCAGGAATTCCCAGTAACGCGTGATAAATACGTTATCGTAAATTTAATTGTTTGTAGTAAATGATACGTCTAGGATATTTATTCTTGAAAATAATTAGGTACAGTCGACTACAAGGGAATTAGAATTATTTTTAAAGTGTTAGTGAACGTTGTGGAACACCAGGTGTGATTATTAATGAAGTTCCACTTTTATTCAGCTTTTTTGTTTTTAAACAAAAACAATATTTTTCCGGTCAAGATTGTATTTTAGGCTTAAATCTTTAAAGACAACGTTGGTTAAAAAAGTACTAAAAAAAGAAAACTGTTGAAAACAATAACCTAACCCATCAAACTGTGCCTTATACTTATACAGGATGTTATTAAACAATATTCAAATAACGCCAACAGTGTTCGAGACAAATATCAAACATAGCGATGGCGTTTTGCCAAAAGAGCGTAACCCACATTTTGTGAAAATGAATTATTCTGACTATCTTATGCACCTAAAGCAAAGGCGTCATCTGTTAAAATCTAGTAATAATATTCCGATTTTTTCCACCGGAAAAATCAATTTATATTTTCACAAAACGTATCTTCTTATAGCTACGAACGACATAAAATGTGCTCTCCTGTAAAATTTACTTTTTGTGGGTTACGTCTTTCTGGAAAAACTGCGTCGAATTATGTTCTAAAGTAGACTCAAGTTGCTTTTGCAAATGCAAATGAAACAGATGTTTAATTATAATTAGGTAATGTTTTACTTACTTACCTATATACATTATTTACAATTCATAGCATCGATTGTAAAATGTGTTTTTTTATAAATAAATTCATTACAAATAACTAAGAACTATAATATACGTGAATGTTACGTTTCTCTATCAAATGCTGCTTTAGATGTACCTACAACCATTTATGGAATCCTTATAACTACACAAAACTAAACCCTAACTAGTTTTTACTAATAATAAAGATACAATTCTTTGGCCGAATTACTATTCTTCTTTAAACATTATGGTAATAATGAAAATGGTGAATGAAAAATATAATTAATTTTAAGACTTCCAAATCGTACTAAAAACTAAAGAAACTAGATACATTTTCAAGTGTTTGTTAATATTATAAATAATATTTTACGACCGTTAAATAAATCCATGAAATATCGATTATTTAATTTCTATTCCATATAATTTCCATCTATCCTACATTATAATTTTATTATTATAATTTATTTTTTAAATAGGTTATAATTTTTACTATTTTTAAATATCTACGTATTGCCGCGCCTACAACTCTACAGTGACGTCACTGCGCGGGGACGAACTTGTTTAGAACACTCGGAGATCTTAGCTAAGTAACTCATTATACCAGGTCTAATGATCGTATCTTAAACAAGATTACCTAATCATGTTTAGAAAATTATGCACCGTCAAAATTAAAACGTCGTTTAAGTAAACGGCAAATATATCTTGGACATATATTTTGTTGGTTATGTAACATAACCAAGACGTCAAATGAGCAAGATTTAAGATCGGAAAAACATAAAAATTCCAATCTTGCTACCGCTTCGAGTTCTTCGATGTTTAATTTTTTTAAGAAAACGGATTCACTAACTTCGAAAGATCTGAAAGTTGCTGCGACGGAAGGCGCCTGGGCTTATCATACGGTGCAAGATAATCGCAGTTTTCGCTCAAACGATTGCGCTTCTAAGTTAGCTCAAACATGTTTTGAACAGAAATTTAGATGTGCTCTTACGAAAACAGAAGCTATTGCTATAAATTTGTTAGTAGTAATCTAATAGTCAGATAATTCTACGACTGACAAATATTTTACGCGATCTTACAAATTGTTTTCGTTTGTCCCAAAATATTTAACACTGTCGTTTTCGTCAATCTAAACTTTTTAAACAATGGCAAGTCATCGATATTTTCAAAATAATCACTTCTTTCGTATTGTCTTTTGAGAAAATCATAATCTATAACATCTAAAATATCTAACTCATCATCTATAAACATTTCGTCTTCAAATTCCATTTTTGAACGCTAATTTTAATATTACGATATAATCGCAGGAAAAACTCACATTTGGCGCTACTATGAACAATAAATTAAATTATATTTTCATTTATGTCAATACTAATCACGGTAATGTTTACTTAGGGCCGCTCTTTTCATCTTCTGATAAATTCATCAGACAAATATTTACCATAGAAACGTTTGTTCGGACAATTGCTTCCTTGGTCTGCCTGATAAATTTATCAAAAAATAAAAAGATCGTATCATAATCAGAAAAAACTGCTCAATCAAAGTTAATCGTCGTTTAAGAACATTTTCGAGTCGGTGCATGGAAATCATCCATGTTAAACGCAATTAACCTTTAATCGCGTTTAAACTTCGTCGGTGCGTACGGCTAGAGTATCCTATTATACAAGGTCAATAAAAAGTAAGGAAAAATGATCACTTTACCAAACATATATGCAATCACGTCATCAACAAAAAGTTGCTAAATTGTCTATTTGTAATTCGGTTTAAAGTTTGGAAAGTGATATATTCTATAGATGATTTACCTGCGCACATATTAAACGATATAAAGAAAGATTACAATTTATTAGAACTGTAAAAATACGAGGTACGAAATGACAACACTGTGTGAAACGTCATCATCTAGTAACCTTTTATTGATGACGTGCATCGCTTATACGCTTGGATAGGCCGTAGACACTTTATTAAGGGTTTTGGAAAGAAAAGGTTTTAACAAAAGTTTGATATCTAGTCCTTTGCTACAATTTAACGATGTTCATTTATTATTTTTTAAGTTATACATCTTCAAACTGTGACATCGTCGATATTTGTTTTAAATAGCCACTATATTTTTTGATGACGGAATTGGATGACATGTATTTTTCTCTACACGCCTCTTTAAAAGTATCGTAAGGTTGTATAAGAAACATTTTTAGAAAAATCAAGTTTAATGTCTGAATATGTTATTCCCGTTAATCTTAAATACTTGTACTTTTATTATAAAATTTTACAAATTGCTTGATTAAACTACTAAAAAATGTTTAATATTGATATCACAGAAGATGTTCAAATTGTTCACAATTAACTATCTGATAATGTGCAATTTGATTTAAAAATCCCTGTAATACATTCCGTATCACCCCAACCGGTTTTACTCGTATTTGTTCCCGAATACGAATTATCAATCGTTCTAAATGTCGGGGTCTGTTGCTGTAAATGGCACTTTTAAGGTGTCCCCCACAAAAAATCCAACGGGTTTAAGTCCGGAGATCGTGCTGTCCACATCTATTCTGAAAAATTACATTTAAATTTCGAATTTCAATGCCTCGGTCGGGCTCCATCCTGTTGGAAGTAAATGGCTTCGTTGGGTATGTATGCGTCTTTTGGATTCGGAAACAAAACAGCTAGTGGAGGAACAAGGTCAAATCGCGAATAACATATTCAGACACTAAACTTGTCAAAACACTAGTAGGTAATACACAATAAATTAAAATAGCTAGAATCGCAATCAGCAACTCTCGGCATTAAACTAATAATTATGCTGTAACTCGATACGCGGCTTATCGGAAATCATTATTTACTTTAGGACAGTCGTGCTACTAACAACGAGAGGAGATTATAAATAATTTTATAGTTCTATTAAAAAACGAACGAAATAATTGTTTAAACTTTGGACGTAATGAATAAAAACTATGTCATATAGACCCCTAAACATGAAATTTTCTCTAAATATATACGTTAACAGGATTTTCAATTTTTTTTATATCGCATTTATAGCAAAACTAATCATTTTTTTACGAAATAATTGCGAAAAAACAGTTTATATGCATTATTTTCAGTTGATAAAGTTTCACGAAATTCTATTCATCGTGCATCGCGTTAATTTCAAACAGCTGTATTACTTCACCTATTGAAAATTGGACACTTGTTTATGTATAATATAAACTTTTTTACTCGGAATAGTTCATACTGTCACGACTTAAAATGTTTACTAGCCGATTACTTATATAAATAATTAATATTCTAATATTGTTATATTTATTATAGAAGAGAACAAATTTTAAAGGAGGAAAGTACTAACAAAGGATGGAATCAAAGATGGGGATTTACGAAAGATTTCCACAAGGTATTTTAAATAATTTATTATTATTATCATAACAATATGACATGGTTCTTAGATTTTGACCATCTTCCTATTATTTACGCACTATTTTAAACATTGCACTCTAATATTGATGTAGTGCATCTTTAATGAATATAATCCGTTTATGTATTTTCAATGGGACGCACAAAGCTTGAGGAAATTGGCAACATAACTAAGCTCCTCATTGTGCGCTTCCTCCCTGACTGCAAAATGCACTTTGTGCTTGGTAAACCAATTTATGCGGCTAGATTTTGTCTGAGAACTAAAACGAATATAAGAATTTCCTGTCCTCATTATTTCCTGTCGTTCATGTCGTTTTATTCGAACGAAATAAATTTATCTATTCAGAATTTGAAAAAGGAGTCTTTGAATAGCGCGAAAGCAGTGACGCGTACGTTAATTGCAGCTTTGCATTGACGTCGCAGCCAGTTTGGGAATATCAGAAAGCGAGTATAGGGTGATGACTGGAAAAAGGGTGGTTTTAAAGAAGCCGGCCGTCGACGAATTAGAAAGCAAATATAAACCTTCGGATTCTATTCCAGTAACTAGTTCAGGTGAGACGAATTTTTAAAGTTGTATATATATGTAAGTAGATGTAAATAACAATACTTTCCCCAAGTCGTATTGTTCTATTAGAAGCGGATACGAGAAAAATTTTCTTAGTCTAGGAAACCCGGAAACGTAATTTAAATGTATTACCTACTACGCTACCTTACACATATACATTAGATAAGCTAACGTTGCACCCGGTATTCATAAATACATCACTTTTGTCGACAGCACCTATTCGCGCACTTCTTTAATAACGCTAAGCTCAAAATTAAGCGCAAAAAGTAAAGTATAAATACAGCCAACTGTCGGTTAAATAGAATTTATCGCGACCTCGTCGCGCACAATGTGCCGCCGCTGCAATTTATGTAATCATATACAGTTTCCATTCGGCCGCAAAAGTGCATCACTTATTTTAATTAGCCCTCGCTCTAGGGCCTCGGAGACGGCATAGCAAATGAATATGAAGCAATTCGAGTACGATTTACAGAGTTACAAAAACTAGGAAAAGAATAATGAACTTCCGAAACTGAAAAGCACGGTGTCTGCATACTGAACGCGAATGTACAACAGATTACACTTCTATTCTTTTTGGTTTGTTTCCAGAACGCTAAAAATTACGTGAACTTTTAAATATAAGACGTTGCATTTACAATTATTACTGAAGGTGTGCCAACTGAACCGAAAATAAAACTACGAGCGAGATTCGCAAACATTTTTTTCTCGTTGCTAAACTTATTTAAATTATACGATATCGTATCAAAGTAGACCAAGCATTCAACATACTGTTAAGCAGCGTTTTCACGATAACACATGTTTGTTAAACTTGTTTAACAAACTTGCCAAAAAACAATTGTTTTAACGTGTGGACGATAGATAAAACATAATGTTAATGACACATTGAAAAATTTGTTTGACGTGGAAGTGCTGTCATCTCTTGAAATTTAATTTTGTACTTCACTTATAGGAACCTGTTGTATAAAAAAATAAAATTTGATAATTGATAATTTGCGTTTTTCATGTGACAGGTCCGTACTAAACAGGAATGCTCTTTTATAGTCAGTTTTTTAATGGCTTTGGTCTACCCAATTAGCTGGTCTAATTTTTGATGTGGTTTTCAAGATTTGGTTAGTATTAACAATCACATATGTACCTCCATGGTTGCAGCGGGATTCGAACTCGCAACCGTGAGTGCGCAAAAGGCTACCATTTAGGCCACACGGCCCTCTATAGTCAGTTAAGATCGTTGTATTTTCTGCGTTGCAGTACACATACACATTTATTATTAATTTTTGTATTTCAAAAATATTAGTCGTTTATAAGTCAGCAATATCACGTGACTATATATGTTTTTTTTAACAGATTTTCTATACCTTTCAAGTATGACGCATAGATAGTCTGTGAGGCGTGGTCTAATTTAATGACGTCACGCGGGTCATTCTCGTTGGTCGATTGATGAAAGTTTGACAGACAAGTTTTACTGAGCGCCTTCACTATAAAACTTGTCACAAAAATCCCCCACAATGTAATTAAAACAAATTTTTAGAAGTTTAACTTGGCCAAACATTTTCGTTGCAAGTTTTATCTGCCGTTCGAGCGTCCACGCGGCAAAACATGTTTAACAAACACCGAAATATGGAGTTTTTTCAAGTTTTGTTTATGTTTTGATAGGTGTCTTCACGATAAAACTAGTTTTATGAAATTTGTTTTATTGCGAAGACGCTGCTTTATACGTATAAATTCAATTTTTTTGTTATAGAATTAAGAAAATCCCTGCCACAAATAAATTGTATTTATAATTCATTAAAATTTCACTTATCCTTCGCGAAGCGTGAAGGAGAAGTGCCATTTATAATAATCAAGTGTCGCAAACATCCTCGAAATGCTTTAAAATTTCAAATGCAATCGTATAATCTCACGAATGGTTTTGTATAGATATTAGGTAGTCATACAGTATTTGCCGCCAGCCATAAATAAAGCAGACTGCGCTACAATTACATCTGTGGCCGTATATTAATTATGAGACTGAATTCGTAATTAGAAGCGCACCGTTCGTAGCAGGTGAGGCAAATTCACACGAAAGTAAAGGCGTATAAGAAAATCCATATCACTTGAACAATAATTTATTGGGAAGCTTGTTTTAAATATTATCATTAAATAAAAGTAAATTATTGTAAAAATTAAAAATTTTAATTTAGCACATGTAAACGTATTTAAAATGAACCCTACAGTATTACACTTGTAAATATGTATGTAATTAAAAGACATCGAACCGTACATTATTCAAACCAAAATTAACACCCTTGTGCACATGGCGATTTCAATAATGCAATGTTATCTCTAATCAACTGTTGCCAAAGTGAACGTTGCAACTACATAATTTTAAATAAATAGGTAGGTTGTATAGATAGCTACTACTTGCATAACAAGTACTATTCTCACAAACCGTCCTTTATAATTCATCAAACCTTTTAGTGTCTCGCTAATTGCAATAGCTAACGATGATCATCACGATATACTATGCACAGAAGCAATAACAATTAGGATCTAAAGAATATACGTTCATTAAGGTGAATGTTTAATTTATTAAGATTTTTTTCCGTTTTCTACTCATTCGCTCAAAAGAATTTATTAGACAGGAAACGTTTTATAATACTGTCGTAGTTTTAATATCTCATAATTATCGTTCATTTTATAAAGATTTTATCTTATTACTATAATTCTTGCTTCGTAAACATAACTAGAGTATTTTATTAGTCGTTTATATTGAAATTGTAATTTTATACAATTTGATAAATCTTTAGATTGACATAAACCGACAAATTTAACGTAAAAATTTATTTCAGGTTTTATAGGATGGCGCAGCAAAGATCTTAAATGTTCATTAGAAGTCTGTGGACCGTTATACATAAGTCCTAGATTAACGATGGATCCTCCTGATGTCGAAAATTTATCAACAACTCAAATTATGTTGGGATAATAATTTAAATGAATTAAGCGAATAAATATTAAAAAAAATTAGCAATACAAATTGTTACACTTTATTGACATAGGTAAATCAACGTTCTCTAGGGGCCGTATTGGCCGAGAGAGCTTTGTGCTCTTTCTAGTAAATAAACGGTCGGGAGTTCGAATCTCTTTGGAACCACGGATGTTTGTGAATGTCATTGAATTTTTTAAAAAGGAAAAACAACGGCTAGGTATACTTCAATCGAGTGCTGGACACGATCAGTACCCAACGAGGATTACTTCTGGGGAGCACCACACCTCCACATGGCGATGCCGCTGCAAATAGTAACAGCCTGTAGCTAATGGGTTAAGTTGCCAAAACCAACAAAAAAAACGCTCTAAAACTTGGATTTGTAGTATAAGGAACGACTTGCCGTAGATGAATTAAAAAGCGTTCCGACCTACTACTTATTATCTTACAACAGCGGAAACCCGCTTCTAGTTTAAAAATGCTATAACGATTTAGGTACTTAATTCAAAACGATTCACCGCGCTATGCAAATCGTAAAATAAAATTTTCGAGATAAGAACCAATAATTCAAATAAGCTAATCGGAAATCCAATTTAAATTCTGATTTACATATTTGGGATACGAAAGCGTTTTCCAATTCATCTTTAGTTCTCGATACAAAATTAAATACTGTTGTGAATATGTATAAATATCGTCCTTTTATGAATTGATAAAACAGACAAAGGAAGAACAGCGTCGCCCTATTCGAAACAAAAATAACAAAATCATATAGCCACTCGCAATAAATTTCACTTTACTTGAACAATAATTGAGAAATACCGTTCAATTTCCGAAGAGAATGCTATCCCTACATTTTTACAGATGATACTGACAGTAAAAAAGCCTGGCTTTGTATCTTCGTATAAGAGTTGAATGATGGAATTTTTAATAAACGTTATCATAACAAAACGTTGACTTATAACTAAAACGTATATGATTGTGGCGAAATAAAAGCACTTACATATTCGTATTCCTAACTACCAATTATCTAGAAATAAATTTTAAAATTCAGTAGGGAAGCTGGGAAATGTCTAATTATAAGATGCTTTTGCTATTCCCGTTAATAAGGCATTCGAGTATTGGATGCCGCCGGCGCGACGCTACCATCGAATGTAAGTAGATGTCCCAACTGAAAGTTACAAATAGCCGACATAATTTGAATAGAATGATGATTTGTGGATGTTTAGAAAATAATTCATTGATATTCTTGTAATAGGTACATACCTACATATGCAGGGTATGTCACAACGAGTTTTGATTAAAACACCCTAATTGTATTCCCGAGACAATCGTACGAATTTTTGTTCCAATAAACACTGCCTCTAAAATTTTTGGAATAATTATTATTTCATGTTTTGTAAAAACATTGACAGCTGCAGGCTATTACAAATAACTACATTTCTAAGATATTTATGCATGTACAAATTACAATTTTTAGGTATGTATTTCAGAAAGTATGTTTCATCGAATGATGGATAAACTTAACAAAATAATACCGGTGGTTCAGAAAAATGCCAAACTTGCTATCCGATAAATATCAATATCTTAATAATTTTAAATACCAACCTACATTTTTCTCAATTCTATTGCACTGTACGTTCAAAATTAGAGCCAGTATGTATTTATTTCCCTATATCTAAATGTCATAGTTTTAGAGTTATTTTGGAAAATGTATTAATTCACTCGAAATTTTTTAAAATATGTATTTTATATGAAAATTATTTCAAAATTATGTATTTTTTGTATCGTAAAATTATTTGAATAATCATTATCTACTGCTTTTTTTTATTATGGCGTTAGGTTTTTACCCTCAACCAGATTCTAGATTTGGGGATGGGATTTTGTTAGGGAAATTTTATCGGGACACACACTTCATGCCCATGGGTCCTTATGGGCGCCTTATCTGCTGCCTTTATACCGTAGAATTATAAATTTACTCTATTTTTAAGTTAAAAACTATTCGTGTGACCTTAAGCATTGAAAATTTCTATTACAAACCAAAAACCATATAAAAGTTTAATCGCATTTTTATGCGACCGATAAAATACAAAACAACTAATAAAACATGTGCGCCGCCTAGGTTTTTAACTTATCGAGTGCGAACAATGAACTGAATGTATTTAAAATAAAAGTGGGATTTGAAATAACTCGAATGCGTTTATATATATAGAATTCTGGCAAAACCGTGTCGGATGTTTTGCGTTGGTAGTACAGAGCAGTAGTGCTTGTTTTAGTAGTTCGAATTTTAAATTACGGCGTCGTATTATTCGTGTATGCGAGGAGTGCTCGTTCGGTTTATAAGGCCTTTTTGCGTGTGAGTGCGCAAGTGTTGTGTTCTCTAAAAGGATTACAAACAAAAAGGATTAATACGACGAGGAAAGGTAGGATCTTTCTTTGTCTACTAACTCTACATGTATTTATAATGTGTAAATACATGGACCTTTAAGTTCTAACACAAATTCTCTGAAAGTCGAGTTTGGTTAGGTCCTTGGATGGGGACTCAGTTAGGATATTGGATAGGGCTCAACTCAAACATTCGACAGTTCAATTTCTCGAACGAAATTTTATCTTACGCACGTTTTGACGATCACAGTGGTTGGTGAAATACAATAAAATATGAAGCGTATAGGTGCGTAATAATTCAAGTTCGCAGTCAACGGAAGATCTACCCTGAAAATTGACGATAGAGTGAAACCGATGACGAGAAAAAGGTAGGAAATAGAAAGAAAAATTGAAAAGTTTCTCATTTTTTTATAGTGTTACAGACAAGTGGCAGTCGCAGCTGCAGCAGTTAGTCCGCATTTTACGTAAGTATTTAAAAAATTATAATTTCAGAATTTTAATTTTTTTTAATGATTTTTGATTTTTTTAATTTCTCTTACTTTGAGAAATTTTATCTTTTTTTATGCATTCGTCGACGGATAAAAAACGGAATTCAAATTTTTGATTGTCCCAACAATTTAGATCGACGAGACAATATTTGAATACTAAAATCTGCAAAAATTAATTCTTAACTTTTTTTTAAGAATAATCGAGTTAGTTATTAAAATTTATTGTGGTTAGTTTACGTCTAGTTTATATTAACAGGAGCGATTTACTTTATTTTAAATAAGTATTATAGATACAATAAATATAATTATAGTGTCTTTCACTTTACATTTTCGTCTTTTAAGTTTTCGGATTAAAATTTGTTACCACCTCCTTAGCAAATGCATTTCGTTAATATTCGCCTATTTTTATTTACGATCAATTTTAAACTTGACATGCTCGTCACGTTGGTCTTTCTATTATTTACTGATTGGCGTTCTGATATTAACGAAATTAATTTCCTGGTGATGGTAACAAATTCTAATCGGAAAGACGAAAATTTAAAGTAAAAAAGGTCGTAATAAAAGCACGGCCTGCGCTGTATGATGATAAACAAAGACATCCGTAATTTTTTGTTTTTGTTAGAAAATTGCCCATTTACTACTCGCACATGAAGTAATGGATACACACAATATTTTTTTCGCCGTTTTTGTCACACGAGGGCATATGCTACCTGTACAAATTTGATTCTTGCACTATATCTGATCGACCGATCGAACTTCCATGCGCGGCGGTATCAATCGAGCGATTGTAAAGTCGCGATCGACCGACTACAAAATCCTCAGATGCACAGTATTTAAGATAAATACCTACCTATTTATGTAAATAAATGACTGCATTTTGGTTTTGCATTGGCTGACAATCAGTAGGTTAATTGTTGATTAGTAGCAATTTTAATTTAGCACACAGATTGCTAAAATGTTCAAGAACGTCAACTATCAAGAGATAATATTTTTAACTTTCTTTAATAATATAAGTCGGATTTCATACAGGACATTTCCAAACTTAGGGGGTGGTTGTTCTACATGTTAAAAGATGACGATATATAGTAAAACACCTTAATAAAAGTTGAATGATACAGAAGTTATGAATTGTTATAATTCTGAATATGTTTGGACACTCTGGTCGGCTGTTTGTTTATTTCGCACCACTTCTGTCTGTCGACGTACTAACGCCGTGTATTATTTCTCACATTCATCAGCACTTCTCGTACTGTTGATAAGTTTCAATACCTGCCCCCTCCCTCCCATTACAATACAATAAATATTAGATGGTTGTAAAACGGCGCACACACGATACGAACTATCGTACTACAAATCAGCAAATCGCATAGAAAATCATTCAGACGTCGGCGCAACGTCGTAACGACCAGAGTTGTACTGCGTGCAGCACGACAGATCGTACCGAGTGTGGCGTTGCAGTACTGCCTGCAGTACGACGCGGTCGCAATATTTCAAGTCGCTGACTTCAAAAACTACTTGATAAATATAAATGCGGCTTTATGAAGTAAACGCTGATTGACACGGTCATAGTTTTCATCCAAGATTCGATATAGATCCTATGACAAGAATCTATATTGGAGAAATTGAATGAAAATTGTGCACGTGGGTAAATTTGTCGTTTTACCACTACTGCTATCTGTGACGATTGTCAATATTGTAAAAGTTAATCTCAAAAATGTTTAACGTTCAATTATTGTTTATCGTGATGAGTTTTCGAAATTCTAACAGATGGACCACCGAAGCAACCACTAAATTAGTGAAATTGCACGAGTATGGAATTGTCAACAACATATAAGTTTGATTGAAAATATAAATAGAAATTGACAGTATTGCTAGTAAACAGTGCTCAAATTTGGAGCGAAATACAAAATAATTAATTTCGCCATAGTTCAATTAGAATCGAAATGTATTTTATAGAATCTTCGATCAATTTACCTCGTAGATTCTTTGATGAAACAATGACCGTGTCACCCAGCCTTAATTTTATAATAATAGCATAGAGCATAGAGCATTAAGCATAGAGTTTATAAGCAAGTTGAACAGTGCCAGCGTAACTAAATTAAGTGCTTCGATGTAAATACCTAAAAGAAGAGGTTGGTTAGCTTAAATTAATGGTTGTATAAAGCTCTTCGTTACATCGATTAACTGATTAAACAAAAAAGCTTTCATTTATTAAATTAAACAAATATTATTTTGTTCCAAAAATATTTTGTTTTAGACAAGGAGGTAGTTGTTCATAAATACTAAGCGGGCTGACCTCCACAACAACCATTTCATTTTCGGTCAACCATCCAAGATGTACAAGATGCTAAACAAATAGTTATTAATTTGCTTATAAAGAATTGATTTTTAAAACTTACCTTGTACTTTTTGACAGCATGAAAGGCATGTTTGGCGGACTTGAAAGAATCGCTGCTGTCTGATAGTAATGTCGATTCGATTTTTGGAATTTTCGCATCCGATTGAGGTAAAGGCTGATGAAGAAATACGAAATGAACATTATTTATACTAATTGAGAACTAACAATAATTAGAGATCATTTCAGGGAGTAAATTAAAATTGATCGATAAAACAGGAGCGGTATAGAAATTAAAAAATTAAACTGTATAACGAAATTTCACGCAACCCCTTTCTTGATTAATAAAAATCAAGATTCCCGCTGTCCGAGGGAAACTCGTAAATTGTGTGCCCTCTAATACGGTTTCCATAAAGGATAATTTATATAACGGCACCTTTTTGCCGAAGTACTGCAAGATGCAATTTTATCGAAAATGATTTGATTTTATGCATCTAATGCAAAAGAAGAAATTTCTTGATTTTTTGTTTAGAGTAATACGTAACGTTTACGGTTCCGTAACCGCACAACATGCTCGTACCTAAAGTAAGTACTTTGACAAAAATGCATCCATATGCTTGCAATGTGAAATCCATATAACAGTTTGTCAATTTACTGCGATGCTTCGTAAATAGAGATTAATTTCTGAACTAATAAAAGTCAATTAAACATTCCAAATTCGTAGCAACATCAATCGGATACGCATTACACAAGGGTATTAAAATTCAAAATATGTAAAACAGGAATGCAGTCAAAGAACGTTATTCCAATAATACGAAATAGTTGTCATTTGGACGTCCGCTAGCGACGCGTCGCGTCGGTGCAAAAGCAGTAGTGGATGCCTTTGTGAATTTTTTATCAAACGTATCTATTCGTCGCCTAGTTATACGCATCCGTCTAAATTCAAAATTTTAAAAGCAATTTCCGCAGCAAATGCTTCTCAAAATTGCAACATGTATTGCTAAACAAAACATAACGTGTGTCTACTTGTTAGTCAGTATCATAACGAAATAGAGACATAGAAATATGCACGTGCAAATGTGCAATTTCTATGCGGCCAGTCGGAATAGTTTATGACATACAGCAATTCAAATACCTACGCACGTAGCTGGAAATACAGCGTCCGGCAGAAAGTTGGACACATATGAGAAATATTTTATACCTAAATTTCTTAGAAATTGTTATTCTCGATAAAAATTTTTGCGCAATTTGAAACTCAACATGCACTTGCAAAAAATCGAATAACTTGTAGTGTAGATAAAAAAATAGAAAATCGATTTAAGAGTAAAGTAGGTAAGTAGGTACCTACCTAATTCATAGATTATCTCAAGATAAGTAATTCGTGTATCTTGAAAAATTAAGGTAGGTACACACTATTAGGGTCAGTTTCCTAGTTTATGATCTACCCTGCATGATTTTTTAGATCTCGTTTAAATCTGAGCAAAATTAATTTTTATTCAACGCATAAAATACAAATGTTTCGATGAGTCAATAACTTGACAACGTTGCTCGACTTCTTTAGAAAATAATACATAATGTTTATGTTTAATAACATACAATATTATGTATATATAGCTTATCCAAACCTATACGATGTTCACGTCATCAACAAAAAGTTACTAGATTGTTTATTTGTAATTCGGTTTAAAGTTTGGAAAGTGACATATTCTATAGATGATTTACTTGCGCACATATTAGATAGTATAAAGAAAGACTACAATTTATTAGAACTGTCAAAATACGAGGTACGAGGTGACAGCACTGTGTGAAACGTCATCATCTAGTAACCTTGTATTGATGGCGTGACATCATATAGGTTTGGATAAGCTATAGAAGTAGTATACATATTATGTATTGTATCGTCCTTAATTTACTTGTCCTAGTTTTTTGAAAATAAATTGAATTTTTGCAAGGTACGTTTCTTCAGTAACCTTCTTAAACTCTACATATTTTTCTTGTGTTTTCTTTTCACTTCAATTTTGTTTCTAGTAATCACGTTCGGCTTTTTCACCCTATCTCGTTCCTTTTTCGCAACTTTCTTGGCCGCTTGCTTCCTTTAGAGTTGATGTTAATGTATTCATGTCATCTATGTTTTCCCCGCACCATTCCCCTCCTACATGCATTCCCAATTCAATTTCTTCTTGGAATTTTATGGCATTATTTTTCTATTTTTCAATGTCAATTTGTGTGTTTCTTTTTGTTTGATTATTTGGACTGATCCACGTCCATTTTACTTTGGTTTTTCTTTTTGAAAAATAAATTCATTGCATAGAGACGGTGGTACGTAAGAAAATCAAGCAATAGTGGCCCTCTTTCGTTTATTTCATCGAAGCTGTGTCCTCGGCTTCCTCCTGTCTTTTGCCAAGTTTGCAGTTAAAATCTTCTATTACCTATCAAAGTATTTTTGTCTTTCCTTAAGTTGTTGGATTACAGAACACTTCCATTTCCTCGTTAGTATGTTTAGATGTAGGTGCACAGCATTAGATTATCTTTAATTTACATTGGGTGGATATTTTTATTGATACTGAGGCTACTTTGTCTGATTCTTTATCGAAGTTGATTCTATGTTCTTTCTGTTGAAACCTTCGGTTTTTGAGTCATTATAATATGTCCAGACTTCAGGTGTTATGTAGTTCTCTCTTTTGCGTCTCACCTTCGATAGTCCGAAATTTCTTTTACTTAATTTATTTACATTTACTACATTTATTTTTAAATGTCAAAATCCGCCTGTAGAAATTGAGTACCTATACTTTGATTTTGAATTTTATACTTCGTTTTTAGAAAAATATGAAAGTGCGACATCAATATTAACTACCCGAAAATAATTGTCACTGTTAAAATAATAAAATAATATTCTAACATATAACTATAACTACATATACTAATTCTATTTTCTTCTCTTTTGAATGCTGACCAACCAAGATCAAATAAAAATAACCATTTCTTTTACAAAAGAACAACGTTAATTAATTTTTTATTGGCTACTAAATGGCTACCACGGTCTAGAAAACGAATGCATAGAATTTCACGTAGACATGCCCTTATAATAACGATTTACATTAATTAAGTTTATGTTTTCGTTATAAAAGTAAATGATAATTGTAGAAAATGTTATTACATTCGAAATTAATGCGGCGCGGTGCGGCGCAGACATTACAATAGGTAGGTACAACGAAATAAAATAAAAGGGTCCTATTTATTTCCTTCAATTTAAAAAAAATAATATATACTATGTAGTAGGTACTTAACTTTATTTGTAGTACATATAACTTGTTTTCTAATTAATGATATTCTATCATCAATTAGATTATTAAGTACCTACGTAATGTTTGTTAATTAATTCAATTTAATCTCAAATAAATATACATAAAAGGATTTTATTTATGAACATTGGTGTTTCCGTACTTTTTTTAATCTTGGTGATTAATTAATTAATAATACGTACAGTTATTTCAAGTCATTAAAATTTTATTGATCACGACGTCATACACATTTTATTAAATATTTTTGATTTCGTGATGTTTGTTTTATGTACCTATATAATTTATATATTCACTTCTTCAAATACTGTATTTAAACAAATATCAAACCAATCTTCAGAAAATCAAAATGTTTAATAAAACGTGTCATTATCATAAAATTTGAATGACATATAAGTAGTAAATAAATGCAATTTGACAGTACCTACCCATACATAATTTTTCCATTAAAAGTTCGTCAAAACGTATTAATAACAATCAATAATACATTTCGTTCGACGAGTTGAGACATTTGCGTCATTAAATCTGTACCAAAACAGTAAGCATTAATTCCTAAAACGTGTCTGTTATAACGATGCATATTCAGGAGTCGTACAACTACCGATCGAGAATCGTATGCAAATTTACAGTTGGGCTAATAAATATATGAAGTTTTTATGCATGTATTTATTAAAATATGTCAATAAAATGAACATAAATATGTTATATAATATACAAACGTAAAGAGAAAATTCCAAATAACACAATCGATAACTTACAAAGAAAGATCTCAACCCGCAAATTTAAAAAATGTCGAAACTGAGAATATGTATAACACGTGTATGTATAGCGCAACATTTTTTTGCTGTCGAAATTTACTCTGAGGGGCAAAATTAAACTCCTCTGTACTTAAATATTTTGTGATTTGTTTCGGATGTTATAAACAATTGATAAATTTGCTGCCGGTCGATAATCCTGATTAAAAGAAGCAACTTTTGTCTCGAAGCGTCTGCTCTATCTCTTACAATTAGCGAGTTATTAAATAAATTCGAAAAATATCCGAAAATTCAGGAGTTAATTTTACGTTATGCGTACACCCATATCTGCTCTACATATTCCCAAAGTTTAGGCATTTTTTAAATTTGCGGGTTAACCAAACAATTTAATCTAACGGCATTTTTGTTTCTTCAAAAAATAATTTAATAAATCAGCGTTTCGTTTATTCACATTCTATGAAATTTGTGAAGTTGGTAAGAAAGTGAATGCGCAATGCGCGCGCAGCAAGACATGCGATGACTGTACTTAGGACCGGCTGGTGTCTTTAAGATTTTATATTATGTACTTGTGTTTTTAGATTTCTTTACCAATAATAAATAAAATTTTAACAGTATGACGTATGTAATTTAGGAAATTGCAAAATTTGAAGTTTATATGAACATTTCCAACATTTTTACTACTTTATGAACAAATACGAAATAACAATAAAAATATGAAGTTTTTTATAAAATATGAAGCTATAGCTTATCCAAACCTATATAATGTTCACGTCATCAATATAAGGTTACTAGATGGTGACGTTTCACACGGTGCTGTCACCTCGTACCTCGTATTTTTACAGTTCTAATAAATTGTAATCTTTCTTTATACCATCTAATATGTGCGCAAGTAAATCATCTATGTATAGAATATGTCACTTTCCAAACTTTAAACCGAATTACAAATAAACAATCTAGTAACTTTTTGTTGATAACGTGAACATCATATAGGTTTGGATAAGCTATAGAGTTCGTCCAGTGTAGAAATAGGATCGGGGAGGTGCCAGCCGTGTACGAACGACCAATGAAGCGATAAGTATAAATTATTTCAAACCACTCGAAAATTGAGCGGCACAGCACTATGTCGTGTTTTTCTGTTTATACAATATTATGCGCCTGCGTCATTAATAGGGGTTCGAACAAAATAATTGACACCGGACGAACTCTAGTATGACCACTGCATATTAGTGTAAACAGCAGTTAATAACGATTTATACGTTACGTACTGACGCTTGTGCCACATATGCATCTTTATCGGGACCATTGTTAAAATCGCATACAATGTATATCTTATTGTTAGTTAATGTGCACACTGAAAACAGTTCGCGGTCGTCTAACGTCACGACTGGCAGGTTGCCAAGTTTAGCAACATCAAAACGCTGGCACGTGACCGTAAATAAAATGTCAAAGTTCAGTGCAGATACAAAGCAATATAATTGCGAATTTGCGAGTATATTTTGAGAGAGAACGTGGTAATGGCTAGCCGTTACTGCCTTTACACTGCCTAAAAGAAGTTTGTGCATATTACATTTAACATTATAACGTATAATCTCAACAGACAATTACTAGAAGATGATAAATGCTTTACAAACCAACACAAGTACAAACTTTAACGTAAATTAACGTTTATGTTTAATTAATATAATTTAATTTAGAAAATTAGGTTATATTTCTTGTTTACAATAATTTGACAACGCTGTGTGAAACGTCATCATCTAGTGACTTTTAAATGATGACGTAAATGTCTCAATTCGTTGGATGGACTTATGAATTAATTATTTTATTTAATCTACAGAAAATAGTTAAATTAATTTCGTGATGAAGAAAAGTTATTTATTATTTTTATGTTATTTATTTGATTTTTGTGAGAGATTATTCGGATGAGAATAAAGCAGGAAAACACGTAACTTACTATAATTCTCTATTAATTATTACCTTAAACGTTGAGTTTTTTAATTCGACATTTCATTTTTAATATCAGTTTCAAGTTATATTCGGCACATTTACAGTCCCACTTGATCTGATTTCGACCTTAACTCTATTACAAATCACAATTTCAACCCCGAGCTCGCACCAGAATTCCCTTTATCGTCTAATCCCAGATCAGATTTGTATCTCGACTAGTCCTAATTTGATTTCGTTATCTGAATAGCGACTAACCATCTTAATTTCAATCTGTAGGCATCCGAATTCAAATACTACTAATAATTTTTTATTATTAAAACTAACTAAATTTCAATTATTTTTCACTCTATTTCATTAGTAACATTAATTAGAATAATAAGGTGTCATTTAAAACCAAAATAAAAAAGTGCTTTTATTCTTGATAATATAAGTTAAGTAGGTACTGTGCACATTGTTCGTAACTATTCAATTGTCTCGACCAAGTAAGTCTCGATTAATTAATATGCATTTTCGATTCGCGCTACGATTGTAATGTAGTTAGTGCCGAAGCCTTAATTATCCAGATACCGAGAGTATTCCGTTTAATCTAAATCGGAATTCAACGGTCCAAGTGATTTTGTAAAATTTCTCTATTTACCTTCGATTCTTTAAAGGAAATATTTATTTAGAATAATGCACAGGCTTCTAGTCTCATGTGTTATTTATTTTTCATAGTATGAAAGAGCTCGTTTGCGGACTGAAACCAAAGCTCACATTCAGAACGACAACCAAAAGCAATAAAATGCATCTGAGGCGCTTTTTTAAAAAAGATAACTAAAAACAAAAAAGCGGGTAACGCTTGGCTGCACTTTGTATTACCAGTCAACCGCACAGTAGCAATTACAGATTAAATTATGATAAATACAAAAAGAAAGTAGTCATGTTCGAGAACTATTCCTCCGGTGTAGTAATAGTCGTCGTTTGCAGTTGATATGTAAATTGAAACTCGTAACTAATTTTAACGCCCAGAAGAAACAATTTTTCATCCCGAGAATAACAAAATGCAACTCCCAGAGTGACATTAAGATTGATTACCAACAGCGTCGTTCTAAGAGTAGAACGTGCTATTCGACGTCTAGGAATTACGTTATGGAAATGAAAATCGATTGCGCTATTTGTGTTAATTGTTTTTAACGTATAAAAATTAAAATCGATATACTAAATATACAGCGTCCGGCAGAAAGTTGGGACACGTTCATGCAAAAATAGTATATTTCGTTTTTCAAAAAACAAATGTATTCTTGATAAACTTATTCTGCATCTTTTGAAACTCGAAATGCATTTAAAGCTGAATACGGCGCGCGAAAAATATTAGGCTTAACTGAGAAAAACTTATATAGTGTTCAATGGATGGACACTAGTGCTTTCGAAAATAGTAGGTATGTTTACTAATGGTTGGTCGTGCTCAACCAGTTTCAGTAGTTCATGTTCTTGTAAAAAAATTTAAAAAAAAGTTTGTATAAGTATTACTATAAATTATAGAATAGTAAAATGCTAAGTTTCTTTTTAGAAATTCGTATTCCGGTTAAAAAATGAAAATTCCTCAATTTCTATGACAAAAACCAGCCTAAAAATGAAACGCAAGTGCTACATATAGTCTTTCAGTGAAAAACGCCTAATTAACCAAGACTGCTCACATAGACCGTACACTGATATTGTTATATGTGTATAAAAATTGTTATTATCCCTAATAATTCCGCCTTATATTATTTCCTATAATTAATAATATACTTACATAAGTTCAAACAATTCTATCTTTTTCAAAACAAGCCTCGAGACTCGATTAAAAATTAATGCCGTCAATCATTTGCATTTAGTTTTTTCAATTTCTGTTTGCGTAGCGTACAATTAAACATTTATTTTACTATGTACAGTCATGGGCATAATTGATGTCGTCGTCAACGTGCTTTCTAAGTGTATTTTATATGTATATGTGCGGCTGTATGTTATGTTGTATGTCCCATATGTCGCTTATAATATTTATGCTCCGTTTAGGTATCTTTTTTTAAATTTTTTATTATTTATTACTCATATTGAACGTTGTCGGCGACATAAATCATGACCATAACTGTACCTATACATTTTTCTCAATCTCTGTTAGTTCGAGTTATAACGCAAAAAGTGGAAACGCTCTGTTACCTTTGAAGTTAAATATGATACCTTTAAAAGGCGTTAGAGTGTGAATATAGCATACCGTTACCTATTCGCATCTCGAGAGTCATATAACTACAAAAATTCGTTCAAATTGAAGAATTCGAGAAGGTATACGAGGTGTCTTTTTATAAAATGTTTTTCGCGTGTATAAAATAGAGTTTATAATTTATTATTAATAGAAAACTAGGTATTTTTAGTTGCCTTTTTTCGTAATAGACAAAAAAACTCACATCGAAATTAAGGAAAAGTATCTTGAATTACACGGGCTACACATACCTATGAATATTTGTACCGAAATTCGACTTTTTTCTAATTATAGTATTATTCATTGTTTGTGTAAGATTTAACACGCAAGTGATTTTATTAGTACTTGTCTAAAATTATTTCCAAGACTGCCATATCTCGATTAAGTACGTAAAATATTGTTCTTCGCTTAAAAGAAACGCACAATAAAAGAACTAATAGTAAAACGAATAAGTGCAAACAAAGCACTATTTATTAAAGCATTTAAATCAATGTAACGCAATAACGATAGATAGATATATTAAACGATTAAATCGTTATTATTAATCAATCATAAAAGATTCGCTACAGCTTTAGCCGAAGCGAAAAATCTGGATCGGGCAAACGGAAAAACGCATTCGGGCAAATTAATGCGTAAACTTCACTGGTTTGGAAATTGAGAAATGGACGCATCACGTGCACCGAACCAGTGGAGTTATAAGATATTTTCTGGATTAATTAGGTTCATGTAGGACTGAATTGAATTAGAACGTCATGTTGACTGACGGCAGTTAATTCTTTTACCGCTAATTCAACTATCATCAACAGACATTAATCCCCAAACTTGCAAGCGTCCAAGCGTTTTTATATTTAATTTGCAATTCGAAACAGGCATTTCCAACTAAAAATATTAATCCTTAACGTTCTTTCTTGTTTATAAAATTTTTAAAATAACTTTCTACTTACCGATTAAAACTAAATTTAACGCGTTTATTTTCTTAATCATGTATCTAAACATAAGTTAATCTTCGTGTTTGATTATTATAAAGTAAATTTTGCTATAATTTAATTAACGATTATGATATAAACTTGGCTACACGAACAAAATTCATATCTGAAGTGTTTCCTCGACATTTCTGAAACTTATAGATACATTATATAAGAAAACTGACATTCGCAGTATTTTTAAGCAAATCTGTCATTCTTCATCCGGAAAAGCTATCGCTAAGAGCTTTTTTGCAGTTCATAAAGAATTTACTTAGAAATTTCTGAAAGAAACATCAATTTTCTCGTTTTTCAAGTTGAATATGTCTTTCGCGGCAACTTGGCGAACACGCGCAGAAAAACTCCACGCTATAAAAGATGCATTTCAGCAGTAAGATGATTTCAGTTAAATCGAAATGCAGAAGAAACACAAGTAGGCATGTGATTAATTAAGTTAAATCTCGTAGCTGTCAGCCTACAATGCAGTTTTCACACTTGGGAAGGTTTGTAAGTACAATGCTGCGCTCTTTGTTACGGCCCCTTTTACTACTAGCTATTCATCAGAAGTTTTTTGCATTGTTTATCTAGCAGTCGGAGGTCGATCTCGACTGGTTTTCGCAGAATCTAATTACATATTCTAGTAAACTGAGAATGACCCACGGAAGACTAAAATAGTTTGGTATTAGCCTTTAGTGCATTAACAGATAGCTATCCATAAACAGGGGATGTCAAAATGTTAAAAACTATACGAAAAATGCCGACGAAAGATTGAATTTTCAAGAAAAAATTATTTGCGAACATTTTTGTAAACTTACACAAATAATATGGGAATCATTTTTTTACTAGTTTGCACTTGTCAACACAAAACAACAGGTATTCGAGTTGTTTATAGCACAAAGTCCTTTTGAAAACCGCTGACGAGCAAACGTGCATTTATTTCTCTAATATTTCTGCTCCATTACCTACCATTTTGCACAACAATAGTATGAATGGTAGGTATAGAAAAATTCATGGGGTTAGGGTCGATGGACCACAAAACTGTTAAAATTCTAAGAAGCAACTGACCAGTTCAACTAGCTCTTTATTCATCTATTAATGCATCTAGCACGTTTATTATTCAAAATGCACAAACGCATAAAAGGATAATATTTTTGATAATCTATACGACCCCTCGAGGGACGTTTTTATTACGACCTATGTCATATCAACATCTTCACACGGTTAATTTCCATAGAACTTGAAGCCGCTCTGTTACGACAACTGATTAAATTAAATACGAAAGAGAAAATATCGGCGTTATCGATTAATTCCATACTGTTTTACACAAAACAATAGGAACAAGAAAAAAGATAATAATTACTCGACGCCATAAAGAACAATTCAAAAAATATGCGATATCGCGATAATTACAATAATGTTATAAAAAACAACCTTTAAAACTCGCATTTGTAAACGATTGTTGCGAAAATAAAAATACAATGTTTATTGTACCTACCTAATACAAAATTATTCAAAAATAACATTTCCAAATTTAAAAATAACAAAGTAGTCATTTTAACTGTATGGAAAACAGCGTTTTACCTACACTTATTTTTTTAAGCAAGGGCATGTTTTCTCTTGATCGTATTTCATTCTTTTAACCAGATAACAAGTAGCTAAATCTATATTTGGTTAGAAACTTATTTTTTGCAATATTATATTATAAAGGTATCCAAACATTCTATAAAGTTATTACAGTAGGCAATACCTAAATACTTAAAAATGAACATATTCATTTAAAAATACAATACCTACATACAGTGTCCGGTGTAAAGTTGGACACAAATGGAGAACTTTTTTATTTCAAATTTGTCAGAAAATTTTATTTTTCAATAAAATATGTGCAGTTCCAAATTCAAATTGCACATGTCAAAATTTGAATATAACCTTTCGTATACGACGTTCAAAAATGTGAAATCAATTCAAGAGTAAAGTAGAGGTAGGTACCCTTATTTTTGCTAATACACAAAAATGTTAAAATACGAAGCTCTTCAAAAATATATATTTTTTACATTTTGACCTACTTTTTTCCTTTCCTGTATGTATTACGTAAAACGAATTTATTTAAAATTGATTTATTATTGGGTAACATAAAAGTTTCCTATCGAATTTAACTTCGATCATCTGACGACTAGAAAATTATCATACACACCTAAATTAGCACGAAAACAATCGAATTTTTTGTGTCTTATACAAGAAACACAAACACGTTGTCTTTAACAAAATTTATTAATAAAAGCAAAAACAAAGTAATTACATTAAAATGATACAACTATCTTTAGTTTATCTTTATCAAAGATTTTTGAGTATTTTAAAAATAAGGGTTACTTTACTCTTGAGTCGATTTCATATTTTTGAACGTCCCTCGTATACGAAAGGTTACATTCGAATTTGGACATGCGTATTTTGAATTTGAACTATGCAGAGATTTTTACGAAGAATAAAATTGTCTGAAATATATTTAAAATAAAAAAGTTTTCCATTTGTGTCCAACTTTATACCAGTCCCTATGTAGATAATAAATAAAAAATGTAGTGACAATAGTTGAACATATTATGCTGGTTATTAAACAATATTGTTGACAACAAGCAACTGCTAATTATTGAAACAATTTGTATTTATGGTGATTGATTAATGGTCAGAATTAAGGCCGCTCAAAACAGTAGTTAGATAAATATTTAACAATCTTTTAGTTCGCGAAACGCAATAGGAGTAGAGTCTACAAAAATTTAAAACTTGAAATATAGGTAATAAAAAACAATTCCGAATCAAATGCCGGATCGCTTTTTACTACCTACATATTTTTTTAAATATTACTGAATATAAACGAACGATCCGAGAATAAATTTCTATTTTATAAAACAACCTCACACTCGCATAGGTCATCGTAAACGTATTTGCATGGATATATGCGAGTAAATCGTTTTTACTGATTTTTTCCAAATTTTCCAAAGAGAGATGTTTGATAAAGAATTTTATGAAAATTCTAAAACACGTTTCACATTAACAATGCAGTAATTAATGACAGAGATGGCGGCGTTTAAACTTTTTGGTTGACCGCCATTTAAGACGGATGGGGTCGATTTTTATGCATAACAAACTCGTCCTTCGCATTCGCGAACAAACACTGTCAAAGTTCCAACCACCTACGATCAAAATTAGGACTAAAATCGTGTGCACAAAATACTATTATACATATGTATATATCGTGCTCATGGACAACTGGTGCATATTGTTAATTAATCAAAACAATTAAATTAAATTTTCATATTCCGGATTTAATATCTGCTCAACCTCAAATCGTGTTCTAGTGAAAAATAATTTTAACATAGTATTTTAAAGACATTTATAAAAAGAGACAAGAGAAAACTCGTCTTATTTGATAATACAAAAACAATTATTTCAAATAAATTGTTTAGACTTGCAAAGGCGATTGTGACTCAAAGTGAAAAATCCTGAAATTTAACGATTCAAAATACGTGCTTTTCCCCCTTTCCCATCCTTTAGCTAGAAAGGGACCGGTCATGCTACTTAACGCACTATTCCTTCTCACAATGATTTGTTATTAAAGTTTAAAATGGAATGGATGATGTATTGTTTTTTTAAGAGAAAATAGGTAGAAATAAATCCTAATGAAACATGAAAAAAACGGAATTCCGTGGTAGTCCCGGAATACATCAATTGCCCCTCTTAGAAGACAGACCCTTAAATCTAAATTTTTAGGAAAATCAGATTATTTTAATAAATTAACTTTTTTAGCTGTTTTGCTATATTGGGTTTTTTTAATTAAATGCCGAATTAAGGCCTATAATGTTAAAAATAATACATATGCGTTCATAACCTTTTTGGACATTTTCCTTACATGCAACAGAAACCGTTATAAACACTCAAATAATTGCGTTTGTTTCAAATGTCTTGTATAAGTACAATATGATCACATAACCGTTATAAAGGATGTTGACAGATTCAAACCCATACAATTGATGTTGAAATACTTAAAAATAATATTAAGCCTTTGTGCTTCTTAGTTATTCATTTGTTACATTGCAGTCTACGTAGGAAAAGTGAACGTTGTTAGCCAGAGATTAAAGAAAAAAATGGCCTTTTCAAAATTCACTGATCTTTCTAAATTAGATTTAGGCCTATCTTTTAATTTTAAACTTAATTTTTAATTTATTTCAAATAAACTTTTCTGCATTTTTTCAAATAATATCAGTTTTCTCTTGTTTCTTTTTATAAATTTGCTTTTAAAACAATCTGTATATGAATAATTAAAATTGTTTTCCATTACAACACGATTTGAGGTCAAACAGGAGTTAAATCCAGAATATGAAACTTGAATTCAGATTTTTCGTGATCTAGGGGTCGAGATCGGAGAAAATGCAAAATGGTTTCTCTGGATAATGATAATGGATAAATGAGTTATGCGAGTTTAAAGTTTTATTAATTATGAATAAACCAAGCAACACAAATAGCAAATTTAGTTCGCGGTACAATATTTTAAAATTTAATGGAGTATCCATGGCAAGGAAACCGTTCGAATAAGTATATTTCTGGGCATATTATATAATAGTAAAAAACAACAAAAAGGGCAACAAACGGTTAAAGCAAAATATATACTGGGTTATCATTTTATTCTGGAACCCCACCTTGACCAGTGATTATTATAGAATTTAGTGAATTTTAGTTTTGGATGTTGACACAAACAGAAATTTAACATTCGAGTCACAGTAGCGTTAGTTGTTATTTTGTTTGCGAGAACGTTCATTTTTTCCTGTGTCTTGTGATGATTAGCGATTCCTTATAATAGTTTTACCGCAACGCAACATCACTGATCATAGAAGAAGTACGCCGGTGTTGATTGGGTTGCCTATTTGTACGATTACTGTATTCTATTATTTATGATAGGTTCTGTATTTTGTTTACTCACAATATACCACGAAAGTGAAAATAAAAACATTTGCAATTTTATACAGGTGAGGGGTGAATGAGGGGGGGGGGCTCATAATATCTGATACCACGTGTCCGCGAATGTTAGACAACCAAACTTACACAAGTATCGATTATTACTATAAAAAATATAACGAGTACTATACTTCGTCCAAACCTATATGCAACACGTCATCAATAAAAGGGTTACTAGATGATGACGTTTCACACAGTGCTGTCACTTTGTACCTCGTATTTTGACAGTTCTAATAAGTTGTAGTCTTTCTTTATACCATCTAATACGTGCGCTGGTAAATCATCTATAGAATATGTCACTTTCCAAACGTTAAACCGAATTACAAATAAACAATCTAGTAACTTTTTGTTGATGACGTGTTGCATATAGGTTTGGATAGGCCATACATAAACACAAAATGTCAGTGGTGCAACAAAATAAATTTCGTAAAACAAAAATTCAAAAACAAGTAATCACCTATACTTTCATATTTTCTCAACCCAGAAAAATACCATTTAAGGAAAACGCCCATTTGAGTATATTTTCTTGGCACATATTATTATACACTCACAATACACATAGGCAAATTTGACGTATGTAATTGAATAAAGGATAAAAAAGGACGCTTATGCTAATATTTGGTTACTTTAGTCGGTAAAGACGAAACCTACAACAATGCCAACTTACGAAAAATACATTTAAGTAGATGTAGTTGGGAGATATGTAAAAATACATAATATATATGGAACGTAAAGGGTACGTCGGGTGGTTGGGTAATCGGATATTTATGAAAACCTGGTACTATTTATACTTTGGTTACCTGAATGCTATTACTTGATGGCCAATACAAAAATTCTTGAGTTCTTTAGAGTGGCTTTAACAAATATGATTTTTTAATTGTAAAATTAATATCTAGTATTAGTATCTAGTGGTCTAGTTATCTAGTAACATCTATCTATTACTAGTTTTAACCAGTCAGCCAAGAAAAATTATGAAAATAACCCAAAATAATATTAATATTAGACATTAATAGTAATTTACATATTACAGTTCAATTGAGTAAAACCACAGGGTTGTACTTCACTTGCTTGCATTGTGTGCTTGTTTGAAGTGCACTTGCATTTGTCGATTCTAACTTAACACTTTGCACTCAGAATGCCACCATGCATGGCTGGTATGAACATTCATTCTGCCACTTTGAAATACCAGCATATAATTATCAAGTTGGCGAAAGGACACGAAAACAGTTCCCAAATACAAACAGTTACATTTCTATACAGTTGACACGTATCACACGATTTTAATCAAGCAATATTCAATAAAAAATTTATATAAGACTTTGCAATGAATAACTTCTAAAATAGTTCAGGATGACAAAAATTAAAGGAGGTTGTTCAGGTTAAAAATCCTGTTTTTGGTGAATATGCAAAAAGTGGGGTATTCTATTGCTCCAAAAAATCTGCGACTGGCAATAATGTTCCAGTTATGATGTCATCAACATCTTTTCCAATACTATTGTAATTCTTTAAAATTAAATATTAATTTTTTTTAAAGGCTTGGTCATTTTAACCCAAACTGCTCCTTAGAGTGCACATTCTACAATAAATATAAAATTTAAAAGTAACAGTTTAGGACTTACCTTGTTTCTGTCTACAACTACGATATTTGAATCGTCATGCATAATTATAACTGTTTCAGATCTGGGATCGAAAGTAACATTTCGAACAGGAAATGACTTGTTTGGCCAATTTTTGGAATGATTTTGATCCAATGATTTTGAAAACTTCGTTAAACATCTGCCTTTTAAATTGTATTCTATAAACTACAAGAACGAATTATTACGAATACATTTTTTTCTCACTGATATCACTATACCTTATGGTCAGAATAAATTACGATCAAATCTTTTGAATTTGAGCTTATGGCCAAAGTCGTTACAGAACTAGTGTATGTTGGCAATTTACAATGTTGCACCCATTCGTCGTTGCATAATTTCCAAACTACAATTTGACTATGGGTATCTGCAGCTACTAAATATTGTGCTGAAGATGCAGTCGTTAAAAATGATATTGTATCTTGAAAAACTAAAATATATAATCATAAAAGCAAAGAAAAACTAGTTTAAATACAACTTACTGTGTTGTGTATTAATCGTTTGTGTAAAAATTGGACTTTCGGTCCCTTCTAAATTGTAAATTTGTAATCCACCTGTTCGTGGAGCAATAATTAACTTTGAACTATCTATAGTAAATACTGCTTGAAGACAAATTGGCCAATTTTTAGGTAATTTATCAATTAACGTCAATTGTGGTTTATCACCTTCTATCTACAACATAACGAATTACATTTAAACAAAAAATAATTTAAACCCAACTCACATAATTAAAGTGAAAGATACGTAGAATTGAATTTGTACTATAAACAATCCATTTACCATTGTTGGATATTGAACAACATATAATACCTTCCTTGACATCTTCTCCTCTATCATTCTTTACAATTTTTTGTAAAGTTAATAAATGTTTTGGCACAACTTCTAACTGCAGTAAACCACGTGATTGAGAATCAAAACTCTTTCCTAAAGACCAAACTTCCAAATGCTTGGAATAACGTAACATAATTAATCTAGCGTCTCTAGAGAGTATAACGCAGGGATTTTGCAAAATTGGTGGGTGTTTAATAAGTGTTTTTGGAGGATAATAACTACACGCTAAATATCCATCGATCCCACTCGAATATAACTTGTTTTCAAAAAGTATGAGACTTCTTACATCGTGATCATGTATTCTGCGTTCGATGCTTTTAACCCATTTATGATTTTCTCCCTTAACATTCACCATCACGTAATTTATAATATTTGTATGTGTACCGGCACAATATAATGATTTCTCATCATCTGATACACAGAGAGCCAAAACATCAGCTTTATGAGATTGGAAACTTTCTATTTGTGCACCAATGTTACCATCCCAAAATGTTAATTTACCTCTTGAATCGCCAGTAATAATCGTTAAGTCTTGTAAGACATGTAAACACCATACCACAGTGGATTTATTAGCTTCTGCTCTTCCTACCGTCATTCTATGCAAAGCATGTCCCGTTTTAATATTCCAAACACGAATTGCATCCACGCTACCAGATGCAATAAAGTTTCCTGAAGGGTCATATTTCAAACATATTATTCTACCTTCTTGTTTGTCTAAGAATTTATCGAATAATACATCGTCCTCGTAAACATTGAAAATATTTAAATATCCTTGTTCAGTTCCTACGGCTATATGCTTATTCTCTTTATCGACATCTAAACAAAACGCTTCTTCTCCAGTAACTGACACAACCTTCTTTTTAGTCAAACCGTATAAATCGTACTCGACCAGAAACCCGAGCAGACCTACACTAAACAAACTGTCTCCGCACCATGCCAAACCTTCAATGCTAGAATTATCAGGAGTACTAGCAATCGTTTTTTCAATAAACGGAGAATCCATTAAGTTCCATATTTCGATGCTTGCATCTGCCCTAATAAATATTAAATGTAGTTATAATAGGTTAAAAAATAATAATAAGCTGTATATACAAACCTTGATACGGCAAGTTTCTTTTGCAATTTATGTAACGCCATGCAATATATTGCCTCCGGGCGTGGTTTATAAAACCGCACATTATGTATTTTACAGCTAGACATTTAAAAATATTTTTTTGTTCGTTCGATTAATTTTGCTAGCACGTGTTATATTTGTTACGAGCGTACTATGGTACAAAGGAACTAATCAGTCAGTTAAACTACTAAAACTATTGAATTGCATCTACTTTTTTAAAACAATTCGTATGTTTTTAGCCTGTAATTGTTTCTATTTAATTCATGCTATTTATTCAAATTCAAAATTTACACTTAAAACCAAGAATAATAATCAATGATATGTATTAGTGTGTAAGAATTAATTTTGGATACATGACGTCATGGTAGTTCCAAGTGTTTGACGTTAGAATTTGGGAGTATTTTATTTTATTACAAACATTTAAAATAAGTAACAGATAAGAACTTAAAATTTTGTTAATATGCCTATTCTAATTAAAATGTAAGTATATTTTTTAAATATATCTAAAGTAATATCTTATTAATGTATCAATTTAATTATAACCTTTAACAATTTGCCACTTGGCGGTTTAACTTGTGCTACTCGTGACGTAAATTTCACGAGAGGTTATGTTGTTATATACGTCGTGAAAACAGCTCTCATTAAAATATCAAAATATTCCGTGTTTTTCGTTATTATTAAAAATAACCTAAATCAGGTAAGTGCTTTATTAGTATAATTTCTTATATTTTAATATGTAATTAACGTTCAAATGTAGTAAATATGGGGCCGACTAAACGTTATAGTTCCAAAACAGATAGTAAATCTAAGAAACGTAAGAAAGAAGACGAGGAGGATTTGACATACGAAGAAGAAGATGGATCTGCAGATGCTGAAAACACTTCCGTACCAGGAGCAGCAGGTCGTAATGCTGAAAATAATGATCATAATATTCAAGAAGATGAATTTGGATCGAAAGATTATCGTTCTCAAATGGAGCTAAAACCTGATCATCTTTCACGACCATTGTGGGTTGCACCAAATGGACATATATTTTTAGAATCGTTTTCACCGGTATATAAACATGCCCATGATTTCTTAATTGCTATATCGGAACCAGTATGTCGTCCAGAACATATACATGAATATAAACTTACTGCTTATTCCTTGTATGCTGCTGTTAGTGTAGGTTTACAAACACACGACATAATAGAATATTTAAAGCGACTTAGTAAAACTACTGTTCCCGAAGGTATAATTGAATTTATAAAATTGTGTACTTTATCTTATGGTAAAGTGAAATTAGTGCTTAAACACAACAAATATTTTGTTGAAAGTATTTACCCTGATGTTCTGCAAAAACTATTGAAAGATCCTGTCATACAAGAATGTCGATTACGAAGAAACTTGGAAAATGAAGGAGGAGAAGATGGATTTATTACTCAAATTCAAGATAAGAAAAATGCCGGCTTTTGGTAACAAAACAGTTCCATCTAGTGAACAACAAGGAGAAAATACAGAGGTACCCGATGATATAACAAATTTTTATGATAAAATAGACAACGAAGAGGACGATGAAGAAGAGTCATCTTTAAAAACTGTTTCATTTGAAGTTAACCAAGAAAAAATCGAAATACTTCAAAAACGCTGCATCGAACTAGAACACCCTCTTTTAGCTGAATACGATTTTCGTAATGACAACATTAATCCCGATATTAATATTGATTTGAAGCCGTCGCTGTGCTAAGACCGTATCAAGAAAAAAGTCTACGTAAAATGTTTGGAAATGGACGAGCAAGATCTGGAGTAATAGTACTGCCTTGTGGTGCTGGTAAATCTTTAGTTGGAGTCACGGCATGCTGTACAGTACGAAAAAGAGCATTGATATTATGTAATTCAGGAGTATCGGTAGAACAATGGAAGCAACAGTTCAAAATGTGGTCGACAGCCGACGATAGTATGATTTGTCGATTTACTTCGGAGGCAAAAGATAAACCGATGGGTTGTGGCATTTTAGTCACAACATATTCAATGATAACACACACTCAACGTCGTTCGTGGGAAGCCGAACAAACTATGAAATGGTTACAGGATCAGGAATGGGGAATAATGGTGCTTGATGAAGTACACACAATTCCTGCTAAAATGTTTAGACGTGTTTTAACCATCGTTCAGTCCCATTGCAAACTCGGTTTAACTGCAACTTTATTGCGAGAAGATGATAAAATCGCAGATTTAAATTTCCTTATTGGTCCAAAATTGTACGAAGCTAATTGGTTAGAATTACAAAAACGTGGTTTTATAGCAAGAGTAAGTTTCTTTTTATTTATACTTTAGTATTGCTAGTTACCTATGTATTTTACATTTTCACATTAAATTGCATTTATATTATAAAGTTTTATAGATATATGAATAATATTTGTATTTGTGGATTGATATAAGATTCCATATAGGTAGCTTAATTTCAAGATATTCTTTTTGAAAACTCAAGTAATAAATCACCAATAGAAGATTATTTAAAACACAAAAACTAAAATCATAAAAAATAACTATATGGATTGATTATATCAACTACTAAATTGACAAAGAATTTTTTATATACTCTATCGAACAATATAAAAATATACAGGGTGTTTCATTTGAGAAACAGATTTCAGGATTTAAGTAAGTTGTAACAATAGTCCATCAATTGTGGACCACTTTGAGAATAAATAATTGGGTAAAAATTGTATCGCTGAACTAAAATTTGCAATGTACACACCCAGTGTTAATGTTTTTTAAAAGAATCGAATACAGTAAAACCTCGTTAATATGCTTTTCGAGGAACCAAACAAAAAACATGTCTTAAGCAAGAAAGTGTGTTAAACAAAAGCATCTTAACAAGATTTTATTATACAGTAAACTCTCGATTATCCATATGCTGCTTAACCGTGCATCCAAATCATGACACACATACACTGTAATATCAACTGAAATGCTGTAAGGAACGGTAAAATAGCAAATTACTCACAATGATTCATAATTTTGAAATACTTTTTACTTGCATGTTTTTCTTGACCTACCTATGTAATTTTAATATAAATATGACACATTTTTATAGGTAGTTAATATTTATTACGGAGTTGTTAACAAATTTTGCATTTTAGTAAAGTACATTATCATACTGTGGATTAACCGTGTTTTTCCGTAACCAGGTGTTTCCGATTCCCAATTAATACTGATAATCGGAAGTTTACTGTATATCAAAAACGGTTGAAAATAGATATAGAGAAAATTGATCCTGAAACCTTTATTATGTAATAAAAATATCCTATTCTATTATGTAAATTATCTAAGTTTTCAAAGGGATACTCCCAACCGAAATGCTAATACTTCTAACTGTACGAGCAATTTGTTTGAAACACCCTATATACGTATAATGATTAAATTTAACAATCAAAATCAATTGTTTATTATATCATAATTTACCGAATTTATAATAAATGCAATTAGAAATAAATAATAAATAATTATTTATTAATAGTAAAGGACATTTCAGGTTCAGTGTGCCGAAGTTTGGTGTCCAATGGTCCCAGAATTTTATCGTGAATATTTAATGTGTAAAACAAGCAAACGCTTACTCCTGTATGTGATGAATCCCAACAAATTTAGGGCAACTCAGTATCTAATTCGATACCACGAACGTAGAGGTGATAAAACAATTGTGTTTTCTGATAACGTTTTTGCTTTGAAACATTATGCCATCAAAATGAATAAACCTTACATTTATGGACCTACAACTCAAGGAGAACGTATTCAAATTCTGCAAAATTTTAAATTCAATCCAAAAGTCAATACGATATTTGTAAGTAAGGTGGCAGATACTTCGTTTGATTTGCCCGAAGCCAACGTGTTGATTCAAATATCGTCACATGGAGGATCTAGAAGGCAAGAAGCTCAACGTTTAGGTCGTATCCTTCGAGCAAAGAAAGGGGCAATTGCGGAAGAATACAATGCATTTTTCTATACGCTTGTTTCACAGGATACCATGGAAATGAATTATTCAAGAAAGAGGCAAAGGTTTTTGATTGATCAGGGTTATAGTTATAAGGTCATTACAAAATTGGCCGGTATGGACAATGAACCCGATTTAATGTATAAAAATCGTGAAGAACAGGGACAACTTTTGCAACAGGTATAAAATAGTACAAAACTGAATTGTTGTCTATTTTTAATGTAGGTTTTAGCTGCTAGTGATATTGACTGTGAGGATGAAAGAGTTCCTGGAGAAGGTGGTGCAAGAGGTGGTTCTAGTGGCACAAGACGTGTTGGACACATGGGTTCGATGTCTGGGGCCGATGACGCCATTTATTATGAATACAAGAAACATTCATCATCTTCTACGGCTAAACATCCATTATTTAAGAAGTTTAGAGGTTGAAATGTATTTTTCATTTACATGTTTTTTTAATATCTATGTTTATGTTAAATAATAGAAATTTATTTTATGTGTAAGTACCTATATTGTATATGTTTGAGCTACTTTTTTTAGTTGTATTGCCTCTATTTAATGAACATTTAAAGATCATTAATAAAGCTATATTAAAATTAATAATAATTTGTTATTTGTAAAATGACCAACACTAATTGCCGTATTTTAAACAGTGAACATTTGTTTACTGTAACATCTATTATAAAGCATCCAAATGTTAACATATTGAACAATAATTAACAAATTGTAACAATATCGTTATACAAAACATTGTTAATATTTGTTTTTGTTTATTTTGAAATTTCAGATTTATTTATAATAGCTATTTGATTTTAGTAATTGATATTAAAAACAACATCTTAAAATAAATTATTTTACAGGCCAGGAGAAACTGAATCTGAAGATTGGGCTATAATTGAATTGCAAGGCGATATTAAATCGCATTCAGATTCATCATTTGAGGGTCAATTCTTAGGCGATCTCCATTTCACTAAAGCAGGCATTCCGACATTGATTATTGGACATCATTTAATGTATGGTAAAGAAGTAAAACTGGATAAACCGCTTGCTTTACTTGAAAAAAAAAAAGCAATAGATAATGAAACTGAATATATTGTAAAATCTGTTATTAAAAGAAAATTACTATTTAAAACTCGTCCTAAACCTATAGTTACCATATGATGATGTATTATTAATATAATGATATTACCTTGAAAAGTGAATATTTTGTAAATAAATTTTCAAATTCAATTGTCATTTAACCACTTGTAACAATTATTTCTGTAACAAATATCTGTTGGATAAAAGTTAGCTGTTATACACACAAGTGTGCGAGCATAAACCGTTGCGAAAATCAGTTTGTTAAATCATTACTTGATCAGCATATAACTGATCATTAATCAATTGATCATTAATTTATTAAAAATAAATTTGGTAGTTAAGTACCATTTTCATGAGATTTCAATAGTTTGATTAAAATAAAAACTAAATGATAGGTTTGTTATCCATATGTTATGTATAAAAAATAATAAGAAAACTTTCTATTATAAATTATTTATTAACTACAAAATATTCATTACGTATAAAATCAGTTTATTACTAATATCACATCTTTATATAGTACTGATATTAAAAAATCCTATTTTCACTATTAAAATCAGAAGTTACAAATTTAGCTTAATATGTATTCTTACGATTGAATAGTTACAATTAAAACAATAATTTAAAAATGCCTTATATTATAATAATTATGTGAATAAAACAATGATAAAAAGCAAAATAGCAATATTATTAACACACACTTAACAATTCAAGAGTATTAATAAAAATATACCACAATATATCCAATTGTAGATAAATATTTAATGTTCATATGAATTCAATTAAACTAGTTAATTATTATAATGTTCTCATAGTTCATTAAGGCTGGGTACTTGGAGTATCAGTTAATTATTATTAACTATGTAGAAATATTAACCTGTTGCAAAATGCAAAATATAAATGTAATTGTTATGGTACCAAATTCCAGTTCAGTTTGCTGGAAAGACTACGGCTGGCTGTGTAGATGTTCATTAGATACATATAACTAATCGGCAGGTGAGAATCTGCTGTCCTCCCTCAATTGATAAATAAGCAACGTGTGCAGTTCTTCACCACACGTTATCAGAATGCCACCCTAAGGCCCATCATATTAAATACCTATATATAATATTATAATCATAAATTAGAAGCACTACACACTTTATGTTTTTAATCATTGATTATGGATAGCAGGGTCCTACCGATCAATCAACTGTATGTGTTTAACAAATAATGGCCAGTAAGTTAGTCTTTCAGGAAAAAATCAGCCACTAAACTGAACGTGAATGGGTACACTAAGGCTTATTTGTCTTGTACTATTAAGTAACATGAAATAGTTAAATATATTTTATTACAATCCTAAATAAGTTTAACCGTTTGAATCCTCTTCCCTCATTTTCACAGTGATGGCTTGTTCTTTTAGTTCAGGCAGTAGGATAATGACGATAAATGTAGACTACTTCAGACCGATTTACTGGCTTATAGGGTTCAAAGGGTTAAAACACTATAATTAACAAAATCACAAAATTGTCATATCGTGAGTTTATTGCAAAAACCATTGGTGACTAGAGGTCTTCTACCTTCCCAAAGTGTGATTACTGTTTGATACAAAATCAAAAGCAGGATTTTTTATAAGAAAAATTACGTTTAAATTGCTTTGTTCTCCAAAATTACTAATATGGACTTAAACGGTTTTTGCAGTAAGCCGACGATATAATAACCATATGACGATTCATTTTTAAACCAAGTTTAAACTAATTGTAAGTTTTATTTAATTACAGTAGAAATAATTATTGAATCAACTATTATATTTAGACATTTATTTCGAGTAAAGTGCATTTTTGCATTCAGAAGAAACTGTCAGTTTATGCACTTGTTACATAAATAATTATTTTGCATATGTTGAGAAAATGTCTTAGGACTATTTTTGTGATAAGACATTTCGTCGACATTTTAATTTGCGATCTCATGATTTTTGATTTCACGTAGAATATGTGTATAGAATGTATACTCTTCAGCACTTCAATAATTTTTTTTTTTAGTTACATTATTTTACGAATTATTTATTAATGTAGCAACAAACATGTAATTAATTATTTAAAAATGTGGTGTACTCGTACTTAAAAAAATAATGTAGATGTACTCAAAAAATTCATTAACTGTAAGTTTAATGGTGCGTACAGACCAAGCGAACACGCTGTTCGCAAACATCTAACCGTCCAATACCTCTTCAGAAACTGGTCAGCGACACAGATTTGTCAAGAGCTTATTGGTTGATTATTGTTCGTGAACAGCGTGTTCACTTGGTCTGTACGTACCATTAGAAAATACAGAAGCTCCATTAATTTATTTTGTACATTCAATCTAATAACAACAATTCTAAGTTATTATATACCTAACAATAACTTATGGCCTTAAAGGTCAATATTATTCTGAGCACAAACGTTAAACTTTGCTAAGACATCTATTTTTTAACATGTTCACTGGTGTTTCAATTTTTTGTACTTTCACTATGTGCTGCTGACCAAACACACTATTGACTATCACAAATACTGTTTCTACAATAAATTTTACAAAAATTTTGAAATTACAGCAAAAAAGGAAAGTTAATAAGATACTTTAACACTACGCTCGTGCACAAACTATACCCGTAATATCAGTGCTCATTCTGTACTTGTGTTAAGCAAAGAGCTAACAATAAGCCTAACTTAGATGCCCAACTGTAGATATAACTAGAAAATATATACCGGGCTTAGCAGTTCAATTGAACTTGGTTTAAATTACAATTTAAAAACTAGTTCTACAAAATAAATTACATGGATTAATAATTAAATGTGTTATATTATTAAAAATAATCAAAACCGTTTTTTTTTTAAAACAAATCAATATTTACAAGATTGTCCACCATTTAATTTTAGACAGTGTGATAAATTAGTAATCTCAGATTTATACTGCTTTGTTGTGCAAAAAGGGTATGTTTATGTTTCCATTATTTTGATTTTATTTCTTCTAAGAAACCTTTTATAATAAATTGTAAGTAGAAAAGTAAAAAATGACATGTAAAATTCATTAATTGATTGTCAGTTATCTACACATTTTACAAAATCCAATATTTTATGTTTTATTTTTTCTCATTTATAGGTTTAATTGTCTACAACTTAAATACAGTAGACTCGCACATGTGCCCCTTAAAACCCTTATTAAAAAACCCATACAGCACATCCACATAGCATGTCATGCATTCAGTGAAGGTCTGACTCATCTAGTAACTCCTCATGATACACCAGATCTCCAAATTTAGACACAATTATGGTTAAAGTTTTAGGTACAGATATTTCAGAATCTCCTCCGATTATAAAAGGAAAATATCAATCACAAAACCGGTCAGAATAATTTTATCAGAACTGAAAACTGAATCTAGAACTGTGACATATTTTCATCATTTGAATGTAAGTGGTGACTACCACATTCTTCATAATAACAAATTCTGTTTCATGTGCAAATTAGATCAATGTTTTTAAGTCGAGACGAGGTAGTTCCAAAGTGCATGTGAGTGCCTTGGTGTGGTGGTTCCATCCCAAACAATAGAATAAGTGAGTTGGTTATTTGTTAATAGGTATGTACTTGTGTGTAAAATGTCAATTTAATTTAAATTGTATTTTTGAAATGTTAAATTGTATTTATTGTTGGCAAATTATGTTATTGCTTAGTTAATATCTAATGAAACAATTTATTTATTTGTGCAACATTAATCTGTTGTGTTCTGATGCCTGTTCTTCGGTTAGTTGAACTACCTCATAGTAGTCTCACTAGTCTTAAGAAGATCAGTTGAAGAACTTTACATCGAATTTGAATTACATCAATCAAGTTTTTGGAAAATCGACATATTTAATAAAATGTGTACATCATTAGCAATCTATCGCAAACAAGCTTTACTTCAAATTTCCATAAAATTTACTACACAGCACTAAAATATGAGAATGCTAATTAATATTTCAATCTGTCTATAAACCACATAATTCATATGAATTCTACATTAATTGCATTTGAATTAAAGATAATACAATATACAGAGATCCAGTAATACAAATAGAAAGTATAAAACTATTTCCAAGGTTTTATGATTGAAAGAACAACTTTATTATCTATACAAGGACACTTTCTATGTCAAAATTAGTTGTACACTGCTTGATGTAATAAAACATCTAATAGTATATACAAAAAAAAACTCATCGTATTATGTATTGGCCAGGTTTAATGAATAAAATTGAAAATGTAATTGCTTAAATGTATAATTATGTTAAAAACTTTGTGATTTTAATTTAAAAAACATTAATTTTAGATAATTTAACAAACCTACCATTTAATAAAATTAGAAAAGTAGAGGAATATTCCTATTCAAGTTTATCTTTGTCAAAAATCTCACAAACTAATTTTATCCATTCAAGACAGTTCAGATCAAGTACGAAATCGTGCATCTTTTTGTAAGCGATAGTTGTAGTAAGACTAGCTTGTTTTACCAAGAGACAGGTTAGGTTAGCTTTAGTTAGAATGTCTGTGTTATAGCTCATCCAAACCTATATGATGTTCACGTCATCAATACAAGGTTACTAGATGATGACGTTTCACGCAGTGTTGTCACCTCGTATCTCGTATTTTGACAGTTCTAATAAATTGTAGTCTTTCTTTATACCATCTAATATGTGCGCAAATAAATCATCTATAGAATATGTCACTTTCCAAATTTTAAAATCGAATTACAAATAAACAATCTAGTATCTTTTTGTTGATGACGTGAACATCATATAGGTTTGGATAAGCTATAGATGCTATTACTTTATTCATTATTTTGTTCACAATCATGATATCTATGATACAGACATAAGTTTTCAGTTTTTCAATAAAAGCTGCCAATACAAAAAGTGATGTTAAAAATTGCCATTTACCTACTTTAATTACCATAAAATATTTATAGTGCATAAAAAGCAACAATTTTTAAGTCATAGCGCCTCTGGAACCCTATAGATAGATGGATCCGTGAGAAAACAAAAAGTTACAATAAGTAAACTTTCACCCTTCACTAAACCTAACAACTCAACATAATATGTAACAGTTACTTGCTCTGAATATGCCTAATGTTTGCAAATTATTTATTATAATGAAAAGATTTTTAATCTTACTTATCGTTGGATTTTGGTTTTATTAAAAAATTAATCTTGCATACAAATTATCGTAATTGTTTCGATCAATTTTTAATACTTTAAAATACTTCTCATACTTCAACTTCTAATAAATCTTCTTTTCTAAGTGAAATGATCAAATCTGTACTTTCTATTATAGGTTTGTTCCAACACACCAACAAATCATGTATGGGACCATTCACAAACTGGTTTGGTGACCTAATAACAGCAGACCTAATAACTAATTACTAATAAGTAGTAACTGAAATATTCTAAAATGACTTCGATTCTTTAGAATGTTGCACGAAAAAAAACAGCATTTATGCACATCTGTATAACCATCTCTCTGCACATTATATATTCTTTATTTGGATAATTCCTGGCACTTATGTTATTATTGTTAGTACAGTTAAGGCCTCATTTTCCACATTCAGTTAAATTTATTTAATTTAAATATCTTTTAACATATTAAATTTAACAGAAAATGAAAAAACTAGTCCTTAGTCATTTTATAATCTGAGATCCGTTTCAGTTCTAGAGTATAAATACTCACTTCTACAATTATTAGTGTAGAACTTGAAGTTCTAAACCCGCTGGAATTGTAATACCGCCTGTATCCACGGCGTCATTTGAATGATCCAAATTCAATAAATAATTCTGAGTCTCGTCCTCTTCAATTTCTTTTGTGATCTAAAGAATAAAAATTAAAAACGTTTATACATTAATTACTATACAATACCTACCTTCTGTTTTTTGTTAACAATTCCATTAGTTATCTTTTCTTCTTTTGAAACTAAAAACAAATTTAAATTAACATGTCAATTTCACTTATATTAGTCAAATTAAGTATGTATTTACCGTTATTATTCTTATTTACTGTTATTAAACCATTTTTATGATCGGCAAGGTGACTAATATAAGTATTTTCGTTGACAGTATGGTAGAAACACACACTACAAAAATAAGAACCACCAAGACCAGGATGTTTATTTGCAATGTGATTTTTATAAGAAGTGCTCTGAATTGACTGATAATTACAGTGTGGACAAGCATATTTAGTATCCTACAATTAAATATATCCAACAATTTGAAATAATTGCAAACACAATAATTACCCCACTATGTCGCATAACATGCCTTCTTAAAGAATTATGATCACCTGTTTTATATTCGCAAATAGGGCATTTATGTGGTTTTTCTCCAGTGTGCTGCCGCAAATGCAACTAGAACAGTACTATTAGCTTGTACTACATGTATTTATTATTTTAACTACTTACTTCTAACATTGCCTTTCTGGTAGTTTTATGCCCACATATATTGCAAATGAAGGGTTTAAATTTATCGTGTACACTTTGGACATGTTTTTTTAAACATTTCGAATTAGCAAAGAACTTTTTGCAAATATCACATTGTTGTTGTGTAGCCCACTCAGGAACCTTTTAATTTAACCTACATAGCAACACTACCAGAAACAATTTCATACTTACCTTATCTATATCCTTATGTATTATTTGATGATTTTTCAACTGAGAATGCTGCTTAAAAGTCTTACCACACGTACTACATAAATATGGTTTTTCATTTTCATGGGTCGCCATATGTGTAATTAATCGAACTAAAAGTGCTTGTTAATCTTTTCACATACAGAAATAATAACATAAACTTACCAGGAGTAGTAGTTTTAAAGGTAGAACACATTTGACATCTATATAGGCCAAGATCAACATTATGACATTTCCATAAATGCAGACTACAAACTCTCCATATTGAAAACTTACTGCCGCACTCGTAACATTTGAATTGTTTCTTTTGGCCTTCGATATGACATTTTTCATGTCTTATACGCATATCATCCATTGAAAACCTCATATCACAACCTTTCACGGAACATCTTGAAATTAAAATAAATAAATACATGGGTAATTAACCAACACTACAACTTTTTGTTTAGGTAACGTTGGTCCCTAGGGACCGACAGTATCCACTTTAAACAATTAATACATACATTATAATTCATTTTGGAATCTACAAACTACACCACAGATATTCCTTGATTAACATGGTTAAACTATCAAGTTACGCTAATGTCACTAGCGGTTGAATTTAACAAGACAATATTGAACTATGTCCTTAAGCAAGGGGTATCTGTATTTAATTTATATAGGTAGTTTAAATTTTAGATTGCTTTTTAAGTATTAAACAAAAATAAACATTGCAATTTCACCCCCAAGCTACTACACCTTTTCCAATTGTAATTCAGAAAGCATCAATTGTATTTCAGATTAATCAAGTGAATTTTAGAAGAGGTCATATGTAATTCAGATTACGCAATTGAAATTCAAAAAAGATCAATTGTATTTTAGAAAACGTTAATTATAATTCAGAAAACGTCAGATGTAATTCAGAATGCGTCAATTGTAATTGAGATTAATCAAATGAATTTCAGAAAAGGTCATATGTAATTCAGATTACGCAATTGAAATTCAGAAACTATCAATTGTATTTCAGAACTCATTAAACCCTCAAATAAACAACTTATTTCACATAGTTAACATACTGTGGTTTACCACGCAGCAGTTTTGACAATGAAAAACATGCCAGTAGGCCATTATAGCTAATAATAATAAAGTCTCGAATTACAAAAGATTGATTGTTTCTGAATTATACCAAATGCTTTCTGGATTACAGTTAATGTTTTCCTACTTACAATTAATGAATCTGAATTATATCTAATGCTTTCTGATTTACAACTGGAAAAGGTGTAGAGTTCATCCGACGTAGAAATAGGATCCAGCCGCGTACAAACTTGTCTTAGTAACCAGTGAGTATTAAGTACAAATTATTTCAAACCATTCCAAAATTGAGTGGCACAGCACTATGCCGTGTTTTTTCTGCTTATACAATATCATGCGCCTGCTATGAATAGGGGTTTGAACAGAATGATTGGCAGAACTAATTCTACGCAGGACAAACTCTAATTAATAATTATTTTGTTGCAGAAAATAAATATAATAGGAGTATAAAAAAATTAATCAAAAAGAAAATCACATATTTTAAGAATATGTTTAAAAAAATTAATACGAAACATTGCAATAATTAAATAACGTATTTAAAAAATAATTTACAAAATTTGGAATTACTTTTTGAATCATATAAATAATAAATAACTAACTTAATTTTTTTTGAAGCCTTGGCTTGTCTTTGAATATCGGCAAGTGTAATCTTTGGTTTTGTAACAACTGTTTTTGGCTGGCTACCTTTATCTTCGCCGTCAATAGTAGTTTCTCCAGGTCTCTCCAACAACCTATGTACCTGATGAAAAAACTATTAAACAAAATAAGGGATGGCCACGAGACCCAGGCAAAGCTTATAATTCCTGTTTATGAACTGGTCACTTCCGTCAAAACCGAAAGTCGGCCGTGCACGTGACTCTATACATCAATAACTTGAAAATTATATCTTATATGCATGTTCTAAATTTTACAACAATTGGTTCATAAACATGGGAATTATAAGCTTGGCCCGGGGCTCGTGGCCACCCAGTTTGATAGTTATTTGATTTACTCACAATAATCATATGATTTCTTAATTTTTCTGTGCTTCCATAGCCTAAATTGCATTCGCTACAGATATAAACAGTTTGCTGATTAGTATTTTTTAATATGGACTTCATTTTTAATTCACCATTAACCGTGCATTTTAGTAAATTATTTTTTCCTTCTATTTTCTATAAATTGTATTATTAAACGCAATAATTATTCTAAAATTTTACTCTTACTTGTACATTTTGATGTTGAGTTTGCCAATGCCGTATAATTTCAATTCGCTCTTCACATAAAAATGGACACTGTCTACATTTGTGCGCTACAATGATATCGAAAATTTCAGAATTACTATCTAAAAAATCATTTGTTAGTAGTTCCTTAATTGCAGACTTATTAATATCACTATGTGATGATTGTTTATTGACAATACTTCTATCAGTATCGAGACGTTTGGTTACATCATTAACAGTATTTAAATTTGTCATATTTAAAATTTGTTCATTTCTCAATCCATTCATTGATGAATTACTGGAAAATCTAATTTTAGAATTAACAGTACTATCTTTTGTTCTAGATGACGATTCATAATTTGTTATATTGACTTTTCCAGTAGAAAATTCATTATTTTGAGTTAATGTTTTAGGATTTATTAAAATATTTTGGGGTTCTGTCACTTTATTTTTTAAATCTTCAGTTGCAAGATCTAAATTTGCATCCTCTGACACATCATTGACAAGATTTAATTTCAAAGGATACAGCAAATCATTTGTTATAAATAAACCAGGAATCTAAAATTTTATCTTTCATAATAGTATTACGAGTGGAAAAAAGCTCAAATTAAAAACTTGCCTCTATCGGATACGATACTTGACTTTCTTCTGATGTTTCAGGTTCTTGCAATGAAGATTCTCCCTTATTTTCCATGGGTTCTTCATAAAATTCGGACAAATTTTCAGAAAGATCTATTGAAGATTCTACAGAACAATCTAAAATATGCATTATTTTAAATATAGATTATTTTCAGTCAAACGTTACTTACTTTGCCCTGATATATTTAAAGGGGATTCCAATTGTTGATCGGCTACAACATAATTTCAATTTAACCAACTTAATGAATATAATTGTACTTACATGTACCTTCGGAAATTAAACTACCATTCATCAAAATCGGGAGGCCTACAGACCAAGCTGTAGTACCATCTTCGATTTCTGTAAAAATTGGCTCTACGTTTAAGGTAGGGTCCTGAACAGCTAAAGTTTCGTCGGTGGTTTGTAACAGATAATTGTGTGTGCTAACGTTCAAAAGTGCTAAATACGACGAATCTTCCGTTTCATCCATTTTTATTTCAAAACGCATCTAAAATCTTATTACTGGCCAATAAAAACCGATACTTCTGTATCAAAAGTAATTAATTTCTGACCTACCTCTTATGAAGGTTATGTTATTATCGATAAATAATTTTAAGCCACTAGGAATTGCTATATTTATTTAAAATATACCACTATTTGTACATATTACCTAGAAAATCAAAAGGTTTCGATAAAATATTTTGAAAATTTCACTATATTTAAATAAATAAAAAATGTCAGCTTGAGTATCGCCATTTTTCAATTTTATAGTTGCCGTTGTTCTCGTCGGCGACACGTCGTTTAGAAAAATTGGTTTATGTTATACAGGGCATTTGTAAAAAATTGGCCATTTATCTAAAAGCACAAATCTACTTTGATCGATTTCTTTTAATTTAGTCCAATTGCTCCATATGGATAGGTACATCTACTTACAATTCAGGAGTATTTATGCAAAATTCAACAAATCCATTAACAAACGTTAGTTAACGCAATTTTTTTATAGACGTACCAAATAGACGAAATACCAAACAGAAATATGTAGACGTACTTATGATGATAATATTTAACATATTATTTTACAGTACAAGCTGTTTCCTAATTTTTATTTTTTAATTAATACATCTATTAGACTGATAGTAACTTATGTTACAGAAGCAATACCTGAAACGCTCAAAATAAAACAGTACATGCAGGCAGCCGAAATGACATTAAGGAAAACAAGAAAAAAAACAGAATAAGTAACGAAAACATACAACAGACTTACAATGTGCCACACATTTCGGAATGGATAGAAATAAAAAGCAAAAAACAGAATGAGTACATCATAAGAATGAGCGACTTACAATCCAATGTAAGGAATATACAGGACGCACATGTAAGCAATAGAGAGATAGCAATGAAAACAATTATCAGGGAGCAGGCTAACTAAAGCCTACAAAGAAGAAGAGAAGTCTATTAATTTATATAGGAACCAACAATTTGTACATTTAAACAAATAGGTAACAAATATTAATTAAAAAAAAATCTTAGTTCTTAAAAAACGACATGAAGTGAATTTGTTAAGTTTGCATAAAAGCTCTTCATTAGTTTTTTAATGATTTTACAAAAGCTTATATTTTATATTTACTAATTTTTAATGTGGTCAATATACTATAATCGATCGTTTAAAAGATTCTATTTAGAATTACATTGCTGTTTACCTTTAAATATAAACAATAATTACATTTTTGTATACATATATAATATTTACAGTTAAGCTCATTATAATCTAATTTTTCAATTAAATTTTATTTGGAAAATTATAATTTTGCTTAGCTAATTCTGGATTAAACTGAGAATTATATTTTTGTTTCAATGGCTGTGCCTTTGTATTGTTCACTTTTGGAATGATATTTTCACCCCGCAATTTAGCGAGTAACATTTCAGTCTTCTTCCTTTCATCTCTTTCTCTTTTTAATCTTTCCATCCTTAAGTATTCCAATTGTTTTTGCTTATTAATTCGTTGTTCCTCATCATCAGAATCGTCACTACTGGAAGAAGAAATATGTTTTTTGTAACAATTTGAGCTTCTCTTCTTTTTGTGTTTGTGTTTATTCTTTGATTTATGTTTTGATCTTTTATATTGTTTTGATTCAAAATCGCTGTCTCTCGACGATGACCTTTTTCTTTCTTCTGTGTGTTGTTTGGAAGTTGGTATGATGGGAATGGTATTTTGAATAACGCACTATTTGAGGGTTGACATTCAGGTTTTGAAATTGATAAATATTTTTTCATCACGTTTAAAGGATCTTCTAACATTTTACTTTTCGTCTTTATTTCTTCCTTTTCGTTTATCGAACGATTAGGTGCAACATCATACCAATTTTTCTTACCAAGAGCTTCATTTGTATCCTGACCTAAATATGTTAAATACCCTATTTGTTTTTCATATTTCTCCTGCTCTTCCTTTTTCTCTTTGTCATGTTCTTTGTTCGATTTCTTAATTTCTGCTGTGCCATCTTCTAATTCTTGAAATAAATTAACATATCCTGACACTTCAGATTTAATAGTACATTCGTTTGTCGTTAAAGAAGAATCGTTATCTTGTTTTATTGCATGTTGTCGTGCTTTTGCCCGTAAGAAGTTTATTCTAGTTTCTTGTTCCTTAACACAATTGCGATTAACGTCTATTTTAACAAAGCTTTACTATTTACTTACTGCTAATTTGATTCGTTCGATTTGTACTTTCTCTTCTGCAGCAGCTTTAGCCTCATCTTTCCGAACACGAGCAATATTTTCCTTTGTTCGAACATGCCACCTAAAGAATATTTATAAATTATTTATATATTTCAAACACTTGAAATGATGTCGCACCTTTTCTTTGGTAGAATATTCATTATAAAAACGTTAGAAAGTTTATTTAAATTTATTACACAATAATTGAGGTTAGAAAATATTAATTAAGGATTGTTTTTAACAACACTAAAGTGTGTTTATCTCGTTCACACTAACTGACCGTTAAAAGTTTAAATACATTTATTAAGGCATTATTAAAAAATAATTTAATTTGATTGACAAATACTTAATCACGAACTAATTCCACAAATCACGAAAACGAAATATGTATACATATACAATCAGAATTTATGTTATTGCGGCGATTATTTTTACTCATCCTTTATATTATCATCTTTTACATTGTATAAATAGTGAAAGAGACAATAAACATTATTATAATATACATTTTTATAAAATAAGATTAATTTAAATTATTATGATAATTATCTGACGTGCTAATTTAAAAATTCACATCTACTATATTTTTGTACAAAATTGTATAATTTTAGTCAATTGTCACACGATTCGATCGATCGCGAACCATCATAACCTATAAAATTGAAAAATTATTTAGTAATTTGCAAATGGATTATTTGCAAAAAAGTTATCATTCTTCTTGATTAAAGCAAAAACCCATTCATATAAGTAAGTTAGATTTAAAATACCTACGGTTTAAAATTTTTAGAACGTGATTCATTTAGTAACCTAACATTGCTGAAGAATTAATTTAGGTAATTTATTTTAAAGTTTTATTTATCAAATTGGCTACAACTAATTTATAGTAAACTGGAATATCTAATTGTATTTCAATTTCTCCAATTCCAATTATATTACATCAGCCTTATTTTACGTGTGATGCAAGTTTGTGCAACTGTATGGATGTACAGTAATTTTAAACTGTTCTTAATTTCAGTTTATTTATTTTAACCGAATATATTTTAATAATATGGCTCCAAGAGCAAGTCCTTTAGAGGAAAAACCATGCAAATCTTGCACCAGTTTTAATGATTACCTTAAAGCGACCAAGGAAAAATTAGATAAAGAAAATGACGAAAGTGACTTGATGTGTGTAAGTTCTTCTTTAAATAAATTTATAGGATTATTAATTTCTAACATTTTATTAAAGGATGCCATCGATTTACCAAAAGTACCTAACCGATCTGATTGTCCTTTAGATAAAGATCAATTAGGCAATAATACGTGGGGATTTCTTCATACGATGGCGGCTAGGTATCCTGAAAAACCCACAAATGAGGATAAAGAGGACATGAAACGGTTTTTTAAGCTGTTTGCTAAATTTTATCCTTGTGAATATTGTGCTGCTGATCTTCGAGAAGAGTATGTTAACATTGCCTTGTAATGTAAGGATTGATTTATATGTTTACAGTTTAAAGGCAGATCCTCCTAAAGTTACTAATCAAGAAATATTAAGTCAGTGGTTATGCAAACTTCATAATAAAATTAATGTTAAATTAGGAAAACCAAAGTTTGATTGTTCTAAAGTTAACGAAAGATGGAGAGATGGATGGCTTGATGGTTCTTGTGATTATTAATGCATTTAATATTTTATACCGTTAGTATTTTTGTTAGAGGTAATGAAGAATAACTTGTTCTATTCCGTAACATTTATTTAATTTTTATTAGGGTATTTGTTTTAAATTTCTTAGTTTTTCTTTCTAAATTGTTTATAAATTTTAATGTTTAAATTAGGCACAAAAATCGCATAATCTTTTTCTAATATAAAACAATTTTGGATTTTAATAAAATAGGTATATTAAAAATACTGCTGAAATAATTTTTGTATAACTCGAAAGTTTAACAAATCAATGTGTAAGTGCAAAATCTTGCGAGTCAAAAAAAATGCTCATTTTCATTTTATATTTTGTTCAGTTTAAAAATATTAAAGTAGGTACAGCAGCTGTCACGATTGATGGCAAGAATCGTGCTGCGCAGTAAACGCATTTACAACTCGAAAATAGTTTTGTGCCAATGGCGTAGTATTCTATATTTAATTTTGATTAAGTCATCTTTTTATTCATGCCACTGTGACTCTGTAAAACATGCTTTGTGCTTAACGGTTCTGCATTGGCCTGTGCCATCAGTTGTGATGGCTGTTATACCTAGTATTTTAAACTACAAAACCGTTTGAGTAAATTTAATACTGGTAGTACATCTTTCAAAGACCTTTAATTTTAAATATACATATGTATGTTATTTTATTATAATAATGAAAATACATATTTATTACCAATAAAACATTCTCTAATAACGTTCAGACTTATGATGTTTTATTGCAGATGAATTAATAGGGGTGAAAACTTCATAATCGGCTACTGTAAAATTATAATCACCCATCATTGCAGCTGGAGAAGCACCATCACCATCGTAGGTATGGGGGAGGTTGGAATAGCTGTCCATATTACTATTACAGTTACTCGATATCAACAAGTCAGCTCCAGCACCAAATATCGGCCCTGAACTTAAAACATGTATTATTATAAGAGATAAAATAAACTTGAAATATTTCTAACAGTAACTAATGAACTTGATGTAAAAATACGAGGTACGAGGTGACACCACTGTGTGAAATGTCATCATCTAGTAACCTTTTATTGTTGACATGTATTGGAACCTATCTCCGATACCGTATAGGTATATATTTTACATTGATTTATCTCACCAAAACTCGTTCAAATTAAAATTTATTATTGTCCAAAAAATGATTATTACTTACAACTAATACACATTCAATTATTAATAACTTTTACTTACTCAGGATGATAACAAATAGCAAACGGTTTTTTTATTAAATGAAATTGTGTTGGTGGTAAATCTTGATGATTATATAAAGTAAACAAAAAAGCCTTTTCAGAAGCAACATAATGACTTTTCCCAGGCGGTCGTCCCCAAGCTGCGTCGCTAAATCCACCACAAATTTCCCCACGTGCTCCCTAGAAATAATTTTAAACATCTAACATGTTTAATTTTATTTGTAGCTTAACAAACCAAAACGACAACGTATGTAGGAGAAATCCCATCGCAGTGTCTGTGAAAAGCTGTAGCAGAATATCCATGAGTACTTGCTCTATAAATTAATCTCCATGTTTGCTTGGAATACCCGAACCAAGAATTCAGAAACCTTTGGTAGTGACTTTTATCTTGACCCAATATTAAAGATCCAGGAAACAGATGGGGTGAAGCACGAGGCCTCAATCTTTGATCTTCGGATCCTTCTGGAAATTTGCTTGGTAATGCTGCATGTCTATATCTTTCGAGACTAAGCTCCATGGGCACTGCACCTGTAGGTTCCACTTCCTCAGCAAAAACTTGACTATCTATAAACATTATTGTTTTCTATATAGATATAGTATTTAACATAGTTTTTATTACCAATTAACAATAGCCGAACGTGGTTTATGACAGTTGCAAGATGATGGCAAACTCTTGCCTTTTCTTCTTCCGTCCAATGAGCCGTTGGCTGAGTGACTCCTGCTTGATATTTAGCCCAATTCAGAACCGCTCGCCATACATCTTCTTCTTCTAAACAAAGCTATAAAATTTAAGTAACATTGGTGAAAAATATATTTAATTAAAAGTATTTTTTATAATGTTTATATTAGGTAGATAGGTATGAGTTTGTCTTAAACAAAAACAAATGATATAAATATGTTTACTTTATACAGTGACCGGCATAAAATCTGATTCAAATGGAAAACTTTCAGTTGAAATTTCTCAGAATATTTTATCCTTTCAAATTCAAAATACACACGTCAAAATTTGAATGTTCTTCGTATACGAAAGGTATTTTGAATTTGGAATTATACAGAGATATTATACAAAGAATAAAATTTTCTAAGAAATTTCAAATAAAAAAATTTTTCATTTGTGTCCAACATTATGTCGGTCACTGTATATGTGGAGGGCTCAGAAGTCCATCACTGTAAGTCATTATTATGAAGTGCAAGTCCCATTGCAATGTTCATACTTTTTGTGGACAAAGCATCAACGCTACTGGACGCTATCAACTGAATGTATGAACACTGCAATGGGACTTACACTATATAAATCAATGGCAAGACAATAATGACTTGCACTGATTGACTTCTAAGCCCTCCATATAATGGTTTTTACATAAATGTAAATAATCATTTAAAATAGAATTATAGATAATATGGGAAAAACAATTTGATTAGCCCTACAGACTTACATAATCAGATGAAATCAATTTAATTACAGCATCCTTTGGTAACGACAGGAAAGCATTAGTTCTTACACATTCACTGGCATGTTCTCCGATGTAACTTACACATCGCTCTACAAATCCCGCAGCAGCTTTACCACCTGTTACACAATATCAGATATTACATATAAATTTTAATAGAATTTTTTAAATAAAACTAGAAGTCGAGGGGTCGGTAACTATAGCAAATTTTATACACATGTAATACTAATTCAAAGTAATCTTAGAACGTTTGTTGGGTTGCAGTCTCAGAATGTAAGGGGCTCCATGTTGTGCGGCACACCCGCATAGTGCGTTCATTGATGATTGTAATCCACGTGACCTTGGTATATAGACAACCAAACATGCATAATAATTGATAATAATTAAAGATAAAGTTTTTAAAATTATTTTTTGTGGAGCTTTTCTAATAACCAGAGCGTAAAAAATTAGAATTGAATAATAGTATACTATTTAATGAGCATATAATGGTGACAATTACTTATGAGGGTAAATTACGATACGAGCCGCTAGGCGAGTGTCGTAATTCATCCGAATTTTGCAAGGTTGTACATATGTTTTGTTTTCCCTCATTTAAAGATAAAAATTGTATTTTTATTTATAGGACTTTTAACAATTTTAGAACTTATTTCGGAACATTCTGTTTAGATGGTTCGAAAATTTGACATGTTTTTCAATATAAAAATAATATCAAGAAAATAAATTAAAATGAAAATTAAAAATTAATTAAAATTAAAATTAAATTAATATAAAATAGCGTTAGTTACGTACCTGATGATCGCTCCTGAATTTCCAACGCTGCGGCCAGAAAAGTACATGCAGATGCAACAGAAAGGGTCGAAGTAACATGATCTTCACAAGCTATCCGCAATTCATCTACACCCAGTTCTTGTGCCAAAGTTAACATTTCAAACACTCCACTGTCTTGTAATAAAATCTAAAAATTGAAACGGATTATTACAAAATAATGAGCGGGTTAATGATTAAAAACCTTTCCCGTATAAACATATAGTAGAAACTGTTTAAATGTTTCGGGCGGAGCTTGGGGTAATCTAATGGGCGTTGGAGTTCCTGGAGCTGACGGAGTGACAGAGCATCCTGGAATACGACATACTTCGCCTCGTTTTATCGTTTGGAAACTTTTGCATCTAATAAGATTTAGGCAACAAAGTTAATTTAAAATTAACGGGCTAAAAGGTTTTATTTGTTTATTTAGGTACAATCTGCCATTCAATTCCTAGCATTCAGTAAGGGTCGATCTTTCCATCTCTTGGTAAATTTATCTGACAGATATTTACCATAGAAACGTTTGTTCGAACAATTGTTTTCATGGTAAATATCTGTCAGATAAATGTATCAAGAGATGGAAAGATCGGTCCTAAATGATTTTAAAAATACGTGACATGTTGTTATTGTCAAAATAGCAGTAATCTATTTCTAAATTATCTCCTAGATAACTAGGACCTAATCTACACAAATTTGTTATGAAGTTTTAAGAATTTAAACCTTTTCGATATCTTTTCCTCGTTACCATTCAATTAAGTAAACTAATCAATAGTGCAATGCAATGGTTAGTTTACAATGCAATAGTTAGTGCAATGTTAATGTCATAAAAATACGAAATTTTTCACAAAAGACATTAACATATCAAACGTCAAATTAGCTTAAATATATTTACAAATAGTGAAACAACTAATATGGTTTTGGTGCATGAAAAATATAGGTAGAAGAAATGCAGGTGCTTTTTCTCATGTCAGATTGTGTTAAAACATTTATTGTGACTATAAGTATTATGTATCTATGTTGCCATAATGTTTGTATATTGGGTTGTCTAAAGTTGTAAGGGGTTTTACGTTGTGTGACCCACCCTGTATGTATACGTAGAGATAGGATTTTGATTAAATACTTTCGTTCGTTTTATCGGCGCTTACAATGCGTGCTTGTGTGATGATAGCTGAGAAAGAAGCAATTAAATAATTAATTTTAGAGAAAGAAGTTACGTCACCATGCGCAGTAGACACGAATACGTCAGGGCGAAACCAAATTGAACAAATAGGAGCGGCGCGTATACCGTACGTATAGGTTGGTTTAATTTATTATTTTGTTTATTTCGAATTTTGTCGTAAAATTTCTTTAAAAACTGTTCTTTTTGGATTCAATTTGGTTATTCTTACGGCAATTGATTTTTTATATTGCAATCCAAGCGTAAATTAAGATAAAAGTTGTTTATGTTACGCCGCTGATATTTTACCGCGGCGCATATTCTTCATAACCTCACAATGTTTTCGAATTGAAATGAAACTACCTAAAAACTGTAGTGTTCGTGTGCGTGAATCGTCGAATGTTTGATTTTGAAAACTTGACGTCGGCGTCGCGTCGGGTGATAATAATTTTATTTACTTATTAGATAATATTGTAGGTGTACCTAAACTAAAGTGTCGACCGAATTTTTAAGACATTAAACAAAAAATATTCTATTGTTAGTGATACGTTTGAAATTTGAACTGTTGTCTGGAGTACATATCTATAGTTCTCTTTCGGATAATAAATGCAGATAATGCATATAAAATGGATAATAAAAGTAATGATAAAATCGGTACTGGGACGAGTTAAGACTTCTAGGTAAGTTTTTAAACTTTTTAAATATTTATGTAGAACTCGTGGGCACTTAAATGTATTCAATATTAACCCCTTAAACTTTACATTTTTTTGAGAAAATTGGTTAAAAAATAGTCAGGTTGTTTTTTAAAGTTCAGATTCAGGTCAGTTTATAAGAACTGTTGAATTTTATTGAAAATTTTGTAAAAGTATACTGAAACACGCTCAGAACGACGAATATGAAATTCGGTGGTTTTAAGCAGCCGATAGTCAACGGCGGCGGAACCCTCTTGAGCGCTCTGTGGCAAGCTACTCCAAAAAGGCGCCCCCTCAATTCCATTGTCGTCTTCAGGCCTTGGTGCCCTCAGATCTTGCTTAGCCAGTTTAATGTGCTCCGCCGCCGTTGCTGATAGTGGTGCTCTTTTACATTTTTGCGGCTTTCAATTTTTGATCTCGCGACAGAAACTTAAAAATATTATATTATATTATTATTATAACATTTTTGGAAACCTCGTGTTAAGACGAATTCGACAATACCATATTTATTGGAGTTTTTTTGCGAAATAATGAAAATGTTGGTTGTTCAATAACAATAACCGATTATAAATTATTGACTATTTTCCAAACAATTTTAAAATACTCTCTCGTACGAATTGGTTGCACTACAATGAACTTTGAAAAGCTAAGGGTTGCTATATTGACTAACGCACGGCTGCTAGATTCACAATTTTAGTTGAGGGCTGTTTAAAAGGTTCTTTCTACAAAGTTTCAGGTTTGCGAAAATATCGTAAGTAAAAGCGTTTGAACCTTTTTGAAGAATGCAGTTTCATTTTTTTTAATTCTCGCGTTGTCCACGTTTCCAAGGTGGTTGTAAAATTTTTATAAATGAAATATTGGACTCCTTCGCTTTTGCATGCAAGTTGTTGATGTGTGTTATTATAGCATAAAAGATCAAAGTAGTAACAATGCGTTGTTAGCTTCTATAGCTATGTGCGGCTAAGCAGTCCTATGATTAGCGTTGTTATAGAAACTCCAGCAGTAATAAACTGTTGAGTGGGGGATAAGAACAAAGGTGGCTAACTTTGAAGTTTTAATGAACGTTCGTATCACTCCTCTCGTTCCAATTATAATCCAACTTTGAAATTATTCGTGCAGATAATTAACATTTTTTACTAATGCCAGTTTCTTTATATAAAAATAAATAAATAATATAAATTCTTTAATACAAATTATACGTTATCATTCAGTTTCAGATTTTTAAATTTTTAAACTAAGGGTTTTTTTTCTCCTAATAAATTTATTCGAGAGATATTTATAGAAACGTTTGTTCGAACAATTATTTCCATGGTAAATATCTGTCAGATAAATTTATCAGGAGATTAAAAGATCAGCCCTTAGGGATGATCTTATATACTAATATGCTAACATCACATTTCGAGAAAACGTTGTCGAGTAACAGCCCGAAGTGCAGCGGAGGGCTATTTATATCTAACACAACGTGCTTGAGGATGTGGTAAAAATATAAGTAGTACATATTTATAATGTTCGAGGGTGATTCAAAGAGAAAATGTTTAACAATTCTAACTTTTATTTTTTAATTAAAGTACCCACAATAATTTAGTCTAATCGGGTATATGAAATATTTTGTAAATTGCGATACAAACACATAATCCCACATATGTTACGAGACTAAGGGCCGGTTTTTTCATCTCCCAATAAATTTACTTGACAAATTTTTGCCGTGGAAACAATTGTTTGAACAAACGTTTCTATGGTAAATATGTGTCAATTAAATTAAATGGAAGATGAAAAGATCGGCCCTAATTATATTTGTATAATTCCTATTGAACTTGTACAAATGTATCGAATGGTTTCAAGAACTATGTATTAATTTACGATTTACGTCGCATTTTCCGAGACAAAATGACGTTGTAGCAAAAAAATATTGGTTCTATCATTTGTTTCATTCCCAAATTAATTGAAAAAGAGCATATCTCGCCAAAATCGATTCAATATTAAACGTTTTTAATTTTTGATGGCCGCCATCTTGCTCCTACGGGTGCGAATCGTGGGTAAAGCGGGTCAAAAAATACACGTGCCAAATTTCATGCTTGTATCGCAATTTGCAAGAGATTGCCATTTTTTTTTTCATATACTCGGTTGGACTAATTATAAAATGAGCAGATTAAAAATGTTAATGTAAAAATCGTGATTTTGAGTTGTATCGTCTTTATAAAAAATGCACGACGATAAGTTGTAATTACAAATCGATCACTTCCTAACCGACGAAAACTGAATGTACACTACTTACATATTGGAAATATATATCTACTATCGATTATGTGTCCCACCTTTTTCTCTTATAGAAAATTAATTAAGAAGGAATGTAACAAACGTCAATATCCAAGGTGGTTGGTTATTGGACTGTTTGTTCCTGGAAACAAAAAACTTTAATATCGAATCGGAAATGAATCTTTCGTGACTCGTGGCCTCCGGCTATTGACAGCGGTTTTCAACGCACAATACATGTCACTTGTTACTGTCGCATGTCTAATTTATTTGGAATTTGTGGACGTGCCAACTTATTTGAAACATTTTAAACTAATTCGATTTAAATTTTTCAATTAACTACGAATTTGATGTAAACTATAATTATTACCATTAAGTCGCATGGAAACACAGACGAAATTGATTTTACAATTAGTGGGAATATTTAGTCAACATAGTGTCCAATTGAAACATGAGCTCCAACATTGTCCGACATGAGAAATTTACAAACTTTCGGAAATTATTAAATATTTAAATTTAGGTCTCGTTTATTGTTCAATCAAGAGTTATTTCTATACGACACGAACTATAAATATAGCTTATCCAAACCTATATGTTGTTCACGTCATTAATAAAAAGTTACTAGATCGTTTATTTGTAATTCGGTTTAAAGTTTGGAAAGTGACATATTCTACAGATGATTTACTTGCGCACATGTTAGATGATATAAAGAAAGACTACAATTTATTAGAACTGTCAAAATACGAGGTTTGAGGTGACAGCACTGTGTGAAACGTCATCATCTAGTAACCTTGTATTGATGACGTGAACATCATATAGGTTTGGATAAGCTATAGGTAGATTTATTGTTAAATGAGACTGATACCTTGCCGTAAGTATAACTCTATGGGCATAAACACGTTCTTCTTCTCGACCTAGAATGAAAACAATATCCGCAGAATCCGAGTCTTCAGACAGACGTTGTAGGTCATCCAAGAGGCGAGGGACTCCTGCTAAGGCTTTGTCTGCTGGCAGCCCCGCCGTTCCCAGACCGCCCACGCGTGAACCCATTTATCTGAAATCGTCATGTTAACATTATTAGGTACTGTTTTTGTTTGTACCATCTCTTCATTTATGGTCGCACAAAATTCAAATTTTCTTCGAATGTCTTTATTTAAAATTAACAAACATAACAAAGTGATTTTTCTCTGTCGTTTAAAAGGCCATAGGTCAGAACGCACGTTGCATTGCATTAACATTCTAATTTTTTTATTTTAAATTAGCGTGGAATAGAGCAATTTTAAGAAAAACAAATAGTGTCATGTTAAAGAACGCGTGAAATTATTAAAATAAGAATACGTGCCGAGTAAAAAAATGTAACTGGAAATACCATTTCAAGCAGATTTTAAATATATAGACCCGTTAAAATAAACGCTCCGATTGCAGCTCTTATGGTCGGCCTAACGATGCACCGATGAAATGTATGGCAACTTATGCTAGCGATAGTGCCACTAGCGGTAGAATTTAACAAGCCCAGTCGTACAGTCTGCGTCCTTAATTAAATATAAGAAAGTCATTAGTTAACAACTTCGAAATTTGAATAGTAATTTTAAAAACTGCATCCACTTAACCTAATCAATCTATTTGTAACAAACCTGGTATTTTCAAAGGTCTGTTACAAAAACAGACTCGAGATTTTCATACATTTCCACGGCGATACACGTTAACTGGACGTTAAAATTAACCGATTTAACAGAATGAACCGCCTATTCCGAGAAATCTGTTATTTGGAGTTATTATGTAAAAATTCAATTAATTTTAACGTAGTGTTATCGTCGTGAAAACGTATGAAAATCTCGATCGTGATTGGTTGTTAGTTATTTTTAACAGTCCTTTAAAAATAACAGATTTGTTACAGAATAGATTCCTATGTCAATTAAAATTTAAGTTGTTTGTTCGCTTATGCGCACCACATTGCGCACACGTGCTTTAAATTAAAACAAGTTCCTATTTCCTTAGCTATTCGGTGATCGTTTATCGAACGGTTTCTTAATAATTTAGAATAAACATACCTTTATCTCGTAAAACCGGGATAATCTCAAGCGTAGAATTCACAATTATTTGATATTTAATTTAATAAAAGAACAAAGAGACGCGGCGCACTGTAAACATCTCCCTTTCGAGGCCGATTGCGCGGACCAGTTTCTTGGTCACTGTGCTAAAGCATCTTATATTTTGTTCGTTTCAACACTTGAGCAGGTAAATCAAAGGTAAACTCGAATCTTGCGTACCTCGACGAACCGGCCAATGAGTCCACTGCCCTCCAGTTTTTCAACGTTGCCGGATACAAAGTGCACCTACGAATGTACAATAACGAAGCGCAGATCTTCGCAAGATAGAGAGCAATTTAATCGTTTTATTTTGGTTTTAGCTTTGTTCGTAATGGGTTTGTGTAGTTAAAGGAAGGTACAGTTGTGCCAATTATTATTTTGTAACATTTTCAAATTACAATACCTACATCCCGGTCAATATAAAATTTGAACTTTATTATGTCAGATAAAGATACAGTAAAATTTCTATAAGTCGAAGCACTAAAATTTTCCTCTTCATTTTTTCTAAAAATCATTAAACCTGCAAAAGAACCTCTCACAAAATTTTTATTGTTTGTAAAAGTAGGTATGTGCACATTTATAGTGTGAAAAGTATAAAAAAATATACAGTTATTTACTGACGCGAGAGAGGGGCATTTAGAAAAGTTGCAAGTTATTATTAAGCGTGTATTAAGCTGACACGGCCACTTTGGCAAAACCGAATGAAACCTATTTAGAAATTTAGTGCTAATTTGTTGTTCTATTTCCAATTTTTTTGATCCGGCCATTTCGACAAAAACCACGACTGTGCTAACCTAACAGTTAAGCTGTTAACCTTAACCCGAAAAAACCACCCCTAACCCGCCGCACTAACACGACACTTAAAAATTCCTAAATTTATTATAAATTATTTTTTTATGAATTTGTCGCTTCACGTTTTCTAATATCCCGAATTTTTTACACCACCTTAGCACTCTAAAAACTACCCCCAAACCTCCCACACCAGTACGACACTTACACACTATGAAAATATCAAATTTTGTGATAGATTAGTGCTTTACGATTGTTTAATAACTATGGTTGATTTATTTCGAAGCAGTTTTGGCAGAGTATCTTAACCCGCACTTTTTGCGAAATGAATTATTCTGACTATCTTATGCATCTTACGCCCGGTTCCACCACCTTGTCTTGAGCTCTGCTTAGAGCTCAAGCTGAACTAGCCAGAAAAATTCAGTTCCACCACGTAAAACCGGACCTTAACTTCATCAAATCGAGAACAATGAGAGCTTGAGATCATGTTTATAACCTCATATTGTTCAAGACTGTCACGGTGACTAAAATTTGTTACTTTGATTACTGAAGTTATTATGGAAATGGATATTATTAATATAATTCCCGTTTCTGTCGTATCATTTATTACTGAGAGAATCAAAGATTGCGAATCATCAGTTGGTTTGGCCGTTGATGGTCCTCCGCCAGTTCTGTACAACTCTGCACGATGTTTGGCTTTGTCTTTCTTCGCCTCTTGTTTCATATTACTCCATTGTTTCCTCAAAGAATCATCACTCCTAGTCACATTTTTCCACTGAGCGTTAAATAATGACGTTATTTTACTCCACGCCGTAACTTTCTTCATTTGTTGTACCGTTTGTGGTTTTGCATTCTATTACATTTTTATAATTTGCAACCAGTGAGGCGAGAAGACGCTTTCTCCTCTCTGGTGTAATTGCACCGCTTTATTTTGTCCATAATTAAAATGGATAACGTGAAAACGAGAACAAAACGTCGCAAATAGTAATAACGGTAACAGGCAATTTGTTAGGTTAGGTTAGATTAGGTCGCAGTGCGGGATATTTAAAAACTGAAGGAAAGAACCAATCACGCGCAAGTTCTGCAGTGTTGTCATCTTTACGTACAACTTATCCAAGGCGTACTTTGAAAAGCGTGGTGGAACGCATTTCCGTCTTGAGTCGTGCTTACATTTGAGTTCGACTTAGATAAGTTCTAGCTCAAGATGGAGTGGTGGAACCGGGCGTAAGGCAAAGACTTCATCTGTTAAAATCTGGTAACAATATTCCGATTTTTTCCACCAGAAAAATCGATTTCTATTCCCGTAAAACGCATCTATCTGCTTGTATATAACTACGCTACAACACAAAATGTGCGCTCCTGTGAAATTTCCTTTTTGTGGATTAAGACACTCTGCCAAAACTGCGTCGATACGTTTCCATGGTGATAACATCTTAACAGGGCGTTAGAATTAACAAATGTTTTGCAGAGTAGACCCCTCTAAGGCTCATGCTTATGTATTAGAGATCGTGCAATATAGAAGAGGACCTGTCAATCATTCTCGAGTTCAAAAATGTTTCATTGAAAAGTGGGCGGGACTTAAATACGAACTAAATCCAGCGGTACAGATATATTATTTAGTGATCGACGAATAGCGTACTTACCGTACATTTGTTCCGCTTCAAAAATACTGGCGCATATGAACCTGACGAGAATGATTGATACGTTTTTTACTATATGACACAACTCTATGGTAATTTTTATACGGCACATAGTTATCGATACAAATTCGTGGTATTAAAGAATTATTTTAACGTTGTGTTCATTTCGTTAACCATTTAATTATATACATTATACATGCATTAATACAAACAGCAAATTTCTTATTAGTGCAAACGTCGTTAACATAAGAGTTGGTGATAAATTCGTTATCAAGATAAATGGCGTAAATTTAAACATCCTTTAATCAAGTCTAGTAAGTTATTTAGTTTTAGTAAGTTTATTTAGTTTTATGTCTCGTGAAAATGTCGTCGAATATAAATGAAACACCAAAACAAGTTTTATGTCGACAATTTTCTCGTTCGTATTAATTTTTTTGTTGAGTCATACTTCTGTTGATATAACGTAATTATGTACTACTTCTGTTCTATAATAATTGTTATATTTGATTTGGCAAGTTTGTTCGACACCTACCCTATTATTATACTTGCTACATTTCAAAATTTTAATATAATAATGTTATAGTGTCATTTTACACCTCTCAAAATTGAAAAGTTTTTTTTCTAATACATATTTTTCGATTTTTAGCAGTCGATGTTATTCTGAAAATTGGTGAATTAATTTAAGCAAAATAATTTTCTTCGATTACACATCTGTGAATATTTAAACGCAAAGATACAAATGCATTGTACCAAAGCATTATAATCCAAAATGCTTTCAATTAATCCCTATAACATTTTAACTGCTTGCAAGATTTTGATCATTCTTAATAATAAGATGTAGTGAAATGTAGCAATGATTACGAGACATAACTTTGAAAACTATTAAATTTTCATTTGAAACTTTATGGAATCGTTTTGTTTATAATAAAAGATTAAAATGAATGTCAAAAATGCGCCCCCGGGTGGGCTCGAACCACCAACCTTTCGGTTAACAGCCGAACGCGCTAGCCGATTGCGCCACGGAGGCTTTTTTTAATTGGTCGGTTAAATACCGTTCTTTAAGACGCGTTTTACACGATCATTTCAATTCTTTTTTCAGTTTCAGTTTCAATTATAATATCAGTACAACTTAAGTATAAAAATAAAAATCGATGGAACATGATGGTTCGGCCAAATATTATCAGTTCAGTTTCAACTGAAATGATCATGTAATCAATTGCGTCAATTTCTGCTTCAGTTCTAAATTAGTAGGTGTGTACTACCGGTACTACTAAAAATGTCGAACTGTCATTTATTGTTAGTGTTAGTGTTATTTTTTTCAGAGTTCGTGATTTTCGTTAGAAATGTTATGAATGGCTTTTCCAATATTTCTAATAGAAAAACTCGAACTTTAAAAAAAATGTCACTTACCTCTTAGGTATTTCTATTATGAAAATTACTGAACATTAATAGTAGATTATGGAAAAGAATTGACGCAAAATACAAACACATAACGATGTTCGAAATTTTAATTTGGATAAAATATAATTTTCAAATAATACTAACTAACATATAAGAAAAAGCATCCGTACAACGCCCCACAAGCATACAGAATATTAACAACAAAACAAACATTGATATTTAATGCTAAAAAAGAAAAACGTAATAATTTATATAAAAGAAACTAACAAGAAACAAGAATAAACCAACAAGAACAAAGCAAAAAACAGGCAAATACAATAAGTGAACAAGCTGTCTCCTCTGCATGTCTCTTCTATCATGGCCTTTTCTTAACTAGCACAATTTGAGTATCTGTTTTTGATGCTGTACATGGTTTGCGATTAATGTTCACTAATTTTTCATAATTAATAGAGGTTTTCGTAAAACAACCGGCATTGTGTAATACCTCGTCGAAACAAAAAAAAACAAGTTATTAAATTATGAAAAAAATTCCCAAACTATAATAAATCAATTATGGTCCAACAAGGTTCAAAAATAAAGACGGTAATAGTTCAACATACTATATGTTATTCGCGATAGGTTCCAAATGCGTGTCATTCATAAAAACTTACTAAATTGTATATTTGTAATATTCAGTTTAATGTCTTGAACGTGGCATATTCTACCGACGATTTACCTGCACATGTATGACATGGCAAAGAAAGACTACAATCTATTAGTAGTGTAAAAATACGAGGTTTTATTGATGAAGTGGATTGGAACCTATCGTAAATAACGATGTATTTAGTGTTTCAGTGCACCGAGAAAATTTTCCTCAAAGAATAAAATATTTAACATACAATTATTAAAGTTATAAATAACTGATGAAAATATATAATTGATATAAAAATGTCTCTCCGTGACAATGTTACTTAAACATTGCCGTGACCAGGATTCGAACCTGGGTTACTACGGCCACAACGTAGGGTCCTAACCACTAGACGATCACGGCTATCGAGACTGTTGAAATTATATTCGTTTAGTTATGTTATAATATATTTCGTTAATAATTAAATCAAATTTTGTAAAGAAATTGTTAAAGAAATATTTTAATTTCGATAAATAATATTTAGGTCAATTAAGACTATTACTTATATCTTACGTACGCTTTACTGACATTGGTTTTAATAATTTTAATATCAAACAACAAAATGTTTTATTGTTAGTTAAATAAGTAGGTATTATTACGTACCTATTAACATAGGTAAATTAATTACTTAATAAGTAGGTCGCTTTTTCAGGAATATAAATTTTAAAATAACTTGCAAGTGTGCAATGATTAAAATTAGATTGTAGAATTGAAAATTTGTATTAATTTGTAACAAAACTGATTTGAAATCAAGTTGAAATGTTAATATCAAAAAGTATTAATTAAAAATATATACAATAAATTTATAAAAGAAAATTAGATAATGATTTTATATAAATGTTCTTATTAAGCGGTAGATGTCACCACATAACTGATTCACGGAAACAATCGAGATACTGTGTAGATGTTGAAAGAAAAAGAATAATAATAATAATTTCTACTTATAAAAATAAATACGATAAAAAAAATGACAATTAATAAACTTCATTTCTAATATATCTACTTTTTAATGTTTTCCATTTTTTTTTTAATTTTCTTCTTTTTTATTAATAGTAGGTGTAATCATAGGTATTTGTACTGACACCTGATTCAATTTTCTTATTTATTCTTCTACATATAGTTTTACTATAATTACACGTTCGGCGACTTCTTTTTTATAGCTTAATAAGATCGGCTTGTGGACAATCTAAACAAACTGAAATTTTAGTATAGGTATGTACCGTTGTATGTACGTATTCGCAGTTGCGTTATTTGTTTTGTAAAAGTTTTCTTCATTTTTTTGCACTTTAAGGTTCTTCAAATGTTTCACTTTGTTTTCTTTATTTACTTTGTTTTAAATATGATTACAAGTAGGTACAGTAAGATCCATTGAAAATGTCCCTCGTCCGAGTTATGACAAGAAAACGTAGAGCTTAGATTAAATCAGTCAATCATTTGCCGAGTACCCACATACCAAAGCAACAGGATTTTCCTTTTAAAAGATTATGGTTTATTTACAATTTATTCTCGGGTGCACATTGACGTACTTAGATTCTTGCTTAAAACTTATTTATTTATCTATAGCTTATCCAAATCTATATGACGTTCACGTCATCAACAAAAAGTTACTAGATTGTTTATTTGTAATTCGGTTTAAAGTTTTGAGAGTGACATACTTGCACTTGAGTGATTTACTTGCGCACATATTAGATGGTATAAAGAAAGACTACAATTTATTAGAACTGTCAAAATACGAGGTACGAGGTGACAGAACTGTGCGAAACGTCATCATCTAGTAACCTTGACGTGAACATTATATAGGTTTGGATGAGCTAGATGTGTAGTCCAAACATGATACAGAATGCCACATTAACGCGTATTTTTTATTTATTTATTTTTTTTATTGTTTTGTGATTCCCAAATTAGCAAGTCTAATTTGATGTGTTTTCTAGAGATTTGGTTAGTACGGGTATTAACACATTCACAAACGTCCAATGGTTTCAGCGGGATTCGAACCCGCAGCCGTGTGGTGTTAGAAAGGCCAGGCCTTAGGCCGAACCGCTAGACCACACGGCTCCCTCTTTCAGCTATCGACACCATTAATAATATTATATCTTATAATGATCGCGTTGCGTAATTTAGCTTTACTCCATTCCATTTTACGGCAATTTTCAACACTAAGTACAAGGTTTATTTCTACAATGAATGATAAACATCACATGACTGTATATTTAAGGCCTATTAGTTATAGTTGTTTCAAAATAGCGACACTTTACCTGAAACATCCTTTATATTCAAAATTGCATACTTTTCGAGATAAAGTACTTTGAAAGAGGCATTATCACATACTTTCTTCAAAATAACTTATTAATGATTTAACTTAAAAAAAAAATTTGGTATACGTATTGCAGCAGTTAAGGCTAACAAACACACGGCGGCTGCGCGGCGACTTACTCAATTGAACACACAGGTGGTGTTTATTTTTAGGGGCAATTGCCTCACTTTTTTATACGTATAACTCGACATTTACTTTGATTTACTATTTAATTTTTAAAAATCGACATTTAACTTGACAATTTAGATAAAATGGATGGTTTTCGATGTCTGTTTTCTTATGATGCACATGGACTGCCATTTAAAAGTTATAAAAGACGGATGCTTGATATACAGCAACTCTATTATAAAGTAATACAATAACGACTTTGAAAAGATACTTGCGGCTAGCACTTTTATTATGCGATAATGCCGTACCATTGTGTTCAATGATGTGTGAGAACAAATCATAACTGTCAAAGCATAACCTATAGAAATTGCGAATCCATCATTTTCGTTGACATATGCAGTGTTAAGTTACCAGGGGATGTGTCGAACGAATACAGTAATATAATTAATATCTGGCACTCCTTTTATCGATTTTATTACTATACGTTACCGTAAACGTTTTCACGATAAAACTTTGTTAACAACTATCAAATTTATTTTATCTTCGTTAGTTTTCATTACGACAGAAATTAACGCAATTGCTACCATCGCATATTCATTCTCATTAAAAGATGTAGTAGTGGTAGACTTAATTGTGGTCCTCGAAGAGCTACAACCCCTCATTCCGGGGTCGCTTTTGAAAGCGACAACCTTTGTTGACCTACTCTCCAACCCTACACCCCAATAAAACTCACGCCTTCTTTAATCCAACTCAATTCAACGGTCGTAATCTTATTAAACGTTTCTTTGGAAAAAAGATTCTCTCGATGTACTTTGAAGAAATTTGCTTTCAAGAACCTTTATTGCATTTGAAAGTGCTTTTTTAATCCGCAAACATTCGATTTCGTTGAAAAATCAAGGAACGATTTTTTTCATCTCTAAAAATACATTTATTTACATTTACAAAGTTCGTTTTTTATACGTTCGTTTAGTATACGAAATAATAAGAAAAATAAATATTCTGATTTTTAAGGAGTTTGTAATAATTTTCACGTTGACTTCTTTATTTTTATCGGAAGATAAAAATTTGTTCAAATATGCCATGTTATCTTGTGAATAGAAGTAAAGAATAGATGTTGAGTACATGCAATTGTTCCATGTTTCCGCAAGTTTCGCAACCACACTACATCAAAATATACTTAAAGAGACAAGTGCAGAAATATGATATCGACAACAACTCAAATAAATTGACACTAAGTGAATCGACAGTAAAAGACCTGAGTAAATAAGAATCTGTCCGTGTCATATTTCTGATATTGACCTGAGAATCTGTAGCATCTTTGTTTGACGATAGTAATGTTTCACAGTCTGAACAACAGCACTTATCTTTGATTTTGGAAAGAATGAACGGAAATTGCGTGGAAAAACTGCCTCGCCGATATTCTCCCGATGACGAGAATTACAAAAATCTAAAATAGACGATTGCAGATTTCCTCGTTTATGGGTCTAGACAGGAAAACTATAAAAGTTTTTCTGTCATAAATAGAGTAAGAGTGAGACAATCGGACATCGGGACGCCTCTTAAGAAAATTGGGGATATTAAAATATTAAAGTTGACAATTTATTTCTAGTAAGTACTGTCGAACTCGCTTGTAACGAGCTCTGATTTAACGAGATCCTGAATATTACGGGTATTTTATGTACTTACATTTTAAATATTTTATGGCTGGTGATATTCGACCCAGGTACCTTATATTATATAGTAATTTACTGCAGTAGGTACTGTTTAAGTGTTGCAAGAAATATCGGTCAGATATTCTATATCAAAATCGACAAATTTGGATAACACAGTTGGATAACACACGGCACAACGAACAAATTATAATCACAATATTTCAAAGCAGCAACCTTGTATGTACGTGTACAGTCTATCGCGATTTAAGTGATACCAGTACCGCTTTCCAGTAACTCGATTAACTACGTTAAAAGACTGTAAAGATGGCGTACTCTATTTTTTACAAAGAGCAACAACTGTTGTATAATTTAAAGATGTATAAAAAAAATATTATATTTACTATTAATTCGTAAGCATTCGTAAAGTCATTCGAGTGACATTTAAATTGCGATAGGCTGTACATAAGTTGCTCTTTAAATTTGTCGAAAATTATTGTTTTCGAGTGAAAAAAAATTATTTTCGAAAAAATAAGTGGTAAAATTACTGATTTTGCAAAAATTTTACTTCGAGTTATCCAAAAAATTTCGAGTTATACACGATTTTTTAACATTCAGGTATAGGAAATTCATGGGACCGAGAAAATACTTCGAGTTATTCAAGTTCCACTGTATATTTATTATACGTCCCTACAGCTATCTTCTTCTTATTGTAAATAAAGCAAATTGGAGTACATATATAAATGTACATATTCAGTGAAATTTTGGATACCTTTTCTTGGTTCTGAATGCTTTTAAAATTAGTTTCACTTTTATGCATTCCCTGTCTTCTAAAAGAATAAGAATTCAAGGGTCTTTATTTGTTATCATACCATATACACCCCCTATGTCGTCTTTGTAAGTCTCAGTAGTATTAAAGATTGAGGTATTAGTCATGGTTGAGTTTACCCTGTTGAGTCCGGCAAGTCACGTGCGGGGGAGGTAATAAGACCTGACGGACCATCCCCAGGGCTAACCAACCCCACATCACGCATCCGACTCTTATTTCGCATACATATTAAGTAATAACTGTATTTGCCAGGGAAGCAGTCTTTAAATATCAATTTTGCCCGCAACGTTTAATTTCGTCTATTAATTTAAGAAATGTTTAATTGCAGTATGATATAATCTTATGAACCGTGTAGTGAGTGGTAGAACATTCAGAGATACTTGTGGGACATCTCGCATACATCCATTAGTAGATATCGGATACCTTTATGGCTAACACGTGTTACATTACACTTTACAAAATGTTCTAATATCGCTATCGAAGGCGAGAAAATACATTAACAATGATTCATTTCATTTTCTGAACGTCTATTAAATTTATCTCGAGTGATATTTTCTAAACGTATATTCGTGGACTATGAGTACATATCGAGATAAGTAGGTATAGCTGCCTACGTATTAATACATATTTCATTGAAATAGACAGGTCATCGTTGATTTTGAAGTAACAAAAGCCGATGTGTAAAAAATATAAAATACCTACACTTCGTCTAAACCTATATGCAATCCACGTCATCAATAAAAGGTTACTAGATGATAACGTTTCACACAGTGCTGTCACCTCGTACCTCGCATTTTGACAGTTGTAATAAATTGTAGTCTTTCTTTATGCCATCTAATATGTGCCCATGTAAATCATCTATATAATATGTCACTTTCCAAACTTTAAACCGAATTACAAATAAACAATCTAGTAACTTTTTTCTGATGACGTAAATTGCATATATGTTTGGATAGGCCATAGTATTGTTTTCTGTAATGTACATATCTACATAATTAAAATGTATGCCATTAAAATGTTATTTTGATGCACGTCAACGATAAAAATTACTAGATACTGACTAGATTGTATATTTGTAGGTAATCCAGTTCAATGTTTGCAAATTGACATATATTCTACCGATGGGTTACTTGCATGCATATTATCTACATAACAAAGAGAGTCTACAGTTTATTAGTAATTAGGTACTGTAAAAATGCGAGGTACGAGGCAACAATATTAAGCTAAACGTTATGATCTAGTAACCTTTATTTGATGACGTACATCGGAATAATATTTAAATCGTCTTTAGTTTTGAATACGAATACTACAGGATTAAAGATTATATATAAAGAAAAATAAATATTGTTACGGTCAAAAGTCAATATGGTGCATATGCAGATACTCTCTCATTATCAACATAATTACAGAGGCGAACGCCGCGTCGATTGCTAAAATAAAATTCAAGAAACTATACAATCCCGAAGTTAATTAAGAATTAAAAGCAATTTACCTAAGGAAATTGTTGAAATAGGATGTGAACTCTAAAACAGACTTCACGTTCATTTAGTGTTATAATTCACTGCATTAATTAGCAAGGGAATTCTGCAAACTTTGCTTAAATTGGCACTTTGATACATTCAGCTTTATAATTACAATTACGCAGTCGTATTGGATTCGTCAGAGATAAAAGGAACTTCTAACGGCTTTAACGTTACGAGTTTTATTCACTTTTAGAACTTTAGCAACTAAACTGGAGGGGATTAGATTTGGCGGTGGTGTAAATTTAAAAAAGTACCGGCAACGTGCAATTTCCGACATGTGTCTCCGGAAAAGTACTGTTCACGATAAAACTGACTGATTATTTTACTACCTGAACTTATTTTTGTGTTTCTAACTTTGTGTTACAAATAAAAATTCAATTCTTTAATGATGAGTATTTAGTTCGTTAGTTGGTAAATTATTATTTCTCGTAATCGTAAGTACATATAGCTTATCCAAACCTGTATGATGTCACGTTATCAACAAAAAGTTACTAGATTGTTTATTTGTAATTCGGTTTAAATTTTGGAAAATGACATATTCTATAGATGATTTACTTGCGCACGTATTAGATGGCATAAAGAAAGACTACAATTTATTAGAATTGTTAAAATGCGAGGTACGAGGTGACAGCAATGTGTGAAACGTCATCATCTAGTAACCTTTTATTGATGACGTGTTGCATATAGGTTTGGACGAAGTGTAGGTAATCATCTTATTCATTTTTTTATGTAACTTAACTGAAGTTTATTTGAAACATTAAAATACCATAGGTATGGCCTATCCAAACCTATATGCAATTTACGTCATCAAAAAAAAGTTACTAGATTGTTTATTTGTAATTCGGTTTAAAGTTTGGAACGTGACACATTCTATAGATGATTTACCTGGGCACATAATGAACAATGGCACAATGGCATAAAGAAAGACTACAATTTATTAGAACTGTCAAAATACGAGGTGACAGCACTGTGTGTAACATCATCATCTAGTAACCTTTTATTGATGACGTGAATTGCGTATAGGTTTGGACGAAGTGTACCTACTTGCACATTTCTTTTAAATTTTATTAACTAACCTAAAAACTCCTTAAGCAGCGTCTTCACGGTAAACCATGATTGTTAAACTTGTTTAATAATAATAATTTTTTTTTAATACTTACGTAAAATACTAATACTGCTGCCGTTGGGACTGCCACTTGTCTGTAACATACTATAAGAAAAAAATATAAACTTCTAATTTTTTTTGTATTTCCTATCTTTTTCCCGTCATCGTTTTCCCTCTATCGCCAATTTCGAGCGTAAATTCTTCCGTTGACTGCGTACTTGCATTATTACGTACCTATGCCTACGCCTTCATATTTTACTGTATTTCACCAACCGCTGTAAACGTTTGAAAACGTTTTTCTCCGAAAAGTGAACATTTGGACTTAACATAGTTCATCTCGGAGGTACAGGTATAAATATAATAAGAAGTTATAAAAATAAGTAAATACTTTGTAATTTACGTATCGTTACTTTTCTATAAAGATTTAAAATAGCAGACCTACTAAAATAATATCGTTTATAAATTTTACCTAAAGAAACAATCGCCATTTAACATTTACGGATAGTTTACGTTTCCTTGTTACGGAAAGCAAAATAACATATCCGTTCCATGTGCATTAATACATACTGTTGACTTGAGATAATGGAAGTTCGTAAGTTTAAACTAACTTAGTTGTTCTGAGTGAAATTCTAATGAGTGACCATAAGGGTAGGACAAAAGCTATTAGGGCAATGTTTCTACGTGTGGTGTGGTATTTAAAGTGCTTAACATATTAATCACAAAACCTCTTATTATACATTTAAAGCAGTCACGGCACATACTACAACGACCTATTATTGTAATTTTTGATTATATTCTAATACCATTTATAAAGTATCGCAAACTCAACTGATAAAACAAAAAAGGAAAAACTCCCCATCTTCTCTTGATGTAATAATAAACTAAAACGTGTAAATGCAACATTTCGCTGTTAGCAATGAAAATGATAATGCATATCCGAGTTTTCTAGATACGAATTGCGTTTCAAATCGGCACCTCTTTTTAGTAGAATATGCTATGGGATTCTAGATTTAGCATGCCACATTATTCACCCCTCTGTTGCAGAAATAAGCAATTTCGGAGGTCGGGGTATTCGGTGCATAAATAACAAGACTTGCACAACTTGCTTTTGATCGCATTACTGCCTTCAACACGATGTATGGCTTAATATAACATATCTATTAAAAATTAAGTAGGTACCTAACAAATATTTATTAAGGAATACTTTCGATATTTAATAGGAGTACAACACTTACCAATAATATATCAATTTAGTTATAGGTACATATCTATCCTATAGGTATCATGGTATAATAACTACTAAAGGTAAAATCTGGGAGCGTATCTGCGCATATTGTTCGACGTCACTGGAGGGTGAATAAGAGCGTCAGACGCCAACAGACACTGTCAGACATTTTCCGAATGCCGATGGTACGGACACGTTGTTCACAAGTATAATAAAACGTATTTTCGACGTTAAAATTGCTTTTATGTCTCATCATAAACACGAGGTGCGCGTTGTTTGATTGCAACTCCGACAAATAACTTCTTTTTTCTGCTTTCCTCGCAATGAACCTGAATCGAGGTTAAAGTGGATTCATTTGTGTTACCGGTTGTTAAAACTTCAAGAATTTATTTGAAACATTTTTAAAACGACGATTCTGAGAGAAATTTGAAATACGAATTATTGAACTTGCCCGAAGGTAGTATTTTAAATTACTACACGTATTGCCACGTGCTGCTACTCGCCATTAACGTCACTGCGCGGAGTTGAACGTGTTTAGAACACTCGGAGATCCTGCCTTGTAATAGTTATTATAAGGGTATAGATATCTATAACTTTTGAGACAAATGCGTTTGTTTTAAAACCTTGCGTATGTAATATAGATATAGCTTGTCCAAACCTATATGATGTTTACGTCATTAGTACAAGGTTACTAGATGATGACGTTTCACGTTTCAGTGCTGTCATGTCGTACCTCGTATTTTGATAGTTCTAATAAATTGTAGTCTTTCTTTATGCCATCTAATATGTGCGCAAGTAAATCATCTATAGAATATGTCACTTTCCAAACTTGAAACAGAATTACAAATAAACAATCTAGTAACTTTTTGTTGATGACGTGAACATCATATAGATTTGGATAAGCTATATGTATGTGTAATTTGAGGTTGTTAACTATAGGTCATTCAAATTTTATTCCGATGCATGTCATCGATAAAAAATTACTAGATGATGACTAGATTATATATTTTGAATTCAGTTCAATGTTTGGAAATTGACATATTCTACCGATGATTTACCTGCGCACATATTATACGGCAAAGAAAGATTACAATTTATTAGTAGGTATTGTAAAAATACGAGGTACGAGGTGACACCACTGTGTGGAACGTTATCATCTATGGTCAATCCAAGCGACCTGGCATCTCACGCCATCAGTGAAAGGTTACTAAATGATAACGTTTCACACACTGCTGTCACCTCGTGCCTCATTGTAGTCTTTCTTTATACGAATATGTGGTTTTTCAAACATAGAACTGAATTACATATATACAATCTAATAACTTTTTACTAATGACGTGAATTGGCAGGCCGTTTGGTTAAGATACAGTAATCTTTTATTGATGATGTGCATTGGAACCTATCTTGGATAACCTATAGTCATCATTTAATTGATGACGTGCAACAAAATAATATTTGAATGACTAATACGTACATATTTATTTTAGTATTATTATAACATCCGGTATGGTCTAGTGGCTAGGATACCTGGCTTTCACCCAGGAGGCTCGGGTTCGATTCCCGGTACCGGAATTTTTTCAATTTTAAATACCCTATAAATCCAAATATACCATATCTATATGGGCATTTATGATCAATTGTGGCATGAACAATATTCTCTTGACACAATTAGTATTTTATTGTTCTTAAAAAATCATTTGTAGTTATCTGAAATTTTATTAAGTACATTTTAAACTTTGTAATAATGGCGGATTAATAGCGACCAAGTTCAAATCAAATAATAAACAACAGTTAAGTAGCCGGTATTGGTCAAATTAGTCTAGTTATCACCCTTTATTGGTAATAATGCAATGTTTCGATAGAAACTCTGTAATCATCAGGCATATTGACACACAAAACATTATAGAAGACATTATATTGTTAACTAATTACAATTAGATGACACATGCGTAAGACTATTGACTATGCGTGACTACGTTGATGTTCGAGTTTCAAAGACTTTATAAAATTCAACACGACAAAAATCATTATTGTTTTATTAAATTAAGTACGTCTACTCTCGAAATATACCCCGACATAAACAATAACCTCTTCAACTTTTAATATCTATAATATAGGGGAGAAAAGATATCGAGCAGGTACCTATAGTCGTTGCAGTATTGCAGTTGCAGTCTTCTGTGTGATTTTGTAGGCTTTGTGTCCAGAACGCCCTATCTCAAAGCTGCGATAGCAACCGAAGTTTCCTTTGACTACAAAACATTTTCCGTCACCAGCAAGTGAATTCAATCAGAAATCATTGTTTAGAAGTTATATTTCCTCGTGCTTTGACGGTGAACTAACAGGCTCCCCTGTCGCTGCTGATATTCCACTTCGTGCACAATAAACATCCGATACTATATATCGAAGTGCGAACAACAGATCTACGGGCCATGTGAAATTCAGTGTGCGGAAATTTAGGTATCTACTTCTTGGTTGAATTAAACGGAATTTCTGCAAAACAGATTTATAAAAACTATTTTAAAACAAAACTTCTACTTTTCGGTCTGTCAGATCTCGATCTAATGTTCAAATGACAAATTAGTCGGCGTCGGCGTCGTACAGTGGCCAATTTTCGAGTATTCGTTGAAAAAACTTTGTAACTTTTAAAGTACCTAAAAAAAGACGTTGGAATTTTTTTGTTGTATGTCACAGCTAAGATATTTCTTTATAAACTAAAGACAAAATTATTATAATTTATATAGACTAAAATTTAAAAAAACTTACAGCCGAACTTCCATATAACGAATATATTTGTTATACAGAAAATTCGTTATATAGAAAAACGGCAATTTTGGCATCAAACATTTCGTGCTCAACAAAGACAATCCGCCAAAACAACTATCTACGTATAAAAAATTATAATCAAAAGAGTTAATTGACTTTTAATTTCGTTTAAACTTTTAAACAAAATTATTGTTTATCAATGAATTACATTTATTCATAGTTATACATGTTGTTTCATTTTTAGATTAATTTATTTACCTAATTTTTACGTAAATTATAAATAAAATAGACATAGGACTTGCTTGGGTGGAAAAAAATAATTGTGCGTATAGGTAAACAGTAGGGTCGTAAAACTACGTCTGGATTATGCCAATTATTTATTTCACCGTCAAGTAAGCTCATTATACATCAGTAAATATACAGGGCGATTCTTAAATATTGCGAAAAACTTTAACGAACGATTTCTCGTGGAAAATTAAGGGGGGACGTTTTCCTAAAACGTCTTTTTTCGGAGTTACGCCCCTCAAAACGGGAAGGGTAAAGTTAAATATTCGTTTTATTTCTCAAACATGGAGAAATGTGGAAGAACGACATTTAGTAGATGATTTTTACTTATGGCTTATCCAAACCTATATGCAATTCACGTCATCAACAAAAAGTTACTAGATTGTTTATTTGTAATTCAGTTTAAAGTTTGGAAAGTGACATATTCTATAGATGATTTACCTGCGCACGTATTAGATGACATAAAGAAAGAATACAATTTATTAGAACTGTCAAAATACGAGGTACGAGGTGAGAGAATTGTGTGAAACGTCGTCATCTAGTAACCTTTTATTGATGACGTGGATTGCATATAGGTTTGGACGAAGTGTATCAAAAGATATTCTATAGTAATATTTTCAATCATCTTTTATGAAAGAGGTGAAAATTGATGGTTTTCTTTAAAGAACTTTTTGGAGGTTTAAAATTTGATAATTCGTAAAATCTCTTTAGAAAGCTTGATTTATTTAGAACCTTTTTGGTTCTTTAATTTTTTCCGAGAAACCTAGAGTTTTTGAGTAAAAAAATAAAAGAGGTGATCGTCCACTATGTAAGAAAAAATCGAAAGTATTACTCATTAATTTCGTTAATATTAATTAAATAGTAGCATAATTTATGTCTTATAATAAGCGCATTTGCAACGTCAAGATTTGAAGTCGTCTTAAATAAACTTTTTGACATTTATTTTAGAAATTGGTAATGTTTCAATAAACGGCGGCCTTTGTTTGTTTCCATTGTGCGTCATAGTTATACTATACTTATAGGAGCACAAAACTTGGTAAAATAAAACATTGCGAGACAACAAGAATAAATTGACGCGAACGTCATACATCTATCTGTAAGCAGGCAAACATTGCTGGAGGTTCCGTAAACATTGCGAGTTACGATTCTGTGTACAGATACGAAACACTGGATGTACTTAGAAACGTTATAAAGCTATCTTCCTGCTCATAAAGTAGTAAAGACAAACATTTGGATTTAACGAAAACAATTTTGTTTAACTAGGTACAAAGTTTGTTAATTCTGAGATCATCCTGTTATTGTACGAAATATTTTTATTACTATCTCCTATTTATTATGGCGTCGAAAATTTTGCCGCGGCGCGACATAAAACATGTTGTTTTATTTCTCCCCAGATTGATTGCGAAATATATTTACCCTAGAAAAATTTAAGGTCGTCTCGATAAGATGTAACAGAACTTGTTTATAACAAAAGCGGCCAACCTGACGAAAACTGTATGATTTAAAAATAAACGAATGCTAAAAAATGTATTTACAATATATTTGTACGTAATGATAGAAGTAATAAACCAGCCGCAAAATCGTTCAAGATCAATTTTGATCAACTATCTTAAACATTATCGGACGTTTTTGAGATCGTGATTAAACCAGAGTTTCTGTATCAAATACGACAGTAAGGAGAGTGGAATCAAACGCCTGCAGGGCAAATAAATTGCCAATCAACATCTCTCAGGGCTCCCTTTACCTCGGGCTCTCGTTCGAGGGGCGATGGGGCGCACAATAAAGGAAGCTCGATATTGCCGCCGAGGAAATTGACGAAAAGTACATCTTTCTTGCTAAAATATGAAAAATTATTTATTCTTTGGATTTTACGATATTTTTTGTTCGATCGTCATTTAAAGTTGAATAGTTATTATGAAAGTTTTTGAAAGCTCATCGAAAAAGTTTTTGAATTATAATTGATAAGCAGAAATTACTAATTCGGGTTAATCGAAGCATTTAAAAAGCTTAAATAAAGATCGGAAGTTTTCTTCGTTAAGTATATTCGGGATAAATAAAGTTTCGCATTTAATTGGATAATGTCGTACGATAAGAAATTAAGTAAGAAATATTATACTCTAATTTTTTATTAATTTGTCCATTTATCAGTTATCCGTTAAGTAAGCTGTCGTATTAAATTTCTTATCGAGTTATATAATAATGAGATGATAGTGACAACTGTATTGGAAAAGACTCAACTTTATTGATCTTCAATTTAGGTTAATAGAGACGTCATCTAAAATTTTAACAAAAATGTAGGTATACTCACGAACTTAAAAATCGTAACGATAGCAGTTTGCCTGTGTAAATCAGACTTCCCTTCCAAACACAGTTCACATTTGCGATGGAAAATCGTATTTTAAAATTGAAACTTCTTCGAAACTAGCCGTTGATCGTTTGTTATACTTGCTACATAATAACAGCGGCAGTAGATAAACAATTAATTGCTTTGGTTTGGTGTTTCTGTATAGTACCTATTATATTGACCGTGATATAAAATTATTAACATGTAGAAATTAAATAAGTACTTATAGATAATAGGTAATAAAAATATTCTATTATTTCCAAATATTTCAAAAATCCTTAGATTAGTAGTAGGTAGATAAATACCTACATTGTTATGTTTATTTGAATGCATTTGTTATCTCTCTGTTCTGAAGATTACTTCTTGTTAGAACTAATACATGTACTACCTACAAGGTAAATGTAGGCAGCCTGTTTCAAGTGTGACCTATATATTTTCTATATAATATGCAGGGTGGTCCTGAAATAGTTGGCCAAAATAAGGGTTGAGCAGGGCTCGTGATAAGGATGACAAAAGTTTCAATAAACAATTGATCCAAAAAAGTTTCCCTCGAGAGTTATGATTCATTTAATTATTAATATCCGATTTAAAAAAAATGCAAGTCACGAAACAAAAAGTTGTTGTAAATGTCCACCGTTAACCATAACGCATACTTCCGTACGTCTAACTCTATTGAAATTGATTATTAAATTAGCCATAATTCTCGAACGATGCTTTTTTTGGATCGATGCTTATTAATGCTTGTTTCATCCATATGACGAACTCTTATTTTGGACAACTATTTCAGGACCACCCTGCATATACACCGTGTCCAAGATAAGAATGCACAGCATGGCGATCTTGAAAACGGTAGAAGATATAGGGTGGCTTAAATTAGAAAAAAGTTGCACTATTTAGAGTATGTTCACATGCTGGTCGCAAAAGTTCATTATTGTTTATCGTTTTCAAAATTCTTAAAAAATGTGATTTTTTGGATTTTCGTTTCTTTTCATTTTCTTATTTATTTTAAATGATATTAAAAAACTACCGGCACTTTCTCATTGCCACTTTTTAAGCTGTACAAAATGGCGTGTTCAAATTTTTAATCCGACGTTTCGTATCCGAGAACCCATCATCAACTTAATTTTTTTATATGGCCACAAACAAAGAGACACCCTGTATTCGGTAGCATTATTCATTACAAATTCAACGATGTATCACACATTATGGTTTTGAAGCCAAAAAAGGGGAAAAACAATAACCAACAATGATAACCAACAATGGCATTTTCAACCGGCGTAACAAACATTATTGGGCAGCAGACAATCTTCATTTAATAAAAGAAACAAGGCATCAACATCGATTTGGATTTAATCTGTGGGTAGGCATTTTGGGTGGCAGAATAATAGGACCTTTTATTTATCACAACAATTTAAATTCCGAACGATATCTCGACCTACTGCAGACTGATTTGGAGAATGCCTTGGATGAATTACCATTACTTATAGTTAACAACTGCTGGTTTCAGCAAGATGGTGCCCCAGCGCATAATTCAAGAAATGTGCGGAATATTTGTCCCAGAGGTTTCCTGAAAATGCATTGGAACTCACAGTGAAGTAGCCTGGCCAGCCCGATCACCTGACTTAACTCCGTTGGATTTTTTCCTGTGGGGTTATTTAAAAAAACCAAGTGTATGACGCCACTTTTGAAAATGAAGAACAGTTATTGGCATTGGTTTTAGCAGCAGTTAATACAATCACACCAGAAATGTTAGACCATGTTTTGAATTCTTCTGTAGACAGAGCATACTTGTGTCTAGAAAATAATGGCAACCTATTTGAGCAATTATTATAATTTTTTGACATTTTGTTTCTGTTATTGTACCAGCGCCTACTAATTTAAAAAATAAAAAACCTTATAACTCACGTTTTTCCCCTTTTTTGGCTTCAAAACCATAATGTGTGATACATCGTTGAATTTGTAATGAATAATGCTACCGAATACAGGGTGTCTCTTTGTTTGTGGCCATATAAAAAAATTAAGTTGATGATGGGTTCTCGGATACGAAACGTCGGATTAAAAATTTGAACACGCCATTTTGTAGAGCTTAAAAAGTGGCAATGAGAAAGTGCCGGTAGTTTTTTAATATCATTTAAAATAAATAAAAAAATGAAAAGAAACGAAAATCCAAAAAATCACATTTTTTTGAGAATTTTGAAAACGATAAACAATAATGAACTTTTGCGACCAGCATGTGAACATACTCTAAATAGCGCAACTTTTTTCTAATTTAAGCCACCCTGTATCTTCTACCGTTTTCAAGATCCCCATGCTGTGCATTCTTATCTTGGACACGGTGTATAAAACGTAAAAATTTCAATACACATTACATATAAAGTTGCGCAATTAATTGAACATTTTCAAAACAATAAATTATTAGATATTTTATCAGTATTTTCCGTCATTAAAATGTTAGAAAAGTCAATTTCCATCTGCGTTCCCCTATTATCCTAAATTATCGTAGGTAAATGTTCGGAAATTGGGTTACAACACTTGAATTGCGGTTTGCCAGGCACATATAGGAATGGAACATGTGCAGATTGTTCGGTAATGTCATTACGAATGTCACTCATGTGAAGCCGCTTCAAACGCTGCCTAAATTAATTGTCAAGCACAAAGCTGATTGGGAATTGCTGCGATGAACCGAGAGGAACATCGCAACATTCAGTACAGAACCAATATGGGAGGTGTCGATACATTGACAGTTATACGAGTATGTATCCATTTTCAAGTAAAACATGCCGTATGAAATTTGTTAACATTAAATTGTTAATTTTACTTAAATATGCCTTTATTAAAAATTGAAAAGTATTTGATTTACGTTTACTTTTAAATTATGTTTTAATTTAATTTACACGAATTACTTGAATTATCTACCGAGCTAGTTATACGCCTAGCCTAACGGGACATCGTAACACCGTAATTATGAAAATATTTGAACGAATCAGACAATCGGTTACGGGCACGTATTTTATGGTGGGAAATTTTAAAACTACGTCCACCATCGCCAGTGGCACTACCTGATAATATGTATTTCTTATCATTTACGTGATCACTTCAATGAACCTATCGTTTGTAGTTCCCGAGAAAAAAAATAATTTTCAAAATTTTAAGAAAAAAACATAATTTTGAAATATTCGCATTAACGTTTAAGTGGATAGAGAAGAATGTTGCTCGCCGAACACACTATATATGGGTAATTAATTTTTGTAAATACGATAGCGGTCGCAATTTTGATTCTACGGGAAAATAATTGGACCATCCGTTGCATGTTTACACACACACATTTAGCTCGTAACGAATCGATAAACCTTTTGCACATATAATTTATCAAATTAATATAGGTAGGTACTACTATCTTTTATTACCGGAGAATAAAGATTTATTTTTGATTTCTAATTTACATGTCTAATAAAATAGTTACTTACATCGAAATGTTTACTACATATTATACATATTATATATTATATATATACTATTATAGGGTGTCCCCTAAATAGTAGATAAACTTGTATCTGGTGATAGACCAGGTCATGACTAGCCAGAATATAACAATTTGACTTTAGTAAAAATCTCTTGGATTTCGAGATTTTGCTACTTTTGTGAATATCACGAAAATTGGCGCCTTTGGTCGGTTTTCGTGTGCTGATTCTACAAATAACGTTTTTTTACCATTTCAACAACTAGACAATTTTAAAAATAACTGGCAGTACATATTTTGCACCACCAACTGTCAAATAGGATGATCAAAAGTAAGCGTAATCTAATTTTGAAACATGACACATAATATTGTTAAAAACCATACCTTTTATTCGAAAATTCTGTAGTGCGTTTTGTAATTCAACTTTTCGAGAGCATTATGTAACAAACGTAATGTAAAAATCGTTTATTTGTAGAAACGACACGCAAAACACAGACCAAAGGCCCCAATTTTCGTGATATTCACAAAAATACCAAAATCTCGAAACCTAAAGGATGTTTACTAACAATAAGATCAATTTGTGATATTCTGGACAGTCACGATCTGGTCCATCACCAGTTACAAGGTTATATTCTATTTATAGGACACTCTGTATATCTAACGTGAGTATTAGGAGTATAATATATCGGCAATTAGTAATCCACAAACTATTGTTTTGTCCTTTTTTATCGTAAATTTTCCAGAACAACGACCTTTCTCTATGATTGGAAGATGAAGGTCATTATAATCGACTTCAAAATTATCGTAAACATATGTTCCCTAAAATACAACTTTAAATACTAGACCTCCTTATTAATGTTATTTTTAACGATTTACTGGTTTTATCGGGCAATCGCTCATAGGGGGTTTTGCTCCTGCTTTTATTTCTTCCCAAATTTTACCAGCGAACTTTTGAAGATAAAAGCAGGCTTTTCCTTTAGTAATGCGGACTATCTTTCTGCCACTGCTCGTTTTTAAACCAATATAATTCCAAAGTAAACTAAAATTTATAAATTTTGTTTAAATATATATCAACTTAATTTCTAATATCGTATACGCTTATTACTCGTTGTTAAATTTACTCGTCATTCGTAGGTGATTGATGACGTTTTTGATACATAATTTAGGCTTTAGCGTAAGTATATCTTAAATTACTTACCTCCGTATTTGAATCTATTACAAACGGTAAAGACACGTTGCCAAACCAAGCCTTTTTTCCGTTTTCAACATCTTTGTAATTAAGGTTGACGTAATTGTTTGTTGTTGCATCCTCACAAGTAGTAAATGAAATCGGTTTAAGTGTGGGAGTAAGCTGCAAGTACAATATATTCAATATTTTCATTTGGACAAAAAATTATCGTTACTTTGCTGGTTACAAAAATCTTGCAAATTGACAGAATAATAAAACTTACTAAAGCGAACTTCATTATGAAATAAGGATATAATGCTAAAAATTGGTTTTTATACCTATACCATTTTTCACGTAAAAAATGTTAAAAATAATACGTAAAAACTTCTGTACTTACCTAATATCCGGTGAGTTTGTTTTTATATATTTTTCTTTTTAATTATGCATGTAACAACTGTGACAAACTAATAATAATAAAAAAAACACAGAAAAGTGTAACATACATATATGGATCTAGTTTATATAACTTTGCATGTTTAATATTTCAGTAAAATTAATTGAAAATTATTCTTTTGTATGTTCAGATAGTACATACAAGAATGCAATTTTTTTTTATAGACAGGTACCTATCTAACAAGAACTATCACATAGTTTAAAAAAATAAAAATATTAACCCTTCTTTGCATGATTTTTTCTTTTTTTTTAAAAAAAATCAGGGTGATGTAATTAATGCTCTAGATTAAAGGAAAAATATTTAAAAAAATCTTGGTGTAAATAAAAATATGTATTATGTAAAAAACAATATGATGGAAATTTACATCATCATGCATTGTCACATATTTAGCTCAGTACTAAATAAATAAAAAAATATTCTTTACTAAATCTTCTTTATTCTGTATGATAATTTAAAAACAATTATTATTTTTATTTAAGCACAAATTGACGCCACATTTATTACATGAAATTGTGGAATAGCCTTTACATTTGGGAAATTTGCACCGGAGTGACCCACCTACTTTTGGCCAATGTTCAGCACCATCTGTTCTTATGTCTTTTGGAGGTGGTGGAGCTGGAGAACCTTTTCTTTTTTGATTCTAATTCTTCTTCTAGTACACTGGTACTAGGACGCCCTCTTTAGCTTCTCTGGTGGTTCCTCTGTTGCATAGCACACAGGCCAATTCATTTCTGAATTGGCCCATTGTAACAGACTCTTTTAGGTTCACCTCTTTCTTGAGCATTTTTTTTATAAACAATCCAAGAGTTTATAACAGCTAGATCAAATAAATGAAAAAAAATACGCAAATACCACTTTTTAGACCTCATTTTTATATGATTTCTGCCCAAAAAGCTATCCATGAGATCTACTCCTCCCATATGTTTATTGTACTCTTGGACAATAAACGGGCAAGTAATATCAATTTTTGCTTTTGTAATCCTGTCAAATCTATTGACTTTAGTTACAGGCAATGCTCCAGAATAAGAAGATAACAGGGTTACAATCTTATTATCTTTCCAAGCCACACAACTCAAATCTATACCATCATACACAGACACTCTTTCCTCAAAACTACCTCTGGGCACAGATTTTTCATGAAATTTTTCTTCTCTGGAAGTTTATTATTTGGTATCCTGTTTTGTTGCACAGTTCCCACTGTGTGAATTCCTGATTTAGCTAAAAACTACCAATGGCAAAGAAGTATAAAAATTATCAAAGTATATGATGTGGTTTTGCTTTCTTAGCACGCCTCGAAGCAAACGAACTACAACATTTCCTGTTGCACCAAGATCTGGTTCATCTGGGAGTTTCTCTATATTCTCTTGTCCAGAATATACCTCAAACTTGTGGGCATATCCCATCAAATCACAGAGAACATATAATTTAAAGCCCCATTTATGGGGTTTCTTAGGCAGATACTGTTTTAAAAAATGCCCTATTTTGGTAGAACACATCTGTTCATCCACAGAAAGTCTTTGATTCATTGGCACTGTGGCAAATCTCTCATTGAGATGCTTGATAACAGGGCGGATTTTATAAAGCCTGTCATGTTCTGGATGACCTACAGGTTTGTGAAGATCATTGTTATTAAAATGTAATGATAACTTTATTTTCTCAAACTTGTTCAGTGGCATTGTTGAAGAAATGGGCTCATATCCAAACTTTGGCGACCAGTATGATCTTGTGCTAGGAAATTTGATTACTGACATGTATAATAATATACCAAAGAACTTATACAAATCATGTTCTGTAAATGTTATAGATGAACTGGGATTACGCTGTATTATATATAAATTTGTCTCCTCTACTAATGTTTTGATAAAATCTTTAGTGATAAAATGGTTAAAACATTGATATGGAGTTTCTAGGTGTGATAGACTACCTGAAGCAGTAGAACTTCCCAAGAAAGTAATTTTATCTGTGTCATACACCAGATTCCTTTTTTTCCAAATCAAGCTTCTTTTGTCAAATGCAAAACTGGATGAAGACTGCAAATTGGATGAAGTTGATGGGTGAGAAGACTGAGAGGGTTCTTGATCTTCTGGTTCTACAAGAGGAGGATCAATGTCAGCAGTTTCATCCACATCATCATCATCATCATCATCATCATCGTTCTCCTCCTGCAACACTCTTATAACTTCATCAGCATCGCGGTTTTCATCATCGGAATCTTGGTCATCAAGGCCATCTTCTGAGAGCCAACCGTCTTGCAATTTACTAAGATAATCTTCAATATCTCTATCATTCAAGTTTACCTAAAAAACAACATAAACTGAACATAAACAAAAAAATGTTTACAATACATTACAAGTGAAGTTACTGCATAGTGATGTAAATTTCTATCACATAGTTTTGAGAAATTTATTCACAGTGTTTTGATATAAATTGTATATAAAATAACAAAAACATGAAAACAAACCTTTTTTTCCACTCATTTTCACTTTTATTGTATTTTATATCTCCGTTTATTTCCATAAAACAATTTAAAATCTCGCTCATTTCTTCCAGTCACAACAAACAGCGGAATGACAAGTTTTAGGCTTGGTAATTGACAGTGACGTTTGCTATTTTGTGACAACTGCGTTTTTTTGTACGCAATAGTCGCTTAAAAAGTTGCCAGCAACAACAAATTTACAGTACAAGGGTTTTGAGTACCTTTTTTTGTTGACTAAATATTATGATGGAAATTTCCATCATCATGCAAAGAAGGGTTAACGTTATCATCAAATGAATTAATTCTTTATTAATTAAAATTAATTCAAGGTATATCCAATCGGTGGCAGACAGTTGAATTTTTGTTGCTGCCTTCAAAAAAATTAAATCTGCCATACTTGGGTATATTTTTACTCTGACCATTAACACTATAATTTGAAAAAACAACGCAATTTAATTTTATACGGTATGTAGTTGATATACTGAAAATTTATTTATTTGAGGGGGAGGTTTGCCACGTCTGCGAGACGGACCACGAAAATTCTAAATAATTGATATTAGCAGTATCGATGAGCAGTATACAACATACTGACTTTGTCCTAATAATCGATTTAATAAAAAGTGATTAAAACAAAAATTCAATTGACAGCCTTCGGTTGGATATTTCCCACCATATTATCTTTTAAATTCACTTAAGAAAATTTTAGTGGTGTTGTGACGTAGGTTTTTGTGCGATGGGAGGTTGGACTAATATGTTGGGTATTTGACAAATATCTAAAATATCTCTATCTGTTTTATACGCACATATTTTTGATAGGGATTTGAGAATTTCTCACTACAATAGCTTCCGGATAGTCGATATCCCCGAATTTATGGTATAATAAAAGTGCAATATCAATCTTTATGATTGATTATATTTATATTCCTTTTTTGTTAGTTTTGTTAGTCGATGTAACGGTAAAGTTGAAGGTTTTCATATAAAATAAGATTAATTACGTAACTAATTATAAATAAATTTATAAAGGAAAATGCATATTTTATTAAATCACAATAGACGATTGTATGTAAACAAATAAGTTTAATTGACGAACAAGCAATAAAACAGAGTTTACTACTGGGCCATAAATCAATTGACAATAAAATTACCCTTATGTGTGCACTAAATTAGCGCCTAACTAAGCGCTGATATGATAACGTTGATCGGTACGCGTGCTACGCGTACGGCGATTTTAGTTCAAATTCTAATAAAATTTATGGGGGGACATAAAATATGTTACTGATACTCTTTAACCATTTTGTTAAGTTGTACACGAGTAATTAAAACTTGAGTTTTATGTTACTCTTAAAATGTAGGTATACGTACTAATTACGTGGCATTTGTAATGCGGTAAATTTTACATTTTACGACGTTTTTATAAAAAATCTGATTAAGAATGTGAAAGAATGTGATTAAATTTGGAGTAATTACATATTTTTCATATAAGTGTAAGATGAGCCATTTTGCATCGTATTGCACTACACAGTGTTCAATAGAGCATTTAACGGCAATATTTTTTTCATTTTTGATATATTACCTAAATGTCATCCAAATTTTATTCCAATGCACGTCATCAATAAAAGATACTATAGACTATAGAGCGTTTTAACCTTAGAATGCAGTACAAGGTCTTATGGAGTACAGTGTTGTCATATTGAGCAAAATGCCTCTGGAACTACGTATACAGTTTAAGCTTCTTTAATTCTTGTCAAATAATATTTAATTCTATGGAATGAGTAGATTTTGTTCTTCGTGCGTACACATCCCACTTGCGTACTGCATTCTAAGAAGACGCTCTATAGATTGTGAATTTGTAACATTCAATTTGGAAAATGGCATATTCTACAGATGATTTACCTGTATACATATGACATGGCAAAGAAAGACTACAATTTATTAGCACTGTAAAAACACCAAATATGTGTGATTACAATATATCGAAATAAAATTAAGATGGCCAAAAAAATTCGAAAAGTGAAGAGTTGCAGAACTTTGAAAATTGTTCATTATATCCTATTTTATGAAGAAAGTGTATTTGAAAACCTACTTGTTTACTTTTACTATAAATTTTTATTATAAAAAGTTCAATACAAGTTATTTTTAAGGATGATTAACAGAAATACCTATTCTGTGAATAATTGAATGATGGTGTAATAGAAGAAAAGAATCGTCTAAAAATTCGAAAAATAAGAATCGCGAAGGACAAAATAATTTTGAAAACATGAGTGTTTTTCGCTTTAGATTAAATCCTTAATTTTCTTGAACAAGATGTTAAGAAAGAATAAGCTTGGCATTATCTCGAAAAGAAATACTGGTAATAACATTGCATTGACTGGACTGTGGAAATCAGAATTGGTATGTGCAATTGTGCAATGGGCCGTTTCCAATATTGTTAAGGATATTATTCAGGAAATTCAGGTAGGCCGATTTTTTTGACGATCAGTGTAATTAGTATTCATCAACATATCCTGGAATATTTTATTACCGCGTTAAAGATACTCTAAAGGACTGTTACTAAAAAAAAGAAAACGGTTTGTTCCAGCTTTGGTATATCGGTAAAAAGTTTAAGTGGTGGCGGCCAACTTTATAACTTCGTAGCTCTCCTGTCCGCGGAAGAATTTTTTGCGCTCTTTACCTGAAAATGTACATTTTTGGTAGGCGTAACGATGTACTTACAAATTTTCGTGGTTGTATCAAAACGTACAATGTAATTTTCCTATCCTATAAAACTTTCGTCAATTTACGTTGCAGATGAACTTTGCGAAGCTGGCACGCCAAAACTATAGACTTAACAAAAAAAATAATAAGAACACAAATTATAGGAAATTTTCCTTAGTTTATTTTTTTTGTATAGGTATTTTGTCGTAAAATCAATCGAAAAGGAGAATCTATAGAAAAATTATTTTTTGACACCATTTTCCCAAGATGGCGGTTCGAGCTTAATAGATTAAGTTGACGGCTTTTAGTATGCTAAAAAGTACTTACGTCTGAATGAATATTTCTGCCAAGTTTCAAAACTTTATCAATTTATTCCGTCAAACGTCGAAATTTGTTCCTATTTGACTGGACTAATCTATGTATGTATCTATATGGATATTTTCATAATTCCCGATTTGATAATGGTGTGAATATCTCTCGAGACAATACGAATAAAATCAATTTAACAGTGTGAAAGATCCCAAAAAAAGTTTTATTGAAATTTTATCGATTCGACGCATTTTGCGATTTGTAGCTCCTTGACTGCCATAAATTCGGTAATATACGTTACGCCAACATTTTTAGCTAAATCAATTTCCTACAATTTGGCGTTTTAAAATTTGAAATCGGACCAATAGTTCTGGAGAAAATGAATGTTTAAATTTCAGCGTTCGGCACCATGTTCTTGAGGTCATAAACATTTTCTGACATAGTTGAGAGAGTAACACCATCGATATTCATAATCTACAGGTCTTTAAAAGATTTAAAACCCAAACGCACATTGCGCACATCCTTTTTGCTTTACATATGCTCAAGGATTATAGCACACGTTTCCATCTTTCACTGTTTGTCCACAATACACATTTGAAATCTACTCCTTCTTTATGAATAACCCTGTATTATTATTGCAATGTCGAAACTTAATTGGCGTCCCCTTTATTGTACTCCTTCTCCCTATTTATACGCAACTGCATACGAATTTTACATTGTTAGAAACAGTGTTACAGAATATCACGTGTTGTTGCCCTCTTTAATAGCGTCGTCAGTTCCATTTTCTCCTTTTACCGCGTTCAGAGTCCGAAAGTGGGTTCTCTTCGATGCTGATTTTTCCACAAAAAACATGTAAGTCATACGGAACTAAACACGACGAGCAATGTAAAGTAATTTGACGCTCCACTCTTCCACTGCTCGTGTGTCATCTCCATCACTAGTGATCGATTATTTGACGATTGATTTTAATAATTGAGTCTATTCGAGACCAGTTCTTCACTAGTGATTGATTTCATTTATCTAATTTTTTCGAGAATTGGAGCATTGTTTATGTTGATTTGAGAACACGTGAACCGTCTCGTGACGAATATAATTTGTGTGGTTTTTTTCATTGTTGACTTTAACTTTTTGACGTGCCCTAACATTAACCAAAAATCGAACTTTATTAAAACACAAACTAATATTTTCAACTCGTAATTACATTTTTGAAACAATAATACATAAAGACTGATGCTTACAATTTATAAAGGGCGTTATGCATGCATTATTAATGGAAGTAGGTGCCTATGCATATCTACATCAAAATATATTTACTATAGAAAGTTTTGATTTATTATCTAACAAATACATTGGTAAGCTAGCTTTTGGCGCCTTGCTGCGGCAGTCCGTCTCTGAAGAGCACATACAGAATTAGCATTAAATCAATAAGTACGTCTCCTAAGTTAAAAATGTACCGTTTTTTGAATTTTTTAAAATTAATTCTGTTTTTTTTTAAACAAAAGCGCCGTTTAAACTTTAATTAGAAATTTATATCACCAAGGATTTATAATTATTCATGCTGAAATGCGGGTCGAAAGTGGTTTTTATTCATATTCATGTGTGTGCCGCATTTTAATTTCAAATTTTATTTCTCTTTGACTTATTCGTGATAAACATAAAAACTAATGGTACTTATGTTTCAATCACAATTTATAAGATTAAATCGACATAAAATTTTAAGGGCCTTTTAATAGGAGAATTAAATGATAACGCAATAAAAGTCTTAAATTTCCTGTAAAACTATAACCTGTACGGAATCCTGTACGCATGTGTCCTTTTCAGTGACCCAGCCAAATGTTCCTTCGTACTCTTTCATTTTTAGTCGAAAAACGTCGAGAATTCAACTGGTGCAATCGACGATACGTCTGTATATCGATCCGTCGGCGTCGCGACGTGCACGACGCGAAGCAGCCATTTGCTTTGTTTACGATTAACGTGCGGTGCGTGGTGAACACTTAAAAAGTAGTATGCACTTATTTTTGACAGAAATGTGTGATTGTACATTATGACATGTGACATTTTCGTGGTCGAAGATGACATGCGCCTTGTGATGTCGATCAAGGTAGGATTTATACAAAATTTCAGATTTAGTTTATTAAGTATTACCGGATTTGTGTTTAAAGCTGTGTCGTAATTATATGGAGGTGGATAATGAAAGGTGGAGCACTCCGAACAATGAAAAACCAACGAGCGGTGCTCATTTTCTCGGTTCTTTTCCTTCGGGAATTTCCTTAACGAATCTATTTATGAATTTATTTTAGATTTTGCGAACATTTTTAATTGAAATATTTACCATTTTGGAATTATTTTAATTAGTTAAGTTCGTTATTTTTTTAATTTGTCATTGAACGCTATATTCTTTTGCTTCCAATTCAATTATAATTATTTATTAATCTTTCTGATGTATGTAATTTTATTTATAATTTATGAATACTTTAATGTAATTTAGTTTGATTATAAACTATTATTAATATTTGAGTGTTCTGCATGTGTTCCGTAGATTTATTTAATTTTGCAGGTTTCCGTCGCTTGTTTATTTCTATTTCAAACACAACTTAAGTCTAAGACTAGTCGTTTTCATTCTCAAATTGTGATACATATGAGCAATACTTTGTACATTGTCGTTCTCTAATATAAATAGTAAGTAATAGCAATTTTTTATTTAAAAAAAATGCTTTTAAGTTGCATTTCTTTGTTTGAAATAACTGCCAAATTTATTCAAATAAATTCGAGAACTAGCAAACGTCAATGTGCAACGAAGTGTGTAATATGTGTTCTGTAGTGGGACAAAATATATATGTAGGTACCCAAGTATTGTTGTATATTATGTTTTACATTACTTTTTCGAGAAAACCATATTAATATCCCGTCAAATGATCTTTTTTACACATATAAGTAAATATAAATAATAGTAATAATACTTAATGATGATACTCAGTAGGTAACAGATATACAAGGATTTAATTGGAAATTAACTGGACAAACTTAAAATTTAAATTCAGAACCTCAAAATAAGAGTAATGATTTTTCGTGCCTCATCCTCATTCATCCCTCTAGTAAAGGGCCGTTAACATTGGAGATACGATAAAACGTCGTTAAAAGGAGTTACCCAAAAGTAACAGCTATGTCACTACACAAAGTACGAAAAAATCGTCCAACTTTCATAAATAGGCGAAACAGCTTTTTATTTTTTAATCGCAATTAACAATTTAAATGAATGCAACTGAAAACTTATTCAAACAGCCCCCCGCCAAAATCACTGCATTTAATTCTACCCTTCTAAATTCTTGGAAATTCTTTTTAACTTCTGCAAGAGGTATAACTCTGATCATATTAGTAATTTTGTTTTTTTTTAATGTTTCCAAATCGTTATATCGAAGGCTTCGGTATAAACTTATTACTTTAGTTTGCCCCAAATATAAAATTCATAATATTGTTAAATCTGGACTTCGTGGTGGGTTATGGGAGTGGTGGAGCAAATCTACCAATCCATTTATCTCCAAATATATTATTCAACCGATTTCTTATTAACAGTGCGACTGTAGGCCACAACAGTCTTGCTAATAATTAAAGTTTTTATCAGCTTTACGTATTTATCAAAGTTGAACTTTTTCTAGTGATATCTAGTTCTTACTGTTGAACAACTTCTTTCGATGATATTTTATCGTATATTCAATATTAATGGCCCTTTATTGATGTTAATTATTGAATATTGTTTAATAAAACACCCTGTATAAAGTTCTTTCATCTTTTTTCATGGTACATCTTACAATTAGTTTTGGACCAAGCAGGGTGGTTCTCGGAGTATCATTTCAAAACTTTAAAATTAGTTGTTATTTACACCTATCCCGAAACTTTAAAATTAGTTGTTATTTACACCTATCCCGAAGTCAATACGGGAGCACACTGTAGATGGCTACTAGAAAAAGAATAACATCGTTGTTGACTTTAATTACTATTTCACATTTAAAAGAGCACAATTTATAGATAAGTAGGTAACTATTACCTCTCATTCATTATTAATTTATATTTTTTTATTTTATTTTAACAAAGCATAGAATGATACGTTACACTAATAATGTATGTATTATATGTCTAATAAGATTTGTCGCCAGTTGAGTCGTAACAGATAGGCGTGATTATTTGTCCATGCGGATTCCTCAATGAGCGTTGCTTTATAAAATGTCCATATCAATGGAACTGTGGCTGCGCAGCGAACCTGTTCAAATTTCGCTTTTACGATGCAAGAAACTAAAGTTCGAATACTTAATAAGTTGGTTATTTCTCACGACTCTGCTGACTGCAAAATGTATTGGACCTATGGTAGCTATGGTAGCTACATATAATTTTTTTAAATATGTATTATTTAACATATTTATTCGTAATGGTACAGTGGGGGAATTCTGACGTCTTAAGCAAAAATGATTACACAAAAAAAAACTGTTTATGCTAGAAAATAAAACAAAAGTGATATTTATTTTCTTATCCTTTAACCACTTATACGATTATAGATAAAAAAAATCGTTATTTATTATTGTTTTTAAATCTTTATTTAAACTACCTAGTTCAACAAATAAATGTTACGCATAGTTTTTAATGAATTATCTTTTTTTTAATTTTTATTCGTCTTCTGTGTCGTCGTCCGTGTTATTCACCAGGTCTTGTGGTAATTTTCTTTTTAACCTTGTATGTATTTTTTGGTTCAAAATTAAAATGTACCGCACTTTCACATTGTGTTAAATTAATAAAAAACTTTTTCGCCACTTTGGTAATGTATTGTTGGCATATTTAATTTGTTTCTTATGTGCTTTCATTATAGTTCGTAATATTTTGTGGTTTTATTGTTTTGAAATTTCTTTAATGTTCGTTTTAGATGTTTCTAGCCATACATGATTATTATTGTTAAATGCACTTTCAAATACAAAACGTCATATTATTAAGGTGTAGCAATAATAATAAAAATTAATCTTAATTTTCGAATATTTAGTAAATAGAGGTTGTGGTAGTTAGTATTGCAGATGTGAATATTAAAAATTAAATTACTTACTGCAAGAATAGTTTCCGTAGATAATACGATATCTATTTCGACAGGCATACAAAGTCCGAAATGAATTATCATTTATCATTGTATTTTAATTATCAATTAAAGTATTTATAATAAAATCAAAATATAATACAATACAATATATACTGCAAAGATATCATATCTAGGTAATTCCTTGTCGTACGGGCTCACCTATCTTATCAACAGTAGAGTTCCGTGAAAATGACTCATTCTGGATTAATAACATCCAAAATTGTATTTCATATTTAGAAGTATTCCATGTGTTAATATAGTTGACAATTATTTGCGCCGATAGGGATTCTTAAATAAATAGTTGCCTACTTTTAAAATTTCCTTTATTTAATATTTATCACTTATGTATATTCATCAGGATATTTTATAGGACGATTTTTCGCAATTCACAAGCATGAGAAAAAAGGTGACAATATAAGTGACTCGATTTACAAAAAATGGAGTAAATTGAATGCCATAACATACCTATTTTTTTAACATTTTTATATTATATAAAAATGCAAGAAAGTTATATGCAAGCTGTTTTAGGAAAATAACGGGCGTTCAAACAGTTTTTCAGTCTTGATTGACCGTGGAAAGATAAACTAATTTTATTTCTGACATGACAAGAAATAATTTATTGAAACGATTTAAGCTTAAGACATGCCTTTATAGCCCATTATCAACTTTAAGTTTACCCACTTATTTTTTTACATATTTATTTATTTCTGTGAGTTTTTAGTACGGTTTTAAACTTGCGTGGAAAAGTTAACCAAACAAACAAATAGGTAAATTTCAAACAAAAATTTCAAGTACATATTTTATTCCGTCTACGTTATTATTTACCTATCTGTGCTTTTAACAAAGCCATTACCAAATTGATAACGAAAATAATAAATTTTAAAGGGCCTTAAATATGCTTAAAGTCTTTACACCATTAAAATCGACTTGTTTATTTAAATGTCAAGGAAATGGGAGATATTACTTATCATTATTCGGTCCCTCGTCGATATCTCGATTTCGTGTCCAGTAGCCGACAATTTAATCGACATGTTTTTGTCAAGTACGTGTATGATTTTAAAGAAAAGTACGTCTAGCGATCGAATTTTATTTCAAGTTGAAAAACGTTTTTGGAGAGCCTGCCAAAAGTGAAAATTATACTAATGTGAAAAAAATTATCGAAAACCACAAACATCGAAATCGTTACAGTTGTGTAGACTTTAAATAATTGATCGTCCTATATTCTCTTACGATGTTATTCATTAAAAGGAAACGATCGATGTTTAATTGTTTATTAATTAGAACGATGTGTTGATTAACGATGAACAATAATGACGATGACTGTTCAATAGTTGAACGATATATAACAACTGCTAACTGTAAGTTATGATGGGGGGGACACTGCGCACTCTTGTGAGCTAGTGGCTCGTACAGTTACTTTCTAAATAATATGGATATGACTTCAGTTAAAAATATTGCGCATTTAGACCTTACTTACTTGAACTGCTAATTTGTTTGTGTGTTTGTTGCTGAATTTGGTTTTCTCTTCGCCATCTGTCATTTACTAACATTTACTGAGCATTTATTGAGCATTCGAATAACCTTATTTTGAAAACCCTGCAGTGCCTATATCTATGTTTGAGATATAAGTTGAAAAATGGGATTCCAGGTTTTTATTCACTCCCCCCCTCCCATTTCAATGTGTACTTTCCTCAGATCGATGTTGATTCATGTTACTGCGATACAGATAAATTTAATCGAAGGTGAATTTTATAGACAGCATGTTTTTTTTTCGATATTTAAGATCTTTATCTACATATTGAATGAACCCCGAGACCAAATGGTCAATTGAAATTGAAAATGCAACTTTGCAGTAGATTTAAGAATATTTATCATAGTTGTTCAACAAATCGTTTTATCAACATTTTGATAGTCTTATTTTTGTAGATAATTGGACATTTTTTAAATATAAATGTACAATGAGTCATATTTGATAAGAAAAAAAAATAGTTTCAATTTTTTTAACCCCATCTTCTTCTTCTTCTTCTTCTTCTTCTTCTTCTTCTTCTTCTTCTTCTTCTCAAGCCGTCTCTTAATTAGAGGTTGGTGATTACATTGGCAAATGTTTTTCTTTCCGCTGCTATCCTGAATTCACTCGGGGATTCTTAGAACCCCCTGGTTATCCCCATAAATTACAGAAAAACACCATGTCATATATGTGCAGGTAAATCATCAATAAAATATGCCACGTTCAACATTTTAAACTAAATATTACAAATACTATAGATATACAGTTTAGTAACTTTTTATTGATGACGTGTATTGGAACCTATCTTGAATAATGTATAGGAGCTAGTTTTTATACATATTTTATTTACTAACCGTACTGTATTTAAATTCTTGCGTATCTATGATAGTCCTTTACTTGAAGGTATGTTGAGAGTTATTGGGTTGTTCAAATGCAATATAAATAGATACGACTATGTCTCTAAAGATCGGTGGCTTAAATAATGAAATAGATATTGATCTACGTAATTTCCGTGGAACTACATACTTTTCAAGTCACATAAATACACCGATTAACAATCGAACTGTACATAAGACATTCACTTTTTAAAATTGCATGTATATGCATATTTGTTAATTAGTGGCGCATCCAGAAATTGGCTTTGGGGTGGAGGTTCAGATAAAAGTTTTGGGAGAGAAAGGTTTTATAAAAAACAAGTTTATTTTTTATTTAGGTTAGGTACTTAATATTAAGACAATCTGATGTCAAGACGTGTTGATTTTTTTATGCCCAAAACTCTTTCTCGGTGTTCCAGCTTGTTAATGAAGTATTATTTTATTAATATACACGATTAGTTAATCAAATATGTATCTAATCTAACCGAAAACATTTTAAGCTAAAGTATTAAAAACTAATTACCTACAATTTATAAGTACAAAAACTTTTGGAAACGGAAATAATATCAAATTGTCGATACAAAAGAAGTTGATTAAAAACGTAAACTGTTTTTTATTTATTTAAACGCAGTTTAAAATTCTGACATCCATCGCAATTTATCTTACAATCAGTTTACTTAATCTCGTTCTTAGAAGTATAAGTGTCTACTTGAATAATATAATAAGCAATTTTCTCCCTTACTGACTTTAACGGTGTAATATATTGTTTTATACATTAAAGGTAGAAAGATTAACTTCCTAATGATGTTTGTATGGTTTATTACCTTATTTTAATCTCCTTTATGAGGCCATTTATTTTCGCTATTCAAGTGATGCCTTCCACGATAAAATACCCTACCTTTTTTAAAATACCTTTCTTATTTCAATTGCTATTGCTATCTTTTTTTTTAAATTTTTTGCTTTAGATATAAATTTAAGTAAAGCGATATTGCACGTCGAACTTACTGCAATCTTCGTTCGTAAGTCGATCATAGCAATAATCGAAATGTTTTTTTCGCAAAACAAAATAGCGTTCGTTCTCTTTCTGTTTTTAAATTCGTCTCTTGCCGCTTTTGTAAGAATAATGTTCGAAAAATGTGGCGCTAAAGGATTTAAGTGTGAAAATTCAAGCGAAATTTCAGGTAAAAAGGACATTATTTTCGAGTGTTCCAATATCACCTCGCAAGTAAGTTCAAATAATTTTAATTCGAATTAATTATTAATGTTTTTAAATAATTTACAGAATGTGCAGTTATACTTGTGGCAGTTCAATTCGCCGACTACAGTAACATCTTTAACGGTCCAACACTGCAACAATGTACAATTATCGTTTTCGTGTAATTCGGAAAATAAACCGATTCAATGGTTAAAACTTAGAAACGTGACTAATTTAGAAATTCTTCCCAAAGGCACCACTCACAATCCGCCAAGGATAATTTTCGAAAATATTTCAAACATCGAAACGTTGCCTGCGAACACTTTTGTTCAAATACTGAAGACCTCCTACAGGCCGAGCTGTTATATTCCTGCAAGCGATTTAAACTCGATCTTTTTCGAAAACGTAAATATAGGCACCATCGAACCGGAAGCTTTTAAAAATTTATCTGACATGAAATACTTCAATTGGCAAAACGTTTCCGTGGCGAAAATTTCTTACGGGGCCATCAAAGTTCAGCTGGCCGATAAGGCTTCCGTTAACGTGCAAAATTTCGACGTGAACGTTTTGGAACCGTTGGCGTTTCAAGTAATAGGCGATGGATTTTTCGTGACACAAGCGAAAATTGAAAACATGTGGCCTAGTAGTGTAAATGGGACGATTTATAATTTTGAATTTAGCAATAGCAGCGTTTCCAATATTCAATCTGGAGCAATTTCAGTTTTGGCACAGGTCGTTCTCATAAACAATAATTACTTTGGGAATGTAGAATCTGGAGCTTTCCAAAAAATCAGTCCCGGACTTTTACACGATTCACAAATAAATTTCGGGAAAGTATTGTTTACTTATAAATTTGATAATAACGTAATAGATCACGTAGAAGATGGCGGGGTTCGACCAGATATACAAGCCTATAAAAATGTCGCTGCTGAAGTCACCTACGTGCACAATACGTTGCAATGTTCTTGTGAATCTTTGGCGTGGCTGGGAGCTGATATCGAACTTGGATATGGATTTTCCGTTCTCAAAGATTTCCATATTATGATGTTAGATTCCAGAAACAAAAATAATTGCAACTTTAAGCCCTGCATGTGTTTCGGCATGCATTCACTACACCAACAGGAAAATAATAGATCTGTAGCGGTATTCTAAAAGTATTAATACGATAATTATTTAATTTTAACTTTTAAATTTATGTATAATATGTAGTTACTAGTTTTATTAATAAAAATTCAATTAAAACGTATTAAAATTAAATTTTTATTTTTTATAATTTCACGAAATAAATTATATTCGTTTGATATGCAGTAAGCTATTTTTTAATAAAATTAAAATAATTCTAATCGATTTTAACTGCAATATTATGAAAATTATGGAGCAAAAACAAATTGGGGGTTCGGCTTAACATAACATAACATAAAACAATCGAACAAAACTAATTTACAGCATATAAATTATCTACTACCTACTATAATTTTCTTAATCAAACATAAAAGGTTTATCAGCTCGAGTCAGTGTTAAATACCCTATTTAAGTAAATGTTTAATCAGATTCTAGTAGAATGAAGTAAATCGATTTTAGAATATAAACACAAAACTTTGTTTGTTGACTTTATTGTTATTAGATACTTGTATTTATGATTTTAGCGATAAATTGACGTCATGAGAATTATCAACTTTTACTAATTGTAAATATTACCAGATTATAATTTATTTAATCTTGTCTGATCAATGAAGATAAACTAAAAATGGTATTTATTTTAACTTGTAGCACATCGTTTTTTAATTTAATGTTAACGTTATCTTTAGGTAGATTATTTCCATTCGCGAACTCAAATTAAGTACAACAATATAATGTGTCATTTGTTTCTGAACGTTATCAAAGCAACAACAACAACTTTCTGTCGTAATTATGGGTAGGTAGGTACATGATTTAGGTTTTATTTTACCGGATTAAATTTTGTAGTCACAATTTAAATTTACTAACCTAGAAATTTGTCGAAACAAACTTGAAAAAACGAAACTAGAAACAAAGCCAAAAGATTTAAAAAAATTAATGAAATACATAAAATGAAATGAAAAAATATGTCGTAGTTCGAACCCTGCTAATTCGGACGCACCTTAAGCAAAATAGGTCAGCATACAAGATCTATGAAAAGTAAAAAACAAAAAACAACAATTCCTCTAACAACAAGTCCAGGTTCTTAGTGTACCATATACTAACCACAATAAACGCAATAGTCTTGTGAAAATCACGCCCTAATTCAAAATAAGCCCCTCTTTAAGCACGATTTTCTCGACTATGGCTCATTTTATGGAAAGTGAGCAACAGCAAGTACCTTTTTTATTTTAAAACGTTTGGGGAATCCAAAAATAAAGTTAAAATTTTTTTAAATTAATCCCCTGATAGAAAATGTGATTAGAAAGCTTAGAGTTAGTACATCCATGCTCCCCTTGAAGCGGCATCGAAAAATCTATGAAATTGTTGTACGAATGTGAACCGAACATGATTAAATTTTAATAAAAAATAATAGTAGATATTATTTAAACAAATCGGTTTTTCCCGTTCAACTACGAGGGCGAATATCTCAACTGGGGAGCGGTGTAGGTAAAAAGTTTATAAAAACTTAAAGTTTTATTTTCGCTTGTTTTATACGTTCCCGGAAGATTTCTCAACATTTTCTAGACACCCTTTATTATAACGTGTACCGAGTATTAAAAGGGGTTATTTTGAATTAGGGGTAGCTCCAAAATGAATAGCATAGCTCCGACGGTTATTATGGTTAACATAGTGAAGTAGAATACACCCCTAAAATATTATGCTTGTATCACAAAGTGCAGGGTTTATGCATTTAGAACCTGGACTAGACTATAAAACGATCACCTAAATGAACGTCTTATAAATCAGCAAAATGAGCGAACCCACGACTGCTAGTAATATTTCATTAAATTAAGGTTAAAAGAGCGTTAATTCTTAAATGTTGTACAAAGGCAAATAGAATCAAATAGTTCATGTTCACCCTGTAGATTATTATTATTATTTAAGGCTTATAAAGTTATCAAAAGACATTTTAATACAATCAATCAAGTTTTATTCTGAAAAATGGATAACTTATTTCGGAAGAAATAAAAGATATTATTTATGCATGTAAATATATATTTTTAAAATAGGTTCCTTACATACGGTATATGTTTTTAACTAAGAATCCAAGTAACTCTAGACATGTTTGCTAATCCAAATAATTTCTAGTTCGAATTATAGACGTTTTACTGTAAAAAAAACGTAAGTGTGTATTTTTTCTGTTTTCAATTATCTGTAGTGTTTTTGACGGAAGTCAAAAATGATCTAATTTTAAAAGTGTACCTGCCGATTGCGAGCGCTTTCACACAATATTTTATTCAAATTAAATATTATGTATTTTTTTTAAATCGATGCTTTTTATGCTGATTTCAAAAATATCGGTTATTTATTCAAATCAATATCTATAGAAATATATAGGTATACTGCTTTAAAATAAGTAATTTAAAATATACAGGGTTTTTCATAAAGAATAATTTTGAGCATATATTATTATGTACTTTTAAATCTATACAATGTTTATCTAAACATCTGTGAATCTACAATAAAAAACACATAAACACAAAACGTTTTTACAATTTTGTAACTTGAAAACTAAAAATTTACATAAGAGGTCAGCTTCAAGTTCAACGTCCTGTTCTCATGATTGCTATAATAAATAATAATGTCGATATATTTAGTATTTTTTAACGATATTCTAATAGGGGGCGATTATTTAAAAGTTTGCCCAAAGGCGTTTTACACCCAAGCAGCTAACAATAAGTGACGCTAACGCCGACGCTGACGCCGCCTCCGCGTCTTTGGTATCAATTGAATAAAATCCTAACTTAGGCAGTATACGAATATTTTAAAATACAAGAAGTCGTTAAATTCGTTATTTAATGTAAGCAATACCTAAGTAGCATAAAATTCTGCGAGAAACACAGAAGACACACAAATGTACATTTAGCTAGTATAAATTTTATTATAAAATTATAAAATAGCTCACGTAAAATACGATTACTAATCAAATAAGTGCACAAAAAATTATTATCAACTTCCGATATTTCATTCCGTAATCTCCTTTGTACTCATCTTCCTGTATTTTACAGAATTCCTAGATAGGTATATTTGAAGAGAATAAATCCTAAGTATGTTCGCATCTGGTAATTCCGTTGCCCCTGCACTCGTGGTTCCCGCAAAACTCGTAACCAACTTCTTTTATTGCTTTTTAATTATGAATCACGTGCGTAGGTATAAACGGGAAGTTTGCCTCTGCAATCTGCACAAACGAGAAAGCTATCGCGTTCGGGTATATCCCCTTTTATCAGTAACGGAATAAACAAATTTCTATATATTTAACAACCATAACTGAAATTCCGTCCAGTCTCAAAATGGCCGTTGTACGATATTTAGTGTTCTTCATGTGCGTAAATTATGGCTTTGGTACTTTTTTAAGACTTACCTTCGAAAAATGCGGCACGAAAGGCTTTACGTGTACGGATTCAAAGGAAATAGAGAAGAAGTTAGATATTGTTTTTCAATGTAGTAATCAAACTTCTCAGGTAAGTCAAACATTCATTTGTTTTAATATTTCAAGTAATATCGTTAGTGATAGTGTCGAATTTAAATTAACTACTTTTAAAATTTCATAATAAATTTTAATATACAACGAACTTGAAAATTATTAGGTAAAATTAAATAATAGATAATTCCTGATTAAATAATACATCATATCAAAACCTGTTGCTGATTTTATAATTAACAAAAAGTGGTAACAATTTTGATCTTTGTGTTTTTATAAAACTATTTATTAATAGAAATTAGTTTGAAAAAGAACGGTTATTAACGGGAGAGTAAATTCTTAAATTCCTTATTGCAATAGCGTGTTATTAATTAGTAAACGTTATTTACAAACTGGTCTTTCTAAACGAGTAAAATATCTTCGTGCGAAGTCAAATAAGAGCAACACAATGTAAATTTTTGGTGTGCCCATAAAGGCGGATTCTCGTGGGTCAGTCGCGAGCTGAGCGAGATCGCGACCAACTATTTCACCACTAATCAGATGATGATCACTCTTAATGAATATTCAAGGTTTTGGACCTCGAGAAGTGGCCTGAAAGAATAAAAACATTCGTTCTTAAACTTGCGTATCTAGGTATTTTTTAAGTTTTCTTTTTTTTCTGTAGGTTCATTAAATGAGTTTTAAGTTTATGCACTAGCACTTGGCATACTTTCAATTCTGCAATGTTCGTTTTGCTGTTCGATTACTGAAGAGAATTCAAACGCATCGTGGAAACTACGGGTGTAAATAAGCAAGTCGTGTGGCATGTACTGTCGTGTGTACCTATACTATACGGGGGACGAGTCAATAATTAACATTCCTTAATCTTTCCCTACGAATTTATGAACATTACTAAAAAATGAGTATACAAGTACGTTAGAGTAGGATAGACACAATTTTTCTATATAGTTTCCAAGTTTGTTGGTGCATTTGTTCAAGCGATAAGTGTACTTACTTTTTCATGGTGCTGCTGCAGTAGAAGTTAGGACTTTACATTCGGCAACACTCACGAATCAACAAACTTGGCGACTATTTAGAAAAGTAATGGATATCCTACCTCCAACGTATAGGTATATTTATTTCTTAGTAATGTTCATTTTATAGGAACAAATTAAGGAATTATATTGAATAATTTAAATAATTATATAATTAATATTGAATTTTTTTTTACTTTAGTTCTTAGTGCTTTTTTTTGGGAAATATCGTGTTAGTATTTACTGTCACAAACGTCCATGGTTGCAGCGGGATTCGAACCCGCAGTCGCGAGTGTGCTGGAGAGCGATAGCTCTTTAGACCACTATTATTGACTTATCCTCGTATTTAAGTAGTAATCTCAAGGTCGTGAATATGCAAGCCTGTGCTGAATGGTATAGCTTATCCAAACCTATATGATGTTCACGTCATCAATACAAGGTTACTAGATGATGACGTTTCACACAGTGCTGTCACCTCGTACCCCGTATTTTGACAGTTCTAATAAATTGTGGTCTTTCTTTATACCATCTAATATGTAAGAGTGATCATCATCTGATTAGTGGTGAAATAGTTGGTCGTGATCTTGCTCAGCTCGCGACTGATCCATGAGTATCCACCTTTATGGGCGCACCAAAAATTTACAATGTGTTGCTTTTATTTTACTCTGCACGAAGATATTTTACTCGTTTAAAAAACACCAGTTTGCAAATAACGTTTACTAATTAATAACACGCTAGCAACAAGATATATGACTATTGGGATATAATCAAGTGTTAATGTATGATTCCAATAACGTTTTTCAATATATTTTGTTTAATAGTACGACTGTTTCAACTGTTTTTACTATGTATTTTAGTTTTGCACTTTCATTCTTTGTTATTCGAAATTATAAGAACATTATGCATTATAAGTATACAGGGCGATTCATAACTCGTTGAACAAAATGAACAGGCGTGTACAGTGGAAATGAAGCACGTTCAGAAAAAATCTTATTTCGCATTTTTTAACCAGAATATGGTGCTGTACACGCCTGTCCATTTTGTTCAACCAGTTATGAATCATCCTGTATACAATTATTGTTCATGCCGAAAACGTTAGATGAACTTGAAACTATGAAAATGAATATTTCGACCGTATGAAACAAATATGTAAAATCTAAAACTATAATATTAATAATTACGTAAAACAAATTACAAACACTCGTTTATTATTTTTACAGGAGGTCATATTGTACCTGTGGAGTTTCAACTCGCCTCCAACTATAACATCACTTACGGTGAAAGATTGCGATAAGGTTCAGCTATCCGTAACATGCACCGCTGAAAATAAACCGATACAATGGCTAAAAATAGTGAATGTAGGAAGTTTGGAAATAATTCCGGCTTTAATAACCCATAATCCGCCGATTATAATTTTTGAGAATATTTCGTACATCCGCACTCTGCCGCACGATCTGTTCGTCCAAATTCTACAAACGCCTTATAAACCGGGATGCTTCATTCCGGTAGAAGATTTACATTCTGTTTATTTCAATAATGTTAGCATAGGCATGATAGAGCCAGAAACCTTTAAAGGTTTAATCAACATGCGAAATTTTTCATGGACCGATGTATCGGTTAACAGGTTGGCTTATAGCGCTATTAAACTTAAATTTGTCGAAAAAGGCAAAGCCGTTTTTAAAAATTGTAACGTGGAAGTGGTGGAACCAATGGCTATCCAGATAACTGGAGATGAATTATCGATAACTGAATGTCAGTTGGGCGATGTTTGGGGTAGCGGAATTAATGGTACCATTTACGATTTCGTATTCAATAATAACTCCGTGGATAACCTTCAAGCGGGGGCGATATCGATTCTTACGAAAAGAGTAAATATACTTAATAACTTTTTCCGCAGTATAGAGTCTGGGGCGTTAAAAAAAGTCAGCCCCGGTTTACTGCACGACTCGCAACGAAACTTCGGACAACTATTGTTTGTTTACAAATTCGAGAATAATTTGATAGAACACGTGGAAGATGGAGGTATAAGACCCGATATCGAAGCGTATAAAAACGTTGCAGCCGAAGTTAGTTATGCCCAAAATACAATGCAATGTTCTTGCGAGTCTTTAACGTGGCTCGGAACCGATATCGATTTGGGCTATGGATTTTCCGTCCTTAATGACTTTAACACGATGATTTTAGATCCGATTAATAAAAATAAATGTAATTTCACGCCTTGCATGTGCTTCGGTGTGAGGTCGCCCCATAAAAAGAATTCTCCAGTTGTCAGCATATTTTAATAAGTAAATTAACTTTTTAATTTAAATTGTATTGTGATATTTGAATATCTTAAGTTATGTATTTTTTTATTAGAATTAAATAATTTATGAGGAAAAGCTCTAATTTATGCGATATTTGCAATGCGGCAAAGGCATCGATACACTTTGGACCACTGAAACGGATTTAGTAAAACGTGATAGTAAAACAGTGAAGCACAGTTTTTGGTTTTATAAAAGCATTCTCCAGTTACAGGGAAAATGTCGGAAAAATCGAAATGTGGTTTTTGACGTATTTCTTGGTAACCACGTGATATGTCATCATCAAAATTGGTACATGGGTTCTTAAGAACATAAGGAAGATGTTGCCGATTATTTTTTATGCACAACATGCTGTCTAGTGGAAATGGACTGCGCATGTTCAGTGCAACAGTAACAATCCGAGGGAAACAAAATTTCTTCGCGATTTTTAAACTCTATGGTTTTGAAAACAAAGAATAAAAGTTTCGTTAACACTCGAGTGATTACATTTAGAAATTATAGACTCGACAAGTAACTTTCGGTTAAATCGGTTAACTACGTATTTGTAAGTACGGCGTTTTCAAAATTACCGCATTTAATATAAATTAGGATCTGATGCCAGCTAAAAATAAAATTCGAAAATTAGTCTAAGTTTTAGTTCTATCTGTCTTTTAGTAAATATTGCAGTAACAGAATACCTATGTGTATTTACAACTTAGAACTTGAAAGTTTAGAGACTCATAAACTTGTGTAATAAAAGTCGCTACTATAGGGGTTACGCGGAAGTAATTTTAGAACTAATTAATTTACTTTTTCTAACTGATAGAATTTTAATATCGAGTTTTATAGTTTAAAAAATTTAACATGCGTATCACAATAAATTTTATCGCGAAATTTGAATTTTCTACATTATAAAAATTTTTGGAAAAATATTTTATTATTGTAGTTACTTAATTAAAAGTAGTCGAATGTTGTTAAAATTCTACGAAGAAACATTTTTATCGAAAATGTAATTTAAGTAAATATAGATTAAAGAAAAATATTTTCGCAAACGTACGTGTAGTTTTATTATTTTGTAGATCGCTCGTTTCTCGTAACGTTTAAAAATTTTACGCTACCTATCGTTATTATTTAATCTCTAATATTCTTTAGTAAAGTTAAAAATTCCAGAACACGCGATCTGACAAATTCACTTTGTGCGTGATCAAAAAAATACAAGCAATTATGTTATTAGAAATGTATAAATGAACTAGTGCATTAAGTGATAGTATCTTCATGTTATTTTGGTTAGAACGTAAGTGTCGAAGCCCCATCGACTGCAGTTTGTTTATCCTCTGCTTGCTATCGTCGAAACATCCGAAAAAAATAATGAATCAATATATCTCGTATTAAGTGATATTTTTTGCTGGTACGCTGAATCTTCTTCCGAGTGTATGAACGGGAGTAACGCGATTAAAAAGGGGTAGAAAATACAACGAGTCCAGTACGGGATTCGTTCAGGAATGTGTCCAGTCATCCAGTAATCCGTTATAGGCGGTTTCTTATCATTCAACCTAACATCAATCACCCGGAACTTTGACCTCGTACCGGAACTTGCACGTGTGCCACATTACCGCCTGTTTTGACCTCTGGTTATTTATATTCGCGTTAGGGGTAATTTTACTTTTATAACTACTATACCTACCGATTCTAAATTTAATTTTTCTTCGAAAATAAAATTTTAATGGATTTGTTTCTAATTTTCTTAAGAACTTTAAATGGATATGTAGGTAGAAACTAATTTTATAAACGTTTTGATTATTGCATTTTCTGAATAAGTACTTGCTTTTAAATGTTTGCGTTGCAGTACCAAGTGTTGCCTATCGAACTTATTAGGTACCTAATCATTTATTAAAATTAACGATAGATAAAAAATTATCACAATTAAATTGTTATATATTATAAATAGATAAAACGTCTTAAAAAGCATTGCAACTATAAATGAAACGAGTTAAATCTTTACTCGTCCCGATTAGCACATATTTTGATATAGGCACCCTATATCTACGGCAATAAACTTAAGTGATAAAACGGGCATTATCGTTATATGCTACGGAGAGAAATGTGCCTTGGTCGACCGCCTCTTTACAGTATGAGGTGTAAATGATGAACAAGTAGACGCTTTTCACATCGCGTCGGAAGTGCACTCATCTGATCATTTTCGCAAGCATTTCGCGACAATATGCACAAGAATGGCTCACAATTTGTGCCATTTCGGAGTTGCTGTATCAAATATTACTTCCACCCTTTCACATCATGTTTCGGATTTTTACGATGTTGCCTTTAAAATTGCGAAATTAAGCAGAAATCTGGAATTTACCGAGTAGTTATTTAATAATTCGTTATGCAAATGTGGTTTTTTCGCACCGGATGGGTGGAGTTGCAATTATGTATGTACCTACTTTAAAAAATTATGTAGGTTATATTTTTCACCTTTCAAAGAAAAATTCTTGAACTTTTTTTTTAATACACCTCGTTAAAAACATTCTAAAACCATTATCTACAATCTTTATTATCGATAACTGCATTTTTCACGCTACACTGTACGTTTCAAATTTACAATTTTTAACATCTACGTACTAACACGATATTAATAATTTATTGCTTATGGTATGACTACAATGTCTGCTTTTGTGACTTTTAAAATTATTTAAATAATTTATCTACCAGCTTAAGAAATATAGGTAATAGTCCAGTGCGGTAAGGTGTTTACCTCGGAACCCAGTTATATCTACGGAATGGATTTTCGTAAAACTTGTTTCATTTTGTTTCTAATCGTAAGAACTAAAATGTTTACTCTTTAAAAATTTGCGCTTATGATTATTAATCATTTAAGGGTCAATCCACCGAAAGAGGTTCAGCCTAATTGCTCGACCATTTAAAAACAAATTAATTTTAGTTTAAGATAAAAATTTAATTTTGATAATTGCTATTTCTTTTATAATTTGTTTTGATATATTTTAACACAAAAAACTTCTTTTAATGGTTTTTTTACAATTGGCATTGCGACTTACCGAGTAAACATCATTGATGACCAAAGTGCACGATCTCATTAATTCAACTATACGTTACTCCAACCCCAGAAATAGAGATAAAACTAATAACAACTCAATTAATAACAATATTTAATTGTTGACTGGTAACATTGTATTTACGTTTTTTTTAGACTTTTGCTCATTACGTCATACACATTTTATTAAGTATGCATTTTTAACCTTGATGTTTGTTTTATTTAATTTACGTATTTTTATTTATGCCTTCAAATGCATGAGATTAAATTAAACAAATTTCAATATAATATTTATGAAATAAAAATGTTGATTAAAAAAATGACACCACTAGCAAACAAACCGTACAAACTTTGAACAAACCGTATGAAAAAAGTATATATATGAAGTATTACTTAAAACGACCAAGTTCTTTACAAAAAAATTAATTGCTCTAACTTTTAAATTGCTATGCAATTATGATGATTGTTAGTGATCTCTTCAACGAAATCAAAACGCAACACTCTTAATCGAATGTATAATAGTTAAGGCCGCTCTAAAAAGGTCGAGAATTTCTGAGGTGGTCGTAGGAGCCTCTCGCATATGTAAGTACCGAAGTATAATACATAGAAAAATGCGCAAGCGATTTTATTTTCACTTCCGTAGATACATTGTGAATAATCAAAACATGTTAACTGCTTTAACTGTTTCCCTTCTATTTTTTTGTTTTTAACTGCAACGTATGTCCACAAATTCTATTCACTTTACTTGAAGTTTTCTTGTCAAACTAAACTTGCCATTTGTGTTGCCTAATTTTATTCGTACTTAAATAATAAAACATTATTTATTTATTAAATTGCAAAAATTTGCAAAACATATTCTGTTTCTACTATAAAATAGAAATCTATTATCGGATCGATATTTTTAAATATCTTTATTTATTTATTTATTTTATTTTCGCATCAACCTCTAAGGGTTATTAGCGTAATAGATTTGGTAGTTAGATTTATACATTGATTGAAAAAATTAAATTTTATATATACATGATATATTTTAAATTTTGATCTGAATAGATTTAATAAAGTTGATGGTGGATTTAATGTCATCGTTTAGAGCAGCGTGAATATTGTCTGGGATGTTGTATTGGGATCTTGCTTGGGCGTACTTCTTGCAGGATAAGATTAAATGTTTGATGGTGATGATGGTGTGGCAGGTGTCGCATATCGGTGGTTCTTCTTGTTTAAGTAGGTGTTCGTGAGTTAGTTTGGAGTGTCCAAGTCTAAGACGAGTAGCGATTATTTGTTCATTTCTGTGGGGAGGAATCTTAGGGAAGGTTCGGGTGGATGGTTTTATTTCGGAAAGTTTGTGATTAGTTTGCGACCAGATATTTTGCCAGAAGTTGAATATGTGAAGTTTGAGGTGAAGTTTTATATCGGAGTGGGGAGATTCAAGTTGGTGAAATGTTGAAGTGCGGATTGCAGCTTTGGATGCGGCGTCTGCTGATTCATTTCCTATTATTCCAATGTGTGAGGGAATCCAGATGAAGGTGATGTTTTGTTTCGGCGGTTGAGACAATTCGTTTAGGATAAGTTCATGTAATGGGGTCTTGGGATAAATTTGTTGGAGAGTTTGTAAATATCTTTATTGATTTCCTGGAAATGTATTTTTTTAGAATATTTCCAAGTTTGAAATTTTTGTAGACTGCACTTCTATTTGTGTTATGCAAACATAAAAGAAAACGCTAAAAGATTGTGTTTCGTAATCCCTGTTACAATGGCCAAAAATTTTATGTAAAACTCTATTTTGTTTGTCACCAAACAATCTGCAATTTGCCCTATCTGCGCTTACAGGGTGTCCGGAAACTCTTCTGCCAAACGAAAACGTCGAATTCTACAAATGATTTTATGTCGATTTGAGTTAAATAACTCCTATACAAAAACGCTTCCTAAGGGAGTTACAGCCCTTTGAAGATGGCGCCATACCACCAAGTTTTTTCAAATATCTTCAAAACTTCGTTAACAACACGCATTTATATAGTTCTCATTTTGTTGATTTGTCAAAGCCAATTCTTATTATTATTGGTACTAAATTTAGTAATATTGGGAAATTTATGTGTATGCAAGGAAACACGAAAAGTTCGAATTGATTTTACTCGAAAACGGTGTATCGCATCGTAGGGATAATAAACAAAAGCACCTTAACGTTAGAAAAATAAACGTTTTCAAATTTAACGTTAGAAATGTCAAAAAATCAAAGATAAGTAAAATAGGATTTATAATGTCCGTTACCTCCTCCCCTCCTAACGAGACATTTATGATCGCAATGAAAAATTCATATTTACACTAACGGATTGAACATTTGAAAATTAATTAATGTGTAAAATTCGATCTCTTTTATTAACGATGCGACGTTTTCAAGATATTTGAAAAAAATTGATGGCGAGGCGCCAACTTCAAAGGGCTGGAACTCCCTCAGGAAGCGTTTTCGTATTTAACTCAAATCGACATAAAATCACCTCTAGAATTCGACGTTTTCATTTGACAGGAGAGTTTCTGGACACCCTGTATATTGCAACAAAGTGTAACATCACATAGTTTTCATTTGTCCCAAAATCTAGGGAAAAATGGAAACACGACTGGAGTAATTGGAAACAATAGCAACTTTGTTTTTTTTTTTGATAGTATTTATAGAAAGATATTATTTAAATGTTAATACAGTAGATCAGGGGCGTATCGTATATTAAAAAAATATTTTAAAGGTCATGCTATTACAAACACAACTTTGCAAACAGCGTTTCCCATTGCCCCGATTTATCCTATGACATGTCTTTTATAAGATACCTATTACATAACTTTATTATATCTACACTTATTACCTACGTATTTTTAGATTTAAATATCTATATTTTAATTAATGTTATAGGTGTTTATAATGAATAGCAATGTCCTTAATAAGAACGTGTGGAAATCAGTTACCTACCATTTAAATGTTAAAACGATAAAAATTGATCCAATTAAATAAAACTCCGCCCATGCAAAATTTAATAAAGATTAAGTTATAGATTCATAGAAAATATAGTAGGCATAAATATTAATAATAATAACTTTCTGTAATGATTTCGTAGTTTTTTCGCATCTATGCAATAGTCTCAAAAATATATATATATATATATATATATATATATATATATATATATATATATATATATATATTGCTATATAAATGTATTATTTTAAGTATGCCGAGCTTGATTAATCTCCGAGTTTAATTTATTCTGGAAGAAACAACCTCAGATTTATTATTGGAATTTGATATGCTCGTACGAGTAGTAATATAAGGGTAGGTAATACAGTACGGTAATATCGTGGTTGACATTATAAAAATAAACGTTTTATTGACATTTACAACTTTTTAATTGACTGTAATTTATAATTGCGTGTAGAATTTAAAGTATATAAATTATAAAATTCTATGATAAGGTTCTCTTTGAATAGGGGACTACTGTGCATTTCGTACAGTTTTGATTTTTAATCTGATTTTATAAATTACTTTCAATGTAAATGTTATCGAAAATTCAATACCTATAATATTATTAGGATTTTTCTCTACATTCCATTTCAATTTTTTTAATTAAATTTTAAATAAGTATTTTATTATGCAATGCGCACATTTAATTAAAAAGCTATTTGTAGTACATTCATTAACAATTTGATAAAAAATAAACCGTAGATAAATAATTTGTTTTTATAAACTCTTTGAATTATTTTAAATATTAATCTTGTAGGTGGTATGTTCTTATCTAGCTACGTAGGTGTATTTTATCGGTAAAATGATCTTATAAATAATAATAACCTGGTCAAATACAAACAAGTAACACATCGATTAACATAAATCTTAATAAGAAATGCAGAACATGCATAAATTTTAATTTAAATGTTAAGGCTTTAATCTGCGTTACCCAAATAATTTGAGCTCCACCCTTCCTGTTTCTAAAAATTTGCATTTCAAAAGCCAATTTTCAAGAGGATTGTATTCCATTTGAATAAAAACAAAATGCGTGTTGCCGTAAATTCCTTAGTCTCGAACAGAATTTTTTTCATTTTACAACGCATAAAAAATCATACTTACCTAAAATAATAATTTTAAAAATGTTGCTAAATTGAAGGTTATACTGTGTATTTTAAGATAGTTTGTACTATAAACTATTAAATTGTAATAGTTAGCCATAAATCTCTGAATATATGCAAATCTGTACCTAACTGTTTTAGAATATCGACAATAATAACGTTGGGAGTGTATAAATAGAACGGTTTATGTATCTACGGGATTGCAATGGTGCAATTGATGTCGGCTTCGACCCTCATTTTCGCACTAGGGCTACTGGCAATAGGCCCGGATACTTCTGCAAAATGGTTCCTACGGCGTTACCAAACTGAAACTTTTCAATGTTTATTTCCGCCTCGATAAATTCCCCGCAACGATTTCAGGAAACCGGCATTGTTAAATAGTAACGAAGCGCAATCCAAATAAAAGATTGTACTTAAAAGGTACAACACCTGGATTATTTAAATACACAGTAGCGACATGGTAAATAGAACGTGAAATACTACATCGACAAACAGTGGATACTTTGAACGTGTTTGAAATGGAGCGGCTTAGTGTAATAATAAAGGAAAGACTACTTATTTTTACGTAGGTATATATTCGGGTTTAGTAAAATGAGAGACTAAATTACATACCTATATATATAAGTAGATAACATTTTCCATTTTACCGCCTTGTTGCAAACAGTTGGAGGGTCAATAAAACTAACAACGTCGCTATGCATTTTCGATCATTGTTAATTTTTCGTTAGTCTGGTGAAATATTTTTACACCGTTAGTCTGCTGAAATCCGACATACCCCTATCTAATATCTTCATTTTTATAATTAATTGATGGCTTTTAAATATTTTCTAGTGTTTATATTGTTTATTAACACATGCACCGAAATTCTATTGTGATTGATAGTCAGAACAAATACATATGTATATCTTGAACTTCCAATTGGACGGGTTCATTTTTGTCTTCTGCTAACTCAATTTCGTCGGTACTATCCATTCCCTCCCACAACTTTAACAATCTTTGTTGATCAGCTTCATAATTACCCATTAGTCTGTCTTTTCAATACAAATATGTAGTCCAAATAACAAAAACCCCTTAACACGAATACATTTAACTGTAGCTTACAATTAGCAAAAATAGTACTGTTATTAATCTGATGGGGTCTCATAGACTTCAACAACTCAGCACATAGCGATTCTGTAGGCGTTATTTAAAAAATTATTACAATAAAACTTAGCTTGGGGTTTGTCAGACCCCGATCAGACGCACGAAAGATTAAAAACGTTGTTCTTTTGACAAAATGAGTCTGGATTTGATGAATGTTTATAAAAAATACAGCCAGGCTTTCATATAAAGAACTTTTGTGCTGCTCTTTTAAAAAAATATAGGTAAGGGAAGTGCGCCCATCTTGTACGTACCTACCTCCTATAAGGATGACCAGTTGTTACCAAGACTGTAGGAAGTAAATTGACTTTGTGACGCAGAAAACTGAAACTACATTTAGTTGGCTACTAAACCGTGTAAAAATCAATTTCGTAACTGGTCAATTATTATTCAAAACCGCCGTTTTACAAAAATCTTGAAAGTCGCGTATTCGTAAATTGTGTGCCTAAACTGTACCGCATTCGTTATTATACAATTAGAAGATTTAAGGTGAAATGATGACCAATTTTTATTGATTTTACGATTTTCATTAACCTCTTATTGACCTCACCTGCACCAGTCTAAACTTAACTCATCTACACTAACTTAAACGAACTCTCTTTCATACGTCCTAACATATCCAACACTAGCGAAGACTAACATAGTTTATTTAAAACTGCTAGCGCGCTCGGTAAAATATGTATTTCGCGCCGTAATATTTCGGCGTCGTCGAAATTGCGTCGAAATGGGTCCGCGTGCTAGTGGGTCTGCGTCAAAGTATACTTGCGCCACAACGCTTGCGGCGATACGGTCGCGCCCCGAATGTCCGGTTCTCATAGTGATACAACTTAGGCGCACTTCCCTTATTTAAATTTAAAACTTTTTCTAAATAACGAAGTAATATTTCTATATCTACATATAGCGATTTCTAAGTAAATTTAGGTAAATATGTATTATTTTATTTCACGAATGATGGTACAAAGGTTAATAAATTTTTATAAAGTTGAAACATTTAAAGTGATTTTTTAAATTTGTCGAAATGGAAGTTCTAAGAATTAAAATTAAACTTAACTGACATTAAAAAAGGGATTAAAATAATTTTACCAATAGGTGTTATAGGTACTTCTCTATAACGAAATGTTCCTATATAGCGAATTTTTTTTCAGGATTTACCGATTTCGTTATACAGAATTTTAACCGTAATTTTATTTATCTAAAATTATTTTATGTATAAATGAATACAAATAAGTAAGAGATGTTTTGTATAGTTATTTGTAATCTCCACGTTCAACTGATACTTATTCATATCTATAATCTATTCAGAAATGAGACAGATGAATTTTGCAAGAGAGGTCAAAAACTAAGTAGATGCTCGTTATGCTGTTAGAAAATTCAATAATACAAAATTCCATTGTTTAATTGTAATAGGAATTTAGTAATGTAATTTAGTCTAGTTCAGTTATTTAATTAGTTTAGTTTAGTTAGGGCCGGTTTCACCAAACTGAATTAAACAAAGAATTAACTAAACTACGTTCACCGAGTCGAGTCGGCAAATGACAACACTTTCATACGAATATCATTTTGCAGCGATCACATGGGTGACTTTTAAACACAGAACACATTTTTAAAAATTACTCGTAATTGTTTACCAGTTAAACTTAAAATCTTTTTTATTGAAAATTACACATTTATGTAACTTAATCTCACAATCAGATTAAATAATAATTTATTTATTTGGTGAAACCAGCCATTAGTCAAAATATCTTTTATTTTAGTAGATACTAATATTTAATTTTTTTTATAGTTATTGGAGATACGCGTTTTTCTTTCGGCGTTAAAAATATAAATGCACTTATTTTGATACGTTTACAACTTAGGGCCGATCTTTCAATCATTAAATAAAGTTCCGAATAAACTATTCGTAGACATAACTTCGTTGGACACGTTTATTGTAACAAAGGAAGTTATTCGAGGAAGTTATTTTACGAATAGCTTATTTGGAACTTTATTCGATGAGTGCAAGACCGGCTCTTAGGCAGTTTTTTTATTAATGCCGCGAAATTGCTTGTTAAATTAATCAAATGGTCGTGAAAGAAAGTTGTTGTAGTTAAAACCATTTCAGTGAAAAATAAATAAAATTAATATCTCAAACTATATTTCAAAATGATAAAAATCATTTCTGGGACTACAAAACAAAGCAATGGCAGCTCAAGCTGGGAACAAGCTTAAGTGGCGATTTATAACCTTAAAAATCAAATTACATAAACTCCAATACAAAATTAAATTCACACAGGAACAAATTTAATTTACATGCACAAAACTGCAAAATTTCCACGGTCAATCAATCAATCGTGAACCGATATGTGTTATCTATTTTAAACTAGCGATATTTTTTAAATTTATCTCGACCAGTCGATTCACTGATAAAACTCGCGCCGACAAAAAAAATGACAAACTAAATACAAACGTTAAAAATGTTTTTTTTTTAATTTTTGACCCTAAAGTAACATTATTCTAATTGAATCGACCATATATTTCTATAATTATTAATAATTTGTTACAGATAGTTAACAACGCCAGTAAAAACGAACATAGAATGCTTTACAAATGGTAAGAAAATCTATTCTTTAATACTTACATAATATCCACGGCTTAATAACAAAAGGGCGTAACTACGAAATCTGTATTTTTCAGGAAAGCGGAGAAACGTGAATATTTAAATAACGTTTTTCCTTTATTAAACAGTTCAAAGGTATTTAATTTTGGAGTTTTTTCTATCAATAGGTATTTTTAAAGAATAGGGCACTTGCAAGAATTTTTAAATCTAACGAAATGCAGATAAATAGATAAAGATTTCAATTTATTTTAAACTGTGTGAAAACAGTTTTTGATCAAATTGTTTATTTGACGCGTTTTCGCAATTTAAAGTTTGAATAAATTCAAATATATTTCACCTGAAGCAGAACGCTCACTTATTGGCGTGCGGCCATTCACGTCACTGATATCACTGAACGGCCTAATCGCCGCACACGAAAGCGTCCACATTTCGTTCGTATTTATATTTTTGTTACTCAAGTAACGTTAAACGAGCGTTCATTCGTAACGTTCATGGCTCTCACTAGCTTATAACGTACAATTACGTCACAAGTAAAGCTACTTGTGACGTAATTAACGCGCAAGCGCGCGTGCTCAAAAATAGTTTGAATTTAAAAACCGAATAACACAAATTTTATAGCGGTATAATTTAAAATATGTATTCTATTACGTCTAAATAAACTATTTAGTCAAAAATAAGAAAATGTGTAAAGTATGCTAGCAAGTTTTTTTTATGCTTTTACTAACATTAAGTTAACATTAAATTGCTCTTGCACACTAAAGATAAGTTATAAGTGCATCTTCAATGCAACCAACAATAATAATATTATTGTATTACCGTGTATCACTTACAAACTTATCCACTTCTATTTATTTGTTTTGTAATTAGTGCGTGCTTTAATTCTAATGATATAAAGACATGTTACGTACCTACTTTCCATTTAAATGTAAATTCACCATAAGATAACGAAATGCTGAAAAATACATAGACGCTCTGTGACTGTTTATATTAAAATCGGCGCCTCTCAGTCGAAGCTTACAAGTATCCATGTTATTAAAGGCCGCTTCCTCAAGAGCAAATCATATATCTGTCTGCGACATTTAGCATGTTGCTCGCGACAAATTTTGAAGGGCTCCCGCCTGACCTTCTGCATCCCTTGGCTGTCAACGTCGAAACATGGGTACAGACGCCGGCGGAAACACTTGGCCTCGTGTGTGCATGCATTTGTTGTGTTTGCAATATTTTAAAATAAACAGTTCGTCTTTAGAAAACACACACAAAAAAGCTGTTTCATAAATCCGAGCTAATATTTAAAACGTTCATGTTAAAACGTGAATCCATTTTACGATTAAAATTCGATTAAAATGATACTAGGCATTACGATAATCCCAAGCCCTTCTTGGAGAACCTACAACTAAATGCACCGGAATTAGACAGTAACACCCTCATATTTGCTCTAGGCTTGAATAGGACGATTGCATGAGGGGATGATAAACAAGTAGAACTTAGTTGAGTACTGTCAGAATACATTATGAAGGGGACGAAAATTAACTAAATTTTAGAAAAAATCGCCAGTCCTTGCACGTAACTCGAAGGAAGTGCTTCTCTGTATACCACTGCTGTTAAACTACCCGGGGAAGTTTGATTCCCTTAAATAAAATTCCGATCGATAGAAACGCCGCTATAAATATGATGTGGAAGTTTACGCGACTGACCACCTACTTGTAAAGATTTAGGTTAGTTCTTTTATTAAATGGCATTACTATAGTTATGGATATTTTTCCTTATTCTACTACGTAAGTTTTGACGTAAACTGGGTAAAATGTGCATCAGAATTGTACGTAAATTCTTCAGCGCTGTAATGCTTTATCTTGCCTGAATAAATATTTTTCGTTAGATACCTACCTACTTGTAAAAATAGATTTGATTTTAATTCTTTTTTTATTAAATCATTAAATATAGTTTGACTATTAATGATTTTTATGTTATTTATGTAAGTTTTGCATAAATGGGTAAAGAATGGTCGCATTCAGGGAATTGTAGCGTCGAAACGCTGCAGCGCTGTAATGCTTTATCTTGCCTGAATAAACATTTTTGGTACTAGTTATTTTTCAGCTTTTAACTCTTAGGTTGGCAATTTTGTTTGTAAAATACTCAAATTTTTATGTAAAACTTACCTTTCTTCTTTCGTTACTGCAAGGGAAATGACTTCGTCTCCGAATTGTAACGTTATAAGCCATCTTTATTTTTTTGCATAAACCAAAACATACACAAGCAACATAATTTGTTAGGTTAGAACGCATGGATGCGTCATTGCTTTATTTAGTTATAAAGAGTTAAAGCGGAATATTTATATGCTTTAATGATTTACTAAAGCGCTGCAGCACTGCGAGTAAAGCAGACACCATTCAAAGCATCGCTTCGATAAAGCGCTGCAGCGCTACCATTCCCTGAATGCGACCAATGACTGTTTCTCTAAATACGAGAAATAAAACAGTTTACAAGTATAATTAGTGGAACATGTTACGTCCTAAGCTCGAAATTGGTTTTCAGCGATATCGGTCAGCCATTATCTGAAACCGAAATTATTTTGCCACCATCTCGAGATTAGACCGGCCGTTATGCGAAATGACATATTACGTACTGGGTCTTTTTAAAAGTAAGTAAGTAGCGTTGTGGTACACATAGCGTAGATTTGTATCAGAAGTAAAAAAAAGTAAGTGAAGTAACAAATGAAAGATAACAAACATAACAAATAAAATAGAAGATTCTACTGACTAAAGAAAGGTTGATGTAGATGAGGCGTGTTTAGACTAGTGCAGACGAGGTCAATTTAGGTTAGTGTGGATGGGGCATTGCTTATACATATAGATCAGACATTGTTATCGTAAATAAAATAATTTGTAGGCACCGAGAAAGATGAAATACGTCAAATGAATAGGTTAATGTTGTCCTCTCGGTCAGTCAACATATTTCTTACACAAAGTCTATTTTAAAAATTTTTTGACGTCGAAATGACCTAGCGTCGAAACGTCCTCGCGTCAAAATATGTTCTTGTCGATAGGTCTTGCGATGAAATGCTCGGTGTTGAAATCGAAACAGCAGCGTCCAAACGTCCTAAACCCGTTCATAAACGACCATGGTTGCGGGACGATTCGAACCTCCGGCCGTCACTTTGCCGAACTTGCTGACCTACTTTAGCTCCATAAAAAAAATTGACTAGAAACAACGAGGAAAATACGTAGAAACTCCCAAAGAATTTTCTAATTTCGTAACGACAATTTTTAATAAAAATAAGTCGAATATGTGGATTTTTTTATAGAAACTATTTTTTCAGTGGGAATTTTTATTTTAAGAAACAATTGAACCGCGTTAAGCATAACTTAACCAAGCATGTAACACCACGTACCTTTATATTATTTTATTGTCTTTGTTCTAACGCACAAGCAGTTCTGATAATATTTGTGATTAATAATCCAACAATTAGTTTCAACCAACAGTAAATCGATTTTTAACGATAAAGGTTTTTTTTCTAAAACATCCGTTTTCCGCTTGGTCAAATTATCCATAACGCGGACCAATTATAATTCTGATTGATAAAACTTATTCAAGATAAGTTCCAATGCACGTTGTCAATAAAAAGTACTAAATTGTAGTATTTATTTGCTTTATTTGCCTAAACACGGACGTTTCGCAACAAAAACAATAAAAACGCATGTTCGTTTGACTAAAATACAGTGGTAGTGTATTTTATGGGTAATAAAAAGTTCCTCGGAGTTAGTAGATATTCGAAAATCGTTCACTGCAATATAACTTGTTGCCTATTCTAAACTTTATTTTGGAAATATTTAAAACGTGGTTCTTGTAATTATTTATACGTAACTGAATATAAAAATGTCTTAAGAAGAAAATAATTAATTTAAAAAGTGTTGTAAGTAGAGAAGTAGGTAAAATATCTACTTAATGCAATATAATGTAATGTAATGTAGATATATTACTTCTTCAACGCCTCCTAATATACATAACGTATTTATCGAGTAGTAGTAATTTTTTTCCATATTTCGATTCATATGCCGTTAATCTATTAGAATAGACAAATTTAAAATTATCATCGGTGTCTGGTGGCCCGTAGACTAACACATGGAGGACCTTACGATGATAAACTGGAGCGTTGATAACATAATGGTGGGTACGAAGTGGAGGACACTTCACATATTGCACACAGACGAGCTCGACAACCCAAACCGTGTTCGAGGTGATATTAAGAATATTAAAGTAACGTAAACGCTCTCTCGATTAATCCAAACAATTTTAAATTTACATACTTAAATCGTTGAGGCCAAAGACAGAACGTCGATGTCTAAATTTAATTAAAATGGAGTGTCGCTCAATTAAATTTTTCGCATTAACTGTTTACTTCGCGCTAAATTCAATTTAAAACTCGCGTCTGTACAAACAACCTGGAGGAAAATTTCTTTAAAGAACAAACAATTAAATTTCGATCAAAACTGAATTAGGAGGACGGAATTTAATTTCTCTCCCTCCTGCTACATTATTGGAAAAAGTTTTTTCGATTCCTTCCGATTTCGAAAATTAAGCGAACTCTTGACACAAAGGGTGAAGATTGGTGCGCAATTAAATGAATATGAATTTTAAGACCATAGTAATTAGATGGGGATCGGTTCCGCAAACATTTTCGATTCGAAAGTACGACTCATTTTAATTTGAATAGGCGACGTCTTTGTCATCGTTAACTGATGGAGTTTTAATAATTTGCGGCTCGCTTCTATATAAGCTACGACCCCGATGTCACCTGCAACCCCTCCGTAAGCCCCCTTTGTGACGAAGATGTCATTGGAACACACTGTTACTCCCATCAACGGTCTGTACATGACGATAAAGATTACAATCCATCGGAAATTAGGGGCCGAGTGTAATTCAAAAGCACCCATTTCTACCGATTTTCGATTTATTTTTAACCAGCGACTCCAAACTAGTTCTTACGTTACCTAACGAAACTGATGCGCTATCTAGACTTGTTTTATTTGTAGCGTGTATTTAACAAATAATGCATATTGAATAAAACACGAGTAAAATAATTGTCACTTAATTATCTATTTCTGTGTACTTATAATAATTAAAATTACGTATTTAAGACGGTTTTGTTAAAATAGAAACATGTTGACGGTAACTGGAATAAATCTAAACCTAGGGTCTGTACAATTTGTCTTGGGGAAATATATGGGAATATAATTGAGTAAACATCACTATATGTGGCTGGGCATGTGGCTGCATTATGAGTGTGCATCCCCTTTGCAGTAGTCCATAAAACACGTCGTAAACTCGCGCCTGTAATCAAATAATTAAACGACAAAACAACCGGATAACTATTATGTTTCTATTTCAGGGGTTTATGGGTTTACACTTTGTAAAAGATTATCATCTATCGTTTATTTTCTAAATTTCTAAACGTGTTTTGTAACGTAAACGTAAAACGCGCTTCTTGATAAACATTTTACTTACAATTAGTAATTTTACTGGTATAAAAAATGTATAAATTCGCACATTTAAATGTTACTAAAAGTTGACCATTGTTGCAAATAAATGCAGGCCGGCCGTGTGTAATAAAACTTATTAGCTGTATAATCAAAAATGTTGTAGGCCGTGCGAAATCATTTCGCACGCTTTATAGCCGATCAAATTCGATTATTCGAACTAATTATTGTCGAATGTCATTCGAATAATCGAAAATTCAAATAATTAAGTTCATAGAAAAAAAAATAAAGGTACCTACAATAAGTAGATAATGTTAAACAAGCATTTATTAAGAATGACCAAAACATAAGAACAACTACTAAACTTTAAAACAAACCATAAATCAAATAACACGTTGTTTAATAATAATACATATTAACATTTTAAAATTTGTACGTATATTTATACAGGGTGTCCCAAAAGAGGACGATCAAATGAAGTGTGGGGATGAGGAAGGTCAGAGGAGCTAAGGGTGTGCTACCCCTAACTTTTCTAAACACAATTTTTTCAGAGGATCAAGCTTTTAAATTTTTATAACAATTTCGAATTTTTCAAAATCATTTTAAGATAAAATCCTTTTCTAAATTCAATAAAATAAGCTATGTATGTACGTAAGTACATACTTATTTAAGAAAAGCTCATTTGAAGAGTAGAAGATGTCTGACTGATCCCTCGCCTTATGGGTTCTGGGTTCGAATCTCGGTACGTGTGATGAAATATCTCCTTGGTAGGCATGGATGTCTCGTGGGGCACTTTCTGACCAATTGAGCCGTCTCTTAATATCATTATACCATCTCTGTGGTGGTTTTCATATATTGCATCTTTCTCCCCAGGACCTCCATCTTGTTATTTTGTAGCTCCATTTCACAGTATATGTCGAGCGACATAACCTGTCCACTGCCATTTCAAGGAACACATTTGCTGAACTATGTTAGCCGTGTGGGTTCTTTATCTTATCCGCCGATTTGTTCCCAAGTTTACAATTAGTCCCATTGCTGGTTTTATATTCTGGTGTGCTTTTTTGATAGCGTTCTTGTCTATTGCAGGTAGGCACCTATACGAATCGACGAACCGACACGAATTGTTGTCAATTTTTCGTGTATACTAGATATGTTTAATACATAATATCTATTGATAGCTGATAAGTTTTTAAGTATTATATTGAACACTTGGTTTATCAATTTTCATGTTTTATAATCCACTTTATTTTATGTTAATTAGGTTTTTGTTTGTTAATTTATATTTTTATGTAATTTATTTGATTGATATCGATGGCGTTTTGACAAAAGGGCGTAACCCACACTTTTTGTGAAAATGAGTTATTCTGACTATCTTATCTGACTAAAACAAAGGCATCGTCTGGTAAAGTCTAGTAACAATATTTCGATTTTTTCCACCGGAAAATCGATTTGTATGTCCGCGAAACGTATCTTATTATTGCTATGCGACGACACAAAATGTGCTTTCCTGTAAAATTTACTTTTTGCGGGTTACGCTCTTCTGGAAAAATTGCGTCGATATGAATGTTAAGGGCGTTATCATTTAGTCTTTGTTGCCAATTTCAACAACGATTTCGATTTCGATAGTTAAGCACTAACATTATGGCACAAGTGATTACATGAAATCATTTGAATGTTAAGCTCACTTGTTTAGATACAGGTAAACGATACCTAACAAAAGATCTACGCAAAATAGTTTTAATAATACCCATAATTGAACTTTCGTTATCTACTAGTTCACGAAATTAACTAGTAAGTACCTAAGGATGGTTTTATTTAGAAAATATAATTGGAAACTGTTTTATAACGTAATCTGTATTATAAAACGTATTATACACATACGTACATGTTATTAACTTATTATTTATCTAAGAAATGAGATTCCGACTACTGATTCAAGACATTTCTTTTTGTTTACCAACTGTTTTTATCTTAATTAAAGAGCCGCCTTTAACAGCGGTACCTTTATGGTGGAAATATTGTAAAATATTTATCTCTAAATATAACGCTTAAAGTTAATATTCGGCAGAAGATCTTAAGCAAAAAATAAGTAAAGCCAGTAGGAACTTCTTATCATTATTTCATTACCATATCCATTATCATTATGTATTCGTCGATTTTAATAACATTTACAGTCGAACATCTGTTGTATTAATTATCTTATTTGGACGTAAAATAAAATTCTCCAACTTATATAATTTCAGTTTTGCATTAAAAGTGTACCTACGATGTTTGTATAAATGTTCAATGAAAATGTATAATTATCTGAAGTTTTCAGCAAAATTAGCATAATCCATTAATTAAGTTAGTAAAAACCGATCTGAAAATGCCGAACAATCAATCAGCCTAATGACTTAGTGAGCATCTTAAGAAAACTCATTAATTTTTGAACAAAAAGTGCATTCAATTCAATTCCTATTGTTTTCAGTTCCAACTGATTCGTAACTAACAATTTCAGTGCTCATTCAAAGACATTGAGCTTTACCCTGTAACGAAAAAGAGAAACCCCTTCGTGTTAGAGAGAAAGCGTCGATATCATTTTAGTGGGACGAGAACAAACTGTAGATATCAACGAGTAGAAAAAGGACGCGAAACGACGCCGGCGTTCATAGCGTCGCTTTCACAGGCGGCATGCAGGGGGCTTATCGGCTGATAAAATCCATCGGGCCTCGAGCTAAACGTTCAGTCGAGCGTGGTCGTTGTACGTTCATGATAACCTCTTATCAGCTAACCTCACGTGGTTAAATACCTGAAAAATTTAATTAAAATGATTAATTTCGTTGTTATTATTAGTTTTAAGAATTTAGTGCCGTAATTTTATATTATACGGTTGCACTGGTAGACAAATAAACTAGTTTGGTGTATGCCTGCTTAAAAGCATGTAGACGTAATGTTCGTTTAAGACTAAGGAAATTGAAAATTACAGTGTCATTGTAAATACCTATTAAAATCGGTCTATAGAAGTCCCAACTTATCCCAAGTCGCAACGATTTATCCTCAACAATAACGCATTCCCGAGGCGGATTACCTACATTCACATTGTTTATCTTATCACGGTGCTACTGGATATTTAGGCGAAGTCGAGGTAGGTGTGTTAATTTAACAGTGGCATTTTTGACGTTCGTTCTGTAGTTATTTTATCTCTTCCTGTTCTGGCGTTTTTTGTAACGTCATTTTACCGTCGCTCGCTTCCTCACTGATTACTTTTGTTTATTTTGCAAGTGCACAAATATAAGTATGTAACGTTTCATAACATCAGGATAAAATAGGAACCACTTAAGATAAGTTTATCTTTTATGGTCGATAATTTTGTCTGTCGTTGTTTATCACTTTTCGGATATTTTATGTTAAAAGGTACATTTTTGATTACGATAAAGAATTTTATATCGATGGCGTTTTCACAAAACAGTGTCAGCGACAGAAAGATAATTTTACAAAGGCGCACATTTTGTGTTGCAGCGTAACCATCACAAGCGTATGCAGTTGTGGCCATTAAGTTAGACTCACCTTGTAAAATTTTCTTAACGATTTGCTAATTGTTCCTAATGGAAGAGCTACGCGATCTATCGCAGTTGTTCATCTACTTCAAAAAACAACTACATCATCGACGTACTGGTTTTTAATTTTTAATTTACATTTTACATGTAAAATATCAGTTTGAACGTGGACAGTAATACAGATTCGATGTAGTGATAACATTTTCGTATTAAATTTAACTATAAAATTTGTTGGCTATGTAAGGTAGGAACTTACAAATTAAAATTCACACATCTGTAATTATTGTAAAAGTACCTAGGTATAGAAAATATGGCACGTGGAACATCTTGTATAAAAGAAGAAAAGGCGGTAGTCTTATGAAGGAAAATTTCAACGTGAAATCGCTAGAATAATAAAACGATATAAAAAAATAAGTCCAAAATGCCCTCCAGGTACCAAAAGTTTAAACTCAAAGGTAACTCAAAGGTTTGGTACTCAGGTACCAAAAAACTCGATCAACCTAAAAAAACTACAATTCAAGACGACAGAAGAATTGTACGTGCGTCTCAACGGGATCCATTTAAAATTATCAAAGGGCATAAAAGCTGAACTTAGGCCAAATGTGTCTACCAGAACAATTCGCCGACGCCTTCAACAAAATAATTTACACGGACGAATTGCCAGAAAGGTCCCGCCATTAAAAAAATAAGAATATTCAAGCTAGATTAAATTTCGCCAACGATCATGTGAATTGGACAGGACCGATTGGAATGAAAAAATGGCGAAACATATTATGGACGGATGAAACTAAGATAAATTTATTTAGAAACGATGGCAGAGTTATGGTACGAAGACCCCCATGCCAAGAATTTCAACCCCAGTGCATAAAAAAAATAGTGAAACATGGAGATGGTAATTTGAAAATTTGGGGCTCATTTTCTTGGAATGGAGTTGGACCCATACGATTAATTAATGATAATTTGGATGTTATTCGGTACGTTGATATTTAGCAGAATACGATGTTACCATATGTTGACGAAAATATCCCACTTCGATGGCGATTCCAGCAAGATAACGACATCAAATGCACATCTAAGAGAGCAACAACGTCCTTAATAGATAATAAAATCGATTGTTTATAATGGCCATCTCAATTCCCCGACACAAACCCCATAGAACACTTATGGGGAAAGTTAAAAAAGTCGTTAGACGTCATCTAACAAAAAACAAATCTAAATTATGGAGCATAATCGAGAGAGAGAGAGAGAGTCGTCATTAATTCCGATAGAGCGATGCCGTCGTTTAGTGGATGCCTGATAGATGTAGTGTCGTTGTTCAAAGTCGAGGTCGGGCTACTAAATGTTAAGTTTATTTGTAATAAAACTGTTAATTTTTAAGACACATGAATTTTTATATTTTTTGTCTGACGAATGTTTTTAAATTCCTAAACTTTGATTGTATTTATCTATTTAAAATAAACCTATTGAATAACAATGAACAATGAACAAACTACACGTTTTTGTAAACTTTAAAGTAATTTCGCCTTTTTGTAGAATATTCTGAATGAATCTAATCTAATGGTCATAACTGTATCTCCTACGGAAATACAAATCAATTTTTCTGGTGGAAAAAATCGAAATGTTGTTTCCACATTTTATCAGATTATGCATTTACCTTAGATGCATAAGATAGAGTCAGAATAACTCATTTTCGAAAATAAAGTGGCACTTTTGGCATTTCTGTCAAAACGCCGTCGATATTTTTAGTACGTACAACAAAAATAATAGTAGTGGGTAAAGTGTTTCACTTTATCAAACGTAGCATATTAAAATGACTATCTCATTAAAAAGCAAACTGAAGAAACTAAATAAAAAATTGTAAAGGTTTTTAATCAGACCGGGGTTTGAATAAATTCTGACATTTAAATAGACGACAAAAAATTTGTAACGTTCACTTCCAAGATTTTAAAAATTAATAAAGCCCGACGATATTGCGAGACCTTTGTAATGAAAGGTTGACGGGTTGACGATCATTTCTGCAAAAGGTTTCTTTATCTCTTGCCGTACCAAAGTATACCAAGTCGTTGACTCTTGTTATCTCCGAACTCCTTATATTCTAGAAGCAAGGCATTTCCCTCTTTTGCCGTCTCTTCTGTTTATTTTTAAATGATGCGTCGTTTTATTTAAAATTTTGATACAATTACACTTCTATAGGTACAGTTTGTTCAGAATAATTTCAGTTATTGCTAGAAAATGCGCAATTTTAAGAGAAGCGATCTAATATTCAATTTAGAAAAACTTAATTGTGTTTTGTTTAACTTGGTGAAACTCAACCATAATGAACTAGATATGTAAATATTAAATTTATAGTTTCACTTGCTTTTAAATATTACTTAAACTTCGCAACATGTTTCACAATAATTATTCCATCACATTTTCAAGCGTTTTGTTTTGTTTTGATTTGACATCCTGAATAAATCAAACTTTGCAAAACAGATTTTAGAATCTAAACACAAAAATACAGTTAACAACAAAATTTTAATGTTACATTTTTCTAAATCTCGTAAAAATTAAACTTTTTGGAAATTTTAGAAATTAAAAGATATAAACAAAATTGAAATTAAGTATCTTGTTCTAAATGGTCAAATTGATCTCCTCATCTTACCATTTTTGGATTTTCTAATTGAAGAAGGCATGTCAAATTAAAACAAACATCTCAACAGCTATATGACATGTCATTAAAACGCTTGAAAATATAATGGAATAATTGTGAAACGTTAATTAAATTAACCAGAATGGATCGAGTTTGCTTGTTAAAAACACATCAAACTACTGAAAACCACATTCGTAATTAATTTTTTTTTTAATTTTTAATTAACGTAACGCTGTTAACGTTTTCATTATTTTTAGATTTCCACGTTGTATTTAATTAACATACAGATGTATACATAATAAAAGAACTTGCAAATGTAACAATGCGACGGGTTTTTAAATTATCCTACGCTATTTTCGACACATCAAAAATGCTTAATTAAATTTCAGAAACAATAATTCGCTGTTTATTTGAACTGCTCGTAATGAAATTTATAAAACGCCCTCTATTTAGCAATAAAACCGTTTGCGTGTGAGACATTTCGCGACATTTTGCCCGTGCGAAATCATTTCGTACGGACAACAACGTTTTTACAACAAGTTTCATTATATATATATATATATATATATGTGGCTGACCTATTCATTCGCACTGGCTAACTTTAAAACATTTAAAGATGTGAATGTTAGCATTTTTCATTGTGTTCGTTAGAAAACAAGTTATCATGTTTTCAGTGGCGTACAAGATAAGTAATAGTGAATTTTTCTGTGAAAACAAAGTGGTTTCTACAAAGGTTTTGCGTCGCGCCCCTAGAATATATTTTGGTACTGACAGAATTCGTTCAAGTCCTGCCGACATCGGCAGGACAATTCCTATTTGTAAAACAGTATCCTGCTGGTAGGACTAACGTCATCTGCCCAACTGCTTGGACGTTCTATCACTATAATAGCTATAATAAAAAGTATTTTTGCACTATTGATAATTGTATTGATTGTTTATTATTTCATAGAGTAATTTATTAAAGCTTTTGCGCCTTTGATTAATTTGGCAACATACAGTGTATCAAAAATGTCTTCATCAAATTATTGTTTTATTAATTATGAGATTAAAGTTCATTAACAGTAGACAAGACAAAGATAATCTTGTTTCATTTTTTTTATCAGTGGTTTATTTATAATCTGTCATTCTAGTTAAAGCATTCACTAAATGATTTGGAACAAAATACATGACACGTGCCTCAATTAGCAATAATCCTTTCGATCTCCTAGATAACTATAGGCTTTTTGACCAGACGTTATCCTAAAGTGATCTTAATTACACAAATCTGTTTTGTAGATCCAAGGGTTTAAACCTTTTGAGTCTCCGCACCTCATCATTAGTTCTTACTATTACTAGCATCACAAGAAATTAAAAAATACTGCGCCGCAACGCTTCTCGATATCGGACATGCTTTTGATAAGGTCTCGTATGAAAGGTTCTTTTTTAAAATAAAAAGTATCTTTCCAACAGCTCTTTATCAGATAATCAAGTCATATCTGACCAACAGACTCTTTTTAGTTAAGATGCAAGACAAGACTACCACACTATTTCCAATTAATTCTGGAGTGCAACAGGGCAACGTGTTAGGCCCACTGCAATACATATTTACTTAATACGGCGGACTTACAATAAAATTGACTACAATATAAAAAGAAAAAGTAAATATGCATTGCAATTTTTACAAAATTCAACAAAAATTATTTTAGAGCAACAGATTCGTCAAGGTCGTCGCCAAATTTCACATTCGTCGTTCTAAGCGTTTCAAAATACCTGTCGGCCGAAACGTCGCGGACTACCCTGTATATTTTATATTTTAACAAAATCTCTGAAAATTTATAAAAATCGTATGCGAAAAAAAACGAAATATTTTATTTACCGTCGTAATTATCGCGCTGAATTTTATGAACCCGACGCCGACGCGACGACGCGGCACGATTCATATTAAACCGCTTCAACAATTGCTACAAAGTTCTTTTCTGCTTATTTCGTAACGATTTTCTTACAATTCGTGAGTACAATGCTCCGTTATTTACTTACATTTTACAGAAAAGCAAATACAAGAAAACGAATGGCCTTTTGTTACGGACCGGCTTCAGTCGTACAAAGTAAAATGAAAAATTTATTGTGGAAAACCGACCAGCACAGCTTTATCACGAAATATTACTTCGGAGTTTCAAGAAATTGAGAAATATTACTATCGAAGAGGAAAATTTATTATACGTGTTGAAGCTTTAGATTTTTTTTGGGGCGTTATTTTTCTTTATTTAAATAGATTCAAGCCGATTAAAATTTAATCGGTAATTTCGTATATTTTGAATTTTGAATAGTTATAGTTATCTTATTTGTGGAAGGGATTTAGATACCTACGAGATAAGCAAATTTTTTTATCAAAACATATCAACTACATAAAATATTATCGTTTAGTTATGTGGAATTACGTTGTTCGACTAAATTTTTTTACCACGGCAGTTGCAGATTTTACAGATAATGGATCTACAGACATCTCCCTCGTAGAATCGAGGTATTGGAAATATATTCGGTCTCCAGGAAACCATAAAGCTCCCGTCTCGTCGCATACAGCATTATTAACAGTGGCGTGCCTACCTCAATTTCCCAACTGGAATATAAATTAGCTTTAGTCTCATGAAAATTAAGCCCTAAAACTTTAATATCCTTTATAATTTACAAATTGCAGTTTCGGAGGTTCTTGATATATTATGTTAATTAAACTTAAAATTAGTTTTAACGCTAATTATTTAAATAATTCTCGGTATTTACGACATAAAATTATTATTTTTTAAACTTTGTGAAGCGAGTTAGATACTTTTAATAGTTTACCAAAAAAAAAAAAATTTCTGTCATCAAATATTTTTATACATCAGTTTTCTAACTCGATATTATCGGTAGTTACGGAAATTATCTTTTTTTTTTAACAATTTTAGTAACTTTTACTAAATACAAGACATTAATTATAACATTTAGTGTCTATAAAATCCGGGAAATTGCTGGTCGTAAAATTATAATCTGCTTATTATTAAATTTACGACGAAGCACATCCTTGTCATCGCCGAGATACTAAGACTAATTAATTTGCATGGTAATTTAAGATTAGTTTTCGTGTTCACCTTTTTAGTTCAATTTACGGAAAATCTACGAAATTAATCTGTACTATTTTCAAATGTGAAAAACTTATATGTCCTATATAAGTTCTCTTGGTAATTAATATAGCATCTGTTATCTGCTGTTTTATGAATCATAAAGTTGATCTCCGTCATCTTAATATCATCAAAATTAATTAAAAACGCAATAAATTATCAGTTTAGGTCAAATAATGTTAAAATATAAAAATTAATTATTCCGATTGCTGCAAATAATCAAAATTCCTGGAACGTTTAGGTCAGCGACCATCGATCAACAAATTAAAAGACAAACAACGTACATATACTTAAGGAAACGATCGATAAAACAGTTTAAAAAAGATATTAATTAAGAGTTCGGCCCTTATAAATTATAATGTAATGTGGAAAAAATCAATCTTCAACGAGGGTTTATACGCTACAACGTTGAATACCGAAAAGCGCCATATCGTAAAACCGCTGTAAAAGTACGGAAGACGGAAGGATTTCCGTGTTCCTTCCCCATTATCCTCTAGAAAAATTGCCCTCTTTCAAAAGTTATATGCGGCCCGAAAATTGAAACAAACTAACAACCAAACGTCTATTATCCCGTCTTTGCCGGCACCGTTGTTTTAATAACAATCATTAAAAATTTAAAGTCGTCGTTTGCAACTTCGAAAATAGAATTAAAAATGTAATCTTGCTTTGCATCTGCCATTCTTTGCTTGAATACGCGGCACGTCAGTGCCCGCAGCCACAAACGCAAGATGCCCTTTGAAATACCTCATCTTTGTGTTATTGCATCTAGAGTAGCAAGAGTATTACCGAGATCTTTTTCAAAAAATTTCTTTGAGCTTTCGCAAAGTGAAGGCACTTAAGCATATCTGGTTCGCGTTTTTTTCTTTCATTTCTCCTACATTGGCACTTGTAAAGTCGACGTTCCGGTCGGCATGACTACGCAATACGACGGCGTTATTGCATAAAACTACACGCCTGAAAGATGACGCCGCCGCCTAACGTTAAACAGTGGCGTACGTGAGGGTTCGCCGGAGCGTACGGCGAGCACTTTATCCTCGAGTATCCTAATTAAAGGACTGGAGAGGCTAATTTATGTTCGCGACAAAAAATATAATTGAAACCGCGAAGGCTGCTTCGTTGCAATTTCCGTGGCTTTGTTAAACTTTAAATTATCGTGGCCGATTTTTCGAGAAGAAAAGTCGTTTTTAAAATAATTTTAAAACCTTTTCAATTTCGTATTATGAGATTATAACGTATTTTGGTTACTTTATGTATTTCCAGCATAAAACATGCATGAAATATAGAACCATAAAAGTTTATACACATATTATGTACCTACATATTTATTACCTATACGTTATTTACGATAGGTTCCAACACGTCAGTACTAATAGATTGTAGGTTTTTCTTTGCCAAGCCATTTGTACAGGTCTATCGTCGGTAAAATATGCCACGTTCAAAACTTTAAACTGAATAATACAAATATACAATTTAGTAACTTTTTATGCATGGCGTGCGTTGGAACCTATCGTGAATAACGTATAAGTACGGAAGATGAATGTAACTGATTACAACCATCTATGGTCAATTGTGTGGTTTTTAAATTGTTTGGAATTTAAATGTAGATAATAATTAGTTTATATTTTCATACTTACCATTAAATACTAATTAAAAGTTTATATTATCATTGCCTATTACAAGATTTACCTACAGATTTAAAGTACCTAATTTACGTTATTTTATGATCTCGATTGAAATTTATCTGGTGGCCATTATTAAAAAAGGGCCAAATTTGGTTTATATACAGGGTAATTGTAAATGTCCGAGGATTCTGATTTAGGCAACTTAATACATTGGTATTACTAATTCATGCAAAAAAATATCCCTAGAATTTCCAGTCGTACAGGAATAATTGAAACAAAAATTATTTTATAACCTATAAAATGCGTCGTAATCCTTACTTGTCAACGAAACAATAATATAGAATAGTTTTGAAAAGAACCGTTTTTGTGGAAAATCCAAGAAAATGTAAATAAATTTAAACAGAAAAAGTAAACACTACAAAAATACACGCAACGAACGGCAAAACTGTCAAGTAAACTTTAACGGTGCACCTAGTGAAAAACATAAAATCAGTGAATCTACTGATTTTAAAACTTCATTGAAAATTTATAAAATAAAATATCACTAAGTACTATTTAGACCATGGTATTACGATTTTGCAAAAGAAAACTTTAGTTTCGAATGTCGTCATCTGGGGGGAAACTGGCGCTGTACCCTGACAGTCGCCCAGTGACAGACAACAGACGTCATTAGGTACGCGGATATAAGCTTCAACATGAGTGACCTTTATGGCGACAAATTTCTAGGGATGTTATTAGGGCTATGTTACTAGATGATGACGTTTCATACAGAGCTGTTACCTCGTACAGTTCTAATAAACTGTAGTCTTTCTTAATATCTACCATTTAATATGTGTATAGAATATGTCACTTTCCAAACTTTAAACCGAATTACAAATAAACAATTTAGTAACTTTTTACTGATGACGCGAATCGCCAGGCCGCTTGGATAAGGTATACTTAACAATAACACCTATTGTCACCTATACGCTTTTATTTTCTTTCCTATGTCTGATTAACTCGCCATACAGCGCACCATATAGCGCCAGTTTCCCCCTTGGTGGCGTCGTTAGAAACGAAAAGGTTACTTTTGCGAAATCGCAATTCCATGGTCAGAATAGTATATATTCCAAATTTGGTCTTTTCGGCCCAACGGTTTTCTGCCTAACGCGCTCCAAACTCGCCCTGTTTAATTATGGCCACCCGATACATTAAAAATTACAATAAATATGTCCCCACATTTTTATTTAAAAATCTCTTCGAAACATTATGCATATATTCGCAGAATCTAAAACAAAAACCAAAAATAACACATAAAATGCATAACAAATTATAAAACCAAGAAGGTCATGTAAATAAAACAATATTTCTTTCTAAAAAAAAATGTGTTGTAATTCTCAGCATATGGGGATATACTCATTATCTTGTTATAAAATGCGTTTTCCAACGTTTTTCATAGCCATCGATATGAAAACCATAACTAAATTGCATACATTTTTATCTGTTGTGTAAAACCAGAATTTTTACATACTGCGGACAGCTGCCGGATTGTTTCTAAGTCGTTTCTATTAAATTTAATTTGACGCCAATCATGTAACTTAATTTCCCCTTTTGTTATTTCACAGCGACATAAAAATGCATGATACGAATAAAATTCATAAAATCTTATTCCATGATAAACAGGTCTCGTCTCATTAGTCATTCTCGGTCCATTTCTGGGCATGGGCTTTATTCCTCGATTTTTCTCGATTATGAGCTTCTCTAATCAATGTCAAACCGGCTGTTTTCTTAATATCGTCGGTTCAACGAATCGGTGGCCTTCCTCTGAATATTTGTCCCTCTTTGGTTATGGTTGCCATTTAAAATGTTATTTGACCATCTTCCATCTCGATATCTAGCTAACATACTCAACGACTATGCTAACTTCGATCGCATCATTTTTTTCAGACCCATACAGAAATCTGTCCAATTAATAAAATTATTCTTGTTTCGTAGCTAGTTAAAGTAGGTACTTACGCATATTCATCGACAAGTTCTTTTTCGGATAAATTTCAACTATACGGAATAAGATTTTTTGATAAAGTAAATTAACGCTTTTCACGGATACTCTTTTATTGGGCAAACAAAGGTTAAACTAATTAATCAACGTTTTCCATCGGTTTTGCGCGTTGCCAATAAATAGAAAATCTAATTTAACAATTCAGTTAATTATCTCTTTTGTAAATCCAACAATTCGCGATTCAGTTCGTAAATGATCCTGGGGTTTGATCCATATTGATTTGAAATCCGTATCGCTGTTTTATTTCCGTATTAGTCGATGGCGCTTCGTTTACTTACTTATGTGTACATTTCGCACCAAAATCGGACGCGCACAAAACTCCTCTAGCTAAAACCGAACAAAAAGCTTACGTAATTTGAAATCCCCCGGTATAAATTCGCGTCATTGTTTGGCTGGGGCGCGACATTGAGATGCAAAGCAGGCTTTGATCCTCGAAGGAGTGACGCGTTCTGACAGCTCTACAAAGCTGCTTCACGCATTTATTACACGGGATAAAAGCCTTTATGCCTACTTTATTCAAGGGTTACTGTGCCGGCAAGGTTTGCAGGGACTCCGCTATACTTTCACACGCAATTTTAAGAGACTTTTGATAACAGGAAAACTTTTTAGAATAGAATTTTATTGGGATGTAAACGAGACTTCTTTATTATATTATTAATACTTTTTACGAATTTTTTATAAACCTTTTTTTTTCATTTAATAAATTCTTTTATCGTCGTTTGCTCGCAATTTTGGCAGAACGTCTTAACCCTCACTTTTTGCGAAAACGAGTTATTCTGATTATCTTATGCATCTAACGTAAAACAACGACATAATCTGTTTAAATCTGGTAATAATATTTCGATTTTTTCAATCGATTTGTATCTCCATAAAACGTATCTGCTTGTAGCGCAGCTACAACACAAAATGTGCACTCCTGTAACATTTACATTTTGTGGGTTAAGACGTTCTGCCAAAATTGCATCGATATTAAAACGCATTAAAACGATAAATAAATATAAAAGATCGATTTTAAGGTTGTTTATGGGTATTCACAACTTCACCGGTGATCCGGCCACTGTCGGTAATCGGCCATAAATCACTTTGAAATAAAATAATTGCATAACTGCTTGTATAACTAGTATAGTAAGATCAATTTTTCAATTATAACCCCGATAATAACGGCAATACAAACTTTAGATGGATTCTTAAGTGAAGTACCTAAATATTTGAAAACAGTTTACCCACAGCGATGAAAATACCTTCAAAGTATTTATCGCACATTCGCTAATTTCTCAAAGTTAACTTTAATGTAAACTGGGCGACTTACGTTACACGTACCCATTAACTAAAATCTTAAATGTCGAAAATATTTTTCGACAGTGACGTAGGAATTATCGGTAATATTTCTCTTAAAACCGTCAATGCCAAGCTCCTCAAAAGCTTTCTACATTCAAACGTCACTCTATTCACAATAGGTAAGCGCATGAAAGGTTGAGATCGGCATCGCGCGGCGTTCGTTTTAATGAAAATTACAAGTAAAAAGAGGCAACTGCAAATGTGCGGCTGTAATTTATCATATCAAATTTATGCTAGAGATGAAGGATGTGGGACTCATTTTAACCGGGAATGATGGATGAGTATCTCACATGCGACACTAACTGATACAGCTTTATTTATGTGACACGAAATTTAGTCGCAGATGCGACCTAACGCAATTTTAGGAGCGCCACTAAAACGCTTCGGGAAATTTTATAATGAGAGATGCTGAATAAATGAGATTCTAAATAATTTTAATTGTGGCGCCTCGATACGTCTCCGATACAATTCCTTTGAAGTAAATTAATGAAAGGAAAATTTTGTTGCAAGAGGAAAACGAGCTTCTTAGGGAAGCCTTTCGTTTGATTAATGTTCGATCGTAAAAAATACCGTAAAAGAACTAATGCTTTTTAGAGCTTTTCGATGCTCGTAGAAAACAAAAATAGAACTTCAAAAAAATGAGGGCACTATTTCTCACGATTGAACAAGAACAGATAAGAGTTTCGTCTTCTATGATCTTTCTTTTTAATATTGTTAATAATATATTTAATTATTCTATTAAATGGATATGTGGATGAACTACCTCCAAGTGCTACACCCCTTTTAACTCTTCCGCACTCTGGACTATCCAAAACAACATCAACCCCATCCAGATCTTTCCAACCACCAGAGTCCGATAGGTGTTCCGCACCATTCCCTCCACATATCTTGGGCAGCCAAACGTGGGAACCCACGTGGCTCTCCTATCTTTAAACCAAAGGTAAGACCTTTAAAGATGGGTTAAACCCAAGTGGGTTTCCGCTTTTGGCTGTCCAAGATATGTGGAGGTAGTGAGTGCGGGCCACATATCAGACTGTGGCGACTGGAAAGATCTGGATGGGGTTGTTGTAGTTTTGGATGGTTCAAAATATGGGAGAGACAAAAGATTGGGGAGGGGGCACCTGAAGGTAGTTCATTCACATATCTATGTAATAAAATAATTAACAATCACGGTGAATGGAAAGAGGTAAGACAAAATAATATATTTATTATTAGGAATTATCAGATTTAACTTTAGTAGAAAACACCGTAATAAGTAATTAATACTAAATAAGTGGAAGGTAACTACCTACACAGAACAGCGAAAAGGCAATTATTCGCCGCCCTTCTTGATTCTCCTTCATTTTCTTCAACCTTTTTGTCCGTTAGTAGTTCTGTAAAAAATATAAATCATTCAACATTAGGACATTCACCTCGACCACCAACGTTCTTAAAAATATTTTACGTAAATTTCTGAATATGAAAACCTTCGATATTCGAGTTCGCGCTAATTTATCTTTTATTCGATTTCCTTTATTTGAGTCGATCGAATCTTCCTACGAATTTATGAGAACGAAATTACATTTATTTACACTTAGTCGCTTAATTAAATTTTCGTATTGGGATTTCGAATAAAATTTTATCTTATTTTAGGTGTTAAAAATGTATTTAGTTTTGTTTCCAAGAAACGTTACAACGAAGGTTTCGCGATAAATTTCTACTACTTCTTTTCACGCAAGACAACCCAAAGGTTTTTCCAGTTTTAGAAATATAATGTTGAGATACCATGCCTAGATACAATTTCATTTTTGTTCCCCTTTTCTTATCCCGTTTATGGGCCACTTGAGAACTTCGCAGTTATTTAGCATTATACGAGATTATATGGATGAAAACTAACGCGGTTTCTGAAAAAGTTTCTTGAAATTGCAATATTTGTTTAGTACCGAAACAAATAAATAATACGAGTACCCGATTCTAAAACTTTTAATCATATTTGGAATAATTAAGGCGAATGTGAACTAATTAAAAAGGATTTTAACATCGTTAAAAGATTTCGAGTATAGGATTAGAAATTTGAAAAGCATTAAGAATAATTTTAACAATTTGATAAAGTAACAAAATAAGATCAAAAGTTTCAAGAACATAATAATAATTTTTGTTAATTTGTTATTTTATTTATAAATATAAAACATTTACTTACTTTTCACTTATTTATAAATGAACGTAAATAGATTTAAAAAACTTAACAAGTACTTACTTATAAGTACCCTTACCCTTACCCTTACCCTTACCTTACCCTTATCCGATTTGAAACCGCGGATAGTAATGGACCACTTATGAGCCTCAGATTTTGCACATAACAAAATTGAAACAGGAAAAATCAAAGAAGAAATGCTCTGTTATACGTACCTACACGGGTACACGGTACCCTCTAACATAAATTCGCTTTAAAGCGGTGTTTACACTAGTGCGGAACCACGGCTGAAAACAGGCGTAAAAATGCGTCGCAAGGTAGTCACACATTTATTTATTCATCGAATTTAAATGCAAGGAGTAATATAAATACGTCTGACTATCTATCTAATGTAAACACCTCTTTAGACTAAGGACACATAAAGGTTCGATCGTGTATTTCATTTCTTATAGTAGAATAGCAAGTAGTGGAATAGCAAATGCCATTCGTGCCAATTAGACATGAAACGCACGCCTGAAACTGGTGTATGTGTCCATAGTCTTAAGGGCTCAAAATTCCCTGAAATGCACGTGATTAGTTCATCATCACAACGTTCATTCGCCGGTTCGAATATAGTAAAATAAGCGTATTTCGACAAGTTTTGTATACTTCAACCGACACTCAACTGTTTCGCACATTTTTTTTGAATCGCGGATAAATGCAACCGCGGATACCGACGCCGCAGATACGGCACGGCGAGCTTACTGTAATATAAAGTTATTGTATAATAAAAAAACGAACGTACTTAAAACAAAAAAAGAATGCAATCTATTTATCAAAACTCTACCTGAATCCGAAGTCGCAATTTTAAATTTCCTGAAAAATCTCAGAAACATACAATACGTATTGATTTCAGAATTAATACTAAACTGTTTAAGTTCTTTGAAAATCTTCAGTACATCATTTGTTAAACGAATGCAAGTCTATATGAATCAGAAAAATGGTCAAATTAAGGCATTTAAGGCATTTTTAATTTTGCATTAGTTTCATCTGTTATTTTCAACGTTCTATAAAACACGAGTTAATGGACATTTTTCAGCTAAAAACTTAAATTGTCCATTGGTTGGTTTTTTATTGGAGTTAAAAATAATTGTTGGATGTTAAATAATTGTTGTGAAATTTATTTCTTAGGTAGACACACTTGAAAATATAAACAGACAAACGTTACAATTAAGTATCTATCTATAATTATTTTTGTTTATTTTTTTTTGTAAGTTACTATAATCTTAAAATATCTATTCAGTTCGTATCGTGATTCAGTTTTTCATTTTTTTTTTCTGATTAGTCAAGAATCTTATATTTTTATCTGAGAATATAAATATATTGATGAATTTGTTTTTTCAATAATATTTATTGGCAACTTTAGTAATTTCTGTCCGCTATTTGTAATAAATGTGAGAATATAGTGTAGATAAACTACATGGTATAATAACTAACTAAATAGTAGTTATTGTTGTACCATGAGTAAATTAAAATCAAGTAAATGACCTTGTTTAACTTACAGGTTCTATAAACTGAAGCGTTTAGAAACTTTTAACTTGACAATCTTTCTATCTTTTATCTTCCTATTCTCGAACGCCGTTGCCTCCCAATATTGAATTAAAAAATGTACACAAAGTTTGTTTGTTTATCTAGCGCTTTAAAAACTTTAGTTTTGTGTACATTTTACGATCAACAATTTTTTCTACGAAGGTAAATTGTCTAAATATGCATGAATGTTTCCTTGTTTTGGTTTTTTATACGTAATAAATAATTATTATTGATCCTTTTATTTGGAATTATCAAAAAGTATATATAAGTTATAATTATTTTTTGAATTGCTATCAAATGATAATTTTAATGTGTTGTGGGACTAAACTATACAGTAATAACAATGATAATTACGGTAATTTTTTTAGACTTACACAAATATGGTCAATAATTAAACGGTTAGAATTAAGCAATTTCGTGCATCAAAAATTTAAAAAAACCACGACCAATATTTGATTGCTAATAAAACTTCTAGAATCTATACTGATTATTTATCTATACTTTTTATGTAACATATACCGGGCGATTCAGCCAACTCAACAGCTTTTAGAGATATAAAAATGAATTTTGTATAAGTAAATTTTGGGTTAAACACCTATTATCAACAACTTTAAACACTATTATACCACTTCCGGTTTCATCGGAAATGAAGTCAATTTTATTATTTTAAATAAAACGCTATATATCTTCGAGTTTATTAAATAATTTTTTTTTCTCTTTTCAACGACATAAACATTGTCGTTTCTATTTCATCGCCTTCTTATAAGAACTAACAAAATCTGATAATTAATTGAATAATCCAATTATCGAAGCAAAAAGATGAAATCTGACAATATTTGTCCAATATTTGTCTTTGTTTTACTATGACAGATACCCAGAGATTCAGTATTTATTTTAAATTTAATTTTGATAAGTATAGGCATAGTAAAAAAGTATGACAATGTTTATATCGTTAAAAAAAAGAAACAAACGTTTATTTAATAAGTTAAAAATATTTCGTTGTGGGCATGTATTTAAAAAAATACATTTGCCTTAATTTTAGGCGAAACTGAAAGCGATAAGAGTGTTTAAATTCAGAAAAATAGTTTATCGATTTTTAACTTTTGTAATTGACATATTTTTACTTTTACTTTTGCATACTTTTGTATGCAATATTTTAAACTTTTTCAATGTTTCAATATTGAAATAATACTGTTTACAAAACTGTTTCAATAAAATTGACTTCATTTCTGGTGAAATCGGAAGTGATATAATATGGTTCATAAAATCGAAGAAAATAAATTTTTAACCCAAATTTATCTACTTATACAAAAATTCATTTTTAGCTTGAGATAGGTTGACTCAATCACTCGGTATATTTTCTCCGTTATAACTTTTCAGTATTATTGCTGCACAGGTGCCTATCTGAAAAGCTGACTGAGAACTAAAATTTCATGTGCTAACAAGGAATCTTAATCCTTCAGTGGTCGTATGGATCACGTTCGTGATCCAATTTATTGAAATAAGTTGTGCTTATGTTAGAATTAGGCGTCAACTTTTTTAAGCTTTTTCTCATAATATTCCTTGGTGTATCCACATACAAGTTAATCGTGACAAATTTGTTTTAAATTATGCGATACATGTCCTCTTTCAGAATAATCTTTCTGTTAGGATTTGCACTTTACTAAAACAGAATGAAAACCAAAGATTTTTGGTAATTTTATTCTAGACATAACAACTTTATATGTTTTGATGTTTATCGCATATACAATGTATTTACAATGTCATAATGAGAAAACACTTAAAAAATGTTTAAAAATAAAACTAAAAATAAATAAATATACATATATAAAAATTCGCTATTTTATATTGTATTTTTAAAGTTTTGTCATTTTTGAGTTAGGGGGGGAGGGGCGTATATTAGACACTTACCACGTGTGCTTTATACCCTTGATACGACGCACAGTGGGGCGAGATACTGTAAAACGTGGCAGAAACTATTTTGATTTATGGAACTGTTTTAATTATTTGGTATACATTTAGATTGAATAAATATAGATCATTTATAATATTTTACAAGTTTTATTTTAAAAATAAATGTAGATAAAGGGCTTAAAAAAGTTAAAATAAAAATACCCCGCAATAATTGTATCTTATAGAAAATATGATCTCGTGACATTGATTGGTTATCACATATGTTGTAATTTAGGACCTGCCGAACAAAAAATGTAATACCTAAAAAATTATATACTGGTCAGTTTTTGAACTACAGTCAAACATGAGCTGTGATGGGCGAGTAGATATTTTTTGAGAACAATGTTTTTTGAATATTTCATAGTAAACCATTATTTTTATTGATCACAAGAGAAATTTCATAAATATTTTTTATACATATAAATTCATATATAGGGTGTCTCTGAAATTGGGTTTACAATAGGGGTAGGTACCTACCTATACTGAACTAAAAATTTCATCGCATTAGGAAAAAATGTATTGCTTGTAGAATATTCGACTTATTTTGAAAACAAAGTTTATCAAGCAAAAAAAATACATTTATTATATAACGAACGTACCCAAAAAACTAACTTACTAAAAAAATCAAAAATATTACTGCAATTAAACTGTTCAAAAACTTTCACAAAACAAACTCTTATAAAATCTTCGTAAATAATTTTAAAAATAAATTAATAATTGAATAAAAGATGGCCTAATAAAAGAAAACAGAGAAATCAGAAAATGTTTCTACTTCTTCATTAGGTAGACTATTCAGGTATCTTTTTCTATTGTAATTAAACTATTCTAATCGTAAAATTAAAATAAAATTACAGTTACAATAGAAAAAAGTGTAGTTTAGTCGTCTGATGAAAAAGAAACACTTTTTGTTTCCTCTTCTTCGAGAGACGATTCATCTGTATATCGAAAAATATTTGTTTCCCCGAGCATATATAAAACATCTGTATAAAATTGCTTCAACTTTTTTTGTGGGAAATTAAACAGTTTACTAATTCAGCGATTTTAGAACACTGACAAAAAGCATGTAAAATTTTTGAAGTTTTTCGGCTTTCTACTTCTTCTACAATTGAAGATGAATAGGGAAGAATGAAAAGTTACTTTAAAATATTCGAAATATCGGTCGAAGTTTACTTAAATTATTTTGCAATAAACACAGAGTCGGCCGTAAGCTTTGTCTTATAGGCCATTATCTTCTAATGTCGCAAAAAGTCGCAGTATTTGTTTTTATTATGCAGTAGCTGTATGTATTAGCTATACTTCTATGTAAAAAAAGTAACCTGATACAGCTTGATAGTAAATTAAAAGTCAACGATAAGTTGATTTAGTGACATGAAGGAAATGAAATTTAGTTACAAAAATAGCTTAATTATAATAAACAAAATTAGGCACGTTAATGAACAGTAATTTATTAAATAAATTTATGTACCTGTAGACTTTGCATCCACCTCGATTTCGATTCACTTTTGTATTAATTATCTATATAAAACTAAACGAAGAACAGAACAACTATTTTGACGTGTAATAAACAATTCATACGAGTTTATCTGAATTGCCAGTTCTGCCTGTATTACACGGAAATATGCGATGATAACAGTAATTGCTTAATCGTATAACATCCATAAATGATTAAGCTATTATAAAATATTAGTTTAAATAAGTAAATATGATATTTCAATTTTTGACTTTCTGCCACGTTTTAAGATATTCCGCCCTGCTGTGCGACGTTGCCAATGTACATATTTAAAAATGTTAATTTTCTAATTATTGGTAAGTATTATTTATAAATTATTCAAATACGGTTAAAAAAACACTTTAAGGTTAAATATCTATTTAACTAAAATATTTATTTATGAACCGTCTGAAATATTTTGCCAGGGGCCGAGCGCACCCCAGATGCGTCCAGAACAGCGTATATGTCATCACACATACACTACGTCTTGCATTACGACTTAGAACTGTACAGGTAAAACTTAAGGCAAGTATGAGTGTTTGTGCCGGTCTTTAAAGCTAAAAGGAAATAATTAAACATTTATTTTTCACAAACTTAACCAATATCAAATATAATAACTAAACGAAGAAAAAAGTCATTTAAAAATGATTAATCACAAACTAAGTGTATCTACTTAATTTTTTTCAGCATAGGTATCAAATTTTATACATACAACATAGCAAACACTTATTTAGTGTTCACTTAGCTGACGAGAGTTAGCTCTCAAGCAAGTACTTCACTGTATAGTGTAGGTAATTAATTGATGTTGCTTTAACGCTGCTACCTAAAAATGTTAGTAGCTTCAACGTCAACTCTAAACATATTTCAAGTTTATTTTTGTACTACGCGATAACTTTTAAATGCAACTGATATTTGTCGATACTTAGTTATCTGAAACTGATGCGTTGATTGCACCGAAAAGGGTTAGGGTTATTTCTGTATTTTCATGAAGTTCACCCTTGATATACAGACGGGGTTGACGCCGTGTGATGGACTGGGGTTTGTCACGCAAATTGTTCATGCGCCCCTGTGGTTACGAATGCAGCCCTCGGATTTTCATTTTGATCCTCCGTTTTGGTAATATAACCGGCGAATATTGAATTTGTACCGAACAAAAATCGTCTGTTACAGTCGTGTTAAAGATTTTTTCGCGGAACGCGACGAGATTTCCTAAAAATTACTACAATTAGGTGACTATGGTATTTTAGAGAAAACTCGATTTTGTTTTCGAACGAAAGATGTAGGTAACTGACGAAAATTATGCAAGTGTCATCGTTCATAAATCAATAATTAATCTATAAGGCTGGAATGTGCTTTGAAATGAAAATTTACGAGCTTCGCGCCAACGGAGGGTTAAACTTTTAAGCTACGTTTTTCATTTTATAGGTTATTTATTTGCACCGGTGATTAATAGAGAATAGTCACCCCTGCATGCTCATTTTCACTCGGTAATGGAACGGTTATGAATTCCACGAAGAATACATTTTTAAAATCCTTATCCATTATTGTGAAATGATTGATTGGATTGGTCGTTCATTTCCGTTTTGTATTTTATGCACGCTAGAACGCCATTACCGTTTATGAAATTTTTATAACTCAATAATTGTATTGCCTACTTGTAATATTTTCCATTATTTATTGTTAATGTTTTTATAACATTAGATTGTAAACTTAAAAATAATAACATTGTAACGTTATAATTTAAAATCAGTTATATTAGAATTTAAAGCTTTATTTACGATTTGTTCAAAAAAATATATGGGCGTGTCATAGATATTGTATACAATCTACCTGTATGCGATACAGGTAGATTTTGTCACTATCTAGATCGCAGTATTTAATGTTTTAGTCTCTGCATTACTGTTTGTCGTAACGAGTGCAAAGCTTACATGACATTTCGCGGATGCATTTTGAGATTCTCATCCAACTAGACACGCATGTTGATTACACAAACCATATGATGTTTAAACAGTTTTATTGATGATCATTGATCGTGCTTGATTAAAAAATGATTGTCGCATCATTGTGGAAACAGTAAAATACCCAAAGAAATTCCGTATCTACATACGATTGCTTCTCTGAAAATAGTTTTGTATCATTAACTTTATTCACTGGAACATTTACAACAAGTGGAATGGTGCCTTTATATCAGAAGTGTCTATTGTGGTCTACGAAAAAGCTCTTTGGAGTAAACAGTTGATACAAATTGAGCATATAAATGAGTGAATAGCGAAACGCGAACACATCGATCGTTTAGATTAACTTTCACAGTTCCTGCATGTCAGTTCAATCGAGACTGTGTGGTCATAATTATATGAAGTGGCAGTATAAGGAAAGAAAATAATACACAATAAAACACATTTAAAATGCTTTCTAAAAACAAATTGAGCAAATTCAACCAGGTACGTTAGTAAATTGATTACAAATTGTACTAGAAAATATTAAACAATTCTGAATTTTGAAGGGTACTGAACAACGTATATTGAACAACGTTAAAACGTGAATAGCACACACGTTTTTAGTCTTTGTTACTATTAATGGACGAAACGTTTTCAATAAAACGTTTTATGAAGCTATACCAGATCGAGTTTTTTTGAACAGAGTAGGTTTCAGTTTGAGCGATTCATTTATTTATTTTATTAATACGTATATACAGGCAACAATGACGAAATAGTACAAAAAAAACATAAAATTTTCAATTTTTTCTACGCATTTCAATACTATTATCAGTATTAACCAATAAGTATTTTTTTTTTAATTTTATTTTTACTAATTCAACAAATTAATGTTAGGTATACATAGTATTTATAGATAGTTACTTTATTTATAATTCATATTTTTCTGAGGTTAAATTGATATTTAAATATTAATGATGCAGTAGAAACGAAAAGAACATTATTATACTTTACTTACATAACTAAGTACTTCATTTATAAATCTGTTTTTATCTGATTGATCTATTTCTCTTACATCTTACCTACTTCTACAATAAAGAATTTTTATTCAGTTTTTAGAGACATTTTCGTTTGCTATTTCTCAGAAATTTAATTTCCGTTGATTAATTATTAACAATAGAGGCAGTAAAAATACTATCATAGTAGTGCGGTAAATATCGAAAAATAACAAGAATCGCCGATTCACATTATCTTATATCCATTTATTTATGTGCACATAAATAAATAATTGTACGAACTCTTCTATAAAAATTTTAATGACTTCTTATCAGTCTCATACGACTCGTGATTAAATATGTTCATATGTTAATACTTGAAAATAAACCGATATCGTTGTTTATACCTTCTTCGAAATTTAACGATAATTACCTACCAATTTCATTGTTTTTATTTTGATTGATTTTATTTTTATTTTGTTTTATTTGCTATTATTTAAACCACGTAAGTCCCAACATTCTCAGCACATTTTTTTAATAGCCCCTACACAAAATCGGGATGTTTGGTTCGGTCCGATCGTGTGTAGGGGCTATAAACGAACTGGTTTGTTCGTCATTTCCAACTGCAAACAGTACTGTGGAACATTATCGAGTAGGTATTAGCACATTAAAGATTATTGGTTCCAATTCGTCCAAGTTGCGTGGTTTTTTCGGTGTATTTTTTCCTTGGCCACCTTGAGAAAAATATTGCAAGAAATCGGAGCTGCTGGTCAGGGCTGCTAGTGAATCATTCGTGTGCACCACACTCGCCAATCAATTGATCTGGGAAAAGATCATGCAATCAATCGCGAACATTATTTGCAAAATGGAGGAGGTACGCTAACCTGCATAAACTGAAGACGATAATGCACTCTATAAAGCATACCTGTTTTGTCAATGAATACCTGGAAACAGAGGTCACCCGATCTAAACCCGCTGGAACATGCGTGAGATATGCTAGGGAGACACATTGCAGGCCGGTATTGTTCTTCTCGTTCCCTTCAAGAATTGCGTACCTACTGCATTGGTGCAAAAGTAGTACCTCGAGTATGGCATGCATTTCTAATTTACTTATTGCTTATTTACTTACGCCAAGTCGTGCCAATAACTGCGTACGTAAATCTAATTTTACTTTTTTCATTTCAGCCACGATCGTCGAGGTTTCGTGTTTTATTATCTTTTTCAGTTGTGTCGCACACATTCCTTGATAATGAATTCCTGCAGGATAAGATGTTTCTACTTGTATATGATATACCAATTCTGTGTTTTTTAACCATTTTTGTAAAATTAAATAGTGTACCCCTGTATTTCTAAAAAATTCTTTGAATATATGTACCTGTGTCCTATCATCAACATCTTCCTCGGTAGCAAACAGCTACTACGTTTTTATCGCTTGTAGTAACATATATATCACTGAAGCTATTAATTTTTAGATAAAGTTGGAGAAGTAGACGTAAAATTTAATAAACGAATACAATGATAGATATACAACGCACCAAAAAGCAAATTGTATGTTGTTTTCCACTTGAAATTGCCTGTAAATCTTTGTAACGATCTTTCTTTAGTTTTACAACAGGAAGATTGTAACTTATCCACAAAGTATAGGTATATTTGTTGATACAGCGCGCCTGACGTCTGTTTCCATAAACATATAAATCCGTCAACGGGCCATTCGGGCCTGTGCTTTGTCTCTCTTCGGAAAGCAAATCACTTGTCAGTCGGATGTAGAAATATTAATGGAATTCGTGTACTACTCTAATCGTGTGAATCATAGAAAACGTCGAATAAATTAAACGCGTTGTAGATACATTCATAGACTTGTGTTAGCAATTTTAAAACGCAAAATGCACCATTAAAGAATACGTAAAGCAAGCGTGAAATTTAATATTACCAAGAAAAATTGGAATAGCGCTCAAGCTTGAAACGCTTTTAGTTTTCCTTAATATCGTGTTATTTGTCAGGTGGTTGAAATATCCGTTATGTCTTTAAATGTTTGATTTATTTTATATCTCTTGCTTTGTTGCAGACCAACTATTCGTAACAACAGCTTTAATTGCACATCAATTTAAACGACAAAGAAGATAAAATTTTCCTCCAAATAACGCTGAAATTTGCCTCGGATTTCGACACTTATACAGGTTAGTTTTTTTTGTTTCTTATTATAATATATATTTGATAGTGGCACATTACAATTTTCAAACCTTAAAAGCTATTTAAGACCGAAATAAATAAAAAATTTAACGTTAACGCTCTGCATTTTTGTACTTTAATTAGTTACAACAATAGTATATTATATAACTAGTGCTGAAAGGCGAATATTTCGCGCGAGCGTGATAATTTGAGTCACGAGAAGAAATCGAGTTGATTTTTATTAACCATTTAAAATTGAATATATGTTAATTTGAACTTTGTTGCTAAAAATAAACGATACTATAACATAGTATTCCTCTCCTGAAACGTCCTGTATATTAGGAACCTATTTTAAATTAAAAGGAAGTTCTTAAATACTTGGGGGCATTTTTAAAGAACAATATACAGTTTTTAAAAATAATAAATCTTGGAACAATTAAAATAAAAATATTTATTTGTATATTTAAAATGGTTTTGGTTAAAACGTGGGTTTATTTATTTTGTTATACTGACATACATGTTAATTTACAAGCTATCTGTACAGACATTTAGTAAATGTTTTATTACTTGATAATATGTATATGGGTACGTATTAGAGCTCAATAAATGCTTTATGCATCTGCTTTAAATGTAAATATATATATTTTGCAGCTTACAAGAGGGGCTATATTTTCATACCAATATTATCTGATATTAAAATCGTAGTATCTGATACATAAACATGTTTTAGTTAAATATTAAGAACAAACGGCTTCGTTTATGCTCAAGTTATATTAGGAGTCCCACAAGGAAGTGTTTTTGGACCCATATTACACCTTATATAAACTTGTCGACATTTCCACTTCTAACAATACTGCCGTGGCAGCTTACGCAGATGATACGGCCATTATGGCCTCTCATCAGAATCCAGCCTTATTTAAATTAAAATGGTATTTTTCCGTCAGTGTAATTTTTGCGAATATATTTTAATGAATAGGTAGTTAAAATGTGAAAAGTGGATACATTTCAATTAAACCGCAAGTACCTACTTACCTAAATAAAATTCAGTAAGTAGGTGCTTACATGGGTAGATAAATTAAAACTCTGAAGTAACTACACGAATTAAATTTCGTCTTTCTCACAATTTATTTCATCTTAATCCGTCACCAACAAATACGGATAAATTGTTCTAATTATCGACATGTCAGACATAAATTCTTTTAACGTGTATTTCCGAAAAAGGTAATTTACGTTCTCAATAACAACCTTTTTTATAGTTCCATTAAAACTACCTAGTAGATGATAGTGAAACCAATAAGGGAGTCTACAATCTAACTGAAAGCTAGAAATTGCCGCACTTTCCACTATCGCGTTTTTAAATAGCTTCCATCCATTAAACTTCCCATGCAATGACTTCTACTTTAAAACGAAGATAAATAACGCACGAGTTTTACGCACCTTAAAAATTAAACGAAGGGCATCTTTCTATAAAATGTTTTAACGGGTAATTCGTCACCTCATAAAATAGGACACTCAATTCACTCGTATTTTTATGGACTGTCCGGTTACGACCGTAAAAAGTTTAACGACATCGTTACATCGCGGGTTTTACAAAAACTCGTAATTTTATATTGTGACGGTTAGTTGTCACATTTGCTCCACAACAATAGAAATTATGCATCAATTCGAACAAACGAATATAAATCTTTCCGAACGTCCAGAATAGCCAGCCATTGTCGATTGGTCGTAACCGCAACACATAGTTGAAATGTGAACCGAATATAAAGCGTCTTGAATGAATATACGCCATTCCCAAAATTTTCGTTCAATCTTGAATTAAGATATTGTTACGTTATTTAAACTAATTTTCAAATCGAGAATTATATTTAAAGACGTTACGGGAGAAAAACCACTCCAATTACGAAAACGAGGAAATGTAAATAATAGGGCCGCTTAAGCTGCATTTTAATGAATTTAAAGTAGAAAACGTCACGATTTTCCGGAACTCTTCCGGTATTTCAAATGCTCTCTATCTCGACCAAAAAGATTTACGAGACACCAAATTATCCCAAAGAGGAAATTACGAGCCACAGAAAATTGACTATTATATGGAAGCTGGAGAGCCGAGGTAAAATAAAAAATAATTATGCAGCAACGGCATGTTTAAATCTAGACGATCTTTTATGCTTCAAACATAATAATTATTAAAAGTAGATTAGGTATTCGTTCAAATATTAAGAGACTTATCGAATTAGTATTTGTAAAAAAAAAAGGAATCGACAAGTACGAGAAAAAAAGTATTTATACAGGGCGTTTCATTAGTAAATATACATACGTCAAATAAAGGACACCTAGGCCAGGGGTCGGCAACCTGAAGCTCGCGAGCCACATGCGGCTCTTTGGATGTGAAGCTGTGGCTCTAGTTATTTATGCGAGTACTATTTATTGTTGCTAAGAAAAATTTTGTGGCTCTTTAAAAACTTTGAAATTTTGTAAATTGTAATTTTTGGCTTTTCCGACTCAAAAGGTTGCCGACCCCTGACCTAGGCGATTCCAAATTACCTATAGTCGCTGGATTTCACGTACTTAATAGTCGAGATACAGAGTGTTCTATCGATTTTGCTCATTTCTTTCATAAGCCCTAGGTTTCGAACCACTCTGAATATCGCTTTCATTTTTGGTAGGCGTGTTTTGTTTTAATAGGGCAGTCGTCCAAGTGAAATAACCAAAATTGAAATCCAGGTCCGGCCTTAAAAAACAATAACGAACATTTGCACTCCCAAAACAACATTTTTAAAATTCGTTTAGATATTTGAAAAGAGCGGAAAATTACAAAAAAAAATTAAACATTTTTGAATTACACAGTATACATTTTGTAATTGCGCATTTATAATTAGAAAAATTTGTTGAATTTCCGCATTCTAGGTACCCACGTACTTATTTCTAAAATTTTATGATTTAAATTTATTAAGTAAGTTGAAACAACTGTTTATCCTATCGCAATTTGCCTTATTTCGTAACATTTATTTTGTCTGTATTATTCATAAATGCATTAAAATAAAAACAGATTTTCCGTAAGGTAAATTCACTAACAATAAAAGTTTTTGTTTAATAATTTGTATTTAAACTACAAAATTATATTTTTGTAAATTTTCTATCCCGAATTTTGTCATAAATTTACGTTTAAGTTTAAAACTGTTGTAGTTGTACTAAAATAAAATGCGCACTTACAAAAAGTATAAGGTCTAACTCAGTTTGTTTTGCTCTTTTAAAATATCTAACGAATTTTAAAAATGTTGATGGACAGGTACAAGAGTTTGTTATTGCTTTAAAGTCGGGTCTAAATATAAATTTTGGTTATTATACTAGACAGCTTTGTCACTGGAATAAAACACGTCTACCAAAAATAAAAACGATATTCGGAGTGGTTCAAAATTGAGGGCTTATAAAAAATGGACAAAATCGATAAAACACCCTGTACCTCGGTTATTAACAGTATATATCTGACGTGAAACCCAGTAACCATAGGTTTTATTTGGAATCGCCTAATGCCAGCACGTCTCCTTGTATTGGAGAGTTTCGTGTCAATCCGAGAATTAATCTTCAATCTCGAATCAATCCACGATTATTAGTACGGGCATAAGTGTCCTCTATTTACAGCTAGCGTATGTTCATTTACTTATGAAACACCCTGTATTAAAGAACAAGTTTTGTAAGGCTTGAAAAGGCATATAAAACGTGTACTTTAAGATTTTTTCTATTTTGCCCGTTTATGCCCTTTTAAATAAAAAAAATCGTAGGTATATTGAAAAAGGGAATTTTTGTTGTGGTTGGTGGTATGTCAATTTAATTCAAAATATTAAAGTTTTAGGTTAGGTTTATTAAGAATGTAACGTTTTAATGCTACCAACTTCCAAAAAATACTTTAATAATACTCGTTTAAATTTCATTATGAGTATTATAGACTTAAAATAGAAAAAGTTTTTAAACGTGTACTTTATACTATTTTTTCTATTTTACCCCTTTAAAATAAAAAAATCGTCTACGTATTATAAATTTAGAGAATTTCGTTGTGGTTGGTTATACCGATGATTATACGTCAATTTAATTCAAAATTAAAGTTTTGGGTTAGGTTTATGATACGATACGCAATTCGGTTTCATAATGAGTTCATTATAGAACGGAAAATAGAAAAAATAATCTAACAGGTAATATAAGAGCGTGTTCGACGAAATGTGTGTTGCCTATAAAATTTCGTGTTCTAGTACCAACTAAATTATTTAAAAGTCGTTTTTTAAACATTAACGAAATGGTAAATTAACGACTAAAATAATTATTTTGTAACGAACGTGAGCAAACATTAAATAAAATAAACACTTGGAAGAATATCTTAAAATAGAAATAACACTTTAAAAGCTCAAGTTTGACATTTTGCTGACTAATCAGTAAAATACCTTTAGAGATGAGTATAGATGTACTTGGTGGATGATAAATTAAGAACTCTTCGTGTTTTGAATTATAATTGACGTTTAGCTGACAGTGTGCAGCAAAGCAAACAGACTAATAACACTATTTTTTTAGCGTTAAAAGTCTTCCAAAATGAAATTTTCGTGTTCTATTGTATTTTAAATAATGCCTTTGTTTAAATAATACGCTACGCAGTGTTAAAATCTCTTTTTACTAAAATCTGAGAGTCGTTAGTTATGCAGCTTATGAAATTTAATATTTCTCGCAAATCTGTGTACTGTATAATTCGTGTTGACATTGATTATCGTTTGATAGTAAATTATAAGAGAACTGACATCTTAGGGTGCAATTAAGCACGGTCGCGTTACATTGATTACCGGAGGCGCTGATGTGAGTCGACGACCGACTGGTGCCGCGACGCCATTGGACTTTTTTGAATATCCAACTGATTAGAGATAAACACAAACGTCTCTACTAATTCTTTTAAATTACAAAAACACTTTCTTGTACATTAAATTAACTGTGAACGAAAATTAAAAGCGCTTTTTAAAACGTTATTTTTGTTTCAATCTTTTGTTTATGCGGGACGTCAATCAAGCTTATAAAAGTCAGGGATTAAATCCTAACGGCACCTGAACAAGTCTTTTAGTACTACTCAAATTATTTTAAGATATTGAAAATTCTCGGAGGAAATGAAATCGCAGGCGTTCGTTGTTTTTCTTATAACAACACATCGTAAGGGCGCATTTCTATACATCACTTGCCTGTTTGCTAAGCAGCTTATACTTATAGCGATTAAAAGAAGTGATTGTGAATGGGATTCTTGGTAAATGGTTTACCTGAAATGCTATTGTGGTTTAACAGCTGTCAGAGAAGATTAAACATTCTCGTATTCTCTCATAACAGTACGGACTTTCTATACCTCCAATATTGTTTTGTTTTTTTTTGCAATGCCGATTTTAAAATTATTTTCTTATTTCTTCAATTTATTTCGTCAATCTGTTTTTAATTAGTGTATCAAAGTTGAACTTGTGAGATCTAGAGAAAATTAACGATCGTTGCTTTGTAAACATATGGACATTGTAGTAAAAAAAGGGCTAATTACGCTAATCGTTTTTCTAAAATAAACTAATGATCACAAAACAAAAATACTTAGCTGGCGTTAAAGGGAAAACAGCCTTTCGAACTAGGATAAGGACAAAAAGGAAGAGAAATTGTCATTAATATTTCCGTTGAAACTATTAATCACCGTCACTTTGACATCATGATAACAAGTACAACCAAGACGCATCTTCTCATTAACACCAAGGCTGCTTCGGAATTTATTCTTAGTTCCCAACACTAATTTGACGACGGCTTAAAATATAGCGAGGGCGATTTGATCATTTTCGTCGAATTAAAAATGATATTATCGACGCATCGCGTCGTTTCGTGGTCGCGTGTATTATAGAATTATCCGCGATCTCGAAACAATTCGTTTTGAACCAATTCAGCGAAATGTTAAGTTCCAGGTGTCCTGGATCTCAACTGCTGCTGTCACGATTGTTGGTGGTCTACACCTCTTAGGATGTCACTCGAAATTAATTAATTAAGCTAAGAAACTAGTCTTCTCTTTCTAATAAAAGATGCTCATAATATTGTCACTGTTCCTGGGAATTATTACATCTGCATATTCCACTGATTAAGTGATGTAATTAATAAATAGTTATCTTGCCATGTGTAGGTACGCATTGCAGTCGAATAAGTTTAATTGTAACTATAATAACTTAATTTAGTTAGTTAGTCGAAAAATTTAATTCCATCTTAATTTTGATGTGGTGACGATAGTTTTTGTCGTCGTAATTATATTCAGGTCGAAAAAGTCCGGACACTTTTTTATGAATATATGAATCTATCCAGTTTTCATATCTTCTACATGCCTCCATCACACTTTGTTTCTTGATTTTGACGACAAAAAAATTATTAGTGCAAGCACGGAGTCGAGATAAACGGGCCGTTAGTGATTAATTTCGCCAAAATAGCATAGAGGTAACTAATAAAAGCACGCTAGGACACGGGTTCATTTATAAAAACTACCTGTTTCGGCCGTCTAAAATGCAAGTCACAAAACATCAAAAGTTTAACCGCCGTAAATGTTGTGCCACGGCAGTTATTCGCTCCATTAAAATATATAGAGCACAAGATTGTTTGTTAGGCTCTGGTATTTAGTTGGCTAATTCATCTTAATTTCCGACGTTCTGCTCGCTTTGTCAATGTCATTCTGGCTACCGTAGCGATGCCATCGTCTGGAAAGAAAAGAACCATGTGTCGCATAACTAAAACGTTCAGCTCCAGAGGTGGTAACTAAAATCCCGGATGCACTTTATTAATGCACACAAAAGTGGCATAAGAGAAACGCCAAGAATGTTAAAATTCGAATCGATTTTTGTAACAACACTTATGATTGAAAATAAGGTATCTCTCCTAATTTATCGTAATCCGACCGAGACCAGTCTGGGTGACGTGATTAGGTCTCAATCCTTATATAAGTAATCCTCTTATTGGATTAGAAAAGTCATTTAGGAAACCTATATGGAACATTCAATGTGTTCGACGTATCAAGATTTGATCTCCTCGAGGGAAACCCACATATGTAAGAGTCTGTCGAGAAAATAGTAAAAGCTCCCACACGGATAGATTTTGACGTCGTTGTACTAATATAATTTTTACTGGCAGTAAGTCAGTAAGTAATCTTCTCGTGTAAGTCAAGCTCTAAGTTTAAGAGCTGCCCGATATATATAAAACAAAAAAATATAAATTTAATTTTATGTTATTTACTACACTCAACTCTATTCCATTTTATGGTAAAAATGGATTTCTACCTTAAATATTGATTTATATCGACGCAGTTTTGTTTAAACGTTTTAACCTGCAAAAAGTAAATTTTACACGAGCGCACGTTTTGTGTTGTAGCGTAACTATTTAAGCAGATACCTTTTACGGAAATACAAAACGATTTTTCTGCTGAAAAAAATTGAAATATTGTTACCAGATTTTAACAAGATAGTCAGAATAACTCATTTTCGCAAAAAAGTGAAGGTTACGACGTTCTGCTAAAATAAATATTAAATACATACTGGGTTTCAACGTTATTTTGTAAAAACTTGTATCGCGATAAACTGAAAACGAAAAAGTAAAGCTGCTGATTAAAATTAAGTTAAGAATTAGGAGATTCCATTAAATCTTTTTCATTAAACTAACATCGTTAGCTAAAAACTGTGTTACATACTTTAGTAGACTATGCTAAAATGATCTACAACAAATAACATAAATCAATAGCGTTAATAAATATTTTAAAACGTTCGATCAGGAAAATGACAATGCCCGTGAGAGTAAATGTCCATTTGTAAATTATACAGCGCTTACGTAACGTAAACTACAAACAGCCGTAAACCGAGTGTTTATAACTAGAAAGACAATTAGTTTTCATTTTAACGCCGCAGGTGCATAAAATGAAGTAAATGTAGTGATTTTTGGACATATATAATTCATTGCAGGCCGTAAAATTTAACAGGATATAAAATACAAGTACCTATGTACGTCTCGGTGAAGGTTAAAATAAAATATAAGTTACGTGTATCTTGACGTTGCAAGTTTAATTTTTTCCTTTAATTTTTTTTATGTTTATGCATGTAGGTACCTATTTTGATTATAAATAAAAGTTTCTTTACATACTAGCATATAATTAGTTAAAAATAGTCATTTTTAATAGTCAATGGATGAAAAGTTATTTTAATATAGATACATACTTAGCTTTTTAAGAGCAGTATAAATAATTGTCGGTTATAACTACTATAAATACCAGAAACAAAAATTTTCGGCATATTTGTATTTACTTTATCGGCTTCCTTAATTAATAATAATCTATAGTTCTATGTGTAACAGATACCTATTAAATTAATTAAGGAATATCTAATATAACGATGTTAATTAAGTGAATCTACACATTTCTGTGTGGTAATTTACCATTTTTACTTTTTTGTTTATATCGGTTAATTGGCTAATTTTTGTTTTTTTCCATAGGCACCTACCACATTTATTTTAGGAAAGAACCTAAAAATTAATTATAATAGAATATTAATTTAAATCCAAATTAATTGAGATTATATTAACTCGTCGTTTAGAAATAAAGTTTTACGCACATTACGTTAGTTTCCTCCATCGGCGCCAAATGAATTTTAACTTATTGTATAATTAAATGCTAAAGTTCCAAATTAAGTGCTCTTACGGTTCGCGAAGAAATCGATTTGAATTGGTGGCCTGAGTTATCATTAAGCACGTTGACCTGTACTTTAGGTTACAGTTATTTTAGAGTTGTAATCTAGTAAGTATTTATAATAAATATATGATATTAAGGGCCGCGATATCAATTTCCTGATTTCCGTTTGTTCGAACAATCGTTCCCAAGGTAAATAATCAGTCAGATAAATTTATCGGGAGATGGATATCGCGGCCCTAAGTATATTTTACATTACAATTTACTTTAAAAATAGTGTTGTGTATTTCTTGCTAATACATAATGTGTTCAAAATTACGTAATTAAGTGTTGTGTTTAGGTGCCTGTAAAACAAACAAAATATGGATGTGGTAAATGGTTACTTTGAAAGTAGGTACCTTCACTAAAATTTATATTTAGAAATTTTAAATTTTATTTCCATTGAGTTTTTCTTGTGGATTTTCCATGGATTTTTCCGTGAATTTTCTTTCCCGGATTTTTCCTCGGGCTATTTCTTCTAAATTAGTTTTCGTTGTTATTTTGCAAAATTGAAACAACAACTAATTCAACATTTTTAAATTTTTTAAGTTCACTTATTTAAACGAAAATGTTAATGAAAATATGCGTGATTAACTAAAAGTTAACCTCGGTTTTTATATTTATGTAAATGATGGAATGCGTAGTTGCTTTTGATGATATACCGAGAGAGCATTTTTAACTTGAAACTACAAAATATCTAGAGAAATAATCACCGTATGAAAAAATGTTCTACTTTAAAAATTAACATTTTCGAGGAGGCCATTGGCGCTAAAATTTTCAATGAGAACCCCTACTTATTATTGCAGATTCGAATAAAACGTCGAAAATACGTAACGTTCGTCTGAAACGTTTTATCTAATTCGTGCAGATGACGCTACAGTCGGGGTGTATGTTTTCCCCGCACAACTCAGACCCCCTTTCATACGTATCTACATACTTAGCTATGTTTCTAATAAATGGTAATGCACTTAATTCTTATAATTTTTGTGTATTTTTAGAGCACCTAATTAGCACTTATTTATGCAATAGAGTAGGGGTGCAATAGGTGGGGAAGGTTAGCTTAATAAACGTTAAAGTTTCACAACGTACAAATGAATAAAATAAAATAAATCATTTTATGACTATTCAGACATAGAGGTTGCTCTATATTTGTAATAAAATGAGGAGTAGGTGCTACATTAATAGACACTCCGTATCAGTAAATCTCCTTGTTGAGCAGAAACGTGAAGGTACACTGAATCGACCTTCCGCTAAGATAATTAAAATTATGTGTCCTCACGTTAAATGACCACTACAGCATCCCTTAAAGTCATCGGCAATCAAAATTAATCTGATATTTCCAAATAAAATACTACTACTATGTAAGTATTAGGGTAGATTCGTCTATTTACGGCCCCTTACTTATTCGCGGCCTCAACGAATATTTTATTATGCAGTACTATATAGTAAAACGATAAAAAAGCAGTCGACTTGAAAAATACGAGCATAAGAATATCTGTTATTTAAACATTGCTTACTGTTTGTAATTCTATACTGAACGTTTTAGATATACGTTAGAACACATTAAAAAACAAGCATATTTAATCAAAATACCAACGAAATACGTTAAGCAGTCGAGTTAGCCCTTTAAAATTATAAATGATTTTTTTCTGCCGATGAACGTGGCAAGATAAGATATTGAGCAACAAAATATTACTTTACCCTCGTGCCATCATAAAACGACATTCTACGATGGAAAAGATAAGATTGTAATTCTAGAAAGTACGTTATATATTTAACTTCCAACTTCATGGTGGCAATCTTGTGATTTATCGTTATTCTATAAATCTAAAAATCCAAGTTCGAAACCTCTGCTTTTAGCTATTATTTGAAGATTATAATAGATTTAATATAGTTTTTATTAATCAATTGTTGTAATCGAATCTGTCTCTAAAGGAAAAACATTTTTAACACCACGGACCCACAGCGAAGATATCGTAAAACCGATATTTTTTTATAGTTGTCAGATTTATTAATTTCTTAACTAATAACATTCCACAACCGGTAATGCATTATATCCACGTTTATGACAACGTTGTCAAATTTTGTGCTTCTTACAATTCTTATTGTTAGTAATTAATTTTCAGTTTCTCATATTATCATTTGTCAAAATGGTTATTTAGGAATGCATTTGTAATTTATGCGGATACTTTTAGTTCTTCAAATTTAAATTGTACGTCTATGGCACTTTGACCCCAGGTGTCCAGCTGTTTTATAATTTCATACAAGTTTGGTTGTTTGTTTAAAAGAAGCCGACTCTCGGTCGTATTTTGTTTAATTGAATATTTTTAAATTTACCTCCGTTATGTAGTGAAGTTTATGATTAGTAATCGGTCGTTCATTTCTTGTTAGGGGAAGATGATGAAGTACTTTTCGAACGCAAAGGCCTCTTATATTTAAAAGTATCGGGTTTTAGACTCTCGACTCTCTGATGCTTGAAATTTTAATATTTAGGGTTTTAGACGTTAAAGACAAAGCAACCTAATAAGAGGTCGTATTTCATTTAATTTTATGGGGGCCGTTCTTCGGATAGTCGTACGTTTTCAGAAATTTAAGATCCAGTTCGGCAATAAAAATTATAGTAAAATCGTTATTTTGGAATATGTCAAAGAAGGTGTAGAATTCGTGTAGGATTTTATGTAAAACTGTCAGTTGGTGGTAGTTACGGCGGGCGTCTGCTCGAAACAGCACATTAAGCGTGTAATTGACCCTTTACGAACTGTTCATGTTACACAAACCACCGCTCAGATCGTATTTCATCGTGAGATTAAAATTAATAATTCCGTACTTCTAAAGGGAGAATCGTAAAACGTAAGTACATTTAATTTAGTTTTTACACGAACTTTTTTTAGAGAACTACTTTTTTTTAGCAGGTAGGTACCTATATGTTTTGTTTTAATCGGTTCAAATAGCACTGTTTTTTAAAATTAATGTTTTATTTCAGTTCTATAACCATACACGGTGTATATATATACAAATTCTTTTTCTGTTTTTACACGATTTTATCTGAAACTATTTTATCGTGTAAAAAGAGAATTAGGTGTAATTGTTTGAATTACTTTTGTCAAATGAGCATATTAGACATTTGAAAGTTTTTTTTGTTATTCTGTCATTCTGGTTTGACAATATTAAGTAGAACACGGCTTTAGAATCACAAGATTTTGATAATTATTAGTAATAGATTAGATTACTATTTATATATTTAGATTAGGTAAGAAACAATCTATATATGTAAGATCAATTATTTTCCCATTATAGCCCTTGTTATAATAGTAACGTAAAAAAAAGTAATGATAATAGTGTTCAGTTTATCCGATTTTCATGCTTATACACCAGACATTAAAAAGTTATAAACAAAAGTTAGTCGTGAACGTTGTCATTTTGAACATTTTCTTTGTGTAAAAGCAAAATGAACGCAAAAATTAAGAAAAAAGTGATCGTGTCAAACGGACTTTAAGCAAACCTCACATACTGTTCACTCACTGTACCTCACTGTTCTATCGTCCATAGCAATATTGTTGTGTTTTTCCGAAACACCCTGAGTGCATCTAAACTTGAATGTAAAATGGCCGACTTCTACTATCCGCATAATCACCGTATAATATCACATTATACAAATCAACATTGTAGTCTAAGAGCTGGTGACACGTTTTAGTACGTCATCGGGTAATGAATAAAGATGTATTCCCCGTGAAAATTGTGTAAAATACCTACTCGAAACGTGAAAAATTGCTCGTTTAATCCTGCATCGATGGTAATAAAAGGGTTTATTTGAGTTAATTTTTCTTTGTACATTTATACGACACATGGTAACGCGACGTGAGTTTACCCATTTTGTTTAGGGGTTAAACTGCGCCCGAACTCGTTCTGTTGTCACTCCTGTCGTGTTCGAAGCCGCGGCGATCCAATTTTAATCGAAATATTATGTTATAGGTAGTGATATTTTGTCGCAATCGAGCAATGAGACGAACTGTGCATGAAGTGAAAGCTTAAAGTCTCCCTTTTACGAATATGTGACGGTTGCCAGAGGCAGCCCGATTTTTAACGGTTGTAATTGAACTTTCCTTTGCGTGCTCCCGAGCACCCAATTTTCTAGCGTAAAGTTACATAGATTCTAGATATAATTAAAAGGTTTTCAGATTTTTCGATACAGTTAAAAATTAAAAAACTTAATTCTCTGAAAATTTTTGGGGTTATAAAGATTAGCGGTTGTGCACCCGCTGACTTCCCTAAGGTGATATCAAAAAACCTATTGCTTCATTTTAAAGACCTTTATTTATTACGTATGCATACCGAAAATCATTAAATTCAAACAGAAAATAAAAATGTTAAAAAAAAATTGATTAATTTTAATGTTTCAACTTTGGGGACGAATATCTCGACAGACGAGCGTCGGCGTCGTACGAAAAAGTTTGTAGAAACTTAAAGTTTTATTTTGACGTGTTCTACACGTCCCCGGAAGATTAAAACTCACATCTCATTACGACGTGACGTATAAATGAGCAAAAAAAATTAACCTAAATTAACCCTTTTATTTCCATCGGTACAGAATTAAAGGGGCGATCTTTGGCGTTTTAAATAGATATTTCACACATGTTTCATGGGAAATAAGTCTTTATTCGTTACCGGATGACGTACTAAAAAGTGTCATCGGTTCTCCTACTATTACATCAATTTTTTCATTTCAAAACATTTTTCTACAGTTTATTACGAAAAATTGTCATAATTTGATAAAGTATAAGATTTTGCAGAGATAGAATGCCGTTATAGGCACAATCACGAAAACAGTTCATTTTCCGACGATTTTTTTTAAATGAATTATAAGAAAACGAAATAATATTCATCAAAATTTCAAAATGTATGGTATAAATTACTGTTTTTAGAATGGCCGAAGGGTATTTTTAAGTAAAAAAAAATAATCGATTTCTGAGATTTTCAACGTTAAATCAGAGCAAAATTTGCTTGATCTTTACCATCGAAATAATCATATTTGTAACTTTCTATTTACAATATTTATAACCTCTAGTCATATCTACATTCTTTAACAACATAAATTTTCTTTTAAGTTACGATAAAATTAAGTGGTTTAGTAATCATTCATTTAAATAGCAAGTGGCTTAATTTTATCGCGAAAACAACGGTTCTGTGCATTCTTGGTCGCAAGAGACTATCACATATCGACTAAAAAGTGCCGAGTTTATTTCATCTGTGTTCGCTTAATATTTTTCCACGCGCCTTACCACGAATACTAAAGTTTCATCTGCGGCTTTATGATTTTGCGCCCATGCCCTTAAAAATTAAAAACGTAATTTTGAGATCCGCACACATATTAATATTATTCAAATTTTCATCCGTCAGCCGCTAAGTAATAGAAATTAACGCAAAAGAATCACGAATAAAGTTCATCCTTCTATAAAATACCTACTATTGTGTAGAAAATAAAAAACATATAACACTCGTTTGGTTTCGTTTAGTTTGTGGATGTGTTTTTTATCTAGAGAATAATTATAAAATTTAATACCTATGTCAGAGGCAAACCGGATACCACTTTTCACATTCAAAAGCCCCATTTCGATCATTAACACAACTGCAGGATCGTAATTTATGTCACACCAAACACTTATGAAATTAATTAAGGAATTTATTATTTCCGAACCCATCACATACTTACTATCTTACTACTATTATTTACTTCACGGTCGCATATTTTATTGTACGTAGCTATTAGTTGATTTTTTTAGTAAAATCGTGTTATAAAAATTAATAATTTCATAATATACAGGTAATATAAACTTTACATATTCTATTACCTACTTACTTATATGCGCTTACGTAATGTAGCGCATATAACAACATATAAAATTGTTACAAACGCATCATGTGAAGTCCGGAATTAATTCCCTTAAATTCTTAAACTTACAGGATTTTTATTTAATTCACATGTCGACCCTAAAGTTTCTAAAAATCAACTCTTCAGGTACTTACAAGCTGAACTTTTAAAAGTTGATTAACTAAAAATATCACTTCGTTAGCTATGCGTCGTAAATCACGAATGTCATAGGTCATAAAACTGTAATAAAACCGCACTTGATGTTAAGGAGTTTGGTTTAGTCTTGTGCGTGTAATAATTTTCATAATAAAATTTAAAAAAGTCTAAATTTAGTTCAAGGTGCCAATAGTCGGTTGTAGACGTCGGTGTATATAGAATGCATAAACGTTTTCAACAGGGGTGCGCTTTACTAAAGGGCGTTTCAAGTTACACTCGATAACAGAAAACAAAAAATATTTGTGTTAAAAGCATTATCGACTTCTGAGAAGGAATTAGAGCTTTTGAACATAGCGCGTTTAATTATTTTTGGATGACTGGAAATAGGTTTCCTGTAAATTCTTATTAATTTATTTTTTTAACAGAGATGGGTACCTTTTACCTTTTACGTTTAATACCTATTATATTCTGCACCTATACTTATACTACTTATACTTATTGTTTATTTTCATATTTGTATTACATACACGAATAATATGAACAATTTTTAAGTCATATTTTACATTATAGGTAATTACACAACGGGTGTCCAAAAAGTCTTCAGTCTTGTTTAACTGTGGAAAGATAAAGGCATGTCTTAGCTTAAATTATGTCATAAATTATTTCTTGTCGTGTTATAGTCATAAAATTATCCACTTAAACCAAGACATGCCTTTATCTTTCCACAGTTGACCAACACTAAAAGACTTTTTGGACACCCGTTATCGTTAGTATTATCATTTATATATACACGGTGAAGACAATCCTCACCAAAACGCCAAAAAGTAAAAAACATTTTTTTCCAAATAACATTTCGGTGTTTTTTCAAAAGTAAGGGTACTTTAATCTTGAACCGATTTCATATTTTTGTACGTCCCTCGTATACGAAAGGCTATTTGACGTGTGTATTTTAAATTTGGAACTATACAGAGATTTTTACAAAAAATATTTTTTTTTGAGAATTGCCGTTTGAGTTTTTTAACGTACAAGTTATACTTATATATCTGACGTTTTAAACGTAATAAATAAACATCTATGGTTGCAGCGGGATTAGAACCCGCAGTCGTGTTGACCTAGCAGAGCGATAGCTCTCTAGACCACCGCGTCTCCTTTCCCAATTTATATTAATATTATTTGCAAAAATATTTATTACATTTATAAAATAATATACAAATAATAAAATTTATATTAAACTATTTATACAACTATTGCTTTTCTTTTCTTGCCCTCTTTTGTAGTAATTGTTGATGACATGCCAAAATCCTTGCTGGTTCTCGGAAACAGATCTCTTGAAAGTTCAATAAATTTGCTTTACAATAATATTTAAAATTTAAATTTAACTTTTAACTTAATCTTGTTTTTAGGTAGAAATTCATATTCCTAGTAATACAGGGTCGAAACTAAAAGTTTTGTGTCTGGTCAATATTTTGCGGAAAAACCTAAGGTTATAATATAAATATTATTTGATGACACGGCGTGTCATATATTAATTTAAATGCGTTTTTAGGTGAAAATTGATATTCAAAGTGATACGAGGCCGACGCTAAAAGTTTTCTGTCGTGAAAAAATTTCTATAAAGTGGTTTTAAAACACATGGCGTTTACTTTCGAGATTCGTCATATGTTGAAATCGACATGTATTAACGTAATCGTTAATACATAATATGTGTTATCTATAGTTATGATATTTATAAAATTATATTATTTTCCCAATCGTTTGAAACATTTTTGTGCAAGGAATCATTTACACATAGGTAATTGAATAAAGTATAATAGAACAAAAAAGATCAAGTTGTTTTATCGTTTTTTTTGTTTATAGTCTGTTTGCAATTTTGTTTAAATGGATAAACAAATAGTACCTGGTTGGCATGCTCCTTTCGTTTTGTTTTAAAAATTTTAACGTGCCCGCCACTGCGTATGTACTTATAGCACATGTACTTACTTACATTAGTATATAATAAAAATTGTCAAACTATATCGCATTATTCTTACTAAATTATTCACAATATAGCACAGTTAGTTTTATAACAAAAACAAAAACAATTTAACAAAATTGAGTGCAAATTGACTACGGAAACAATTTTAGATTTTTGACACAACCGCCAATGCTGTTTTGTATTCAAAGCGGAAAGTAGTGAGAATTTGTGCATTACTGAAACAACGCAGGCGTCTCGGATTTCTTATGCAGACGTAAATAGAATTTGAACAAACACCAACTTAAAAACGTTTTTGAAGTGAAATTCGGCTTTTCCGAAATGTCACAGTAACGTAGTGATTAATTAATTAAAACAATAAGTCGACTTTTTCATAATATCCTTTATAATATTATAACAAAGTTATTCAATCGTCTTTGGTTTCGTCGGTTAAAAGCTATTGTTGCGTTTTCTGGTTAAAAAAAAAAGTTTTAACAAGTTCCACGATTATAACGAGGAGATAATTTATGACGGTTTAAATTTAATTTAATACCGAAATCGGAGCGAATTATGCGCCACCAATAAAATTTAAACTCGCGAATAATGCTGTAGTGGTAGTGTCGAGAGCCAAATTAAGTACTAAATTTTAAGCACCATCAAGCGATAATCTCCAATAGTTTGAAATTATTGCGATGCTGGAGTAAAATATTGCCCATAAAATAAAAGGGAAGGCAAACGATATTATTAAATAAGTTTATTCCCCTTAACGGACAGGCGCCCTTGTCCTATTGCGAATCGGATTTTCCACTTACATATCTCGCACAATAAAAGATAATGTTTGCAAATTTGTGGTTGTTTTCGGTTTATTCTAGTTCATTATTCTGAGTAAGTTATACTGGTATACGTTACCGTGTTTTCTTCAAACTAACATGTCGCATTAAAACAATTTATTAAACCTGTTTCGATGTTACAAATATACAGTAAGTATACCTATTTAAATATAGGTAGGTACCTATATTTTTAAGAATAACTTAATAATAATGTTATTTGCGTTGTTTAGTTCATTTAACTGTCATTTTTAATGCCAGCATATTACGGTAGTTAATTGTCTGATTTGAAATTGAATTATACGGGGTAGCTGTTATGTATGGAACCGAAACAATTTTAGAAAAGGTAAAATGTCTCAAAATAAGAGAAATTAAAAAAATCAAAAAACATTTAAAAAAATTAAAATTCTAAAATATATATTTTTTTAATACTTACGTAAAATGCAAACTAATACTGCTGCCGCTGGGACTGCCACTTGTCTGTAACAGACTATAAGACAAAATTAGAAACTTCTAAAGTTTTCTTTCGATTTCTTACCTTTTTCTCGTCATCGTTTTCCCTCTATCGCCAATTTCCAGCATAGATTCTTCCGTTTATTGCGAACTTGCATTATTACGTACCTATATGTATGCTTAATATTTCACTGTATTTCACCAACCACTATAATTGCGAAAACGCGCGTAAGATAAAATTTCGTTCGTGAAATTGGACCGTCGAATGTTTGAGGGAAACCCTAATCAAGACGCTAACTGAGTTCCTATCCAAGAGTCTAATCGAACTTAGTTGACAAAGAAAGATCCTACCTTTCTTCGTCGTATTAATCCTTTTTGTTTGTAATCATTTTAGAGAACACAACGCTCGCGTACTCACACGCAGAAAGGCCTTATAAACCGAACGAGCACTCCTCGCACATACGACGAATAATACGACGCCGTAATTTAAAATTCGAACTGCTGAAACAAGCACTATCGCTCTGTATCACTAACGCGAATAATCCGAAATTGTTTTGCCGGAATTCTATATATAAATGCATTCGAGTTTATACGTGGATATTAGGAAATCCCGCTTTTATTTTAAAAACATTCAGATCTTTGTTTGCCCTCCGATAAGTTATGTTTTATTAGTTGCTTTTATCGGTCGCATAAAAATGCGATTAAAATTTTATCTGGTTTATGGTTTGTAATAGGAAATTTTCAATGTTGAAGGGCTCACGAAAAGTTTTTAAATTAAAAATTTTAAATTAAAATGGCTAAAAGAAATTTTAATCAAACAGTATTTGTAAACAATTTTGAATACCTATTTAAAATTTTTAAGTGAAACAACTACTGTCACATACAATTAAAGCAAATGGTGACTGATCAATTTTTATTATTTATCAACTTTTCATAGAAATTAGTTTGTCGGCTTACAGTAGTGTAGTCCACCCTGTACAACATTTTTCTGGAGCAATTCAAGTTACTTCGCGAAAGTAAGTTTTCCTTCAATACAAAAAAGCCCCTACAATATTTTTTGTTAATTTTTGCAAACGCAATGGTACCTAGATTTAAAGTAGGTACAGTTAAGTTCATGTCATGTCCCGTCGCCTGTGCTAGTTTTTATTGTAAAAGCACCCGCCGAGATTAGTGGGGGGCAATTTTTGACCATTCGCTTACAAAACGTACATGCGAAAATGACGTGTAACAATATATATACTTCGTCCAAACCTATATGCAATCCACGTCATCAATAAAAGGGTTACTAGATGATGACGTTTCACACAGTGCTGTCACTTTGTACGTCGTATTTTGACAGTTCTAATAAGTTGTAGTCTTTCTTTATACCATCTAATACGTGCGCAGATAAATCATCTATAGAATATGTCACTTTCCAAACGTTAAACCGAATTACAAATAAACAATCTAGTAACTTTTTGTTGATGACGTGAATTGCATATAGGTTTGGATAGGCCATATCTATAGAAACTCATTGTTATGACGTCAATTGCGCATGTACGTTTTGTAAGCGAATGGTCAAAAATTGCCCCCCTCCCCAGTCCATTTTTATTTATTATCTTACGTGTCCCTTTTTACAATTCAAAAATAACTACTCTTTCATCGCTCGTTGGTCTGCGATCACATCTCGCACGACAAAACATATGAACTTGACTGTACATAATAAATAATTATCCGAATGAGATGGGTACGTAACGAACAATATTTTTCTATTTTTCACAATTGTTTTATTATGTAACTCCATATTTAAGTTTAAGATAACTAGATAGAAAAAAATCTTTCTAACAATTTATTAGAAAAATTCAAGATGATGGTCGCCTATCGCAATCAAAATATATTTTTTAAATCGTTCACACCTATACACACTTTATATCTTACTGTCGACTTGCTCACAAAATCATTTAAATCGATCAAATTAATGGTGCGCGTGTCACGGTAAATAGTAACTAACGATAAGACAAATAAATAATTTATTAAAGTAAAACTTGAACATCAAGGTGACGTTGTAGTGTCCGGCGAACGGCGCCGCATAATTGAATATTATTTATGTTATCTCCACCCTGTAACTGTCAAACAAGAGTAGAACTCGTTAGAACAATAACTTGTTAGGTGGCATTTCAAGCGAGACATTAACATATACTTATGCAATGTGGTTCCAACTGTTTTCGTTACAGAGGCGTCATACAGCCCAACCCTACACTTCAAGCCTTCGCAGTATTTGTACACTTTAGCATGTAAAATTATGCGTTATTAAACTTTAAAGTAGGCGTTCGTAGAACCTCATAAAGATACAATGCTAGACGACGCCGAGAAAGAGTTTTGAAAGTCACTCTGAAGAACCTATGAAATTTGGTATGGAAATTTTCAACGTGCACATCTACGAAAATTGAAATTCCACGGCGAAATTCAACGAAAAGACTTATAGGTAAATAAATCAAATAAGAGACGCGGTAGCTAAAGATGAATTTTCTAAATATTAGGAGCTTGTGTTTTTTTCGCAACGGTTTCGCTGCTGTGATTTAGGTTTATGAGAATTATTATCGTAGACGTTCATATTTTTTATTTAAAACAAAATGAGTTATTCCGTGATAAAAGTAAAAGCTGGTTGTATAGACACTATTTAACTTATACAAGACCAAGGAACGTGTTCGAACCAAGGGGGGCGAGTTTTTGATGTATGCGTTCTTCGTGGTGTACACAAACATTTATCATATCTGTATAATATTAAATACAGGTATGAATGGCCCGTGACAACTCTTTATTCCTCGATATCATCACGAGACGCAACTTTGCCTACGACATTTTCACGTTCATTTGACACATTTATCTTTTGAACGGAATGTTTAAATTCCGCCAATTTTTTGGCGTTTCATAAAAACGACACCACTATTCGAGTTTCTTTGTGTCGCATCTTTATAAGGCGACTTTTTGATTTATTGAAACAATTTGCTATTGAGGTTTTAACTAACACGAAACTCGGACCACCAAATATTTTGCAGCATTCCTTCAAACGATCGGATCGTGCCCGGAAGGGAAATCGCTCGATTTAGTAGACGTTTAGATAATTTATAGCGCGACTTCTTTAAAAAATAAATTACTCGCCGACAAATTATTATTATGCTAAATTAAAATACGTCAAAGTTTTTAAATCGTATTTATTTTCTCAATCTCATCGACGTACGAAATGGTAAATCTAAAAATCTTGTAAAACTAATAATTGTATCAAATAAGAACAAAAATATTAGAGTTATAAAAGTTGCGATATAAATGTGGTGGAAAACGGTCTCTTTATGCAAAGGTTCCTTCGCATCGCAGCCGTTCGTTGTTTGAAATCTACGATGTCTGTATATTTAATTTGAATAACGCCAAGAACTAGTTAACGCTTAGTAATTAAAATCAAAAACCTTAGAATTTTGTATTACGCATCTTAGCGTCGTAATGATGGTATCTTTCATATCTTTTCAACTCTGATATATTTATACATATGTATATTTTTTTGCTTTTTACACATATGAGATTTAAATTTAGTTATAAGGCCTTATTAACTGTAATAATTTTCTAATGTGTACCTATATCGCTGGACTATAGGTATATTGATAACAAAAATACTGAAACGCAAACTATTCCCAAAATTTCTAACAATTACATATCTACCTATCAGTATGACAAAAAATTATGACAGTAGATATGATCGATATCTATCAGTATTAGCATCGAAACAAAAGTTCCTACAAATAAGGTTGTTTGGTTTTAATGTATTTTGTTTTATTATACTATAATTTATAGTCACTTAGATTATTATAATAAATTTGTTTTTACATGGTATTATTGAAAATTCGTGTGCAGTCTCTACATATTATTTTCTTTCTATAAAAAGGCAATAGTTGTTCTTTTTGATGGGCTTTAATATGAATTAATTATCTTTATTATTGTTCTGCTGAATAAAAATTTGGAAATTTTTTTAAACCTTGTCCTCAAAATTTTGTACCTACCTTTTTATGCAAAGAAAACGTTTTTGCTACCACGTGGGAATATATTTAATGCTTCATTCAGATCGAAGTATGTTGTAGATACATTATTATGACGATAGTTAAACCTGATAAACTGCCCGATGAAGTCTCATTATTCAGGCCCCATTACCTTGTTGCCCGTGGTCTCGAAATGGTAACGCGTAGAGCTTAAAATTAAGTATAGAAAAATGCATTGGTTGCTTCGAAGAAATTCTAAGTTATCGTATACAACAAAATACTTTTGTATAAACAGACACTTAAACTGACATTGACGTACGTCGTCCACATCTGAAGCTTTACTAGCAAAAGCAATAACGGCGATCTTTACAGTAATCTGAAGATGGATACCGTTGACCACATTATCCCTAAATTTGCTATGCATCGGGAACAACGACTCGATCAACATGTGAATGTCGAGATTCTCCAGCTTCTAGATAATACACGCTTAATAAGACTCGATAGGGAAAAAAAACTTATCGAGTTAGTATTTTGTGTACCTACGCGTTAAATGTTTGTGTAATTAAATATGTACTTAGCGTCTAAGGAACTCTATTGAGTGCGAGTTTAGTTTTTAACTTTGTTTTGTAGTTAAGTTGAGACTGAACAAAATTATTGATCGATCGACTTCTTGATAAGATCGTAATAGTTGCAAGGAGAGTTTGATAAAAAAAAATATTAAAAAACGTGGGAATAACCCATAATAAAAACGAAACCGGGCGCAAAACGAAATGGAAACCATTTAGGTAATTTAAATTTTACAAACGTTAAAAATGTTGAGAAAAATAGGATGACGCAAACGTCTCAGTTCGTTGGACGGACTGTAAGTTTTTATCGCTGACGTTCATAGGTATAAAATTTGAAGGACCTACTAAGGACCATATTTGATTATGACATAATTTAATTTTAAAAATACCTACCTATATTTACCACGTGTGTCACATTTTGGGGAAATTCACTATCAATAAAATTTAGTTTTTAAGCAAAATATAAATAGTTATAGATACATAAATTTAAACAGAAAATGAATAAAACTTAACCCTAAGACCTCAACTACTAGGGTAAGGGAGAAACATAGGCAAGGTAATAAATATAATGTTTTTGAATGGACGAGGAAGAATCACTATTACAGTAAAATTTAATATTATATTTCTACTATCTATAAATTAAAAGCTATTTGTATCTATTTTCAACGATTTATATACTTCTGTGGTCGTCGCTATTTCAAACTCCCGCCATTTATTACAAATTTTAAATACACAGATGTCACGTAAACTAGAGAATTTATTTTAATTTACACTTGCTTAAAAATATATAAAATTCCAAAACTAATCCTCGGAAAATTCGAAAATTTGCCAAGCGATAAATCTCGATAATCCTTCTTCCAACGTCGAGGTATTTATCTAACGCGTACGTATTGATATTTTATAACCTTTTTTTTGAATTCCGAAAGCTTCGTATGAAGGTTTAAATTGTTCTTAGAGAAGCTTTATTTATTTAAGGAAATACTTAGAGACGTGCAAAAGAAATAACAAAGTAACTTCCATAATAGTACTTACAACGAGACACGACGGGAATTGCACCGTTTCGTTGCAGAACGGAGTTCCCTGAGGGATTTCTTTGTGTTGCAGCTGAGCAATTCCCAACTGAAAACTAAATTTAGTTCCTTAGCAATTTATATTTCGACTGCTTATGAAGAATCTTCTAGTTTCGCTCAAAAATTGACATTAACCTTCACGTCTATTTTCATGATATTGTTTTAGGCTTGCTGATAACATTTAAAATTAAGCATAATTCTATAAATCTGTAACAACTTGGAAACGATAACGTTATTTTAATTAAATAATTTAAAAGCATTAATTATTGTTTCGTGGCTTATGATTAATTGGTGTTTGTTGGCGTTCCGACTGATATGGATTGGAAATTATTCTAGTGCTGTTTGCATTGAAACTGGTAGCGGATCAACATATCAAACCCGTGTTCATGCCTACGTGCATAAGCGTAACCACGAGACTGCGACATTCTTCTGTCAGTCGCCATAATTCTCCATGACGGTTACACTAGAAAGTAACACACACAATCCCACTCAATTTGTTTTTACGAAGTTATACGGATACTGATTTGTAGTAGGTGTCCTCGTGCAAGAGCTTCGGATTGTCTGAAAAGTACCTATTTATGGAACGAAACAATATTTCGTCGGAGCAGATCAACTAATCACGTTAAAATTGCAGATTACAGATAACCGCGATATTTTTAAATTTGTACGAAACGTTCCGTGTCAACGAAAAATATTACGTACAATAAATCATCTGCATTGATTTACGCGGAAAAGCTATAAGCATTTGTCAGGTTGTTAAAGAAGTTATTTTTTATAGCACATACATAAATATCAATAAAGAAATTCTTTCGTGTTCCTGCGTAATCTGAAAATGTTAACGTAACTTGTTGTGCCGTTTACGAGGTAATCATTCAAACGTTTTCTGTAGTTATTTGAAAAATACACGTAGGAATTTAAAGAAAAAACGCGCAAAATTGGGGCAAAGAAAGAAAAGCTCTTATTTTAAGTCAAACCGTCATCACCCGATAAAAGTTTGGGCAATAATAAACCGCACAACCTGTCTTTTTCCTCTAGGTGAACTGGGGGTAATAAGGAACGTGGGTAATAACGGTCTAGCTGCTAAAAATTTCGAATTTGCCGCGTCAAGGAAGTCATAGCAAAAATGCATGCTCAATTTACAGAAGAGGATTCTTCAGCACGTGGTACGAATGTTAAAGTCTTGTCGTATGTTATCTGTCAAATAATTTGCTTCGCATTTTTTGACGTATCGTCAGTTGAAAGTCTACCGTTTAGCACAATGGATCTTTTACGAAAATGACAAATCTCCGACGATCGTTCTGCGAAAATTAAGGTCAGAGTTCGGTAGAAATCATCGCCCCATTGAAGGATGTGTTCGCAAGCTGATCAAAAAATTTGAAAAGACTGGTAGTGTCGTGGATCGCCTGACACTTGTCGTCTTCGTCCAGCGGTACGCAAAAGTGTGACCGAAGAGGTAGAAATGTCGATTCCAAGAAGACTTTAGCAACTTGGCTTGTCCTACGCCACTTTATGGCGAACATTGCACAAAGATCTTCACCTACAGTCAACGGACAATGGGCAGCGTAGCAGTTTCGCCGATTGGGTCTTGGAATGGTGATTTTTCAAGGAAAATCATTTTCAGCGATGAGACTCAAAACACCTTTTACTCAGAATTAGATAGGGAATTACTCTTAGAAGGGGAATAGTGGACAGACAAAAAAATTGAACTTGGTTATTTGTTATTGAAATCGGCAAATGTTTATTTGTATCTTTTTGAGTCGTGTGTCAAAAGAATAACTCCAATTAATAACAAGTAATTTGATCTCGTAGTTTTGTAGATAATTTAATGGTCTTATCCATTGTTCTCCTCACATCCCCTAATATAAAATTTAAATAAAATCCCAATTTAACAGAAATTATTAATTATCGGCATTCGTTCGCAGGTTTAACTTTTAATTAAAACGTCATAAGCAACATGTAAACGACGTCAGTGTTGATTTATTGTTCCTGTATTTCAACTGCTCACATCCAGAATTCAAATCCGCGCTGTAACTGAAAAACAATCAGCACGCGATTTCCGGTTGATGTTACCAATCTTATTTATAAATAATTACTTGCAAGTTATTCGTGACTTCACATCACCCTTTATTTTAAAATTAAAATGTTTCGTTGGTGTCTGGTATATAAGATTAAATTCGAATACAAATACCTATACCAGGATTAATCTTGAATTCAAAACGAGAAAACAAAACGTATAATAAATGCAAAGTAAATATGTTTTGACAATAGTGCGAGCAAACTGTTGCATTTTTAATATTATCTTAAACCAAAAAAAGTTGTTTAGCGACTTTCCGAATACATCGGGGTAGTAAATTGACGAGAAATTCCTATATACCTAATAAATAACGCAATTCCATAAAACGACCTGCTCAGAAAACGAACACCATGCCACCCGTAGAGCAACAATTTAGTTTACCTTTACGAACATGTAGTACCTACCTACAACAAGAATAAAATTCTTATAGAAACGTGTTTTGCCAACGTTAAATTCGAAATAAATATCAATTTAATATGCAATCCGTGGGATGTGTACGTGTTATTTATCGATTTTAAATGCTAAATATCAAATACCAAACAATAAAACGGCGAACTACGACATTTCGGATCAAAATTAAGTTATTATAAAACAAAGGTCGCGCCTAAATTACATCTACAAGTAGGTAATATAACAATCACTTTTATATCTTGAATATTTCGACTAGACTGTTTCGATAAATGTGGAACGTAAACGACACGTTGTTATCGTATGCCATTATTTTTAGTATAGTTTCAGATTATTCAATATCTCGTTTGGCAAAGCAGCAAAACAATTTTAAGCATAAAACGTTATTTATCGATAAAATAGATATCTTGTGTCATTGTTGCGACATTTATTCGTAAGTAGATACAAGTTATAGACTTTCAGTGTTTCCATATAATTTCCATTTAAACGATATCTATACATAGGATGTAAAAACATTTTCTTCGCCTTTCTTATTCCTGAAGCTTGGCAAACACGACACAAATTGTATAATTTACGTAAGTTACAAATTGTTGTAACTTATAAACAAAATACTGAAATTTTACATCAGTATTAAAAAAATCACTTATAAAACAATGAAAGTATTAAAGAACAAGATCGGGTTGATAAACAATGTAATTAAATATTGTAACGGACAAGACACAAAGATCGTCGCAAAGAACAACAATTTGGAGTGCGTAAAATGCATATTTCACTTCTGCCGAGTACTGAGTCCTAATAAAGATAAGAAACATTTTACTAACATATCGTACCTACCTACCTGTACTCTGATTGCTGAACAAATTTAATAATGAAATTATTAGATAAGGGTAATTGATGGCGTAGACAGTTGCGCAAAAGCAAGCTGCACACGTTTTCTTTCAAAATTTCAAAATGTACGAAAAGCTTTCACCGTACTTTTTTGGAATCTAATGCTTTTTTTTTAAAAAACGCCGAAACACGTCGATTTTATTTGCGAGGGGCGTAGTTTATTGTTATAAATTCGCCAATTTTCCACTAACTCTCTCAAAACTGGGAAACGGGGAAACCAATTCTTTTTATAATATATATAGGTGTACAACTTTGCTTCCGCCGTTTTGCAATAAATGGCTGTAGCGGTAAGTGGTAGTCGAAATAAATAGTTCGTAGCTGTCATACAATAAGGTTAGGTATTTGTAAATATAACGCCATCGAAATATTAGTCGATTTGTGTCTGCATCATAAAGTTATTCTCGATTAAACATGTCAGCTTACGAGCCAAATTCTCGTCATTTGCGGGAGGTTTTAATTTTCTGTTTTAATATGAAGAAATCTGCGGCTGAGGCTCATCGAATGCTCTCAAATACCTACGGTGAGGCCGCTATTAGTGAAAGAACGTGCCGAGAGTGGTTTCAACGCTACAAGAACGGTGATTTTGACGTCGAAGGCCGGCATGGCGGTGGAAGAGAGAAGGTTTTCGAAGATGCAGAATTGGAGGCATTACTTGAGCAAGACTCGTGTCAAACGCAACAAGAAGTGGCAGGATTTGTGGGAGTGACGCAACAAGCCATTTCAAAACGCCTGAAAGACATGGGAATGATTCAGAAACAAGGACATTGGGTGCCGTACGAGTTGAAGCCCAGAGATGTTGAACGGCGTTTGTTTGCTTGTGAACAGCTGCTTGCAAGGCAAAGACGGAAGGATTTCTGCATCGCATTGTGACTGGGGACGAAAATGGGTTCATTACGATAATCCCAAGCGCAGAAAATCATGGGGATATCCCGGCCATGCTTCCACGTCGACGACCAAACCGAATATTCACGGTTCCAAAGTCATGCTCTGTATTTGGTGGGACCAGCTCGGCGTAGTGTATTATGAGTTGTTAAACCCGACTGAAACAATCACAGGCGATCGTTATCGAACGCAATTAATGCGTTTGAGCCGAGCATTGAAAGACAAACGGCCGCAATACAACGAGAGACATGATAAAGTAATCTTACAGCATGACAATGCTCGACCCCATGTTGCGAAAGTGGTCAAGACATACTTGGAAACGTTGAAATGGGAAGTCCTACCCCACCCGCCGTATTCTCCAGACGTTGCTCCCTCGGACTATAACTTGTTTCGATCAATGGCACACGGCCTGGATGACCAGCACTTCCGATCTTATGAAGAAGTAAAAAATTGGATCGATTCGTGGATCGTTTCAAAAGATGACCAGTTTTTTCAACGCGGGATTCGTACGCTGCCCGAAAAATGGGAGAAAGTAGTGGCCAGCGATGGACAATACTTTGAATCATAAATGTATAACCAGTTTATTACAATAAAGCCTCGAATTTCCGAAAAAAACGGCGGAAGCAAAGTTGTACACCTAATATATATATATATATATATATATATATATATATATATATATATATATATATATATATATATATATATATATATATATATATAATATATATATATATATATATATATATATATATATATATATATATATATATATATATATATCGACGCAGTTTTTCCAGAAGGGCGTAACCCACAAAAAGTAAATTTTACAGGAGAGCATATTTTATATCGTCGCGTAGCTATAAGAAGATACGTTTCGCGGAAATACAAATCGATTTTTCCAGTGGAAAAAATCGAAATATTGTTGCTAGATTTTAACAGATGATGCCTTTCATTTAAATGCATAAGATAGTCAGAATAACTCATTTTCACAAAAAGTGTGGGTTACGCCCTTTTGGCAAAACATCATCGATACATTTAATATATTTCTTCCGTCCTAATGTATCATATTGGAACTACTTAAAACAAAGAAGAAATTAATATACGTATTTTAAATTATTTATTCAGGGTGATTCGAATTGCACGGCACTATTTTAGATGTGTGTTCTCTAGCACAAAATATAATCATATAATCATATGTCACAAATTAATTTATTATCGAGATATTGAAGGTTAAAGATAAATATCTAAAAGTCTGATGTTAATCAAATAGCCGTGGATAACAATTTCTTATCGTTTATTTGTTTAACAGGTTATTAAACATCTGTTAATTAGTATTAAACACTCTTTGTGTAAGTAACTAATCTGTGTTATTCTAAAACGCCCTGTACAAATAAAAATTGAATAAAAACATACATTTTTTTTATTTGGATGTTATTGCCACCATAAAAGAACGAAATTCCCGTTGATCGCGGAAGTTGCGTTTTGGACAAGATCGCGATGAATGACTTTTCGAGATCAACGGATCTAAAAAAAAAATAGATTTGAAAGATAAACAACACTTTATTAATGAAACAAATGATAATAATTAACAGGTAACAATAAACAAAATATTTTAACTGAATAAAACTGAAAAAACTATTCATTATTGTCGCGTTGCAAAAAAGAATCAAGTGTTCCTTGTTTTGTTTGTCTGCGTTTGTTTCGCAAAATTTTTTTAATATGAATCTACTACTAAATCGATCGCGATATAACGAATCCGCACTAAACGGGGGCGCGAAGAGCGGTTGTTACCTGTAATGCATGGTCGCCATGTACGTAAATTTAACGGCGGATCAAGAGCGCTGGGCTCGAAGTGATTCCGAGTTTGGAGTCAATTGTTCGAAGCTGTACATTTTTTCCTAAAGTAGTGACCGACATTTTTGTCGTAATACGTTGCATATACAGTGTGTTCGTTTGGTAAATTCCTGTGCTCCAACACCTCCGTGCACGAGATTTTTTACAGAAATCGCCGAAACACGGTAGTAATATTAGTGCGAGGGACATGTTTTTACATAAGTAACACGTTTTATTCAACCTTTTTAGTCTACCTTCAAGAGCCATTTTCTCAAAAATTTTAAATGGCAAGATCTCATTTGAAAGGTCTTTGTATTGCCTATACTTTTGTGTTTTGTTTTTTAAAATGCATTTAACAATACTTTTTGAGATATTAAGGAAGAAGTTTTGTTTTTTTAGGTAGGCATTTTGAATAGGTTCAAAATATATTGCTTGATAAACAACATTTTTACCGATGCTTCACCGATAACAACAATGATTGCATAATACATTTCCAGATAGATGGGCAAGTCAAAGAGATGCCACGGAGCGGCCAACTAGATCACAAGATTCTTACTCTTTTGGTTGTTTTTTTTTGTGAGTTCATTTAAAATTGATTGTTTATACCTACGACTCACAAATTTGTCAAAGAACAATCAATTCAAAAGATATTTTCCAGTTAGAAAACGATTTGAACGACATTTATATCATTGTTTATATTGCAAGACGAATGCTGTATCCACATGATAATCGAGATTTCTGAAAGCTTTTATTTTTTATTTTAATTTTATTCTCTTATTATTATTTCAAATAGTATAATAAAAAGTGAATGTTCGTGCTGACAAAAGGTAATCAAAAAGGGCAGTTTAATCGTTTAATATGTTTATGCTAACAACATCGTGGTTCTCTTAATGTTTATTGCACCAAACATTTTGCTTTATACTATTGTTTTAATTATAAACGTTAAACTAATTTTCTGAAAGTTTTCAGTGTCGTAAATTTACATTTTGATGAACAAGTATCTGTTTACGTATTCTCCTAATTCGTTAATTTTGAGAAGGCAGTCTCGAAGGAATAATCACTTTGATACAGTTATAACTTGCTTTAGGAATGAAAATACTAGTATAAAATATGGCCATGATTTGTGTAATACATAAAGCTTTTATTTATAATTAAAATCGTCAACAGTAATTTGAGAACTACCTATCAAATAATTTTAATTCTTTTATAAATTTTTATATAAAATGAAAATCATACACGCCTACCTTTCTTTCCAAATGCGTAAAAAAGATTTAGTTTTACACTTAATTGTATCGGTACCTAACATAAAAATCAAATTGCGCTAACGCTTCGAGAAAAAGTCTAGCCTGAAAATCGGGAAAGGCGTCGGCGAAGGAATAACGTTAAAAAATTTACTGCCAGCCATTTCATCGCCAGCTAAAATACCGAAAGAAAATTGTGTGAAAGCTTTAAGTTGATTGCACAGCTCTTTTGCACTTTTCGAAACACTTTTAACACTCACTTACCTATAACTATGTTAATTGAATCATTTAGGTACAGATTCCTGAAACTTGTTTGCAACCTATTTCTGCCGAGTATTGTTACGACTGGTATTTCCATAAAAATTTAACTACAACCATAAAACGTAAATGTTATTATACTTAAATCTAAAGATATCGGGAAGATTTGCAGCTTCTGCTTGCATCAACGTCTAAATAATAGCACTCGTATTTTTCTTTTGAAATTTATGGTCTTCCAGTGCATAGTTGCAGACTCGCAAGCGTGGTGGATACGCGATAGAATGTGTTATATGAGTTTCCATGAGATGAGATGTACCGGTGTAAGCTGCGTGCAGGCATCGAGGCCGTAAATCATACATAATAAATCAAGCATTTAATTGGGAGCCACGGCACCGTGGCTGGACGGACACCTGCGAGGACCGGTTTAGCGTTCTATGCCGAAACCTCGTTAGGAGGACCACTATGGTGACAATAATTGAAAAATGTCGCAATATAAATAATCTGGGAAAAGTTAACGTATTATCTATTAAGACACCGTTTAATTCGATTGTGAGATCGATTAAATCTGTTGACTAACTTCTAAATTTATTTCTAAAGGAAAGTTGAACTTCCGAAAAAGGCATCTACTAACCTAGAAATTGATTGAAATCGTGTTTTTTTCCTAAAATAAAGTCTTATATACGTATAAACCGTGTGATAATAATGCCACAAGTTCCCATAAATATTTTTTTGATTTTGGACACTTCAAAAGACAGTATTTTTTGGAAAACTAAAATTAACTTGATAGGGTTTCGAATTAATATTAGCACCCCAATAAAAATAAATACAAATACGACATATACTTAATATGTTTACACGAGTAACTTCTATTAAAGTCCAAAAATTCAAAATAAAAAATCTGAAAATTTAGATCACAGTAGTTTTCCACAATCGTGGAAATTCTCGTTTCATTTTTGTTGTTTGCTTAAAAACAAGATTATGTTACCTATATTTGAAGAAAAACGTTACATAATTTTGGGATAATATTAACTTTAAAATTTAGACTTCAAATTTTGTATTCGGGCTTTTTTTATGATTTTAAGCAACTTTTTTTATTAACAATTTTGTCGAAAATAAAGAAATAATGGCACTTATCTCCTGAAGCATTTTCATATGTTCTTAATTTATTAACACCCTATACATTTGATCTCAGATTTTTTATGGTAAACTCATTTTTTTAATAAGCAGAATTTTTTACAAAGAATGACTTCGTCGTAAACTTGTCAACTCCATCCGGGGACACTACAGATATATTATGTAGGAAAGTATGTATAATATTTCGATTGTTACATTATTACTTAAGAAAAAGATAGATCTTATACATTAAAAAATACATAATAAAAAAAGTATTTATATCTTACATACTTACGAAATAATGGAAAATAGAAACATAAGGAAAATAAACATACAAAAACTACTATATATATAAATTTGCACTTTCTTCATTGAAATGAGCTTTTTGAAATCCTCGCCTTTTACAACAGACTGCTAAATCACACTATACCTAAATGTGAGAAATATGCTAGGCATGCCATTTCGTAATTACCTACTTATAAAAAAGATCTTTTGCATTGAACTTTAAAGAATTGTAGAAATGTTTGCAAATTGACATAATTTAACTTCTTGATTTTCCATATTAATTGCGTCACATATTTTCAAGAATATTAGTAACCAAGATTAACTAATTAGAATCTTTTCTGAATTTTGTTATAGTTTAAGAACGCTATAACTATCTCAAAATAAATAGGTTTTTTAGTCTTAATTGAAGCCATTAATTTGGGTATCTTTTTCTAGTTGACAAACACACTACATTTTATAATACATTAGGCGCTAAACTAATTATAACTGTTACCTACCTATAATATTTTTCGAATTATTATTAGCACCCTAATAAAAATAAATAAAAGTACGACATATACTTAATATGTTTACACGCGTAACTTTTATTAAAGTCCAATAATTCTGCTTTATATCCTTGCTCGGGGCGTTAGTGTTCCTATTAAGGGTTTTTATGAGGCCTCTAATACGACCGTGCTGTATATAAGTTTTTAGGGCAACCGTATAATTTCAGGAAATGTTTATAGTATCAAAAACTTGACAAGAACTACTCTTCAAAAAGTTATTAATTATTGTAGTTACTTAAGTAATGAATTGTAAACTTGATTTGATACTAATGGCTAATAAACATATCGGTAAAATAGAACAATAGACTATAAAGAGGTACGACAAAATATAAAAAATTGTTTGTATCACGTCATAATTATTGTTTAATAAACGCCATATATTATGTTTTACCGTTTTCTTTAATTAATGGGTAGGTACATAATAAATTATGTATTACTAATACTTTACTGCAAAATGTATACATTTTTAACTATAGTATTTAATTAATCCAAGCGTAGGTACATATTTGCTAATCCGAATAATCTCCAGTCCCAATTATGTAATTCGTATTATCAAAGTTTTACTGTATCAACATTATATTTTTTAACGTTAGATAAGTTTTCACGAGTTCAATTTATTATTATTACCTGAATTTTATCGATGTTTATACGGTAAAACCCCATTTGTACGTTTGTCACTTATATGGTTTTAGCACTTGTATGCTATATGTTGAACGCTCTTTCGATTTTTCATATAAAATCATTCAACAATCGATCACTTCATTAAATAATTCTAGATTGGTTGTTTTTGGTTATTTGTGTAGTTCGATATATGTACTCATTTGTTTTAAATTACCGTTGTTTGATGTGTTCTTTTTCCATCATTTAAAAGTTAAAAATTCAGAAGAATTCACTTGTACGTACCTATTAGTTGTTAATTCCCACTTCAAAAACATATAAACGCAATCTTACATATAATTTTTTTAATTGGTAAAATTTCAATTCTAGAAATATTAAATTTTTAATAAATTATTTGACCAATAGATTGATTTGTTAATAATTGCGTGACCCGTTACAGTTGAGGTGTACTGGGGTTAATTTGCATAATTTTAATCTCCAGTATGAATGTTTTATTCGTATTTTTTTTGAAGTATTCGTAGTTCGAATGAATACCACACAATTTTTATTTGATTTTAACTTTTTAGTGTCAAAAAGTCTTCCGGAGTTTATTCACTTACCTAACGATGCGGAGGTTTTTTAAACACCATTAAGTTTTCGGTTACTTTTCAAAACCCGGAATAAATATCGTAGAAGTTGTCATCAAGATACCAATATCTTCAAAAACATGTTCTACTAGAATGTAAAAATATAATTTCCAAAATATACCGATATGAATTCGAAAACGTGACCTTCATTTTAAACAGATTGAACGTGACGAAGACGTACTATTCTGTTGTTTTTATCGACATCGCAGAAAAGTAACTGTTGACGTTTACAACCAATTAATGCTTAAGGAGGTGTGCTTCGACTGGTGTTTACGTACTTTACTTTACAATAATTGAACTTGTTATAAAAACACACACCACCTTAGTTAGTAATAAGATAATATAAAATTCTGGAGTCACAAAGACTTGCAGAACAACTCCATTTTAACTTACATTGTATTGTATTGACGTTGAAAGAAACACATGTCCGTTAGTGGTTTGGGCGAAGAAACGATAAATATCTAATTAGTACCTACCGTATTTATATTACAGAGATAATATTTTTTATGTATTACTTACCAGGGTAATAATTATTGTCATATTTTATTATCACAAATTTTTCAAACCTATAGAATAAGGCTTTCCTTGTCGTTTAACTCTAGGTCCTTACCATTATAGCTAATCTCAACTCCTGAATCAAAGAACTTGTCTCCAAGATACAGTTTCTCTTTTCTGTTTTGGTTGGGGAGTAATATGTCGATGACGTTTTGGCAGAACATCGTAAGCGCAAACTTTTTTCGAAAATGAGTTGCTCTGACTATCTTATACATCTAAGGCAAAGACATAATTTGGTAAAATCTGGTGATAACATTTTGATTTTTTCCACTAGAAAAATCAATTTGTACTTCCGTAAGTACGTGGAAACCGTATTTTGCAACAACGCCGTTCCTATCAGCTGGTATTCAGCACGCCACCGCGCAGGTTTACACATACGAATGAACTGTGACACGTTGCCATACGTCCAATTGCGATCACCACAAAAAATAAAGTGCAAAAAACAACCATTTAACCAGTGTCTGAGGTGTAATTACGAAACGTGATGACGGTACGTTACATTATCTGTAAGGAACTGTGTGTCTAACCGCCCAAAATAACAAACGCGTAGGATTTACGATAACCTGTCATCGTATCTCCTTCAATAGTATCTAACCTCCGTATAACTCTGTTTTTCACTCAAACCAGTGAATAAATACGTTATTTGATACAAAAGTGCCCCGAAGTTACCTATATACGCGGTTTCTAGTAAGTATTTGTTTATAGTTAAGTTACAAACAAAAGATGTGCGCTCTTATTTTGCTTTTTGTCGCTTGCGACGTTTTTCCAAAACGCCGTGGATATCTTTTTTCTTCATCTCGGTTTTGTAGAACACGAAATTGCTTTGCAGCCAGTTTTTGCTTACACCATTTTCCTTAACTTCTATTATGGCTTTTTGCATATTTTCTTTGGTGTTGGAGAAAAAATGCATTTTGCCTATATAACTTTACATTTTGATTTACTGACACAATCTTCAATACGACTTGAAACAGCCGATTTATATGCACATATTTACATTATTTGCTATATTTGACAATCCATCCGATATTTGCCGTGTTAAACTACACAGTAATATAAAATTGAACTTACTGTACATTACGAACTAGCAGAACAAAATTTTTAACGCACATTTTGAAGTTTAGTAATTAATTTAAACAAAAGGTGTTGATTACTGGATCAGTGTCGAACTACTGGGACAACTACGCTAACCCTAAAATTTCATGCTGGTGTTACAAAGTGTGCAAGAGTAGAATAAAATTAGAATCGGGACTATAATGAGGGTCAAGATTCTGAAGCCAATAATTGAAAAACAAATTAGAAATTATTTTACCGTAGTTTTTTTATACAGTGTGTAAAAAATGTAACGTAACATGTCAATACCTCATTTTCTAATAAGCCTACAGGAAAAAAATTCAAAAAAAAGTTTTAGGAAACAACTTAAGTTATCAACGTGAAATATTTTTGAATATACAGGACGATTCATTTGTAAGGAATGCATCAAAATAGTTTTTTTTTAATGGCACATTCTGTATGTTATTACAGTTTTCGATACTCTACTAAATTAAAAATTCAGCTTTGAAAACTGCAGGCTATTAGGCTTATTCGTTTGAAAGTTGCACACCGAAAAATTCTGTAATTTTATTGTAAACAAATTAGTAGTGTCTATAAGAAACGTCAAAAATACGTAGCACAGTCCTTTACTGTGACTTTTTCCTGTCAGGCTTATTAGAAAACGAGGTATTGAGACGTTACGTTAAATTTTGTACACACTGTATGAATATAAAAAGTATGCAAGTATCGAATTTTTATAAACGTATCGTTTTTAAGATTATGTAAAACACTTTCGTTAATGCGTGTTAAATTTCACATTATCTAAACATTTATTTTCCAATAAAAGTTATGATTCAACGTGAAATCAAATATTTACTACGTTACCCGATTCTACCTACAAAAACATCTTTTTCATGCATTGCGGTAGGCGTATTTCGAAACGAATTATGATTTTCAAAGGAATCTGGCCATAAATACTATTTTAATCGATAAATTCCTTTTTTGTACTTTTATAATAACTTTAATTTAGAAAATAAGTTATTACATTTGCTTATTTGTTTCAGATATTCTATGGAAGACGATTTATGAACAATGTAAGTTTTTTAATTTTTTTTCATTCGTAATACTTTACGTTTATTTGACTTTTTAGTAATTGCTATTATTAATGATTAACATGCGCCATACGTTTGGAATTTTAGATTCATTCATTTCTTCCATTTTACTCTCATATTCACCTTATTCATACATATATCAAATGTAATTACACGCGTATAATAATAATAAGGTGGGACCTCAAAGAATGGTTTTCTGTAAACATTTCGCAATGTGTTATTGAGTTGTCGTGCTGACAATTGACATGCATAAATCACATTCGTCGTAAATAACTTATCGAGAGGGCATTGAATCTTAAAAGGTCTTTTGGGTTATACGAATAACGTGATGTATTTCTTTGAAAAATTTGAGTTAAGAGAAAGACGAAAGCTAGCGTGATTTATTTATATTTTTTTTGGCGATTCCCCGGGAAGCAATTTTATGTCAAAACACCATAGAAATTCTAAATATCTGGGACGCTTTTGTTGGTGACATTTCCAATTTGAAAAGGAACGAACCTTGAAGAGAGTAGGTAGAAACTATTCAGAAATGTACATTTTCATGATTTCTCTTTTTAAGTGTTAACTGCACGATGTTACAGTTCAGGTCGAGATAAGAGCCGCGTAAAAATAAGGCGTAGGTTTGAACTACGGGCAGTTAAATCTCGAATACCGAATTAGTTTGCATATAAAGTACTCACAATTTATTGGTATACGACTACAAACTTATTTAGTCTTATAGCGTTTGAATTTGTTACCTTTATATACCTATTATGTATCATATGTACGCATCATTACGTTGTAAATCAATAGATCTTATGTACGAGACTAATAAATCTTAGTTGTTCATTAGTTATTCATACCTTCACAAACACTTATTAAAACTTCAACTTACAGGTTAATTTATTAGATACCTATAAAAATTATAAATTGAACACCTACTGTATAAATCAAAAAGTTATTAAATATTGGAGTTTCATAACGTTTTCGGAAATATTAATGAAAACACTTTGTTGTGGTATTAAATTACCTTTAATAATGAATTACCGCATTAATGTCCTTTCGAGTTGGTTAATTAATGGTCGAAGTTCATTATTCTTCCTTACGATCCCTTATCACTTATCGAAGTTATTAGATAGGTACTTTGATGTAGTATAGGTATAGGTACTTAGTAGGTTATTTTGAATTTTTTTTGCACAGGTTGTATTTGGTAGATTTTTTTTTCGGTTGAAATACTACTTAATAAAATCTCTAGGGTTCAAAGTTAACTATAAGTTGGCCACCGACAAGGTTCGCTTTTGAACAGCTACCGAACAGGACCTCCCATATCCCCGAGGCACATACTAATTTCCTGTAATTTCCTACACAAAAATTGACCTGCAGCATTTTATAAAGCCGCTCGTGTAAAGCACGACGAGGACGGAACATGTTTACCGTAAAATTAGTTGCATCGCGTGCCGACAAAATCCAACGACCGTAGAAAATTCAATCCCAAATAAACCCTCATTAATTTGTTTGAAAATTAAAGTGGACCTAATTTAATGTTTGTTTTATTATTAACGATCGACCAGTTTCTGCTTGGAGTTTAATTGTTGTATTTATTGTCCTATTTGTGAACGACTACGATCAATCATCTTACTAACTGTAGATAACGCGATTGTCATTTCCAAAAGGTATGCTTCGTTAAATATTTATATTTTTATACGATTTACCAATTCTTTTAACCAAAAAAAAAATGAGTAGCAAACATCCCCTAACGACTTTAACCCCCAAGAGTCGTGAGAGTAACGGTATCTGGCAGATTTATGAAAATTTATGGTTCCTTAAGTGAATAGTGGGAGCTCCTAAATAGTTAATAGAGAATTTACGGTCTTGCCATAATTCTATGGGGTGTAAGTCAGAACTTTACAATTCGAAAGTACTTTAAATTTAAAAATAAACAAAAACTATAGGGCAACAGCTTCCGAATTTAACGATTTCAGAAATACATACCTTGCCTTCTATTCAAAATAGACATCATACACAAATAAATAAATAAATGTCCATCTGTTATGTATCATGGGTGGCCTTTACTTATTAATTTGATCTTTAAGTGGCTTTGAAACTTTATCTCCTATTTGTACAGACAAAAATGCTTTGGTAATTAGAGACGCGGTTATGAATCTCATGGTAACATAACGGTTCCTATTACGTGCTTAAAAAATCTATTAGTGCCAGTTTAGTTGGAATATACGTCTGTAACTATTATTAAATTAAATCGTAATTATTGTGTATACGACTTAAATTGTAAAAAATCTAAACCTCTTAAAATTATTGTTGTTTTAAAGTAGGTACTTAAATTAATTTTAATGCAGTCGAAAACGGCAATTAAAAATTACATCTTTTAAGATGTTATTCGGCAACAGTCTGGCATTATTTAAAACAATTAGAGGGTTCTTAAATTAAATTAAGAGGCATCGCAATTAGAAGGATTATTGCTCTCGTTTTATGAAATAATTTAAAAATATTAAATCGGGTATAATCAAGCGTACTTTTAAGAACTACATAGCAACGTTTATGAATAATTTGTAACAATATCTAACTAGTTATAGGTTATTCACAATAGGTTCCAATGGACGTCGTCAATTAAACCTCGCATTTTTACGGTACTGGTAGATTGTAGTCTTTTTTTGCCATGTCATACGTGTGCAGGTAGAATATGCCGCGTTCAAAACTTTAAACCTACGTGTAATTTTTCTGATGATCTTCGTTTCATGACCAGGCCGTAGACGGAAAGATGCCATCATTGATTATCGTCGCTTGAATATTAATCGACGGCGTCGCTTTCAGAATTGGTAGAGATTTCCTTCGTTTTATAGTTTTCGCTTGTTTCTTCACTTCTTTCTGGTTAGTACGTTTCACGTTATGTACTTACGTTAGTTGTTGAAAACAATATTCGAACTGCATTTTTTGATTTATTAGATAGATGCATTTGCTTGAAGATTTTTTTTTTAATTTTCTTTCCGAGTCTTACCTTATTTATTTTTCAAAAACTATGTTGGCACAATACAACTCTCACATTCTCGATCACTTTTAAACCGAATTATAATTTTTAGAAATATGGCGTCACGACAAATAATTAATTAAGTAACATTTATGTAAATGTTAGTTACGTTCATACCGATCATAGCAGTTTTACTGTTTACACAGGTCTTTAAAACATTTTAATTAGTGTCTGTTACTTGCTATGTTCATAAAAAAAGTTCTACAGGTGACGTTACATCTTAAAAACAAACGAACTATAGTCGAAGGAACAATAATAATTATAAAAAAAACGATATAAAAAACCGACAACGAGCCAATAATTTTATTATAGTTGTAACAATAATGGATGCAGATTATTATTTATTTTTAGATATAGATAAACAATCTGTAAGCGTAAATATGATGATAGTAAATAGGTTATAAAAAAATAATCATAATCTAAAAATCTTCTATTTATGTAATTTGTAATAATCAACGTGTAGGTATCGTACGCAATTAATCGTTTAAAAAGATGGATATTTTAAAAATTTGTCGCTGAAGAAATGTCGCTATTATGGTGGCATATTCTGTCCCGAAACTCGTAAGGTAACTTGATACCGAGACAGTGATTTATATCGTAGCATATACAAACAAAGTGTAAAATTAATTACAATATAAAATTACCTAAGCATGGAGGCAGGCATGCCTAGAATGTTAAACAGACGGCTGCACCATGTTAGAATTCGTGAGTTGTTTTTGTTGGGCCGCAGAAGCTTCCAACTTCGAGCAGAATACCAGAACAAAAGTTCGGGCTACTTGTAATTTTTCAATACCCAAGCACGTACGCCGTTCTATTTCGATTTGTCTCTTTATACTATACCTAGATTGATTCGCGCAGTGTATTTATATCGAAAAAGTCGTTAAAAATGAAATAAATAAGCTCGAGTTTTCGAACTTCAGTCTTCAAGAATTATTACCTATCTTATACTTTTAGAATTAAGTCGGACGTAAAATTTTAATGAAGCTAGTCGCGCTATTTATCTCGGGAAAGTTATCGATATTTTACACCTGAAACGGGCACGATTAAACTTAAAATGCAACCGATATTCTTTCTGGACAGTGGTTTATGCATTTTTCAACGACGGCCAAAGAAATGATGTGAATCTAAGATAACGGAAGGCGGTTTAACACGTCAATCTTTTACAGTGACAATCAAAATGGGCCCACGTTCAACTTGCCGGCACATATTTCATAACCAGCACTTCCCTCTTATCTGATTTTAAAGACTTAGAGTGTCCTTTTATTTTCTTTGTTTCGCTTTCAATTATAATGGTCCGCGCGCGCATTCATAAAGACCACGTTAAAATATTTTAACAAGTTGCTAGTGGTTATTTAAATTCCCTTTGGACGTTTCAAGTTTACCTTATTATATTTTAATTAAAGATTACGCGAAGATAGTCCTCTGTAATTATCACTTTTGTGGGACTCGAACATTTTCTATTATATTAATGAAAATGTGATCGTTTAAATTTGCTAAGTCTCGTTTCTGAATTATCGTTATCTAATAGACCATTATCGAAATTTTAACGCTGTTCTTTTTGATTAAAACAAATGTATGTAAATCATATATCAAGCGTGGTTTAATGGTTGATCTAAATCAAACTTTTAAGTGGTAAATTTATAGATTGGCTCGTTCATCGCATTTGTTTACTCTCGATTATATCTTGTTTGTGACCAAGAGAAATGTTTTGCCTGTATAAATGAACAAGTTTGTTTGATAAGTAGTATGTAAAAAAAACTTCCAAAACGAATTTTTTTAATGGTTCCCATAAATACCAATTTCATTATAACTAGTCTATTTTTTTTTTGAAATGTAGTAGATAGGTATGTCGCTTTAAATAATGGATGCCCAAACATTTTTCGATCTCGGTTGGCTGTGGAAAGATAAAGGCATGTGTCTTGGTTTAAGGAATTTTATTTACTAGCAGTAAATATGACATGATAAGAAATCGAACCAAGACTTAAAGACTTTTTAGACTCCAGTTAGGTACCCATAACAATTCATTTACTTAGTCTTTTAATTTGTGATTCGAGAAGAGCTTCGATTGTTACAATAAAGGGCACGAAACGTTTGCAAACACGCAAATTAGTTTTGTTTTTATTACAGCGTCAATTGGAAAATTTTGGGCGTTTTCACTTGAAGTAAATTGCTAGTAAAGACTGGTTGCTTTGTCGTAATCAAATAATAATATTGTATTGACCGCTATCGGATCGGGAACTATCTTTGGGCAGTTTTCACTTCTGAACGTGAAATGCGACTAGCCCAACAGACTTCCTTACAATTTGTACGTAATCAAATGAATAATTATTGATATTTGACCGCTATCGGATCGGGAACTATCTTGGCACTCACTCACTTACTGACTGACTGCGACTGCCCAACAACTTCCCTTACAATTTTATATTAAATGAATTTGATGATTTTACGCAACAAAACAATTACACCCATGTTACTCTTGTTACAAGCGAAACAACAGTTATAACTTCTACTCCCATTAGATCGATTTTGAATTTAGGAAAAGACATCATCGAATTAGAGAATCTGGTCAGATAATATCGATGGCGTTTTCCAAAAGCGGCGACAGAAATTTTTGTATCGCGAAACGATAGTTATTATAGCTACGCGACGATATGAAATGTGCTCTCCTGTAAAATTTACTTTTTGTGGGTTACGCCCTTTTGGAAAAACTGCGTCGATATGTAATTTAATCTGTTCAAACGATTTTCCAATCATGTTCAACCAATAAGCAAAAAGAAGAAGAAATTGTTTGTTCTGGTCGTTCGATGTTGTTTGCAGGACCGCCGACAAGAGATTAGATACAATGTGCAACATGCAAGGCATGGTCGCACAATGCAAAAAACATTGAATGTTTATTTACCGCGGCGTCGTTTTTCAATTTTATTTTCATATTAAGCATAATATTGAGTAGTTAGGTACATATTTGTATAATAAAACCATTTTAAACTTACATTTTGTGACTTTTGTGTCAATTTTTCTTTAATCCCGTCAACTTACCCCACCTGCCCTTATATAAAAATATGAAAAATGAGATTTTATTAAGAGATATCCGTATCTCACGGATCACTAATAAAATACAAAATTTAATTGTGGCATTTCATGTGGGAAAATTTTATTTAAGTATCTCAAAGTAAAGAAAATAATAAAACCGCCCTATAAAATTAAAAAAGTTATTTATTATCGTTTATTACATGAAAGGTCTCGTTCGTTACTTAAAATGCATCGATATAACGTTGCTTACTTTTATACACACATACATACATTATAAAGAGCTGTGCGTCTTGAAATATCATTTAAGAATTTTTTGTTAAAATGTTTATCTACTCGTTAATAATCAAAACATTTTAGAATAATTTCTATCTGCACGTTAAACCAAAAGATAGTTTATTCCGGTGCTTTTTTGCACAGCGTATGTACAATCATGCACGTAAGAATAACCACTTCCTTCCCGAAACCGACTGAAATGATGTATTTTTTGTTTATAAAAATAAGACAGTTACAGAATAAATTACCGCACTAAAAAAAAATACCTTTAACAAGTTAACCTTCACAGTTTTTTTTTCCAATAAATAAATGATATATATTCTTATAATTGTAATTACCCTGTTAGTTGTTATTAGGTAACAGCTACCATAAAACAAACCGCCTGCTCGCCACACTAACAACAGTTATTTTAACAATTTCCAAAAGTGGTAGGTAATTAGATTTACCCACGCAACTGATTTGTATTTTAACGAACCTAAAAAAAATCTTGACACATTTACAACATCCTATATAGAATTTCTTATCTACGCATACCTCAAACAATTTTGAACCATCCGTAAAATATTCCCGTTTAACATTGCAAGTTTGTGTGGTTTATATTTGTTTTTGCTATAATTTATGTCATATTTTAATACACGAAAATTTCTACAACTAAACGGAAATCAGTAAATATCCATACTAAAATATATTCGCGGAATTTTTTTTACCGCATGTAGGTAACGGGCGTCCAAAAAATCTTTCAATCTTGGTTGGTTGTCGAAAGATAAAGGCATATCTTAGCTGAAATCATTTCATAAATTATTTCTTGTCATGTCGTAGTAATAAAATTTCAAAAACCAAGACATCCCTTTATCCCACAGTCAACCAAGGCTAAAAGGTATTTAAGGTATTTAATATTACTTTACATGATGCCGTCTCACCTTTTTTTTCCACCACACTTTTCTATACTTTTTCTAAATTCTTCGTAGACTGAATCAATTGCATGTTTATTTATGTTTGTTATTGCTTCTGTTATTTTTATTTTGTTTTAAAAGGTCTACATGATTATTAAAATCATTTGCACAAACCTTCTGCTTTAAGTATCCTCATAGATAAAAATCAAGTGGGGCAATACCAGGTGAGCGTGCAGGCTACGTTATAAGACCAATTAGAAAAATGTCTGTCTATCCAGTCTCTCACTCGAACATTCCCTCCAAAGCAAAAGTATGAACTTTGAGACAAAATTTTGAAATTTCATATTTGAACTTCTATTGACATTAGGAGTAATTCTTTAGTAAAAGAGTATAAATAGTTAGGTTCATCCGCGGACACGCTGTATTATATACGAAAAATATTTTCTTATTGTTAGCATAGACAACAAAAATGACTTTTATACAGGCCTCGTCGCATTTAATTCAATTCGGTTACATAATCTATATTTCCAGATACAGTACCTACTTTAATATTAAATAAACACCAATTTAAAAAGCTAACTTAAATCGTGTACCTAAGTATGTACTTATGTATGTTTGCTTTGGTAGTTTTACAATTTTAATTCGATGTTAAACTAACATATTTAAGAGCCGTATAACGTCTATCAATTTCGATAGTTGATGTGACAACGACAAACATTTGTTCAGTTTCTTTAAATAAAGCAATTAGTTATCAGTGTTGAAGAATATTTTAGCATCGCTTCATGTTGTATTAGTACTCGAAGGAATTTTGTAGTTTCAATTCGAGGTGTCATCGTATATGATGATGCTTGACGTACTTAAACATTTGCTAAGACCGAATAAATTTAGGTATGACGAGTTTGATTACATTGAGTATCATAATTTTAGGTGTAAATTCGGAACAATTGTCGTGACTTTTCTTTTATTATTGCTGCTGCAGTGTGCAGCACGCAGCGCGACGTTTGAAAATTAAATGTAAAAATTTGAATATTTTTTAAAATTTCAAGAAAACTTTTGATCGATTACTTACTAAATATAAATAAATTATAAATTGTTTAAAAACATTTTTGCGAAGGTCGAACTAAGGTTTTTACTAAGGTTTGAAGGATTTACTATAACTTAAACTCCATAATAATTGCATAATGGTGGAAAAATCAAGTGTTTTCAATTAGCATACCAGTCATGTTTTAAAGATTTCTAGAGAGCTATCCGATGTATTTCTAGGAAAATACGGGTGTATTTAGAAGGGTAAAATCAATAACGAGTCTAACTACTGTTTACTACAACTTATACCCTTATAATCTCAAAAAGTTGTTATTATTTAAGTGCCTGACACTCCTTCGCCTTTCTAACTTAAGAGGGGGGGATTCATTTATTACGTAAGAGGTTTTAGGAGGGGGGTAGGTTAAAATCTTACTTTTTTTTACTCGGGGACGGGAGCGGTCATGGCAATTTATTACGCAAGAATTTTATTTTTTCACAGTTGCAGACAGACTGACTAGTTTCTGAGCCCATGGGCAGCTAACAACAAATAGACTTGTTTTTTTTGTAATTAGTTTTTCTCAACTTTATATTATAATATTTATAATTATTACAAATTGAAGTACCCATATTGTTTAAATGTAAATTCTTTTTACAAATATAACATAAATATACCTACTATTTTCATTAATTTTCATTTTTTAACATTGTACCGAAAGTATTTTTATCTTACGTGAGAGTGGATGGAGGGTAGAACGATTAAACATTTTTTTATTATGGTATGTGAGAGGGGTCTAAAAATAAAAAACGTCTTACGTAATAAATGACCCCCCGCCCGCCCTAAGTAGTGTTCGAATGTCACTTCATCGATATCTGCTTTAAATTTTAAAGTCAGTTTCATATTGTACAAATTTTGGTGCCCCATTTTCCATGTCAACCATTATATTTAGATATATTTTTTCTTATCAATTAAAATATTTTCATCATTATATTGTTTTCGCCTTCTCTTAACGTATCTTATCGTTAAGACAAGACTTAATCGCTAATTTAATTTTACACTCATCTTAAAGTTACTTGAAAATTTGTTAACAAGAGCTAAGACGTTAAAGGTTAATTTATTTCAACGATTAAGTGTAGGAAGTCCCCCAGGAAAAATCTGGCAACCAGGAAAATCTGTTTTTTATTTATTTTTATAATACATACATTTTTGTGCGTCTTCGAAAAGTCTATACAACGCTTGACCTCAGATTCCTTAGCTTGAAAATACAGTCGAACCTCGATAATTCGAATCTGAAGGGAAGAGAAGAAAACTTCGAGCCGTTAAAAGTTCGAGTTTAATCGAGATACTCGAAAATTTTGTTCGTAATTCACACAACCAGTTCGACTATAGCTTATCCAAACCTTATATGATGTTCGCGTCATCAACAAAAAGATCATCAACTAGATTGTTTATTTGTAATTCGGTTTAAAGTTTGGAAAGTGACATAATCTATAGATGATTTACCTGCGCACATATTAGATGGCATAAAGAAAGACTACAATTTATTAAAACTGCGTGAAACGTCATCATCTAGTAACATTGTATTGATGACGTGAACATCATATAGGTTTGGATAAGCTATAATCGAGATATTCAACTTATCGAGGTTACGCTATCTGCCGATTTACCACAACTTACCTATATCCCATATTGTCTCTTTTTCGAGATAAATTTCATTTTCATTTAAAAGTAGTAGTGTTACAATATTATGATTCAAATTAATATAAATAATTTATTGTTGGTATTATAACCTTGTGAATAAACCACTTATTTTTATATCTAACAGTCGATATAAGCCTGATTATGTTCTGTTTTTCGTTTCTTTATTTATATTTCACAATCAATCTAAATACATATCAACATCAGATAATAACTGCCTACCATAATTTTTAATTAAAAATAGAAATAGATTAAATTTCCTATTAAAAATATCGTCGAGGGCGTAGTTATCCCCATACAGAGTTAAAAAATTAAATAAAATCATTAGGTCTAGATTTGTTTTTGATTTCATCCTCGTTATTTAATTACGAATAGGAAATCCGGAAGCTGGTTCGCAACTACATGCCTATTATTTAAAGAATGGCAAAAAGCGGTCTTTCAATAAGTCGATCGTTCTCCTGAAAAAAAAAAACTGAAGGCCGCTGGTTACGTAAGCGAGAAACGGACGAAATTCTGATCAATGTCAACTTCTAACCTGCAGCAAATTCAATTTTGTCGCTAGGACCTACCACATCCCTTAGCGTAGGAACTCAAATATCTAAGGGTTTCTAAAGAGCGAACTTTGCTTCAGTCTACTAACAAACTCGACCTTAACAGTATAAATCGTTGGCGTTCGTAAATATCCGCGTCTGCTCGTTCGTACGGGATTCTAGTTGACGAAAGAAGTCAACGAGCTGTGTAGTTTTTCATAAATGACCAGTTCGGAAATAGATCGCGTTTGGAGTGGTTGTGTCGTTGACGATTTAGCAATCGCGTGTAAAAATATAAAGAACTGAACTGCGGGTAAATTTGTGGTATTTAAACGACTCGTGGAAAAAACATGCACTAGCTGGGTTTGTGTGACGCGCGAATTGGCCCTAAAATGCTGCGGCGTGAAAATTGTAGTGCATTTTCGAACGCTGTGGATTTAATTGGATTTTTAATTGATAACTACGGCGCTAACGAGGTAAGCAGCACCTTGTTAGTAAATATGTACGTATGGTAGAAGTTAGTAGTGCTCGTGTGGGTGTTGTTTAGTACTTCCTGTGAAGGTATCAAAATATTTAAAACTGTTACTACCCAAAATGATATATTTATGCACCTTTAGGCTTATTTCAGGTACACTTTCCGGCGATATTTTTAACTTTCTATATTTATCCGTGCCTTTCGTCAATAGTTATTGTTTAATTATTTACGTTTTAAAAGTTATTGCCAAGAAAAGCTTAAAATTCTACGTGAATTGTAAAATGTGCATGGAGTTACTCAATACTCTTTAAACTAATAAGAAATTTTTTTTAAATAATCCATGTAAACATGCGAGAACTTTCATAACGTTTTGTCGGCTTCTGGAATTTTTTTAATAAATTTTAATTATGTACATAAGAAAGTGGACATAATTTCTAATACACATGTATTATCTATGTGCGATTTTTTCGTTTTTTTAGGATATTTAATAGCATATTCTAATTGTAAGCATTTAAAGGTCATTTTATTAAATATTTTGGGAACATTTTCAGATAACAGATATGGAAACGAAGATTTCAAAATCATCGTTATTTTCCTTGTTTTGTTAAAAAACCTTTTTCAAAATAGGACGAAAATATTTAGAAATTATAAAAACATTTTCATATATAGCCAGACATGTGATTATTGTTGAATATATACATATACAGCCGAACTTTTGTAGAGACATTGAAATAATATTTGCCAAAAAGGTGTTACTTCTATACATACAGGGTGTTTCGAAAATCGCGCATACGGAAAGTAGAATAATATACAATAAAAATTGAATAAAAAGTTCCTTTGTGGTTTTTCGATCAGACTAGTAATTTCCTATATTATATATCTATACAATTATTAAAAAAAAATTCATATGTTGGGCGATACAGTCTTTATATTCAACATGTTCGGCATGTTGTTGCATTGCTCGAACCGAGTTTTGATTTATGTAGGTTTAATAGATTTATACGGTTAAAATTGAAATTAAACACGTCGTATTTATAATGGTCCTATTTTACCTACTTTCCAAATGTTTAAAGTCACGATTACTAGAATGTTATTAGGTCTAATCGAAAAATCATATTGAAGGAACTTTTTATTGTATACCATCCTACTTTTCGTACGCGCGAATTTCAAAACACCCTGTATAACGAAATTTCCTTATAGCGAAAATTTTTTCAGGATTTATCGACTTCGTTATGTAGAAGTTTAACTGTATTTTCAAATTTCAGGTTAAAATCACGTCTCTGATAGCAAAAATATTGTGTTGTATTTGGCGTAACGGTTGTTGTGTCTTAATAGCAATAAAATTGAAAATCAGAATGTCATTTCTGAAGATAATAGGCTAGTGGCTATTACTATTTTACTGTTGTTTACTTTCTAATCTATACAGTAGAAGAGGAATGTCTCTTATTATAACATGGGGGGTTGTGTTGAGTACTACGAGTAATTTACAGCTTTAATTGCCACTATAACATTATTATTACGATTATCACAATACACTAACGTCACCTGTAAATTGGGGGGGAAGGTTATAAATGGCCGCGTTAGGACGTTTAAGCATTTGTTTCGAGGGTCAGAGGGAAACCCCATAAAAACTTCTGATATAGTGCCTATTTACCGATTTGTTCTTAATGCGCCATGTTCATATAATATCTTCGTTTTGTCCATGTTTTTGCTGCAGTTTTAGTGATTCACTTTCTGGTGCATATTTTTCCATTCTGCCTGCAGCATTAATTAGTAAGTCATCTCGTTTCTATTTCAAATCGTATTCACTATTATTTTATTGTGTCGACAATAGTGAATTTTTAATTACTATTCCCCACGATTACTTATTTAGGTTAAATGCATTTGTTTCTGTAAAATTTGGAATTCTAAAGTCATGTGATCACTGGTAATTTACTTCTATCAAAGAATTTATAGGAAGGTTTTAAATTACAGATACAGTCGTTGTGTAGAGAGATTTTCCATCATTTTTCCTGAACACCCTCGTAGGCTTAAAATTTGTTGAGAAGAGGATTTTGTTTTGCATGATTTTAACGATGAACCCATTATCACCCCACTTAAACATTTTAAATCATTTAATATTAGTTTGAACTATTTTATAGAATTTTTTTGAAAATTTTTGGAAATGCACTTTTAAATTTGTAAAAAAAAACTTTTGCGCAACCCCTATTGTGTTGTAATAAGAAAGGTTAGAAAAATTACTACAAAATGACACTTGTACCACCTCTGTAGCATTAGATCTGCTACCGCAATTTAAAAATATGTTAGTTATGAGCTTTTAGGTTTTTTTTTAGAAATTTTATATAATCGTAATTTCAAAACGGGTTAATGTTGAGCATGATCGTAAAGACTAGAGACCAATGCAGGACCAAGAAGTTACTTTTAGACTAACGGGGATGAAGAACAAAATGTAGTTTAAAAGAAAATTACAGCTGGAAACTCCACATCCATGCTTCATTGCAACATTTAAGTACTGCAATTACCCACCTTCACAAATTTTAGATCAGTGGCGCTAGATAATGATAATCTCCCACCTTCCAAAATACTATGACAATAAACAATATGCGGATGTAGTTAAAATTACTAGTGTAGGTACGTTCTATACAAACAAGAGTATAATAGAAGGTACTATCACATTCGAACATTATGTCCCTCGTCCTAGTCGTGACAAGAAAACGTAGAGCTTACCTTAAATCAGTCGATCATTTGCCGAGTATATACCTATATGTCGCGGATAAATAGGTAGTTTCTTTTTAAAAGGTTTTTATGATAAAAGGTATTATGATTTTGGTTTATCTACAATCTACCCTCGGGCGCTCTTTAGAGTAGGTACCTGTTTAAAACTGATTTATTTATTAAATTCTAAAATTATGCGCACAACACTTGAAATGTTAAAACCCAAATAATTTTAATTTTAGGTACCTAACTTTCGATAAATTATATTTAGGTATTAGTTAGAAAATTGCATTTACAAATAATTTTTGACTTTTTGTCATTTTTCTTTTATAAAATTAAAAATTTATTTTATTTGTTCTTTTGCGTTTTTGCATTTAACAATAAATTTTTAAACGTCGACAAAATTTTACGGATCTGTTATGTATAGTTATTTAACTTGCACGTTTGATCGGAATTCTTTGTAAATTACGTTAATTATTAAACAGGGCAGGCGGTTGAATGTATTCTAAACAATAAGAGGTTTTAAAAATGGAATAATTTAGTGAATGATTTATTTATTTATTAAATTATGATCTATTTAGAACATACGTTTTGTAAAATGAGATAAAAGAGGGACATAATATTTAGATGTGACAGTACTTAAACCTTCTTTGTTTGATTTATTGTGTCACAGCCGATATTTCGACTATTGTAAGAATCGAAAAGATTAATATAAGTACTTACAACGAAAGTTAAGTTTTGAGAATGAGAAAAAAGTTTCGTTGGAAATGTACACTATACACTATACTATACTATACAATATTGTTTTTGTGGCAATAGCACTCCTTTTAAAAGCTTCGCGATACAATAAAACAAGGCATGTGTAAAATGCAAAGATAAAATCGTTTGCACCTTTTGCTTGCACTTATTCTCACCTGCCCATTTTTATATTTAGGATGCACTTAGTGAAAACTGATTTTAATTTAGATAAGTGGGTCTAATTTTGTAGATATTATTTTTTACTTTATTGCAGGTTTGCCATATTGGTATTTATTTCTTCCTGTATTGGTTTATTATCCAGTGAAATGTTGTTGCTGATCCAACCTACGGGTTATTTACATTTCATTTTTTACACTGTATTATTTGAGTGTCTTCGGCTTTTCTCGACGATTGGTAATCGTCGAGCGTTGTTGGTTTGGACGGTGTTTTGCAACATAGATTTAACCTGCACGTTGTTTACTTTAGAGTTTTGTCGCTTAAAATGCTTATTATGGTGAACTATCATCACCATGATCTATCCCATTTTCGCATGAATAATGAATATAACGAATCTAATCTACCGTCGATGTTGGCGAATGGCAATTTTTAAAATTTGTAAAGATGGGTCTAACCGTAGGCATGGGTCATATTCCTATTTCGTTTTTGTCCCCTACGTTAATACGTCCCTTAGACGTAAAATTCGTAAGCGTGACTGACTCTGTAGTGGTAAGTTGACCCAAATCGGTTTATTTTTACCCAAATAAGCCCCTGTTAGCGTATGGCCCATTCTTTACTGCACACCCTGTATATCGGTCAGTTCAATTTATTTCCTCAATAATTAATTTTGAATAAAGTATTACTTTTCGCTCTTTTTTTTGATACATTTAATTAGGAAGCGTACACATTTTTTGCCAAATTATACGGCGGGCATTGCCAAGAAAAATAAGATCGCATCTTCTCGAATAAACGTTTTAATTGGCAAAGATTGAGCAGCGGCGTGTCACTGAATACTACCATGCTCTTACAAAATTAGCGATGATTTCGGTTTAGTATACGATCGCTTTCGTGTTTTACAGAGAAGACGGTACCTGCACGAATTAGTTTGCAACAAGCCTAATATCGTAAAGAAGTAATTTTATCTACATAGCCAACATAATTAAATTTGCAACATTTTTTTACTTTTTCTAACTGCACCCAAAACATGTTTGCTTTAGGGCCAACAAATAAAATTGTTGATTGAAAAGTTTTATTACACTTTTGATTGCTATTTGATTTAAAAACATTTGGTTTTAACTCGCAACTATTGTTTTTGAGTTGCCACTTGAAGGTCGGCTATTTTGTTATTTTTGGCAACTACCTAAAGCATAAATATGTTTTTTCTTTAGATACATTTGAAATAGTTTACGTTGATTTTTACAATTTTATAACCTTTTCTTTGACGTTCAAAAGCTTTATGTTTTTATCAGCATAATTATCTTTTAATTACCTACATAATTTTATTTACAATTAGATAGCTTTAACTAATATTTTTAGAAAGACAAGATATTGACAATTAGGTAATAATAACATTAATATTTCAACATAATTTGGTAAATAAAAATTCTGTGACCTATAAGAGCGTCGCCGATAAGTAATTTTTAGCAGACGCACTTTAAAGTTTCGTATTTTGTATAATTATATATTATTATCATTTTATCAAATCATTAGATAACAGATTACTCGACGAATTCCGTTATTTATATAGTAAAAACGTATTTCCCTTTGCATTTTGATATTAAAATAAGTACTTATTCGGAAATACGCAAACGATAAAGTTTCATATTAATTATGCATTAGGCTTCAAACAATTTTTTGATTGATTTAAAATTCAAATTGGTGTTTTAGGACTCGACTTAAAGATTTTCAAGTAGAGGATAACGAAATTTGTTGTTTTCTGAATTTAATGAAATAACTTTGTAGGTAGATAATTAATTAAGGAAAATTCGAGCTCGTTATTCGAATTTAAATATTGAATTTCACGAAAAAACTTTTACTCATTAACTATTCGTTGTTTATCGTGTTTTAAGGATGATAATAAATCGTTCAAAATAAAATCTGTTCCATTTTTACGGCGTTTACTCGGTTATTTAAATACAATAGAATCGTTAAATCTGTTATTAAATGTTTTAAAAATTCAATTGAAATACTTTTTACCGATCTTTAAAAAATATATATAACGTAGATAAAATAAATTTCATTCGTTAAGTTTTGTTATTGAAATATAGGTATTCAACATCTCTACCTTTTATGGTGACTTACAATAAAATACGTTCTTTTCATATCTTTATATAGCAATATTTACTTGTATCGGTTTATGAATACCTTCTTTAAAAGGAAATAGGCTTAAATCTTAAATATTCCTTGGCTTTTTTAACATAAACGTGTTCTTATGACTCGAAAATATATTATGATCATTACATTTATCAAACGCCGTTTTAAAAGCTCGGGTCAAAGTCGTCAATGCATGTTAATCCTGATTAATGGCATACCTGAACTTGCTAAAAATTGATGTGCAACATTCTCTTAGTTCATTGTGCTCATTAATAGCGTTTAAACATAAAATATCGCTTTAAATTCATTACAAATGAACAATACATTTCAGAAATCGACGCATCTAACTAATTGTATTTCAGAAGATTTGCATCATCCGGCTCGTTTGTATAATATAATCGAAATACATATTTAATTTTAAAGAGTTTCCGTTTTAATCTTAGATTTTAAAAATAATTTACTACTTGGTTTCTGCACAAAGGGTAAATTTTACGGATATTTATTATCAAACGACCTGTGTCTAATTAGCAAATTAAAGTTTTCAACAAATTAGCATAAATAAACATAAATATTGTAGAATTTTAAATGAGTTTGCCGTCTACGTATAGGTAATTCAAAATACAATTTGACATTCTACTAAAGGAACGATTAACTAAAAATAGAAATCTTCGCATATTACCGAGAAAAGTTCATATTGTTAACTCTAAAGTTCAAGAGTGTAATGCCCAATATTTTTGAAAATTGAGTTATAAATGATAAATTAAATAGATACCTACTTCAGAATTTTGACGGTAATTTGTATTTATTAGGTACTCGTTAGATTTCCTTTTTTTTAACAAAAATGAATAATATTTGTTGTAAAAGTTTGTTTTACTGTGAAAACCATTTTGCTACTATATAGGCATTAATTACACGTTCGCCATGAAGTGCTCTCAATTGAGTGTTCTTCGTCGATAGTCATCACTCGATTGTTATACAAATCGTCTTATCCAAAACTTCTGCACTTTGTGGCACAAGCATGAAATTTTAGAGGTGACATTTATATCCCATACTAACCACAGTAAACGTCAGGGCAATTTTGGATTCACCCCCTAATTCAAAATAACTCCCTTAACTTGAGGCGCGATATAATAATACAGAGTGTCTAGGAAATGATGCGAAATCTTCCAGGTACGTCAAACATGACAAAATAAAACTAAGTTTCTACAAACTTTTTCCTACGACGCTCCCTTGCCGAGATATTCATCATCCAGAGTTGAAAGGGAGAAATCAATTTGTTTAAATAAGTTTTATTAAATTTTTTTACGTTGTTACGTTCATAATAAATGAAGTACTTCAAAACAATTTGAACGAATAGGGCCCCTGACCTTTCCAATCAAATATTTCTTCAGGAAATTAAATTAAAAAAAATTAACTTCAATGTCGGGTTCCTCCAACATTTTAGAATAAAAAAAATACTTCTCCATTTTTTTTAAATAACAATTTTATTTTTAGTATACATACGTAATAAATAAAGGTATTTAAACTGATTAGGGGTGCATTATCCCTAACCTTTCTGACTCCCCATACATTTTAAGATAAAAAAAAGACGATTCTTGTCTGCTTTCGACAAAATAAGCCATAATCGAGAAAAACGCAGCACTTAAAGAGTAAACGGTGTAGTGTTAGTTTATAGTCTTAATACTGTCGATGCAACATTGTTTTGTAATTAAGTAAATAAAAATAAGAAATGACGAACAGGATAATTGGAAGAAATCTCGCGTAATGCAGCAAACGTAAAATTTGAAATATTACCGAAGAGCAACCCGATACGATTTTACGAAAATGGATAAGGATGGAAAAAGGATAAGTTCAAAATCAAATTTTTCGAAGGTCACTTCATCGATAGCTACATTAACTTTTAAAGTTTTTTAAAAGAATAAAATAAACTGACAGTATTATTTAGATACCTATAAACATTATAGGAATTATTAGAATATATTCCACCCATGCAACGAATACTTTATACCTGTCGTAATGTGATATAATATTATGTATATCAACTTAAATTTTCCATTTTTGAGATACTTCGTCTTCGTTGCATGGGTCGAATTATCTATTATTTTCTGTATTTTAAAAACGTACTCAACATATCATAAACACTCGATGTTAAGAACTTTTCATCTTTAACGAACAATTTATTACGAAAAATATGAGATACTATTCGCGCGCTAAATGCGAATTCATGGCTCGGCGACGACCAGATTTTCCGTAGCGAAAGAATTAAAACGTTCGCCAATTTACTTGTTTATCTTTTACTTTGTAATCATGCTAATGTAGTATTAAGCGTACCATTAAAACACTAGATATTTTAAAAAATTTCGTAGGTACACGTTTTCAGAACCGCGGAAAGGCTATTACAATCGCTATAGATACAATAATAGCATAACGAGACGATTTTAACCTGAGGCTGGTAATGCGTGCGTACATTTTCTTATTCCTCATTGTCATTAACGCCAACGCAACTATTTATAGCATTCTATTTTAGATTTTTTCTTCGGATTTATTTATTATTTTGCTCGTTTTAGTTCGACGTTTAGCATTTAAAAAGTTATAAAAGTGTGCGATACTAGGCCATGCACTGTTTTAATTTGTGTAAATTCTTAATTACATAATTTCCGTTTCTAGACGAGCTTTCGCGTATTTTTGTTACATTTCTTATTAGCGCCATGGGCGAGGTTACAAAATTGAGCGAGTTATTTGGAATCGATACCGTATCATATTTAATTTAGAATATTTCCAAAAGAATGTTCCTCCGAGTGGATTTATTTTTGTTTTACAACTACCGCGTGTTAGTGCCAATAGTATTTCAAAATACGCCGTTCCGATTTTTGTGTAAACGTTCTCCGAAATAACGGCGTATTTGTTTAAAAACGGATTTCATCGTTTAAAATTTTATTTTACAAAATTTTTCTTTTCGCAAAAAAAGAAATCGCGAGATAAATTATTTTTATAGATCACCACAGATAAAACGGTAAAGTGTGTTTTAGGTTTATGTAAAACATAAATTATAAACTAATTTATTGTGGGAGTTGGAAATTAGCATATGAAATGACGCGACGGTCCGAAACGATTATTCCACGCAATTATAATGCAATAATTTATACTACTACCACTCAACGGTCTTTGGACTTCATATACAAGACAGATTTAAATAAAACTTGAAGAAACACATCTATAGGTATGTATGTACTTTGTTACGTAGATTGAGGTCACGTAGTTGCGTATTTTCACTGGCAATGACTTTATAATAATTTTATTAACAATTGGTAATGGACAGAAGTGAGCAAGCACGGTTAATTTTACGCCGTACGGCGTAGGAATTTAAAATTACGCCCAACTAGACACGATTTAATTTTTAATTACGAGATATGCTGAAAGCGGACGTAAAACTTCAACGTTAAAATATAAGAACTATAAACAAAACGTCAAACTTTGATCGAAGATTTACTATTTTAAAACTATGAAATGCTGTCTCGAAATTCTACACACGCGTACCACCTACCTTTTGATTTATTCCCCGTTAAAATTGACGGGACATTCCGAGATGCATGCTAATGGGAAATAGATGAGGTTGTAGTGGATGATTATTATGCATCGATTATCGAAAGGTTTCTTACTGCAGTGCTGTTGCGGTCGTATAAAATTACTATTTACAAGGTAGTTAACACGTATCTACCTATGTGTACAGATATTGAAATTCCGCAGGTTCGAAATTTTTCTAGGTTTTCATTCAGTGTAAATCAATGTACCTATAGGTAACTAATAGAAACTGAACGATTAACAATCGAGCGGAAAAATAACATGTTGTTACATAACAACGTAATAATAAAATTGGTTTTAGTTGAGCGTTTAGGTTTAGTGTAAGTTGTTAAACTTTTAACTACATTTTAGAATAAAAAAGGTATTCTTGTTTAATTTCGATAAGATGCGACCATATTCGAGAAAATCATACTTAAATGATATCTAGGACACTTCGCATCTCTTATCTCTTCGCATCCATGGGAAATCCGAAAATGACCTTAAAAATTTAAAAACTTACGTCTCTGAAAAATGTCAAGGTTAGAAAGTTTAGAGGTACTGCACCCTGGTTCTTCTGGGTTGATTCAAAAATACCTATTACGCCACTTGAAAGACCTTTATTTATTACGTATGTGTCATGTACCAAAAATTATTAAATTTCAACTAAAACTAAAAATGTCGAGGAAGTACCTATTTAAAAAAAATATATGATTTTGCTCTTCAATTTTGGGGGTAAATATCTCAACAGGGAAAGTCTTAGGAAGTATATTTGGCATTATTTTGATGTGGTTTATGCGTACGTTCCCGTGAGATTTTTTACCATTTTTTGTAATCTAACAACGTCGTTTTCTGACATCATCCTGTATTTTAACCGGAATGTTTCTGATTTAAAATAATGTAGTACTTATAGCATACATTTTAAAAAAAGTTTCTTCGAAATCAATTCTGTTCTTGTGGGTTCCGAAGTTTTTTCACGATTTTTCGACTTCATTTACTCGACTATAATACACTGGTGAAATAAATTAAGAGAATTTGCACATAGCCACATAGTCACAGGCCACATAGAGCTCTTCTGGTCGACGAATTTCTCGAGAGTGAGGATATTCGCCGGATGGATTGGCTAGCCAGGTATCCAGACCTCAACCCTATAGAGCATTTCTAGGACGCTCTGGGGAGGGCAATTGCAACTCGCAACCCCCCTCCGAGAATCATCCAGGAACTGAAAACAGCGTTGGTGAATGAGTGGGACCAATTACCACAGGCACTGATAAACTGCCTTATTTCCAGTATGACATGACGCTGCAAGGCGTGTATAGCTGTAAGAGGAGACCATACCCCCTATTAACCCATTTCTTTTGTGTATTCTGCAACCGCTGTTTCAGACCTTCATACTCCCATGAGTGTTACGCACAAACATGTGCGTCTATTATAACTGTTGAATGTTTATTTTGTTTGTATTATATCAACCTATGTTCACACCAAATTTTATTAAAATCTGTCCAGTAGTTCTGGAGATCGTAGATAAAATATGAAAATTCTCTTAATTTCTTACACCAGTGTATTAACAAGACTGGACGATTACATTACATATTCGCGTTAATTCGGGCAAACTCGAGCCTCAATTAGTACGGATTAACGAATTTTTATTTTATTTGAGAAATAACCTACTAAATACGTAATAATAATAATAATACTTAATAAATTAATAACATATTTTTTTATTGCACGTTTCGATTTTTTAAACATTTTATCGTAAGACGGACAGGTTAAACACGTTATTGAAATCTGAAAACGATCAAATTATCTTTTTCTAGAAAGTTCTTATAACTTGCAAATGCAAATTCGTTGATGTAAAAGCTTTTGAAACTTCTTAGCAACATCGCGGAACACCACCCTGTATTGCAATTTGATTATTCACTGTTTCGTAAGTGTTCGGGTAAAATACCGGAAACGGCAGTTATCCTAACGCGTTAGTGGCCGAACGCATTTAGAAACTGGAGATCTGCAGTGAAATCGCAGATTTAAGATAAATTGACGGAAAATTTTAGCAGAATTCAGAAAACCGGTTTGTGGCATAGGGCGTCATTTTAGCGAAGGGTTTTAAAATCCCTTTTGTAATTTAGAAAAAAGGCTTGGCGGCGTTTTCGAGATTTCAAAATCTCTTTTAATTAGAAGTCGACTTTCGAAGCATTTGCGTTAAGAATCTTGAGGTGTCCGAAGAAATTTTTAATGAAATACACCTATTACAATGGAAATTTGCAGAAATATGCGAAGAGCAGGAAACGTTTTTTAATTTTTTAAATAAGAGGGTTTTATCGATAAATGAATTTCAAAACTATTTAACTAAATTACAGTATTCTATACAGTTTTATGCAAATTTTACTCTAGAATTTTTAGATATCTCTAAGGTCAAGTTTTTTGCAACTCTTTTTACTTAGATCCATTGATTATAATTTAAGAATAAATTAATGTATCCATAATAAATGATTATTAGAAACTTCGCCGTCGACGTAATTGGTTCCCAATATATTGGATCTCGTTTAACTCTCAATCAAAATAGTAATTTAAACATTTACTATTTCAATATTTTAATTAAAATACGTAATATAAATGGATCGAGAGCGTTATTTAATTAACCCGTCATACGCCGTTTTCTTTTTATGCACAGTCGATTAATAAATCAATCACTTATCTTCGTATATTAAGTATGTTATATAGCATTCGGTTCCAGTTTAATGCCTACCTGCGTATTAACAATTTAACCAGGTAGCTCTCTGCTGAAGGTCGTGGGTTTTCGTGCTCTCGACCCTTTCTAGCTTTCGAAATGGTCACCGCCACGATTACATGCTGCGTCCGTTCTTATTTAAGGCAGGATAACTTTAGTTTTGCTTAGAGATTACTGGTCCGAGGTGGGATTATCGTTCGGGGTTTTTGGGATTGTGGTTTCCTGAATCTAAAGGTCATTATCTGACCGAGTTTGATTTAGAAAATGGCGCAACTGCTACTGCAGTAATTTATAGGAAATACATCAATGAATTATCTATTTATTTCAAATTTCAAAAATAACGTGTTCGCGTTTGAACGTAATTTCAAACTTTTATCTCGAACTAACAAGAACCGCAATAAATTACTTTTACATTTAATAAATTGACACTTTTTAATCTAGTTCAGTTGATTTCTTTAATATAAAGTTATCTATTAGTCTTTCAGTATAATAATAATCAATTCTTCGACGATTTAAGTGTTATATTCTATGAACTGCGGGGTTAAAGGCCATCTTATAATCTCAAACTATTAAATGAAAAAAAATCTTTTAAGATTATTTTGAAACGGCACTTAAATGTTTGTTTGGCTCGATTTCAATGAAAGTCTATCAATTATGGTCAATTGCGGCCTAATTGTTAAAGCGATTTAAAATTAATTTATAATGATTAAGTAATATTATTACGATTCATTTGTTGTCATTATCATTATTTTTCTTCTTATTCGTTAATTCCTGAACATTGTAGTGATAAAATATAAATGTTACAGAGTTTGGCAAGTGGCATTCTTCTTTTTATTTTTTGTCTCTATTAATAGCAAACCGTAGATCCATAATTATGCATGGAAGCAGTCTGGAGGAGCTGTTTTTAACGACGCAATCTAGTGTAATTTATTTACATTGACAACTGTTTACCTTCAAACTTTAAACAACCCATAAAATATTATTAATATAAGTTATTGCATTCATAATAAAATTATTAATTTTACCAATTCACATTTTAGTTTGCAACCTATTCTGTAATATTGTTTTTTAAATAAATATCTTCTTTGTAAAATATTTTTAATTTTAAACGTTCCATCTACAATGTGACGACACACCAACGCTATACTACAGTACACTGTACGAGACCACCAATGGAGCCTAGTAAAGATAATATTTTTTTTTATCTATTGCAGTTTTTTACAGTTATTCGCAAAAAAAACTGAATGATTTTGGCAATATGTTTGGTAAATGGCCTACATAATTAAGTCCTTTATTATTGTTTCTATGGAAACCTATTAAAAAACAAAATCAAAACGTCAAATAGACAAATAAAAATACAATAAATTCTAGATTATCTAGGGCTGACAGGACCGGGCCTCGTACCCGGAAGTAATTTAATAATTTAACAACAAGGCTTGTTTGCAGTCCTAATATCGGAAATTTTGAACACTTTTCTTTACATTGAACTACTGTGAATAAATAAAGGCAGTGATCATTTTATAAAAAATTTCATAATTTTACTGTTATTTCATATTTGTTCATAAATTAGCAAAAATGTTTATATGAAATTCATATTCTACAATTTCCTAAATAACATACGCCATAGTCGTTAAAATTTCATTTATTATTGGTAAAGAAATCTAAAACCACGAGTATTGTAAAAACTTAAAGACACAAGCCCGACCTTGACTACAGTCAGTCATCACTTATCTTGCGACGGCGTATTCATTTTGCTACCAACTTCACTGTTTTACACGACAATAATTGATGACAATTATTTTTTTAATACCAAACTGTGTAGCGCGGACCGTTTGCGTCACCGTGTAACGGGTCTTAGATGTATAAAACCAAAATTTATTGAGAACAGCGATAGTAGCAGTATTGTTAAAATATCAAAATACATATACAATACCCAATGTTACCAATTTTCTTGACCTGGAAAATGAATGGAAATTATTACAGATCGACGTGACTAACTATACGAATAGTTTTGAAAAACAGCCCACTGATCATTTCTGGAGATAAATATTTGATTTCAAAGCGAATGACGTTATTAAGTACCCTAATTTGAAAAAGGTAATCCAAGTTTTACTTTTTCTTTTTCACGGTAATGAAAAGAATGAATTAAAGAGGCTTTTCACAATCTACGTGGATTCTTACTGTAGTTGCTAAATATAGAAATTTTTTGCATGGGAAAATTTGTGTGTATCTGATACAATTAAGAATGTACATAACGGTAAAGTGGATAAAAAGAAATAAGCTCAGAATTATAGAAATTACATCAACATGCACGTGCAGCATATGAAACATATTTATCAGGAGAAAGGAAAGTGAAAAAAAAAATAGAAAAGCAAAGAGAAAAGGAACTGTCCGAAAAAGCAAAGCGGGCAAGAGAAAAGAAAAACGACGTATTCAAAGAGTTAGAAAAATAATTGAAAGAGATTCGCTCTAAAGAAATTACTAAAAACAACGCTGCTACGCATGCGTTAAGAGATGCAGATAAAAAGTCGGCAAAAACATTAAAAAACAATATCATCGAAGCTAAAACCATGAATCGACATGCGAACGCGGCCCGCATTGAGCCGCTCAGCTCGGATGTCGATACCTGTTTGTTCGAATCCAGCGGTTTTTTGGTCGTGCTCAATGGGCGCTCAGTGTGATCCGGTCTATGAGCGACTCAAAGCGAGCCGTGCTCGTATGTCGATACATAACTTAAGGTACTATTACTAATTAAAACGTCAAAAATGACATTATTTTCGCGATTTTTTTCTTGGCTCCTTTATTAAATATTTACATGAAACTTTTTGAGCATACATTTATAATTAATAACTACACAAACAAACAAAAAAATTTTTTTTGTCACTCTTCCTTCCGCGTATAGAGGGCATCAAAGTTTGGTCCTTAAAAAAAGCGTCGTCCATGGCGGACAGATAATCTCAGGATTGAGAAGTCTGAAACAAAAAATTCAAAATGAGTTAGTTAAAGGAACTGCTCTTCAGGGTAATCCACCACCGAAATGGAAAAATCGAAAAAAAAACAAAATGGCGACTCTTTGAAAAAAAAGTTGAAAAATCGACCCTTTTTCCCCTCTTCTTTATCGCGTATAATTAAAAAAAAATTTTTTTTTGGTTAAATTGTGGTAAATTACCCTGTAAGATACATAATTGAAGCACTGTACAAAATTTGGTAAAGATCGGTTCAGTAGATCCGGAGATTATCTGTCCGTCGTTTGAAAAAACATGATTTCGAGTAAAACGCGTTTCAAGTTTTTTTTGTGAAAGTGTTGATAATATTGAAAAAATCGAGTTTTAAAGCTTACAATCAGTTAATCAGCTACGCCTGCACCATATAATAAAAGGCCACTGCGTTCATATTCCAATTGTTCCTCTTGTTGTTTTTCTTTTTGCTTGATACGACCATGGCGATGCGCTCATCGTCTTTTGTCAACGCATAATCATATGCACATCTGCCAATTGTGCAGCCCATTGTTTCCAGCATTTTCAAGAGTGTAATGCTTCCTTCATTGAAAATTGAAAGTGAAATTTGCACAGCTATTTCAGTTACATCCAATCCTACAAACGTTGATTTGGGTACGATAGCCCAGAGAGTTTTGTTGTAACACTCGTTGTTATTTTGAGTGTTCTTGCCTAAACAACGTCGCAGTAATTCCTCATTTGTTAGCTGTTCAAAAACTGGTTTTACGAGCTCTTGAACTTCTGCACTTAGTGCTGGCTTATGTTTGAAAGCAACATTGTCAGTTTGAGCCTTCAAGTATTTGCACCATTCTGGATTGCAATAACTATGCTGCGGCTCAGCGTCAGTAGAAATCAAGTGGTAAAATCCAGCCCATATTTCCCTTTTCATTTCAGTAATGGAATCCGGATATCTTTGAATGGCTAAAGAATAATTTGTTGACATTTACTTCATTATTTTACCCGTTAAATCCGTGGTTTTGACAGCTGGAGCAACTGGAGTGGCTTTTTTGGTTTTTCTTTTTTTCCAAGGCTGATCCACTTCTTTCTTAGAATTTTTTTCTTCTTCCTCTTTTTTTTCCTTTTCCTCGGCTCTTTTTATTTTCCGCATCTCAACTAATGTTTTTTTTACATCTTTCAAATGTCGAAACATGCGCTTTCCAACATGCAAAACGCACTCTAGTTTTTGTACAACAAAATCACCGTACGGTTGAGCGTCGAGAAGGTTTGTGAAGGTCTTAGAATCTCCATCACCTATGTAATAAGCATACTTTGCATCATGGAGCTTCTCAGAATTTTTAAACATTTCAATAATCCCTTGAACTTCCATCCCTCCAGAGCTACTTTTGTAATTTGCGGAGCATTCTTCTCTGTGCTCGCTCTCGAACCATAACTCAAAATCGACGTGATTCAATTTTTTACGCATTACTTCGCACGCTTTACAAGTTTTTGATGACACAAAATAGTCTAACATTTTAGAGGAATATTTTCCGATCACTGTTGTTACGCCAATCAAAGAGCTGAAGCCACGTTTGGACCAAGTTCCATCGCCTGATATCGATAATTCACCTTCGGACATATTTTGTTCTTTATTTTTTTCCTTCTCTTCTTTACCCTCTTTTTTCAAACAAGCTTCAGATACTGCATGCGTTGAAATTTTAATATTCTCTAGAATAGCATAATAGGATGAAATACTAAACTTTGAAACTAATTCCATAAGCGAGCAGAACAGACGTACCGACGCCGAGCAATCGCATTACAAAAATAATTCGTCTGTTGATTTCAAAACCCGTGTTTATAAAATAAGTCGAATTTATTGTTCTGTCTCCACAATTACACTCAATATTTATTTTAAATCCTAGTCCACGAATACCAGTCCTGGTAAACTTCACATCACTATCACAGGTTTTACATTTTAGCATGCCCGCCAAGGCTGAAAAAACGAGATTGAATGCCAATATGCAATAAGAAAAAGTTTCATCTACTTTTACGTCAAAATCACTATTGCTTGAAAGTTTTTTTGCAGATGAACTTGTGAATTCTGTGCTTTGTTCTGATGTATGCTGATTGCCGGTAAATTCATGTGATCTTCTCACACATTTCCTTTTTGCTGGCTTAGAATCTTTGCTACCTTTTTTGTACGGATTCCTTTTTGGAGCCATGATACAAACATATAATTATACAAACAAACGGGCACTGAACACAAGAGAAAGCCGAAAATATTGTGTTTATTCAAAAGAGATTTTATTTTGGAGAGGGGATTCTTATAAAGGACGGGCAAACGACAGCTGCTTTGTTTACATGCCGAAGCCGAAAATTCGAGCGCGCGCACTCACAGAAAAGTTGCTCATAGACCGATTTTGAATTTAAATATCACGGAAATACTTTGAGAGATGATTCTTGAGACTATAAGGAGTCGAAAAATGATAAAAAAATTCGAGTTTTTGAAATTTCTAATTAGTAATTGAATACAGGCACAGGCATTAATCTAAAAAGTAATAAGTACGCATTATGCCGCGCGTTTTGTTCAAAAAAGGTGAAAGTTATCTTCATTATCTTCGAAAGACATTTTGAATTATAGTAATCGAATTGGGAAAAGAAACAATTTTAATAAATGTACAAATTGTAGAGTAGGGTCGCGCGACAAATATTCGCAATGCTAGCGCACACTATACCAACCCAACAGCACGAATTGGTCTGGGTCCGGTCGTGGGTTCAGTTATCAAATCCGCGACCTCCACCCTATCCTGACTCATTAGCGACTTATCTGTTGTTACCATTCATTCACGGATCGGTCGCCGGACAAGTCCGGACGAACCCATCCGCTAATGAATGGGAGACTTAAGGTGCACAAACAATGCTTAATGAAGAACAAAATTTACATCAAGAAGCGATACAAATTTCACAGAATGTCAATAAGCTGATTTATTAAATTATTTTTCGAAGAAATGGAAGACTGTTTAGATTAGATTGTTTGGTTAAAGTTATTGTATTATTTCGAAATTTTCTCTACGTTTATATATTAAATATTTATGTTGATTTTATTGTCATATTTTAATAAATATATGTATAAAAGTTCATGTTTTTATTAGTTCAACTGCATATTTGCGCATGATTCTTAATTAGTGGCTGTACGATCCCTGTAAAGGTAAAACAGGGGAATATTATAAGTAAATATTATAAACGTATAGATGATTATTGCAGTTATATGTAAGTACCTGCGGAATTCAGTACGGAATTATTATGTTTTTAAACTACTGCAAAATTAATCTATTTATACGCAGAATAAAAGATATGTAATTCGAACAAACATTTGTTTAAATATGGACAAACAAATAATAGGTTTAACGGAAATAAAAATATAACTATTTAACTTGAACGAAATATATTTCATTTCAACAAATGTTTACTTATTTAAATTAAATCGATATTATTATTTTGCCCATATTTAAACAAAAATATATGTGCGAGTTAAATATACCTTTTTCTCTGTGTTGTAGCAAGTATGTACTGTACTGCATGCTATCGAACTGCACTCACTTAATCAATTTTTACAAAATCTGTTATAACAGTACTCTCTAGAGCCTTAGACGGATATTTTTTTAGTGTAATATTACTTTTTCTCAAAAACGTGTTGTTAGAATTTTCGTACGACCAACTCGGAACCGGTCCAGATTATCCGGCGATTCGGACCTTCGAGATCCGATTACTTTGTACTTAAACTTACTTTACTTTGTTCTTAAATTTTCACATAACACGATGAAGGTATAATTTTATATAACCTGACCACAAAATGATGACATAATTGTGTATTAATGTAAAACACTAATTTTTAATTGCCAATTCACAGTAGTTAATCAAAAAACTTCAATAATGTAAACTTGATACTTGATAACTTATAATTCACTTTGTGCACTAAAAAAAGTGTTTTTAATGAGTATTTTATCGATTTAAATCAATAAAATGAAAATCTGTCATATACATGCATGCGTTATATTACTGCAGCACATTTCTTTCATAAAAAGGACGTTAGAAAAGCTATATTTCATTCGAATTTTTCATTTAGGATAAGGTTTCGTAAGGTATTGAAATTTTTTTTATTTGCAAATTCTTTTTAATATATATTTTGTTTGACGTTTTTAGTTAAACGTGAAAGAAATCCAAAATAATAACCGCAAAATTGGTTTAACCGTAATGGTTGCTATCGGTTAACGTTCATTTTGTTCGCGTTTGATTTTGTAGTTCCGAACCCTCGAAGATCGCAATATCCTAAAAGAAAACAGGAACTTGACACTTTGACTGATAGCTTTTCATTGTGTCGCAACGTTCCCTGGTCGACAGCTTTTAACTTTACCTTTTATTTGAAATCGCAATGTGTAAGTAACTCGGAAAAGGTTCGGGCGTAGATTTTTTTAAAGAAAATAAATGCAAGTTCAGTGTTATTGCAAACGTTTCCTATTAAAGTTAGAATCCTCGTTTCCGTCCGCTTGAAAACTAATTTTCCTAACAATTCCGGGGTAACCTCGAATTACATATTATTGTTCTTGTAATTCGGTATGGTCTAACTAATGTTTATTGAACATGTTCTGTATCTCGTACGTTTGAACCAACAATCTTTCATGACGTTGATGGACGTCCAATAATATGGCAATATTGTCTTGTCTGACAGCTCATACGTGGTTTCGTTAGATAAATAAATCATTGTCTACTTCATATAAAATTTAATGGAGTGCTAAATTTAGTATGTAGACGATTAGTTTATTCAACTGTTTATAATGACAGATGTTTTTTCTTCTTAAGTATAGGACCGTGGTTAACTGGTAAATTTCTTATTGTCATCCATCTAATTTCGATATTGAGCAGATGTTCCGTTTTAACGTCGCTGTAATTTAAAACTGTTAAAATTGCGAGAACATATCGATAATTAAACTGCACGGTGTTTTAGATTTTAATAAAAATTAAATTTAAATGCCAAGTTCCTCGCTATTTAAATAGGGATAATCACATAAACGAGATACAACGAAATGAAATTAATTACCTAGGTATAGCAAAGCGAATTCCGAGCACTTAGTGGCTACTGTTTTTCAACGTTTACTCTTCAGTATTAAATTGTACCGCTTTTTCATCAGGGACGTGAAAGTTTGAATGTATATACGTATTATTGAATTGAATTAAATATAATTGGTAATACTCGACGTAAATAAGACGAAACAGAATTAATAAATAGGTATAAGTACCGACTGCATAATTCTGAAAAAAGAAAAATCTTTTACAACTTAATTCCGGCGTAACTGCTTTAATGAGCAAATTTATCCGTATAGTGCGTGTACGGTACCACTAACTATTTTCCTATTTCGCTAAATACTCGTTTAATGTATATCTGCAAACGTTTCAGTTGTACATACCTATCAAGAATTTTTTTTTACAATTTCCTTTGGTTTTTATAGTTTCCTTAAACATTTCCGTGCCGATTACTTATGGGAATATTTATGCATTGCATGTCGACAATTATTTCGTTTATGCCTCGTTGAAAAACGACCTGTTTCAATCAATCTTCGCTATATTTTATGAAATAGTACGTTTTTACGATTCATACGAAAGTTCAAAAATATTTGTACTCTCGATTCATGGTTTTATTATTATTAAGACGAGCCATTCAACTTGTTGTTGGATATGTGTTTGTATTAAAAGTAACTAAATATGTCTACTGTCGATTTGTGGCGATTCGAATTATTATTGGGTCTTACGAATAAAGTGGAGCAATGCTTTTACTTCAATTTACTGAAATTTTTCAGCTCGTATACCTATGTAAATTAAAGTACTTGGAAGTAGGTAGGTGCGTAGGTATGTGTCTGCTTTTGCTCGTTGTCTTTTGCTTATTTTAACTGAGAACAAAGGCAAATATCTGGTCCAAGTACTTTGATTTATGGTACAAGTCAAAGAATTTCAAAAAATTGAAGTAAAGGCATTTGCTCCGCTTTAGTCACAAGACCCGTTGTTTATTTAACTTCATTCTTAAACTAGCAAGAACTCGCTTTTCATTTTAATTAACGTTTAATTTTTCGAGTTTAAAAACCTAGAGAAAATAATATCCCATATTTAATATCTATTTTTAGTTAACAATAAGATTTTCAGAGTTCCGTTTGCGACTCCTAATTTTTTCGGTTAAACTTGATTTAAAAGCTCGATTTGTTTTACGGTATGAGTTAACAAACAAGATTATGGAACACAAATACGGTAAACTCGACTTCGCAATAATACCATTTTACGGCCTTAAATATTCCTATTGCGAGAGCATTCATTATATTGTGTTGGTTTCCAGCCTAATATTACGTGTGTGCTTGTCGGTAATGATTTAGTCGAGCCAAAGTTCTTTGTCGGCATAAAATTTATTTTGATCAAAGTCTATTCAAATAAGGTTCGTATTTACTACTTTTCTGGCTATGTTGTTGCCATAACGTAATGTACATAAATGCATTTGTAAAATGGAAGCTACAGGAACGAACGACCAGACTTTCATGTTTAAAGTGGACCGACTGTATAGGTAACTTGGTTAATTGTTAGCGTTATCATAAATCTATCGATAGCGTTGGTCGACTGTTTAGCTGACCTTTTCACGAGTTCATACGTATTGTTAACAATTCTTGATTTATCTTTACATTTTTTTTTACATATTTACAAATAGCATAAATAAATTTATTCACTTTCGTATAGATTTATCAGATTTTCCAATTAAAAACTAAATTTCTAAATTTATGTATTAAATTACCTACTTTTTATTTAAGTATAGGATAGATGACCATAGTTTTTCTTTTTGTTTTTAAATATAAAACTATTTCGCAAATTTACTTAAATTTTACTCATACAGTACATATGCACGTACGCTATTTATGTAGAATATCACTATAATTGAATCAACTTTAAACACAGTACCGTCGAACCTCGATAACTCGAATCTGAAGGGAAGAGAAAAAACTTCGAGTAATCGAGATCCGACTTATCGAGGTTAAAAAAAATATATCATCAATTGGCTAACTATCATACTGTACCTAGGAGAGAGATTCCATATACAGTTAAATTTCTCCATAACGAAATCGATAAATCCTGCAAATCCTGAAAAAATATCTAATAATCGCCATAACTCGGGAACGATTGCACTAATCGATAGACCTGGTGCCGAGATTTGTGCCATTCACGTGCTGCTAACTTCACGGATCCCCGCAAACACTATATTCTTATTTTAGAAAAAAATCAAACAAATTACTGTCAAAAATTAAAGATTACAACTTTTCTTTTTACACTTAATTGCGTTATTTTCATTGTTAGTTTATCATACACATAAAATGATTAAACTTCAACAGTAATAACATGAAGATGTACGATAAATTGATAATTATTTTAATTATCTACCTAAACAAGATAATTCGATATTTTCGCATTTCCCTTGAAATTCGAATTAATTAAGTTCAATTGTATAATTACCTAATTCACAAAAATTACTTACCACGTTAAACATTTTATTTTATAATATCTAGTTATATAACGTTATTTACGTTGAGAAAGTTCAGATATAATGATAAAAAATATCTTTTGACGTTGTTCGTTTGGAATTTATAACAAAGAAGAAATAAAATGACCCATTTATCATTTCAAAATTATCAATAGATATTCTTAAAAAATTTCTGTCGTAAAATTTAGGAAACCGTTAACATTTCTCCAGAATCGATAACACTGTCTAGAACTCTGGAGCCCATTTGATTTTATATTTTAAAATATGAGTTTTCTGTCAAAGTAGATTTACATAGAATATATTTATATCCTAAAAAATAAGCCAATAAATCACCAGGAAATATTAAAATAGCCACTAAAAATAAGTAAAAAAAAAAACAACTAACAACTAAAGAATCATTTTCAGTAGAAGACAAGTTTACCCTCGAACAAATTAATTTATGATGCAATCGCGTTATACCGTAGATTTCATTTAAAATGTGTCGACACGAATTACGGATTGTAACTTCTCATAACAAAAGAAAGTTTATTATCTAAAATTACGTTGGAGTTAATCCACTGCAAGAAAGTTTTCGCCTTTTTTAAGAGATCTTGTTGCGTAAAAATTTTCTCCCCTAGAAACAGAGCTTTGGTAAAGCTCGCTCGTTAAAAAAATTCACAACTTTTCACAGAATTTCGTCGCCTTTGTTAACTAAGCACCTACCTATTATAAATATGAAGTTAGCTTTTATTGTTTTCGTATTGGCACGATATCGACGAGTATATTTTTAAAGGACCATTTTTTCTTTCTTATAAACTTGACCGTGACGTCCCGCAAAGGAAGTTGAAATTAAGTAGACGTTATTTGAATTGATAGATTAGCGTAATTAGTCGTGTAAAGAGTTTCTGGAGAAGCAATTGTTCTTTATCGCGCTTATTATGTACGAGGATCGTAATTTTGTTTTTATTTTTAACACCAAATAATTATTATGCAATACGTAAGCAACTGTTTTTTTTTTAGTATTGTACAAACTACCTGCTAATTGTTCATTTAAAACAAGCCGAAAAAATGGAATAATCCAAAAATTAAATCGGCACAACGAGTTTTTGTCACGTAATCAAAATCGTATTATTGTTAATTTGCATTTTAGATATATGCGAGAATTGAATTGGTTTTCTGTATGTGTGTGCCCAACAGCTGGAGTTAGTAACAGCCAGAGGACAACGGACACCAGAAACTGATAACGGATGGCTTTGATTGATTGATCGACCTGACGTTCAAATAGCGTAGATGAATAATGTATGCTTACGTTTGATAGTGGATATAGTATATTGTGTGAACACTCCCATCTAGAAATTGCGTCCTGTATCAACAATGTAATATCAATATCTATTTTTTTCCTTGTTGGCAGACACTGATTTACTTACCTACTGTTATTTTTAATATCAATTTTTTAAAATTACATTTTCGCCCGTCTACAAATTGCGCTTGAAGATATATATTTTTTTTCTTTTACAAAATTATAATTGCTAATTTAATTTTGCGATACTAAAAATAAAATTTTGTAAGTCAATTTTATTTTATTGTACAAATAAGAGACAACAAGGCGGTATAAGTATGTACGGGCCATCCAAATTTTATTTAGATGCACGTCATCAAAAAGTGACTAGATTGTATATTTGCGTGAAACTAACTTTGTAGAGATAACGTGCATCGGAATAAAATTTGAATGGTCTTTACTTTGCCTAGATGGAATGACGTATTCCCAACCGAATCGGACGGTCCGAAGAACACTTTAGTGCATGTATGATACAAGTTACTGATTATGAGATGATAGTGAAACTCCATTAATACACAGTACCTAATATGGATTAATTTCACGAAACATCTTCTCCTCAAAAACTTCAAGTTTGTTAATTAACACCGTTATTTATCAACTCCTTCAATTATCAACAATAATAATTAATTAGCGTTGCTTTTCTTGCAAAATCTACTAGATTTTATTTCAAATTTGACACCAACTAATCTGTAGCTATAAGTATCACGAACTGATGACTATTGTGGTATTGTACGCGTAGGTAGGTAAGAGTTAGCTAGTTTTATCTTTGTTTTAAATAGGTAACAGGAATGTGTGCATTTGTGCTTTTATATTTTTTCATCCATACAATATACAAGTATGTTGTAGCTGTTTACGATTTTAATTCGAAAATAGTCGCACTGCAATAGGAAATGCTACATATCTAATTGGTTAGAAAAATACCTCTGTACCTGAAGGAATTAAATAATGTTTTCCTGTATCAAACAAAAATACAAGAAGTAATTGATTAGTTTAGAATTATTATACAAGTTGTAATATTGCACAAAAAGTAGGTAAATATAAATAAAAATCCCAAAACAAAACAAACTATTCGACGTAATAACATACCAAAAAAAATTATTGTTCGATAATACCCTCTACACGTGAAAAGTATCGGCACTAAAATCCCGCGCTAGACCCGCAAATATCAACTTTTAAAATAAACAACTTATTAAATTAATTCGAACTAATTTTTATCTAGTCGTCTTAATTATATTTATTAAGTAAGTTAAAATATTTCTATTAATTTTTTGTCGAAAATCGACCGCCAAAAATGTGTTAAAACAGGTTAATGAAGTGAAACGGTAAGATGGCACTCGCATAAAATAAATTAACATTTTTGTTCGCCTTATTAAATTGTCTATTTTAATACAGATTTATTAATACGAATAAATGAGATCTCGACGCCGGCGCCGTGCATTTGATTTATATTTTGTATAAAATATCTTCCATTTGATTATTATACTGATTGTCATTATAATATTATTGAATGTTATTGAATTTAGAAGTCGAGATCTCAGTTGGCTTTATGTTTACGGAGAATCCCTAATTTTGTTAGACTATATACCTTCGACCCTAAATATATACCTTTCTGCATTCATTAGGACGCCGCCCAACTCGAGCACAAATTCATTAAATCAGCCCTGTTCTATTGTATATGTTTAGCCGAGTTAATTCATGGAAATATTTCCTGTTATTTGATTGAGCATTTGCCGACTGCTATTTTAAGATTATTATTATTTAAATGTTAGGCTCTTAAAATTAATTTAACGATTCGTGCGTTTTAACTCTCCAACGACGCGACGGCGACGTTTAAAAGCGATTAGATATCTTTAGGACATTATTGATAACCTCCTATTTAGCGAAACCGATTTTTCGACTTGGCGTCGAGATGTTTTTCTTATTCGATGATTATTAAGTACAATGCGCCATTAGTTTTTATCTGAAATGGAATCTTTCAACCGTGTTATTATGTGATTCAAGATTGCTAAAGAAGCAGATGTTGTTGCTATTTTCAGGTGGTCTTACGAAGTAATTTAATTTTATGTATTCACCAAAAGTTAGATACTAGTTGGAAAAGAAATCAATCCGATTTTAAAGTTAAATTGTTAATTTATAACGTTTTGAAACGTTATGTCGGTGCCGGTTCTGCAAGTACCCAGCTGAGCACGGACCGCACATCAATTTAGATTTGAATAATGATAAATTCAAATAATGTTTGCAGTTAGCTCGTAAGTCATCTAGTCCAAACATATGCTAAAGGCATTCTAAGTGGCCAGTACGGCGTATGCGACGTCGTCGTCAAGATGATGTTATGTTTATCGTATAAACAGACGTTGAAAATCTATTCTTACTTTTTGTCTTCCATCATCAACATTACAATACGTCGTACGATAATTGCTTTTGCAAATTTCAAAAGAAAATTATTGCATTTATGATTCATTATTACTTTTTGTTTTTTATTCGAGTTTAACGACGTTCGATTTGAAATTTTAACCGGAGGCGCGGAGTTCCGTTACTTAATCGCCTAAATTATCGCCCACTAAATCATAAAGAAGTACAAATTAGATTTTTCAATGGACAAATTATAGTTTTACACTTTCGGTCGTTCTATTTCCGTTTTGTCTTTAGGCAAACGTAACAGAAAACTATTGCTCCGATTTAAAATTTAACATTTTCGTTTTAAAAGTTCTAACAGTACAAATCGCTAATATTCTCTATTACTTTTCCTCAAAATCGATACTTTACTTATAAAAATTGAAGAGTTGGCAGGAAACACGACGAATTTATTTACTTGATGTTCACTCATCGTCGTTAACCACCTATACGGTCCTAGTAAAACGTTCTGGCGACAGATTGCAAGTTTAAAAGCTTTATACATTAAAAACGGTGGGGCCAAATTGTATACAATTTTTACCGGGTATTAATCAGAAGCTAAAATCAAAAGAAACCTAATTATTATAAGCCCCAAATCTTAATTTGCACAAAAACGGTTGTTACGTTCCTCTGACTTCAGGCCCTCGAAATCGTCTATGCATTAAATATAATTAAAGAAATGTCAAGAACGTGCTGCGAAAGTGTTTTATTGACTTAGTACCTGCGTAAACGGAATTAGGTGATTACTTATAAAACAACGACCATTTATTATAATAAATAAATAGGTGCACAACGGCAAACACTTTAAATAAATAATTCGTACCTTACAATAACAAATTCGAATAATTTTAATAACTATCTACATATTTAAAATTTTAATGGTCGCTTGTACTGATGTAATGTAAAATTTGAACATTACCTACTTAAATATGTATATGCGTGACTAATATTAATACTTATTCGTATTTATTATCGTTTTTAGAAAGCGAGTGATGTTATGTCTGTTTTATTTTATATTTCTAGGTAGGTACACATAAAGTAGGTATTATTGTGGTTAAAAAATTCGACGCTTTTGTGTCGAGGTGGCTGGTTTTTTAAAAAGTGCCTTAGCGCGAAGCGGGAACTTTCTCGTCAAATTCGATTCCTAGAATATATTTTTAGATATTCATATTAATTAGATTTTAATGGCCATCCCTTCTCTAATTTGGCTATTGCAAAACCTTATTGAGCTTTTGATCGAACGCATTTAGGAATTTTTAAGGAAAAGAAAACTGTAATAAACAACGCTGTAACGCAAAAAAGACGCCCGCCACGGGTGCAACTTGGTTTAGGGTTATATTTGTGGCCAGTTTTGGGTTGGGGGGCCGCAAGTTAGACACTTGCCACAGACGCTTCGCCACCGACGTTTCAAACCGTCGTTACGGCGTTGGTAATAAATGTTTGATCCACTGAAACTTACAGATTTGAAATTAAAGGCTGGTTTTGGTTGTTACTATCTTGATAAAATACACACTTTTTTATAACATAAATTTTGGATCATTCTGTATATTAATTAAACTTATTTATTTTAATATTAAATTATTTATGTATTTTAGGCGGTGTTGTAATTCACATTTAGCGTAGTAAATCATATTTAATTGTTATCGTTCGTCTGTTATTGGCTTCGTCACGATTAAATCTTGATATTATTTTGTAAATTACAAACGAGAACAATAAATTAAATAATACCTATAGGATTTTAAATTGATTTACATCCAAACAGAAAGTACCTAATACAAGAACGGAAAAAAATAAAATATTAATTGTAAAACAGTATCCCAGTAGTCGATCCCATAACGATCGTGGAAAAAGGAGTAAAAGAGACACGGAAAATTAGGCGATTTCCCAGTAGTACAGTTTGTTCGATATTCTTAGTTGCGGAAGAATTTCTTTTTTTGATATTTGTGAAAATGTCAGATTTGTTAGTATAATAAAGGCTACAAAACTTGAAAAAAGAGTCGGATATCGCGCGCAGTAGTTTTTGTATTGAGGAACGAGGCTCTCGACTCTTCGGGGCATAGTGGGATAAAAGTGTCTCACCTTTTTTAATAGGCACTTCTATAGGCACAGTGATATGTTTTTCGTCCCACTTTGAAATCAGATAACAAACTCGAATTACAGCGGTTTACAATTACAATATGTGTATTCCATACCGTTTTTCAGGCACAATTTAAATGGAATTCTTGTGCGACTAGAGTGTTTTTCTGTGTTCAAATCTTGTGCTTCAAAAGAGTTAAATTAAAATAAAAGTAGGTACTTATATGTTCGTTCCGAATAAAACTACCTGCAACCCCAGATCTACGTACCGACTTAAGAAGGTTGAAGGAAACAGTATCGTGTAAGTCGTCGAACCATACGGGTTTATGTTGTAACGCTGTAAATGGAGTCCATTAAAATTTTGTGCTCACGAGCGAGTCCAAACATTGGTCCATTCGAGCCTCAAAGAAAGAGCACCGAGCGAATCAAGCGATTGTTGCAGTTAAAACATAGTAGCGCCTGACTCGTGCGTCGAATCGAGCAGCGATTCAAGCTTCGACTGTATCCTGCTAACCAACGCATAGTTTCAAATACACTTCTTCATAGTGAAGCCTCGACTCTAGCAGCGACTCGACTAGGGAATCAAACGTGATTGTTTTTCGAGTCGAGGCTCCACTATGTTTTTACCATAAGTGTTATGAAAACCCATTTTTTTGGACAAATAAAAACTCATTATTACGGTAATTGATTTAAATTAGTATTTGTAATCCAAGCGTACGTCAACATAAAAGATTAAACTAATTTATGTTACACCACTGATATTTTATAGGGGGCGCATATTTTTCATAACCTCAACAATCTTCGTTTTAAATTTCGAAATTTAAATAAATCATATTTTTTTGCAGAAAACCGTCACCACCGCCATTGCTGTTGGACAATCTGATTATGCAACGGTAAGTTAGACTTTAATTTCTTAAATATTAAAGATGCGCCATTAGATTAAAAACGTTAAATGTTTATAATCGGTTTAACATTTATTAGAAATTTATTCGTTATGGAACTAACAAGGTTAAAATGTTCCAAAATGAACTTTTTTACGAGTTACGTTTTAAGATTGGCCTAAACTTTATTTTTACAATGAAACTATATAAAGTTTATATTCCAAAAATTCTTGTAACGTCGTGCTGCCTACACAAAAATTTTAGCGGCTATTATCCTCTTCGTTTTCGGCAGCTTCTAACGTTATATTACCTACCACTATAATAATGCATTATCAAATTATAATGCTTACGTTCGAAAATATATACCTAATGCTCGACTATTTAATAAGTATATAAATATGTGGTCAAGGTAATTTGTTTATGCTTATTAGTTTTATTGTAATTTATTAGTAATTTGTCTGTCCGTTTGTTGTGAGCTTCGACGTTAACAACTTATTAAACAAGATGACAGTTTTAGTTCATAATTAATGTTAATAAAGTTATTAGTAATTTTATACATATGATTAAATCTCTGGTGTCAACCAGTAAAACGATTATATTATAACTGCTGTTGATTCGCTATTTTAAGTGCTTTTCGTTTTTTTTTTAAATTAAAATATTTAATTGGCATCTAGAAGCTAATTAATACAGTTTAATTTAGTTTATAGGATAGTAAATTGCGATAATTATCGTTGATATTTTTAAAGAAATTATCAGGTACTTAATTTTTTAGGTTATGATTAATGCATATTGAAGATGTACAAATCCACATTAAAAATTGCACTTTTGTTTGGATATGTGGTTCAGTTATTAAAAAAAAAAAAACAGGTAAACGTGTTGAAATATCCTGAAGACGTGGCTTTATAAATTTATTTTCTATTATTTGACTTTTTCCATAAAAATCACAAAAGGATTATGTGCGAAATAGACCCCAGTTTAAATGTTATTAATTCACACACACATTATTAGAAAACAAGTTGTAATATACCTAAATGCACAAAGCCATCAATGTTTAAAACATACTTTGCAGTTAATTACTTTAACCTGCAGAATATTGAACAAAAATGAAATAGGTATCTTATTTTTATTAAAGTTGCAACTAGAAAAAATAGAAAGTCTAAAATTGTTAATAAAAAAATCAATGTCTCTTGTTAAGAATATTTTCAATTATTTTAAATCACGCTGTACTAACAAAATATTATTTGTCTGAACAAATCCCTGTCCGAAGTAACCCCACTCTCCCTTACTTGATACCAGAAAGAAAAAACAAACTAGAATTACCGAGTAGGTACCTATTTACGGAAGCGTAGAAGGGCGACAATTTTTTTTAATTTTAATTTTTCTCCAAGTGGAACTCGGAATTAAAAAAATGCGGTCCTTCTACTCTTCCGTAAGTATTTCGTGTAATTTAAAATTTATAAATTATAACGCATTCTTAAATTACCTAGTATGTGGTTATTATTACAAAAATAATTTCATATGTAGGCACATGTAAGAAATAAAAATGGTCGGATTAGCGTCGCGGACCTCGCGGTCCCTTCGCCGTCGTTATTTACGACTTTCACTGTACTTTCAAGTCCTTATTTGGTTTTACGGTTTCTTTTAAAATTATCTATCCACTATTTTTAGAAATATATGACTACCTTAGATTAGTCCCTAACCAAAATTTTTATATAAATATTTGAAATGAAGTAGTAAGGTGTTAAAATGCGGCACTTAGTTCAAAGCAACCGTCAAGCAAACAATGAGTAGTTAACGTTTTTAAAGTTGAAAAACGCCGCTTACTTGCTCATTAACTTTTTTATTCACGTTTAACCAACAAGATTCACCTTGTAACTTGAAATTAAATTTCGGTTCTTTTTATTCGTCGAAGGCACCACTTCGTGATAAGCTTGTCGAGGATGGAGTGGGTGATTCTGCAGAATGCCTTTAAAATACTAACCACAAACAAAGGCCGGCGTGCTTTTTCTAACGAGGTCTCCGAATATTCTACAAGAGCCTCATTATACTTCGTGATAGACTTGCAAGTGTCCGGAGAGGAATAGCAGGTGCAGTAAGAAAATTCCCAATTACGAACTTCCTAATACTTCACTTATTTGAACAGTTTAATACGTTAATACCCGTAATTTGCTTCCATATTTTGACAGAAGACTTTAGGAGCATAATTTATGAGAGACGAAGACAATGGCAGCCATTTGCTCATATTAAAGTGGCGCTTTTTTGGTTACGTTCATCCCTCGTCAATCACATTATAAATACCACACCTACGACACAAAATGTATCTTTATAACTATCATCTCGAAACGTATCTTGTTGCAACCAACGCAACGGCAGGATTCTAGACAAAGAAACAAACTTCGCCCACGATCCGAAACGACATTTTTCTTGCATATCTTTACCGTTACCGTATCCAAGTCGCTTCTTTATTTAAGATATAGGTAGGTGGACATTTTTCATTTTAACGCGCATTCTGTTCGCGTTCTAAAACGATCACGAAAGTTTAAAAACAAATTTAATTAAGTAAGTATTTATCATTAAAAAGCTGCAAAAGCGACAATGAACAACTAACCACGCAAACACAGGCCTGTTCGTTGGTTGGGGTCCCCTGTCAAGGAAGTTTATGTCCTCGATGGTAGACAAGATAGTGGTGACTTCGACTTAGCAACGAGGGCGCAGCGTGACTCCGGAGACATTATTGTCTCCAACAGAAACTCGTAACATGAGATAACCAAAATGTAGGCAAGTAACAACGAATAACAGATAAAATTTTCACTTAACTGCTTGTAGAGTTCTCTGCAATTAGCGACAGCCCACTTATTAAAGACAAAATACGGCTTAATTCGAAAAGCGCCCTAAATCCTAATGAATTTTTATTCATTGTCAGTTTCAATCATAAATAGGCGAAGTGAACCGTAAAATTACGCATCAGTTGAATCCTACTTTGTCGCTCATATTAGATTATAAATAAAACTAAAAATCCTGCATGTTTCATATCTATTCATTTCAAAACGTGGGTACTGAGATTCGTACTTTTGTTTAATTGCGAGTTTATATCGATATTTTTCTTTGTTTTTAACGCACGTTTCGCGTTTAATGATATTTGGAAACCGTATAGGTAAAATGATTATAACGGTATAATAGAATTCTTCCACTTTTTATTTATTAAAAATATTTTTCATTTGGTGTAAAATGTCATTTTCTTATTCAACAATGAAAAACTCTTAACAAATATTTGTTGGCATGAAAAATACATTTACCTATTAATAATTAGGTTTAATGAGCAAAACTCGAATGAAGAACAAATTTATAAAAACAGTCTCGATCGGCAGCGTTGGGTAAAATTGCGTTTTAGTAATAAGAACACTCGTTCGTCATTATTAATTACTTTGACAACTTCGTGTATTTTGTGCCACAGCTCTTGATCAGTCTGGTGTTTGTTTGCGCACACCAGATTCTTAAAATAATTTCATAAGAAAAAGTCTAATGGGTTTAAGTTGGAGGACCATAGTGGCCACTTGTGGTCCCCCTCCTTTTAATCGACATAGCAGCTGAACTAGTCTAGTACTTTGAAGGCGCGTACTTGGGTTGATGCTGAAATCAAGCAGCCGCCGAGTTGTCCCCAGCGAACATAAATTTTAATTAAATTAAATTTTAAAATTAAGAATAAGAAATTTTAAGAATAAAATTTTTTCATAAAAAAACTCCCCTCAGTCAGATAATATCGCATTAAACAAACGCGGCAGTCAAAGGGTTAAACCCTGCGCGTACCACACCTAACTGACAAATTCAATCGTATTTATATTTTGGCGCACTCGGCAATTAGCACGTTGTCGGCTGAGCGTAATGTGTAGTAGCTCCATCGTGCTGCAGCCACGTATCACGTGGTAATTCTAAAGACGCATCTTCCGAAAAGTCGCACAAGTCATGTTGTAAAAAATGCAAGTACCGTACGCGATCTACCCTTCGTGGTAACTCGAACAGGCCAAACATTTTTCCACCAAGTTGCCCACATGTTAACCCCAAATTACGATATTGAAAATGGGCATTTCGTGTAAACCTGGGATTTACGTAGTCCTACGAATGTAAATTGAAATAGCGTTTCATCATTCCATAAAGTTTTATTAAAACATTGTTAATATGTAATTGTAAATAATTTTATTATCCAACGAACCGCGCTCACAAAACTATTGTCATTGTTTGATCGACAATAACAGAATTTATACAAATGTTTTTATTCAAAATTTAACCTATGCCTAAACTCAATAGATGGTATAGCATATTAATAAATTAAATAAAAAAAAAAATTTACAAGTTGATTTCGCAGCAAAATAAAAATTTTGCAATACCTTTTGAACTTAAGTATATGGTTATTTACCCCACTTCAATTTGATCGTTCACTTTTGAGACACCCTATATATTCCCAACAAATAACTTACATTTGTTTTATAAAGGAATTTGATCTTCGACCTCAACATTTTTCGTTAGAATTCTCTTTTTAATTTTTGTGTTTAATTTTATTGATGGAAGACGGTCCCCTTATATCGGAGTTCGTAATAGATCGACGAAGACTATCTATATAATTGTCTTCACTTTGAAGGCCGAATAAAATCTTCAAGGTCTTTCAGACTCTCTACGTGGACAAATTAAGAAAATAATTGTTTTCCCTGCAATCCATTTCAAATACATAATTCAAATTTCAATTAAACATCGAAAGATTTATAAGGGCAATATCTGTGCCATCCACCTACATATAAAAATTAGGAGATTTATAAATTCTAATATTGATCTAATTTTATGTAAAAAAAAACTCACGCCAATATAACGGAAAATATTACAAGTACTATTTATTGTTAGAAGAATCAAAATTTTTTTAGTTGTTTTTTTTAAATAGGTACCTTGTAATTTTTATACCATATAAGTGGAAGTGGTTTTTTTAAATGAATATTTCAGTTGTGTATATTATTTGCTGTAAGAATAGATTTAGAACAAGGACATGTACTTGGACACGAGCATATATTTAATTATTATTATCGAAATTTAAAGGTTACCATGTTTTATTTGTTTGCGATAAAAATTATCTCGCACAAACCAACTGGCACAACTTGACGGATATGCTACATTTTTTTGCCGGTATTCAATTGAAGATCAAAGATCGAATTGAAGTTGTTAAAATTTGTTTTATTATAATTCTTTAGTAATTATAGAGCAAACTTTCGGTAATCCGAAACGATTTTTACTTGAATCCAGAAGAATTCATGAAGACCTTTATGTCTTGCGAGTCGTTTCTGGTGTTCGAACTGCGAGGTATTCGGATCACTGAAAGTGTGCTGTAATTTAACAGAAAGCATTTAAAAAAAATAACACGTAGCACGTGAGGAAAATAGTAGCTAATTTAGTAATGACTTGATCTTCTATTAATTAATATCGCTTGTATTTGAAGAAGAAATATTTTGATATGTTTCAATATTAGGTACTTATTTATGAGGTTTATAATGATGTTCTTACAATATTAATGGAATTGTTTATCCATTAATAACCAGCTATAATAAGAACGCCTTTCGTGTCAAAGACCTTAACGTTAATCAATAACAATTATCGCTACCATACAACATTCTAAAATAATAATCAGTATGGTGTAGTATATCATCGATGTGGTGGTATTTGTCAAAAAAGAAAATCGAATGTTACTGATTACTAATATTGTCAATTTTGTATAATTGCGACGACGACCACCCATCGAATTATGCATTAACCAGACATAGTGGGTAATTATATTCATTTTTATTAAAATTTTAATTAGGTATGCTAAATTTATAAATAGATACATATATGTATAAAGGACTGCTTAACATAGTTTGCTACTTTCTACGTTTAGCGCAGCACCTTCGACTAAAGGAGATACGTTGTATTGTATCCGAAACCCGGTACACCTGCAATAATACAAAGGAAAGGTTAAAACCAACAAGGGTCGAAATTCTACAGATACGAATCGGGCGTACATTTAACATTTCCCAATTTAGTTGACACAAACTAAGCGGCTTTAACACGAAGTAAAAGAATTCCGATCTCAAACATTTATCTTTAGTTCAAATGACAGTTGCATGGCATCTGCAAATTTTATATTCCATAGGCACATACCTAATATGTATTCGATTATTAGCTTTTCTCATTAAACTTGGTAATTTGGAAGTAATCAACTTTCCTAAATAGCAATTTTTAACCGAAAGCTAAACATGTGTGGCCAAACATAGAAATAACCATAAACCGGGGTCATTTCCTTTTGTAGTAAATAAATCTACGGCTGCACACACGGTCGACTCCTTGCTCAACACTTCCCAGGAACGATATACAGACTAAACGAAACCAAAACCAGACGCCCGCAGTTCAAGAAACGGATTGCATACAAATTTCCGAAGCAGGAAATGCAGAGTGTAAGCTCGAAAACGAGACGCGCTTACTTAATAATCTTTCCTCTGAAATGATTTAAATTCGAAGTTTCTGGTTGTAGAAATCCAACAGAGACTAAAATATTTTGAACCCTGCGGGATGCGGGCCGGAACATTGCTTTTGTTTATTAAAGCGACAATGATAAATGACCGTAACCTTTTTTTCAGTAGGTTTAAGGCGAATGCGAGTCTTTAATATCAAACGCAATGAGAAATATTCATGTTGGAACATTAAAACAAGAAGTGGAAATGAAGGATGTTTATTTTTACAAAAGTAATGTAGTCAGTGCTCGATTTGGTTTTGTTACAAGAGAAATTTAATTGTCTTGTTAGATTGTATTGAAAAAGAAATAAGGGTTACAAATGGTAAAATGACTTTTTAAAATTGTAATTATCCATATTTAAAAAAAGTAAAGTTAAAAAAAATGAACAAAATTAGGGGCGCAAATATCGCCCATTTAAGGAAATTTTTATATAAACGTGCTTAGTTCGTCGCATTATCCTGAAATTAGCACCAATTTTCCATTATACGTTGCAATCGCCGAATTATTGAGGGTTTTAACCGTTGAAAAATGGAAAAAGAAAAAAAAAACTTTTTTGAAATTTGAAAAAGTCGTTCCAAATATCGCCCACCACATCGCTGCAATAGCTCGTCCTCCAACTCGGGGATTAGCTTGCGTCCTGTTTTTGAATGTCTTCCAAAGATTTTTTGACATAATTGTTTAATATCGACCTCGGTAGGTACATAATATGTTTTGGATATCTTCAAAACGATATCTTCTTTGTCTTTTACAGCTTTAGGCGATATTATGAACATGGGCGATATTTGGATCCCTTACCTTTGAATGTTTTACAATAAATAATAAAATAGGTAGGTATCGAAAACATTAATTTTCCAATTGATAAGGAGTGGATAGTAACGTGGTAGCATCCAAAAATAAACAAAAACTGTTTCATAAGAATTATAAGTAGGTACTTATATACAGGGTGTTCTAGCGCGCCTAGATCAAAATACGCAGCGAGATAAAGGACCTCAATATCTACCGAAATACCCCCCCCCCCCCGTATGTGTTAACTGATATGAGAAGTTATTTATTGTTAGCATTTTGTGTGTTTTTTTTAGCGAAACTCCCTACGAGGCTACTAATTCAGACATAACGGCTCAATTAATTTGTCTAGAGACCTAATTTTTGTACTCGACACATTTAGTCAGATAATAGTTCTATTCAGACAAATAACAGTTAATTGTTTTTGATTGCAAATGCCTTCGAAACAAATACATTTCACAAAAGAGAATAATTTATTATGTTATTTAGTATGTAACTAAAAAAAAGAAAGTACCAATTTTTGTTGGTTCTGTCTTAAAACCTTACTTATATCATTAGCGATTTAACATGAAAGGTTAAATTAAAAACGAATTAATTAATTGAGTCAAAACATTAGTAGCCGCACAGGAAGTTTCGCGAAAAAAAAATACACGCACCATGCTCGATAACTTCTCTAAACTAGCACTTATCTCTGCTTACGTCGTATAATATAGGGGGTTATTTTAATAGGTATCGAGGACCTCCACCTCGAGGTGCCGTTGTTCACTGAAAATTGAGGTTAAAAATTATTCAAAAATGTAAGTAATCAAAATAATAATGCGATTAGAAATTTTTCGTAATATTGTTAATCTAAGTACTATAATAATTACCCACTTATAACTATAAAATAATATTTATTAACAGTTAATTACAATTTATAAAGAATTTCCCAACTATAATATTTAAAACACCAATTAGAACCTGCAGCATAAGGCAAAAGTGGCGCAGGTGTAACTCCCATCTAATTATATTTACATTTCAGCCTTTAAAAGATCTAAAATGAAATCATAATTAGTATTTAATTAAATATTTAATTCGTCAGGGATTAAAATATTTTTGAAACAATCGACGATTACGAAATGATCTACTGTGTGATTTAATTTTTGTGTTCTTTGAATTTTAAAGTGTAGTTTAATTATTTTGTTAAATTTCTAAGTTATCGGAGCCTCTAATTCTATTTCTTAAGGCACGTAATTTTTGAAATAACTTTTAAGTAAGTGTATCTGCCGATTTCCGTTTATAATGAGTATCAAGACAAGTTCAAAATTAATTTGTCGTATTTGAAGCTCGTTATGAAACTTTTACATTTTTGTAGGTATGTGTTTTCTAAAAGCTGTTTGGTTTTTTAATCTACTCTAAATAACAAGTGAAAATTGAAGAGATAAAACACTTAAAATAATTGTGTACTGGTACAGTTCTTGTGTATTTTTTTAATTATCATTATTGCTTTAAGTAGGTACCTATCTAGGTCTTAATTTTATACCGCGTATTTGCTCGTGTATACCTAGGCCGCACTTGTTTTCTCAAAAAGTAACTGATGAAATGAGGGCGCGGCAATATATGTGCGCGAGATATGTTGGGTATTTAGTTAGATAATTTTTTTCCAAATTATCATGTTAACATTATTTTATTAGTGCGACCCATACACGAAAATATGTATTTAGGACATACTGACGTGAGTAAGAAATGTAACCGGAAATGCGATTAAGAGATTTAAACAGGCACTTCATCTTATGGTCGGCCTACCGTTGCACCGATGAAATGTATGATAAGTTATGCTAGCGCCACTAGCGGTAGAGTTTAACAAGTTCAATCGTACTACGTCCTTAATTAAGTATCTAATTATTGGAATACAAGGTGCTCTATCATTTTCAATTGCCATTAAAAATGTGCTCAAACGAAGGAAACGTATCGTTCAGAATTACCGTTGGCATTGTATTTTTGTCAGTACACGGTAATCCTTGTAATTCTTCACCAATTGAAAATTATGTATTGCATTTTGGAAATATTCTTCATGGGTGCTTTTAATCGCCTTCGACTTTTGTTCCTTCATTTTTTTTCTGCATTTTGAAGCAAGTTTCATTGGCTAAATCTGACGAATAAGTAGGGATAATCATCATATTTTCGACGTTTTCAATGCCAAACTTGATAACAATTTACCTCATGTTAAAATCTTCAAATAAAATGCGCTAAATTCCATAGTAAAAACAAACTATAAAGCTAGAAATTATAAAATATATAGAAAATAACGGTATAGGTAACTCTGACTTTAATGAAAAATTATTTTTGAATTTAAAACCCCATCCTCTAAAATGAGTACATATGTCAACATAAACCTTTTGAATATCAAAAAACGATTTTCAAAGTATTATGTTGCATACAGGGTGTTTGGTAAAACGGTCTATTGAAAATATTAGCACTTTAGAAGTGAATATCAGTTTAACATTTACTGATAGCCATCTCATTCAGCTAAATAATTCCACCAAGTGATACTGAACAATTACCTACCTATTTAACTTTCGGATAAAATAGTATCTCGTACTTAAGACGATGGCGAATAACCAGCAAAAGCGCCTATCGAAATTCTTATTTCTTCAGAAACGGAATGAAGTTCAACTATATAGGTACATAATAAAATTTTTATTTATGACTCATCCAAAGCCAACAAAAGTTTCAGCTTCAAGGATGTATATCGAATAGAATTTTACTGTGTACGTTTCGACTTTTACAACTGCTTTGCGAAGCTTATTGTGAGTAGAAACGAGACTAGTTTTACTGGTTAAGATATCGTAAATATTCGTGCACTCTATATCAGTAAACTAGGGATATATAGAAACTTAGACAGTTATTTATAGACCACGCTAGAGATGCATTACTAATTATTTTAAAACGTTAAACTCTGTAAATATCTATTCGTACGATTTCAAATAATAGAAATTGTTGTGGTCGGAAGAAGTCGACGTCCTTGTAAATAGAAAATTATCAACTTGTAAAAAACACTCAGAAAAATTAGTTTCACATACAAACCGTTTAACACCTCGCATTTAAAACCGCTAACTAGATGGGCACGTAAACAAACCTCACTCCAAATTCAAGGTTTCCTTTGCATACCTTTTCTTCTTTAATTTATGCTGCTAATTAAAAGTTTTATGTTTAATGGGACGTTCTTACTTATTAGTAAGTAGTAGTTATAGTAATACGCGATATCTGTCGTTCCATAATTAGTATAAACGATGACGGGTTTTACGAGTTTAAATTTTATTTTTTATTATACTTACTTTCTTACGTTTTAAATAAAATTAATACCCTCGTTAACAGTTCAATTTTGGTATACCGATTAATTGGCTAAAAATCATCCGGTTTTTGTATAATTTGGACAAGACGTTCAGTTGTTAAAAGTCGACCTTCATAAATTTTTAGGTTCAGAAATATTGATTGACAAGTTTATTGCCTTTACAAAAAAATACTTTGTAAATGAATTTTAAAGTTACAGCAGTTTCACTGCCATAAATTGTTTTCCGGTCACCGTGTAGAATTATTTCGTCCTAAAACTGTCGAGTTAAATCGAGTACCCCGGGTACTTAAATGCGCCGGCCTTTTACTGTGGTTCATTTACGCCCTCGCGTGTAATCAATTGCATAATTGTTATGAATACGTTTGTTAACATGCGAATGAAACAAACATACCTAAATTTCGAATCGAACTTTAATTAATCAAACGTAAAATGACACTTGTTTTCTTTTTCAATCGGCGCGCTGCGCAGCGTTAATTTTCTCGCCATATCAAATTTTAAACTACTTACTAAAAATCTATTTAGGTACCTACTTGTATTTATATAATAAAACGATATTTGCATTATACATTATCCATCTACAACTTCAGTAATCCGGACAGATAAAACTTTTCCATTTGTGAATTTTACGAACTATAGAAATATAGTAAACCCGCGCTAATCCGACGCTCTCTAGTCCGGACACCCTTGTAATCTGACGCACCGCTCGGGAAAAGTGTTTAATGTGTGCACTAACCCGGCGAAACTTGGAACTTATTACTTATTAATACGTTTACTTATTAATTACGTTTATTTTGGATAATCCGGAATTTCCAGTAATCTGACACACCCTCTTTCCTATAACTGTCTGATTGTCACGAATCTATTGTATTTAAAAATATATACAGTGTAGGTCTAAAGTCTCACTCCCCATTTATCTTTTGTATGGTTAGACATAAATTTTTCGATTTTATCACACACTACAGTATGTACCGTGCAAAACACCTGTGCTACGACAGAAGCGTGTAAACCACCCTTAATACCTAACAAATAGAAATGAACCGTGACACACTGCTATGCGATCAATGTAAAAACATTGCCCGAGAAACGTGATTACGGTACATTGCATTATCTGTAAGGGGGTTGCGTTTGTGGCGACGTGAAACAACAAATGCATGGTACTTACGATGACCTGTCATGGTTCTCGTTCAAGGATAGTATCTAACCTGCATACAACTCCGTTTTTAACTCAAACCCGTGTCTGCATTACAGAATAAGTACGAATAATTGGTACAAACGTGTCTCAAATTACCCGAGGTTTCCAGGAGGTATTTGTTGATAATTAAGTTACAACACAAAATTGGCGCTTCTCTAAAATTTGCTTTTCGTTGCTTACTCTGTTCAGCAAAAACAGTATCAATATATATCTTAAACTACACATAAATATTTATTTTATTTAAAATAGCTTGGCAGTAAGATATCCTACTTGTTTCGCGATTTAAAAATATACACATTTTGCACTCGATTATGGCGTTGCCAAAAATTACCACTGCAGACATAATTATGTACCTACCTACCGTACGTAACACAAAATAAAAATCTAAAGCGTTCTACACATAAGTAATCTTACATCGTTTGTTTCTGCGTTTTCATTAATCTTTACTTTTCGAGTTTCTTGTTTAAATTAATGAGAGTTTTACATTTTTCGCACATTAAGTTTCTTACAAGCGCCAAGCGGGATAATTTAACGAAGAATTGAGTAATGGTCGTCGTCTCGTGTTGCAATCTTTAGATTTTTATTTTCGCATCAAATGAGAAGTCGGTTGTATAAGCTAAAGTGTCACCTAAGCAGCTTAAACACGTCAGAGATTGGCTTCAGAATTTTAATGAGACAAGTTATTTGAAGCACGATTCACGCAGCGGGGAAATTAAATTCTTTTTGATTTACTCGCATACCATCCTAATTGTCGCCTGTATTTCTGACATCTATTTAAATCGCCACGTACCTACTCGTCTCTAAAACGAATTCGCCAAACCGAATGTCTCGTAAAATATTCACGAATCGATTTTAAAATATTAAAAAAAAAACAACAACTAGGAAAAATGTTCGCATAATAAAAGAAACCGACAAATATATTGGAGCCGTTGGCATAACCAGTTGGTGGCGTCAAATTCAGAGAACCATGACGGCCTCTCGTATTTCGTTTTTTTTTTCTCTCCACTGCCTATGTTTACACAACACCTTTGTTCAATTAAGATATTGAATTAGATAGTGTGAACTAACCACTAAAATAATATTTTTAAAGTCACTGGACTCGCACCAAATGATGACCATCGTCAATTGTCATTAGTTGGGCTTTTTACCGTCGCACTTAAGTCAAAATTGTTTACACGGGTACTAAAATATTTATTTTTCACTCTCGAATTTCTTCGTAAAACTACTTGACACCGTTTAGACATTTTGATTTATATTTTACCTCGTAGAGGTGCCCTTTTTGAGTATAGGGTTTCATACATTACGTATTTATTACATTGTTGACGTGCGAATTACTGCCGTCGTGCGTTTTTAATATTTAAGTATTTATAGAAAATTTTTTTTGAACAAAATACTGCGAATATTTATCGTTCGTCGAAAACAAAAAATTACAGTATTTACTGTAGCAATAATACATAACATAATTGTTAAAAAAAAAAGTTAAAAAAATTCCCGGAAGCAATTATTTTTTAATTATCACAAATGACGCAATGTAACGCCGTATATTTTTAAAATCGAGATCGATATCGGCGTTGATGTAAATAGAGAAATTGGGAAATAACATCAACAACGTGCCAATTTAAGCGACGTTCCTAAATTGTATCACTTGATTACACAATTTATGCCCAGAACACAAGTACACATAATTTTGCAGGAAACTATAATTTAGAAAGTACGTGTAATGCAAAGATAAAATCGGACAAGAAATTTTCTCATGACGTCTAATTAAGGAATCTTGTAGAAACCAGAAGAATCCATCAAGAGACAAATCGCAGAGATAAAACATAATGTCCGTTTTGCATTAAGACATGTTTTTAAAGAGCCACCAGCATTGTCATTCACTTTGATTTCTTGTGTACCTACATAATTTACGGTGTCATAAATAATAACTAGTAAGAAGGTTGCTTGACTCAACTGCTGCGTTGTAGGCAATCATTTAAATTTCTAACCAGCTTCGAGATTAATAAAGCTCAATTTAGTCGTCCTAGTACGGCGCTAACTACAAAGAAAATTTAATTGAAGCATAAATTTGCCGGTCACGATGCTTATATATTCAATAGTAACCTGGATAGGAAAGATTTATACCAGATATGAAAGTTTCGCAACCAAAATACGTTAGGCAACCAATTCGTTCAAGGACTGCTGAAAAACTACAAGCCGAAACCCTTCAATTATCAAACTGTTAGTTCCTAAAAAATCATAATTTCGCATAATTTTTTTAATTAATTTTCGACTATAAATTTTGGAATTGACGGCGCCATCTTCGAAATTTTCCTGTCACGTATCGAACCCCCCACCGTTAGACCACGTTTTACCCTTTTTACGGCCTCATTTAATGCGCCTGCAGTTTATACCTTCAACAGCTGCATTATTTGCGACCCCAGTAAATTGTCCCTTGTTGCGTACATAAAATTCGTACAAGTTTAGTAAAATTCGACGGACTAAACAAGCGCGCATCGATTATATTTTGCATAATACAATTTAAAACTTCACTTCGCATTCAGCTGCAGTAGATAGGCATTTTTTTCTGTGATAAAATTAATTACGTAACTGGTTAAATTACTTTCATCATTTTATACAGAAAAAAAGCGATAAAAATTTTTTAGAACAATATTAAAACTAGTCGAACTTCTAAATAACCTTTTGACAAGAGAATAGAACATACTAAAACACTAATCGTTAATCTACAATACATTTTTAATTGAGACGTATTTTTAATTAATAAAACTCGACCGTATCAATTTTTCATGTTGGTTCTTCATTTTAAATCGGTTTAATAAATTTAAATTGAAAAATTTCCGCCCGCGGACCATCAATTTTAAGTAAGTTTAAACAAAATTCTCTAATTAGTTTTTAATTTTATCTAAATCGAAACGTTTCGTAATTATTATCCCGTCGAGAGTCTGCCTAAAAGTTGTGAATAACAGTAATTTATTTGTAGGTATCGCTGGGAATTCGGGAAAGTTTTTTCGAAAATGAAAACCGTATTTTAAGTATAATAAATTACGGAACAATAAATTAAGCAACGCAAATAAAGTTGACGCGAAAAATGGCGGTGCTTGCGAAAAGAGCAAAGCGTTTTCATATTATAATTTCGTCTCGAATGAATACTCCATTTCTTCGTCGTATTTTCTTTGAGGGAAAAAGTTTTGAATTTCCTGAATAGACTTAACGAGCAAACCTCGGTTCTTAACAGTTTTTACAATTTGGTAACTTCATAAACGATTAAAACGCTATTCATTCAATTCGACGTTTTATTTTTCGTCGGTGTGGTTACGCGTATGAATGCATTTGTTCGTTTATAAGTGCCGCTCGGGTTGCAGTGAATAGATTTTTTTGCGAATGTTTATCGTCAAGCGATTCCACATCTTATTATGTAATATAATAAAAATCGGCTTCTTTGATCTTACTTTACGGCAAGAATAGAATAAGAACATTTTCGTAAGAACGCTGTCGTCCCCACCTTTGCGTTTCTTCTCCAGAATCTAACCAAAAAATAACCAAAACCAATATTACTCGGTATTCATTAGCATTTTATCTTCGTTGCCGAATTTAAATTCATTATAAAACTCGAAATTCGTATCAGATCGGCTTAATTGGCGAGAAGTAACAATAAAAATAATGTTCCGCGCGGTATTTAAATTAACTTTACCATCATTAACAGTACCTACTTTTTATTTAAAATCGATCTAAGGAATTTGCATTTAAGATTGAAAACTTGTGTTTCTTTTACAGTTTATTTTATTTCTGCGACTGCTGTTGTTGTTCACTGAACTATTTATCGCCTACCCAGGCGGAAAATTTGTTATGCCTAACAACTTTGATGTAAATTATGAAAATGATGAGCGTGGAAACGAAATGAGGCGATTGTTTAAGGGCCAAGTACCTAAAGGTTTTCACTGACTGATTGAAAATGTTCTAAGCACCACTAAGCAGAAAAATTAGCTACATTTATAGGTCATTCAAATTTTATTCCCATGCGCGTCATCAATAAAATTGCCGATTTTCATCGGTATTTTACCTGCAAACATAGTACATGAGCAGATTACAATTTATTAATGAAATATATACTGTAAAAATACGAGGTGACATCGCAGTGCGAAACATCATCATCTACGAAATTTTGTTGATGACGCGCGTCGGAATAAATTTAAATGACTTATATGTTGATGATGATCGATGAAGCATCAAATTATAGTGGCAATGCCAAAAAATGAATGAGCCCTCTAGCGGCGACTGGATTAAACGAAGTTAGTACTGTTGGACATAAGTGTTGATCACACCACGCAAGAAGATAGAGCGACGTAAATTTACAGAAGAGTAGTATCTATTACTTCTACGTAGAATATCTGATAAGTTTGAACGAGACCTGTTAATATGTCTTCTCGCGAGATCCAGAGTAAATATTACGTTTCAATTGTCAAAAACTATCTAAAACATAGTGCAAGGCGGACGCACACGCGACTTCATTTTAAATGCCGTGTAAAACTTTTCCTTGTCTTGTTTCAACTGTTTCACTTGACAGTCGCGTGGCATGTTAAATGATGACTGCATAAAATGAATATGTCACGTTGAGGACAAGATGAGGAAAGATTTTATACAATTTACGATGAAGTTCGCATTCGCGTCCGTGCCCGCGCCCGCGCCCGCGCCCGCGCCCGCGTTCGAATTCGCTTTGGTATGTGCACTGCTTAAAATGATACAAATACAAAAATTTCTCCGGCAAGAGCCCGGAGCGCTTGTTTATTATAGCGAACAAGTTGGAGGAAAAACAAAAGACATTAAAAATCCTGCGAAGGACTAGTCGTTACAAAAAAAATAACCTATAGGATTAATTAATGAGAACGAGAACATGGATAAGTCGCAAGAAAATTTGGGATATTCTAGTTATTTCTGAAGTTAGAAGAGCAATGATAATTATGTCGGTAACACTAAACTCGAGAAATTTTATATACGTATTACCACCTACCTACTACAAAGGATCGGGAGAAGAAAAAGATAGTATAAATGTGGTGCGTTTTATATTACATAAAAGTGTGGTATCAAATGTATCCCCTATCTTGTGGGTCTACTTGTTTTGCATATTTTTTGCCATTACAAATTATAACACATGGTTAATCGATAAATACTTTTTATTTAATATCCGAAAACCTACAATCATATAGTTAGTACTTACTTACAGTCAGTTTCCCGAAAGAAATTCAATTTAGACGTTTTATATTGCAAAATGATAATCAGAATCACAAAATAATAATAATAATAATAATTTAAAGAAAATAATCCACGAAATTTTTCTCGTCTAAAAGTAAATTTTGAAAAGGGCATAGATCTTCAAATATTTTCTCTTTAAACGAATATCATGAAGCCATATTTTTCGTTTTCGATTTTAAGATCTTTTTTCGCTTTACATCCTTTCCAAATAATAGTTGAAATGACATTCTTTCTCCGAACAATCCATTTAAAATACGTGCGCTAATAAATGATGTTGGTTGAGAACTAAAAGGAAAATTTTGTAGTGTAATACGATGTGGTGCGAAATGATTATTGAAATAATTGATACTGTAATGACTAACTTTAAAAAAAATTACTTATACTTAATAAACTAATCATAATAAATTTTAATAACTGACTAGATTATTCTTAAAAAAAAAACACTTTAAGAATTAATTTTTGCAAATTTTAGTATTCATTTCGTCTCGTTGTCAGTGTAAATTGTTGCGACAATCAAAAATTTAAATTCCATTTTTTATCCGCAAACGAATGTATTGAAAAGGTAAAATCTCTCAAAATAAGAGAAATAAAAAAAATTAAAAAAAAAATTTTTAAACTAAAATCCTGAAATAAATTTTATTTTAATACTTACGTAACATGCAGACTAATACTGCTGCCGCTACGACTGCCATTTGTCTGTAACAGACTAAGAAAAAAATTAGGAACTTCTAGATTTTTCTTTGTATTTCTTGCCTTTTTCTCGTCATCGTTTGTTTTCCCTCATCGTCAATTTCCAGCGTGGTTACTTCCGTTGACTGTGAACTTCCATACCTATACCTACGCTTCCTACGCGAAATTCGACCGTCGAATGTTTGAGGGGAGCGCTAACCAAGACCCTAACCAAATCCCTATCTAAGCGCCTAACCAAGCTCGATTTTCAGAGAATTTGTGTTATAATTTATAGGTCTTTATACACTTTATAAATACATGAAGAGTTAGTCGACAAAGAAAAACTTTATCTTTTCTCGACGTATTAATCCTTTTTGTTTGTAATCCTTCTAGAGAACATAACACTCGCGCACTCACACGTAAAAAGGCCTTATAACCCGAACGAGCACTCCTCGCACTCGCGAATTAAAATTTAAAATTTAATAATAATTTAAAATTCGAACTACTGAAACAATCACTACCGCTCTGTACCACTAACGCGAATGATCTAAAACGGTTTTACCGGAATTCTATATATAAATGCATTCGAGTTTATACGTGAATACTAGGAAATCCCGTTTTTATTTTAAAAACATTCAGTTCTTTGTTCGAACTCCGATAAGTTATGAAAGTAGGTGCGTGGTGCACATGTTTTATTAGTTGTTTTGTCAGTGTATCGATCGCATAAAAATGTGATTAAACTTTTATCTAATTTCTGGTTTGTAATAGGCAAAGTTTCAATGTTTAAGGGCACATGAATAGTTTTTAAATTAAAAATAGAGTAAATTTATAATGTTGCGATATAAAAGCAGTAGATAGTGATTATTCAAATACTTTAATTGCATAGAAAATACATAATTTTAGAATAAAATTCCTAAAAAGTACCTACATAGGTATTTTAAAAATTTTCGGTCATTATTTGCATATTTTTTTATCAAACTTGGGAAACGGCCAAAGTCATACGGTACTAGATCAAGACTGTACGGAGATTAATAATGTTGTACGATGCCACGTTTGACCAAAAATTTCTGGATACGATGCGTTGCATGGGCAGGTGCGTCTGCACGTTTGGCCACTATCAAATGTGACGCACACAAAAGCGGGCGTTTATCCAACTGCGTACTATTAGCGCCTGAACAGCTGCAGGACTACACCACTTCATGAGGTTACTCATAAATGTCTTCCCTCCGTGGTCATTAGACGCTTGTGCCACTAGCAGACGTAGACATACGAGTATAGCGCAAAATTGGATATTTTCCGGACAGACCTCGTACATACTTAACTAATAAGTTTGATTATTTTGAAAAATGAATAAATTTCTAAATTTATTCATATTAAAATACGGAGTTTAGTATAGTAAGTATGTATCTACTTGATACTTGTTAACAGGTAATAATCTAAAGAAAGTGAGTAAAATAATCCTGCGAGCCCGAGAAACCGTAAATTTTATGGAGTACTTACTAAGCATGAAACTATGTAAATTTGATCGGTGATCAAATCTTTTGAATAGTTGTGGTATCCTTGAACAAATTACGTACCTACCTGTTTTTTACATTATTTAAATTTTTAAATCTACACAATAACATTACTGTAAGGACTGCACTATAAATGGATTATAATAGTCACGTTTACAGAATTTATGTTCGCAATGCACGTGCGACTTATAAAACGTTGTCCACTAACATAGTAACGTGAACTATGTTGCATTAATTAGTAAAATGTTGCTAAACTATCGTTTGATAACGGATCATTCCAGTGCAAATCAACAAACCGATTTAACCTCACCATCTCCATGTAGACTAAGAAAACTCCAAAATTTATTAAAATATATTAAGTCGTTTTGAAAATACGACTATGTAAACTTTCTAAAAAAAAAACCTGAAAATGCATCACCGATATATTTTTAAATTGCCGTAGCAGCTCTCTTAATTAAACTCGAGAGGTGCAACAAGTGCCATTTTATAGCATTTTTTCTGGCCTTTCTTATGATAGGTAATACAATAGGGGTTGTGGGGAAGTTTTTGTTGCAAATTTTAAAGTGAGAACTTTGAATTTTGTAAAAAATCTTCAAAATTTTTCGAAAAATTCTAGAAAATAATTCGTACTACCGTTAAATGATTTACATAGTTTAAAAGTGGGACGATAATGGGTTCAACGTTAAAATAATGTAAAGCAAAATCCCCTTCACGAAAAAAATCTGAGGTGATCAGGTAAAACTTTTATTAAAAGTGTGCCGAGTTGATATGGAATAACCCTAGCCGATAGTGTTCAGAAACCAATTAAAATACAATTTTGTATTCAACCTACTCTATAATAAATAACCTAACTAATTTAATACTTTGCGTGTCCTAATAATGTTTTCATTATAAAAATCGTCGGAGGGCGAGCCCCATTGGCCGTTTTAAAATGATATCACTTTAAGCATTTGAAGCTGTCACTCTCGAATCTCCGAAACATAATTTATTGTTTCAATCGTGTCTAGATATAAATAGTTAATAACTTAACGTTTTATTTCCGCGTTTAAAATATTTTCATAAAACAAATTGTGTATTTATTTAGTAATTTCTTAAAACTAATAATCGTGCTTCTAATCAATTGTCCTTGAAATCGCAATAAACATATTAGGAGTAAAAAATGCGTTAGCTAATGATTTATTTGTTTGTGAATGTCACGGAATTTTAAGAAATGAAAACACCGACATGATCAGCGAAAAAAGCAGTGGCTGGGCGCGTTTAGTGCCCATATGGGTAACTACTGGGGAACGCGCCACATCTCCGAACGTCGATGCCGTTGCATTATGACAGTTAATCTGACCGTATGGTGGAGTTTTAATGACCACGAGTCAAACTTGCAAAAACTTTAATTTTAAATTATTTATCTATCGATGATAAAGTGTGGGCAGTATAACACTTGGCCGTAGGAGTAGAACGCCTCTATACGGACCTAGGCAATGTAGCTGGCCTTAGAAGTGCAAAGGGTTAAAATTGTATGCGCGGTAAGAATAGGCACGGAGAACTAACGAGCAAGTGTTCGATCGTAAAACGATTATTGTAATTAACAAGGAGAATTTTGTTGAATTAATTTTAAATGCAAATTATCCAAGTGATTTGCATATGCAAAAATACCTTCCATATAAACAAACAATAAAAGTTGCCAGTTTAGAAAAGCAAAGCCCCATAAATCCGGTTCTTATAGTTAAGCTCTTCGTGTTCCAACAAAAATAATCCTTTATAATGGCATATGGCGTATGTTGTATTCGACCCTACTACCATTTTAAAAACTTGCGTCGTATAAGGTAATGATCAACGGTAATTATTATCCTTGTTACTCATAAATGTTTAAATTTACAGTATCATTATCATATTATGTGACGTGTACGAATACTGCATGCCAATTATATATTAAAATCTCGAAACCGATATTTTAGAAGCGCGTAGGTAGGTTTTAACATTTCCTCCCTGATAAATGTTGCGGTTGGCACAAAATAGATACCACATAACCAGATAAAAAAAAATTAATATTCACTTGTTCGATCACAACACTAACATCATATTCGCTATATAGTTTTCTCTTTGCAAATTTAGCAAACACAAATCCGATAAACTGAAAGAGAAAGCGTCTCGTTTCGCAAACAATACGGGAATGAATGAATGAATTAAATGTGAAATGCCACGAACACGCACATCTACTCTCTTATTAGTGAGTTACGTTATTACGAATTTTTTATTTTACAAATGCACAAAGTAACTGAAAACCAGTTTCAGTTCAAAATGACAACGAATTTGACTTGAATATTATATAACTTCAAAACGAGAAAAAGCTCGCTCTCTCTTTGTGTGCTTTACGTTAAGCTCGAGTGAAATTCAATTTTTCGCGATGCATACTGATTCTAAAATTAATTTAAAAAATACGATAGCCACATATATCACAACGTTAATTTAAAATTAAATCAAAATCTACGATTAATTAATACTTTTATTCCGAAAAATTCTAATTGTAAATAGTAAATATGAGAAGATTGATGATCGCGCACAAAAATAATTTGTAAAAATAAAAAAATACCGATGCGTAGATGTAAATTAATAATTTAATTAAATTATTTCTTATTTAAATTAAATGAAAACTATTAATATTTTTTTTTAATTATAAAAAGTAAACAGATAAAGTGTTTTAGAGAATTTTAGCGAATCCAGAGGAGTCGCGCTTTGGCTTTTCTCCGATTTCGACCCCTAGATCACGAAAATATGGGTCGTTCAAATTCGGGCCTCAAAATATTCATATATATTTATATATATATAAAGGGTGATTCATTTAGAGGTACTTTTTGTGATGGGGATTTAATTGCAGATTGCGCATGCGTCGTGTTAACTGAAGTGGCATTCCTGTTCAGTAGTGTTTGACAATTCATAATGGAAAGACTTAGCCCGGCACAGCGTCTACAAATTGTTCAACTTTATTACGAAAATGGGCGTTCTACGAGGAATGTGTATCGGGCGCTTAGAGCAACTTATGGTCCACATAATCGGCCTACCGAACGCACAATTCGCTCTTCCATCAATAAGTTTGAGACCCAATTTTCATTATTGGATAATGCTAGACCGAATAGACCACATCCAGCACGTAGTGAAGAAAATATAGGGGCGGTAGCGGAGAGTGTACGCGAAGACCGTGAAGTGTCGATTCGTCGCTGTTCTCAACAGCTTGGCCTGTCATATTCAACAACTTTGCGTATTTTACGTAAGGATCTTTCTTTAAAAGCATACAAAATTCAACTAGTGCAACAACTGAAGCCGATCGACCTTCCGAATCGTTTCCGTTTTAGTCGTTGGGCTCTTGACACGCTTGCAGAAGATCCACTGTTTTCGAGAAAAATTTTGTTCACCGATGAGGCCCATTTTTGGCTTAATGGGTTCGTGAATAAACAAAATGCCCGTATTTGGGGTGATGAACAACCCGAAGAGGTTCAAGAGCTGCCATTAAATCCAGAAAAAACAACTGTTTGGTGTGGTTTATGGGTCGGTGGAATAATCGGTTCATATTTCTTCAAAACAGAGGCCGGCCGGAATGTTACTGTGAATGGTGACCGTTATCGCGCCATGATAACAGACTATTTGATGCCAGAAATTGAAGCCCGTGGTCTCGACGAAATTTGGTTCCAACAAGATTGCGCCACTTGCCATACACCCCGTGAAACCATGGCTTTACTGCGAGAGCAATTCGGCGAACAGATCATTTCACGCTTTGGACCAGTGAATTGGCCGGCTAGATCATGTGACATCACACCTCTTGACTTTTTCCTTTGGGGCTATGTAAAGTCCAAAGTCTACATGGATAAGCCAGCTACAATTGAGGCATTGGAGGCCAATATTACTCGAGTCATTGGCCAAATACCACTCGAAATACTCACACGCGTCATTGAAAATTGGAACTTCAGAATGGACGTTGTTAACCGTAGTCGCGGACAACATTTGAAAGAAATTATCTTTAAGAAATAATTGTAAAGAATGGTTCTTTTATATGATAATAAAGATTATAAAATAAAATTGTTTTTATTCATTTTTTTTTATTTAAAAAAAAGTACCTGTAAATGAATCACCCTTTATATATTTACACAATCAAATCTTGTAGGTACGATTACGGACACAATTTTGATCGCAGGAGGCCGAAATTTGGACAGCGTGTTGTCCTTACGAATACGAAGGACGAGTTCGTTAACCAGAAAAATTCACAGACCCGTTTCAAAATGGCGGCCGATCAAAAATTTTAAACTGAGTTATTTTCGTTATTAATTATCGGATCGATAATGCGAAATATGTTTTAGAACCGTCGTAAAATTCTCTATCAAAAATTCACAAATATCGCTTTGAAAGTTTTGCTAAAATGCATACCGTTTTCGAGATATTTAATCGGGACCAGCGATACAGATATTTTTCTAGTAATAGGCATGTAGTTTTCCAAAAGATGTATTTTTTCGAGAAAACTAAAAAAAAGGAGCTTTGGAGCGTATAAGATAAAAATGCGATACCGAGGCTTGCGCGCGGACGAATTTTTATTTCTGTTATGTTCTGTTCCTTTTGATATTTTCCGAAACAATAATTATCGATCGATCATTAAACCGATTAATAAAACTACTATAATTATGTAAATAAATTCAAATTTTGAATACCCACGCTGACTTTCAAACAATAAATACATTTTCGTTTTTATTTCGACGGACATGCGAACTCGGGCCGGGGTACTTTTCGTATTTTCTATATTTTAACCGTAGTTAATAGAGTTATAAATCTTAAAATTAAAGGGTAGCGGTTCGTGTGCACTTCAACATATGCTATATTCTTCACGCCCCTTTAACACAACCCCAACATGAAGAATTAAAAGCTGAGAAAGCGTGTGCTAATTGCAATATCGAGCACGTGACGTCATTCTTTGATCTATTAGGAACTACCCCCGAAAACCGGATGTCAATTTGGTTAAAATTTATTTGGGGGATATTGCCGAAAATCTCCCACAGCATTACTCATTCGTAGATCCGAAGTTCCCATAGTGAGAGAAGTGCATAGAAATGCAGTTACGGGATGTCTAAGCATGTTTGACTTGGAGGGCTCGAAAGAAGGGAGTTTTTAATACTATAATGGTGTGAGGGTATAAACGTATGCGTGATTTGACAGATAGTAAGGGGAGTTTTTTTTTATAAAGTGGATATTTCACGCTAGAAATTTATTTAATGAGTCATAATATTGTAGCACGTTAATGTTTGTTTCGTAAAGCGTTCTTCGATTTTTTAATAAACCGTATTCTTCCACACATCACATGAAAAATTCCATAAAAGTTTTCTAAAAATAGTACCTACCTAATAATTATTTTTTGTTACAGATTGCCATGCCTCAACGCCGTTCTATCGGTCGATTTCGGTGCAGACAACTACTGCTCCGTACACCATAAGTAAATAGTATCAGGGCGTTAAACGTCGACCTTGTGGTGCTATACAAATCCGAAAATAGATGTTATGCGTATCTTACAAACGCCAATGCTTGTAAACATAGACATGATGAGGTGCGTCGAATTAGTGCTTTTAGTGACAATAATTTCCAACACGTTTGCCGATAGTTCGTTAATTTCATCCGGCCATTCAGATATAACAGATGGCGAAGGCCGCTGTGAGGAAATCACTATCCCCATGTGTCGAGGTATAGGCTATAATTTAACTCGTATGCCAAACGAATTAAATCACGATAACCAAGAAGAAGCAGGATTAGAAGTGCACCAGTTTTGGCCGTTAGTCGAAATAAAATGCTCTCCAGATTTAAGGTTTTTTCTTTGCTCAATGTATGCCCCGATTTGTTTAAAAGACTATCAGAAACCACTGCCGCCATGTCGAGATTTGTGTAGGAGAGCTAAAGAGGGATGCGAACCTTTGATGCAACAATACGGTTTTAGATGGCCGGAACGTATGGAATGCGAACAATTTCCCGTGTTCGGCGCTTCGCAAGAAGTACTTTGTATGGATCAGAATAAAAACGAGTCATCGAGTAAATCTTCTTCGAAATCGTCGACCACCCGTCCTAAACCCACAAAAGTTTGTAAGAATTCAAAAAACTGCGCAGATCCTCCAGGAGAAAAAAGCAAACTACCCCGAGGCCGGGATTGCAATTGCACGTGCCAGAAACCACTAATTCTCCTGGAGAACACGCCGTACTTCAACAAAAGCATAAGCGTCGCAGGCGTCGAAAACTGTGCGTTCCCTTGCAAGGAGACGTTCTTCAAAGCCGACGAAAAAGAGTTCGCCACCGTTTGGATAACTCTGTGGTCGAGCCTGTGCGCGGCCTCAACCTTAATGACACTCACGACGTTCCTAATAGAGACTGAACGCTTCAAATATCCGGAACGCCCGATAGTGTTCTTGTCCGCTTGCTACTTCCTGGTATCTATGGGGTATCTGGTGCGAGTGATTTTAGGACACAAAGAAGTTGCCTGCGATCAAGACATGATACGTTATTCCTCTACAGGAACTAACGCATGCACGCTCGTCTTTCTGTTGGTCTACTTCTTCGGAATGGCTTCTTCGATCTGGTGGGTCATATTGTCGTTCACGTGGTTTCTGGCGGCCGGCTTGAAATGGGGGAACGAAGCCATTGCCAATTATTCGCATTATTTCCATTTAGCTGCCTGGATGATTCCGACCGTACAAACGGTGAGCGTCTTGTTGTCTGGAGCTGTCGATGGCGATCCGATATCGGGCATATGTTACGTTGGAAACATGAATATGGATAACTTACGCACATTTGTTCTAGCACCTTTGCTAGTGTATTTGGTCCTAGGAACGACTTTCCTATTTGCCGGATTTGTTTCTCTCTTCAGAATTCGAAATGTGATTAAAAAACAAGGGGACGGAGGTTCGAAAGCGGATAAATTGGAGAAGCTCATGATTCGTATCGGAATATTTAGCGTTTTATATACCGTACCGGCTACGATAGTTATCGGGTGTTATTTATACGAATGCGCTTTTCACGACGAATGGTTGAAACCGTTGGCCTGTCCATGCTTGAATAGCGTTATAACCGGTGGTAGACCGAGGGAGGGTCCTTTATATTCCGTTATTATGTTAAAATATTTCATGGCCTTAGCTGTGGGAATTACGTCGGGCGTATGGATCTGGTCCGGAAAAACGGTGGACTCCTGGCGAAGACTCTGGAGAAGATTATTCGGACATCCAGATAGAACCGGCGCAGGGGCTGTACTGATAAAAAATCGACCCGGTAAACCGCCACCGCAATATCTCGTTGCCGGACCCGGAAGCGCTTCTCTCTTAGCTCCTACAGGTAGCGTGGCATCGGCAAGTCAACACCATTTACATCATCACGTTCTTAAGCAACCTCCATTGAGTCATGTATGACAGCCAGGCGACGGGGTCACTCCTGTAGTTATAACTCATCAAGTTCCTGGATCCGGACCTTCGTTGAGCAACTACGGGCCTATTTGAGTGACCGCCTTGGCCCCTCGCCACTCGGTCACAGCTCTCTAGTCTCTCAAGGTGCCATCTAATCGTGTTTTCTTTGGTGGACACTAATATACTTAACGCTTTGTTCGTAATTACTCGCATTTATTTTTTTTTCTTGTAAAATGTGTCCTACGTTGGAAAATTATCATTCGATAAACGTACAGACATTTAAAGTTGTATTGAACCCGAATCCAATGGCGAGTTTAATGTTGAATTAAATATCTACGTAAGAAAAGTTTAATTTGATATTATTAATTTTTCGTTAGAAAGGTAGCGATCGTTGTTCCCTGCGAATAAAACAGATAACTTATTAATCTGTTTTCCGACTTACCGTCTATTTACCTCGATACGTTGACTGCCTCTTGAACTCTGGGGATCTCATGAAGCTGCACTTAACACAAAATATGTAAAAATTCAAAATATGTAATAACAAATGTGAGAAACTATATACGTAATATTTTAATTGGAATAATTAGGAAAATAATAAATTGATGTGATTTGCATGTTTAGGTAGAGTGATTGTGATTTAAATGCTATCATGTAATGAAATCCACAGAACTTGCCCTGAAGACTAATGATCATCGTGCCATAGTCGTTTTATGTTTGTTCGTGTTTAAACAGGGACCATATTTTTAAGGCGTTTGCATTTTAGCATTTAATAGACGTGCGTTTTATGATTCCTAATACCTGTATAAATCCTAATATATTCTTGTAGAGGTAAAATAGGTGTAAGTTTTTATATGGAATATTTATTGACGATCCAATAATCTTTTGTACTTGTTTATTTGTGTATAATCCAGTTTTGTATATACATTTATAATACTGAAATTAACAGTAAAAGCGTGATGTCATAAGCATAAGCAAAAATAGTTTTAAAAATGAGAATAAATCGGTGATAAAAATTGTATCCAAATATGGCTTTATAAAGCAGATTCGTATGTTATTATAGGAACATATCAACTTTTTGAAAATTAGTAGAAAAATTGTTTCGTGCACAAAACATTTGAAATTCGACGATGAGTTGCATTTATTTATATACTTTATCCCGATTGAGCGTATTTTGTTATTGTTGAAATTTAGTAAAGAGCACAATTTGTATTTTTTATGTTATTCTTAACCTTCATGTACAGAAATGTATTTGTAACTGAGTGTATAGTAAACATAGTTCTGTAATTGTATGCTTCAAGTATGTATACGATTTTAATTAAATTTTATTGTTTAAATTAATTGTGGTATTTACTTCAACATGTGCAATTATGTAACACATTATTAAGTCATTCCCTAAGGAATTAAGAGCTGAACTTATACACAACCTTGAATTCCAAGCAATCGCATTGCTCGAATCATTAACTCTGATTGTTATGAAGCCACTCTAAAGCAAATTAAAATTAATCTTTAAATTAAGTAGGTATGTCTTCTAAATTTAAAGTACCTATGTGCTGTTTGAATATTTTGATGCATGTAAATACATAATGGATCCGGTTTATGAGCAGTATTCTTAAAAATGATTTCCACACGCTCGTTAATTACATATAATATTTTCAGGCTATTTTCAAATTTACGTTTTGAAATAATCGATCCATATTAGGATAAAAGGATTTATCTAATCAAATCGAAATTGTTGTATTGGTATATTTCATAAAAAGATGATGCTGTTTTGAAAAGTGGTATTTCAAGAACTCAAGTAATAAGTAAAATATAAATTATTATTATACATGGTGTTTGAGAATAACTATTCCTGCTTTTCATGTGTGAAGAAGGAGGGGGGCGTGTAATTAAACACTTTTTTGTAGTGTTAACGCTTAATTTTCGAGATACGTCATACAGTTACGGTTTTTCAGTTAAAACTTCCACGCCATTGGGTTTATTAGTTTATTTATTTATTTAGCATCATTTTTAAATTTTGTAGTGTGTTTTGGAAAAATAAGATCACTTGTACTCTTATCGTGCGACGCATCGTTTTCGAGATAAACGCGACAAAATCCGATTTCATACCTATTTAAATGTGAACCAATGCAAAAATGTATTTTAACAACCTGTATCTTTGAAACGGAGCGTTTCTGGACATTACTTCATCACAAAAAAGTGTTAACTCTAGTAACACTAAAAGGCTATAGTCGAAAAATTTAACAGTAAATCATTGAATTTTTTTAATGTTTTTATTCACCTTTTATTCTAGGTCTGGTAAAATTTCTATGAGTTACTTTGCATATCGCAGAAGAAGTGGTCGTATCTTTATTTTTAAAGACTAGATTATCCTCAAAAGCAGGTGGTTGCCCAAATACGCGTTTACGTTACGCGAAAACTTTAGTTTATCACAATCACAACCATATTGGCATAAGTTAGTCGTTCGTTATTTCAAAAATTAGAGTCAATTATTAAAAACTGTTTTTCAATTCCTCCTTGCCTCAAATGTTGGTACTGCGAAATCGTATAAACATCTTTGGCAATAGAGAAACATTTTTTTTTTGTTGAGCTGTGCTATTAATTAGTGTTAAAGAAATTATGGGAACAGAAGCCTTTAGAACACCTTTAAGCCCACATTTGCGATCAACTTATGCCACCTCCGTTTTACTACTCGATAGAATATTCTTTGAGTTAACCAGGTTGTCACTCACACTGACATTGTACATTTTCAGAGCATTAAAGTCGTTTATTTTGCACCTTTAACATTGGCTCCAGGTGACTGCATTCATACGACCGTTACCAATCCCTGTGCGCCAACTTTTATCTGTTGTAATTCATTTCTTTAACACCCGATTTCATATTGTTAGAAATTAATAATCTATAAACTTTTTCCATCAAATTTGGCATTTAAATTTGACTAATTTACCATTGCGCAACTTTCGTAACTTCGTAGACAGTTAAATAGTACCAATATGGGTAGGAAACGAGACATCCCATTAGGGGATCCTTTTACTATCCAAGAGCTATCGATTGCCTCATATAACATTTAAATCGGCGCGAGGTCAATTCGTGCGGTTCCCTTGTTAATTTTAAACCAAATAAGCATGTAGAACTTACACCTGTTTCCCATTTGAAGAAGGACGTAATATAATTTACTTTATTGGCAAATATGGGTTTTTACCGGTGAGTGTGTGGACTGTATTAATGGAGCTGCGCAATACTTACCTAGTACAGGTACAAGTTTGCTTGCGCAGGTACACCTATCCGGTGTACCGTAGCGTGTATGTCTACGTTAACACTTAAAAAAAGTTAATTATAAATTATAATAAATTCGTTTTAAGAATAAGTATAGTCTGTGTTCTGGGAAAACGTAAAAATACTTGAGGTAAAAAAGCTGAAAAAGCTTCTGCAAAATATACCTACGTCCGGATTAACGCGACTCTATACTGTGCCTACTTATATTGTACTTAAAAACACGCCGATCTAAAATAACTTTGTGTTACACGCAACTAAATAAATAGTTTACATCCGTCACTAATAAATTTGGTGTTTTTTAAATAGTAATTTTCGGCTCCTTGATTTTGTTTACACGAGCAACCAGTTTAACGGAGAAAAAGTGAATTTAATTAACCTTTTAGAGATAACAGATTGTCTTATCGATCATATTCTGATTTTTTATCTTAAGGCCGCTCTGAAGAGTTCAAGAATTTCTACGTTGGTACCGAAATGCATACAAACAGAATGCGTAAGCGATTTTATTTTCACTTCCGTGTGCACGTTGTCAGCAAGAAAGAAAAATATGCTTCGCAAATTCAACTAACAATATAAGTACTAATTTGTTGTTTTTAACTGTAATGTGTTCATAAAATCGCTTATTTGAAGACTTATTCGCTTCTTTTATCTTCACGTGAGCATTCTACTAATTTTACAATATTGGGCCGTATACTAGACTTCGCGAAAAACCAATTTTCGTCACCTTCGGCCTCCAATAACTTATTTTGACTTTATTTTGCAGTATACATTGTGTTTGTATTGAGTACCTGCACCGTGTAAAAGGTTTCCAATATGCCCTAGAAGCATAAGATAGTCAGAAAATAAATCATTTTCGGATAAAAGTGTGGGTTACGTCCTTTTGCCAAAACGCCATCGACATCTATCGGCATTTTAAAACCACTTTAATTAAAAATGTTCACATAAAAGTGGTAAACTCGCGTCCAAATTATTTAATTAAATTGAGAGCCATTCAAAAATATTTTATTGCTTTATTCGCAAAATTATTGATTGTCGCGACTTTAAAGGATCGTTATTACGTTTAATTACCAAAACTAATTTGTAGTACATATGCAAAAAGCTTATTACAACAAGAGCTTTATAATTAAAGACGATAACATAGTTATTCAATTAAGGTAAAATCTCCAAATCCCCGCTGCTTAAATTGCGCTTAGTACTTTGCGGGCGACAAAGGACGGTAATAAGGGTAAGGTAAAATACACAGTAGTCCACAAATTTCTAAAATTACACCTATTATCCCGGAAACTGGTAAATTTGCCGAACAAATGGATGCTCTTTACATTAAAGCTTATCTTAGTAAATCAAGTTAAGCGCCACGTAGTTAGAGGCTTCCATAAAAAATACAGATGGGTAGCTAATGACAATGCAAAATTAATGGCAGGTGTGGTTAAACATTTTTTCCGGCACGGATTACCTTGTACTCATTAATTTAACTATTAAATAAATTAACTGAACTAACAAGAAAAATCATGAATTACATATATGTATAGTCAAGTTTAAAATTAATGAACCGGGTCGCGAGCATTGCGCGGACGCACATGATGCAATAAACAAATTAGTGACATTGTATTTATAATTCTTGTTACACGTCGTAAGTACTTTTTCTAGATTTGTTCGTTGGGTGCCATGTATTGACCGAGCAATGTTCATGATTCGGGACATTAATTTTGAACTTGACCGTACATACTATGAACAATGAAAATTGTTCTTGATAATAATTGATCGTTTGTTTTAGAATAAACAATTATGTAAGAAACGTTAAATTTAATTTGTTTATTCGCACAATAAATTAAAAAGCGAAAGCAAAGAAATCATAGTTAGTCGTTAAGATTTCGTTAGTAAACTGTTCTCGATATTTTGTTTGTACATTCAAAATGTGGAAGACGTTCTGATTAAACTTGGTTTTTTTTTTATTCCGAAATATATTACAAAAAAAACTATTGTAGGGGAGAAAACAAGGCAGAAACACTGTGTGTTCGATTGATAGGTAGGAAGCGTTTTGGAATGTACTGTTTTCTGTAAACGTCGTCAGCAATTCTTGTAATTGTAAACAATGTGGAACTCTTGAGACCACAAGAATAAATAACTTGACATGCAAGAACTTTTTTCCTAATTTCCCAATCTGAATCGTTCTTATACTATCGTGTATCTTCTCTCTCACAACTGTATTATTAAAATGAGTGTCCATTTCTGCATGTTTCGTCATCCATTAAAATACAACGAGTTTTGTACAACCTTCCACATCGTTTCTTCGACCGTAGTTGCTGTTCAACACTGCTTCTTTTCTAAATTTTTTGCTTTTAAGAAGTTGGAATATTATTTCTATTTTTAATATTTTGCACGGTACCGGCATTAGCGCCTTGCTTTTTAGCTATTTCACGCACAGCATGTATCATCAGATGTCAACAATTTGAGTGCAATGTCTCTAATGCCCAACAAGACTTGGGCGTCATACCGTTTTAAAAACGGCATTAGCTTAAAAACTAGAGGCAATTTGATAAAACTGATAGCAAATTTGAAATTAACAACACAAAATCACCCTAAAATTGTTCTAATAAACGATGACGATAAAATCACCGTTAGCCGGTGCAATCTATAAACTTTTTTCATCAAATCTGGCATTTAAAATTCGCCAATTTACCATTGCCCAACTTTTGTAACTTCGAGTTATGAAGTTGGCAATGGTAAGATGGCCCCATTATCGAACTTTTGTAACTCTATAGGACCGAAACGAGACATCTTTGGGAAAAACTCCGTTAGGGGATGATTTTACTATCCAAGACCTATCTATTACGCCACATATCATTCAAATCACAATCATAGAGCAGCTTATCGTTAGAATCAAACAATTTTATGTAATAGTTACAATGTAACAGATATACTGTTCTTTTCTATGAACGACAATGAGATCTGCGCAGGCGAGCGCCACACACGCTCCACGCTCTATACTCTGGCGCAGGTAAAAAATAGTGATTTTCGATTCTACTCCGGTCGCCCGAACAGTTCGGGATGCCTGTGCAGGTTTGTAACCTACACGTTCCGGTTTACCTGCACAGGTTAACTGTTCAGACAAACCTCTCCTACGTACCGTAGCGTGTATGTCTACCTATACACATTTTTATAGCATTTTCGGTTTATTCGAAGTTTCGGACCGGAAATCCGGACAGGATCCGGTTCCGTTAAGACTGGATTAACGCGACTCTATATTAAAAATAAATTAATAAGAGAAACTGAAAAAAACGAATTTATAAAGCACATTTTCAAAGTTTAAGTTTATCAATTAGCAAATAATAGATAGAAATTCTTATTTTTAATACAATATTGATCATTACGCTCAACTAATGAAAGATACGAACTTATCTGTTAGACATTTACTTATACGTTACATAATGAAATAAATGTGTCTCGATAGTAAAGTTCGATTTTTGATTTGATCTCTTGTGTTACTTTTGCCCTTAATGTTTGGCGGTGTAAAAGGACCTTACGAGTTTTTATAAGGAGCCGGACCCAACTGAAGATAGCAATGAACCATATACCATTTGAAAGCTCTCAACGAGTATTACAACACAGCTCCAAACATAAGTCACGAAAACGGAGTACACTTGCCACAAAAAAAATCGGGACAGTTGAAGGATAGAATTTTAAAAATGTTTGGTTGTGAATTGGAATTTAGGTAAAATGCTTGTATTTTTAAAAGGGATTATTGTAAGCCATAAATCATCATTGTTACCTACAAAGTGGACAACTCTTTGTCAACAAAATACTTTAGAAGCAAGTGGTGGACAGGTTTAGTTTATGCTTTCTGTAAATTGAAAAATTTATTGATCGACGTAATATATCGATCGCGTTTTACCAAAAGGACGTAACTCACACTTTTTGTGAAAATGAGTTATTCCGACTATCTTACGCATTTAAAAGAAAGACAATGTCTGATAAAATCTAGTAACAATATTTCGATTTTTTTCACCGAAAAAATCGATTTATATTTCCGCGAAATGTATCTTGTTATAGCTACGCGGCGACATAATATATGCTCTACTGTAAAATTTACTTTTTGTGAGTTACGCCCTTTTGGAAAATCTGCGTCGATATGACCGATAACGTGTAGATTTATATAAAAAAAATGGTTACTTACACACACAAAATTGATATAGCTTGAAAAATATTTCGTCTTATTAATAGTGCTTCCTCAACAAAACTTAATAAATCACATTTTTGATTTTTTGCCTTGACTTTTCTTTAACAAGCCATAACTTTTCCAAATCGGACCTATACATTGCTACAGCTTCTTTGCTTAAAATTACTTAAAAAACGCGCCCCTAACGTTTGGCAGATTCCTCCGGGGACACCCTGTATGTATCCTTAATTACTATATGTGTTATTTAACCTACGAAAATTATATATCCAAGAACAAGAAACGATAAATAAAATAATTATGTAAGTAGGTATGTAATCATTCTTTGTGTGTATAGAAAAGTAATAAAGATACAATTCTTTGGCCGAATTAATATATTATATATTAATTAATTGTATCCATCGTTTATATATTTGTAGCACTAAAGATAGCTCCAACCAGAGCCGAAATATATGATGTTAGTTGTTCCAAGTTTTTATATTGGCTTATTACCTCAATTTTTAAAAGAAGTATAGTAAAGTAAGCATTCGGTCACTAGTTTTAATTTTAAGGCGATCCCCTACTTTTCAGTAAGTTCATAAACTTCAATAGAAATCAAGATTTCGCACTTTTTATGTTTTAGAAAAATTTTTTAATGATATTTGGTATCGAAATCATCAGTACAAAAAAAGAAATTATCCCACAGCGACGAAATTATCGTAAGACGTCAAAATTATATCAAAAATATTACATTTAATAATAAAACAGGGTTACAAACAGAACAATGGATTAAATCTACAGGTTCTAGACGAGAGCGGTATAATGGAGTATCGACAGATATACTGGGCACATTTTTCACTGGAAACAAATATTTTGAAATGTATTTTTAGACTTCATCAGTAATTATAATTATAGAGGAAGGAAATAGGAAAAGCATCAAGCATCATTATATCAAGGATATAATAAATAGTAATATTATCGAAATCATAGTTGTTTTCATAACGATCTCATTCTAAATTAACTTTAGAGAAATAAGTAATGAAATGCCAAAAATCATAATTCGCAACTTTGTTGGGTGAAGTTTGCCTGTTACGTTCTCGTCTAACAACAAGTAGAACCCATAAATTCAATACATTGTTCTCTTTGTAACCTTTTTCTATTCTTTTACTACGGATTAGAAAATGTCATATATTTGATATAATTTTGACGTCTTACGATAATTTCGTCGATTGGGATGATTTCTTTTTTTGTGCTAATGATTTTGATACCAAACATCGTATAAAAAAATTATTCTAAAATATAAAAAAGAGCGAAATGTGGATTTTCATTTGATTTACATTGAAGTTTGTTAGCTTACTGGAAGGTAGGTCTCGTCTTAAAATGCAAAAGGCTATTTCAACCTTTCCGATACCTAACATCTTTAGAACCTCATCTATGTACATAACAATGCTTTTATGGCTTAATCCTTATGTACTTGCAAACAGTTTATTTAAAATCCGATTCACAATAAAACATTTTTAAAATTCTGTCCTTCTACTGTCCCGATTTTTTCTGTGGCGAGCGTACAAACATTTTTACGAGCATTCAAATGTTTTATGTCGTTTTGTAACTAAAAGCATTTATCGATAGAACTCATGAACAAGCGCTCATGTGTTATACACCACAGGATAGTAACAAATTCAACGACCTAGGTGCTGGTACAAGTACACTTTTAATGCTTTACATGGATATTTGTATGTATCAGAACTTTCAAATGGTACATGGTTACATGGATATTTGTATGTATCAGAACTTTCAAATGGTACATGGTTCATTGCTAACTTCAGTTGGACCCAGCTCCTTATAAAAACCTGTAAGGTCCTTTATAGTTCGAGCTATTTTACTAGAGCGTCTGCGTGAATTTCAAATTACCATTCCTGAAAAAAAAACAACTAAAGTAACTTGTATAGCTCATACAATCGTTAAATTACAAAAATAAAACTTAATGTAGTTTAGGCTCCCTTGGTTTTAGTCACGTAAAATACATATACCCTATATAGTGTGAAACATTACATCCGCTTTTTTTAACTTGAGAAAGCAATCGGAAACCGCATTATTTCAATACACAACGCATTATGTGCACAACCTATCGTAAATATTTTACGATCGTTCCGCGAAATGATGTAAATCGGAGATTTATGCGAAGAAATAAATTCAAATCATAATTAAGCGTTTTCCACAATTTCTGGGACCCGTACATACGACCAGCTAATGTGGCCGTATGAGAGTTGAAAATTTAAATTAATTTAACCCTAGGCGTTAATTAAACACGCAAACTTTGTCACCTTTTTCATTGTGCTCTCCCGCGCCTGGTAACGAAGGGTTCGATGATATGAAAAACGCTGGTTCAATTTTTTTTTATTAGCCGGGTGTGACGAGGGCTGGTGTTCTATGTTAATGCAGCAAGTGGCAAATGATAAGACCGGAGATATGACGCATCATCAATCATTTGGTTCTAATTACAACCTGTCGGGACGTTCATCGGAGACACGCAATTAACGCAGCAGTACTCAACCAAAAGGAACATTAAAATGTAATACGATACCTTTGCAGTATATGCTAAAAGTTTGTGGGCTCCGATTTGCTGTGGATTTTACAGTAGGATAAGTTACGTCGAAATATGGATCATTGCCATCCTTTGATCATAAACTGATGTATAAATTACTATATTCATGTTATCTTTTGCCGAGCGTTATTAAGCTTTTAAAAAGTTAGATATAATAATTAATTAGGTACCTACTTACTTAAATTTCAAGTTATCTTTATACATATTATAAAATAAGGTTAAATTAATTAATTAGAATTAGAATATTTTTGAAAAATAATTGACGATTTACATAAAGATATTAATTGCTGAACATTTCATCATTCTATCCACATAAAAATTTATATTATAATGTAAATCATCGTGTAGAGAAGAACAACAGAAAAAAAATTAAAATTAAAAAAAAAACAATAGATTAAAATATAAATACAAACAGATAAGTGTTTACCTATTCGTATTTGTACCAGTTCGCCAGTTGTTCCAATTTTGAAGGATTATTTAAACCTTATCCAAGATAGGTTCCAACGGGTGTACAGACAATTGCTCGAAAGGAAACATTCCCTATAACGGTAGACCCGGGTTCACGCGTCTACAATAAGGGGTGATGTTAGTGAGTATTTGGCCTCTCCCAAAAAAAAAGGTTGTTGTAGGTAAGACGAGTTTAAACTAGTGCAGTGAGGTGGGCTTAGGTTAGTATAGATGAGGTGTATTTGTGAACTTGCGATTGTCTTAAAACAAAATGATTAATATTTATATGAGCAATTGTTTTTCAAGCAATATTGCATTGCGTTAGTTCGAAGCACATTCGAAGTTAGTTCTGAATTAGGGGAACAATTTAAATACAATTACCTTTTAATCAAACAACGGCCATATCACGTTGACGATACCAACACTAGTTCCCGTCGGATCGTCCAAGTTAAAGACGCAGTATGCGGTCAGTATTTGGATGGGTGACCGCTTGTAGCTTATTAAAAATTACAACAATTTTATTACCTATTCAAACAAAAATAGGTATAAAATATCATACACTAACCTGCCGCTATAAACATTGTTTATACGTTAGGTATTTACTCACTAAAAATGTCAGAAGTAATTCCTTTTTATTATCATTACCTGGCTATATCTACTAAAAAATTCGCCAACCGAACATTCTTTTGCTGCACGTTTGCCACAATCTTTACCCAGTAAAATGCAAATGGCATGTTCTGTAGCAGGAGTTAAGACACGTACTCATTTAGAAAACGACATAAAATCAAAATTAGTCTTGGGAATTAATGTTTAGTCGCTGAAATTTTAATCGTAAACGCGTATTAAATTTAATATACGTAAGTACTACATACATACCTATACGTTTATTATTATTTGTTTAATTTTCCTTAGGTCGATTTGTCACGAAATCTATTTTCGAATATACACGTTTTCCAGCAGTACCTAAACGGATCGGCTTTTATTTTAATAAATCTATTTTGTTAAATTTTATTAAAAAATAATAGCAAATAAAAGCAAAGTGGTTAAATGTTGAGAATTGAGAGGTTAGGGGTAGCGCACCCCTGGTTCGTCTGAGGTGATATCAAAAAATCTATTACACAATTTAAAAGTCCTTTATTTATTATGTTAGTATACCAAGAATTATTACATCCCAACGAAAAATAAAAATGTTAGGTAATTAAAAAAATTGATTTTTATTTTTCAACTTGGTGGGTGAATATCTTAACAGGGAAGCGTCGGCCGTAGGAGCTTGTGACAATATTTGATGTAGTTTTTCAATTAACAATTCAAAAATAATGACAGCTTATTTTCATAATTTCACAATCACTTGTAAATAGATTAAGGGCGTAACTATGGACATATTCAATTCTATCGCTAGTGACGCTAGCTCAACTTATCATTGGAGTAACAGTAGGCCCACCGTAAGAGCTCCAAACAGAGCGTTTATTGTGTTTAAATCTGTTAATCGTATTTCCAGTTACATTTTTTACTCACGTCAGCACGTACATACACAATTTTCTTTTAATTTTAATAATTACACGTGCTCTTTAATATAACACTAAAGCTAAATCGGTTCGGTCGCTTTCAAATGCAATCGGAAATACGAAACGTGTGTACGTAGGACTAGCTCTCTTAAAAACATCAAAAATATAAAAGTTTTTTTCTGTTTGAACGCCATTCCCTCGGCATGCAGTATCAATATTAAAAAGCAAAACGTTTAGAAATATCGCACTAAGATTCTTCTTTAAGTACACTTTAAAATTTTGCTGGCATAAGCATTTACCGAAGTCTGTGTACTTGGTAGTAACTTCACAAACTTCAACTTAAAAAATTAATCATCCTAATTTGATTAAGAATTTCTTGACGAGATTGTAAACGAGAAGCATTTAAGCAAGTAGAACTTGGTAGAGTCGAGCAAATTGTGTTGCTCAAAGTTTGACACCACTAATGGATTGCCTCGGTAAACTAGTAAAAGCACATAGCAACCGAGTTATGTAAAGCATGGATGGATACGCACCCCGAGGAATAACTTAGTTTACTTCATTGCGTTTAGCGTTAAGTACAGCGAGAGCAGGAGGGTCCGCCTATCTTGGCAATACGAAAATTGATCGGTAATAGCGAGGTAGGTACTTTTTCTCCACCAAAGCTGGCAATTACAATACCCAATTAAGTGATTATTCTTGTATAAAAATTAAGAACTCTTATAGCGTCTCGACTAGTATAGGTACAACATACATAATACACCGAAATATCAATTACAGCGCAAACCTATTAAGGTTATTAAAGCTCGCCGCAGTTTCATATAAAGTGACACACGAAGAATGGTTGATAGAGGGCTTATGCAAAGCAAGAGCCGCGGCGCGTGTTAATTGTACCGTCAGCTGTACGGCTCGGTCCTGCTTTGATAAAGCTCCCCAAGAATGCCCCACTGCACCACTGTAGGAAAGCTGTCGCCCCGGCAGGGTGCGATGTGTACAGGATAACATAATGGAAATGGGTTTAAGGGCTTCGCTCCGAGAATAAGTCGACCAATTCGAACATCACGGTCCTGCATCGCAATTTCGCGGAGGCAACTTATTATGTGTGCTTGTGCGAGAACGGGCGCATATATACGCTCTATTATTTGTTTTGGATATTTACAAATCCCGTGATAATTTTGATGCGATTACACATGAGGATTTTTGCAACGTTTACTTACGAGCATTATATATCAGGCCTATTAAATTGGTAGGGGATCATCTCAAAACAAACAGTTATTCCTGATTTATACCGTAGGCGTGACAGTCACTTCAAATTACGGATTTTCATTATAAAGTTTTGCGCATAAAGTTTGATTTTGCTTAAAACAATTCAAATGCGCGGCGAGAGAGAACATTTCTAAAAATAATTTTTATTTGGAGACATGAGGTCGTACATTTTATGAACTTATACAGGGTGTAACTAAAATAACTCGAAAGCTCTTAAGTGGTGAAAAGGGAGTGTATGACAAGACCATTAAACAAGATGTTAAACGTCTTATATGTTTGTCGAATTTTAACAATTTTAGTTGAAATTTATATCAAATAATAGGAATAAATACGAACCTGCTTTGTGTTTAAAGAATCCAATTATTTTACATTGGAAAATATTGCGAACACGTTTACTAGTAGCACAATTACAACGATATGATAGAATTTGACGCTACTGTGAACAATAATGATAACTAATGATGAGAATGATAACTATCAACTGGTCTTTTATAAAAAAAATTAAACTTAAATTTGCACTAACCTACCGCTTATTTCTAAATTATACCGATGTTATAAGGGGTGCCATTCCTGCCACAAACCCTCAATTATTTTCAGTATTTTTGTGTATGCTGCAATGCATTTTCATAGCTTATCGGCATAATTATTCATTAAAATGTATCACCTTAAATTAGTTGATTTGTATTTGTTTAAAGTCACCCTTTGTTAATATCTAATATCCATTTTACCGCTTTGCACGCTTTGCAAATCTGCACGCATTTAAATCGATTTAAAATTTTTGTAAAATCTCGAAAAAACACGAGTTATAGTCCATGGTTTTGGTAAAATTTTGGACAAACCTAAAACGTCGAGAACAGGTCCGCAATTACTTGAAAAGTCGTTTTTATAGCATAACAAAGTAATAACTGACGAACTGCAGGCGTTTAAATAAAATCAAAATTTTCGCTTAATTTCGATAAAATGACACTACCTGATACACTCAGAACAGGTCCGGAATTACACGAAAAGTAGTTTTTCGAGAATAATAAAGTCAGAAATGACAATCTAAGCGCGTTTCCGGCGAATTAAAATTTTCGAGAAATCTCGAAAAAAAGACGTGGACGTCCATGGTTTTGGCAAAATTTTGGCCCAACCCGTAAAGTTTACAACAAGTCCAGAATTACTTGTAAAATCATTTTTTAAGTATAATAAGATGAAAAATGACAAGCTGCATGCATTTAAATCGATTTAAAATTGTTATAAAATCTCGAAAAAAAGACATGTTATAACCCATGGTTTTGGCAAAATTTTGACCGAACCTAAAACGTTCAGAACAGATCCTGAATTACTTGAAAAGTCGTTTTTCGAGAATAACAATGTAAGAAATGATAATCTAAGAAGCGCGTTTCCAGCAATTTAAAATTTTCAGGAAATATCGAAAGAAACACGTGTTTATAGTTCATGATTTTGGCAAAATTTTGACGGAACCAAGATAGCTTCGAGATAAGCGGTGAAATATTACTTTGGATATTAGATATTAACAAAGGGTGACTGCACAAATACAAATCAACTAATTTAAGGTGATACATTTTAATGAATAATTATGCCGATAAGCTATAAAAATGCATTGCAGCGTACACAAAAATATTAAAAATAATTGGAGGTTGGGGGCAGGGATGACACCCCTTAGAATTTTTACCCCTAATTTTTATATCATAATGTAGGACTTGAATGGCCATTTACAAAAATATATAGTTTGTTGGCGATAGCTCTTGTTGTTCCAGAGATAATAAGCAAAATCGAAAAAAGTTTCAATTTTTAATGGTGGATTTTGCCCTCTCAAACCGCATAAAGGCACGAACGGAATACGGCTCTGGATTAGGGTTGACTAGTACTACAATCCTGCAAAGTTTCAAATTTTTCTGAGATTTCCATCTGCCTAACCTTGCTTGTTAGTTGAAAAAGACCTTATTTAAAAATTTGCTCGTTAATCTGTTGTCTAATTTGCTTATTTTATTAAATTAACTGAATAAAAATACATTTTGCATTTTACAAACTGACCTTTATTTTAAACTAAATGTATCATTACAATAATTATTCTTTTATAGTCATAGGTACTTATTATGTTAACATTTCCTAATTCTTTTATAAAGTACATAATTAATTATTTTTGTGAATTATATGTGATGGAAGTCTTATTTCAATAATACAAAAATTGATATAAAAATACATGCTTAAATTGCTGGTAAGCTTGTAATTTGGTTCGTCGCCTTCAGCTGCCAAGGATTACATATGTATGTCGAAAAGTGGTTATTCAATATAGTGAGATGGGGTGTAGGGCGATGAAAGGGTAATGAGGTGTGGTGATTGAGAGAGATTAGTCGAGCAGAAATTTTATCTACCGAAATTCGTCGGTTACGGCGTGGTACACAATGATTTAATTTATTTCATTACTATCTCCGGTACACCTACGTTTACTACCATATTAATTACTAGAAATTTAAATTAAATTGCTTTTCTTTCTATTTTATTTCTTCTGTAACCTGTTTTATTAGTTTATCTAATTGATGCGTGTAAACACCAAAGGGGATGCACTCAAGTGCCATTTTTGTATAAAGCGAGATTGTTTTATAAATTTATTTTAATAATATTAATAAAAATATAACTATCGAATATTCTTTAATAAAACACCCTGTATAGAGCTATTTCAACTTTTTTTATAGTACCTACCTATAAATCTTAGTTTTGGTCCAAGCAGAGCTGGTTTCTAGAGTATCATTTCAAAACTTCAAAATTATTTGTCATTTACACCTGTAGCAAAGTCAGTGCGGGCACACAAATAAAGAAATAAAGTAAAAAAAAATAAAGAACATATCTTCTGTATATAAAGAGAAAAAAAACGATTCGATAATTTTGCTATTTGATAATAGAAATAAAATATGTTTTGAAAAAGTTTTCAATTCAGTAAATAAATATGTTATGCCGCCTATAAAATTTGAAATTTTATTAATATTTTAAAATAGTAGAGCGACCGCGACAAGAAAACTCTACAAACAAGCGAGTTTGTGGGGATATTAAGAGTTAGAAGCGATGAAGTAGTTTTTATAGAACATAAGGTATTTTTCTTACTCACAATGTACTCACGAAAGTGATATTAAAATTGTTTAGGCGTTCTACTATTTTTATACTTCGGTATCTACCCACTTGAAGGCCAATATAGAAATTATCTAGCTGTTTATTCCACGATGTTAATTTATAAATGTACAACTTTACAGGTGATTCTTACGTGCAGGTAATATTTAAAAATAAGTCCCCCTTAAATCCAAGAATTTATATAATACTTTTTATATACTGCGTGTAACAGAGTCATGGTACATCCTCTCCCCCTAATTTTTTTCTTAATGATTAAGATAAAATGTTCAAATTTGTTACATATCTAATGTACTTATCATACGTCACTTTTTGAGATACAAATTGTGTTTTCTCCACTTTCCGTTTCGCCGGGACATCAATTTTCATAACACATAAGTGACATTTCAATTGTTAAAATAAATTTGGCGCCCATTTTATTTTTCAAACAAGAGTGCCATAAACCCCCGGATTAAAATTAATCGACCTTATCAACACAAAGAAAAATAAAATCACCCCAAAAACATGTAATTATGACTAATCAGTCATTAATGACTTATCATCTGTAAAATTATCAACAATGGTTTTTGTATCAAAACTCTGTTCTTTTAAATAGTGCCATAAGGATACTATGGTACCGATAGGAAGTACATTCAATGAAGAATCTATCTACATACCCACTTTGTTTATGAGATTAATACAATCGAATTTATGAGAGAAAATTTGAAAAAAATTAATTAAGCAGGTATCCATTTTTTTGATAGTTAAAATGCTACTTATGTGGTACCGTTAGATTAAAAAAATTATGCAGATTCTAAAAATGTACTAATATACAATTTGAAAATCGAAAATTAATTTCAATTCCGGCGAAACCGGAAGTGGAACACAATTTTTCTGTCAAACAGTGACGTTTGATGAGTACATTAGATATGCAACAAGTTTAAAAATTTTAACTTAATAAATAACAAAATTAGGGGAGGTGTACCATGCTTTTGTACACTCTGTCAAAAAAATGCTGTTGCGCAACTAGTTGTGCAATATAGGCAACTTATCGAGCATTTCAACTTTGGCTTACGCAGGCTTACTATTTTACGCAGGCGGACAAGATGTTAAACGATCGAATGCGTTTATTTTTTATTCGACGAGTCATACATTTTTTATTATTGATTGTTATTTTATGATACTTATGTAAACGTAACTGATATAATGATTTCAACTGTTTGATACCAATACAAAGAATCTGGCATACGTATGTGTCAGATGACAAAAAACAATGAAACGCAAGTAAAACGCAGTGAAGTATTTGTTTGATCAAATGACAAATAAAGGCACTCGATCGTTTAACATCTTTACCACTCTCCTACGTAAAATAGTAAGCCAGAGTTTAAGTGCTTGATAAATTGCCTACATTTCATGATTAGTCGCAACAGTAATTTCTTAACAAAGTGTACACTTATAAAATTATATTATTATTATTATTGTGAAACAGGGACGCATTTCATAAAAAAATATAAGTGTTGTTATAGAAACAGAGTTTTCTGTGCTATTTAGCTATCTAATTATTTTACTCATTAACACTTGTAATTGTAAACTTGTACTTTTTTGTAAAATTGATCTTTAATAAAGGATAAAAATGAAAATTTATTATGAAACATCTTGTGTTTGAACAATAAAATTCCGGCAACATTGTTTATCATTTAGTAGCTATCGTCGCGTGAGATTGTTAGTGTCATTGACGTTATCTTTTTAAGGTTAGAGTGTAATTGCTAATTACAAACAAAAAAAATCACAAAATTAATTGTTTTAAGCTATAAAACACTTTTAAAAGTAATTCATCAATTTCAAATAATTGCTGGTGTTAAGTTATGGATTTACATTTAAAACCAAGACATTTCTCTGGACAGTTATATAAATACACAAACGTAATGAAAGGGTGGCAATATAGATACTTTATGGTGGATGCTCATGCAGGACTTTTACATTATTTCCTTTGCGAAGGTGAAAAGCCGGATGGAAATGTTCCAAGGGGTTCCGTACATTTAGCAGGTGCAGTAATTTGCCCTAGCGATGAAGATTCTAAAACTTTTACAGTTAATTGTGCATCTGGTGATATGCTGAAACTACGAGCGCAGGATGCACGAGCTCGTCAAGAGTGGGTTAATGGTTTAAGGGCTGTAGCAGAATCGCACACAAAGGTATGAATTGTTAAAAATTTTCGCTTTTATTGTATACGCTTGTTACAGGCAATTAGTGTTCATAGTCCACCGTTACCTCCACGAGAACATTTGGCAGTGCTAGATGCAATGGGAAGCGTTCGTACTCAATTACAGCAAACAGAACAAGCCGATGCTGCTCTTTGTCGTGCCATCGAATCATCCGGTAGTAAATGTTTCACCGATCCGAATCTTCTGTTGCTCAAAGCTACATCAGCAGCTTCCTTACATTGTATCTTCCAATGTCTTAATATTTTACAAAGGAATCAGCATCAGCAAGCGAGAACAGGGTTGGTTACGGACGATGATTAATACATTCCTAATGCTAGTTGCTGTGTAAATGTAATTTGGCAATTATTGCGAGCAAATCGTGGGTGTCTGAAATGATGAAAGTATGTAATGTAGAGAAATGTGCAGCTATTTTAAACAGTCAATTAAATTTAAAATTTTGTTTAGCGTAGGTACTAATTTTAATTGGTACAAGTTTGTGATAATCGTAGTATTGTAAGTGTAACCCTACTAATTTGTAATAATATTTATTTAGGAAAAAGCTTTTTGGAATGCATTTTAATCTAAGAAAGTCAAACGTGCATATTGGAAAACCTGACATAGAAGTGTTGTCGTCGATTAAGTATTGTTAAGATAGTGCAATATGTGTAACTTTGTAAATATACACTATTTTAAGGTTTATTGTATTTTATTAAGGACCATATAATATAATTTGATGCATTATATGTTAAGGAGACTGAATTTAATGAATATTATTGTTTTTAAGTTTTAACAAATCTTTGTACCTGTAGGAAAGATGTTTAAAATTTTAATTAATCATTTTTTTATTAAAAAGTATTAGTGCTACTGTGTATTTCTCATATCAATTTTTTTACGCTTCATTTGATAACTGTAGTTATTTTAATTAGACGAAAAATTCATATTTTGCTACTAATTAGATCTACATTTTTTACCGAATATTTTATTTTTGCAACTTCTAACAACAAAGAGGCGTAAAGAAATGTTACTGCGACCTGTGTATTTGCATATCAGCAAATTTTTGTCAATAAGAAATAAATTTTAAAAGTTGTGAGAACAAAATAGAAATTAAAAATGCTGATAAATAAATATATATATAGAATGTAGTATAATTAGGCTGCTTGTTAAACTTTATTGCTAGTAGCGCTAGCATAACTTGCCATACGTTTCATTGATGCAATGGTAGGCCGACCACATGAGCTCCATTCAGAATGTTTATTTTGAAACACCAATGTTCAAAATCTGTTAATCGTATTTTCAGTTAGGTATATTTTCTACTCAGTATGTATTTTAATTTTAAGCCATTCTTTAATATAATATTTTTTGTTTTAATTACCTATATTATTTTATGATAAGTTGAAATAAAAAAAATCAATCTTTAGAAGACTACCTGTTAGCAAACTTGTTGCAAAATCGGTTGTTGTTTACAGATGCAACTGAAAATATGAAAAGTATGTTGTGATCTACACTTCGTCCAAACCTATATGCAATCCTCGTCATCAATGAAAGGTTACTAGATGATGACGTACCTCGTATTTTGATAGTTCTAATAAATTGTAATCTTTCTTTATACCATCTAATATGTGCACAGGTAAATCATCTATAGAATATATCACTTTCCAAACTTTAAACCGAATTACAAATAAACAATCTAGTAACTTTTTGTTGATAATGTAAATTGCATATAGGTTTGAATAGGCCATATATCATGAAACTATGGTAATTCAAATATTTTTTCTGATGACCAATGCATAAATTCCATTTGTCATTGGAAACAAATAGCTTAACCTTATGTGATGAAATCTGGTTAATCAATTGAAAATCTAGTTCATGTCCAATAATTTTGTTTTCAAGTTTTCGATAATTGCACCTATAGATACTGCGCCAACTTATCTTTGAAAATGCAAACTTGATTATTTATCACATTTAAAAACCATATTAAATGATTACAAAAATTGTATAAATCTAATATAATTATCGAAAACGCCTTTTAATTTCAAAGTGTTAAAAATTCATCTATCATTTCTTCTGCTTATGGATTGTGCATTCTCCCTCTGGAGGTTAGCGATCATCACTACCGCAATTTTTACTTTGGACGCTGCAGTTCTGAATATTGAATTACATATTTGAGGAACCCCATATATTTTGGACATACAGTTTCTTAAATGTTTCAACATATTAGGTATAAAGAAATCACATACATCCACTGTTCGGTTTAAACAGCATTATTTCAAATTTTTTTGCATACTTGAAAAATTCCACATATTTATAATAAAATTCCAAAGATTTACCTATTAAGGACAGGGACGAAATTATAACAATTTTTACTAAGAAATATTTTCTTAGTCATATTTCTAATACACTATAGTTGATATTTTGTATGGAAACAATGTTCTTACATAAAATAGTTTTTCTTAAAACTAAGATAGTTGGACGTGTGAGGTTTCTTAAATACGTGATTCAATCGTACTGTCGTGCAGCCCAACTATTCTCTTAAGTTCCTTAGTCACGATGTTCTTCTTCTCTCTTTTGATCTTTGACCATCAATTTTTCCTTGTAGAATCAATTGTAACGCAGTCTATTTTTCTCCTCTCATCGCATGGACCAGGTATTTTAATTTTTATTTAATTTAAAATTATCATTTTAAAATACAATAAAATGGAAAATAATGAAACCTGGCAAAAAATAAAAACATTGTTGTATATTATTTAATAGATAGATATTATTAAGCATACTAAAAAATTCAAATAAATCAAATGTGCTCGATTTTTCTGCACTTTTAAATCTTGATGAAAACATTCTTCAAACTAAAGTTAAAATCAAAAAATAAGAAATCAAAATTCAATCAAATAAATTATAATTTGATATTGATAGTTAATAATACTGAATATTTCGTTCTTTTAAAGAAATAAGCAAAAAGAAAGAACCAAAGACTGAAATATTTTCATATATGTTATATGTAACATCAATAATGCATTTTATTATTTACTTAATTAGAAATATATTATTAAAAGTTGTAAAATATTAAAATTAAAGTAACTAATTACACATACAAATTCATAGAAAAGTTTCAAACTAAAAATTATACCAAAACATCGATTACCTAAAATATCTTCTATAACAGCTATTTTTCTTTGGTTATATAATTTATTGTAATATTTGCCAAATAATTTTAAATATTAAAACAGACTAAATGATTGTTTTATATGTATAACACGTACACTTGTTTAAAACCAACTTAATTGATTTAAAAGAGTTAACGTAAGTTCATTCTGATTAATTTAATCAAAATAAACTACACGCTTAAATTGAACTAACAATGTTTTTACATAAGTAAATAATCAATTAGTGGGTACAAATTTATGATACAAATACAAGTTAGAATTACCTGATAAAAGGCATTTATTCCCAGTAACTAAAATAAATAAAAACCAAATACAAATAGTTGAGATAATCGATGTTAATTTTACCATATAGGTACCACATTCTTGAATTAAATGTTCCTGACAATTAAATCCTAAATTATTTTTTCGCAAACGATATTTTCATTGCGTGGGTAGGAGTTATTTTGAATCCTTGTAGAGCATCCTTTGCTGCACCAGACTGTAATTCGTTTTCAAACTCTACAAAGGCAATATCGTGTCTGTTTGGAACCAAACGTACTTCTTTAAAACCAGGAAACCTAAAGAAATATTCGGTAAGGTTATAACAATATTTTTCTTACAGCATCTTACTGATTAAATAACATCGATAACATCATTTCGCTAGTTTCGTCTGGAAGATTGGTTAAGAATAAGATTTGGTTAGGGGGCTGTTCGGCGTTATTTCCACCAGGAATTCTGTTGGGGTCCTTATTCTTTTTCTTTTTCTTAGGTGCATCTTCTTCACCTTTAGCAGGAGGAGGTCGTATTTTTTTGGGCCTCTCGGAGAACGTTCCCTTAATCTTAGCAATTATGTCCGAATCTGTTTTAGCATATTGTATTCTCTACAATGAAATTTCAATGAATATTTTAATGGATAAAAACGGTTAATTACCATAGGTTTATCGTAGAATGGAAAACCTTGCATCGATCTTAAAGCATTTGTTGCACTTTGGATTTCTTTAAATATAACAAAAGCTTGACCTCTCATTTTTAAAGTTTTAATAGCTATAATGTCTAATATTTGTCCAAATTGTGAAAATATAGCATATAGGGATTTTTTCAATTCCTCTTTTTTTACTTTTTCATTTAAATTATTAATATATATCGTATTATTTGGTCGAATATCCATTTTAAAGCTAGTAATCAAATAGTAAGGTTATGAAACTATTAATACTACTGCAAGAAAAAAATAGTCACTAAACTTGTATTTTTAAATAACATATTTAAAATATACATACCAAATAGGTAAAAAATATTCTATTATTAATGGCGAGTCCTTAAAAATTAATACATGAGGATAAGCATTTAACCACCGCTTTTAGCTGAAGTTAGCTATTACAACCATGATGTATTACAACATATCAATGGTTCTCAATAGGAGATTCCAATGTGACTAACTTCATGTTATATTTTGATCAGATGTCTATTAGTAAAACCGTTGTCTGTGTTGATTGTTGTCAGAGTTGCTTATAAGGCTGTGCAATCGCATAAAAAGTTAATAGTACAATCTTAAAGAAACAACAGATGTCGCTTGCGTCAGGAATTAATGGTAACTGCAATGTATATTTACAATTATAGCTTATCCAAACCTATATGATGTTGACGTCATCAACAAAAAGTTACTAGATTGTTTATTTGTAATTCGGTTTAAAGTTTGGAAAGTGACATATTCCATAGATGATTTACTTGCGCACATGTCAGATGGTATAAAGAAAGATTACAATTTATTAGAATTGTCAAAATACGAGGTACGAAGTGACAGCACTGTGTGAAACGTCATCATCTAGTAACCTTGTATTGATGACGTGACATCATATAGGTTTGGATAAGCTATAGGATTTTCATTTAAGGGGGTATTAGCACGCTACAGTCAAAATCGACGCCAATTTTGGAACTAACACTTACAAGTTTGCTAATAGATGGCATATGTATATCCTGCTAAAGAATTTACAATTTAAATTTTTTAATGCTAATTCCCAATATTTTAAGTTAGCAGTGTTGCCGCTATCTTTATGCCTTTATCCTTATGTATCTTTTAGTTGAAAACTAGAAGGTTGGAGGTATCTATACGAATCATGAACCTTTCGTAAAAATGCCTCGTTTTCGTAAACAATATATATTAATATTGGTTTCATTTGTTATACTTTTTCAATATGGCGGACCCTGATAATACCCCCTTAAAGTGTCGAATTTACATAACAATTAAAGATTATGAAGCTAAAACGTTGTTGTGTGCCTAATTGCACACAAATAAATAGAAATAAAATAAAAATGCACCAATTGCCTTCTGATATTTTCATCTAATCTGATCTGATGATTATATATTTTCAGAAAAATTTCTTGTCTACTTTACGAAAAATACATTAATTGTAGTTTTAACAGTTGTAAAGCTAAAATCGAACTTTATTTTTTAATTTTAAAAATGTACAGCAAATAGTAAAGTTCTAAACCATACATAATAGATTTTATTAGTCCCCGAGGCAAGCACCTTTAGTTGTAATTTTGAATCGATTGCACAGATCTGATATAAGTGTCTCTGTCAACAATCAACGCAGACTATGAGAAAAACGATTCGTATAGGTTATGTATATGACACATGTTGAGACTTTAAATTTTCAATTAATAATTGTTTTTTTGGAATAATTATTTTCACATTGTAACCTATACGAATCTTTTTACCTTCAGACATTTGATCAAGATCAAATAACGTCGCATTAGAATCTCTTATTGTTGTTTTGTCACTAGTGTGTTTAATCTGTCGTAAACTTCCTCTATCTATTTGTTGTATTTGAAAGATTGTATTGGTGAATTTTTCATGTCATTGCTTAACTTTTCCCTTCTTGTTCACTCTCGTTCTTGTTATTGTTCTATAAGCTTTTTCACAACTTGCCATAAATTTTAACCTTTTGTTATTTAAAAAACCATCATTTTAAAAAAAGAATACCGTAAGTAGCCTTTTTCTTAATACTTCGGTCAAGTTTCTGCACATAGAAAACCTTGTGTCACTTTAAACACTAAAAAAACTGTCGATTTGAAAAAGTCATTTGAGAGGGTTTGACGCAGTCGCCGATTAGATTATAAATAATTAGTCTGAAGTGGAGACTTGATACAGTTAATTGGACCTTGCCGACTAACATGTCAAAAGTCCCCATAAATGCAGACTATGCTTCTGCCGTCATCGTGAGGAAAAGACTCCAAAAATGAGTTTTTGGCCAGAATCGTCTTTGCGGTACATTTTAAGACAAAAATACCTATATAATAAAATAAACTAGGAAAAATTTTCTATAATTTATGTTCTTTTCATTTTTTCTGTAAAGTCAATAGTTTCGGCGTACCAGCGTCACAAATTTCATTTTACCAAGTAACTTGATATTAATTAATTAGCATAGAGAAATCACATTTTACCTTTTGATGCAAACATGAATTTGTTCATCGTTAGATCTATCTAGGATTTTCAGGTAAGAAGCGCAGAAAAGTATTTCTGTGGATAGGTATTATGAAGTCATAAAGTTTAAGTGGTAGCGGCAAACTTTATGACTTTATAACTCCCGTTCGACCCATCGTAGATGAGTCTAAGGATGTAGGTACAAATTTTTATGTTTATATTGAAAGGTAAAGTGTAACTTCTCTATGCTAATTAATTTAGGTGGAGTTACCTGTTAGAGTAAACTTCGAGAAGCTGGCACGTCGATACTATTAACATTACAGAAACGTGATGAGAACACGTAGATTGTAGGAAATTTTCTTATTGTTAATTTTATCATATAAGTATTTTTGTCGTAAAATGAACCGCAAAGGAGAGATTCTGGCCAAAAATCCATTTTTGGGGACTTTTGATATGTTAGCAAGCAAGGCCCAATTAACAACTGTGCCAAGTCTCCACTTCCTACTAATTACTTAGATCGAATTTCTTAAAATGCCTCCACCGTAGGTACTATATATTAAGTTATTGTTGCTGTGATAAAATATGGTCAATTGTGTTGGAATTTAAAATCACACCGAGTTCTCTATGGAAATATGTACAACGAGGAACTATCTAACATAAGAATATCGAATGAACGCTTACATAAAATTAAATTTATGATGGAAGGAATAACATGTAGATTTCGACATAAAAATAAAAATATAACTTACATACATGACTACCAATTATCTATACAGTCTTTCACAGCAGTATGCCAATATTATGTTCTGCATATAGATATTTATTGTCTGAATGTTAAAAGGTGACAACAAGAATATTAACTTTAGATATTTCACGGTTGGAAGAAATACAAATTATGATTATACTATTCAATTAAGTTTACATATGATATTCATAGAAAAAAATTAATTTGGTAGTTGGTCAAACTATGAAAAATGAACGAAGATTAAGGAAATTAAAGATGTGACTTTTCTATTTTTGTTGTTATTTTCTACTAAAAAGCCCGTTCCTAAACGACCGCCCTTAATAATTGAAACCCTACGCCAGCCAGTTGGCAGAGGAGTTCCTCTTATGACAAAATCGAATTAAATTTAAAAAAACGTATTCAATTCAGGTTCAGGTTTAGGTTTAGGGTTAGGTTTAACCTTAACGTTAACGTTAAACCTAACCCTAAACCTAAACCTTAACTTTTCTTATTTTTAAGTTTAACGTTAACGTTAAGGATACTTGTATAAAATTGTTTCGACTTCATTTAACGTAAACATAACGTTAACGTTATGGCAACATCTGTTTTTATTTTGAAAGTGTGCGGATTTCCTTCTTGTAAAGAGTTGAGTTCTTGCTGAGTTGATTAATGTAGATAAACATTTTTGATAATTAATATGTTTTGTAACACTAAATTATTTAAAAAATAAACCAAATATTAGTGTTTTTTTTTAAACTGCCGAAGGAGAAAATTTCTGTTATCACAAAAACGGTTAATTTGCGAATCCATGTAGGTATAGCGAATTTTCATAGAAAACAAAGTTATTGAAGTTTATCTGATGGAGGGGTCCAGAGGAGTCACTAAATCGCGAAAATATGGGTCTTCCATTTTCGGCCTCAATATTTTTATATACATGGTGATTCCAAAATGACGCACCAACTCCATAGTACGTTGTAGACGACCGTTATGGAGTCCTCAAAAAATAATAAAAAAATCTTGGCCAACAATTTAGTAACGGATTTCCAGCAAGCAGAATTTTTGTATACCTACACCTTTATTTAGTAGTCATAAATAAAGTGTCAAAAATCCCCATCGATAGCATAACTAATATAACTAATTTAGCTCGCGAGGTCAAAGGTCACGAAAATCGGTTTTTTCGTGAATATCTCGCTGTCTAAGGGCGGACGATAAAATCAGCTATTATTGTAGAGCAGATAATTATCTATAAAAAAGGTTATAAGTAAGCATTTTTTTCGTACGAACAGTCGTTTGGCAAAAAATACAATGCAAATAACGTTCTGGCGTTTTTAAACTAAATTATTTTTTCAAATTTGTACTTTTTTAACTAAAAATCAATGCTTAGTCAAAAAGGGTTTAATTAAATTTTAAAAAATATCAGAGGGAGAAGAGGAGAGCTGACGATTTGATCCTTTCAGACAAGTTCACATTTCGGCTTTGGTAGATTTAACAGTTGTTAAATTTACATATTATTTTAAATCAAAAATTAACTGATTGTGAAATCGAGACTGATCGGAAACGAAACTAATCGCCTAAGCCATTTATCATTTAAAATATTAGGTCCGGTCTTTGAAATTTAAAGTATAATCGTTTTACAGCGAATTAATTTATGGGTTATGGTAATTAACAAGAAGTATTTTGTGTTGCGGTTGTAGCATTTCAAAGTGTCAAAGGTTATACTCTTCTCTAGTTTATGGATAAAGTTGACCTACAACTTCGAGTTGTAATAAGCCACAAAAACGTGTTCTAGACATTATTTAATTAAATATAATTTTTATTCATATTGGATTATTGTGACAATATAGTCGTAAAACGTTTTATCATCTTCGACGAAAATATATACAGATATATTAAAATTTCAAATGAACTTGATATATAACTAATTTATCTACAAAACGAAATTTGTGCATATCGAATTAACTGTATCTAACTAAATATTTGTATATTATACAGCTAGTTAAGTATAGATTTAATTAAAATCATAAATAAGACGCCTACTTTAAAATTAAATTTTAATATCAATTTTGTATTTCATTAAACGATAATAATTCAAACTGATTATTACAAATATACATTTTTGCAAATCATAATTTTTAAATTTACGTTTTTTCGTTAGGTTTTACGTGTAGACATGAAGCATGTAGATGAAAATATAGTGAAATCAGTTAAAAATGCGATATTTAATGCAGAAAATGTATCTTAGAACAAACACCTATCTAGATGTAAAACTCTTGATGTAGACTTTTCTAATGATTGTAGACATTTTAGTGAAGGGTGGCAGACAAGAAAACAGATAGTCTTTTTGAAACCTACATTTATTCAAAACCAAGAAACTTGCAAAAAGAAAAATACATGCAATGACCTTGAAAAAATAACACTATTAACACTATTCATCATTTCCATTGATAACCAAAGTTAGAACAAAATTTTATGTATAGTTTCCAAGAAACTATAAGTAGCTAAAAATATGTATTTTTTTTTTACTGTATTTTTGCTACAATATTACACTTGCTCAAATTAGTTACTGTGAATTTTGTCAAAATTTTTGAATGTACAGTGTTTTTTTTTCGGTTAGTTCAGTTTTACTTGTAAAGAAAAATAGAAAATAATAGAAAATATTTATTTTATTGTTTTATTGGCTCAGGTGGGTTTGGGATATAGGTACTTGTGTACCTATCTGAATTAGTCTAGTTTTTCGGTGATATGCAAAAATATTGGCAACTAATGTTTATAGGTTTATAAGTTGGCAATCTATAAAAATGATCGTTTAATTGTTTAAGCGAGGCGACAATGGGCATATGGTGGAAATAAATAGGTGCAAACTAAAATAATATTCGTTCTCTTTATTTGGACATCTAAGAAGACATACTAATTTTGCACGGTCTGCCGAGTCCAGATTGAGTTTTTCTCCGGAATCTTTATTGCGATTTATTTTACGACAAAAATACCTATACGATAAAATAAAATAGGAAATATTTCCTACAGTTGATATTCTTATCATTTTTTCATTACTATTCCTAACCTAAGTATTAACCTAAGTAACCTAAGTATTCAACATATCGGGAACTTTTTAGTAGCGTCTCAAAGGTACTTTAAAGGTCTCTCCCTGAAAAAAAGAAAACGAAAATTGAACTAGTGGGTCTTGCGGAATGGGAAAATTAATCGCCGCCAGTCCATCGCGGTCGTTTCATCGTCGCCGATTCATCGTCGGCCATTTCATCGCCGATTATCTTATTGAGAATGGAAAACATCGTGCTTGAAAATTGTTTTTTATAAAACAAAAGATAATGAGGTACTTCACAAATGACCGAAACAGAGGTGAGCTAGGTTAGTGTAGTTGAGGTGAGTTTAGACTAGTGCAGATGAGATTAACTTAATTTAGTGTACAGATATAGATCGTAAAAGGTGTTATGTAATTAATGTTTTAAACATAAAAGATTTTATATTTTATTCTTTTTATATTTAGATACAACCAATTGTTATTAAATATACGTCTTTTACTAATGGTGATATAAATTTTAATTAATTAAGTATTTATCGGCGATAAAATACTCGAGGATAAAATTTCCGGCGATGAAACGGCCGACGATGAACTGGCGCCACGGAATTGTCCTAGATCCTGGTTCTTGTACCAGGACAAGGTATCAGTAAAAGCTTAAATGGCGGCGGTCAACTTTATGACATTATAACTCCTGTCCGTAGAGGAATTTTTCTGCGCTCCTTGCCCGAAAATGTGCATCAATGAACAAATTTTCGTGTTTGTATCGAAAGGTAAAGTGTAATTTTTCTATTATAATTAATTAACGTCGAGTTACCTGGTAGAGTAAATTTTGTGAAGCTGGCACCTTGAAACTATTGACTTTATAGAAAAATGATAAAAACATAAATTGTAGAAAAAATTCCATAGTTTATTTTGTCATATAAGTATTTTTGTCGTAAAACGAATCACAAAGGAGATTTTGGCAAAAAACTAATTTTTGGCGTCCTTTCTTCACGATAGCGGCCAAATCCGGATTCGGCAGACCGTGCAAAATTAGTATGTCTTTCAAGAAATTAAAATAAATAGAATAACATTTACTGCAGCTTCTTACCATTTATTTCCACAATAGTCTCTTAAAAACGACTTACCGATTCTATTATTATCTATGTTACATCATTTTTTTTTAAATAACAACATACCCACCTATTTTCACATAAATTCTTTATGTTTAAGTTTACGATTGAACTTAAATAAATTATTTTAATATTTGCTACTAGCGATGTTCTTCATAGTAATGCCATTTTCCTGCAATTCATTGTTTAAAACAAACCTCTTGTATGTGCCCACGTCTATTACCTCCAAAGTTATATACCGTTTTCCACATCAATAAGCTCACTTGATTAATACTTGCAAAACACTTATCTTAATATAGGTAAGGATGCTTAAGAAAAAATAAATTGTGCTAAGTGTAGAGAGAATTACGCTTGGACATGTTTAGTTGGGGCCACACATAATATTCGATTCCTCGGGCATTTTTATAAAATTATGAATTGCCCAATTAACGAGCTTCATCTTTTCTATTAACGTCATGTCTGTCTAATGCAACACGCACGAATCCCGTTCACGCCCCAATGTTTTATGACCCTATATATTGGCGAAGAGGCTTCAAACTGTACGGCAACAACTCGCTTAATGGAATTACGATTTATATCCTTATTACAAGTTTACTTATTTAGAATTTTAAATTAAAATTTGTTTTACTACTTAATTAATTAGGATAAGACAAGCTACAAAATTGAATTTTGCCACTCCTTCCTCAATTTGGTTGCTTAGAAAGTTAGATCATGATTGTAAATAGAGGGCAAGATTTAAAAAAGCAATATATTTGATAAATAGCGCTTAAAAATGTTTTACACATAATATATCATGGAACGTATTAATTATGAAACATAGGATAGTGTGTACGAATATTAAGAGGAATAAGTTATGTTGTTGATATTTGAGTACCGGTGTGACATATGAATTCAGGGAATAACCATACGAACTAATCAACATTTTTTTTTGATTTAGAAAAGCTATAATTAGTAATTCAATTTCGAGTTTGTGGGTAGGTAGATCGGTTTTTTTTTGCAATTAATTACTTTGCTCGAAATTATGGCCACTAAAAGTCGAATTCAATTAAGTATGCACGTAAACCATTATTAAAGATCTAATAAAATTGAACATAGTTTAGGGTCAATAAAACACTTAGGTAGATACCATTAGTAAAAATGCCGTATCAATAAAATTGTTACACATTTTATTTTGAAATAACCACGCTTTAAATCAATAAAACTTGATTACTATATGCTGTTTAATAATTCTAATGAATGTTTATACGTAAATTTTTTCGCAATTTATATCTATTTTTGTTTTTATATAATATTGTTTTTGCTATCCTTTTACAAATCACGAGTATACGTACATTTCGATATTACAAAAAATATTTACCAACAATTAAAATAAATAGCAACAGTAGGATAGTCGACAACTCGAACCTTTTCCATTAAAATAGTTTTTCCTGAAATCATGTTTTAAACAATTATTTATAAAAATCATGATCAAATAGGTATCTATAGAATTTAATTTCTATAGATACGATTATTAACATATTCTAACACATTCATTTACCTTGGAAACAATCGTTACTACGGTAAATATCTGTCAAATAAATTTATTAGGAGATGGAAAGATCGGCCCTAAATTTATGTACTTACTATTAAATACACGAATAGTTGTTTCATCCCTTTCTCCCAGTTTTATAAATTTTTATAGTTAGTGAATCGGCATCTAAAAGTAAAGTGGAGGAATTTCGATCACTGAGGCAATTCCTATCGTGGTCCAACTTTAAAAGGAGTTAAACAGATGTCGTCTGTTATGCACATACTGTGTAGTCTTATTGAGAGACAGACCTTAATAATTATATCCGGAATGAGTTCCGGAAGTCAAATTGTTAACGTCAAAGGCTTTCAGCGTCCAAGAAGACAAAAAATATCGATTATTGCATTATTTTTAAGTTTTACTATATGACTAAGTCCTATACCGGGTGATAACGAAATCGTTTTACAAAGTGCCATTCAATTGTTGTTTATACACCTATATTTTGGATTTAAAAACAATTGAGCATCACTTACGGTTTTTACCGGAAGTAAACCTAAGTCAAGAATTTCATAGGTAGCCCTATATATTTTGTCACACAGTTATATAGAGCTTGAAATTCCCTTTCTAATGATATATCGCACGTTACCAATTTCCTTCAAAATGGCGGTATATTTTCAAATTTAATATAGCAGCAATCTGTCGTTATCGACGGATCTATCGACAAACAACTTGTTAAGATAACAAACAAAATGACGATTCTCATTAATTTTGAATCAAATTTACAAAATTTTCTTCTTTGTACTAATGTGGGATGAATTTCAGTGTCTGTTTAAAACGTCAACTCTTTTGTAAACATTTTTCGGTGATTTGAGAAATTTTTTGAGAAAAGTTTTCTCAATTTTTGAAAAAACCCATTTTGTTTGTTATCTTAATGAGTTATTTAACGATAGCACTATCGGTAACGGCAGTTTTCCGAAATTGAATTTGAAAAGAATGCCTCCAAAAAGAAATTTTGAAAGAAATTGGCAACTTACGATATGTCACTGGAAAGGGAATTTCAAGCTCTAGCTAACTGTGACAAAAATATACGGGGTTTTCTTTGAAATTCTTGATTTAGGCCTACTTCCGGAGAAACCGGAAGTGATGTTCAATTGTTTTTTAAATAGAAAATATGAGTCTCGATGAGCTACAGCTACATTTCGAATTTCTTACTTAAAGCTTTTGAGCGTTTGATTAGCATATAATAACAAAGATTTGTATTTAAAGTGATACCGTAAACAATGTTTAAGCATACCTATACATTTAATGTACCACACCCTTTTCACTCTATTTAATTGAATGCCTAAGGCATATTTATAATGAAAGTAAAGAATCTTGAAAAGAAAAGTCGGCGCACGTGTGTAAACGTCCGATCCAATATATATTAACTAGAACTTAATTTTGAATTGTTAAAATGTTAAACATATGCCTTTCTTGCGCCTTTTATCTTCATAGTAAAGAAACAATAGGAATAGACAACAAGATAGGAACGAACAGTTAATTATAGAACACTAAAATTATTGCCTTAAGAGATTACATCAATCATTGAAACAAATTGTAGGTAAGTAGATGCCTACATTTATATTATAACAAAGATTAGGTACTTAATTAATGTCATCGGTGTTTCACTTTAATTTTTATTTACGATTAGGAATATTATTTTGTGTACTTATACATATAAAATTCTGTTCCATTTTTTATTAAATGGAAGCTTGTTTTAATATTACTACCCATTTAGCACAAAGAATAAAGTTGCAGTCGTAAAGACATATATTTATTATACTTCAAGGTTAATATTATATTTAATATGTTGCAGATACAACAAAGTTTAATTCTTTTTTAACCTCTTTATTAAACCTGCGGTTTGTTGTTTGCCGTAATTAAATTGTGGTTAAAAAATAGAATGATTTAACAGAACATTGAAAAGTTAAAAGCTAACGTTAGTTTTGTCATTAACATTAATGTGCAATTAACATTACTATTTAGACCATTGTAATGAAATTTACGGTATGCGTCTACGTGTAAATGGAATATGATAATAATTTTCTTTGGAGGTTATTTTAATTTAATTTTTAACAGACATTTTACAAATAATAAACTATTTAGTTTACGGCTCATATTTATTTTAAAACTGTGGTCAATTAATCAATAAAATAAATAACGTAATCGACGTCAGCAAAGTGTTGAAATTTAAAAAATCTGCATTTAATTTTTGTTTTTTAGGTACCCATACAACACCAGGTCCTTACAACACCTATAGGTATGTATTTGAAATAGTCATATTTCTATAAAAAATTTTTGAGGAAACTATTTCAACCTAAATGTTTAAACCAGTAATGTCTAATTTTAATTATTTATTACAATGAAAAACACTAAATTAAAAAATCAAAATAATTTTAGTTGGTATTTCTATTTTTCTAAAATTAAATATCTATCTATACAGAGTGATTCACTAGCTTGTTTATAAACTTCAGCAACTGAAAGCTCTGAATTGGCGACGTGGCCACCTAGATTGATTTTTACTTATGGGGTCGCTTAAAACAACTAGTGTATGCAGTAGAAATCGCTAATCGTATTACTCATATCATTACTCGTAAACTCATATTAGAAATAATATGAATTTATTGCAAGTTTATTGTTATTGAAAGTTTGATTCGTCGTTGCGAGTTACGTAGGTATTCAGACAGAAGAACTATATTTTGAACAGTTATTATAATTTTATAATTTGGGGTTTGTATCATTAAATAACTAAATAAGTATCTAATTGACTAATTGAATAAGTTTCCGCCGTTCACTGAGCGATGTCGTAACTACACTTCGTCCAAACCTACATGCAACACGTCATCAATACAAGGTTACTAGATGATGACGTTTTACACAGTGCTGTCACCTTGTACCTCGTATTTTGACAGTTCTAATAAATTGTAGTCATTCTTTATGCCATCTAATATGTGCGCAGATAAATCATCTATAGAATATGCCACTTTCCAAACTTTAAACCGAATTACAAATAAACAATCTAGTAACTTTTTATTGATGACGTAAATTGCATATACGTTTAGCCATAGTTATACTTGCGGCTAATTTGCGGTGTTATCGCATTATTTTATTTAAAAGAAAAAGTGCAGCTGAAAGTTGTCGTTTGCTCGTGGAAGTGTATGGTAACAATGCTCCGTCCGAAAGAAGTTGTAGAGAGCGATTTCGACGTTTTAGAAACGGGAATTTTGATGTGACGGACAAAAAACGCTGTGGCGCACCAAAAAGTATGAAAATGAAAACGTGGAGGAGAAAAATCAATGCAAAATAATGTTTTTTAAAATACTTTAATTCAATTGTGTTCAACAATCATCTTACTAATTAACCTTTGGCTAATTAATTAATACTTTAATCAACTTTTCAAATTTTAATTCAATTTTTCGCTATTTAGGTGCCTAAACACACACACACACACACGCAGAAAATGACAAGCGCTACGACTGACAAATCGGAGGAAAACGGTGTTATCAACATAGCATTTTTGTTTACCACTTAGCAATAAATTGAGCGCCGACTCCCGAACAGCCAAATCTTGTTCTTTTACATTAATTTTTTTTTTTTGTAATCATTTTGATAAATTTAATATAGACTTCATGGAAGATATTTATGGAAAAATTGATGTAAAATAACCAAATTTTAAAATTTGCCCGAATTCCACTTTTGCGTTGAATGACCCTGGAGAAAGGTAACATTGTATTATCTAATATATCGAAATATTTTCTCCTATTTAATCTTCCATCAATGTCCCAACATATTCCTAAACCATTTCTATACATCCACGTTCAAACGTTTAAGTCCGGCAAATCTTTCGTTTCCACAAATATACTTTTTTTATATATCTGCACCGCGGTCTATATACTACGCGACTGAAATACTTTTTCCATCAGAGAAAATTACTCACCCCCAAAAATTCACTGTGTCGCCTAACCGATAATTAAACAGTATCTTGCCGCGTCATATAGTCTTTCTGTCTCTCTTTTTTAAAATTTTTACAGCTTGTTCATCTTCTCCGCACCTTTTTTTTTAACTAGCCACGAATGGTAGTTTTGCTTAAATTGAATTTTTCGGTCAATCTTCTAATCGACCACCCAGTTTCTATTTTGGAAATAATTCGCAATTTTTCGCAATTCAATGTTACTTAAGTCCATTGGCGTCGTCGCAATGTTAAGTATAGGCACCTACTACGAAATCGTGACGGATCTTTCACATTATTAATGTGACGAAGCACGTCCGATTTACATTGATAAAAATCTAAATGTAGGAAGTACCACGTTTAACGACTATAAACAAGGAATTTGTGAGATTTTCATAAACAATCAAGTTTAAGCACAACGTTTAAATGATTTTTAATTTTCTATCTTAAAATTTACGTAACTATACTAAATTCTACTTGGGTACCATTGAATTTCCATAGATAATTTATAGGTATGTAGGTAGATATTCTTGGGATATAGGTAGAATTTTAGAATAGAATGTCTGTTTTACATTCTATATTTTAGATTGTTGCATTTTTAGATCGAGACATTTAAATAAATTCTTGTGTCTTAAGTAAATAGGTACCTTTTAGATAGTTATTCAATTTCACACGTAGGTGCCTAAAAGATATAACCAATCGTGAATACCCTAAAATATTCGATTTGTTTGCCATCATTATAATGTAGAGGAATACCGACAAATCTCCTCAGACTGTTGATAGGTAAATGGTAAAAGTTTAAAATAGTTTAAAATAACAGTCACCGTACAGGAACGTAAATAATAACGTCCCTAATTATAAATAACGGAGACGTAATATGTTGCAAAAAAAACGAGCATAAATTTATTCGAGGTAATCATCGAAATAATCATAAAACAACATCTTTCACTTCCTATTTAGAAGATCACCTGCACTAAAACCACACCAAGAGGCGATTCTTGGCCTACCCACGACTAAGCATTGGATGAAATCCTATAGCGACTGCTAACCAACACCAACAGTTTACTAGTACTTTTAGTTGGGCGTTTATGGAGAAAAGAGAAGGATACACGGGCGGAATAAGAGGCTTGCAGCTAGCGCCACTGACGGCTATCAAACGAAAGTGGAAATCTCCGTAAAGCTACAGGTGAAGAGGCTGATCAGTACCTGCGCGACTCATCTGCCGCTCACCTGGGATGTTTCGCGTTCTGTGAAATCGGGATGCCGCGCTGTTCGTTCCTCACACAAATTAGAAAAGGTTAGTAGATACATTTAAGTACATAGTTGTTTAGAATTAATTTTGGAGGGGAAGTTGTAATGATCGTAAGTGATTGGTTTTAACGCTGGATAAACACGAAAACAAATAAGCCCATTAACTATAATTTTTTTTAAATTATGCTAAATAAAGCCAAATATAACACGCGACGTTTCCGACAAAAAAAAATTAATCAAATCCTGGTATAGTTACAATAGCGTAACGGTACAGTGATTACACATAATACCGTTCCTTGTCTGTACGTTCATTGAAGTCACCAACTAAGAACGTTTTTATGAATGAGGAAATGCGCGCATAACAGTGCCAATTGTTTTTTAGCTCTTACCGTTTATTTGACGACTATTTAAAATTATGAAATATAAATTATGTGATTAATAAAAACGCGAATAAATCTGTATTTGCCAATTTAGAGAATTAGGAATACGGTTAGGTATAAACCGTTCTAATTTGGACAAATTAACGTCGATTTTAATTCAAATTACGACGGAGATTAGTTAGTAATATTGTTAATTAAATGCATTTTTAATGCTATAATTTACAAATGTTTATGAATTTAATTTTTCGTGTTGTTTTTTATGAATATCTATGAATAAGTGGAATTTACAGGTAGATACCTACTTATTTGCTAAAATTTTCGACTACTAAGTACATACTTATAAGTATTTAAAATTACTTTGAATGATTTCGTACCTAGTAATCCCGTAATATCTACTATTTTACAATTTTTGAAAAAAAAAACGAATGACACGAAACATAACGATCATAAATTAACTTTGAAAATAAATGTGAAATTGAGAAAAATAGATTTAAAAAAAATAACATTTCAGAATATTAGATTATGTTGCTGAAGCGCAGGCTTAGGTAATTTATCCACACCGAAAGACATTTCAAGTATAAAATAAATAAGTTATGCGTTTTTTTTTTTTAGTTTTTACCGCGTTGCTCTCAGCGTTGTCAGTTATTAAAATAAAATTATGATTTAAACGTTTCTTGTGGATATTTATCATTTACGGGCAGTAGAGTATCGTTGGAATCAGTTTGCTCGAGGCGGAGTAGTATCTATATTTCTTTATCATTATGCCACTATTAATTAAGTCTAATGTTAGTATTGACGTTACAATTATTAATTTGCTATTCACGTATTTCCGTGAAAATGTAGGTGGGTAACTGCAAATCGTATTAGTTTAAACTATTTACCTATACATTTTCTTTAGTTGCCATAATAGTTGACGAACGTAAACTCTGCCTGGAATTTCAGCTAAAACTGAAATACCGACTGATAAGTAATACCCACTTATACCTGAATTTTGATAACGGAAACAGCCATCGAACTGAAACAAGAAGAAAAAAAAGTACAATTTGTTGGCTACAAACTAACGCAGGTATTTATTCTTCAACAGAATCACAATCAACATTGATAGGTATACTTGCGTCAATGTGTAACGGGTGTTTTCATTCCGTCAACGAAGACATCTGTCGACCTAAGTTTGATAACAGATTTCAAAGCTGCCTTGGCCGTAGCGTGTGATTTGCAATGAACATTCTGAAACACTCGCTGTTCTTACGAGTTTCGACTAACATTTCTGTCCTGAATTGAAAAGGACCTTGCGGGGGTTCATTTCAAGTCGAACGATGAAGTCGAGACAGCCGTAAAGTCGCGTCACAAATAGACAGACAGACGTCTTCGTTGACAAAATGAAAACATTTGTCGTTGGCGCAAAAATTTCGATTTTTTTTTAATTATTACTATAAGGTTTTTTTACGACCTCACGACGAGCACTGTCCACTGGTCATAGACTTTTGTACAGAAAAATAAAATACCCACGGAGTTTTGTAAAGATTTAACGAAATCGCATAACGACATCAAACACTATCCAGAACGTTTAACAAAAAAAAAACACACTCACGGGAAAAGTAGGAGATAATAGTTTGTATACTTTTTTATAAAAACCTGTGCATTCTATGTTATATTTCGGACACTTTAATATATCGATGTTAACTGAGATTCTGTTGAAAAATAAATACGTCATTTTCCTCTTTTTTGTTTTATTTCGATGACTGTTTTCGTTCTTGCGATCTTGAGATACAGGTGAGTAAGCGTTACTTATCAGCTACCTCTCGTATATTATTTACCATAATTATTATATCTAATGTAGATACTACACTTGTAGGTAGGTATTTTAGAAAAATTAAAATCTTAAAAGTATCCATGGGTATAAAACTTTAAACGAGCAAAGAGTAAATTTTTATTTTTAATCAAATACGTTATTTAGAAATAGCATTTTGAAAATACAACTACAGGAGGCTCTTGATTTGACAGATATGGAACCGGATGGGTGTCGGATTATCAAATAATGTGGATTATCGAGGGTGCCAGTTAGAACAATGCCGAATACGTTTTTGAGCTTGGCGAAATATACCTATATTACGCACATAACGGAAAGACAGTGACTGCAGTATCTAACCCCGCCAACCGCGGTTAGATTGGTCGACATTTTAGTGTTTCTAAGATTCTGACGCATAAATTATCATTTATTGTCACGCAAAACATTTAACAAAATACCGTTAGTCTCCCAAGATGTTTAAGAATACATTATTGTAATAAAAACATGTGCTCCTCTAATGCATTTACAAATAATTGAATTTTTTTTAATTGGAACAATCGCCCCCGCATGTAGGGCAACTATGGGACAGATAAGACAAACCATGTATTTCACTGCATTATACCGAACTATTATAAAATCATTAATTTTCAATGCTCCCTTATCCAAAATCGAATAACTAATTAGGTTTTTGCAAAAGAACTTGATCATCAAACATGGCACTACTACTTTCATTATTGGTAGTCTTATCGGACAAGACGATGTTCATAAGAAGGAATTAGATTAGTCCAGGATCAACGCTGCCCCTTGTTAACCCCACAGTTGTTTATTGGGAAATATGTAGTTAAATTTGAAAAAAAAATCGTTTAAACTAACTAATGCGATTAATAACAAATACACTAGACTCCAAAATACAAATTTACCAGATTTTTTAAACATTTAAGTTTACAGACGTATATTTTCCCGTTTTTACCTTGATCTCAAAAAAATCAGTAGTGTTGCCACTTAACGGATAACATAGCAGCTCAGCAAAGAGATTAGAATGACACTAACAACTGCTCGAAGCCAGTTCATATTGAACAACAGACAAGGCTGGGAAAAAATTTAAATCTTCTTTGTGTATTTGGACTAATGTTACCCAGGAAGACCAATCTAACCCCGCTCGAGGTATCGTAATTTATTCGCATTGTGATAGGAAGACAAACAATCCTCTCTTCCGCCGTTGCTCGCGCTTCATAATGGCAATATGTCGGATTACCAAACGTTTCGGACTATCAAATGTCGGATTATCAAGAGTATCCTGTAGTATAAAATGATATAGATAATTACAACTCGGCCCGCGTAACTTTAGAATTCTTACGACATATGTAGGAACTAACACCCGAATCGTAATTATATTATAAGCTAGTCGAAGTTCTTGCTCGCATAACGACTGTGTGGTCCGGCGTCGCAACTCTTTTCTAAATTGTAGCGAAATGTAAAAACAAGCGGCACTATTTATCGCGCGGAGCAGACGCCGACGAAATCACGATGCGCGGTGACGATTCTTTACGGAAGTTATACTTCCGGTACTATACCTACCTATTAGATATAGAATTTCGAATAATATCTATATTAAAATGATTAATTAACAAATGTATTAGGTACAACTTGAACAAAATTTTGATTTTGATTTACAGGAAATCGACATTTAAAAACACTTCTCAAATTAAACTTCATCATTATTAACTTACCAATTTATCATAGAAAGTAGGTAAATATTTTGATTCTGGAATATCCAGTAAAGAACTAATTAATTCTTAATTACGAGGAAGTAAGTTGGCGATATATTATACGAAAATGTTACATCCAATAAATTCAAATCTTTATTTTCTGCACGTAAGAATTTTGCGGTTTTTAAACGTTTCCAATAAAATTAACATTCTTTATAAAAACCATAAGATGTTTATAGGTAGGTAAGATTAATTTTCTGTTGTAAACTGATAATAATTTGTTTATTAGGTGTTTATTTTTGTTGTTTATCTTTAGTATTAGCACGAAATGGCTCACGCTTGCGATGCGATGTAGGGTAATTTCTCGTCGGACGTACCTAGTTTTATTTCGATCCAGATCGTATTAATGATGGGTAGTAAATTTACAAACGTGTTCTCGAACGCAGAAGGGTATAAATTTGTTTTGTAATCGCCAATCATCTTTATGATCTGTGTTAACATTTACAAATTTACGGCGAAGCATAGAATTGGCTCGCAATTTCCCAAGCCATAACAGTAAAATCGCTGCGTGGTTTGATTATTCTTAAATACATTTATTGCTAACGATGCGACCATTATACTTTATGAAAGGCGAAACTTTTTTGGTAAGACGGAGATTTTAAAAATTTTATCGCTCGGTATAAATTTTATTATTGCACGGTATCCAAGATGCACGTCCAATGCACGTCATCAGTACGCAAAGATGACCAGATAGCATATTTGTAACTGCACGTGATATAGGTACATATTTTACAATTTATTCGAATTGTAAAAGTACGAGACACTTGAAAAGCGCCACGTTTAAGTTCAAAATCTTCGTTTTTATAGCTCAACAGTACTGTTTTTAAGTTAAACACAAATGTTTTTAAGTTAAACACAAATGTTCTTAATTTTCAATCAAAAGTGACGCAAAGTCTGTTGGCGCTTAAAGCAAAATTTCTTTGTGTGAAGGTAAGCATAATTATTTTGATTTCTGACTAGTCGAGATATTATCAAACATTATAAATTTATAGATAGGTAGTGTTTTTTAAATATATTTATTGATGCAAATTAGATTTAGCACACACTAATTTAATCTAAATACTTACTATGTATACTACTAATCGGAATGGATTTTGTAATGGAAACGAACACGGATTAAGTAATTCAATTTACAGAAATTCCAGTTGAACTAGAGACCTAAGAATAATTAATACATTAATTATATCTTATTGTGAGATGTCAATGAAGGTTTTAATTTACAGTTGATATGATATTTAGAAAACGATTTAATCTTATATTATTTATTAACAGTGATCAAATAACGAATTCGCGTTGTTTTTTTTTAATTGAATATTCGATAAAGTAAAATTGTGCGTTATTTACTTACAATAAAATACCTACCGTTATCAAAGGTATAAAATACTCAGGTGTGCGGTTTGGAACCATATATACTTATTATTGCTCATTGGTTGTTCGGCCGAGTTCGTACACTGTTGGCACGTTTCCGATCGTATTTCTACACTGACGCAATCTAACAATAAGTTACTATTGTTCCTATGGAAATAGACAGTTAAACTTTATTTTGAGTTTAGACTGACATTGTATAATTGGCCCTAAGACGACGTGATTAGTACTAAAAGTTAGTTAAAGGAAAACAACGAAGCTATAATGTGTGTAGGTGAAAACTTCCCACTTTTTCGTTCAAACCATGGCGCTACAAAATCGCGGGTTTGTACCATTTTGATACCCATGCTAACGGCGGAGGGTTAAGTGAGAGACTCAAAAAAAATCAAATCCCGAAATAATTGTATTTTTAATATTTACGCAAAATGCAAGCTAACACTGTTGCCGCTGCGACTGTCACTTATCTGTAACAAACTATAAGAAACAATTAAAAACTACTAAATTTTATTTTCTATTTCCTACCTTTTTCTCGTAATCGTTTTCCCTCTATCGCCAATTTCTAGCATAGATTCTTCCGTTGGCTGTGAACTTGCTTTATTACGTACGTTTCATATTTCACTGTATTTCAACAACCACTGTGATCGCGAAAACGCACATAAAATAAAATTTCGTTCGCGAAATTAGACCGTCGAATGTTTGAGAGGCGCCCTAACCAAGATCTTAACTGATTGTGAGTTCCTGTCCAAGAGCCTAACCAAGCGCGATTTTCAAAGAATTCGTGTTAGAGTTTAAATGTCTATATATTTTTACTTTACAAATACATGGAGAGTTAGTCGACAAAGAAAGACCCTTTCCTCGTCGTATTAATCCTTTTTGTTTGTAATCATTTTAGAGAACACAACACAACACATAACACTCGCGCACTCACACGCAAAAAGACCTTATAAACCGAACGAGTACTCCTCGCACACGCGACGAAAAATACGACGCCGTAATTTAAAATTCGAACTACTGAAACAAGCACTACTGCTCTGTACTATTAACGCGAAAGATTTGAAACGGTTTTGCCGGAATTCTATATATAAATGCATTCGAGTTTATATGTGGGTACTAGGAAATCCCGCTTTTATTTTAAAAACTTTGAATTCTTTGTTCGCACTCCGATAAGATGTGAAAGTAGGTGGCACACGTGTTTTATTAGTTGTTTTGTATTTTATCGGTCGTATAAAAATGCGATTAAACTTTTATCTGGTTTATAGGGAAATTTTCAATAGTTAAGGGCACACGAAAAGTTTTTAAATTAAAAATAGAATAAATTTATAATTCTGCGATATAAAGGCACTGGATAGTGATTATTCAAATAATTTTAAACTGGTATTTGGTTTTTTGTATTTTTTATTTGGATGCCGAAATTTTTATAAAGAGAGGTGGTACAAAATTGTTTTGATATTATTTGGGTGGTACGCGTAACCTACAAGATTTAGGGCCGGTCTTTTCATCTCCCAATAAATTTACTTGACAAATTTTTATCATAGAAACAATTGTTTGAACAAATGTTCCTATGGTAAATATGTGTCAATTAAATTAAATGGAAGATGAAAAGATCGGCCCTAAGAGTCACTGCAATAGATTCTTATTAAAAACGAGTCACTGACAAAAAACAATACATGCGCGAGGTTTTCTAATAGTTTCAAAGCTGGCCAACATGACCAGGGTAAATTTTTTATACGTAAGATCAAATATTACCAAAAGAAAACAACAAAAATAATTGACAAAAACGTTTGATACTATTTAATTATTCTGTTTTCTTGAATTTCGTTTTGTTTAAAAATTTGTTATTATTCTTTATTTTATACCTAACACGTACCTATCTAAAATTAAGTAGATGTGTATCTACATATAAATACCTACATAATTAGGTAATATCAAAATTAAAAATCCTTAATTAATATGCATATTGCATTAAACAGTAGTCTATATAATGTCCTATAACGGCCAAGTGTCTCGACGTCTGGGGATAATTCTATGTGCGAGATAACCAGTACATATAATATGTATCTTTCAAATGCGGAGTATACAAATATAACTTGTTTTCTTCATCTGAACGTTTCCTTGTCATCCTTTTAAATCTCTGAATTTGTTTTAGTATCAGGATATAATTAATATTTTTCATTGTTATAAATATATAATAAATTATAATAAATTGTCTATTGATAGATTTAATTCAAAACGATAGAATATAAAAAGCAAGAAGCACGAGAGAGCGAATACATTGCAGGTTTTGTTCGTTTGTTTATTTAAACAAAAACAACATAATACATTAAGTGTCGTGTTAAACAGCTAATGTGTGTTTTAAGAAAAATCTTACCAGATAAAATATATAAATTCTATTTTATAAAATCAACGTGATTAAGGATGTTTATTATTTTGCGATGCAAAATACAAATCGGTTGTTGGTTGTCATCGACTATATTATCATTAAAATTGAAATTAAAACAAAGTTATGATTTAAAAAAATATATTTAATTTGTTTTTATAAATCTAACTTAAGTTAAGGTACATATACATATAACTACCTACATTCGTAAAATATTTTTTATTAATACTCAAATGTTGGAAAAGAGAACTACAAAGTATAGCTAATCAGGAAGAAAGATTAGAGTGTGTTTTTTAAACTTGTATTTAAAGAGTCGAATGTTGTTATTTTTTCAAATATGGCCATTATGAAACGCTAAATTAGGTCGTAAATATTAAACTGACACATCATGTATATAACTAATACTGCTAAAAATATAGGAAAAGAATAAAACGGCCGTTTTAGTAAATTAGTTATAAGTAATGGTAGTAGTAAAAACGTTAAAATGGGATTTCCAGATATCCATTTGCTTTTAATGATTTAGAAATTTAAGCTTTACCTATATTAAAAAATCTCTATTTGATTTATATTATAAAATAATAATATTTTAAACATTAAACTATATAAATAATGCCAAGTAGGCATTTTTAATTCAAATTTTCCTAAAATTACAATTTGTTGCAAGTAACAAAAAGTAGAGGTCGGTAAGTAATTGTGTTGACAATTATTAGGGTTTTGTTGGACCGTAGGCGGTTTAAATTTATATTTAATAAGTGGATTAATCCGTGATCAGCTTATTTAAAAACAAAAAGTGTAATTTTAGATAGCAGATAAATGAATAGGCTGATTAAGTAAGCAATCAGGAGAAGCATGCCATCACCTTAATCTCGCCTTTTTTGTCGAGATTATAAACTAGGAAAACCGTGCCCTGTTAAATACCGATTGCGATCTTCGTTTTTTATTTTGCACATCTTAAAGCTGTTCTATAATTTAATTAACAGTTCCTTTATAAATGTTCGACATATATAGGGGAGTTTATCTCGTTTATTAAAGCCGTGTTTTTTTGTGTTGTTTTTATTGTATATCGCAATAAAGTCGCTAAAGTATTTTACAACTAAAATATATCTCTGATAACGCTATGGTCGAGATTTCGACATTCTTTAGGTTCGCCAGTGTATTTAATTACTATGTATTTATTATAGGTTTTAGTGCGGCAAGACACTGAATTATGTCGGTACATATACATAGATAAGATGAAATAAACATGACAATGACAAATTCATTTTAACAGATTTTATATTCTTTTGGCGATATGGAAACTAAAATTTTTTTATACAGGTAACTCCCGTATAACACGTTTATTAGGTTCCTAAAAATTGCGTGTTAAGGGAGTGTTAAAAATAACGCATATAAGACATCATAGGGCTGAATAACGTACAAAATGCTATTATCATCAATTATCCCCCTATCACTTTTTACCTCACTTTACCTTACTAGTTAAAATTAGAAAATAAATAACTCCAACCCTGCGCTAAAATATTTCAATAACATTTTAACAGTAAATTCTAAATAAATACTTTACTTACTATTTAGGTGTACACTGACAACTAAAAGTAGCTTTGTTTAATTTTAATGACGCGCCGTTGTAATGATAGATTTTCCGTTTTAAAAGACCCACGTTTAACTGAATTAAATTCAATAACAACTTTGTGACCTCTTATTATACCTCAGGTTAACACGAATTTGTTACAACGTGTTTTACATTTAAAAAAATACAAATTCTTACTATTGTTTAATAAAAATAACTAGCGGCCAATCGTGGACGAATGTAACGAACGTTGAAGTGGTTCGTATGAAAATAGCCTATATTCCCATAGAATCAGAAAAACGTGCAATTAAATTTAAAAATAATAATAACTATAGTTATATTAATTAACGTTAAATTAGCGCCGTTAATTTCATACGCAGAAATAATAAAGTTAGGTGCCTACTATAAACATCATAAGGTATGCCAAAGTAGACAGAAGAAAGCAATTAAAAAAAGTGAGTTTCTTGGTCGTGCAGCTATGTATTTCTAAACATCAGTTATTGGCGGAGTCTTTGCAAATGAATACCGGAACGTAATCAGTACGACACGTTACAAGTATCACGGATACCTATATATTAGTTAGCAATATCTCTAGCACGTATAGATTCAAATGGAAATCTCGTAAATTTTTTCAGTTTACTTACTCTGAACGTATTAAACACCTCTGTAGGTCAGTGTATTCCCACGAGGTCTAAAAGTCCATACATCCTATCATCATATCATTAACATCTGCAACAAGAATGACAACGATGAGGCATACAAACATCACACGCACGCGGCGAAATGCACCAGTCGATCCGTATGCAAGTAGCATCGAAGTAAAAGACACTTAATTAAATCAGACCATTGAATCTGGCCAATGATACGCATTAATGAGGCGCGGCGGCTCCTAAGAGTGACATTTCAAGCTGATACTTCTGGACTGATGATTGCTAATGGGAACTCGCGAACGTCTAGTATTTCACGTTTGTCCATTGGTGACGACCGCCGTCCACCATTTAAGTTCAACTTAACGTTTTCAATTGCCCATTCACAATAAATGCTAAACGTCCCCAAGATGGTTCTTACCTGGACTTAAAATTCATGACCATCTTTTGCTGATGCGAGAGATACCGGTACAATGACACCCTATTACAAGAATTTCTTCTTTTATTGTCTTTTTTTTAGTGGTGCTTGTATTTATTTGTCTTTGATTTTAATTCAAAACAATTTGTGAATTTAGTGAAGAGAGATGTTAAAAATTTGTACGATCAAGACGAAGATAAAAACTGTTTATTAGGTTTTTGAATAACTACCGTGCTTGTGTCCGTTATGACGCAGAGCTCACCTTTGGCGATTAAACGTATATATACCTACTTTTATAATATTATGTGTTTGATCACTTTGATACTAACAAAATAACAATTTAATTCCTGTATTTCTTGTTGCAAACCACTTACTTCCTAGATATATAGTATTATAAAACTTAAGAGATTGAATAGACGAATCAGCAACGTTATCTAAAACGAAGATAGCTCGAAGGGTTTGCATATTATAGCCATATATTACGACGCATGCAACTATAAAGTTTTAGTAGGTAAGTATCATGCGCCATTAGAACGAAGATGGTATTTTAAGGTATCTTAAATTATACTTTAAGTGTCTATTCTGCTACATTCACACATTGTTGCAAATGTTAGCTTTACTTTCAAATAGTTTTAATTTTCTGTGGCTGTTTCGCTCTAACAAAGTTAAATTAATTTAACTAATCTAGTAATTACAGGCATGCCGGTACTTTATAACATGTTTTAACATTTAAAAATGGTGAAAATGTACATTTTTTAAATAAGTAGGTAGGTAAACGAAACTGAAATAAATCACATCAATTTTAAAAGTCTCACAATCAGTATTTAGTCCTATTTTTTTAAATTTTGTTAATAAAGTATTGATTCGGTAAAATATTTTTTTTAAGTAGGTACAACAAAAATGTATCCAGATATACGTAGTTTCAAAACTCCTGATCGATTTCTAATGTTTCAAAATGATCACAAGGTGAACGAACGCGCCACAATCTTCACTGTCACGAACGAAGAAATTTTCTACGATGTCAGTGCACGTTCATGTCCACTAATAAAAATTACGATCTTAATTAGTCGAGAGAATCATCAGTTTTTATCATTTTATCAGACGAGTTTACTGATCGAAAATTTTGAACTAATTTTGATAAATTAATTCCGGGACTTGATTCTAAAAGGGACAACGTCATTTTTTTTGTGTGTTTTGGACTTATCTGCGTACTTTCCAACTGCAATTTAAGAAAATTTTTATGTTAAAAGCCGATTTACCAAAATACCTATGCAATTTACGACTTTGGCCCTTTTAGAACAAAACCCCAGAATTATTGAATGGGTGCGACTGTTTGATTAGGCATGGAGGCAACTAGGTTTGCAGCTATATTTGAGACTATTTTTGGGTTTGGGGTGGGGAGCTATTTTAGGTTCCCACGGTCACTTTATATCCTCGTTATGGCGTTGGGTCAGTTTACTGATTAGTCTACTGGTTATAGGGCTTAATATTAAACCAGCTGTACAAATTATAAGCCGCAGTTTAAACTAAGTATAAATATTTCTTATTGTTAGATACTATGCGAATGGACTTGAATGAAACGTATGAAGCTTATGGATAAATGGAAATTAAACTTAAGTTTAAGTTTAAAATGACATTTTACGATCAGCCCTAAATCACGTTTTTAAACTTTATTAATGACTTTTTCTTATTATTAAGTGAGTATTGTTTCTAAATTATTCACATAATTGCAGGATGATCATGAAATTTGTAAAGGGCCATTATTTTAATGTAGTAAAATGAAATATTTTCCTGCATTCTAAATGATATTAGTAACGTGTTTGTAGAAACCCAATTTTTCTATTTGTGATAATAACCGAGTAATTCGTAATTTCGTTCGACATGGGGTACAGTGGACTTTTAATTAGGTAAGGTCCAAATTCATAAACCAAACTTATTCTCATCTCATAATGATCGTGAAACCTGCTGTAGAACGCACTAACTAGCTAAGCAAGGCCCGAGGGTGCCAAGAGAACATTGCTTTTTTTGATTGTCAAAAACAAAATGGAACTATTTGAGTATCTATACAATATCATTTGAGAATGAATTTCTAAATTATTATTCCATCATTATTTTATTATAGCCTTTTTCATTTTACTATTTGCACAAATTAAGGGCAGGGGCCGTGGTGGTCTAGAGAGCCATCACTCTGCTACGTCACCACGGTTGCGGGTTCGAATCTCGCTACGACACGCATGGATGTTTGTGAATGTCCCACTAACACGAATTTTGAAACGGTTATCAAAAAAAATATATATTTAAAGCTATGCGAATAAAGGTCGTGTCGAAAAGTCTCGCGTTAAAACGGCCGCGGCGAAACGTCCAATTCCGAGTTGAAATACAGGGGTATAACTGGATATTATCTCTCGATACAGTTTCAAATACTTCTTATAGCCATGATAAATGTGTAAACAAATAAATTCTGTACTAAATAAAGGTTGACTACAAAAATTTATAACATTAACCGCATCGTACCTGTCTATGTAATTTTAACTCGTATAAGTACATCAAAAATAAATTATATTTGTAATGTAAAACCTGAAGCTGGTTGGTTGCAAATTTATTACGCCAAGATGTTGTAACATTATAACCTGCTCTTTTACAAAATGTCGCCGTACCAGGTGATTAGGACAAATTGCACTATTTGCTATGAAATATGAAGATAATTCCTTGAATTTATTTTGTCTGCCTTTGCATCGAAGGGATAATTCGCAAACTAGATTTGTAAAGTGCATTTCCAAATTTGTAATAAAATGTTATTTTAATATCTTTTCATTTAAAAATTGACTTCTATTCGAAAATGAAAATATTAATAACGTATCTTCCTAAATAGAATATTAAAATGAAGGTCCTTTTAATTAGTCACTGATTAGTTAAATCATTAATCACTAATTTCTAATTTTGCTAATTGTACATCAACTTTTTCTAGTCCGTCTTAATCGAAATTGCTAAAATTCGGAACATTGGGTGTTAAAAGTATAATTATAGCTAGCAGTGATATTTGGATTGATCATTTTACGATTGAAATCTAGTAAATGAGTTTTTTTTTTTAATAGTTAACGTTACTAATTATATGGCCGTGTTAACACAGTTTGTAACGGTAATATAGATATCTATATATTAAGAAAATATTTACTAAGTATTTTATAAGTGGGTCATTAAAATATAGGTTTGTCAGCGCAAAGCTTAAAATAAGTAAGAAAATCAAATTTATAAAATCTAAATTTTTTAGATAATTTAAATTTAAAACATTTTTGTTGTTTTATTAATTTTTGTTTATTTAAATTTTATACATAATCTTATTGTTAAAACAAACTACCGAAATGATACCTTTTGCATTTTATTTACTTATTTAGCATATTTAACTTAATTTACAAACAGTTAGTTTAATTTTGTTATTAGACTAATCTTGTAATTTTCGCTACGATCGTCCGAACAAATGGGAAAAAGCAATATACAAATCTGTTAGTTATGACTCACAGTTCAATATTAGTTGAATTTCAAGCATTTGATTAAAAAACGAACTTTTTTTAGTTTTTGTCTTATAATTATTTTTTAAATAAAATCTGCAGCTGTTGTTAAATATGTATGCGCGTATTCTTTCGCATCGAATGCGAATTTAGTAATAAACTTCGAAGAGCAACAATAATATTTATTTTACTACCTTATTTACGTTCTGTGGTATAAAACAGATGAGATAGGTACCCTTAATTTCAGGCGCTGAAACATCTTCCGTCTCTCATACACAGGGTGTCCAAGAAATTGCGTAAATCTCTCGGTACCGCATAAACCACGTCAGAATAATGCCAAAAGTTTCTATATAATTTTTTCCTACGGTTATTGAGATATACACCCCCCCAAAGTTAAAAAATAAAAATCAATTTGTTTAAATGACCTTTTTCTTTTTCGTTGGAATTTAATAATTTTTGGTATACGCGTACGTAATAAATGAAGATCTTTCAAATTGTGCGATAGGTTTTTTGATATCGCATCAGACGAGCCAGGGGCGTACTAATTTTCTAACCTCAAAAGTTTTTAATTAAATTCTAAGGTCATTTTGAGATTTCCCAGGCATTTTAAGATAAAAAAAAGTACACTTGCTTAATTTCGATAAAATGAATCATATTCGAGAAAATGATATATAAAGAATAAGAGACGCAGTTTCCCAAATATTATTTTAGCTATTAACGGCACTTACAATGATTTGGAAGTAGAATATGGATACTTATAGCGCCATTTTGTTTTTAATCCGCGGATTAAAACCGCGAATCAAACCGCGTTTTTGCGGTTTAATTACCGTGTTACGCAATTATTTCGCGATTTCGCGGGTTTGATTACCGTGTTACGCACGATTCTGCGGGTTAATTCGCGGTTCCGCGAATTGATTGCTCTAATTAATCCGCGGATTCGCGATCTGATCGGTTGATCTAATTAATCGGCGGAGCGTGAATTGGTCGATCAATTTAATCCGCGGTTCGCGCTTTGATCGAATTATTGATTGATTGATTGATTGATATCGCGGAGTCGCTGGTCTGTTCAATTAGATCATTGGATCATCGTCATCATTGGATTAGACCGGCGAACCTCCCCGAGCATCGATCAATCAATCAATAATTCGATCAAAGCGCGAACCGCGGATTAAATTGATCGATCAATTCATGCTCCGCCGATTAATTAGATCAACCGATTAATTAGAGCAATCAATTCGCGGAACCGCGAATTAACCTGCAGAATCGCGTGTAACACGGCAATCAATTCCGCGAAACCGCGAAATAATTGCGTAACACAATAATCAAACCGCGAAAACGCGGTGTAACACGCGGAATCGCGCGTAACACGGCAGTCAATCCGCTAAATAATTAGGCCAATCCGCGAATTAACGCGCAGAATCGTGCGTAACACGGTAATCAAACCCGCGAAATCGCGAAATAATTGCGTAACACGCTAATCAAACCGCGAAAATGCGGTTTGATTTGCGGTTTTAATCCGCGGATTAAAAACAAAATGGCGCTATAAGTATCCATATTCTACTTTTGGACCATATCAGAACGGTTTCTCAGTATTTACGGAAATACAAATCGATTTTTTTTGGTGGAAAAAATCGAAATGTTACCAAATTGTCTTTGTCTTAGATGCATAAGATAATCAGAACAATTCATTTTCGAAAAATAGTGTCGCTTACGCTGTTCTGTCAAAACGCCATCGATATCTACCACAGACAACGTTTTTAATAGTTCACTATAGCCATTCTTTAGCGTTGGCTGACCCGTTATGAAACTGCATTTACAAAATTATAAAACAGAATAAACAGACGAGAAATTGATTACAAATTTATTACAGATGAACCAGCTATGCAAGGTGTGCGGAGAGCCAGCGGCCGGCTTCCACTTCGGTGCCTTCACCTGCGAGGGCTGCAAGGTTAGTAAATTTCATTTTCTCCACCCACTACACCAACATTTAAGACGTTGGTTATTAGGTGGTTAAACGAAATATGCCCTTCAAATACAAGAAAAAGACGGCATTCGTATTTTTTTTACGGCCTATCGTTGCACATTTACTTTCTAGAATATCGAAGTGAAGCTTCCAATTTATTTCGTTTGTTCTTTTAGCGCGAAACTAACAAATTGGAACTTTCATTTTGCCCACTCCTTTAAATCTCCGGTACATCGGTGGACGCGAGGATTGTTAAATTATAAAACGCGGGTGTTTCATAGTCTGCCGAGCAATAAAATTATTATTTACAAGCTATAATTTTTTAGCTTATTAGCGTTAGGTGATTTCGTCCTCGCTTCGATAGAAGCGTGAATCGTTAAAGTGCTTCAAATTTGATATATGTGGGAAGACACGCGAAGCATTTACGATCGAAATTTATAATTAAAGATCTAGATCAAGTTTTAGAAACAAAGTCGATGCACACAAATGCACCTACATAATAATAATTTTAATCCCGATTTTACGCATAAAAGACGATATTGTTTTTTTTCACGATTTCGTGCTTTTTAGAAGAAAAATCTAAATTTTACACGAAATTCATAATCACCTTTTACCACCTGTATTCAAATTTATAAAGAACACGTAATAGTTTGCGTGATGTATTTCAATTCGTGGTTAATTATAGCTCAAAGCGATTCTCACAAATGAATATAAAATCCAATTACGAGCACGTTGTGAGAATTCATTGCCAGAATCTGTCAGTAAAAGCTCGTTATTTATTTACCTAAGAATCATTTAAGCTAAATTTTCTGTAATTCGAAACTAGTTGGTCGATTACAACGAGTAATTGAAGGACGCGAACTTAATTACACTCACAATTTTCGTTAATTTTTGGGAGATAATTAGTTAAGCGCTAAAAGTTGTTATCCTCATAAATGAATCGCAATAAAGTGCCTTTTTATTAGACGAAGATATAATGACGTGAAAGTATTTAATAAAATTGTGTAATTGGAAATTATTTATCTCTGTTAAAAGGAAACCAAAAAATTACCAATAACAAGGAGACGCTGTTTTTATAATGTCTATAAGTTTATGGTGATGAATGAAAGCATTTCCGTTTTGTGCCAGTTCCAATTATGTATCAATATAATAAAATTATTATTAATGCTTGAAATGGAAAGTTTTTGTAGTTTATATAACGGTGTTGTGGTAATCTTACAATTAGAACTGGGATAATTAAAAACGTTTAATTTTAAGCAAGTTTTTAGATTTAGACGCGAACACAAAGTTTCAATGAACTTAGATTTTTAAGTACACACAGTTAAAAACTGAAATATAAAAAAATTATCCATATTACTAGAATGAGCCAATAATTATCCCCAACGCAGCCATAAACTTTATTTCAAGAACGGCTATCATGAAATGCTCTCACGTTCTTCGTGGGCACGTGGGCATTGATTGTCGTAATAATCGTCCTAAACAAAATTAATTAAAACAACTTTATTAACACTTAACCGGCCGAAATTCCGTTCGGTTCCGTGCGCAAAGGGCGAACGATAATGTTCTTAAAAAGGATTAAATTTGTGGGGAGTAACGTTTCGGATATTTAAGATGACGTACTTAAATACTATTTTTAAATTTTTATATTCGTAGTTTTGGTCAGATTTTTTGAACGGAGCGACCCGCAACGATTTTCATTAAACAGTCGAAAGCTACTGCAAATGTTTTTAGTGAACGTGCGATGTAGCATTATTGAAAATCGATCTATCGGCTTTTTATCCGATTTCACTGGGAGATTTATCACAACTTTTTGAAAAATTAATCGGTTGTTTTCGAAATGTACTTATGTGTTTTTCTTTAGTTTTTATAAATCTGTAAATTTTCTAAATCGGACTTATGAAGCCGGTATTACTTTTTTTTTGCTTCGAAACATTTCATAACTTTTAACATTGTATCTACTTTGTCTTAAACTTTTTTGTGTTCACAAGATTTTATACATATACGACAAAAATACATGCACACGTCATGATCTACTCTCTGTATTTTTGCCTCTTGAAAAATTTCAAAAAGAATAGTCATTTTTATTTAATAATTATTTGGAAAAGTCAAAAGGGCTTGAAAAGCATCCGCGTTTCCATTTTATAGCAAAAATATAAATAATAACGATGGATAGAAAAAGATACCTAAGACGAAAGGAATAACTGTTTTATTACTATTACGATTTATTCTTTTATTGTACGGAGTCGTGAATGCACTTACTCAAGGTGCCCCACCCTTTTTGGCTTTCCCATATTTTCGACCATCGTTAACTACCACAACATCAAAATCTTTCCAGCCACATAAGTCCGATATATGACTCATTTTCACTCTATTCACATATCTTGGAACTCACCTGGCTCTTTTAACCATTAACGCCAATATTTCGGTAGCCTGCTCTTCTATCATCGTCAGGATTAAAATTTACCTCTATGGTTTTTCTTTTGTTTGAATATGGAAAACTATTGTTTACGTATACTATTCTAGCGAAATGAAACGAGAAACTCAAAGTAAATGACAGAGGTAAAACATCCTCCCACTGTTGCCATTTTGCCAGACTTCGTTTGTCTTCCACTTGGACGATGTAAAATTACAGACAATATGGCACCTATATTTCTTTCGCTATCTAATACCTTATATTTCTACTTTGCTTTGTTTTACAAGTTACGGTACTTATATGTAAATAATGGTTTTCCACACCTGCACAATATCGACAGCGTTTTGGTAGAAAGGCGTAACCCATACGTTTTGCGAAAATAAGTTATTTTGACTATCTTTTGCATCTAGGGCAAAGACATCCTCTGTTAAAACATGGTAACAATATTTCGGTTTTTTCCGCCGAAAAAATCGATTTGTATTTCCGTGAAACGTATCTGTTTACTTAACGCGACGACACAAAATGTGCGCTCCTGTAAAATTTACTTTTTTGGGTTACGCCCTTCTGCCAAAACTGCATCGATATGCGTCACAGTGCCGATTCCTTTCAATCGTGACCTTAAAACATAAGTGGAACAAGGAAGAAATAGGCAAAGAACATAGAGGATCAAAATAGTAGCGTTGCCCATTTTTCTTTCGTTTCTCCACCTATACGTACCTCTGCTTCAGGTGATGGATTATATGATCATAATATAATTCTCCTAGGCTCGATTAGAAGTTCTTTACAGTATACTGTAGAATTGGAGAACCATTTTGGAAACACCCCGTATAACACAATATATTTATTTGTGATAAAATAAAAGACACAAATAGAGTATGGTATAAAATAAGACTCACGTTAAATTATTAGAAAAATTACTACCGTTATTCTCAGTTTCTTTTTAACTGTAGTACTCATTCATTACTTTAGAAGTTTATAATAAATAAATTTCATATTACTTAATTTATTTGTAAATATTTTAACCTAGTATCACTAAAAATGTATTATCTACATATTTGGTATAATTTCCTTTTCAAGAAAAAGTAACCGCAAGTCAATGTTAGAGCCATTTATTTAATTTATGTTTCAGGTATATTTCACTTTGGAATTAATTAGTGCTATAAAGATTCCAAGAAACGCAAAATAGTTTCTTTTTTAAATGTTAATTATGACGTGCTAGAATTACTCTGATTTAAAGCGTCATGTCATCCCGATGTCCGGGTTTTACGTTTTTTTCAACATTGTTTTAATTCTATATAGCATTCCGTAAGTGAATCGTATCAAATATAGATATACAGGGCGATTCAAAATACATGTTACAAAGTTCTAAGGCGTGCAGAAGGTATGTAATAAATAAATAACTTATGCAACTACCTATGTCCGAAAAAGCACCGTTTATGCGCTACAGTCTCTGAAAAATGTCATAAAGGCACCAGAGTTTAACTTATAAAAGTTGTTCAAAATTGCAAATTATCTGTTGATAACCTAGGCAAAATTACTAATGATAATAATAGTTACTAATAGTGACAATTAATATGCAATGTTACCCCGGTTATCGACATGTAATTTCTAATTTTGAACAACTTTTATAAGGTGCCTTTATGTCAATTAAAAATATTACCACTATTATTTACTACATCTCCTCTACGCAGCCTAAAACTTTATAACATGTATTCTGAATCACTCTGTGCCCATAACTTACAATAAATTATTAGTTTACATTTACCTTTTTTTTAATTTAAAATTATAACTTAATTACGATTATGAGCTAATTATGTTTATTGTTTGTTTTAGATGTTCACGAACTCGTTTGCCATCATTTAAATAGCTTTAAGCAGTTATTACATATTCAATCAAAAATTTGTTTTCTTCTGTAGATGTTTAAATATGGATGTTCTTAAAATCTTCAAATATAATAAATTTTTAAATAAAACAATGTTGTGTTTACAGTAGGTAGGTAAATGGTTATTAGTTTCTTCAGTTTATAAATATCTATTGAATTAAAACTTTTAACAGAAAACCAATTGCGAAATTATTTAACAACCTAGAATGTAGCTGTAAAATGTATTGATAAATATCTATATAAAAAGTTAAAAAAGAAAACTTTGTTTATATTTATAGCCCGGAAGTTTTATGTTTTAATTTACACGGTTATCATATCTATTTTTTTTCCGATGACAAGTAAATCGAAATCATTTCAAATCCTGTCGGTTAAATTTAATATCCTATTTTATTTGAGGTTAACTACCTTAAAATAATGATAAGCAAATTTCGCAGCTTTTTATTATTAGAGAAACATTCAGAATTTTTATTTAATGGTATCAGAAAATATAACATGTGCTAAATGAAATTGTAAGTTTTATTTTATAGGTATATATTTTTTTGCATTTCAATTGCGAGTATAACGTATGTTATTTTTAGTATTATTTAATTTATTACTTATGTTTAGTTTTTAGGTACGTACATATTCACAATTATTTATAAGTAGATACGTGAATTTGACGAAACAGCTATCGACGCAAATTCTGAAAATAAACTAAATAATTTGCGTCCAGTTTGCGACTATTTGCACGCATACTTTGGGAGATATTCACGATCAACTAATTGTTTCGTCAACTTCATGCTAGCGAAACAAAGTTACATTTTTAAATTAAGTACTCCATAAGGACCCATGGGCGAGAAGCGTGTGTCCCTGTAAATATTCCCCGTCCAAAGCCAAAACGCAAAAAAACATTTTTTAACGCTAAACATTACGTACTCGCATTTATTAATTTTTTCTTTTAATAATAATTTGCGCCTAATTGCGGCCAAATTTTTATTACTTTCGAAGATGTTCGCGTTTAAGTTTTATTTATGTTCGAATTGTCGACAAGATTTAGCGTTTAAAGATCATCATTTACAAAACATGTGTAAAATATTGGTAAAAAATGTTTTAGATAAATGTAACTTTGTTTCGTTAGCGCTGCAATAAGTTAACGAAATCTAAGTTAATCGCGAATATCTCCGAAAGTAATGAAAATTTGGAAATGAAGATATGGGCGCAAATTAGGTGCAAAATTATTGGTAAAAATTTTTTAAAAATTCAACTCTGTTTCGTCGACGCGTCACAGAGTTAGCGAAATATGGGCGCAAATACACGCTAATCGGGCGCAAAATGTTAGCAAAAGAAAAATTTAGAAAGTGCGATTACTTAATTTAAAAATGTACCTAACTTTGTTTGTTTCGTCAGGCGTGAAGTTGACGAAACAACGAGTTAATCACGAATCCGAAAGAAATAAAAATATGGATGCAAATAGGCGCAAATTGTGCGTAAATTATTTAGTTTACTTTCAGAATTTGCACCGATAGTTGTTTCGTCAAGTTCACGCACTTATTATTTACCATACGTTACAGATGTTTCGTTTGTTTCAAAAATATAATTAAAATAAAAATATGTCCCTTTTGTAGGTAGTGGATTTTATTCTACTCTTTTTCAAAAGCTGTTTGTTATAATAACACTTTAATTAAATGTTTTTAGGACGTTGGTGTAAAAATTATTGTTAACAACGAGTTTTTAGGTTATTTATCTATCATAACTATTATCATATTATTTATACCTGTCAGATAAAATCGAAATGTGAAAATATCGACCCTAATTACATTTTATTATTTATTTTTATTATTATACATTTTATACAGGGTTATTGGTAATTGGACGTATTTCCTTAAACACGTGATAGTAGAACTAATTTGTAATATTTTTCACATATACATGCAGGGTATCCAAAAATTGATAGTTTTTGAAATACTCCAACTTTTGTGATTTTTGTAAAAACAAGATATTTTTTCAATTTTCTTGGAATATTTTTATTGTAATCTTGTTTTTAGAAGGGTACCAAACCAAAAAAATTCTCAAGAAACATGCATTAATGCAAAGAAAAACTGAAGACTTTAATCACCTAATTGCAAAAATCACTGCGCACTTGACAAATTGGCTATTCCTTGCGTTCTTGATGTGTTTCTTAAGCATATTTTGATTTAGTATCGTTACTTATTCTTTTAAGACAAGATTACAATAAAGATATACTTAGAAAATTACTCCGTTTTATATTACTCTTAAAAATATCTGGTTTTACAAAAATCACAAAAGCTTTAGTATTTCAAAAATTATCGACTTTTACAAATTACCAATAACCCTGCATAACTATTGAAAAGTAATACCCAAGTAATCCCATAAGTTTCAAAAAAGAAAATTAGGTCGAATACGCTAACCTTAAAGTTGTTCAAATTTCTTATTAAGAATATCTGTATTTGTCATTTCTATATAGATATTATTAAAGATCAATATTAATCATTAAATATTTTGTTAGGAAGTTTTTTTTTTATTTACCTATGTCATTGTTGAATATTTTTTCGTGGAATTATGGACCGGATGCCTGAAGTTTCACACAGTTAAGGCACCATGTTTGTCATCAAACAAGTAAAGCGTGAGATTGCCCATTTCGAAATCTTTTTTTAATCTAAAAAGTAGCGATCCACCTACATCTGAGATAGCAAAGTGAGTCACGTCAGTGTCGTTACTGACCACTCCTAATAACTTACTGGTTCATTATAAATCACTTACGCGGGCGGTCACGGAAATACTCATTAATCTGTGATGCAACCAAACGATCGTAAACAAAACATTGCGTCAAATCCTATTTGCATTTACCATAAACACATAACTCAGCGTACGTAAGTACCTACTTACGTTATTGAAACTACTTATACCTCCATTTTTTTTTTTACTTTTTCAAATTAATTTCATAAACCAGAATATGTTATTATGCAAATTTCTATGTTATTATTTGACAATATAACTGTAAAAAATGAAATACTAATACTAAATATATAAAAATCTATTGGCGATACCGCCGATGGAAGACAGAAATTGTCATAACAGGATATTACAGGATACACAAAGCCCATAAAGGCTCGTTCGAAAGGACCACGTGTGAAATAAATTTTCAAAAGATTCGGAGATTAAAATGGATATTAGACAAGTTTACTATGTAATAAATATTGACTGGACATTACAAGTATTTTGTAAGATAAAATGTGATATACAAACCTTTCCTGTGATCTTTATGGCACGAGTTGTAGATTAAAATACCGGTTTCCAATATTTGTTATTGGTGCATCTTTAATGTCAAGATTTGGCTATCGAATTCTTAATTAATTTATAAAAGAATCGTTTTGTTGACTTTCGCCTTTTAAAATTTAAAATTGATTAGAATAAATTATTAATGCATTATGAAAAAAACTCGGGAATTTCACGTTAGCAGCAGTCACACTTGCGACTAATATTAATAAATATCGAACGAAATCGCTATTATTTACACCCACCGTAGAAAAAGGAGGCATGTGAAATGGGTTACCAGATCATCTCAAGCTCTTTCGGCTAACATTTGATATTTAACTGGCTTTAGGCTCTTTCATATCTATATTTTCGAGTGGGTTTGAAAATTAAGCGTAAAATTAAATAATTTAATAAAAAATTGTTAGTGTACTACAAGGAAATACTTATCACTTAAAATCGAATTAAGTACCTAACTAACTAAAAATGGGTATGTAACAGTTACGATACCGTACAGACGCGATTATTACCATTCTAATAATGATAGTAATAAATGGAACTGTTGCAATTTTTACGATATCAAATAATTTATCGTATCCTTACGGCAACGCAACACAGAAGCGTCCCATCATGCCATTAATAAACTTATCTTGCTCGTCTTGGTTAGAGTAGACTGTAATTAATTTGTAGTCGCTTTTTATAAATTTCATGTTTAATCGCATACACGCGTTCCCACAGAAGGCACTGCAAGTTAAGGCCACATTTTAAAAGTAAAAGGAAGAATTAACGAGAAAAAAATGAAAGAGATATAACAAGTGAAGATGCCTACTTCGATCAAATATAAAACAGTTAATAATTAACTAAAATTTACTAATGTGATACGTAATTGGAAAATTTGAAAATAAGCGTCGTTTTATTTTTGTTTGCATGTACATACATCCAAAGGCGGATCATCGAGAATTAATTTAAAAAAAATCAAACGCTCGAGCATGTCGAAAACATACAGTCCAAGCGGCGGCTGCTCCAAACCCTCCCCGATATAACAAAGGGATGATTTTTCGAATCGACAATTTTTTAGTGTTTAAAATGGCGCAAGGCTGATACTTGACCGAACTATTAAAAAAGGGCGCGAAGGGTGTTATGGACATTTAAAAAAAACCTCTCCCACCTTGCCAGGAACAATGGCAACAGCCCGAAAATGCGTATTACTTTCGCAACGTGAAAATTAATTTTTTAATTCTGTCGTAAAAAGCTTATTACGTCTAATCAAATTTTATATTTTAAACTACCTACGCCACATTGCAAACAATATTGTGACAATAATTAATAAAATTATTGTTTTGTATAAGTAGATTACTAACTCCACATGGTGGCCGGACACTTCGCCACCAATCGCATCGCTACCAAGACTTTTCGTTACCACATATAATGCATATAGATATTATAATCGAGTAATTGATAAATATTGTAGTTTAAAATATAATTGTACCTAAATTATTGTAAAATAAAATTGTACCTACAAATGTTTGCAATAAAAGTGTTTTAAATTATGTAATATATTGCTCGCAAAGAAATACTAATTTTTGTAAGTAAAGTTAAGCGCACTAGGGTTTTCGTAGAACGTCTGTTTGAAAATGAATACTTTAAAAATACTACTCTAAATTGCGAGTAAACAAAAAATAAAATTTGGTTTTAATTATATTTTTATAAAACACATTTTTACATTTCACAATGTGGACTATATGACGTATCGGATTATCAAATGTCGGATTAACAAGAGTCTCCTGTTCTATTTACGTACATATACGTAAATGGAGGTTATGCAATTTTTAATATTAAACTATATATATATCGAAATAGGTATTTGAAACAACGATGTCTATTCCGTAAAACATATGTAAATTTTTTTTAAAAGACTGATAACATGGAGGTAGTCACCGTAGGAACATACGAAAGTTTCGATTATGATTGATTGTTAATTTTTTAACGGGCCTTTAAATTAACGGATTCCTTACAGAACAGACCCGATAGTATTTTAAAAATAACAATTGTTTCCTATTTAAATGATTCCATTGAATTACAATTTAATTTACCTTTTTCTAAAAGCACGTAGGTACACGCCAAAGAATATTTATGATACCTATTATACTTTAATCGAAAAACCGGTATGTATTTTAAATAAAAATAAAAAAAAAACTGTTTTGATTCTTTTAACAGTCAGTTAATTCGAGTATCTTATAACTATTTTATACGCATTTTAAGTTATGTAAACAACGTTTATTATGTTTATTTACATTAATTTATAATAAATAAAAAGTTTTGATTAACAAAAATTACACTATTTTAAGAATATAAAACTAATGTAAGAACAAAAACGTTTTGTACAGTATGTGAGGTTGAGCCGACCCGGTGGCCGAGTGGTCAGGAGACTGTTGGGTCCTGGGTTCGAATTCCGGTACGGGTGGTGAAATATCCCCCTGGTAGGCATGGATGTCTCGGGGAGGGGGGGGGGGGCATTAGAATTAATAATGCCTATCGGCGGTTCCCGGTTGTCTTCCGAGGTGTGTCACTAACCACTATCACAAAAAAAAGTATGTATGGTTGACTCACTTAATGGAAATTTAAAAAGAAATGGTATTCGATTATTTGTTTTTGTAAATTCGTTGTTTATTTGTCGTTGATTATTAGTTATTTCTTGCATTCGAGAATGATAAATTGCTAACGCTAACTCTCGCAAAAAGATCGTCTTGCGCAGATAAGAAAGTTCGCGAATATCGAACACGTGAATAAGGAGAATCGACTGTATTCATACAAATTCAATTATTTAGTCAAAAAATTACTAACAATAAGTAGAATGACTTTAGTGTGATTTGACTGTATGTAGTATATCCCATATTCCCCGTAGTATTTGCTTTACATTTAATACTGGCACTTTGACAATTTTACAATTAATATTGGTCGCATTCAGGGAATTGTAGCGTCGAAACGCTGCAGCGCTGTAACGCTTTATCTTGCCTGAATAAACATTTTTGGTACTAGTTATTTTTCAGCTTTTAATTCTTAGGTTGGCAATTTTGTTTGTAAAACACTAAAATTTTTATGTAAAACTTACCTTGTAATATCTTCAACCTTTCTTCTTACGTTACTGCAAGGGAAATGACTTCGTCTCCGAATTGTAACGTTATAAGCCATCTTTATTTTTTGCATAAACCAAAAGAAGCAACATAATTTGTTAGGTTAGAACGCATGGATGCGTCATTGCTTTATTTAGTTATAAAGCGTTAAAGCGGAATATTTATATGCTTTAATGCTTTACTAAAGCGCTGCAGCACTGCGAGTAAAGCCGACACCATTCGGAGCATCGCTTCGATAAAGCGCTACAGCATTACCATTCCCTGAATGCGACCATTGATGCAAAAAATTGAAGGTTTTATATACTTTAGTGCTTTAAGGGCCAGTCTTTCTATCTTCTAATAAACTTGTTTGACAAATATATTACAATGGAAATTGGTATTTCAACAAAGGTTTCCATTGCAAGTTATTTGTCAGATAACTTTATCGGAAGATGGAAAGACCGGCCCTAAATTCCGGAGAAGGAGGCCGTTGTGGACTACAGAGCTAGACGCTCTCCTAGTAAACCAACAGTCTCAGGTTTAAATTCTCCTGCAACCATGGATGCTTGTAATGGGCTACATAATACCTACAATAAAACACGATGGCCGATGACCATCAAAAATTAAAAGAAATTCTGGGGAGGCAACACCTCTTAGCACCAGTCTATAGATATTTCTGAAAAATAATTAAAGGTAAAATTTTTATATTTTATAGTACGAGTAAGATTTTTAAACGAAACGGTATCAATAGAGGATTGGCGTGGGTTGTTTATCTCTTATTACTAATAAATAATTGATCGTTTTCATACGCATATTTACATAACGTAAGCGGCAGTACGTTTAGTCTTTGTAAAATTTTGTTTAATTAAGAAATTTCTAGGTTTTTCGCGTGTCAAAAGGTTATGACAGCAATTCGCGTTTTACCGTTACCTACACTATAATCTAGCAGATGTTATAGATGAGAAATTAGCATAAGGCAACTTAAGATTATTCTGAGTCACGTTGTCTGGCGTAACGTCTCAATAAACCGATGATTGGAAATAAAAGTCGAATTGAAAATTGAAAAATTTAAGCTCGCTCCAAAATTGGAAATCGCACACGTGTGCTAATTATGCTCGCCACGACCGACCGCCTCGTACAACATTACCGGATTCCGAAACAAGAATGATACGGTAGTTCTTGTATCGAAATTTAACGGCTTACAAATTACAGGTTTATAAATATTTTCTGATTAAAATTATTCATTACGATTTCATACTTTTGTTAGTCGTTGCGAATTATCGGCGATATATGGACGTGTTTATCGGGAAGTTAACGTTTTTCAACGTTGTTTGATAACGTTTAATTTCTTCATCGTATGTCAATATTGCTCACGAACTGTAACCTATATTATGATTGTTAAAATTCAGAAGAGTTTTTTTTTAATTGCTTAATTTTATGTTTCCTTATTAAGAAAGCGTATACAGTTTACATCGTATTGATGCAACGTTAATTCTCAATTAGTCCTCCGTCGGATTAATAAATATTTTATTAATATTTAGTGCATATTTTGTTGATGCGTGCATAATTAAATACTTGCACAATGAATATGTTTCAACATTTTTGCATATAAACCAGATGTTCCTAATTTGATTATGAAATTCGAGTTTAAATAAATTGAATTATTAAGTATGATTTATACGATATTTTAGAAAATCGTTCTACATAATATTATAATATCAAAAAAAGTTCAGTAGGTATTCGCAGATACAACATAACACTTGATATTCGTTCGATAAAAGAATTGGCCCACGCATTATGGAAATTCGAGTTGGGTCAAGCGGAGGTCGCCTAATAGTAGCAAACTGTACATTACCGTTTGAATTTGTAATAACCGAACCGTTGGATTTAAGGCACCTTATTCATAAATATATCAAAAAAAAGTAATAAACCGTAAATCTATAATATTGGAAAAATGCCGATTATCTACCTATACGTATTTATGGTGAATAACCTTTGACGTCCCCACACCTGTCCTAGTAATACACATGACGAGCCCATCATGACAGACTTTATCTGGGTCTAGAAAGTAGATGCAGATAATTCGGTCACCACGAGGTGACTTATGAACATGTGAGATCGCCCGAAGACGGTATTAGCTTCGGAATAATAATACTTTTTCCTACTAAAAACTAACGCTCTTCCTTGAACCCGTCTTTGCTCTGTGCAAGAAAGTTAATAAGCAAATTGGAACAGAGCCGTATCGTTTTATCTCTTCTCCATGTCGGTATAACTTTCCTTTTTGTTATATTTATGAACATAAATAATTCGTCGGTATTAAAGCGCTACTTTCACGATCGTGTAATTCGCCTCGGGTTACTTGCACTCTTAAGGGAACTACAGTAAACATAATGCCATCAAGCGTTGACATTTAGCAATTGTTAGTATCAAAGTTCACGCCGTCATTTTCTTCTCGATGCTTAAATTTCTATTGGCGTTTTTCTCTTAAAAATCGATCTGCTTCGGTTATCAACCGTTAAAGTAAATAAATAATTACAATTATGCAATTTTTAAGATAATTACTTTAATCTATTCATCGCGGAGCTCCACTTTCTCTTTCTTTTGCATTCCGACTTTGACACTAATCACCTAAACTCTATTGTGTTAAAATAATTGCCAGTTTCTGTAGACTTTTTTGTTATTAAGGTTTTTACAACAAAAAAATACATTACATTATCTATCTACTATCTTAATTGACCTATGATCACTTAATAACATTAATTATAACTCTTTCGTACGAGCAGCACACGGTCATTTAGTCGTATTATGTTAGTCGATTGTCAATATCTAATTCTAAGAACTTACCTAAACTAATTTTAGTTGATTCATGAGAATAATTAAAAGGTCGAATGTATAAGTCGATGTTTGAACGTTTTCGCACAATTTAAAAGAAAAGAAATTAAATTAAAATAGATTAATGTTTGTAGTTTCTCTAAAGAATCCGCCGTAAACAAAAAACTTTATAAAAATAGTTCACTTTTTTGCACATTACTACCTTAATTTTTAATAACCTTCGGGTTAATTATTGATAAGAATAACTGGATGGAATGAATATCATAGTTCAATTCTGGCTACCAATTCAAAATCAAAAAGCAAAAAAAGTACAACAAGAACGGCACTTTCGGGTCTTTTTTTGTTATAGATACGTTCCGCAGAAAATCGCACAAAAAATACATTATCTTATGTCGAAAATTAGAGTTACACCTACGTTCCAAGTAAAGTTACAGTTACGTTTAATTAATATGATGATAATTGAGTATACTCGTAGGAAATTGTCTTGCTTGAAATTGTAGAAAATAAGTGGTTGTGCTTTGTAATAATCATAACATTGTTTAATCTCGTCTCAAATCTATTTTTTAACCTATCTATTATATAGGGGCCGTGTGGCCTAGCGAGTCAGTCTCTCGACCGGTTTTTCAGAGCACTCACGGCTGCGGGTTCGAATCCCACTGCAACCGTCGATGTCCGTGAACGTTAATATTAACACAAAATCAGAAACCATAAACAAAAAATTCGATTGGCTAATTGGTTAGACCAAAGCCATTAACTAAAAAAAAAGATCGTATTTATTTACTTCTAACAATTTTCTCTCGGTTACAATAACATTTGCAAGCTACTTAATTTAAACTACGTTCGTTTGAATATACCAAATTTTAGTAAAACGTTAATTGACAATTTTTTATGATTAATTCAACCAATTTCTTTTTTCCGAGTGTAGTAAAATGAACTGTTTACTTTGTAAATTTAACATAAGTTATGGTTACGAAAGCCATAATTCAATTAAACCAAATTAAACTAAACATTTCTTTCGTAGTAAACAAAATTGGTAAAAATTGATTTTGTTAACGTTGAAGTTTTGCATTTTTGCTATAATAAGTATTACTTTACAATAGTATAATACGTGTTTTTTGATTTCCGATCAAAATTAAATGGTCCAGAGCGCCCGCCGATTATTTTGTCGCGACGTGACGCGCCGCCCTGTGCTTTCCTGTTAACATATTTATATTTCTTAATAAAAAATGTTTTGAAATAAATAAATTTAAACAAAAGATAAGCAGTGATATAACCCTCAAACCCCGCTAGAATTATTTTATTGGCCTTTTCAAAAGAAAAATTCTGAAAACCGCAGTAGAGGGGACGCACTTAACTTCCGCCTTTTAATTCACCCCTCGCCCATACTGTGTTTGAAATCAAACTGCGCGGATTAAATTGATTCGCGCTTTGATCGAGGGGTTATTGCGTAATTCGGTGTCTGATTTAGAGAATTTTTCCACGTATCGCGTAACTAGGCGTTTAATTCGCGGGTTTCTATGTAATTTCGCGGCTTAATTCCCGGAATTTAATTTAATTAACGCTTCAATTAGTTCGATTTCGAAAAAGCTTTACCCTGAATCGCGATCGAACCTCTAACCTCTTTTTGATTGGCTATAACGAAGATGGTTAATGCAAGTTGGTGCAATGGTTAACTTTCACTAGAATTAAAGGTGCGAATTTATGTATTTTTCATAGTTGTAATCGAAAAAGTGTATTGTATTTATTTATTTGTATGAACAAAAACAAAATATGTAACAAAACTGCGCATTTACGTCCTTACCAATTTCCTACTTCAAGTTAGGTGTACAACTTTGCTTCCGCCGTTTTTTTCCGAAATTCGAGGCTTTATTGTAATAAACTGGTTATACATTTATGATTCAAAGTATTGTCCATCGCTGGCCACTACTTTCTCCCATCTTTCGGGCAGCGTACGAATCCCGCGTTGAAAAAACTGGTCATCTTTTGAAGCGATCCACGAATCGATCCAATTTTTTACTTCTTCATAAGACCGGAAGTGCTGGTCATCCAGGCCGTGTGCCATTGATCGAAACAAGTGATAGTCTGAGGGAGCAACGTCTGGAGAATACGGCGGGTGGGGTAGGACTTCCCATTTCAACGTTTCCAAGTATGTCTTGACCACTTTCGCAACATGGGGTCGACCATTGTCATGCTGTAAGATTACCTTATCATGTCTCTCGTTGTATTGAGTCTTGCTCAAGTAATGCCTCCAATTCTGCATCTTCGAAAACCTTCTCTCTTCCACCGCCATGCCGGTCTTCGACGTCAAAATCACCGTTCTTGAAGCGTTGAAACCACTCTCGGCACGGCACGTTCTTTCACTAATAGCGGCCTCACCGTAGGTATTTGAGAGCATTTGTTGAGCCTCAGCCGCAGATTTCTTCATATTAAAACAGAAAATTAAAACCTCCCGCAAATGACGAGAATTTGGCTTGTAAGCTGACATGTTTAATCGAGAATAACTTTATGATGCAGACACAAATCGACTAATATTTCGATGGCGTTATATTTACAAATACCTAATCTTATTGTATGACAGCTACGATCTATTTATTTCGACTACCACTTACCGCTACAGCCATTTATTGCAAAACGGCGGAAGCAAAGTTGTACACCTAATAATAAAAAGCAGACCATCGAAATATTTAATAAATAAACAATTACGCTTCGTCGTTGTGCGAAACTGGTTTTAACACAGGCAATGCGTTCGTAGCCCCTTTTTCGTAAAAAATTCAAATACCCGTAGGTATAATCTTAAAGTTTTATTTTAAGAATTGTTACGTATATTCGTATTTGGTAGATATTAACCGTTATTAACGTCCCGGAAACCATTTATCAGTTCGGTACAGTTAAATTGGTTTAAGTAAGACTGTTCTTTTTTTTGTTACAGTCGTTCTTCGGACGAACCTACAACAACTTGGGTTCGATATCGGAGTGCAAAAACAACGGACAATGTGTGATCAACAAGAAAAACCGTACGGCTTGCAAAGCTTGCAGATTACGCAAGTGTCTGTTAGTAGGGATGTCGAAGAGCGGCTCTCGCTACGGTCGTCGTTCGAATTGGTTCAAAATCCACTGTCTGCTGCAGGAGCAGCAACAGCAAGGAGCAAATATTGTAGGTACGGCAGGCCTACTACGACCTCATCCATATTTACCCCTTTTTCGAAACTCGTCCCTCATTATGCCAGACGCGAAAAGTTCGGAATCCGATAGTGGAGCGTCTTCCGCGGATCCAGAAGACGATTTACGGTCTACGAGTGCTTTAAGTTGCTTTAGATTGACTAGCTCTCCAGCTACGAGCGATCGTTCGACAGTTTCCAGTAAAAAGTTGCCTTCCCCGGCCAGCGATAGTGAATACCTCTCGCGAAGAAAAGTCGCTCATTTTGTTCCGTCCGCTTCGGCGTCGGCGCCGGCCGTGTCTCCGGTAGGAATACTTCCTCGGTGGTTACCTCCGTTTCAGGGTATCGGGAATCCAAATTCTTGGCGTGATTTGTGGCTGAGAGGTCCGCTACCGGTTGCGGAACCTGCGCCGGAACAGGAACAACCGATTGATTTATCATTGCGCGCTATTAATTCTAAATCTCAAGTGCGTTTAAATAGTGAAGCTGACTTTAGTATAGATATGGGTGTCGACGAAGTCGTAAAACCAGTGCCTTTAGATTTAACATTAGACAGACAGGCTGACATTGTGACGAACTAATGTAATAGTAAAGTCTTCCGTAACGAAGAAAATAGGTTGTGATTTTATATTTTGATATTAATAAAACTTTTATCCGTCGATGTTCCTGTTGTGCTATAATTCAGCCATACGAATAAAAAAAAATATCAGTATAATACGAAATATTATAGTTAATAGTACCTGAAATGTTTTTCGTTTTAATAAAAAATCATTGTAATAATAATATAATCGGTCAGTAATCAGCGTCATATCATTGAAGCACCTTGTTGTTACTTTATAACTGTTATTTATTAAATGTCAAGTGTTAAAAGGTCAGTATATGTTGAAATGCTAATGGCATAGAGAACTACCTATATATTTTATTTATATTATCTATTTGTAAAGCAGATTTTGTTAATTATTTCTCTTACATTGTTAGATGGATTGCGTGGCCAGTAAATATGTGCCTTATATTTTGTAGAAGTTACGTATTTTGCTTAATAAAACTATATTATGTTGACGTATTTTTACAAAGTCGTATTTCATTTTCTAAGCGTAATATACAACTGTTTACAAAGTTCACAATACGCGTGTTTTTGAACTACAATTTAAAATTCGTCAGAGTGGAAGTTATTTTATTCAAAATTTCCATTAAAAATTCGCAACGCTACTAATGAATTTAAAATTGGGCAAATCCAATTTAAAATTTTGCCGTTAGGTTTCTTTTTCCAAGTCGGAAAACTTGAAAAACACCACAAAGTGACCAAGCCAACTTTAAAACTGTCGTCCAAACATACGTTTATAAATTAAATTCTCCTATTTTAATTCTATGTTCTTCAGGTAAGCAAAATTACGTAAAAAAAATTATTAAACTGACTTTAGTTTAGATTTGGGCGTCGATGAAGTCGTGAAATCGGTGCTTTTAGTTATAACATTAGGCATACAGAAAATATAAAAACAGAAGAGCTATTTATCGTTTCGTGAAGTGAAACTGCTAATGCTCTTTATTTTTAGTTTATTTTCTGAATTCTATCAGATGATAAAATTTTGATATTGTAAAGTGTATATGAAGTGTCCTGGATCACCCAATTATTTATATAATTTATATAACGTGTTTCAGGCAGAAGTTAAAAGGTTTTAAATTAGACATTAGACAGTGGTATTGGTATAACCTTGAAGAGCGTTGTGAAGTTATACGTAAAGATTGCATTCAACATTTTATATAGAACTCCCTATTTTTTTTGCATATTCTAATAGTTTATCACACCTCTGTTGTGTGTGTGTGTGTGTGTGTGTGTGTGTATGTGTGCACGCGCGCGCGTACAGTAATATACTTAAATCAAAATGTAGTGTTACACATCAAAATGTCTTTAATTGAATTTTCTAGTTTTAAAACTCATTTTAAAAGATGAAATTTTTAAGAAACATGGCTTAATTCTTATTACGCTCAAGCGTACACCCACGCATACACGCACACACAATAGAGGTGTAAATCCAACCGTGTAACCTCCACTTCGAACACCTTAGATGTAATACCAATGCAGGAACGGCGGTATTCGAAGTTTCAGGCCTCATAACTCGAAAAGTACGTAATGTAAAAATACTTTGTTATAGTGTTTTAAAAATCTCTCGAGATAAGCTATAAGAGTATGCAAAGAAAAAAAGGAAGTTCTATTAAAACTATTGAAGGCAACCTTCTCATGACCTTAACAACGCTGTTCAAGATCTTACGAATACCATTATCTAATACAGCATTTAAAATCTTATAACTTTTGTCCGAAGCATTTTTCTTTAAAACGTTGCGTTTACGAGATAATTTGGTGGTCTGGGACACCCTGTATATACATTCGAGTCGTACATGTCAAATTAACCAAAAAATATTAAAAGCTTCACGCTCCGATAGATTCTGTTTCTGTGTGGAAATATTGTACGCATTTTCTTTACTTATCGCAATTTAACCCCTAATCGTTAATGTTTGTATGTACACAATATACAATATACACAATAAGCGTCGTTGAAGTGAACTATTACAGTAAAGTTTGAATTTAAATCACGTTAAATTTTCAAACTATACAATGCGATGTTTTACTTAAAATTCTTTGAATTTCCGCAAATATTGCACAATATCGTTTTACGCTGCGCACTGCGCAACTATATAGGTGTAATATGTTGATGGAACATTTTTGAACATAATTATAATAGTTCGATAATTTCACTTAGTTACGTGATAAATGTTAATGATTTTTGTTGTAGAATCCTTCAACGCTTCGATTTTTGTTGAAATTGTGTGGGTAAAATAAGTTTTTTTTTATAATTTGTAAGAATTTGTTACATTTAAATGTAGGAAACAGGAACCAAATCAATTTGATTAAAGCACGACGATTCGAGTTTCTAAAATAAACGCGCCAAACAATTACCTTTATAAGTAACAATATAAGAAAAAAATAAATAAAACAAAAGAGCTTGGGTCTGCTAAGGTAATAAAAAAAAGGTATTATAACAACTAAGTATTTACAACAATTTTACTTAAGTATATACTGAAAGTGATAAAAATGACAATTGTTTATAATACAGAGTGTATTTTAATTAGATATCAAACTAAATGGTTATAATTATTATACAATGTCTTGTAATATAATTATTCATTAAAAACTAAAGTAAAGGATAGTATCTACATATTTTAAAAATAAAATATGAACTAACTGGGCTAATTGGTTAGTCCAATGCCATTAAAATTAAAATAAATAAATAAAAAAACTTTATCATCTCCAGTGACGGAAGTTAACGTTGCGAGGTTTTCTTTCACTGGTAACGGAAATCACGATTTCGCTGGAAGTATCCTACTAGCGAAAGATCTGTTTTCATAGGGGGTCGTAAAAAAATATTTTATCCGCTATCGGGCGCCGTAAATAAATATGGCCAATATTTTCGGAATAAAAACGCTATTTTACTGCTTTAGCGCTAACTTTATATCCAACTATTTTAATAGAAAGGATACAAATAAAAATTTACAAAAAAAACAGGTGAATGACAAAACTAATAGGTAGATACCTACAATAATTTTATTGAAAAATGATAAGACACACCTAGATTAATAAGAAAATTGTTAGAATGAAATATTTTATTGCTTATCATAAAAAAAATATTTAGGAACTCCTAATTTTTAATTATTTCTTTGAATTTCGTTGGAAATCCCCGACATACCCAAATAAAAAGGTGTATCTCGTGTTTCGAAAAATAAGGTGTTAATTTATGATTTTACATTAACATCAGAATTTGTACAGTTATTTAAATTAATAACATATATATTTTTTAAATTTAATTTACAAAATCAATCGCCGTTTAACGTTTCTTAAAAATGCGTCAGTTAAAAATTAAAAAAAATAATTAAAATTAAATAATTTAACAAAAGCTTCTGTTGATAGGTATAAAATTTGATTTGCCTTCAGATGCAATTAGCGTGTACGTAAATAGTTTGAGGAGTTAACCGAACGCTATAATTTTTGCGCGTGGGCCATAAACGGATATTTTGCATCCTAAATAAATATATATATATATATATATATATATATATATATATATATATATATATATATAAATAATATGAAAAAGAATATTAGGTAGGTTTTACACAAATTTATTTTAAAAATATAGATACGCTAGAGATGTTTTCAAAGTTCTGGGTATTGCGATCTCACTGAATAATACAGGGTTAATGACTAATGTTGTCAAGTACAGCAAGCCTGACAAGTTTTACCAACGATGCTAGTCGATGCCGTGACACCCCGTTCGAGACGGTATAGAAACGATAAAGTGAGCCTTACTGATTTAAACGGGGTGTCATTAATTTGGGAGCCCGCTGTAGCCACAACTAAAATCTGTGGACGCTTGTCACGTTAAAAACGTAATTAGGTATTATTACATAAAATATTTACCTATTTATTAGCGATATAAAAGTGTGTTTATCGCATTTTATAACAACTAATACTTAATATATTATTATAATTGACGCCCACGTAATTCATTATTACTTAAACCTAAAGTTTATTTTTATTTAATTGATGTTTCCTTTCTAATGAACCACTCGCGCGTACTGTTTTATTGGGAATTATTTGATAATTTAAAAGGCCATCAGGACGTGTCTACGCGTTTCGTATTTTCCATTTTAGACATTTATCGCTTGAAATGTACGTATATGTAAATACATAGGTACAAGAATTAGTAACCAATATGTATTTTTCAAATTTCAAAATAACACACCTACGTTTAAAAATTTCTCGAATATACATAGATATAATTTGACCAATATTTTTGGTCGCACAAACGTATCGTTTATTCGTAAAAGTCATTCAATAATAATTGCTCAACGGACTGCAAAACCTAATAAGATCTTTCCTTGTCGGAAACCAACCCATCCACGTGTCAGCATTGATATATAGTAGAAGAGCATGCTGATACCAAGATAAAATGTAGTGTAAGTGGGCGAAGACAAGTGTGGAACTAAACCACCCATGGTGTCAGAATCACGCAGTTGGAATGTTGGTGGATTATACAGTTAAAGTTATGCATTTGAATTAACTTTGACAGTAAATCTTATTTGTTTTGCTGCATTTATGGATTTGGTATATTTAAATTTAGTTGAAATCACTTTTCGGACTAACGAGAAAAAGAGAAAACGAGAAAATTAGAATTAATTAATTATTTTCAACCACCTCAGGTTGGACGAATAGGAAAAAAAACCGTCTATTACGCACCTGCGCCTACGTCCGTCATTTGATCGCAATAAAAAAAGTGAACAATAGTCCACAATTTATGTATTCTCAATAACATTCTCATAAAGAAATAGGCAATAAATAATAATCCTCGCAAAAGTCACGGCGCATCACAGGTTGCTCTTTTAATAGTTGCTTACATAGTAAATCCTTACATTAAAAAACTTTAACAGTAAATCAATACCGTATCCTACAAATTTGATTTTTCGAAAAAAAAACCTTTATGGAGCTGCTTTCGTTTACTTAACGATTAGTTGCTGTGAAGCTCGCGGTTCATTTGAATTTCCACGAACAAAAAAAATGCAGCTTTTTTTCAGCGTTAAGTAGTTTGCATAACCATTTCTATTATCGAACAACATAAAAAATGTCAGGCCGTTATATTGTTCCGTATAAAATGTAAATAATCCTATTTTGGAAGAGTTCCTGTCGTTTATCTTGCACGAACTGCTTTTCAAATCGGACGTATTGGATTAATCGGATTTTTAATCTTAAATTTACTTGTAAGACCGAAAATTTATTTTATTCAAAGAACCGAAACCGTCTTCTGTTTCACGTCACGTCCTTTCTAGACTTAATATTAAGGTTAAGTTCGAATTTATTTTTCATGAAATCCTGGCAACAACCGGCACTCCTTTAGATAAGGCGAGATCAGTCACCAGACCACCGGCATCGTCCAAATGTCCTTTGACCCCGATCCTAATACAAATGTATGCGCATATCTCACACTAGTCTACGAGATGATAATCGTTTCAGGTGTTTTACCGGTTCGTTTAGAAATTTTTTAACGTAAGTATAATTGAATTAAACGCACCACCTTCGAAAAACCATAATCGACTATAGAGCTGAAAGCGTTCAATAAATACAAAGATTAAGTGAAACGAGCTTCTGATATGCAAATTTAAAAGAAGGTTGGTTGAAGTAAATAATAGGTACCGATATTTTTTCGAATTCATTGGACACTACTGTCCAAACAGTACTCGTTATGCTGTCAAAAGTTTTTTCACATAAGAAAGATAAATGTCCGAAATCATTATACACACTCCCTTCTTCGACAATTCGAACAACTATTTTTATTCCCCGTTGGGCTTCACGATTCGGTTTTGCTTCCATACGTCGCGTCGCGTCGCGCTTACGCAGGTGAAACGAACGGGTTCGGTTTATAATCCAACTATGCATTATTAAAAAGACGAATTGGTGCATACCGATGCACGAGTCCAAAAATAAAAGATCTGCCGATGCCGGGTCAATATCCCGATTTCGTTTTGTTCCGATTGTTGGAGCAAGTTTTCGATTTGTTTTCGAAAAATCGCGAGAATACTGCAAATGCGGTAGAGGCACGAATGTTTGCACGGACGTTGTTCAGGACCAACGAAAAGTTTTGGCCCGCAGCGACCGAAAATTTTGGCGCGTAATTATCAATGGCGGCCATTTTTTTCTTAATATACGAGCTAGAACGGCAAGTAAAACGTCATTTTATGTTGAAATGATTGTAAGAAATTCGGTACTGCCCGAATAATTCAGATTGAGGCAATAATTTCGACCATATTTATTAAAATTAAAATTACCCTAAGTACACTTCGTCCAAAACTATATGCAATGCACGTCATCAATAAAAGGTTACTAGATGATGACGTTTCACACAGTGTTGTCACCTCGTATCTCGTATTTTAATAGTTCTAATAAATTGTAGTCTTTCTTTATGCCATCTAATACGTGCGCAGGTAAATCATCTATAGAATATGTCACTTTTCAAACTTTAATCCGAATTACAAATAAACAATCTAGTAACTTTTTGTTGATGACGTAAATTGCATATAGGTTTGGATAGGCCATACCTATCTACATTTAGTTTTTTTCTAAGGCAAATTATTAGGTAGATATCTATATATTTTTTATTATTATTTTTTTAAACCGTCGTAAACCTACCGATCATCTTAACACGAGTAATATTTGACAAGTTATCGACAAAAATAAAATGGAATTACCTAAGCAGCGTATTTTAACCGCCATTTCCGGAAATGGTTGCTACGCTTATGGTATGCGTCGGAGGGTAATTTGGATGTCGTAAAACGTTTTATTGACCTCAATTTAGTACAAAACGACACATCGCACGAAATTAACAACATTTTTGACTTTATATGCGTCAAATTATTGCCCCAATCCGAATTATTCAGACATAATCGAATTCCTTACCCTCATTTCAATATAAAATGACCTTTTATTTGCCGTTCTAGCTCATATATTAAGAAAAATAATACAATATCCGTAATTTTGAAAGAATAGCCGCCCTTTTTAAATTACGCGCCAAAATTTTTCATTTGTCCTTGTGCAAAATTTCACGCTTCTATCACAATTTGCAGCATTTCGTTTGATAGAAATTGTAAATTTTAATCAAGTTTTATCGCAAATCGACTTTTAATGAACGTAGTAAACTAGCAAAATGGTCTTAAGGTTGCATAACAATAACAACTTAACGCTCTAGTTGTGAACTTTGATTCGTGCATCACCCTATTGTTTACAAACCGAGCGTATCCTGTTGGGTAATTCAAAAATGAATTAATTCCGAACGAACGGCGACCTTCTTTCGCTCTATATACTTCATAAATTATAAAATACAATGTTATATCCGACGTGAGCTAATTTAAATTTCGAATTATTTCTAGTTAATTGATCGAACTAATGGATCGGTTACAGCCGATGAATTTTTTAGCGTATCTCGAGCGCCAATCTATTGTAAGTGCATCAGAAACTTCCGATAATGCCAGATGTCTAGGTAAAAATTACGAATTCGTGCGCACGTTTGCATCTCCATATTGGGCAGAGGCAAAGCGTGATATGTATAACACAACCTAAATAATTGGTGTATAATAGAGTTGGCATTCGGGATCGTGTGAACCTTGGCTTCTTATGGAGGTGTCTGTTCTCACGGCTGAAGGAAACTATGATAACTGTTATCATACTAAGAGCTTTAAACAAGCCGCACTAATATTAAAAGGAAAAAAACAAAAACCGATCGTTGTCACGATCCACGGAGCACATAAGAAAGTCCTCATTTTATAACAAAGCGTTCGACGTTCTTGCCAATAATGGGATGAGTCAGTTAAGTATTTGGTTTGTGTGCTGTACCAATTTCAACGAACCCCTTGTATTATTTATAACAACCATAAGAGACAGTTCAAAGTATTTTATAGACTAATTGTGACTAATCGGTTGTAAAATATTATCAGATCAAAGATAAATTAACTCACAAAGAATAAAATTCGATTTCAATAACTTCGAAGTAGAAATACATTATTTACAATACGTTTAAAAATAATACAAAAATACATGACGGACAAACAGGCCAGGGCCCAATAACATGCCGCACATGCAAATTCATAAAAAGTCGAGAAACAAGAAAAAGCAAAATCACGAAGAACAACAATGTCTACCAACAGAAAGCAAATAAACAATATAATAGCAAAAAATCAAACACATAATATAAACAACCAAACATATCAATATTAATTACAGTACGGTCAAACTTGGATAATTCTTGGTAATTCTAACTTGGATAAAAAAAATTAGATTTATCCAAAAATTCGAATTACATATGTTCCCTCAACGAGAACAGGCAAATAAAAAAAAAATAACTAATTGGTCAAATATTTAACACGCAAACTTTATTTTACGAAACGCATATACATTACGACATTTTTCCTGTATTTCGTTTCCCTCTTCATCCCCAGATGATGCTCCATCCTCAGCTTGGTTGTTCTTGGTCACTTGAGCAATGATGTTTCCCTCAGTTATCTCGCTACACACAACCACATTTTGCTCCACGTTGACACGGTCCAAGTTGCCTATTCCCAGTTGTCGACAGTTATCTAACAATAAGTTTTCTCCATGCCAATAAGTTCCATGCCTGTTTACACTTTCGTGAAGCATGAACAATGTTGAGATTCTTAATGCCAAAATATCCGATGAGGATGCATTTAACCAACATTTCAAGGTTCTTCGCTTCCCTTGTCTTTAGAAACACCGTTAAAACTATAATGTACGTCAGCTAAAAGGTTTCATAAACTATTTTTACCATAATGTTGTAAGAGCAATCTTACGCAAAAATTTAAATTATTCAAAATAAAAAACTAATTATCCGCGATTTTTTACCATTGATTTAATGCAGAATTCTAGGGACCGGGCAAAAAATTCGAATTATCCAAGTTTGACTGTATTAACTATAACACTAAATTTATGAACTATGAACTATGAACTATGAACTATGTCAAAATAATGTCCATAAATAGTCTCCATACATTTTTTATGGCGCTCTGCTGTTGAGATATTCACCCCCAAAGTTAGTGAAACTTTGAAGGTTTCAACAACTATTGCAAGGATACGTAAGCAGTGGCTTGGATACATACGAAGAATGTCTGAAGGGTGAGTGTCTGTGTGACGAAGACCGTACTGGAGCATGAAGGTAGCACGAAACGAAAAAAAGGACGACCAAGAAAAAAATGGATGGATTCGGTGAAAGAGGACTTACAGAAGTGCAAGATCAGAGAGTGGAGAGCGCAGGATAGAAGAAAATGAAAGAAGACGATGGAAGCCTTGAGCCTTTAAGGCCTGCAGCACCATATTATATTATATTACCGCATACATATAAACCAACAAAGTGGGGTGTAGAATCTATTTATGCAAATACACATTTTAATTTTGAACTTTTAAATTATTTACATTAGGTTCTAAAAAATTAAAAGTTTACGTAAGTATATTAAATTTATGACCTTTAATTGAAGCGCACTGATTTTTGTATTGTACAACCCGAAATAGGTTTATTCTTCAAAATTCTGGTAAAAAAAGTATAATCAAAAGAATATATTCCTGCATAATCTCATAATTTATAGTATTAAAAATACATATCAAAACATTATTAAATGGATACGACGCTACACTAATCTAATTAAATTTTAAAACGATCAGGAATAAATAGATAGAGAAAAAAATCGTTATGTAAGAGACACGAATTGCAAATAAATCTATATTTATAAGTTCATATTCCATTTCCTCACGATTAAAGCCCATTTAGTTTTTTCGGCTAGTTGATCGTAGTGATGAAACAGCTTGTTTGCTTATCCAGAGCCAAGGTTTTAGCTCATCTTTCCATTAATATGCAGCATGAACACCATAATCTAATTTATATAGTAGGTCATCGGCAACCTTGACATTTCCAATAAATAATTAATATAGGAAAAATGTTTACAAGTTATTATTCCATTTCACGAAGGATATTGTTCGTATGCACATCGTACACAAATAGCCTTTAGTGCAAGAAAACTAACATAATAAAATTATTGTTTATCTACCTACACATATACATATGTACCCGCGTTATATGTCGTTCCGAGAATGATATTGAAATCCTTCGAAAGACCTTTGCAAGAATTTATTTAGAAAGATAAACAAATCGATTTCAATGTTTATTATTACCGATTTATATTGTGCAATAAATTAAACGTGGCATTATTCTCTGGTACGGTTTGTTTATTGTACATTGTACATTGGCATTGTACAAAAACTAGAAACTTATATTTAATTTGTCAAGGTCTTTTCTTGAATGATTAACTATGAATCTCCTCAAATTTATACCATTTCAATTAAATCACGAAGAGATCCGGGGTTCCGCTTGCGCGTTTTTTTTTTCGGGAGTGAAATACGTCATAGAAATAAGTAATCTGGAAAATAACATCTACATAATATACACGTAGACGTAGTATAGTATAGTATAATTAAAGATCGACTATTATCGAAGACAAATTTTTATTTAATCATTCATCAATTTTTTGCGGGCCTAAAATAAAAAACGATTAGGTAACTAAACTAGATCTAGATTTGGAGTAGGTATCATAAAATTACCATTTAAAATAAATAACCCGTGGCTATCTTTAACAGATCTAGACTTAATTATGCAAGTAGTTACATCCATTTAGCACGTATAATTTGCGCGATTAAATTATTGTCATCCATCTATCAATCAATTGGATGTTTAGGTGTTAATTTCTTTATACTAATGCAGCCTTTTTATTTCCTTTGGTCGAAATGTTGAATACGAATCTAACTTTTTACGTAGGTACTTACAGTAGAATAATATCCACGAAATCGTTTCATGTAATCCCGGTCGACGGTACTGTAAATGTTACGCTTTTTACAATAGAAAAGAGGAAATACGTAATAAATAATATTCCAATTTTGGACATTTTTCTGAAATGTGTGTAAGCGATTACACTTGAACTTTATTCGTAATCAGTAGTTCAACGAAGACATTTCAAGAAGTATTTAGATGGAAATCAAAGACAAATTTGACGCGTTAATCGCAACGATCGATGACGACGTTTTGGTGCTGCCCGTGTCGAACGAAAAACGCAAATTTCGCACTCGAATCGCGAAAAAAAAAACGCGAAACAAGTACGTGTCGCAAAACTTTCACTTTCGCCTCATGGTCGAAAATAACGCACTTCCAAACCTTTTAAAAGTTAGAAATCGACGTGTTGATGACCGATTGTGAATAAAAATATGCGGTTTCTTGATAAACTAAATTAAGCGTCCATATTAAACTAGGCATAGGTAAATAATATGAATCGGGAACAGAAAATTGAACGAACGCTCTTATTATCGTTAAAATTATGCTTTACTTCAAGCGAATTGAAAATTTACGATACGATAACATACAAATTTTATTACAATCAAATTTAACCTCGATAATAAAATATACCTACTTAATGATAATGCCGTGAATATTAATAAAATATAAAATATAGTCGAAAAATGTTAAAGTATTAAAATTGTATTACTTACGACGCGACGTTTATGGATGTATGTATATTACTGTATAAAATATATAAAAATCGACGTTTGGATATATGACACGGGAAGTGATTTTTATAGCTTGAACTGACATCGCATTATCGTAATTTTCGTATAAAGTTTTATCAATTTGTAATAACCTTTACGAAGACTTCCTTATTTTTGAGTTGTTTTTATTTAGTTAAGAGCAGGTAACGCATTAATTAAAACGACCTAATAATAATGTATTAGGTGTTATATAATTTTATTGTTATTATCGAAACTGACGTCAAATTGATTTTAATTCATACTTATTTTAAAAGTACCTAATATTGTAACCATAACATTAAGAATTTACTTAATATAAATTAATAATAATATAGAAACCAAAATTTTAAGAAATTAGCAAAAAAAAGTAAATTTAGTTATGTACATGTTTATGAATACGAGCCTAAGCTTATAAGTTAGTTTGAAAATGTTATTTTTTTGAACCAAGAGCTTAAATTTCAAGGGGCGGTTAATTGGCGGCTTAGTTGAAATAACTAAACTCAAAAATTCTAACAATTTGCACTGTCAAATCGGCAAATCAACGCAAACAAGTTTTATAATATTTGTATAGAAATTATTTTAGGGTAACATTCTGCAACTGAAAGTTTAGGGGTCGTATTTAGAGACAGTAATTAATTTTAATCGTAGGTTAATAGTCAATTATAATGTTTATGAATTTAAAAACTTTCTGACGAAACTGAATGTGAGTACATAGTAGGTGTGTTTATATGGCTCTAGACGTTCATGTGATTTTTTTGTATGGCTTTTCTAAATTTCCTAAATTTGGTTGGTATTGCAATCACAAACGTCCATGGATGCAGCGGGATTCGAACCGCTCAGCAGTGAGTGACCTAGCAGATTGACGGCTTTCTAGGCAACCGCGACCCCTATTCACGTGATTTGATCACTTTCGTATAACTTTTAATGAAATAAAAAAAGTTCTACGCTGCAAAATTGTGTCGTGGAGGTTTTTGATGCTTAATTAATTTTAAAAATATCAGTTTACACATTACTTTTATTTAAAAAAATTATAGTTTTTTATTAAAACTTTTGTAGACATCTGGAATGAAACTGATAAAAATAATAACTAAATTTTAAATTGAGCTACACGTGTATCGATGCCTATTAAAGTTATATAGTATCTACCTAAGTTCATGTATTAAAAGATTGTTTAGCTATATTCCCATGTTTATATTAAACGGTTATCTAAGATCACGAACAACCTTTACATTGCACTAGTATCGGCGCCCACGATCAAAACACTTTTCTAAATGGTTCCCAACGATACAAACCACGCTCAATGTCATTAACGAAATAACATCATTTCTTTTTGGATTTTAAATGCGGCCAAAGTACTATACCGTTGCACCATTTTATTATTTCGGGGTTAAAAAGCTAAAATCTTAAATAAAAGAAACGAACCGTTCACAAAACGACCTGATTGTGATTTGTACACTGAATACGTTGAAATACCAAGTAAGAGTGTTACAAAAAGCCGACAAAGGAACGATAAATCTGGTAGTGGAATTATATATCACCCTACAACCAGGTCCAAATAAATAAAGAAAATGCTCAGACGATACTTTGGAGAATTGCGGTCGCATACATCGAGAATCTTATTCATAAACGAAAAAGAAGAACAGTCCAAGTTAGACATGCGAGAGCTTTCCATAACGGTCTGTTTCTAAGCGTCATTTAGAAGCGTCTCTGACGATCTGTGCTTTACGTATAACGCAGCACGCCGATATATACGAGTTAAATGACATCGATGCACCTAGCGTATTCACTACAAATCAACCTTGTGTATTTATTTTTTTTTTATATATAATTACGACTCATCTTAACCTTTATTTCTGGCCACTAAGGAAAGTGGCTTTTCCTTATAAGCAAAATAAAAAAATTATTTTATATTCTCTTTGACAGATATGAGAAAGAATGGGTTCTTCATAAAAGTTCCCGATGGTACTAACAGGTGATAAGGTTACTATTATGTTATAATTATGTTATTTACAATGTTCGTTAATAGTGAAAGTAATACAGACAAAATAGCAATAAAAGTATCTAATGGGTGTCTTTTCAGTACTCATTAAAACACGATAATGAGCTCATATTCGTTCATAAGAAGTTGAATAGCGACATTCTAGTCTATTAACATAAATGTATTAGGTATAACCATCTTCCATTTATGTTAACATAAAAGTACGGTAACATTTTTCCGTCTTGTAAAAATGTCAACTGTATATTGTGTTTCGTTTGAACTAGTTGTTATTAATTTAATTTATCGTAAAAGTAATCGTTTTTCGTTTTTCTACAGTTTTTGCGTATAACGGTTGTCACATCCTTCATGGACGTTTCCTAGTTTCTATAACCAGTTTTAGTATGACTAATTGGTAATCTCGGCACCTGTAGATGTAAATCCTTGTTTGAACTTGCCGACATTTTCAAATCGAACGAAATCGATATCCCATCGATGGTGTGATACCAACTATTTGCTTCAGCGGCCTTACTTATGTACCTACGTTTTTTTATTAGATGTAGAAAACTATTTTTTTAAATACCTACTGCTTAAAACAAGCAGCATGTCAAAAAGTTATAAATGCGTAACAAATCATGTTTTTTTCTTTTCTTTCATTTTTAAGAAACTGATAACAAAAAATAAGATTATATTATGTAATTTTATTTATTGTATAACAAATATTTTTTATTTTTCTTATTTCAAAATTGAACTTATTTATGAGCTTATTATGAGTACAAGTATTCTCATATAGTTAACAGTTGCCTGACAATAAATTAAAAAATTTAATATCTAACGAAATGAGCTAAATTTAATAAGTAAAATAAAAATATTCTAAACCATGTGGGTAATATGAGATAAAGTTGATATATTTATTTTCTGGCTGACTGTCCAAACCTTGTTTTTCTGCGGCGACTTCAGTTTTTCTTCAAAATTACCTTTTTCATCTGTTGCTACACATATTGTTTAAATATGAATTAAAAAGAACAAGTTACATAGAGCAAATTGAAGTCGAGATAAAAATAAATAAAGTTCGGGGTAATCATTTCCAACAATCATAGTTTTTTATTGATTTTAATTTGTTATAGTTATGTATTTATTTCTTTTAAGTAAGTAGTTATTCTTAGATTTTCTATTGAAATTAAATTTTTTTAAGATTACTTTTTTAATCGGTGTTTGCAATTTTTTTTTATTTTTGCTTAAAATACCTTAAAGATTACTATAATGCATACATAACTTGAATTTTCATTCAAGCATTTAGATATTAAAGTGATAAGTAAAGATATAAAAAATTAGTCATCGAGAGGAAAAATGCTGAAACAGACAACCAAATGTTAAACAGAAAACATATTACATAAAAATTCAGAGGTAATTGGTAAGCTAGAAAATAATAGAACTTAGGAGCCCATATAATGGGAAGAAAGTCATATAAAGAAAAAAACGTAAAGAGAGAAGTACGAATATAGAAACAACGATAGAAAATAACCGTAAAGAGAAACACCGGTTCGACCATCTCTAGAAAATGAAAAACGAAATAATCCCAAAATAAATACTTCAATAAGTACCATTAAAATGTAAAAAAAAAATGGGAAACTTTAAATTACATTTATGAATAAAATTTAAAAAGCAGAAACGAGAACATGACATGGAACGTACCATGGCAAGAAGAACATGGGCTGGCCGTAGAAGGTAGCAGTTGGAAACTGTAGAGCATGAATGAACGATATAGTAATAGATAAAAAAGAAATGCGATTATAAAAGGTTGTAAGATCAAAAATTCGAGTGTACACGCCATGATGATGAAAATGTAATACGTTCGCTGCCACGTAATACACCGGCATGCACATTAAAGTTTAACTTCAGTTTAATCCACTAAATTAAATACATAATAGATATGTGGTTTTATCATAGTAACTATGCATAAAAAACGTTTAAGTAAGTGCTAATAATATTATAAGAAACGCTTTAAAACGCGCACGGCTAGCTTATATTACAAAATATAGGTCATAGGCACTTACCGTTTATTAAAAAACAACCATCTTTCAATAAATAATTGATACACGCATCGATTATCTCATTAATTTGATATAAGAATAGATGGGTGCATAAAGAACTTAATTGAAGCTTTTAACCTTATCCGACTCTTAATTTATCTAATAATTAACGATCAAAAATATTTGCAGCATCAACTTGACATTTTGAAATGAAATCGAAAGTCGATTCCTTTCATATTAATTGTACTGTGCGTTTAATTACTATTTATAAGTTTTTAGTTTTTATTTACATCGGAACTTAACGTGAAAATAACGAAAGGCATTTTTTTTTATTTGATCTGGGTTAATTTTTAATAGTCAATTCATAAAAATCAGATTAGGACCTACATCGTGCTGTGAAAAGGCACCTATAATCTTAGATTAATAGTTGTAACCATGAAGACGAAATAAAAATCAAAGTGCTCTCGGAACAAATTACAAATATAGGCTTTTATTATTCTAGTAACATTTTGATATTCTAATTTCTTCGCATAATTATAGATATCGTGATGAAGCCATTGTAGTCGTGTGCTCTATACCTGCACGATGTCTCGACCAAAGATTGATCTAAATAGGATAAAATCGTGTTGAACCTGTGCCGTTACCGACCTTGACAATTAGAAGCTATTGCTACGTTAAACATCTTAAAACGGACATAATAAGTTATTTTATTATTTTTTATTCGACTCTATTACTTTGAATTTATTTTTAAAAGACTTATTTTATCGATAAGGAGTATTTCAACATTACACTTAACCATCTTCTTTTTATGGCTAGCAACAATTAAACTACACTGTTAGGAGACACTTAATTGAGGACATTAAAATATCGAAACGAAATAAAGATAATATAAACTGCTTTACTTTTTTTATAATTGTTTTTAGTTAGTTGCAACGATATAAATACCAATTCGCTATTAAAATAGTATTCATTTGAATAAACAATTAAAATCGGCGATAAAAATTAATTTGTAAATAAAATGGAAATTGTATCTATTTTAATTTTTTAATTTTGATTCAAAAGTCGATTTACCCGTTTTATAGATATTAATTAACAAGAGGTTAACGAACATTCGTTTTTAAATATATTATTACGTAATGCTTACCATTAGATAAATTCAAAAAGTTGAACTTGGTATTTATACATATTATTCAATATTTTGTTATAATAAAATTAAATTTTTGAAAATTTTTTTCATATAAATGCATGTAAATAAAGATAATAGAAATTTAATAGGCGTCTAAAACAAAACATAATATGTATTAATTAAGAAACAAAATACAAAAAAATACGTTTCTTTTCTAAATTTAATCAGACGTAAAATCGTCGTTTCAGTAGATGCCTTTTTTGAAATAAAAAACTTTTTAGTCGTGTATTTGTGCTACTTGCATCATTCGAATATCATTAGAGTAATTTGCGTAAATTTTTTGTGAGAACAATTTTAAGCTTCGATTCAGACCTTGATAAAATCATCATCTGATCAACTGATCAAAGTTTTGTTAGTGCGATCGAACTATATGTCTTCTATTAATGACGAGCTATATTTTAAAAAACAAAGCACACGCTAGAAATCAACAGTTACAATTTAACTTAAAAACGCAAGAGAACGTACAATTAATTCATAACAATTACTCAAAATGTGCCCCTTGAAACTGAATACAACCACAACGCGTCTGCTAATCATCGAATCAACAAGACGAACCATTGTCTTTGCGAATTTGGTTGAGCGTATCCGTTGTTCGTTAAATATTTCGACACTGTAGATGTATGAATTTGCAATTGCACTCATAAAATTTCAATATCTTGTAGTTTTGCAACGAACTGAAATAAGATCTAGCTTCATCTAATAAAAATTTCTCATAATGACCTCCCCAATAAAATGTCGAAGTTTATTACACTCATTATGAATCACCCTGTATATTACAACGTGATATTTAAGTTCGGCTTACGTTACGCACAGAGAGCAGAGGGGGTTCAGAGTAGAGCAGATAAATATTGGAGGATTTTAGAGTGAAATCATAGTAACCGAACGCTGACAGTGTTTATTTCGAAGGTGTGACGTCAATTTCCCTAATGATATTCAAAATAATCGGCGATTTTCGAAACATTTCGATTTCAAAACGTTTTTGATGACTCTGATGATAAAAGACGGCGATATGACCCAAAAAATAACTTCGACAACGATAACTCCGTCCAAAAAAATGTCGCTGTTGATAAATTTTCAAAAACTGAGGTAAATAAGTGTACCCAACAACATGAGCGGGTATTTGGAGTGAACTTTATTCATTCTGTTCTATAATAAACGAACGTAGTATAAATTGTTCCAATTACACGAGTCAATCCGTTGCCGTAAATAAACGGAGTGGTGTAAAAGGTGTAAATAAAACGTACAAACACTGTTCTAAAATGACTGTTTTGCGACACCGAAATGAAGTCGTTTCTTTAACAATTCAAAATGTAGGTAGGCACTACAGTGCATGCCGTCTATTGGAAACGCGGATAATGGTATCATTCGGATATTATTATCACTTTTACAGTGCACCGACCGGACGTATACAACTTAATCGGGAAAAACGTCATTTTAAAAAATTGTTTTCGTATACGAGCAATAACCTTGCTTGCATTTATTTTTTGTTTGTATTTTCAAGTTCAAATGACACCGAACTTCTCTTTCCCGTAAGTTATCAGCTTACAGACCGAACAACAGACACAAACAACGTTAAATGAGTATTTTTAAATTGAATATTCTTTTTGTTTATAAATATATATATGTAGAATACATGCAAATTTATATATTTATTTTAGACTTTGCATAAAAAATATTATGTTTATTTTAAATGTTTATTGCAAAATTAATTTATGTTTTTACCGCATATTGTTATCAAAAACCCATAGTCCCGATGTGATCACATTAAGCGGCGTGCACTGTATACGAAATTGGTTTAAACAGACAAAATATTTGAAATATGAACTCATAAATAAATTAACTGGCACTTACAATAATAAATCGATGCCAGGGTCATCAAAACCAAATTACATAACTATAATAAATCCTCCAAAGAGTTTCTGACAGTGCACATATATTTGCTATTCATCTCAAAAAATCGTGAGTAATGAGTAATGACGATGCTCTAATTCTATTCATAACTGAAATACCAATTTTATATACGTACATAACACGTTTTTCCAAGGGCTTTTTTTAAATTGCAATTAATACCAATAATCGCACGAATAATGACGGGAAAAAGTAATCTTTGTTCTAATCCCGCTTTTGCGGCACCTTGAAGTTTTGCAGGGGGAAAAAACCGAGAATTAAAACGTTTAATTAAGTAATTATTGCCTATTGTACGTACCTATTAAAAACGTGGTTTACCATTCTTTAGTATTGTACCGGTAATATTTGTCAAAATTCTAGAACTTTAAATAACTTTATCGCCTTTTAAATGTTGCGTTCCACATAATCAAAATGTTAAATTTTGAAATACTGTTACAAATACATTAAATTACATTTACATAATCTATGTTTAGTTCAGGAGATTACGATATAATCAATAATTTGTCAAAGTGAAGCCTTGACATTAAAATGAAGATCACAATATTGGAAGAAAAATAAATAAAATTACCATAAATACGTCGGCAAACGTTATTAGCTCTTTTTAATGAATGCAACATTTCACGACCGACTAAATGAATATTCATGGATCAGTTTAAGTCAACTATAACGATTGATAATTAATATACGAATATAAATATACGCTCGGTTAGAATCGATTTCAATATTGGTTTTCAAGAAAATCTATTTTTATTTTTAACTGCGTTTTTTCCTTTTAAAATATTGTATATAGCAGGAAACGCGCAATTACTAAGCAATGAACAAATTAATTCACAAATGGCCTGTTCGAAAGTTTACCTTCTGTACGCCAACGGCTTACGGTCTTTGCCCAGAGCCGGTTTGGATTATATTCAATTCAAATTTATCCCCGCGAGCTACCGCCGGCACATGCCATAATTTGCTACTGTATTCTTGAACGAGTCATATACGTACATGTGACTGCTTGGCGGTTTCCGTTTCTTTTTTTATCATTTGAAAATTGCTTTATAATTTTCTACTTTAATATTAAACGACATCGAAATTAACACGAGGAAGCAACGCGCCCACGACCTACTACCTATATTTACTAAATATTCATTATAAAATTTGGAATATTTCATTATTATTTATAAGACAAAACGAGATTAAATTATTGAAATGTGACCTTATTATTGCAACAGCCTCGCTAATCTAAAAAAAACATACAAAGTTTAACCTTTAAAGTGCGTGAGACGTATAATCTCGCAAAAAAATTTTGGTCACGAGTTAACTCGCACACTGCTTTTAAATGTGACACTGCTCACCACGAGTATCCTCGCTTTGTTATTTGTGTACATTCTTTGAATGGAGGGGATATCGAACTTCGTTTGCCAGACGTGCGATGAGAATTTGATCTATTCTATCTATCTCCGCCAATTAAATTTAAATGCTCGGCACGAGCACACTCGCAGCCCCAAAATGAATTGCGCACACACAATGCCAATACAACATTTTTATTGAGCAGTTTAAAGGTTAAGAAGCACACTATCGATGTTATTTTTGTTGTTGTAATTTTGATATATTTTTAAGTTATATGTAGGTAGGTTTTTTTTTTAATTTTTAGTTATTTTACCTTCAAATTTAAGTAAGTTGACAATAAACTTGTACTAAATATTTCTATAACTTTGAAAAAAAAATGTAAGATTCTGTCTAGAGATACATAAAGAATGCTGTGTAATAGGTGCACCTAAATTCCCAACAATAAGTATATGTAGGTATGAATTTATTCTTATTTAAATCCAGTACAAACAATTCTAAAAAAAACATCGATAACTTAAAACAAAAATATTTAAAGCAACCTATTCGAGTTAACTTGCACGTTAGAAAACAAGGTATGGACAAAAAGCAACACCTAGATAATTATGTATATCTACTACATAAAAACAAATTTTTAACATAATTTTGTGTAAAGTCGGGTTTCTTTTTAATGCAGTTATGCGATGTATAGCTTCACTTTCCACTTGCGCTTTCCAATAAATTGTATGACCGGTTATCGCGAGCTGTATAAATATTATAAATGTATATTATCTTATCAGTGCGCGTTCACACGTTGCGTTGGTGATAGTTTCAACGTTTGTGTCAATCCTTTTGAAACGGGTCGAAAAGTCAAGTTACCAACTAGCCAACAACCAACATTGGAGCGAGTTAACACAGTAACAAGGGCATGGCGAAAGAGACACAACTAGGTTTAAGGCTATATTTAGGTTAGAGGGACGTAAGTTAGACACTTGCCACAGGCGTTTCGCCACGGACGCTTCATATCCTCCTTACGGCGTTGAGACAAGCGTTGGCGCCAACTACAATTTCCCTCTACACGCGTTGGGTCCAACGTTGGAACCAACGTGAACTCACAGAAAAAAATCATACCAAACGAGGGTGAAATTGACGCCAATTTTATTTGTGAAAAACTACTATCACGTTTTTGTCATGCAAGTCTGACGATTTGACTATCTCTTCTAGGGAAGTGATTTCGCACCAGTTTGTAAACGCTGCCGTCGAATGTTGTTAGATGGCGACAATAAAAAATGTAAAAAGAATATTTACTTTACCAATTTTAAGATTTATAACCTAATACGTTCTATTCCACCAATTTTAAAGTGTATTTAAACCATATCTACAATAATGTTAACCCGTCCTGTGCCTAAACCCATAGAATGTATGGCACATTCATAAATTAAATTAAAAAAAAAAAAGATTTATATAACAATTTTTTTTCAATTTCTTTCAAATTTTACAAGGAATTTTTTAAGCCTTCTTATTTTCCTAAAATTGATAAATTTTCTGTGCGATTATAAATTACTAACTATAATAGTTATGTGAGATTGTGCCCTTTTATTGTGCGATTTTTTATATGCGGTTTTGTGGTACTTGTTTACCGCATAAAAAGAAACTCGACTGAATGCCAATTAAATGATAAACTATAAACTATATACTATTTTTAAGGGCATGATATATCGCTATACAATATTTCTTTGTTTAGTAATTATTAAAATTATATTTATAAAACAAATATGCTTTATAAGTAATTATCGAAGTTGTGAGAAATTAAATAATTACAAATCCTTGAGGTAATTTCCGTGTTCTGAAAACGTATCTAATTAAATAAATTCATATCTATGTATTTTTGTTTAAAAAAGAGCTGAAGGATAGCCATACATATAATAATAGATATGAATTTATTTAAATATTATTTTGAAAAATATATCTTGTAAATTATAGGTAATTTTTGTTCAAAAATGCCTTTGGCACGATAAATATTCATTATTTTCGTCAATTAGCAACACCTAATTGAAATAATCGACTTGACGAAAGGTAATCATGTTTTAGATTTCGAAATTCTTATCAAACTTGGAAATTAAAGCGATAATATAGATTTTCAGATTTTAAATGAAATTACCTGCGCGGCAAATGTTAAGATAGGGAGGAGCTCGCGACATTTTGGTAATTATATTTTCTGCTTATCTCGCATAATGATATAGTTTAATTTTACACATGTGAAGCGGAAAGTTAACGAAGCACGATCGCTGGTTATCGCGTAATTGTACGACAGTGCTTCAAAGTAAAAATAAAGAGATCCATTGTTTGATGAGCTTTCGTGAGATCGTGTTAATAAAATTGCATTTATGCACGACAAAAATAGCTAAGACAGACGTCCAGAATTCAGAGTTTATTTCGCCCGCAATGACTCATACTGTATATTTTCTTTCAATTTTCGATTATTGTTTAATACGGAACCTCTGAACCGCAGGCATTTTTATGGGTTATTATGATTTGATAAACACGTTAAATCAAAAGATAAGGTGAACACACGATGACAGGGTATCCCGTAAATAATGAACAACCTTGGAATTGGCAATAGACCAGGTCATGACTTTACAAAATATCACAATTTGACCTTAGTAAAAATCCCCCGGGTTTCGAGATTACTGGCGCTCCTGCGATTATCACGAAAATTGGCGCCTTTGGTCGGTGTTTTGCGTGCCGTTTACATTATTTACGGCACGCCATGTAAGTATATTTTGTGGTAACAAGCTTAAAACGCTGTCAGTTGACAACGGAGCGATCACGTGCTGGCAGACGTCGTCGGCACCTACTGTTTCTCACGATAAAAGTATCAAAATTAATAACTTCTGTTCAATGAACAGATCGTCGGATCGCGAGCTACCCAACTATAAAATGCGTGGTTTCTAAAAATGCGAAAACATCTGAATTCATTACCTTCCTTTAAGTACATCGTTGCAATCAAAAATCAAGACGGATTATAATAAAGCTTTAATAATTTAAAGATCAGGAAAGCTGAACTGTAGGTATTGCCTGATTTAATTTCCATCAAGAGCGATATTATTTTCTTAATTTTCAAAATTTCCCTTTGTAGAAAATCTTCGTTTTAAAATAAACAGTTTGTCCACGTACCTGTAATATTTTTACTTCATCTCTCTAATATATTCGTTAGATATAATGAACTAGATAAGTGCGTGTTAGTAAAACAAAGAGGTTGATTTTGTAAGCAGTAACTTTTTAGTGTAGTACACCTTGCCGCTCTGGTATAACGAATCAATTACCGGTTCTCATCAGATAAGTGAAAACGGCTTAGAATATACAACTTTATAATTAACAAGTGCTACTACTTCGTTACACCTGAAATTTACATAAACACGATCTCGCTGTTAAGCTACCGGTGCTCCGCTAAAAGAACTTATTATTCTTCTACACTTGATATATGCGTATATTATGCGAGACAATTTTTGACCTAAAATTTCGATAAAATCTAGAAATTTTCCGGCTAGAAATGTCAGTTGCGACATTAACGAATATTAGCCGAATTTATAGAGCGAGACATAAATGGCGAAAACTCGGCGATCCCTAAATCGGTCGAAGAATATATTGTGCGGTACGGCATTCGAAAATAATGAGAGCAGTTGTTTTGAAGCACGTGTAATAAATTATTCGGAATTTTGTTCCAATTCTGTCTTGTTCCGAGCGTAACAGTTAAAATGATTTTGAACTTTACTTCTGTTCGCACGATCTCTAACAGGCCAGGCCCATTACTGGCAATTATTTGGGTCGTTATATATATCACGCCTTGCCCGATATGGAAATACGGACGTGCTCATGTATTGTAATAGCGGTATGCAGATATTGTTTCAGAACAAGGTTATTAACTAAATACTATATTTAGGGGCACCATATTCCGTAATTTCTTATTTTTATATCATGCTCTGTTATTGTTGCAGCCTTCATTCGATTTTCAAATTGTTAGGTTAATAGAGTAGTTCCGAGTTAATGGGGATCGTAACGGCCGATGGGACGAACAGGGTTCTCGATTTCATTATTTATCAAGAAATCACGTAACAATAATTTCCAACGGTCGCAATAGTGCGTCGACAAATTCTGCTTCTCATTAACTAAATGACACTTTTTCGTTTTTGGATAACTGCGCGATGCCAAAACCCAAAAATAAAAATTCGCAGGCGTTCCTTATCTCTCACATCTGAGAGGTGTAAATCAGTTGCTGCCCAAGAGAGCCTTTTGACTAATATGGTTATGGCTGCTGCGGGGAAAATGAAACTGCAGTACTCGCAAAGTCACTACTTGTGAACAACACTATAGGTATAGAAAAATTATGGGATCATTAGGTGGGTTCCAAACGTTTAATTAGGAATCAATGGTACTACTATTGGGGCATCTCGAGTGAAGTTTTGATAAGTTTTGGAGTGTTAATAAATGAATAGGTACTATGTGACGACGATTGGAAATAGTAGATTGTATTTTCATCCGAAATAAAATTGTTACCGTAGTTTTTCTCTTGGAAAGGTAACCAAGTGCTTTTAAAAATGATGGGTGACCTTAACGAACGTAATTATCGAAGGGGCCGTAGTCCCGGGGGGGGGGGGACTATTCTAATTCAGAATTCGACTAACAAGGAAGGTTAGGCAGATGGAAATCTCAGAAAAATTTGAAACTTTGCAGGATTGTAGTATTAGTCAACCATAATCAAGAGCCCTATTTCGTTCGTACCCTTATGTGGTTTGAGAGAGCAAAATCCACCCTTAAATATTGAAACTTTTTTCGATTTTGTTTATTATCTCTGGAACAACAAGAGCTATCGCCAACAAACTATATATTTTTGTAAATGGCTATTCAAGACCTACGTTATGATATAAAAATTAGGGGTAAAAATTTTAAGGGGTGCCATCTCTGCCCCCAACCCTCAATTATTTTCAGTATTTTTTTTGTATGCTACAATGAATTGATAGCTTATTAAAAGAGTTATTCATTAAAGTGTATCGCCTTATACTAATTTATTTGTATTTGTGCAATTGCACCCTTTGGTAATAATATCCGAAGCAGCCGCGTATTTCTTAAACAATAAGAAACACCACCAACAAATTATATATTTTTGTAAATAGCTTTTCAAGGCCTGCATTATAATATAAAAATTATGGATAAAACGCCTAAGGGGTTTCATTCTTTTCTTCGAGATTTCGCGAAAATTTTAAATCGCCGGAAACGTGCTTAGATTGTCATTTCTTGCTTGGTTATTTTCGAAAAACTACTGTCTTGTTCTGAGTGTATCAGGTAGTGTCATTTTATCGAGATTATGCGAAAATTTCAATTCTATTTAAACGCCTGCAGTTCGTCATGTATTGCTTTGTTATACTATAAAAATGACTTTTCTAGTAATTCCGGACCTGTTCTGAACGTTTTACGTTCGGCCAACAATTTTCCAAAACCATGGACAATAACACGTTTTTTTTTCGAGATTTTACAAAAATTTTAAATCGATTTAAATGCATGCAGATTTGCAACGCCTATAAAGCGGTGACTGTTACTTTGGATTTTAGATATTAATAAAGGGTGGCTTTGCACAAATACAAATCAACAAATTTAAGGTGATGCATTTTAATGAATAATTATGCCGATAAGCTATAAAAATGCATTGCACGTACACAAAAATATTAAAAATAATTGGGGATTGGGATAGGGATGAAATTCCTTAGGCGTTTTATCTCTAATTTTTGTATTATAATGTAAGTCTTAAACAGTTATTTTCAAAAATATATAATTTGTTGGTGATATTTCTTATTGTTTAAGGGATACGCGGCTTCGGATATTATTACCAAAGGGTGCAATTGCAAATAAATTAATCTAAGGTGATACACTTTAATGAATAACTCTTTTAATAAGCTATCAATTTATTGTAGCGTACGAAAAAAATACTGAAAATAATTGAGGGTTGGGGGCAGAGATGGCACCCCTTAAAATTTTTACCCCTAATTTTTCTATCATAATGTAGGGCTTGAATAACCTTATACAAAAATATATAGTTTGTTGGCGATAGCTCTTGTTATTCCAGAGATAAGGAAAATCAAAAAAAGTTTCAATTTTTAAAGGTGGATTTTGCCCTCTCAAACCGCATAAGGGTACGAACGGAATACGGCTCTTGATTAGGGTTGACTAGTACTACAATTCTGCAAAGTTTTAAATTTTTCTGAGGTTTCCACCTGTCTAACCTTCCTTGTGAGCCATATTTGGATGAAATAACGTCATAATCGTTTATCGATAGTGGCGGAACCAGTGCTCTGACAACATTACATTTTTACTAGTCAAAAAACGGGTTGAAATCTTGATTTCTACTCGAAATTGCGACATGATGTGAGTAAGACATTATTTTAGCGGAGCTGTATACAGATTAAAATAAGCGAGGTGCGAGTTATTTACAGACTTAAACAGACATTATTGTCGTTGTGTTGTATATTATAGTTGTGTCGAGATAGATTTAGTATTTTTTTATTCGTCGTAGTCTAAAAAATAAAAATGTTATTTAGTTTATGTTAGTGTGTGTTAGTGCTATTAAAAAAACCGTAATCTTCGACTTCACAGTTTACTTATACTGGACGTATTTATATTAATTTTTCGATGTTTAATTCATTTTATGTAAAATTAAACAAATTATAGATTCCTGTTAAACTTTTCAAATTTACCACATATTTTCCAAAACGAATACAGCTCAGTTCCAAGAGCAATTGTGTCTATATGTGAACTTTCTAACTGCATCTCGTATCGTACTGTTCTTGGATAAGTAGTATGTGAGAATATTTCAACAGCAGAAAATCCGCGTTCTTTTGATCATTAATTTATTGACCGATGGCAAGCTGGTGCAAAAATTTTGAACACCGAACATATATCTTAACGGCAGTTAACGTAAAACGTCCCACTGCCTTATTTGGCGTCCTTTCCGATTAGGTTTTTATGAATGTGTTCTTAAGTTACATTTAGTGACACAGTTCAATCGCTTAAGTAGTTGTTCGTAAAACATCTCGTGATATATTATTTTATTTATTATTCCGCGGCAGATGTTATCTCTTGATTAATTTTACTTTCGCCAAAATTGGTCATAATCGATTAATTTTAAATTATTCGGTTTTTTGTTGGAAACAAAAATGTGGGTACTTACGTAGGTAGCTGGAGGTACCTATATGCAGCATCAAGTTTTTTTTTCTGCAGTGCACTAGCACAAACATTCCGGATATTCCCATGGGGCTTGAAAATAAGAGAACACCTAATTAATTTCGTATAATTGGAAGAATTGAACGTAAATTAATCGTAACCAATTAGTATGCAAGAGGTAACCATTAAAGGCATTTTTTGCATTGAACTTCTACGTCTGACATTGAGATGCCGAAGCATTACAGAGAATGGAGTTCGGCCTTTGATCTTGCGATACTTTACCGATAAATTGACAGTGTTCGAACAAGACGCCGCTATTTCTTACAAAAACCCTAATACATGTGTATCAGGTGCTGGACCACACTCGCGATAGGATTTTGTAATCGGACACTTTGGTGACAGATTTTTTGTAAGAAATTCGATCGCGTGTTTGATTCTTAGAAGAACTAAATAATGTACGTGCGAAGAATCCACAAGACATTTTATTAATCACGTTACTCGTTTTAAATACAAAGATTCGCGAAACGGAGATTCGTAGTTAATACGGTCGGAAATAAATTTGTTACGCGTCGAATAAAAATAAACTTTACAAGCGTAATATAATAGGTAATTTTATGAAATAAAGCATCTACCTATACGGTAACAGTTTTCTTCGATGTTTATTTTATAGCTTCGACATGTAAGTAGGAAAGTACAATAGCTGTTTAATTAGATGCAGAAGATCTAAAGAGCGGAGAGTTATGGTATTGAAGAGCAGTAAAATGTAACTTTCTGCATACCGGGCTGAATATGGAAAAAGCTATGCCAGCACTTCTAGAGAAGGCGATCACTGGAATTCGTGTTGACAGAGGCAGCGGCAAGATATGGAGCGAATGAAATCACAAGAAGTGGTGTATGGAGATGTCTCTCACATAAAATGCAGAGAGTAATCGCCACGGGCAACCACGTTTTCTCTACTAAATTATTCTTGTAACGAAACGTGTGTGCTGGTAATTCGTCATTTACAAATTATAGTCGCCAAAAACAGAGATAAACCATATATCATCTATTCTTAAAATTGAAAAGAATGTGGGTTAGCCTATAACTAAAATTTAAATAACATCAAAAATATTGTTGCTATTCAATTCCTATTTAGACGTTCATTAATTAACCGTTTATTATATGGTCCCCTTTATCTAACTATGTAAATATAACCTCATATGTCACAGTAAAAGGTATTAATGCGTACATCTATGCTTTCTATATTCGCATATTGTATCTACACATTAGCATTAAGATACAATCGCGTGTTTCATTAAAACAAGTAAACGGAGTCAAAGGTTCCTTTCTCTAAAACACTGGTTTTTAAATTCTTACCATATTAGATGTAAATTAATAGCCTTATCGTTTCTTTGGCAATAAAAAATATTACATCGATATAATCCTTACATAAGCAAATTAAGACAATTAAGGCGACGAATTATACACTCGCCAACGAATAAATTAAATCGAACGTGCGATGTTTTAAAATTGTTGTAAAAAGAAACAATAGACGAGTCCGGTGCATTTGTTATTAAAAAATAAAACATATGTATGTATCTCGATAAGAATTCGGCGAGTATCGTTCGTACACTTTTTCCGCAGTTACTTGACCGGGCGAACAAATTTTACGAATATTGTAGAATGAAAAAATGAAAATTTCTACGAAGAGCGAACTTCTATCGTCATTCGCAAAATCGGCCGAAAAAACAAACTGAATTGAATTTGACAGATCTTCCGACCTCAGATAAGGTCGTTTGCACTGAGACCACGGCCTTAGATGGAGATGAAACCACCGACCATGATTTCAATGAGCAGTAAATGATATTGCACTTCTTTTGTCAATTTTCAAACCCTTCGGATTCTCAAACATCATGTCAAAAACAACTTATAATCAGAGTTTCATAAACCGATCAATCGTTTTTCTTATTGTAATTCTATTTTACCTGTACAATTATTTTATTAACACGTTTTACATGACATAATATTTAGTTTGGCTTGTATGAATGTACATATTATCGATGACGTTTTGGCAGAACATCGTAAGCACCACTTTTTTCGAAAACGAGTTGTTCCGACTACCTTATGCATCTGAGGCATAATCTGGTAAAATCTCGTAACAAAATTGCGATTTTTTCCACCAGAAAAATCTATTTGTTTTTCCGTAAGTCCGTGGAAACCGTGCCCGCGATCGTAAGTACTTTACCGTAACTGCGGCAACAACGCGTTCCCACCAGCTGGTATTCAGCACGCACTGCCACCGCGCAGGCTTACACATAGCAATGAACTATGACAAGTTGCCATACGTCCAATCTACATCACCACAAACCACAAAGTGCGAAAATCATGGCAAAACAACCACATAACCAGTGCCCGAGGTGTAATTACGAACGCGTTTACGATAGTTGTGTGTATAACCACATAAAATAACTAACACGTACAGGACTTACGATAAACTGTCATCGTATCTCGTTCAAGGATAGTATCTAACCTCCGCACAACTCCATTTTTCACTCAAACCAGTGCACCGTAGAATAAACACGTTATTTGATACGAACGTGTTCCAAATTACGATCGTACCTATATACGCGGTTTCCAAGAGGTATTTGCTTCTAATTAAGCTATAACACAAAATGTGCGCTCCCTTAAAATTAATTTTTACGGGAGCTTGCGACGTTAATATCATCGATATATAAAACATGGAAATTTCAAACGAACGAACATCGAACTAAAAAGAGCATAAAAAATAAAAGTTTTTATTTTTATAATCTTCGAGTTTCCATTTTGAATTAAAAGTTAAATGAGCCACAATTCCACAAGTAACTGTTTTTGAATATTGCGAATAGGAACGTTTTCGCTCGTACACAACGAGTGACAAATTATTTCGGGGCCTTCCCTCACAATGTATTTTTAAAACTCACATCCGTTTATTAATTAATTTAATATATTACGATCCGCGTTAACTCAACTTAAAAGCAATTCTAGTATTTTCTTTTAAAGCACAATTATTTTTATTGCAGCGACACTTAACTCAAACGGATGCTTAGAACAGGTTTAGTAATAATTAAGAATTGTAATTGGCGCTCATTCTGAACGCAATGAAAAGATTTTTGTGTGTATTGCCAGCAATTCAAGTTATAAAACCGAAAGAGTGCCCAGTAGGATGTCGTTCATAATATTAAAGCTAATATTCTATTTGAAATATAACGTTTGCTTTTAACGCAGCCTAGATTAAACGTGCTTTGTTGGAGGTCCGGCTATTTATGGTATTTTATGTGATGCAATAAATGTAAATAAATACTTTTCACATCAAATCGTGGTTTATGGATATGAGCTTAAATATACTATGGTTATTGACAACTGCGTACGTAAGCGACGTGAAACTCTCGCAGCTTCTAATAACTTTTGAAAACTTGTAGGAAGTCTAGCACCTCCAGCATTTTTTTAAACGTATTAAATGACTATTTAGATTTGAATGGTTATCTTTATAACATGCTGCGAGCTAATGTGAGATATTATGGATCTACAAACATTTATTATATACCGTTCTTTTGGTGTTCGATATTAACAATGAAAGTTTTCTTGACTTTCTCTTTAATTAACACATCTGTAATTCAATACCTATACGAAATAGGGACTATACGAGTGCATAAAAATATCGATAAAATTCTAGATTTGTTTTTAAAAAATTACTCGAATTGAAAATTCTTTTCGAAAAATAAATATTAGCGGTATAGCGAATTTCTAGTTACTATACACCACAAAATATTCTTTTCGCGATTTTCTCAAAACATTTACGGTTAGGTATTTGATGGAGAATTTTATAGCGATTCTAGTAAACAATTAATAATGGGGATAGCTGCGTTTAAAATTTTTTACAAGTGTTTATTTGAAACGAGTTGCTCGATTTTTATGAGTAACGAACTCAGGGTACCCACGAATTCGGCCTTTCTACAGGTATTAGAGGACAACAAGCGGTTTTGCTGGGTCTCGTCGTTTAACTAATTACAATAGATCATTAAAACCCATTTAAACTGGAGTAACCAAATGAAGTGCTGACAATAAAAAACGAACACCTAGTTTTTGTTAAGGCCGGACCCGACGAGTAGCGGTTATAGGAGAAGCCGCTGTTTATTCTATATAAAAATGTTTACTTTAATAAATTAAATAAAACCAAAAAGCTATATAATTCACTAACACCGATTCTACGGTGTTCTCTTACTAAATTTTATGTTGAAAAGAACCGACAGTAAAACTGCAATAATTTTATTTCCTTTGGAAATTTCCTAAAACTACTTTCTATTTTGTACAAAACATGGGCGTTTAGAAAATTGATGTCAATTTAGCGTGATAATTGTCGAATATTTATCTATATATTTTAATGTTTGTTTCTTTTTTTTAATCTATAAAAACCACATGTAATTAATTAAATCGTTTTAATTTTCTTCTCGAAAAAAAGAATTCCATTAAATAATTTTGTTGGAAACATATTTCCTATGTAAAAATTAGTAGATAAGGATTATTTCAATCAGTTTCGATAGCGTTGCCCGTTGTCACAATAGCCGAAAAAATAAAGGATGGCTAGTTCCACTGTTTTTAGAGGAATTTTTAAAGATATTTGGAATGCATTGTTTTAAATCGATATTATTAATTTTAGCGAATTTTCAAAGAAAATAAAGCTATTGCAGCCTGTTTGATGACGGAACTAAGACGTGTCCTTTTGGCTTTTCTCCGATCTCGACCCCTGCATTACGAAAATGTAGGTCATTCATTTTGGGTCGGTCATAAAATATATGACCGAATAAATGAATAAATTCATAATCAATTTCTTGAACCGTATCTTTACCCCTACACGTTGTCTTATTTTCACTTTGTTAGTAAAATAACTACAACAATTGCATTAAAGTATTATAATACTCAGTAAAAAAAGGACGAAATTTAGAACAAGGACAATTAAAAGAATGCCACGAAGAAACTGGAATTACTAAAATATTTTTTGTAAAGAAAGAGGTGGCAAAATAAAAAGTTAATCGATCAAATTTTGTCTCTTTGTCAGCCTAAATTGTTGCGACAATCAAAACTTTGAATTTCGTTTTTTATCTGTAAAAGAATGCATTGAAAAGGTAAAATGTCTCAAAATAAGAGGAATTAAAAAAAAACAAAAAATAAAATCCTGAAATAACTTTTTTTGAACACTAAATCAAACTAATACAGCTGCCTCTGAAACTGCCACTTGTCTGTAACATACTATAAGACAAAATTATAAACTTCTAAATTTTTCTTTGTATTTTCTATCTTTTCTTTTTCTTTATCATTTTTTCTATCGCCAATTTCGAGCGTAAATTTTTCCGTTGACTGCGTACGTGCATTATTACGTACCTATACCTCCGTTTCATATTTCACTGTATTTCACCAACCACTGTAATTGCAAAAACGATTAAACTCTTATCTGGTTTATGGTTTGTAATAGGAAAATTTTCAATGTCGAAGGGCACACAAATAGTTTCTAAATTAAAAATAGAGTAAATTTATAATTCTGCGATATAAAGGCGGTAGATAGTGATTAACCAAATAACTTTAAACTGCTAAGAGCAAATTTTCATAGAAAATAAAGCAAAATTAAAAAAAAATTCGAATATCCGTTATTACTCATCGGATTGGTAATGTGAAATATGTTTTGGAATTGACATAAAATTCTCGACCGATCATGCCTCTTTATAATTTTCGATCGGATCCACAGTTTTCGAAATAATCGTAAAAAAGTGATAATTTTTTTTTTAATCCTTGTAAATTTTCCTCGTAAATATTATTTTTCTATAAATGTATTTCTATGGAGAAAAATTAAAAAGAAAGGAGTTTTTTTAATATGTGACATGAAAATTCGATACCGAGGCTTGCGCGCGGTCGGATTTTTAACTAGCGATATAATTTGTCGTGTTAACTATATTTGCACTATTTATTATTTAGAAATCCAGAAACTAACGAAACATAAAGTTTATTTGTTCGTATGCATTATTTTGCTACTATGCACCACGTTGTACATGGTGATTCGAAAATGGCGCATCAACTCTACAGTACGTTGTGGGAGACCGTTAATCGACTCTAGAAAAAATAATGTTGTTCCTAAAAAATTAAATGGTGAATTTGCCAACATGTCCGGTAAATGGTTGTACGTATTAAGTTCATTATTGTCTCCCACAACGTATTGCAGGGTTGGCGCACCATTTTCGAATCACCATGTACAACATCTAGTTTTTATTTTTCCGAAATTAGTGTCGGTACAAAAACTTGGTTCTATACCTTTTGTCGACGCTAAGAGAGATAAATCATTTATTTGTTTACGATTACCTAACTTAAAAATATTTATGCGATTACAAACTAAATTTGATATATTTAGTTGTCGTCGGTTATAATAATCTACCTACTTATTTCGCTAACATATAGGAATTCCCATGACCTTAAAAAGAATAATGCCGTGCGTGTGACAAAATTAACATAAAAATAAATTAAGGTTAGAACATAGTGTTAAACATTTATAATAATCGTTCACCTGCTGTTTTATTAAGAAAATCTGCATGAAAGACTTGCCGCATCTTTCAGAACGTGCACGACGAAAAAGGCGACGACAGGAAATTAAAATCAAAGTTGCTTATTATTATTACTACTACTATCGTCTTTTCTTTTATAATTCTACAGCTCACTTTTGACAGAGTTCGTTCGTTCAAAGTCAAAATAAAATCGACAAATACGATCATTTTGTACGTTATGGGGTGACAAATACTCGATAATTTCACGTCTTGTCTGTCAGCAGGTGAAATGTTATTTATTTTTGTCGGTACAATAGGTACTATAATTGTATTTAGTTTCCATGACTTTTTGATTTTATCCATAAATCTACATAATTTGTACGTTTATGTCTTTATGATATGTGAACGTAGTGTATATTTTGTATAGTTATACATATATGTATGTGTGCATATGAGTTATTAAGCTGTTTTATTACACTTATACATATTTAGTTATGTTTATCTAAAAATCAAATTGTAATCTGTCTTGTGATTAGTCATTTTATTTATGAAACTTTTTTATACATCGTATGCATATGTATTGTACATAAAATTGATTAATAAATGTATTGTAATTTGTATTTAGAATCGCATATCTATCCAAGATGTTTTCATTGAACCAACGATATATAAGTGATAGAACTCATTAATGTGAACAATACTTTTTAGTAAAATTTTGTGATACAATGTTTCATATGAAACTAATGAACCAATTTTTAAAAACAAACACGTTTTAACAAACTACTTTTTATTGTCTACAACTTTTATATTTACATAATTTTCAAAATTGTCGACATTTTTAAACTTCAACGGACAATTTTCAAAATAGCCGACTTTAAAATTTTTAAACAACCACTCGCACCATATTGAAGTTTTAAAAATTTTGAAAATTGTGTAAATATATGGAAGTTGTAGACAATAAAAAGTAGTTCTTAAAACGCGTTTGTTTTTGAACATTGGTTCATCAGTTCATTGGTACTAAAAATATCGATAATTTTGATAAGAAATATTTTATCGAAAAATTTTACTAAAAAAAAGTTATTTACATTAATGAGTTCTATCACACATATATCGTTGGTTCAAATTAGTAGATACACCTTGTATATAAAACAAACAGGGTATTTGGGCGTCTTATTTTTGTTTTATTTGCCTTTTAAATCCATGTTTTCCATAGATAACGTTACTTAATTTAAATTATTTCAGAAAATAAATCTCGATAGTTTTTGAAGAACGAACGTTTCCTTCAAATATGTTTCATTAAACAAAACTGTTATTTATAGTTTGAAAGGAACGCTTAGCAGCTGTTATAGTTAGAAAAAAAGTAAGAACTTAATTTGCTAATATTTGAAAATCAAACCATATTAAACACGTCCATATGTTACAGGTAAACAACCTGATGTAACCCGCGATTCGGACTCGTAATCTTCATTAAACTGAAATTACGCGTAATCTGTGCATATTAATTTGTTAGACGTTCATTAGATGATTATTGCTAGGTCACTGACTGTAAATTTGATTTCAAATAAGTAGTCTAGGATTATTAGGAATCAAAAGCTCTTTTGTTCCAATTAGAAAGAAACGGATTCATTTTCGGATGAACAATAATTAGAGCGGCAATTAAATTTTAGATAATTTACAACAGCTATCGAGTCATCAATCATCTGGAATAAAGAAATAATAAATATTCGATTTTATGGAGCTGCTATACTTTTAATTATAAAAGCAGCTTCATAATTAACTGAATTTGTTCTTCGGTAGATAATTAATAAAATTGCGCAATAATAAGATTAATTTGTTGGAATTCGTATAGTCTCTAGTACAATATTAAATTAAAGTAGGTTAAGGAAAAGAAAGATGAGCAATAAAAGGTTAAATGTAGGTATGTACCTACTTCTAAAAATATCATATATTTGTAACTTATCTTTTTCGTAACCAACGTCGAAAGTAAAGTTCATGAAATATGAACAATTACCGTTAAGGAGCTACGAACTAATTTTTGAACGTTGATTTTGAAGTAGTAGGTAGCTCTTCGTATGTTTCTAAAATGTTTTTATTAATTCTTTACATTTTATTAAAATTTAGGTGTGGAAGATACTGCAGTTTACTTATAAAGAATTACTTACTCATCACTTGAAATACTGTACATATAGAAATAAAAAAAAATTAAATCATTCTAAGTACGGAAATCGTGTGTTCATTTATTTTTTCGTTTATAAGTAGGGGATAGTATTGTTCATTCGACCAGTTTTGCCTTTGACCGCCTTGTATTGTAACCTAATCGAGTGGAACTTTGGAATTAAACATTCTTAGTTTACAGGACTTCCTCCAAGAGAGCGCTGTATCATAAAACTGTAATGGCGAAAATTTTACCTCATCAGGTTTTCTAATAGTACAAAGTTACATCTAACGATTAATTTTTGTAATTATCATTAAAACTCTAATTTTTTAATATTAAAGTAATTTTAAGAAAAACAAATAGGTACTGTTATATTTGTATTTCTTAAAATTACTTTAATATTAAAAAATTAGAATTTTAATGATAATTACAAAAATTAATCGTTAGATGTAACTTTGGACTATTAGAAAACCTGATGAGGTAAAATTTTCGTAAATAGGTACTGTCATATTAAAGGCCACGTGAAATTATTAAACAACAGCTTAAATCAAAACAAAAAATACAGGCCGAGTAAAAAATGTAACCCAAAACGCGATTAGCAGTTTTTAAACATAGGCGCTTAAAAGTAAACGTTCTGATTGGAGCTGATACGGCCAGCCTATCGTTGCACCGATGAAATGTATGAAAGTGATGCTGGCGCTACTAGCGGTAGAGTTTGTCGAGCCTTATTGAACTACACCCTTAATGGCATACATAGTTTTAGAAATGCCGAAAGCCCGTTAGATTTATCGAGAGCCCTAGTTGTACCTTTCACCAGCAACATATGTTGTACTTTTGACTACTTATTCATCCTTTTTTACACTATTTGTCTGTAGGTTAAAAGTTAAAAATGTTTAGTATATTTTTATTATGTAGGTTAGTGCACAAATCGACCGATTCGTAAAAAGTGAACTGCAAGCATATATACTATGTTCTGGAGTACATTGAAATAATACACCATGCTTTGTTTCTCTCGTAACTTTTCTTCAGAAAATATTTTTATAGGTCTATTACCAAAAAAAGAAATGATATTTTATTCTTAGAGGACTAAAACCGTTTACGATATTTTAATTTGGATAGTGGTTGAAGGCACAACACCCCATGGTCAGAGGTACATTCGTAGTCCAGTAATTTTGGGTTTTATCTGTCGAAAAAACTCCAACTAGCTGAATTTTTGTATAGTACACCTTTATTTTGACATTTTAAAATACGTGTTAAAAGTTCCAATCAATACCGTACCGCCGACGGCGTTGCGAGATATTCGACTTCAAAGGTTACGAAAAATGGGTTTTCTTAAATGTCTCGTTTGCTATTGCTTGAAGGTCGATTAAAGTTATTTATATTATAGATTTTAAAATTGTCTACAAAAAAGTATCTATTCATTTTATTCGTACAACCAACTGTTTTCGTGATATAAAGCGGAGAAAATCCAGAATAAAGCGTTCGTTTGCATTCGATGATAATGCACTTTGGGGCAAGGCGTATATTCTACGTTGTCTGATTGGAAACGTCTTGATTTACACTAATTAGTACAATTGTTTCAAAGAAAAATTGTACCTCAATGCCGTTCTTGGCGCAACTTCAAACGATTTTGATACAGATGTCAATCCTATTGACATTTTATCGTTAAATATGATTGAAATTGATAATGTAATTGATGACGAAGCGATTGAACGCTATTTTTCAGAAATTCAAAATGACGAAGAATAATTTTAATTAATATCTACAGAACCCAGAATCTTTGATAAAACTGAAAATAATGTTCAAAGTAATAAATTATAACATCCCGTATGCGTATACCATATATTAGGCCTATCGGAGAAACCACGTAAAAAAGTCCTTCGAAGTGGTGCGGAAACGAATGCATTGTGTTATAAATTTTATACCTTCTCTGCTTCGTATAACGAAAACGGTTGGTTTTACGAAACAAATGTATAAAATCTTTTTTTGTAGACAATTTTAAGATCTATAATATAAATAACCTCAATCGTTCTCCGGTCGATGGTAGGAAGCGAGATATTTAAGAAGAAACCATTTAACGTGATCGTTGACTTCGAATGTCTTGCAACGCCGGCACCGGCACGATATTAATCGGGACTTTTAACGCGTTTTTAAAACATCAAAATAAAGGTATCGATAGGCACATACAAAAATTCATCTAACTAGAATATTTTCGATAGATTAGTCATTTTTATGTGTACAATTGCTGGGTTATCGGTATGTTGTACTTTTGACCACTTGTAGACTTCATTTTAATAACTAAAAACATTACTTCGGACTCGGAAAAAGTAAAAAGTGAAAATTAGTCAAAGCACAACACCTCCCCCTACAATACTAAATTAAATAGAGCTAATATTGTATCAATTTACAAACAATTAGTGTAAAATTTAGTGAAAACTAAAATTATACAGAAGCCTACTTCGACTTCTTGATATATAAAAAGAAATATCGTTTATTACGTAAGAAATGAGCAGTAATTAACTTTAATAAACGCAAACGTTATTAATTAATTTTCATAGAAACGTTTTAGCGTAAAATTGTCAGGATTTGTTACACAGAGCTTTCATAATAAATCAGTACAACACAATGCGCGTAGTTTGACAGTTAATTAACCCTGCCGATGCGTCTCCAGTTTGTTCATTATATGCAGGTAACTGCAACGAAATAAATATCTACTTGCGTTTCATACTGCGTTACACAATTTTTATTTATTTTTTTGTTTGATAAATGAATTGCTTACAATTTGCATTGCGATACGCCGTTCACCTGAAACCAACGATATTTAAAAAAAAAATCCTAGCAAATTATTACCAATCCAGTTTTCAATTTATCAAAAGTCGTTGCGGATAAATATCACAGAAATCGCATATTTGACATTTTATAATAAATAGAAGCAACGACCTTCTCTAGATTAAACAAATCTAATATTTATCGATGCCTGTAGGTTACAATATCTAAATTATTATCTGCGGAGTGCGAGTGGATTATTTTAATTTGGATTAATAGGTTCTTTTAAAAACAATGTTTCTGTGACTTTTACAACATAATTTGTTCGTTTTAAATGTCACGGTTTCTGTTTGCATTAAATACAAAACTCATGTAGATTTCTTGCACTTTTCACGCCGATGTCTTTTATGTATTGTATAATAAAGAGAAATATCTAATATCAGGGACGCCACGTTATTTAGAATTTTTTTCGACGATATCGGCACTAAATATATGGATTACTGTATTAAACACCATATAAGGTCATATTCATTTTCTTATCGATTTCATATCATTAGGTATGTGATTACGACAAATTTTTGTTTAATTATTGAAAGAGGTTGGTAAACATTTACTGTAGTCTTGCGTTAAACTATTCACAAATTTAACAAATTATTCGGTAATTAACGTTATAATTGGTAGTATAACATATTTGAAGTAGAAAGAGCTTTTTAGTTAATTGTTTTACTAATATCTTTTCATTTACATATAGGTAACTACACGTAAATTCACAAGGAGGTTGGGTTTGGCGCCTTCTGGCGGATAAACTGTGATTACAATGAACATTTTAATCGCCCATTGTAAAATGGTAAAAATTCAGTCCACTTGATGCTGACGTTAACTGACTAAACTTGTTCACGTGAACAAATTTAGGTCGTGCAGGTGTGACTCAATCGTCACGTTCAACGAATTTTATTGTTTAAAATGTTATGTAGTGAGGTAGCTAGTATATTGTATATCAAAAAATTTATGCGCATTTTTACGAACACCCAAATTAATGGCACTTGTAGTAAAAAAATCACCCAATGGAAATTTGTTTGTGCTTATTCGATTTTTAACGATCGAAAGGTGTTGGATTTGAGCAATCCACGGCAAAATAAAAACTGTTTGTGTCGCCACGACGGCTCGTGTTGCAATTTTATTTGAAAATCTACATAGAGGCGTTTGAAAATTTGTTTACACGTAAATAAGCACATTAAAGTTGAAGATTTTTTTGGATTACTCAGCATTCGTACAGAAAGTATTTTATTACATTTTACTGAAGTAACGATAACATACAGAGTGATTCAAAAGGATTTGAGATGCTATAAGCAGCAAACAATGTTAATAAACGCACGTCCTAGTTCCAACCGTTATCTAGTTATAACAACATTTATGATTTATTATTACTTAATAAAGAACGCGTACATGTAGTACAACAACGAGCGTTCTACTTTGCGTGTACCTGCCCCACCCCGAAAGAATCAGTTAAACACCACGTTTACGAACAAATGGATTGGAAGAGGAGGTCCAGTGTTTTTTTCTGCAAGGTCACCTAACTTGACTTGAGAAAATGCGATAGAGCTGACATACTTTTTAAACGGCCCACTACTCGTAAAGATATAAATAATAGAATCAAATCCATTTTTGAAAACATTGAAGAGTCCGAGATAGAAGAAGGTGATCAAGATTTTCGCAGGATACAAAAATGTTTGGAGCAAAATGTATTATGAAAAATAAATCAGTTTTAAACCCCAATTAAAAACTTCTTACTTCCAAAACTAAATTTTTATTTTGACTCCTATATTCGAATCGAATGATTATTTCGTAAAATATCTATAGTAAAAGAAGCAAGGGCGTTTTCTCTCAGAACCCATCCGCATTACGAGGGGTCTTAGACAGGGATGTTGTTTATCACCATTCCTGTTTAATATATATATCCAAATGACACTGAGAAACTGGAAACGGACATGCAACGGCATGGGCATTCCAATCAATAATAATCATCTGTTATCACTAAATTTTGCAGACGATCAAGCCATATTAACACAAGATGCATACGACATGGAATTCGTACTTAAACGACTATCAGTTTGGAAAAAACAGAGTACCTAGTAGTGAATTCTGAAACACAATTTAATGTCTTAATTAATGATAACACTTGCATCAAGCAAGTCGATGAATTTAAATATTTAGGAGCAATTATTGATAGGAAAAGTGGGATAGGTAAAAGGGAGATACAAAACAGAATACAAAAAGCTCGTAAAGTAGTAGGTGCACTAAACTCTCTATGGTGGGACAAGAACATAACCATCAAAAACAAGAAAAGGTTGGGCCAAACGATGATAGAGTCAGTACTATGCTATGGAAGTGAACTATGGGTTATGAAAGAAGAAGAGAAACAAAAATTAATAACAATAGAGATGGATTACCTACGACGAGGTGCTAGGGTGTCAAGATTACAGCATATAACCAACGAGGAAATCCGAAACAGAACAGAAGCAACTGAAACTGTAATACAGAGAGTAGAGAAGAGAGGACTGAAGTGGTTTGGATGAACGACACGAGATGGCCCAAGCGTGTATTCACATGGAGATCCCCTGGAAGAAATAGAAGAGGGAGGCCACGACGTTCATGGAACGAAGGAATGAGAAAGGCCACGACATCGAGGGGGATGGATGAAGAAATGGCGGTTAATAGAGAAGGCTGGCAAAGGCGACTAGCTGTATAATTGCTGTATATAAGATCTTGTTGTTATGTTCACAGTTAAACCCAATATATATAGTAAAATGTTTAGAATTTGTTTATGAACTATCGACTGGGTATCAGAAAATACCTCATCTAATTAAAAAAAAAAGACAACTTAAGTCTATAACTCCTTAATCAATAGGTTTTAGGGTCATTCAAAGTCATCATCAGACGACCCCTTTATACTCTACAATGTTTCTACTGTTTTCGAAGAAAATGCATGGCATCTTTTAAACGACTCACCTTGTATATATAAAAATGTAGGGCGACTGACTGACTGACTGACATCAATCACTGAAGCGTGAAATTTGAAGGATACGTTCCTTTTACGATGTAGACGACCACTAAGATGAGATTTTTCCAAATTCGACTTTTAAGCGAATGAAAAGGGGAAAATATGTTTTTCAAAAATTTGATCAGTTAATCCGTATTTACTACCTTTAAGTTATAAAATTTGTAGAATACGTTCCTTCGAATATTTCTAATTCCTTTTAGGGATAACAGTAAGGCACGGAATATGGTTCAGGTTAGTTTTGATTAACATGGTCGTCACAATAGTGTTAATTCCAATATTTTTAATCTCGATACAATGAAACCAGATGGAGCTGTTTTTGGATTTTCACAAGATAGAATACGCGGAATTTTGCAATTCAAGATAAAATACAAAACTATATACGTACAACTTTTTAAATGTAGGTAAATAAACAAGCCAAAATTGTTATTGATTATGTATATATATATATATATATATATATATATATATATATATATATATATGTGTGCTAAACTTATTATAGGGCCGTTAATTTTCCATTCGACGTGGTACAACATTTCCTATATACAAATCGCCGCATTGCAAAACAAAGAGAACCGACAAAGGAACAACATCGGTGGTATAAACAGTAAACAATCAAGTTGATTTACGAGTAATTTTCCTGTTTGTGTAGCAAACATTCAGTAATGCCAGGAACTAAAATGCAACTAGCATCTTACGCGTCTCTACTATAATGGATCCCTTTTCCTTATTTAACGATCTATTGTTAATTGGCAATTTGTAGCTGCATGTTTCGAACGTTCCATCTAAGGATATCGGTTCACATTAAAAGCAATATATAATTTTAGAAAATGTACACTTTAACTGTTTCTACACATAAATGCAATGATGCGTAAACATCGACATTTAAAAAGCGACTTTGTGTACGCTAAACTGTTTTAAGTAGTTACCTATAGCGATACTTTGTAGTTTAAAGAACGTCTATTTATATTGGTAGACATTTTTATCACCGGCATAAACCTTATAGATTCCTATTTAGGAATCGATTTACAATTTATATTTTTGACGATCAAATCAAATGCGTCTTTTTTTTTAAATGTTTTATTTATTTTTAATTTTTTGCACTATATTATAATATACAGGGTGTATACAAAATGGCACATAACCTCTCCAATACGTTGTAGGGGACCCTTCAGGGGGTATGGAAAAATCTATCGTTATTTTTAACGAAATTATAAGCAAAAAACTGCCCATAAACTGAGGCGACCACATTTCGTTAATATTTACATTATTATTACTCAAGTAACGTTAAGAGAACGTTCATTCCTAGCATTCACGGCTCTCACCAGCTGTTACTATAGCTGTGTCTCACGCGCTATTACGTCACAGGTCGTTTTCGTGCGCTCGAACTATATGGCGAAAAATCCAAAAATGTGCAAGTATTTATCGTAATCTGTGTAAATATTAATATCTACGTACCCCCTTCAAGATAGCCTAAAACCGCAAATGTGTGTTATTCGAAACTTATTAAAACTGTTTTTTCAAATAATACGCCTTATTTTCTATTATAGCCGTTTAAGAATAATAATGCAAACAAAATTAAGGTTAGGTACAATCTTAATATTTAAAAAAAAATCACTTAATTCAAATCAAATTAATTTTAATGTACCAACCTAATAAGTTTTTTGAATTAAATAAGCTATTAAATTTTATATATCTAATTATAAGTAGGTAGGTAATTTAAAAAAGTCAATAAAAAGTTAGTGCGGAAGCTTTTATTTTAAAATAGGTATACACATTGGTAGGGGAATGTGTGGAAAAGTGTGAGACTTAACAAGCAAAAATGTTTTATACCTTAATGGAAAGGAATTGAAACTTATGGCATATCCAAGCGGCCTGGCGATCACGACATCAAAAAATGTCGATGACGTTTCACACATGCCTGATTAGGTATATGATAACATTAATAAATAAGTAGCGTCAATTTCGTGTTTTACAATAAATTATAGGTAGGCAGTTACTTTAAAAATCGTCATTGAAACAATTGAATCGCTTATTATTAAAAGGAACTAACAATAAGTCATTTTTACTAGTTGTGAGAAAAACAGAAAAAAGTTACTAACGTCAAAATATAAAAAGGTTTCATATAGGTACTTACAATTAGTTCATATATTTCTTAATCGCATATAATTATTGCACAAATTTAGAACATGTCGAAATTCGTGCGTATCTATTTCATGGAATAAAATTGCTACAACAAAATTGCACAAGTGTGAACCCCACTTAACAGACACTCAAATAAACCTATGAAACATTTTTAAATTTTGAAGTTAGTAACTTATTTCTGTTTTTCTCACAACTAGTAAAAATGACTTTTGTTAGTTGCTTTTAATAATAAGCTACTCAATTATTTTTATGTAGAAATTTCTTTTATTATTATTTCTTTTTTTTTAATTTAATATGTTTCATAATATAAAATTATGACGTTTAAACTGAAATTTATAAAAAATATATAACAATTACTTATAAATGAATAAACATAAATTATATCAAAAAATTGATAAAGCATCGAACCTGATAAATTTAATTTTTAGGTAATTTCTTACTTTTTACGCATTGAAGGATATAGAGTCATATAGATATGCAAATATAAGATTTAAAATAAATATTATCAATAAAATATATGTTAAAATTAATTACTTTACAACCGTATAAAAATTTTAATTAACTTATAGAAAGTAGATTAACTTTATAGGTTAAATAAAAATTAATATACATAGCAACCTATTATAAATTCGCATTTCTTAACAGAAAATTGAAAATATTTAGAAACATAGTTTACAAAATATTTGTATTTAACGTTAATTAGAAAATACCCTCATAATAATTAAAGAATTTTTAAACTGCCGAAGGTTCTGTGAGAACCACAAAGGTTTTTTTTTTTTGGTGTAATTATGTAATAAAAGATTAGAAATTTGCAGTTATACTTATTTAAATTTTCTCCGAGTATTAAGTTTACGTTATAAATAGATTCATCTTTTTTTCTATTAGTACACAAATAATGTGATTTGTCCAATATTGTCGGCGTGTGAATGGAGTTTTTATTTTGTTGGCGCTTATTTTCTCATTGATATTTGCTGCATGTGCACATATTTATAGTAGAAATGTCGATCGGTTTCAGTTTCTGGAATTAAACGAATACTTTCGTTAATTTTGCACAGATATGTAATTAAATGTTTACACACATTACGAAAGTGTTAAGAAAATTATTAATCTATGATAAAAAACTTCATGTTGTGACTGTATATTTTTAATTACAGTTAGTGAACTAAAACGGATTACCTATATGTAAATTAAAAACTGGTTAAGCTAAATTACAGTGATTACTGAATCGAAGTTTTATATTAACCTTGCTTTTTAATGTTTTAATTTCTAAAGTTGTTCTAAAAATGGTATATTTTAATGACTTACTTACCTAATTATTTAATACTTATAGTTCAAAATTGCGATTATTTGTTATTATAAGTACCTATATGAGTTAGAAATAGTTCAATAGCGACATCGCTATTCAGTTACCTATAGGCAGAATAAAGCTTATAATAGAATATATATCTAACATAAAAAGCTTTTCATTTATTCGTTTATATCGTCTATAAGTCGTGTTTTCTACATATTGACAAATGACGTTTACTGCGAAATGGTAGGTAATTATCTAATTTAAAAATGTTCATCAAATATATCGGAAAGAAAGACATTAAAAAAAATGCTTGCTTGCTTGCTTACGTTAATTTATTTATCTAACGGTTTATTTATTAACACTATTTGACAATTAATATATATTATAATTGGTTGCGATATAAATAATTATATCACTATACGGAAAGATTCGAATTATTTATACCGTTACCGAGCATGAATATTTATTTCACAAGTCAAAAGTCGTTACTTTTATATTATCACAACACTTTAAAATTGTCAATTGTATAACTGACCGAAACTGAGCCGTTACCGTCTGTTTATACAAGTTCGTAGCCGAACTTACCCGAAAAGTGACTCATCTCCAGATATTTCTCGAATATTCAATGTGATTGAATATTCCCGAATTCTAGTAACTAGATCTTATCGCGAACTATGAGTCATCGATTACGACTTGGGTACTCTTCGGGAATAGGTTGTGCGTTAATATGTTCTTTACAGTATACTTAAAAAAAAGATATTTAAAAATCGTTTAACGGTTACTACACACGACTCATTCAAAATAACAAATTTTTTAAATCAAAACACCTAAGTAATTTAGCGGAGTAATTGTCTCTAAGGGTCCGGTTAATTTGGTAAATCTATTCTCGTTAATAGTGACTTGGTTAACAGATGTTACATTATAAAAAAATTTAGATAATAACGCAGAAATCAGTTAATTTTGTTTTTTTTTAAACGTTTATTCAATATGTATTATACTACCTAATATACTATTTATTAGTATCAATTATCGTTATTATGTTCTTGAAAATAAATGTACCTAGACTGAAACGTATAACTTACTATACCTATTATCTACAAGACGCGCGTTTATTGAGGAAATTTTATGACTTAGAAGCCTATACAATTTGTAAACGACTCTTTAATTTGTTTGAATAAATTTTGACAAATTTCCACGTTTAAAGTTAACGCATAAAACATGTTCTTCTGTTATCTGTCAGTTTTTAGCAGATATATATTTAAAAGCCCGCTTTTCGAAATTCTCAGCATATTTACCGTTGCTCTTTTAAATGTTTTAATCTTCTCGGCCACATTCATGCCGATTTCGTATGAAGACAATCTGATACAGGTTAAAAATGTGTTTCATGTATATTCGGGAAGTCTAATTTATCTTGCCTTTGTTTCGAGTGTTTTACATGGCCGCTAATGCGTGGATAGTGTGGTGTGGACACGAGCGGGTGTTTTGTTGACTGATAGCATCTATCATCGGCAAATACAATAACGTTTAGTTGTTTTAGGAATCCGAGCTTTTAGAATTTCGAGGGACTATAAAAAATTCGGAAAAGGCAAAAAGATCGGCGTTTTGGCAAGCCATAAGAAATTCTGGGCAAAGGGGTTAAAGGTGCGTTGTCTTCTCGACATTCCATAGTCTATACATAATTTTAAAGCCATGAACCAGATTTCACCTAATAACTTCACGGCAATAAAACACTTTCCTTCCAAGAAGAAGCCTCGGTTTATAACTGGAGCTACAAGAATTAAAAGAATGTATTGCGGTTTAACATTTAATCCGAATGTTGATCAGACAGCGGGACTGCTCTGGCTGCAACTACTTATTTATGGTCATGCGTAAATGTACGGTACCGAACAGACCATGTGAGCTGACATTCCGGATACCTATGTATATTCAATATTTCCATGGTAAAGGAAAACGTGAATTGTAAAAATTGATGAAAATTCGAATACTAGATAGGTCCTACTAACGTAATTATTACGATTTTAGCGAATTTTCATAGAAAATAAACCTATTACCTATATAATAAAGAATTTCGTTAATTTATTTTTAAAATTACCTACCTAAAACGTGTTCTAAAACATCGATAATCGCAATGTAAATCATTTTGCCCCGAAAAAATATTAATTTCATTGTCGATAAATTGTTTTAAGAAAAAAATTTTGCCTCTTTTTTCACTAACCGTCGGCCCGTAGCGAAAAAGTGTATTTGCGTTTTATAGTGACGGCCCTTTCCAGCGGAGTGGAAAACGAGACCTTAATTTCAATTCTACCTTGAAACCGCTTCATCTGTTGACTGTAAGTTTTCAAGTTTACGTACGTACACTGTGTGTTTCACATTAATCACCAATCGTTACGAGTGCAGAAATGCAATTGAGAACAAATGACCTCGACTGTGTTTGCGACAAGTAATATACATGCATATGAAGTTTAACAAGGTATGCACAACCCCTTAATCGATTTTTTTATTTCAAATAAAGCACGTACCGCCCGATCATAGTATATATTTTTTTCCGTTAAACATTGACTGTCACTTCTAAAATTTTTTTGTTATGCCCGTTTTCGTTTTTCTAGTTGTGCATTGAACTCCATAATGAGCATGAAATAAAAGTTGAGAAATCTGACTGCCGAATATTTAAAACAAAAAGAGCCCAACCAAATTTCTAGAATGCATATCCGCATCAATTTCGGTTTAAGGAGATTTCAGAGAATTTGTTACAGTTAAAGGTGACGTTTTTATTCTTTATAAATACAGGGAGTTGGTTAAAGAATTTAAAAATCTTACTTTTATTCGTTACATGCATTTACCTTTCCATTGTATGAACGTCTTCTGAAGATAGATAACTCTAACAGCAACGTCCAAATTTAAAATACGCACCCATTACAAAAGCACTACCGCGCTGTACTAATAGCTAAGCAAAACTGTCAGTCGTTTTATCAAATTATGCTTATAAATTATTACCTACTTGTGGTTATTTATAAAGAACATTTATAAACTTCTCCGTTATCATTACAGATTTTACGTTATTTTTCGATCACAACTCCTTTTGTGTCTAAAAATACCTAACCTATAATTATTATTTTAACATAGCACCAGTTATTTACATCATAAATTAACTAAATACAATGTGATTAATAAATTCATAATAATAACAAACGGATTTAATTGTATTTATTAAAGTAGTTAAACATTTTTGACGCGGAAATGTAAGTTGAATTATTAAACAACTTTGTGATCTGCACTCGTAACCGGACAAAACCAGATACCTAAGGTTTAGGTGAAACTTTTGTCTTACATAACTATTAATCATGCGTTAATTGATCAAAGCAATTTAAGCAGATACAGATTTTTACGTAAGTACAGATAGATCGACTATTATTAACGTATTATTAACGCATTTTATTAACGTAGTAGTGCAGAATTTATTTACTCGCTTCTTGGAAAATTGTCTGTAATACATATAACCATCGATGTAATCAAAATGTATCTTGATTTATCCGTGTGCGTACGTGATGTTTTTCTAAATGTTCTGTACCCTATTCACCTAACATTGTTTTGCCGTAAATTTACGTCAATAGGCATGTATATTTGCAATTTATTTGGAAATGATACTTTTCAAAGCAAATTAAAATCATCTTTCAAATATTTTACGCAAGTAAAACTTCTCACTTCGTCCGTCGTGCGTCAAACAACACGTGTGCCAAAAGAACGTTTTATAACTTGTATAAAAATATACCTACTATACCTACAAATATACACTTTTAAAACAAGTATCATTTTAACACGTTGACTGTCAACTACCAGATTACTCGTAGTTTGCGTTATTGTCTAGGACGTCAACTACGAGTTATCTCGTAATAAGAACATAATAATATAATATGATTAAATTCAATTGGCTTTTTAGACCGGGATCCTGAAAGGTACCGTGGCAGTCAACGTGTTAATTAAGTAGATAGGTATCTATTTTATATTGTATTATTTTCAACTATTTTTAATGATCAATATGTTAAACCAGTTAAAAATGTCAAACTTATATTTTTTATTAATTAATGCAAAATTATAATAAATGCTCGTTACGATCACATCCCTGTACATTTTCGTTTAAAAAGCGGGTGAATATCTGAGTAGGGGGCGCAGCCGAGTAAAAAAGTTTATTTTTATCTATAAAAATAGTATTATTTTGACGTGATTTATAAATACGCCCCCGCGATTTCTCACCTATTCCTGTACACCGTGCACGCCATAGATAATTACCTTTTGACCCGCAAAATAAACATTTGCCTTGCAATTTTGTCCAGGTTAAACCGTAACTGCATCCGACTAAGCAATTAAATAACCTATAATTATTTTAGAACCTAACGTTTTAAGTTAAAGCTTTCTAATGTAATAAGAACGAAAATGTTAATCTAGAAATTAATTTTTAAAAAAAATTCACATTAAACATTTTATAAAGTCTGACCACGCGTTTTCGAGCCAATTTATGTGTATCTGATATTATAAGGATTTCTAAATTATTTCAATAGGTTTCTGTCGAAATATATTTTTACGTTTTTGTCCGGTCGCGGTTAGAATTCTATAGCAGTATGTTTAAACCGTTTTAGTTCCACGATTCTAAATTGTTCGGTATCGAAACTAGCAAGTATATTATCTGGTTTCAAAGGTAATTTTTTATAGTCAACCTTCTTTATTATGTTTAATATTAAATTATAAATTCGTATTCAGGAATACCGGCTTCGCATTACGTAATACGGCTTCGACGAACGTATGCGAGTGCAACATATATTATTAAGTAAATTATTATACCGTGTCGTATAGAATTAAGTAGAAAGAATTCAAGTAAATCACAAGCATTAATAAAGTGCACGTGCTTTAACATCCCGCTCGTTGTAGTCGGAACACCAAACATATTAATAAATATTATATATCAGAACCGCTTTTAAAAGGTTATAGGTTACGAAATTTAGTATTAGGCCTAAAACCGCAGTTCTATTAATAGTCAAATCCGTACCGTATAAAACCACTTTACATTCATGTATGTGCATAAAAAGAATTTTTATATGTTTTGTTTTTAATGATGTATGAAGTGATCAAGCGTGACCAGTTAATCGAATGAATTGGCAGCACTTCCTTGTTTAGATCGCGTGCATTCCTGGAAAAGATCGTTTTCTAAGTGATTTTAAGTATATTTCGTTGTCAACTTGTTGCTTCGATTGGTTTGATATACTTCGGTAATCAAAATATTTTAAATTTGCGTATTACTTAACAAATATCTATTCAAAAATGGACACTCGGCATTTCGAATAATGCATAATTGAAAAAATTCCCGAGGTGTGTCGTATTTGTTTTGAACAAACAATAATTTGTTTCCTTGATTCCTCAATATCTGCGCATCTCGCATAAATAATCGACTTTAGATATAAATTCACCACGGATGAAGATCTAACGGGTTTAAGCCTTAAAAGTGAGTTGGCCACGCGTAAGACCCACCTTACCTAGTCCATTTCCGTCCAAAAGTGTCATTTAAATCAATTTTTTTTATTGAAATCGTTGCAGTATCGTAGAACTTACCCAGTAAACCATTTTTTAATTTCGCAGCAGATTTTTGTTGATATCACTCGACAACATTTGTAGTCAGTAGCGGCAATAAATTAAGCGAGAAGAATGTTTAATTGTTCGAGTAACGAAATACATTCTGTTGTAAATAATTGCGTCAGTTTCACGTACAGCTTCGAGCTAGAAGAAGCCTACGGAGACGTACTGTTTATCTACAAAGTAATGTCCGCGCTATCTTTCATAATTTGTTTGGACGACTGGATACGTAATTACTTCTTTTGACCGATGCAAATAACTTCACGATCCAGTATTCCAAACAAATTATGAAAGAGCGCGTGGTCATTACTTTGTGGATAAACAATACATAATAGTTATGAAAGAATAGACGCACCTTATATTGAATATTTATTATAACGAGTATCCAAAAAGTCTTTCAATCTTAGTTGGCTATGGAAAAATAAAGGCAACGTCTTGGTTTAAGTAACTTTATTACCATGACATGACAAGAAATAATTTATGACGTGATTTAAGCGAATGAGAGGCCAGAAGTGGAAACGTGCTTTTCGAATGCGGTTTATTGCAAAACGTAGTCCCGGAGGCTCATATTAAGAGACCCAAACCCTATCCTTAGACGCCCGTTAATTTTTCAAAAATCGGACCTAAAGGTCAAAATTTTTAAGTCTTTAGATCGATTACCTAACCAGTTTCCAAGATGATAAATCTTATGGAAAGTTAAATAAAAATTATTATAAATAAAGAAATGATAATAAAATAAAGGTGAAAGAAAAATGAGTACCTTTCTTGGGGATTACACACAAATTAAGGTACCTATCGCGTTTTGGTAGAAAAGCTTAAGCGCCACTTTTTCGAAAATGAGTTGTTCCGACCATTTTTTCCACCAGAAAAATTGATTTGTATTTCCGTTGGAGGTATTTGCTTACGGTTACGCTACAACACAAAATGTGCGCTCCCGTAAAATTTGGTTTTTGTAGCTTACGATATTCTGCCAAAACACTTACTTACGGGTGGAGTGCACATTTTCTTTCAGACTTCATTCAGCCCACATAATTGAAACGGTTGATCCTACGAAAAATATCAATGATAATAACCGGTATTTTTTTTTCGAAAAATTGATAGTTTCCGAGATAGTTGCAAAATACTGAATTTTACCTTCTTTCGTCCTCTATTGGAATGGGACTATCGAGGTTTAGTTCAACATATAAAAATCAATGTCCACGCAAAAATCTAGCTTGTTAATAATTGTTTTTATAGTCAAAATTTGATTTTACTGTGGTATAAATAGAAAACAACAGTGCCTACTTATTTAGGGTGCATGAATAAATTTGAATAAAACGTTTAAACCCCTGATTTTCGTTTTCCAACGTAACATTCGTTATACAGTTAAGAAACGGAGTCTTTCTAGAATCTTTACAGAAAAACTTAAAACAAAATTTCCATTCAATCGCTTATTCCAAAATGAATCTTTCATTGCGCATTGTATAATACTTCAATAGAATTTCCTGTTTAATACTTTTCCGATTAGAACGATGGATAAGAAACAGGTAGCTATATATTTGCACTTGAAAAGCGAGTTGCGGTGTTTACTTATTGGCTAGTTACATCGCCGTATTATAACGTATAGAAAGACGTTGTACAGAGATATTACGCGTACTTTGTTTCCTTATTGCGTCATAGTCGCGATAAGAGTTTTACTGGTGCGGGAAGTACGACAGTTATAGGCCACTTATTGCTTAGAATTGCACCGTAGCACTGTTAAAATTGCGGCAGTTACGCAAAATTTATATTAATGACAAATATTACGACTCTTTCAATTATTTTAGTGCATCCAGGCGCTTCCGTGTGTTCAAGCAGAACAGTTAGATAATATAAAAATCGTTAGGTAGATCGCTAAAAACTAATTTAATTTTTCAAACGTTTGTTATGTTTGTAAGTTGTCCGTCTGCTCAAATATGTGATCGTCTGGCTGTTAAGTAATTTATCACGTCACAACCGGTATTTCACCCTTTTAAACGATATCTCATTTATCACATAAAACCTAATCAGTTTGGTGTCATAGTACGTCACTTCGGTTGTTGGTTTCATCAATCACATATGTGTTTATGTATAAAATGCATGTTTGGCATATGTCCAATATGCTAACCCTTTGTTCGTATAATGTGCACGTCAATAAACCGAGAATACTTCAGTTCGAGCATCTAAAGTTATATCGTTGTCTTGAAAAATATTTTGTAAATAGGTAATTCTATTAAGTGTAGGTAAAAATTAAATTAAATATTTAACAACAATTAGAAACGAAGATAATCTAAAAATACTTTTTATTAGAGGTTCTTATTTGATATCCACTCAACTAAATACTAAAATGGATTAAGTGTCTAACTACAATACAAAAAAAAATTAATAAAAACTAAATAGGTACTTTAATAAATTATTTTGCCGTTTATAAAACTTCATTTTTGAAGTAGATCGAACAAAAATTAAACCGTTTACCGTTGATCGACTTAATTTACAAAAGAGCTTGTTTTCCATTTCAATTGTTGTTTAACTACTCGTACGGATTTGAGAACCATTAAACTAATTGAAAGCAACCGGTTAAAGTACTTAATAGGTACTTGCAGGTACTCTTGCATTCATCTAATTGCCAATCGTTGTTAGAAAATTTGATATATCGTCAGGCTAATTGTAGGGTTCAGTATTCGTTTTATAGATTCTAATTTCTATCATAAACATATTGAATAATTTGGTACCTATTAAAATATAAATTAGATACAGTTAATTAATAAGAGTAAGTAGGTAATATTTGTTTTCGCGCTTCCAGGAGTAAAGTGGTTAATTTAATTCCCCCTTAGAGGAAATAAAATGGTACTTTTTAGTCTCAAGAGATCGGGACCAGGGCGATTATTTTTGATTATTCGCTTACAAAACGTACATACGAAAATGACGTCATAACAATGGGTTTCTGTAGAAATCACAACAGCAAGTGCAATAGCCCCCCCAGTTTTGTAAACTGTAACCGACGGTTGTCGTCGATTAACTCGAAATAAAATAAAAATTAAGTTATCAAACATGACAACCACCTGATTACTTTTATAAAAAAAATTACAAAATATTTTTGCCGTAGTTCTAATTTGGACTATAGGTACAATCTTTTGGTTTGCGAACTCGTAATCTACTAAAAGCTTATAAAACCGCCAACAAGCCTGACATCGATGAACTTCCACCGACAATCAATACGCAACCCGGGGTATTTTCAACAGGATGGTGCATCTGCGTATTTCGTTCATACTGTTTGTGATTTCTTACACCACGATGAATAGGAATATGTAAACCTTTGCAATCGGCCTTTCCGCTCCCCCGATCGTCTTATGGTTATGAGGTATGGTGAAAGTGAGAATGTACAGTACTCAGAGTTCGGAGAATCGATGAATCGATCAATGAAGTTTTTTGAATGCCATATAGCTGTCATTATAGACTAAATACTAAGTGGTTTTTCTATAAATAGTATTATTTTGAGCAACTTCCACTTCACAATTCTCGTATGTCACCATTAAGCCCTCAATCATAAGCTATCAGGGGCGTTAAAGCTACTATTGATTGTTTCCATATGCCTGTTGATTAGCTAATACTGCACATATGATGAATGTTTTTTGATGTTGAATAAACGTAGAAAGTTATTTTCATTTAAGCTCTATTTAAATGTCAACATAATGTTAACTAACCCTGTATACAGAACTTATAGATAAGCAATGAGATTTTAGATTAATTTAATGGATGTTAGCATTAATTTATGTAAAACTTAATACGGCAACTATCGTCTACAATATATTATGGAGTTTCGATTCATTTACTTAACCATTTAATAATGCTGTGCATAGTAATTCGGACACTTAAAGAACGCCTTATAAAGTCGAGTACAATACCTGCGTATGTTGTTGGTTAATTAGCTCCATTCTAAGTCTAGGAAGTGTTCCCTTCTAGGTGTTCTAAGCTATTATAGTGTGATAAGCGTTTAAACGTATCGTAGAATCTAATTTGCTTCAACATTGTGCTTTCAGATACAATACCCTCATAATAATAAGCATCGTTCGATTAAATTATTTGTTAATGCCTTTCATGAATAGGAGCATTGTTGTTTTAAAGTGTTACCCGTCACGAAACACCTACATTTAACAACGCTGCTGTGAGAAAACTTGTCGAATGCAATTTGTTAAAGTCTATTTTGTTATTATTATTATTTTTTGTTAAAGCAGTATTCATTCGAAATTTTAATGTAATTATGTAATCTAGTAGTAAAATTAACTTGACGCTTTAATGTTTACTTATTAATTTTTTACCTCGTGCTTTCTTACAGTAACTCGATTTGACATCGGGAGCTTATTAGCAGTTTCCTACTTACTTTAAATGCGCGGCATAAACTAATTGCGGTTTAAAACCGCAAATATTGAGCGTGCTTTATGGTAATTATTGTGGTTTACGGACCACCAGCTGATTTATCTACAACTGAGATTAATGTCGAAGCTTCTTCGCGTAATTACACCAAACAAAAGTGGAATTGTTCATAAAAGTTTGATTATTCAATTATGTAGATATAGTTGGAAATTAACTTTTTTAAGAATTATGTAGGTATTATTTTGCTTATGGGACGTTTTCGTTTGATATTCTTGATTCGTTATTTTACATGAAGGAAATGAAATGGAAGGAAGTTTCTATTTTGATTAGTAATAATACTGACTCTATCACTTTCATTATGGAACATGCACGGATTATTATTTATAGAAGTTGTTGAACTCGTACTAAACGTTCCTTCTTGACGATTTTAGTAGGTACAATAACTAATTTACGTTAGTATAAACAAATATATTATTTAATATATCATAAGGATATCGTTATTTCTTTTTACTTTATTGTTAGATTAATTATTCAATATTTGTAGGTACCCATTAGGTACATTTCTGTTACTGGTCGTAGAAAATCAATTTTAACATCACATAGTTCTTACAAGTATTTTTTATTCTTAGCAGTACCCTTACATATACGGTATTCCTGAAATATCTGGTCAAATTGCACAGGGTGGTAGAGGGGCTCAAAATAAGTATTTTTTTTTGTTAAAGAATGTGAGTTAGGAATTGCCATGTTCAGGCGCTGGCACCTAAAACAAGATTTCAAAAACATCATAAAAGGCAGATAAAATCAAATGCATCAAACATTTTACTGTTGTAACTCCTGTTTGTGCAGTAGATTATTGCTGTTTATTTATCCAACAAGTTAGAAACCAATTACAAGAACAAGAATTACAATTACATTACTATATATGAAAATACAAAACAAGTATATAGAAATACAATTTAAAATTATAACTCAAACATATAAATATTGAACATGATTCAGGAACGACATAATTCATTCATCACCAAGCACTAGGTATAGATACCAGATACATAATTTTTGTATTAAAAATATTACAAGTACTTATCACAATTTTAGTCCAAGCGTTTTAGTTGATTGTGAACACATATGGATGATACGCTTAAAAAAAGTTAATTTATTGTCGAAGAGTATGTCCAAATCCCTGACCACATCATCTCTTTGCAACACTCCACCATTAACAAGTATAATCGTACTTAACAATCTTGCATGTAATTAAGATTCAATTGATTTCTCACACACCATCTATTGAGAAATTCTAGGCAATGTTACAATTTAATACAGTCTGCAATTGAAGTAATGCATTATCACCCAAATACTCAATAATGTACATATAGTGAATAAAAAGGATCCCAAGTTAGAACCCTGTGGTACTCCAGAGGTTTCAACGTAAGGGTCGGACACGTAGCCATTGTAAGCTACGTACTGTATCTTGTTAGAAAGGTACGAGGCAAAAAATTCTGTTAAATCATTACTGAAGCCTATTAAATGATTAATAATTAAATTAAATTATAATAATTAAATCATTTCGTGACTAGAATTTTATGATCAACTTTGTTAAAAGCCTTGCCAAATCTGTATATACCTACATCTATCATCAAGTTGTCCTTTTACGTCTAAAACGTTAAAAATTAGATGTAGATGCTCAAAAGAGCGATTACCAACTCTTACACAAGCTCCACGTCGTCGTGTCGGTGCTGCGCATGGCTTCTCGTACATTTGCAAAGATTCCAGGCATTTCCCGAACATATTTTCTTCACGTGTCCCATACATCAGATGCGTATCTGGGAGCTCCGAAGGCATGTCGTTAAAACTTCGAGCGGAAAATGACGCCTTATGTCACAGAAAATGTTATCGCATGACTTGAATAGCGCCCTCTAGCACCTAAACGCGGCATTTCCGAACAAAATGCTTAATTTGTGTCCCTCTACAACCCTGTAGAATTTGGTCAGATATTTAAATTTATTATGATTGGAATTCAGAAATCAATATTCAGCGAAACCTATGCAAATTATTGTAATTTTCTATATTAATGTTAAGGCTTGTTTTGAAATTTTATATTTTATGTCCAATACCGACGATTACTAAATTCTTTTATCTAAAATGGAACTTAAAAATTTATTTATGGTAGTTTATGTATAATTAACTTACAAATGTAATACTTAAATTTCTGATTTACGATGCAGTAAAACTATAAAAATTCAATTAAAAATAAATAAAGAAAAAAACATGGCTTATGCATTTAATGAACACAATCTTTGAATTTTAGTTTATCGTAAACCTAATTTTACGATGTCGGAATATAGATTTTAAGACAAATTATAGATACGTACGTAAAAAAGTACCTATGCCGAGATTAATTTATTAGATTCGCGATAACTATCTATTATAGAAAAATCAAATTAACACTTCAACTCCGAGAAAACGAAATTATGCAGCTGTTTCTAAGTGTGTTATATTTTTGTATTAATTAATCTTTGTTTAAAACTTATGTTAGGTAGTCTCTAATAAAACATTATAATTTTTATTAAAATTTAAACTATAATTTACGATATAGGTAGTTGAGTCATAAAAACACGATTATAGATTCGTAAACATATCAAAATTGCAAATTTTTTGGAAATCTAACTTATGTATCTACAAAAACAATTCTAAAATAAGATAAATAACAGCGGTACGATCAGAGAAGAAGTTTTCTTATCAAAAATCACAATTTTATAGTAGGTTGCCTAATAAAACCGTGTACACTTGCATACTTGGAGAACGAAATGCAGGAAAGAGGTCGTTGGTACCAGCAGTAAAAAGTGAAATATTTATAACTGCATTTTCAACATTTAATGAATTAGTTTATGACGTTATTAACTGCCAATAAAACACCAAAACTTGTGTGAACCATTAAAACCTAGGTAGCACTTAATTTGTTAATCAAATATACGCTATCTAACCCGCAAAAGTTCTAATAATAATAAAAACTTTACTTACACGAAATCCGAGAATAGACCTAAACTTTCGTAAAAGCTACATCTTAAAATTTTATAGACAATAAAACACATTAATGTCCTTCTGACTACAGATAATTCCGAATTTTAAAAGTGCAGCAATTTCGAGATTAATAAAGTTTTACAATGTATATGCCTATATAAAAATAAACGGCGGATCCATTTTGAATCGTATCTGATGCAACGGCATTTTAGGGTAGTTATTTGTGTTAGTTTAATGCGGGAAGTGAACAATTACCTGCTATAGATAACGGACAAATTAATTGAAGACAGGATAATTCCAATTCCGTCGTAAATAATCCCGGTAGCATTATTTGTGGTCGGCGCAAAGCAGGTTTAACTCATTCAATGCAGATTCATCCCCTCGAGCGAGTTTCTAAACCTGCCATAATTTGCGCTTCCGGATTTGGAAGCGGCGAACGGATTCGGTAATTTAAAATCGTCGTTTAAATAGTCGTAAAAATGGATATGAATTTTCGTTTGATATTAAGTCATTTTCGATTTAGTTTTTCACGCCAAGTAATATTAGTTCCCAATTTATTTCATCTAAGTAAGTAGAAATGGAACGATGCAGTAATTTTTACAGCGGATTTTGTTTCCTGTTCTTAAATGAGCATTAAGGTCCGATTGTTTCAAGGCGCGTTTTTATCTTTTACTCTGATTACTCTCGATGATGTATTTTAAATTGGTTCTTGTTCCTTTATTTGTAAAAACGTTACCTAGACAGGAACGTGTGAATCGCATCTTTTTGTACATCCGTGATCTAAATTCGACATTTCTGTAACACATCTACTATAATTTTTCACTTCCTTAAAAAAAAAACAAACGAGTACCTAACTATATTTGGAACGGTAGTTAAAACGTAAAAGAATATTTCGAATTAATTAAGCAATTATAGTTTTCTAAAAATCAATTGATTTAATAGTTATTAAAGATGTCGTGTTTAAAAAATTTAAAAAGTTTAACATAATGACATAAGGGTAATGTTAACAATCGTTAAAATAAATAAAGAAACGTCAGGATATCCTCAATCCCAAACTCTAGTAAAAAAAGCAATAAATGCTGATGAGCTTTTATTCTCTAACAATTAGTAAATAGGTATAAAACGTAATATCGAGTGCAGGAAATCATAAATGTACATAAATACCTATGTACATTATTATATTAAGGTGCCTACAAACGTACAGGTATAACTGTTGGTTGGCAGTTTAGTTTCATTTAGAATGGCGTCCTCGGATGGTTACGTGGTAAAGACACATAATTCACATGAAGCGCTTTTACGCTATTTGTAGAAACGCGCGCGCATCGATGAAAATGCTTACGTTGGAAGTCGAGTTGTACGCCATCATTTTTAAATTGAATTAGTTCGAATGTAAATATATCAATAGACTGGCGAGCAAGTAAAGTTAATTGTCACAATTTTGTTTATGTAGTGGTACAGTTTTGTTTTAGAAGAGTCTGATTGGGCTAATTAAAAGATATCTACATACGAAATACTGCTATTGATTAATTCAGGTCAATTCCGATAACAAAACAAGTCAGGGACATCAGTATCTAGGAAAAATCTACGGAAAGTTGCGGAGCGTTACATAATAATATGCACCGAGTCTCCTTCACGTCGAAGTACAGCAGCGCCGAGAGTTAATGGCTTACCAGTAGCACAATACTGGCAACAAAGTGTGCAACAAGTGGACGTGTTAAAAGACAGTAGGATTAGAAATTGAAATATTGGCTTAAGAATGGATAAAGAAATGTACTTAAAGCTTCTAACTTTGGTGACTCCTGTAATTGCAAGATATACGTCTTGTCATTACGACAAGTCCAAAATAACAGAACGGGTCATCGGATTACTCCTCCACACTTGCACAGTTCGTTCAAGCGCGGATCTATCGCATAAAATAACTTATTTGTTCCGTTCGCTCGAACAGGCCGAGAAAAACTGACCTGTCAGTCACGCGTTCCGGTTTATCTGACAGGTTCGTCTGTACAAGTGTACCTGTCAGGTATACCAGTACGTGTGTAGTCACCTTTAAACATAAATCTAAATATACACGTGTCGACTCTATAGTGCGTTGTAGGAAACTGTTAATGGAACCTAAAAAAATGATTAAAACATTCTATCTGCTAGGTATATTTTTGTCATAGACTTACATGCCATCTAACTACATAGTTATAACTACACACGTGTTTGCACGTTTGTGCGTTTCAAATTTTTTACTGCAGTTATTAACTACAGTTTGAAGTAGTGCCACCATAAGATTTGACAGCTGCAAAGCACACAGTCATCGAGGTTATGTACTCGTTGATGTTTTTTGAAATATTAATGATATGATTTATCCAATCAACTAAAAACCGAACGTTTTCTGACTTAACTAATAATAAACAAAGTACAACCCACACTAACACAAAAATACTTCAGTCGTAACTATAGTAGTAAGTGTTCACACGTCAGTATTTGTACGTCGATCGTAGTAACTACGGCGTAAAACAGTGTTTACACGCCACTTAACGTCACTGATTATAACTACGAAGTTATAACTCTGTATTTAGAGGGAGCGCGTAAACCTAGTATGAGTGTGAGTGTAACCTGTAAAGTTGGTGTGCTATTTTGAATCACCCTGTGTATTTACCTATTGACTATTTCATTGTTGCTAAAACATAAAATACCAACCGTTTAATTGTCGTTATTCCATTTATATGTAAATTAATAATTACTTATAACTGGTAATATACCTACTATATATATTTGTAGTATAAATATTAATTGAAGTAATAATAAATGAAATATAGATAATTCTAGTGGAAAACGCAACGAATCCTGATATACATACATAAAACGGCAGTTGTTCAATTAACATTTCTTCTCTTATTTGCTTAAATGGTACAACAGATTTTATCAAAAAGTTAGAGACACACATATATTGTAATTAAAGTTCACATAAACATTAGCTCCGGGATAAAATAAACATAATTCTTAGAGACGATAACCCACAACGTAGAGATGTAGAAACAGATTTTCTTGATATACGTATACGAAAAGGTGCACTATCGTAGATATCAATCTGCTAGCGATCAAATTAAAAACAATTAAAGTTATTATTTTCTTTATTTTTAGCGATTCGTGGAAGTCGAGGTTTGCAGTTCTTTACAGGTTTTTTTTTTAAACATTAACGAGAGCGACCCTGGCTTTAACCATTCGCGGATTCTTATGAAACTGATTCATTCCTTGATCGATTTTAATTTTAAATTGCATGATATTTAAATGTGCGCGGATGAGATTCTTATATTGGTTGGAATAATAAACCAATCAAGATTGATTTATACGAATAAAGATTATGTAAACTGTAGGTATACTTAAATTCAGAATTTATCGGCATAAAACTGACAGAAGGTTCTAGAAATTATGGAAATTTCTCGATATGGAAAGTTAAATTTGGAAACTTTATGATAATTTTAATTAAGAGAACATTACGTGTCGTTTTTTTAATATAAAAAACGCAAAATTGCGTTAACGATTCCTCTAAACAATACTAATTAGCTAAAAAAGGTATTACAAGAGTTTTCATTGGATTCAGTGATTTTAATGTGTTTAATTAAAGTAATTGCGGTCGGCAGCGATTGTTGTCCGTATTTGGTTAATGTTAGGTTAATTCTCCAGAGATGATTTGAACAGCCTGCGTTATATTTCAAACGCAGATATTAAATGAAATGCTACCTAGAATAATGCAGCTTAAAATTTGATGACTTTCAAGAATGTTTGGTAACGTTTACATCAATATAAATTATACAATTTACATTTTAAATTAATTATTGTATGTTCTTATCTTAAATCGTGAAATTCTTCGTGTTTACTGTTACAGAAAAGATTGCACATTACAGCTTGTCCTGTGTTTTTACATAAAGTTACTAACATGCAAATGTACTTTTATGTAAAACAAAAATTGAAGATAAGATAAACGTATGGCATTCGTAATCATGCAGTGCATTATAAGTATGTAATTGTAAAGCAAAATATTCTTTAACATTAATTTATTTATTACTTACCTCCACTTGTATTGTATGTAGGTACATATGTAAGTTGTGATAGTAACATCAATAAACTATTATTTTGTAATCGAAGTTTGGTAATTACGTTTTTAACCATTTATTTTCCATTCAAAAAGAGACTTTACACTATATCAAAATTAAATTTCTATAATTAATACACGGGAGTCGAGCGCGTCTAGCGCTCGACCGGTCAATTAGGCAACGGTCGAAGGTTCGAATCCTACTATATCTATGGTTGGTTGTAAATATGTATCAATATTTATTATAATAATTTGTATTATATCACACTGTTTAATTGTATGGGTCTTTGCTTTCTTTCTCTTTTGTTACACAATACAATCTCTACGAAGACTCGAAGCTTGTTAAGTACTTGTAGTATATGGTTGCAGTAGATAAATTAAATGTTTGTAAATATAAATTTTCTATTAACAATAACAATAAATCAATAAACAATAAAAATGACCATCTTTGACATTTTGTTGCGTTACTTTTAACGGTTATAGTACGTTTTGACCCCATGACGTCGCGTCGTTTCGCTTCGACGGTTTTGCCTCTGCTGTTTTGCCCCGAGTTTTGAGAAAATTATATTACCTGACAATTGAGAGCCTATTCGCTTACAAAGCGTATACGAAAATGATGTTGAAACAAATAAATTCCTACAGAAATTCATTGTTATGACGTCATTTTCGCGTACGTTATGTAAGCGAATGGTTCAGGAATAGGCTTCCCGGAGTTTGTTACCCGATTACTTAATTTAGCTTTACCTACATAATATCATTATTTTTTACATTATATTAATACAAACATACATTATAATTATGTACATATCCTACTACAGTTCATCCAACGAAATGAGACATATGTAAACATCAATTCCCTAAAACGTGTCTATTTATAAAATTCATATTAGTGTAAACAGCGCTTAATTATAGATTAGGCCTATCATACACTGACACTCGTGCCACATATCATGCATCTTTATTTAGAACATTGTTAAAGTTTCCTATAACGAATGTTTTAGTTATGTGCACACTGGGAAGCCTTTCGCGGTCGATCACGGCCGGCAGATTGCCAAGTATCATAGACAGGTCTAGTATGTAAGCGTAAATAACAAAAGTTTGAAGTTTTCCCAGCTTTCAACGTATTAACAACATTGTTATTGACGTAAAGGAACCTAAAAATATTATTGTGTGCTAACAACCGCCATATCATCGACATCACTATTAGAATACTTAAGAATTTGACAACGGTGTGTGAAACGTCATCATCTAGTGACTTTTAAATGATGACGTCTCATTTCATTGGATAAACTGGACTAAACTGAACTATACCATAACTTTTAAATTTATAAGAATTATTAAATTTATTGAAAATATTTTTATATGTACGTCATGATTTTGAACTTAAAATTTAACTTTATTTTGAAATAAAAATAAAACATAAAAATAACTACCGGGGGCGAAATGATCAGAAGTGAACCGGAGGGGGGCGAAACTTCCTCATGCCACCTATAACCTCTTCAAATGTTGTTTGTTTAGTTGTATTATGATATATTTATGCTTTATTAATTATTATTAAGTTATATCTTTTAATTACTTTTATTTCCGATTGTTTTGTATATTATTTCGTTGAACCTGCATTGGGAATTTCTTCTTGTTAAGCTTGCTTTCTGTTAAAATAAACAAATTAATCAATTAATAAGTGGAAAATTGACTATGGTTGTTAATAGATTATATAAAAGTTTTACATTGAAAAAGTAGCTATAATAAACCAATAAAATGGAATACATAATGCTAGTTAAGTAATTAAATTATTACTTATACATCAGTCTAATCTTCTTTTTTTATATAAATATTTAATTTAAATTAACTAAAAAATATACTTGTCTAGATTTAATCATTCCAGATATGTACGTTCCCTTTTTGGATACGAGAAACTATTTATGCGTCAAAATAGAAATATTTATAGAAGGTTTTTATTTTTTTTTAATATAAATATAATAGCACCAGTTGTGTGATATGTAATTGACAGATAAATAAGCATTTTTTCTGGATCATTAAAATTACAGTATGTAAAAAACACAATCTACATTTAATTAGAATCAAGCCGGCTTTTAATAACTGTATCCTTAAGGTGTAACAGATTTTTGATCTAAAGAAATCGAATTAGTTAAGTTTGGCGAAAATAATTTTATCGTTCAATTCACATAGTCTTTTATGTCTTCTAAATTCGTTACTTTATGTTTTAAGTTACTTCCCGATGCTTTAATGTTAAGAATATAATAATCACTAAATCATAAATTTTCTATTAACAATACTACTGTATCTACTGTATGTTTTAAAACAACGGTCTTTAACTAGTAAATTAATTAATTTTATAATTATTTGTTATTGAAAATAGTCTCTTTTGAATCCTTTTCCCAATACGGATACGTAAAAATCACATTTGTGATACAGTAAAACCTATCTGAAAGATCTGCACTCCTGTTAGAAATCATTTCTCCCGAAAACCGATTTTTCTAAGAACCAATGTAAATTATATCTGCATTTAAAGGACCACCCCTTTTCTCAACCACCGACAATCAGTTATTTTTTAAATCTTTATCCTTATCAAGAGACTAGATTTTTAAATTACGGGGCGGGTGATGTAAATGAAGCAACTTGCGAAAACCGGAAAGATCGTTTTTCTTCAACGATTGAAGGATTTGAAGCGAAAGACGCTTGAAGAGGTTGTTTTTCGAGCTATATGCCACCTAAATCCATGATGATAATGTCAGAACACTGTGCGGGGGGAAAATTCTGAAGGAACGGCTAACGGTGTTATTCTGTGTTAGTGCAGCAGGCAAAAAAGAAAACACAGATTTCACAAAAATGGTTGCATTGCCTTGGAAAGCAAACAAAAAAGTTTGGATGACGGAGTCAATTTTTGAAGAATGGTTGCTTAATTAAAAACCAAAGAAACCTTTGGTTGCTTAACCAAAGAATGTCGAACTGTGCTTTTGCACCTAACACAATCTCAAAATTACGACCCTTTGATCAACTTATCTAAACTTCCAAGTTAGGTTGTGGAAAACGTGTTCTCTACAATCTGTGATTGCACATGCGGATAAAGTTTCCATCAGACTTAGCCAAGAAAGTAACTGTAAGTGATGCTCTTTTATGGATCGCGACAGTCTGAGAAAAAATTCATAACACAACAGTCGTCAAGTGACGACAGAAATTGTTCGACAAATTTCCATGAGAAGTAAATTTTGCGTATTTAAAGGACATTTGTCATAATTCAGGTACTTTCAGGGTGGTTAGTTCGTAGTAATTTTTAAAGTTTGTATAGGATCTAGAACCAAGTAAATCTGTAATGATCAATAAACGAATCGGCACCTAAACAAGTACAGAGTACGAGAACGAGTACGAGTACGGAGTAAATGTACAAAACCTAAGAAAAATTGGTGTAGGTAATTCAACTTTTTTTATCACATCGTGACGTTTACTTTAAAAACATATGTATACATATGTATAACATATATATTATGTATGTATACCTACTTGTTATACGTACGTTATTTGCCAATGGGAAGCTTTATGTGCACAGCGGGATATAGTGTGTAACTTACATAAGTGCTTTATATTATACAATAATCACTTCCGTTCTTCTAAATAGTTATATTATTCGTTATTTTGTCTGTCTGACATTGAAATAACGACGACTGCCTCTGGGAACCGCCAGTGAAAGTGATCGCCAGATTGCGGATGTCGATAACTAGTGCAATGTAAAGGTCCATCGTGATCGCAATAGCTATTCGTGTAAATTTTGCATCCGCAAAGTATTTAAGTACATCCTTAAATTTTGATTGCGATAGCAAAAGTAATGAATATAATTTTATATATATATATATATGCCTTTTATTTTTTCTATTTATATTCGCTGTATCGTTTTGTTTGATTTTGTTTGAAAGTCGTCTTGTTTATCAACAGATACCTACATTGATTTGAAATATTAACTTTCGATATTATCCTTTTTTTTGGATGATCTTTAAAAATCCTAAATACATAGATTGATATTGATATTGATATTTCTTAATTTATCTCATTTTTAATATTTTTTTCAATGTGAATATAATAAAAAGCAGCAGATAGATATAAATGCTAATAATATTTTAATTTTATTAATATTATTTTTTATATAAATATTTTATAAGCGTAATAATAAAAATATATTAAATTCGTACCGTTTCGTCAATATAATATATAAGTAACTTACCTACGTTTAGTATTGTAGGTATTTAAAAAAATTGTAACCCGAGTGTTCTTTAGAAACAAGTCGTTTAGTTAAAATTGTTAATCATAGTTTCAAATTTCTGTTGAAAAATTGTAACACAAGTATTTTATAAATAGTAAAAATTAAGTAATAAATTATCCTTTCACTGGAATTCACCATATTATTTAAGCATTAATAAATTAAACAAGTTAGGTGGATTAAAACACCTGTAAAATTTCAACAACCGGATGCTTCATCGAGGAATATTATAAATTGTATTAAATTTCAGTTAAAGTTAAAAACGAAAAGATATACAGACGACGACTAAAATAATTACCATCATTCTTTTTCTATAAATTAATAAAAAGCATTTTCGTGTCGGTAGATTTGAAATTTTTGCTTGGCCGCTAAAGAGCGGCCATTTAAAGAAATGACTTTTTTACTATAATAATTATTTTAGAATTGTTAAAAGAATTTCTTTGGTTGTGTACTTAATTAATTAACCGTAAAACCTACGTAGAGTGACAACAGTGTGAACTGCTCAAAACGCACCTCGACTGCTTATAAATTACGAAGAATTGGTAGAACTAGAAAAACACTTTTAATTAATAATATTGTTGATTTATATTATGTTAATACGATAGAAATTAATCTATTTATTCAGAACATCTCAAATGAAAGAATACGACATCGATAAATAACTGACGTAATACCCGTGTAAAGTTACCTATTTACTGCGAGTACTAACGTAAGTATTGACTATAAAAGAAATAAGAAGGATTAGTAATTTTGTTAAAATTACTATGATTAAATTTCTTAAAAGTTAGGAATCGAATTTCAATTACTATTTGCCAACAAGGAGTTTCCCTAGGCACGCATTAAAGTGCCGTAATAGTATAACCACTCAATTATTGGTTCAATCAGATAAGCAAGTGAGATCAAAAATTTACAACATAATAATTAGTGAGCGGCATTGCTTGAAATTTACATAAAATCGTGTTGATCGTTATCACAATGTATCGGCATATCTCATTTTCGTGTTTACACTTACTTTAATTTGGGAGTCCTTGAAATATCATCATTACCTACGAAATAATCGTTAAAAAGGCGCTTTGTTATTTTTTTGAGAAAAAAAACCTATCTACTTATTTTTCAAAAATTAAAAAGTATAGCTCTGTAAAATTAGATTTTCACTATAGATAAATTATAAACAAGCAAGATTTTTGTGCGGACCTTCATTTTTATGTTTTGAACTAAACAGCAAAAATTGTTATAGAGGGCGAAAGAAGGTAAAATTCAGTTTTTCGCAATTATCTCGTAAACTATCAATTTTTCGAGAAAAAAAGGCGAGACTTTATTTCGTAGAATCGACCATTTCAAAGATATAGGCTAAATGAAGTATGAAAGAAAATGTGCATTCCACCATAACATAGTATAAGTGTATAAAAGGCAATGTGTTCCTTATAGGCTCTTAAGTACTTTGAGGATTTGTACCTCAACTTCAGTAGTTGAGGAGGAGAGAAACTAAGTGTTTCACAATTCCTTTAGATCGAAAACAATATCAATATTACATAATCTTCCGATTCATTAAAGTTTTTCTTAAATTTAGCTGATGACTGTAGCGCATAAACAGTTGACTGAACAAGATTTCATAAGGCAAATCATTATAATACATTGCATTATGAATTCTAAATTTCTCCGTATAGCAGATAACAAGCAAATAAACAATGCTAAATGTTAACAAGATTTTATTAACAACAATAGCACAAATATCATGTGCAATGTGGATTAGTCCTACAGGGAACGTCATATAAAAAATAAACGCGGCTAGTATTCAATCCCGCCGTGGAGTGGAAAGGAGTGCACTTTCTCTACAAACTACCGACATCGCCACTTAGTCACACGGTTTACTCGCAAACGATTAGTTATACGAAAAAAGGCAAAGAACATTTTCTATAACAAATTTTACGAGCTACAATTTCGATATTAACGTTTCTCTCGAAAAATTGACAGTTTTCAAAATAATTGTAAAAAAAACTGAATTTTACCTCTTTTCACCCTCTATAACAATTTTTGCGGACATGCTATCGAAGGGGACTTTTGAGGTTTAGTTCAAAACATAAAAATAAATTTTTACACAAAAATCTAGCTTGTTAATAATTTTGCCCTTTTAAGATCTAATTTTACTGGGCTAGTAGTCAAAAACTGACAAAAAGTTTTGATTCTTGAATACAAGCCGTAGTATAGAGATGGCAAATTAATATTACCTATTTTAATTTGGACACATCTATAATAATACATTCAGCGGCATAAAATTCGATCCATGCGTGTTATGCGTTTTAATAGTTTTTTTTTTATTATCCTGCAGTTTAATAGGCGCGTAAAACAAGTGCGATGTATGTAATTAAACAAACGGGTACCAACATTTTTATTGTTCCGACAACAAAAATATGGTAGGTAGGTAACATCTTTTAACAGTAGATAAAACAGCAAATAACATGTTTACATAAAATGTAAAAATAAACAATAAAACAAAGAATAAAGAGTTTAATAGCCTGTACCTAATAGATATCTTTCGCGACGCACCCTCAATAAACTAACGATTATCATTTTGATAAATTGCATCCTATTCTTTCACGTTAGTTTGCCTCTACAGGAATTCGCACTACGTTTCAGACATGTTCGACATGTGGATTTGGATCGGGGCTTCTTTTAGATCAAATCATGCTGTGGATTTCAACTTTATTCGGCAGTTATGAAAGTAGCAGCAAATCACACTTCGGTGCACCTGAAACCTGATATTATAGATTAATATATTCCTATTATATTAACCAATAAAAACGTCAATTAAAAAAAAATCGATCAAGAGGAATCTTTTATAGCGAGAAAACTGGCTAGTAAGAGGTGATAAAAAAATTTGATAAGACTGTACCTTGTTTTTATCGGAGTGCACATGAGTCAAACTAGAAACGTCATTAAAATATTAAATTGTAAGTGGAAAAACGAGTGCGATTCTAAATAAATGATTTTGTTATTGTGATTCGAACGGCGCGACGTAGTAGTGCAATCGTGCATCTTAAGCAATAGCTCCGGTGCGGCATTATCAGTTACGTTCAAAAATCATACTGTTTAATTTCTTGTCGGTGAGCGCAACAGTAGGTAGATTAAAATTCTAATTCGAACTTGTGGCTGTAAACTTTCTTGGCACGTAAACATAAAAAAGTTTGTCATCCCTGCCATAGTCGCTAATTTAATTAACGCATGTCTCTCTGACGACCCGACGACCGTCTGAAGCTTTAAGACATTGTAAAGGTAATGTCGGCCCTTAACACAAGCGCGTATACACGAACACGTGCTCACCGGAACGTGAGCTGCTTGATATGCCTTATAAGAGTTTTACTGTAAAAAATTCGAACTTGATTTTTATGCGATCCGAATGCCTAAGTGCACTGCACCTATGACTGCTATTTTTTAAAAGAGCTTCAAGTTGTCGTTAGTTTATGGTTTTATGACTTCCTTAGAAATTATAGTGCCGAAGAAATTTCAATTAATTTTTTATTTATCATTTCAAAATGTTACTTTATCTGTGAATGATTTGCCAAAGCACATAAATGAATAAATATCAAATAGGTAAATTAAATTTATTTTCAAAGATGGCAGCACTCGACCCTCAATGATTAATCGCCCCTATTGAAAAACCCTATATAAATAATTTTTCAAATTAAAAACGTAGCAGATCATCGTAAAAACGCAGGTCGTATGCCGTAATTTCGTCGAAAATGATTTGCTCGGACGATTTTATGTGTTTAAAGCAGAAACACTTATACTTATTAATATTTTTATTATTATTATTATTATTAAGTATTATATTAAACACTTATATTTAAATGCCTATGGCCTATTGAAGGATATTTATGATACAATTGTATTTCTCAATTTTCTAAATTAATACCAATTATGTAGGTATAATAGTTACCCAGATATACAGGGTGGTTTAGAAAAAGTGGTTAAAATTTTCCTTTCGTATATTTATATATAATAAAATTATTAGTACGGGTAAGTTTATTATAAGAATAAGTTTTGTTATGAAAAGTCGATAAATTGTTTTCTAAAATGTTATAGATAATTTTCACCACCGCGTGTCCCCAGTAAACTTAATGCAACCCTAAACGTTCGTGAGTAATTTTTGTTGTTATCAAAATTAAATAATGACCTGTCGCGATTTTTCTTCGCCCGATAATTATTTATTATTTATTTTTTAAATTCATTTCGCATTAAAGATGGGTAAAAAGTGTTAAGGTAAACCGGTATGCAAATAATTTGGTAAAAAAACATTGCGATTGTATTCTCTGTATATTGAATGACGTTTTACTCGCGAGAAACTACACTAATATTAATTGATTAATTAAGATATTTTGTCGTTAAATAACGGGTGTCCGAAAGGTCTTTCGGTTTTGGTTGGCTGTGGAACGATAAAAGCATATCTTGGTTTAAGTTAATTTAATTGTAGTTGAATTAATGAGACCGTTCATTTTCGTCATCGATGACGTTTACTTGGTAAGTCGTAATACCAATAGTGAAAAACCATTAAAGGAAGTCTTTTTGTGTTAAAATATGTCATTAAAGCATGTTGAATTGTAAGACCGTGATACATAATATTACAGTTATGAGTTTGATTGTTTATGTTGTCATAATTTTCCTGAAAACAACGAAAGTAGTTTGAAACTAGAGTTTTTTAATTCCTTAAGATATGTTTATGGAACTTGCGTGTCAAGCGTATTTACACGGTATATTTATTTATAAATCGACGAGCGTGTTTTACACGCTCTTGAATTATTGTGAAAATACACTGTTTTTAGGCGTTTAAAGAACTGTTTTTTAAGAACAAAAGCGTGTTTTTATTAAGGTGCTCGATTTAATAATAGAATTGAGTGAGTGCTGAACTATTGTAAACGTTCGGTGTGAAACATAACCTCAATATGTATCCATAGAATAGCAAACATAATATGAACCGTACCACATAAGTGCACCGTTTCGTTAAGGGGGCGACCGTTGCGTTTGTTGTCAATAGATGGCAGCAACTATAAAAATTAAGCATTATTTTATGAATGGATAACTTTTGAAAAACGTTAAAATTTTGATTTTAGCTTGAATTTTTACAAATGCAATACATTAATTTAGGGAATCACAAAATTTCATGTTGATCATAACTGTTTTTAAAAATTTATTGCTAATTAAAGTTTGAAAATAGAAGGTTTTTATTTTGAGTAATGTTTAACTTTTTCTATATGAGAACCTAAGTTATTTTATAAATGTTCTAATTTTAAAATATGATGTCGAAATGGAACTAAGAAAGTTTATTTCAATTTTAAAGTTTATTGTCAAGCTCTAGTTATTAGAAATATAAATAACGTTTTTCAAAAGTTATCCATTCATAAAATAATGCTTAATTTCTGTAGCTGCTGCCATCAATTGACAACAAACGCAGCGGTCGCCCTCTTAATCCAACTATACTATGACACGATTTAACTGTAAGCTAAAACATAACCTTATCTTTCTACAGTCAACCAAGACTGAAAGATTTTTTGGATAACCGTTGCTTATTTTTAGATACGTATTCAGCAATAAATGAATTCCACCACGGAAGAAATAGTTTGAGGATATCCGTTGGTAACGTCAGAATTTTTTTACTCTTACTATTGTTAATTAATTAATTAATATTCAATCTTAATAAAAACTGTGGCTAAGTTCAGGAACTAAACTGTTAAATTAACTTAAAATAGTAGTTCTGTTGCCAATTGAAAAAAAACTTCATCATAAACGACAGTGAAAATAAAATTAATAACTCACTTGTAATAATTTAGATTAATTAAGAAAAGAACTGTAAGATGTGACACGATAATTACCTAGCACATGTACAATATATTGCAATCTAATTTTTAAAAATTAATACTAGGTACCTACGTAAAAGGTTTTATATCTTAAGTAGCTTTCACATCGACAAGCGCTGTCAATTAATAAATTTGCTACTTTTTTCAGAAAAAGCGGCAACGCATCATTATACTTTATAGGTGCTGTATAGGGAAAGCGTTTCCAGCCTCGGTACGATTTAAAAAAACTATCTACAGTTGAAATGTGACATACTGAAAACTTTTTCATAGTCGCGGACAAGTCCGATTTGTTTTGTTTATAGGTCTAGCCTGTTGGACGTTTGTACACGGTCACTTTTAGAAGAAGTTTTATCTAACTATGTTTATAAATCGTGTGTGGTCTTTGTGCTGGCGCTGAAGGAGAAAAATTATAATTGATACAACTGTTAGAACTTAATCTAAAATAAATAATTCTTTACAATCATTAACAGCGAAGTTTATGTGTAAGTATAGAATGCCTTGAAAAATGATTTATACAGAAATAAAGTAAATAAATTGTACATACAAATGTAAAGCGGTACCTCCCTAATGGAAAATTGCCGATGTGTAATCTAGACTTGATGTTTTGATACCTTTTACCATTAAAACGAACACCACTAAAATAAAAACCGCATTAAAACGGTCGACTCTTGAATTCCACGAAATCGGACTTCAGTATTTATTGCCCTTAATTTTAATGGTCGCTATCTTTTTTATAATGCAATAATATGGGTTTTATCGGCAAGCTTTATATAGAAAACTGTTAAAATTATCAATTAAGAAGACTTACGATTAGGTTTTTAGATTATTTTGGTCAAAGATTCTGAAAATTATTGGGTAAATGGCGTTTCTAAGAAATATTAGGTACCTACCTATTTAACGTGTAGGTAAATGATTCATTTTGAACGAATACCTGCTTTAAATTCCTGTTATGTTGTAGTACTACTTATTATAGAAATAAAAAGTTCTGAACCTTGAATTTGAAAGTTCGTATTTCGAAAAGTACCTAACGAATTTCAACAACCTGTCTACCAAAGATTCTGTATAAGAATAATTTCATAATTTTCCAAAAAGGCGAAAAGACGTTTAGTTTTAAACGGAAAGTAACGATATTTACCGAATGGGACAATTCATCGCGGCCGTTTCATCGTCGGTCATTTCATCACCGATTATCTTAATACATATTGTATTATTATAAGTGCAATGAAAAAGTTAGTTTAGATGAGGTTAATTTAGGTTAGTTACCAATATTTTATCTAATGTTACATCGACGTAGTTTTGGCAGAAGGACGTAATCCACACTTTTTGCGAAAACGAGTTATTCTGATTATCTTACTTGTCTAGGGCAAAGACGTCGTCTGTTAAAATCTGATAACAATATTACGATTTTTCCACCAGAAAAATCGATTTGTATTTCGGCAAAACGTATACCTGCTTATAGCTGCGCGACAACACAAAATGTGCGCTCTTGTAAAATTGATTTTTTGTGGGTTACGTCCTTCTGCTAAAACGCCGTCGATTATGAATGTTAAAATGTAATTTTATTCAGTAAATTGCTGTAATTTATTTTTAATTGCATTAACGATTTCTGTTAAATACGAAAGAAATGATGATTATAAACCTAAAGTGACTTCTATTCAAGGCATTTTTAAAAGAAAGTGTCATAATTTTCTAATACTTTGTTAGAATGCTGTAACCTAGATTGCATACCCGCACAAAAAATAATGTGCATTAACGTTTCCCACGGACGCGGGTCATCTTAATTAGAAATGATTCAAGATAAAAACTTTCGTTCGTATCGTTATTGGAATAAGTATTTAAGATGTTCAGGGTTATGTTAAATTTTTTGCCTTTAATAAAAATTATCGTTATTACCATTAATATATGACATTGTGTCGTATATTTGATGCTTATACTTTATTTACAAAAACATAACAAATACGATATAATAAAGGGTACAAATAAGCAAATGCGATTTGAAATCGTATGAATCTTATATAAATTTTTTATTAAAGTGTCTGCTCTCGCGTCTTCAAGTAAAACATAATCGATGACAGTTATCATCCAAGAGTCTATATCATAAAGAAAGATCGAAGGCGCCAACGTATTAAAAAGATTTCTTTAGTAAAAGTTGTTTTCAAACAAATGTAGATCGTTTATTTTTTCGTATACGTTAATTTGCGATTTATTAAATAGGGAAGAATAAATAGATAGATAATATGTATATGAGGAAATAAAATAAATTTTAATATTTTCTGTAAATTGTTATTGTATCTAATAGAAATTGTGGTTTACGTTTAATGAAAAATAAGACCCAAATAAGCTGACATACTTACCTGGCATTAGTTTTTTCATGTTTGGAACATTTAACAACTTGTGAAATTTAAAAGTTTTAATTGTACATAAAAAGCATTTAATAATAATAATAGAAAGAATCATTGCGAATTCACCCCGTTTGAACGGTCCCCGATTTGGCGTTCCTCAGTTCAGCGGTTATGTATTTTTGTATAAACAATTAAACTTATTAGGTTAACAACTTACCGGAGACTTAAAACACTCTCGGCAGAGTTGTAAATACAATATCAGTTTAAATTCGACCTGAAGATTAAACTGTTTATCTATTGGTTTTTTGTCTATGGAATATATTATTCTATTTTAACACGCGATGTTTTTGAAATTATAAAAACCGATATATATTAAAATTGCCGAACGGTCAATAAATTTTAAAATAAATAAGTTTTAATAATATAAAATAAGCTGTAAGTACTATAACCATAATGCCCAACATCTTTTTTAAATCTGATATTTAATAGACATAGAAATATTAATGTAAAATATTAATTAAATATAATCATAACAGATATATGTATATCTATTATGGTGTGTAACTATTATTATTATATAAGGTTATACACCCTTTTCGGGGTACTGACCGCCTATTTGTAGGCTCTTCGGCTTTTTTATTTGTGATGAGCTACTCCACGTTGATTCCTATAGTCACTTCTACAGTTTGGTGTTTTCGCTGTCCTGGTTGTTTTCCTTAACTGTTCGTTGTTATCTTCTGGTGACCTTTCTGACACCGTGCGTTTCTGCTCTTCTTGATTTCCTGATATTTCTAAAATGTTCGTGTCCGTATTGTATATCATTGACTACCAGTTTATCATTTCTGTCCTTGCTGTCTAGCTTCCTTCATGATGGGCAGTAGGTATTTTCTTTTTTCTTGGACTGACTTTGTATAGTCATCATTTATCCAGATTTCTAACCCTTTTAAATTTTTAGTATGTTTATATATTTCTATCTTTTTGTCCCATGTTTTTAGTTTTATAAGTATTGATCTCTTCTTTCCTGGTCTAAACGTCCATCACTTCACTTTTGTGTTTTTGTCCAACTTTTCTTCGACGCTTGTCAGTTTTGCATTTATTTGCTTGAACATTTCTTTTATTTCGTCCATATTCTTATTCCTCTTAAATTTCGGCGTTCCGGGCACTGTTATGCCTAAAACCTGCTAAGTTCACTTTTACTCCGCTTTACTTCATATTAGATTTAATTGAATTCAATCCTGCCTTGCTTTACCATAGTAAACAGAATATATAAATATATATAAATTCAATTTATTCATCTATTTGTTTAATCTTCACCGTGCAAAAAGCCATAGGCCAGTCGATCCGTCGAACCTTGGTTTTTACCAGTGATTTTGTCGGAAAATGTACCACAATTTCACTTGCTACCACCACCGGCTCTGGGGGTGTAAGTATTATGTTGTTAAATATTCACCTCGTCGTGCGTCGTCGACCGATAACCGAAAACTTACGAGTAGACGAATTTTGGCAATTTTATAATCGCTATTAATTAAAAACCAATTACACTATTTTATCGCTCTTGTATGGATTATAAAGGAAAATTTATGTACTTTTTAATCGCAGCATTTATAATAGGGGTTTCCATTAAAAAAAAAGAATGTTATGACGTCATACGCAAAAAGATAAGATTAATTATTCAACTGGTAACTTCCAAAGATGCTTCTTTTTGTCTCATTTAACATACATTTTTTTTTTTTTTCAAAAAGCAAATAGTTTAATCGTGAGAGGCTTGGTTCCATACTTTTGTTCCACCCTGTATATAAAAGATAAACATAATGGGGATGTACCCATGTAGAATCAATAATTAAATTTTAGTTAATGTCAGTGAGGTTAGATTATTAATAAGTTATAAAATGCTTTTGACTTATTTCAGTAGTATAAACCTATAACACGAATAAATGGTTCCTAGCTGTATTTTTTTATTAAGTAACATCGAAATCACGTTTAGTTGATTGTAGGATATTAAAAAAAATAATAATATTCGGTTACTTTAATCGATTTAATTAATTTTTTATTAAATTCGCATAATAAACTTTAAATTAGTACATATTTTATTTTATAGTACGTACCTAATGACGAGTTTTCTAATGTGATCGTTTTGTTTTTGTTACGATGATCACTTGTTTGCCGATAAAAAAATGATGAACATCTTTGACGGATCTGATTGGGCGCCTCCTAACCTACAGGAATTTAACTTCACAAGTTATCCGATCGCTACTTTGTAATACATTATCTTTAATTTTAAAGCTTTTATTAGTAATTTGATTATTTAAACAGACCTTACACAAATGCAAATAAATGACAATTAATGTAGGTAATAGTCACACAGGCCAACATTTAAATTATTAATGTTGTATAAATAATTAAAATAAACAAATAAACATAAACTTAAGTAAGTGGGGTGAACAAGTGAAACATAATTTAAATACAGCTTTTATAATAGGCAATGCGCAATCAGGTTTTCCATTTATTTTCCAATAAATAAACTATGAACTTAAAGTCATGCACTTTATACCTACAAAATTCCTCTCGCTGTGCTGGAATAGATTAGAGCAAACGATAATTCCGAGCAATTGCCATAAATTCGCCGCCGTTATAGTCATTTACAGCTTTTTACTCGCTTATTTTTTTGTTATTGTAGGTGTACGTAGAAACCGATCGTACGTCTTTTATTCAGCAATTATTTTACATTCTGTTAATATTACACCTCGACAAAAGTTCGAGAAATTTGACCGTAAAAAAATATTACTTCCGATTACAGCGAATATTACAGTGATCCCAAAAATTTTTCCATCATTCTGTGCATCCTGGAAGTTTTGAAGTATGAGTGCGTCGAGGACCGTTTGAATCTTCTCGATCGTGTTAAAACGACACCCTTTCGACCGTAATTATACTGTCGGGAATAGAAATTAATCACGAGGGATAAGGCCCGGCGAATGGAGGAAATGCGAAAGCACCGTAATGTTTTTGGAAGTCAGGAATTGTCAAACAACGAACGATTTGTGAGCGGAGCGTTGTCGTGGTGGAGGAATCGATTGTTGTATTTCCACTTTCCTCTGGAGGTTTGCGCTGAATGCCCTTCGACGGCCGCTTCAAAGTCTAACAGTAAAATTGATCATTGACGGTTTCCTTGTGAACAATCCCATGAACGATCAACATGGACTTGACATGGCTGTGAACTTCATTAACTTTATTCGACTTCCAAGAGTGCCTTCATCCCCTGCTATACACCTGTACTTCCCTCTGTGATTTTTTCTATTTTCGAAAATAAAATTAAATGGATAAAAGGATGCCGTTTTAATAGGATTGAGTAGATCCTGGCAGAATCTCAAGCGATACATGAAATTATGGGGTAAACGTCGAGATCGCTGTATATATATATATATATATATATATATATATATATATATATATATATATATATATGCACAAGGGGACTACTTCGAAGGAGACTGTTGTGGAAACTAGGAATTACGGCACCTAAGTATTTTTGTTTTGTTTTACGGTTAAATCCCCGAACTTTTGGGTAGCACCACGTATATGACTTTAATCAAACGATAAAAATTAGTAATTTCCTTGGTCGATTTTATTTAATCGAATAACCCCATCGTACCTACTTATTATTCAGCTCTAATTTATTTCCAATATTGAACAGTTTACGAAAAAATGCTAGCAAGCGTTTCAAAACTTCAAAAGAAATGCGAACAACCTTTTACCGATTGTGACATTACGACGCGACGCACACGCGGAGTTAGTATTAAAATTATTGTGACAGAAACTAGTATAAATAATGGGAATGAATCCAAACTGACTTTAAAGCATCGGACTCCATTTACCGATGGCAAACTACCTGGTTTATTTATTAGTAAATGGCAATAATCCAGTCACCAATTAATTTGTCCACTAAAGCTAGTAATTGTGTATTTCCTGGTCTTTGAATTTTACTAGCGCACGCTTATCAGAAATGCGAACATAAAGTTGCAATGATCAATCAAGAATAAGAGGTAAAGTATGCGGAGATGGTTTAGCATATCGAGTTTTAGATAGACGCATAAATCGTTAGCGAAAAGGTAGTAGCGGCGGCGGCGTTAGGTGATTGAACTTGATACACTAATTATCGAGATCATTGTTTCGGTTGTGTTGATTTATATGAACGTCTACTACTTATTTTTTGATTGTGTAATGAATCAACAATTAGCGATTTAATAAAGATACATAATTGTGCGAGAAAAGTGTTAAATATGGAAACGTTTGTCACTCGATAGATACTAACAGTTACCAGCTAAAGAACTTTAGTGCAAGGCCAAATAATAATAATAATAAAAACTATAACGACTGCGTGGGCGCATTCAGTCGGGTTCGTCGCTGAAACAGCGAAAAGTAAGCGCTACGTTATAGCAGCTGCCTACAACTGAAGGACCTTAAGCTGTTGTGATAAACGCGTGGTACAACTGATAGTGTTAGTTATGGGTCCAATTGAATCGCTGTTTTAGCGCTAGGACAGCGCTTTCTCGGCTGAATTATTAAAAGAAAAAAAAGACATACATTCTAAAACACCCTCTACATGCTGATAAATAATTTGTGCTCACTAACTTACAACACCCTGTATATATTTTTAGCATTTACAAGGTTCTATAGAAAAAACTCTTCTTAATTTGATTTTCCTACTAGAGGCAGAGACACAGTTTATCATCAGTCAGTTGGGCAAATATCATCTTAATACAAATATAAAACAGATGTATAAGTAATCGAAACTTGTTGACTTTAGACGCTAAATTTCCTATGTAAAACATTGAACTTTTTCAACAGCTAGTCCTGCGCGGATTATAGTTTTTCGAAAATTGAAAGATTTTAAAACATTTGCGTGATTTTCACTTTTTTCGAAAAAAGAACTCTACAATTTCACAATCATTCACGTACTACCCACAATACTTAAATAACTGAGGAATAAAATCATCACTAAATTTCGAGAAATTTCCCGATTATTGCACATGCGTTTGATTATACTCGTGTAAGTGTGAGTTTACATCGATTTTGAAACATGCAGTTACAATTTTACAAAATATTCGCTTGAATATAATTATTGAAATTAAATGAAACGTTGAATTTTTGTAAAAGTTTAGCCTTAATAGAAATATTAATTTTTTGAAGTAATAATTATGTAAGTAAGTATTTAATATTCAAGTGATATTAAAAATAAAAACGATTCTTATCAAAACACATTACAAAAAACGAACACTTCAACGAAACCGAATTAATTCGATAGCACAGGATTAACGCGTAACACAGCGTATTGTCACATAGCAAGTAAACACGTGATAAACCCTTTTCTAGTCGACTATTTAAAGGCAGAGGTTCATTGCATAAAGTATCTCAAAAAATGAATCAATCGTCGCATTTCGAGGTTAAATACGTCGCATATTAATTTTATACATTCAAAATCCTTTTATTTTCGTTTTTACGTTTAGTTGGGAAAATACAAATATGTCGCGGTTTCATTAATTCAGTTTTCGGATACAATGTATCAAGAATTTGGGAGCTCGAAAAAAGTAATTTTTTTGGAAATTTACATCGACGTAATTTTTTGTTGCAAATATGCGTTTTACTTATTCTAAAAAAGATAATAAAAATTAAATGGATTTCGCTTAATTGAATCACTGCACTGGTTTAAATTAAATCAGCAGCTTAAATTGTTTCTATTAATCATTTCTATAGTGATTGACAGTTGGTCAAAGTTAACACGTTCACTGCGGCAGCAATTTGTTTGAAGCATTACGGGACAAACATCGTTGGTACCGAAGTAAATGTGTTAACTGACGATTGAAAGACAGATCTTCAAGGAATGTAAACCAAATCTATATCATTTAATGTAAAATTTTTAATTTAGTAAAACCGTGATTCTAATAAGCGGCGCCTACAGTAATTATAAACGTTAGCGATCCTGTATTAATTATGACTCTTGTCTAAAATCCATAAAATAAGTAGATAACATGTTTAAAAAATGTATATATTATTGATTATTATTAAACAGTAAGTAATCGAATTGAAAGAATGTAAATTAATTTTAAATTGTTGGGGTTCTTGTAAATGTAAATAACCGAATAAAAATTATAGCAGTGGTCTAAAGCTTAAAGTATGTACAGTCAAGTGTAAAATTAATGTCGCGCCGGGGAAAAATACACGGCACAGTAAACAAATCTACGAAAACTACTTACGACGAGCGAGACGAATTACAAATAACAAAATTAAGCTTTAAATATTTTAATCATAATTCGTTTCGTTGTGTCGTATGTGTCCGCGCGATGCTCGCAATATGCGACATTAATTTTGCACCCGACTGTACCTACCATTAATTTTGAAAGTGTTTTAATTTTTATTCTTCAAATTATACTTCCTGTATAACCTGAAGTAAAGAGATGTTAAAAATATCTTCATTAAGAGCCGTTATTGCAGAATTCAAATGTTTGAAAGTGATTTACGTCCAAAGTACTATCCAATGTGTCGCTTGCGACGAAACACCATAATATATATGTGTAGACGCATAAGGGCATTTTGTAAAATGACTGAAAACTTCCAGTCTTAGTTTCAATATATTATTGAAACTGTCGGCATTTTGCTAAATGCCCAGTATTTTTGCAAAAAGTCGGATATTCAATATGCCTGCGACATACAGGTACATAGGTCTAAGGTAATCTTCATTTTTATCAGTCATCAAATTTAACATTAAAATCCCTTCGTTTACGTCAAACCGAATGCAACGCGTCCGTTTTTAACGAGAAGAATTTTTTCTTTTCAAATAAGCATCTAATCGTGCCGAAGAAGCCGCATCAAGTTTTGCAACAGTGAATTTGATTTATCGAACGTTCGAAGATGAGAAGTTTCTTGCGGCTAAGTGACTCCGTTAAATTTATTTGAGTTAAAGTAATAGAGACGTGTTCTATGGGGTATCGATAGCTAATCAGTGGGATCGTGTTTATGTAAATTCCAGTTGCAGCACCGAGCGGTAATTATAAAGTTGTGCAGCAGCACTGGCCGCATTGTGTTATCTGATGAGAACCGGTAATTGACTCGGTATATTATAGAGCGAATAGGTGTGCACTAGTAAAAAGTTCTCGCCGTCGAGAGATAACGCAAAAAAAACCGACATAGTTTGTTATCTTGTTTGTCGCATATTTGCCCGGTAATCGGGGAAGTCTCTTGGTTAAAACTTATGCTACTTACGTTAACACAATTATAAATAAATAATTATGTAGGTATAGGCATCCTATTTTATTTAGGAAACGATTGCCCTCGGTTATCTATGCGGTGTTCAATTTACGGTTCCGCAATTACCGAATATAAAAACAGTGCACCATCAAGGATATTCAAAGAAGATCACGAGCAACCTTTACTGTATCATTTGTTCGTTTCCGTGATTTAACAATTGACTCGCCAAAGGCTTTTAACACCTATTACGTATCCTCAATGCCATCTGATATATTATTCCACCCAGTTTTAGCACTACAAGATTAATATCCAGATTAAACATCCTATCCTTGATCAAATGTTATGCATCAAGTGTTAAGTGGTATTATACGTCGTACTAGTTCTACCTATGTTGGAGTAAAGGTAATTGCGAGTATTACAACGCCATTAAATGTAATGCAATATGCGCTTACAGTCTATCTTCTTTGGGATACGCGAACATCACCGACGATCGTAATTAAATACCTTTTTTATTAACGCCAGTTTAATATTGTCCCTTAAACAAATCGAATTTTTTTCGAACAGCCCCGACTGGCAACCGTTAATGGAAGTTATAATATACGATATTTACGATACAGCGAATTCAGTGAGGTCAAGAAGTTTCGAACGATTGCTTTAGCTAGCCACGATTATAAATTTTGCATGCGTCTATTCATTCCACTTTTATGTGTTATTTTATTACGGCACTTTAGAATCGTCTTCGGCATTTACAAGTATAATTATGTTAAGAGTGCTTATTTGCGATAGTAAATTCCGCCATTAGAATCATATTACTTGTACAATATTGAGTATTGTTGTACTATGCGCAGGAATTGGCTTTTGCAGGTGTTCATGAGGGAACTAAAAATTTACGCCATTATCTTCATTACGGAATTTACTAAAGTAATTAGTATCGCCGCTTCTGTAGGACTGCTTATTAGCTTAGAATTTATGTTCGTATAATCGCTCTATATTTATTTGCAAGAAGCGCCGAACTCATTCTGTAGGCAATCTACAACCGCGCATGAATAAGATGGGAAATTCGATAATATTAATTACGTTTAACAGAACTAAAAGCGATTGTAAGGTTATTGACGAAAGAAACTGATATCGTAAACGAAATTAAATGACTAGTTATTTATGATTTTGTGGCCGTTATAAATCTGACGGGGTGTCAATGACCGGACACGAAATTCCCCAATTACAGCCAATATAATAGTCATATCAATTCAACAATATTATATGTCCTATAAATTATGTGCAAATTAATAAAAACGCTGTAAATACGTAATTGTATTTAAAAATGCCAATGAAAAAATTATGGAAGCTTTCACTCTATAAAAAATCGTACCTACTCCCCCCCCCCCTCAAAGTTGGTATTTAGTTTAAACATATTATGTGCCTATCACTATTTTTATTGTTGAGTAGATATTAAGCATCACACTTATTATAAAAAGTTCTACAGTACCTACATAATTGTATCTACTTTGATTAATTTACAAAAATGCAGGTCCACTTACATCAAAAAACATCACTGATAAACAAGATATGCGGGAAATTGCTATAAATGTTGGAATGTTGATACGATGGCATATATATTACACATAAAATATATTTTATAGTAAAAGTTTAAATTTTATGTGATCAACATGAAATAATACCTGGACACGGAATATTCGAATTTATAGTAAGGATGCATTCGATTTCGTTTCCCTTGCAACAATTCCAAAAATATACGAAAATTAAGTAAATTTACCAAAATATCTAGCGTTGAAAAAATAAATATAAACAACTGATTGATTATGTAAATTATTTGAAAGAGTCTTTTATTTGCATTTTTATTGAACAGAAAAAGATTTATATAATGGCTTATGATTATTAGTTTTGATACTTTGGCCGGTTTCCATTGGATATACTGGCAATACGATAACAATAGAAGACGTCGAATTGCTCGCTACGTATTTTGAACTACGCATTAAGGTTCAATAGACAACTACATGTTTTTCATAAAAGATATGAATTTTAATTAACAATAATAGTATTCATATTTTTGTAACTCTTTTATTTATTGCAATCAATATTCATATTTTAAAATGATAAAAAATATTTAAGTTAATTTTGTTTGCATGCAAGGTGTAATAAAACGGTGTGTGGATTTTTTTATTCCAGGGGAAAGCTAGTAATCCATATTAAATATTACTTATCTAAAACTTTTTAAATTCAGGATTTACAGAAAATAATTTAAATAATAATTAGGTACCTATTAAATGTAATGAAAATAAAAAAAACATCTCATTGTATTGTCTCTTACTTGCCGAAAGTGCTTGGTTTCTACAGGGTGGTCCATAAATAATAGGACACAGAGCAGCAGTGAATTCCTTACATTGAAATATTACGATTTAACGCAACTTACCTTAATCCAATAATTAATATTAACAGAAATACAAGGTGAAATAAAAACAGTATTGAAAATTGTTCAAAGTTATCGAAGTTAACATTACATTGTCGAATTTTTACTATTTTAAACTAGTTATAATACCAATAATCGCTTAAAGTTAAAAAAAAATTGATTGGTTGATTGCATCGAACAGTTTAACAGTGGTGGTCTCAAGAATTGTAAATTTTGGCGGAATTCGACAAGTATATCTTTTTTATCTAAAAATGATTGACAACAACTTCTGATTGTTTTATTTTCTAAAAGAATACAAAAGTTAAGACTATTTTAATGGATACACTTAGTGTAGGGTACACGGCGCCCTCTGGAGGTTAGACAAAAATTGAGAATAAATTGTCATGTCCCATCTCAAGCAACCCCCTTTCACCAATTTTCTTAAGGGCATTTTAAAAATTCTTCAAATTGTGGAGAAAAATTAATTAATAAAATTTTGACTTTAACAACTACGTATCTCTGTTAATATCAATATTATTGGACTAATATTTTGATGTAGGGAATTCATTGTTTCTCTGTGTCTCATTACTTATGGACCACTCTGTATAATATATTTTTTATATGATTTTTTCTTTCATTTGTCTTTTTTTAATTCTTTTACCTAAATGTAATATTCTGATGTAAGTTATTAATTTAATTTAAAAGGTCATTTAATTGTTGTTTTGATTCTATAAAATAAAAAATATCAACATATCTATTTAATTCAAAATAAAATATGATTAGAGTTAAGTAGTTAACGTTTCCTTACTATTTTCTATAATTTATAATTTAATTTACCCGTTTGAAACCGCCTGAAAAGAGTACTTTTTTAAAACGTCACCCCAAATCATTTTATAATAATTTTAAAATATGTTTTAAATTTTAATAGATTCTGCGTAATACTTATGTATTCACGGCGAATAAATTGTGTATTCAGATAAAAGAATCGCGTTCTTTACTTACAATTAGTTAAAATTTCGATTTATTTAAGGGCAAGTTTTTCAGTCGTCGGTTATCGTTAACCGTTGGGCAATTGCTATAGAAATGATTATTGAAACAAGAGTTTCTTTGGTTGGATTGGCTGAATGTAAGAGTTAATCAGCGATTGAAAAATCGACCCCAACTGTAATTATTTCAGATATATAATACAATATAAATAATAAAATTAAGTAAGTAAAAATAGACGTTTTATAAATATATATATATATATATATATATATATATATATACGTATAAAAATAAAAAATTATTTAAACGTCGACAAAAATTTACGGTCCTGCTAATTATTATTTAACTTGTCTAAGTACATGTTTAGTCAGATTTCTTTGGAAATTACGTTTCCTGTTAAACAAAATAATTTCACCCTTAGCTGGAGATTGGTCTTATTTTAAACAATAAGAGAATTTAAAAATTAAAGAATTTAGTGAAAGCGAATTAAAATAAAATTTTATTTTATTTAAAATAAAACAGAAAACATTACTATTGGTTGTGATAGTACATACTTACTTTTATTTTATTTTTTATTTTTTATTTTTTATTTTTATTTTATTTTATATTTTACTTTTATTTTACTGTATAAAGAATATGATTTACATGTATAATCAAATAATATTTTTATTACGTTGCTAGCCATCAGTTAAATGAAGTATCCTGTTTATGTTTAAAAGTGTCCTAAAAGCAATTTCAATTTACCTAAGAACTTATATTGAAACAAAACAAGCAAATTTTCAATCGTGAAACAATTAAACTTTTACTCTACTCAGATAATTACCTAGATAACTTGTATTTAAATAAAATAGATACCTATAGTTTTAAAGTAAAATAAAAATAGAAAGACGAGCGTAATCGGGATTATAAAGTGAAGTGCAAACAATGAAAGTTATTTCGATACAACCGTTGAGTAACTAATTAAGCAATTCCTTGTGATTGGAATTTTAAGTAGATGTTATAGAGATATATAATCGATACCAAAGATGGACTTTACATAACTGAATAAAACATCGCAACTGCGATTTAATTACATCAAATTATTTTTCTGATTCGACAAAGTCGACCGCGTTAAAGCTGAGAAAAATGAATTTGAATTAATTTATACGCAATTGCAATCTAAAATAATTAGAAGAAAATCTGTTATTCGTGGTATCGGTGGTGAATAATTAAATTCACGATCGCAACCTTTCGAGTAGTACCTATTCTCGCTTCGACGGTACTATTATACTAACTTTCGAGTAACTTGAGTCAAATTATTTATGTCGCACATTATTAACAGTAACGTATTGGTTGTAAAAGTTAATAGCCTGTGGTGATAGCGTGGTTACCGAAGATTAAAAAGAGGCTGAAAACGGGGCAACGAAGATTGATATAAAAATAAAATAAAAATCAAGTTTGATAAAATATAGAATTTTAATAAGTCTGCGTCATTAGATAAAATAAATCAAATCGAACTGGTAAACTGTCCACAAACTAATTTAAAAATATTCGGATTTCCTTAAATAATTTTAATATTAGATACGTAGATATCATTAATATATTTTAATTTACAATAAAAAGTATAACGAGTAGGTAGTTAATTTTCGTACTTATTACAAATTATAGTAATTTAAGTTCGATTTTACAAGACAAAAAAATTGTCAAGGGTTAAAAATCATAATCGATATCAAACTTAAGAAGCTTAAGGAAGTAAAGTTATAATTTTATGACGTTTATCGCGAGCCTATTTAAGAAATTATTTCAAAGACTAATTGGAAAATATAAAATGCTTGTAATGGTTGCAGCTGTTAAAGTTATTAATATAGATATTTGGCAAAAAAAAAGCCATAGGATTTAACGGAAAATACAAACTAGTTCAAAATGTGCATAAGTTTAGAGCTAATGAAGTTTACAAAATTTAGCTTTAATCTTTTAATAGTATTATTGGAATGCAGACTTAATTATCGCATTACAATTACGATAAAGTCATGCAAAATTTTTACGGAAATAATCCGATAGTTTAATTTTTCTCACAGCAGGATATTGGATGATTCACGCACGTGAAATTTTAGTCTGTAGTAACAATTTTAAAAGTGGAACTCGCCAGAATTTCTTTTCAAATTAAAACTTTTCGGTGTGAAATACATAATCATCTTTAGCTAAATTCAAATACATAGTAGATAATATTTGTCTAAATATGGGTACGAAAAATCAAAATATAATTTAATTAAATTTTGATAACCTGATTTTTTTTTAAATTGTTGAAATTTTAATTTTTTATGTTTTAAATTCTGCAACTTTTCTCCCAGTAGTAAATCAATTATAAAATAATAGCATTAATCACCGGCGCACCGAGAGTGGTTTTGGGGGTTGTAACCCCCAGTAAGAGTAACGTAAATTTAAAAAATAAACGTTTGATTTTTATAAAATCTGTTTCCTCAGAAATTCTTCTTTAACCCCCACCCAAGTCAATTTCTGGGTGCACTACACACAACACAAAAACTGAGTTTGATGACTTATAAAAGGTAAATTAATGTCAGTGAAAATATTTTTTTGGACGACGTATTTCTTTTGTTTTGTAATTTATTTACTATTTATTAAATAAGCTCTCCCCATTGTTAGATTGGCAGCAATGGATTCTCCAAACATTTCAGAATAAAAAAGGTACTCACGTTTAATTTCGATAAAATGGATCGTATTCCAGAAAATCACAAATAATATCTGAAATTACTCCGCTTCTCTTATTATTCGTGCATGGTTTTCTGAATGTGGTTCATTTTATCGAAATTAAACAAGAGTACCTTTTTTATCGTGAAATGTTTGGAGAATCCGAAAATGTCCTTAAAAATTAAAAAAACTTAAATCATTGAAAAATGTTAAGGCTAGAAATGTTCAGGGTAGTGCTCGTCTGAGGTGATATCAAAAAAACTATTGCACAGTTATAAAGATCTTTATCTACTAAAAAAATTGATTTTTTTTCAACTTTGGGGGTGGATATCTCAACAGAGGAAAAAAAATTATAGGAACTTGTCGGATAATTTTAATGTGGTTTATACGGTCCCGTAAGATTTGTCATCATTTCCTGGTCACCCCGTATATAGATCTTGTCATAAAATCTATACTTATTGAACTACGACCGTGTCACTGAGTCTTAAGCTATGTCCTTTGCGACATTAGTTTGCGCAATCGTATTTGGGATACAATCTTTTTCTTTTAATTGTATTAGCAGCACGATAACTGACAACGTAAACAATTTTTAATTGAAATGTCATAGCCAATATATTCTGCAATACCATAAAGTGTGGATGAACGAGAGAATAAAAATTGCTGTTTATGGACCGAGCGCATACATTATATGTTATGCAACAAATGTAGGCGTCATACCGAAATTATACTCTGTAAAAATACTGTTTAGAGGCGAAAAAATATTACCAGTGATAAATAAATTTTATTGCTGCTTAATCTTTATAACTTGCAACCTTTAACCTCTACTAGGTGATCTTACTTAACTATAGTTGCCTTTCTAGCAATGAGATAACGGTCAGGTATTTATCAATAAATCATTTTTGGTATTTGCCATTCAATTGAATACACATACATAATATTCTCGATTTAGTATAAATCTTCCTATAGAAATCTATTCGAAACGTGCGAAAATACTACGCTGGGAGGCGCAGAATCATAATTAACTAAAGAAACCTTAATCTTTTTTGGTGCGAGTAAAATAGCTTAAATACATTAGTAAACATCGATCGTATTTAACGTAAATAGGTAATTGAAATTAAATAGACAAGTACTATATTAATTAGTATATAGTACTATTTAACGATACAAATTTTTAATATTAGTCCAGCTAGAGATTACATAAAAAAATCTAGCGACAAAAAAAAACGCAATAAAAGTTTCACTTTTATTCTGCTTTATGAGTACAGGATTTAAATACACATGGGTGTAGAAGCGATGCAATCTATGGTAAATCACACGGATTTCAGTAAGTAAATCTTCCAAGTTAAGTATCTTTTTACTGCCTTACCAAAGATAGACAATAACGTAATTTGTATGAGAATCACCAAGAAGAATTGCAGCTGTTAATCCAGTTACCGCTTTAACAGAATTAACACCCATCTGAATGATAGAATAACTTATCTGGTAAAATACCTAACTAGATTTATACAACAAATACAAGAGATTTATATTTATTAAGCCCCAATTTCATAATAAAACTAAAGTCAGTGTTATTACTATGACAGCACGTTGTTGTAACAATGATTTAAAATCCCTTTAGATTTAAAGGGAACTAACCCTAAATAAGTTTTAAGTATTTATTATAAGTTATTAAAGCAGGGGAGTCGTCGCGTCTTACACTAGGGGGCCGAGCGCTTGCCTAATAAAAGAACGGTACTTGGGGGCTCGAACCTCCTGAAACCATGTTTGTTTGAGAATGTCTTACTAATTCTAACAAATTAGTAAAATTACCAGCTAAAGAGCTGAAGTTCAAGGCCAAATGATAATTAAAAAAAAATTCAAGAAGGCATTTCATTAAAAATCAAACAAATTAAAACCAATCTGGAACGATATTTTTATATAAATAGTCCAAGTCACGTTAGCATTCGTTTGCGGAAAAATTCCCCCCAAGGCTGGATTTTTGTATACGGCTAAATATTGTTAAATAATCTATCAAAAACCCCCATCGATATCGCGTGTGCAAAATTTTACGGGGGGGGGACTGACAGTTTTTTGAAAATATCTCGCAAAATGTTGATTTTTCTGCAAAATTGGCTCAGACGTAATTTGTAGCTTATAAAATTTCCTACGGAATAGGTAAAATAAAATTTTGACAGATGCCGGCCATTCGTTTGTTTGCGTATGTGTGATTCTTTATAGAGAAACAGTATTCAGAGAAACAGTTTTCAGTGTTATATATTTTTTATAATGTTATCTATTAATATAGAGTCAAAGTTCTCTAAATCGAATCGTGCGACTTCAAGTTACAAAGATTCAATAGAAATTATTCAATAATGACCAAATAAGTATTTATTGTGAAATATGTACCTATATTGACAAATACATAAACATATTTCTTGTTTTATGATTTATCATATAATAATATCATATACCCCTTTAATTGTAAAATAGAAAATTTCAACCGCAATCGACTTGCGGAAATAAATATTGTAAATGTCAAACAAAAATGTTCGAGTTACAGAGCCTTCGACTTACAAAACGCGACTTATTAGAGATTATTATTTTATTTTAAATATTGTGCTAATGCCAATGATCAATGAATTAATTCGAGTTAAGGAGAAATCCGAGTTATAGAGATGCCGACTTAGAAATAGTTGACTGGATTTTTTTTATTGGACAACAATATGTTGGTGCGCCATTTTGGAATCGCCCTGTACACTGTTTCCATTGTCAGAACCGTGAGGTGTCTTTATATACTTACTTGACAAAGTATTTTCATAAACTGTTGGGAGTTATGAAGTTAAATTTCGCATCATTTGTGTGATAAATCAACATTTCCGACGTGAATAAATTGTTATGTACAATTAACAACTTATTGAGCAGATTATTATGTAGACAAGAAGTACAATTTCTCATGAAACAAATTATTAACAATATATTACGTATGTTGGTGTAGGTACGGTAAAGCAATAAAACAAACCGAACATTAGTAAAAGAAATAAGAGCAGCGGAATCAATTTATTTCCATGTATGAGAAAAGAAACAGATAAATAATGGTCTCGTTGGCGTAAATGGACGCTAAGTGTCTAGAAAGGAAATAAAAATTAAATTTATAGATTCGCCGATGTTGACAAATAGGATTAAATTATATCGGGATACGCTCGCTAATTTTTTTTTACAGGTACAATCCCGCTATCGTTTTTTGCTAAGTTTTGCTCGGAACTTATTTAAGTATCGAATAGATAAATTACACCCGTCACGTGTATTATAATTATTAAGTGTTGGCTGTCGGAGGAGAGGCTTTAATTATTATTAGAGACAACTACGCGTGCACTTATATGTTGCGACACCTTTATTGGTACGCAGAACTAGATCATCTGCAATTTGTACTGTTAAAGTTCTACAAATAAGGTAGAATAACACAGGTGTTAAAATTACTGCAGCCGACTTACGTTTTAGAAACAAGGAAGTGAACTAAATAATGAAAGATGCGCAGGCAAGACCATATGCTTACGTCTGCTTCAAGGCAATAAATAAAACTACTGTAGGTTGTTACACTGATTACACTTAATATACCTTTTTGCTTTCAATTTACTGGAAATGAAGCAATGGAGCAATTTTTTTTTACATTTAAGCCACGTAACGTTTGCTGATTACTTGTAATATTTTTAATCATGAGAGCAAGTAGGTTTTTAAGAATGTCTCAATAAAATTACGATTCCTTTTTGTTTTAGTTTTTTGATGGTAAATTTATATTTTAGACTTTGTTATATTAAAGTTAGGCATACTCGACATCGATTTAGATTGTTGAATGCAGTTCAACGCACAAGAACGACACTTTAAAGCAGTGAAAAAGAGAAGAGCTCGCGTGACATATGAATGACTCTAACACTATCAGTTGATAGCATAAGAAAAGTAAAGATACTGAAAACCGAGAGGCTGCACCTCAATACACGTAACTGTCACTCGTATGTATGTATAATGCGCTTTAAGTTTATCTAAACTGAAATATAGGCAAAGTTAACTGTTTATTTTTCCTTTAACATTTATTAAAATGAGAGATTTTTAATTTTCAAAATAATAATGGGTATATCTATATGTTAATGTTAATGTTACTAATTATTGATGTTTCTAAATTTCGAGTATTTTCGTTTAATTATAGTGTCGGTAGGCAAAAAAAAAGTACAGTAAAACTTCTTTTATGCGAACACCTTATATTACGGAACACAACGGAGATTTTGAGCATTCGAGAGGATTTGATTAATCTGCATTTTCTGTACAATTTTCAAGAAAAATATGTTTTTTTTTTGGTTAATAATAATAATAATGAGTCGAGTTCGAGGGAGTTAAATCGACAAAAATATCGGTAAATGATACCGTGCGATTCGGTCTACCTGTCCCAAGCTAATAACTCAACATATTTTAGAGATACAAAGATGAATAATTGCATATGTTTTAAATAAAAAATTTATTTTCTTCAGTTTTATGAACCATTATATTACTTCGGGTTTCACCGGATTTGAAGTCAATTTTACTATTTTAAATAGAACGGCTATGTACCGGATGTCAACGAAATAACTGTTACATTTCACTTAGACAATCTTTATTCTTGATGTTGAAATAGGTGTCGGTCTGAATTGTTTTGTGACAACGGTGCCGTTTTGACTGTTGAAGAATTACCATTACAATTCCGGTTGCGCCGGAAATGACCTCAACTTTCGATGTTTAAATCGAACGCCCTGAATATTTTGACTATTTGAAATGCCCCCCATCGATTTTTTAGTACAAATACATTATTTTGAAAAGTTTTTATAGCCCACTTGATTTTTTTAGACAATTTTATTTGTGCATCTTAAATGATCGGCGTGATTTTAGTCGGACCGATAAAACCACCAGGTTGGAAGCCGCCCAGCAAAGACATTTGGAAAGTGGAATGTTTAAGTTTCGATTTAACGTTAAATTTAATCTTTAACTCGGTGGTGTAAATGTTAAACCCCAAAGAGCGGCGACCCCCCCCCTCTCGCTAGTGTATAACCCAACAAGATATGCCATGGATGACAAACTTAACTTCCCTTTTATCTACCGATGATCGACTTTTACTATGAAACTAAAAATTTTTCTAATTCGATGGGTAGCCGGACTAATAGATTTGCTTGATTTTGTCTAAATATCTAGGTACGTACGTCTAATATTTATTCTATAAATTAAGTCTACCTCATATATCTAAAATTACCTATTTATCTCTAGGCAATGTATATAGTCGTTTCATATTTTATCATATGCGCTTAAATCATGACGCATCTTATGCTGTACATCATATGTACTTGTTCAATGAAAATTATGAATAAATTGAGCGTTTTCTGTAATGTATATCTGTAATGTAAAAACGTGAATAAATTAAAAAAGAAATGACTGATTTATAACAAAAGAATGCCGCCAAAGACATGCTGCGTCTAAAAGAATACTAAAGACAATTAAACTGATTTATGAGCAAACCTCCTGCTTTTGTAACAAATACTTGGACCGTAATGAAGCTCGTCCAGTTTCTTTACGCGTTAACGCAAGAGTCCCATGTTCTATAGTTGAGAGTTTGTTCTTAATTAACGATTTGTATCTATGTTTAAGGATAATATTCCTTGTAAGGATATCGCGTTGCAGTAAAATAGCCAAAGGTATAATTTTAAATAACATAAATGTCAGTAGCTGGCTAATATGATCTATGGGCAATCGTAAATATTTGAGTTTTTCACTCGATCAACGCGAAAAGTTCGAATTCCCACAAAATCTCTACGTAATATAGTACATCCTTATCGCCGTCTTTATTCGAGATACTTTCGTCGATATCTCAAAAACGCATAAAATATGAGGTTTGTTTTCCAGTAGTTTGCTTCGTGCTGTGAGAAACTCGAATATATAAACGAAGCTTATCGGTGGAAGTGAATTATGCTCGTCCGCGTTTAGCAACGCTCGATATCTCTATGAAGATTTAAAGCAGTACATGTCACATGATTTTGTATTACTACGTTTACATATATCCAGAGATCAAACGAGATGCGTACAAGAGTTACGTTCTGCACGTAAGGCCGATCTAAATTCAAGACGAGCTTTCGGTCCACCGATGATAATTGTAAAACGCTACTAGCTGGAAACCGAAAGCTATAAATAAAAGGTTAGAAGAGAAAACTCGAAATTTAGTAACAATTACTTATAATCTTACTAAATGCATTCGATTTATAAGGTAGAAAGTGTACAATTTCCAATAATTTGCAGCTAGTTCGTTGCTTACTCAAGTTTTCTCACACCTTCTAACGCATCTAGCACGTAGCAGTGTGACCTATGATTATACTATTCCGAACCTTCCTAGAGGGCATCTCACTCGTTACGTTCGTAATACGAAGATAAATTAAATTAGGTTTGATTTATCGATGGAATTATCAATTTCGTGAATTCGTTATTTCTGCGGATCAATTTATAAACGGACGTTAGTTAATTTTGAAAAATTAAGCTTAACAAGTTCTAATTAAAATTTTTCCAATGGATTTACATTATTTTATACTTGAGAATGACAAATATCTTGTCGATTTGTAATAATAAAACGGTTATTTTTAAATTTATTAACAATGTTAGACGTGCTTATTTATTCTATTTTATCGCTTTGCCAAGCGCCATTCCTTCATTTTTATGCAACAACGAAATTTGGATTTACAACATCGGAATGTTAACAATTCTTAATGTGTTTATGAAAAATTATGTAATGAGTTGTAAAAGTCTTATTAAAATTCCGTACCTACACCTGCGTTTTTTATGTGACTGATATAAATATAACAGTAATTTTACGAGTGGATTGTATGCAGATTAAGCTTTACTTGTTTGCTGAAAGGAATGCGTAGCAGTACCGGTATAAGTTCTTATTATCTAACTATAAGGTATTGTATTGGAAAAGCACGTAAAGACTGGCTCGCAAATTCTTCTTCTTCATCAATAAACATAATCTCACCGGAGGCACGCATAAATATCTCGAGAGCAAAATAAAATATTAGGATAATCGGAGCCTTAAACCGTAACGTTTACAAGAAAAATTATTACGAATAAATGAATCAACACCTAACATAATAGTAGCACGATATTGGGACTACTGGAAAATTTACAAGTACGAACGGTAAACTGGCATTTTTTTAATGCGCATCAGATAACGTTACACCTTTACACGATTATTAAATTGATAACGTGAGAATTGCTAGTTTCTGGCGGAATTAACAAAGATGATCTTAATTAATCGAGTCAATCGATATTTCGATAGTTTTATTACTTGACAAATAACAGTTTTAACACTTCCATTTACAAACGCTCAATGAATAATTGTTCCAATTAATTTTATTAAAAACATCATTAGTTTGTTTCAGTAAAAGGTATCTCAAGTATTTTCTATAATAGATCAAATTACTTTAACAACTCTAATCTAATATCGAATCAGTTTACAAAATTCCTGTGAAAACTGTCCAATTTGTTTGTTTTTTTTTTCGTCGAAAACGGATTTGTATTCATGCCTTTACTTACTCGAAAGCATCAGGTGTAGGTTAAATAATGTAATGGATTATTTTAAACATACCTAAACTTTTGAAAAAAAAAAACGTCGAAAATATTTTAATATATACATAAACAAGGATTTGAGAACCAAGCAAAATAACGTTACGCTAATTAGAATTTGCATATTTGATTGGCTCGAGATGTAAATGATTTTTTTTCAGTTCTCGCGCATTATCCTGAGCAATAAATATGTGTTGTATTACTGATCCCAATTTCTAAACAAATGGTTTAATACGGTAACTAAATACGTTTGAAATGGAAAATTTACCTGTTAACTTTTTTGCGTTATACAATGACTAAACGTAAAACTGTAATTATAACATTTAATTGACCTATGCGGATTAACGAGATACGCAAATTTTTAAATTTAATAAGATTAACAAGTGTTTACGCGAATCGAAATACGTAGAAAACAAACAATAATTAATTTAAATAGATTATTAGGCGAAAGCAGTTTCCGAGACATATTTGATTTTTCAAAATTAAATTATGGTGCAAATTAGTTTTTATTCAAGCAGTACTTAAATTTCAACTTAAAATTTTTTAGACTTTTTCACCTATTCATTCTATCCGGGGATAGACTGTACTTTTTCGTCGACCACAAGTGTTTATTAAGCGATCCGCGATCGAGCGGATGCTCAAATTTTGACGTTTAACATTTGACACTTAAAAAGCGACCTCTATTTAGTAATAAAGCTTTACGTTTGTGCGTAAAGACATCGCGTGACAGGCGAAAAGGCGTTTGATTGGTTGAGTAGCCTGCGAAATGATTGCACACGAACTCCAACGTTCATAATTGGCTAACTAGTTTCTTTACGCACGATCGTTTTATTTGTTTGTAATGTACAACTTTCGGTAATATTTAATGGTGTAAATTTATTGGACAGTTTTAAAGGCCTTAATTTATTTCGTAAGTATATAAAAAATTATGAAATTCCAACGAAAAATAAAAATGTTATTGAAAAAATTGATTTTCATTTTTCACTTTGGGGTGCGAATATATCAACAGGGGGAATGCCGGCGCCGTAAGAAAAATGTTGTAGAAACTTATGGCGTTATTTTGACGTAGTTTATATACGCTCTCGAGAAATTCGCCAACCATTTCCTGGTCACCCTGTAAATGTCGATATTAATTATACATTTTCAGCCACCTAACTGTGCGTGTAAAATTCATATCCTAGTTTATTAAATGAATCTAATGTGAGGTTTTCAAATTAATGTTATTTTGATTAATGTATGAATGGTTGCCTAAGCACGTAATTATCTATATGTTGTAGCTTTATTTCAAAAAATTTTTTTTCAATTTTTTAAATTTAAGACTAATTGTAAGAAAGTCTTGAATAGTATCCGTTGTAATGTTCTATTATGAACAGTTAACTTTAGACCAGGTATCTAATAGATTTTAAAACTGTTTAATCGGTATTTAAATAATTGAAAATATACGATTTAATTAATTGAATTAAAAATCATGTTTCGTAGGTCATTCTCGCATTTAACACTCTGTACAAAGTGAAACAATTTTAAAATACCTATGCAAAATTTGTAAAAAAATCTTTTTTTAGTAGGTACCTACGTAACGATTGTTAATTTTATTTTTATAGTTTTGATTGAAACTAAACGTTTAACATATGTATTTTTTGGCGATTCAGGAGCCTATTCCATAAGGAATGGCTATGTTAATTTTGAAGAACCGTTAAAAAACGAACAACCAATCACGGTCGAAATGTTTGCACGTTTCTATGGTGACTTTAACGTGCCTTTAAAATTAACAGATTTCTTACGGAACAGACCCCATAAGCTGTTAAGTAAATAAATTAGGATTATTCCATGTTTATTTGGTTTTAGTAACACTTAGGTTTCAAAACTAATTTGTAGGCAATAAATTTTTTTTGCTTCTTATTGAAATATATGAATATAATTATAATAAACAATATAAATCCCAGCAAGTTCCTGAAAATAATGAAAAGATAAAACGAATTGAAAAATTAAGATACCTACACGTTACCAAAAACGTTCGATATAGTTCGACGTTATTCATAGATAATATGTATTTGTGTAAATTGCATTGTTATGCAATAGTTTTGCAAGAAGGTAATGATCACGATAACGTACTATTAAAATCAAATCAAGCAACTCGGCAAGGCCGTAGAAGCATCCTGATCGTCTAATTTATCATTAAGTGATATGTTTATATCTGATACGAAGGACTGACATATAAAGCTACAAAATTATTATTAAAATAATTAACTTTAAGCGACGTTGATATTAATCTTGCTTAAGAGAAGGCACTATTGTGGGTTTATAAAATTGGGGACATTATTATGTCGAAATAGCATTCGTTTCTGCGACGATATTATAATCTATTCAACCTTAATTTATTGTTAAACTCATGATCAAGACGTAACATAACATTATGTAGCCAAAAAAAAGTTTACTTTAAATGTAAAGCAAATCCGTTTGATTTCCGTCTTAAAACATCTCATTATAAATGTTTTCAAGACATCACTTTGCCTGTTCCACGTTTGATTATAGTGCGTTTAGTGTTTAATTACAATTATTATCAGAGTCCGAGGTTATTAGAGCAAGTTAGCAAGAAACGTTTTTGTTAAAAATACCACCTTTGCGTTATTTAAGAAGAACCCCAGGATAATAAAAAATTGTTTTTGTATATTGGTTTTTCGTTCGGCAATTAGGTGCTCGGTTAAAGTGAAAATTTGTAGGTACATTGTTCATTTCAAGGTTTATGTAATTAAAATATTTTTACTTCGCTTTTGTTTTTATAAAATGATGCTGTAATTGCCAAAAAAATTTAACCTGTCGGTATACTTTTTAATACAATCTTTTTTATTTTGAGTATTTCTATTGTTCTGTTTGATGCAGTTTAATTGTTAACAAATAACTTTTAGTATAATTAATACAATTTTGAAACTGTCGTTGATGTTGTTTTAAACGATTTCGTCTGTACTTTACAAAATATAAACAAAATTATACTCATTTTATGATTTATGATTTTTGTGATTTTATGAGACGTGTTATAAGATACGTTAATCAAAATTTCCAATAAAATTAATGATTTTCTGATGCTACTAAAGGAAGAGTAGATTATTTAGGAAAATTTAACTGTAAGAAAGATTTTTTTTTAATAAAACACGACTTAGGGTCGGTTGCGGCAAACTAAATTAAACGACGAATTAACTAATCCAAGATTTAAATCGATTAATAATTATTTCCTATTGATCAAAAACTGTTGTTAGTACCATGACCACAACAACTTAATCCTAAATTAAATTATTTATTTATTTGGTGGATTATATTATAAAATTATGTGTAAATTTTATATTTAACGAGCAGCGATATTCATTTTATTGACTTTTTTTTTAAATTCCAATAAAATGAAATAAAACGTCCGATGACATAATAGGAATAATTTTAATAAATTTTATATTTCCAAAAGTTTTAATAATGTTCAACACATTCGCGCGATTATTTATTACGGATATAAATTATGCGATTCGAAATTGGCATTGCGTTTGTCGGAGAAACCCGTATGACTTCCAGCAAGTGAATCGTAAAATAAATTGCTCGCATAAAGTCCAGTTATCAGGAGTAAGAGTTACTATTATAGAAAAGTTTCAAATAAAATCTATGTGTATTTTATGTTTCCTATTTAACGTGACATGCTACTTGCTGCAGTGGCTATGAACGTCGTAATGTGGATAAGTTGTAGGTGAAGAGAAGACCTTTACAGAAATTTAGATTATAATCCTTTTCTTAACAACCGCACTTTAAACTTGAACTTCAACAACGGCGTCTACATTTTGCTTGGTTTTGAATATGATATTCTTTTAATTACTTTAGAATTTAAAGTTCGTCAAACTGACGTGTTACGTTATCAAATTATAATAATAAATTACAGTCGACATGACTATGTATAATATTTTTTTTAAGGACGCCTATAAAATTTAATTAACGTTTGGTGATTATTACTGTCACATTTGACGTGCACAAATAAGGATGACTTACGAAATAAGAGAATAATTGCTCCTATTAGTAGTTCTAGAACAGGCAAATACTTAAGAAATGGTTTATTCTTATTTAAGTATCTTCACCTATTATAATTAACTTGAAGTTCCTGACACAAAATAATTAAAACATTTTTTTAACTATAATCGGTATTCGGTACCATCATCATCGTAGACATACATATATCGAATCAAACTAAAGTCAAGTTTTAAACAAAATCGTTAAATTAGAATAATATCATAGTGGGTCAAACTTGTTTTATTAACCTAGAAACAAAGCCCGGATCAAAGAAATATGTTTAATCCGATCGCACACATATAACACCTACCGTTTGACTGTTATTTTATCACCCAATTATGTTAATTTTTGTATGTTAACATTCCTGGCAATGTTAAACATCAAACGCCAGAATCACCTACACATCTATCATGCATTTAACAGTACCGAATTTTCTAGTTAAAAATAACCTTCGACACCTCCCATACATTATGAATGAATACGCGAACTCGAAAATAAAATTAGGCATCTATTAATGAAAAAATAAATCGTACCTACTTTTTAAACGGCGACAAATTTCTAACGCGAACGACGTAATATATTACAATAAAAGAAAGTACTTGCTCAACTTGTCTTTCAGGATCTAAACGATACAAAAAGTGCTCGTGTTGCGAACTGTTTTAATTCAATTGCGACGAAATCGCGTGAAAACGTAGGTAGATAGTAATAATTTCCAGATTACCGACTCGCTTTAATTTCTTTAAATAGCCAATGTGATCGTTTGCCGTAAAAGTACAGCAAAACTAAATAATATAAGCGAAATATTTTCTATGCTGGTGGTCGTCCAGTGAGCAATAAGTAGTGTATCTACCATAAAATTGCAATGCTCCGGATTCATAAAACGTAAAACCTCATCTAAACGTACCACGCATAGGTATAAGTTGTGCTAGACATAAAACACTTTGACACTTTTAGTGCAAAAAGCATCAAAATAGTTACCTATAAGAGATTATGGAATATTGCTAGAATTGTCTAGATAAATAATGTTTATGGATCAGTCGTAAAACAGAATGCTTTTAAATTTTACGTAATAGACGCGTTTCTAAACGTTAATATTTAATTTGTCGGAGTTTAAGTTTCGATCCGTTTATTTGGATCTCTTTTAAATAATAAATTTGACGTGGATTCGACAAAAACTACTTCGGTCTACTACTAGTCAACTTTTTCCTTGATTTATTTGTTACTCTGACGATTTTAATATAGGAAACTCCTCTATTATGAGATATATCGAGTGATATATAATCGCGATATATATTACGCTTTGCGTGATTACGGGAAATTTATGGACAGAATTTAAAAATATAGTAAGTCTAAAATCTAAAATTTAATTTAAATATTATTTTTTCTGAAAATTAAAAAAAATATTTTACTATATATTATTTCGTCGTTATTTCTTCCAAGCTATCGGTGGGAAACCCTACCGGGCATTACTTCGCCGACAGTCTGAGGGGCTACACATTTGCCTGTCGTGATCTATCATCGGCTTCCTTCTAGTTCAGAACATCGGTAATCCAGGCCTCTATGATAGACCAATTTTCCGTATTTTTTAGCATAAAAAAGTCACTGGAATGCCCATTTCGAACATTTGCCCACCTCGGTCAGTCAAACGCCGTGTACTGGGGGTATCTTTTTCACCGTAGTACCTACAGTTGTCCTTTTGCTGCCTCCCCATTCCTCATGTGATACTTTTTACAACATCCGTGACCCAAGAGGAAGTGAGTCATGTTTCCTATCAACCCATGGCGCGATATCCGAGATTAACATTTTGATTCAAATTGCCACAGAATTCTCAGTCTGCCATTTCTTCATGGTTTCAGCTCTTGTTTTTAGTTTATCGTCCTTCTTATTCCTCCCGGGTATATAGGTACGTTTTTCGTCCAATAAATAGATCCTGTAGACCCTAGAGACTCGAATTGTCATCTTTCGGCGCAGGCTCTTGAGACTACGTCTATATTTTTTGACATTCATATACTTGCACAAAATATGCAAACCACCCCAAACATTTTCCTGCGAGTTGCCCTAGTCCTCATCTACACTAAACTAAACTAACCTAATTTTATCAACTTCTTATGTTAAATAGCCGAAAACAATGGAAACCAACATGTTTCCGGTTGCTCGATTTTTGATGAAAACAAGACGCAAAAATATCTGCCAAAGGCGAAACGGATAATGGGCGAAACAGACTGGGGCGAAACAGCGTTATCCCCCTAATACAAGATATCTCAAAAACCACAATAAATACAAAATACATCAGTTTTAATTCAAATTTTTTTAGTTTTAACTAGAAATTAGTTTTATGTAGGTAGAAATATGAAGAACTACAATAATAGAATAATAAGAATTCAAATTTACACATAATATTAGCTTTATAGCTGTCTACAAGTTTTTCCATTAATTTATTTATACGTTTATACAGACTGATTGCGAATCGTGTAAAAAATGTCACGTGTTTTTCTCGAAAACGGTTGAAAATATCCATAATAAAAGCCATTATAGCCATTATAATAAAAGGATGCCGTCTGATGATGACCTTGAAACCCATTGGTTTTAGATTTATAGGTCTAATCTACCTTTTTTTTAATTGAATGGAGTATTTTTGTAACGCCCATTCGATAGTCCGTAAAAAACAAAACATTTTTACTTGGAAGTATTTTTTGAAATAATCGATGGTTTCGAAGATACGAGACAAAATAAAAATTTAGTTTTGGAAATAAGAATTTTTTAATTGGAGTTTAAAATTGATTTATTTTCTACAATAAATGTTCAAAATGATCACCATTTTGCTGTAAAAGTTTATGTATCCTTTTGTGGAAAGCCTATGAATCCATTTTCGATCACATTGTAGATAGTCTGATATAGATGCAGTTTGGCAATGGTGGTCATTTTAAGCATTTATTATAAAAAACAAATCAATTTTAAACTCCAATTAAAAAATTGTTGCTTCCGAAACTAAATTTCTGTTTTGAGTCGTATCTTCGAAACGATTTATTTAACAATATTAACTAATTATTAACTCCAATATTACTATAAGGAAACATAGGCTACTCATAAATTAAAAATAAATCCAAGCTTTGTAGATTGATAGAAAAGTTCTACACAAGCGTTTTCCGTTTATACCTACAGGGTGATTAAAAAATGGCGCCCAAACGTTACAATATGTCCTACGTCGAGGGTACCGTTAACGAAGTATAGAAAAAAAATAATAAAAAATTTTTATCTGCTGTATATTTTTGTAGTTATTTGGAAAAATTCGACATTATTCCTGGTAAATGTCTAGATATGTATTAAATCCGTTATTATCGTTATTATTACTTCTACTTGGAAACCAGTTAGAAAAATAAATCAAAACGTCGAAAGACAGTTTAAAGAATCATTATATGTGATTAAATTTCCATCGAAAATGCCAACAAAAAATATTTACAGCATAATTTTATTGTTTTTTAAAATTTTTGGAACATCGTCGTCAATTTTGCGCCTTCGTAAAGAAATAGCAATTAAAAAAATTAAAATTAGGCGTAAAACAGGCGTCTGGAACAATTTTTTTTATTGGACGACAATAAAGGGCACGTTGCGTGCCTCTATAGTTTGTACCTTTTTTGTAGAACATTTTGTCATGTCATGTCGAAGGAGTTGAATTTTACCTTCATTATATAAGTGCTGAAACGAAATTACAGGAGCAATCGCGTTTCCTGAAGAGGTTCAGTCACCTAGCATTGTTTCTTCTGTTTGCAATTCCACTAACAATTTACTAGCTGGTCGTTGTCGGGTGCATCTCAGCATAGCAGTTGTTCTGATAATCATCCATACTTTATGTAAGAAGTATCTTGAAATGGCAAAAGCTCTACTGTACCGAGGAACACTTTCATATAACGAAGTATTAGATAAATTAATTTATGTATATGGCGTATTTACTCGTAAATTTTAAAAGTTTGCTTTTAAAATTCACGATTCACGTAGAAAACGTTGATTTTAATCGAAGTCCTTTATATTCAAGAACATATTTTTTCGTTCCTAACGATTTGTAAATATGACATTAGTTAATTAATTTCCATGTAAATGTATTATGATAATGGTATGTAGGTATGTGCAATATTCTGTATTAGCATCTTCACTTGTCATGGAAATCGTAGAAGTCACGTCAATTTTAAATATTAAAAGATGTTTACAAATAATGAAAAAACCATTACAGAAATTTTGTAGATAAAGAATTTTTTTGAAATAACGTTCTTATAAAATGTTATAAGTATGTATAAAAAAAACTAATAATAAGATACTACGTAACTACTTAAAAATTACGTTTAATGGCTCAATGGTAATGACTTTCATTTATTTTTTGCTCAACAATCTTTGATAAAATATGTAGATATTTAATGTACCATATTTAATATTTTAAATATCAAATAATTGAGTCAAATGATCCTAATTTTGAACGAAGTTTTGAAGTCAACAGTAACATTTTAGTCGCCTATAAATGTTACAGAAAAATTCATGAGAATAAAAAAAAGCGAAAAAGAAGCGTTTAGAGGACTTTTTTACAAAACAGATATAATTGTCTTAATTATTCATGTCATTTTATCACTGTGCGCATTATTTTCTTTAAAGATACGTTAATTTCATAAATAAAATTAATTCGTTCCTTTAAAAAATGCAGTTTTTCCATATCTGAGAACCTAACTACGTGATTTTACATAGAAATGTAGGTATGAAAAAATACAAGATGAAAGAAAGAAGATTTTCAGAAAAACGGGAGAAATAATTACATGAAATATAATTTGATTATATTGTTTTACACTTGCGTATATTTTATTAAACAATCAATTTTATTGAAATAAGCTATCTTACAAATTAATAACAACAAAAGTTGTTTAAAATGCATTATTCTAACTTTAACACATTTTTGTCCTTGAATTAGAGATTTATAAAATGTTAATTAAATGTTTTGTAAAAAAAACATTTTAACTTGAAATCTCCGAAACTAAGCATATCCGGATATTAAGATAAGTGTCACATTTACTTTATAAACGACTGAATTATAAATAATAAAAGATATTTACAGTTGTTACTCAAAAACAAAAACTTTAGTGTTTTTTTTTTCTAACATTAAGTTGCTCTAGTTTATTATCGCGAACATTCACCATTTTCGAGAAAAATCAATTCGAACTTTTCGTGCTTCCTGGCATAAGTTCGTCAATATTACTAAATTCATTATAAGTACCAAGAATGAAAGTTGGCTATGACGAATCAACAAACTAAGAATTGTGTAAATGTCAAATTATTTTTGTGTCAAACAGACATCTCTAGAATTCGACGTTTTCATTTGACAGAGAGTTTCTGGATAACCTGTATTTAACAAGGGTTTTGAAGTGGTCAACGATGTTTTATAACTTTGACCATTTATTAGTAGGTAAAGCCCTCGCGTTTCATTTTTTTTTAAATTTTTAATCGTTTGACCTAATTTTGAATGGAGTAAATTATAAAAGGACTGCATTAATTTCTAAAGGTCCAGTTAAAATACTGGCTGACCTAGAACCATTTCTATTTTATCTACCTGTCAGTTAATGGATCGTATAATTTGTATAGTTAAGTAGGATGTCAGCAATTCTCCGCATTTCTGAAATGATTGAAGGTTACGACATTACTCTGGAAATATTTAGAAAGGCAACTTCATCCAGTTTACGTTAACACATTATGTATATTATTATACTACAAGCGATATAACGTGAAGTGTGAGACGTGTTGCACTCGAACTGTACCTACTAAGAATTTATAATGAAAAATACTGTTCGTTTCTAGTAATAAAAATAAAAGAAATTGTTATTTATAAGCAGGCGTAAGCGCCATGCTTAACAGTAGTAGAAATGTTCGTTTAATAGAAATCGCCGCCGAAGACTTCGACTGCAACCGAGGGACCCGGCAATACCATATCGGCGACAGATCGTTCCCTGATGGGAATATATACGATTGTAGATCATTCAGACCGAAGCCGTTTATCTTACGAGTCCATATTAGTTGAGACGAGTGCTTCCATGTATTTTTTTAAATGCGGTTTCGAAATCTGAGTTTCTCCATATGTTTTTCTTGTAACCTAATGGAAAATGAATTACAAATCCGCGATTGTCCTATTTTTAAGGGACAAACTGTCTCAAAACGACGTTATCGACTCAGTTATTGAAGATGTATAATGTCGAATTTTGATGTACTTACATAAATAAGTGTTAAACATACCCCTGCGGCATTTCGTATTATAAAATTTGAAAATAGTCGTTAACATAACAAAATACGACAATTTACGTAAATACGAGGCGCGTTTTTTAAGTAAGTACCGTTTTGGAATTAAAAAAAGACGTGCAAAGATATCGCAATAATTTTATTTTTACATGAAAGCCTGTACCTTAATCTACTTTTCTACATAATTTCCGTGAATATTGAGGCACTTGTCATAACGTGGCACCAGTTTTTGAATACCCTCCTCATAAAATTCTGCCGCCTGACTTGTTAACCACTGTATCACAAATGTTTTGACTTCGTTATCGTCTTGAAGATGCTGACCACCCAGGTGTTTCTTCAAGTGCAGGAACAAATGGTAGTCGCTGGGCGCCAGATCAGGGCTGTATGGAGGATGATCTAGAGTTTCCCATTTAAAAGATTTGATGAGATCTTTGGTCCGATCATGTGCACAGTTTTTTGGGACAGAAAAGGAGTATTGCTAGTGGAGTTTCAGCCTCGTAATGAGACAATCAATGCAGCGTCTTATTGTGAGACATTGAACAATCTGCGTCGTGCAATCCAGAACAAAAGACGTGGCAAGTTGAGTAAGGGTATCGTTTTGCTGCATGACAATGCCCGTCCACATGTGGCTAATCGGACCAAAGATCTCATCAAATCTTTTAAATGGGAAACTCTAGATCATCCTCCATACAGCCCTGATCTGGCGCCCAGCGACTACCATTTGTTCCTGCACTTGAAGAAACACCTGGGTGGTCAGCATGTTCAAGACGATAACGAAGTCAAAACATTTGTGATACAGTGGTTAACAAGTCAGGCGGCAGAATTTTATGAGGAGGGTATTCAAAAACTGATGCCACGTTATGACAAGTGCCTCAATATTCACGGAAATTATGTAGAAAAGTAGATTAAGGTACAGGCTTTCATGTAAAAATAAAATTATTGCGATATCTTTGCACGTCTTTTTTTAATTCCAAAACGGTACTTACTTAAAAAACGCGCCTCGTATGTACATAAGGCGAACATCTAGAAAATTTCGGAATAATTAATTAGCCCCATATTAAGGACGATTGTATTCCGGGGCTACTCCGGAATTGCAAATTTTTCATCTGTCCCATTTTTACCCATCGGCATGTTCCGTTAAAAAAAACAGTTTTATCATCCATTCCATTTTAAACTTCAATAATAAATAATAGTAAGGAAGGAACACTGCGTTAATAAGAGGTATTTTCGCGGTTTCGCTTCCTTGCCGTGCGAGGGGCAAGGGGGAAAGTACGTTCCGTGACCACCTGTGACACTCGTTAAATTTTCGGGTTTTTCACTTTGAGTCACAATCGTCTTCGCCTCGTATGCGCAATGTGCTTTTAATTTTACCGCCGCTAAATTCATTTTAATACAATAGAGACTCGATTATCCGAAGTGATTGGGGCGTAACAATTTCGGATAATCGATCACACTTGGGAAAGGATAGAATCGAAGATAAAACGCTATATCGAAAACGATTTTGAAATATGAAAATATTTTATAAGTTTCTTTGAAAGAGTTTGAAGCAGTTCTTATTCGTTCAACTGCAACTAACAATAAGTAACGTATTTACAACTGGAAAAGTGTACGTTGTTTAGTTAGTAATTGCAGACATTTCGTCCTTGTTACCGTTCTGTATAAACACGATAAAAGCAATATAAGGAGACGATGGCACTGATGATCTAGATGTAGAACAGATAGGTGCTCGAAAAATGGATATACTTAACATTTCCCACGATGATAAACCTACGCTGATGACGTTCTCAGGTAGTTCACATATAGGACGATACGAACCCTACGTGAACCGATTATAAAATGAATAGTAAACGAAACATTTTACTTTACGTTTTTAAATTATATAACTGTTAATTACCTACTATTAGTTTTTTACAATTTGATGCGATAATCACGTAGATAAGAAATCGATCCCGAGTAACTTGAATTACAGAAGTAGGTATTCGTTAAATATTCATAGCGTTTCTCTTACTGGCGTATCATTTTCAAATATATTAATTAATTACCTTTTTTACTTAGAAATATGCACTGTTAGACGCTTAATTAACCAGATATATGTTTACAAGAAATTCTTACAAGATGTTTTGCACTTATATAAGGTCGGTAACACGTATCAATCTCGTTAGCCGATAGAAAATCAGCTATGAATATTCAATCGTTTTTGTGATAACGCGCCGAATAAATGGCCTTTAAACACCAATCGGGTCTGAATTAAAATCAATTAGTACCTACTAATTTTCAAATACAGACACAAAGATAAATCTAAACTAACGAGTGAACAGATATCTATCCCGTCAAGAGAGATTTATTTATGAATTCATTAGTGAGCTTCATTTAAACAAAAATAGCGCTGTATTAAAGTTTAGACAACGCCTACACACAATCATTTGTTTATATGATGTTCAGAATAAAACGAAAGTATTATATAGGTAGTAGAGTAAAATGAAAATTACAGGTAAAACTAATTTAAAAACCTCCCGCATTTAAATTAACCCCAACTTAGACGTCGTCTTACGAGGAGAGTAAATACATCTTCCGAAGAATTTATTTAATCGAAGCAAGACGTACTTTAATACACCTATACTAATTTTATTTGCTTAACTGAAGGTAACTTCGCAATTAATTTACGTCTTCTGCTTGTCGACTTAGTATTTATCGTAATTTAAAGTAAATGGATCATATTGTTCTCTACAAAAGCCTTCGGATTTACCGATAAACATTTAATTTTGATTAATTTTTCGTTGCATTATTCAAACTTTCAAGATCAAAATTGTTCGTGTAGCGGATTCGAAATACGTTAAATCATAGGCGCAACGTCGAAATGCCATAAAGCTCCTATAAGAATCCGTGTTAAAACACATTTTATAAGAATGTAAAAAATCGCCTACGTATTAAAAATTCACAGTTATCTAACGTCAGAGAAAACTATATCTAAAAGATCGAAAACGTCAAAGTTGTGTAGAAGTAACGGCTTTTAGCAACGCAATTAGTGTTTGGTACACGTGTGTGGTCATCAGCAGTCGAAAGGAAATTACAAGCATACATACATGTAAGGCAATTTAGTAGGTAGGTACTTAATGTTATAATTGCACTTACGCCAATCAACCACTGACAATTCAAATTAATAAAATGGGATTTTGTTTTCATTAAAGTTTTACAGATACTTATAAACAATATTATAAAATTACTAGATAACTTTGCAACCTATGGTGTTTGCAATGTAAAATTTAAAAAAATATGTACATTTACAACTTAAAATAAAATTTATAAAAGGTGTTAGTACTTAAGTGCTAATTTTTTTTAATTAAATTTCCAAAAAATGTCACATTTTAACGAACTAAAGTTATGATAATATAAAAAGCGAATGGTCCGTTTCGGGTCGTTCTTTATTAATGAGTTACCAAAATGCCCACATTTTATTGACACCGTCACCTTCTTCCCGGTTAAAAATGATCATAATTTCCTAATCTTATAACCTACGTAATAAATAATTATATTAAACCGCCCATCTTAATATATTTTAACTAATGATGTTACAAAAAAGTTATTCGATGTTAATATAACAGATAATGTTTTAGACGAGCAAGTTATTTACAACTATTTTAAAACAATAAAGTTTAAAATTACAATTCGTTGCTAATTAAGCGCAAAAAGCCAAGCACAAGCCATATTAAGTAGGTTGGGCATAAATAAGATTTATGTCCAATTTTAATAACAAGAATTAGATTGAGTTAATTAACATTTAAGTATTTTTATTTAACAAGCAGGTAAAACAAAATGCGCTCGAGATGATAAACGTCAACAAAAACTATCGATTACGTATAGGTATCTATGTATAATTTAGGTCCACCTGTAAATTAAATCTAGATGTCCCCGAAGCACAACAGATCGTTAAAGACCGTCGACGACTTTTAATCACAAGAGACGGATTTTCCATAACTCGTTTAATTTAAATGACAGAACGAAATATGTAGAATGCATAATGTTAACGTTAACAGAACTAATCTTTGACCCTCTATTTTTGTATATTCCCTTTGGATTATTTATGATGCCTACCTACATACCATCTAAATTAAAGTAATAGAAAATCTAGCAACTAAATTTGGTACACAAATGACGTTAAACGCAGAAGCTTACTTCTGAAACACTGATTTTTGAAACATTTTAGTTATATCACTCTATAGTTTTTATGCAGCATAATCGATAATTTAATGTATGTTATCTATAGTCAGGTGATTAATAATCTCTGATGAGAAAGCAACTTATTGTTGGTGATTAGCAAGAATTATGGTACAGTCGAGTACATATGTTTTGTCCCGTCGCCTGTGTTTTTGATCATCTCTCGTCGCTCGTTGGTCTGCGATCACATCTCGCGCCTATTAATTTAATTTGATCGGTTAGGCTTTAAACGAACGCAGTATCGAATAAATACTACTACGTATCTCTTAAATTATTTATTATTCTTTCTAAAACACCCTGTAAAGTTGACGTTATAAAAAAAACGTTTCAGTAAATTTACGTCAAACGATAAAATTATTAAAAAAAATAAGAAAACAGCCACCTATCTAATTTTTAATATACACATATATGTAATCAGCTGATGAGCAAAAAAACTCGTTTAGTATACAATTAAAATAACGAAAATGATTCATATAATCAAGTCTGATTGGACGATCAAGAGTTTGTACGCAAACTACGGGCTATCCAAGAGTATAAGTGACTTACGTCATCATTACTTGGATAGCCCGTAAGCAGTGGGTGAGTTAGAGAAAGATTCCATTTCGGCACTTTACCGTATCGTCTTTCTTCGGAGAATTGCAAGGTTCCCCGACTAAATCCATGCAACAGAAAGTGTTTTAACTTGGACGAACACGATGACTAACAACAAGTAATCCACTTCCCGCGGTGCTTTTAACTTTATAATTATCGTTACATAGTCATCCAAAGCTCCCCTTAGCCAAAAAAATATAATGTAAATTAACATAAGTCTCAATTAAAAATAAAATAATTAAATTTCAATGGGTGCACTCTCGCGTTAGAATAAAAGGCAACGAAATTGCAGATGAACTGGTCAAACAAGCAGCCTACTCCGGAACCTATCAGGACTTTCAAGCTGACCCTGATATTAAAAAGAAGATGAAAAAATTCTAAAATTAAAATGGCAAAATCAATGGGAAAATACCACGACAAACAAATTAAGATCCATAAAAACGTCCATAGAACTAACCCAAAAGTCCACAACCCAAAATAAAAACTATGATATAAAATTAACTAGATTAAGAATTGGCCACGGTAACATAAGATTCGTTCGCACACGCTCACTTACTCTAGTCTTCCTCGACTTATACATTAGTTAAGCAACATAATTATTACCTGGTAATACGCAGACTTTTACCATAAAAAAGATAAAATTGGTATTTAAATATGCAATGAAATGCATTTATTAAACAATTAACTTTTAAATGTTACTTACCTAAACATTGTGGCAGCGAAAAACAATTTTAATATTAGTTGTCTCATAATTTCCCATTTAGCTCTTGAAAATTCATACTCGACACACATTTACAACGGAAATGCTAAGGAACATTGTTTTTATTAGTTTTACTTGCGAGTTATACGGATTTAATAGGTACTATAAACTGCTGTTATAAGGAAACGTATTTAGACTATAAATGTAAATTTATTGGAATGAACTTATGGAGAGTGACATCACCCTCTTATCTCAATTGAATACAGTATAAATATAATACAGTAGAACCTTGCTTATCGGAACTCTCGGTTATCGGAACCAATAAAGGAAAACAATATGATAACGGCAAAGACTTAAATCGTCCGGCGCATAGCTTCGAGAGTGACTCACTCAGAAGGACGAAGAAGTGGGCGCAGACCTTCCCACTCCATCCGTTTCCACTTTCCAAATTCTCAATTAATTTTTTTAAATAAGTAAATATTGCAGTTATAAGTAGTACATATTTATTGTTCATTCATTTATTCGTTTTAGTTTGTATTATATACTTCATACATATTATGTATCGAATTTTTTGTTTGATGATCGATTTGATTCCGAATATCTCCGGAACGGTTGATTTTTGAATGCATATTAATTAAGCCTTTTTTTATTTCTTTTGGTCAGTACTACGTGTCCGTGAATTGTTCGGCGTCATTTTTTGAACACCCTGTATGTTTAACCATGTTGTACCACGTCGATCGTTTCGGGGTATATAGTAATGTTACATGCGAAAGTGGCATACAAACAGGGTGTACAAAAAATAGTGTTTCAAAAATTGTTATGTTTTATTCGGACACCCTATAGGTGACGAAATTAAATCGAATTATACTTATTTGAACACTCCCAAGGTGTCCAACCTTCTATATTTTTTTCAAGGCCATGACTTTATCTGTTCCGGAGAAAAAAATTATTTTTAATTTTTTTACTGTATGCTCGGGAACCACGTGGACTGAGGGGCAGAAATTATAGGTAATTTAGCGTTGAGTCATGAGGTATCATTGTGTGAAAATCAGACTGATAACGCTGGGGGCATCCCACCATAAGAAAACCGGGCAGACCCTTTTTGTAATATACCTACATTAACACCATCTTTTGGAGCCCTAATTTAGTTCAAATCGTGTTTTAGCATTTTAAATATTTTTGTTAATTTTTAAGATATTAAGACGAATATTGGGTAGCTTTTCGTTTGAAGAGCGTTATATCCTGAACATGGGCGATTTGGTTGCAAAAATTATGCAATATTCTTATCTCCAGGAACCCTATCGAGTTTCGTTCAAATCTGAATTTTTTAATTACCTGTAGTAATTAAATTAGAATTACCTGTCGTTAGTAAAAGAATGATCAAATTGATGTTGAAAATACATATTTTAAAAAATTCTAAGTAATAAAAGACAGTATCTATAAGAGACAGTTACCTATTTTAGTGAAGATACTACAATCAACCATTATCTACACAAATTCGCTATCTTCAAAGCAAAATCAAAATTACATTAATAAAATATTTAGGGTACCTACTCTTTCTCCATTAATTTACACTTTAGAAACTTTTAACGTTTAATTTAAGCGAGAGAATAAGATTGATGGGTATTGTAGTAATATTGAATATAAAAATTTACTAAAATATCGGTAAGTTAGAAATGACTATCTTTAAATCAACTAAAGCGTATGATTAAAGCATAATATATCAAATAAAAACGGTGTTAACGACAGGTGGTTTGTAGCAAGTCAAGTCCAATTAAGAAATAAATTGTCCTGAAAACGAGCGATTGCGTTTATCCGCAACACATATAATTTTGCATCAAAAAACACGAAACCTTTCAGATATCTCGTTAATAAATTTTAGTGAAAATTAAGTGAGTCGCCATTGGCCATGCTTAATTGACCGCATGTATCACCAAACAGCTCAGATGTTGTAATTTAAGCACCTCACTGTCGGTTCAGATTATAAATGTAGTTTTGTTAACTTTTGTAATTATTTCTGGATTTATGTCACAGATATTTAGACCAACTCCGGTTTTGTTGGGTTATTCGAGAACCACTAAATAGCTCGTGTGATATACAATCCTCCAGGAACGGAGACGTTAACATAAAACGAAAATATATAAGACTCGCTCAGCGGGGCATCGATGAGCTCCAATGGCTGACCCCACATTAAATCGTACCAGCTATAAAAATTAAAATTCCTCGTGTGCTATGAGACACATATCAGATCCCTGTTGTGTTTTAGTAGACAGCATCATTCTGATTATTCTTTTTAATTTAACCACATTAGATACTAGGTATATCGCGTTTTTCTGAAATGTAAAATGTCCAACGGAAAATTTTTAAGGGTCGAGTTTAGAAAATATAAAACAACGTTACGATTTACAAAATTAGCATCAATTTTTTTCTATTCAATTCTAGTTCTTTCTCGACTAGAAAATATATCTGTACAAATTTGAAAATTGTTATCTAAAATTTAAATTTAATTTATTTTAATTAAATTTAAATTTTAAATTTAATTTAAAATTTATCTATTTAAATCCGTACGTATAGGTAGAGCTCGTTCTGTTTAAGATTGGGAGTGTCGATCATAATAGTAGAGTTCGAAATTTTTAAAGCGATTCTTATGCGGATATGCCTACATAATTCCCATTATTTCCTTTACATTATTCATAATGCCGCTTTGTAGAAATGGTGGTCGCGATATAGCACACATCTCACCCCGCTCCCCCGACCCCGAATACGGTAGTATCGAACTTCGTTTAGCAATATGTTATAATTTCTGTAGCCTTTAAACGTTAATATTTTTATTAACTGTTTTACTTGTTAATTTACCTTCTTTATCCATTCACGTGTACGCGAGAATTTTTTTAAATATCTCGTTAAACGAGCGAATTCGAGTGGCAGAAGCCTTTTTATTATAATTTTTTTACCAATCAATCAAATTCCACAAAAATTTCACTAAACTATCATATAAGGTTCTATTTCTCATGTATATAAATATCTTTACTTTTCGTTTAATAGTTTTTGAATAATCCAATTATGAATCCGGGCGTTTTTTAAATACGCGTAAAAATCACGTTTTTAAAAACATATAAATAACTTAACGCCCTTTTGAAAAATTAAGAAATTACGCATATTTTTACAGTAATAAAGTATCTCTTTAACGTGCAGTTTCTTTGAGTGAAATCCGTTAGATACTTTTTTGAGATATAAGCTTTCAAACTCAACCGCCAAAACATTTTACTAGGACTGAGTGGATGTGTAAGAAATAAAAACCGCTTTAAAAAATTTCGAACTCTACTATTATGATTGTCACTCCCAACTGGACGAGTTCTACATACATATAATTTTCAAAAATTTGCGCCTGTCCATTTTAAAAAAAAATTGAAATGTGTATCTTAAATATCGTCTTCGACACGTGACTCAAACTATCACACTCGCGTAATATATCCGTCTTTCGTCACTTTAGTCATTACTATAATTTGTAAAATTGTTGTCACCGAGTGTTATTTCTGTACCCGCACGAGCCCGAATGTCAAACATTTTAAATTTTAAATAAAGGATTACAATAGGTCGTAAGCGTTAAAATGTTAAAAATTTGTTATTTTCGCCCACGATTACCGCAAACTGTACACGGTACAATAGTTGCCGCTTTAGTTAAATTACATTATTAATTTCAAAAATTAGATTAAATATAGATAAGTTATTAGGACATCCAAGTAACTAACTACTCCATAAATAGCACATCACGCACACGTAGCATCGGATCACTAGAAACGTGCACGAAAGGTTTCGTATACGATCAGATAGATACGGATAGGTGCGAATTATCTGTGAGTGATGAAATGCCGCTTCGGCCTTGGCTCGTATCATAAACACAAAACGTTTCGCAGTCGTAGTTGTCTTAAGCTTTCGAGCTTAATTTTGCGCGAGGCGTTTCTTCTAATAAGGCGTATGTAATACAGTCCTAGACCGCGTTCAAGCGCGGCGCTGCAGGTCAGTGAGTTCTCGCGACCTTCGACCCGTTCCGCGACTCGCAACAATGCACACGTTCCATTCAGATAACATTGTTATGGTCGGAACGCGCTATATCCTGGCACGGACTAGCAGTAATATGGACTTGTGATTGGTACGTTATGTAAATTTTTCTGATCGTTTATAGATACCGTCGCGTCGTATGAAGATTTTAATTTACCCAAAACGCAAAAATGAAGTTTCTGATTAAAAATTTCAGTTTCGTTTTCGTCACCACATCGTATTATTTATAAACGCCACTTTTTTTTTTAATTTATATTGTAAATTATTTTAATTACGTAGATGCATTAAAAGATCGCAAAATAAAATATTATCGATTACTTCGGCACTCGAATCGACGGCCCAAAAGGATACGCTCAGAAAAAAAATATGCAAATTAAATAAAATATTTGTTATTTAAAATTATGCTATCTGACGTTAACGTGTCGAGTATATTTTATCGTACGCGTCCTACTGTGTAAATATGAATGGTCATAGTGATTGTGTGGCATAGGTATCACTTACTTATTCGCTTTAGATTTAATCGAGTATAAATTTCAAGTCCTTCGGTATAATTTCGAACATCTCGACACAGAAACGTGTTACAGTAATTTCGACTTTACGAATCTTATATTTAATTTTCCAGGTTGCGGCACAAAAGAGATAAAATTGCAATTTATATGTTCCGTAGCAGTTTGGGTGCAAATATATGCGATTTAAGAGTAGTTTATGAATAATCCTAATATACCGAATCCAGTCGATATTTTATCAATTAGTGTAAGGTGTGCCAGGTTAAAGGTTGCGGAGACTATAAATACGAGATTTCTCTAACCGGTTCGGCCACGTTGTTGTCCCCAATCAATAAAATATGTATACATATGGAAACAGTTTAACAATGATACGATGAAATAAATATTAAAAATGCTAATTTCATTTTTGATTATGAGCTTTACCGTTCTCGGTCTCACGTTTCCCTCAAATTTAACTAACGGAAAATGTAAGCTATAATTAAAATTTTAAAAATAATTTATTGTTTATGGATTCTATATTTATAGGATTCGACAACAATCTAAGTTTTTAGTTTATGTACTAACTGAAAATCCATGTTATCTGTTGTATATATTTTTAGAAAAAAACTTTATGGTAATTTAAGGTCATGATACCGATTAGTTTTTCCACTTTGACGTGCCGTAGGACAATTATTTACAAACTAAGTATGTTTAATAAAACAATTTTTTTATTAAAGTAGGTACAATACATTCATTTAAAAGTTCTAACGATTTATTTATGTGATTTACTTTTGTTTGATGCTTCCGTTTTATATTGCCTTTATAATGTTTTTGTGACGCAAGTATATCTGGATGTTTGTTTAGAAATAACTTACATTCTTTGAAAATACTAATAATTATTATTCGTCGCATAGACTATGAAGTGTCACGTGTCAGTTCAACTATCACGAACGTATTATTAAATAATAACAATAACAGCTGATTAATTCAAAGTATTATAAAAATTTAATAAAAAAGTACTTAAATACTTATGAGTGGGTGCAGTAAATGTTTAAAATAAGCAACACTATTTGCGATTCATGGACGTATAAGTTGCAGTTTCTAAAAACATCTATAATATATTGACATACCTACGTAATTATCTGTTCAATTAAAGTAAACCATCCGATCAAGCTAGAATGCATTCAGCAAAATGAGACCTCAAATTTCCAAATTTTTTTATTAAAAATGAACGCTTTGGCTTAACTAAGGCCTAATAAAAAATTTTCTCGATCAATTAACAGTACCTGATTAGAGTTATTTTAATTAGCCTGCAATAACAAACTCTGTTTTGAATAAGTATACCCGTACTGGTGCGACTATGGGTACGTAAATTGGAGACATAGATTGAAAAACAAAATAAATATTCAACGTGCGAATATAATTTCATTATGGAATTTGTATTTCCTCAAAAATTGCAAAGATATTCGATAGACTATATGAAAATTCTATAATGCTAATTAGTTTAGTCAATTTAGACGAAAAAAAGCCTGAACACCAACAAAAAATTTTTGCCTTTGCTTTGACGTTATAAATAAATAATAAATAACCACTGCCTTTATACCGCAGAATATTATAAATCTACTCTATTTTTAATTTAAAAACTATTCATGTGCCATTAAGCACTGAAAATTTCCCTATTACAAACCTTAAACCACATAAAAATTTAATCGCATTTTTATAAATACAATACAAAGCAACTAATAAAATATGTGTTTAGAATGAATAGATTTATGTGAATAGAATTCCGGCAAAACCGATTCAGATCATTCGCGTCAGTGGTACAGAGCTTGTTTCAGTAGTTCGAATTTTAAATTACGGCGTCGTATTGTTTGCGTGTGCGAAGAGTGCTCGTTCGGTTTATAAGGGCTTTTTGCGTGTGAGTGCGTGAGTGTTATGTTCTAAAAGGATTACTAACAAAAAGAATTAATACGACGAAGAAAGGTAGGATATTTCTTTGTCGACTAACTGTCCATGTATTTATAAAATGTAAATACATAGACCTTTAAACTCTAACACAAATCCTCTGAAAATCGAGCTTGGTTAGGCCCTTGGATAGGAATTCATTTAAGGTCTTGGTTATGGCTCCCTCAAACATTCGACAATCCAATTTCGCGAACGAAATTTTATCTTACGCGCGTTTTCGCGATCACAGTGGTTAGGGAAATACAGTGAAATATGAAGGGTAGATACGTAGGTACGTAATAATACAAGTTCACAGTCAACGAAAGAATCTACGCCAGAAATTGGCGATACAGGAAAAACAATGACGAGAAAAAGGAAGAAAATACAAAGAAAATTTTAGAAGTTTTTAATTTTTCTTACAGTTTGTTACAGACAAGTGGCAGGCGCAGCGGCAGAAGTGACTCCATTTTACGTAAGTACTTATTAAAAAAAAGTTATTTCAGGATTTTAATTTTTTTTAATTTATCTTATTTTGAGAGATTTTACCTCTTTCTAAAAATTAATTCTTATCTTTTTTTTTAATAATAATCCGGTCAGTTATTAAAATTTATTGTGGTTAGTTTACCTCTAGTTTATACTAACAGGTGTGATTTATTTTATTTTAAATAAGTAGTTACGATAATATACCTATTACTTTTTTTAAACTGTGTATTTAATATCTTATTAATGTTGAATTAAAAACAAATTTAATTTATTTGGGGCATCGTGTGTGTATGAATTGTGCTCTTAAAAATGTTTAATGCCCAAGTTTTTCGATTAACTTTTTATTTTACCACCTCTTTACTTAAAAATAAATATTATAATATGTAATTCCAGTTTTATCGTGGCATTTTTTTAAAACTCCTTGTCCAAATGTTTTTACTAAATTTAATACTTTCATGCGATTGTTGTACTTATTTTTCTAACAAAGTACAAAATTTATTGTAAAATTACTCACGTAAAAGTAGTAGTCTTAAAAATTTCCGTCTCGTCGTCAATCTAATAAATTGAATGCAACGTCATTGGAATAAAAATTAATCTTTTGTCCTAAGTTTTAAGGTCATAGATCAAACCCCGAATTTTCAGCGAGTGTTCAATTTTAAAGAAAATCGGTCCTTTAATTTTATTCGGGGCGAAGAAATGAAGTTTGAGTTTCGTGTCCATTATAACCTAGTGACTCCTTGATTCCTCTGCAACATATTTTTTTTCAGAATGTTTAGTGAAGATAGCACGCGCCACATAAAATTGTGAGTGATATTTTTCTGTAGTGTGCTTTTTATGTTTTCTTATTTGTTTTTCTAACAAATAAGGAAGCATCACGTGTGTCATGGAAAGCTCGAGATGATAAATGGAAAGCTGTATAAAGTATAATTATAACTAATATTCTTATTCTCTAAAATCTCTAATATTTCCGAGTAGCGAGTATAAAACATAAAAATAAAATCACATAAAAATAAGTTGTTTACTTCGTGATGGAAAATTCTATGAGTAGGCGCGGTGACTCATATCTGGAGATAATTTAATAATCAAACTTCTTAGAAAACTGCGAGTCGTATCACGGGAGTGTTCGGTTGCCGTCGACTACGAACTTATATAAATAACTCGTGACAGCTTAATTTATATTAAAAGAGTTACCTACTTAATTAAAATTGGTTGACAAGACAGTTTAGAGGTGGACAGTTGGCGATCTAAATACACGCGCTCGGTAGTACAAATAAATAGGAACTACGATTGTAGTGTAATAATATAAATAATTAAAACTAATAAATATTTAGATTAATTATTGCTTTTAATAAACGTTATGTTACATTATTCTACTAAATGCGTTCTATTACCTAATCATATTTCATTAGACTGACATCTTTTTACAGTTTTATTATTTGAGCCCCGACGACTTTCATTTAAGTAATCGATCATTTCAATAGTAAAAAGTCGTCGTCAATATCAATATTTACGAAAATCAAGAAGTTTATTGATTTTAAAGTATACCTACACTCCATTATGAAAGAATTTATCTTATATTTTACCATAACGGTTTACAATAATAAAACCGAATCTTGTTTCGTAAAAGACCATTATCTAAAGTAAAAGCATTCCTCTTAGCGGTTATGCTCACAAAATATCGCAATAATTTATAAGAAAACTACGAGTTTCACGTACGCTTTAGCAAAAGTCAACAGTAAGCGTGACTTTAAAGCGCCATTTAATGCATTTTACCGCAACTACGAACTGGATCAGAAGTAATACCCGAAGTTAATTCGACTGTTGGCATTTCCGTCAATTCTCTCACGTTCTAGTTGTTTACACGAAACTGCACAATTTCATTTAATGAACGTTCGCAACGAATAGTTGAAATGTAAAATGATCGTTCGAAATCTGATTACAAATGTTAATTATTGCAGGTTACAAAACTGCATATTAATTTTCAATTATAGATCAATTATCCGAAAGAAAGGTGAAAAATTAAATTAAAAATTGCATCAAAATATGATATGTGTTAAGGTTGGCTGGTCATAATATGTTGACGTGTGTCTAATTGCGAAAATTAATTCTTTTCTGTGTTATTACCTAATTCGGAACGGTCACGATTCCGTAGTTATACTTAGTTAGAAAATCGTTCGGACAATGCTAAAATTGAATACTAATCTACTTCACATGATTCAAAATTAGAAGCATGAAAAATTAGCGAAGACAGATCTCACGCTTGTTTATTTACAAGTTCTGCTAACTTGACAGGTACAAATCAGCTCATCTGGACGATGGGTCATGCGTTGCTTACCAGATATGACCCCCTTTTAGTGTGGGAATACTAAAATTGAATTTGCCCATTAATATTTAGATGGAGCGTATCCAACTACCCACTTTATAAATCAGAATCGTGTGGACTAGAATTAGTAGGTAACGTAATTAATAACACACGAGCGCGTAAGACTAAAAATAAACATGGATTTGAACCTGTTATTACCCCTGAATTCGTGAAACCTACTTTTATTTACTACAAACGTGCACTGTACCACCTATTTTTAAATAAAATAAAAACGAAAACCCTGCAATTTAGTTGCTCTAGTTGAATTTAGTTGGGGGATAAATAATTTTGTCCCAGAAAAAGTTCACGTTTCTGACAAATGATTAATTATTTTTTGTTTAAAACCAAAATAGAGTAGGCGTTGGATTTCAATTACCATATCAAATCGCGTCAATTTTCTTATCCACGAAACCAATTAAGATAAAGAATCGAAAAAAATCGAATACCGAGAAACTAAAATTCTGCGTTACTTATTTAAAAAGTAAAAATATTGCTTTATTATTGATTATTTAGTAAATGTATATTTATTTAGTGGTAAAAAGCGGACAACTTGTGTATTTATCCCTTAAGAGCCGAAAACGAGTGCGAGTGTGACAGTTCGAGTCACGAGTCCTTGGCGAGTGTTTTAAGCTCGTTACGTACTGTCTTCCAGTCGCTGTCAACCATATAATCGGCAACCACTGGACCTAAAGTAATATATATATAAGTGCTTACACGCGTGGTGTGCGACGGCCACCTTAGTTCAGTGATTACCGACGACGACTGGTCGACAGTACGTGACTGGCCTTCATCATACAAGCGTAAAACCACACTATACTTTTCCGACGATCACACTATACAACATGTCTTCATAATTAAAAAAATGATTTTGTCGATAGATGTCAATAAAAGTGTGTAAAATTATTTCGCACGACTTAGAAGAATTTTGGATTGGCTAACCGAAGCTACATGTAACGAGAAAAAGACAAAATACGCATTCTTGTTTTGACTTACTTATTAAACATACGTCAAGTTAGGCAGCCCATTATAGTTAATGTAACTCGCACTGGGAATATCCAACTTGATCTAAGTATGTCTAATAAGTAAGACAAGATAAGAATGTATATTCTGTCTTTTTTTCTCGTTATAGGTAAAGGTTTAATCTGATATAGCTCATTTAAAATGAAACAAACTATTGTATATTTGTTTGCAATGGTCAAACTTCAGTAATATTAGCGGTGTAAATGCAGTAGAACTCTAATTATCCAGACTAACAAATGCTGGACGTGATCCGGATATGCAGAAATCCGGATAATTAGGATAGTCATTAAAAAAAAGATTATATTGGGATATAGGTAAAACGCGAAAGTTGTTCTGAAATCACTTCTGTTTTATTACAAGAATAAAGTATATTTTAATGGCACATCAATAAATATGGTAATAAATATGTATGTATTTTTTTCTATAAACAATTAAAAAATTGTACCGACTCATAAACAATTAGAAATTGTTGGCTGAACATGCTCAACGTAGTTGTTTTGACGTAAAAAAATGTATTTTTCTATAAATCTGATATTGATCCGAATGACTCGAATAAGTGGAGTTCTACTATACATGCATATTTCATAGTGGTCGTTGGAAAATGTTTAATTACATTACGGTATAGTTCAGTTTTAAAATACCAGAAATTCTTAAATAATTGCCGTTTTTACTATAGATATGTATATTCTAGCTGATAATTATACTTCTATTTTAAAGAAGTTATTAATAATTCATCGATTTTGTGCATAAAATGTAACTTTTAGTAATTGCTGCATACCTATTGCATTAATGATTATTTATCTTTTATTTATTCCTCGATGTAGTATTTCTGGTTTGTCGATTAATTTAGTTATTTGATATTTACGTATTTATCCGGTTTAAAAAATATAGGGTACGCTAGGGTATGCTTATGACAATAATATTACATGTCGATATAGACTTAACGTACCTATATGTTTCGGTCCACATCATTGATCCCAAAGCATTGATGCAGATCGAAACATTTAAAATGCAAAGTGATTGTCTGCAAGAACAAAAAACGTCTATTAATCTCGTTCCAAAACAATAAATTATTAAACGTCCGCAGTACGTTTTAAAAATCACTAGGCATATACGTTACGGTACATTTTAAATAGCTTTATTGAATACTATGCCATGCTATTATTTATCTGTAGGAAAATGTAGCAAAGTCGTCGGTTGGGTGTTCGGAATGATGAATCACACTTGTGTACCAAATACATTACTTAGTCTGTATTATATTTTTCTCTCTCCAAACATGTCTAAAAAAAGGAAGAGCGTTATCTTTTTAAAAATATTCGTAATGGAAGCCGTTCGCGAAAAAATGTGGTTATTTGTGTTAAAAGTAAGAAATTTTACGCAGTAGTTATTAAGGATAAATAAGACGATTTGAGCCGCAGCATTCGGAGTTCTGGCCCACAGGGCACAGAATTTGTAAATCTCATTTTTGAATTATACAGATACATAACTTAGATAATTTTTCTTTCATACGCCGTTTATTCATTTTACTATAAACCAATTAATGTGGCATGACCCGTACAATACTATACGCCAATATCGTAAAAACGTGAATTTTGGCGCATACGCCCCTCTGATATAGACCCTCGATATATTCATCAATTTAAAAATAATAATTTTCGTGCTACTCTTATTATAATTACTAGTACTATTGTTATTTTTCTTATTGTTATATGAAATAAACTACACAGATAGAGCTCGTCCAGTTTAAGGCTGGAAGTGTCGATCATGTAGTGCAGTTCGAAATTTTTTAAAGCGGTTCTTATTTCTTACGTACATCTAGTGGGAGTCGTAAAAATTTATAACCTTTTTCATGACAATATTGCAATTTTAAGTTACCTAATATATATTTTTTAATGTAAATGTCATTTTGTTTTAATTCCGTGAGAGAAAAAAGGTTAGAAATCTTCACAATTCCTATTCAAAAAATTTGAACCTACTATTATAATTGACACTCCTAACATTAAACTGGATGAGCTCTAATATTATTTTGTATCGATATGATTATTCATTTCTTCTAATACTTCTTGTTTAATTCGATAACAGCTCGAAAATAAGTTGATTTATTATATTTTATAATTGGCTGCGAACATCTAACAACTCTTGTATGTTTTAATTTATTTAACTGATTAATTAATATCTCACTACGTTACTAGTAAATAAGCTATAAGCCCAACATCAATTTTCAGATTTCGCAGTTAAAAAATTACTGATAATTTTTCACTTCGGGAGCAAGCTGCGTTAAAGTATTAAAATACCACAAGAAATCGATCTGATACAATTTTTATTATGCAGCATTTTATATACAAATCGACGACTATAAATTATACTAATATTAAATAAGGCATGGGTGGGCTGAGTGTTCTCTAATTCTACAAGAGTTCGTATAAATAGCACTCATCAACAAATATTTTCAAGTATCTATACTATATTCTTTTGAGACCAAACGTTTACCATACAAATATTTGTATTACAATAAATCGAGACAACAATTAATTTCCTTCTATAAATATTAGTTTTGAGGTACATGCTTTATCATTTAGTATGATTTTTCACTTGAAACGTTTTAATTAATTAATTATCTATACCTAAAATTAGTAGCAAACTACTATAGAATTCAAGTGGCGAAGTTTTTCAAATATTTACCTGTTGTGCCCGTTCGAAAATTTTGATACTTACGTATACAGTAAGGGTAGGTACAAAGAATATTTGAAAAAAAATTGGTGGTTACACCCCGAGTATAAGCATTATATACTTTTAAATTATGTTAATTTAATATTCTCTATTTTCCTCATTTGATAAGCCTTTTAGTACCTCTACAATATCATTATAAGTACCAGAGAATTCGCGATAATAATTTCTGAGAAAAAATTATGTTTTAAATTTCGAAAAAAACTGTTTTTTCGGATAGTATGAGTTTTTGGAAGCTAATATTGGATAAAAGGAGAGAAAATTTAGTTTTTTGCAATGATTTTGTAAACTATCAATTTTTCGAGGAAAAAGGTTATTACCAAAATTGTAGCTCGTAAAATTTGCTACAAAAAAGGTCTTTCGAAATTTTTTTTGTATAATTAATCGTTCTCGTGCAAACCGTGTGACAAAGTGGTAATGTCTGTAGTTTGTAAAAAAAGTGCATTCTTTTCCACACCACCGCGGGGAGTTGAGTACTAGGCGCGTTTTTTTATGTGGTGTTTCTAATGGCCCTAATCCACATTGAATAGTATATTCGTATTATTGTTAATACCAATTATCAGCCAAATTAACTAAAACTTGTTAATATTTAGCAACGAGCTTCATGGTTTATTTGATAGTTATCTGCAATATAGAGTGATTTAGAATTCATATTACAATGGTTCTAGGATATACAAAGAAGATATAGTAGATAAAGGAACTGTTTATGTGTTACATTCATCAGCTAAATGTCAGCCAGATTTTATCGAATCGGAAGATTACATATGTATTATTGATATTGTTCTTGATCTAAAAATATGTGGAAATAGTTTATCTTTTCTTCAACTTCCGAAATTTCCTCTACTTCTTTTGCAGTTTCGTCGTTTTCTTCAGGGAGATTCTTCCAGTCCTTATATTAAAAGAAAACTGTACGATCTATATCATCAGCCATATCCGTTAAGACATATTTTTTACTTCTTCCATTCCAAACGGAAAGGATGGTTCCTCCGAATCAAAACCCTACCTATATTTTAACCAGGGAGCTGACAAATGTTTGCCCAAATTCCTCAAAGCATTTAAGAGCGTATAAGTAACATACATATATAGCCCATTGACTTTTATATAGGTACAGTCGGGTGCAGAATTAATGTCGCTAATCGCGAGCATTACGTGGGCGCACACGACACAACGAACAAATTATGATCAAAATATTTAAAGTTCAATTTTATATTTGTAATTTGTCTCACCAGTTGTGAATATATTTTGATAGATTTGTTCATTGTGCATTACCCGTCCAATGCTCGTGATTCGCGACATTAGTTTTGCACCCGACTGCACCTACTATGGCGGAGTGCACATTTTCTTTTATACTTCATTCAGTCTATATCTTCGAAACGATTGATTCTACGAAAACGTCAATGATAATAACCTTTTTTTTTTCGAAAAATTGATAGTTTCCGAGATAATTGCGAAAAACTGAATTATACCTTCTTTCATCCCTATAACAATTTTTGCGGAAGCCATCGAAGGGGACTTTCGAGGTTTAGTTCAAAACATAAAAATAAAGGTACACACAAAAATCCAACTTGTTAATAATTTTTTTATAGTTAAAACCTAATTTTTCTGGGCTATATAGGTAATTGTGGATAGCTGAAAAATACGAGTGTACTCTACACTTATTTGTTTCAATTTACATTTACAATGACTAAATTAATAACAAAAAATTAAATTAACGAACATCCCATGTTGTTATCGTTACTGCCAAATATTACAGCCAACATAAATCAATATTATGCATAGTAAAATACATAAATGTACAAATTTACAATACCTATATTTTAGTTAGCGAAAATTACTTCCTAACAATTATATTACCTTCCACTTTTCAAGGCAACCATAAAAATAAATTAAAAGAAAACACAATGGTTATATTTATGGTTAAATATACTTTCAACTAATCGGCTTTAACCTTGATCCTCAAATCAATAACAATTTCGCAGAGTATAGAGAGCAAGATTCAATTTGAAATCTAATATAGCAAATGGATTCACGCGCAAAGACCAAACAGTTATTTATGATGTTACTTGTACCTTCTACCAGACTATTATTTATAGTCAGATTCTTAGTAATCAAATTATACTTCCTAGTATAAATCAGAACACCAAAAACGGATATTGACACGCAGAGATGGTGCCTCATGCTGATCACTACGAAGGTCGTCACGCGATCCTTGTAATTATATTTAACCTAATAAATTTATTTCACACGACCCACGGGCCACGAAACTACATGATAAATTGTTTCGTCATATACAAATCTACGAATCTGACAACTCAATCGGTTCTTCAGATTTGAGTCCTTCGTCTTCTTCGACCGATATGTCAAACAATAACCAGCAATAACTTAATAAAAATATCGAATCCGGTCCTGATTTATCACTTCATTATGCGTAGTGAACGATGCGTAAACCAGTTTTGCAAACGACATTTAAAATCTTAAAAGGACGATAAAAACATATAAATGTATGTTTTACAATATTACTTAAGTGAAAGGATCTTATGTGCTACCATATAAATCAACGTGTCGCTTTTTATCAAATATGCATTAATATACAGCAATAATTTTCCGAGGAGTAAAATTTTAAACAAGCGCTGTCAACTTTAGTTAAATTAAGTGCAATTTAAAACGAATTTGTCTAAAATATAAATATTCGGAGGCTGCGTTTAAAGACGGAGCACTAAAACGTTCTTTTCGATTTTTGTATCAAACGCAGGAATTATAAGCTATAAAAAACTATTGAATTATTTATCGAAATTTTTTGAAATTTTAATAAACGGTCGGAAATTTAAATCACAATAACACAGCAAGAGATAATTCGGTTTAACGCAGAGATATTTAACTGTGTCACTTGGTTTCTGAAAATGGGATTATCGTTTGAAGAAATAAAAATTGTATCTATAATTCAAAATCGGTTAGGTGGTATATTTTCAAGAAAAAAGGACAAATATTTAACACCGAAAAAAAATTCATATTATAGTAGATACTAATATTATGCAGAATGTCCCTTAGAAAAGAAGGGTCACGAACTTTGGGAGAATTGTAAACGAGAAAGAAAAACCTTATTGTGCACAGATCTTAAAACCGTAACCCGAAAAATTATAAGCAGCCGAGGAAAAAAAGAATTCCGTTACTTACAAGATTTATCATTCTGCCATTTATCTTCATTTATCAAGTTGTTACAATAATATTCGTTCTGGATTTCTAGTTACAAATTTATCACAGTAACCTATACAAATATAATAATTAGTAATTATTAGGTAAGGTTTACAAATTAATATTCAATAAATTAAATGGAAATGAAAACGATAATTTTATTATTATTTTTTTTTAATTTAAACAGTCTTACGAGCGCATCAGGTTGTTTGAACGATTATGAAACGTTATAAGCGACAAAAAGCAAATTTTACAGGAGCGCACATATCGTGTTGTAGCTTAACTATAAGCAAATACCTCCTGGAAACCGCGTATACGCGGTGTTTCAGAATAACATGTCAACATTGATAGCGGTGATAGAACAGTGAAAAATAAGTGGGGACACACTGTTTGACTTAACCTAGTCGAATTCACGTATCTATGCCGTCCCGAACGGGGCGTTAAAATTAAAAGGAGCCAATTGTACTCACTCACGTTGAATGTCTAAATACTGTAAAATTTTATATCATTAACGTTTAGTAAAAACATGTGTTCGGTAGGTATTTAAAGCAGTGTTTTATTTTGGAGGACGCATTAGAATAAAAACCGTTAAATCGATTTTTTGTACTTTTTCTGGATCTTCCCGGCGAAATGCGCCCATTAGTCGTTTCATTAGCTTCCAAAATGTGAAGTACGGTCCTTGCTTTTCCTTATTTGCGAACGTTTTTGTTTTCATTGGTGATTAAAGTTCTATACGAGTTTCTTATATTTTAAAAATATCGATTTAATAAAACGCTTATAAAATGATATATTAGAAGTTGTAAGTTGATACTAATAACATTAGATTCAAAATTACGTTATTATTATTAGTTCTTTTTGTTTATAAAATATTATCAACTACCGGAATATAATATAAATTTCGGAAAAAAGACCATTTAAATGACATTTTATTACAGTAAACCTTGTTTATTAGCCATTAATTAATGTGAAAAATTTCAGATTGTATTTCTTAGTTAGTAATATGTAAATGCAGTTTAAATCAGAAGGTGTTAGCAACATTTGTCGTGATTTATATTACAGCACAATAAATTTTGTCGTTTAATTAAGGACGTCTAACTTTCACTGTAATTATTATTATTATTAGTAGATACCCACTTTATGTAAATTTGTTTTAAAATATTTCTTTTATATTATTATCTATAATTTTATTAGCGACAAAATTGTTTAGAACACTTAACAGAAGTCGTCTTTAGAATCGTATGTTCTCTCAATTAAACAAGTATTTTTATAGTAAAATCACTAATTGACATTAAGAAAAATAAACTAAAATAACAGTACGTCCACACTATCTATAATAATTAAAATTCGGCTGAAGAATAAGATTGAGGGCAATTTTCAAAAGAGATTCATTAAAACCGGCGTAAAGAAACATTTAGATAAATAGATAACCGAAGAAGATTGTAGATTTTAAGATAATGCCGAATTTCTTATTTTTATTATGGCACTAGAATGTTTAATTAAATTTTTACGATTTAAAACATGTAACAGGTTGTTTTTTGTTATCTACTAATTGTTGTCGTTTTGGTAGAGTCGCGTGTTTCTCGAATACGAAATTTTGAGGTTAAAGGTATCATAATATGTTTTTGTGATTCTTATGCCACATGTTCAAATTTCGTCGGACCTCGCCTACGTTGGAGCCTTTGTCGGCAGATCACGTATCAACTGCATTAAAAATACAATGAGTTAAAGTCCATTTAAAGTTTATTCCGATGCACTTCATCAATAATAAAGTATTCAAAATTAACATGTTATCGATGATTTACCTGCACACGCAGTACTTGACAAAGATAGACTACCATTTAATCATACTGTAAGCATACGAGGTGCCACCGCAGTGCGAAACGGCATCATCTGCTAACTTTGTGCAGTGAAACGTGCATCGGAATAAAATTTGAACGGCCTATACTTTATCGAGTTGAATTGACGACGCATTCCCAACGGAATGCTTTAAACTGATTGTGAATGTTAATACATAAATCACATTATCACAATTAAAATAAATATAATTTTTAGTACCCACCGATTCGCGTTTAAACGATTACTAAAGCAATCATTTTAAAGTTATTTTATTGTCGGTTAAAATTGATCAAAAATAAAAACGTCGTTCTCGAAACAACTGTGTTCGCAAAAAATGAAAATATATAAGACGGATTAGAGATATCGTTTAAATGAAAATGTAAACCGCAAACGATAAAAATATATTGCCATATTATCTAGTATCGACTATTCTTATCGTCGAGTGCAGTAACATTCAAATTATGCAAAATCAATAAAAAATCCCTTGTATAAAAAACTCATAACATACATCGCCAAATGTAAAAATTATGCCAACATCAAGAAACAACTTACAACATAATATTGCAATCAATCACTGTAGAATCAAAGATATTTTAAAGGCCTTGTTAGTGTGCAGGTGAATGGGAATTTTTAATCAATAAAATTTAACGTAAATGGTTTACTTTAAAAAATATTTAAGTATGTTATGTAGTTATAATAAAAACGTAAATAATTATACCCATTGGTATTGGGAAAATACAATAGTCGTGTAACCTACCTGCAATTACTAGATACGGAATTTTTAAAAACTGGGAAAATCTGGTAGAGTTCGTTTTGTCACGTTCAAATAATACGTCACTAATTTGTCAGACCATTGCAATTTTCTCGGTACGTGAAGCTCGTCAGGCTCGATTATTATTAGACACGCAAAAGAACGGTATATGATTTTACAACTTTTATTGTTTTACGGCGATCAACAAAAATCTTCGTTTATTACACATTCTTCGAAGTCCCTTAGTGACTACTTTTCAACGCGACTCGTCAAAAAATAATTACCGTCAAGTGTAATAACAAGAACTCGAAGAAGAATAGAAACGAGCTTTCGTAGCGCACATCAGTTAAAGGTCACGCGTGAGCGGCATCTCTGATCTTCATTATCGGCGTAAAATCAGTCTCGATCCGCCACATTAATCAGAAAGCTCGATATTAATCTATTTGTATCGATACCGATATTCGAATCACGCCTTCCGATTACGAGACCTCTTTTTTGGTTCTTATATAGTAAAACGGTTTAATAATAATGGGTTTCGGAATGATTATAGGCGCAGATTTTGAATGCAATTAGAGGTCTATTTAAAATATTATAAATTACGGAATAAGCACTAAATTACGTTTCGGAAATGTAGGTTATAGACGAACTACAAATCATTACTTGCCGAAAACTATAAAGAGAACGTAATAAGAGCACATAAATTTTAAGAACAAATTACAAACATATTATAAAACACCTACATTTTCTAGACCACCAACAGGCGAACGCATTATATAGATCGAGCAATTTGTAATTAATAGGTTCTATGTGTGGAATAACCAACTCTGCAATTAGCGTTGCCCCAAATTGATACCCACGATCGGTATGACCTTTCAGCAAACATATTCTACACGCACAGCCTGTCATTCAGATTCACCACAATTAATTATCGTGATTCGAATTATAGAAAAAACAACTAAATACTATAATCGGTTATAAAATACCAAAATAAGGTTATAAGTACTTGTAACCAAATAGAAAGAGGGACGGGGGGGTATCGGTCAAGTCCTTCGTGTTTTACAAGTTTTGCATTTATCATAAAAAAAATTGATATCGATGATCTACTTAAAATGCTACCTAGTGATTTTAATTTTTTAAACTCGAATCAAAATTGCTGAACGTAAAACGACCTATAATTTTCATGTTGGAAACAATTATAAATTTACCTCGTAAAATGGTCAATTTTATTATTTTCAGTATTACTGAAATACTGCCGTTGTTGCGTTAGTGTTCGTCTAGATGATACACTTGATCGACGTCGAATATACCTACATTCGCTGTCTAAAAGTTCAAAAGTTAATTAGTAAGCACTCGGTTTTTACCTCGGTTTTAAACCACTTTTTTTTAATGACAGCATTCAAATGCAGGACACTGATGGGTATGAAAATTTTATAAAATACTGCAAAAAATAATTTATGTTTTAACGAGCATTTTCCGAAACCGAAGGAGTTTCTGGAGTCCTAACTCAACAACCAGTGACAACTTTTTATTTAATAAAACCTTTGATGCTGAAAAATTTGCATATAAAAACAAAAATGGCGAAATTTCATTAAAATCACACGTGGTATAACGTATTTCATTTTAAATAGAAAACCTTTGGGAGTTCTAACTCAGCAAACGCACCAAATTTTTGCATACCAAAATTAATAAAATGGTAATGATCTGTTTGCAAATTATATATAGGGCAAGCCCGGGACAGATGGCGCAGCCTGGCGTGATGGTGCGGCGATTACTTCGTGTAGATTAGTTAGTACGGTCAGTTTTTGTGTGTTTATGGATTGAATGACGAGTGCTGTATCGAAATAGTTTTTTATGTTCCAGAATAAAAAAACTGGGTAGCGTGAACAGAAGAGGTCTTAAATAGTGCTTGTAAAAGCAATGAATAAACATTAAGTATTAACAGAGCATCTAATGATAATGATATTATCACTCCTGGTACCTAAGCTGTTAGATCAGATTTCTTCTGTGCTTACTATACACCACGCGTACAAAAAGTACGAAATAATTCGAGAATAGTAGCTGCCACTTTAAATTCCGAACACAATATTTGTTCACTTAAAATTTGGATAAAAGTAACGAGATCCAAACAAATAGGAGGGGGTATCCTATTTGTAGACTCTCGAGTCTTCTTATTGGATGATAATAAAGACGAAAACACCTGCCAAGGTTGTTGTGAGGTCTACAACGTTACTAAAAAAAAAAACAATTGACTGAATCAAACGCTTTAAATGCAGCAGCTGACTACACGAGGACTGCACAAAATATGGAAGGATCTCTATGACCTATGATCTCGCCCCCTCGGTCTCTATGTAAAACTTAAAAGGAAAAAGAAAGTGACTTATTTTTGTATTTTTTTTAATTTATATTATTTTTTGTTTTTCTCCCATAGCTGTTCGGGAAAGATGGCGCATTTCAGAAAAAAATATTGTTAAATCTGTATTTTTGTTTATACATAATTATATCATTTCAATTATATTTTATATTACATAAGTACAGTACAACAGGTACAGATTGACACTTGGCTAAAGGATGCGCAGTGAACAAAAGTCCCACACCGCTGAGTGAACCACGTGTATTCGCACACGAAACAGTAGCTGTATCTTTGTCGCACAGGGACTCTCTCCTTTCTTTAACGGCGCATCTCGTGTACCAAGCTATTACTGTTATACTGTATCTACCTATAATACTCACAGTTTGTATTTTACTAATACACAATATGCGAAATTATAAGCGTTTTACATTAAGTACGCTATCTCTCCCGGGTTTACCTAAGTAAAAACAAGACTTTTTATTAACATCGGTAAATTGCACAATTTAAAATTGATGACCTGAATAGTGTTATTGCAAAGCAAGTAATAAAAAATTACGAGAATATAGTTAACCAAAATGATTCTGAACGAATTCGTTTTAAGTGAACACTACGTAGGTAGCGCCCTAGGTAAAAATCCAGCGCTTTTTAAGCTCCGGTAATGTGAGAGAGGTGAATAGGTTATTGCTAGTCAAGAATCTATGCATGCGAATGTCCATGTATAATACCGGCATATGCCATAACACATAGAAATTTCATTAGCATATTCAACGGCTTCGTTACTCCAAGATTGACAGATTTGCCGGAAACCCTAAGTATAACGTATCGGAGTAAGTTATTAGAGCACTATTAGCAGGTAAATGAAGTTGAATTAGCATACAGCGGAAGAGCGAGGTGATAATATTGTTGACGATAGGTAGTAATAAGCTTGAGCATTATTTACTCTAACATTATTAAAATTATAATTTGACACTAATGGTTGTAGTGTGCAGCAAAACTTCTAATCGTAAGTTACTTGTAAATTATAAGCGCATAATTTTAAGATAAATTAAGATAAAATTCGAGTCGATTCGGGGGTTATCGGGTCCTTCTGTAAAATGGACGTTTGTGGATGTCACAGAATTATGAAAAAATAAAGCAACGGCTAGATTATACCTACTACACTGCCAGCACCGGCGAGATCACAAAGAAAACGAGTGCACGCACGCAATTAGTATCTAGATTGGTAACCACTGGAGAACGTCACATCTTCACATCCGATACCGTTGCATTTATATTGTATCTGACTGTATTTCGGAGGCCTATAATGACATAAAAAATAATTATAGGTACCTATTAGGATACCCATAGGGTCTATAGGATATTCTTCTAATTTATACCCAATTAGTTAATCAATGTATACATTGATTACCTCATTATGAATAATTAAACTAATTGTACAAATTTATGTAAGAATTTAACTTTCTCAATTATTGAGTTGGAGATCTGTGTTTTTGCATACAATTTATGAATTTAATTGGCTACATACCGTAGAAAATAATTCAGGTTTCACTGTATACGGGGGTGTGTACACAATGAGTCGCGGGTTTTATACTGTGAATAATTAGGGCTGTGTCGTAAAATGTTTATTTTGGGAAGAGATTATTATAAGATATGATTGATATGATTAGAATAGTATGAATTTCACGCCAACTTAATTATGTTATTTTATTATTTGAAGCTTGCAATCAAGATTATTATTAAATGTTTAAATGTTATTCTATTTAATTTAATAATGAACTAAACTATCGGAGGAAACATTTCCTTTTCTTCTAAGCGTTGCGTCGCCTTACACCGCCGCGCCATTTTAAAAAAATTCAACAAGCTGGTGTAACAATGCGCCATCGTTCATTGTTCAGCAAATCAACTGATCAAATGTACCGACATACAAAACTATAGAATAATAAAAAAAAATCCTGATATAACAATAAAAACATGAACTATGCGTAAATCTTACGAAAAAAACCTATGTAGTTTACCACCCAACATTCACGAAATGTGGTCCCCGCACGACCGTCCTTGGGGTGCCGAGGAGGGCTTCAAATGTAAATCGTTTCATGATAACAACATAATTTATTAACGTTGCATTTACGAAATCTTGCACTAGTTCGGGTAAGAACATTTCGATTTTTTCCTCCAGAAAAATCGATTTGTATTTCCGTAAGTACATGGAAACCGTGTCTACAATCATTTAGTACTTTGTCGTGTATTCAGCAAACCGGCGGGCGTTCGGCGTACCTACCAGTTGGCATTCTGCACTGTGTGAACTGTGACACGTTGCCATACGTCTAAATGTTATCAGCATAAAAACAAAGTGCGAAAATCATAAAAAAACAACCATATAACCTCCGCACAACTTCGTTTTTCGCTTAAACCAGCGACTGCGCCGTAGAATAAATACGTTATTTGATACAAACCGAATTACTTATACCTATACGCGGTTTCCAGGAGGTATTTACTTATAGTTAAGCTGCAACAAAAAATGTGCACTCCAGTAAAATTTGTCGGTTACGTTTTGCCAAAACGCCGTCGATATTTAAAGATGCGGGGGGAGTTGCACAAAAAAAGATTTACATCAACTACCTATATTCACATTTTTATTTAAACTTTCAATCAATTAGTAAATTTTATTAGGTATGTACCAGTCAAATTAGGGTTCAGTGAATCAAATGTACGCAGTAAATTGGTTCAATTTGATAAAACAAATAGGTACCTAATGATATTAATTGTAAGATAAATACTTATTAATTAGCTAAATATTTAACAATAATTATTATACGTAACTATATTACATTTATTCAAATTAAATCGAATTTATTATTATAATCCTTCTGAATATTTTATAAATTACAATGTAAACAAGTCCTTGCAGAAAATACATTTTATTTAAGTATGTACTTCAGTATTGCAATTCTGAAATGTCAATGAAGTAAAAATACTTGTTCAAGCGGCGATTTTAGTTCAAATTTCTCAATAGTTTGATATTTAAAATAACAAACGCCGATGCACGCAGAAAGTTAATTTATTTGAGTAACTAACCATTTTAATTCGGTAAGACTAATTTATTACTGGACGATCAACATAAATAAGAATATAAATAATTCAGATTGCCTTACAAATCAAAATACGAGAACATTTCAAAATCCCCCATAATTCCGTAGGTACATTAAAGGCCTTTTCGCTATAATATGTTAATTTAAGCTGATATTCATAATTTAATAGCAACGTAATACGTTCTAACCAAGTTAACATTCCCTAGATGTAAAGAATTTAATAGACGTGAACTCTGACCCGACTTAAAGGCCAGTTTAACATACACGCGCGCGACACTTGTTCCAACAAATACCTATGGGATATATGAATCTGAGCGTCCTGAAACTTTTTTATGAACGAAATAATATAATAAATTCGTCAGTAACAGATTCCTGCGACGGTTATCTATTAAAATCAATAATCTTCTTAAATTGCAATTTATTTCAAGCGTGTAGGCACCCGCCTGCCCACAGTCTTAAAAAATACAATTTTCGTTCAATAAATTAATCGAGGTATGAAGATGTTAAATATTCGAAAACTCAAAGTTTACTTATTGTTAGATCAGTTACTCAATTACACTTCGAATTGCACCTTTTAGATTTATTTGTAATTGTAAACAATTTCATAAACGTCCATATTTGTACCTAGAGATAACAAAAGATTCGGAGAATATTTCGGATCGACTAAACTAGAACTACTACGGTTTTAGATAACCTAGTTTAAGAAAATAGAAAAAAGTATTCAAGCTACAATTTAAAAAAAATAAAATCCAAATGTTTCGCCTACGTTTATAATTATTTATGATTAAGTAGATATGCCTACGATTGTTTGAGCCAATAATGCAAAAATTAATACAAGGCAAACGGCGTAGGAGAGCCGCATGCTTCAAAAACTTTGAAAATAAGTAGTATGCGAGAACACGAGAACTTTATTCAGAGCAATCGATTCCAAAATCAAGATAACATTGATGATCCTCGCTAATGTTCGATAGAAAAGGCCGTACAAGAAGTAAAAAAAAATGGCAATCCGACCATTGCGTTGTCTGATTGACCACGACCATTTAAATACACACCTTCACTGAAATGGTTATTAATATTACTTTATACATATTATACAGCGGTAGTACATATAAAATTGGACACAAAAGGAAATTTTTTTATTTGAATTTCAGAAAGTTTTATTCTTCGTAAAAATCTCTGCATAATACACAATTTAAAATACAACTGTCAAAATTTGAATATAACCTTTGGTATACGAGGGACGTTAAAAAATATAAAATCGGCTCAAGAGTAAAGTACCCTTATTTTTGAAAATACACAAAAATGTTATTTGAAAAAGTTTGTTGGAATTACAAGAAGATATCAAATGCGAAATCTTAGTTAAAATTTTTTTACTTTTTGGTCTATTTTTCTATGTAGAATAAAATTGTCAAGCTTTGTTCTTTATTTGTATCATTTGAATGTAATTACTTTGTTTTTGTTTTTATTAGTCAATAAATATTGTTATAAACGACGTGATTGTGTGTTCTTTTTATAGTTGTTAGTTTCAATTATGATAATTTTTACTCAATAGGTAATCGAAAGTTAAATCGATAGTACACTTCCTAGTAGAAACTAATATTGTGATAACATTGTGTTTATATTGCATCAATATTTAAATATTATAGATTAATAGTGTGTTTATTCTAATAAATCAATATTTAAAATTAAATATGTTATTAATGTTATCCGAATATTGTGTTTACAATATATAAATACAAATGCAATTTTAAATATTGTATTAACATCGTTTATAATATGTTAATCGAATATTGTACGATCTTTATTATATCAACATTAAGAAAATATTTATCACACAATGATATTATGTATGATTGTAAACACGATATTTACCCAATATTGTGATAATGATATTAAACAGCGACATCTCGTGCATATTCGTTTATTCCTGCGGTTAGTTTCTAGATGGCGTTTAGAGTTGTAGCTCACATCTTATGCTACAACCCTACTGATTTTAATAGAAAATGAAAATAATAAATGTTCAGAAATGTATTACTTATTGTAGGGATCATCGTGATCAACAAAACAGTTCTCCAGCATAAGACTCCCTCATTATAATACGACTGGTTTATGCCAACGTTGGTATAATACAACTATAATATAAATAGATAAAGAATAACATTTTCTGAGAAATTTGAAGTAAAAAAGTTTTCCATTTGTGTTCAAATTGTAAATATTTTCTATGTATTATAGATGCACTATACCTAAACTCAATTGTTTTTGAATTATTGACAATTACACTCCGACAGGTAAATAAAGTACCATTTTAATATTTTAGGGGTTATTTCATTTTTGACCTAAAACCTAATATATGTTTTATCGGACACCTCCAAATAACGGAATATTTCAAATACCGGACACTTTAAAAGTCCCGGACATTAGCAGACACTTCTTAATAACGGACATTGTTTTGGTCCCGCGAGTGTCCGTTATTGGGAAGTTTCACTATTTTCTATCAATTTAAGTAGTATAAAAACGTTATCGTGCCTAAAGTTTACCTACTTACGTAATTTTTTATGTTTCTATCGCTGATATGTAGGTACCTTTCTCAAAATGTCCTTTAAATCCATAAATTCCTAAAATGAATACCTACTAATAAATAGCGCGAATTTATCTATAAAAATAAATAACATTTCGTTTAAGATTTCTGATTTGTTTGTCGCTGTGAAATTATTCAATAATAAAAAAGTTAAAAATCGACACACATTTCTTAATCGGCTCCAGTCTTATAATATGTATGTGATCATACAAATATTGTATTATATTGTCGTCAATGAAATGCAAATTTTTATTTAATGCAAATCGATTCAACTGATTTTAATATAACAACTGTAAATAAGTCGAAAGAAACGAAAACCGAAGTTTATGACGCAATTTTATATAATAATACAGTACGTATGAATAATTTCGTTAAGTAGATATCTACCGATCTGTCCGAATACAGTAGATATAAATTAGAGTTAATTATAATCGGGTACCTATTTTAAATTTTCAATTTAACAATCTGAGGACTGACGATTCAGGTTTCTTTCGTTGATGTGACAAAAACAACGGATTGTGCAAAAGAAACGTGTGCCACTTCAAGCTGGGTTGTTAATGTGGAAGACATAAATCTGCGAAAGGTCTATAGATGTCCTAACGAAGGCTGTACATAGAATGAATTGAATGAAACTTAAGTGGATCCTATACTCTCGATCTATAATTCAAGCTACAATTACACAATTAATCGAAATCAAACTGTCGACTGTTCATCTTCTTTAGTTTATTTATCCTTTCAGTTGTAAAACTATGTGGATAAATAAAAATAGGAGCGTATTTCCTGTTAACTATCCATACGTATTATACCTATTCTTCAATTTTGTAATATAATAATAATTTCAAGGAGCACTTTAAATAATGTGGAGTAAACTTCCCTTAAAAATTCAGTTCGGCTTTTGGCCATGAATTATTCATATAACATTGAATATATTATGGTTAAGAGCATCATAAACTCCCATCGCCGTCAGTCTATGGAGCGTGCAGTTTGTTTAACTAAACGGGCTGTCATCGCGTTTCTCAGTGGTTTAACAAACAACATTCAGTGTAACAACATGTTCGAGTTCAGAACTACCAAGCTACACGAAAAGCGGCATTAAAAAATAATTGCCTTCGATCGGAACTCGAGCAATAAGTATAACAAAACCAATAATAATACAATAACTTATTCAGTGCATGCCACAAGTGGTGTCACGACACCGCGGGACATTATAAAAGTAAAAAATCTACTTTATGAACTAGCAAAATCAGTATAAGAGTATGAAAAAAATTTACAATCCGAGTCGCTATCGTTTATACGTGGCTATCATCTATATATGATCACTTACGGAAATGAATCTAACTATAAAAGTATGCAGTTTCTCCATATTGGAGCCTAGCCGTAGCCATCTGTACCACAAAGCACGTTACGAAGATCTTTGACGGCATCGGAAACCGCCCGACTTGGTCTATATCGGCGACAGATCGCTCCTGATGAGAATACATACGATCGTATATCACCCAGAACTATGACTCTCATATTCATGAATACATATTAAACAAGCCGTTGCTTGCATAAGTCGCATGTCGTGACGTTTCTACTTTCTATGTCAAAATAATAGGGAAATAAGGCAGATTTAATTGAATACAACTTATTCTTCTTCGTTCGTTTACTTCGAGTTTCACTTTAGATTTATATTATATAAAAAATTGTCGGTAGATAGTAACGTTTCTTTGGTTCAAATTAATTTTAATTTGATTAATTTACACCTATTATAAGTACTTACTAAGTATTAAGTAGTAATTTTGAAAGTTTGCAATATCAATTTGATCAATAACTTATTTCTAATACGTATGGTAATTGTGAGTAAACAAAGATCAAAATTTATAAAATGCCTGTAAAATATTTTCTGGCAATTTTAATAGTACTGGGTGCGGCAAAAACTTCCCGGATTTTAAAGGTTAATACAAAAGGCATAGTATATGTTATTTAAAAATTTATTTCATAATTGCAAAATGCATGGACTGAATGCAAAATGTATTTCACTTGGTTTGAAAATGATATCGTCCAGATGGCGACCTTCGTTCACAATTTCTTGAGGTATAGCAGTTTTCAGTTCGTCAACTTGGTCGATATTTGTAGACCTCGACTTTCAGATAGCCCCAGAGAAAAAAATTACGAGGGGCGAGATCGGGCGAACGTGCAGGCCGCCCCACGTCTTCGCGTAATGAGACCATTGATCTTCTCGCCGTGCGAACGGTGATCCCTTCCTGTTAAAGGTAAACGTCCGGATTTCCAAGTTCGATAAGTGTCGGTTCCAGAAAGTCCGTAACATCTCCACCTACCGGAAGTTACTGTAACTGTTTGATCTCAAAAAAGTAAGGGCGACAAATATCAAAATCTGCAACAGCGCACCAAGTAGTGACACGTTGGTTGTGTAAAGGATTTTCGTGAAGCTGTTGAGGTTACTTTCAGCCCAGTAACGAAAATTCTTCTTGTTAACGCAGTTGCGCGAAAGCTTCGTTAGTTTGTTAGCGTAACGGCGTTTGCAGAAATACGTTATTTTGAAAGAATCGTTCCATTATGTTCCCGAACAGCCACCATTTTGTACGGATTGAACTTAAAATCGACGTGTAAAATTCTCCTGACAGTTACGGATGCACATTTACGCAGGCAAAATGGACCGTATCACAGTTTGAACGTTTTATCCGAGATGTTACAGTTGGTTTCCTTTTTAACGCCGAACCTGAGACTTTAAAATTTAGAATTCAATCCCAAATTCGTCGTTTTCGATAAACGCTTCAGAAACAAACGCACAATGCACTTCCGTCCAAACCACTTTAGATTCTTTAGAAAGATTCTACTATAACCCCCCCTCTCCCCTCTTTATTATCACCTCTGTGAACAAAATCCGAGAGGTTTTTTGCCGCACTTACATATTTATTTATATTTGTTTTAATTCATTGTATTTATTATAAAAATGTTATGATGAGTGCTAGAAAAATAAGCCAAAAATTACGCGAAATTTGTACAAACAAAAAGCTGGATAAATATGTGGCTTTTCCTCCTTGTTAAATAAACTAAAAATCCTCTAAAATCGAAACTGTGCTACGGCTATACCATATTGAATGTCAGCCCATTTTTGGCTTTTCTACGAAGTTCGTTAATCGTTGCAAATATAAAAAGAAATTTCAAATTAAAAACGTAAGCCACAATTAAATAAACAATCTTAGTCGTTATCATTTTTTCTCTAAACAGTATTTGAACTATAGGAACTGTAGAATGTTATTGATGCTGAATACGGAAGAATATCAAAAAATCTGGCAGCGTTTTATTACTAAGATACGTCTAACGTTCTCTTACATTTTTTTTAAACGTCATACAGCAAAAAATTGGATTCATTATGCATTATGTATAAATACTCTTTTTTTTCAAATAAAATACCCTGTATATGATTACAGTTTTGACTTCCTTGGAACATCCTAACACTACTTTGGTAAACCCTCGGGAGCGTATAAACCACGTCAAAATAATTCCGTAAGTTATTATAAATTTGTTTCTTGTAGTGGTCCCCTGTTGAGATGTTCACGCTCAAAGTTAAAAAATAAAAATCAATTTTTTTCTAAATAACTCTAAATATTTCTTTTTAGTTTTCGATTGGAATTTAATAATTTTCGGTGTTCATACGTAATAAATTAAGGCCTTTAAAATTGTGTAATAAGTCTTTTGATATCATCTCAGGAAACCAGGGGTGCACTACCCCTAACCCTTCTAACTTCAAAAGTTATCAGAGGTTTAAGTTTTTCAATTTTTGGGGTCGTTTTGGATTTCTCAGACATTTTAGAATAAGAAAAGTACTCTTGTTTAATTTCGATAATTTTTTTGAATCGTAGATAAAGAATAAGGGATGCAGAGTATCCCAGATATTATCTTAATTACTTTTTCCGACGACCACATAAATTCACACGTTGGTCATTGTAAATAAATAGCTCTCGGCCTTGTGCGACGAAGTTCGGTTAATTAATTCGGAAGCTTAAGATATGCGAATCATTTTTGTTTTGGCTACCCTAGTAATGAAATTTTCCTAAGGTGTGAGGGAGTTGCAGTTTCAGAAAAAAATCTTTTACATGTTAAATATCATATTGACACGGATTCTAAAGTCTTATTTCCTTTATCCGAAAAAAATAATTATCTAGGATACTCTGTACATATCTTATTATTTAAATGTGATATTTCCGAATATAGTTCATTTTATCGAAATTCAACAGAGTATCGTTTTTATCCAAAAATGTCTGAAAAATGCGAAAATGTCCTTAAAAATTTAAAATCTTAAACCTTTAAACAGTTTTGAGGTTAGAAAAGTTAGGAGTAGTGCACCCCAGACTCTCTGAGGTAATATCAAAAAACATATTACACAATTTTAAAGACCTTCATTTATTACGTAGGCATACCAAAAATTAATAAATTCCAACGAAAACTAAAAATGATATTTAGAAAAAATATATTTTTATTGTTTAACTTTGGGGGTGTATATCTCAACAGGGCGACCGTAAGAAAACAGATTATAGGAACTTGTGGCATTATTTTGACGTGGTTTATACGCTCTCGAGAAATTATCCACCATTTCCTGGACACCCTGTGTCCCGACTATTTATAAAAAAATATTGTACTATTTATTAACGTTAGCAATCTAATCCATGTAAAAGAATAAAGATGATTTAAACAAAATGCAGGATGACAAACAGAAACAAATATGAATTTGGAGGCGAAACACACCTTACTATGAAATTAACGAACCCAGATTTCATTTTCTACTACAAATATGAAAACCCAACAACGACGATCAATAGTTATTGAAACCGAGGACGAAATGGTTGAGAGAAAAGGAAGGCAATTGTAAAAATTCTTTATCTAAATCATTATGTGTAGCTGAACAGCCGGATGCAAAATTCAATGTCACTGATCGCGAAACATTGCGCGGGTACACACGACACAACGAACAAATTATGATCAGAAATTTAAAGTTCAACTTTTATTTCTAATTCGTCTCGCTCGTCGTGAGTATTTTTCATTGGGTCCGCGTATTTCCCGCTCAATGCTTGTAATTCGCGACATTAATTTTGCATCCGGCTGTACTTGCATACAAAAATGTACCTAAATATGATTTTGTACGTAGGCTACCTATTGCATATGCATACGCAGAATTATAATGCAATCAATCGCAATTTACAGTTAAAAGTAGAAAATCGAAGTTTATACCAAGATAATTATACAACATAGATAATACGTACTGAATATATAATTGATTCGAGAAATTTTCTTTGCTTTGGTATTCTTATCCAGAAAACTATGAGGTCATTGAAACCCTTCCAGCTCTGTGATTAAAGCAGCCGCTTTAGTATAGAACAAATCCAGTAGCAAAACGCAATTTCGCTGCGTAATTTGATTACAGTACCTGCACAGAAAATTGTAAGGAAATTAAATACGATTTTAATTTTTACTTGCAAGATTATAGTAAAACGTGAATCATAAACGCGTTGGCATTGAAAATATTTAAACTACGATAGATATACAAAAGGCCTTTATAATTCGTGCTTTTAAAAAACAATGTAGCTTATTTGAAAAGGAAAAGTAATGAATGTTGTGCGGATAAAAATGTTTTTTTTTTTAATCGGGGTTACTTTTGAATCGAGTCGTGAGCGCGCGCTACATCGTCTTCACATTAGCGGTCCGCTTCACAACTAAAACGAAGTTAAAATAAATTAGGTTTCCAGAATCTACACTGAATACATTTTTAAAACAGTATCTGATCCAAATTCCGTATTAATCATGTCACTGCTGGACTTGTCAGTTTGCTTGTCCACCTACAGTTGGAACGCTTTTTTCTTGACTCGCTTTCCATATACATACGTCAAGAGTCTGCAATTGTTTATGATGACGGATTCGTTTTGAACTCACTTATTTAAATAAATGTAACCCATTTGTATTTTTATTCACCGTATGGTGTTTTGACCTTTTCAGTTAAACAATGAATAAACAATACAATTACTTACTTTCATAAAATACATTACGTGATGGATTCAATTTATTGTAATAGTGTATTTACTTAATAATTATACTAAAATCAATTATATTGTGTTTTACTATTAAATGCTCTATTTAATAAATTCAATTTTTAATAAAAGTTTCGTTTTTGGTTGTATTAATGTTTTTAAAATCTTGCAACCTAGCGCTGTGCGCGCTATAAAATAAACTAAATAATATTGCTATTGGTGTTCAGAAAGTTTAATTTTATTGTAGGCAAATGAAATCAATGGCTTCCATTACAGTATTTAATAAAAATAAAACTTTTGAGATTCTATTTATTACCTAAATACATACAATCTATGCGTGACAGAAATTTTTGATAAAAGATTTCACGCTAATATTTAAATACCTAATTTATCTGCTCGGAAAAATAAATAGATATGGGATAACAGAGAGAGCATAACGTAACGTAAGGTAACAGAGATACAAAATAATAATAAACGCAAATAATTTTTAATTTTTACCGTACGAGTTCATTATAATCAGTGAGTCTATAAATTATTGCGGACGGTCTACGTAGACGCAGTGATTAAAAGTCCCTATTATACCTTGTTTCATGACTAAATTTAATTGTTCTCTATAAATACGACCCTACGTGTTTATTATGTGTGTGTACATACTAAATACATACAGGGTGTAAGTAAAATAACTCGAAAGTTCTTTAACGTGCTAATGCCATGTCGTCGACACTATAACCAATCAGAACAATTAATATCAGATTTATGTCCCGTATGTATCTACGTTTTACTTATAAATTATATTGATGTTCGTTTTACCTTGAAAATGAGTCATTTGTGCACTTATCTGCTTCTTCAGCATTATGAATTTAATTAAAATTGAGTAAGGACAGGGTCGTACTTGAAATTTGAAATACAATTAACCCGGAAACTACACTCAAAAAAATATCGTACATAATATTAATGAACACCAGTTATTGATTTTTTGATCATTGATACAATGAAATGTTCATTAATACTACTAATACACTGAAGAAAATAAGTGCCTAATTATGCAATTAAAACGATCGTTGTATTTACGAATCATTTATAATTTTTTACCTAATAACTTTCTTCATACCTACAATGAAAATTTTTATCGAAATATCGAATTTTTCGTTACTTTTTAAGAGTTATCTAATGTACGTTTATCTAATGTACGTTACTGTACATACATTGGACGCGTTACATCGGATTTTTTTTTGAGTGTACCAATAAGCGAACATATGTTGATAAGGAAAATATGTTTTAAATCATTATCATCATCCCCCCCCCCAATTAAGAGGCTTAGACTTATTTTAGTAACACCTTATATACATTACATTTCAACAATTAACTACATAAGTAAAAGCTAAAAGGCGTAAATTTTCGCAAATGACAACGCGTTTTTTCCACTTTGATCGTGCGAACGTTTTGGGAGTTTTAGACGGAGACTTATGGATAGCCGTAGAGCACAATTCCGAAAAAGTCGGCCTGTCCATAATCTGTTCTGGGTTCGACATCGTTTGAAATTAATTTTACTGGCCTATGACGTATGTCAATCTTCTAGAATGCAATAAAACTTAACTTAATTGCTCTAAAAATGTAAATACTTTATTGTTCACATACATATATTATTATAAATAGCATTTGATCACTTATTTTATAACTAATTTAACAGATAATTATTTTAAAGCGGATCCGAAAAACGATGAAGTAAATAAATATTTAACGTTTAATTAGGTAAGGTTAAATTTAATATCGGACAGAAGTACATTTATATATAGAGCTAAGTTAAATAGTGGGAGGAGTTAAGATAATTAGATAAGTTTTAAAGAATTGGAGAAAGCCCTGCCCACCCATGAGTGCGTTCAGACATTAGGACGACGTAATTTATAGTTATTGCAATACAACAGTAATTACAAAACTCCTCCTTCGTACTCTTATTTATAGCAAGCGTGCAGTGTGTTTGGCAATGTTAGCTAATTTTTTTTTGTGATTGAAATTTTGCAAAGTTCGAACACGTAGGTGGGTATTTAAGCGAACGTTAATAACGATACCAAAACATGAATTTAATCTAAATTTTCTTTTTTTGCACTTACAAATCAAAATTACTGTGCGACATAACTTCGATTAAATTAGTTTTGGAACATTGAAATTGCCAAGCGTATCTACATATTAAATTTTAGTAATTTTTCACAATAAATGTTTTTAAAATGTTGTTTATTATAAAAGATGAAGAAATCAGTTTTGAATGCATCAAAATGTTCAAAACAAACTGACCTAGAACATCTCCAGAAAATAGGTAGGTGTATGATTTTACGCCACGGCTCCTTCCAAAACGATTATAGAAAAAAAGACGCCCCGTCGAAGCGAAAACCCCAAGAAAAAGAAGAGAAATAAGAAGAGGTCCAAACTTTCTACGGCATCAGGAAAAAAGTCCACTACTAATTCCAGAAAAGTCGATGCGTCGATTGCGATATTGACAGTAAAAAAATTCTTCAAACAATTTAACTCCCTTTTTGGTGTAGAAAAGATGAATAAATAGCAGTAGTACTCAAGTATATAGAGAAGATGGCGAAAAAGGGCGAAATTGATCAAATAAATCAAACGATAAGCAATTAAACTCATAAGCACTAATTTTGTATAGATAGCGCAATTCTTCCGTTCTTTTGTGTAAGCCAACATTGATAGATTTATAAATAAATAGCACTTTTTTTTAATTTAATGTCTCGATTGGTAATTACACCAAAATTATTTTAGTTTTAATTTTAAGAAAGTAATATACCTATGAAAGCCTGTGCCTACTTATCTATAGGTATTTTACGTAAAAGCAGTTATAAAGGAAAACTATGTTGTGATATAATTAGGAAGAAAAAAAGCTAACATGTCTGGAAATTTTTTTAGAAAAAACATTCTACATAATTTATTATTATCAATCCCATCGGCCTTTCGTATCGAATTCCTAAATCCTCACTGGCCAGAGCATAAAATTTCAGTACGCAGTTGATCTAGTTTAAAGAATGTAAAATACGTCTTAAGAAATGTTATTAATCAGATTAGTAAAGCTGATACAATTCCGCAGTGGTCATTATCCGAGCCGGGGACAGATATGGTGCGATTTTCACACGCGCGGCGGCGTCTCTGATCCATTGTTAGTATAAAATCAGCTCCGATCCGCCACGTTAATTAGAGGATAGTGTTTAGTATGATACCAATCTATGCGTTTAATATCTATCAGCGATCGATACAGAGGAAGATTATGATCACGAACACAAAGTGCACGATACCGTTACAAATGCGCTTTTAAATATTTATACTGTAAAATAAAATTAATCTTAAAGGACATCATTAATTGATACGTAGGTAACGTTTTAATCTTTTATAGTTTTAATTAGATCCCATATCGTAAAGGTTAAAAACACGAACATAAAAACTGTTTAAATATAAATTATCTACAATAAAATACATAGTTGCCGGCTAATGGTCAATGACTAATGGCCGGTTTCTATAACATGTATTTGTTCGGTAAGTTATTGATTCAATAAATATCGGTATTTTATTGGCTAAAATCAAACAGTAGGTATATTGAAAAATATTAACATATGACTGGATTAATTTCAAAACTTTATCGATTGATTTTATACCTATATTGTCTTAAGAAACTGGTAATAAGGCCATTAAATAAATAAATAAAAATAAGTTTTAAAAATATTTATTTTTCTTACAATTAGAATATTCAGTGGATAAATTTAATTTAAGGTTAGGATATGTGACCACCGACCTACCGGTGTTTTACAACGTACTCTAGGGTATAAAAAAGTTGAAAATTCCTGGTTTAAATCGTCTCGCAAGTAGACCCATGCAGTATGAAATCATGCAAAGTAATGTGTTATCAAACCAACCACGGAGAAAAAGGACAAGTTTAACCAATTCGATCTCAGAAAAATAAAATAAACCGTATGCAAATTCAAATGTAAATAACTATAAATACTTAATATGTACCTATAACATAATTTGTTGAGCTATTATATGATTTATATTAAATATCCGATTATATTCGTAAATCTGGAAGTCCGATTCTTCTTTGTTTTTTTTCGAATTGGTGTATGTCGAATATAATAAATCTGAGATGTCTAAAATAATATAAAGAATCTATTTAAAAAAGTCACTTAAGACTTAGAACTGTAAAAATACGAGGTAACAGCATTGTGTAAAACGTCATCATCTAGTGACAATTTATTGATGACGTGTCGCCAGACAGGTTAGATAGGCTATAGTTGGATTAACGAGACGATACACTTACTACGTCATTAATTTGTAAAGTTTACTAAATTCTCCTACTCATTGTCAGTTTATTAAAGTGATATATTCTATAGATGATTTATCTGCGCACATATTAGATGGTATAAAGAAAGATTACAATTTATTAGAACTGTCAAAATACGAGATACGAGGTGACAGCACTGTGTGAAACGTCATCATCTAGTAACCTTGTATTGATGACGTGATGAATATCATATAGGTTTGGATGAGCTATATCTACAAATACGTAGGCATTATTGGTTGCATACCTAAGGTCTATTATATAAAACCTAAGGCAGTTTGCTTCTACATATACCTAAAACCATAACAGTTCGATGACAGCTCTATAATTTAAATAATCAATTGCAGATACCCGAAATCTTCACAATAATAAGCCGAACAAACTAAACAATTTGATATTTTGTTCATTGTTTGAACGATTAAAAAAAGGTGCTGTATCTACTCGACGTACGTGATGATAACCAGTCAAAAATGGCGATTCCGTCCTACTTTTAACTTACCCCAAAATGGGGATAGGAACCTGAGAAGTTTTTGTTAACACATCTACTTAGATGCATCAGTTGATCCATCTGGACAAATTTAGTTGTCAACGCCGAAAGGCGGATGGAAGGTTGTTGGCATACAGAATGAAAGTTCCAATTCTTTTTTCGCAAATCAACAATTCCCATAATCGTGAAACCCTACAGAAGTCATTTTTTTTCGGCGGAACTCTATCCCTTATTTCTGCTAACCATTATTAACTTAACAATGTTTATTTTCTTTCATCATCTTTGAGATTTTTCGTGGAACCCCTGCGATGTTTCTGTGGAACGTAAATAACAAAATAACCAGCATCGAGGGTATAGCAGTGATTTTGCTGAAGCAATTTACGAATTTCGGTAACTGCGGGATTTAGAATAAATGGAACTGAAAATCAGATTTCTCTCGGCGATTAAAAAAAATTTACCAAAAGTAACCCAGATTTATAGAAGGCCGTTGGTGAATGTTAAAGAATAATTTAAAATGAAAAATGGAGTAAGACGCAAACAATAGAAATTGGAACGAGGATTTGTATGAATAAGTTACATTCAAAGCAAAGAACCGTATTCGTTAACGTGGTTTTCTATATCACATAATTTTGATGGGCCTTCATCTACTTTTAATAAACTTGGATATCGTAAAAGTTAATTTCCTTTCGGTAATGATACGTTGTCAAAAGTTTTGAATTACTTACTGTTAATGTGGTGCCTTTCATTTTGTACTCCTTTTTGGGTTTACAATATTTTTAATATAAATATAAGGCACGATGAAATTGTTAAATTACCGTCAGTTTGTTAAAGTCTAGCTTAAACACGCGGCCGCGCTAACGACTGCACTAAATTCGATAAATTTATTTCACGCACCCGGAGGCATTTCCACAGATATATAGACTATACGGCAATAATTGCAAATAATAAACGAAACGCAAAAGATTAATAACTTAATCTGTTGCGTGCGTCCACTTTACAAGGCGAACCCCGTGCAATCGAAACCTACACGATTTCCATTCAATCGATTGTGTTCGTTACTATATCGTTCGCTTAATTGATGATTAATAGCGAAATTCTGATGCTGGCAATTTTTATATTCATAAACTATCGACCGTTACAGGTACATCGATTTAGATTTTAAAATTTGTTTAGTATTCGTCTTGATACCAAAACGCCAAAGGATATAAACAAATATTAAACATTGTTATTAAATACACACGTCTGTAAAGTGGTTTATGTTGAATGGGCAGTCTGCGGTGATACAGTAACATAATAAATACTGTAGTACAAAACTAAATAAATAAGAGGGCCGGTTTAAAGATAAATTGATAAACCGTTGTCGAAATGGAAAACACCTTTGCCCACCCATAAGACATTAAATATTAGTGCATCGTGATTTATATTTGTTGATAAGCAATAATTATGGTGTCTTCTTTCGTGTTTAAAAATTTCACCGGTAACGTTACTTTGCTCGGTTGGTCACTCGTTATATTATAGGTATCTGGGTGTGTGTTGTTTTATTATTAAAAGGATTACAATCAGACGCGGTCACATTCTTAAAACGATTACTTACTTTAAATAATAAGGCGCCTTCGGAATGATGTTTCAATTACCCTCACTTTCGAAAATAGGCTAATCCTTGCCATTTCCGTTAATTTAGATGTTGGGCAAAACTACGAGTGGCGTACTTGTCATTAACATTCAACGCAATCCTATAATAAATGATGTAAATATAAATACAAATCACGTTGTAACGGTCGAACAGTACATAACTCATAATATACGGTAAAATATGAGATGTTATAAGTATATCTTGGTAATGTTTGCCTTATTATATTGAAGAAGGATTAACGTATACCGAGTGAGACATTTAAGTTGGGACACTCGCGCATCTCGAAAACAAACGTTTTTAAAAAACAATCGTTTTCTATCGTCACTTTGAACATTTTTGTTTGATTGAGGTAAGAACAAAATTGTTACTTTTATTTCTTGTAATGATGACGTCTGTAAAGTTGAAAACATATTTCAAATGAAAGTTATTTTATTTTGTGTAGAATACAATGTTGTTAAACGAAATATAGGTTATCATTAAAAAAAGCAACAAATGTAGACCTTAACGTGTCTTTGAAAAACAGTCCCAAATTAACAATTAACTAAAACCGTTAAATTGCCCCTTAACACCGAATAATTTTTATTTGAACTTTTGTCTCAACTTAAACGTCTCGCCCGGTACAGTGCGCCTCGGAAAAAGTCCGGCTTAGCAAGCATTTCGGTCACCAACATCAACTTCTTTATTATTCCATTATTGTTTTTTCATTCTCGAAATTTCGGTCACATTTATAAGGGTTTAATAAATTAAAAAATACCGCTTTTGGCTGTCTACATAAATTTAATAATAATTACGCATTTAACAGTATCTCATGCTTATAACGTGACCAAATTACATATCTCGATGTTGCTCGCGTACTCCGTTGATAAGTTCCGGTGATGCATATGAAGCGGTTAATACAAGCGTAAGAGATCAGAAATTTATTAAAATAATCTTTTTTATTTAGTACTACACGTACATTCGTAATGGATCGTTTATTTAAATACGGCATCGGCAGTCGACGCATAAAGACGTCAGAAATTTTCCAATGTAAAGGATACCCATAATACGCACAATAACGATAGGATGTATTAAAATGTCGTAAATATTATAAAACGATTTCTTTTAACAATTCACGTTGAAAACAATTTTTCTTTTAGGCACTTATCGTTAGGTATAGATAATATGTTGCACTTTTCACACTTTCAAATAAGCTCGATGCGAATTTATGATTGTCGTTTATGATGTCATTTTTCCGTAATGTACACCGTCGGTATGTGTGGCCGTTCGGTCTCGCGACGTCCGATCGCAATTTCACGTTAAAGTACGTGAAAATTTATTTGTATAGTTATAGCATTAATAACTGCTTTTAATATCGTAAACATCGAACTTTGCACGGTTTGCTCATTTACGATAAGGTGTGAGTATAAATATACCTAGTAAGTTTTACAGGTTTTGTTGCATCCCCGGCCGTCTACGTGCAAATCGCAAATTATATTTCTTTATAGCGCGATAAAATGTCTAAATAATGGTTTCTAACGAAAAGAGGCCTAAAGTTGATATGTGATAAAGAGTCCCAAGGGGATTCTTAAAAATTCTAAGTAATTTTATTAATTTAGTACTTGTTGTTTTCCTTTGTTTTTTTGGTACATGAATCAAATGAACCTACCACCTCTGCAATCTCATATTAATTACTAGGTATATATGGCGTGTTTCAGAAAAATATGGCACTCTCGTACCATTAACAATAGCCAAAAGTAATAGAAAATTGAAAAATAATTCAATACATGTTTACCAAAAGGGCGTCCGTTTTTGAGATACAATTAACAATTGCTTTTCGTAATACTTTTTTCTCGACTATATTAAAACTTCAAACAATATCGTATTGTGTTTTCGGGGTAGCTGAGGCGATTGGGGGTACACAGGTTCCCGTATGTCATAGAGGGCCCTAGTTACGCAACGTACAAGCCCAACTTTCGTTCATAACTTTTTCGAGGTTAGGTTTAGAGGCACGACAATTGGAAAAACTGAAAGACCATTCAATTTTACATGAAAAAGTTACTCTTACTATTAGTAAAAGTCGTCCAGACGCAACGTTTTCGAGATATTTCATAATGAATGACGTTGTGATATCACAGGATGTCACGACACGACACGATCCGTGTGTGTTTGATCTGTTACATCCTGGTGTGGTCTGTTATAACGGAATTCAACGTCTGTTGAACGGAATTTTTCATACGAATACCTAAAGGTTCATCGGATTTTTTCCGTACGGTTCGACGCCCCATCGCCGTCTCTCCCTTTTACCTTGTTCAGTTCTCAAGAAGCCATCATAAACCGTAGATCACTTGGCGCGTTTTGGCTTTTTCGTAAAAGGCAAAAACGGCAATGTGATAGAAAACTTCGATTCGTTCTCTACTGGAAAACCGAAATGAGTTTGAAGCTTTTCAATAATTCTTTTCGGTGAGCTAGAAAATTTTAGAATGAATGTTAAGTCGTTCAAGGAGCTCCATCGCTAAGTTATGAAACACATTGCCGAGACAAAACTGAATTCCGAATGAAAAATTCCTTTGAAAACATAAACTACTCTTCCTACCAAACGATAGCCCATCGCTCCAAAAGTTCGCTTCCGTACGACAAACCGAAAGTGTCTGATAAGTCTTCTGCGTATCCATCTCCTTTTCCCTGTTGAAAATTTTATTTTATATGTTTTTTAATGTAATTTTTACGGAATTTACTGAAAATACTGAAACTTTGGGTGTAGGTACTCAACGTAACAGCCTTTTTTATCAGTGAGTTATATAAATTTATTGAGCAACGATAAAGAAATGATTAGTATAACATCAATGATAAGAAAAATGTATAGGTACCTATTTTACGTCTGATTGTGAAGTTAAATATCGTGGTTGCCGTTATGCATATTAGAAAATATCCAAAATAATACAATAAACAAGTGTGCAAAATTTAAAGGTTACACGGGAAGTCCCACATTGTCGCACAATACTTCCTACCAATGTTATCAACTTCGATAAATGAAAAATTGCGTGTAGTAATAGATGCTATTATAGCACCCATTTAAGTATTATAATGAGCTCATTATAGACGCAAAATATAAAATGTGATTTATGTCCTACTATATGATGATATGATGGTAGAAATAAAAAAACGATAAATAACCCCTCGTTCAAAAAAAGTAAGCAGTTAATAACAAATTAAGAAATTCTTCAGACGCAAACGATAATTTAAAGTAGTTTAGCTCAATAATTTGTCCATTTTTTCAAAAAAAAAACAAGAATAGCCATTAGCAGTCATTAAACATGACAAAATGTTCATCATTGCTTCGCTTTCACTATAAGATGCGAATTAAACCGTTAGATTTATAAAAGTCATCTCTGCAGTTGTTCGACTTCCCATGGATTCGAAACGGTTATAGCGTAATTTATTTAAACTGGCCAATGTGTAGAAACAGCAGGGAAACAAATTATAACGAATTGCACAAAACCGAAGGCGCCACTTTTCGGATGTCAGTTAACCTAAATTCGAATTAATCTAATCTAATGTGAGCAATTCGTTAATTCGTATTTCGGAAAACTGTTTTACGGAAACCCGCACTAAAACGAGTAGAAATTATTTAATAACCAATATTATCTATTAATTTTTAATGTGGAACCTCGAAAAAATGTTGGGCACGAAGCGTCTAAGAAAGTTTAATTAAAATTAAATTCAAACACCTGTCAGGGAATATCAAATTAAAGCAGATCGTTAGCCTTGAACACGTACGTGAGAGATTCGAAATTGTACACGAAGAAACCCATACAGCAACAGCATCGCAAATGTATCTAATTTGTCAAGATTTTATTTTAACTACACGTTATTCTAATTAGGAATTTATGAGTGTTCTAGATTGGTCACGTATAAATAATTAATTCTATAGGTGGACGCTTATATAATTAATCTGGTTTTGAAGCGTCGTTCCTCCATCCGATGCTCTCACGCATGAACGAATTATTTTTTTTATCTTCAACTTAATAACACAATCTAAGTTAAATCAGCCAAAAAATATGTTTCGTATATAGGTACTTTCGGCGGGCATTTTTATTGTAAATTGAAAAATATATTTTCCATTTTTTCAAATTGAGTTTTTTGATCAAAATCTAACTAGATAAAATGGTAATCAATCGATTCGAATATATTTTCGTTAATTTAAAGGGGGCGGAGCTTTCTTCCAGAGGATGTATCATATTTGCACTTGCAAAGAACGCAGATCTACAAATATTTTTCAAAAACATTAAAAACATAGTAGGTATTAGATACTTTATTGGGATTACCTTATTCGTCACAATTTATAAATACGGTGCGGTGTTTCGGAATTGCACGAAGCAAATATAATGGCGTTAGTCTATATAAAAAATTTAAAAATATTGGGAAAAGTACCTAATTTATATTAATTTAGGGATCCGGAAGTGTGGGTACGAGCGTTTCGGCGCAGATCCGCTAGGACACGGACCCGTTTGAACGCAGAGCGCGCTATTCATTCAAATAAATTATGTTAGTATTCGAATATGTTGGTGTGTTGGGACAATTTTCTTCGCAGAAACAAATAATAATGCACGTCGCCGAAGCGGTCGCGCCGTAACGCTCGCACCTACATGTCGTAGGACGTAGACCCACTAATTTCTGCCCTGGAGCAAACATCTTGTGACTCTTCGACATTCTTATATTTTCATAATTTTTTTAATACTTAATAGGTGATCTTTAGCGACGAAACACGGTTTGAGATAATTACAGAAAGGGCTCAATTTGTAAGTAGAAGGTCAAGAGAGCGATTCCATTAAGATTAAGTACTGTCGAAAATGTTTGAAACATACTTAAATCGCGTGTACCCATCTTCGACTAACACGTTAGCCGTTAGCCAAAAGTTCAAGATATTTATCAAAATAACCATTAAATATATAAAGCAGATAACGCAACGGGAACCGTAGTGGCGCAGAGAGCTAGTTATTTGACTAGCCTTCTAGAGCACTCACGGCTGCGGGTTCGAATCCCGCTGCAACCATGGACATTTGTGAATGTTAATTAATTCTAATCCGTATTACTAACCAAATAATAAAAATCTGCGATCAATGGGTAACGATTCCAAGATCCATAAAATAATACAAAATAAAAAAACCGCGTCCACGTTAGTTTTTACTAATGTGGACACGGCTTTATACCTATTTAATTAAATCTGGCATGAAAATTTACTCGAGTGTTTAATGTTTCGTAATCTAAAAGTAGGTAACTGCTTGACTGTATAACAAATCAACTGACCACTGATAGCGAAAAAAACTCCATCTTGTAATTCTAAAATATGATAGTATAAGGCAATATATGTAACATATAATAAAACTGAATAACAATAAAATAAAATGTTATTAGGTATGTGTAAATACTTAATGAGATGCTTACAATTTGTAATCAATTTTAAAATTAATAATAAACTATTCTTAATAAAATATTTCTCGTTTTTAATGAAGATGGTAATGCCAAGTCCTGTTTAAACTTTAGCAACAAAGTATCGGTGCAACTTTATTTAAAAAAATAAATCAAAACTGTTTATTCTTCATACAAATAACGTGAAAGGAAGGTAGCAGAGTGGTCAATAAATAAAAAGAGGGACGACTTTAAACGTACTCACTAGACTTGTGGATCCTGTAGAACGTTACCACTCCCGGATTAAACGTGTTGGTGTAATGCAGCAGTTTTTGAATGTTATGGTAAAATTGTATTTACGCTTAAACTTTGCGGCATATTAATAAATTTAATAAAATCGCGGGAAATGCGCGAATTTCGGTATTTATTAAATCCATTAGAAATAAAACCCACACGACTCCAGCAATTTATGTAGGTAGTTAATAAAGTTGCTTGTATGCTTACGATTTAAATACATATGAGTGAATTTTATATTACAAATCACGTAAACTGTCTGAATTTGAAATCGTTAACTAAAAATGCTTAAAAATAAATTAAAATCAACCAAGAAAACTGTTAAGTACTGGTATTGTGGTGAATTTTTGTTTGAAAAAAATTAACGCATCATTCCCATTAGGGCGGACTATTTCAATTAAAGCTCAGCATCCCGTAAATAATTAACGGTAGATACAAAGTCGTTGTTTATTATTGTTATTAAAGAATTAATTTTTATCCTAATAAATAAAAACAATTTGAATAAACAGTGACCCAGAAATCATTTATATGGGAGTGTCACTACATACACTTACCCAACACTTATGTGTACACTCTATATTATATATTATATTATATTATATATATATATCTATTATATTATATTATATTACATCTATATGTATACTAAAATACACTAATTTGTTTCGAAATAGCGCCGGCGCCGCCCGTTATTTAAGTTACACACTTAAATTTTGAAGCTTAACCGGCGCAGTCACTTTTCAATCATCAATCTATCACTATAGAAATGATTATTACAAACAATATTGTTTCTAATAATTTCTGATAATTCTAATAAAATTTCTCCGTCTATAAGTCATATGAGATACCGATTTCCTCAGCAACTTCCCTTATAGTAATTTTATTATTGTTAATTGCAAGGGCAATATCCCTAACTTTTCCCACATTATTATCAGTGGTCGATGTGCTAGGACGCCCAGCTTTCTTGTCATCTTCAACGTCTTTACGATCCTCTTGAAAACGTTTGTACCAATCATACACTCTTGCTTACGACATGGCATCATCGCCATAAGCCTTTCATTTTCATCATTTCGCAGTGCTTTATTTAATTTTTAACACAACGTTTAATACAAATTCTTTGTTCTGTCATTTTCAACTTTAACAAATCGCGCAACACACCAAACTACGTCTTACCTAATTGCTTGTCAAATACAAACGACCCGTCTAATATTATTAAAATTAGACAAATACATTATAAACAGTAATATCAGGGTGAAAAAAAGAAACGAGCTCAATCACAAAACGAACGGCACACGAAGTTTAAAAATTCTCGATCATGCCTCGTATTTAGCTTGCATAGGGTGTTAAAGAATATAATTTTGGAGCGAGGATTATTTTTTTGTGAACAATTTTCGTGTAATAGATATCTACATATTCTATTATAACCCTCTTATTACCGTGGACTCCCGTATACTGGGGACCCCATAGACTATTAGGAGGATAGTTTTTCCTAAAATTAAAAAAAAATTACTTTGTATGTGGCGGTTAGTTTTATGTTTCGGTAAAATAGCATGAGTAGCCAACGGCGTCACTGGGGTCACCGGCGACCCCTATAGTATGGTACATTTTTATGGTTTTTTTTTGTCATTCATTAGGACTGCGAGGATTCCGAAGTTCCTTACTTTCGTTTGTTTTTATTCCGGTGTTTCTCTGTGTATTGGTAACTCGGCAGCCTCATAATTTCAATGTTACCTCGGATTTAAAGAGATTTCCCAAAAAGAATCGTGTAAAAAGCCTGATCGGTTGACAACTTGAATGAACGAATACGATGAATTGACTGAAAACTTTTAAAGTATTCGATCTTTAGTAAGAAAAATGTAAATAACCCCTGTAAAACACGTCATCCCTGCAGCGAGGTTTCGTTCTAACACAAATTCGATAATTGGGAATTTTGAACATTTTTTTAAAGAGACGTTGATTGTTTACTTTTTGTAAATCCCTTAAAATGTAAATCATTAAATATGACCCTGAAAGTCTGACGGATGTAAAGAAGTATTTACTTCTTAAAAGGCATTACATCTTCCCAGAATTAAAAATAAAGATTTCGGATTAATTTAAAGAAAGAAGAAACTATTCGTATGTTATAAAAGTCTTTCAATTTTCAATCAAGAAGAAAAGAAGAATTCTTTGTTTTTTATAACAAGAATTCGCATTACACGACGTTTTTTTAGAAACTTAACGACCGAGTTATGCGGGTGTTACCCCGCGTAATAAATGTTCCCGGAAATATTTCTTTCGATAACATTATTTGTAGATGCTTATAAATTATTTCGTGCTGGAATGTATCTTGAAAAGTTTTCTAACTACCGAAATAAATACTATTTAATAATTTTAAAAGTTAGCATCTCCTTACTCATAAAGTTTATTTCTCCAATAAAGTTATAAAATACTATACATAAATGAAAAATATATTTAAATTTTGCGTAGTTAAAAACTAATTCCGGAGAAATCCACCGAAACACCTCTTCATAAATTTGTAATTCCGTAATTTCAATAAACGTGAAACTAAACTTTTTTGGCCGAACAACTTTTATGGACGTGCAAGACATGCAGGCACATATTTTAACAAGTAGGTAAGAAACCGCTAAAACCTTTACCTAACTTATTTAATGTACCAAAACGGAGTAAATATGTAAGTGTGAAGATGATCGCACTAAATGTTGCTTAACTAACGTCTTTTTATTTTTATTTATTCGCACTTCATTAAACGACATCATAAATCCGTTACTGGAGTAGGTAGGTATATCTATAAACCTTGATATAATTTTGAGATCCACTTAAAACCAAAAGATTTCGCGATACTACATATAAATCAATGTTATCTACTTTACACTGTTGAAACTGCTATTTGCAATATCTTTACGTCTAAAATTGATTTTGACCGTGACGTATTTATTAAGTTACCGTTAGAACGTAAAATAGGTAGGTACTCCCAATTTATTGTAAGGTAAGTTATCTATTATTTTTTTAGTATGTGTACTTTTTACCTGAAATTTCGATAATTTCTTCATTTAGGCAACATCGTCGTCGTAGACCACGAAAAAAGCATTTAGAACATTTGTAAAACGGCCTGGGTCGTCGTAAGAAAAAAAGTAATAGTTTCTTAATTTAATGCGCTATCGCGTTGGTGGGTGTTAAATGAATCCACCGGCGTAATAACGCACCAACATCCTGTTAAAGGAGTGTGACGTTTCGACGGAATGTGCTGGCCTTTTCATACAAGTTTATAAAATCCTCATAATTTAACATTAGATTGCAAGAAACATCTCACATCGAGAGCGTCGGTACAAGACAAAGGCATTCAGTCTCATCGGCAAAATATATCAGAGCTGTTAGGCGACATAGACATAGAAATTCCATTTATTAGGAATGTTGAATTAGAAACATGGCATTTCTAAAAAGTGAGCTAATTTTATTACTTTTACGTAGAACTTCAATGTTTCAGATCGCTCTAATATACATAAATCTTAACATTTTACATATTTAACACAATTTGTTTTAAATATAAGTATCGATAATAAACATGTATCGGTTCTACCCACAATATTTAACCGGAATAGTTAGCGGTAAATTTTTGTGTCTGCAATAAAGGCGCGTATCTATTTCGCGTTTGAAAAAAATAATACGAGCCGATTATCCTCGGGGCCTTCGCACTGACGATACGAACTAATCAAAAAGACATATCTAAGAAGTTTTACGCGTGGCAATAACTTAGGTATCAATATAGCACCAACCCTGCGGCCCCACCAGATACCTGCGATCTTCTGACAGGTGGAGTCCCCTCTTCGTACAGGTATTTCAACTTGGAGGAGTTCCTCATCTCATTCCATGTTAGATCTTCGCCGTGTTTAAAACTTTCGCGTATTTTTTAAGCAGGCGTCTATACGAATATTACTAGGAAATAGGAATTTTCCCACACTTAAGAATGTTTTCATTGTCGAAAGCTTGCGCGCAAGGTGCGGATGGTGATTGTAATCGGTGAAAGTTGAAGTGCCTTTCGTGATAAATTGAATTTTAGGAAAACGTTTCCAAATAAACATTGTGGGCAAAATGTTGCTACGACTGAAAAATTAGAACGATGTTGGTAAGTACACACCTACGTACATTTTACGTGGCGACTTCAACGGTAGGGTGGACGAGAAACATTTTAATTCAGTTCAATATCACGCATAAAATTATGTAGGTAAATATCTACGTTTCACATATTATTGGATTCTGAGTTTAAAAACTGATTAGAATTAATCCGGTTATTCGAGAATACTAAATTAAATTTCGTAGATTATCTTATTAGGACACGATTTCTGTAAATTTTTGCATGCGTTTAAAATCCATTTCTTATAACCTATAAATTAAAGGTATTAAAATATTATCTCCTCGTTAAACGCGTCTTTTTTTAGATCCGAAATATAAATAAATTTGTATCTTAAGCGTGAACATATTATTTAAGGGAATGCGCGAAAATCCCTTAACTTCACTAGGAGACGAAAAGACTCGGGGAAGTTCATCTTTAATAAATTTTAGGTAAGCTAATTTTTAGTTTTAAAGTTAATTGTTAATACTACTCCCAGTTAATTCTTTTAGATGAACCAACTATGTAGGGTGTGTGGAGAACCAGCGGCAGGTTTCCATTTCGGTGCATTTACTTGCGAGGGATGCAAGGTTGGTATAGCATAATCATTGACATGTCAGTTTGTAAAATTTATTAATTTTTTTCCACCTACTACCTAAATATAAACTTTCGTTTTTTTTTTTAGTTCGCGATTTTAATTTAAAATTCCAAGATAGTGAAAATTTAAGGTATCTACGGTATTATAATTGAAATTACTAGGTCTGACGTATTTATCAATAATCATAGATAAACTTGCACGTTAATTTTTTCCCGAAATTAATTAAGCGTAGATGTTATGAAAGAGAAATATATTAACATTCTGAACCGCATAGTTGCAAATGTGGTTCGATGTTGCCATTTACACGTAAACCGCGCGAATAGATAATTCCTAAAATTTAAATATCATACGTTTATAGATCAAGTTTATTTCGTGAATATCCATCAGCTACAACATTATTTATAGAGCGATTAAATTGTGTCACACTTATTACAAACGATAATCGGTGGGGGGGGGATTGAGACGTTAAAAATGGATAACGTTTTCCTGTTAAATTAAGTTTTTATCGCTTCAAACAATATCGTCCGAAAAATAATTAAATGCTTAAATGCACCAATTTTCAGTTAAAATGTTTCATTTTTGAAATTTCGACGTTGTTTTGCGCGCTTTAGGTACGAGGATGAGGTCACTCGACAAACAAATAACTCGTGGTTTCAGGATAATAATTATACATCTAATACCTACGTTGAAAAAAAAATCCAAGCGTATGCGGATTTAAATTGTTATAAGTAGGTAACTTATTATTGAAAAAAATATTTAAAAGTGATGTCTTTGTTTGCAGTCGTTTTTCGGAAGATCCTACAACAACCTAACTTCCATATCAGAGTGCAAGAACAACGGGGAATGCGTGATAAACAAAAAAAATCGAACGGCCTGCAAAGCTTGCAGGCTGCGAAAATGCCTTTTAGTCGGGATGTCGAAGAGCGGCTCGCGTTACGGTCGTCGCTCGAACTGGTTCAAAATACACTGCCTTTTGCAACAGCAACAACAACAATCCGGAGTCGGTATATCGACCACCGCTTCGGGACTGTTGAGGCCTCATCCTTATTATCCTCACTTTACCAATTCGAACCCGGCCACAACGGACACCAAAAGCTCCGAATCAGATAGCGGCGCCTCGTCCGCGGACCCCGACGACGAGATGAGGTCTGCGAGCGCTTTCAGTTATTTTGGTCCTACAATTTCGCCGTCGAGTGATCGTTCGAACAATTCTTCGAACAGAATCTCGTCGCTTAGTGATAGTGTACAAAAGTTGTTTCCAGCCAAAATTCAGACTTTGTCGCCTTTTGCTCCGCCGCTGTCTCCTAGCGGCCTTTTTCCTAGATGGCTTCCATCTTTACCGAATATTGGCGATCCTAGCACGTGGAGAGATTTCTGGTTCAGAGGGCCCGTTTCGATGGCCGAACCGGCACCGGAACAGGATCAACCGATCGATCTGTCGGTGCGGCCCAAAAATTCGACACCCATGATGCAAACAGACAGTGAATCCGAACTTAATATAGACGTGGGTGTCGAGGACTCGGTGAAACATGTGCCCATAGATTTAACGTTAGATAACTTAGACAAATCAGGTGATATTACGAATTAATATGCAAGTTGTGATATCGAGTGGCATCAATGTAGCTTTTAAACAAATTGGCTGTACAGCACACGTTTTATCCGTTCGTTACGACGATCCAATTGGATCTAAATAAAAACCGATAGCTTTATTCGTCTCGATGTGCCGTACAGCCCGTACCTGAAAACAGAAAATATATTATTTAATGTTTCTAATATTAATTCGTTGTTGAATAATTGATGCTTAATATCGAACTATTGTTCCACAATAATTCCTACAATTTTTAACGTTTTATTAGTTGCTGTACAAGTGCCAGTGTTTACATTATTAAAGCCATTAGCGAGTATTATTTAATTTCGTAATTAATTTAATTATTATTGTATAGAAGGCCAGTGAAACTCGCCCTATGTTATGTTGTGCTTCAATAAAATTTCTATTACGAGTTTTAATATTCGTATTCGATTTACTCGATATGAAATATGCGAGCGAGTTTCCTTTAAGCTACTTAAATATTAATCACGACGACTCCGGAAACATATCGAAGCAATTTATATTCGAGAATTATCTGTTTTTCAGGTAATGTCACGTCCAGATATATTTTAAATAAATGAAGGTATTAGACGGTCTCGAGCTTTCTTGTTTGCCCACTTGAGCGACTTGGGTGGCGGTTTTAGAGCTTGTAGAGCGCCCACACATTTAAACTGTCACCGATTCACTAATACCACTACTTCTCGCGCAGCCTTTTAAGCTCCACGTATTTTTATATAAAATTAATTATTGTCGAAAATAGTTCGAACTGGTATCGTCGTTTATTTGAAAAATAGTAGAGCAAAAAAAAAGACGGATTGTCGATTAATATTTCCGTGGCTTCCATATCAAACCGTTGCGCGTCACATGCAATAATTCACTGTAACGCCAAGAGAAATGAGTATTCGTGAAAATGGTAAATTTTTTACCGAGAATTATACGACCGCTCGTTAATTGTACGTTTTACATGTGCGTCGAGTAATTAAGGAATTGAAATTATAAATTGTCTAACGTTTATGGCAGTGAAGAAATCGGTAGACTGTAATTACTATAGGTATAGAGTTTCAATAATTTGCATCACTTCCTATTTAAGCGGTTAAAATGGCAAAAGTTTCACGTGAAACTTATATTACAATTACCTATGTAGGTATATAGGCGTAAGTATTATGTAGTACATGCCTAATCTACAATTGCGAATTGCCACTTATTTATTACAATTTGTAATTTAACACCCACGCGTCGATATTCTCAATATAGGGTGTCTTCGAAAATGGAGCATTATTATTAACGAATTTGCAACTAGTGCACGTTGAACCGGTACAACATGTTCAGTTGGAAAGCAACCGTTGCACTACACCGAGATTCGTGTTCAGTTGGCGAGATTGCACCGAATGAGTGCAGGACAAACTGCACTGCACTGCAGTGCAATCACGCGATTACTCTACACGGGTGTGCACTTAACCTACGTCAGTGCATACGAGTGTATGTGGTGTTGTTTCCTTCCCAACTGAATTCGCTATTAAGTGACAATAGCTTGTGCTAAAACAAGCCGTTCTACAAAACAATACGCTAACAAATAAATTAAAAAAAAACCTTTGTTAGTTGTATAACGACGTTTTGACGCCGACAATGATCGTTTAAAAGAAAGCTCCACTTTCGAAGACATCCCGTATATACCTACGATTTGCCTTTTGAAATATTCTAGAATCGGCCGAAGTTGTGTGCAATTAAGAAAGTTTCAATTTCTAATATTAGGTATACCTATTTAGGTGCCTACTTAAATTCATACTTGAACTATTCTTTACTTAATTATAAAAAGTGACATTAATGAATAACAATAATTGTAGGTACATTAGTTACCTAATAACGTAATTGGTACGCTGTGCTGTGAGCTTCTTATATTTACCGCGCAGTACAGGTTGTGGAGAAAATAATTACCGGCACATTTGTTCGGCATCTGCAATTAGCTCACTCTGCAGGTTTTTCTTTTATCGAATAATAAAATGACGATTTATTCGTAATCGATAACCGAGTTTTTTTCATAAAGCTTTTCGAGTAAAGTAATTACGATTTTAGCTAACGTACGCATACTCACAAATACGAGTTTCCTTTCAATTAACGAAAGTATAACGTCGTTCGCCAAATTTCTTCCTCATTTATCTTCGTACGTCATGTTTCTTCTATACAAGTACCAAATGAACATTTTTTTGCAATTTCAATAACGACTCGCTTAACCTACTAAATCGCTTTTTTTCCTAGAGAGAGGTTAAACGTTCACAACTTTAGACAAAAATAAAGAAAACTCGGTAATGTTTAAATAAATTAATTCCCGAATATCGCGATTAGTAAAACGGTCACGTACGGATACTTGTTAATTAGCCGTGTAGAGTAATCAGAAATGAAACAAATTTTGTCGGAAACATATTTAATACTTTTAATTAACTAAACGGAATGTATGTAGGTAATATAAAGCAATACAAATTAAGATTTACTAAATAAATTTATTTCACACTTCTCATGACCTTATCTCGATCGGTATTATGATTAATGGTTGGGTGTCTAACCTCAATTTAGTTGTTTGACAAGTCAATCCTCTGCACATGTGATACTTGTACATCAAATAGTCACATAAAAACCGTTTACGGAATTCAAAATTTTGAAATACGAAGAAATGCCACCGTTATATCTTATGACGTTAATGGAATTCAGGATAGCTGGCGAATAATTTCGTGTAATAGCGGTGGTAGCAAATGTCAAGGTGGTTGCTTAAAACCTAAATCGACCGTGTTACGGTTACCGATTTGGACATTAAAGATGAGCCCAATCCTTGAACGCGTAAATAAATCGTATTTAAAAATTTCGTCACAAGTGACATCGTAAATTCGACGAAGAACCTACACAAACGCATAACCCGCTGGCAAACGAATAAGTCACGGATTAGGAAGAACGTAAATTTTGATTTTTTCTTTACATCGAGTCGATTCTAAAAAATTTTTAATTAAAATTCAAATTGAAAGTGGCAATGATACACGATAGGTCGTAACTTTAATTCCAGCTTCCCCAACAAAAATTTTCGCATCGGGCAGATGGGAATTGGTGCTAAAGATGTGGTGAACTTAGGACTTGTTTTGAAGTCAGGTCAATGGACACACGCGACACTCGCTCAAAGCAAGGAAAAATAATTAATGTGACATATGAATGACGCTACCAAGCAGTAGCATAAATATATTTAGAGAGAAAGCCTAGCCGCACAAGGCGAGAGACGTCACCTGAATGCACAATGTGCCTATCTCGTACTGATATATGGGCAAGTGCAAACAATAATTGTCAAGATTTGTTGTATATGTACTTTATATTCTTTTGCAATCCGTTATTGTTTTACTTAGTTATGTTGTAGAGCAGTCATTATAAAATTTATGCCGTAGAATTAACGACTGCTATTAAAAGAAGCGAGAACTACTACCTATCATTGCAGCCATGACATATGTACGGTTACAAAAGAAGATGGTAAATACAGTTTATTTGCAATATCAAAACGGCAGATTGAAATTGTTTATCTTTAAATATCTAGTTCTATTCTAATAAAGATAATCAAAATAAACAAATATTTAGTTGATTTAATCTGCCGTCGTGAAGAATTCGTCGATTGATTCCCGATTGTTTGTTGCGTAGCGACGAGCAGAGTGTAAATTTGACGGGCATTGAAAACCCGCGAGCCGAAGATTATTAGCGCGAAAATTTTGCTCGACACTTTGTAGTTTATCTGCATATTTCCTGTTTGAAGGTACCTATTGTTGCAAGTACTTCACTAATGCCCTTTAGCTAATGCTGGCATTAAGAAAAAACGCCTTAACGAAGTTAATCATTTGTTTATCGGCATCCACTTACCGGTAGCAAGCAATTGTGAAAACGTCGTTCTCGGCAACAGCATTTCCAACAATTTTCCTTTAAATCTTATAATTAGAATTGCTTCGATTTTGGCGATTGCTTAGAAATCGAAATGAAATAAGAAGGTACATATACTATGTAATTTTTAAGCGAAATGTGACTATTACAGACTTTTAAAAATAACGGTTTTGTTACAGAATAGATCCCAAGATGCACCACGTGCTGAACGTGATGATGGATCTCTTGATCGATATCGAAAATGTAAATATGCATTGAGAAAACCGCCTCGTAAAAAGAAGACTGTTCTATCGAAGGCTGTAATAAATCTATTAAATATTTAATTTAATTAGTAATTGCGTTTCTGTATTGTTTTAAAAGTTATTGTCAAAATACATCAAAATCTAATCCACTTTGAGAATTCTAATATTAGGACAGGACTTAGGAATATTAGGACTTAAAATAAATAGCATTAGTAAAGTATATAATATATAAAGTAATGTACATGGAGACTTTTAATCTTTATAATCAAATGTACAACATATCAAATTTTCAGCCAATCCCATCGAAATCCATTTTCCATAAGCATTGTGCGGGGGAGGGGTCCTTTGAGAAATATTTTCAAGACGTCGAAAATTATTAAGTAAGTTATGAGAATCTATTTAGGTATTTCCACATTTTTAAAACATACACCAATTTCTCTAGTCATAATATTTACTTTAACGTAAAACAAAAATTAAAAATGTAAAAATTTGTAGAAAAATTCCTAGTCCATGTTATTAGTGCCGCTACTTAAGTGCTAAATGTTTAATGTGCGCCTTTTTATTACTTTCCGTACGCTTGTAGGTGTTCGATCCGTTAATTTTGGTAGTGCGCCGAAATCAAAGTTAGCAGCTAATGGTTATTTACATAATTTTCGAAATTTCTAAGAATATTTTTCGAATTAAATTGAACGATTTTCTGGTGCGTTATTTAGCAATTGATGCCTAACGGGCGCATGTCCGACAACTAGTAATCCATAGTTTTTAGTAAAGGTATTCATTGATTTAAATAACTATTCATGGTTTCATAAATATACGTGTAAATGCTGAAGACGGTTCTAAAATTACCATAATAAAACATCGCATTAAAGATCCTATATTGCGGCGATATTTATAATCGTGAATAGAACTGAATGTAGGTAGTATTTTAATCGGGCATATTTAGTATACCATAAATATTATATTACTACAGTTACTATTAAAAGCTTCTATGTCTACAGTTACGTATTAAAATAAAATTAGAAGAACCAGCCCTAGGTTATACCGATTACTGGCCATCTTATGAGTATTTCAGGTACATCACGGAAACGCCTTAAGAATTTTAAGCGAGCCGAGATATAATTTTCTAAATTCCACAACAGATATATGGAACTGGACAGAATATTATTTAATACATCTACAAAGTAATGTTTGTCCCAAAAAATAAATTATTCTGATTTACGATCAACATTAATTCTGTCGCGCTTTATAAGCCCAGTAGAGATACCATTATAATCCTATAAGTATAATATATCTCTGTAAACACAGTCGATTTTCATTTTTACAGGATAAACAAATGAATCACGTTTTCGACTAAACGAACGATATCTGCGAAAAATCGCGATCTTCTCGTGATCGCCGGCGAAATTATTATGACCCCTAACAGGAAAAAATATAATTTCATAGTTATTTCCTATTTACCTACAGAAGCAAGAGATTAAAGGGAGAATTGCTACTGCATGAGCTTTGCAACAAAGCGGCCGAGAATAATAACAGAGCCGAGAATGGCCTTTGATTGCACATTTCTCAAGTACTGCTACCGGAAAATTATACCGAAGAACAATAAATTAAGCAAGAAATTTGCTTACGTAAATTTTATTTCTGACGATCGTGACAAGTGTAATTTATCAAAAAGACCACTGACTGGTCCATAATGCCCTAATCAACGTAATACTTATTATAAATTAATATTTAATTTTTATTCCCGCAATATTTAATATACAACATCATAATTAATCTACACGTTTACAATCGAGTTTAAATAGCCGTCGTAAATATTTTTTTTACTATGTGCTGCTTTTTAATTCCGTGCGCTCGTTCGGCCAGAGAGCGAGAGACGAGTACGCGTAAGGCTGTTTTCATTGTTTTGCGCCAAATTTTGAAAACGACGACGATAATCTATCATATACCTAACTTAACTGATACATCATGCTTCATAAACGGATCCTTCATTAATCAAATAAAAAGTAATAACTCAAAACTTCTTGGAAGGCCAGCTCACCATTTACCGGCATCAATCATTACCTGGTGTGAACAAAAAGATATCGTCTAGTGTTAAATTACAACGGCTTTATATTCGAGCGTATCTACGCTTTCGACCCGTTTCTGGTTAAAGCTCGTTTACAAATGTGAAATATGATACGAACTAAGAGATATTATCTTAACATATCACACCAGTTAGGTGACTTGATCGGTGCACACGTCGAAGGCGCTTATAATACAATTCACGGTGCACAAAAGATCTGTTTGAGTTTAATTAATTGGTTGATAGACTTGCGCATTAACTACGTTAATTTTAAGACAGTCTACGGTTCGTTTTCGTTTTGTAAGTCTTTAAAAAAAAATCTGGAACGGCGCGGCGCATCGATTTCATTACGTTGCACAGTGGGGCGGAATATCGTAAAACGTGGCAGAAAATCAAAAATTGAAATATCATATTTACTTATTTAAACTCATATTTTATAATAGCTTAATCATCTATGGATGTTATACGATTAAGCAATTACTGTTATCATCACATATTTCCGTGTAATACAGGCAGAACTGGCAATTTCGATAAACTCGTATGAATTGTTTATTACACGTCAAAATAGTTGTTCTGTTCTTCGTTTAGTTTTATATAGATAATTAATACAAAAGTGAGTCGAAATCGAGATGGATGCAAAGTCTACAGGTACATAAACTTATTTAATAAGTTATTGTTCGTTAACGTGCCTAATTTTGTTTATTATAATTAATTTATTTTTGTAACTAAATTTCATTTCCTTCATGTCACTAAATCAACTAGTCGTTGACTTTTAGTTTACTATCAAGCTGTATCAGGTTACTTTTTTTTACATAGAAGCATAGCTAATACATACAGCTACTGCATAATAAAAAAAAATACTGCGACTTTTTGCGACATTAGAAGGTAATGGCCTATAAGACAAAACTTACGGCCGACTCTGTGTTTATTGCAAAATAATTTAAGTAAACTTCGACCGATATTTCGAATGTTTTAAAGTAACTTTTCATTCTTCCCTATTCATCTTCAATTGTAAAAGAAGCAGAAAGCCGAAAAACTTCAAAAATTTTACATGTTTTTTGTCAGTGGTCTAAAATCGCTGAATTACTAAACTGTTTAGTTTCCCACAAAAAAAGTTGAAGCAATTTTATACAGATATTTTATATATGCTCGGGAAAACAAATATTTTTCGATATACAGATGAATCGTATCCCGAAAAGAGGAAACAAAGTGTTTCTTTTCATCAGACGACTAAACTACACTTTTTCTATTGTAACTGTAATTTTATTTTAATTTTACGATTAGAATAGTTTAATTACAATAGAAAAAGATACCCGAATAGTCTACCTGATGATGAAGAAGAAACATTTTCTGTTTTCTCTGTTTCCTTTTATTAGGCCATCTTTTATTCAATTATTAATTTATTTTTTAAATTATTTACGAAGATTTTGTAAGAGTTTGTTTTGTGAAAGTTTTTGAACAGTTTAATAGCAGTAATATTTTTTATTTTTGTAGTAAGATAGTTTTTTGAGTACGTACGTTAATTTTTAATTTGTAATTTTTTTGCTTGAAAACTTTGTTTTCAAAATAAGTCGAATATTCTGCGATGAAATTTTTAGTTCAGTATAGGTAGGTACCTACCCCTATTGTAAACCCAATTTCAGAGAATTTATATGTATAAAAAATATTTATGAAATTTCTCTTGTGATCAATAAAAATATTGGTTTACTATGAAATGTTCGAAAAACATTGTTCTCAAACAATATCTACTCGCCCATCACAGCTCATGTTTGACTGTAGTTCAAAAACTGACCATTATATAATTTTTTACGTATTACATTTTTTGTTCGGCAGGTCCTAAATTACAATATATGTAACAGCCAATTAATGTCACGAGATCATATTTTCTATAAGATACAATTATTGCGGGGTATTTTTATTTTAACTTTTTTAAGCCCTTTATCTACATTTATTTTTAAAATAAAACTTGTAAAATATTATAAATGATCTATATTTATTCAATCTAAATGTATACCAAATAGTTAAAACAGTTCCATAAATCAAAATAGTTTCTGCCACGTTTTACGGTATCTCGCCCCACTGTGCGTTGTGGAGCTTGCGGCGCTTAACAGATATAGAAACGAAGAATCTGACGCGATCGCATTTGTCATTGGCAAATGGAAAACAATTAGCAACTTCGCAGGAAGTCGATTTCTACAAGTAAGAGGTTTAATTAATCTTTTATAAAGTTCTCGTTATTCAGAACACATTAGACTCATAAATTTTATAGCGTAGAATCGTTAAAACTCGATCCTTTATATACCTGCTACGTTCACGATTCTTTCGATTTGTTCTTGAACGATACCTAAAATCATTTTTCATAAAACGAAATGTGAATTATTTAATTATTTCAATAGTACCTAAATTAAAATATAAAATTTTTCCATGATGTATACTAATACAAATTTACACTATTTAATAAAATGTACGAATGATTTTTACGATACGAACTACATACGCTTGTTGTATTTTATAACTTCTCAATATCGAACACTCGCGGGACCAAACAAATTGTCCGTTATTAAAATGTGTCCGCTAATGAGAAACACTGTATATCTTCCAATAAACGCCGAGTTACCAATTGCCGCCGGTAGCTGTTTGCAAAGGGTTAATTTACTGTAAGCGAGCAGGTTACCGATACCTACTGTTTTAGTATGAAATGTATACGTAAGTGTTAAAAACATAATAATCTAAATATTATTTTGGCAATATCGGGTAGCTAACATCGAAAATTTACTTGCAAATTGGTGGGAAGTACAGTTACAGATGTTAGAACCAGATGAAAACCCCCAAAAAAAACTCTGACATACCGTTTCGTTGTTAGTGAACAAGGAACTGAGCCGAAAAATGTGACTTTGGTCTCGACAGACATTTTGTTCGGGCAAGAATTTGAGCCATCAGATTACCTCGATAGTAACGGGCGATGCAACACTCAAATTCAGTCCGTCACCGTTATCCATGGTATAATAACTAGACAGGTATGATTTGGAGGCGGATCTGCGCATATTGTTTTGATGTCCCTTTGAGTAAATAAGACATTTTCCGAATACCGATGGTGTCATTACTGTTATAATAAAACGTAATTTCGGCGTTGTCGTAAAAATTGTTTTTGTCTCATCTAAACGTTAACAATGACAGTCAAAATTTTAATAGAAAAACTGTTTTTCGGCTTCCCTCGCAATGAAACCGAATTGAGGTTAAAGTGAATTCATTGTGTTACCGGTTGTTAGCACTTCAAAAATTTGTTCGAAACGTTTTAAAAATGACGATTTTGTGAAAAATTTGAAATACGAACTATCGAACTCGACTCCTGTCCGATTGACATTAAAACCTGGATCGGTCTCCAGCCAAAATTTACCAGAACAAACATCAAATTCAACGTCTGCAACTGACGACAACACAAAAACCATCGTAAAAAAACGGAAACAATTACAGGAACGGAAAATTGTGTTGGATGACAAATATTTCTGATAGAATCGAATTGCAATACCTATTAAAACAAAATTTCGAACCGAATCATAACAAATTTTTACAAAAGAAAACTTCGTGTTACTTCATTTATAAATTAGTTTTACCCTAAAACATAATAATTTGAGAGAGAGAAATTAAAGAAAATAAAGATTTGATTATTTGCATTTCTGCAAGATCTGCAATATGCTTAGAACTTCGATGTAGCAATAATAGGGTTAGGCCTGATTTATCAACCATAAACGTATAAAACTCAATTTTCGTTTCGGTATAATTTTACATTTAAAGCCATTATTTCAAGTTAGGTTCTCACACCTTTTAACAACTGTATCACCTACAGGTGTGACTCAGATGGGTTCGCCGCTATAGGGCGCCGCTCATTATACTCGCATTGTATTTAAATTAAATTAGTCGTGATTTATTCTGCCACTCGGTTTGCGTAGGCAAACACAAGTGATATTCTTAGTAGGTAAATCGGCGGATAATTAATTTAGATTATGCCTATTAATAGTGAAGCATACGGAATGAGTTGTGCAAGCGTAACATCAAAGACGACGCGTAACGTTTGTCGCAACTTGAACTGTGCGAGCGTCCGCGAGTTCGATATTCATTAACGAAATGTAAAGGTGGCCAATTCGGCTTTGATTGAGCTTCATGGGAGGGCTAACCGCAAAAGTAGACGTTAGATATATGCGTTTCCCTTATAAGCAATGTTGGTGCGAACGATAAACATTACAGTGCTATACCTACTTTACAAGTCACGCGATTTTAACCCAGGTATCTAAATATAGTTACGAAATAAGCATGTCCAAATAAAATATGGCATTCTTTTAAAAAAACCCATTAAAAATCGTACACTATAAAAATTAATTACTTGCAAATTTAAGCGTTGTACTAATGTTTCGAATGCTTAAATTAGGTTATAAAAAAAGATTAGTAATTCGTTAATTTTTTTAATTTAATTTTAGAATTAACAACATCGAAGCAACTTTTTAAGGTTTCTTAAATGTAACGAGCTTAATGAACCTGCTTAAAATTTGATTTTTCTATTGAACGTTATTTCTAATTTTGATACTATAGATAGGTAGGTATTTAAATTGCTTACATTCTCCTAGTTAATTTCAAGTATAAAGTGAAGTAAAGTAACGAAAACGATCAAAATAATTTTATAGCTTTATCGTATTATCTGAATGTGCCTTACATAAAAAAAAATGCGTTAAAGTCTTCCTAAAAGTGCCCTAAAATTAAAAAACTGTGGCGTACCTACGTTATTCACGATAGGTTTCAATGTCGTCAAGCATAAAAAGTTATTTCTAAAAGTATATTCGTAATTCAGTTTAAAGCATTGAACGTGACATATTTTATCGATGATTTACCTGCACACTTATGACATGGCAAAAAACAACTATAACCTATTAAGTACTGTAAAAATACGAGATTTTATTGTTGACGTTTCCAGGAGGTATTTATTTATAGTTAAGCTACAACACAAAATGTACGCTCCTGTAAAATTTGCTTCTTGTCGCTTACGTTGTTCTGATAAAACGCCATCGATATTAATCACCGTTGTTTCTTCTATCTCTGGCGTAGCTTTATGGAATGGAAAAAGATCTCCCCGCGACGCACACTGGAAAATTTGACGGATATGCGGGGAATTAAATATTTTTATAAGTAGTTGTTATCAGAATTTCTTCACATTTGCACGGGCGTTCCTGATACTATTTGAAATCTAGGATTCATTCGTTTCTTATGATATAACAGCTAATTTTCACTTTACACTTTTTTGGTTGAAAAGATAACACTGTATTAAACTAATCAAAAACTTAAATATCATGGACATTTAAAAAAGGCAAAAAAATGTTACTAGCGCAAGACAAATAATATCTCGTTTTCTTTTATTATTATTTTTTTTTAATTTGTATTATTTCATGATCTTGGGATTGATTGCCTATTGATTACAGACTTATTAATTGGTTAGTAAGTACGGGTTAGTGTATTAATTAACATTCACAAACGTCCATGGTTGTATAGCGGATTCGAACCTGCAGCCGCCCTAGAAGGCTAGTCAGGTAACTAATTCTCTGCGCCACCACGGCTCCTAATATCTCATCAGAATATCAAAGAATCGTACTACCAAACGAAAAAAGAAAAAAACCGGAGACTCGTGGGGACAAAAAGTTAAAAAAATTAAAAAGTTCATGGTTAAAATTGATTAATACTGATTCACAATATTTAATATAAAACGACCTTACACAAATACGAAATAACAGTATGAAAACATATTTATACAGAAGATTAAACACCCCTTTAAATGTACAAAAACAACACACGACGTAAATCACTTCAGCACTATGATCGTCGTAAGTTGATCTAAACAAAATCATTGATTTGGAGAATATTATAACGAAATGCGAAATTAGGATTATCATCAATAAATTCCTTCTATAGATCGGCCATATTTTACGATGTGCGATGATTAAGAGAGAAAAACAAACTACGGACCCCACCTCGCATTAGTCACGATCGTGTACAAAATTTAATTTTGGTTTAATTTTCATCTAATGTAAGTAGTTACTGTTGAAGATTAGAAATGTTACAATGAGTAACTATTTAAATACTTATGTTCAAGTTTAAATCATGTTTCTCACTGAGGTTTTATAAAATCTAACAAAGTTTATTTTTGATTGAAAGTTATTTATTACCAAAATGTATTAGGTATATAAGTAATGCAGTAGATATATTAATTTTTATTTTCCATTAATAGAATAGATTACTGGAAAGGATTTTGATTAATTTATTATTATTTCATGTTTAGGTAGGTACCTATTTAATGAGTAAAGATTTCGAAAAAAGTGTAATGTCTTCCTCATTTGGATGAACAGGTAATTTATAATAATAAACTTTATTCGAAAGTACTTCTTGTCTTAAATTACGTCATTATTAAATTAGGAGTCAACATTTGTCAATATTTAAAACAATAATGTAACCAATTAATTATGCCGTTTAATTCAAATCATAGGTATATGTTATAGAATAAAAATATGGAAAATTTTAAAATGAATAAACGAAAGATCATAAATTATTACTAGTTTACGACTAGTTTCGACGATTTTCATCTCAATTTTCATAGACTGCGAACGATGTGTGATAACTGATAACTATTATAAATATAGATTTTAAAATACTTTTTAACGAAAAACTTTGATAGAATAATATAGATTATTTTTTCAGTAGATAGGTTATAGAGATTTAATAAAATTACAATGAACATTTTAAGAGAATTCAATTTTGTGCTAACGACATTGACCTTTTTTACATATTAAAAACATCTACATTTCACTGTCATATAGCTACCTAAAACTGATATTTAAAGAGTCAAATAGATGACTGTCCTACGTTATATTCATATAGGTAAACCTGTTATTAATATACACATATAGGTGGTTCTTAAAAAAATGCCAGTCTATATTTTAAATTCATTTTTTATAATAATTAATTAATATCACCATAATAAATAAGATAGGTAACGTAAAAACTGGTAGGTACGCCTAAGCGACAAACCCCACGGATCGTTTCAACCTTATTCTCTTTTGTAATACCTTCTTATCTGATTTTTTAATATTGAAGGTGAAAACCCATTTGACGCGAGTGTTTAATGTTTTGTTTATAAATAAAAACAAGAAGATGTTTTTTTTAAACTAAGTGTAGTGGATGTATTTTACGAAATTCGATCTAAAAAATTGTTGTTAGTTAAGCCTTGCTGATGAAAGTCAAGATCAAATGTCAAAAGCCCCCATAAATGCTTTCCATCGCCATCTTGAAAAAAAGGCGTCAGAAATAAGTTTTTCGCCTGAATTTCATTTTTAGTTCATTTTACCATAAAAATACTTATATGATAAAATAAATTAGGAGAAATTTCCTACAATTTATGGTTCTTGTCGGTTTTTCTGTAAAATGCATACTTTGTGCCAGCTGCACAAAGTCTACTCCATCTCTTAAATCGACAATAAGTGATTAATATACAGAAATTACATTTATCTTTCAATGCAAACATGAAAATTTGTACATCGGTAGACTTATCTGGAATGTGCATTTTTGAATAAGGAGCGGAAAAAAATTTTCCGCCGACAAGAGTTGTGAAAAGGTCGCCATCGTTTAACATGTTTACCGGTATATCACACAAACCGTTAGCTGAATTTTCGTTTCCTTTCTTTAAATCAAAGGCCTTTAAATTAAATCTGATAAGTACTAAATTTTTAATTTTTTTCTTAAAATTAATATTAATAATTTACCCAACACTGGCGTCTAGCCGTTAACATTAAACTTTACGTATAAACGCATCGATGTAAACTTCAATTTTTACCTCAACGTCATTAAAGTATTTATAAAAATGTTTATTCGATCGAAAACATAAATAATAAACGTAATCGGTACTATAACTTGAGGAACGTATTCAGTAATAAAAGCGCGCGATCAACGTGTGCATTTTTAAACTCGCCTTTCTATTGGTTGGCGTTTATAAGTTAGAAGCAGTTTTACACTGAAGCGTTGTTAGAATGCCAACACGAATCTTATTATTAGATATTCTCGAATTTAACATCACATGTTTTTATTTTATTGTTTTTTATTTTAATGTCCTTTTTATTTGTTTTTTGTTTACAGTTTATTAATTAATTGATTATTATTTTTATTTGAAGTTGCAATTTTCTAACTACATTTCAAATATTTCAACTTATAACGTTTTAACCAGAGTATCTTGTAACAACGGCTTTACACTTGTTGTGCACGTGACTACTCGTCACGTTTGTTACCTGTAGTATCTATAGAGGAATACATTAAAAATTAAAATTAATTTTGAGATATTTCTTTATACATAATGTTCATTTAACTGAATTATTTAATTAAATGCCTTATTATTGCATAAAAGTTAACATTAAGTTAGAAATTTTTCAGTCAGAGTAACTGTAACTATTTAAAAAGTAATTATTTAGTGTTAGACGACAAAGGATCTCAATTTCAACCTCACGTTGCAGTTTAGAAATCGAATAATTTTATAAAGACGTTAGACAAGATATCCGCTTTGTTTATCTTAATGTTTAAACGAAAATTTACATTTTTAGTTTGCATAACAACCGTCAACACGAAGTTTTGAAAAAGCTCGAGATTACCTATTAGATATACCTACCTGTCTAATAATAAAATAATTTTTAACCAAAATTACGGAACATAATAAATAACAAATAACTGATTTCTCGTCGTATTTTAATTAAAATAATTACAGTTGTACGCCGCTGATACTATATAGTGAATAGTAATTTAATCCTGTATCTTTAAGTGATTATAGGTTATTTTTGTCTATTGAAAAAAAAAGGTGTCTAATTCGACCTTGAAATTAGAATAAAAACCCGGCAATTATTGAATTTGTTTCGCCTTGTTAAATTCAACTATGTAAAGTTAAACAAATTGTAGATAATTTTATACGATTATACCTCTAATGGTAGGCTTTTCCTTATAAGATTATATGTAATTGACGAATAAAAATTCACACCTTTTCCGAGTCAACGTAATATAGAGCGCTTTATTTTGAATAGAATTGTATGCAGATGAAGTAGCGCTTGTTTGTCAGTACGAGTGTGCGTGGCAGGATCTGACTACATAATAATTTATATGAACAAGACGTCTATGTGGGCATTGTTGTAATTTTACGTTTCGAAAAAAAATAGCCAAATGTGGTGCAGCTGCTCCATAAATACGCATCCGATGAAATAAAACTTAAATATAACTCGATAACCAGTTATAAAATTTCAATTGATACCGGGCCGTATCCGCTCGAAATTTAACAAGAAATAACGATAAAAACGAACGGAAAAGGAAACAGTTCTTTTTAATCTCAATTTCAATTGTTTTGCCATTACGGTTTTAAATAGCGGAAGAAAATGTCACGAAACATTTTTATTTTACGAACGATGCGTTATTATGGATCGTTTCGATTTAATGATGGGTAAGATAAAAATTTCTTAGTTTATTTACTTGACGGTCGAGTTCCGATTAAAACCAGACCGGGATAATTTGGATCAATTCGATCTGAGAAAGGAAACCTCAAATTAGTCATTCGCTACTGTTACGATTCAACCAAATATTAGACCACCCAGATGATTGGGTACCTACCCAATAATATAAGTATTAGTATCTACAGTAAAACCTCGATAATACGCTCTTCAAGGGACCGAACAGAAAACCGTTTTAAATTCAATATTGAACTCCTGCACGTCGAAAAGTGGTGATACCTACTTCATACGACTGCGAGCATTAATCGTTATTTTAATCTCGCATATCATTACCCGACATTTAATTTATCCAGCCAAATCGACCGACCCGTTTCAAAATGGCGACCGTTAGAAAAAACATTTTTAATTAAAAAAATTCGAATCTCCGTTATTATTCATCGGATCGGTAATATGAAATATATTTTGGAATCGGCATAAAATTCTCTACCGATCATGTCTCTCTATAATTTTCGATAGAATGCACTGTTTTCGAAATAATCGAAAAAAAGTGATAATATTTTTTTAAATTTTTATAAATTTCTCTCGTAAATATTATTTTTCAAAAAATGTATTTCTTGTGAGAAAAATCTTAAAAAGGAGTTTTTTTGACATGCGACATAAAAATTCGACACCGAGACTTGCGCGTGGTCGGATTTTACCGACTAAACCCGTTATTAAATATTTTAATCAGAAAATAATAGAAATTACGTTTTTATTTCGTTAAAGTTATAAAAAGAATCTTCGCTAACACAATCAACTATTGTTGTTTAAATAAAAAAAATAGACTTAATTATGTCAAAAATTAGAAGTTTCCCTAACTCGGACAAAAAACAATATTCTTAGAATAAATCGCAGGTTTAGTATTACGAAAAAATATAAGTAGGTGAAATAAGTTGCCAATGCCTTTAAATTTGACGAAGCTATTCAATTGAATTTGAAATTGAAACAACTGTTTGGGAGTCGAACTGGAACCAAGACCGAAAAAAGCTGACCAGTCGTTACGACGGTGGCACGATCTGTTAACAATGCGCTATTATTAATTTTTATCGGACACATAGTATATTTTAACAATACCGTCAAGTCTATCAGCATAAAAAGGACACGAACGACTCCTGCAAAGTAGGCTGTTACTGCCACTAATTGTAAAATTGTAAAAAACGTTTGCTTTTCATTTAACTCAATCCACCTGCAAAAATCATCTTTCGTGCATTTTCTTAAAATCGGGACTGCAAGAGAGATCAACGTATCACAACCATAAAAATGCTCGCTTGCAGGATTATGAAAAAATATAAATAGGTGAAATATACTGGTAAAATCAAGCTGTAGGTAAAACATAGCTGTTCTGATAGGTTTTTTAACATATTTAAAAATTAAATCGTTTCCTATTGTTCAGGTACAATAATTGTGCTTGTAGTCCTTTAATATCTTGAAAATTAACCAAATAACCAGGAATTTTAGAGACTTGGGAAATGTGTTAGTTGTTTTATATAATTATGCTTTTTTTCTATCATGTACTTGAATTAAAATGGCATTTATAAAATAGCTTTTCATATACTTGCTATAAATAAATTAAAATATATTGTCAATAACATCGATCTAATAAAATTGTTACAAATGCGCAGGTAAATGCGAGTAAATTCCAAGCTGTGAATATAAATGCAGGTAGACGTACGTTTTAAGATTTATTGTTAACCTTATTTTTTCATAATTCACCTTTAAAAGGATAAATGTTTAGAAGAAACTAACATTGAACTTTTACCTAATGATATTATTTCAAGACTGCATACTTGATTAACTACCGCGCGGAGAATATAAATTTTATGGCTAGAAAGTCTTTTTTGACACTGATTCATGCCATTTTTTATTTTAATCCGTAGAATTAAATTTAGCGTTCGGTAGTATAGGTAATATAATGGGTAGACGACAAATCCTTAAAAGCTTCGATAGTAAAAACGTAAGAAATAATAAATAACACACTTATGTGCTATATTTCACGTATCTATTAGATGTGGGGGCTTTTCTTACTTAATTTCTAATTTTAGATTTAAAATCTTATCAGCGATCGGTAAAAAAATTTAAAAAAAAAGTTATGGTAAAATCTCAGATCGCCCAAATTAATAAGTAAGAACTCTTACAATTAGTGAAATTATAAGATGTACGAAAATACAAAAACATGAACATTCTGTATTTGTTTCTATTATTTACGACGCTACCACCAGTCGTACCTAACGGTCGCTTTACCAATAGTTAGTTGTCATAAAAACTATTGTCAGAACAAGAAATTAATTGATGGCTAAAGCGTTAACAGGCGATTGAAAAACCAATCCTAATTTTTCCATCCTTCTACCTACTACTTCTACAACCGTAATTGTTATCAGTTAATTAATTATCTAACAATCAGTTGTACATATAACTTATACAATAAGTACTAATTGTGCTGCCATTTACTAATCAACAGAACACATAAAGGTTAAATAATAACAACGTGAGCTATATAATACCTATATATTAAAATAATAAAAAATAAACATAATTTTTTTAGAAACATCGAAACTCGTGTACGGTAAAGAGAATTTGATTGATGTTAAAACCATAGAGCCGAGATTAGATTATTGTAAAACATAAACAAATTATGCCGTTGTTAAAGTATCAATTAAATGTTACTGGGACAAACGCTGATAGGTTTATAGGAAATCCTATTTGATTAGCGATTGGTTGATTCGTCGTCTACAGGTGAAGTCAGCTTTAATATTATTACTATTTTGAGGAGTGGTTAAAAACATGACTGATTGAATAATTTATACAAGTTGGCAAGTTTTATTGATCACCAGCTGACTGCTGACACATTTTCGCAAGTAAAAATCTTCATTTATGCGTTATTACATAAAGCACGCAACAGCATCATGTATAAAATAGAATTTTTAGCGCAAGATGTAGGTTTAGGATCTAATAACGTCCGAGTGCAAAGTGCAGGCTCACGGGGGCGGTCTTAGTGCTCTCTTGGAAGTCACATAAATTATCGGAGGCTATAATTAAAATACAATATAATCCCAAGAGTTCCTTCTAATCTTCTACAGCAATACGTTTCAATTTTTTTCTTATACCACTATGTAAATAATATGGTCACGAAATAACCCTAATGAAAATAGAAAGCTATATTCTAAGTAATTGGAACAACATATATGTATATAATGTAGAAACGTTCGACATAAAGAAAAAGGTACATTGTTTCGGAACCGGTTCAAACCACTCAAAAATGTAGCAAATTAAAAATTCAAATTGCTTCAAATTGGAAATTCGTGAAAAATCATTTTTTTTAATGTATGTTTTAAGGTAATAATTTCAATTTTTCTTGACGCAGTCATTGAAATAATAAATCGAAGTAGAGTAAATAAGTAAATATAAATAATAGAAAAAAAACTCCTATGGTACTCCCCACAATACTTGAACCTTTAAACCCTAAGGGCGATCCTCACGTGACCCCGCGTCTAAATTTTCCCACATAATTTTGAAACTATTACCAGCTGGCAACAGTCGATTCAGCTATGTGTTACGAGATATTTGGGATTGTATTTTCATGTATTCGTGTTTAATTTTAGTTGGAAGTTTAATTGTGTTACATTACGTATTTCGTTTGATTCAATTTATAATTCTTTCAGTTAATACATTACATTATTAGAAAATAAATGTGTAATATATGTACCTAGTATGTTTATTAACAAATTTTGCTATAAAAACACTTTTTAAATGAAGGAAACGCTCGGGTCTCTACGCGCCCTGATTGTGTATAAACGTAATTTTTTTTCGCTTGTCATGTTTCGACTTAGCGTTCAAACGTAGTCACCATCAGACTAGGTTAAATTACTTCCTGGTTAATTCGTAATCAAATAACACAGGAGATATTAAATCTACAATTAAAATAAACTGAAATAGAAACCAAAAGATCAATGGACGACCAAAATACTTACCACGTCCAGAACAAAAAATTTAATTATTAAAATTAAAAATTTTAAATAATCGGCCATCAAAATCTCAACACAATAATATAGCACTCTGGAAACCAAAAAATAAACTAATAAATTTACATGATTGAAACGGATAAAATTTTGAATTTGCTATTAAACAGGTGGTTGAACACGGTGAAAGTTGGAAATAAAATAGTAAAAATTTCAAAACTGGAAAAGAACCAAAACAACTACCTTTATAAGCTAAGCAAGCAAGCAATTTTTCATTCATACGTTTTTCCACATTGAAGAGTTGTGGAGTGACCGAGAGCTTTTTCCATAATATATTTGCAGTGACTTGTAAACTAAAAATAATTGTTTTTGAAGGGTTTTGGGATAGTTAATTAAGATTTGCTTGTGATTTGATATTTTTAATTTGCTTCACTGAAAAAAAATCATTCAAATCCAAGTGGTTTGAACTACCGAAATAAAAACATAATTTTCCTTTATTAACGATAGTTCTTCGAATATCTTTATAATAAATAAATTTAAATAGTGTCTCATATTTTGTAAATTTATTGTTCTGCAATATTTTGACTGTTTCACAAGATAATATTTCGAAATTTTATAAATCTAATGATTGGTTAGTTTTTAACATAATAATATAATATTGATATACATACCTACCAATAAAATTTTGTTATTTACAACGTTCAACAAAAATTAATAATACCGACTTGTATAACACTGCAGAAAGAACGTGCGTTCATTATTAGAATGTATGGGACACGACTTAATAAACGAAATCATCGTTTTAAAAATTATTTCGTTAATACAATAAAATCGTTCGTTGGATCAATTAAATAAATGCATTCGTTAATACAACGGATTTGTTCGTTCTACTTAAATACCACGATTTTCATTTGTTTCTACCTTTTTGTACCTACATACGTATAAAAAAAATATTTATTTTCACCGGTATCACCCGTATTATTCGATTAATATCATTTTATATACAATGTACGAACAAATAAACAAATGAAACAAAAATTAAATTTATAGTCCCTTAGAAAATCACAAAGCTATATGGGAACAATAGAATCGAATTCACTTGTAAGTGATTTACATGAAGGGTAGAGCGAATACAGAGCTATTAATCACGGCTGCGTGAGTTTGTGCCAGAAACAATATACTAATTAATAATAACCTACAACCACATTAGGTTTAAAAAATAAACACGGTATAATATATAATTATACATATAAGAACGCTGATTTATTGTATCATCAGCCTTACTCGCATTCACCATGGGATTTTTTATGCCTTCACGAAAGCTCGGTAAATTATTTCCATACCTAAAAGAATACTCTCGAGATACAAATAAATGCAATTAAGGTTAAACAGATTATCTTTTCGATTGTAATTCACGCATCTTTGTTGCTTATTGCGTAGAATATCAAATTACTAATATTTTCCGCCTTATTAACTTTATCACCATAACATAGCGGTACCTACATCGAGAGTTAGCAATTTACGTGCAGGTAGAGGTATACGATCTTTCAGGAATAAAATGATTTCCAACGGCTCGTTTAAGGTTTAATACGGACAATCGAGAAATCTGTCTTCGACTTCTCATATCTCAATTGAAATATTCTATACTGGTTTTAGCTATCTCGAATATCTAATAGTAGTTGTCAAACTCGGACTGGTATCGTTGTAAGAGACTACTGTTTCAGGTTATTGTTCTAAAATAGCACGATGTTACAAAATAAGCTACTTGATTTGTGCGTCATGTGTTCCTAAGTACCACACACGATGTACAAATAGAACATAAATCTGTACTTCGAAAGACAATACCCACTTAAATTAATACAGTTGTCTTTATATAATATCGAAACAACGTGTTATTAATGAAAAACGATGACAACTTTGCACTAACACCGCTGTTGAAATAAAGTCGTGCCTGAATAATAATTGGACCTAACGATTAATAACAACAATCGTGCTTGCTCCACATATAAATCAAAAGTTTATTTATTAAAACGACAACTTCGATAATTAAAATTCGAAAATTTTTGACGGAATTTCCTCGCTTATTTCTAATATAAACAAAAACATTTGCATATATTCAACGCCTCCATATCTTTTTAATTAAAAAATGCCCTTCCCAGAAACGGTTAATTCTATTTCGGCCAATGGTACTTCGGAATTTGTCTATCATATATAATATTTGTAATAAAAATTAATATTTGGTAAACGGAATAATTCAGATCTTATCAAAAATGTTAATTTAAAACCAGTATCGGCAAAATTTAAAGTTTAAGACGTTTTCGTAATATATTAATATTTAATTTTTAAGCCGTATTTGGCGATTACAGTAAATATATATATATCATATATATTACTATAATATTCAATATTAGTACAAGAAAAATCAGCCATAAATTACGCAAATCTTTGAAAAAATTAGTACACGCAAGCCATAGAGACGTTTTGCGCTTTTAGAGAAATGTCTTCTGTCTAGAGAATGTACTAAAAGATCCCTAAAATCGAAACTGTGCACCCGTACTGAAATATTGCGACCCATTTTTCGTTTTTAATGGAGTCCTTGAACGTTACAGATAGATAAGAAAGTTTAAAATAAAAAATTTAAACCGCAATAAAATAAACAAGTCTTATTTTTTGTAAAAACTTAATTGTCTTATGTTTTACTTGATGAAACATAATTATAATAAACTATATAAATGTTAAGCTTTTCGTTTCACTTTGAATATTTTTTTTATTTCTGCGACGTCGCAATTTTTGGTAAAAGAATCTGCATTTTTTCATAATAAACTTATTTTAGCTGTTATATGAATGACAACTTAGTAGGTTTTTAAACTGAACAATCTTTTTTTAAGTGTCACATATAACTAGCTTCATAAATACTTACCATAAAAATAATTATTAAGGCTAAACGGAATCAACTAAACAAAAACTTTAAAATCTTGAAACAGTTTAAATTATAACGTACTAATAAAAAGGTAATAACATTTTGCAGTACAATAAACTGCCCTTAAGAGAGAAAATCGTCTATTTCAGGTTTGACGGGATTTCAAATATTCAAACTTTAATTTACAATTTATTAAAAAGTAGGTACTTATGCAAAAACTGCGTGTTTTTTAATAGAAAAGGTTTGCTAACGCATTCTTTTAATAATATATAGGTAATATGTGCTTTTTACAATATTTTGCATGCATGTAAAGGGACAAAATTGTAATTAAAACAAGTGGGTTCCTATGATTTAAAAAATAACTGTAGGCACATTTAATGTCCTTGAAAAAATACGACTATTAAATATTCATAATTTCCGTTGGATAACGAAAATTAGAACAAAATCGTATGTGTAAGTTTCAAAGAAACTTGTTAAAAATATGTATTTTTTACTATTTTTTGTAAATTACACAAAATCTAACTTACGATTTTTTCAATAATTTTTTCAATTCCCATAACCTTACGTTAGTTATTGCGATTTTTTTGAGAATTTTTGAATGTACAGTTTTTTTTTCGGTCAAGCTCAGCCTTACCTTAAATAACTCAACGAAAATAAAATAATTACCTACTTCAGAAATTATTGAACAGGTTTATGAGGTTATTATAATATTTAATAAAGATTATGTGTAGTCATCGTTGATTTTTTTACCGATTTAGTGATAATAAACAAAAACATTATGAAGTACCTATAGGACATCCAAAGCACGTCATCAATAAAATGTGACTAAAGTGTACATTTGTGATTCAGTTATTACATGTTTCAAAAGCGTCATATTCTTTTGATGATTTACCTGCACACATATTCGATGGTATAAAAAAAAGATTACAATTTATTAGAACTGTAAAAATGCTTGAGGTAGGTTAAAATATTATAAGATGTTATCGATGACGTATACCGCAAACCTTTTTTGAACACCGTATTGATATGTATGTTTGTATATGCGTTTGTCGCGAGTAATAATATCTAATTAAGTTAATCTTGCACCTTTTAAAATTATATTGTCACGGTTTCATAATATACCTAAACTAAATGTTGGGGGTAATCCGGTTTAATCCTAAATATTTGGGAATTTTCCATATCTGTATTTATAATGTCGAACCTCGATACCTCGAATCTGAAGGGGAGACAAGAAAACTTCGAACTATCGAAAGTTCGAGTAATCGAGATATTCGACTTATCGATTGCGCGAGATATCGAGGTTCGACTTTATTATGTATGTATACGTAGGACTTATAAGTGGAACTAATTCTATATTTAAAAAACGAATGTATAGGTACTTAATTTAAAAACAAATCATTAAAACGTATTGTTGTCTTTGATATTATTTCCAGTGGCACTAAACGAAACATTTAAGAAACTAGTATAATTTAGGACATGTATTAGAATATAAAAAAAGACCGATGATGACACAGCGGTGGTTGTTCACGCGAATTATTTCACATCACGCGATGTTTGTAATTACATTTAACCCAATAAATTTATTTCACACGGCCCACGGGCCACAAAAAGCTATACATAAACTAAATGATAAATTATTTGATCTTGCAAAATTTATCAAGCTAACGACTTAATTGTTTATTAAGTTATTGTTTTCGATGTGCATTGTATTGGCGATTAACATAAAACAACGAAAATATTTTACAATTTTCGGTCCAACAACTTCGGTAGCTCGTAATTGTAAACTATAATAATGCCAACTATTGACTGTGAGTAATTATGTTCTTTGAATGATGCTGATGATGAATAATGGTAAGCTGTAGGGATTATATTAACAAATCATCTTTGCGTTAAATAGCTTTTATTTCGGCAACCAATTTCAAATTTTAAATAAGTTTATTAGTTTTACATATGGAACTAATTTTATAGTCCTAAATTAATTGGACGCCAAAGAAAATGTTCTAGCAATTTAGGCAATTAAATTTTCCAAATTGCCAGCGCACAACTTTAAGCCGCATATACCGGGAATGCGATACATTCAATCTCATGCCAGTCTCTCACATCGTTAACGAATGAAAAATTGCCATAATTAATATAGAGTTAGAAGTATTACCAAAGTTGCGGCAGATGGCATTGTAAGTGTTGAAATCTCTCGATGAATCATGCTAATGAAGCATTGATATTCAAATTATCTTGCGCGTGGTAAATAACGAAACCTCGTCTAATATCATTCTACCGAGTTATTTTTGAATTTACAACTTCCCACTTTAATTTTTAACAAAATGTAAAGCAAGTTTGTACCGAATAAGTAACTTTCACGGTTTCAAAGTAAAAGAAACGCGCGGCGACTAGATATAATTTTTACGTTCGAAATGTGTCGTTCTGCATTGTTGAAACGTATAAAGAATCTTTGGACGCCCATAATTATTAACAGTACATTGCCGGAAATAAAAAACTGAAATACTAATAAATGTGGTTCGTTTCCAACAAACCGGTCGTGTCGAAATGTATTGCCAAATTAATTATTTCTTATGGCGCATTAAATTGCAAATTTAAACACAGTTTCAGCATCGAACAATAACAGGACAATTTAGTACCACTTATGATACAATTTCATTTTTTACTTGTTTAAAATCGCAGCTGCCGTTCTCCTATCTGATATTATAAAAATTTACATATTACTTTAGTGTTTTTGTTGTAATAATATTACTTATACTATATTAAAATAAGTAAACGCTTTCGCACATCTCGTTAATTTGTTTTTATAATCATTTTTAATGATAGGAATTTTTATTCTCTAATAACCCGGGAGTTATGTGGAATATTAACATATCCGATTAGAATAATACGAGAATAATTACGAAAATCACGAGAATACTGCAAGTTGTGATAAAAGCATGGAATTTTGCACTGATGTTGTTTAGTACAAATAAAATGTTTTAGTCCGTAGTACCCAAAATTTTTGCGCGTAATTTGAAAATGACGGTCATTTTTTTTGAAAATTAATATATGAGCTAAAACGGCAAATAGTAGGTCATTTTATACGGAATTGGATTATGTTCGAATAATTGGGGTTGGGACAATAAGTTGGCCCATATAATTTTTGAGAAGACAAATGATTAGGTAGGTATAGCTTATCCAAACCTATATGATGTTCACGTCATCAACAAAAAGTTACTAGATTGTTTATTTGTAATTCGGTTTAAAGTTTTGAGAGTGACATACTTGCACTTGAGTGATTTACTTGCACACATATTAGATTGGTATAAAGAAAGACTACAATTTATTAAAACTGTCAAAATACGAGGCACGAGGTGACAGCACTGTGAGATCATCTGTTACAGTCATCATCACGGTCATCATCTAGTAACCTTGTATTGATGACGTGAACATCATATAGGTTTGGATAAGCTATAGATATTTTTTATTATTTTTGCAAAAGCCGTCACAAATGTTCACCTTTAAAATAATGAAATTTACTGATTATGTCAATACGATTAATATTTTACAAGATATCGACAAAAATAAAATGGGATTAAGCGACGTATTTTAGCCGCCATTTTTTGGAAATGGTTGGTACACTTATAGAATGCATCGGCGAGTAATTTAGATGTCATAAAACGTTTTATTGACCTCGATTCAGTATAAAACGACACTTTCACATGACCACTTTATTTAAATTCCTTATCCTCATTTTAATGTAAAACGACCTTTTATTTGCCGTTTTAGCTCATATATTAAGAAAGATAATACAGTATCGGTAATTTTCTAAAAATGGTCGCCATTTTGGGTGCTACAGGACAAAACTTTTTATTTGTCCTAAAGAACATCTGTGCGAAACGTGCTTCTAAATTGGATTCAACGAGTTGAGTCAGAAAGCAATGATAGTAATATGTAAATATATGTAATTGTTAATAAATTCGATTGTAAGTTTATCTATTAAACAATTATCAGTAGTTTTTAAAAATGAGTTCTACGTATTCAAAAGCCGCCCGTGTGAACGTTACAAAACGATATTTATTACGAAAATGTTGTCACCTACTGACTCGACTCGGTTGAACGTAGTTTATCACAATTTGCAGTACTTATTTTTTATCTTATTACACGTGCATCGAATTATGAGCGAAAATAATCGAAATTGTATAAGAAATTTAATGAATTGTTTCCGAAAAGTTTCGTAATGATGGAAACATTCCAAATTGTTAGTGAATTGGGTCGATTTGTTTTTTTAACCAACAATATACAGGGCGACCATTGGGAATATGTTTGAAGTACATAATGATTTATTACTGCACAACAAATAGACCGAATAAAATGAATAAAACGCTATTTCCATAAGTATGAAACAAACACCTACAGTAAAACCCTGTTTTTACGTTTCCGCTATCTACATTTTCCTGTCATTTACGTCATTTTTCGTTGGTCCCGTCTTAAGGCTCGTTGTTTTACATTTCCTGCTATTTACACTTTCCTGTTATTAACATTTAATTCCATCAGTCCACTGGAAAGTGAAAAAAGGGATTTTACTGTATATAATATTTTAATAATTTAATTGCTCATTATTAAAAATGAAACAAACATTAAATTTGTTGGCGCGTATGAACTAGCGGTATGTTTTCAAAATATTGGCCAACAGAATTGGCGCATAATTGCGACTCTTAAAAATTTTCTATAATTTCCACCGATAACGGCAAATTGCAAGTAGACTACAGCAATCTCGATTTACGCAGAAACTATTTGGGATGAAGAAGAACGACAATCGACACATTCGAATTATCTTTTTGGCAAAATTTTGCTTGCCAACATACCCGTTCGACTAAAAATGAGCTTTATTCGTAAAAATAAGCTATTTTCGTCGAGTCTTCGTTTTCAAATATGCCGCTTATCATCTTGCAAAACTCGCTTCGTTTTCTATCGCTTTTTCGTAACCGAGTGATTTTGTATAGATGCAGTGATTGTTGTGATCCACACAATCATTCAAAGTGCCCTACGCACTAAAACTATCAAAATGTCGCGAAAAATAATAAATGACTCAGATCACCAACATAACGTGCATAATTCGAATGAGAAAGCATATCTTCTGAATACAGTTTTGTTCAAAAATTTGTTAGATCCACATTTGCTGCGAAATCCACGATATTTTTTACTATCGCTTTTGCCTCTATACAGGGTGTTACGAATTAACTACTCAAACTCTTAACCAAGTACCATCTCAAACAATCAAGTATCTGTTGGTTAAAGAGTTTGACGAGTTAATTCGCGACCCTCTGTATAGTGTAGAAGCACTCGATAAGAAACAATTTATCTTCGACGCTTAACCATTGAATTCTGACGTTTTTAAACTTGACTTGTGAAACCGCTCAAATTCACATTTCTAATGGACGCCCTGTATTGCAAATAATTTCTCTATTGAACGCCAACTATTAAATAAAATAAATAATGTTTACTGTTTTTGTTTTCAATATGTACCCACAATAATGCATGATGCAATTAATACTCTACCAATATTAAATTAATTAAAAAGATGATATTGTGCGTGAAAAAATTATGAGAAGGTATATGTATAGCCATATCGATTGCAAATTATACATAATATACACAATTACGTAAGTTTTTAATTCTATAGATACATACTCAATTAGTTAAAAAAACTGTGAATAATGTGCAAGCTTATACAGCTACAACGACTTAAAAAATAAAAGTTCAGTTCGGCTAAATATCTTAGATTACCCAGGTCGTAATTTAATGTTAGCGTGTGTCCAAATTATTGCTAAATGTCGGAATGTTCAGATCGGTTCAGACAGTTGCACGTATATTCACACGGCAAACCATTAAAAACTGTCCGCCTATTTTGCATCAATTTTCGCGGATGATTGATTGCAGTTGTCAAAATTTTATGTCACCGCATAACCTTTTGAGAAGAATGCCGTAGTTTTGATTTCTGGCTTTAAAATGTCTTAAACGTTTTCAAAAAAAAAACCATTGAAATATAATATTACCAACCCATAAACGTATTTAAAAGAAATAAAACGAGAGATAGTTCCAATTGAGTTGTAAATTTACGTTTATAACGAAAACTAAATATTATACGGGTATTAATTTTACAAAAATTTACATAAATTTCTATTAACCATTTATCGGCACACATGCAGCGCCCAGCTGCAGACAAATTTGACAATTCAGTATTTGAAAAGTTTCAGCTATTAATTAATTGTAAAACTACCACAAACTGTTTTATGTTCTTAACGGTGGAAAGATGAAGTATCGAAATAATATAAAATTAAAAAAGAATGATAATATATAAAATAATTAATTAAAAATTGATATGCGCATAAATAAGACTAATAAAATCATATTTAAAAGGAAAATTAAAATAAATTGATTAAATAAATAAACGAGAATTTTGAATTTATGTTGTCCGTTTTCGTCAAACACGAAATAAAAAATAAACACTACTAATTAGTGCCTACTATTAATTATATAAATATTATGTGTATAGGTAGGTACAGATCATAAAAATTTGTTTATTTTTTTTATATTAGGTATTCTTTTCCTAAAGACGATTTATAACCTATAAATTTAAATGTTTAGGAATGAATATGCTTTTATGTAAAATTGAAATTGATCTAGGAAAGCTCTTTTTTCCGAATTTAAAAAAATTACTACATACCCAAATGCTTTGTAAACTATAATATAATTCGTGTAGAAACGGAAGTAGCTATAGATATCGGACAACACCGAAAAAACGACAAGTGTTCGTGCCATTCTAAACATCCGAGGCTTTTATCGTACCGCAACAAGTCGAATATGTTTCAACATTCAGTCGGTATATTTACGAGACTTGTCTTTCGAGGTGATTTTTCTTTTATTTTATAATAAAAAAATAAACAAAATAAGAGCATTTTACCGACTCGAATGGCACAGTGGTTATAACACTGAGGCCCAATTCTCAACCAATCGCCATTCGCATACAAATTACATAAAAACAAATAGATTTTCAAATTGTTGACGTCATTTTCGCATACGTTTGTAAGCGAATGGTTCGAGAATAGGCTCCGTGGATGCTTGTGTTCGTGGAGGCAATAACCGTTGCAGTTGATGCTCCAAATCTCTCCTGTACTAGGGCGGATAAAAAATATATATGATCACAAGTCCAGATTATATCAGAATTCTGTTTGTTTTTTAAACAAAATTTTATACATATATGCATGCCTTTTATTACAAAATTACTTTACACATTTTTCAATAACAATTTCTTTTTAATAATTTTTTAAAATAATTGAAATATATTTAGCATTAAAAATAAAAAAGTAAATTGTTTTTAAAATCACTTGTTTTTATTTTAAATGTCAATAAAAACAAAAATAAATAGAATGCGAATAATAGAATAGAATAAACGTCTATTGACCTACCTCTATTTCACTAGTTGTTCTACATATACATTTTATTTTGTTTTATTATCATCTTAACTATGTTTTTACAACTAAATTAAATTAAAATAATAAAAGAAACTTTAGATGTATTTATTGTAAAATAATCATAAATCTGTTTCCTAAAGAGGTTTCCCATTTAAACCGTTCAAATAGTCCATGGTGATTAAATAAAAATAAACACCCTGTCAAGGGCATTTTATTAAATTGCTGCCAAGAAATTTTGTAGGAACGGTGTTTTAAGAAATTAGAAAACTTAAGTTTGCTTTTTAAAAATAGTTGTTTAGATCAATATATAGGGTGTTACAAAAGTAAAGCCCGTCCTTTCAAGGATCGAATCAGTAAGCTAATAGAAATCGAAAGTCAAGAGACAAAATTCCGGTTGGCCTACCTCGCAGTTTTATTGACAGAAAATGACACCGCGGTGAAGCTTAATGAAAATAAAACATAACAAAAAAAATTACAAAAGATGCTTCAAATATGTTTCCTTCGAGATCAATGTGCAAGGCTCAATATCGCGCGGTTTAATAGGGAAATATTGACCCTCTTTAATTCACAGCCGTTTATCAGACATGTTGCCAAATTTATCGTTCAATTTTTTGCTAATAATTACAAAAAAAAACAATAAATCGAATTTTTTTTATTATACAATGCAGTTATTGGTGCACCATTTTGGAATCACCCTGTATATACAGACCTAGCTTGTCTATAAAATTGCAAACTTACAATTAGTTACCGGAAAGCTCAAATATAAAACTAACTTTGAGTACCCAGTTGATCTTTGTATTTTATAACAGTATCTATTATAATAAAAAATCAAGTTAAATGACGCACAATGCGAAACACTAGAACATAGCCCCAATTCATAAATGGCCATTTTTTAGTATCAAGTTTCAGTCGAGGCATCCTGAAAACGCAAAGCACCTTATATTATGGTGCTGCACCTGTGAAATGTAATCTCCAACACTTAATAAAATTTGAATTTTTATTAAGTAACGGCCTGCTTACTATCTATAGAAACCCACTACTTTGTTTGAAAGTGCCGTTTAGAAATATGATTTTGCGAAAGTGTGTTTTTACGTCCAAGTTCTTAATAACACATATATATCAGTGTCGTCGATTGCTATTAAATGTTTAAATATGTTTAAAAATGTTTAATTAACTACAATGGGCAAGTTTAAGCTAAAGTATTTTGGTTTAAGCGAAAACAATAATGATTAGGTACGTATACGATAAAAAATTTTTTCATTATTTGAATAGGTATAAACCGAAAAAAACGGTAAATTAATTTCAAAATTATCGAAGTATTTTTATAGGAATAAACCATTAAACACCGCCAATACGTCAAGTGCAAAAGTTCATGGATAAATAATCAATTATGTTTGAGCATGATCTTTCCTCGGTTCCTATAATAAATTCGACACAATTATGTCAGTCAAACGTAATATCGGTGAAGGTGCTAAGTGTAATTTCACAACATTATAGATAAAAGGTACGTCCGAACGATTCACGTAATCGATAGTTTATTTAAATAATAGGTGTCAATTAACGTGCCAAGATTTGGCAACGATTTATTAAAAGCATTCGTTCTGGTTGTATTTCACGCACGTCTCAATTACGAGAACAAATAATTTTTCTTCATCATCAGTTTATAATTAATGGTTGTTCTCAAGGGTTAAACATGGGAGTGTAAAATTTGACAAGTGTAATAATTAACGATTTAGATAATTATCATTAGACTGCCAAATCATTCATGAAAACTATCCCGCGTTCACATAATGTTTTGTTTCTAAATGGGAGGTCAAACAAAACGATTGTAGTACTATATATTTTAAGGTCTCGTTTCTATATACACGCATTTTTTTGTATTAAACTGTTTAAAATCAACTTTATTGTCCTAAGTTTCTTAAATTATGGCTAAAACTAACTTTAAAAAAACGTTAAAAATAATACGGCAAATTTGAGAAATAAAATTAACAATAACGCTAATTTAACGTGTAATTTATAAACCGTTAAAAACGCATTTAAAAAAATTTGCATTGGATAGACTCACATACGTCAACGAACAATTCCGAATTACTTATCTTTCGGTATTGCATAAAGCTTCTTAACTCGAACTACAATAATTATTCATTTCTATCCTACACATGTAGTTCAATAGTAAAGCAATTTTGCTTTGTTCCTAGTGACTCACAAAGGATATAATACAAATTCTACAACACGAAGGTGTACGTTCTTTAGTATTTTGACAAATGGACATCGTTTCAAAGCACTTCCTACAATAGTGAAATTTAATCCATTAGCGGATTTTAACATAACTCAAATTTAATCGAGGATATGTGCAGTTGTAGAAATAAGAGGTTATGATTATTGTTTATGCGTAACGTTAAATAGTCGAGGATCAAGTTACCGGTTTATTGTTTGAATATGTCATAGCGACATCTAAAATTCTTACAATAACGCCCACCGTTAAGAAATCTTTTGATATAGTTGTTACGATAGTCGAGTGTTATTTTTTGTTTATAAAAACAAATGATGGACGTGAAGTGTCGTTTTTTCAATTTACTTGAAAAATTTTTTTGACGTAGATATATTTTTTTGTAAATGACGCGTGTTAAACAGATATCTTGTTATTGGGCAAGGCGTGTAGATCATTTTTTAATTTTTGGCACTTAGATCGTTATTTAACTACACTATTAAGTTTACCGTAAAACTAATGTTGAAAATTATGTTTTCTATTTAACCATATCTAAGGATTTCAAAAAATTCATTATCACTGATATATATTAAAAAAATTCTTGTTGGAACAATTATTAAAAAAAACCGGCCTTAATTTCCATAAGAATAATTCAACTGAATCTAGCATTAATTTTGTTTTTCTTTATAGAATATTTTCGTTTAGGTACAGTCAAGTTCATATGTTTTGTCCCGTGAGATGTGATCGCAGGCCAACGAGCGACGAGAGAGGATCAAAGGACATGAAGGGTAGCAGTTGTTTTCGAATTGTAAAAAGGGACACGTCAGATGCTAAGTAAAAACGGACAGTAATCTTTTTTTAGCCTTTTACGATAAAAACTAACACCGACGACGGGACAAAACATATGAACTTGACTGTACCTACCGTAAAAGCAAGGTGTGTCGACTTTAAAGGTACCAGCTCGTTATCCTTAACTTTATTGAGAGTAAAGTGCAAATTTAGCGACAAAAAGCACTAACGTTAATACTGTTTAACGCACGTACATTTTCGTTGTTGGGAATGTTAAACGTCTCAATTACTGTCAAACAGGGTCTGTGTGTTTAGAAAATGATTATGTATAGTATTAATAATTTCACTATATCACGTATATGTACGTTTTTCTTTAGAAAATACACGACGCATTTCGCAAATTACTTTAAATGTAAAACAAGGTTATGTTTTGTACAAAATGTAGAATTAATATTATAAGATTTCAGTTTAACAAAAACGTACGATATAACTGCTCTGACATTATCTTATCAACGGTAAAATCACAAAAGCTTTTCCTGTTATCGGATAAACTTCTGTTTGTAACGAAATAATTTTGCCGAATAGTAATTTTATGAGAAAACTGACATGAAAAAATCGCGAGACTAAAGCTTCTTGAAAAATCAAGTTATTCGGGAGGATAACTCGTCCTGGAGAACACCACATCTCCTCATACAAATGCCGTTACGTTAATAACAATTAAAGCAGGACGCGCACCGAATCGACTCGACTCGAAACGACGGCGTTCGGCAATTTGTGTCCTCTCGATTTAGACTTTAGATTTGTCGATGTCGATCAGTGCCGAACGAACCGTGTGGAACGGATTCAGTGCACGGCACTAACGTGTAAAGCAACTTTTCCGATTGTGCCGAACGGCGTTGTTCCGAGTCGAGTTGATTCGGTGCGCGTCCTGCTTAATGGGTGGTTTCCGAGGTCAAATTAAAAAAATAATTACTGAATTATCACAAGTTCACAATTTTCGAAAATTTTATTACATTAACAACAACATTATATATGTCGATATTTGTTCGAAATAAAAAACGTTTAATGGTTTATTAGTTTCTAAAATAACGAAAATTTTAACAATATGTAGGTATTTAATTTTTAATTTTAAATTAATTCTATTTTTTTCGGATGGAGCAATATTTAGAAAAGATGTGATCGTTAAGTCTCGTAATTTACATATTTGAAGCATGCCATAATTGAGACGCGGCATCAACGACGATTGAACACAAACATTTGGGCAAGAATGATAGGGAACAATTTTGTTGGTCCATTTGTATTACCATCAAGATTAATAGGAACGATGCACCTTGACTTTCTTCAATACAATCTGCAGGAATTATTAGATAATGTTCCACTTGAAACACGTCTCACATGTGGTTTATGCACGACGGTGCACCCCTACATTTTAACCTTGTAGTCAGAAATTATTTGAATAATACTTACCAATATCTTTGGATAGGTAGAGGAGGATGTACTTGTTGGCTATCTCGCTAACCTGACTTAAATCCTTTGGATTTTTACTTATGAGGCCATTTAAAAACTTTGATCTACTCAAAACCTCCCAAAACCCTAAATTTTGGGGTTAGAAAAGTTCAGGGTAGTGTGTCCTGGCGTGATTCCAAAAAACCTAATACCCCATTTTAAACACCTTTATTTATTACGTGTATACCAAAAATTATTAAATTCCAATGAAAAAATAAAAATATTAAATTAAAAAAATTGATTTTTATTTTTCAACTTTGAGGGTGAATATCTCATCAGGGGAGCGTTGCAGAAAAAAAATATGAGAATTTGTGGCATTATTATGACGCGGTTTCTACGCTCTCGAGAGATTTACTACCATTTCCTCGACACTCTCCAGTATATGACTGAACCAAAATGAACGATCTATATTTTCGTGATCTAGTTATCCCGTTATCAGACAGATCGCAATAACTTTATTTCTTATGGAAATTCGCTAATAGTTCTTACGTAATGTTATAAAAACTGACAATATAAGAATAATAAACTAAAGTAAACTAATATGCAAATGCACCTATTAAATTTTAAAATTATTTTATGCAAATACTAATCATTATACACATCTACTAATAAAACAAATTAATCGTATTTAATCCGTCTAAAATTAAATCGACGGTTATTGTGCAAGGTTGCTTCTAATTTTATTCACCTTGATGTTTTTAAGTTGTTATCATTAAATTAAATGTATTTTTTCATTTACTTTACATTTTAATAAAAAAACACTAATTTCTTTTCATCATACAGTAAAATTCGTTTATAACGACACCGCTTGTAGCGACTAGTCGGTTATAATGACCAAATTTCTATTGGTTTAATTGGAATTTAACGTAAATGGATATAACGTCTTAAAATAGTTGTGTTTATAAATTCTTACTCCGATATAACGAGCAACGCCGGCGGAACCTTCTTGAACGCCCTGAGGAAAGCTACTCCTAAGCAACTCTCCACAATGTTCCATATTTTCTTGTCGTCTTCGGCATGCTCAGGACTTGCTTAGCTGACTGGCGTAGGGCTCGTTTTACGATAAATTACCAAATAAAGCTTTTCGCCTGGCTTTTACACGGAGGGGGGAAAACATTTTTTTCGCTTATGGCATCGTTTTCGCGCGAGTTTTGAAAACAAATTGCGACGTCAACAACGTCCGTGCGGCGTTCGTGACGACGTCCATGCAGGTTTCCATGTCGAAAAGTGCAGCTATAGGGCCTTTGGAATATTTTAAGGCAGTTATGGGAGTGCGGGGACGAAACTGTTTGTCGCATGAGTGTGCCCGAGAGCCGTTTTATCGATTCCGAGCAAAAAATCGCCGACAAAAATTTTCAATTTCCTCAAAATTTTCCCGTACCCATCGGGTTTTAAAATTTCGAAAAATGAAATGCCGCGAAATTCGGCTGTATGCAGAAATTTCGACACGAAACTTTGCTCATCGGTAGAGCTGTCGGACGCGCTGGACGTGCGCAGGAGATATTGGGAAAATTCGGACGGGAGGGTGATTTTTCGGGGTTGGAGAAAATCGCGATTTTTCGAAGTTTTCTTCGTCTTTGAGAGCGCACCGTTCCCGAACGGCCGAATGCGAAGGGTTAATTTAAACACTCTTAGCAATTCCGGTTTCACCGAAAATAACGCAATTGTATTTTTTTTTAATACGACGAATATTTTTAGCTTATTAAATAAAATTTTCCTTGTTTTTTATTTTAACAATTTAAACTACTACCACACTATTAAAAATTAAATTTAAAACAAATATTGAATCTATGGATATCGGTCTTAAGAAAACAAAGAAACTTGTTGGATTTCATCTTTTTGCCCGAGTAATTTGATTATTCAGTTAATTATCTGATTTTGTTAGTTTTTATAAGAAGGCGCTTGAAATAAAAATGACAATGTTCATATCGTTGAAAAAAGAAAAAAAATATCTTTTTAATAAGCTAAAAAAATATACAGCGTTCTATTTAAAATCATAAAATTAACTTCATTTTCGGTGAAAGCGGAAGTGATATAAATTTCTTAAAATTGCAAAAAAAAATAGATTTGCAACCCAAATTTACCTACGCAAAAGTTCATCGTTGCATCTCTAAAATCTTTTCAGTTATTAGCTTGGGGCAGGTTGGCTGAATCACCTGGTGTATTTTAAAATTTCATCTTTTGTAATTTTCTTTGCAAATATGTAAATATAAGATAGGCAGGTACACATATTTCAGTTCCAATTTGATTTTTTAACATTTTTGATGTAGCGACATCCGGCTATAGCGACGAATTTTTAACGGTCCCGTCGCTGTCGTTATAACCAGATTTCACATTACTTTATATCTACCAAAATTTTATTGTCATAGCAAAATAACTGAGCCCTCTATAGCGACGTGTCATTAAATAACTTTAACGATTTTAGACTGCTTACAAATCTAAATGGATAAATTCCTTAAATAAAACTTAAAAAGCATTTAATTATAGTTTAGTTTTTAATCGGAAATATCTAATTAAACGTATTTAAAAAACGATAGATACGCACCTAATGGTAACAAAATATTTATCCCTAATAGTCTAAGAGCTGGTGAACATTTTCACATCCGAGTTTGTAGCTCTTGAAATTTTGTAGGAAGGTAGTTTTTTTAAGTCTGGCTAGGGAATGGACCACCCTTTTAAGCAACTCCGGTTTCGAACTACCCCACAATCGTTTAAAATTGCAAAAAAAATGGGTGAGACATTGTCGTTTGTACCTCTTGAAATTTTGAAGGAAGGTAATTTTTTTAAGTCTGGCTAAGGAATTGACAGTCTGGCTAAGCAACCCCGGTTTCGAACTACCCCACAATCGTTTAAAATTGCAAAAAAAGGGGTGAGACATTGTCGTTTATAACTCTTGAAATTTTGAAGGAAGGTAATTTTTTTAAGTCTGGCTAAGGAATTGATAGTCTGGCTAAGCAACCCCGGTTTCGAATTACCCCACAATCGTTTAAAATTGCAAAAAAAGGGGTGGGACATTGTCGTTTATACCTCTTGAAATTTTGAAGGAAGGTAGTTTTTTTAAGTCTGGTTAAGAAATTGACAGTCTGGCTAAGCAACCCGGTTTCGAACTACCCTACAATCGTTTAAAATTACAAAAAAGGAATGTGAAATTGTAAGGAGAATTGTAGTGGGATTTCTATCTCATGAAATTTTATAGAAAAGTAGTCTTTTAAGTCTTCTTGAGGAATGAACCACCTGATTAGGTAAATACGTCCGCGAACTATCCCTAATCGCTTAAAATTAAAATATATTCGAAATTTTCATTTGTGCCTCTTGAAATTTTGTGGGAAGGTAGCTTTTGCAAGTCTGGCTAAGGAATGCACAGTCTGGTTAAACAACTCCGGTCGTGAACTACCCCTTAGTCGTTTAAAATTGTAAAAAGGGGTGTGAAATTCTAATTTCTATCTCTTGAAATTTTGTAGAAAGCTAAGTTTTTGTTTAAGTCTCGAAGAGAAATAAACCACCTGATTAGGTAAATACGTCCGCGAACTACCCCTTATAGTTTAAAATTAAAATATATTCGAAATTTTCATTTGTACCTCTTGAAATTTTGTGGGAAGGTAGCTTTTGCAAGTCTGGCTAAGGAATGCACAGTCTGGTTAAACAACTCCGGTCGTGAACTACCCCTTAGTCGTTTAAAGTTGTAAAAAATGGGTGAGAAATTCCAATTTCTATCTTTTGAAATCGAAACCGGGGTTGCTTAGCCAGACTGTCAATTCCTTAGCCAGACTTAAAAAAACTACCTTCCTTCAAAATTTCAAGAGGTATAAACGACAATGTCCCACCCCTTTTTTGCAATTTTAAACGATTGTGGGGTAGTTCGAAACCAGAGTTGCTTAAAAGGGTGGTCCATTCCCTAGCCAGACTTAAAAAAACTACCTTCCTACAAAATTTCAAGAGCTACAAACTCGGATGTGAAAATGTTCACCAGCTCTTAGACTATAATAGTAATCTCCAGTTTTATATATTGTTCATTTCATGGTCAGATTTCAATTAATAACATTATTATAATAAATATCCGCATTCCTCGGGCACAACTAAATTTGTTCGAAACGCAATTACGAATCAAATATAATAATAACTTACCTAATGTTTTTTTGTACGTGTAAAAAAAATACAAAGAATACCATAGCCGAGGAAATTTCAACGTAAATAATTACCAGTATGTAAATTATTATAATCTAATTATTCAAATAAAAACGACAATAAAAAGCAAGTTTTCCCGTTGCAACACCTTCGAAGGTGAAACTAATAGCTACAGTAATTTCGGCGTCTTTGAGAACGTAAATAGTATAGAGTAGAAGTTGATAATGGTCCTGCAAGCACCAGTTCTAATTAGATGAAGTCGAAAAAACCCATCCAGACTATTAAAGCGAATAAGAGCAATTTGCTTCTAGACGCCTCTCAAATGATATTGAAAAGTTGTTTACTTAGCAGAATTCCACTATTAGTTTAAGTTATACGTTATTTATTGGAACTACTCACCGGCGGTACTAATTACTAATTGATGTTAACATAGTTATTCTGTTAATGCCAGCTTTAAACTAGTTAGCCGACAAGCCTCCAGCGCATGGGGAATAGCGATTATGTCATAAAGTATCTCGCGAAGCAGTTATTAAACAGCATACCTGACAAGAATATGATCGCGTCAACAACATCGGCAGCATTCGCATTTTTGCTCCATTTTTTTCTGATTTGCTCTTTAATAATTTTTCTATTTTAAATTGAAAATAAAATCCGATCAAAGATCGCAAAGGTTAACAAGATAGATAACAAGTTCAAAATATCCCATGAACGAAACGTACTTAAACAGGTAAAAGCAATATAATGATAAGATGCAAATGCCAATTGCGCATCTTCAGAAGAGATTGAAATCGGTATGCGCGGCAGTCGACTGTTAACTGACTTCACAATAACTAGACGCTGAAAAATTGCACAGACCGATATCTACGGTATCTGTCTAGCCAATAAATAGAGGATCCCTTTTAAGTCTTGAGAAATAGCGGACACACGGGCATTTGATCTAGAATTTGTTGAATTACGAAGATTTGTTGATGTACTCGGAGGGATTCACGAGCGAAAGCTCGAAGCTTCTAATGCGGTTAGCGGTTTTTACAACTCTGAAATTAATTTAACACTCACCACAACCGCATCAGTACTGTTATTTTCTAAAGCTACTATATAAGCTGAAAATTAGTAGATATACTATTTACTAAGCGAGATACTTAATTTATTTCTATTATTTATGTTACAATTTAAGTTAAGTTAATTACAGGAATGTGTGTTTGTGGGGAATGTTAATTAAAATTAATCGTAAAAGAATTTTGTTTTATTAAACCGGGAACTCTGTCTGTCGGATTTTTGTGAATTTTTAAACTAATTTAGGTTAATATAAGATAACTGCTTCACGTCCGCGTGGATTCTTCACGTGATTATTAGATCTTTTTGTTCAGATAACATTATTATTTAACCGCTCGTTTAACCGGTCAAGTTGGATTTATTAGTGGTAAACCCACTTCGAAGCGACGCTTTAATCACAGTCTGTGGTCCTTTCTTTAACGTTGATTAAATATCTAAGTCGCACGTAAATGATAGTTGCAAACTAACTTTTTAATTTTTCTACTTTATAATCGTCGATTTCCTCAAAATATTTCAATCGAAATAGATATTACACACTAAATGAAACTTTAAGATAAGTAATATTACCTGGAAATTTTAAAAATTGTGATTTACCCCAATTTACCTATCTTACTACAGTATGTTTACATTGAAAACACAAACGATTATCCCGAATAGGATTGTGGTCTCGAGGAAATTTCCATTAAATACTACTGATAACGGGTGAATTTTTTAACTTGATACTGTAAAATATCCGAAGAAATAAGCATCGTATACGAAAAAAATGTTCGACGACAAAAATTAATATTTTCGAGGGGGCCTTTCTTGTATGTTGGAGCGGAGAAAACAAGCTCCTCGACCACAGCGCCATCTGCACGAATCGAATAAAATGTTTTAGACGAACGTTACGTATTTTCGAGACGTACTAATCGAATCTGGAAATAATAAGTGGAGGTTCTCGTTGAAAATTTTAACGTTTCCCTCGCTCCGACTTCAGGGATTATAGGGGGCGGGAATGGCCCGCTCGAAAGTATTAACTTTTGATGTCGAACATTTTTTTCGTACAAAATGTTTATTTCTCCAGATATTTTACTGTCTCATGTTAAAAAACTCACCCGGTGTAGCTAATTACCATTTACAAAAACTGGTTTTAAGTGCGAGTAATTCATTCATGTACGGCCTATCCAAGCGAATAAGCGATTCACGTCATCAGTAAAAAGTTACTACACTTCGTCCAAACCTGTATGCAATCACGTCATCAATAAAAGGTTACTAGATGATGACGTTTCATACAGTGCTGTCACCTCGTACCTCGTATTTTGACAGTTCTAATAAATTGTAGTCTTTCTTTATGCCATCTAATATGTGCGCAAGTAAATTATTTATAGAATATGTCACTTTCCAAACTTTAAATCGAATTACAAATAAACAATCTAGTGACTTTTATTAATGACGTGAATTGTATATAGGTTTGGATAGGCTGTAGATTGTTTATTTGTAATTCGGTTTAAAGTTTGGAAAGTGATATATTCTATAAATGCACACATATTAAATGCTAAAAAAAAGATTACAATTTATTAGAACTATAAAAAATACGAGGTACGAGGTGACAGCACTGTGTGTAACGTTATCATCTAGTAAGTTTTATTGACAACGTGACGGATAGGCCATAGATAAGTTATTTTTTAACATCAGGGTATAATAAAAATTCTGAATTGGAACGATAAAGAAAATACCTATATAACTACAACTTAAAATACGCGCGAATTTTTAAACGTGTTAAATAATTAGAATATTCACTATACATTATTCACGATAGGTTCCAATCCACGTCATCAATAAAACGTTATATTTTTACATTATTTGTCATGTCATATGTGTGCAAGTAAATATCGGTGGAATATGTCACGTTCAAAATTTTAAACTGAATATTACAAATATACAATTTAGTAACTTTTTATGCACGACGTGCATTGGAACCTATCGCGAATAACGTTGGCGTTCCACGTCAAATCGCACAATCGTGGTTGCTTGACCATCTAGAATTTTTTTGAAATTGTTACCATAAGTAGTCTCGCTAGCGAACAGTCCAAAATAACCAATAAAAAAATTTTAAGTGTCGGGAACGGCGCGTCAAATCCGGTACTCGTAAATGTTACAAAAACGGTGTATCGTTTAGACGTAAATAAATGTCTGTGCTGTCTTTTATAATTTGTTTGGGCGGAAGTTTGTTATTACTGAAGCTATTTTAAAGTATCTATTGACTGTAAATTGAATATAAATAAGTAGATGTGCATATTAAACCCGTTTGAATGATTTTATAAGTTCTAAAAGTAAATATGAATGTACAATTTAAAATTACAAACAACATTAAATTGGTGTATATTGTGAAATAGGTAAATATATATATATATATATATATATATATATATATATATATATATATATATAAGGTAAAACCGGGACAGACCACGCACCTTTAAAAAAAAATTCATAGAATCGTATTCAGTGGCTTGATTGGGCGCAAATAACGAAATGCCACTTGAACGACTAATTTGTTTACTACCTAAACATATAAAATAACACAAATCAAAAACCTCTTTTTGAGAATAAAACAAAACTAAAACTCTGCACTTAGTAATCTCTCTCAAACCCTATGGGTGAGACGACGCATCTGGCATGAGAGTTAGTTTTGACATTTTTTTTGTCCCTTTATTTTCTTTGGCGCTGCTTCTTTTTTCTTGCGTTTTCCTTTTTCTTTTTCGGCAATACAACTGATGTCAGTTAGATTCTGAACATATTGCTTTCTTCTTTTAGGATTACTGGAAGATGTAACTGTTGCAATCGGGGCAATGGGGAAACGGGACTTTAGTTCACATAACCACATTCTCATTCCCCCTATCTGGCATTCCAACTCTCATATTCACATTTGCCAACTGCTTTTTTAACCTACAAATCATTTACTCAACTCATTGGAAAACTTCAGGGTACTTACCAACTATATTTCTCTTAATTACAGCTTTATTTGCAGGTTTTTTTGCTATTTTTATCACTAAAACGTATGTCGTGAACTAACTTCGTTATACTGTCAGCATTGGCGGTGGTCTTGTTGCATTAGGACGCGTAATTTGAATAGTCCGCGTCGACTGTCCCGGTTTTACCTTAGGTAATTCAATTAATAAAAATTATTTTTAATTTAGCTTATTATCGATTATTTCGACTTAAGAATGATACATTTTTATAAGAGATAGGGTTTATGGTTAATTTTCGTATTATAATTGTGTAAAATAATTTTTACTCTGATCAAAATAAACGAACAAAATAATAAATTTATAGATCATTTATTTATACCTAATTATTATAAATAGTATCAAGGTCAATACATGAATTTTTCAGGTCGAGGGAGATAAATTTTGATTTCCCAAGATCTATATAGGTAATGTCTATGGTGATTATTACATTTGTATTATTTTTCACGATCGGAACAGTAACAAATTAAAAATAAAATAAACCTGTTTTTGTATGAGAGAATTCTAAACGTGCGTAGTGCAATAATAATATTGGAGTAAAATAAAAACGTTGATTTTATTTATCGTTCGACCCTGAAGCTTTTCGTGTGTTGTATGTTCGAAAATGATTAAATTAGAACCTAACCTAACAATAAGCCTTTTAGTTGCATCTTTACAAATATCAATTAAATGTATACAAATACCGTTTCGTGTAAAAAAATATTTAAAAATATCACAATTGTATAAATAATGGAATAAAATTATAAATGTCAATGTTCTCGTAGTAACCACTTACATCTTTTTTTTGTGTTAGTTAGTGGTTAGTGACACACCTCGAAAGACACCAGGAAACCGCCGTCAGACATTACTTCTAATGCCCCCCCGAGACATCCATGTCTACCAGGGGGATATTTCACCATCCTTATCGGGATTCGAATCCAGGGCCCATCAGGAGAGAGGTCAGTTTCCTGACCACTCGGCCACCGGGTCGGCAACCACCTATACCTATTAAATCTAAACTAATATTTTTGCAAACAGAAAATAGTAGGAATTATTTCTTATTATTTCAACTACTTGATGCAACCTGAATTATATAGATTAGTTACATTTTGTATTACGATTAAATATAGCTTTTACGAAAAGTTAAAATTAAAAATGTTTTCCCCCTTGTAAACACAATCCGGGCGACATACTGTATCTATTACCTATGTATATTTTCTACATCGTCAAAATAAAATTAATCAACAAGTTTAAATCCTACAAAACGGTTTCCAGAATTAAATTTAAAAGTCATAGCGACGTACGCAAAAAATCTGAAATCATAAATTCAAATTCATTATTTAATGCAGACATTTTAGTAATGACATAATATAAACCCCGGTACCGTTTACGAAAAATCCGCCGGTTATTATTCCCAAACCTACATGAACGCCTAGATCTAACAGTAAATAATAATAAATAATATCGCACGAATTAATTTTAGTTCTAGGTGCATAGTTTGGACATTACCTATGCATAAAGCCTACGTGAACAACCTTTAGCTGTATTAGCAGGAGTTAATTTGCAGGTTCGATTTCGTGTTACTAATTCGCTGATGAAACAGAAGAGAGGAACGTCATAATTTTATGTAATTGTCTTATGTGGGACGATAATCACAGTTCACGTTGGAATATTTAGTTATTGGGAGGAAACTTAATATTTAAATTTATTGTCAGTTGGTTGCATAGTTAAGTGGAGAAATGTTACAAATTAAGTTTAAAAGTTTCATTTATGAAATTATTTAGTTAGAAAGTCACTTCCTGTTTTGGTTATTACAATTTAAGACTGTCAACGGTGGTAAATTATAGTTGTCAAATAAATTTATACTGATTGTGAGTCGAATACAATGGATTTTAATAGTCTTAAGGTAAGCGCAGTACCTATATGTATAACGTACTATATTTAAATTTCCTTTGTCTTAATTTATGAGCCGTTAAAATTGAAATTAGTCAAGAGTAATAAAGGTGGACTGTTATTAAATGATATGCGCACGCCAATTCTGAATCATATATCTTTAAAATTACTTGCTTTCCTATTTTATTGTTAGGTTGGTATCGAAGTTTTAAAAACGGTTTTGTTATGATATCGATAAACGTCGCGATTGAGCACTGCCGCATTTTTCACTTATTGTTCAGGAACACTTAAATTAGACGTACAGAAATATATGAATAAGCCGAGAAGGTACGGATGCTTGGCCTGCTCGGTGCCCTGATTTAAATCCGATGAACTTTTTGCTTGGGCATACTTAAAATCGTCAGTTTATTCCACTCCAATTCACAATTCAGAGCACTTACAAAAAGGTGTATAAAATAATTGTCAAAGTATTAGATTGAAATCTGAAAACTGAAAAGATGCGAAATTCACTTACACGAAGGATTGAAGCTTACCTAAAAATGGAATGGGGACATGTCGAACACTTCTTGTAACTATTCCCTATTTTAAGATATTAAATACTTTATTGAAACTGGATCTGTTTTTTTATTGATCGCGCAGTAAAATACAACAGTTGGTTTTCGAATCAATATTACTCAAAACTTTTCTCTTTCTTTTGGTCGGTATTACATGCCTTACACATTCCGACACCATTTTTTTAACACTTTGTATATCATAGCACTGATAACATATACAGAATGAGTCATAAGGAACTTCACATACTTCTAGCGTATGTAGGGCCCATTAAAGGGAATATAAAATGGCCATTAAAAACTGGCTACTTCTTTTTGTTATTAATATACAGGAGAATTTGGGCCGAACTTTGATTTGTCCACAATTTCTAAATGGTTAATTCAAATTGTTTCGTTTTTTTGGTAAAACTATATCCTGCAGTCTATGATCCGATTGGTAGGTATGTTCGACATTCAGAAAGTCCAGGAATGACCTAAAAAATGTAATCGGTTCACTTCGTATCCGAAACTTTAACCTATACGTATCTACAAACTGCCAAATCTGGCTAACAATAAACCAAAACTTCACAAAACAAGAAGAGTACAGAATTCGTCGCAAAAAAAACAGATAAATCATTAAATAGTTATAAGAGATTTCATTGTCAAATCATCAATAATGTCTTTGATTTCCGGATAATTAAACGATCATTTCTATTGAGGTTACATTAATGAATAATTCTATCAATTAATTGCTGTCTCATAGGTATTTTAAAATAAACGGATTCCTTTAATAGTCCGCAAAGAAAATAATAGACGAGATTAAAATGTGAGGACCTTAAAGGCCATGAATTCCAACCCCTCACCCATTCTATCCTAAAAACTTAGAAATAAATATGGAAAATTTGTTTTTCGACTTCTTTATGTTCTTCATTTTTTATTCAATTTAAAAAATCTTTACAGGGCGATTTTTCTTTAAGAACTAAAAATTAAAAATGATTAAAATCATCCCTGATAAAAACTATCGTCTCTAAAAACGTTTCCATGGCAATTATTTCAGAAATAGCTTATCTGACGTTTATCTGGTAATTGTAAAATCGGTCCTAAATGTATTACGTTATGCTGAATTTTTGGTTTATTGTTAGCCAGATTTGGCAGTTTATTAAAAAATGCACCATAAAGGCGACAAAAATATCAAATACACGAATTTTACCGTCGGTTTGTAAACTATAAAAATTCAGTAGGTAACACAATTTAAAAAAATCGTTTATCTACAGGGTGAAGATTTTGATATGAAGCGAACCAATTAAATTTTTTAGATCGGTCCTGGAATTTCTTTATACTGAACAAACCAATCGGATGCTATACTGCAGAATGAAATTTTGGTCCAAATTCATAAGTCATCCTGTATATAATTTATAATAATGAAAAGTAGTAGCCAATTTTTAATTACCATTTTATGCTCCGCTCCGCTCAATGGACCCTATATAAATGCATAAATTTCGTTAATTTAACATTGAGGAAATAATTTATTGTTATTCCCTAATAAAAGATACTCGATGACTATTTTTAAGCACATCGATAGGAATTTTCTATTATTACAATATTACTTTAACATAATCACAAATTTTAACTTATTTATTTTAGAAACACGTATACTTTCCACACACTATCTAAATAAATAATTTATAACTATTTAATAACTTGGAAAATTTATGACTTTAATAAATTTATAATTATACAACACATTGCAGTACTGACTTTACACTAAAGGTTATTATGCACGCACATTAATTAAATTTAAATACAGTATAGTATTGATATTTTAGCATAATTGTTTCATTTCGCATTCTTTTTTTGTTAAATTAATACCTGGCATCAACTATTTTTGAAAAGTTATACCTAGTGCATACCTAAACGATATTAGTGAAATATAATTGTTTTGAATGATTTACGCTCTTGATTTTAAGCACACGTAATTTATAGTACGACTGTCTAATATTCTGATAATAATCGTAGATAGTGCCCGCAAGCGCCGAGAGAATAAAATGTTCGTAAATCATCTCCGGAGATTATTGTCACTTATACATAGGTGGGTACGCTCTTGCAGTTCTAAATCGTAAATTTTCAATAAGGAAGTTCGTACAATGGTAATTTATTATTATATCAAGTAAACTTTGAATATAAAATTTTCTTTCTTGGCAGGTACCTACCGACATTTTTAAATGTTATCGAATTTTTGCTTAATAATATATGCAATAAATGCTCGACTAAAGATGCGGAAATTATAAACATGTTTATTCAATAGTTGATTTTCAAAGACAATTAAGTACAGATAATAATAAAGCAATAAAATGTAATTTATTTATGTTATGTCTAACAAATATTTACATTTTTTAAATTCATAGTTTGGCATTTAACCATTTAATTCGTTCTATAGTCCAGGTTCTTATTGTTAGTGTAAATATAATGCCGACTTCTGCACTTTGCGATACAAACATGAAATTTTAAGGATATATTTTACACCCCATACTAATCACAATAAACGTCAGAGCCCTTTCGAAATCATTCCTTAATATAAACTAACCCCTCTTTTAATATTTTGTCTGGGAAATGTGAGAAATATTACGGGGACGTATAAAACACGTCAAAATAAAACTTTAAATTTCTATAATTTTTTTCCTACGACGCTCCCCTGCTGAGGTATTCACCGCTAAAGTTGAAAAATCAAAATCTCGATTTTTTTATTAACAATTTTATTTTTATTGGAATTTAATGTAATTTTTGGTATACTTCGAAATCACCTCTCGACTAGTATTGATAAGAGTACTTTTATGTTCTCCATAAATAATATTATTTAAAAAATATTTCTATAATGATTTTAGTTTATTTACAAATAAATGTAATAAAACAAGCAATTTTTTAATATCAGTAGAAAAGTACTGATGTATATAGGTATATTGTCCATATAAGGAATAATTTTAAATTGTTTGTTTATTGAGCCTAACAATAGATAAGACAATAATAAATTCTATGTATATGTAAATTGTATTGTTATATTTTAATGAATAAATAGCTATAAGTATATTGCAAAGGTACCTTAGATATACAAAAAATACATTTTTAAAATTTGTTTTGTGAATTCCTATGTACTATCACAAAATGTAAAAATACTGATACTGCTGTGCACGTTATGGAATAAATAGGAAGTTACTTTTCAATTTTGGGGGTGAATATCTCAGCAGGAGAACGTCGTAAAAAGAAATTTACAGGAACTTAAAGTTTTATTTTGACGTGTTCTATACGTTCCCGTAGGATTTCTCACATTTCCCAAACTGAATCTTAGAAAGGGGTTATAGTTTGAATTAAGGAATGATTTTAAAAACGCTACGACGCGTTTATTGTAATCATTGTGGAAGTAATATACGGCTAAAATTTCATGCTTGTATCACAAACTATACAAAATAAAAGTGTTATTTAAACAAATTGATTTTTCCCATTCGACTTTGGGGGTGAATATCTCGACAGGGAAGCGTCGTAGATAGAGAGTTTATAGGAACTTGGAAGTTTTATTTTGACGTGTTTTACATGTCCTCGAAATATTTCTCGTCAATTCCTAAACACTCTGCATTATAACGCGCCTCGAGTATTAAAATACTCGTCGTTTAACGTTTTAGTTAATAAACAATGTAACTTAATACGTTACCGTTCAGATGTAACAATGCAAATTACATTTGACACAGTTAAGGTTCATTTTAACGAAGATATATGTTTGCTCCGCAAGTCGCATGTCTTAAGAAGTGACCTGAGCAGGTGAGAGGTCAAAACATGAACTGCTAACGTTAGCGGCGCCTTTCATCTTCTTTACATTAAACTTTATAACTTCAATTTTACAACGTAATTTCCATTTTTCTTTGCATATTACTTTTACTTTGTCTTTGTCGTCGCTTTAACAAGTTGCACTAATACGTTTAAGGAAGATAATATGTACGATCATTACGGTTAATGCGAGGTCAGCTATTGTCGTTAAAAAGTTATTTGCCGATTCATCGATCGATTTGTGATACGAATTTATAAACGCCCTTAAACAACTCTTATTTAATTTAGGGTCGAAATATTCTCACGACCTCATCAGTCAATCAGATCAAATCTAACTCGGACATGTGCTATATTTATGAAACAAATGTTTCAGACGTAACTCGTGACTCGACGCGTTATCTATCAAATAACTCGAAAGAGAATGACACGAATTTTTAGGGCGGTTTATATGTATTTTGAATGTACCTATATACCTGCCATTAAATTAATATGTTTTACGCGAGTGTAACTTACCTACACATAAAATAAATGCAAATAAAAAGTAGCGACTCTCTTAGGAGACCACGAATGCATTTTCGACGCTCATGATACGCCGAGCAGCTAAGACAATAAATTGGTTGAAATGCGCCATGCGTGCACTATGTTTTAATTAGTAATTACACGCTAGGATCACGGGGCATTATTTATGTCCACGTTCCTTGTTCCACATAAGTTCCCTTTCTATGCCTTCGAGTAATTGCGCGATCTTTCGCCTTCTCGGAACTAAGCGCGGACAAATAGATCGCATCCAATAAAAAAATATTCTGAATTATTATTGAAAGGTAATTGCTTGAACTTTACTTTAGTTATAGATTTAATTTTCTTATAGAATCCCTTTTACAATAAAATACAGTTTTAATATACCATAAGTTTATATAAAAGCAGTTCACGTATAAGAGATTTCAACGATAGGTCAGAATGAATTACTTACTCCACAATATTCTACCTACATCAAAACGAATATACATTCGATAAAGATTTTTCTTATCTTAACATAAGAAAAAATAAATTGCCATTAGGTAAATTAGGTACTGATGCAATAAATAGTTTAGTGTTCACTAGTAAATTTAAAGTTGTCAACTGATTTTCGTATAATATATTTTAGAAATTCTCATATTTTATACAAATAATTTTTATCTGTCATTAGCTACGACATTTACAGGTGTTAATTAAATGTTTTTAGATTTCATTAAAATTTTGGTGTATATTTAGCATCGACTTTTTTAAATATAATACCTACAGGTTTCTAAATAAAGAGACTTTGATGTATAGTGTTTTTAGCGGCATTTTATAAATGCGAATGTAAATTTGTTTCTAACAATTAATTATTTATAAAAACTGTTTTCTAAAGTGGAAAATATAGTACCTATGCATCAATAATAATCGAATTTTATATAAACATAGGCGCCTAACATTTTAAAGCACTAAAAACATGTGGCGTGTACGACGAAAAGTTATCGCCGAGCTTTTTTAGAACTAATGCTTTTTTTAAACGCCGAGGCACTTCGATTTTATTTGCCAAATAGATATCTAGCTCAATGCTTTACTCTCTTTATTTTAGCCTCATAAGAGACGTAACAACCTCATAAAATTTTAAATGAAGATAAGGGTTAAGTGACACATCGTTTCAAAGCCCTTTATATTCTCTTTAAATATAGTACTTTACTTTTTGAATTTTAGTCAATACTTTGAGAGAAAATGCGATTCGAATTTGCAAGCACAATAAAATGCAAAACAAATGGTTATTTTATTAAATGTTCGAAATAAATTTATTTAAAAATTAGGTTTATTCGATGATTGTATAGTAAGTACAGGTAAAACAGATTAAAAAAATACCTCAATTAGAAAAACATTAAGTAGCTATTTCGTTCATAAAACTTTGGTTATAGGTTCTAAAAATCTGAAGAGTCTCAAAAAATTAAGGGGTGTTTTAGGAAGGGAAAAATTTTGAAAAATCATTGTAAAATCTGGCCAAGTTATGTGTCATTTTCTATATTTTTTTGGGCGCCGAATCGAATAAAACCAAAACCAAGTCGTTAGAACCAGCCTTTATTAACGAAAAACAGAATTTACTGTAAAAAAATGTAGAAAATTTATCAAAAAAAACAACACTACGAAAATTCTCTTTCGAAATCAACTTTATATTTTGCAGCGGTTATTGTTGAAGCCTTGTACTTCTATGTGGACTGACGTAGTATATATAGGTATATTACTCACGTCATTGAGGGGGTTACTTACTGCACGCAATCAAACACAACAAGAAAAAATCATATAACTTACCATTAAACTATATGCAATATGTACCTATGTAAACTATGTTCAGAAAAATTTTAAATCTGCAGTAATTGTCTTTGATAAGTATGATGATCCTGACAGCATTAGAAAAGTTTACAGGAACATCGACATCGATCACGATATAATAACTACTAAAGGTAGGATATGCTAGCGGCTCTGCGCACTATTAAAAGGGGATTTGACGTCACTCGTGAGTAAATCACAGACCGTTAGACACCACCAGAAACCGTCAGACATTTTCCGAATACCGATGGTACGGGTACGTTGTTCACATGTATAATAAAACGTAATTTGTCGTTAAAATTGTTTTTATGTCTCATCATAAACACGAGGCGCGCAGTGTTTGATTGCAACCCACAATCAAATAAAAAATCACAATCAAAGTAAAACTTTCGACAGAACAACCGCTTATTTCTACTTTCCTCGCAATGAACCTAAATTGAGATTACTGATTACTGATGTCGAATTCTTTATTTTAAAATATGATTTATATCCTACAAGGTTTGTAGTAGACTAATTGGGGGAGGGGAACGAGCAACGACTACTCCTGTCTTGTCCCAGCGGATTCATTTGTGTTATCGGTCAGACAAATTCACACGAATTCAAATTCACTAGCACTTCAAGAATTTGTTCGAAACATTTTGAAAATGACGATTTTGAGAGCGTGACGTCACTGCCCGAAATAAAACGTTTTTAGCACACTCGCATATCTAGGCTAGGAAACAAATTAGAGCCGGATAAGTGAGGTTAGGCTCGACAGCATGGTGACTTGCAGCCGATAAGAACTACTCTCCAAATTGATCCTTAGCCGATTTTAAAAATGATATCTTGTTCCTGCAAAGGAAACCCAAAATTTACGCTACCGAAGCGATTTTACTAATAGAACTTCAGCAGCGCATAATCGAATAAAGTCAAAAAATTATGTTAGATGTGCCAGTAGAATGTTTGTCATTACATTAAATAAAGATTGCATTAATGCGTGGAGGTCGGTGAAACACCACCACACACCAAAAACAGGAAAAATTCCTTAATATCTGCCCTTTCTAAATAATGGTTTAAAATATCGATTTCTTCTTATTCTTTTTTTTTCTTGAATTCTTACAACTTACAATTTATCAAACTGCCCATTAATGTTTTCACTAGGATGAACATAAAGTTCGACGTATTTTTTTTTGAATTTTATACGTATACGTAGTATATCTATTCTTTCTATAGAGAATTATTAATGACTTTAAAAGCATACATAAAAGTACACATTCAACCACGCTCATTAACTAGTAACCAAGAATTGTTTAAGTTTAGAGGTACCTATATCAATATAAATATAATTTAAAAATGATTAATTATAACACTGACAGGAAATAATAACGAAGACAAGGAAGTGTCAGAAAGGATCTCATCGTGGTAACGCTAACACGATGAAGTACTTATGAGATTATTAGCATTCGCCGTTAGAATCTCGCTGTGATACTGCAATTATTTGCCATCACGTAATAACTTTTATCGGACATAAACATCGAGAAATACGATATGAGCTTGTGGGTGTTACATACTTCAACCAGGGCATAGTTAAACGCACGCACGTTAATGTTCTCTTGTTTTCATTTTGCTATCATAGATTCTAAATATAGATAAATATTTTCTAATTAAATACGTTCTAAATAATATGAAAATTGCTAAATCGCCCGATTTCAAAAAATATCTTTTTTTGCGTGCGAGATAAATTCATTATATAAAGGTTGTGGGTCTAGTTCAACTCATTGATGTCATCTCGCCGCCGTGTCAACTCGCCGCAAGAGGAAAATTTTGGGTTTATTAAAATTATACAAGCAGTTATTTTTAAATGTGTTTTTATGTATTCATCAGCGTATATCGATCACGTATAACATACATATGTGCTCTCAATGTTACCGCTAATATCGATAATAACTAAGCATTTCAGGACATACCAAAAATAATTAAAACGTATGGTTATTATACATAAAAACTTACGAGATTAACCTTTCTTTCAACCTTAACCTAACCCCGTGTGCACAGTCTTAAATGTTAGGTTAAGGTTGAAAGAAAGATTAATCTCCTTAGTTTTTATGCATATAAACCAAACGTTTTAGTTATTTTTGATTAAATTTCATACAAAATGGCTAAAAGACAGCAGCCTTTTTGTTTTTAAATGCTTCCATTACAAAAAGGTTAGAGGTGCGGAGTCGTATTATAAAAAAGCTATGATTTATCAGGGAATTTGAGATGCATACGTTTTTTCGACAATAAGACGACGTTTTTTAAAAAGGCTGACTTTACAATTATCCTACGACATGTATATGTCATCGATATACACCGACGAATACATAAAAACAACTGAAAATTTGCCTCTCGCGGCGGACTTGATCTGGCGGCGAGATGACCGCGGCGAGTTGAACTAGACCCCTCTGACCGTACGTAAATTTGTGCGTCGAGCCGTTTTAAGTTCAAACAAGCGTAATTTTAATCCACTACATACGGACATGGAAACAAATTAAATGCAAAACTCACTCTCGATTTACCGTAATAGATCGAAGCTTCTCAACAATTTTAACCTGAGCGTATTTGAAGGAGAGATAAATGGCAGTTGAAAAATTCGCGTATCGGGACCTTTACCTGTATAAAATATGAATATCTTTCAATTTATATAAAGTCAGATCTGGATACACATAAGTTATTACAAATATTTAACCTTTCTATGACACTATTAATCTAGATTGACTTTTGACATCGACGTATACGCGTACATCAATCAAATGTTCAGAATGTGGTTTGCTCAAGATAAATGACAGTATCGGAGATTGGTTCTGGACATGGTAGGATTGATTGTGTCTGTACGTTGCGGATAAAAACCACAAACATTTCACACCGTAGGTGACAAATGCCTCATATTTCATCTAACACATATTGAATCGCACCTGCATAGTTGGCGTTTCGTTAGACATGTTGTATTGGTGGGTGTGAAAAATATCGTTAAATTTCTCCGTGAGCTCCGGTATTTAAATAAAAATTATTGACGAACCGTGCCAATTTTCAGTACGTACTTCGTAAGATTCGACGAAAAGCAAGCACGCCTTGTAAATACCATGATTTAAATTTAACTCCCAAACGGGAAGCCCATCAATATTTATCGAGCAATTTTACGTTGTGGCGTACGTACCGAAGGCAAAGATAAATGAAAGAACCATAATTGCACGGTGTAGTGTTATAAATATAGAGTAGGTAGTCACCGTGAAAAATTGGTCTAGATTTTTGTAGGGCTCATTAATTTGCGCGAGGCTAAACATGTAGTAATCCGGATCGTTCGCCTTATAAACGCGAACTATTAAAACTCGCAAATTCCGATAATTTTATTTCAAAATCAACATTTTTTATACGAACTAACTCGTTTAAATTTTTCTTATTTTTAACGAAGTAATTCTAAATATATAACTCCGTGCAAAACAATTTTTTATCTGGTAAGTCACCACGAAACCTGTTTCGTGAGTTACTCATTTACTTTCTGTAATTCGAGTATTTTCTCGCAGACGGCCACTAATATATTTAATTTGTTTAATTAATTCGCGTTTTAAATTACATGTATTTCGACTTCAATTCTTGCCAGTGTTAATTGAAACCGGTAATAAACTTTGGATGTCACGAGAATAAAAGAAATTCATATCGTACGCTCAGTTGGATATCAGGTAAACGTCGTTTATAGTTATATTTTTAAATTCAAATGGTTTGATTAGAAATCTTGCAAAGCACTATTTTTAATAAATAATAAATTTTATAAATGGATAAAGCGCAAACGATTAGATGAAGAAGGTGCCGCTAACCTTAACTGTTCATCCTACGACCTCTCACCTGTTCAGTTCACCTTTCTAGATATGCACTTTACGACGTAAACATACCTATATCTTAAATTAAATAAATTGAATCTATCGAAGTTATTTTAATCCAGAGGGTATATGTAACTGGTTTAAAATAGATTTAAAATAGGTGATTTATTTGAAGGTAAGTAATACCCGAAATTTCCATTTAATGTAAATAATATTCTATCGGTAAGGAAAATGATAAAAGATATGTGGGTACCTAATGAAAACGATAAACACATTAAATTTTGAGCTAATACACAATTTAATTAAATAGAATGATTATGTCAAATACAGTGGAGTCTCGTTAAAATCATGGTTTGATGGGACCCCACTCACAAGGAAGGTTAGACAGGTAGAAGCCGCAGAAAAATTTGAAACTTTGTAGAATTGTAGTACTAGTCAACACTAATCAAGAGACGTATTCCATTCGTGCTCTTACGCGGTTTAAGAGGGTGAAACCCACCCTTGAAAATTGGAGCTTTTTTCGATTTTGCTCATTATCTGTGAAATAACCAGAGCTATCGCCAGCAAACTATATATTTTTGTAAATCACTGTTCAAGACCTACATTATAATAAAAAAATTAGGGGTGAAAATTCGAAGGGATGACACTCCTTAGAATTTTCATCCCTAATTTTTTTATCATAATGTAGGTCTTTAACAGTCATTCACAAAAATATATAGTTTGTTGGCGATAGCTGTTGTTGTTTCACAGATAATAAGCAAAATCAAAAAAATTCCAATTTTCAAGGGTGGATTTTGCCCTCATAAACCTCGTAAGAGCACGAACGGAATACGGTTCTTGATTAGGGTCAACTAGTACTACAATCCTGCAAAGTTTCAAATTTTTCTGAGATTTTCTAAGAAATAAATATTTGCACGCGCCGGTATAGCTCAATCAATGCAATAAACTACCGGTACATCGTTTAGCTGATTTATTTCTTCTGGAAAGTACGTCAGAATTACCCGGAAGTCCGGATTAACGAGATTCTACTGTATTCCTATAACAGAGAATCAGAATTTGTCGTTATTCACCATCCAACATCATAATAGACGGCGTTTTTGCAGAAGGACGTAACCCACAAAAAGTAAAATTCACAGGAGCTCACATTTCACGTAGCCTAGCTATTATAAGCAGATACGTTTCACGGAATACGTTTTCCGGTGAAAAAATCGAAATATTGCTATCAGATTTTAACAGATGATGTCTTTGCTTTAGATAAGATAGTTGGAATAACTCATTTTCGCAAAAAGTGTGGGTTACGTCCTTCTGTCAAAGCGCAGTCGAAATATTATAGCGAAAAGTTTTTGTTTAAATAAAAAAATCAATCAAATACACCGATTTACAGCCACGTGTGTTAAAATAGCCCAACTAACACGGCATTTATTTGATAACGACCCATAGCATGAATTTAATTTTGTTGAAAAAAGCTTTTGACTTCTTGTATTTCTATAACTATGCAGATTAGTAAATACATAACTGATGTACATAGATTCATAATACGGACTTTTTTTACACAAAAATGTTTTTTTTGTATGCTGCTAAAGTTTTTTCTGCACGTTACGACTCACCCTGTATATAGAGTTTAAAGTTTTAATGGTGTGGTTCATAAATTTCTGATTTGAAAAATATTATTAATTTCTTTTGTATTAATGGCTAGGCGAGGTGTGGATAACTATAGTAAATTTTGTACGCAGTAATACAAATTCAATCTAATTCAGACCTAATGTACCTTAGCAATTAAAAATCTGAAACAAACAAATTCACCGTAAAATTTGAAATTTTTTATTTAATTAATTGCAAATAATACCTATACCTACTTAGTATTTTCGTTATTACGAAACTGTTAACCATATAAATTCCAAATACCTTTTAAGAAATAAAACAACACAATTAGAATTTACATCTGCTGCTGAACCTACTCAAAACAGTATTGTTGCGTTAAATACAATGAATCATGTCTAAGTTAATTTTAATAATATTTACAATGTCCTTCATTTCCATCAATCATGACTCATAGAACGTGTATCATGTAGGTGATACAATTAATATAACTACCTTCTATTATTATAATCATGCTACGTTAAACAATACCAGTAATTATTTATCTTCCAAATAAATAGAGACGATGACTTAATTCTTGTCCTTAAACTGTCACTGGTTGCCTGAAAAAAAATTGTAAATGTACGCGTATACGCCTAATAAAGAACGAACATGTAAAAATTTTATTTTTGGAATCGCGGAAGAGGCGAATTTTAAAAGCAAAAATGAAAATGGTGCGACGCGGAACAGAACGAAGATTTGCATTTCCCTATCTCGGTATGAAATATATCGCCTGATGATGTGATCATTCGGCACGTTGGCCGACTACCATCACGATGTTTACTATTGAAGCTGCACGATCTGATTTTTAAGATTTTAACATATGTCGTGATCTGTTTTTACCGCATACGAGAACATGAACTGTACATGAGTTGCAAGTTGCAATGCCTGTAAGACACAGTTACTGTTTTTCCATTTTGTAGTAAACGCAATATATTGATGTATTGGATAATGTCTTATGACGAGAACGTCCCCAGCTAACAATTTTTAAATTTCGCGGCGGATTTCTGTTGGTACTACTCGTATATAAGCGTCAATATCAGGTTAAATAACAAAGGCAGTGACGTACTGCAGTAAATGATTAAATTAAACTAATAATATTTTAATGTAAGTGGTAAAATACGTGAAACCGGACGTAATTATTTATATATGTATCAGCAGGTATAATATTTCGTTACTCCCAACAATTCAGAATACCTTTTGCCTAATTTATCACCGCTACTGACTGCAAATGTTTTCATGTGATACCAATAGAAATCCGCCGCGAAATTTAAAAATTGTTAGTTGGGGTCCTAACGAAACAATCGAAACTGTAATTTATCAATATTTACTATTGAAAATCAAAATAATTATACGATTAAAACGTTTCAGATATTTAAATTGGTAGTTCCAATTCGGTTAAATACTGTTCCTTATGTTAGTAAATCAATTTCTCCACATCTTTTTTTTTACTAATTATTTTGGGAGTTATTATTTTTTTAATCAAACATTACGTACAAACAGCTACGTTTTAATTATATTTTATATATGTTATTACATATTAATATTGCATATAGTATATTATCTTTAGATTAAAATATTTATTTTCAAATTAATAATCGATAAATAATAAGTAAACTTTTATTATTAATTTCCACGCCCAATGGTACCTTTTGAAAAAATAAAGTATAAACTGTAAAAAAACAAGTGCAAGTGCAAGTGTAATCTAAGCAAGTAATAAGTAAGAGTTTTTACCACTAATTCAACGACCACAAGAAATGAATTTGCCTCAAGGCAAATTATATACAGTAAAATCCCACTTAACGCGGGGGATACGTTCTGAAAAAACACAAGCGCTAAATGAAATAACGTTAAACGATGTCATTTTAACACGTAACACGAGAGTAATTCCAAAACTTGTTTAACCGAGATTAGAATAGTCATTTAAACGATTTAATTTTTGGAACATAAACGGCATGTGTTTTGAAATGTTTTTTTTAGAAATAATTTCAATTTACATAATAATTTGAATGTTTGTTTCATTTTTTTTTAAATTCCGTTGCCACGGTCCACCCTATATTTTATCAACTGCGAATCGTTCGTACTTTTCAATACTCAACCATTTCATTTTCAATTTTCAACATTTTGCATTCTGTAAAATGTACAACTACTGCCTACACGTTCAACTGTTACTGAAAGCACCCTCTTAAAAGCAGTAAAATGTTCCGTCTTTAACAGACATAATGGGATTATAATAGCATCCACCGCTGAGAATGAAATATACAGCTATGCTCTTAGCTATAAATCCAAGTAATTTATTGCTTATTCTGCGACAAAACATGAGGTTGTTTGGTACTTTCTTCTCTTCGGTGGCTTCTCGAGGAATTCCGTATTCCGTTTAACTCGTGATCTAAAGCGATTAAACGGAGAAATTAATCAATACGATTAATCTATATATTGGCGCATTTTCAGTTCTGATGATTAAAATTAAATAGATTTAAATACTTATTATCTAATTTGTAGGTGTCGCTTGTTAGATGGCGACTATTTAGATATAGTGAACATGTTTCGTTAGAAAAACGTTAGTATCGTTTTCTAAATTCATTGGATACAAAGACTTTCATAATCGACTTTTGAAAATTAGATTAAATTAATAACTACTTAACAGTTATCTATTTTAAAATAAGTGAATGTTTTACGGTAGGTAATATAAAACCGTTTTAATTGAAAGCGTAAGAAAGTTTTACGGTAGCCGGTAAAGTTTCTCTTAAAAAATTAAAGTCGTCAAAAAATGGACGACGTTGAAGTTAAATAATTCTTAACACGTGTTCGAACTCGGATCTGCTAAAGCGGAATCTAGCATGAAAAATTCTTAGAAACGTCTAAGTTCGTTAACGACAATTAACAGTCTAATCACAGACATAAACCAATGCCAAATATGCACTATCTGTGTTTTTAAACCAAATAGCGGTGTCTTGTTGGAACATTGTGAAGTTACCTAAAATAATTGTGTAGATTCCAGTTTGTCTTTATAACGCCTTGGCATCTCGATTACGAGAAAAAAATCGTTAAGGAAAACCATAGCTGGACTTGTCGCTTGAATTTTAATAGGGACTCGTGTTGTTTTCGATTAAATTAATAAATTTTGTCCTAACTAAACAGGAACATATAATATCTGTATCTCTAACAATAAGAACGATAATTTACAATACCTACAAGTTAATTTTAAATGTTCTGTGCGTTGCTTGATTTCAAAATTAAATTAGAGTTGCCTTTAAGTCGGTATGCTACTACCTACCGGTTAAGAATGGTGGTTTGGGCCATGACTCCGATATTAATTATATTTAACGTGTAGATGGATAATATATAAATTTATAATCAAAATTTTAAGTAGCTAGGGTTCAGCATTTCCGATAAATCTAAAAAAAAAACTTTAAATTTTCCGAAAACTACTCCACCGATTTTAACGAACTCAGCTGCACTATGTAGTACATTTACAGAGGTATTTTGTCAATTGTTTTCAAAATCGAGTTATCACAAATAGTATGTTTTTCACCGTGATCTAGATTTTGACCTCGAAAAAGCAACCAAATGTTCGGAGTTAAGAACAAAATTACGACAATTATAAACTGCCTATTACATGATTACAAAGAAGTGAGCATAATAATAGGTTTCTGCTATTTTTAAAACCAAAATATTATGCACTTTTTACAACAAAAAATCCAATATAAAATAAAGCAAAACCTACATTTTTCTTGAGTGAAAACAGTGAAACTTGGAACATATCAATATTTTCCTGATATTTTGTTGATTAAATTAAGCAGATGAATCATTTTTAATCAGCTAAAAATTATGATAAGAGCTAATTATCTGTATTTTTTTAAATTATTTTGTGTATTATTTGTTTGATATTCTCTGATTTATGTATGATTTATTATCTAATTATGATTATTTATCTTATTATGATTTATTGCTCTTGAATTAATTAATGACAAATGTTAAATATTTAATTAATAAAATTAGGTATAACATTTGTTGACAATTCTGATAACGGACAACGCTATTTAACCAATAAAATATCGATGTTTCAAGTTGCATTGCAATGCACGATCATGTATATTATTTTTGAACTCAAAAACTATAGGGTTCGGAGGAAGATAAAAGAGCCAAAAAAAGTTTTAAATAAAGCAAACTTTCAAAAGGCATTTTCTAAATTAAAAATTTCAACCCTTCAAAAGGACCTTAAAAACCAATAAGTTTGCCATGTTCACCTTCTTGTGAAGATTGCAGATGATTGAAAATATTACAGTATGAAACCTATCGATAAGTAAAAATCATCTACTAAATGTCATTCTTCTGTGATTCTCTAAGTGTGAGAAATAAAATAAAAACTTAATTTTACCCTTCCACTTTAGAGGGACGTTCACTGCACGTATACGCACGCAACTTATCGTGTCCCCACAAGCTTACTGGACCCCCTTCGAAGCCCTCGCCCCAAAGTCAAAACTGGTAAAAAAACTTCAAGATATTCTGTCGGACCCTGTATTATATCGCTGATAACCGTTTTAGTTCTCGAAAAAGATAAACTATTTTCATTTATCTAATTCAAACTTAACTATTTACCGTTGTTTATGTAATAGGACATTAAACAACTTTTATTTAAAACGAATATCGTAAAACCTGACATAAATCGTTTGCATTAATTAAGTAGTAAAATGAATAAAGTGTTGAATGTCAAAACTTGCAGTTAGCTGAAAATATTACAGGAAACGCATTTATAAAATAGATTAATTTTATTAATATTCGCAACATTTTATTTTAAATAGTACCTACATAATGTTGAAAAGTTAAAAATCAAACCATCATACCGACAAAATGAGAATATCTTCTTCGAATACAAAACTGAAAGAACATCAGTTGTATTCGACTACGTATTTATATTTATAATTGTTTATTGAACGTCATAAATAAAGTTTAGGACAAAATCATTTTAAGATGAAAAATAATAAATCTTGATTTGAAAACAAAACTAGTAACGATAAACGTTTATACAGGGTCTTCTTAGGAGACGTGTACATCTATCTTAGTAACTATAAAATAATTAACAATTTTTAACTTCAAAAAACGAATATCAAAATGATAGTTTTTCGAGTCCAGTAGTAAAAGGATTTCATGAGGAATATGATCGGATTTGGGTTAATTACATATTTTTTCATATAACAGCAATTACGAGCTATCTTGTCATGTTGTGCCTCACACTGTTCGATACAACAGTTTATGACCATCATTTTGGTGTATATGGTTACGTTTAGTTGTCTTGTAATAAGTACGTGACGACACGGACCAAACCTCTCCAGCACTAAATAACACGATTTTTATTTAACATGTTTAGAAAATTACATTGCACATTATTCCAATAGGTAATGTGGTAGGAGTCCTTGCCTTAAGAAGACCTGATGTTAGGACCTCGTATAACACGACAATACCGGCATTTTGTAGGAACCTATTTACAGTGTTATAGGAGGGTTACCTGTGTAGGCTGAAAATTTACTTTAATATTTATGAAGGTATTATTTTTATATTATTTGTAGCGCAAAAATTATAAAATAAATTATTATCAACTTTTAAACCACAATTATTCAGTGTATAGTTGTGGAAGTCGATAAATTTAGCAAATTTCAAGTAAATTATAATATAAAAAAATTATTCTGATGTCTTTAAAACGTATGTTTTTCAAAAAAATTAAAAGTGGCGTTTTTCAAATTTTCAAAAAATTGTTCTTCAAAAATTACAAAATTTAAATATCATAATCATGTTGTATATCGAATTAAAGTTCATTAAAAATGGAAAAGGATAACATCAAATTGAGCTCTCTAGGTCAAATAGTTTTTAAATTACGGCTGTTTAAAAAGTTAAAGATGCTGTCAAATTTGTGCTATTTTTGTTTTTAAAACTATGACCCCAAAAATCTAAAATTTTACAGTTTTTATTAACTTTATTGGTACTACCATTGTGCCAAATATGATGAATTTATGAGAGGTCATGGTTCAGAACATCGATTGGTTGATTTGACATGGAATGACCCTTTACCGGATTATCGAAAAAAAATGAACTATAGATCGGCTTCCTGGCGAAGAAGCACGGTTACGAAAATCGCCACAAGCCGTTTCAATCAATTTTTAAACTGCAACCTTTCAAAAAATGTTGATGTATTGTAAGTTTCGCGTGATAAATTTTAATACAGCGCATATATAAATACCTACCTACTACCTATATAAAAAACTTTGCAAGCAATCTTGCAAATGTCCTTGCTAAAGGCTATAATACAATCCAGTCGAATAATTAACTGTTATAATTAGTTTCAATGTGTAAAATTACTAATCTCGCTTTTAAATACCTAGGTACCTATCTTCAGTAAAAAATGCGTACTACACACGTCTATTTTTCTTTATACATTATTTTCCGAAAATTGTCTTCTACGATAAATTTATCATGTATTAAATATTTTTGCGAAAATTATAATCACATAATTATATCAAAAATATCAATTGTATAAAATAGTAAAATATAATAAGTAGGTAGTATCTGTAATAGTAGATATTATATTTTAAAAAGAATTATTATAATGAAAATTAATAACTAATAATGAACGTGCATAAATAAACTAGTTAGGTACCTATCATAAACTAGAAGAAACTAATCTCTGGTTGTAAATTATGTAAATTAGTAGTTACAAAACTGCTTAACTTTTCAATGCCAATTTTAAAAATCATTTACAACATTATGCTGGTGTAATTCTAGTTCTCAATTTCCTCGTAAGCATGTGTGGGAACGAAGAAACAACGTTTGTCTAACACGTATTACGAGCACGATGATACTATGATGTATTGTTACATTCAATTCGTGGGTCGCTCTATGTTTAGAGGCGTCATTAAACAGGTAAATATATTACACCTTTCCCCAACCACGACTGTCACATGATGTCAGGGACTACGAAAAAATCCGCTCGACACAACCAGGAAGTTTATAATTCATAACTATAACGATAACCACGACTACTGTGATCTTGTCCGCACGGGCACGTAAGCCCTTTAACCCGCAATAGCAGAAGTGCATCGGTGACGTTTTTAAATTATGTATATTCGATAAAAGAGGAAATTAGTTTCCGACCGTAATACAATAATGAAGCGCGAATACGTACGTATATAAATAACTTTCAATTACTTTAATGAAGAAGCATTGTGTATGAAATAACAACAGAAAGCAGGTGCAAAAACTAAAAATCACTTTGCCTAGTCATATGGAAGTTTCTATATCTATTACTTTTAGAAACATAAAGTTCCTCGTAAAGACCGTTTCAATTTTATAACTTTTCGTTGTAACTACCGTGCAACACTACTGCATCTGCAAAGTTCTCGTGGCAATTCCATCGGGTATAATTTTAGCGCGCTTTGAAAAAGTTAAAACTTACATAGGTAGTAAGCATGCGTATTTATCATTTCAGTGCAGTAAAAAGTTTAGTATAAAACCCATTTCTAACGTCATAAAGTTCAAGTTTTAGTGCACTTACTGATGTAATTTTATAAATGACTACCTGTTTTACATGCAAAACTATTGTGCAATTACAAGAAGACTATAATTAAGTTGAAATCGTTAAACTTCTTAGGTACGCTTCAAAGTTGGTCGTGTTCTTAGTTCTTGGCAAATAATTAACTTTAATATGGTTTTTGTTATTTAAACTATGATATAACATTTTGCAATGTGAGGTTTGCATCGTCACTTATAAGAAAGACGATATTTTCCTAACAATAACTAATACGAGTCTTCGAATTATAATTTTTAACAATATTATATATTTAGAGCAGGAGTACTTGCGATGAAAATTTGCACTCGCGTTTTACTCATGCCGATTTTTCAAAAAAATAACGAGTACGAGCGCTCTGGACGTCAAATGTCGAGGCACATGCGTGTTCACTTGAATATTTTACTCCGAACGAGCAGATCGCGCACGAACGAATTCGGGAAGTCGGTACGTATCTCCGAGAACGAGCCGAACGTGTTTCGTCACTTGTCGGTAAGTCGCGATTGCTCAAAGACATTTTGCACGTTCATAGACACACTTCAAAATCACACAAGAACACTCAATACTTCGAATACTACGATCAACCGTACTGACTGCGCATCTCGGAACGCGCAAATCTCTTTGAGCAATTGCGATTTATCGATAAGTAACGGAACATTACTTTCGACACTATTTTGACGTCGACCGTAAGAATTTTTGACGCAAATAGTGCCTCTGTATGAAAAATGTCAATTTAAATGAAAGGCGACTATTGGTTGACAGCACAAAAATGTATGATACTTGATAGTGAGTTGTATTGTCACTTTATCATAATTCACATATTTTGTTTGCATCAGGCGCCAGCCAGATTCATTGTATGAGAGGTGATTCAAACAGGGGCACACTTTTAAATCACATAAAGACCCTTCAAATTGTATTATGTACCACGTCATCGATTACTAGATGATGTCGTTTCACACAGTGCTTTCACCTCGTACCTCGTGTTTTTACAGTAATAATGAATTGTAGCCTTTCTTTGCCATGTAAATGTAAATGCAGGTAAATCATCTTTTTATTGATGACGTGCATCTAAATAAAATTTAGATGACCTATAAAACACATCGAAAATTAGAGGTCTAAAACATTTAGACGCGACCGTTAAGACACAACTGACGCAAGGACACTTAGGTGTAGAGTCATTAGGGTGCATGCTACTAGGGCACAACCGCCTACAAATTATCATCGACTTATGCGAATGCGTGATTAATGATTTCAAGTCAAATTAATCCTCCAGCCGCCCGCGGCTGAATATTAACATCTATTAATACACGTATTGTATAGGTTTGTCATAAACTTTTAATGCTTAAGAAATTCCTACCTTCTATAATTAGATATATGCTATTTATAAATACTCCACCTTTAATGTTTTGAGATTTTTAACGAAATATACCTATTAAAAATTGAAACAGATAGGTAAGTGGAAGAAAAAAAACTTATACTGTAAAAATTAAATACAGATTTCATCTTCGCGGAGTGGTCAATTTTTGAATGTTAATAGAAATTACTATAGGATAGAATTACTATAGGTATAGGTACATACTTAAATCGACATATAGAAATACGAATTTTTATGAATCAATACAATAAACCGTTGACATATCATAATATAATATTATACGACAACGTTATAACAACAAATAGTAGAATAACTTTACCAATTGTTATACAAACTTTACGATATGTTATTTTAAAACCTGTTACAAAACTAACAACCAATCACAATCGAGATTGTTATTCGTTTCCTTGGCGATAACATCTTAACAGACAATTAAAATTAACTGATCTTTACAAAATAGATACCTATATTAGAAAATTTCGTGTATTGTTTTTTTTAAGTTAATCTCTTAATCTTGTGGATTACGCGTATCACCATCATTTATAAAAATTCCGGCATCCAAATAAAAAATACAAAAAACCAAATACCAATTTAAAATTATTTGAATAATCACTTTCTAATGCCGTTATACCGCAGAATTATAAATTTACTCTATTTTTAATTTAAAAACTATTCGTGTGATCTTAAGCATTGAAAATTTTCCTATTACAAACCACAAACCAAATAAAAGTTTAATCGCATTTTTATGCGACCGATAAAATACAAAGCAACTAATAAAAAACGTACGTCACCTACCTTGAAAAAAGAACCGAATGTTCTCTCAAAGGATTACAAACAAAAAGGATTAATACGATGAGAAATGGTAGGATCTTTCTTTGTCGACTAACTCTCCGTGTATTTATAGAGTGTAAATACAACACAAATTCTTTGAAAATCGAGCATGGTTAGCTTCTTAGATAGGGACTCCTAGATAGGGGTTAGGGCTCCCCTCAAATAATCGACAATCCAATTTCGCGAATTTTATCTTACGCACGTTGTCATGAACACAGTGATTGGTCGAATACAGTGAAATATGAAGCGTAGGTATAAGTATGTAATAATGCAAGTACGCAGTCAACAGAAGAATCTATGCTGGAAATTAAGCGATAGAGGAAAACTATAATGAGAAAAAGATAGAAAATAGAAAGAAAAATTTAGAAGTTTCAAATTTTTTCTTATAGTCTGTTACAGACAAGTGGCAGTAGCGTTAGTTTACATTTTACGTAAGTATTAAAAACAAATATTTTTTCAGGAATTAAATTGTTGAAAATGTTTTTTGATTTTTTTTTAATTTCTTTTATTTTGACAGATTTTACCTTTTCGATGAATTCGTTTACGGACAAAAAACGAGATTCAAATTTTTGATTGTCGTAACAAATTTTAAACAATTTAAGCTGACGAGACCAAATTTGATCGATTAACTTTTTATTTTGCCACCTCTTTACTTAAAAAAATTCTAATACTTCATATTTTTTCTTTATTTTTTTTACTAAATATTATGTTTTCATGCAATTATTTTTATAATTATTTTACTAACAACGTGAAAATAAGGCAGCGTGTGGTAGTAAATATACTATTGAATTAGTTTTCTGATTACCTATCTACTCAAAAATAAAAAAAAAATCGGAATTTACCGCCAAAACTGCAGTAAGCGCTTTCGATGTTAATTTGTATGAGGTTTAGTTGATGCAAGTGGGTCTTTAGTTTTCGATTTATTGTTAAGTTAGACTTAATTCAAGTTAAGTCAGATATAAGATGGATTTCTTTTGAAAATTGATCTTCAAAGAAGGCACGCCAACGAGTGGGATATTTTGATGCAAATTGATGTAAATGAGGAATTCAGAAATAAACGAAGACATGGAAAGGGATAGCGAAGCGCTATAAAAGACCTTAGAAGACTCGCGCCTTACAATAGTTGGGTGGAGAAGAACGGGCTGTGTGCCTATTATGTATGTACATAAAATAGAATAAGTTCGAGAGTTGTAAACAAGTTACACCGAATGCGTTGTGAAGGTCAAGATCTTGAATTGACCTTGACTTGTTTGCTGTGGGTTTCGCGTAGTAACCGCGAGAGCCGAAGAGAGTTTGAAGATGCGGTAGGGCTATAGGTAAAGTCTCAACCTTACAAAGACAACCCACCTGGAGGAGTACATCGAAGGTGGTGTGGAAAACTCGCCAACAATTTAATATTTGTTGTAGGCACATTTAGCTAATTTTCATAGAAAACATAGCTATTGCAGCCTGTCTGATGACGGATCTCGAAGAAAAAAAAAAAAATATATATATATATATATATAAATTTTATTTGAAGCATTTTGCCCCAAACTTATTAGTTTCAGAAATAATTATCAATTTTTTATGGAGGGTTGATATTTAAAGTGCGTTTTTCGTATCTCGCTTGATATTGAAAAATCAGTCATTATTGCTAGAAACTTTTTTATTCCCCATAAAATTTGTCGTGTTTTGGTTTTAAAACGAGATCTTATAGAAATATTACATATTTTTAAAAAATCTGCATTTCAAAAAATAAATTAGCCTAAACGATGCATCCGCAGTTCATTTTATTGACTGTGTAGCTATACCGGTGTGTGCAAATACTTATTCCGAAAACGAATTTATAAATGTAATTAATTATAAATAATTAATTAAATACATAAATACGTACATTAGCTAAGATAGGTTCCCATACACGTCATGAATAAAACTTCATAATTTTACAGTTCTAATAAATTGTAACCTTTTTTTTATACGATCTAATATGTGTGCAGATAAATCATCGATAGAATAATATGACGCCTTTCAAACATATAACTAAATTACAAATATACAATTTAGTAAAGGTAACATTTTATTGATGACGTGCATTGGAACCTATCTTGGATACTGTATAGTTCATTACAGTTAGCAATTAATTAGTTTTATAATAATTTTTTTAACAGCAATGCGCATTTTTATAACATTTTTAGTGAATCCGGATTTTCGGTGATCCGGACAAGATTCGGTCCCATCAAGTCCCGGATTAACGAAAACTGCATAGGAAAACTGAATTGGATAGGAAAGTTCGACTGTTATAAGTACAATGCTTCAATCTGTTTGTGGTTCATCACCTCACATTTTGTTAAATTCGGCATTTTTTAAGCTACGTAGCTCGCGGATAACGGAAAGTGGACGATTTAAAACGACAGCTAAATATTATGTGCATGATAATTTTAATTTTTTGTCTAAGAAACCTTTTCGAGTTGTATTTAGTTTTTAGCAGATAGACACATTTGAATATTGTTAATTTTAAATAATGCATCATTGGAAGTGCATATTTGTCTACTTTGTCATTTTTATTGCCAATACTTTAGGTAGATATCTACAAAAAAATGCATGCTGATGAACTATAAGTAGATGGTTTGTGAAAAAAAAAGAAGTTTTATTATACCTGCTTATAATGGGGTACTTACTTGCACATTTTTTGATTTTTCGCTAAATACAGAAATTTATTTAGACAGTAGAATACAGAAATATACATATTTTAAATTATAGGGCGTTAAATAAGTAATTTTATTAAAAATTGTTTTTGCACAGTTAAAATAAATTAAAATCTTTATCTTTTTATGGGTATTTCGTTAGATTTAAAAATTCACGCAAGCACCCTATTTCTTAAAACGCAGATAGAAAACGTAATTTTGAACAAAATCATTAACTATTAATGATGTAATGGATACCGATCCCGCCTTGAATTTATTATTTCTCAACGGTATTAATTCACGATTGTCACAATTAAATTAGTTCAATTTATTTGGGCGAGTTTCAAAATCAGTTCACAGAAACATTGCGTATTATTATTGTTAGTTTAATGTATTCTAGTCGAGTTTTTGTCTCGTATTAAATCTAGAATACAATTCTTAAAATATTCAACGTATGTAAATCGATGAGTAGCTTTTGTGTGGCGTACTGTCGGTTACGCCTACTGCATTATATCAATACAAATTAAATTATAGTAACCGTACTAATTTATGTCAGCAACCTTGTTTCAATTATCTAAAAGAGAACCGCGCTCTGTTAAAAACAGGAGAATGAGATCACGAAGAGACTGCCGATCAAATTCTTTTCAATATGACCTTTAAATATTCGATGTGGACTCGAAAAACGCTTTCGATATTTTGCATAATCGCCGAAACAATCTGCACAAGTCAGAAATGAGTGATGAGTGTTGAATTTATGCGCGATACTTTCAACAAACTACCCCATCGCGTACTTACCTACATATTTATCGATTATTTTTAATATAAAGTCACGACGTGCATTTAGTTAGTTTTATTTTATAAATGTAACTCATGTTTAAATCAATTTTAATCTGATTGACTGTAAAGGTCATGAGAACTCGATGATCATCCATTTATTATTGAATTGCGAACCTGATATGTAACAAGCTGATTGATAAGTCTCTCGCTTGCGTTAGAAAAACAAAATTGAAATATAATATTATTTAACGCTCTACATTGAGAAAGCTTACGTACACGTGTACTTGATAGGGCGTGACTGAAATTAATAGCTGGGCAGTTAATATTTATTATGTATCTTTTAAGTTGGTCATAACCGTTTATTAAAACGTTTATGAATTATATCGATCAATATTTTAGGGCGCAACTAGAATTATTAACGCAATACTGTATATGTAAGGTCGAACATAACGGGCATCAGGAAATAGTGCTAAAATTTCTCGTGATCTCACTTTTTAAGATTACTTTAAATTAACAACAATTATTAGTTTACAAAAAAAATGACATCCTTGAATTTGTAGATGTACAGAAAACAAGGCCGATTTGAGAAAGATGGATTGTTTTAAAACTTCAGAACTAATCTAGATTTTTTTTTTTTAATAATTTCTGAAATTAATTAAAAGTTCTATCTACCAATTTTAAACCTTAATATTTTAATATATTAGCTTAAAACTATTTTTACATAAACGACATCATTTTAATGTTACATCATAAATAAGCAAGGTGTATAGTTTCTTGATAAAAATCGTGTTGCAGTTTTCAATAAAGTAAGTTCCACGGCTACAGATGCCTTCATAAAGTTGAGAGTAATAACTAGCTTAGTATTTCTTCCGGCCGTGACCGCTTAAACATAGTGATTTAAATTACGTTTTAACAATATAGTATTATTTTATTAGTGACCGACGTCTTCTACAAAGTATGAGGTGTAAAAATAATAACGCAACTTATTAAATAAAACAAAAAAATATATATATATATAAATGCGTTTTACTCAATTAAAAACGTTGCAGTAAGCAAAATGATGAAACAAAAAAAAGAAGACAGTACATCTACAGATAATAAAATAGCTGTAAAGAAAGATTTCAAAAGCCGTCACTTCTTAAAACTTTCCAGTTCGCTCGTCTGTGGTATATTGCGCTTTGGACAATATAATTGTTAGTTGCTCGACATCTCGGCGCTGAAAGATAACAAGTTCATGTGTTAAAACCGTTCAAGAAAATGATTTCATTTGAAAAGAAAAGGTACAAAGCAACTGTGACAGTTGAAAAGACGGTACTTATGAAGTGGCGATATTTTTTCTTAAAATACAAGTTTACAGAAATAAAAACAGTACGATTTACACATAACGCGTAAGCTTTAATTATAGCAATTAATACTGAAAACTTTAGGAATAATTAATTATGACAGGCGTTGCTTTAGATTTTATAGCTTTGTTAATTTTTAATGGGCACATGGCAGTTTATTATGATGTTTAAAATTCATTTTTCAATGTTTGTGAACTTACATGACGTGTATATTTACTTTTGGCGATAAACGTTTTAACGTTTTAATTTAATTTTTTTGTTGTTTACGGTCCCAGTAAAATGTTCTGACGGCTAAGTTTGTAAGCTTATATCGTAAAAACGGTGGGGCCAAATTGTATAAAATTTTTACTGGGCATTCGTCCACTATTTTAGATTGCACAGTGAAAATTTCAGTTTTGTACGTTAAGCCGTTTTAGAGATTTTGTGAGGTATTGCACGAAAACTGTCGCATTTTATTGCTCGTTTCTGTGTTGATAACTTTAAGACGTCATAACTAAAGTATTTTTGCACAAAATTATATGAAATTTGAAAATAATCTATCTCAAGTCTGTTGTAAGGAAATGTACCTACCTATACAGTGTGTTTAGCGAGGAATGAGACAGTGTTCAAATTTCTAAAAGAATTTTTTTCTCTGAAATTATAAGAGATAGGTTTTAATAAAACTTAGGTTTTAACAAAAATGTTATAGAAACCAAAAATGTAAACAAAACTATACCGTTCTATTTAAAAAAAATCAGAGGTGGATAGCGCCATCTGGTGATGATAAATGCAAACACAAATACACGGACGCCCAATTTAACACAAATTTTTAAAACTAAAATATCTTCATCCATTTCGAAGACATTGCACTGTCTCATTCCTCGTTCAACACACTGTATATTGAATTTTAATTTCTTTAATTAATGTGTCTTTGGGAGACGATAAAAGTCGAACCATCGCAATTACCGACGCAACGTCTGGAACCAAATGACAAAATTATTTAAGCATATACGTTAAAATCTCGATAAGTCGAATATCTCGATTACTCGACTGGCCGTGTTAATAATAAACAAATTTCTCAAGTAAATAAAATCTCGTTACTCGAACTTTCGATAGCTCCAAGTTTTCTTCTCTTCCCTTCAGATTTGAGTTAACGAGGTTCGACTGTAACAAGCGTTTATTACAAATTTTCCTCTAAATAGATTTTAGTTCTTCATCTCGTTCGTGTTATCCAAAATCCATTTTTCCTATCCCATATTTATATCCCCTTTCTGTTGTGTTGTCTAGAATTGCCTTAATAGAATTATGCCTTTACATCATATCGATTTCATTTCAAGTATTCAATATTGTCAAAAAAATAATTAAAACGCATTATAGTAGATATGATTAATGTACCTAATTTCCAACGTTTCAGTTCACTGCTAATCGTCGGAATGTCCTAGCAGGTGCTTGATTTGTAATGAAAGACGCGTGCAACATTGCAGAAAATAAAATAGATCATAATATTTGAATAGCGAAATTAAATCTATTGAATAACTTAAAACGAAAATCGTGCGTGTATCATGAGTAGCTGTACTATTAAATTGATTTATTATCCTGAACTAAAACTTCAGTTTATTGTACTACTTACTTAAGTACCTACAATATGTAGTATATTTGTAAAGTTGGTAAGTAATTGGAGTTGAACAGAAAAAATTTAAGGTTATAAAAACGAAAGCACTTTCGGTTAATTAGACGATTATAAATAATTTTTTCTCTGTTGTAGTTCAAAAATCCGTCATAATATTTTTAAAAAAATTGTAATTTTAGCATTATTTTACAAAGATTTTCTAAAAATATTGCACTAAAAGCTTTCCCTTCTTTTTAAAAAGTAAAAAATATTTATCTTTATATTTAAAGAAAACAAAATTTAAATGAATGACCTGCCGAGAACAAATACCAAGTTTTATTTATAATTTTTTTTAAATAGTCATGTGCTTTGATGGAATTATCTGGGAAACACCTAAACACGTCATTGTGCAGGACACTCAATAGCTTACCATTGTCTTTAAATTTAATTAAATGAATCGTTCAAAAATTTAAGTGCCTACCTAGTATTAATTATAATTTTTGTTTTCGATTCTGAAAAATAATTTCAAAATTGGTACGAAAATCCAAAACTTGAATTTTGCCATTAACATCTGTAAATAAATTAATTGAAAGAATAAAATAAACTAAAATAACAGCAAAAGAATCTCTGTTATATAGAATAATAAATGTTACCTAATTTATTTCTGAAATTATAATGGTGCATTGTAAAAAAATTAATTATTGTAAAATAAATCATTTCTTTTCCTAGTAGAAAATTAATCACGTATATTTTCAGAAACAGTAAAACCTTAAATTTTTATTTAATAAATCTCTTTTTTTACTTTAAATAATGTCGAGTGAATAAAGGGGGTAAATGACAAATTAAAAAAAAAATGAGAAACGGTTAATTTAAAATGTAATAAAATTAATGGTAGTATAATTTTTCTCTGTAGGAAGGCTTTGATTGTAACAATACTACCTAAACAACATAGTTTTTCCAAAAGGTAAAGTTTCGTACAAAGTGCAGTTCTATTATATTACTACAGAAAATTTCGCAACAGTATTTTCTAACCAATCAGAGGCTTTTATTTCGAACCGTTACCATGACAACGTCAAAAATTTCCAAAATATTTTTTTCTCCACGGGTTACTTATACAGTAGCTGATTGTTATCCTATCAGTAATCCTATGCCTACTGGAAATTTTTCTGTTAAATTTTGACGGCAAATTTTGAAAATGACGTTCTATTTTTTAATTAGTACTTACATTTGATGTTAATGTTTTTGTTAATTTTATTTAGTTGCGAAATGTTTTTATCGAATCTTTCTGGTGCTTGAATGATTACGGGGCGAAAATTTTTTCGCGTATAGGTAATTCAAATTTTATTCCGATACACGTCATCAATAACAATTAATTACTATACTCTGTTCACCGAATAGATAGAGCGTTCACGAGTTGACCACGCATGGTGTATACGCAACGAAGGTACCTCGTTAGTTCTGGCGCCATTGTGGGTTCTTACCAACCAATAGAAACGCTCATCTGTACTTCATCTGTTCAGTGAACAGAGTACAGATTGTATATTTATAATTCAATTCGAAGTTTGGAAAGTGAGAAAGTGACCTGCATACGCTAAATAGTAAACAAAAACTGCGATTTATTGGTACTGTAAAAATACGAGGTGACACTACTGTGTGAAAAATGTCATCAACTAGCAACACCGTAACTAGGCTGTGGCGAAAGAGGCGCTCGTTGCGGGCGCAACTGGGTTGGGAGCTATTTTTAACTAAGGGGGGGGGGCACAAGTTAGACGGTTACCACTGTCGCTTCATACCATCTTTACGACGTTGACTAGCACTAGCGCTTTATTGATGACGTGCATTGGAATAAAATTTGAATGACGTTTACGTACACACCTACAAGATTTTTCGAGAAAATTATCCCTCGTCGTTTTAGGACTCGGGGAAATTTTCAAAAAATCGTGAACCTACTCGAAAATATTTCCGGTAATAATTGTGATACCTACCTAATATAATAATTTATCATTTATTACAATTAATTGTAATTCGTAATTTGCTTACTTATAATTTTCTTCTAGTTTTATTAAACGATAGATTGCGCTAGTAGGTATTTACATACTTTTTGTTATTCCGATGACTACTGAAAATAAAACTTCACATTTTACATCGCTCTAGGATAGCCGTTTAAATAATGAGATAACAGATTTGGAGTGCAATTAATTACTTACATAATTTTTATCAAACGCTTCCACTAATTTGCCCGAGATAATTCACCCGTCTTTTTTATACAATTGCAAAAAGCAATTAATAAGTGAAGAGTTATGAATGCCAAGTGTCAAAAATTTAATTTAAGTTGAATTTTTTTTTAATAAATTTGGTGTACTCGATTACAAAACCTTTAATGTTAGTCGTTCAAAGTATGTCCTTAGGATAATAATCATACGAAATGGGATTATCGTACCAGGTTGTTTAATAAATTCTCATTTAAAAAATTAACGATGACTTTAAGAAATTAGAGATGTCTTGAGAATGTTTTAGTTGAAATACACCTCTCGCACGTAACTTGACGGCTGATATTAATTGAAATTAACTGGGTTATAATTTACTTTAACTTCGACATGTTTGATATCGATACGACCGAAATGAATCTGCCGTTCTTTGCAGTGGATAATATGTGAATTTATTGGTCTAATACAACGTCATTTTTAGTGTTATATATAAGTATAAACAAATATCTTACGACCGATCATTTAACTCTGACTTTTATCGGGCGCCTGTTTTTTTTTGATATTTTTATAACGTTCCACCATAATAAATAAATTCCCGGTCCTTTTTTAAAGCATTCTAAATTTGAAAGAAGCCAAAATTCAATTAATTGAGATTGAACTACAAATTATGTAGGTATACAATTCGTGAAACGAATAATCATTTCAGAAATGTCGAGATTTATTAAATGACCGGCACGTTAGCAAATCCAATTCAATAAATTATTGGTAAAAAAGGTCAGTAAACTATACTTACTTCTAAAAAATAGTTATAACATATCTAAATCTAATAAATTAACGTACTTGACTAATTTTAAAGTGATTAATTTTTTCTGTTCAAAAGGAGATACAGTAATTTCGGTCGTATTAAATAGAAATCAAAGCGTAAGTTGCAAGATGTCGTGGGAAAATAAGCAGAGGATAGCAGGTAAATTACAGATTAGTGAAAGATGATGAGTAGCACTGCGTTGGCGGTACTGCGAACTTAGGTCAAGTAACACTCATTAATTTAGTCAAATTTAAGTTATTTCACTTTATGATTTGCTGTTTCTAAAGGTTAGAAATTTGGCACGGCGGAATATGTCGTAGATTTTAAAATTATGTATCTATTCCGTGACATACATAGATATCTATACATAAGAATTGCTTCATGTTTAAATAATATCTAGGTACTAATTCCTTTATTTATATAAAATACTAAATCACGTACTCTATTAATTTACCAATTATTAATGAAAAGTATTAAGAATTTCGGAATAATAGGTGTAGCTTATCCAAACCTATATGATGTTCACGTCATCAGTACAAGGTTACTAGATGATGACGTTTCACGCAGTGCTGTCATCTCGTAACCTCGTAGTTCTAATAAATTGTAGTCTTTCTTTAAACCATCTAATATGTGCGCAAGTAAATCATCTATAGAATATGTCACTTTCCAAACTTTAAACCGAATTACAAATAAACAATCTAGTAACTTTTAACATCATAAAAGGTTATAAAAGGTTACTAGATGATGTCGTTTCACACAGTGGCGTCACTTTGTACCTTGTGTTTTTCGAGTATTAAAAATCTATAGGGAATTCCATAAAAGTCGAAATATACAGGGTGCTCTATTTAAAAATCGAAAGTTGAGGTTATTTCTGACGTAATCAGTGTAATAGTAGTTCTCCATTTCTCAAAATTTAGCACTATTGTACTATATTTCTCATAAAAAATTCAGATTGATACCTTTTCTCCGCCAAAAATAAAGGCTGTCTAATGATTTTGTTGACACCCTCGTATATGTAAATATATTAAAATTGAACATGAGTCAAAGTTAGTAAAATAATAGTTTTTTTGCCTAAATATATAGATACTCTACTGTAGATAGAACAAAAAGCATAAACGACTGAAAGAATTTACTGAATTTTAAACAATAAAATAATAGATATATAGACAAAAAGCATACAATATTAATTTGTTTAATGGCCCTGATCGCGACCCAGTTAATATTATATGATACTTACTACGTAACGAGTGTCCAAAAAGTCTTTCAGTCTTAGTGTAAGTAATTTTATTTCTATGACGTGGCAAGATTTAAGCTAATAATAAGACATGCCTTTATCTCTATTTGTTAGTAAAGACGATTATAGACAGGTCTTAGCCCACACTTTTTGCGAAAATGAGTTATTCTGACTATCTTATGCATCTAAGAGAAAGACATCATCCGATCCTCATTCCGATTTTTTCCACCAGAAAAATCGATTTGTATTTTCGTAAAATGTATATGCTTATGCTAACGTATCTCCTGTAAAATTCACTTTTGTGGATTAAGTCGTTCTGCGAAAACTGCGTCGACATGGACTATTCGCGTGTAGGCGAAGCTTATCATTTACTGATGCCAGCGCTCGCGATGGCGGACTGAGGATCTAAACACTCCAACTTTTTAACATGTTCAATGGTCGAAGTCTAAATAAATACTTGTCATTTGAAGGTGAAGTGTCATTAAATGTCATTGAACATGTTATTGGGCGCATTCAGTCTGGCTCATTGCTGAAACAGCGGAAAGTAACAATTACGTTATAGTGACCGACTACGGCTGAAGAACCTTAAGCCATTATGAATATACACATGGCACAACTCATCTGACAACTATAGAAATAAAATAAAAAAGCGCAAATAAACAGAGGTTCAATTGTTAATACGCCTATGATAAGAAGGAGCAGCGTTAGTCAAACGTGTTTAACGCTCGTCTGGCAAACTAGCGGTCAGAGGTTCGAATCCTCCTGCATCCACGGACGTTTGCGAGTGTCACACTAGCCAAATCCAGTAAGCAACGCAACAAAATAGACTAGAAAATTGATACCATCTGGGACGATATTATAAGAATATATTTAGAAGAAACAAATATAGGTACTTAACAACAAAACCATTTCCGTATTTCTAGGATAGATAATTATTTCGAGTTTCTCATAAATAAATAGTACTCTTTAAAATGTATCTATTAATTGAAAATTATTAGCGTGGAATTAAAGTCATTAAATTTTTATAGTTATTACAATTGATGGTTATGCCGTAACTGTACTTACCTATTATTGTCCATTTTTGGATTTCATTATTCGAAATAAAATTGGTAGTGGTTTATCGTCCAAAACATAATGATGGTAATTACAAAAATTTGTACCTCTAATCATCAATTTGACTCTAGTATTCAAATAAAAAGTAACTGGCAGCTTCGTCAGCTGTATGACATAATGTTGAATAGATCATCAACTACCTATCCACAATAGTTTTTATCTAATGAACCGATTTCTTCTCACAGTAGCCTTTGAAATCGTGTGTTACGAAATATATTTTTTTTATTAACATCACAAATGACCGCATCAAAATACAAGTAATTTTCGTTAACAGATTTATCATTGGAATAAAAACTACTTCCAGGTGTATGAACTTGGTAGTCCAAATTGTTGTGTCCGTTGTAATTTTCGTATTAGAGCCGCTATTTTCTAATGAATATGTCTCTAAATTTAGCGGTATATTACTTTTGTTGGGTGTAATTTATCAGTTTGACAAGTATTCTGATTCTTATTTAAAAACGTCTATAAAATAGGTACGTTAATGTTACCTTATATACTTTTACATTTAACTATTCATTTCGATTATGTACCTATAATTTAACATTAGGAAACCTAATGCGTCATTAATGCTTTTGGTGCTCACTGCAGAACGGTTAAGCGTGTAAAGATTTTAAAAAGGTCTACAGCCAATATTGATTTCCGGATTCCTCGTATCTAAAAATAGTTAACTAATTATTTGATTTGCTTATTTTTTTTTTGTTTAAAACTGTTAAAATATTTCAGGCACATACCATAACGTAGGCGTAATAATTTCATATGTATGGAAATAAACTGCATATATTTTATTTTAATTAACAGTTTGGTGTCCACAAAGTTAAATATATTACTCGCTTAATACGTATTACGTAAATCACTGTCCATTTATCATAATCATAATTTTATTCAAAGCGCGTGTTCCGAAACAATATGCAAATATCTCCCGTTTACACTTGTTAAACATGTAATAAATAACTTTCTAAAGTGTATTCTGCTAATAGTTTTTTATTTGTAGAAAATAATCACGAAATAGTATAAGAATGTTCGGCAGGCATTTATTAATCTATGTTACACCTAGCTTTGAAGTTCATTTGCGAAAAGCTCACATTTAATTATCGACAGGAATCCGTTTACGAAGCTTCACTAATTTTATTGTCGGTAGAGGTCTAACTGATTTGATAATAATTAGAACGATAACTACTATGAAAGATTTTTATAACAACGCGGTGATTTTGAGAAATAAAAAGATTTTGTAAAAAACTTGATACTTCGGTGTCCAGGAAGTCGTGGCTAATCTTCCAGAAACGTATAAACCACGTCAAAATAATTCCTACCTCAAAGTTAAAAAATAATTGTTTCAAGAACCTAACATTTTTATTTTTCGTTGGAATATAATAATTTTTGGTGTACCTACGTAATAAATGAAGGTCTTTTAAATTGTGTAATAGGTTTTTTGATATCACCTCAGATGAGCCAGGGGTACACTACCTCTGACTTTTCTCACCTCAAAACTTTTTACAAGTTTAAGCTATTAAATTTTTAATAATAAAATGAAAATCCCTTTCGGGGTTTTAGTTATAGATCAGCATAAAATAGTCGATAAAATAAAACGGCCGCGATGAACTGGCGGCACTGAATTGTCCTAGACGACCTAGACCGATTAAATGTTACCATTCAACTAACAAATAATAAACTTAACAATTTAAGCGCATACAAACACAGATTAATTATTTGTCCAGAAATTTTTTTAAGTGATATTTAAAAAAAATAATAATGTACATTTTCGTAAAATAATAGTGCACTGGCCTCTCGCCTGATGGGTCCTGAATTCGAATCCCAGTATGGTTGGTGAAATATCCCCCTGGTAGGCGTGGACGTCCGTAATGGATGAGCTAATGACCGCTGCAATTGGATAAAAGTTTAAAAAGAACAGTATTTTTATGTTTAAAACATTAATCACGTACCAACTTAAACGATTTATATCTATACACTAATCTAAAGTCACCTCATCTACACTAACATAACCTTTTAATTGCACCTAATAATAAGATAATCGGCGATGAAATGGCTACGATCATCTGGTGGCGATGAATGACGTTGTCCTTTGTCAGAAAAGGCGATAAGAGAAAAGATGGTTAGTCCTACTTTTTCTAGGGGAATTTTTGGGATGTATTACTTTAAATTAGTGCCGTCAGAAACATTACATTATCTATTTTTATTATTCATTATCTATTATTTGTAGAACGATAAATATTAACATCAACAAAATAAAATAAATGTGTTATTTGGATGAGATGAAACGATTTTATAAACTCACGAAAGTTTGCATTGCTAGAAATCGTCAAGACTGTCAACTAGCTTAAAATGTTCGTTAGAAAAAAGCTAATAAAGAGATCGATTTTGTTGAAACAATTTTTAATCAAATTTTAATTTTTTGAAATGTTTAACATTGTGTTCTTCTAATCCATTTCATTATTTTGTTTGTTGTATTCTATAGATTTGTCGTATTTATAAAATATAATTGTTTGAAAATAGATACGTATAATTGAAACGGTAGTCGACCGCAGATATAATAGCCGCATTTTACACGTAGTAGGTATGTATTTTACCGCACCTACCAGAAAAGCGTTGAATTATCATAATTACCTACTATTACCGATACCAAAATAAGCTGTTCGGATAATCGACAGTATTCACTTGAAGTTGACGGAAATCCATCATTTAAAATGCAAGTTTCCTAAATAGGAAGGTACGAAATATTGAACACCGAAATTACGAACAGTATGTAGGTACACTTTTCTTTGTTTTACGTTACGTGCTAAATTTCAAAAAGGTTAAGTAGCAATTTGTTTTTGTATTTTTATTACAGCGGATAATTTACTGGACCGTCGCGAATTTCTAAAAGTGGGCACATTATTTTAATGATTAAAGTTCACAGGAATAAATTAATCATAAAACGAAATGTAATCGATTTAATGAATCGTAGGTACGATGACCTATTTTGTTGCTTAAAACGAAAAAGAAAATTTATAATCGTCACTTATGCGTGTCCACGGATAGGCCTAACTATATGTATATACATACTTGTAAACCTTTTTATTTCTCGTTTTTAGAGAAAAGTAATTATTTATAAAAAGCTTTACTTAGTTTGAAAAGTCCTTAGCCGCAGTCAATGTCGATATAACATACAGGGTTGTTTATAAATAATTACACATAAAAATTGTTCAAGAGTAAAGTACCAATTATTTGAATACAAATGAAAAATGTTAGAGGAAAGAATTATTACTAATTTCAATAGAAGTTCAAATGCGAAATTTCAAAACTTTGTATCAAAATTTATATTTTGTCTACATTAAAATTAACGCAGCTATTCCTACCGAATTAAAGAAAGCGCATATTTATTGAATAACAGAAACAAAAATATGTACGAACAAAAACATGAATATCTAATATTACTTTGCATGATGCCCTCCCACCTCTACACGTTTTTTAATTCTTTTTCTAAATTCTTCGTAAACTAATTCAATTGCGGGTCCAATTTATGTTGACTGTTGATTATGTATTTTTTTTTGTTTTAAAAGGTCTACATTATCATTAAAATTATTCACGTAAACCATTTGCTTCGACTATTCCCATAAATAAAAATCAATATCAGATTTTACCAGGAATTACCTACATATGTATTACATACGTGGTTTCCAGGAGGCATTTGCTTGTAAACCTTTTTATTTCTCGTTTTTAGAGAAAAAGTAATTATTTATAAAAAGCTTTACTTAGTTTGAATCTACAGAATTCATTAGTTGTAATCTACAACTCAAAATGTGCGTTCCTATTAAATTTATTTTTGCCGTTTACGATGTTTCACCAAAACGCCATCGAATTATTTGGTTTTTTAGTTTTAAAGTACTTATTTAAATAATATTGTTTAATATTTCAATTTATATTTTTCCATAACTATAATTAATATAAAATACAGGGTGTTTGGTCGTAAAACTGAAAAACTTCTACGCCTCAAAAGCAACGAAAAAATCCCTTACTATTCATGTCCGATTCTCAACCGTTACGGAGATATCTCACATTTTCTGGTTTTTCATAATATCACGATTGTTTTAGCATAAAAACGAACCTAGCGTCCAACTAATAATCTGAAGACACCGTTGGAAAAAGCACGAAATTTTCTATGAGACTACATGTTTTTCGTTGATCAAATGTCGATTTCAACGAGGTTTTTACTTCACTTAAAGTTTAAAAGTTAAGTTTTTTTAAAAAATTCATGTTTAATTTGAAGGCTGAGAGGTAGCAAACCTCAGAAAAACTTATAAATTTAATAAGCTTTCCGATAGAATCCTCACATTTGAGATTATCCGGTTTTATTGTAGAGAAATTGCTGTTAGAAGCTTGGAAAACGTGTGTTAAGTATGCATAGATGCATAAAACGTAACCAGTAATATGCAAGTATGCCGGTTGAGCATTATTAAACTCTGTGGGTGTTCTACATGTAATATCATTCATCAGCAATATGTCACCAATGATATTTATATCGCCGAAGCATTATCGGTTTGAAATATAGCAATCGTTCGTATTAACATAAATGCTCGATACATAAATTAATAGTCCAATTAGTAATGCAATTACAACGCAGCAGTATAGCTCACACTTTATCAAATTGTGCCATTAGAGAAGAGAAATGCCTACTTCGGACGCATCAACCGATCTCGATAGCTTATAAATAAATTGTATCAAAACGAAGTCAAGCACATAATTGCGTTGTAGTCGTAAAATTTCCTTTGAATTACTTTATTCAGTTTATTGCAGAATACGTTATTACAATAACTATACTTTTACATGCGATATAGTATATCAAACATATAATCAGTTCGTAAACTATATACATAAATTAATACAACAAACAAATCTTATTCTGATGTTTAATTCTACGCTTCGCAAATTTTGAACTAGTATTTTTGCTGAATTATTAATTATCTGTGTCAACTTTTAGGCAGTTCTATAACGTGATCAAGATAACTAAATTGAAATATTGTTACTGTTTGACCCACGAATGTTAAGTCCATCTATTAGATTGAAAAAATCGATATGAAATGTTTTAGGTCCGCCCCAACACTGTAGCTTGATAACTTTGTGTTCTTTATTTGTATTATACCTATCGTACGTTTGACCTATTACCGTGCAGAAATAAATTCACATTAGATAAGTTTAGCATATAATAAGTACAATGGAAAATTGCGACATAGTCCGATCGATTTCCTACAAAATCAGAAAACCCCAGCTGATAACAATTTTATTATAGTAATAAGGGCAAATTCCGTATATCGTTTACATTTAAAAATTGACGTAATAAAGGGTAATCGACAAATTACACGTCTATTACATTATTAGATCAAATTAACTTCTTTGTGAAACACCGTTGAATACATAACATCATCGAGATTATTGGAAAATAATTTGTCACGTTCAGTTTATAAATCGTCCCAAGTATAATCTTTGGACTAAATCTTTCTTACATGTCAAGTTTATAGTTTCAATGAGCATATATAACTGCTAATTTATTGTACGTCGTTCTGATTCTTTGATTACCATTATCAATATTCGCCGCGAATCGACATATTACTGAAATATCTGTAATTTTATTCCCGTTACTTAAAAACAGATATTTTAGCAAAATACCTACTTCGTTAAAAATATCGATGAATGTCTACTTTCGAAAAAAAACCACTCTACATCAATATACATCAATGATTGTAAACCACGTGACCAGTATTTTTTTAACAGACTAGGGAATTTAAGATTTAGTGTTGCCACTTACAATTAATATCATCAAACCAGCAATTGACAACTTTAAATTGAATTATTGCATTAGACGTATTGTATCAGTATTGTAGAATTTTCTTATGAGAAATCGAAGTCTCCTTGTGTCATAAAACTGGTTTAAGCCACTTACGTCATAGTCTGGCTGGGCGAACCCTGCTGCATATTAAAATGCAGGCACCCCAATGTTTTGTAATGATATAAAAACATTGGTGCAAAAGTCAAGCAGACTGTGAAAACTCCAATCAGAACGTTTATTTTTTAGCGCCAACGTTAAAAATTTTTTAATCGTATTTCGAGTTACATTTTTTACTCGGCATGTATTATTGCTTTTATCACAAATTCGTCGCAGATACTGAACCGCAGATGCTATATCGAATTTTAGGGTCAAAAATCCTCTGGTAAGATTCAATACAACACCGCGATAGTTGGATACGACTCAGAACACATTTCGAACGTTTTTTTAATATTTACCTCTTTCGGTAAATAGATTTCTTTTACTATCTCTCATACTATAATGGCTTTTAATTGACACTCCTTTTGAATGACTCGATCGTGACTTATTGTTAGACCCTTTTGGTTGTGTCCTAGTAAACTAAAAGATGAAATTTAGGACCTGTGCCCTTCATACGGATTTCTCGAGAGATTAATTTTCCTCTTCGACCTGTATTCATTTTGAACACGAGATACGATTAACACAAATAGATGTGTTACAAACTTTAATCTGCAGATTAAAATTTATTTGAAAACAATAGGAACGAGGGAGATAATATCGTACTTAAGGAGGAAACGTAACGCAATAAAACAAACTTGATTAAAAGTACATTAACAAACAAGAATTTTGAGATGGAATTTCGATGTACCCAAGAACCGTTTATTTAATTAATATAATCTTGATGAAAGGTCAATATGAAAGATGCATATCTGTGTTATAAATGTACACATGCACAGCAAACAATGGCTAATGATATTTAATAAGTAAATGAGGCTGTACATCAATACTTTATAATTGACCTTCTTTCCCATCAAGTAAGTTAACACAATGTTATCTGTTGCACGGCGTTTCGTTTAAAAAAATTGCATGATCGGTATCTGCAACCTTGTAACATTTGCTTTTCCTATTATGATACAACAGTTTTACGTATAAACTGACTCATTCGTATGTTAATACTTCTCAATCTATTATTAATTATTAATAGCGCACTAAAAGTTGTATCTCAACATAAAAAACGGCGGGTGCTCTATACGTTTTATGTTTAAACATATTCGTCCTTAGTTAAATTTCTTTTAGTACCTAGTAGGTATATGGTTCTTTCTTTCCTTTTTTTTAAATTAGAGCTCATGTAGTGTAATCTATGGTTATAACACTAAAAACATGATCTACCAAACATTATAAATTCAGTTTGCCGTCAAATAATTTTTGAATATCACATTTTAATTAGAAAACCTAATGTCAAAATTAATTTATATTCTTCGCGCAAATCTTTATTTAATTTTACAAATTTCGAATTTATAGGTAGGTATATCCAGTTTACATTATTTAACGTTTTTATTATCGGTAAGCCAGTTTTACCTAATACCGAAATGGCGTTTCTAATAAGTAAGTAAGTGTACAATAAATTTTATGGTAGCAATGATTATAAATATAATTACGTAGATACATATATAATATAATTATTTTAAATGAGTAGGAAAATAAAGGAACAATAATTTTATGAGATATTAAATATATCTATTATTTAGCCATTCATTAATAATTCAAATTGATAGTTGGTATTTTAAATGTAAGCTACCGGCGATAAACCTTTAAACGTTAACATGCTGTAATACCTACAGACGATGTGTTTTAACGCTTTAAAATTACGTTAGTGCTCTTAATTAATGTAGATAATTTGAAAATCAATTTATTCTTTCTGATTGGTTAATAACGATAATACTGTAAACTATAAGATTTTATATCGGCTTCTGCTTACACTGTTATAAACGAAATTGGAACCAATAACGTTCGTCGCGAATTAAACAGTTCGAACTATATTTGCAGACCGAGGTAAGTAAGGAAAAGATAACGCGCGGGGATAGATGGTGAAGGCACTAGATTTGGGACTTTTCTCGCGTACGGGCGTAAATTAGGTGGTCGTTTAAAATCAGTAGCTAAAGGTGCTCTAGTGAGGTTAATTTTATCACGTTCACCTGACTTAAGCAGAGTTCACATTAGCGTAGACTCACGGCTGAAATCAAGCGCAAGCGCGTCGCAAGGTATTCATCGATTTTATTATACATACGACAGAGCTAATGTAAACGTCGCTTAAGGCCCGGTACACACGGGCGTGAAAGTACGCGGCGGTTACGCGACTGCGTTTTACCGCGGTTCGAAAATACTATATTTCTTATGAGTTTCGGCGTGCACGCGACTTCAAAAATTAGCAACGCGCGACATCATCGCTGACCGGCGGCGTTTCACTAACGCAACGTGCAGTTATCGCGTAACTCACACGAGTTTACGCCGTGTGTGAAGTGTTTGTAAAACTGCAGTAGCGTAATCGCTGCTTTATATTAGGCCCGTGTACACCGGGTCTTACGCCTCCGTCTGTGCGCGGGAAAAATCCCAAATCTAGCTCCTGCATGGTCTTTTTTCCCGCGTCATTTCCACCTCACTTAAGTAATTATTATTGTAATTGTGATTTGTAAGCAATTAATGTCACGCATTAATTTTTATAATCTACGGAATTATTTAGTAAAGAGGAAGCAATTAGAGGAATACGTATATTGGTTTTTATATTAAATGATGACACGTGAGCACAAGCACATGTCCGGATAATTGACTGACATTACTTGCGTGTACTATCATATACGCCTGTTCTTATTGATATTATTAATGAACTGACATTTCATTTCAAATTTCAAGTGAGGCCGATTTCCCTCGAATGCATTAGGTGAATGATATTACTATTATGAATATTAATGAGTACTCAGAGGTCAAGTTTTATACGACAGAAAAGTTCAGCATATTCTATTTATCTACTGAATAATTATTAGTAGCTGTTAGTTAAATAAGCGGAGCTATTACCACTTTTCATAGTCTTGATTATCTAATTAAAGACCTTCGCTTATAAATAGAATAAGAAAAAATACAAAACAAAGTATTACAGTACTTTAATATTGACAAAAAACGTAAAAATCATAATAAGTATGTATCTACTTATCTAAATAAATTTTATTTGTTTATAGTTTCTTTTTCTTCGCCATATAGTATATAAATTGGTTTCTCCTACAAAAATTCTTGCTAAATTACCTTCAACAAAGCTAATTGTAAGCTCGTAAATTTTAAAAGTACCTGCATTAATCTTTTTCAATAACAAAAGAAGATAAAAGCGAGGATATACTACTTAAAAATTAAAATTAGGTTTTATCGCTTACTCTCATAAATAATTACGATTTAACATCTAGGTGACAATTTATTTGTAGGTATTTGTGTTTATGTATTATATGGTGATATGTATGATAATGTGGTGTATAATTTATAAGGAATTTTTAAAGAACCATATTTAGTAGAATCCAGAGAAATGCTAGGAGAACTACATCAAAGAACGAAGAGACTGAGGTTGTTAAGAAATGCACCTACCTTGGACATGGAATCCGGATCGGCAGGGACAATCAGACATGTGAGCTCTCCAGACGAAGAGCTTTAGGGTGGACAGCTTATAGAAAACTCATGGATATATTCAAAATCAACATTCCTATAAGCCAGAAACGGAAAGCCTTCAAGCAATGTTTTAACATATGGAGCTGAAACACTAACACTTACAAAAACATCTGTTAAGAAGCTGCAAATAACACAACGCAAAACGAAGAGGTCCATGCTGAGGTCGACACCAAGAAACCTAATCCGAAATGAAGAAATAAAGAAAACAACGGGTGTAAAGGTTGTTGTAAATAACGAAAGAAGTACATAAAGAAGTAAAAATAGAAGTGGACCGGTCATGTGGCCAGACTAAAGAAGAACAACTGAACGAGGAGAACCAATAAACGTAATCAAAGAAGACCACCAACCCGATGGACAGATGACCTCAAAATAATCACAACCAACTGGATCACAACAGCCCAGGATAGAGAAAACTCGAAACGTCTTGAAGAGGCGTTCCGCAATGAACAGAAGCGGGCTGATTCGATCACGACGATAACGATGATTTACTAGAATAGATCATGGGCATTTTGTGAATTAAATATTTAAACAGCTACGCAAAGTACTTATTTATTTATAACGAAATTATGGTGGAGGCGGTCAATGCCTAATTTCGTCGGTTTTATATTAAAAATACAATAAAAATGTATTCTATTGTAAATCGATAGAAAAAATCGTTTCTGAGAAAAAATAGTTTGAAACTTTTTATTTGAAAAAGTTCTGTATATTTTCAAAACAGTATATTTTAAGGTACCGTGAAAGAGGGCGACTTTGCACAACGATTTTGGTATGAAAAAAATTTTTATTTAACTAATTTCTTTGAAACTTTAAGTATTTTATGATTCATTGAAATAAACAATGTTTTAAAAATATGTATCAATACAGTATACGATCATGATCAGTACATGATGGGTGATCACCGGTGAACGCCACAGGCCGTTATCGCATAATTAGATATCTTTAAAAATATAATATACGGTAGACTCTCGCTAATTCGGCCTTGCACTAATCCGGCGTTTTCGGGCGAGCTCCCTGCGAACCCGAGGGCGGAAAAAACAATATAGTTTCGTTGCCTCTTTAGTCGCCCGTCGAGTTCATATTTGAGTTCAGTTTGTTTTCTTGCTTTTTTTGTCGTTTTTAATAAAAATATACTAGTTTACGGTATTTAAATTTGTTTTTTTTTAAATAATTTTTCAGTAATCCGGCGATTTCGGTAATCCGGCACTACTTGGTCTGATATGTGCCGGATTAGCGAGAGTGTACTGTATAAATAACTATAATATTTAAAATATAATGAATAATTCCCAATACATTAAAAAATGTATCAATATGTCAATATGTATTATAGGTACAGTCATGGACATAATTGATGTCGTCGGCAACGTGCTTTATAGGCGTATTTTATATGTTTATATGTGTCTATATATTATGTGATATACCCCGTGTACAGGGCATATCAACTACCTTGTATCACGTTATATGGGCAATAGAACTCATTGATGCGAACAATTATTTTTAGTGAAATTTTTGGATACAATGCTTCGTATCGAAATTATCGATATTGTTTTGTTTTTTAAATTTACTAAAAAAAGTTGTTCATATTAATAAATTCTATCGCCCATATATCGTTGGTTCAAGGTACTAGATACACCCTGTATATCATTATAAGCACGCATAATATTTATGCTGCGTTCAGGAATTAATTTGTTTAATTTATTATTATTTATTAATCGTATTGACCATGATTTTCCATATTGTTTACGTACCTATACTTATTCGATTTAAAATTTAAACTAACATTACTTCTGTTTAGACCAGGAACTGAAAACAACTTTATAACTATAGTGACAATAGTGGCTTATGACCGATTTTAGAAATTATCTCAAATCATCGGATTGCTCACCTGCATCTAATAACAAACAAGTTATTAAGGAATTCCGTTATTTTTCTTATAATACATTATATTACATAAATATCACAACAGTTTACATTTTCTATCGATAATAAATATAAAAAATCTTAACGACGTCGACTTTAATGCGTGCTTCGTCAAAATTAGCGATTACACTATTCAGTTAAATTTCCGAATCGAATTATTTGACTTTTCGTTTATGGCTCATCAAATACTTGAAATATTAGAATTTGTCGGCGTCCATTGTTACTATTTTATATCTACACGTATCGATATTGCGCGGACATTGTTCGGTTATTTCTTTCAACTTCGAATCAATACGTCCGTCCGTAATGTTAAAAAGATTATAAAAAATTAACGCTATCTCTACATATGGTGCTGTTCTATTCATCGAATGAAAAAAGATTTATATGTAAACGGAGGTATTCATTTTGGTTAGTTGAACATTTGATGGACGGTTTTAGCAAAACACGTACCGGCTTCTAAAATATGTATAAATTATGCTTACATAAAAGCTTTTCAGGCTTCGTGAGTGACTTATTGGTCAATACGAGGGATTCAAATTAGAACAAGAGTTCTAGTTAGCATACGCCACGTCTCTATGTAGCCTTCTTCGAAATTGAACGTATTTGTAATCATAATTCACTGATAAAATAAATCACCGTAATGACTTAATTAATTATAACGAGGAAAACCTTTGGACGGAAAGAAATATGTTTCAAAATTTTGACGTGATGTATGGGATTAATTTAAAAAACCTATTCACGTGGCTTTTGTAATAACCGCAATAAATGCTCTCATTAGGAATTCTTTAAATTTTCGAATTGGACGTTGATGACTGAAATTTATTGCCGAAGAACACGCCAACTTTGTTATAAATTTGTTGGGCGTCTTTCCGTGAAAAATTTTTGAACAATAATTAACTCGATATTATGCATGCGCCGGCATTCTTTAAATTAATATGATTATGTCCCTCTAAAACAGTTGTACGCTGTATCAAATACTAATAAATAAAGATGAGATAGTATCGGCAAATGTGACCCATAAAATTCTTTTCATATTTTCAACTGCTTGGCACCCCGCGGAGTTTTGTGACACGTGCTTTATGACAACGGTATATTCTAACTAATAAACTTTGATACTAATGACCGATCGCGAACATTTATAATGAAAATATCGATAATGGACAAACCCGGATCCAAGTCGGATATTTAAGTGTTATTAAATCATATTTAACTATTTATGTAGCAATGAATATGCAATAAAATTGAATTAAAAAATATACGAGTGATCCTCCGAGTACCATTTAAAGTGTTCTGTTAGACGAGCATTTACCGCATGTTAAAAATAAAAGAATTCCTGTTCGGATAGTGTTATGGACACGTCTAACTAGATCTAGCAGTTAACGTCCTGTGGGGTCTGACAAAAAATGATAGCCGGTAAGACCCTTGCTATACGCAGTTCGTGATACAGAAAATGTGGAATCAATTTACATATTAATGTAAATCTTGAGCATGCACTGTAACTGCTTAATTGAACATGAAAGCTCGGGGAAAATAATCCGCAATTTATTAATTAGCTTATAAGTATTCGTGAAATATTAACGATCGTGACTTCGGGATTTTCGCAATGCGTTTTACATGACATCGGTTGTAACGCTGCAGTTAATATTTGCAGTATAATAAGATTTTATCGAGTACAAATATCTAAGAATATATACGAGCTAGTGGGTGTCAGGTGCTTCATGAAGGTTCACAGACCCGTTTTATGTACGCACGAGACTTTTGTATTACAATTTTATTACAATATTGCAACGATCGATGAGATTTGCAAATGACTAATTAAAACTTAAAAAATAATAACGTGTATTCGAAAATCTATTGCGCAATAATTTCCAGTTGAAAACTACATTATGTGGGATGGGACGATTCGTCGCGGCCGTTTGTACGCTGCCGTTTCATCGTCGGCCGTTTTAACGCCGACCATTCCATCGTCAATGAAAAAATAGAGAACGTTCACGATGCTAACAATAAGCTCTAATTTTAAAATATGAATTTAAGAAACGTATAACTAGAGACACGTAAGTATTATATTTTCTCAAAAAAGGTAAAATGATAAAAATAATTTTCTCATAAAAATGATAATTATATGAGGCAAGTTTAGGTTAGTGTAGATGAGGCCAGTTTAGGTTAATGTAATGTTTAAGTTAGGTTTGGTGTGGATTAAAAGACGAAGTGGATTATACAAAATTGGCAGAGTGTGCCTATTTCATGAAATACGCAAAATGTTGTCGGTTACGTGAAATGGGCAATTTCACAAATTCGGCGTATCATATATTATACCTATAAGTATAGTTAAAGTTTTAAAACTGACAAAATCCACACTTTTGTTTATTTGTTAAGTCGTAATAAATGCAGTTGGCGATGAAACTGCGGCATTGAAATGACTCGGCGATGAATCGTCATAGTCCCTGTCGAAGTTTTGACGGCATTCGCGTTTACGCTCGCGATCAAGTGAATTGTGAAACCGTCTTTATTGTACAACTTCGCGTTGAATTCATAAACGATACTTAAATATAACTCCGACTTATCTCATTTTATTTGAACTTTATATTAAAAAATTATGAATCAAATTCAGAGACGACATTCAAGGATAATCTATACCTTAAGTTTCGGCAAAACGTGTTAGTCCACAAAAAGCGAATTTTACAGGAGCGCACATTTTGGGTTGTGGTGTAGCTATAAGTAGACGCCTTTTACAGAAATACAAATCGTTTTTCTGGTGAAAAAAATCGAAATATTGTTACCAGATTTTAACAGTCTTTGCCTTAGATAGAAGGAAGATAGTCAGAATAACTCATTTTCGCAAAAAGTGACGGTTAAGACGTTCTGCCAAAATTGGGTGGTTATGTTATTATTGTTGCAGCATGTTTACTCGTTTTAAAATTCATAAATAAATACGTACCTACCTGTTAAAAGTAAAATAAGCTTTAAGCGGCTGCGATATTCGCGGTTTCACTTATTCGCTATTCAAAAAAGTGCGCGAAACAGTTGAGCGTCGGCTAAAATAGAAAAAAACTGTCGAAATGCGCTTATTTTATTATGCTCGAACCGACGAATGAACGAAATAATCACGTACTAATCATGTGCGTCACATGTCAGTCGGGAAAGCGTCAGCTCTAAAGCATATTTAAGGCGGTTAGAGGGTGCCGTGTAGAAGAAGTGAATGACTACATAGATGGTCATTGCGAAGTGTTTACTAAGTAGTAATCAGAAAATCTTGTCAAATCTTCTACAGACAAGTGAACAAGAATCGCCAGCGTGGACACTTGAAAATTTGCTGCAATATTTCGAACAGCTCAAATATTAACGGAACAGATAATGGACTATAGTCCAATGATGAAGCGCAGCATAAAAATTACTCGTACAATAACAGAAGCGTTAGAACCTTTACCGAGTATGTTTAAACTGAATTGAATAGACAAAAGCGACAGGTTCTGAGGCTCGCAAGCGGTTTGCTACGATCCGCGGTTTAGGATATCCGCGGGAGACGGTGGATCCAAACTCCCGCGAATGTGGAGGGCCTACTGTATATTCAAAATTTTCGATAAATAAAAGTTATACCTGCCTAAAAAGGTACCTTTGCTCACTCACGTGTACGCTAGAATTTTTTAAATATCTCGTCAAATGAGCGAATGGAGTGGCAGAAGACTTATTATTATAACTTTTTTATTAATTAACGAAATTCCACAAAAATTGCACTAAACTATTATATAAGGTTCTGCCTTTCATATACCTACATAAATATCCTTACTTTCAGTTTAATAATTTTTGAATAATTGACTTGTGAATTTAGGCGTTTTTAAAATACGAGTAAAAATCACGTTTTTTAAAATATACATTGCTTTAGTAACTCAATACATTTTTGAAAAATTATGGAATTACTCATACTTATGTAGGAATAAAGTATCTTTGGCATACAGTTTGTTTGAGCGAAATCCGTTAGATATAAGCTTTCAAATTCGGCCGCCTGAACTTTTTATTTCTATAATAGGTATGTATAACAGTCGCACCTTACACGCCAGACTTTGATGTCTGTTCGATAGGCATCTATTTTACTTATAATTAGAAATTTAACAAAGTAGTAGTTAATTGTTAAAATTTGATATTTCAAAAATTTTGCTCGTCCTATTTATTTACCAGCACTGCGTGTAGTAAGTTTTCTGCAGGAACTCAATCGAAATCGTAAAACTGCGATACACCTGTCCTACGTAAACTACCTTGTATTTCAAATTGTAGAGGCAACAGGTCGTGGCACTCCAATAGTAACAAATTTTTAGCGCCTATCGTGGAAACATAAAGTGACCGTTGTGCACATATATTTGTGTCGCCAAAGTTAGCGGTTCGCTCAAGATCTTCGGTTCTTTCATCGTGCGTTATTAGCCGGAATAGTTGACAAATAACCCGGCTACGCGTGACCTACGACCTCTCAATCGGGCTTGTTTACCGTGGCATCTAAATTGTACTGGTCATTGACACCTGTAACATCGAATTCTAAATTTCGATGGAATCGGTGATACGCTGCCCTCGTGTAGGCGATATTTATATTCTAACCAACAGTAGCCTATCTTTGTATATCTACGAAACTATGCGAGAAACTATAAAGAGATTATTAGATATTACCGGTTAAATTTAATAAACGCCGCAATGTTATTTTTACTTTGAAATATTTAATTACGTTTAGACGCGAGTAGGTTGGAGAGGATAAAATGTTATCCATATGGTTCAGTGAAAGCCCTATAAGAATATTTCGGAGCATAGCTGCGGGTCTCGTTTTTCTGCACCACATAACAGTTTATTCGCGCATAATTTTACATAATTAACAACGTCGGTGCTGTTATTTTACCGTCAATTTCAAGCTTATTAGATTCTTCTTTCACATGAGCCACAAATTGATTTACTTATCGAGCTCAGTTTCATAGCCTAAAGTGAGTTTCGGATGAATATTAACAGCTACGGTTATAAAAAAAAAATCGACAGATAAGGAATTGTAATTCCGATAATTATTAAAGTAAAACACACGGCCCAAATTTTCCACGCCATAAATTAAGGAACGGCTTTTTTAATAACACAATGCCGATACAATGTAGTCGCTTTATCGAATACAAACAAAAAGTCGCTTTTTGAAGGAGGTAGGTAGGTAGGTAGGTACCTAAAAGCTTATTAGATTAGCCCATCGATTTATGTGAACAGTCTTCTAACAACTTGTAAATATTTAAATGTGATAACATCAACGCAGTGAAAACTTCACCGCTTAATATTTAGAATTTCTGTATTCAATAAAATTCCAGCATTTATCTTTTTGGTGACACTATCTTACGCTATATTAAAATTATATTCCCTCGGAAGCTCGGATTCCTACGAAAACCAATCTCTCAAATCTAATTTCGACTTCGGTTAAGTATACGGATTTTAATAAGAATTCGATAAGATCAATTAAGTTATAATTTCACATAAATCTTTTCTAGGTATTATTTGAAAAAAAAATAACACATGTTTTCCTTGCAATAATTTTTAACTTACATTATCGACATCAGATCAATCGATAACTTATCAAAGCTCGGCCAGTTACATTTATTCAGTTTTATATGACATTTATTGCGGAATTTTATAAAAAAAATTAAATTATTGACGTATGTAAAATAAAATTGTTCTTGTACCAGTACGAGTAGAACAAAAGATTACGATCTTTCAAGTTTTAACGAATTTTCATAGAAAATAAAGCTATTGCAGACTGTCTGACGACGAGAACCAGAGGAGCCGCTTTGGATTTTCTTCAATCTCGACCCCTAGATCACTAAAATATATCATTCAATTTTTCAAATCTTATCGTTAAGATTGCGGTTGCGATTTTGATCGCAAAAAAATTGGACAGTGTATTGTTCTTATGAATACAAAAGACGAATTCGTTAACCAGTCAAATCGACGAACCCGTTTCAAAATGGCAGTCGAACAAAAACTTTAAACCGAGTTACCTCCGTTATTAATCATCGGATTGGTAATATGAAATATGTTTTAGAATTATCTTGAAATTATCTATCAAACATTTCTCTTTATAATTTTCGATAGACTGCACCGTTTTCGATATAATCGGGGAGAAATGTTTTTAATTATTATAAAAATACTCTTAAGAATGGTTTCTAATAAATGTGATTTTCCAAACGATGTGTTTCAATCGAGAAAAATAAAAAATGAGTCTTGTAACATGAAAATTACATGGAGAGACTTGCGCGAGTACACGAATCTTAAAAAGTACATTATTTCACAAAAAATAAATCGAATTCCATGCATTGAAAAAGGGTAAATTGTACAATTAAGAAGGTAGGAATTTTTTGCACCTACTTAATTTCTAGACTATGTTTCATCTACCATTAAGAAAATTTTCGTAAACTACTGTTTCGTTTAAATTTTTAACTGTACTACTTCGTTACATTTTTGTTTCGACTATCTACTTTAGTGTAAGTATATTGTGATGAATCGACCACACCTGTTTTTGGTTTTCGTTTTGTTTTTTGTTGTTTAGCTATTACGTTGGGACGAAATGTAGTAGGCCTACGCCGAAAAAATCTGCACTTGTAAAAATAAAGTTATGACGTCATACGCAATATCGTAAGATTAATTATTCAACTGATAACTCCGTTTAACATCAATTCTTATATTTTTTCAAAAATCAAACAGTTTAAGCGTGAGAGGCTTGGTTCCATACTTTTAGCCCACCTTGTATAAGGTGCCCGGTCATCACTCATCCGAAAAAATTTAAAATCGGCTATAACGACAACTGGTTTTAACGACCGAATATTATATTTCTTTGGAAGTCGTTATAAACAATATCCAATGCATTTCTAACCTTATTACATATGTAACTTGATGCCCTTTACAAGATAAAACAGATAGGTTTAATTTTCTTTTGAACTTAGGTCGCTGTTCGTGATTCGCCCTTACTCATCCTTGCACTTGATGGATGCACGAATTGAAGCAGAAAGAAGACGAAAGACCCTATCGATTATATTATAGTTTTGTTTCCAAAATGTTTTTTTTTTAAATATAATTTAACGGTACTTTAGTACCTATCAGATATTATAAGCGATAAATTTCAAATTGCAGTTTTAACATGACAGGGCCACTGCTACGCTATTCGACAAATTACGGATGTCAACAGTTCTTAATTATATTCTGTGAAGTTACTTGAATAAAATAACTGATACTAATAGGTAAATTAGCAATAAAAATACGGGCGTTAGCACAAAATACATTGAGAAACGTTATCGAAAATGATCTTAAAACTCTTTCTAAGGCTGAAAATGGCGGTTATTTGTTCAAAACTATAGCCATAAATAATGTTTAAAAAATTTAAATTACCTAGTTGTTTAACTTTTTCCTTTTCTTCTTTTCACTTCAACAAGTAAGCTGTTGACCGGGCCCGTCTTTAATATAATTTTATTTTTCTTTGCCTGCCTACGTCGCACCACGCCGCGCCGAGTCTTTCTTATAAATTACACTTTAATTGTTTAGTAATTCTGTTGTTTTCCATTGTCCTAATATTCTGTTTTTACTTTATTTCATTATATTATATTCTGTTATTAATTGAGAATATGTTTTGGATAGTTCTTTTAGTTTCTTATCTGATCTCTAAGGGTAGAATTATAAGTTTAGATTGCATGTTTGGGCACTTGTTTGAAGTTGCTAGTTGACGAAAGAACTTAAGTTATCTGAAGTTCACATTAGCAGATTTTTATTTTCATAATTTTGTGCACGTTGGGGTCGTAATTTACGTTCCGCTTCTGCGTTATAAAAGTTTCCGTTTCAGTATGTCGAAAGCGTTATTATCGTTTTTTTTATTATTATTTTTAAATAATAATAAATTATCTTTAAGATAAATCTGCCTATCTACAAATGTATAAATCTAAAATAACCATGTTTGAATATTTTAAGTTACGGCAGTTTTAAACGTTACGCATTTAAAAATATCAGAATTCTTCAAAGCATTGCATTGGCCGTAAAACATATTAAACGATTATAAGGGATCTAATGCTGTGCCACTCGTCCATTGCCGCGGGCGCGCGCATTACTATTTTAGCCGCCTGTACATACAAAAAATATACCTAACTATAACGTTTAAAAGTCAGTAATCAGTGTGCTATTAATGGTTAAACACCTAAAGTACATAGTAATTAAAAATTTAAATGGTTTAAAACAACTTAAATTTAAGAAAAGGTTTTTAGAAATCATTTTATTAAAAAGTTTTTCTTAGAAACTCCTATAGTTTTTAATACCTATAATTTCTGGTGTACCTGCATATACATAAAGTATCGCAAAATGTAAATTATCTGTAGTTTGTAGTGCATTTTAAAAAACTTTTTATAAATTTACCATTCAATTATAACCAATTGTAATTTGATTTTGGTAAATGTGTTACAAAAAAGAAATAATTAGGTATCTATTAATTTTTTTTATCCGTAATGTACCTAAGTATTTTGTATACAAAATAATGTAAGAACTTATAGGTGCCTAAATATTATTTAGTTTCGCGTGTTTTAAAAATGAACATCATATTTTTACTCGACTTGTGTATAGGTACTTACGATTAGCATACATATAACTTATACGAAAGCACGAGTATGGCCCCTAATATTTATTAATATTAGCGAAGTAACATAATAGGTATTAAACCTATTATTCCTAAAAATTTAATAAAATTGCTCATGTTTCTTTCAAGAAGTTTGATATAAATTAATTATCCGATTAAAACATATAATTCTAAATAGGTACACAACCACCCCCACTGTTGAAGTTTAGTGTTTAAGGATCCCACGGTCATTTTAGATCTACTTTCAACAAGTTCTTGTAGGATGTCAAAGGTAGTTTTAATAGATTGCAGATACAATAAAAGAAAAGAATGGATTCAAGATGTACCAGAAGCAGCTGCCTCATTAACACCAACACATGAGGCTATCGAGAAAACACTTGACACTAATAGTGCCCGGTATAAAGTACTAGGCGTTGCCGAGTCGTTTTCAAACAATTAAACCAATAAAAAACGAAAATGTACTTGAGGTACTATAATCGACATTATGCATAATATACAGTGCAGTATTCCGTTAGCGCGGATTAAAAGCTAAAATAGCTGCAAGAAATTTCTTCACGTAGCCACGATGAGATTTTGGTTTTACGACAATAATTGCGAACTTTGTTTTAAAAATAATTGCTTAAGGTTCGTTGCCCTAAAAGTAACGTGTATAAGAATTGGATAACTCATCGCGTTTATATTATATTCGCGTTTCGTACGAAGTTTAGTCTCCTAACTCGTACGAACAAATTTCCTCGAAACTATAGTACCATCGAACATTAAAATCCTTCAGATTGCATGTTACCGTTTCAATATAATAAATTACATGAACGATTCGCATCCAATCAACATTCAAAAATTATTTATTACATACATAGATATATATGGCTATCATGAAAATATCACTTATTGTCAGTAGACGAAATATATTATTTCGAGTCACTGCAATGATGAAATGCCGAAACCGCCAAAATTAATGAGATTAGTTTTCGATTTACCGTACATCAAAATTATCGTAAGGTACAAAATAACATAGTAATTGTGATAATTCTAGGTTTTTAAATTGAAATGTGAAAGATTGTTAGTTTAATACACATTCCAACTGTAAAATTATTTTCAATTTGTTATATTTGAAGCTATATTTCAAGCTAATTTTATTTGCGCCATTTCTTGCGAAAATTTCTAAATACTATAATATGAATCTATTAATTTATAGTTGCAAAAGTAGTGTCATCAAATTATTGTACCTAAAGGTTATTTAAATTTTATTGTTCGTGACGTCATGCACATTACCTATATTAAATATTTTTAATTTCTTAATGTTTGTTTTATTTCTATCTCATTCACGCCTTCAAATGTGCGAAATAGCGTATTAAACAAATATCAATCAAATCTATTTAGAAAATCGAAATATTAAATAAAATGTGTATGACGTCGCGAGCAATAAAATTCGAATGACTTTCATATTTAATTTTATAAGTACTTACGAAATTATGAACGTTTCTATGAGCATCGAAACGACGATTTTCGATGTTCCGAACCATGTTCAGATGCTCTGTGAACTCCTAAACTGCAATACAAGGCGTTCAAAGTTAAAACTTGATTTTGGTACATACGATGTGCACATCAAATTTCATTAAAATCGCAGACCACGAGAATTTGAAAATTGTCCCATCGAACCCATAAACGGTATGAAATTCTTTACAAGTTAGTAATAAATTATGAGCGATATCTCTTGAGAGGTCAGAAACGCAACATTCAACTTTTTTTCTTTAATAACATCATAGGCATTTTTTAATTATATTCTATGTTAGAGCTTTTTGCATCTATAATCGGCGATTAAAACAATATTTTTTGAACAATGCTGTTTTATAATTTAATTTTTTTAATTTTAATTAATTTTAAATATTTACAAAAATTGTTCAAAATTGTGTCCATTATTTGAGCAAATTTCTAGACGATACAGAAAATGTCTATTTGTGGCTATTAATGAGGTGTTTCTGGTAATGTTTGTAGATTCTGCTATTGCTTTTATCGCCGATTAGATCGAATTAGAAAAATCAGTTGGCAAACCTACACTTGCATTTTAAATCGTATTTTTATTTAAGTTTCATACGTAAAACCCTTTGTTTGATGTAAGACCGTTTACACGATTGAAAAGAAAATAAAAAATTCCATTAGAATAGTTAAAAAAAATACCTACGATTCTATTAAAGAAAAAAAGTTGAATGTTACATCTCTGGCCTCTACAAGAGAAATCGTTCATAATTTACCACTAATTTGTAAAGAATTTCATATCGTTGAATCAAATGAAATACGAGACACCCTGTATAAAAATTTTTGCTTTAGTAAACACCGTTTCTTCATAAACAAGAAACATGAAATTTAAATTTTATTTACCATTGATCTCCTCCTCAAAACGATTTCCTTTAATTGCATAATGTCCATTAATTTCTTATACAACGTTAAAAAAATTCCCGCAGCTATTATAAGAACATTTTTAGAGCATTTTCGGTATCGATTTTCTGAGGAATTTATAGCGTGCATTAGCACGTTAAAAACCGAAAGCTTAAAGCACTGTTAAAATTTAAAACTTTCCTAACATTCTACACTGTTATAAATGTAGCAATAAAATTAATTAAGTGATGTTCAAAAACTGTTCCGGACCGTAACTAAATGCGTTTAAAAGCGATATGCGACTATTATACGTAATAAAAATGGATTTTAAATAGTACTAATTAAAAATTTACAACAAGTTCATTAATTTTATATAATTTGTCGTGTTTCATTTTAATCGAGGCAACATTTCCGATCGTAATACCGTTATCGACGTTTAAAAAGATACAAGTGGAGCCTCTTTCTAAAAATAAGTACATACATACGTAAGTGTTTTATTAAGCGTCTCAAGAACTCTTATTTAGATTTTATTAAATAATCGTCAAGTATAAACCAATATTTTTATAAGGTTAACGTATGTTAGCATACGAAACCCTCATGTATCTGAATTGCAAGCTCCAAAAGATACAAAAATATTATAATTGGTTTTAATGTAAATTTAAGGATAACTTACAAACTTGAACTTTAAAAGGTAATCGATGGAACGTAATATAATGCACTGAAATCGATTAGTAAACAACGACTTCTTCGAATTTATTATTAATATGAATGCGCTAATGAATAAATATAGGTGTAATTTAATTGTTCTGGAATGTCGAACCGATTTTATTCTGATGACGTTTTGGTTTTTTCTTACCTGCGGTTGAAAGGTACGTAACCGCGTTTTATGTTATTATCTCTGTGAAACACGCCCAACGTGTTCTACAATCTACATACTGACATTCATTGCTAAATATAATACAAAAATAAATTCTTAAAAATGTGGAAACAGTTTCCTTTAACACTTCGTGCCAAACCTAAAAAATGTAGATACCCATTTATTGTTAAATTAAAGTGTATAGCTAAAAATACATGCATAAATGTAGGACAATTCTTAAATCTTTTTGTAATGTTTAACTTACTTCTATCTTGTCTTGGTTGGTTGTGGAAGGATAAAGAAATGTCTTGGTTTCACTAATGTGTATAGTAATTTATCAGAATTTTACTACTATAGGTTGTTTATTTTAAGTTTAAGGTAACGTCAAACACATTTTATTAAATGTTTTGATTTCCTGAAGACCTTACTGATATTTGTCCAATACATTAATTCGCGAAGTCGTAACTAAAAGTATATAAATTACGTCAATAAATCGAAAATGTTTAATAAAATGCGTATGACGTCATCCTAAACTTAAAATTTAGGATAAAAAATCTACAATCCATCCAACGAAATACGACATTTGTTTTATCATTTGAAAATCACTAGATAATGACATTTTACACAGCGTTGTCAAATTATTTTAAACGTTTGTGAACAAGAAATGTAACCTAATTTTAAAATTAAATTAAACCTAAAAATCAATTTTCGGTTTCGCAACGCAACTTCCTTGCTTAGCTGTTGCGCCTTCTGCAGCAGTTTTGACGGCTCTTTGTACTCGTGACACAGTACTCATGCTGATTTGTAAAGAGTTTAGGATCAGTATACGTCGTAATATAATACGAACGTCTTTTACACAGCGTAAAGGCAGTAACGGCTGGCCATTATCACGTTTACTCTTAAAAATACACTCCCAAATTCGCAATTAATTGCGTTGCATTTACACTGAACCTTAGCATTTTATTTTATTTACGTGCCGACCCTGTAATATATAACAAGAAATAATTCTTTCCACAACCAACCAAGAATGAAAGACTTTTGGGCCACTCGTTACGTCTATTAGTAGACATAATCTATTACTATTGTATTGTCTAACTAGCTATTTGTGTTACTTATGTAAGGCAAGAAAAGAATGTGCATTTTGTTTTTTTGCTCGTTATGGGCGTTTAATTCAAAAGACTCATTTAAAACGAAACAAACTTTATCTACGTTATTGATACGGTATAACGTCACGATGTTATTTGCTGCACGCGTTTAGTTTGTTTACATATAAAAATCAGTATTTATAATAAGTAGGTAATTATTTCGAACTCCACGAAAGTTACAACATTAGGAAGAACGTTAATACATTATGAGATACTACCTACTTATCAGTGATTTTTTTTAGAAAACGAAACTGTATGTATTTTGAAATAACTCGGGCGACATGCAATCTATTAGTTTATTATAAATAATCAGTTTTAATCAAAGCTTATGCGATTGCATAGAAGCTTGAAGTCGCATTACTAGTATTGAAGATCTTATCGTAAAAACTTATGGACGTGAAACGTTGTATTTCTGTAGTAAACATCTTTAACAGGTAAATATTATCATACTAAATTTTAATTAACACAAAAATTCATAACGATCTGCAGGTGCGCACTAATAGCGCTGTTTTATGTAGTTTTATTACAGCAATATTTGCTGGGGGTTACTTTAAATATTTAGACCGTATAAATTTAGATATTCGATTTGTGTTTCAAGAAGTTTTTGAATTTCAATTAGCTTTTAGCGAATTTTCGAAACGAAGGACGAGTCCGTTAACCAGCCAAATCGACCGACCCGTTTCGAAATGGCGGCCGTTCAAAAATTAAAAAAAAATTCTAATCTTCGTTATTAATCATTGTATCGGTAATATGAAATGTATTTTAGAATCAGCATAAAATACTCTACCGATCATGTATCTTTATAATTTTCGATAGAATGTACCGTTTTCTAGATAATCGAAAAAAAGTGATAATTTTTTTTCTGAATTCTTATAAATTTCTCTCGTAAATATTATTTTTCAAAAAAAAGTATTTATAAATTATAAATTTTTCTCGACACATTGATATTTAAATTTTAAGACACTAGAAAATATTTGAATAAACTAGATCACTATAATTTTTGCCACACACCTCATACTAGAGAAGTCGTTTTACAATTTAATTTGTTAGCTTCTTTAACAATTTGTATGTCTTTTTGTCTTAAATGCCAAATTCAAAATAAAATTAATAATAATAATATTACTAATAATTATTAATAATATTAATATTTCGAGTACTACAATTTTTTGTTTTCGTAGCAAGACAATTTCATCTCGCTGATTTTTACAAAACTTTCACGATCGAATATTTCGAAAACTATATTATTTTTATAAGAATTTTGATTTTTTATCGATTTTTGACCAAATTACACACTATCAAGTTAACAAAATAAATTTTAAGACACTCTGTATATTAATGTTGTAATTTATAATTAAAACCAATTTAGACTAAATACTATTCAATTTACAAATTTTTATTATTCTACATTTAGTTTACTTTGGCAAAGTTTAAAAAATTAGGTACCTACCTATATCTTTAAATGGTACGATAATGATTTACAGTTATCTGCATTAGCAAGTAATGGTCTTTAAATCTTATAAATCTTACATTAAGCATAACCGTCGAGTCTTCAAACAACATTAAGTTTCCGACGCTTCTCGTTCCATTAGACCGATAACTACAATACTGTCATTGGCCGTCTTTTTTTTACTGTAAACAATCAGTTTAAATTTGTTTTAGCTTAAAACAAACCGGATTTTAACTGCAAATGTTTGGTAATACCGAATTTAAAAATGAAGCTTTATTGCTTGTAATTTAGATTGCTATTTACAGCTGTTGAATATCAAATTACCATTTAGAATAGTGATAAAGTCATTATATTGATATTTAAATGGCTTAGTTAATTAAGATTTTAAGATGTGTCGTTTAGTATCATAATTAAGCGATCATTATTTAACCATTGTAATTTGTAATCGATTTATTTATTACGAGATATTTTATGAAATCGATATAGAAACAAATTATAAAATAAGTTTTCCTTATGAAGTTCGTCGGCACTTTATCATCAATATCTTTAATAAGTTAAATATTTACACAATTTTTAGTTTTAGTACTTTTTCAATTTAAATACATTTATATGTATTAGGTAAATCAATTTTTTAAGCTATACTCTATTTTTGATAAGCTCATTTAAAAGCTTTAAAAACATTGAATTTTTGTTATTTGTTTTAAAAATTGATATTTTGCTAAACAAGCAATTATTAAAGGCGTAGTACAATAATTGGGTTTGTTAAATTTAACCGCTAGTGGTGCTAGAATAACTTGTTATACATTTCATTGGTGCTAAGTTAGACCGACCATAAGAGCTCAAATCGAAGCGTTTATTATAAAGCGTGTATAGGATGGGGAAAAAGTATGAAAGCGAGTCTAAACTATTTGTTTGTTTTTTTAATAAAAAATGTATGTTAAATGGAACAAAAAAGGTGTATGTTTGGTTATCAGTTGTATGATTAATCTTATTATTTTGCGCATGACGTCATAACTTTCTTTTATAAATGGAAACTCCTATTATAAATGCTCCTATTAAATAGTACACAAATTGGTTTTTGATTAATAGCGATTATAAAATTCGTAAAATTCGTCCTCTACTCGTAAGTTTCCGGTTGTCGGTCGACGGCGCACCGTGAGGTTCGCAAACGGTTTACCGAAAGAAGGTAGATTTTAATTGTTCCTTTAGGTAAACAACATGCGGTAATATAAATGTGGTACACTTAGCGTTTATCATTGTAAATCGAACTTGCTTTGACACGTTGACAGTATGAAAGACTGTCACAATTTCGTAGTATTTAACATTGTGACGATTCCAAGGTACATAAGTACAATCACAAAAATTACGAATTATTTAAAATATTTCCTATACACGAGTTTATTTATTTAAAAAACTATTGAAATTTTCGTATAGCTGGTATCGTTGATTCTGAAGCGTATAACCTGAAAAGGTTGTTAATATCGATACGTCAAGAAAGATCAACTTACACAACTAAAAAACACGATTTTCTGCTCACAAAGTATTGTACCTATTACAACATCTATCATTATCTAATAATTTTTTATTTGCAACAATTACGACCAAATATTAACTGATATAATAATTATATTAAATTATTAAGTTGTTAAGTTATAATTTTTTGATGGCAATATGTGTTAGACTATTGTGAAATAGATAATTTGAAGGTGCTATTTATTGGAATAAAATATAGTAAAATAATAAATTGCATAATTGATGTGAGTCCCAAAATCGTTGCAGTACACCTCTCGAACTGGTAAATTAAAATCTAACCAATAGAATTACTTACAGAGTAGATTTTGTTAAAAAATCAACAATATATATGTTGTTATTATTTGGTTAGTCAAATTATAATTTTTAGCTTAACATAAATTATAAACCTATTTACCGTGCGTGAATTTCTATAAATTTTAAGTACAGATAAATTTGAAAGATGACCTATAATACACACCCTTCAAATACAAGGTCAGATTTATGCACTGTCATATAATGAATATTGTTTTAGCACATACATAGTCTTTCACACGGTCGAAGATGTAAGTGTAAATAGAGGTGAGGCATTTTGAGACGTCTGCACGAATTGTACTTGTGAAATGAACTGTCAAGAATTTCTTTACAAACACGCTCTAAAATCATATCCAAAAGTTGTACCTAAGATATCAGTTTGTGCATTCGTGTCAATTAAATATTGGCACATTACGACGTATTCTAACTAATCCAAACCATAAAACAAATCTTCCTATACAGAAATATTTGAGAATGCAATTTATTCCGTAAGGTTATTAAGTATTAATACGAAAAGAAAATAAATCGAAAATTTTGTTTTTTTTTATTTTTTGAAAAATATTTGTTTTCGAAAAATTAAAAAATATATATATCTATTTTTTGTGATATACGTTAGCACCACCTTTTAGAACTGTTAATTTAGTGCAAATCGTGTCCTAACTTTTTTTAAATATCTTTGATAGTTTGTGAGAGATATTGAGAAGAATAGCGTAGGATAGCTTTTCGTTTAAAGGGCGCTATACCCTGAACAACGGCGATTGGACCGTTACAAAAATATCAAATGTTCTTATCTCGAGGAATTCTACAAACCTACCGAGTTTCTGAATTTTCCAGTTGCCTGTGTTTCCTTGTAAGTGCGCTTGGGTGGTATTACAAATAAAATAAACTCAAATGTTATTCACAATACAATGGTTTTTTTCTCTCGGTATTAAACAGAATGTTTAGTTATAAATAGATTCAATTCTGGTAAAACTAAAAAGACGCAATGTTTTACCTAATAAAAAAAATTACGCTCGCACTTCAGATTAAATACTTATCTAAACATATTGGAGAGCGAACGCTTCAAAGTGCAGAGAAACATTTAAAAAAAATGATTTATTTTTATTTCGAATAGTTTCACTTCAATTTAACATTTTTCAATTTAAGAAAGAAAAATTAATACGAACACGAAAATTATTTTTCAATTATTGATTAGGGTCAGAGGTCGTTTGCGGTGTGCTAAGTGATAAGCGAAATTCACGACCTATAACGCACCATGCTATTTGTTGACTGAAAGTAGCCAATAAATTAAATTGTTAATTATATACCCTGACCGGTTCGGCGTTGGTTGTTGATGACGCCGATCTCGACTATAGCGCTTATCTTGTTAAAACGTCGATAACGGAATAGACAAGAGAAAGTCGGATATCAATAAAGTCTAACAAGAGATTAACAAGAAATAAATCAACGACCAAACCGTTTGATGGAAATATATATATATATATAAATTTTCGTGTGACTTCAACAAGATTGTTACAGAAAATTTTTAACTGATTCGAAATGCAAATATGAAAAACATTTCGCATTAAGATGTTATCACGAGAACGTTGTGTAATTTACAAACCTGCAATGAAATTACAACTTTTACAAAAAGCAAGTGCTAGATATTCACCCGCTTGAATAATAATTAAATATGTACAAGTAATATCAGGAGATAAATAATTTTAATAAAACAGGTTTCACGTGCTCAACTGATTATAAGATAAAACTACGTGTAGGTAATATAACACTCGAGTTTTTGCAGCTGATACAGAACTTTGTAATTTATTTAGATAAATTTTGGTGTTAATTAAAACTATTATTACGTAATTTATTTCGATATTTTACAGCAAAAATTTAAATTAACGAAATTTTGTCACTTTTACATTTACATTTTGTATTAAGCAACTAATGACATAAATGAAATACCTACTTAATGTAAAAACGGATAAAACAACGTAAAAATATTTTAGATTAATAAATTTAAACAGCACTACCGACAAACGGAGCTCTAGAATTTGTCCACTCATGAAATAAAATTTATAAATAAACCAATAGAATAATATTTGGCGTTTAAAAATTGCTTCAAAATAATATAAAAATATATACCATGATGTGTTTTAACCCTCATTTTACCGTGGAGTCACTGGAGACATGCGTTCAAGTTCCCACCGCACAAAAACCTACGTCATAACAGTACTAAAATTTTCTTAGTGAATTTAAGCGAAATATGCCAATATTGGGAAATATCCAACTGGTGGCAGCCAATTCGATTTTTGTTTTCATCACTTTTTATTAAATTAATTATTAGGGCTAGTAGTGAAGGAAACTTAGGTTTCTTTTTTGGGAACCGGTTCAAACCCCACAAATTTGAATGTTTTTTCTTGTAAAATGTGGAAAATTAAAAATACTAAAACCTTTATAGGTTAAAAATTGACGCGTTGAATGAGAAACTTCGCATAAATTCGGCAAGGTCGATTAAAAATATATATATATATATATATATATATATACCGTGTGTAACAAAATCATGGTACACCCCCTTAATTTTGTTATTTATTAAGATAAAATGTTGAAACTTGTTATATATCTAATGTCACTTTTTGACATAAAAATATGGTTTTTAGACTTCCGGTTTCGCCGGAATTGATATCAATTTACGATTTTTAAATAGAACGCCCTGTATATTATTAAATTTTTGGAATCTGCATAAGTTTCTGAATATAATTGCACCAAATAAGCGACATTTCAACTGTAAAAATACATTTAGCGCCTATTTTATTTTTCAAAACTAAAGTACCATATCCACCCCGGATTAATGTTAATCGACCAACAGAACGAAAATAAAATCACCCCAAAAACATGTAATTGTTTGACCTATCATCTGGTAAAGTTACCAACAATGGTTTTTGTATCAAAACTTAATTTTTTTTAAATAGTACGATAATGATACTATGGTACCAACAGGAAGTACATTCAATGACGAATCTACCCATGTGCCCACTTTGTCTGTGAAATTAATACAGCAAAATTTATAGGAGAAAATTTGAAGAAAATAAACGAGGCAGGTACCCATTTTTTTGACAGTTGAAATGTCACTTATGTGGTGAAATTATGCAGATTCCAAAAATGTAATAGTATGCAGGAAGTTCCATTTGAAAATCGAACATTGATGTCAGTTGGAAAAGTGGGAAAAACACAATTATCATTCAAAAAGTGACGTTTGATGAGTACATTAGATATATAACGTGTTTACAAATTGTATCTTAATAAATAACAAAATTAAGGTAGTGTACCATGATTCTGTTACACACGGTATATATATTTCATTAAAAAGATATATTTTTTCTTGTATATAATAAGATAATTTTTGCATTGTTTCAGAAGTCAGAAATTTCTCCATCCTCGAGGTATAGGTCAAAAAATCTTTGTAGTTCTCCCGGCGCTTGGGACCCTTCATGTTTTCTAGTTTCTATAGTAATTATTTTACCTTATTTTTATTAGATGTAAACAGGTATTTTTATATATTTCCGTTGCGATCGTATTATTACATGTCACTAACATTCCAGGAAACGAGTCAAAGTGATACACTTTCATTGAACACCAGCGCATGCGTCTATGTATAAAAGAAAATGAGGCATCGCATGATAATTGAAACTGAAAAATTTAACGATACAAAAAAACTCGACAAATGACAGTTTCAAAAATTTTGTTGAAAAAATAATGAAAATTAATATTTTTAATATCTACCTACATATCTATATTTCTAATATCAGATTATTTAGAAAATGTGTAAATCTATAATAAATTATTGTGTCTGTATCTTCAAATGTTTATAAAAATGACTAATCGTAAGATACCTAAAACCAAAACCCATCTATTTTTGTCCCAATTTCCTCGACGACAAGCACAATAAAATGCGATTTAAACGTGAAACGTTACACAACGAAGTTGTTTAAATTCAACATATCCAATTTACTAATGTAAGTCATGCATGGCTAGAACAAAATAATACAGTTATTTTAGTAAATTTATACTAGTTGGAACTTTACAAGGGATTGTATGTAGATGAGTCTTTACATATTTGTCAGGACAATTGGAGTTAACATTTTATTATAGTATACTTACGTTATACTTTATTGCTCCAGTAATGGTACAAGGAAATGAAGTAAAAAAGAAGGAACAATTTCAAACGACTAAAGTAGGTACAATTTAGAAGCAAAATTTCTAATTGTAAGTGTAACGTAAGATATGGCAGAATAATACATAAATTATAATTTCTCTTATATGCAATGTAGGAAAGTCATACTAGAAGCTGTTAAATAATAATATATAATGCAATTGTATTTCTTGCGAACATTCAACTCACTTGGAATTATGAATATTCTTTTGTAGCGTCAATCTTAAATGATAAAATTATCACTTTCTGTAATTTCCGTCAGTATAATTATTGCTCAAATCGTATTGTAACCATTGGGTATGTCTTATATGTATTAACATACACTTGCATCTTTTCTACAGAAAAAGTTAATGTACGATACCATTGAAAATTTTCCATCTAACATAGTTATATGAATTGACATAAGTTAGAATAGTTTTTACTACTTGAACCATACATTATTTTTAGTACCTAAGCTATTTTTTATTTAAATTGTAACAGTTTTCAACATCTATTTCTATACGACTTAATTTAAAATACCTACAGTGTTAGTCCAGTCGGTAAATCATTTTTAAGAAGCCATTGTGGAAATAAATGGTGACAAGTTGCACTAAATTTTATGCTATTTATTTTATTTGTAAGAAAAGACGCCAAAAATGAGTTTTTTACCAGAATCTCATTTGCAGTTTATTTTACGACAAAAATACTTATATAACAAAATAAACTAGGGAAAATTTCCTACAATTTATGTTCTTATCATTTTTCTGTAAACTCAATGGTTTCGGCGTGCCAGCGTAACAAAATTTACTCTACCAGGTAACTCTGACGTTAATTAATTAGCATAGAGAAATTACACTTTACCTCTCGGTACAAACACGAAATTTGTACATCGTTAGACCCATCTAAGATGCACATATTCAACCAGAGAGTGCAGAAAAATTCCTACGCGAACAAAAGTTATGAAGTCATAAAGTTGGCTATCATCACTTTACCGCTTGTTCGATTTTCGTTTTCTTTGAAATTCGAACTCGACAGACCGTACAAAATTAATAGGTACGTATTTTTAGAGGTTCAAATGAATAGAATAAATTTTATTAGTTTGCCCCTATTTATTTCCACCAAAAACTCTTGTCGGCTGGCCTATATCTATAAACTACTAATTAAATCATCAGATAATAATTATAATATAATCGGCTTAAAATTTGTGTAGATACAAATAGGTAGTCGAGTATAATCTGTGGGTCAAAACGTATTGTTCTTTCTGATCCGATTATGGTTATTCAAATTATCCGAAGGAGTTTAGAAATCGATCTACACAGTGGACTTATTTATTTATTCGAGATTATTGTGTAATTTATTTTACTATTATCTAAGACTATAGTTTTAAAAAAAATTCCTAAAAATAGTTGGCTTTTTATTTCGAAGTACATATCGTAAAATTTCTCAATACCGAACACTTACGGAACCGGAATTAAGAAGTAGGTATTTCGCTAATTTCTTACTATCCATTGTAGAGAATTTTTCACTAAAATATTGCTAAATATAATATATGTGTCCGTTATCGAAAAGTATTCTGACCCTTAAACTCTATCGAACAATACCCAAGAAGAGTGTCCGGCATTTGGAAAGTTCGTTAAGAGAAATTTTACTGTAGTTATATCGCTCTAATTAATACTCTCAAGTGATATTTTAACCGCAAAACCAAAATAATTTGTAAGTAGGTTAAGGATAACGTATGATAATAAATTTAATAATTATTAACGTTGCTAAATGTATATCTAATGGGTACCAGGCATTAGTATAATGGTCATTTCAGGAAAAGATCATGGAAAAATCTCATTTCGGCAAACTAAATCTTGTAAAATACCTAATTGTAAGCATTAGTGATTTTAAGCAATATTTGTAGTTCAATAGATAAGTACCTGAAATGATTTCTTTTTAACACCAAGAAATTTATTATAATATTTCTTAAAACGTGGACAAACAATAAGTAATTTGTTTGATAAACACGCCGTCTTTGTGTACAGTAGCTTTATTTATTGAAGCGACCCCGTTAAAATATTAAAATTAAAGTTGTTTTTTAGTCTCTTAATCGGTAGACGTTTATATTATACTTTCGGCTTAAATTGTGCCTATCTAATATTATCGAAGACCTACCTTTACAAATTTTGTTTCGTTGATTTCTAATCATTACTGAATTTTATTTAAGTACTTGGGAAAGTTTCTTGAAGCTGTTAATTTACATAAATAGCAAATTTCGATTTCAGACTTATCCAAAGCTGTGGCTGATATCTAACTAACAATAATGTGATTGACAAAACACACGTGGCGATTTAGTACGGTTTCAATATTAATTTGACAGACATATTTCTATAATTAAATGGAATATGGGCTATGGAAAATGTATTAACTTCCTCAACATTTTATTTTATAGAATCGATTAGGCTACCGAAGGTGACACGAATAAATAAAAAAAAAAGAAATAATTGTTCTTCATAATCTAAAACGTTGAAATTAAAAACAATTGTTATATAAGATTAGATAACACTATTAACAATAAATAATGATGGCAGTTAAAAAATATATATTTCAAACACATCACAATCTCTCTATCCAAACGCTTGTCCATTCTTTTTAAAATGTTGATATGCGTGGCGCGCTGAATCATCATCAAAGTCTAGTATTATATGTTGATACTCCATCTACCTGCAACCACACAACACGTTTTAACGTTTTAGTAGACCCGCTTGCGTTAATATTATGCTTGTCGTGTACATTGAATGAAGAAATTTAGCGTCCTATTTTACTTGGTAGAGAGTCCAGTTGTAGAGTACGAAATCACTTCTTGGTCACTTCAAAATCGCGTCCTTTACCCCACCATTCCTTAAAAGATAAATATTTCAAAAGACTCTATTTCACTTATCTTTAAAGATAGAGCTCTCGATTTAAAACCAAAACGTGAAAACTTTCATGTGGAATAAAATAGTTTATAACAATAATGACTGATTTGTCAATATTAAGCAAGATACTACGAAAAAAACGAACTTTAAAAATCAACCCGCCATAAACATTGGCAATTCTTTCTGAAACTAATAAGTTTACCGTCAAAATACTTCAAATAAAATGTATTCCCCATACTTTCAGCTTTAAAATTATATATATATATATATATATATATATATATATATATATTATATAGTTTGCATTATCTGAACGCTGTAAAAATCACCAAGAACGCGCGCGTGTAACGTATAAGTGAGCTGTATACGCGCATCGCGCAGATCGAAGAATATCAAAACAAATTGGTACCACTACCCCTTATAAACATTTCGCATCCAAATAAAAAATACAAAAACCCAAATATCAGTTTAAAATAATTTAAATAATCTCTATCTACTACCTTTATACCGCAGAATTATAAATTTACTCTATTTTTTTTAAAAGCTATTCGCGTGCCCTTAAGCATTGAAAATTTCCCCATTACAAACCATAAACCAGATAAAAGTTTAATCGCATTTTTATGCTACCGATAAAATACAAATCAACTAATAAAACATGTGCACCACCTGCTATCATAACTGTGGAACAAAGAAATTAATGTTTTTAAAATAAAAGCGTGAATCACTCGAATGCATTTATATGTAGAATTCTGGCAAAACCGTTTCAGATCTTTCGCGTTAATGGTACAGAGCGGTAGTGTTTGTTTCAGTAGTTCGAATTTTAAATTACGGCGTCGTATTATTCACGTGTGCGAAGAGGTTGCTATAGCTTATCCAAACCTATATGATATCACGTCAACAATACAAGGTTACTAGTTGATGACGTTTCACACAGTGCCGTCACCTCAAACCTCGTATTTTGACAGTTTTAATAAATTGTAGTCTTTCTTTACACCATCTAATGTGTGCGCAAGTAAATCATCTATAGAATATGTCACTTTCTAAACTTTAAACCGAATTACAAATAAACAATCTAGTAACTTTTTGTTGATGTGATATCATATAAGGTTTGGATAAGCTATATTTAAAATTACTATTATATTGATATTTTTTGGATAATAAGTTTGACATTTTGTTAAATTTATAATGCAGCATTCGACACAGCATACTTTTTAAAATACTTACCTAAAATTTTAAATCTATTCATACATAAATGTTTCTAGTAATAAATTGCCGGTGTCAATTTTTTTTATAAACCCTGAAATAATTTCAAAAGGGCTAATTTTAGAGAAACTGAACGATAGAACGAATTGCCTTGGAAATAAAAATCAATAATAACAATTAGGGTGTTCCATTTGATATAAGGAAGTTGATATCTATTTCGGTGCAACCGGAAGAAGCGTAAATCTACAATTATTTTAAATCTAAAGGGTGTAACCAATTACCGTCGCTTTTAAAATTTCAAATCGCAACTCTTATTACTTTCTTGTATTCTTCTAATCTAACCAAAACGCGACGTGACATACCCTGTATAGCTAAATTTAAAAAAAAAAACATGTTTTGTATCGAAATCAAATCGATAAATGAGTTTTGTACCGTCAAGTTTACACTCCACATTCGGCTATAGATACTGCACCCACTTGAGGGGTCAAATGCATAAACGAGTCAAGTCCGTTCAGTCAAAATGAGCCGGTTTATGCACAGGACGATTCCGAACTTATGTAAAACTAAACAAGAATATGCACATAACTCATTTTGTCCAAAAAAAAACGAACTTGGCCGGTCAATTACAACAGTTTTATCACTGAAAGAACATGCACGACGCTGCAACATCTTATAATAAATGCTAACATACATATGCATATATTGTTTTATGTACAACTGGACGATATAACAACGTTAAATTTGATAGTTCATCCTAAAAGTTGTAAATCGACATGGACACCAGAATTTATCTTAAGACAACTCTTATTACTTACATAAAAGACAGGACCACCCATTACGATCACACGTCAGTTATTTAAATCGTATTTTACTAATTTTATACTGGTAAAAAAAAAATTAGATACACTTATGTTTAGAGAGGATTATTTAATTAATTTTAGCATTAACCATCTTAAATCCGATAAATTTTAATATTCGATAAAAGAATTAAATTTGCATAATTACCTGCTGTACCGTAGCGGCAATATGATTTTCGTTCGCCGTAAATTGATTAGTTATTAATCTATATAGCCACAGAAAAAATTCACGCAACGTTAAAACCTTGAAGCCCGAAGCGGCGCAGCTCTCGTGACCTACATTATTAACGTAATAAATTAAAATCTCGGAACAGGTTAAACCAATTCGATGTTTTCTATACCCTGTACTTAAATTACCGCCACACATAATTGTTGTATCTATACCGTCTTATATTTTATTATCCGCGTTTATTTAATTATTATTTTTTTACGTAATACAGCAAGTGACACCGTTTTTCTTGATAGCGTTACTATCGATAGGTCATCGTCGATAAATCAAAAATTCTTATAAAAATCGTAAACGAACGGCACGCAACCATGCTCTTGTACCTAGTTTATTTGCTAGAATTGGTGGAATGCAGTGGAAGATGCGGCATGAGATTGCGATTACCCGCTTACTGCGATGCGAATTGCTGCACACTCGATACAATTCAGCGATATTTATTTCCTCGTGTTGTGGAACGGATTGGAAGTTGGAATTCAGGTTGTGTAAGACGCCGTTCTTGCCTTTTCAGCATCCTTCAATACGGTAGTGATAACTTTCATAACACATGATATGTGTATTGTGTACAAATACAACTCTATCGCAACCAGTGCCCTTAGGAACAAATTATTTATGGCCAAGCGGAACTTCAAAATAAAATTATTGAAAATGCTATTTGTATAATAGAAAGTATTGCATTTATTTACGAGCCCGTGTTATAAATCGTTTATGTACCTAATAGATTATTATTAAATAAAATACAGTAGGACCTCCATAATTCGAACCAATTGGAACCGGGGCGGGGGGGTAGTTCAAATTATAGATTCGTTCATTAAGACATCGTAATGCATAATGTTTTAATAATTAAAGAAAACTTAAAATTTTCGTAATATAAACGAAACATTATTACAAACAAATAGCCATGGATTCGCACACTTTGTTCTCTGAAATGTTTATTTTATAGCTAGTGTTTCTTTTTGTTTTCTATTTTTCGTGCATCTACATGTTGACCTATTTTATTTAAGGCGCGTTTAGTGAACGTTTGAATTATTGCGGCTCTACTGTATTTAAAGTTTTAATTTTAATTCTACAATTAATTAGTTCGATGTTTGATTATTTTGATTTTATTTTGTAGGTGTGTAGTTACTTTTTAATTTATGTTGAGAAACGAATATTATTTTTACTAATTTTAAAACATACAAGTATTATACGTCATTAATCTTCATCAATATAACAATAAATTAATTAAATTACCTGGTGTTAGTATGGTACGTCTATAACATAATTTTTAGGTGAATTATTAATTGGATTTATTAAAGAAGCATAATGTTTATCTATTTCAACTGTCAATTTTTTCTTCAACGATAATAATCACGGATGAATAATAAATCAATTTGTAACTTCAATTTTATTTATGCTATACGTACCTACATAAATGTAATTTTTTATGATACCTACAACGATTATTTCTTCACGAATATTTATTAATCGAATAACACTTTTATAGTATTTTCTTGTTATTGGGTGGGTACCTATTACACATATGTGAATAAGTTAAAATTAAACAAACGCATTTTTTAATTTCGACCAACTGTAAAAAGATAATTAGTTCATTTATATTAGACAAAAATTTCATCTTTATTAAGCTGTAGCTTTATAATATTTAATCAAGAAATATACCGGGTGTCCCAGACCACTCGGGTCACTCAATTATTTCGCAAACGCGACATTTTAGTGAAAAATGTTTCGAACAAAAGTTATAAGGTTTTAAATGGCGTAAGTGGTTTTAAATTGGTATTAGTACGATCTTGAACAGCGTTTTCAAGGTCACGTAAAGGTAATTTTCAATATTTTAAGTGAAACCCCCCATTCTTCTTTGCATATTCTTATAGTTTACCGCGAGAGCTTTTCGAAACATTATAATAAAATATTTTTTCATTAAATACGTTTCTAGTTTTTTTCTAATTTCGAGCACCGCTGGCATTAGTATTATTCAATGTGTACCGCGTGGAGGTATTTAATAAATGTATTTCATAAAAAAATACTTTGTTATAGTATTTGGAAAGCTCTCGCGATAAGCCATAATAACATACGATGAAAAATAGGGGGTTCCATTTAAAATATTAAAAATGGCTTTTACGTGACCTTGACAACGCGATACAAGGTCGTACTAATACATTTTTTTTTCTCTAAACGGTCGCGTTTATGAAATAATTGTGTGATCCGGGTGGTCTGGACATCAGAAATTTTGAAATAAAGGTAAGGAGGCACGTGATTATCCAATTACTCTGTCGCATTATTACTGAAACGCCCTGTATATGGATATCCTCAACTTCTTTGAACGTTTTAAATTTGAACAAACTGTAAATGCGGTTAAAAGAGTAAAAAATTGATAAATATTGAATGAATGACGAATATGGCAACACATCTGTTACTTTTTTAAGGTTGTTTAAGAAGCCTTTAAGCGTCTGAATTATAGTAAAGACCCCCACCCCACCCTTCCCCTGTAATGGCAATGATGCGATCCGAACATCCGCCTATATCTGTCTGAACAATACTGACGTCACATCTCCAAAATAGGATAAAGACGGTAGGGGTAATGAAATTATTCTCAATATTTCAATCATTGGTTTTTCGAAAGTATACTTATTAGAGAAGATATAAAATGAATTTTGTATTTTCACGGATCGTGTATAGACAAATTATATCGTCTGATTACAAGATAACTTTTTAATTATCAGAGAAAAGTCATTTTCAATAGATGTAAAAAAGTTTATTTCATTTATAGACAGGTAGGTACAGATTCCGCTGAATCGTATGGATTCCAGTTGTTTTTTAATATTTTAATCGTATTTTGCGACAGTTAGAAATTCAAAAAACTAAGTCGTCGTTGCTTCGGCGAATCCGCATTCTGAAGGTAGAATCTTGTATTACAACCGCTTCCTCGATGTGATTTTTTTAAATAAATTACATCAATTTCGATTTCCGTGTTGATCATAACTCAATGTATGCGTCATGTTTACTATTAAGTAGTAAGTATTACTGTATTATCGCTATTGCTAAGGTTAATGTTATGCGACTTACTAATTATGCAATGAAAACACCCGTAAAATTTCTCGAAAAACTCTATTATTAGGTTAATGTATTTTAGGCGTGCCTCGTCTTAATGAGGAAAACCTACTCATATACATAGGTAGGTAAATCTTATTCAAAAGTAATTTGAACTGATCGGTTCGGTCTTAAGGCGATTATTTAGGCTTTAAGTGTTGAAAGCATTAAATAACTAAAAATCGTGAGCCAACTATTATGGTATTAGAACGGTTCACGTTCTTTTTAGTGTTCTTTGCGTGAAATATTATTTTTAAAAAATGGTAATAGATCCGGATATTAATAAACTCCGATACAACAGTATTAGTACCTGTATTAAAAAAAATAGGTTATGATTTATAGTAGTCGAATTATATCCAAGGTTATCGAGACGCGTTACCTTAAATTAGAATCATTATTTATAAATTTTACACTTCATGAGGTGATGCAATTACTTCAACAAACATGATGATATTATTAAGCAATCTTCTGGAATAAAACACAATTTATTACTTTTTTAATACTGCATTTGCTTATTATTAATAATTACAAGTGGTAAATTGAAAGGTTGCGCTAGCTGCAGGTTACGTTCAAGTTTATTACAAAAAAATTGACATAACGATAGTTACGTATGTTACGTTTTGAACAAACACGTCGAACCTAAAACAATGTATTTACCGACCAGGAGGTCAATTCTCGAACCATTCGCTACGTAACGTATGCGAAAATACGTCATAACAATGGGTTTCTATAGAAATCTGTTTGTTGTGATGTCGTTTTTGCATACGTTATGATAGCGAATATTTGAGAATTGGGCCTTAGGGGGCTATTTTGACCATTCGCTTACAAAACGTACATGCGAAAATGACGTCATAACAAATATATTTCTATAGAAACCCATCGATACGACGTCATTTTCGCATATACGTTTTGTAAGCGAATGGTCAAAAATAGCCCCCCCCCCAGGCGGTCGGTATAGCTGATAGGAAAATTTATAAAAAGATAACATTTTATTCGTCCTTGTATAATAACGAGCTCAAAAAACGTCTAGTATAATTAAAAATAATCTAAATTAACTTTTTAGATAAACTTAATTTAGTGAAATTGTTAAAATTAAATCGAAACGATATAAAAAATTAAATAATTTATATTATAAATATAAGAACCGGTAGGTCGGCGTGATTTGTAAAAGTAAAAGGAATAGATGGGCACATTTCTTATATCTAAATGACATGGGAAACGAGTCGTTCTCATTCCACACGAAATAAGTTCAAGGAAATCATTTAAGCGTTCATGAATCTAAGTTGGTAGCACGCGCCAGTTCCCATAAATTATAATAAGTTTTTCTTTGCAAGCTCGTTCCTAGCGCTTCCAGCAAACCGCCGCGCCGCGCCGCGCCGCAATTATTATTTTCGCTTTTGAATCGAGGAAGATTTCTTTAATTTGATAAGCTAGCGATTTATGCTACAAATCATTCTGGACACACGTTCCGCCGTGATTGTGTTGTTGTTGTAATCTTAACTCTTCCATATCTAATGAGGTGACCCTTGACAAGCTACACGCATTGCAAGGAAGTAAAATAATTTGCTAAATTGCTCGTGTAACTCGCACGTGACAATGAGATGCACGTCACCGCCTCACAATTTGCTCGCGTTAGTTTTATTGTCGTTCAGGATGGACTTAAAAAATCGAGTAAAACATCTAGTAATTTAATGTCGTCTCATCTCTTGTTTTTGATTTTGAATTATTTCTGAAGATCTGTTTCTGACTTTCACAAATACAGAAACATTTGATTTTATTTGATAGACATGATTAATCTTATTCAAATAAGTAATTTTAGGGGGAAAAATTTTAATATCTGTGTGAAACGCAATTTTGGCGAAACGTCTTAAGTCACAGCAAGCACATTTTGCAGGAGCGATTATTTTGTGTTGTAGCTTATCTATAAGCAAATACTTCCTGGAAACCTCGGTATAGCTGATAGGGAAATTTATAAAAAGATAACATTTTATTAGTCTTGTATAATAACGAGCTCAAGAGACATCTAGTATAATTAAAAATAATATAAATTAATTTTTTCGATAAACTTGATGTAGTGAAATTACATCCCAACAATATTGGTTGCGCTGAAATGCGACCCGCTACGTCCCGGCATAATATTCGCTTACCTTTAATTTTAAATTGGTTCGACTTGTGCACAAAACAAGGAGTGTCGAATATAAGGCACGTAAAAGCACGAAATGAGCAATTACCGAAATTACACGCCAATCTGGAATAAACCACAATAATAGAGTCGTACGGAGAAAATACTTACATTTTCATTTAGACGCGCGTGGTCGTCACTGGTGACGTACGTGTTAAAAGCTCTAAGAGCTTCACTAGTTGCAATATTAATATCGAAACAAATTCTTCGATCAAAAAATCAGATGTCCATTTACAGATCGGATGTCTGTTGTAGCCATAAGAGTTTGTTCTATATTTTTTGTAGGCGTTCCTCGATCCTCGTTCATTTATTTCTACGGCACAATCCCACACAGTTTGTAGGTGAAACAAAAAGTTTACAGAAAAAGATGAGCTTGTATTACACAAAATACACTCTACATATCATTCCAGGACAACAAATGAGTTTCCTGACAGATATAATCGCTTTTTCGAGGAAAATAGAGTATTGCAGTATTAAAATAATCTATATTGCATGAGAAAGATCCTTTTTAATCCGTTTTTAAAGCACCTACGCGGTAAAAGATGTAAATGTGGACCCGACGTTCTCAAACTAGCTACATGTTTGTACAACATGAATAATTGCATGCCCATGTATGTTTAACCTGTTATATCAGATCTCAAATAATCAGGAGATACGCCCCTATGTGCTATGCAATGATTTATGTTTAATCAGGTTCGAATTGTGGCAAATCTCACAAGACGCGCACCGGCGTCGTATCGTATTCGAAATAAGTTTGGAATATCCGGTTTGCGGGATTAATACTTTATTAAATCGATAAATTTGTAAAACCCGCCCCGAACCCGCCCCGCTCACCCAGACATAATTATAATGCAATTTCGAGAATAAATTAAAACACGGATCACTTTCTTAATAACAGTGTAACCATTAATTGATTTTAAGATTTAACAATGAGTCTCTCGAATTTTTCAATTACATACGTAACGTCCTTGGTTATAAACGATTACTCAACACACGGTTAATTATATATTCCCTTTCGTACCGTTAGACAATATAGTGTAGATTTAATCAAGTTCAATCGTAGGCAGAGATTTCCGCTTAAATCTATTTTCGAAACCCTACGTTTATATCTTCTCCTTATATTCAGCCCATTTTGCCGTATAAGTGTACTATTACAATTCTGATTCATACACCGCCGATGTAATATCTTCTCGTTTCGCAAGGTAATATCTTAGAATAATGTAGGACGAGTGCGGGAGGTTATAATAATCAACTTTTCTAATTACTCATGAGTTTATACGCCTATTTAACTGATGGTTAATAGTAATGGTAAACCTCCAATTTCGTATAGTTATTGCGTTAGCACAATTTAGAAACACGACTCCTTTTAACGACCGATTTAAAGAAGCTGCACAAAAAGATGTAAATCGGTTAACAGAATCAATAAGTAGTAGTTGGTACAAGAGTTGGTGGTAACAGGTCGGAGTACATAGCATGCAAGGGCAATTAATTCTGTGGGGTAACGTCGATCTCACGATGGGGCTCATGTTAATAGATACCCAGTTAGTTGCTACAAAATGTCGAGATATCGAATACTTATTTCACTAAAGTAGGTACACGAAAAAACGCCAGTTTGATACTGAACTTTTAATCTTAAACTATAAGTTCGAATTTTTCGTGAATTGATTTTATAATAATAATGTTCACATTATTTTACTTTAGAAATGATAAACGCCCTTTAGTAAAAAATTAAATTAGTAGACTTAAAAAAATCAGGCTGTAAATATAAATTATTGTTAAAAAATTCCGTCAATTAAATCGTATTTTAAATATAAGTATACAAAAATATTATGTAAGTATATTAATCTGCAAACGGTATTAGTATACAGGATGATTCTAAAATAGAGCACCAACTATACAGTACGTTGTAGGAGACGCGGATTATGGAGCCTAGGAAAAATCCAACTACTGTATTTGTATGGTTATTCGCAAAAAAACTGAATTGTAAATTTGATAGCATTATTATTGTTGTTCATTATTATTATTGTTTCTATAAAAACCATTTAAAAAAGCAATCAACACGACCATCAGAGTCGTATGAGTTGATTCGTGTCAGTTGACACTTCTATCGGGTCTGTGCAATCGATTCAAAATTACAGCTAGAGGCGCTTTCATCCGAAACTAATAAAATCTATTATTTATAATTTAGAACTTTACTATTCATTGAAACTTTTTTAAATGTAAAAAATAAATGCAACGTTTTTCGCTTTACATCTGTTAAAAATACAATTAATGCATTTTTCGGAAAGTAATGGAGAAAAGAATTACTCTGAAAATATTAAAATAACGCTATTTCATATTTAATTGTTATAACCTAACAGTTGCCCGAAACTTTTAAAAATTGACATCTCCGTTAAAACGATTGTTAACCCACAAATAGAGCGTTTTCCGAAGTGTAAATAAAACGTTCGAAAAATTCTGCATTCGAGCAATTACGTTTCGAACAATTGCATTCGAGCAGTTTTCATGGAACCGTCAATGACATGTGTGGGCGATTGTAAATGCACGACACGATCGGAGCACGGTAGGTTATATGGAAATAAACTTTAAAGCGCTGATTTTAAGCACAATCTGAATTTATTTACAAATGTGAGAGTTGACATTATTACTTTTTGGTCACGGTTCTTATTAAAAGTCTGTGGGTACAAATTATTTGATTGGGTTTAGTCGGTCTAGTGTTAGCAGACTTGTGAATGTTGTTTCAAATAATATTTATTTGCATTTACTGGACGCTTGGATTAAATTCCCTGTAACTAACCATGAAATACTTAGTATAAAACAGCGTATTTGTGAAAAATTTTAATTTAGTGGGGTAATTGGAACCTCATTCGACTGTACACATGTAATCATGAAATGAATAAAGGGTAGATACATAATGTTTGAAAATTTCTAACAATAAAGAAGTTCTATACTTTACCTTTTAATCTGTTAGTAAATTGTTGACCAGGATTTTTTTAATTATTTTCTTTGGGCCCAATTAACGGTCCCTTATAACTTGTACTGTAAAGTTGGTGAACTATTTTCGAATCACTCTGTGTTTACAGTTAATTGCACGTATATTAATAAACTAATTACTTTATTGATTTTGTTTTTGATTTTATAAAGGAAAACCAATTATTTAATTAATTAAGCAGCCGATAAAAGTGCATGTAAATTATTTAAAATTTCGTTGCTTATTTGTGCTTATGTTATGTTATGTTGTGTGATAAAATAAACAATAACAGTTCGAATCTTCTGACTAATGCAACTGAAATTTGTAAATATTCAATGGCCGTGAGTCATTATTGCAGTTACCCCACATTAAAACTCGATTAATAATTTAAGTCTGCCAACACAACAACGGAGGTAACGCGTATTGTTATGAATTATATGTTCTCATTAGTGTAGGCGCGATTCTTGGTCACTTCGTGGCACGTTTACAGCAAGACGGCGCGGCGCGACAAATCACTACTCGGGACAGTTCGCACGACCTCTGACATTGCATAATAACCATTTCCAATTGCTTATATTACACCCCTTTGGCCGCAACTCATCGATATGCGGCATAATTATTCCTTTTAATATTTACCTACCACATTATCTTTAGGTATCTAATATTTTTCTTACAATTCGATCGAAATACCTACACGCTTTATGCGAAACTAAAGAAACAATCAAATTGCCGTGGTCTTGTAGTAATAATTATCGATACTGTAATCTTCGAGTTGTATAAGCGTCACTTCTAACCGAACGAAAGATTTACTGTAAGTTACAACCATTAGAATCTGTTCACTTGCCACTTGTTACCGATCTTATCTCAGATTAAGAATTACAAAACGTGACCCTACACTCTGCGAAACCTGCCCAAGTAGCCACGCACCGTAAATTTAAACATAATAAAAAATACACCAAATCCATAAATTACTTTTGAACCAACAACCACCTGTAAATTAAATTTTCTTTTGTTAAAATTCGTTAAAATATTAATTTTTGTAAAATTTTAATAAGATGATTTTCGAGGACGTTATATTACATATATTGTGTACTTGATTTTAATTAAATTTTCAATTAACGTAAGTAACATTGTATAGGTATAATTTGTCATTATGAATCTCCAGTTTACTTAAATATAAAAATATTTGAATAAAAACGGTCGAGGACGTTCCAAGTTAGAATACAATTAAATGTATGAAAGAAGACTAACAAACCTATAAATAAATACTACAATAATAAAGATGAAAATAAATGTGCGATAATTATAATGCAGGGTTGCCACTCCCATAATTCACGGTATTGTCTCAGCGCGAATTAACGCCGGTCATGTCTCGCTCCGGACATTGGGATCTGTAGCGTCCGGTCCCATATGGTTCTTGCATTACAATATAGCTATATTCTCTATACGTCCTGTCTGGAAGAATAAACGGGTAATATGTATCCTCGTACTACAAATAGTAACGTATCTTGAATATCAATGACTTATAAATTTATTCAGAAGCAAAATAGATTCTAAAAGTCATGACACGTGCAATCACTACTTATTTCATACTTTTTATATTGTAAGATAACGATTTTATCGTGATGGAAAAATGTACAATTTTGAAATATTGGCGCACGATGAAATAAAACAAAAAATTTGTACGTTAAGCACAAGTAGTGTCCAAGATTAATGTTAAATATAAGATGGCCAGCGGGAGAGCTTTCAGGATAATTAGGTAGTTCATTTAACACTCTAAAAGAACTTAGCGTATTTTTCATTTGTGATTAAGACGTTAAAAATCAACTTTTCCATTAACGTCGAAATATTTTTATACAAAGAATCGAAATCGAAAACTAAATTAAAAAATGATCTCATTTTCTTCTACAACAATTATTTATTGATACGTTTTTAAAGTTAATTGGTTACCAATATATTTTAAGATGTGTGCGTTATTTGATAATCGACAAAAACAAAAGTTAATAGATGTATTTATTCGGAAAATTAATTTGTTCCTGGTAAGAATATAAAAGTTGTTTCAAGAAACCATTTAATAATTTGTGATAGCATTAGTTTATTATATCAAACTCGTTTTTCTTTATTCGAAGGCTTTATTTATAAGAAATAATATTTACTGTTATTTTAATGTATCAAATTCGTGGTACGGCGGACTCCTAAATTAATGACACCCCGCTCGAGTCAGTAAGGGTCTAACCCTTACTACCACCAATAAACTTACTAACCACTAATAAGGTAATTCCTAAAATATTTCCAAAAAGCATTTTTGTTTTTACTTTAAGTGCCTATTTTTATAAAATGTAGTACAGCCGACTCCTTTAATTTTGACACGCCATTTGAAACGGTGCGGTGTAGATACGTAACTTCAATAAAATGCGGGATGTAATTAATTTAAGAGTCCGGATATGTAATAAAGCTGACTAAAAATAAGGTAAGGGGGTAAAAGTGTGAAAGTGCATCGCCAAGAGAAGTGTGATCCAACCAAAGAAACTCTTGACGGTTGTTATAACAACAGGATGGGCCATAAAGATGGATGAATTTGAAAAGGTCATAAAAAATACTAGAAATAATTGGTATTGAAAAACATTTATTCGCGTTAAAGTAGACACCCGAAAAAATCATTTGTTAAAATTAACATCGTCCAGGTGTGCACCATTACGGCGCAAACACCTTTCAAATCGGAACCACTTTGTGAAAGCTCGCTGGCACGTTGCGCGTAAAATCGCAGTCATATCTTTTTGAATATTGCCTTTCAACTGGGTTGACTTTTTGAGTAAGCATTCTCAGAGAAAATGGTCAGGGCTCCTAGGAGGCCATGGAATATCCCCTTTGCGTGATGTTAGTTTTCCTGCAAACATTTCGTTTACGACAAGGAACGATTCGTTAAACGTGCGGCACGTCGTGCCGTCTTGTCAAAACAATGTCCTGGACTTCGAATTCTTGCAATTTCGGAAAAAAACATTTTTGTACTCGCCTCGCTCATTTTCAACGAAACAGGGACTGGAAAGGCCGATCGTAGCAAACGTAGCGACTTTTGGTGTTTCGATTTAGGACTTTCTTGGGTCCACGGCCGGCAATTTTGTTTATCGACGCCCCCCCCCCGCATTCAGATGAAAATGAGCTTCGCCCGAAAACAAAATGTTGTTAAAACTTGCAAAGCGCACCAACATTGTTTCGACAAAAATACGACGTCGTAAATTGAGGTCATTCGGGTTCAATTCTTGCACTAATTGAACCTTGCAAGGGTGCAGTTTAAAATCTTTTTTCAAGATACTTCGCAAAGACGTTCGCGAGACGGCAAGCGCAGCTGTTCTCTTGCGAGTTGACAATTCAGGATTTCGCTGTATACAGAAGTTTCAACTTTACTAACTGCTTCTTGAGCGTCCCATAGGCTTCGGATTGAGAGTAGAACCCGTAGTCTCGAACTTTCTAACCCACGACCTAATCACACTTTCATTGGGACATCGATTAAGGTCATGCAATCCGAACTCGGGACGAAATAAATGCCTAACAACTGTTCTTAACTTCCCATTTTTGTAAAAACATTTTACATAGAACACGCGTTGTGCCACCACGTAACGTTCCATCGCAACTGAGTTTCTACGGACCCAGCGACTAATCTCCTCCACCTACGCATCACTTCAGCGCACCGTTCGCACGCAATGGTGATTTTAAAATCGCACATCTTTATGGTCCACCCTGTATAATGTCGCATTGAAAAATGAAAGAATTCTTAGAAATTTAAACTAAATGACGGTGTTATTCTATACAATTCTGTAAACAATGTAAGACTGTAAGAAAAATGGCATTCTGAACATCACTGTGTTATTCTGTTCATGATACAGTTCTGTGAAATATTGGTAATGTTATTTCGTGAAAGAGGTGATCAACTTTTCCAGGATGAACTTTAATTGAATTTACGAGGTCTTTATCTATAACTGGGAATCGCGTAAAGTTTTTTTGTTCGTGAAATCGGCAAGAACATTTTAAAATAATTATGCCTATTACATGCAACAGGTAGATAATTTAACATATTTGGCAATACAAACATATGCAACTAAACTTATTCATCTTTAGTATCGTTATCGTTTAATGAATAACATATTACCTACAAATTATACTAGGTAGGCACAGTGAGCTAATATTGTTTTTTATAGTAAATAAATAATAGATGTTATCATAATTTTCTGAACATCCCATATAAAAAAGTTCTAGTAATAGATGTAAAGTACTACATGTATTATTCCTAGTTTAGTATTATTCAATTATGTGTTTGGAAATAATAGTACATAATCATGATTACATAATCTGATTTAACTTTTAGTCGAGCATAAATTGATCTAATATACTTATCGCAGTTTAGCTGCGACCATTAGCATAATCGGCCATGATGTAGCTGTTATTTCGTCGCCTCAAAGACATAAGTAAAATTATCTCACGATTTCAAAGATTTTTTAATTCACGTAAAATACTTCATTTTTATCGCGGTTTCTTTAGATACGTATTTTTAACTTGATTGTACCTATGTACATCTTTGTCGCCTAGGGCGTGAATTATGATGTTTTGTTCACAGCACGCGAACGAAATCAATCGCATACCTTTCAAAACCAATCACCGATATCCTTATTTATTTTTGAATAAACCATATTTCAGTTAACCGAATGATGTACGTGAATAAATTAGTGTCATAAAGCACCTTGGATTGATAGTTCGTTCGGAAGGTTAAACGTGGCCATTATGTTTCAAACGTCCTAATAAATTTAGTAAAAATTCCAGCACAAAGCGTTATAAATCGGTTCAACCCGGCCCAATAAAATATTCTGACAAGTGAACATCTCGAATAAACCTAGAAATGTTGTACGATAAAATCTACTCCAAATTTAAAGCAATGACTGGCAAATATATTAGAACCGTCCTCTAACATTCCTGGAGTCTCTTCACCAATATGGATCTTAAATATTTTACCTATTTCAATAAATTTTGTTGATACATTTTATTCATAAATTATGTCAACGTGGAGTTCTCGGAACGAGCGAGTTCTTCGTATCGTACCTTCTGCATTATAAATCTAAAGAATTGTTAAAATTTGAGCTTTTTTCATTTGATGCTTACATTGCCTTTGTGCTATATAAATTGATATAATATAATTATATAATATAATTATACTATATTATACTATATAATTGATATTTTCGAAAAAAATGTGCAAATACGCGATGTCAACGTCGTGAAAACTTTATTGATATTAACAACGAACAATTAATGTATATAGGTAGTACGTACATATCTAGACGTGAGAGCTATCAACGAGAAAATTAAATATCGCTTAAATACATCTCGGTAATAAAGTAGGTATTATACAAAAATTAATAACAGTAACCATCACTTTCATTGTTCAACTCGTAAAAACGAATAAATAAGGACGCACGATTTGATCAAGGGCCATTGATGTCACCGGTTATTGATGACAAGTGCGGGTCAGGTGTCTGTAGGGTTCGTTCCCACACCCACTCAGTGGGGTACCATCGTCTAAAAAACTGGCATGTCCAAAAGTTACATTTTTGACATATCTGTATCTCGAGTGGGGTTGTACGGGTTCGGGCACCGAAACAGGATGACACCTTAACACCAGGTGCTTTGTTAAGATTGTTCTACAAGATATATTGTCTTATATCGTACAGAAGGCCAATATCTTTTCACAATCTGTGGTCTAGTTAATCGTGTTAAAAATCTACCATCACGTTTAACGTAAACGTCCGTTTTCTTTTAAGCAAATCGATCATGTTTGATTTTTTAGTCGTTTAAAAACAGCACGAGATCGATCGAGGTACCGGATGCGTTTGTTGTTTTAACAATAGTATTTTTGCATAATAGTATTTAAATCTTATTATCGACTTCACGGATATTTTTAAAGATTAGGTACTTAAAAAACTGCAATATTCTATTATAAACATTTATTACAAGCAATTATAAATTTAAAAAAACTTTAGCTCATTAGATTTAATAGGTATTTGTGATTTCATAAGTCAATTAGGTACTACTATTTTAATAATATAATTAAGTAACAATACGATCTTGTGACGCACTTTGTATTTTATAAATGTTTTCGACGTTTATTTTTTAAAGTAGGTATACATCGTATAAAATCGTCGAGAAAACTTTTCGAACGCCCCGGTATAATCGCTACCACAACTTTAATCTAACACTAAGATTAAATATGCGTTAAAGATTAACACGAGAGCGTTTGAACAGTTTGTGGACGCCCGTTTTTTTTAAAAATAAACGGAGGTCGTTCAAAAAATGTTTGCCCGAAACGCTTTAATGGGCTTTTTTTTAAATATACCGGTGCGGTTCAAAAATGTTTCGCGATAAAACGTTCAAGATCAATTAGGAGGGAGCGATTAAAAAAAAAAAGAAGATAGACAGTCGCTGTGCGTTTTTTTGGTAGGTATATTTTTAAACAATTAGCAGTATTATTAGATAATCGATTGTGTTTGTGACATAAACAAATTTTGGTTTTGTAAATTCAAAGAAATAAATATCACTTTTTATCTTCAGCGAAATTTGTTCGCCGAACCCTCGAAAAACCCAAACTTACAATTTTAACAAAAATATTACGACTTTATTTGCGTATAAGGAACATTTTCTTAATACAGTAAATAATTCGGTGATTAATTTTTCAGTGAATTAATCAGTCATTAAATCTGTTAATATGTATAATTCTAAATAATAATCAAACCACTCGATATTAATGTAAATCTTATTGCTTTTTCTCCAAGCGTTTTGTGTTTAAATAGTTAATTATGAAAAATCAAAATTCTAATTAGGTACATACCTACTTAAATAAAATAGAAAATAATAATTTAAAGCATAACATTATGAGTTTTACTACTTTGAAAAGTGTCTTCCCAAAAAGCAGTTTAAGCATATTCGATGTGCCAATCTTTCCCAATCAAATTTAGTAAAACTTAAAATTACTAATAAATAATTTACGACTTGGTACTGGTTAAAATTAAAAAATACACGTTTAACTATAAATCAATCTTTAACCGTATTCCAATTAATGTTAGAAATTTGTTTTTTATCAAATAGCATGTCGAAAACTAATATTTTAAATTTAAATTGGCTTTAATCAACATTTTTTAGCAATTTTAAAAGAGTACCTAACGCACTATTTCATAAAGAATTTTTTAGAAATTTTTATTGAAACATTTCGGATCATTGTGCATTTTCCTTCCAATAAATTTATTTAGATGTTCTAATATATCTCGTAAATAGGTACTTACATTAACTTTGAACGTATGCGAGCATGCTTCAAATTCCAATAGCATTTTTATATTTATATGATTTACGTTCGTTTAGTTAGTAAATAAACGATGTGCGCTATAGATATTTATTTTAAAGCCGTTACCATTTCTTCTTTCCTTCGCCTATAATAGCTTCTAAACAAAAAATAAATGGAGTCACGGTGCCGTTTTATTAGTGTCTTGTTAATAATTAATATTGATACATATTATGAACATTTTACAAATTACATTTAAATTCGTACATACATTACTTACGATTTATGATAAAATCCCGCGAAGCTGGTTGAGGTCCACATTTAGAACACTGCCAAAAAAACCTAAAGCGAAAAAAGATTACAAAATTATTAGCCTCGTGGGCATCTGTTAAAAGCATCTTTGAAAATTATCCACTAACGAAGAGATGTGAGGCACACGTTTCTTGCACTCACGATCAGTTTGAATTTCGAGATGCGCTCTATTCAAGTTCTATTCCAGCGGTGCATGGACGTTAATTGTGACATATATCGATTAACAAAAAGCCTTCGATCGAATTGGACATGATAAACTACTGTCGATACTGAAATCAGTTGGTGCCGATAACAAAAATTTCAGGATTGCAAATAACATTTTCTACAGGGACTTTAACAACGATTGAAACTCACGTGACCTTAGTACATAAGCAACCAAACATGTTCAGTTGGTAATAATCGAATAATTAACAAGTAATCAAAGATAAAGTTTTTTTAAATAATTTTTGTGGAACTTTTGCCAAATAACGAAAGTGTAAAGTAAAAAAAAAAATAGAAGAAACTCCAGTAAATGTTGATATTTAAATTTATATAACATACACTAGTAAAAACTGAAGCTGCCAATCATTGTTTGACGTTAAGTGACAACAACAAAATATTAAATTCCCATTGGAAGATGCCGAGGAGGGAATCCTTGCGAATGGAAGACGTCTGAATAATATCAAATACAATTATCCTTGCAGACAGTCTTGAAGGTTCACAAACTCTCATTTTAAGGTTATCAGAAACAAGTCGAATATATGGACTTGAATTTAATATCGAAAAACTAAATACATGAATGTCGGTAAAAATCAAACACCACCTGGTTCAACAATCGATAACAAAAGTTAACAGCTGGGCACAAACGACCACTCAGTTGTGATAGAGCCAAAATTGCATTCGCCAAGATGAGGAACTTTTTCAAGAGCCATGACTCGAATAAACTGGACGAGGAACGAACAACGCCACGGGCCAATGCAATTTATTTTGCAGGGAAAACAGAGATGTAAATAGTAGAACAATCTTATAGTTTCAGAACTTGGGGAAATGGTTCTTCCTAACCACTACAGGACTTTCCCGTGCAACAACCAAAGACAGCCATGCTGGTCGCTAACGTCCGAAACGGATAGGTACCACTGGAAGAAGATAAATACTGTCAGTATTTATTTATTATTATTATTAGGGCCGGTCTTTTCATCTCCCAATAAATTTACTTGACAAATTTTTACCATAGAAATCATTGTTTGAACAAACGTTTCTATAGTAAATATGTGTCAATTAAATTAAATGGAAGATGAAAAGATCGACCCTTAATTTAATTAAATTAGTCGATAAAGTTGTTAGATAATTTATTTTTAAATTTATAGTAATAGATAGTGTCCAAAAACGATTACCTCCGAAAACAATAAAACATTATTCGCACAATATTCTGTTATATGAAAATATGATCGTCTACAATGTTTACATTTATAATTTACAGGCGATTTAACCGTATAGTTGTAAATTAATAAAGTAAATCAACAAGTCCTGTAAATATTTAATAGGTGAATACAAATAAGTAATTTATGAATATGTAATAGTGCTCTTCCCCTAACACAAGTATAAACCGTATACTTTTTGATCATTATTAACTCGACAGTAGGTACCTACATAATTATTTATTCCTATATTAACAGTTATAATTTAGCAGGTGCTGATCTAACCGATGTTACTTCTCTCCTCTATCAGTGAAATCACTAAACTTCACAATATTTATCATATTAATTTCTAGTCAAAAAGTCATTTCTTGTTTCTAAGATAAGATGTGATAAACAATGTACTAACGGGAGTTGTAGTTTTAACCTTTGACCACCGTTAACTTCCAGTCATCCGCGGAATCGAGGATGTATGGTATTTCAAAAACAACAATGTTCCCCGTTAGTCCCATTTCTTGTAGGTACGCTTTATTATTTTTACCCGATGGCGTAGTCTTGAAGCTATTTCTTCGTATGTTGCCTTCATTGTAGCTTAGTAGCCTCACCTTTAAATAACCACCTGAAAAATTTATGGACATTACTGCGAGTCCACTTAGACCCGGTCTATGACCCTCCGCTGTGCACCTGACACCCACAAGCTCGCACACATTCCACGGTATTTATACCAGATAAGATCTTATTATATGAGAAATAGCTGCAATATTACAGTAAACCTCGTGGATAGTCCACAGAAAAGCTCGCGAGCGCTAATAATATTTTAATGTTTATTATTAAACGATATTATTACTTTAATTAACGTTCTCCTCGTTTATATTATTCCCGGAATAAAATTCGTTGTATGTAGTGTATATTCCATTTAGACTTGAGTATAAGAGATGTATCTTATTGTTAAATAAAAGCTTAACTACAACTACGTGCCAAAAATTAAGGTTGTGTGTGAAATTTCATTTGCAGTACTTGTAAAACACACATTGCAACAAGATGTAACGCCTTGTACTCCATAAACACTGGTGCAATATAGGTGTTGTCACGTGTTCTACTATATTGTTGTGCATAATTTCAACACATGCTTTCGCCTACTCGACTATTAGATAGAAAGAAATGTGAGAAAACTTCAAAGTGTTTAAGAATTCAAACCTTGTATTCTTGCATAAGAATCTTTTGTTTAAGATTAATCACGATTATCTTGACAATTAACTAATGAAGTACAGAAATGCAGAAATTTGCAAGGATGAACGTTGGCGTAGTATATTTTTCAATTTACATCGATGACGTAACAATATTTAAAGATGCCTACTCCGAATTATTGTGGCAATGCAATCGTTTGAGTTGTAGTTATAAGATGTATTATAAAACAGGAAAATTATTGTTTTTACTGTAAACGAGGAAGTCGATTGATTTCTTAAAAAAAAAGTCCGAATGATATCATTTACGATGATGTAATATTATACATAGTACCTGTAGTGAAAAATTTAGTTTTAAAATTCTAAATCGAAAGTAAAATCCGTGTGCTGTAACCTTCGTGTAGTTTATCGATTATATTGACGAGCTATTTTTATTTTAAACTCATCATTTACAGTTTGCATAATTAGTATCGATAAGTTGAACTAGCTACACATTTATGTTGTGAGATTACTCCTATAAAATAACAATTGAGCAGAAAATAGTTTTTCGATTTTATTAGTTAATTAATTTTTTTACTTTTAATAGTTAAAGTTAGACGGGAGATATTATGATAATACACCTAATATATCTTTTTCTCATACCATTACATTCGTAGGTACTAAACGAGTCATCAATGGTGCGTAATTACAAGACAGCTGTTAGTAAGAATCGAAGATTGAAAAAATTGGCGGATATTACAGAAGTATTTTGTACGTACATATTACCTAAACAATATTCACTTATTAACGATTATTAGGTATTGACCGAGTCGGTAAGTCGTTTTTTTTTTTAATCGCCCATGGTGGAAACGAATTTTATTCCGCCGAGTCCGGATTTTCACCAGAATTTCTTTTGCGGTTTATTTTACGACTAAAATACCTATATGACAAAATAAACTAGGGAAAATTTCCTACATTTTACGTTCTCGTTATTTTTCTGTAAAGTTAATAGTTTCGGCGTGACAGCTTCTCAAAGTTTACTCGACTATAAATTACACTATTGTATAGAAATTTAAAATCTAAAATATATATAAAATATGATTATGTATAAATCAACGATTCGTCAACATACTGGGAATTTTTTATTACCGTCTGAAACACTCTAAAGGCCTCTCGCTTAAATAAAGAAGAGAAACGAAAATCGAATTAGTGATTTCTGTGGTTTATTGGCAAAACTGTAAGCGGTGGCGGCCAACTTTATGGCATCATAAAGTTTTTCCGCGCTCTTTATATGAAAATGTATATCTTATATGGATCTAACGATGTACAAGTTTTCATGTTTGTATCGAAAGAGAAAGCGCAACTTTTCTATGCCAATTAATTAACGTAAAATTATCTGATAGAATAAACTTTGCGAAGCTGGCACGCCGAAACTATCGACTTTACAGAAAAACGACGAGAATATAAATTGTAGGAAATTTTCTCTAGTTTATTTTATCATATAAGTGTTTTTGTCGTAAAATGAACCGCAAAAGAGATTCTGGTCAAAAATTCATTTTTTGGCGTCTTTTTCTCACGATAGTGGCTGGCGCTGAATTTATGGGGACTTTTGATGTGTTAGTTAGAAAGGTTCAATTAACAACTACGGCAAGTCACCACTTCCTATTAATTATTTAGGTCTAATTTCCTAAAATACTTTGACTTATTACTGTTTTGCGATAATTCAATTTGAAATAATTAATTTAGTAACTAGTAACTTAGTAAGGGATCCATTTTATTCTAAAATAACGGTGGCAACTTTTATGACATAATCCGTAACATATGCATAAACAATGTACCTACATTTATAACGATTTAATCCAATAAAATTTACTTTTTACGGTTATTCGGCTATTGTGAATGTTAGCGGGAGTTCTGGCAAAATTAGATTCGTGTATTCTGGTAGCTGTTCGAGCTTAAAGCTTATCTGTCCTTACTGAAAGCGCAAGACAAACTAGTCCACGTGGGCGACGCTCGTATTCATCTTTACAAGTCCAAGATGTGATCTAATTGCCGTACGACACGCTCGACATGAAGACTGGCCGCACCTAAGCTACCGTCAACTTAGCATCTCTTATGAGAAAAAGCATTCATTCAGAACTAATCTTAGTCATTCAGATTCAGTGGCCATAAATTTATTCCAATGCACCGAGTTCTATTTATCATTAATCAATTACGGCATTTCGTAGTGGTTGTTTTCTATGTTCTAAAGTGTAAAAGCAGTTAGTGTCTACACCTACAGCAAACTAGCAAACTGTTAATGATACACGCAACAGACTGTAATTAATTCCATTACAAGACACCTAATTAAACTAATTTAATAAGCGCCCGATAAATCGGTACTATTTTTGATCGATACTATCAATCATTTTTACACACTTCTAAACGCCACTTATCCCATATATTTAATTCGAAACGCATTTTTTATTGAATTTTTAATTTCGAGTATTATCGCCAACTTGGTTTGCCTTAAACAATAAACGAACGTGAACATTGCATTTTACACAATAATAGGATCCAACTAAACAATTCACGAAAACAGTTTGCTTTGATTGATATATGACCTCCATTTAACTCTAAGCCATCTTTAATTGTCGGCACTTGTGCGTTGTTAATAAAGTTAAAGGTGTATTCGTGGGTCACTATATAAGATGAACATTTAGTCTGATGTATAGTCTATTGTGTTGCGAGCAAAAATGAAATACAGAGTAATAACATGCACGGCTGCAGGAAGGAACTCGAGACAAGAAAGCTACTTATTGTCTGAGGGCTTCTGAAGAAGACTTCACCATTATAACTGAAAAGATCTCGTTGAAATTACAAAAGAAGGTTGATGTTGATGAAGATGACTTTTGATTTGTTAGAGTAGCACTGTCAGATTTTGGATTAAAATTATTTATTTAAGATAAACGATAGCCTTCTTTAATTTTTACGTTTGATATCTAAGAAACGTAGGTATAGTTGCTGCGACTGTTCACGAAAAGAAAATGCAAAACCGTCTAGAATGAGTCTACAAAAAAGTCCCTTGTTAGTACAATACCATTCACGCCCATCGAGTCTGTTGATTCGGTACAAGGAACGCGCTCGAGTTAGAAATGCAAGTCACGAAGATTAGGCATTGGCTTATAGGTATTTGTTGAATATTTGTTGAACTATTTTTATTCTTTTTATATAGCGCGTAGAAATTTAACGTTTTCTGCTTCGACAAATATTTGTCCTGAATGGTTATAAAAGTTTTATTAATGGTAAAATTAAGGGACGCACGGCGGACCCTACCAACCGAATTCTCCCTTTTATAAGATAAATTCGCTATCTCACGTATGTATATAGGTAATAAAAAACAACGATACTTTAAATTCAAGGCCTTACAGATAATTTTTTTTATTTAATGGACTCGGGATCTGTGCCCATACGCCCAGCAGTTATGTATTTTAGCAACGGCATCGGTAACGGTATACGTTATGTGGTGGTGTTTCACAGGAGGAGGTGTCCTCTTGGGTACTAAATCGTGTCCAGCACTTGTTTACTAGGTGTACACACATCGGTGCTGGTAGCGTAGCATATCTAGCCGTTGCTTTTTCTATTTTTAATTTTTACATTTACAAACATCCATAGTCTTTCTAATTAGAATGACCCTGTATACCAGATCTATAAAAAACAAACTAAAATAATAGATTTTTATTTAAAAAACTAAAATGTTTAAAAAAAATAAATGTTCTTTACTTTCGTGTTTAATTATTATAAATAAGTTTGGCAATTGAGTGTTAAAAAATTTGTAGTGCTCCTACATAATTTATTGTATTTTTTTAAATATTTTAGGAACTATTTTACTTTTGGAAATAAAAAAAATGCGCTAAAACACGTTAGATACTTAACTCTACATGTTTTTGAGAGTTTTACTTATAATACAGGATATTTTAGAAAAGCTAAAATGAACTTTTAAATTTATTCTGGAAAAGACAAGGTATTTTCTTTAAACAAAGATTTTGTTGTTATTAAATGTATTTTATTTTTAGTTTATCTACTACAAATTAAAATTATTTTTGAGAAAAGGTTTTAATAATTTTTCTTTGATTTCAGGATTTACTCTTTAAATTACTTACTTTGTTGTTTGTCATTAGAGTTTAAGTGTCAATAACTCAAAAACAATTAATTTTAGGTATGTATAAGATATAGCACATAAAAATTGTTTACAATTTTACAAGAAACTGGAAATTGTCAAAAAAAAAATTGGTGTTAAGTACTATTTGAAGAATTGGAGTTAACGTTAACTCAGGTTTTTCGGGACGCCCTGCGTAACAAAAGATGTTACCCGGAAGTGGACCCAGAAAAAAAATATGATCGACGCGTCCGAATGATTTCTTTTAATATTTATACCTATTAAGTTAAAATATTCAATTTATTGGTTACTTTTCGAACTTAATACTGTATTAATATTACTTAATATTATGTTTTATATGTTATTCAAGATAGGTTTAACGTCAGACACGTCGTCAATAAAACCTCGCGTTTTTACAGTATTAATAAATTGGAATCTTTTTATACCATTTAATATATATACAGGTAAATCGTCGATAGAATATGCCACGTACAAAACTTTAAACCGAATATTACAAATATACAATTTAGTAACTTTTTATTGACGACATTACCTATATTTTTATGAATAGATATTATTTTAGTTAGACACTGCAATTTTCAAACTGTTTTATAATCTGTTATTTTCCATTAGCGGGCACTTCTTAATAACGGACATTTTTTTGGTCCCGCGAGTGTCGGCTATCGAGAAGTTTCGGCTGTAATAGGAAATGTACTTTCGGTTATGTAAAAAGGAATTTCGATAACATTAATCGATCGGGGCGAAAAATAAATATTATAATTGCATAATTTATTAATAATACTTACTCCGTGAATTGTCTACTTTCTACCATTAAAATTCATGATCGGTAAATGCAAATGCGCGATAGGCTTCGTTTGAAATATGAATAGTCACTATCTAAAAATACATAATGTGCAAGTTCTTAATCAGAATGTGGTTTTGTATGGAATCATTAGTGATAGACAAAAAAGTGTGAATGAGGAGATAGTGTCCACACATTAGCGGTCGTGTAAAGAGCTCTTGAATAAATTAGATGTCCTCAGCATACAACAAATACATTTCTTAAAACAACGTCAGATCTAAGTTCCATATCAATCACGGCGCCTTAAAAAGGTCAAATTAGTTACGTTGTAGATCAACATAATACGTCCGAAGGTTTTGTGATAAAAACTACGGATGAAGAGTAGATTTTTATGTAAGTCGATTAATTCGTCTACAAAATTAACATTTTAAATGTTGTTTATCGGTAAACTATATTAAATTTATCGTAAATGACCTTCTAATTTATAAAAATATTGCATTCTTGTGTAGGTAAATTATATCAAAGTAAAATTAATTGATGACGAATAATCCGTATATTTATGTGAAAATTATAAAAATAAGTTACTTCCTTGAAAAGTAGCTCGAACCGCACTTTGCATAAGTTTCAAATAATTCAGGTAAGTATCTTAGGAATCGGATAATTCAGTTTTTTACGCCTCCGTAACGACAGAATGTTAATTATATCGCAAATGAAAATACAATTTAAGTTACCTAACCTTAAAGGCCATTTCCTCATTTTTTCTCATTATTGTGCGTAATATCTTTAAATAGTAGGTAGGTACTTGCCTATTTTGTTTTTATTTGTCTTTTTGCATAAGGAATCGTTAATAAAGAGATTTGTGCGAGACCGATCAACTTTCATTGAAATATATATTAAGCGCTTAAGTACGTTAGACGTGATTTCGATATTTCGATCGATTTAAAGTTAATCTACACGTGTATTTTTAACAGTAAAGTGATAGGTCTATTCGAAATATCACCGATATTAAACTCCGTTAATTATTTGGAGTTTTTAAAATGAATGAACGTCGCGAATCTTCAATTACAATCGATAATGTGGATTCAAAATGATGAAGCACCTGCTCATCATGGAAGATAAGTGAGACAATATTTACCTAAACTACAATTTTCTACGTCCACCGGGTCCTATTGTAAGTACAGTAGACTCCCTCTTAATCGGTCCGTACGGAACCGGTCTTTTGACCGGATAAACCATCGATCGCTTAAACCGATCGAGTACAAATTAAAATTTTTAAATCTTGTTTTGAAGAGTACAACTATGGAAATTTTACAATAATTAATTGGTATATGATTTAAAATTAATTTAGACTATATAATAAATAAAAATAAGAACAGTGCCTATCTAAAAGAAAAGCAAAGAAATTCTGATTTGGGTGTATAGCAGTTATTTGCGAATAGTGCCGCACACACATGCACATGGGACAATAATTTAATAAAAGGGACTATTTTATTTTTGGCACAACTGCGTATTTCACTATTCTGGGCCGACTGTGAACGACCGGTTAAAATGGGAACGGATAAGCCCTAGGGAGCCTACTGTATGGCCACCACGTTCGCCTAAGCTTAACCCATTCGACTTTCTTTTCAAGGGGAGAGTGCTTAAAGAAAAACATTTACCAAACACTATTTGCTACAGAAGTTGAATTACGTCAACGAATCGAAGAAAGAATTAATGTGTGCATGTGTATTTATACTTATTTATTTTTATCGACTCCATTTTGTTAATTGCCATATCTATTTTACAATAATTGTAAAATGTAATGTAATGTAAATGTAATGTAACTAACAATAAGTTACCTTGTTAGAATCCTCATAAAATAAAGATGTTTTTCCAATAAGTGTCCATTTTATTAGCAGTAGGATAAATTTTTTTAAAGGCGACAAGGTTAAAGTTGCACATAACTACATGACTGCGCAGTGATACCTTATGTTGCAGATACTAATACAAATTTCGATATTTTTTAACGCAATAAGTACAAATTGTCTATGGAATTTACTAGATGCAAGCCTAGCGATTAAGGGTCACACGTAAACTTTAACGTTTAAACATACGAAAAACTAACGAAACATTGAAATTTTTCAAAATTGTACATTAACGGCTGGATCCTTGCAACCGATAGGAATCTTTGTCGTAAATGGTCCCGCCTTCGGTCCCTCCTTTCGTTTTATCCACACTTTCTACGACACTCTGCATTTTAGAACTTACTGAAAACCACAATAGGTACTGCCTTAACTAACGCATAAAAAACGAAAATAAATATCATTTACGTATAATCGAGCGCGAAATTAATGTCGCGGATCATGAGCATTGCGCGAACGCACACGATACAACGAACAAATTACGACCAAAATATTTAAAGCGGCAACTTTGTACTTGTAATTCGTCTTACTCGTCGTAATCCGCAACAATAATTTTGCACTCGACTGTACATAATTGCATAATAATTTTGAACGTCCTCCACTATTCCCATACTACTTCCGTATTTTAAAAATAAAAGCCAAAGTTAAACAAGAACGAAACTTTATATTCATAGATGAAGATTTATGAATCACTTACGCAAAGAAATGATAATTGTTTAAGTAAACAAACAGAGAGAAATATTTATTTGCAAAGATTTAGGCTGGTATTATAGCAATGAAATGAGAGACAACAAATAGGCACTCCTCGTTCATTTACTTGTAAAATTAATGTCAAGTGGTGTTTTACATCTACTAATACATTAACGGAAATTCTTCTAAAGCAAGCTTTAAACACCTGATCATAATTTTAAAAGCATAAATTTAAATTTACCTTTTAAAGTGCTCGGTTTTAACTTATATAGGTACTTCTTTGATGGCACGTTTGAATGAACGTTTAAACTTTTATGCACATTTAAGTAGATACCTGTTGTACGCCTATTATTTTTAAAACAAAAATTCTTTTTCATTAAATTATAATAGATTTAAATGTGGTACGTTTGCAAATTGAAAATCGTTAAAGAAAGGTTTTCGATAACAAAAGGTAATCATGCCGTCAAACCAAGTTACACGACAAATTAATGGAAGTCCTGAATTAACCTCCGTGACTCTTTATATACTTTTGTTGGAAAATTTTTATGCGGCGATTACGATTTAAATGTAATTTTTAATGCGCATAACATTGTAAGGTATGACAAAGCAGGCTGACTATTGAAATCTTATTTTTCAGAAACCACCAACTGCAACTTAAATGCATATGTGCATAAATGCATTATGTGCATATTAAATTATTATAATAATGTAGCTACTCTTTAAAAAAATTATTTTCACGCATTCTTGGCGAGTATTTCAAGTGTTGGCAGTTTGTTGTAAGGTCATTAGCTCGATAATATTATAATAAGTAAAAAATTAATTGTAGTAGGTAGGTACCTGTAATACAATGAAACTTCTCGATACCGGACACTAGTGGGATTTAAAAAAAATGTCCGTTAATAGAAGTTTTACTATATTTATATTGAAAAAAATTTCAATTGTCTTGCAGGTAACGGAAATTGCGTAAGGGCATCATCGTGATGGTACCACACGCCATGTCTGATTGTCAGAGGGATATTTTCTAACATATCTCCCAGGCGATTCGTTTACAAAAACGAACGGACTAATGTTATCAATAATTCAACACCAGATATTCACTGAAAACCTTGAAACCTATGTTTAATAAGCGCAAACAGAAAAATTAACTTTAAAGTGTTTGACAGACAACTAAATAATATTAACTCCACAGTAAGTTTGTATCAAATATCACTTGTTATCATTATTTAATTGTTTCGATTGCTTAAATATTTAAATAAAACAAGTCATAACTTCTTCAATAGTCGATTTTAGACAAAATGATCACTCATTAGTTTCGACTTGTTTTCACCTCCCCTATAACACGTAGATGAAGTAGTGACCTCACGTCATGGGACACCCTGTACAATTACGTAATGATAAAATAATTTAAAATTTAGATTAAAACTTGTTAGAATTAAAGTAGTTTTTGCGATAACTACGGCTAAGAGTTGCCATACATGCGCACAAACACCTTAAGGGAGACGGGGTTTAAATTGATAAAAATTAAATTTTAAATAAACAAACTATCCCATTCGGGTTCAATAATTCGTTTTATTCAAATAGTAAAGTTCTTTTAATGTTTACAATCTCATTACATTCTTGTTGATTTTAAATTCGAGTTCTATTATTCATTAGCTTGTATTTGTTTAATCGTGCGTAAACGGTATTGACTTTTCTCTTATTACCAAATTAACCTTCCGAATATAATTTTTAGTCGATTAAGCGGTTACAAATTTTAATTTCGTTAAATTGAAAATTTCTCACATCGGTAAATACCTTGTCTGCTTGTTCTTCAATTCGGTTCAAAGAAATCGATCGTTAGCATTATTTTGTAATTACGTTAACAATCTGGAATTGCCATCGAGTTTTTATCATTTTCCAAATTTACTAAAGGCGTCGCTATCAAAAAGGCGATATCTGGGTGGTCTACTAGTTGTGTGGTCTAGCAAAAACTACAGTTCAATTTAAACAGTAGTACCTATGGCATAATTGTGCGGTTAGTTTTGTGCATCCGATTCGATATTTTTCTTTTCTCGATCGTGCCAATATCCATCTCGTTCGTAATAGCAAATAAACGCTGGATATCGAACAGAAAACGTAAAATTGGAGGCTATTAACTGCGCGTGCATAATACCTCTGTTTAGACGCTATTAAATTGAATAGTTTGTAGACCAAATTGAACAATTTATGAGGCCATTATTAATGCCACCCACCACTACAACAACTGTCATCATTAGTTCGTCAAATTACAAAAGTAATATGAAGGCTCGAAATTATTTGCTACTTAGAAAATATATGTATATATAATTAGTTAAGTCAAAATGGCATGACATACGAAGCCAAACATGTTAAAGTGCAAATAAAAATTTTGAAATAAATTGCTTTATAGCGGCTACACAACTTTAAGCGTAAGTTACCTCGTGTTGCGAAAATTTTTCCTCTTCTAGAAGTACATTAGCGTGTAATGCTCCGGAAAAAATATAAAACACGTATGTAAGGTGTGATACCCTATGCTCTTTAGCTAACTATGATTAATATCGGAAGAATAGATAAAGAAAATTAATGAATTATATAATGTCAGCTTAGAGCGTACGACACGCGAACGAATCCCGCGAGTATTAAAACACCTTGTCTTGATTAAGTGCGTAGGTTAACCAACGCTTGCCAAGAAAACCGGCCGTTTTGTGATATACACAAAAGTAGTTTTAACTTTCTGTATATTTTCCTGTAATCGTAAATTATACTTAGCCAATACAAAATAGGCACATCCTTCATTTTGAAGCAAGTAAATTAGTTTTATTACTGTACATATAAAATTTGCCGTATACGAAAACCTATAACCAACGGTTATTAATTTGTTATTGTTACTCGTAAATAATTTAATAAATACGTTAAAATTTTTACTATTTATTTGCGGGGTTTCATACTGCAACATTTTAACTTCAGTTAAGTTTTATACAGTGTCTCTGTACACCGCTTAACCACAGATTCCTGACCTGAAAATATACCCAGTTACCACAACTTACATATGTACATACATATATTCCAAATTGCATCGCTTTCGAGGTACAGCCCCTCGAAGGGAGGTATTATCACATACTTTTTCAAAATCATCTGTAAGGAACTGAATAGACCAAGTAGTCAGAGAAACGATTAACTTAAAATAATACATTTTATACAGTTTTCTACAGTTTCTGGTCAACATGGTAAACAAGGAAAGTGAAGAAATGGCACTAACGATGAATACAGAAAAAACTAAATAAATGGTTATTAGTAATCATCCTATAAATAACAGCCAACTCTATTAATGGCAAGCCAATTGAAAAAGTTAGCAATATTAAGTATCTGGGATGCTGGATAAACGAAGAACTGGACCCAGATAGAGAAATCAGAAGTTGGATAGAAGTAGCGAGAAGTACCTTTCTTAAATATAAATCTCTAAACGACAATCATCCTAAACTCCCACTCAAACTAAAATTCGTTAAACGTTATATTATGTATGGTCAACGCTGCTTTACGGTATGGAGGCCTGGACGTTAAAGAAAAACATTCTAAACAAAATTGAAGCGTTCGAAATGTAGACATATCGTAGAATCTTAAAAATTCCATGGGTGACCAGAATAACTAATAATGAAGTTTGAGAAGAATAGGCGCGGAGAAAGAATTAGTCAAAAATATCAAAAGACGGAAAACGGCATATTTTGGACATAACCTCAGAGATGATAAATACAAACTGCTGCAGACTATCGTTAAAAGAAGAATACAAAGAAAAAGACCAGTGGGAAGGAAACGACTATCGTGGTTGCGTAATATCCGTAACTGGACAGGACTAACTGCAGGACAACTGTTTAGGATAGCCGAAGACAGAGATCAGTTTAATCAAGTGGTAGCCAACCTCTAAAAACGGAGAAGGCGCATAAGAAGAAGAATACATTTTTATAAATAATGGTCCAACCGGGCTCATCGCTGAAACGTCAGAAATTAAGCACTAACGTTGTAGTAGCTGACTACGGCCGAAGGACCTTAAGTTATTGTGATAAACACGTGGCGCAACTGATGTCATACGTCAACTATAAAAATAAAATAAAATAACGCCAATAAACACCTTGTTGAATTAAACTGCCGTTTCGGCAATAAGGCAGAGCTTTTCTGGCTGAATGTCAAAATAGTTTTAATTTACACACGTTTTAAACACGCGGCGTCTTACTCAAATGAACACACTGGGTGTCTATTGTTAGAGATCATACCGTCATTTCTTTATCAACAACTTTTTTGTAGGTACGCCACTGAATCTTTTTTCGAAAAGAATCTTCACTTTTCACTTTTTTTTCGAAAGATATGTTAATTTAGACACGTTTATTACTCTTGTAAAAATTTAATATCATGCACGGTTTTTTCATAAATGGGCAATTTTCGTCATGATATACGTACTTGTAATGACATTTTTCTGGTGGAAAAAATTGAAATGTCGTTACCAGATTTTACCAAATCACGTATTTGCCTTAGATGCATAAGATAGTAAGAACAACTCATCTTCGAAAAAACTGGCGCTTACGACGTTCCGCCAAAACTTTTATTTTTGATCCCAATCAGTTAGTAATACTTTTAAATATATAAAAATTAATCTAAATTGACGTATTCCCAAATAACTGTATTTAAAGTTGAGTGTACTAATGACTTCATGGACTTCAGCAGCTTTGAATTTTTTAATAGGCGGTAAAGAAGAAATAGAAGAAGTCAGTCGTTTCAGTGCTAAATACAGTAACCGTCTTAGTGCACATCCCAACACATTAGTTATGGATCTTATAGTTCCCCAAAATCGCAACCGAAAACTTCAAAAATATATACAAAATGACTTGCCCACTAGATTCCCTACGTAATTTATTTTAGTTTCAAGTTCATAGTCTATTTTATACCCAATAACTCAAAACTCATCTAGACATCTAGATGACAAATGTTACAGGAGCATCCTACTGGGATGTTCTAAGTCAAATTATCACAAAATTTACTAAATGCAACTTGTGCAGATTGTAAATAAATTGGGTTTTTCAAACAAAAAAAAAATTTTAAGTTAACCCTAAAAACAGTCATTACGTCAGCCGCTAACTAGATATTTAAAAATTTTAAAATGCAGAAATCAGATAAACGGCACAAAGATAACGTAATGAGGGTTCGAATTCTATAATTGCGTGAACAATTAATATGTCGGAGACCGCGTGCAAATTTACATAAATTTAAATTTAATTAAACAAGCAAATAAGAAGTGTTTAAAGCGGACGTATGTAATTTAAGATTCGTACCGTAACGTGGAAAATAAATAAAACCACCCTAAAGATAGTACATCATGCATAAACCAAAGCTTATCATCAAGCTTATTAAATACTACAAATTAATCACAATAATTTATTTCCCAACAACTCGTGTGTATACTGGTGCAAATGTATAAATGCTATATAACATCAACTAAAGAAATAAATCACAGATTATATCGGACACCTGGAGTTTTCAATAACATCGAACACGAAAGTTCTTATACCTACATATTCGATATCAAAAATTCAAGCACGGTAAAAGTCGCCCGAGATAAGGCACGTCGCTGCCCTACTACTATTCAAAATGTCAAAAGAATTTACGCCGACAGTAGTTTTCGTTTTCTATTTGACATTCGAAACACGAACTTCAGAAATAACCTCATAACCATTCAGAGAATTACATTGCCATAGAAATCGCACATGTATAATTATTTAAGTCGGTTTATATTCTGGATTTATTTTCAATGAATATATTTTTACAAGGTTAAAACTACTGTAAAGGAATTCAAAATAGATTTGTTTCGTACATCTGCTAACTAGGCAGGTATTTCATTGAAAATCCACAACATTAGTTTGTAACACTGAAAATGGCGAACTAAACAACTTATCTTGTACATATGTCATATTATGCTTTAAAATAAAATAATTCCAATTAATAGTAGATTGTGCGATTACATAGTGCTGAAATATGGAATATTTGCCGCGAGTATGACGATTCGAATTTATTTATATAACAATTAGTTCATTTGAACTACTCGTAGTGGCTTTCATAAAACGTCCTTTAATTAGGCACTGAGCGAGGCACCTTTCGCGCACTGGTTAGATGGCTTTTGATTGGCTAAGCAGGGTGCGAAATGATTTCGCACGGGCTACAACGCACTTGATTGGCTAACGAGTATCATACACGCGTCGACGTATTTGTTTGCAATAACCAATTTTCAATAACATTTGAAAGCGCCAATTTATGCATTTTTCATAGTGATCGTCAAAAAGGATTTTTTTTCAAAAATTTACTAACGTCGCTTCAATATAAAAGATATTTAATGACCGATTTTACGAATTAATGCATTTTACATTGAGGTTTTTAAAGTTTTTGATGGCCTTTTACGATGTTATTATCTAATATTTTGTTTTGGTCCTGTATTTGTTTTAGATTTATTTTTAATACCTATCTATGTTTGCGAGGTTACTTATCGAAAATACGAAACATATTTTACACATTTTTGTGTGTTTTTTTTAATTTATTTATTTCTGTTACCTAAATTTGTTTAGTCATATTACAACGTATTGAAGGCAATACTTATAATTAGCCCTTACATCAATCCCCCAATAATCTGTTCGCCTTTCAGAATTACATCAGCACTTATACTAAACTTAATAAATTATGCTAATTAAACTTTAATACAAAAAGTATGTAATAAGTACAATAAAAAACGTGAATAATTTTCTTTAAATATTTTTACAGTTTAGCGAGATATTTTACTGGTTAACAAAATTATCCAGTTTTATGTTAATATATATAATATATAGAAAATATCTTATCTACTAAAGTGCTGAATTTTATTTCAAATAACCATTTTTACTTTTAGAAAAATTAAAAATTTTGTGATTTATTATTTTCAAGGTTTCAGTAATTACCATACACAACAGTGCTACAATTAATCGTAGGAGATTAGAATGATCAATGTAATTTTTCTGTATGGGATGTTCCGTATGTAAAATTACCCTGTTTATTAGGCAACCCAACGTACGGATGGAGGGTGTGTTGTTTTCATATAAATGAATAAAGCAACATAATAATAGTATTATTTTAAGATAATTAAATTGCTTAAATTACATACTTACGTAATTTTAAAGCTAAAATGTACATTGTACAAGTACAATGTACATTGTAAGTTCTTAAAAAGATACATTATTGACGTTTCTATGTATTATATAGGTACCTACGAATTTAATTATAATGTCACTCCGCTCGAGGCAGCAAAGATAAGTAACTTCGATAAATAGGTAATAACTTAATAAAGATAATATTGTAGATAATAAAACGAAATTGTATAACTCTTGTTAATATTAGTATGCTACAACATTTTATATTATGGGGGGGCATCTTTTTTGCCAATAAACTTTATCAGGTCAATTATTCGAATTACCTAAATATATAAATTTATCAATAAATGGGGTACCAAACTAAATCATTTATTAAAAGTACCTTATAATTCTAGAGTATATAATTACTAAACAGTTTTCTTTTACTAATAAGTTTATTTTATCGCCGTACTTTTCATGCAGGTCGGGATAAGGAATCAAAAACTATGGCTTCAGGTTCGCATGTGCTTTGTGTTCTTATCAGTTTCGAGTAATATTGATTTGTTGTCAGAAATTTGATATTTTATTTAAATATTTTTAAAAGTCACCAGTTTAGAACATAACGAACGACGAGCAAGGCAAAAAGCTAACTTTCGCAAGTTCGAATTCGCATTCGAATAGTCGATTTGAATGATTTCAGTGAAGTTTCGTTTTCCTTGTTTTGCTATGATGAATATCGAGCAATTTATACAAGATTTTCTGAGCACAAACTTAACAAAAAAATTATAATTGACAAGACGATTTATTTTCAAATTTTATTTCAGTTTTGTGAGAAGAAACTTAAAGAAAAACGAATTGACTTTTCAATGTAGTTACGATTTTTTTAGTTAAACCCTATAAATCATCTTGTAGATATTATAATGTTAATCAGTAGTTATTATGTTTGTATCGGAATTACGTTGATTTCTAGAGTTTGACTTAATTATGAAAAATAATTATTTAATTTTTAAAATTAGGACATTCCAAAATAAAATTAGTTAATTAGTTATAAAAGTAAACAAAAATGATTTTAAAATTTAAACAATTTGGTTTTCTATTGATGTTTTTTGAATTGTCAGTACAGTTCTTTTGCAAAACTCGTGTCTGCAATCTAACGCATCTCAGCAGTAGTTCCATAAAGTTTCATAATATAAGGTTGTATACAAGGTGTTTCAGAACATACGTTATAAAAATAATAATATGGTAGATAAAAGCACGAAAACACTTTTTGTTAAGTACTTAATATGTGTAATATGTTATAAAAGACAATAAATCACAATCGAAGCATTTATTCAACTTTTCCGTGTTTTTCATAAACGGTTACTTACAATATAAAACGATCTACAATTAAACAGAATTTAACAGCTGCGAAGCGTGGTTTGATTTGTTTGTCTGCGAATTATGAGCCTCCGACGTGTCGTTTACGAAAAAGGATGCTATCTGTAACGATATCTGTATTCAGCAGTAGGGACACAGTCGTTATGCACGACCCTCGTTATTCTGAATAAAACATTTACAGCACTTTACTAATTTATAGCATGTTAAGCAAAACCATTGTGAGCGCCTAGGGTACGAATATACAAATAAAAGCATAAAATTATGTGCATATTCGAGGTGTGCACTATGTGTTAGTGTTATCGAAGATCTGAGCGCCGGAACAAGCACAATCTGCGGGCAAACCGACGTTTTCCAGTCTTTTGCCTTCACCGAACCACTCGATGAGCCAGAATACGTATATCGTAATTTTTAAGATGTTTATCGCTACTTTGACACACAGGTACAGAAAAACTAAATCGAAATCTGAACATCTGTTGTTAACTAGATATAATATTAAACTTGGCGAATGCGAGAAATTAATGTGTAATGGTTTGGGGAAAAATTATTGACTTTGAAGGCATCGAGTTTATGTATTTAAGTAAGTTGATTTCATATTTTTATTAATTTATTGATTTTCAACTATTTTAAATATGAAATAAAGTACATAAATAAATTATGTTCCATTTTAAACGAGCTATATCGGATTAAACGGTCATAACGAGCGAAAAAAAAAACAAAATACACATTCTTGTCTTTTTTGTATATTGTGTATTCACAATCTTACTTACAATTAGTAGACGTACGTAAAGTTGAACTACGTTTAATAAGCAAGTAAAGACAAGAACCGTGTATTTTGTCTTTTTTGCTCGTAGGGGCCTTTAGTTCAATATAGATTGTTTAAAATGACAAACTTTAATCTATTTTGTACAGATCGCACTTCACTAGTTCAATTGCTCCACAAATGCAATTTTTGTCGTTTTTGAATTATAAGGGTGCTTCAGAAAAACATGGCAACAAGTGAGGTTTGCTTAATACGCATTTGCCCGAAAATCGTCTGTTTTTGACGTTGACGTCCACGACGTTGAAAATTGCATTAGTGTAATATCTTTTTTCGACTGCATCAAAACTACAAGCGATATCGCATTGAAATTTGGTATGCAAATGTGTTAGCGCCAAACATTTGATAAGGTTTAGAAAGGTTAACCTTCGCTTTGAAGTGAGAGTAGTTGTTTGATAGATTTGGAAGAAGACCGTTCTATGTTTAAACCGCTTATATTAAGTTTCTTCGTTTTGTTAGTTAATCTGGTTTAGTTTAATATTTTGTGCAGTGGTGTATCCCTTCCTAGATTTTTCCCATCCCTATTTTGTAATGTGCATCGCTGTACAAGGTGAGTTGTTTTAAAATTTTATTTTGTTGTAAACGTTGAACCAGCACATTTGGCGCATACACAAATGTTTTCGGAGTAGCTTAAGCGATTTGAGGTACTCACGTTCCCGTATGTTATAGAGGGCGCTAGTTACGCAACGTTAACGGTCAATTTTTGTTCATAACTTTTTGAATTCAGGTTTCTAGGCACGGCAATTGGAAAAACTGTAAAGTTATTCAATTTTACATAAAACATTACTCTTAATAAAAGTCGTCCAGACGCACCGTTTTCAAGATATTTCGTAGTTAATAATGTTGTGATATCACTAGATATAACGACATGACACTCTTTTTGCATGTGGCACGGAGTTTACAACTAAGGAGAATGATTACTTTACGCCAACAACGTTTTAGCAAAGTAGAAGGCGATGGAAAGTCGCAACAATTCCACATTGAGACCTGTTTGTCTTCGGGTTGTTTGATTTGACACATTTCATGTTTTTTCATTTCAAGTAATGGAATCGACTTACTTAATTGTCTACTCTTAAGTCTCTAATTGTCTTGTCTTAATTTTCAACGTCCTGTATCTCAAAAACGGATGACCTTCGGGCAAATACATATTAAACAAATTTCACTTGTTTTTTTACTGTTTACCTCTAGCAATATAACCATGTTATTCTGAAACACCCCGTATATGGCTGTATTGTTTTGCTGGAAAGGGCACTCTTCTAACTGCTATAAAAACCAAAGTCGTATCTGGTACGGTTGAAGTACTATGTTAAATGGTTCTGTATTGTAATATCGGAAAAAATCCATAACAAAAAAAAACGTTCACCTTTAAGCGGCTCCCCTGTAAATTTGACTTACTGTCGCTTACGACCCTATTGAACCAAAGTGGAACATTATGATGAATAAAAATTTCGTAAAATTTCAACTCCCCCGAAAAGCATTTGATTTAGAACCAAATATCTACGTTAATATTATAATTACCCGTTCATTGTGTAACGATAAATACAAAATTTAGAAGTAAAAAAAATTTGTATTCGTGTCGCGATCGAAGAAAGAAAGAGTGGTTAAAAATCAAGTCAGCGTAAATGTTTGATATGCAGTGTCGCTTTGAGACACAATAATCACTAAAGCATGCATTGTTTTAAATAAAAATAAGTTTGAAAACAACAACCGCAGGAATTTAACTAAACCGACACTGCCTGAATTATATATAGTTTAACGTTCATTGATTTTTGGAAATATCGAAGAGGACGGAAGTCGTCGGTTTCGGCATGAATTCTAATATATATAATATATATATAGATATTTATAAGTAATTAACGCTTCAAAAACGTAGTTTAACATCGATTGGTCGAGTGCTGCTTTGATTTTACCGCCTCCACAATCGTATTATATCACGTAATGCGATCGTCATGCTTTGAGACAATGCCTGCCGCGATACTTTAACAGACAGAATTCGACGTGCTTGTTAATATCTTTTGTTCCTCGTATTATTTTTGAAAAGAACTCGATATGTAATCTCGTTGGGCCGCAGACGGTCGAATTTGTTGAGTTATAGAAGCGTTTAGAGAACAATTCGGCAAAAGAAAAAGGTTAAGAACACGAAAGCGCTTCGATAAGATAATAAAAACAAAAACAAAATTATTAACAGTTAGGTATATGATATTCGATTTTTCTATTCCGTAGCACATCGGTGAGATTTTAGTTCGCGCGTTCTTTAAATATAAGGATTGTTCTAGTGTGTCACGTCTCGAAGTATCGAGGAGGTTATCATTCTCTATTGTTGTTACTTATAGCGATATTGTTTGCTGTAAATTACCACCCACATTGTGTTTGAATGCACGTATCTTCTGCCATGACCAATTATTTAACCTGAACAATGTTATAAAATAATTAATCGATTCTTTCGTTTCGCCTTTTATTTATAATGAACCCCATACTAACATGTTATTAGTTATAAATTGCTATAGTTTTGTGCGAGTAAATTACCTACAAGACACGTGTGACGGACGGAACCCGACGAAGACGCGAAAAATTAATTTCCGCATCGACGCCCGTTCTAATATTAATACGAAGACATTAACGAACACTATGACATTGGAAGATGTCCACTTTCGACCGGTCATTGAGTTCAGCAGCCATAAAGCACGCTCTTCGATCGTACGTGTCCTGCGTTGGCACAGGTGGGCTAGTGGATTAAATAATTCAAGGTTTTCCATTATATTGTCCAACAAATACCACTATAATGGTCAACTGGAATAAATATAAAATAAGCTTACGCCGCACGTACTTTGTGGCATTAATTGAGAGTCTCGGTGCGTCGGTATTTGCTGTTCAGTGCGCCGGGGATATAGATTATTCGTTGATCGCAACGACAGGATGCATCGAAAATATATTCTAGGTGATCATCCCGTATGCAGGTACACAATTTCAGACCGGACGCTACAGATCCCGATGTCCGGAGCGGGACATGACCGACGCAATGCTCCGGACGAAGACAATGCTCGTGACTCACGGCATAAGAATGGTGGACTAGAATTTTAATTAATGCCACTTTAATAATCTTATTTTTTAATCGCGTTTATTCCCCTTACAGAACCGTCTGCATGCAAATCTAAATAAAGGCAGTAACAGTTCATGACTTATTTTTACACAAACGGTTAGGTACGTACTTATAATAACCGCAAGATATCCCTAAATTACTTGATACGAGTTTTACATGTTTAAATAGCGTTTCAGTGTCATCCTGGAATTAATTATGTTTTTAAGTTTTTCCCCTCTTTATAATAGACGGGTAAATACTGTTAATAATTGTAAGATACATAGAAGCAACTTCTTATGATTCAACTGTTTAAAATTGAAAATCTGGTATTTATTTTAGTTATTTAACTATAATAGTTATTTTTAATAATAGTTTATCCCGTTCCGACTAATTCATGCTATACGGAGTGTTTCCAAGATGGCGCACCCACTCTACAGTACGTTGTTGGAGGAGGTGGGGGGAGGGGCTGTTAATATTTTCGAATTCGATCTAATTTTGCGGGCGTTCTTCGCAGTCTTCGCCATGTACTTACGAAACCAGAATAACATGTACTTACCAATATTATACATGTTTAATGTTAATATTACAAAAACACTCACCCGCAAAATTAGATCGAATCCTAATTTAAAATCCAAGAAAAATAATTTAAAAAAAATCTTAGTTAACAATTTACCGAGGAGAAATTAAGAGGTAAAGTAAAGAACTTGCGATTGATAGCGATTTTCTACAAATATTATACGCGCCCTTTACTATTTTCTAAAAATAAATTTGGTTCATATAACACTTGTTTCGCGCGCAGTTTTAATTCCGAAAATTGAAATTTCTTCTGAGCGTGTTATAAAAATAAATGTGGGAACGATGTTCGAAAATTTTGAAAAACAAATTTATTTCACGTTTTGACTTCATTTTATATTAACTAGTTTCCATAAAAAATATAATAATAATGTATTTAATACACGGCCGTTTACCAGACGTGTTGCCAAATTTGCCATTTAGTTTTCTGCGAATAACTGTAAAATTGCAATACCTACATAGATAAAAATGCTTTATTATTTTTTCCAGGTTCCATAAAGGCCAGGCGTAAAATGAGACAGCCGGGTGACGCAGGTTAGCAGCACAGCAGAAAACTCCTAGCAGGCATTAGCCGCGCGTTCGTGTTTTGAGTAACATTACAGCTAATTATGTAGCCTATTGTCGAGATATTGAAGGATAAAGATACTTATTTAACACTGAAGCATTCAGAATATCCAATGTGGCTTCCGTTTTGTCGAATGCAGCATTCAGCACGAAGAATTCATCCAACCCTACGGGAAATAGTCTAACGGGGTTAGATCGGACGATCGTGGTGCCCATTTAACGGATCTGCTTCGACGAGTCTGTATCGGTTACCTCATGGATCGCGCGGCCTCGACAAGTTTTTCTTTTATTTTTAAATAGTCACGCCGATTTTCGGCAGGAAACTGTAAAATTGTGACTGCGATCCGCAGGCTCACGTAGCGCAGAAAGTTACTAACGTCACACTGCATCGATATGTGATTTACAGAAAATCGCCGCGAGTCACCCTGCGTCGCCTGCGAAGACCGCGTCTCATTTTGCGCCTGACCTAACAATCCCCTACTGTAAAGTTGGCGCGTCATTTTGAAATCACCCTGTATAACATGTACATTTTCTTCATTTTTCTAATATCGTTTCATTTATTATTTAACCAAAGTGTCACATTTAGCGGTTTAAGACAATTTTATATTAACAAAATTTTCAATAAACTAATAATAAATAAACAATACAGAAATAAAATAAATCAATCGCTATTGATCGTATTATACTTCGCTCATTGCGTACAATTTAGAATTCGTGTAAAATGAATCGCTTGTATAAACAAAATGCTAACTGTTGCTTTTACATTAAAAACCTTCTTTCCTCTTTACAAAATATGAATATTTAAAAGTCACTTGTTTTCCTTTCAATTTAATAACTACTCTTCTAAATTTACCTATAAAATTAACAAAATGTACGCAACTTATCAGTAAATGACAAATACGTTGTGTGTACTTTAAACAGAAAAGAACCCTACAACGTAAATCTTGTTTCTACCAAGTTATTTCTATTTTAGTATCAAGGATCTAATTCGTAAAACGTGGAGTAAATAAAAGCAAAGATAAGATGAGAATTACTACTGAAAGATATCCATCAAAAAATCAATAAATCCTTGTGAGAGTACAGTAAATGACAAAATGAATATATGTATCTTGTAGTTTCTAAATATTGATTTTTAATTGTTTTTACATCTAATTAGATACTTACACATACATGCATTCGTTAAACAAAGTGTAACGAAATGTAAAGGTAAGCAAATAGCTAACGATAAGTATATAATTGCATTTTAAAGAAACGATTGTTATCTCGTATATTCGCTTTAAATGTTTTATTTAGTATTTTAGTCATTATTCATGTAACGTTTGGTATCTCTCAGAAATTTCTCTTCTTGCCTTTTAGTAACGATTTGAAATAACTTTTTCACAAAAACCCAAAACAGATTATTTTAATTCGTCAGATTCAGAGCATCCAATTGTACAGAATTTGCTTTTTATGTTAGGTATTACTTTCAAAATATTAACTAATATATTAAATAAACGGTTAACAGGTGTGTTATTTCTTGATATTCAAAAGAAAGTGTAAAACTATAAATAAATTAATAAATATAGAGTGAGATTAGAGTAAATAATTAAAGAAGATAATAGAAGAGAAAATCAAAACTTATACAAAAGGACAAAACTTATATCGGGCATTCTCTTTACGATTCTCCCACTATAACTGTGTGTAACTGTAACAACCACCTTAACAACCGCTAAATGTACAATCATAGAAATCGGAAGAAAGACTATTTGAACAAGACGGGAATTACAAAGTACATAGAAGAAAGAGAAGAACGCAAGAAATAATTGGAAGCAAGGAATAGAGAAGAGAACATGGAAGAAGAAGGGAGAGGCCTTTGCCCCAACCAAGCATTTTTAAGCTATCATATATCATAAACCTACATAATATTAAATAAAGGTCACCTTTTTATATTAAAAACGTGTGAAAATATATTCGGTATAATTATGAATAAATAAAACGAAACAAATTAATAAGTAGAGTGAATAAAATTAGATATTTTGCTAATTAATATTTAAACGTATCCAAAGTACATTATGCAAATTCGTTGCGGAGTAATAAAATAAAATTTTGTAATTTACTTCAGGGACGATTTTTTTCTGTCTGATTAACGCGATTATGTAGAGTAGTAAAATTCGTGCAAAAATAACGGCATGCTAATTTTAATGTAAATAGTACATATCTCGGCAAACGTATCTATATTTTAGAATATTCTATTTTATTAGATGCTTTTATGCAAATTTGGAATAACGCAAAAACATAATATATAAAACATGCTTATCGACTGTTTATAAAAAAGTACCGAAAAGAATGACAAACTCGGCAAATGCAGTTTACGTAGGTACGACTCTCGTTTCAAATTAATTACCTGTAGGCACTGATGTGGATTTTGTGATTTTTACCTTATTTTAAACTGCAAAAATCAATGCAGAAAATTAATTATTTTTTGTTGATAATAGAGATTAACGATGTTCTATAAATGTTTCATTATTTAAATTGACACTGTTTTAAAGGTCTACCGACTTTAATTTTATCATTTTTTTTTTGAATTCAACAGAATGATAATCGAAATTTGGCTTTATAACCCTTCTAACCTTAATTGTTGGATCGTAATTAGAAAAAAAATTTAAATGTGAAGAATAGATACCAACCATACCATGTGTAGGTATGTGCTTCCTGCTGATTAAACTAAACATTGAAAATTCACACGTGTTATTACCTTAACATTTTGTTATTTTGTATGATTTTAAAACTGCTTAATTGGTCGAAAAATATACCCACTTACTACCTACTATAATTTATACTGTATTTTTTATTAAATTAATTGCTTGGTTAAGATCACTGACGTACCGAGAGGGGCGTTTTGGGGGTTATAACCCCCTCAAGAGCCTTGACGTTTTGACATCAGATTGCGTTAAAATTAAGTAGTACATAACCTAAATACCTAAATAAAAATAAACGTTTGTATTTCTATAAAACCTTTTTCGTCCGAAACTTTTTTCTAATCTCCTCCCCCACTAAAGCCAATTTCTGGTCACAGACAAACTGTTAAAATAATAGGAATATCACACGGAACAGTTTGCTTTAAAAAAATCAGTATTTATGCACGTCTAGCGAATTACAGTTTTATAAAAATTTCTGTCGCCATTGAAATTACAAATTGAATTGCAAATCCTGCCGAAGGTTCACAGAAGCTAATACTTTTCGCAGATACACATTTATTTCAATGACAAATGCTAATCAGTAATCGCCAAACGCCGTAAATTCTAAACGGGAAAATAAATATCAAGTTAATATGATTTATAAAAAATAATATTGGTGTCATTTTTAAAAACTTGTAAAATAAATTAAACCGCGTTTCATTACTTTGTTACATCTTTCTTTGTACGATCTGCCGGCAGCTCAGTGACGAAGGGCTGGGTAATAGTTTATTATTATTATTATTTTGTAATATCTAATGTAATTTTAGGGCGCCACGTGATTTCGCGGTTTTTGCCGGATCTCTTCACAACAAAACAAAATAAACGACTTTCGCGAAAGGTCCTTTAACGATAATCAAATAATCACTTAAATGCTATTTATTGTTAACTTAATATGAATTAGATTAAAAAAAAAAGAACTAAACTACCTATATGTTTATTCAACTATGATTGATAAACGATGGATCGTTATCAAACAATCTCACTAATTGGTCCTGATCTATATAATTTGACGTTGGAGGACCCCGATCGATGCAGGCTTTTATCATCCGACATCGACCGTAGGTCGGCATGGCTCGCGGTCCAATATTTCGATGCGATGGCCTTGCTGGGGAAAATAACCGAAAGAGAAAGGTTTTCTTCGGTTTTCAGCGTTGCGTTCTTCCGCTTCCGCGACGAGGTACTCGCGATCTCCCTACACTCAACGGGCCTCCCTATGTACGCAACACACGCCTGACGACCCTTTCGCACTTACGGGTGCAGTTACCGTTAGTATTTGCTTCGGTAATTTCTGATTGATCTGTCTGATGACGGCACCCAGACGTGTCTTTTTGAATTTTCTCCGATCTCTATCCTTAGATCTCGAAAATATAGGTCGGTCATAAATATATATAAACAATTTCTTGTGGACACGATTCCGGTCGCAATTTTGATCGTGGGAGGCTAAAATTTGGACAGTGTATTATCTTTACGAAAACGAAGAACGATATCGTTAACCAACTAAATCGATCGACCCGTTTTAAAACGGCGGCCGTTCAAAAATTAAAAATATTCCAATCTCCGTTATTAATCATCAGATCGCTAATGTGAAATATGTTTTGGAATCGGCATAAAATTCTCTACCGATTATGTCTTTTTATAAATTTCGATAGAATACGCTGTTTTCGAAATAATAGAAGAAAATTGATAATTCTTTTTTAATTCTTATAATGTATTTCTTTCGAGAAAAATTTTGAAGAAAGGAGTTTTTTGACATGTGACATAAAAATTCGATACCGAGGCTTGCGCGCGGTCGAATTTTTAATTTCGGTAATGCGATTGGCCGTTCGCCGCGTGCGTTATTTTTGCAAAAAGTGAAGCGCCTCCCTATTCGGCTTATGGCCGTAACAACTTATTAAAGTGAAGTGCTTCTCCATCTACTTGTGCAATGATAAAGTAAATTATAACGATAATATGGGGGGGGGTCTATCCCAATACTTGTATTATCTATTTTGTTAAAATTTTCGCTACATATGAAAACGTTTTGCGAAGATGTTAAAACATTTATTAAATATAAGTAACTCGGTTTGTTTGTAATAAAGTTTGCATAAACTTGAATGATTAGTTAACAACCTACGAGTTATGTCAAATCTATTGTGTTCCACCTATATGAATATTTAAAATTATTTTTTTAATTTCGATATCGAAATCTGATATTTCTCGGAAGAGCAACTGTTTTTTACGATCGGTTTTTATGAGATATGGCAAGTGTGGGCACATCGCCTTTTGTTTAAATAATGGAACTTAAAACAAGTAACATAGTCATATCAACATCTCAATTTTTTTTTAATTGATAAGATAAATATAATTTTGGATTGGACCTCCTCGTATAGTTCCAGTAAAGGTGAGCAACCTCTTGTAAAATATTACAGCCGTCGCGTCGCGTGGTCTAATTTTGTTTACTCCATCTGAAATCAAATCCAGACGTGGGGACATTCAAATGCGTTTTTCTCGGAAACTATTCAGTACAGCGAAATTTGGTTAGAGGATCTTTTTGTGAAAAAAGACCTACGCAATTCAAAAAGTTAAAAATTATAACACCGTTAAAATTAGGAAGTTAACGTTAGCGAGGGTAGTTTGTCCTGGACACCGCAAACAATTTTCAGACCTAAATAACTACCTCCGACCCACAAATCATCAAATTCCATCAAACCGTTCACGAGTTATTTCGAAAAAACGAATTTAAAAAATCAACTTTAGGGGCGAATAATACACCTCGGCGGTGAAAATTTTAGTAAATCAGCTTGTCTTTGTCTGAAAAATGAGATCCTAAGATGTTGCCCACCTACACTGGGACACCCTGTATACGTATCTGTACGTTATTCGCGATAGGTTCCAATCCACGCCATCAATAAAACCTCGTATTTTCACAGAAGGTACTAATAGATTGTAGATTATCTTCAACGTGTTATATGTGTGCAAGTAAATCGTAAAATTTTAATCTGAATATTACAAATATACAATTTAGTATATTTTTATCCATGGCCTGCATTGGAACCTATCGTGAATAACGTATAATGTATAAGTACGGTGTTATTAAGATTAAAATTCGTTTACTTAGAGAGCTCTGGAGAGCGTTATAAGACTTTAAATATAAGGAATGCCAAACGGGTTCTTCAAATAATGCGCTCGCCATTTCTTCTTCTTCAAAAAAATAGCATCTACAAAAAAATGCCAACACATGGCACTGTAGCGACACAATTATTACTAATGAAAGAAGACGCGTTGAACATCTGCATTGCTGTTCAAGTGATTTGTATTACTGCAACGACAGCTATTGATAATTTTTTTTATCATCCTTGTTTATCTAATAAACGACGAGCGCATCGTTTGCACTTCGCACTCGTCCAAATTTCCTCGTATTTAGTATTTTAATTTTAAAGGCCGTTTATATATTCAGGAAAATATTAACGCTTAAATTTACTTATATACAATTAGTAATTAATAAGAAATAATTTTTCAGTGTCACCAAAAGTGACACGTGACATTAACGTCGAGAACGAAAAACACAGTTTGCTTCAAATTGGTTTTGATTATGATTAATTTTTATTATTCGTAAGTGAAATAACATTTCCATAACACGAGAGTGAAATTAACATCTACAGCAAACAAAACTTAAAATTTCACAACAAAGTGTTGATTATTGCAATGTCTTAAAAATAACATTCATTATAATTTACATAATCTTTTCTTCACTTTCAAATTAAACGAACATTTACTGCTTTAAAAAATCCTAATTATATAATCGTCATAACGCGCGTTAAACTTTTTAAGAGTAATATTATAAAGAGACGAAAAAAGCTTGTCGAGCTTGATCGAACGTACGCCTTTGAAGATGTACGGTAATCGTTGTCGCCATTGTTGTAAATAACATATTACTATTATATCCTATTAGAAAGTTATTTATACTGCATGTGCAATCGTCGTAACCTGTTTATATGCATATTTCACTTAGGCTCACGCAGTGAACAAAATTAACACTTGATAAACGAGCACCTCGGTATTTTCAAGTTTCTATTTACTATAAGAAAAGTAAAACATTTTGTAAAATTTTTTTAACTAATGATTAAAATAAATTTTAACTTTAAATAACTTAAAACGTTATTATTAATACTAAACGTTTCGGCGCCTACATGAATGCAACCATGCACGCTTTCTCGAAGTATTTCCGCAATTTAATTCAATAACTTTAAATACTCCTGTCGTTCTAGGCGCCTTAAAGATTTATTACTAAGATTAATTTTTAATTATTTCGCGACTATAATGGTATAATTTATGTAATATTTTAATTATCCGTTGGTGTAATAGAAATAAATTTTAAAATTAAAGTTCAATTTGATTGAATAGGTTTAGTTATTCAGATTAATAAACATCTACATAAATTTTGAAAGTGTTAAGTATTATTTTTTTAAATCTAATTATGTATAATATTCGTACAATAATCTTGCTTCCGTAAATACTTACGTAATTTAAAATAAGTTAAGTACCTAATTGTAGTAATTGCACGACCTGAATGATGCTTAAAATGTTAAGCAGCTATTTTAATTCTTTATTTGAATCTTACAGTCAGCGATTAATTAGATAATTATGCACTTTAACTATACAATTTCAATAGGCATGAATTTATTTAATCAAAACTAATGAAAATGGAAACAAAAATGTCGTTCATCCTATGTTTATACATATTCTAACTTATAAGTAATCGAGTGCTACTTGAACTTTATTTTCCATAATTTAAATTTTTATTTATATTAGGTAGATACCTGTTTTTTCTCGAAACATTTGCTCACTCAAGTATTTTTGTAATATTATACATATATTACAACAAATCACAGGGTGTCAGTAAACGTTATGTTACGTTACAAAAAATGGTAAAAGTCTCCCGAGAACATATAAAACACGTAAAAATAATGCCACAAGTTCCTATAAATGTGTTTCCTACGGCGCTACCCTGTTGAGATATTCACCCCCAAAGTTGAAAAGAAAAAATCATTTTTTTTAAACATGTTTATTTTTTGTTGAAATTTAATAATTATTGGTGTGCATACGTAATAAATTAAGATCTTTTAAATGGTGCAATCGGTTTTTTGATATCAACTTAGGAGACCCAGGGTGCACTACCCCTATTCTTTCTAACCACAATATTTTTCAGAGGTTTAAGTTTTTAAATTTTTAAGGTTATTTTCAGATTTCCCAGATATTTTAAGATAAAAAAGTACTTTAGTTTAATTTCGATAAAATGAACCATATTCGAGAAAATCACCCTTTATTATCCTAAAATGTCTGGGAAATCCATAATGTAGCTAAAGATTTAACAGTTTAAACCTCTGAAATATTTTGGGGTCAGGGATTGTGTATCTCTGGCTCTCCTAAACTGATATCTTAATTTCCTACGTATGCAGAACAAAAATGATTAAATTTACCCCCGTATTTTGTTGTAATAGATTGTTTAAACAATACAAATTACTTGAGTTTAATCAGAATGTTTCTAATTTCAAATAATGTAGTATTTAACAAACATTAAAATTTTTTTTATCAAAATCGGTTCTGTTCTTGTGGGTTCTGAAGTAAAAACCTAATTTGACTCGACTATTGCTTATATAATCCTTTGTATGTCCTCTGGATGTTTTTACGTATAGCTAATATTAGGTAAATCGAAATTAAAGCGATTATTTGTATTCAAGTAGCTAACGTTTTAGTTTAAAATTACATATTTATTAAATATTAGAATATGAAATCGAAAACTACCCTATCAGCTATTTTCAAATTTCATGGGCACCTCTTATATAATCGGTCAACTGCGTTAAATATAGACACGCGCGAATGAGTATAGCACACGCATTAGCAATTTAATTACTTACATTAAAATCTTCGCAGCTTACGAAAACTATTAAAAATATTAATACGTAATATTAATATTGTACGGTCCGCCTTTCGAGTTTACGGTTTTAAAATGATAATAAAAAATACTTCGCTTCAATTCTCAAATTTTATTTTCTTATTAAATTAAATAGCCAACAAAATTTTCGAAGTGTTATCTTTTGTTCACAATTAGTTTTCCGAAAACCGTTCGTAAGGTGTCCAGTAAAATGCTCTCCTATTTGTCGATAGTTGCCCGTTTTGAATTTATGGATTTTTAGTTTTCCAAATTCACCAATTTTGCTTATCGATAAAAACGAGGTCGATTCAAAATCGAAAGTCTCTATAGTCATGAAAACAATAGCGTGTCAACTTACTGCTTGTTCTTTTGTTTTTTATTGAAATTTTAAAACCTCAAAATCAAAAAATTTAAAAATATATAATTTACTTATCGTTAGTATGTATTACTACAAGTACTGATAAGTACTGCTAAAACGATTAATTTGATTGTAAAACAAGTATTCACCAACAGTGAGTCGAAGAGAGTGGATTAACTACTATGTAAGACTGTAAAATTATCATAAAAACGTACCTAATTAGAAATCGTAAAATAATTTCAATATTTTTGACTGAACACACACTTCTCATAGTGTAATAATATTTAAATAAACCACGGTCCCCCTTTTTGATTGTAGTTAATTAACATAATTTTGGTTAAGTAAGTAATGCACTAAAACACGCTCTTGAATTTATTAATAATATCATATTATAAAGCGCCATAATTTAACTTAAATATTTACAAATAGGTAAGCGCACTTTTCAATATCAATACTTATCTTTTATCTAATTCCAAATAACAGCGCAGTGTTTAACCGAATTAAATGAATAAACGTTTCAACCAGTTGTCAAAGTTATTAAAATATGTACGATCATTACACGCAATCACATTTACATGAAGGCTGTTAAAATGTTTTCTAAAGCTTGTACCTATACCTCATAACTAACTTTTTGCAAAAGTATTTAAAGTACTAATATATCTGATGCTCGGATATGATGATTTATTGTAAATAATAACATACGAAAACCGAAAGTTTAAATTTCTTTTTCAGATTGACAAGTTCATGAACCTCATGTGCAAGTAAAAACACTTACATCCGTATTTTTTTGTTACTCCTTTCAATTACAATAAAGCATAAGTACCTGGAAACACTTTAAATCGAGGCTTTTATTGGACATAATTTAATTTATATCTATTTATATTCAATTATGATTTAATTACGATCCATATACGTAAGTACTTAGATATACAAAATTTTATAAAATAATGCAAAACATAATGCTTGTACAGTAAGGCCGAACTGGGTGGTTCCGGGACATTGTGGAATCGTAAGCAATGAAACAGCCGACGAACTTGCAGGGCAGGGATCGGTTAGTCCTTATTAGGAACCTAAACCTGCCCTTAGAGTGTCAATTTGTAGGTTTACTGGATTAACAGACCGGGATTAATTCATAGTACAGACTTTGAACTAACAACAGTGGAACACTGCCCTGCTTACATTAAGCAGGACATAGCTCAGAATCCTCACAAAAATCAAAAGGTTAAAAAAGTACGATGGAGATCTCAAATGCAAACTTTGACCAGAGAAATGGCAAAGCACATTCTGCGGAACTACGACGCGATGCGCCGACTGGAGCTAGACAACACATACATTCAGGCTCCTATACATAAAACCGGGCGGAAGGGGGATCTTATCACACACCCCGTAAACAAACTGTACGTTTTGTAGCAGTACACCAAGATTATAAAGTGGCGAAGTGAAAAGGGTACTTGAAAAATTGCTCGAAATACAATTGCTAGAATGAACGATTTCTCGAATTATGTTGATATAGAGTAAAGTGGGCAAATATGCTGCTGTGGGTAATATGTCGCAGTTTGTTATTTGACTTACGCAGATGATTGGCGATGAATCACGTATATTCGTCACGCCGATTGATCTGTATCATTTACGTGTAATGCAACATGTCACAAAGCGAGCTTTATAGCAGTCAGTGCAACGAGCCGAACCGACTGTCGCTTTTTACACGAATTCCTTTGAGTGTTACTATTACAAGTCGGTACAGGTTCGTTGCGTTATCGCTAGCGCGGACCACAAGTGAACAGAGCGTTCAAAACGAACGTTCGCCCTGCCTCTAGACATGCTCTCCGCGAATGTTACATTGCACATAAACGATACAGGTCAATTGTCACGAAGTGAACGAAATAAATAACCAGGGCGATCTCGATAAGCCTTTTAACCTGCAGTGCCTCCGAAACCCACGATTTAGACGGATCCGTTGAAAGTAAAAAAAAATTGATTTTTGAAATATCTCGATTTCTGTTAAAATTATTGGTCAACAGTTAAGTAACGTCCACATAAAGTGGGATTTTCAAATTTCTTAATCGATTACTTATTAATCCGTTAAACGAAAATTGAAAGCCGCAATTTCACGACAAATTAAATCTTTACAAACAATTGATGAGTCAGGTGGTAATTGAAGGTGATACCTACGATATGAATTAACCTCTTTATGCATTGCGACAGTATAAAACGGCGACTGTCGCGAAAAACGGAAACTTACGTAAAACGGCAAACTAATTCACTTATCTATACATGAACAAACAATAGTGAGTGATAATTATACATGAAGCATATCGCATGACACAAGCGCACGTAACAATGGCATAAGGCGCGAGTCGCTTGGTTAAGTCCGTAAACAGTCCAAGGTCTGACTTGATCTGATTTTATGCGGAATGAGAACACGTCGATTCCCATGTCAATTAGAATTATACGTTGTCTTCTCTTACCTTCAGAATTACAGAAATAACTGTCTCCCTCGCACACGCCTCCGCAATATTATGCAATGAACAATGTGAAACTAAATAATACCTAATCAAAATAAATAATACGCTTTAGCTCACTTGCACTTCTAACGTTCTTTACACGTTATTTGTTTTACGCAAACTTTGTTTTTGAGGTCCTCCCAAATCATTGTTACATACGGGAATTAAATGTAGGTAGATATTTCGCAAATTAAATGTAATGACGCTAAATATTTTAGACTATTTTTCAAGTACGTTGCAGGAAATTAAGGATAGTGCGACGTCCTCAAACTCGAATTGAATTATTCAACTTATACAACACACCGTAAAACCCTCCAAATAATCGACAAACAGTTTGTCATTAATCTAACACGTGATTACATTTTAAATTGCTTTACCTGTCTACGTCAAAATTTTCTTAAAATATGTTAATTAAAATAAATGCCCAGAATAAATAAATAATTCCTAAATATTCGCTTACACCTAATATTTATACACATATCATCCGTATATTTATGTTTTAGAATAATTTCCCTGTTATCGAATGTTAAATTCACAAGGTTTGCTGTCTAGACGAGCATTCAAATCTTTATTACAAGGCACGATCATTTTAATGTATTCGCTCGAAATTGAATTTTAACTTGCGTTCTTACATTTACTGAATATCTCCATGCATTTAAATACATTGACAATGCATGTGAAATTATTGTGAAGTTCTAGTTTAGCGTAATGAGCTGAAAATTAAATAAGAAGCGCTTTAAATTGTTTTACGCTGCCTTAAGTTCTGAAGATCTCAAATTCTAGAAATTTGAATACGATTTGTGTAACATTTTTTCTTGAGTTAAACATGATTATGAACAAAAGTTCAGTAGGCACCTAAGGGCGAAAGCATTGTCTTAGACCAAAAATCAATTTCTGTGTAGTTCATGTTTTTTATAAACACAATTGTATTCATTCGCGATATCCTGAAAAGCTCGCGATAAAAATCGATATAATCGAGGTAGGTATATCGATATAGTACACGTTAGACGTGTTTTCCTTTCATTTATTTGTTGATTGATTGTAATAAACAATTTGTATACTCACTCCATATACAAAATATTATACCTCACGTATTTTATTTATATCCTGATCAATTTGAAGCTAGTTGATTAGGAAAAATTTATTGCTAGTAGTTACCTAACAGAAAATTCTTAATTTTTCAATTTTTTATTTTAGGCCCCATATTGAGCTTTTGTACTGTTGAATAAAAAAAAACAGTGCTAAAAAATATAAAAAGAAACTTTTAGCAGTAAAAGTACACATCGATAGCAATATTTGACATTTTTGTGATGATCGTTACTCCGACCGTGCTGAAAAATTTCTCATTTCTCTAATTTAAAAAAAAACATATGTTATACTGTGAAGTATTCTCTAAAAATCTGTTTTAGATTTATTTTCATAGCTATGATAGTTTCGTATATAAACGAGTTTAAAAAATAGTTCCCCGGTACGTACTTTTTTAATTTTCTCAAGGGGTATTGTAGGTCGGGGAGTGAAACATACATCATTTCTTATGACTTGCCAATATAACAATATAGGTTGTTTGCATAGATTTTTATTGGGAGCCATTTTGCCTATGCTTCCTTTACCCTTACAATAGCACAAACAAACGGTCAATACAGAGCAGACGACTGACTTTGAAACTTAGCGCGTGTGTTATCTATTGCTTAAATGCAGCGTAAAAAAATTCACTCGTTTAACTAATTCCCGAACTATCCGGTCGACATTCTGCCCTATATGAACCGCATAACCCAGGGTTTACTGTAGGTATTTGCGTATTTATGTACTTATTAACACTAGTAAAAACAATTAACACGATAAATACTTAGTTTAAAACTTATGTCAGACTAATTATAAGTCATTAATTTAAAGTTTGCTAAAATTATTTAGTAATATATACATAGGTAAATGAACCATAAGAAATATTTTACAGCGTGTACTACGTGCGCAAATTTAACATTGTTATGTTATGAAATAAAAGCAAGCACGTTAATACAACTTAATGGCCGTTAATTGTACGTAAGCGCGAAATAAAATTTAAAATAATGGTATAATATAAATAGTTTATTACGCATAATTGTTAAGTAGTTAAATAGTTAATTGCGAAGTTAACCCATACCTACAACTATTTATGACACAATAAGGTACCGATAACTGTGTTATATGACAAAAAAACTAGACGCAATAAGATATTTAAAACGTACCTATACGTAAAACAATAATAGTGATTGCATATCTATTATAAAATAATAAATTAACGTCATGCAAAAGTAAAACAACTTATAAAAGTTAAATTTTTGTGCAAACCCGATTCCTGGAAATCTCCGTTAGATTTCACTTGCTATACTACTTAAAACGAGAAAAGCTTTCACCAGCTTTATATCTGTGTGTCGTGGCTGATGTGCAAAATCTACGAAGATCGGGTAAAATGTGATTCCTGAATATGCGCATATTTATCAGGATAGTAGTATCACGGTTTCCTGTCTCGTAATTTGGACAAACGTGTAACATCTATCTCAGATGTCGCGGAATTCTAATGCACACACACACACACATATATAGTATATCTATCTAAGCTTTTAAGAGCAAGGGTGATATTTTCGAACTGACTTTCGAAAACTTTCGCGTTATTTATAATAGTAGGTATGTTAAATAAAAAAGAACAGTATTAGGTAACTTTACTACGTAGGTACCTATACATATAATGATGGACGTTGACAACAGATTAAAATTACATGCACTTGTTTAATCCACACCTAATTGGACTTAACATGTCAAATCGATAAAGCGTGACAGAACAATGAGTAATAAACATGTTATAAATTGAAATTGTCGATGAAGTTCCAACAATGACGTGTAATTAACTTTGAATTGAAAATTGCTTCATTAGCATGAGTTGTGACGAAAAATTTTAGAATTTGAATTTTGACAGCGCCTATATAATAATTGTTTGGTCATAAACCTTATTAGGAAAATCGCAATTTTATTGGAGGTGTGATTAGATTTCCTTATACTCTCTTCGGCCCAGCCTAACCTTTCCAAGTCGCTGCTATACAACGGATACTTATGGTATATAGACGTTCTCATTTACATTTCTAATACGCCGGTTTTCTAAATTACTGCATTACAATAATACAAATTTAACGACTTGCGCAAGATAAAATTTAATATAAATTTCTCAACCTAAATTTTTTAACAGTATGAATAGCCGTAAACGATCAAATTACACCTATGTAAACGATTGCGATTTCAATAATTATTATTCTCATTCAACAATAGAAGTTGTAGTGTAGGCACAATGGAAAATTATTAAAATTCTCAGAGTTTATAGACAATACAATGCTGAGCATGTCGTGTCGCTGTTATGAGCAAAAATGATATTTACCGCAATTAACACTGCACCGCAACACCTAATTTGTTAAATTGAATTGTAAAGCGTCAAAAACTATTAAAAATCTACTATAGATACACTCAAAAAAAATCCGATGTAACGCGTCCAATGTGCGTACATTAGATAAAAGTACATTACAAACGTACATTAGATAACTCTTAAAAAGTAACGAAAAATTCGTTATTTTGATAAAAATTTTCATTGTAGGTATGAAGAATGTTATTAGGTAAAAAATTATAAATGATTCGTAAATACAACGATTGTTTTAATTGCATAATTAGGCACTTATTTTCTTCAGTGTATTAGTAGTATTAATGAACTTTTAATTGTATCAATGATCAAAAAGTCAATAACTGGTGTTCATTAATATTATGTACAATATTTTTTTGAGTGTAAGTGTAGGTACAGTAAATTCACGATAATTCGAGCTAATCGGGGCCGAGTCCCCGGCTTATTTTTTCCTAGTTAAAATAACCTATTTTGTTAAAATTGTATAGGCCTATAATATAAACAAGACGGAACGATTATATTACACATTCGCGTTAATCTGGACTTTCATAATTCGAACAACCTGGAACCCCAAATAATCCAGATTAACGGGGTTTTACTGTATAAGTAAGTAAATTATTGAGATATAATAATAATAGTATAATAAAAAGTTCATAATTTTTGTGAAATTCGGCATAAGTATGCAAATCATTCGAGCTTTTTCAGAAAAAGCTTGCAGTCAATCACGGGGTCGAATTCTCCAAATATATTTATTTTGACGTCATTTTCGTGTACGTTATGTAAGCGAACGATTCGAGAAAAAAGCCACCGTGGGAGGATATTTTACTACCCGCGCTAGAATTAGAACCCAGAACCCAACAACCGAGAGGCCAGTTTCCTGACCGCTGCGCCATCCGAGTCGGGAAGGTCTTACAGTTTGAAATTTTAAAGTTATGCATCTATCATTGTTTGCCTAATAATTCGTTACCTAATTGAAATAATAGTATTGTAAGCGTTAAAAGAAAAGTGACCCGCGACGACCCCGTTCGAATGAGAAACAACCCTCAGCCGATCGCAAGAATAATAACAACCTCAGACTTCTCGACACTTAATGAGTCAATGTAGGCATTAACAACTAAATTATGGTGTCTGGGGCGAGGAACGGTGACCTACGTTGCGTTGGAGGGTTTGGTTTTGAGAAAAATCACGTATCCGGGCTGACCCTGGACAAAAAGGATAAAGGCGGGGATTCGATTCTGGATGTTGGGACGAAGCGGACGTCGCGCGGTCGACTTGATTGAAAAACGTAGATTGTATTTTTCCGAATAAAGTCTTAGAGGCCTGAGCGATCCAATTAATTCACACGGGAATATTTTTGAGCGTACAGTGCAGCGGTGGGATTCTCTCTCCAGGCGCTGCCTCCTTCGCGAAGATAAGTACAATACGCGCGGTGGTGCGATTATAAGGGACCGACGGTGATAACACTGAGCAGAAAGTAGTGCAGTGTAAAACGGTGATAGTGACAAAGTTGCGTAAGTGTAAAGTGGTGTTAAGGACGAGAGATGGGAAAAAACAAACGCCATCGTCGACGCGGTGCGTCCACGAGCAGTGCGGACAGTGATGAACGCGAGCAACGCTATCGCACTAAGACGCTCGCCGGACGGCACCCCAGGGAAAGAAACTTAGCAAGTGGTACGCCCCCATTCATCTCTAATGCGGGCGAAAACGACCTACGGCTGGCTCGTCTGGAGGGCTTGGTGGAAACGATAACCCAGCGAAGTGGAACCTCCTCCAGCGGTGGCGAGCCGGTAATTACCAAGTTTACGGTGAAAGCCGACTGCATCCCGGAGTTTTCCCCCGGAAACCCAAATTTGACGTCAGCCAGGTGGTTGCAGAAGCTCGAACAGATCTCCCAAATAAACGGGTGGGACGATCGCACGAAAATTTATTTAATGCAAATCCGGCTAACTGGCCTAGCACGGACCTGGTATAACAGCTTGGCGGACTACCGCCGAACCTGGCCAGAGTGGAAAAATCTCGTAGTTAGAACTTTTCCAGATCATTACGATTTTGCCGGAACACTCCGGAAATTAGTAGCACGAACGAAGGGGCCGCGTGAAACCTTTGCGCACTACTATTTTTCCAAAATGGACATGGTCCAAACATGTAAAATAACCGGAAAAGACGCCGTGTCCTGTATAATCGATGGATTGACGGACGCCATAATACAGAATGGCGCTCGCGCGGGACGCTACGACACTCCCGAAGCTCTGTACTCAGAGTACCTATCCACCCTAGCGGAAACGGGGCCATTCCCAGAATCACGTTCTGAGCGCAACCCGGAAGGACTTCCCGGATTTCGCGACCGACAACGCGATAAGCGTACCGGCATACCTTATGAGAGCAGGAACGTTCGCGGGCAAATTAAGTATAACAAGAACACCAAACGTTTGGCCTGTTACAACTGTAAACAAAGTGGCCATACTGCGCAAAAATGTCCTAAGCCCAGGCTGGAGTGTAGGAAGTGCCACTGGTTGGGGCATAACGAAGCGCAATGCCCTAGGTTCCTGCCAAGAGAGAAGACCAACATGACACTGAGTCATGAAAATGGGGTAGCCGGCGCTTGCTATTTTTGACGGCGCGATCAATGACCGTAGGGTGCGGTGTTACGTTGATACGGGATGCAGCGTGGTGACTATACGCGACGCCGATGCTTTCCGAACGGCCCTGATACGTAAGCCCTGTCGTATAAATATACGAGGCTACGGCGGTGCCGTGACAACGGCATTAGCCCAGGTGGAATTCCGTCTAAGAGTAGACCTGGCGGAAGCCGACGTAACCGCTCTGATTGTCCCGGACGAACAGCAAGAAGTTGCCATAATCGTAGGGCAGCCGTTTCTTAACGCTGCGGGTGTTACGCTAGTGGTGAAGGAAGGCAAGGCTCGATTATTCAACAGTAGCTTCGCTGCCCTGCCCGAGGTAGAGACGCTCCCGGAACAAAAGTCACCCTTCGGAATAAGAACGACGTCGTCATACCAGTGGGTTTTATGGAAGCCATAGAGGTAGAAAAGGGCGAATCCAGCGAAGTCGCCACCACGACGGTCCTTAGTATGGAAATTGGGCGTGAGTACTACGTACCGAGGCGCATTCTACGTTCAACGACTTCCACCATCCCTGTGGTTAACCTGGCGAACACGCCGTTGAAGCTATCCGCAGGACACGTCTTAGCACGAGGCAAGGCGTATCAAACCGTTCAGGAAAATGCGTATCGGATTGAAATCAGTCCCGACGAATTCGCACTTCCCGACATTGAAGAACAGGTGAGTCGATATGTAGATCAAAATACGAAAATGAAACTTCTAGCGTTAATAAACCAATATCGCGATTGTTTTGCCCAATCTACGCGGGAATTGGGTAGGACAGACGTAAGCGAAATGCACATAAACCTCACCTGTAATAAACCTGTCGTCTATAAACCGTATCGCCTTGCTTATAGCGAAAGAAGCCAAGTTCGGGAAATAGTACAAGATTTGCTAGAAAATAAAATTATACGCGAATCCGATTCACCGTACGCGAGCCCGATAATTTTAGTTAAAAGAACACCGGAGAAACCCGCATGTGCGTGGATTATAGGGCGTTGAACTCCAAAACGATAAAAGATCACTACCCCTTACCACGAGTTGACGATTATTTGGAGAGGTTGAGAGGTTGCAAGTACTTTACGAGCCTAGATCTCGCTTCTGGATATCACCAGATCCCGATGGCAGAAGATTCTGTATCTAAAACGGCGTTTATAACCCCCGACGGTCATTATGAATATCTGACAATGCCATTCGGCCTTGTTAACGCACCAGCCGTGTTTACCAGAACTATGAATCGGGTGCTCGGTAACGTAAGGTTCACTTTCGCCTTGATTTACTTAGACGATATTTTATTACCGAGCCCGACGATTACTCAGGGTCTCGAAAATTTAGAGGAGATATTCAAGTTAATTAGAAAGGCAAAACTAACCCTTAAGTTGAGCAAATGTTCCTTTCTACAAAAACAGATCTCTTACTTAGGTCACGAAATTAGTCAAGGCGGTATACGACCAGGTCCACTAAAAATCCGGGCTGTTGAGAATTTTCCGACACCTAAAAACGTTCACGAAGTCAGACAATTTGTGGGCTTAACTAGCTATTTCAGAAAATTTATACAAAATTTTGCTGAACTCGCGCGACCTTTGACCCAACTCACTAAGAAGGACGTTTCGTTTGAATGGGGGCAAGGTCAAGAAGCAGCGTTTAGGTTGCTCAAAACTAAACTAGGTCAATCACCTATTTTGGCTGTTTACGACCGAGAGTTACCAACCGAACTACATTGCGACGCATCGAAATGGGGTGTAGCCGGCATACTCCTTCAACGACAAGTGAACGAAAATTTGAAACCGGTAGCGTATTTTAGTCGACAAACGAATAAAGAAGAACAAAGATATCACTCGTACGAGTTGGAAACTCTGGCGGTAGTAAATTCCTGAAACATTTTCGCATATTTTTGCTAGGGGTAAAATTTAAAGTAGTGACCGACTGCAACGCTTTGCGTACAGCTATGACGAAACGTGATCTGATCCCGCGAATAGGACGATGGTGGATCGCCACCCAAGAATTTGATTTTACAGTAGAATACCGTGCAGGCTCCAAAATGCAACATGTGGATGCCCTTAGCAGAAATGCAATAAGCGAAAACGACGGTTTCGAGGAAATAGAGATATTAACCCTTAACCTAAACGAGACTGACTGGATTCTGTCCGTTCAGTTAAAGGACGCGCGATGTTCTTTCCTGCACGATATTCTAACCCGGTCTCCGGCAGATAGGGAGGAAAAGCGCGTACACGAGGAATATGCCCTTCGAGATAACCGAGTATATAGAAGAACCGACTTGGGCGAAAAGTGGGTGGTACCGAAATGTCTCCGTCGTCAGGTAGTTATGGCTCATCACGATAAGGTAGGTCATTTCGGGCCCGAGAAAACAACACGACTCTTGCGCCAGAAATATTGGTTTCCATCGTTACGAAAGTATGTTCGAAGATACATCGCCTGTTGTTTGGGGTGCTTGTACAATAAACGCCCTTCGGGAAAACGGCCGGGTTATCTGCACCCTATCGAGAAGTACGATACACCGATGCACACGTTGCATATAGATCATTTAGGTCCGTTTGTGAAAAGTAGGAGGCGGAATTGCTATCTAATCTCCGCAATTGACGGATTTACAAAATTTATTTTTCTTAAGCCGGTACAAACCACAAGAGCCACCAGTGTTACGATTTTTAGAATATATTTTCGAGACTTTTGGCGTTCCTCGACGTATCGTTTGCGATAGGGGTAGCTGTTTTACGAGCGGTCGGTTTCTTAATTATTGTCAGACAATGGGGATTAAAGTTACCCATACCGCAACCGCGACACCTAGGGCAAACGGGCAGGCCGAACGGTATAATAGAACGATTCTAGCATCTGTAGCAGCAATGGTTGAAGACGACACCGACGACGATGTCGGTGATAAGTCGAAAGTTCGGCTTAACGCTAGCATCGGCAACGTGCGATGCTGAAGTCCCGTAAAAGTTACGGAAGACGACACCGACGACGATGTCGGTGATAAGTCGAAACGTTCGGCTTAACGCTAGCATCGGCAACGTGCGATGCTGAAGTCCCGTAAAAGTTACGGAAGACGACACCGACGACGATGTCGGTGATAAGTCGAAACGTTCGGCTTAACGCTAGCATCGGCAACGTGCGATGCTGAAGTCCCGTAAAAGTTACGGAAGACGACACCGACGACGATGTTGGTGATAAGTCGAAACGTTCGGCTTAACGCTAGCATCGGCAACGTGCGATGCTGAAGTCCCGTAAAAGTTACGGAAGACGACACCGACGACGATGTCGGTGATAAGTCGAAACGTTCGGCTTAACGCTAGCATCGGCAACGTGCGATGCTGAAGTCCCGTAAAAGTTACGGAAGACGACACCGGTGACGAGTCGAGACGTTCGACTACGCCAGGCCTGGACTCGAAGAAAAGTATTGCGACGTGCAATGCTGAGTTCCAAAACTAATATGAAGATGGTACCAATGACAAGCCGAATATAATTCGACTTGTCATTATGGCACGTGCATGAGAGGGATTCCTATTATATCGTAGTTTAGCAATTCTTTTTTTCTCTGCTTTACTATTAACACATCCTTAACCGCATATTTTCGTTCAAAAATCGTTAGCATAATACTAATTTAATGTTATGTTTAAAATTTAGGCCGACGAACCCACGAGGACGTGGGGGACCTGTAGCCTGGCCGAGCTGTAAGCGTTAAAAGAAAAGTGACCCGCGACGACCCCGTTCGAATGAGAAACAACCCTCAGCCGATCGCAAGAATAATAACAACCTCAGACTTCTCGACACTTAATGAGTCAATGTAGGCATTAACAACTAAATTATGGTGTCTGGGGCGAGGAACGGTGACCTACGTTGCGTTGGAGGGTTTGGTTTTGAGAAAAATCACGTATCCGGGCTGACCCTGGACAAAAAGGATAAAGGCGGGGATTCGATTCTGGATGTTGGGACGAAGCGGACGTCGCGCGGTCGACTTGATTGAAAAACGTAGATTGTATTTTTCCGAATAAAGTCTTAGAGGCCTGAGCGATCCAATTAATTCACACGGGAATATTTTTGAGCGTACAGTATATTCTTCAACGAGCATAATATAGTTATGGTTATTATTCACGAGGATTATTACCGCACGAGTCAAAGACGAATGCCGTAATAATCCGAGTGAATAATAACCGTTATACGCGAGTAGAAGACTATGCTTTCTCCAGGACTATTAAAAATACAGGATAACTACAAATTCATTCATAAACTTCAAATTGATTATTTATTCTGACATTTGTGTTAAACACTATATGTAAATATTTCATAGCACACTTAAATTATGTAGATTTACGGATTGCGATTGAACATTCAAGCGACGTATTAACCTAACCTGTGATTGGTGAATTTTATTATTACACACTGTGTAATAATGAACATCATTATTCGACTGAAAATGCAATAGGAATACATGTACCTATACTTTGTCTAAACCTATATGCAATTCACGTCATCAATAAAAAGGTTACTAGATGATGACGTTTCACACAGTGCTGTCACCTCGTACCTCGTATTTTAACAGTTCTAATAAATTGTAGTCTTTCTTTATGCCATCTAATATGTGCGCAGATAAATCATCTATAGAATATGTCACTTTCCAAACTTTAAACCGAATTACAAATAAATAATCTAGTAACTTTTTTTTGATGACGTGAATTGCATATAGGTGAATTGGATAGGCTAGTACTATTAAATAGTTGTGGAGAAATGTATTACAACGTACAAAAATTATTAGCATTTAAGTTTATCTATTTATACATTGAAATAATGACAAAAATTAATTATTTTTATTAGAAAAAAGTTGTGACAATGAATTCCAAAAAATGTCTGGTATTTTTCAAAATATAAGATACATACAAATTAGCGAAATTTTACTGTACGCATTATCCATGACATAATAACGAAAACACATATTTCGAATAATTTATCAAATTATTGATAATGTTTAGGCACACTATAACTAATTCAAATGCGTTTAGGTATACTATTTACTTGCATCGAAAATTCATGTGTTCAATTTGCTTGACTACGCTTTCTGTGTCGCATAATATTCTCGAAGAATATCGGTCGCCACGAAGTAACAACATAAACCATCATTGCTAATTTACGTGTTTCGTCACAAACACGCTTCATTAAGATTTTTCGTCAATAGAAACGAATTGACTTTCCAATGACTAAATTTTTAGAACACAGTCGGTTCTGGATTGAAACAAAACTTGACCGCCTTATCAATGATTTCATTACCACATTTGCAGCACGTGACTTTACTAACCGCAAATGTATTTACTTTTTTACAGGCAATTTGTTCTATTTAGGTACTTGAAATTTCTATGTCTAACACTAATTGAAACAGCTTCAACGTTGCAGTTTGACTCTTTCTATATAGATAAGCTTTTTCAGAACCGTTGCATTGGTACAAAGCGTGTTCAAGTATTTTAAAAGTTTCAAGTGCACTGACTACGCAACTTCACGTCAGGTACGTCGTAGATCTTCAATAACAAAAGAACGTTTTCAATAGATACATAAATGACCACCGATGTGAAAAATGAATGAAAAGTCCGACTAAAAAGTAACAGAAAAAGGCACGACAACGCAGTGATCAAGGCTCCAGCTATCGGCGCATCTTTTGATTTAAATCTTTCTCGTTTTTTCAGGTTTAGTTCGAATATTAAAGGTGCTCCTCAAATGATTATCTTCTTCTTATCTAATATAGATTACGGCTGAACTTCTAAAGACCACCGGTCACTTCTAAATATGGTTCTAAAAAATTAAGCTCAACTGGATTTTATCGAAGCGCGTTCTTCTAAAAAAATTACTTAATAACAAAAAACCAATAATGCCTGGAACCAAAGATGGTCAGTTTAGAGAGCCGCACTGGTTTTGATAATATTCACGGTTGTGAACTCATTATTCTCGTTTTTTTTTCTCTAGACATTATGTAAACGTTACAAGATCAACTACTAGTTACGCGTTTTCTTATTTCATCACGATATGGACCTCAAAAAGAAGAGTTTCCATCGCAGAGAGGATTTTGTGCCTGTATCGCTATCGTTCTTCAACGAAGATCTGCAGTCTAACAACTTTCGCAGACTTTCGATCAGTCTTCGGAACCCCTTTATCGGAATTCAATTTGAATGGCCTTAAGTTATAGATTCAATATAATTTCTAGATTGTAATATGTAGGTACTTAATTTATTATTTATTTATTTCTATTTTACTTACGCTTTTTACGTTGAAGCTTTTAAAAATAACACCAATATTTTGTTCGTAAAATATGATAAGCCTACTTTTCTACAATGATAAACAGGCCAAAAGATATAGAAATAATATTGTAAATTATTTCCCTCTGCTTTTGCCCTTACATTCTACTGTAAATTAATCTAATTTTATTATTTTACTGCATGATTTTTAAATAATAAATAAAAGTAAATTGTGAAAAACGTAAAAAAAATTAATTAGCAATGCATCCTTTTTATAATTATTTGAGAAATAAGCATTCCAACGAGAAAACCGTGAACCAAGGTCTCTTAAACTAAACAATGAACGGAACTAGTTGCAGGTCAGTACACAAGATTATCCAAGTTTCACTATATAATTTCTTCTCTATGAAACATAGGAAAATCTGAAAATAAATTACTACTTGTGTAATCTCTGCACCCATAAACGCAGTATGGATACCGATTAATTGCATGAAGTGCGTAGAACTTCGTGACCACAGATGCAATCATCGGGTGGATTCCATAAAACCACAGATAACACCGTGACATTTGCTGACAGGTTAACAGCGATAACTCGTGATTAATTCCATTTAAAGTATATCCTCAATAAGGCGTAACTGTATACGGCAAAATTTCGATTTTTAACAATTCTTGTTTAAAATTCAAAATAATAAAGTTCTATGTTTGTATGCAATGTAAGTAATTATAAAATGTTAATTACCTACTATGTAATCGCAAAGTGAGTTTTAACATTATTCGTTTTAAACGAGCAAACGATAGTATTTTCTGTCGAAGAAACAACATAACCGTGAAAGTGCATCGGCAACCTTGATCTGATTACCGTTCTTCCACCTGTATGAAGGTAATTCGTACCTATATCTACGTTTAAAACTAAGATCATGGTAAACGTTCACGTTCTTCTGGTGAAAAGTTAAATGCCGCACTTTCTGAACTAGCTACATGGAATCTTCAAAGGATTAGACAATTATACTTCTATATAAAATAATTATTTAAACTAGTTATAAAAGATTTCTTTTCCGAACTTAAAATAGCTAATTAGGCATCATTTAATGAGCCAGAGATCTAGAAGAATTTATTGGTAGGTACGTCATTATGGCATTATAAAATAAACGTCTTAATAACGTGAATTCAAAGAATCAATGGTATAATAAAGAAATTAGTACCAAAATTAATTGAATTTTACGATCTCAATTTTATGCACAAAAACTTTGCTGTCATAGGTTTACGTAAAGGTAAAACCAATGTCGCTATAAATCTATATAATCGCTATAAATCGCAAATTATCTAATTGGATTACTATTAAGTTTTAAAAAATTTATACAAATCGAAATACCTACTGTTAAACCTATCTGAAACATAACAACTAATGAAAATTAACAATAATTGCAATTTAAAAATAAAATAAATGCCAATAAATTCATTTTTTTATTAATAGTTGTATAAGTAGCTTCAGTTTATTGATAAAATTGTAACCCAATGAATTGTAACTTTATAACATTTTATTGTAACATTGTAACCCATTGTAACCTGAAAATCTAAAACAACTAGATTAAAACTCTGATGTTTAACCATTTAATGACAATATGAAACCATACATGAAAATATTTACAGTTGTTAATTTAATTACCGGTTTTCTTTATTCTCACTTATTCTGAAATATCCTTTAATTGTTTCAAGTAGTGCATAACATAAGGTCGTATTTTATGATAATTAATACTTAATTTGATGTAACATGATGATTTTAATAATATATAACGTTCGAGTTTTATAACGTACATGTTATATTTGACATTTTGGATACATAATAGACCTGATTGTCTTAAAATTATGCATTCTTTTAGAATATTAAAATTATTATAACCCATGGACGACAACGGCTTCAAAAAAAAAAGATATTTATGTTCCTTTATACAAAATGTGTTGATCAAATAACCGATATCACAATATGTAGATTACAAAAACTAGAAATAGTCTAGTAATTAAATAAGGACCTCTATCTATCCAAAACGATTTTAAAAAATAACTCATCAAATTATGATTAAAAGAAAAGATAAAAATAGTTAACATATTTCAAATAAAATTAAGCTCTTCTACGAATTTACTAATAACATTCTAGTTTATTTGGGAAAAACGTGCTGCTACTTTTTATATATTAGGTAGATAAATACCCACCTAAGTATACCATAAAATTTGGACCATAACATTGGACTAATATTTAAAAACGTGTGCTTAAAAATACGGGTAATTAATTATTTTAGTTATTTTTTCTAGGAAATGCGCGCAAAATTCAGCTTCATTAAATTATATAAGTACAATTAAAGCAAAATTATTACACTCGATGTGCTCGCAATAACTCAAGTGTAACCGTGCAAGGTCGAATAATAAACATGAGAGTTAACTGTTTAGACAAATTTACGAATCTAGAATTCTTAGTGACCCCGGTTTAACGTTATGGATTATCTGGCCATCTAAAGTCCGTAATTAAAATGAAAATGAAAAGGTCGACTTATACAGTTGGAAACGAAATCCTCTCTTAATAGGCAAAAGTATGCTGCATCACCGAAAACAAGGAGCAATCAAGGGTTACTTTCATTATTCGTTTCGTGAATAATTAATAACCTTTCATTTTACTAGTAGATCACGCACCTGTGCGAGAGCTAAGATGATTCACTAATTATTTCGATACGGATCGTCGATTTACAAGGAATTGTATTTTTATACAAGTGTAAAAATTAGCGAATCTATTCTCAAGAGATAGGTAATAACCATTAATAGCATTCAGAATGCGGCGCGGCTGTTTTCTCACGTGGAATTACATAGGTTCTACCTCTCGATCGTGGATCACGACTGCTCTACATACAGAACAAGTGTACTGTGTAGTCGATTATTAGACCTACCTCTCATTAACGATCGCCTTATATCCCATACAAAAATTTATAGCTTTTCAAATTCGCTTGAAATATTTTTCTAGGTTTCAAGGCTGTTTCTACTCATTGGGAAGGATAATCATCAAATTAATCAGCGCTAGTAAGTTTCATTTTCGAAATCATTCATCAAAGTACTGCACGTTTGTGCCAAAAACTGTACGAAAATGTTAATTATCGCTGGCGCTGTTACATTCCTTCCACGAAATTATTTGCGTTAGATAAAATTTTAGAAGTCCTTCTAGAAATTATAACTCGGCCGTTTCGTTCTTAAAATGCGTATAGAATTTTCCAAACAAATAAATTAAATGTCATACGTAAACAAACATTTAATTTAATGGCAACATCCTCGCGTAATCATCATTATTATGTTACAAAAGCATTGTGGATTATATAATGTTGAAATAAATCTTAATATGTTGCAAACTACTATAAATAATATTACTATCTATACGAATATAATTAAATTCTATAGGCGTATAAAATTAATCGACGATTATAATTACGGCTTATAAATTACTGATTAGCCACTTATTGATTCGCATTCTGAAACAACTTCACGCAAAATTCGCAACAAAAAAATTAAAAATATGTCAACTTCGTAAGGAGCTTAACTTCGCTCATGTTCGGCCACTCAACTGTTGTTACGTTTCCTTTACGTTATTTCCAGTGGAGATCCACTATATTCGAAAAAAGTACCCTTATTGGAAATTTAGCATAAGGTGTATTGCGGGTTATTAAATTAATGACACTCCGCTCGAGTCGGTAAGGGTCACTTTATCGCAATTAAGGTGTCAAAATTAAAAAAGCCAATTTTAAATATTCCATATGTACCATCGTGGGTGAAATTTCAATTCAAGCAAATGTAGTTTTAATGTAATTTGATGATTTTTGGTAGTTTTTAAAGGTTAAATTCTCTTCTACTGTTTCCATATAAATTATTTGCAAATCGCTGCCGTTGTTTAAATTATTTTTAATTATTTCTATTTAAATAGGTACTTAATTTGTATAATAGGTATAAATAATTATTGTAATTAATGTTTATTTATACTTATAGTCACATTTTGTTACCAGTAAACTGCATATAAGTTCGACTGGCTATAAATAAATAATTATTTAAAGATAATATTACCGTAAATTTTACACCAGATACACTATTTAAGTAATATCTGACTTTTATATCCTCAGTTGTCATATTTTTTACATTTTATTTCTAGTTTATATAAGTAGATACCTACATACATATTAGCTATTATGATAATTAAATTGAAATATAATACATTTTCTTAAATGCCATTTTTATAATAGACAATGTTTACGAGTTGTTAAATATTTATTATAAGAATCTTTAAAAAGGTGATTTTTGTTTAACATGCTATTTATAATATAACTTATTAAGTAATCAAATCATTTTCAGTAAACATTCCATATATTTAAAGTGTAATGAAAGTGGAGTCGAAAAGGACTGTACAGTCGACTACAAAATGACTAACTTTTGATACTTGTCAGTAAATGACATTTGAGCGAATAGGAACGTAGAAAGTAGGTAAAATACTAGGTACATTTTCCACAGTGACTTTGCTTTAAAAGAAGTAGATAGGTACTATGAATGGTTCCAGATTTCAAAAAAGCTTTACTAGTTAACGCAATAGCTAACAACATAACTGATAATACGGGCGTTCAAGCTATTCACCATGCAGATGCCGAGCAACGTTTGGCTTTTTGTCGATGACTTTTAAAAAGGGGAAATATCACAATTTTATTATATCTATTTTACGAATCGATAAAGTGATTACAATTTCCTAATTGTAATTCCTAATTTTACTAGAGCCGAAAGTACTAACTTTCGAAACCTGCACCATTACTTGTAGGATAACCCACATGTAACAAGAATTACAAGGCTTCAAGGGCCCAATTCTCAATGAAATATAAAAATACGAAAAATTCAATAAAATCAGTACCTAATAAGTACTAATACAAATTTGTGAAACTAACATAGGTGAAATTTAAAAATATCAATTTATCGCTAATTGACATAAATCAACCCCAAAATATTAACTTTTCTCAATTGCTTAAAAGTACTGTTCGCGTGGGTGACAATCATCAATGAAAGCACCTAGATATTAAATTGATGATATTACCTAGGTACCTATTTAAAATAACTAATATTCGTTACAAAGATTTAAATTTTTCTACAACAAAAATACATAAATTAACATCATGGTGAACATCTACAACTACATCTAACAATCTAACAATAAGAATGAGAAGATAGTTTTCACATTCGAATCTGCTCTAGGAAGTTATAATATAACGTAAACGTGTATTGAAACTTAAATGTACAAACAGAAAGATTACAAATAGTCAAATTAAAAGTTTCGAAATAGTTTCAGTTTAAGTAAATATTACTCTTAAAAGCTTCGCAGGGTATTACTATAATAATAATAATAATAATCATAAATCATCTTTTTTTGAAAAGTTATATAAGAACGGCAGAACAAACGTTCGTTCAAGGTTAATAAAAGTAGGTACTTATGTATTATAATTTTCTTCAAATCGGGATAATATGTGTTACTATAAGAAACACGAAGCTCTTCTTTAATTGTCTGTTTACAAAAAGATAATCTACATTGATCAGTTTGTAAATAATACAAGGACTTCTAAAAGGTCATATCATTACTTTCATAGAAACTTGATACCGCGGATGTGTTGAAATGTAAATTTTATTACATGTTTTATTTTCCAAGAGAGTACTCTTTGTATTTAAATAGTTTTGTTGTACGGACTAGTTCCGTTAGTCGTCTAATACCTACCAATTGAAGATATGATTTCTAAACATGTTGTATATTCATTTTGTTATGTAGGTACAATTAAATCGAACGCATTGGTAGGTAATCTGTGTAGGTACCTACTTATCAAATATAAAAAACTAACGTTGAATTATTTAAAGTACCTACATACGTATTCTTATACATACTTATTTACAAAAATATTGACAATTAACTTGAAAACTACCATTTCTTGATTGAAGATTGAAGAATTTGAGAATTGTAATGATTTTTTTTATTTAAGGCATTTTCTTTACCAGTTGGAACCGCATGTACAGGGTGTTAATAAAATGCGCACCGGCGCGGCGCCAATTGTCCTGATACCTAGCTTGCTGACTTTATTTATTTACAGTAAACACAGATAATGAGGTTTTGAAGATATTTGAAAAAAAATGTTGGCAAGCGCCATCTTCAAAGAACTGTAACTCCCTTAAGAAACATTTTTTTGAGCATTTCGATTTAACTCAAATCGACATAAAATCATTTCTAGAATTCGACGTTTTGAGTTGACAGAAGAGTTTCTGGACACCCATATTATGCAAAGTACAGCATGATCGCAGGAATTAGGCATTTGCTTTGCACGCTAGTGTCCAATTAGCACGGCTGCTTGATTACAGAGCGGAATGTTATAAAGTAGAATACGCCTAATTCTTAATTTACACTATAGGTTCTATTTACACTAGGAAATTCGTGCAAGCACCGAAAACTAATCTGTATCATTTGTAGTTACCAGAACTTACTTCATACAGGAATTTTAAAAATCGGTGCTGTTTCATCCGTGTTAAAACAAAATATGACGCGTAAAAATAGAATTTCTTTCATTTTCTACGTATTATTTCGAGATCGTGTAAAAACAGAATTGAATGTACTCTGTAATCGCACTACTTTACATATTCTATGCTCGATTATCGCGACCCCACTGTGCTTAAAATTGCAGGTAAAAGATGTAGAAAGATTTCTTTTCAATCAACATTTTTGATGTTATATTTTTCGAGTAAGGAAACTACCTAAATATTATTTAACAATTTAGGAAGTCCATCGTTCAAGAAATTTTATCCTAACATGTAGGTACATGTTTAAAAATTTTACTTCATACAATAAATGTTTGTTCTAAATGATATATCGATAGCTACATAGATTAAACTATCGGGGTCATTTTTTAATTACGTGGTGGTGTTACGTTGATTATATATACACTTACACCGATAATGAGATGGAACACATTATCTTGCGAACTTACGATTCGTAAACAAATTGGCTTTAAAATATCCTTGGTTTAATAACCTTGCTATAAAACCATCAGAATAGAATAAATGTAGTTTTAAAGTAGAAAAGTGGAAGCGGAACATTCAAAACTTTTCCTTCTCATTTTTTATACCTTCATATATCTAATAATAACGCGTTTTAAAAAACATACTGGAAGTAAATTACAATCAGGTTGTTATTAACAATTATAAATAGAACACGACGCGACGTCTCAAAAAAAAATAAGCACACTTGAATTATTCATGATTCGTATATAATTCTAATAAGTGAACGTTATTTACATCCCCATAAAGAAACCCCCATAAAAAATTAAGAACAAACTAACAAAAGTTTTACAGGCTGTAAATTTTAACAGTGGGTACCTAATTTTTGTAACATATTCCAGAAGTGTTCATTCGCATTTACATCCTTAAATTACACGCGAACGTATCTCACGGTGCTCAATGGTCTAAGAAAAATACTTTTAAATTATAAGCCCGTTGAACGTATTATTATTTTTATACAGTCATAAATTCATCCATATGATGTGATGAAATTTGTATTTGTTACCCACCTATCGAGGTATGTATTTAAATCGTAGAGATACTATTAGATTAAATTTAATTCGTTAGGATGAATGTGGTCGATAGTAAAAGTGGCATATGCAGGGTGTCTCAGACCACCCGTACACCATCTTTAAAATAAAAAGGAGTATTTGCAGACAAACTAAAAAAATAAGAATTTTCGTATCGTAAATTTTTATCTAAGCATGCATTTTTATATATTAAGCATAAAATGATCATTTTAAAAAAGTCGTAGTAGGCCATAGATAATCAACAATTTAAGCAAGTCAGTTTTTACGGAAAACACATATCTGGATTTTTCTTTTTGTTCATGTAAAAAATAGCACGATAAAGTAAGCTAAAGTTGAAAGTGGAGGCACCGTTCTTTTCAATACAAGCATCAATTCTAGTTGGGAAAAAATTTCTTGCTCCAAGTAATTATACCAATTTACAATAAAATTATATTTTGCATCGCTAAACGCGTACTTAATTATCAACATCAATTTATTTTTAAATATTTTAATACCACTATAATTTTGTCTAATGTTTCGTTAACGTGTGTAAATGTAGTTAAAACAAAATGCGAATACTCAATAGATGCGGGGCGATTGTTAAAATCGACATCTAAATAATTTGGTTCAAGGTAATATTACCTACTTTATTTCTTATGTTAGTTAGTAAACGTTTGAAAGTAATTAATTTCATTTCCATCTTTAATTTAACATTTCATTAATTTTAGGCGATGTAGGTATACAAAAGTATGTCAATATAATAGATACCTAATTATCTTAAATACCCACATATATTTTTAATACTTTATTTGACCAGAAATTACCTATACCTACTTAAAATGTTATTACATTAATACGTGGTCTAGACGTAAAAGTTCGATAAGTAAGTACCTATAAAATGTTTTTAAACGAAATATCGATGTCCATGGAAAATCGCATAAAATGCTTGAACGGCTGAAATGGTTTAAATTGCGAAGCTCTCCCAGGCAGATGCTCCTTGAATATCAGTTAATTTCCGACCCAGTGCACATCTTGTTGAAAACACTTATCAAAACTGCTCGTAGCTCATAAATAACTAAAGTTCCGCGTTAATATTGTCACTGTCCAATGCAAACACAATGGGCAGTCGATAACCCACAATGGCATTAACGGAACATAAATCTGAGTAAGTAGATACGAAGTCAATCGACACTTTCACAACAATACTTTTGTAATGTAGAGGATTGGATCCTTGCTTGCAAACACCGCACAATTCGAGAGCACAAACACAAAACACGACCACGTACTTTTGTTGCTCGTATCAGCATATTATTGCCATACCACTGAACTAGATCTAACGGATTCGGCTCGTAAATCGCAAGGATTCGCTGAAAACTACAACTGGTAAGAGAGGTGTCGGAGCGCCTATACTTCAAGATATGCCCCTATATTCGAGAGTGACAATAGAATGCCTAACACATGATAAATTTTATTAGAAATAATCGGGTTTGTTGAGTCGTCCAAGAGGTATGTTTTTGTTACTAAGGAATAAGGGATGCTTCCAACTGACGTTTTTTATAGTATTGTTATAGTACAGCCTATTAAATAAAATTTGATAAATTGGTAACTACCTACGTACCTACCTAAAAAGATAATAATATTTAAAAAGATTTACGAGATTTACTATTTTTTTGTTTAGGTAGATACAAATTAATCTGTAATTTTATACCTAATATTAAAAAAAAAACCATTGATTCTAATAAAAACAATTTAAGTGATTTTAGTTAGTTTTTGAAAAATTTGAAAAGCGACTTCAATCAATCAATCGATTCGATTCGATATTCGATCAATTATAAACAAAAGAATCGATTTTTATTTCTCTAAAAGAACACGATCGTTGTATAATCAATATGTCAAAATTTATCGTTTAAGAACTATCTGGTTGTACGTGCTTACAATAAAAACAGAATTAATGTTTGTTAAAAAGTTATTTAAATAACTAATGATTATTAATAGTGATTTAAATAATTCCTAAAAGAAATAAAAAGTGGAACTGTACGATCTTTCTGTAAAAGGTAAAAAGGTTATCAAACTAACATTAAAGACTATAATACTGTCAAAACCATATTTAGTTAAAAAAAATATTAAACGTTTCTATTGTTGATCGTAACATATTATTTTATTAGTCAGTTATGTTCACATTAACCCTGAAAATAATAATTATATAAATTTATTGCCTTGAAAATGCGTTAAGTTGAAAGGTTATTTAAACTTGACGCAAAGTTCACAATTCTAAATAACACTATATGTATAATTTTAAAAGGGAAGTAAAACCTAGTCTTATAAAAATATAAATTATAAATACATACAGTGAAACTTCGTTTAACGAACACTTAGAAATAACGTACTCTTCCAAATACATGATACTTTTAAAATTCACATAGATTTTTTACAGAACCCGATGTATTTTTCCGTTCGGCGAACACTTCTTAGGTGGGTGAGTTACGCTTTTTCACCCATTTCATCGTCAACCATTTCATCGCCGATTATCTTACTATTATATATTATAAATGCAATGAAAAGGTTAGTGTAGATGAGATGATTTTAGACTAGTGCAGATGCGGCGAGCTTAGGTTATATGAGTTATACGTATAACGAGGAATACGGCTATAACGAGACCGTTGAAACCGCCAATTTTTGCTCGTTATAAGCGAAAATAAAAAACTTGTGCGTGAATAAATACAACTTCAAATGTAAGCACGTAAAATGCTCGTAATATCCGAGATCACGTTAAACCCGTACCTGGTTTGACTGTGCTTATCTTCCTTTCGTGCATACATAAGTTACTAAGTGAACCCATAATTTCCTACACATTTCTAAAAACTCGATCATTCGATTGTTACGTTTAACTACGGTAACTAGATTTTGAACCTATGTTAATATATTTGTTCGTGAAATTAGGACTTTCTGTTTTCTTTGCTAATCTACGAACATTAAGTAATTTATTGCAACAAAACCAAAAAAATTGCTAATTACTTTCTTCAAGAATAACAAAACATGTCACTTTCATTCATACCTAATAAATAACGTAAACTTATATAGAAATTAGGGCGTTGCAAAATGTAAAAAGTTTATCAGATATGATAACATTTACGAAAACTGACTTACTACTGAAACTACAAAATCTCAAATAAAATGAATAAAACAATAGTTGCCAAACTGCCAAAAACAATTTAACTGCCTAAATTTTCTTGGATACTATTGTGTTTTCATTGATAATTGATAGTCAAGTTACACTTAAATTTTAAACTTAAGCGGTGCAGTTGGGCGTAAGTGGTAGTTTTTCAATCACTATAATTAACTGTAACATAGAAACAATTTTCCTAACAATCATTTCTATAACAATTGCCGAAATATTGAAAAATTAGTCATGAAATACGCTTCAATATTGGAGCATTTAGATGATTTTATAAGTCCAAACTCATTGTCAGTCATTGTATTTGTATTGTAATGGTGTTAGAAGTAAAATAATATCAACGAAGTTCGGAAATAGTTTAGGAATGAATACTACACTAAATCGTTGGCGCGTCTCATAATTTCGTAAACCCCACAACATTTTTTTCGACAAATATTAAAAAAAAATTCTATTAATAATGGTTCTCGTGACACAAAAACTTCGAAATTGGCAATGTAAACAATTTAATTTGAGTAAAATCAACGCCGCTGCCACGCCGTCGTGAATGGGTTGAGGCGTACGGAACAGTCGTTCTTGGCGCCTCTCCCTTCTTTTCTTTCAAACAAAGTCCAAAAAATAATTTTAAAAATATAGTCGGTTTTTCCTAAAGAAATTGCATTCACTCGGTGCTAGACGGCAGGGCCGGAGCGGCGCGCGACGCCCTAGCAACCTCAATGGTACCCCCAATTGTTTAATGTAAAAATTATATACATATTTCAAAATTACTGCAGACATCGAACGAAGATGATCCTGATTAAAGAGTTGATTTAGAGAGTGATTTTTTAAAATCTGTAGAGGATGCCGCGTCCGCTAAAAGATCACGTGGAACGATAGAAATGCATTTATGTTAAATTGTAAAATTAATCGTTACAGTTGTTCTTATGCAAATTCTTAGTCCGTATTTTCTTTCGATGAACTTTCTAACCTATATTTGTTTGCTCGACATGTTTTCTGTATTCGATCGCAATTAGTATCTATAAAATTAACCACATCTCCTCTGCAAGTGATTCGATGCGCTTTCAATTAAAAATGTCTATTAATTAATGCGCACTAATTCGTATATTATTAACAGAAATAATAGTAAAACGTACAGCCAAAAGGATGTCAATAAGATGCCATTAAAACTGGTAGTTGTAAAACACAAAAAAAAAATGTTGCTCGATACACTATGTTTTAGGTATGTCAGTCAACGTACGAAAACACAATTTCTCTTTTTAACGCTTAAAGAAAAGTCGTATTACATTTAAACATAAAATAATCGTTTTATTGTTATTGTTTGTCGAAGATTTTACTACCTGCAAATTACGGACCTACGAATATTTTAATAGTCCGAGCTTTCTCTAAACTAATATTATAATCATGTTTAACACCTATGAAGCATTTTAAAGTTAAATAGCTAACGGCTACCCTCGATGAAAAAAGATATACATAGCTACCCTTTGTGCTCGAGGTAATAAAATATTTGTGCATGGATGTAGGTTAATAGTATCCATCAAACAAAGCGCGAGTTCATATTCCGTAGACATTTTTTACACGGCATAATAAACTGAAAGTGGCATAATAAATTTTAGTTAGCCTTTATGAATACTTATACCAGGTATACCTAAACCTGGTGCTCCTCCGTAGCCTAAGTAAATGCGATACAAATGGTTAGCAAAGGAACTGGGTACTCGAATATCATCAATACGAAGCTTCTTGTGCATCGAATCGACGTGACAGTTTACAATACTTTTTAAAATTTGGGACTATAAAAAACGCGTGAAATGTATGCAAGACGTTTGATCTTGTGAATTGCCAGGTTGACACATTCGAGACACACTATTTGTCACGGCAGCCAACCGCACGGAGTGGCTTAGTTCGGTGATTAATTATTGTGGACCCGGATTATGTAACAAAACGCAGTCGCCAGTCAAGCGCAGCGCTTACGAAAACAAAGAGGGTTAAGTGAGTGTCGCCCTAGTCACCCTAGAGCAGCTCCAAAAATGTCATAACAGCCCCTATACGTGTATTTCTAATACCCATACGTATAATATTTGAAATAGCAGTTACCTATAAGTATTTTAAAATTGAAAAAAGTGGAAAATTCGATACAGATGACATTATCTATTTAAGAGGATCTATAAATTTTCTCTCCGATATTTACGAGTATTTTTTTATGATATTACACATTCGAAATAACGATTTATATCTGTATCTAAATTGTGAGTTATTTTGCCGCGTATCGGTGTAATATAAATTATTATAATCGTTAATTAATAATAAGAAAATAAAAATAACTTATAATGATATAATCATTTTTTTTTAGTAACGCCAAGGTCTTTCTAAACATTAAAGTGTAACATTATTTTAATAATCAAAATAGCGAACTTAAAAATTGTTGTTAAAATATTTTTTACAAAACAATTTGTTTACGCGGGTGAATTAATATGAAAAATCAAAACCGATCAAAAAAAAGTATAAGGTACTCATTCACCTTATTGACGTTGATGTTCACTCACTACAAATTAGAAACGAAACAAATAGAAACGTGCACTACACATTCGCTAACGAAATTCGACTGCTCCTTGTTTCCGATAATACGTTCTCGATATTTTTGTGGAAAAGCCCACATTTCTTTTAGGCTTTAACGTATGTATTATTATATAGGTATACGTAATTAAACTAAAATTCCTCTACTTTTATCTGTTGCTTTTTATCTATTTCAGAGTTTGAATATAAATAAACGTTGTATACTTACCTAATGGGCGATCCCATGTAAAGTGGCCCTGATGAGCGAGCAATAAAATGTCCACAAAATAATTATTGCAATTTAGCGTAAATTTGTTGGTAATGATGCATAGTTTTCAAATGTATAAGAGCCCAATTATTTTTGCACTGCATGATAAAGTCTAGACAGATGTTATCTAATTTCCAAAATCTACGAGGTATACAAGGTGTCCAGAAATTCTCCCGACAAATGAAAACGTCGAATTCTAGAGATGATTTTGTGTCGATTTGAGTTAAATCACCGCTACACAAAAACGAACCCCGAGTTAGTTACAGCCCTTTGAAGATGGCGCCTCTGCCATCAATTTTTTTTCAAATATCTTCAAAATCTCGTCAATAACACACATTTACACAGTTCTTATTTTGTTGATTTGTCAAAGCCAACTCTTATTATTATTGGTACTGAATTTAGTAATATTGGGGAAAGTTATGCCTATACAAAGAAACACGAAAAGTTCGAATTGATTTTTATCGAAAACGGTGCATCATAGTCATAATAAACAAAAGAACCTCATCTTAGAAAAAACACTAAAATTTTCAAATTTGTTATCAAAAATGTCAAAAAATTATAGATAAAAACATTATGATTTATAATGTACGCTAGCCCTCCCCGTCCCCAAATGAGATACTTTGCAATAAAAACAATTTATTTACACTAATGGATTGAACATAATTATAACCGTAAAAGTGATTAAGGCCTAGTTCGCGTAAGACCTTACGCGCGTAAAACGCCGGTCATCTGAACGGGCTCTAAGATGCGTAACTTTACCTATGCAATACTGTATAGTTACTGTATAGCTTACTTGTAAAAAAAACTAAAATAATAAATAATAATTGAATAAAAAATAATCGATATAATTAACTGTTTGTCTTCAAGTTTTGTTCCCCCTATTAAATTACGTAGACTCCGCGCCTCGCCCGCCGTTGCTTATTAATATACCTACAACTTTTACTGACGGTGTTCAGTGGCGGAAGTAATTAAATTACTAATACACCAGACTGTTATAAACCACTAAATGGGACTAATGTTCGCTATTTAAAAAACGCGTTGACAATATACCTACATTTAAGAAATACAGATTGAGTGCCATGTATATTTTTGTCAATAATGTAAATGTAAATAATGACTCGTTGTGCCCAAAAGTTTTACTTAGGTAATTCTGATTTTCAATTTTTTAAATAGGCAATAAGCGAATATTTATGTAAATTACTCGTAAGTGTAATTAAACATTTTTATGTTTGATAATACCTAATAAGTAATAAAATTAATTGTTATAAATTAACTAGGTAATATTATCTGAGAGAAAAAATATTATGATTGCAATAAAAGTAAATGCAATGTAATTAATTTGTAGTATCTACCTAATGTAATTATCCGATGTAGTGTGCAACGGCATACTTATTGGCCGTTAAAATTTATTCTCGTTTAATTTCCAATGCGCACGCGGTCGTATTTAAACTCAACTGAATTTAAGGTGAATTTTGCATCTTTAACGTTTTTTTTATCGCATGTAATACAACGAAGGATCCGGTTATTTTTAACAGTACAGTAATCCCTTAACATTCGCGAGTTTTAACTATTTGCGAACCTACAAATGGGGAAAAATTTAACATTCGCGAGGGCGCAACTTGGGCATTCGCGCATAAAAATGTTCAACACTGTATTTTCCTATTGTAAATGTCATTGGAGTAAGTGACTAATTTTGACGTTTCATTTCAAAGACGCTGCCAAAGATTTATTACAGTTACTTTCCTTAAAAATGCCCAATCACGTTTTAACGGAAGTTGAAAAAGGTTTTGCAATAAGCAAATTAGAGGAGGGATGGCCATTAAAACTTAATTAATAATTAAAATAAAACTTTAAAAAAATAATTTTATTTTAGCAGTCGGATTCGGCAAGAAAATGCCCCCGCTTTACACTGAGGCAATTTTTAGCAAACCAGACACGCTACAAAAACGTTGAAATTTTTTTGACCGCAATAGTACCCGCATATTAATGCTCAATAAGCATATTTTTTTCGTTCCAGTTGTTTCATCCACTATAACTAAAATGTCGTAGGACCTAACTCCTTTTTTTACACAGGAAGATAGTCTCAACATTCGCGACGGTTTTCTAGAACGTAACCCCCACGAATGTTAAGGGGTTACTATTTTTGACGTTCGGAACACAAATAATTGTAACGAAAATCTGCACGAGCAGAATGCGAGTTACGAATTCGACCCTAAGTAACCCTGTGTTTATGAAGTTTGTATTATGCAAGACTAAGATTTTTAAGTTGCTACTTATGCCTATCTACAGTTTTATCTCTAAAAGTAAACAATTTTGAATAAATATAAACTGTACGATACTTTACTTGTTTTTATTTTTTCGATACTCGTGTGGATACAGATGTGTTTTATTATCGTTAACAATTAGCTAAATTACAGAACTTCGATGTATAGAGTAAAAGCATTTCAATTTTGGCTACACTTTGCATAAGATTTGACGTTTAAAACGTAATATTTACAATAAACTTTTTTCTGCACAGTTATTTGTAATTTTTTTTAATATTACTTTAAATAGTAGAATGCCCACGTAATTTAGCAATTTTAAAAGGTAAAACATACATTAAATCGCAGTAAATAAATATACGTGTTCAGCGAGAAACAAAATATCGCAATATATAGGTAGAAAATGAATGAAATTTTGAAAATTATGAAAGTATTTTGATGAATCTCAGTTAGGGGCACATATTTTGTGCACTAATCGACTTTAATTTTTTGTAATACAACTTTTCAAATGCGAGACCTGGTTATTTTGTTCAATTTTGGATTTTATTACATATTTGTGATAACTTTTATTGAAACCTCTATCGACCTACCTTTTGTAGCGTCTAAGAAAAAAATACTTTTCAAAATTTTAAGACGAAGCATAATTTTAAGTAATTCGCATCAACTTTTGGGCGGGGTAAAGATTTAATACATTACACCGGTTAATTAATTCATTTTGTGGCAAACGAAAGGCAAAGAATTGTCATCTATCACAAAAACTATTGATATTTGATTTCTTATGCGTGGTATCATTGTGGTCGGTGAATATCTTTTTCTAGATTTAGTTTGAGAGTTTAATTTAAAGCTAAAGGTCGATCCGCTTCGGGTCGGTCATAAGAGCGGTAGATAGGTTGCAGAGGGATGTATAAAACGTTTTGCTGCAGATTTATTTCCTTCGGCGCTCAAAATGTAAAGGACAAACGGTAATTGGTAAATTGCATTTTAATTAATGGTTAAATAAAACTAATTCATCGCACGGGAACATAAATTTAAATACTCCTATGTACCCATTTAAAATTAAATTTGGCATCTCTTAAAATTACGCTTTCGTCTTGAAATTTTGAAAATGATTTCTTTTCTCAGAATTTAGGAAAGATGGATTAACGGGAGTTTTAATACAGATTGTCACAAATGTTACCGAGGTATTTAGAAGTCTCGTTCCTCTCACTGTACACCTGTACATACTTAAATACATAAAAAAATAGTTACAATTTATATTTATTAATCATTTAATTATATACTTGCCTGTTTAAGGATGTTGTTAACAAATTTCTATTTTAATGTATTTCTTTTTATTTCTATTGAGATTAGTTTACGGTTCTTATACGAAAAAATTTTAAACTACAGTACTATAATAAACGTTACCTACATAATACTATGTAATGCTATTATTGATTCTAAGTATTGCATAATCCGGAAGATGCATTGTGCGTTAATTTCTCAAACCTCGGGCAACTTAGAATAGGTCGCTGTTTACTCAAGCGTAATATGTTGTCGATTATGGGAAGTGTGAATCCTGTGACGGTTGCGTCTTGTTAAATAGGATGATATGCAACGAATGATTAATAATGGTGCGGTGAGGCAAACAGATAAGTCGCAATGGACACACGTTCACCTTTCCATACACAGAACTTCTCGCTCAGAGGGCTCTTTAACGATTCGCTTTCTTTGTTACCGGAAGTATTAGAGGATATGAATGGATGCGGTAAAGATTATTAATGATCTAGATTGAATTACTGCATAAATTTTAAATTAAATGACTGTGAAATTCTTTTGTACTAGCCGGTGTTCATCTGTTTGCAATATATGACATCATTTAAACTGAATTTCAATCTTATACATATGTAAATTTAATGTTCAACGTTTTAATAAAACTGCATACGAAATAAGTTTAATAAGTTATATATGGAAAAATATATCAATAAAACCACCGTTTTAATAGAAACAGTATTATAGTCATCGGCATTACATCGTAATATAATCTACAAAGTATGATAAAGGTCACGACAGTTTAAGCCGAGTTTTCCTTTGTACTGATAATAATTTAAGATAACCTGCAACCGTAAAATGTACAATAAAATACATTTAATTTATGATTTTACTGCATAAAAAATGACACAATCAGAATGTTAAGCATTTTACAACATTTTGTAAATAATAAATTTTAAAAATAATCAAATTTCTTGTTATATTTAATGAATAAAGCTTGTTTTAGAGTTCTAAACCATTAATTTTAGTCTTACAGTTAGTTCTTTATTCAGATCTTATTGTTATTATTTTCTGTTTAGGTACCTATGTCACTCACTTTATAACCAAAATGGAATATTAGGTAGGTCTATAACCATTGCTGAATTTAAACAGGTTTTGTTATAGATAACTAGGTAATTGTACTTAAGTAAATATTGCAATAAAACTGGTGAATCGTTATTTGTCAGTTTTGCCTCTAAAAATCTAGAAAAATTCATTGTTGAACGGAAAGGTAGAGGTAAAGAGTGATTTACACAGCTATAGAAATAAAGTGAAACTTCATTATCAACTTCGCATTTCAAAAAAAAAAGACAACATAAAGCTGCGCACACGCCAGGACGAACGTACGTACATACATATATACACAGGTACATAAGTAAATACATACTTATTCAAGTATTAGGTAATATAAAGTTCATTTCCATTTTGTCATCAAAGCAGGTAGACGAATCGGAGACCAATTTTATATATTCCACGCTGCACGTTGTTTACAAATTAAGAAAACCTACGCTTATAATTTACGATTAGATTGGGCCGAACGGCTCTGGATCAAACAACTCTTTACAAGGCATTTGGACTAAGTGTAGAAATATGTTGCAATCGTCCGAAAGACCGATATAGAAACACCATTTATTTCAAATGTCAAATTACAAATGAAGCGCGGTCATGTTTCGATTATGTTTAACTGGTCAGTCAGGGCGATTATCCAGTTTTTCGGTTCCTTTTCTGTATTTTTCTAACTGGTTGGTCCGGGCCATTATGGGACTTTTTATGTGTCTTTGCAATCTACATTTTTACACGACAAAAGATAAAAAAATTCTCTAGCACGAATTTATTGGTTATTCTTGAAACATTTAGTCGGACGGTTAAATCTAAATGCACGTTGAACTAGATTTATTATTAAAGATGGACTTTTATATTACAATAACAAATGCCAACAAATCATTGGATTTATTTCCTTACCAGACTTTCAGTTGCCGGTTCTATGACTTGTCGTAAATCACCCACACAAGTAATTTTGTATTAATTTGTAACGAAACTTTATTATACAGTTATTATTGATAATTTCTGCATAATTAAATTGGTAATAAATTTACCATTATTAAGACGTTTTAGTAAGTATTTTTCGAATTTTCAAGATTACTATTTCTAAAACAGTTATATAAAAAAAAAACAAGTTTACATAATATGTATTGGGGACTATTCTGTAAGGAAAATGTTAATTTTAAAGACCCGTTAAAAAACTAACAATCGAAATTCTCGTACGTTTTTATGATGGCTACATGTTTTTACAAAATAGACCTCACTATCTATTATTGTAATTAAAGAACGTTAAAAAATGTTTTTATATTTTGCACCTATAATGAGCTCATTATCGCACCGAAATGAGTGCTATAATCGTCTCATTACCACAGAAGACCATTACTATAGTATAATTAAGGCAGAAGCGATATTCGACATAATTTTGTGCGCCAGAACAATAGGCAAAATCCGTCATTACCATACATACACAAACAAACCAATGACCGACATCTATCAAAGTCTTATTTAAATTATTCTGTGGCAAATTTTATAAGCCACAAGTTACATTTGAACAATTTTTACAAAAAAATCAACATTCTGCGAAATATTTGCAAAATACTGTTTGCCACCCCCCCTTTAAAGGCCTATAAAAATTTTTGTTTTAATTAAAATAATGTAAGTTTAGGTACTTACAAATTACACAACCATAATATATAATATCGATAGTACAAACACAGACGTTACGCTTACTTACCCCTAATCTTTTTTTATGTAAGACAAACCACTACTAGTCTGCATTATTTACAAAAGCCGCAAAACAAATAAATATAAATAGCACAATTAAAACCTTCCTGTGACACATTACTACAATCGCGGCCGTCATAAACAATACCCAGATCTAGATGTATGAATACATTAACAAGAAAGTAACCCTCAATAAACATTTCAGTGCCGACCGTAAATAAAGTATAAAATATCACATCTTCATTTGCAGCATTCATTGTTAGTTTCCTTTACCCTTTCGACCAACGTAACGGTTTTAATTGCTCGCGCAAAGTTTTTCGAGACGAACGTTTTTGAGACAAATCCGTAGAAAAACAAAAACTCTTTGTTAATCTAAAAAATATCAACAATAAAAATACTTACCGAGAATTAAAAAATATATATAGATTCACCTTTATTCTTTTTATAGTTAGGCCGTGACGCGTAGGGTCACAAAGGATGTTATAAATTGGAACAGAATGACTAACCGTCCAAAAAACCTTTGACACCAAACGGTGTTGCATAAATTTCAAAGAACAGCATTCCAGCGTTCTTCTAAAATATAACCACGGACAGGTTAAACACTGGGTTGAAAACTGCACCTGCTTTTATTGTGTCAAGCTCATAGTGGGCTCAACAAGTGCTCGACAAACATCAATTACTTAAATACGCTTTTCGAGTGGTTCTACATTCAGACACTCGACGTGTCCTAAACGAGAGCTATTAACAAAATAGACATGTCGGTATGCAAATGGAATATAAATTAACGTATAAGTACCCGTAATTGCAATTAAAAGGACAAAGTTAAATCTTTCCCTTATGCACAATCTTATACTTCACAATCATTCCAAAAATACATAGGTACGGAAAATGCTCAATTGTTCGTTAAGTACGATACTTTACTAATTTTTATCGTGCACAATTACGTTTAAATAGGTAAGTATTTAATTAGCTAAGATGCACCTTTCACAAAATTTCCATCTCGATAATAAATTGTAATTATACTGCTTTCGAAATATGGAAGTTATTGGAAGTCATAAAATGCGACGCGAGTCATTTGTAACAGTGCCTGGAAGGGTGCGCATTGCCGTTTGCAAATAGTTTTAGCCAATCACCCAGACATGTGCATATTATACTTCTCACATCTCGTCTTGTCGTCTCAGACAAACCCAATCAGCGTGATTAATGATTATCTCAAACCTTCGGTACCCAGTTACTAGAGACTCGTTTAGAATTCATTTATTGTCAGTACTTTAAAAATACCGGCTTTATGTAAATATAAGGGATCGATGCGGTTTAAACATTTTCAAGTAGCTTATTTGCATAATAAGACTGAATACCATATTATACCGTAGTTATCATAACAACACTTGCAAGGACACAAAGACGACAAATTTTTGCAAATACCACCAAATACGTTTAATGAAATTCTCTATAGTGTAACGAACTTTTATGCTGAACATCACTTTTTCGGCCGAAAATGAACATGGAAAACTTGAATTAGCATATAAACTAATATTTATAATATTAATACTCTTTGCTATATAATACTCTATTAATTGTTAGCGTAGAAATGACTGCGTCGATACGTCTTCGCGTTGTAATGGGTTCGCGTCGAAACGGGGTCGTGCGAACAGATTCACATTGAATAGGTCGCGTTGAAATGGTCGCGTCGAAACAGTCGCATCGAAACGTCCAGTTCCGATAATGGAGCGCAAGTTCGTAAAGTGTTGATGATGTCCGTTCGAGTTCTTTAATAGCGATTGAATAACCTGGGAACCGGAAAATTCTCCGACAATTCCCAGACTGTAAAATTTCTTGACAAACAATTCAACGAATGGAAAATTTCCCGACAGATAATTATGCATTTGAGACTGTGCACAAGGGGTTAGGTTAAGCTTGAATAAAAAGTTAACGTCCTAAGTTTTTTATGCATAATAACGACACTTCTAGTTATTTTTGATATTTCCTGAAATGCTTAGTTATTATTAATATTAACTAAATTTCGCAACGAGTTGAAATGGTGGCGAGTTGAACTAGACTCTACATTTTGCGCTGTTTGGAAGCCAAACATTTTTTGTTCGCGAATTTTATTATGTAAGGTGCTGTTTTTGTTACGCTGTCGATGTCGGTTCGACAATTAAAATAAATTGTGTGTTTCAAGTGTGTTTTTCCGTATCTGTCAGAGAATTTTCCAGTAGAGAAATACCGATGGTCAGAGTTAACTAACTATTGAAAAACCGGCCCTAAATGTTTTTTTCTTTTTGACCAAAGGGAACATTTTTTTAAGTTAAACTACGCTCTTTATTATACTTACAGTAAAACTTCTTTTATCAAACACTTCTAAATAACAGATTCTTTCAAATATTGGACATCCTCGGAATGATTGATTAAATATAATGTATTTGCTTTTATACAAGATGACAGATAAACATGAACAAAATGAAAATAATGCAGCTGTATTGTCAACTATTTTTCAAAAAAAAATTAAGTGTATATTAAACGTGTACTGTTTTCTCAGAACAATATTATTTAAAAACTTAAATCGCAACATATAATAAAATTCGGAAAACAATTTAAACTTGATCTTCACATTACTTAATTCAATGTTCAAACGTTTTTTGAAAAATAGGTTTATTAGACAGCTGCATTATTTTCCTGTCACCCTGTATACGTATTGTTGTATCCATTACCGGATCCTTCTTAATAACGGACAATTTTTTTGGTCCGATCACGGCACGCGGCGTCCGGTATTGAGAAATTTCACCGTACTTACTCTATTTTTCAATGTAAATCATAAATTTCGGATGGCCCTTAAGTTGTTGTTAATTAAAAAATCTGCGAAACCGTTTAATTTTTCGATTGACCAATTAGTCCAACAGAATTAGTCAAAAATCCACTAAAATAAGGAAATAATCCGTTCGTCTGTACTTACATATATTTTAAGAATGCGACGAGCCCCGAGAGTAGTATTGTGACACTTTATTTTAATTCGCGGTTTAATTAAATCGCGGATTAAATTGATTGCTCCAATTAACCCGCGGATTATTTCGCGTGATTGACAGCCGGATTAGGTATGATTCCTCGAATTAGCTCGCGAACTCGCGTGTTTTATCCGAGGGTTGATTGGGTCAATCAATTTAATCCGCAGTAGAATTAAATAAAGTGCCGCAATACTACTCGTATACGTACCATTTGAAATATCTCGTCGAGTACTATAACATTTCTTCTAAGCATAAGTCGCGAATAAAGGCTGAATCACCTAATAAAACGAAAATTTTGATTTTTTATAGTTCCTTACAGCCTAAATTAATAAATACTTATCACCACAACGATTTGTTTTTTGATAATTGACTGATTAAAATAAGAAATTTTTAGATAAATTGAAAAAGGACATTTTACCTCATTTACCTTCACTTCCGGAACACTCTAAACTCGGGACTCGTCGGCTTCTTAAAATATATCTATATATCAAACAATAATTTTCACAAGTTATTTTTAATACCCCATTTTTTTTCTTTTCGTATACACTAATTCTGTTGGACTAAATACTGATTGATTACATAACGGAGTAACAAAGGTAGGCACTCGTTAATTTGTACTAACAAAGAGACAAAAGTTCCTAATCCCCGTCTAAAATTACAATTTAATAGGTGGGACCTTTTAAAACCGTATAAAATTTTAAGGTTTGACAGGGAAGGTATTAGAGGTAATTTGCCAATTTATTAAGAAAAGCACAATTTAACTTAATTCCGATAATTCCTAAATAACGACTGTAATTCGTCATGTAATCGAAAGATGATCGATCAGTCGTCTATTGCTAATCCCCGACTATTAAAAACATTAAAAGGGAGCTGCCGTTCCCATAGACCACGCGTTTAAGTCGCTGTTGGGGCGCACCGCGGGGTGCTCAGCCGTTACCCGCAGATAGAGTTAACATCAGGAGCGTCGTCGCCTTCCACATTTAATGGGTCACATTCAGTTGATATTATCTCACAGTTATTTATGTCGATGCTCCAGCTTGAAAAGCTTAAGGAATTAATGATATTTATTCGATTTTTTAATATGATAAATTGTTGTAATTATACCTACCTTTAATAAAAAATACCCGCTTTTATACCCAGTAACAAACTTGAATTACATTCAGCCACAGTCGTAGTAGGTAAGAATAATTGTTTCGATAAACTATATTAAATAGTTGGCATTCTACAAAAGCATTATATGCGATTAGAAGTGCAATATTTTTTGGAATTACAAAACCGAACAAAAATAAATCTCGGAATTACTTTAAAATATAATTTACAACGGTAAATAAACAACTTGTGTTATTTCAATACCCCCAAAAATTAGTTTTTAAAATTCAAATCCGATAATTTACGAGAATGTCAACCAATCATTAACAGTGGCCGGTTGGAATTTCTGGTCGACCAAACAAAAGAGAATTCTTTGAAGTTTAGATTTACTAAACTACTTGCAAATCAGTCATAAATCCTGAAACGCTGAAGACCTCCCGCTAATTCACTGCCATGTACTTGGACGCAATCTGTCACTTTGTGAATCTTCTGGAAAGAGTTCAAAGAAAGAAAACTCAAGTAAACGCTAAGTACACATTCAAATCCCAAAGCTGTTAATAATTCCTGAAATACTTTCTGAGAAAAATTGTTTGCTTAGGTAAAAAGGGTATTCTACGGAGATTAGGGGACTTTCCGAAACTGTATTAATTCCGAGAAGGCGGACGTGTCGTGCCAAACTAGTTTTTGCGCATCTGCGACTCGCAATCAGTCTTAAAAAATTCCGTTCGCGTTTTAGGAACGGGTTAAAATATTAATTATTCGAGCTTCTCGTAATTTAAGTAGTAGATGCAAATTTTGAAAATTTTCTATTTAGGTACCTATACGCGCAATAAAATGTAGCAAAATTTAAATAAAAAATATGGGATTGCTGTTTAAAAGATTCCCGAATTTACCGTAATAGCATCAATAAGTATAATTAACTAATCTGTCGATAAATAATTGTATAAAATAAAATTAAACATTTGAATATCTTTATCTGATAGCACTTCGACAAAAATCTCAAATACAGTACAGTCTCGGTAACGTGAACTACCTAATTACTGCATGTTGATATATTTGATTTATATAATATAACTATTTCACTTTAAGAGCAACATGTTTTAGAATATAAAAAGTTTTGCGTTCTCGTTTTGGAATATGTAAAATATCAAATTAGTCGTTCACGTTTTTGGATGTTTACACTATGGGATGTTCGCGTTATCGAGACTACACTATATCTAAAAATGGTTCCGGGATAGTAATCTTTGTATAATTATCGTAGCCTTAATTTTAAATCTTATCGCGCATTTAAATATTTGATTGATACGGACGGATAAAATAATAATCTTGATTTGGCTTAATACCAGTTAAGTTATCACGACTCGATAAGAAAACTACTTCGGAATTGCAGCATTAGTTAAATATCGTGTAAAGAAAGGCTTCGCTGATTAAACAAATTTAATCTACACGATTTGAATGTTAAAAATAAAGGTGTGATAAATGTCTCTTTAAATTTTGTTACTTGAATCGATCCCATCAAAGGTGGATTATGCGGTTTTAATTGAAAAACTGTGTAGGTAATGTGCGTATCTCAAATTGTAAGATAAAAGAACATTATTGCTTTTACAATTATCGAAGATAGAAAAGAATCCAAACGATTCAGCAATTATATCCCTTATCTAAATTTTATTTATCAATCAAAATAAAGATTCAATCAATTATAGCAATATGAAAGTAGATATAAGACAAGATGATCATACCGTTAGAATGGTAAATTAAAAAAAAAAGAAGAAAGATTATTGAGGTCAATTTAACTTGATTGTATTGTAAACCTCAGCAAATGCTCTCAATATAACGATAGCTTTGAACTCCTCGACGGGTGGTTAAACGTTCATATACGAAATTGCTACTTTTGTTGTCACAAAACTGTCTACACTTTGTTAATGTCAGAACCAACTAGTTGCCTAGTATCGGGACGCATTAGCAATATGAAAATAGGGGACGTATTTAACACCTGAAGCCCCAAGGTAAAACTTGCGTGCATAATAAATTTCAAGAATTTTACTAACGATCCCTTGTCGTGTTGCTGGCGGAACAAAATAACAGCGCGGAAATTATCGCATCATCAATAAGTTGATAGAAATTGCACAATGACACTGTAACGAGCAAGATGAGGAGCATATTATGAGGCTTTGTAACGAATTAGATGCTCGAGATAAGTAAAATGTGCACCGAAAAACTGCTAACAAAATTTATTTGTATTATATTATTTATCTGATTCAACTGGATCACCTTATATTATTATACTTGTTTGTTGGGTTTATTCTATTTTTCAAAATGCAGCTGTTTAAAAACATTTACAATTATTATTATTGTTGTTGTTGTTTTCAAAACCGTTAACATAGACGTAACAAGACAACTAGAACTCAATTCACAATACGAGCGTGTTATAAACTAACTATAAGAAGATCAAAAAATATATCTTTATAAAAGTGTCTATTTTGTCTGAAACAACTAATTTGCAAGATATAAATCAGGTATCGAGCCTGTATTAATCCTGCCGCTAATGACAGTTGATGGGACGTTAAAAAAAAACAGTAGTAAAAGTCACTCGTATATAATAATTTCGATTAATGAAATTCCACTATAATACTTTCATATCAATAAATTTAAGTGTAGGGGAAGATGAGGCAAACCGAGACACATTTTGTAGTTTCGCTATAAAATCCACAGATCGTAACATTTTGCAACCAGTGAGATGCCGTTGAAAAGCTAACCTTATTACGCAACTTTTGTACAATAAAACCCATAATACAGCTGTTACTGTTTCCGAGCTATGGTCAAAAGTTTGGAGGGCTCAGTATTGCGGGGCAAATCGAGACACGCCCAGTTTTCGAGTATTTTGAATGGAACTTAATTGTTTGATCTGTTTTTTTTGTTTTAGTTTCGTTTTTAAAGAAAATAATATGCCCAATTTGCAATTCAATCGTTAAACTTTATTTGATGGATACGTGTGTGCCAAAATTAAATGACACTAGAAATATAAAGTAAATAGAAAAAAAATTGTTGAAACGTTTATGTTGCTCCCGTTGTTGTTAATGTAGCCGATGTATCTGATGTAATTCCTTGATTGCTGTTGTTATGAAAATGACGAGCTACTGTTGCTCGGGGAACATTAAATTTTCGTGATGCTCGTCTTAAAGACGTACCAAAATTCATAGCATGAACAGCTTGTCAAAGTGAGTCATTTTTTTTTACGATTTTTCTATTATATTTCCGTACCATTTTTTACTACTATGCTCTGACAATATTCGAAAAAACAACAAAAAAACACGAATCAAATCAAAATAAAATATGTAGTTTTCAAAATTGAAAACAACACACAAAATTGTGTCTCCGGTTTGCCCCACCACACAATTTCAACTTTAAAATGCAATTTGTAAAAACACACGAACGCAATAACAAAACTGTTATATATCCCTTATAGTGCATGTAACAACTATTTAAAAACATCAACCTTCACGTGTGAATGCACCAAAACTGAAACGTATATGGGGGCAGTTATTTATTCAATAATAAACCGCATCAAAAAAATGTACTAATTTTATTTCGGAACTTGTACACTTCAAATATTTTTTTTTCTAATCTGTCACATTCTAAACAAAAACACACACTCTTCTTTTTTTTACTAATTTTTGATTTTCGACCGCCACACATATATTACGGATTTTGTGACGGTGCAAAAATGAAAATTGAAAAAAATCAGTAACACAAATTTCTTTTAGCACGGCGTGTACTCGACTGAAATGTGTCAATTTTCTGTCAAATGTTCCTATACAGTGTAGGACCTCCAGTGGTAATATCAATATGACATTGCTAGCGGTATGACAATGTGACAGCAGTGGTAGATTTAACTGCAGTTGTTTTATACAGAAGCATCAAGAACTTATTCATTATTAAAAGAATACCTACTGTTAATTGTTATGCAAAGAAACAAACAAACAAACGAACAATAACAGGAAACTATCTCAAAAAACGTGTAAGTTGAAGAAGAGCGAGCCTTCTAAATATATTAGTAGCTAAAATTTTGGTTTTGAGGTAGGGAGGTACAAAATTTATTAAATATTTGATTACAAATTTTTTATACTTACCTGGTTAATTTATATTGTATTAAATTTGCTTGTAATAGAATATTTATATTATGTTAATGGCGATATACTGTTATTTGAATTTGCCTAGATTTGATTAATTTGCAAAATATATGATAATTATTACGATAACGTTCGGGGTATGAATACTTATATGAGTCACTGTATATCAAAATGACTGCTATTAAATATTCCATCGAACGGTGTGTAGTACAACACGACAAAATGATTCATTTTGCTATAATATAAAAAAATATATGAATATACAGATATTTTTATTGTTTAATAAATTGTAATAATTTTAAAAAGTATTAGATGTAAAAACATGATCTATAGTTTCACTATTATTGACTTTACATCATATAGTATAGTTTAATAATAATAATTTTATTAAAATTTTCCACGATGCTCATAATATTTTAATGAGATTTTAGTACCAAAAGTAAACTAACACGTAGATAATATATTCAAGAGACGAACTGGATATACCAGAGACCTGAAACAAGTTCTTGTGGGCGCATTCATATTACAAGCTCAAGATGTGATCTAATTGCCGGACGACACGCTCAATATCAAGATTGGTCGCGCTTTGGGCTACCGTGAACGATAATAGATGCACTTCCACCACACAGAACTAAACCATTCATTTCGTTTTGTAGTAATAAATTTATAGTGATACGCTAAATCAAATTTATGATTATTCAATTACATCGATATTAGCGGCCGTTTCCTAAGGCGCACGCCTATCGAATTCCAATTAATTTATGTTGAACGGAAATTAATTAAGATAATCTTGTAATAAAGCAAAGAATAAATCAGTACCTGTTTCAATCAGATATATCAATCAAATGGCGTTTACTTTTGTTTACTGTACAGTCGAGTGCAAAATTAATGTCGCAAATAACAAACAAATCTAAGAGACGAATTACAAATACAAAATTAACCTTTAAATATTTTAATCATAATTCGTTCGTAGCGTCTGCACATTTGCACCCGACTGTACAAATCCATGTCAATGTAGGTATAGCTTATCCAAACCTATATGATGTTCACGTCATCAACAAAAAGTCACTAGATTGTTTATTTGTAATCCGATTTAAAATTTGGAAAGTGACATATTCTATAAATGATTTACTTGCGTACATATTAGATGGTATAAAGAAAGACTACAATTTATTAGAACTGTCAAAATGCGAGGTACGAGGTGACAGCACTGTGGGAAATGTCATCATCTAGTAACCTTGTATCGATGACGTGAACATCATATAGGTTTGGATGAGCTATAGATACTAAAATTCAATACACAATACCTACCTATAACAAGTTATCTATGTATAAAAAATATTGTTAACTATGTATATTGTAATGTAGCGGTTCGTTCTGATTTACAATATGAAATTCTTTTTAAGTCGATTAATATAAGTAAGTACCCACTAGTTTTCTACACTCCCACTTATATGTATTCATTGCCTGGTAATTTAAGCATTAAAAATTTGCGAAGTTTTGTCGCTACAATAAAATAAATATGTATCAATAAATATAGAATTTTAATGCGCAATTAAAGTTAACATAATTATTTGGTTTATTATTTACGGCCATTTGCATCGACTTAACCTAAAAATTTAAGCAACACTTAATTATTATGAAATATTTATAGGAGACACGTTCGTATGCAAGAAAAATTCAGATTTACATTTTCAGCAATAACGGGGCAATGCAAGTACCTACGTATAACGTAATCCCATTAACAAATTGAGAGGTTCCGAGTAGTACAGCTATTTGATAGGTTAAATGCTTATTATTTCAAAATTGAAGTGTTCAGTGGTTTAAGGTGGTATCTGACAAAAATCAAGTTTTGAAAAAACTGAAGTCAAAGTTCTTTTACCTAATGGAGATTTTTATTGTTATTACTCGAAAATCTCGCTTTCTAAAAAAATGCTACTTACCACCTTCATCCACTAATTTTTAATCTTACAATTTAGAATAACTTTTACTTTTTAAGATTTTCCGAAATTTTCTCGCAATCAAAGATACATGATACTGACCGTAATATAGTTAATAAAAATCCAATTTTTTGTTTTCAATGTGCGAATTGTGCAATCGATTCATCGGCCAATCGGCCCAGCATAGTAAGACATTTGTTTAGGAATTCAAAATAATGACGTCTTCGTCATCACGACGCGAATTACATATATATTTGTTTAGAAATTGTAAATAGTGGAAATATTGTTTTCAAGTATGATTCGTTTTTTACAACTTTTTAAATCCCTTGTCAAAAATTTAAGATATTTCGAAAGATTAGAGGAAAGATAACAAAAGATGCATTAGATTTCATAGATTATTATTTTACGTGAAGGTTTTTGAATTTTAATTTATATTTTATTTTTGTTTATCGACAAAGCGACCGGCCAAGTCAAAATAAATTGACGGAAAATGAAAAGATTGATTTTAACGATCGATTTCAGATACTTTAAATAATTTTCAACAAAACATTTTCATGGTAACACAATGGTGTCAAAAAAATACAAAAAAAATACAATATACTCGTGTATAAGCCTACTTTTTTGTACAAAAATCAGCTGAAAATGAAAGTGGGCTTATAAACGAGTCAAATATGTTTCAATTTTTAATGTCTTATGTATTTAACAAAATAAAAAGACTTCAGATTTTCTTTATCCGCAAAATACCTATTAAAAGAAATTTTTTAAATAACGAGCGCCATCGATTTTGTGTAAAAATCTTTATTATACCTGCATATCGTGTATCTCACACTTTCTGTAAATCTAAATAACTAATTAGAAGAATTTTACATTTATTTCTATAATAAATAATGTTTGGGAACTTAATATAAAAATTATATCTTTATATCATCTTCTATAACATTTCTTAATCGATTATTTATTCACAAGGACAACAGAATAGAACATTTTACCTAGAAAATATTGTCAAACTGCGGTAAAATGAATATCATTTTGGGTTTTAAAGTTTTATATTTTATAATTTAAACATTTCACGCAATTTATATTTCTTATCGACGTTTTTATAAACTCATTTCTTTATTTTTATGTATGTATATACATTTTCTTATTTAAAATAAATTATTTAATAGCATTAATTGTGTAGGCGAATAATTGGCATACAAAATATACGAAACGAACCCCAAAAATGTCGAAATATAGAAAACGTTGGTGGTATTACATGTAAAACAGATTTTATGTTAATTTATGTTATTAGTTAAAAACGAGTAACCACCTACACATCAACCAAAAGATAAAACTGTAGAAACTGTTTTCGCCCGAAATTAGAAAAGGAAACGCTTATCAAAAAAAGTCTCCTATTCAAATCTGAACTTTTAAAATTAACGACGTCTTGTTATCGAAAGATCGAGTGACAAATTACTATCGGGGTTCTTCTAATTTTCAATCTTTAACTGTTCGATTCGGTGGAGTTTTTCTTTTTTAATGTTAAAACCAAAAAATTTAAATAATCGGACCGAATCAGGGGCAATTAAGTACCATTTAGTTACACCGACAACCTTGATAGTTGATATCAGTAGATCAAACGATTGAAAAACATGAGACCTGCTACAACTGGTAAGCGATGCGAGGGCGAGCCGATCTGGGTGGCCACTATAGCAAGTTACGGCTCCAAGACGTGACGATAAACAACACCACGATATGACGATATGAGAACTACATATAGGTACTTAAACGCATCTTTCTACGCGTAAAACAGAATGTGGCACCTTGCGAATTCTTTTTGCGTCCAAACTAACAGAGTTGGACTTAGGTAATTCAAATGTTTCGCTAATTTATGTTAAAATAATATCAATAAAAGTTATTATTTCGTTATTAATCTAAACGACATTTTCCGACAAAAAGATGATGTTTTTCAAATTAATTACACTTAATTTTGGAAATTCCCCTAAAATATCCACCATTTAATATACGTACTTACTACTTTAACAAATAAATATAAGTACATATTTAAGATACGGGTCTGAATAAAAGATCCCCGAGCAATAAATATTAATGCTTTATTAGGAACATTGTGTAGAACAGAACCTGATCCGATATTATATGGAAACGGGCCATCTCGTAAACCAGAAGACCTTACATTTTACAACTTTACAGGAATTTCTTCGCTGTCGCGTAGATACGGTCTCAGATTTAGAAAAATGCCGTGTAAAATATTATAAAACACTTCAATAAACAAGTAAAGAGGCGCCCACGTTGGTGCTACGTTGGTATCGTTTCTCAGCCAGTATTTTGTTCGATATTTAGCGAGACACGTTAACGTTTAGAAGTATAATTTGTATGGTGTGTAATTCTATTTCTTCATCTATCGCTGTAAGTTTAATGTGTTCTTATTGTACACTAGCGAATGTAATCGTAGATATCTCTATACGATAGCAGGTGTTCGGATCGAATAGTATCTCGAGTATTATGATGTAAATCAAGATCAAGTCACGATAGATGAACCATTTGTATTCAAACGCTTTACGACACGGCGATATGTATACATCCTGCGATAGCCCCATTTTTTAAAGTATTAAATATCGACCAATACACGGCAATTAATTACGAATTCAAAAGATTAATTTAAAAAAAACTACCTACATCGTGGCCAAATTCCTAATTAGAAGCAATACTTTTTAGTTAAAGTCGGCACTTACTTGTTAGAGTACCTATACAATGTATAAGTGAGAAAAATCGAAACGGGCGTGATTGATGCAGACTGGACTCGCGAAAAACGAACGTAACATGCATTAAATAACGCAAGGGAGACGTTTATGAGGCTATTTTAAAATTAGAAAGTAATATTGTGCTGTACGTATTAAACAGCCATCGATCTGTATTTTATGGTTTGCAACATAAATGTCATGTGCGTATTTTGCTTTATCTACATTCAAGCCGAAGCTGACTAAAACTTTTAAACTGTTAGAGACCAAAACGGCAGTGTCGGAAATTGGGGTTAAACAGGGGTTAAGCGAGCAACAAATTTTAGCATTTATTTTATGTCCACGTAACGCAAATGGGAATGTAGTCTACAAATATTTTAAACTTGAAATATAGTAAAATAAAAATTTCGAATGAAATGCCGGGTCGTTTTGGTGTATCGACAAAATAGCCTTTAAATAAATTACACATTTCTTATTGTCAGTTAGTTATGTTTACCTTTCCTGTTAGATAATATTTGTTGAATTCATTATTACAGCCGATCCTTAACATTCGTGATTTTTCTTTTTTCCCGTTTTTACGCGAAATTCCCTTTGTTTTTGGAAGATTTTGCGAGACATGCGCGAGATTTCGAACTATTATGGAAATAAAAACTTCTGCAAAAGTTTGAAAGCTTATATATTAAAAATGAAGGGGTATGTAATTTTGCTGCTCGTTTCTGTATTAGCAACTTTAAGATCTCATAACTAAAGTATTTCTGCACCAAATTATATAAAATTTGGACATAATGTACAATCAAGTTTCATCTGTTTTGTCCCGTCGACTGTGTTAGTCTTTATCGTAAAAGGTTCAAAAAGATTACTGTCCATTTTTATTTATTATCCGGCGTGTCCCTTTTTACTATTCAAAAACAACTGCTACCCTTCATCCCTCTCGGTTCTCTCGTCGTTCCTGCGATCACATCTCGCGGGACAAAACATATGCTCTTGACTGAACCTCAAATCCGTTGTAAGGAAATGTAAACTTAGATATATTTAATTTTAATTTCTTCAATTAATGTGCCTTTATGGTCGCTAAATTTCAACTATTTTGACGTGCCCCAGTTTTTGTAATCTTTTTGAAGTTTCAACAGTTAGAAAATTACTGAAGATATCTAAAAAAAATAGGATTCGAGAATAAAATTTTATTTTATACCTAATAGAAACAGAATATTTTAAAAACGTTTTTAATTAAAAAAAATAATATTCACAAGAGGTACCTGCTTACTTAAAATTTAAGTAGATTTTCTTGGAGTAGTAATCGGCAAGAAAACTCTTCAAATAAGTTAATTTACGGGCACATTGCACAACGAAATAGAAGGAAAATAGTTAAATGTGTAGAATATATCTTTTTATATCTGTCTGATGACGGGAACCAGACGTGTCCTTTTGGATTTTCTCCGATCACGACACCTAGGTCACGAAAATATAGGTCATTCATTTTGGGTCGGGTATATATATATAGTCAATTTCTTGTGGACACGATTCCGGTCGCAATTTTGATCGTAGGAGGCCGAAATTTGGACAATGTATTGTCTTTACAAAAACGATGGACGAGTTCGTTAACCAGCCAAATCAACCGACCCGTTTTAAACGGCGACCATTAAAAAAGATTTTAAAAACTCTAATCTCCATTATTACTCATCGGATCGGTACTGTGAAATATGTTTTGAAATCTCCATAATATTCTCTACAGATTATGTCTCTTTATAATTTTCAATAGAATGCACCATTTTCGAAATAATCGAAAAAAAGTGATCATTTTTTTTTAAATTGTTATAAATTTCTCTCGTAGATATTATTTTGCAAAAAATGTATTTCTTTCGAGAAAAATTTAGAAAAAAAGGAGTTTTTTGACATGCGACATGAAAATTCAATACCGAGGCTTGCGCGCGGTCGAATTTTTTACTTAAAATCGTTGCACACATTGTGCCCACAGAAATGAAAATAAAATCGCTTGTTTCGCTGCACGATTATCAAAGAAAATTCCATTTACGATATTCACATATAATTCGATTCGTCGTCGAATATTAAAATCGCCAACAAATTGTTTAACTTGTAAACCGGTTAAGAAATAAAAACCCGCTTGTTTTCTATTGATAATAATATTATTTTACATGCGAGTGGATATTTTAGCTACATTTATGTTAATATTATTTTATATTATGTAAACTATTTTTATCTTCGTACGCAAGTATTATATGTAAGTATATCGGTAATTGCATACAGAATTTTAGTAAAAACAAATTAAAGAAAGTAGAGAAATAAGTAATCATATTATCCTAAACAGGACGATAAGTTTCTGCAGTTATAACTACACAGTTTGAAACAGCAGAATAGTTTAAATTAAATATACTTACATCGCCAGCAAAACGACAACGCTTGAAAAAATAAATAAAAACTTATTTTTCAAAAATCATTTTGTTTCGAAAATTAGTTTAACAACGTCAGTACTGAAGAAGATCATTAATAATCCGTACATAAACGAGATAGGTAGTTGCTTTCAATTAAAGCTTTTTATGCTGCAAGTTTTACTTTATACCTATTGTTTTCATTTTCACAAATTAATGAAATGTTAATAATTCAAAAAGAATATTAAATCTAGGTACCTACGAAACAGGCAAATAATTTAAATTACTTTCATTATTGTTACTAATTAATAATTTTAGTCGGTTTTCTTTTTACCATTTTTGGATTACGAACTCGTTAAAGTTTTGCTTAATCGCTTTACTTATTGTTAGTTAACACATTTTAACTAGAATAAAAGACAAACTAATTTCAAAACATAGATATAATAGGTGTATTTTAAGTAATAATAAATTTAATTATTTAACTTTCTCTGTACCAAAAGAGATTTAAGTATCCATTTAAAAATTGTTGGGTTATTCCATATCAAATTAACACACTTTTAATAAAAATTTTACCTTACCATCTCAGATTTTAATCAAATTTAGGATAGAGATAGCTTCCATATAGACCAAGAAAAATACAAAATTTTATTGAAATATGTCAACCCATTTTGAAAATACGACTAGTATATAAAGTTTATAAAAATACCTAAAATTCGCATCACCAACAAATTTTTAAAGCGACGTAGAAGCTCTCCCAATTAAGGTAGAGGGGTGGGATAAGTGCCGATTTGCAGCATTTTTTGGACTTACTTAATTTATTTTAAAAAATATAAGTGTTTTTACTATTCTAAATTAAAAAAATAGATTTGTACAAAAGATTTGATCCGTATTTGTACAAAAATGAATATAGCGCGTCCGAACTACTTTAATATTATCTGATACTTTTTTCTAAAAATGGCAGGTGTAGGTAATATTATATTCTTAGACCTCACAAGTTTCCAATCTGCCAGTTGTAGCTCTACATTGATCTCGAAATAAGCAGTAATCGTTAAAAGACGCCGCAATAACGTGTTTAATTAAGGATAATAAGTCCCCCGTTCACAAATAGCAGCTATTTAGTTATTGAAGTCTGAAGTGCTAAAATTACCAACTAGAGATTTCTTTGCTTTTATAACGATTGCCTACTTTACACAAAATCAAGATTTTTGCAGTAGCATTGTGGTAGTTAAATTATTTACAACACTTACTAATTAATTCGAATATTAATTGATGAGAATAATCAAAATTAGTTTACTTAAATATCATTATGAATAATATTATGTAATTTATTAAATATTTTCAAAAAATAAAATATTTATTATTCTGAGTAAGTACTTAGATAATATAATTTCTTAAATTAGTTTTAGAATTAGTTCGTCGTGTATGTGCGTGTGTGTGTGTTTTTTTTTAACTAATCCTTAACGAATCGGTGTAAATATTTAACATAAAATTGATCTCGATCAATGCCCAAAAGTTTTAACAAAAAACGATTACTTTTTCAGTAGCACCATAGAAAACGCTTTCGGAGCTCAATTATATAACTAATGGTAAAAAAAAATAAACGGAGCGTCTTAATTTGAAGGCAACGCTCTGCCATTAAGCCAGAACGTTTCACAGCAGGTTAAACTTTATTTAAATATCAGTAACTGCGAAGAGAAGCGTCTACAAAAACAGTACGTTTGCGAGGGCAGAGGTCGAGTTTATAACACGATTTGCGTTTGACCATTTGTCAACTTTATTAATTTGTAATTATAAAAACAAAATTAAGCAACGTATCTACTTATACTTTATTAGCATTTCAGTTAAGTTTTCACACTTTTCACATAGGATATAATATAAGACTAATACCTAAGATACATAAATACCTTAATACTTTTAGATTACTTACGCCAGCTTTTGTCACATCCATAAAAACGAATCAGATTAGTACCTGTGTATTTGTAAAACTCCTACTAAAATAAAGTCCACATAACTATAAGAGTAAAAATTAACATCTGAGATTTATTTGTCATTTTAAAGTTATAATTAGCCTCTTTTCTAATTCCAAATGCTTTAGATAAATTCTAATATTTGGTGTCACTGAATAACTTTTCACTTTTCCCATGTACTCATAAAGCCGCGGCAAGTACGGCACAATAATTAATGATCATTATTCAGATATACAAAACTTCACTTCTAACCAGGAAGACAAACTCATTAAAGTCGAACTTTCTTCCTCGACATATTTTTCACGTGTCCAATAAAATTTATGGTTATATTATCGATATCCTCATAGTTTCGTTTCATCGTCAAAAAAATATATAAACTATATAACTTAATTCGTATTTATGTCGTTATATAATTACTTAACTACAATAGCACCTGCGAATAACCAAGACTTTCCCATTATCACTTGTGCCGATGCTTTTTATAAAATATTAAGACTTATTTCCTAAGAATAATAAAGTAGATAGTAATTTAACGTTGCCGAACGTTTATTTCAAAGGCGGCAAAACCAGCATAGAAAGTTAATATATTCATAAGTGATGGAAATTTTGTTATCAACAATAATAACAATAACAAACATTTGAGATCCATCCGCGCGCAAACCTCGGCATCGAATTGCCATGTCACGTGTCAAAAAAAACTCTTTTTTTAACTTTTCTCGAAAGAAATACACTTTTTGAAAAATAACATTTACGAAAGAAATTTATAAGAATTTAAAAAACATTATCACTTTTTTTTGGATTATCTCAAAAACGGTGCTTTCTATCGAAAATTAGAAAGAGACATGGCCGGTAGAGACCTTTATGGCGATTCCGAAACATATTTCACATTACCAATCTAATGATTAATAACGGAGATACCTAACAAGCAGTTTAAAATTTTTGATTGGCCGCCATTTTAAAACGGATCGGTCGATTCGGCTGGTTAACGAATTCGTCCTTTGTATTCGTAACGACAATATACCGTCCAAATTTCAGTTATTTCGCCCTAAATTTTATTAATACAGTCAAATCTCTGTAAATTGAAGCGTCACTTGCCATCTCGAAATGTTCGACTTACTTTAAGTAAAATATTTTTTAGTAACAATCTTGCGCTAAGTACTCCTTATAGAACAGTATCTTTTTTATTAACCTTCCCTTATTTACGAATTTTCAATACATTTTCGTACTCGAGGTGTTTCATACGAACACATTACCCGCGAATATGGAGAGTTTACTGTACATAGTTTAATTTTAATTTTATTAAATACAGAATATATAGATAATATTTGTGTTAAATTATGCTTTTTATTATGCTCTTTTATCCGGAAAATTTCGTTAACCGGAAACATGCCGCAAAAAACAGCTTTTACTGTATTATATTTATTATTTACTTAAATTTTACATGTCACAAATTATATAATGTTTGCCTCAAATATTCATCAAATCGAATATTACTGTATTTACGCGCCGGAAGCCCATTTAAATTAAGTGAATCACTTCGATCACAACTCAATTTTATTACTGATTTGCTCATAAAAATGTTAATATTGTATAAGTACCTATATCAACTACCAAATAACCTAAACTGATTATTTTTAATTTCCCGAAATACTTTTGACAAAAATTTGATTATAATGATTTAGCGTAAAGTATTTAAATTTAAAAAAAAATAACGTTAAACCTTTAAAAATAATACAGTTTTCTTTTGTATTATTAAACATAACGCGAGTTGTTTTGTGTACTTTTTTATACTTATTTGAATGGAATGCCCTCTTGATTGTTTTTTAATCGTCACATCTTTTTTACTGTTTCATATAATATGATCGCCACCTGGACCTACATAATAAAACACTTACTTACCTTCAGAATTTAATTTTCAAATTATCTGTCCAATGTATGGACAATTAAAAAAACAACGGTAGGCGGTGTCCTCAAAAGTTCTATGAAACCGTTCCGTGCGACTTTGTAAATATTGATATAACTCGAGGCTCACGGCACTGTTCTGCCCACAGTGCTCTATTTGAACTAAATATAAGAATATACATATCTGACCAAATGTAATGGATATGTCAACAAAGGCAGATGTGTGTTTAGACAAACGCGGTCACTTTAAAATCGTCATTTTCTTCAAAACTATAATTCGCAGCTTCGTTTTCAATTATTTGTGACCGATAAAGCAATTTGTTATAAGTAAATCGATTTGAAAAATCTCATTGTTAGTCAATTAAAATATCGATAAATCGATAATTTTTTATTGCAGGAATAAGAGTTTTCGCCAGTTATTTGGATAATCTACTTTGACTTAATCAATTAATTATAAATCAAATGTCCATAAGTACCAAATTTTCGTAACAAATAAATTATCTTTTCTATAGGTATTTTATGGGTAAACGTTAAAATAAAAATTTTATGTTAGTTTAATTTCAGATGACAACTGGTTGTATAATTGTAAACCCTTATAATATAAATTATTTTGCGAATAAGTTTTTTTTCAGAAAATGTTTCTCGTTTACATATGTTTACCATTTTTCTTTCGTTCTGCTGCTCGTTACAATTGACTCGCAATTTTCCAATATTCTACATTCATCAACATAAGTAAAATCAGCCAAGTGCAGAACAGTTGGTACCTAGATCTAAAAAAATAGACATAATTTTGTCTGATTACAGATTAATTCGTACACGACGCAAAATATCGCCCCACTTAAAAACTTGCCGTATTTGTTCATGTTTCTCGGCAATATTTGACGTAGGTATATTTAATTGTCTTAAAAGCTTTACACTAAAGCTTTTAAAAATAAAATGGTAGGTATTCTAAAGCTTTGCACTTGAGTTTACTTCATAGAAAATTAAATGAAAATGCGTTGTTTCCTGCGCACAATTAAATAAACTTATGCATCGCTCATGTTCATTACTTCCATGGAACTATTAACAACTCGACAACTAGTTCAAGGTCGTACCTATACGTTTTACACCTAGAGCATCATCTAAAATGTATTTACAGCTTCCGCTTGTGTGTACGTCGAAGTGCATTCAAAATTTCCTAGACTAACGCTTTAGTAAAACTAAAATTTTTGAAATAAATAGATATATAAAATTTTATTATTTACGATTCAACGTACACTCCTCTCTCTCTCTCTCTCTCTCTGTGCATATTTTGGAACGCTCGTACAACTTCTGGAAGGCATGAAATCTATTGAAATTGAGTTTAAACCGCCTTCATATATTTACTTCGAATTGTTTCCACGCCTTCAAAATACTGTTTTCAAATTACAGAACAACAAAATGTCCACCAGGGTCAGGGCCGATAAATACGAGAAGCGGTTGATCAATGTGACTCATTTTTGACTATAAATCTTCCTATAATAAATGCAATAAACGTTGTCATGAAGAAGAAACAATTTTTCTGCTCGGTAGGTACAGTTAAGTCTAACTGCGAATTATTTTTAGAAGACTTCAAATATGCAGAAAGCTCCAGTCACACCTCGGTTAGAAGTTTTACTTTTATTTCATAAAATATTTGTTGGGAACCGTGAATACACAATTGACTATAAATAGGCGAATTAACTCTACTTCTCACCAATGAAAGTCAAATACATCAACGTCGTCTAACAATATTATTGATTTTCGACAAAAAACTATTGCCGTATTACCACAAAGTTATAAATTTAATTTAATATGTTTCATTCTTGTCAATTTAAAAATCATCTGTGTAGATTTTTATTATTTAAGTTAGTTTTAGTTTTAAGAATTAGTATTAGACTGCTGTTGATCGGTCTCCTATATGTCATTTATACAAAACATTTGCCGAATGTACTCTATATAGATGACAAATAAAGTGGATTATTATAAAAAAAATTGTGTACGTTTAAGGATCTAAAAATCCTATCACAACCCATAAAGTACTTAAATTTTTAATAGCATTCTTATGAGACCGATAAAATACAAAGCAAATACCTAATAGAACACGTGTTCTATCTTTCGTAACTTATAAGTGAACAGAATTCGAACGGAGAATAGAAACTGCCTAAAATAAAAACAGGGTTTTTTGCTCTTTACGCAATAACATTAATACATTTATAAGCACAGTTCTGACAAAATGACTTCAGTTCTCTCGCGTTATTCAGAACGTGTTTGTTTCAGTGCGAATTTTAAATTTCGACGTTGTATTATTAGCATGTGCGTGGAGTGTTCAAGTGTTTATAAGACCCGTTTGTGTATGTGCGCGTGTGTGTTGTGTCGTGAGTGTTTAAAAACAGGATTACAAAAAGGATTTATACAATGGAAAAAAGGTAGGATTTTTGTCGACTAACTCTCCATGTATTTATAAAGTGTAAATACATTAACTTTAGTTGCAACACAAATTTTCTAAAATTCGGGTTTGATTAGGTTCTTGGGTAGGAACTTGGTTAGGTCCTTAAATATTCAGCGGTTCAATTTCGCGACTTTTATCTTACGCTCGTTTTCCCGATTGTATTTCCGCGTTCATTGCTTAAATATTGCAAACCCGTAGTCAACATAAAGCAATTCGAGGTAATACACTGTATCTATATGTATTTCATCTCCACTGGATATTGATTATAATCATATACAGGAAAAGCGATATAAGAAATGCATTTAAATAAAAATTTAGAAGTGTCTAATTTGTCCTTAGTCTTCTGTTATAAAAGTTTCTTAATTATCCTGTCTTTCAAAAAAATTACTAAAAGAGCCAGTGGCGTACGTATAACCAAATTGTTGGTAAAAAACTGAGGTTATGGCCCCTAAAAAGAAACACCCTATGTGTTAATTTGCATAGGGCGCCGTGTGTTTGTTAGCCTTAACTGCAGCAATATATGTGCCAAATTTAAAGTTTTTAAGTTAAGTCGTTAAGTTATTTTGACAAAAGTATGTGATAATGCCACCCTTCAAGGGGCTGTATCTCGTAAAGGATGCAACTTAGAATATAGGTAAATTGTGGTTAATCGACATATTTTCAGCTCAGGAATCTATGGTCAAGCATTGTACAGACTTGTCATATAAAAGTAACATTTCAAGATTTATAAAAGATTTAAAGAGGTAGTTTCAACACACGAGCTTTCTGTTCTTCGAACATACACGGTAATTGAGCTACGCCACTTAATTTTAAATTAACTTTTGTAGGGTCGATATATCATCTCGCGTACCTACACTCTCACTTTTTGACAATTGCCTTGGCAATAACTCGCAGTTGTCATAATAACACCTAAGCGTGTAGCTTAAAGTTAAAGCTGATTTAATTATGAATTTTTAATCTAACTTTTAAGTTAATTATCAGTTAATATTTGTTTACTAATAATCGCCAAATTAATTATGTGTTTTTAAATGGATAATTCAAAATCGGAGAAAAATATCTTTAGCACTCGCGATCGTTGAAATTTTGTGCACGAAAGGAAATCGATAAAGTTACGTTAGGTTAAGATCTCTTAACACTCTTATGTTAATTGTAATTTAAAGCTGCAAAAATATAATAACGCGTTCGTAAATGAATTTTCCAGACAAAGCACGCTAGTCGCCACTGCAGTCGGCCAAAGATATAACAGCACAATAGGAAGAATTGGAACACACAAGGAGATCTCTCTCATCAGTATAAGCGAACCAGTTGAAGAGGTTGCTGTCAGCTACGGTAGTAAAGTGTGCTTCACTGTCCGCTAAGTAAGTAGCTTTCTTGTCGGACGCTCGCACTTCAATCACACACGTTATTACTGTGCATTTACATTTTTGCGAGTGAACAATAGCCCATATATTACGTTATGCGTCCGTATAACTCTGCAACTTGCGGATGGAAGTCAATTAACAGAACTACACAAGCCGACAATTAAAGAAAAGCTCGCAGGATCGGTATATCAACCCGTCGAACATCGGATGATGCTTTTAAAATTTGTATTTTCGGAAGTTACGATAAATTGCGACAAACGCGCGTTTGCATCGGTGACGGATATGAGTTACTTACGTATATTATTTAATTCGATACAGCACTTACTTTCATCACACACAATTTAACATAATTACTTTACCTTCACCTCAATTTTCTTTATTTCTTTTGGCAAAGCAATTTCAGTATCGTATATTAACTGTAATATGAATCTTCTTTGTTTCCTTCAAAATCGTAATTAACGATGTTTTGTAACTGTCTGTAGCATCTACCGAATTGGGCAACTTCCCGAATTAGTTTACATGTTTATTTCATATCTAATGTAAGTACTACAAAAACGTACAATTTCTTAATTTTTATCAAATTTTAGGCGTCATCGACTGTTATGAGCATCTACAACATAAAGAATCCGAACGATAGGATTAACGTTGGTAAATACATATGTATTTTAGAAGTTTCAAGTGCGAATTAATGAATGAACTACCTATACTTTGCTAGTATGTATTTCCAAACTCTGTTATACAATAAAACGTAAAATTATAATACAAATTTCCATTAAAGAATTTTGCAACCGCTATAAAGTATTATAGTACAGTAAAATTCGGTTATAACGAACCACAAGAAACTTGCAACATGAGTTCGTTATATCCGAAGCTCATAATAAACGATAAAAGACGTTCTCTGCTTGAAAGTTATTTGAGAAAACCAGACCAGGCACGCAATCGTCCTATGTATTATTGTTAACCTGAACGATGGCAAATCGAGTCCAAAAAAATATATATTGTTAACATCTGAGGCTATTGTGCTTGGTTACCTATTGCGTCCCTTATCTAGTAAAGCTTAAAAGCTTAGATATCCTCTGAGAAGGTCAACTAATAAACGTATTTTTCTAAGAAAATAATTATTCAAACGTTCCAAAGACGATACCTGTGCACTGGCAGCGCCATAAACAATATATTATTATCTTTTCTTTTATGAAAAATTTTGACCTGTGCGGGAACAACTTTGTCGAACGTTACAGGTATCCGAAAGTCACTAGGCCACTAAGCCACTAGGCACTAAAGCCACTAAGGATCATAAGGGATCTTATAGGTTGCATGACGGGACTTTTAGGAATGGTTTGTTACATCGGGCGGTTCTCGAATAAGCAAATTCGTTATAACCCAGCTAACAATTTTTAAATTTCGCGGCGGATTTCTGTTGGTACTACTCGTATATAAACGTCAATGTCAGGTTAAATAACAAAGGCAGTGACGTACTGCAGTAAATGATTAAATTAAACTAATAATATTTTAATGCAAACATGTTCAAAAATAACATAAGTGGTAAAATACGCGAAACTGGACGTAATTATTTATATATGTAACAGCAGGTATAATATTTCGTTACTCAAACAATTCAAAATTCCTTTCGCCTAATTTATCACCGCTCCGGACTGCAAATGTTTTCATGTGATACCAATAGAAATCCGCCGCGAAATTTAAAAATTGTTAGCTGGGAAGCAACTTCAACTGTACTATATAAATATTTATAAACCCATCTAGTCTAATTTAATAGTGAAACTCTTGAGTTCCTTTTATTTGACGATTACGATAGCGTATTTTCCAAATATCACATTAACCCAATGACACTTTGCTATAAATTGTTACGTCTTTTTATATGCAGTTGCGTTCCGTCGATGACCTATTAGATAAGTAATATAATAAATTAAATAATCATTGGAAGCGATTAGAATATATAGGGTGTTTACGGTCTTATGTTTTTATTTTTAAGGAGTGGATAAACATCTTAAAAGAAGGCAATTAACGCTAAAACGCCTTAACAAAATTTAAATAATAAGGGAGATATTAGTTTAAACTATGTATAGTAGACCGAGGCGAATCGGATCGCCTTAATTTTGAGGGTGACAAAGTAATAATTATTCGTTTATCAATTTAATCTTTATTGCAAATTCGTGAGCAGCATATATTTTACTAAAACATTGTAATAAAACGGAATGGGACAATTCATCGTCGGTCGTTTCATTCTTTTTATGGTTTTGGGCCCCCAATTAGTCAGTCTAATTTGATGTGTTTTTTTGCTGAATTTGGTTAATACGGGTTAGTATTAACAATCACGAACGTCCATGGTTGCAGCGGGATTCGAACCCGTAGCTATAAGTGCGCTAGAAGGCCAGTCTTTAGGCCGACCCGGCAGATCACACGGTTCCTGGCCGTTTCATCGTCGACCACGTCATCGTCGATTATCTTATTACATCTATTAGTATAAGTGTAATAAAAAAGTTAGTGTAGATAGAGTCAGTTTAGGTTAGTGTAAAAGAAGCGAGTTTAGACTAGTGCAGATTACGAAACAGTAAACTTAGGTTGGTGTAGATGAGGTGAGCAAATATTATTAGAAACACCTTATTAATAGCCACAAATATACATTTTCTGCATCATTTAGAGATTTGCTGAAATAACAACGAATATAATTTTGAATAATTTTTGTAAATATTTAAAACGAATAGTTAATTATCAATTAAATTAAAATTGTGAAATATCGTTTTTTAAAAATTACAAATGACCCGTTGCGCTCCGGCATAATGTACGCTTACCTTTACGTGCGTATAATCGGTTGTAATAATGTGTTACAACAATTGAATACCGACAACAGAGGGTACGAAGGAAAGGGACCAAAGAATGTGAACGAACGGAAGTTTGAAATATGGACTGTTTCGTTAATTTGATCAGATTCGCTTCGATCTACCTACACGATCTGATTAGCTTGAGTTCCATAACCAGTTTAATATTACTGTGTATTGTGATGAGAATCGAATGCCAAGACGATGCAAAATCTATTTTGTACTAATCGTAAGTAGACTTTTGCACCTCATTTGTCCGATCTGTTCTATCACCCGACCTAACACCGTCAGACTTTTCTTTTATGGTGCCTTACGAAGAGCATGGTATACGCCACCCAAACACTTAATCTCCATGATTATCGTAACCGTGTTGAAGAAGCTGCGAGGACAATTCGACAGCAAGTGACCGATACGTCGAGCAGAGCAGGGTGATATCCATCGTTTTGATACATTTAGGATTTACAAAATTGTTAAAAATAATAGCTAAAAAACTCGTATCTTCTTTATTTTATTCAACTTTTGTTAAGGTACGTGTTTTAGAATTAATCGCCTTCTGTTTAGATGTTTGTTCACCCTTTCAAAATAAAATACAAGACCGTAAACGCCATGTAGTTTCGCGTTTCTTTCTGTTCGTCATTTTTAAAATGATAGATACGTACTGGTATTTTTTTATTATATATTTAATTTGTACGTTTAGTCATCATTCGTTTCGACCGTACATTGCCTATTTTATAATAGAACAAGTTCAGCTTCGGAACAAACGGGTATTATAGTTTAATAACGAATGTGCGTAAAAATTCAAACATGAAATGGATAGAATATACACCGCGTGGGCAGATACATAAAACTAAGTTGTAATTATACATATAAGTGTTTTAATTGTGGACGAACGAAGTTATGTGTCTTTCTTAGCGACCAAGTAAGTTTTCGATCAAGTTGGGGCGATTTCTTACGGCCCATGTAGTCTTAATCGAGTTGGTCCGATGGTCCTCTACCTATGGTAATGTGAGAGAGGTGAAGAGGTCAGCTCGAGTCAAGAGCCGATACACGCAAGGTGAAAACTTTATATAGTACAATCATATATGCATCCTCAACTATTGGTCCACCAAAGAAATCCACGATGTAGAGGAAATGCCGATCTGCCACATCAGACGCACTGTCGGAACTCTCACGTGTTCTCGGTTGGGGGTAACTTGGTCTATTAGCCAAAGTGGCACCAAGTCATCGCCGTTGGAGTGCCAAACAACAGAAAATTAGTTAAGCTCGTTGAAAAAAGTTCTCATTTAAAACAACGAATTATTATGATACAAATATGGAACTATAAAATCGTTTAGTTATCATATATTCATCAAGTCATTAAGAGCGCAACTACAACGATGAACAAGCATTTTGAAGAACGAGAAAGCCAAGCGAGGATTATACATCGACACTAATTATAACCGAACATCTTTAATAAAATATTAATAGGTGTTATTTAGATAAAATTTTCTTAATAAGTATGTTTGTGTTGATAAAATCACATTTATATTTGGAAAAATTGGCTCTTGAAATCGTAAAACTTTAGATAATTAAAAAGAAAAAGAGAATTCTTGTAGACTGCTTTGCTTATAAGGCCCATAAAATATACGAAGTTAATTCGTTTATTACTGCATGTGATTATTTATTGCAGAAATTAAACGAATACACATTATAAAACATTTATAGCGAAACATATTTATGGTACAAAAAGAGATGTTCATTTATTATTCATGTAGGTACGTATTAAAAATAATTCCCTCTGAATATTAACAAGGATGTAGTAGTGTCGTCTACGTTAATTAAAGCGCTCGTACGGCGCGCGAGAAAAAAATTAGATGATATCGTTCGATATTTTTCGTTTTATTAATAAATGTTGTCGTCGACTTTGGAAAATTTCCCCATTACATTATGTAGGCATACAACTATTATATTTTTATTGCGCCGAGTTATAAATGACTAAAAGCCTGCTGCGGAGAGTATTCATAGAATGTAACATCAATTAGAACTAAGGTTCTATAAAAGAATAGTGGTTTTATGACAGTTCTAAGTTGTTTTCTTGCATGCTAATTAGCAAACCAACATGGAGCACAAAACAGCATTTGTAATTCCGTTTCAGATCAATGTATAAGTTGATTTCAACATAGTTTATTATACACGAGATAAACCATTAACCAATAGTATTATACGCCCCGAAGCTGCAGGCGTGATCCCGACACCTGTGCAACTATACCCGACGAAAGCATATTTAGTTTCGTTAATTTCCTATTTTTACTATATTTATCGTTTTTAATTTATAGAAAAACTTATTTAACTTTTATTTATATAATATGTATTTATTTATTAAGAAAAACTTATTTTAACATAAATTAAAATGAAAACAAACCTGCTTCGGAAGTTGGCGAAATATTCAGTTTATTAATAAACAAAGAACTTGTTTAAGATAACGATAGAAAGATGGGGTTTTGTTAAATTAAACTTGATTTCAGGTTTATAAAAAATATATATAATTCTGCGATTACGTTTGGATTAAGTTCTAATTGTTAGTGAAATAATGTATGCAGGTACGATGCGTAGTACCTACCTATAATTAAAAATTATAGAATAAATGAAGAAATTATTTTCGAAATCGTTTTTCGTTAAGCTAGCGTACTTAATTCAATAATCATTAACTGTTGTTAAAATACCTGAAAAATAAAATTATGTAAGATCGATCATTATACTAATTAAATAATAAAATGAGAGCCAGTTACGTAAAATTTTACTAAACCACAGATTAAGTAATCATATACCTCTACATATGTCGTTTATTCGTACCTAACTAATTAATTGAAAACAAGCGAAATTAAACTGAGATTTTCTTTTTTAAACTCTTTAGAATTGCTTCATACGATTAATTTTTAGATATACACACTTATACTTATTAAACAAATCATGTAACTATTGCCGAACAATTTTTGGGCCCGAAGTGCTTCTTTGCCGATAATCTAGGTAAAATAAATCAATAAAACAAAAAAAAACAATATTTTAATGGCCTATTTTCGATCATGAAAAATTGAATGAAAAATTACTTGCGCAACGCGTCCGAAAATGCCCTTTGTAGGATTTTTAGATTTTCAAGATCGATTCTGAAAGTGAAGACTGAAATTTATTTTCAAATTCTGCGAAGAAGCTTCTTTCTGACTATTTAAGTAATTTCGTCGCGAAAGTAATTAAGTAATTTTCCGAATTTTTCGCGATTCCAGTATGTTATAGTCGTTTTTCGACAAAAACAAATAACTTTTAATACCTTATTAGTCACGAGACGAAGTCGAGTGACTCAAACTATCACACTCGCGTAAAATATCAGCCTTTGAGCGCTATTATACCTACAATATACTATTTTAAGCATGTAGGTACCTACTTTGTGGTCGTCGGAAAATTATACTGTACAACACGTGTAAAATATCCACTTTTATTCTTAAAGTAACATAAAAATCAGAATAATTTTACATCATTTTAATGGAATTTGCTTCGGTAATTAAATATTTTGTTTTTTGCAGTATTTTTTATAATTTTTGCAACAACTCCAAATCTATCAATTTTTTTTGAATCATAGATATTTTTATCGGCGACGCTATATATCGACGCGCGTCTATACCGGCTTAAATCCGCTGTTTACTCATAGCTAACGTAAACGGACATATAAAACTACTATCGAACCGCCATATTGTTATTTTCATGCGTTTAACATCTGTCAACAATAATCAGTGCACAACAACAGCAATTTTAAAAGCAACATAAAATTTTCCTGTGGTAATAATGTCGAGTTTTGTGCCAAAAAATGGAGCATATGCGAACAGCTTTTCCGCTTCAATCTCAATAAATCGGCGGTCGAATCGCACCGAATGCTTGTGGAGGCCTATGGCGACTGTGCTCTATCGAAAACAATGTGCAGAGACTGGTTTCGTCGGTTCAAAGACGGCAATTTCGATGTTACCGACAAGAAGCGTGAAAATCGGCCTAAAAAGTTTGAGGACGGTGAATTTCAAGCTCTATTGGACGAGGACGACTCGCAATCGCAAAAAATGTTTGCCGAGCAATTGGGTATTGCTCAACAAACCATTTCGATCGCCTACGTGCCATGGGAAAGGTCCAAAAGATCGGAAAATGGGTCCCGCACGAATTGACCGATCAACAGATGAAGCGACGCCAAAACACATGCGCAATTTTGCTTGCCAGACAAAAAAGTAAGTCGTTTCTGCATCGATTGTTTTCGAGAATCCTAAACGCAAAAAATCGTGGGTTGACCCTGGCCAACCATCAACATCGTCCGCAAGACCAAATCGCTTCGGACGGAAGACGATGGTATGCGTTTGGTGGGATCAGGAGGGTGTCATCTACTATGAGCTCCTGAAACCAGGTGAAACTGTTCATGCCCATCGCTACCAACAACAACTGATCAAATTGAACCGTGCTCTGCATGAAAAAAGTCCGGAATATCAGAAAAGACATGATAAGCTGATTTTTCTCCACGACAATGCACCATGCAATGCAATGCGTCGATGGGCCACTCACTCGCTGAGGAACACTTCAATTCCTACGAAAACGTTCGAAAATGGCTCGATAAGTGGTTTGACTCAAAAGAAAGGGTTTTTTTGTGGCAAGGTAAAAATCCACAAATTGCCCGAGAGATATGAAAAATGTGTAGTTAGCGAGGACCAGTACTTTGAATAAACCATTTTTTCAATCTCTATTGAAAAAACGTGTTTTTTGGCCTAAAAAACAGCGGATTTAAGCCGATAGACTTGGTATACTATTAACAATATGCGATTCAAAACGTAGGTTACGTGGAGTTTTATTCAGATTTTAGAAGGTTTATTCAATGCAGTATTATGTGAGTTAACAACTAAATATACAAACGTGCGAGTTAAACTGTTAAAATATTTATGTAAAGCAGCAAAACTCTAATGTAAAGATGGAAACTAGCATATTGTGTAATTAGTGCCGAATGGGGGATATTTCGCGCGAGTACGATGCGATGTTTCCACACACGACGGGAAACACACGAACGTGAAATAATCTCTCACCACGTGCTATACACTATACTTTACTGACGATTTTTTGTTTGCAATGGTTCAATTTTTATTAACGTCTAAAAATATGAATTCACCTATACATTCTTCATAGTGATCGTCGAAAAAATTATTTTAGCAAAACTTATCTGACGCCTACACGTCTTACTTCCAAATAAAATTATAACAAGACCAACAAGACTCAAGTGGCAAAATCGACGTCCATTTTTATCGTGATATAATATTATGAGAGCATTATTTAAACGAGTCGTTTGCTTTAAAACTAAAAATAACGAAGTAGTAACATTACATTGATATTATCCGTAGATTTAAATAAGGCTGGCCCATTTAAATAAACCAAAATGCACGCATTATTATAAAAATTGCAATAATTAATTTCTTTTAATGTGGCAAAATGACGGTAAAAAACGTACTTTATGTATTAAGAATAATATTGCAATACTATATTTCATTAGAACGATTTGAGCTCAACGATCAAAACGATATTGTGGGTCTGGAAATGCAATCCTTTTAACTAAAAAGCGCATTTATGGCTCCACGCGTGCACATTATGGAGTTCGTAACGAGTCCTATAAACGTACATCATGGAATTACCGGATTTAATAATTGCCAATAAAATTCAGGTATATATGGGTTCGAGTCCCGCATTTCACCTTGAAAAAAAAATAATTCACCGTCCCAACAAAACAGTAGCGAAAATTTTCCAGGCCACATATTTTATAGTTAAAATTATAAATTAAAATTGTGCATTGTATGTTGCATAATAATTATATTAGATTCACACGCCAAACAAGCACTTTCTGTTTTCTTCATGGTCATATGTGTATAAAACTATAACGGACGCACGCGCCATTGTAAAATTCGGCTCAATGTCACTGAGTTAAATGTGAGAAATTCATTAAAAATAAGAACAATAGTGTGTTAGCGTAACATTTATTATGATATCATTAAGTTAATATACCGTAGAATATTATTGCGAGCTTCTATCATCACCATTCGACGGTGCCGAGCAAAACCAAACAGTATAAAACCATAAAACGTCTAAAAAACGAAACTGCTATTTTCAGTTTGTACCTACAAGAATTTCCTATTTACATAATTATGGATTTTTTATGACTTCCACAACGCTTGTTAAGTAGAAGCTTTATAACCAGCTTTTCGTTACGTTTCAAATATTAAGGCGACCTAAAACCCAATTATTTTATGCACGATAAAACAAAATCCAGAAAAACAGAAAATAAAATCTGTACCGTGTTAACGGAATTACAACAGTTAACAGAATTGAATTCGAATAAAAATTTCAAAATCGGCGCTATTCGTTAAATCAAAATATGCCGTGTAAAAATTAGAATTGTTTTTATTTTTTAACTCGTGTTATTTCGAAATCGTGTAAAAAGCCAGTTAGGTACATAAGTGTATTTGTAATTGAAGGGGTTAGAACTGAAACCGCCTAAGTGCATTTTTAGTTTAAAACGACTTAATTGGATAATTGAAAATTAACTTTGTTTAAAAATAAAAGAAACCACGTGATTATTCTGATTTTTGTGTCATTTATGATCGAGAGATAAAACCATTAAAACCACAAACAACAGTTGAGATTATTTTAATTCTAAAATACCCGAGTGCACTTACAAGGGAACACAGGCGACTGAAAATGGTTGTGGAGTTCCTCGAGATTTTTTTAATGGCCCAATCGCCGATGTTCGAGGTATATATAGCGCCCTTTAAATGAAAAGCTATCCTACGCTATTCGTCTCAATACCCGACAAACTATCAAAGATATTTAAAAAAAATTATGACGCTATTTGAACTAAATTAACAATTCTAAAAGGTGGCGCTAATGTATATCACAAAAACATTCTTTTTTTTGTAACAAGTTTTTCGAAAAATGTCATACTCTAGTGCTTAAGCGCTCTATCTTTCTCAAAAATAAAGGAAAAACAAAAATTTTCGATTTCTTTTATTTTCGTATTAATTTTTAACAACCCTACTAAATAAATTACATTATCAAATTTAAGTTAAAAGCACAGAATAATTTATAAACTAAAAGAAACTTAAAGGCTTATATCTTAACTTGCCTTTTTTTGGTGGTTTCAGCTTGAATCCCTTCAATCGGTATTATTCTAGGATACAATACTACTACTTTTAGGCTGCAGTGCCCCCGTCACCATATTATGGTAGACGGAACGATAAAAAAATGGTATTATGATGTAAATATACGTCATCAACAAAATGTAATTATAGTCTATCCACCTAACTTATGCAGTAGATATAAAAAAATTCATGTCACTTTCCAAATTTTGAACTGAATTACAAATATACGATCTAGTCATCGTTTCAGTAATAACGTACACCGGAATAAAATTTGAATGGCCTATATGTATGTGCTTAATTTAGTTTCTTATTTTTGTACGTAAGTAATTGGCCCAACTATCAATTTTTACAAAGTTAAGTAATTTATTAAATAATTAAAGCTGAAGCAATTCCTAGTCATTTACGAATTTTTTCCTATCATATTTTCATTATATCTAATGGAATTGCAACCTCTATTATACATTAGAAATTTTAAAAAGAGCGAGCAGTACATTAAAATTCAATTTTAAACAATTAATTCTTATTCTTCATTCTCTTTTTAAACCATATCAAACCTATAAATACTAACTTAAGAATTAGTTCAATTTTTGCTGTATCACGAGAATCATCTAATAAACCGTCATTAAATAATTAGGTTCCTTTTAAGTAAAGCAACTGAGATTATTTATTTGTAATTCTATTCTGATCTTTAAGGAATTCGTCATTAGCGGCGGAGCGCCCGCATTAACAATCGAAAATAGAAATTAGAATTTTAAAATTACCTATTTTCAATGGTAACTTTTGTTATTAAGTAAATTATAAACCAATTTTTGTCAGTTTTTTGTGTACTCTTCTTGAAGTCCATTTTATCTATTTTTATTGTGCATGCTTACTGAATCTCTTAATTCCTAGAAATGCCTGTAGTCTATTCGTCCAGCCTATGCAGTGGATATAAACAAATGCCGCCTTATGATAACAACATGTTAGACAGGTATGTACCTGTATAACTTTTACCAATAATATTTAAAATTTCTAAAACAGGAAATCAAAAGTAATTTATTATTTTAAAGGAAATTTTTTATAAATTTTAATTTATACGTTCATGAGAATTATTCGGGAGTTACAAGCTCTAAATGAGCGTAAGTAATGTTTAATTAGATGAGTGTTTACAGGTAACGTACGACTGTCAAAAAATTATGATTAATGCGATTTTTTTTATTAGCGAAATTAGAAAAAAAAACGCTCGATAAATCAAAAATACTAAATTTTAATTCCAACGGACTAAAGAAATGTATCTGGCTAATTTAGATTATACATTAATAAGTAATAATTAATAGAAACTTCCAATATATCTGGCGGATTAGCGCCTTAAATCAAAGTTTATTAACCGACAAATATTACGGTGGCAAATTTATGGACGTGTGGTAATTACAATTATAAAAATATTCCAAATAAATTTGAATGAGTCTTAATTGGACAAAACTAGTCCGGTACTACGACGATCTTCGCATCAAGTATAGGTAGCTATAATACTAAATACTAATCAGCCGGTAAAAAGCTCTAGTAATCCTAGATAATGGCGATAATAATAGATGAAAAAGTCTATTAGTGGACACGGTTCTGGAATTGAATACGTCTAGGCTTCCTTATTCAAATTTTTATGTAACGATATTAAATTAATCCTGACAAATTGCCGCTTGGCTCGGAATTCTTTTGTTAGGCACTTGGCAGTTATGAACCTATTTTAGCCATTAATGCAACTAAGAAAGTTTGCTAGATTTCGGGATAATTTCAAAATTTGCAGTAATTGACCTTAAAATCTTCAAAAACGCCGCGCCGCTCTGCACTAAAAATGTTTACGGTACCTACTTTTTTGAAAGTAGAACCTATCCATAAAGAAAATAACGTAGAAAGTGTTAATTATTATATTGCCCCCCCCCCTAATAAATGCCGGGCCAGAACCGCGCCACTCCCGGTTTTATTATACGACTTTAGACTAGAGCATTTTTTACAATTTAGTTTTAATTTAAATTCCGTGGGCGTTAAATTTTTTACTTAATTCAAATTTAGATTAACGAAAATTGGATTTTAAGGGCGAAACTATGTATAAAATGAATTTTTGGTAGATAGCGAACGTTTATCTCCATCGTTCGGCAATAAAATTTGTCGGGCCTGCAGTTGTTGGTGAGACAATTTTTCTCGTACATTAACAACCCCAATATTGACCTACTTTGCTGCCCATAAAATAGTTGATGACAGTACCGTTATTTGCGAGTTTTTTTGTCGGCTTTTTAGTAACTTACAACAAAAAACGAAAGCAAAATTCCTCATAGTTTCTTTGTATTTATCGTCCTAGAAAAACTTAAAAATTTAGTACATATAATAAAAAAGTAAAGTAAAAATATTGTTATTTTTATTACAAACTAACGACAGTATAATTTTAAATAGAAAATTATTGTTTCTGTAATTTATCCAAAATTGTATGCAAATGATACTAACGGGCACTGTTACAAATACTCTACGAATTTTGAAATGTATGTAAATTTAAATCTGTAAATAATGAACGTGGTATCATTTAAGTGATAAAAATAACGACAATTAGGTATTACAAAATTTTATAAAGGTAAAATAACTGTTGTATTCGTACATTTTAGATAAAAACGATAAAAAACATTTTTAAGAAATAACTCCCTCGTACTAAAACTTCCATCACGTTTTGATTTTCTCTCCTCTTTTTGTGAAATAAAATGTTACGAGATAAAAAAAACAACTCCCTTTTTATTAAATTTAACCGTTCAATCAATCTTATTTTCATCATCGAACGAACGAACTAATCTAAAGGAAATTTATTGGGAAAACAATTATCCCAACAACCGTTTTTCTAGCTGTTACGATCTACCCTTTATAACGAAATTATTTAAACGTATAGTAACGTTTTAACATATCTACTCTTAGAGTTCATACATGTGGTATTTATTTAAAAAAAAAAAACAATATCACACGTCTCCGACAAGTAACGTACACCGTCGATGGGCGCAAAAACTCATGTGGCATTCTAATTTTATTTCGTCCCCTCCTAAAGCCCAACGCCAATGATTTCGAACGTATGATATAAAAATCAAGATTCTTGTCTGTAGGACACTAATTCAAACATCAATATATTATCCCTCCTTCGGTCCCCACCAGAGGTTTGCCGACCTTCCGACAGGTAGGATCCCCTCCTGGCCAGGTATCTCAAGACGAAGGAGTTCCTTTACTCATTCTTTGCCTAGATACACGCTGTTGTTCATCTATTATTACTCACGGCGAAGAAGTGACATTTTTAGCAACCCCCCAGTGAAACATTACCACCGGTTGACGTCAGGCGCGGTCTCCTGGCCTACGCGTTATTAGAACTAAGACACTAAGTGAACTAAAAATCGGAGCTGTGTAAAGTGTTAATTAATATTAACGACTAATTTCATCCGATTTCAAAATTAGCACCAGCAAAAGTGTGATAATTACTTACGCTATCGACAAGTGAAATAGATGTGATTGCTTAACTAGGACAATGATACCTTATTTAAAACGTTTTTTAAGTGACAATCATGGAATTGCGATTCGTTAAAAAGTTCCTGGACACACATAAAAAATCACTTTAATAAAATTTAATTAAGGTAAGTTGATAAAATGTTAGTTAAACGCGGAGATTTCGACGCTCGCGTAGAAAGGAAACCGTCCGACGGCGTTTCTTACGACCATTTCCCGCGATACGTATTCAACGACGCATAGAGGCGTTAAAATTATGAAATAAGTTGTGATAAGTATCGCGTCAAGCGTTGACAAGTATAATTAACTGAGATTACGTTTTCTTACATATTTATTAAAAATTATATCTACCTAAATATTTTATGCAATTAATTAATTCGTTAAATCCGTCACAACGTTAAACGCGTTTTTAAATATTATAAATTTAGTTTCGTTAAATTGCGAGGGTTTGTTTTTCTTTTGTAATTTTCCAAAATTAGTAAAAGTTTTTATTTAAAATTATTTCCAAAAGTAGGTAGGTACCTACTAAATATAATCAATTTTTGATATTTTATTTGTCGTTGAATTTATAAACGTTGTAAACATCCGGATTCTGTCAGAAAACTCTTCCTCAAAATTCGTCTCGAGTAAAATAGATATTGTTCCGTTCTTTACTGAAAGGTGAAATCCATAAATATGCCGTCTAACCATACCGAAATATACAAAACCGCAACTATCCTACAGTTAGTCATTCCCTGTAGTCGAAGAATTATGCCACAGAACCCTAAACCTAGTAGTTAGGTAATTTTACGGAAATTATCACCACAATTGTTGTGATTTAAAGCGTGTTCTGAATACTTTTGGGTGACATATTTGTAATACTTATTCGCATTGTTTTATTTATACGTGTTTAATTAAATAAATATAGGTACCGTAAACAATCTAAACGTACTTATATCAGAACTAATTTAAAATTAAACAGCGCTATTTTATAAGTAGTTTGCAGGCCGAAAGGGTCGTTACTTTTGGAAAATGTTTTGAAATAATTAAAAGATTTTTATACAACTAATAGTTTATTGAAAAATACCGATATCGATAAAGTTATATCTAGTATTTTTTGCTGGGAAATATTGCAAAATGAAAGAGTAACAGCTGCTCTCCCGACAGATGTTTTTTTGGAGACGCTTCGCGGTGCCCACGATTTCTCAGACCTGAATCATTTGAAATCAAAAACGCAAAATGATTTAGTTATTACTCTGTTTAACGCTAAAATACGATTTTGTTTGTTTACAAATCACGTTTTTTTGTTAATTAAAAAAAAGTGTTTTATCAAAAAATAAAAGCCTTCGTTCAACTACTAGATAGTCTTCAGTATGTAAAATAAGTCGGACAAATCCGATTGGGACTTTTTAAAAAGCGTCGATTTCGAAAAACACGCCTTTAGCCCTTCTGTTGCAACTAACGGGTGTCCCAAGAAGTGATTCGTGATTTATTTTTTAAAACGAAATATCAATTTTATTTGTCTTAACATAAAATTCAGACACGTCGGGAGTTTTAAAGATTATACGTTTTAAAAGGGTAACTATTCTTTTTGTGAAATCTAACCTCACGCCAGCGCGTGAAAATCCCTTTCTCCAGGGATTTTTGAAGGATAAGGTTTACCAGAATAATCCACAAACGATTGATGACTTGAAAGAAAATATTAATCGAGTATCCATGAAATTTAACAGCAAATGTGCTAAAATGTTATTGAAAATTTCGCAAAACTAATAGCCGCCCGCAGAGACGAACCCCCTCCCGGATTCAGTGAATGTAATCTTTCAAACATAACTCCCGCGTCTGTATTTATGTTAAGACAAATAAAGTTAATATTTCGTACAAACTGAATTGTATTAAAAAAAAAACAAATCCCGAAGTACTTCTTTTGGAACACCCTTTAGAACATTGATTTGTTCCTGTCGATAACGCGACTTCTTCTGGCGTCTCGCCCGTCCTTTTGAGCGTTACTTTCGATATTAGCGACTTTGTAACATACAGGCAGTTCTCGATTAACGAACATCACAATTTCAAAATTTTATTAAGTGACAAATAAAAGTTGAACACATATTTTGTGTTTGTGAGTACAACACGTATAACCCCTTAAATTAAGCTTTCGAGAAAGGCAATTTTTAAATGCTTAGTTCTGCGAACAACCTTATCTATTACAGACTTTGACTGACACCTACTATCTTCATATTCAAATTGAACGCATTAGCCGTCGTAACAAGGAACTAAAACGTAAACATCCGAATCCCCATTTTCTCTGGTGACGCAATAAACTTCAGTAAATGTAAATAGAAAGGATTATAATTACAAGAATTTCCTCGGTTAATAATTTTTAGCAGTTTATGTTCGTTCATCATTTATTAGTCACTTACTTACCTATAGATTTTTTTTGTATTTTTCGCCGTAAAATCGCGTTATGTCTATTTTATGATCTCATCTCGTCAAGTCGCATAGATCGCGTTCACCTTTGATCCGGGATATATCGCCGTACCAACAAAAATATTAAGTAATTTTGCTGGTAGATGTGCAATTTTAGTGTTGTCACAACTTATCTAATTAGTTGTAGAATGGTTAACGATAATGTGGATTTCATTTCGCTTCCGAGTGCAAAACAATTTTCTGCGAAAAATTCGTGACGATTTTTGGATGTTATAATAAGTCCCTTGTTGGCCAACGCCATCGATTAATGCGCGGTTAAATCATTGTTACAATTAAAATTACAAGTTACGTTCGACTAAACTATAATGAGAAAAATAATTATTCCATTACCGTCTGACCGATGAAAGGTAATGTTAATGTAACGAGTAAAATTGCTTCGACTCGGGCATCAATTAGAAAAATAATCAATCACGATGCTCACCGTGTAGGAGTCGACCTTATTAGCAAATATGGTACATGATTGCGCCTTTTTCTAAATTGTAATAATCCCATCTTTTGTTTATCCACGGATCGATTACCAACGATCACCTCCGTATTGCGAAATAAAGTAATTTGTTAGTTAACGTCTATTTTTTCGTATAGTAGGTATTAAATAAAAATCGATATCCCACCTTCTAATAACAAATGGGCCATTAAACATTTTTACACGTAGGTAGGAATGTATTATTATCGACGAAACCAGTAATAGGATGCATTTTATAATACATAATTTTGAAATATTACAGGGATTTAAGGAAATGGTATAGTGGGTTAAAAGGTTCTTTACATTAATTACAGTAATATTAATTCGGAAAGCAAACCAAGAGGCGTACATAAGGAATTAGACGTTTCAAGGTTATCTAATTACACTACATCATGTTATTTTCAAAACAGACGAACGATAGTTTACATATATATATTTTTTTAAATAAAGGTTACGCTAACTTACTCGCCACAAAACGCATCGTAAATTATAAAAAAATGTAAATACGCAAAGAAACATAAAGTATGAATGACATTAAAATAGAATTAAGTTTAAATTTTACCGCAGACCAAGAATTATTTAACTAATGTAAGTAAAATAATTATAAACCGCATTCTATATTTACTTTTTACCACAAATGATGATAAATTCAGGTCGATATGACGCACCGTTATAGAATATTCATACACTTCCTCGTACTTCACGTTATTTAACATTTTCATTTAAGTAATAACCGACTTAAATCGCTGGTTTTTAAATAATAAAGATACGGCACTACAAAAGAAAAATAAGTAGATACCCTCCTACAATTCTATTATTAAGTATATAGTTAAACAGTTTAGAGAAATGTTTCCATCAGACATTGTTCCTTTTATTCGTCAAAGTTAATCTGCTCTATTTTGTTTGGTTTTACTTAAAATAAACCTCATACTTTGTCAGTTATTTACAGTTTCAGTCGCACAATGGAATTATGTTGAAAACCTTTAAGTCTCAGATAAGCACACCAACTCTACACCAATTTCATCAAACGCACGAAACAAATCCAACCTTGCAAATAACTTATTTCAAACATAAACAACTCGGTTTTTATTTAAATATCAGAATTTTTCAAGATTAGCTAATTGTTCAATATTACTACGACTAAATAAACAACGACCGATAAAAGTGTAGTAGGTAAATAAACAACAAAACATGTATTTCTTCTTTCGTAATTTACAATTTATTAAAACTTGCTAAAATAAAAACGGGCTTTTTGATCTTTACATAATGACTTTGTGCGTTTATAAACATAATTCTGGAAAAATGACTTATTGTTAATTCGTCGGGTTATTCGGAACGTTAATGTTGTTTCGGTACGTACTTAATTTAAATGTTGACGTCTATTTCGCGTTTGTTATTTTATGTATGCTCCGATGATCGTGAAGTTTTTCTTGGAATGTAGTGATAATTTCCTGAAAGGATTTTAACACGTTTGTCATACGAGCCTCGCATATGGATATATAACGAAAGGAAAGAAATTTGGTACTTTTTCTCAAAACTGACTCTTAGGCATTTATAAAGTACGAATAGGTACTTATATTATACTTAAAACTTAAATTGATGCAGGTAAAACTGCTAGAAACTTGGTTAATCTGTTTACAAAAGAAAAGATAACATTCTGATCATTATATTTGTACTAGTATCAATTTTGAAATTGTTCAGAACGAAACAGAATAAAATTTCAATCCATTAGCGTAGAAGGTTTAATTACATACAATTAACGTTGTTTTTTTTGTAACAACTTTGTTGCAGTATTAATGAAAAGACTTTCTGCGCTAAAAATAGCTTTTGTATTTTGAAAAAAAAATTAAGTTTAAAACAAAACCGTTGGTAAATATCAATAATACCTACCCACAAGTATTCGATTAACTTCTTACTAAACACGGTTTTAAAAGTAAAATTAACGATCGGTAATGTAGAACTACTCAAAAAAATCTTCAAACGCGCGTGGTAGCATTAATGGTTAATTAGACAAATAACGTTTAAATTATACCTGCGATATATTTCCAAAAGCAGATGAACTGATAAAGTAATGAAAAGAAAAGAAAAGTAAAAGTGTTAAGAAACGGTCAAATTGAAAATCAATAATTTGCTATAGCTAAATCAGTTATTGTATTATTTCTTTTGATTAATTAACGAAACATGTTAGTATTTTATGTAACATCCGAACTCTCCAGTCTTCTAATGTAAAAGTAACAGTTTAATAAAAAGCAACAATTTAAATGTAAGTACATCTAGGTAGATATATATTTTTATAAGCATTTAACTGATATTAGTTCAAAAATGTAAATTCTTAATTCAACTACTAGTTTACCACAAAAAGCATAAATAAAAAGCACAAAAGCAAGAAATAGAAAATTTAATAAATAGGCAACCCAGTATACAAATTCAACGCATAGTCTGTTTAGAGACTTCTTAAGGTTCATTTTACGACTATGATTCAAAAGAATTCAAACTTATTATAATGTAAAACGTCACCGATTAAATGTTGACGAATTATAAACCGAATTCTTTTATACGTAGGTACCTATTATACGGGATGTTTCAGAAAAAATAATACATATTTTAGGAGGTGTATGGATTATTCCCAGTGTAAGAGTTCGTATAAACATGTGTCCAATTTTCAATAGGTTGTGAAATTTGCTATTTGAATTATTAGGTATAAAAAGCTTTACAAAATGAACGCATAAAGAACAAATAACGTATTAATTGCATTTATTGGCCATTTAAATGATATTATTAAATACACGTCGTCTAAATTTAACAGTCTTCGAACGATGAATCAGTAGCGTAGTCATTTGCTTGTCCATACATTTTGTAAGCTTTTTATTACAATGTCTAACATTCAAACAGTATCTCCGTATCTATTGAAAATTACACACTTTTTTACTCGAAATATTTCATACTATTACATCGTAAAATATTTACTACTCCTCCTAAAATGTCGCGTATAGATAGTTTTTGATAAGATGATCATTTATTTATTATTATATCTAAAGTTGAGCGTTGATATTTTGCTCAAATTTTAAAAATTTGAACATGTTCCAGATGTTTTAGGCTTTCAATTACAGTGGAACCTCGATTATCTGAGTAACACGATCAACCACGTGTGACGATTCGGTTATTTAGTTATTTGTTTAATCGTTCGTTATAATAGAAAATTTGAATATGTTAGTAGTAGCAAAGGTAATTGTCAAGAACATAATGGGGATGCATTTGATATAATACAATCAATATTATTGTTAGTTATTATTTCAGACGTATGAAACATGTAAAAATATTTTTTATTATTATTTTATTAGATTATTAATTATTTATTAGATTTTATTAATTTATAAGCGTTAGCACGAATAATCGAGTTTCTACTGTATTTAACATAAAAAAAAAAAAGAACAATGTGTTAGTTCAACAGTTTTTGATGATGTGAGTATTTTACAAATATATTTTACACAATCATATGACATAAAAGATTGTTACATTAATGTGATGGTTAAGTTGACAGTTTGTTGTTACACGAAGGCTTAAAATACGTTTACCAAATACAGTATCAAAAACTGTTGATCCAACACATTTGCTCTTATAGTGTAGATAATTGACAGTTAAATAATTTATTAGTTAAAAATATTTTTTGTTATATTAGCCGTAAATATTTCACTATTATAAAATATTCCCAATAAATTACCCGGCGCTGCGTCAACTGGTGAACGTTTTTATGATCATTATGTAAAAATGTAAAAACATCGAGATCGTATATTTTAATACTGACATTTATTCTTATGGAGATTTTAGAATCTCTTCCCAGAAAAACGGTTTATTTAAAACGATTTTTGTCTTTCAGTTGCTACTGACGTGTGATAATTATGTATAGTTGTCTAGTACTTAATTAAAAATTAAGATCCTAAAATTTCAAAAGTATAGGTAGAAGGTGTTTCGGGAGGAATAATAAATATTTCAGGAGGTGATACTATGGATTATTCCGAATAAAAAAGTTTATATAAAACGGTTTTCAATTTTTGTTTTGATAATGTAATCTATGTAGGTATTTTTATTTCTCACAAAAAATGGATAAAAGACAAATGATTTATTGTTTGCATTTATTGATTATTTAAATGGATTATCAATAATTTGCCACAGTTCAAAATGAATGTTTAAAAATGCCATCGCAAGCTCCATTTCACTTTTCAACTCTCTTGACAATACATGTGCATGTTTGATAAACAATTTTACGACGATTATAAAACATATTTTACATTAACGATCCGATAATTAATAACGGAGAAGCGACAAAACCCCGTTTAAAGTTTTGATTGACCGCCATTTTAAAACGGATCGGTCGATTTTTCTGATTTACAAACTCGTTCTTCGTATTTGCGAGGACAATACACTGTCCGAATTTTAGCCTTCTACGGTCAAAATTTTTTAAATTTTCTATGAAATTCCTTAAAACATTGCATCGCTTTTTCCCGATTATCTCGAAAACGGTTGAAACTTTGAATCGGCCGCCATTTTGAAACAGATCGGTCGATTTTTGGTTTACAAACTCGTCCTTTGTATTCATAAGGACAACGCACTGCCCAAATTTCAGTCTACTACGATCAAAGATTGTACCCGTAATCGTGTATCAAGATTAAACATTCAGAATTTGTCAGGTTCCGAGAATTTTAAATGTTTTGTTTTGTATTATGAATACATACTTATCTATTATAATTGATTAAAAATTCATAAACCAAAAATCCTTTTAAGTTTTATTAATATTTTATTCATTTTATTAAAATATATTTGTAAATGTGCTATTTGCAGTATAATTTATTAAAGCATTCGTGGCAGAGAAAGAAATTAACTTTATATTTTGTACGTATTTTGTACTATAATAGAAAATTTAAAAAATCAGAATTGATAAAACTGCCAATTCAAGCTTGGGGAAGATGGGGCAAACCGAAACACATATTGTAGTTTCGCTATCAAATCCACAGATCATAACATTTCGCAACGGACGAGGTGCAGTTGGAAGGTTAACCTTATTACGCAACTTTTGTACGATAAAACCCATAATCCTAGCTGTTATTGTTTCCGAGCTATGGTCAAAAGCTAGGAGGACTCAATATTGCGGGACAAACCGAGACACCGCATGGGGTAAACCGATACAGGCTCAATTTTACGCATATTTTAAATGGAACTTAATTGTTTTGGCCTGTTTTTTGTTTTAGTTTCGTTTTTAAAGAAAAAAATATGTGCAATTTGCAATTCAAACGTTAAACTTTATTTGACGGATACGTATGTACCAAAATTAAATGACACTAGAAATATAAAGGAAATAGAAATTAATTTGGTGAAACGTTTCTGTTGTTATTCCCGTTGTTGAGCTACAGTTGCTAATTTTGTACACATTAAAAGTTAACAGGGTTTGTAATATTTAACGATAAATTAATTGAATGATCCTTACATTGACCTGCCGAGCGATTACTTCCACTTATCTACATATAATTAAGCGTACTCGCAAAACGACAACAAAACTTAATCTATAATTGATTAATATTCTTAACCGAAATTATTTTTATTATTGAACAGCCACGTAGACGGATGGTTTTCTACGTGACGTGTAAAATTACCTCTTCTCGAATCCCAAGAAATCCGAATTAAATTTTTTTATTGAAAATAATATTTAGGCACCAAAAGTTAAATTTAAAAAGTAATCTATTTTTTTAATTAATAATTTCACTACGATTTCAGTCGAGCCTAATAAATTATACGAAAATGAAGGCTTGTCGTCTAATTAACACGTGTTTCTTTAATTATCGCCGTGCACATTAGAAGAATCAAAGCAAATTCAAATCCACTTTTAAATTAAGACTTTTGTGAATTGGTTTCTAATTATTGTTATGCGGTTCTAAAACAGAAACGTTCATCAATCACTTTTCGATAACTTTCAAATTTGACTGTTCTGTAGCATGTGTACAATAACCTTTGTGCATGCGCATATATAGTCTTCCGTTACAACCAGCTAAATAATTTTTTCTAAGCGTTATTTTTACATACCTACATTAATCTTGTTAACTAAACATTAAATACTAAATTCTGTTTATTAATAAAATCCGCTTCCTTAACAGTCAGCGTCCTCGTAAAATAGTTTAAAGAATGGCGAGAGTTATTAAAAGCAAAGCCGACGATCAGGTTTAATTTTTTTAGATACTAAATTGATACAGTGACATGGTTAACGGCGAATTTCCAGTTTTAAAGAAATACAACCTGCATGGGGTATATTTTAAATATTTTCGTACATTATCGGGCTTGTGGATCTTCACATTCTTCGAAAATACTTACGTGACGGACTCGATAGTTTCGATCGGTTTCTTTTTCTATAGTAATAAGATATTTCAACAAATACGAGATTTATTTTTATTCCGTAAAACATTCTTTCGTTTGGATTAATAAATATGATTTTTTAAAAATCATATTTTTACTTATGTGTAATGCATATTACAATGCAACGATCCCGAATAGTTCAGCCTTCGCTAAATGTTTTGTGTAGGTTCCCTACACAAAATGACTAATAAATTTTTGAAATTTTACAGCCCAATATTAGCATTTTATTAGATTAATATTGATTAATTACCAAATTCGTTTTTAGTGCTTTACTATACAAGTGCTATTCCATGTTCTAAGACGTTTTAGTTTTATTTTAATAGGATTTTTATTTCATAACGCTGTACCTTTAAGTTTTACGAAAACATTTTTATTGTAGAGCTGAATTTAAGCTGAAACGTTTTACGGTTTTATTGGAATTCCTTTATTTGATAAAAGTGTCTAAATTAAATAAACTTTGTACAGAAACAGTACTTTAGGAGGTCAATACTTTTCTTCTTTAAAAATGAAATTTAAATTTTTATCGTGCACGATCTGGTAATTTGCGTAAATTATCGCATACAAATACGCATTCGTCCCAATATCTAATTTGAACCATCGAAGTATATTTGGGCGTGATGACCAAAGCAAAGATAATTGCATGCATAAATACATATTTCCATTTTATTTTATCAAAATGCACATTTAGCAAAAATAAGCGTGATAAACCATATTACGTAAGAATTTTGATTTCGAAGAATTTCGAATAAGAAGTACATAATTAAATATTCGACTATTTTTTAATCAAAATTTTCTAGAAATTACTTTTCGTTTTTACTTGGAATAAATTACTTGTTCATTATGGTCATTAACAGATAAGAGGATTAGGCTTAGCGAATTCGTTTAACAAGTATCTCATTTTGAAATTTCTGAAAACGATTATTGGCTCTTTATTTTATAGCGAATTCAATTGGGAAGGAAACTGCACATGTTAAGTGCATTCTCGTGTAGAGCAATCACGTGATCGCACTCTACTAACCGTAAATATCATATTTGACACCTGTCAAACAAAACTACACTGTATTATGAAAGCTAATGCAAGATTAGCCTGCCTGCACTGGCGTAAACTCATTCAGTGCAATTTCGTCAACTGAACACGAAACCCCAGTGTACCAAACTGAACACTAGTTGCGTGTGCACTAGTGCACACCGGTGCAGTCGGCGACATTCGCTATAAGAAAGTGGTCCTGATAAAGGTACAGTCTTCACCTGACAAACTATGAATTGGAAAATCCGAAATTGTTAATTATATTGTAGTGGCAATTGTTTTGTGTTATGAAGCGTGGAAACTATCACGACATGAGACCGGTGTAAGTTTGAGAACATTGCAAACCCGTGAATGTATTTTTTTCCATGTTATCACGGAATTATCCGAATTTCGCTAAGTGCATAATTAGTATCGTTGCTCTAGTGATGACAAAGGAGCCTTGTCGCTCAGATGGTCAGCCTGACGGACTGATCGTCTGGCGCATGCACGGCTGCGAAGAGTCGGTAACTTATGTATTAATGTGTATTTGTTTCTAGAATGTAATACAGAATTACATTGAATTAGTTTCTATTACACGTATTGCTATGGTATTACTTTGAATTAGTATTACTGTGTATAAAATTTACTAGTTACCGACACCTCGCACAACTGCGGGTTTGAATCCCGCTGCAACCACGGACGTTTATGAACGTAATATACTAACATGATTTTAAAATCAACCTCAATTGGCTTAATCCAAAGCCATAAAACACACAAAAAAAGTGATGACAATGAAAGCGAAGTATTTAAGACAATAATCCCAAAAGTTGTGCGATTAAAATATAAATATCGGAGGTTATCTGAGGTTACGATTTTCTGAATAATCATTACACTTTCATTAATTTGAATTACACTTTTCCACAACTAATTGCAAGTTATAACAACTAAATCTAAACAACATAAACACACTAACATAATTTTATTTTCTAATCTACAAATGGACGTCAATTTACTCTACACGACAAATAATATCCGAAACAACGATGATAATGTTTGTTTAAATCTGTAAATAACTCACACTTATTTCAATCTCTATACACCTTTGTTAACATAACCTCTCACTCACAACATGTCATAATTTCGAGTCGAAATTAAGACTTCAACCCGTTTCCGAAATTGAAATTAATTTCGACTAGTCGCAATTTAATCGCAAAAAAGTCGAAATCTAAATTAGAATAGACCCCCTTGCTTTGCTTCTTTGCTCTTCTCTGCTCTCTGCTATCGCTTACTCTCTAGTTACATTTTCTTTTCGGTGTTCTTCCAAGAAACCTCTACTTCACCGTTTCTGACAAACAGTGAGAAGTGGACAAGGCAGAAATACTGCACAAGCAGCTCCCCTGTCTTTGTACTGTGCCATAACATGGTGCCTGACATTTTTTCGTTCTCCTGTACATTTAATTGACTTTTTTCTGTTTAAGTATATTTATCAATTTCTCAAGAACCACTGAACCAAATTGGTTGTTTTTGGTCTAATCTGTTTTTGATCTATTTGTCATAATATCCTATTCCGTTTATGACCAATTTCACCAATGCCAGATTACTTTATTCTCCGGTTACTTCTCTCGATTATTCCAACAATCTGTTACCACAGAAGTAACCGGAGTCTAAAGTTATCTGACGTTGGTGAAATCGGCTCTTAATCGTTTATTTTTTTTCGTAGAAGTAATTACCGCATTTGTCTTACATGCAAAATTTGAGAGTGGAGGTTCCAAAACAGTGCGCTAAAATTTTCGGCTGTAGGTGCGGGGGGACTTAGGAGAAATGTGTACCTCAATGTGATAGAAAAATGCATTGAAAATGTGTTTGGGCGTGTCCCCTACAAATTATTAAGATTTTCATTTATAAATACCTACCCATAAATTTATCAACTACTAATTAAATTATCTATATATGCGGATATCGAAAAGAAATTAGTTCACGCATAAACGGAAACAAAACATTTCTAGTCGAGCGGTTTTATTACGGCGCTTTAATTTAATGATAGCGCGAACGGCATTAACAAATATCCGGTGGCTCCGATGTTTTCTTTTAAATCTGAAGTAATAGTAGGTGGATACGTAGTATACGTATAAATGTAATATCACACAATTAGAGATCACTTTTACAATCTAAAGTTGAAACTTGGTGGGTGTTCGCTTTGTGTTTACCGTCAGCGGTAATCTCTCTTCGCGTTTGCTTGCAACATTTAACACAACATTAAATAGGAAAATTTAATTTGTCGACGCAATTCACTACACATAAATTTAACTCGTAGTTCACGCAAAATATTCAACAACAATGAGTTTACGGTGCGGATTCATAAAGTGAACCGCAACAACGCAAGCGACTAAATTCTCCTTGGTCATGAACTCTCGTTCTGTTACGTTTATTGTTACAGATTATAAGCATTAAAAGCCAATAGATTTTTATCATTATTATATCAAACAAAATTTTTTCTCGCTTTCAAGAAAGCGGACCATTCGTTAAGAAATCAAAACTTCATAGTACTTATTGTTAGATAAAGGTTCAGATATTATTTTAGTAAGTTACGTAATATAGAAATGAAGCTTTCAACAAGATGTTCTTTAAGTGTTTATTATTAAAAATGTTACATTAACGTACCTATACGTTATTCAAAATAAGTTCCAATACACGTCATCATTCGTTATTCGTATTTTTAGAGCAGTAGTCTTTCTTTGCCATGTCATCATATGTAACAAGTAAATCATCGATAGAATATGTCAAGTTCAAAATTTTAAAATGAATATTACAGTTAATATACAATTTAGTAACTTTTTATTGATGATGTGCATTGGAACGCATCTTGAATAACGTAAATAATTTAATAAGTTTACGACAAAATGGCGGAAAAACGATAAGGAGTATTTTTGACTTAAATACTTAAGTGTACTGTAATTTTTTGTGTATTTCAAACAGAATTAGCATTAATTACAATCGATAGTCTTTAATATCTTATGCACATATAACCGTAGTGCTAAACAGAAGGAACAAATCAAAAATATTTAATTTAATTAAAATCAAGAAAAATATTAAGTTTCAAATCATAGATATTACCTACAACTTCTGTGAATTGAAATTATTTTATAGTCGGCATTTCCTTCTGCAATAACCTATAAATATTAATTAATTTCTTCGTAACTTCAATTTAATTAAGTAGAAATACCTACAGTAACCACAATTTTACAGAACGATTCGTATTTTACGATTAAAATCTCATACGATAGGTATCTATGGATAATTTTCTATTATACAGGGTGATTCCAGTTTAAATATAGAATCTTCAATACGGTGAAAAATAAGTGTAATTTTAGTCGAAGCATTTTAGAAATAAAAACTCAATCGACCTAAAACGATTAGTAATAAGTGAAAACATAGTTGTTAATTTGTCCTTGCTGATGAAAATGTCAAAAGTCCTCATATATTCAGGCTGCGCGCCATATATTCAGCCGATATCTTCAAGAAAAGACTCCCCGAAAATGATTTTTTTACCAAAATCTCCAATACAGTTCATTTTACGACAAGAATACAGGGTGTTTCGGAATAACTACTTTTCAGGTCTGATGGAGGGCATGTAATTAAACACTTTTTTGTAATAAAGTACCGTTACAGTTGCTCAGTTAAATCTTCTACGTCACTGAGTTTATTACTAAATTTTCGGAATTTTATGTATTCTCACGTGTTTCACAAAAAAGATCACTCACACACTCATCGTGTGACGCATCGTTTTCGAGATAAACGACAAAATCCGATTTCATACCCATTTAAGCGTGCGTCAATGGAAAAATTTTCAAAAAAAACGTGTTAAAGTATATTAGTTTTTGGCATGCAGGGTGTTAAAGTTTGTTCTCTTAAACATACAACCATTTATGTAGTTTGCTGGAATTAAAAGTAACGTAAGTACTTTAATTAGTATTATTTGGTACCTATACTAATACCAAATTCTTTGATTAAATACGATTGATCCAAACATACTCATGAATTATCCTAATGTTTGCAAAAATAAATAAAGTTCATACATATCTAAATTACAAGCAAGACAACATTAACGTTTTCTTAAAAATTTTAGCCAACTAAAAACTTCACATAATTTCAATTAATCACCTTTATTACCTACATTCTGTTGCTAATTATTTGCGTAATATAAACGACTTGAAAATAAAATACAGTTGCGCTACGTGAATATTAACGAATACAATATGAATTTTATGATGATGCAGCAACACCAAAACGGATTAATCTGGATCAAAAGCAACTAATGAATTGTTTACCTACTGTAAACGCATCAGTACTGCATGTATATTGTTCTTAGATTATTAACAGCAACGTATAATAAATTTCTAAATCTTTAAACCCCAATATTGTAATAAATAAAAGCAACGTTTAATTAACCTATAATAACAAACATTTTAAAGACTGCAATTGATTTTCAATTCGTAATCAGCATTGATAACGCTACAAAAAATATTATACATAGTAATTCCTATTGAATTAACCTTGTAGAGTCTTATATATAGATAAGGACAAAAAATGCGATTCTTTTAAAATCATAAACAGAACTCTTCTATTTTGCAAGACGACAAACTTACAATTAATCTTGCTTGTAATAACTTTTCGTCCTTCACCGGTACTTTTAATGTAGGTAAGGTAAGTAATCGAAAGAAATTATGTACACAATAAGATTCTGAAGTAAATAATTTTATAAAGATCTGACATAAATAAATTGTTCAAACAATTACTAGAAATTGGATGAACCTTAAACAAATCAAAAACAAATTATTATTTATTGCGTTACATAACAAAATCTAGAAAAATTAGCTTGAAATTATAGAGTTCCACATGTGAATAAACCCATTAAAATTGTAAAACTTTGTTTTTAATGGATATAAATTTGTGTTTACAAAATCTCTAATTTAATTTAGTTTTAAAATCCCTCAAATTTAAAAATAATAATAACGTATAGTCTAATTGATGGACTATTGGAAAGTAGAAGAAAAAAATTATTTAATATGACGAACATTTGTACATAACGCAAAACAACAATGTTTGACACCTTAACCTAATATTGAAAATAGTAAACAAATAAAGAGAAATTGTAATAATTGGATTAAAAGTGGAAAAGTAAACTTGTAACCTCATAAATTAGTAATATAGAATATAATATTAGAAAAATTGTTTAGAACATATTTTATTATATTATCGCTAAGTATTAAATTTTTTTTTCAAAATATATTTTTTAAATTTGTAATAAGTATGTACCTACATTTGCTTAAATGATAGTAGCGTAACTTAGGTAATTTACATACTTATATGAGAGCGCTTACTAAATAAACATCCTGTATACTTTAGGTAAATGATATCAACAAAAAATGTCTTAAAACTACTTACTTATGTACTACACAAAACAAACAATTTTAGCATGATTTAAACTTGACAAAAAACTCGAAGCAGTAAAATAAAGAGCGAATTCTTGAATTGTCCTTCTGTTCGAAATGTCTCAAAGGTATGGGCTCTCTTATGTATTTATTGTCTTCACTGTTTTACAATTAACAAAAATATCATTTGACGTCAAACGCATTTTATTAAATATTTTTGAGATCTTGACGTTTGTTTTATTTAATTTACTTATACGCCTTTAAATGTACAAGATATATTAAACAATTTTTTTTTGTATTAAACAAATAGCAAATAAATTTCCAGAATATCGAAATATTTCATAAAATGTGCATGACGTTAAGAGCAGGGAACCTAGGATAAGCCGTATTTAACTCTTATTTTAAACATAAGAACACACAATGCATAGTAAATAATCAGCTCAAGTATGTATCCCTTAACATTCAAATAACTCTAACATTATAGCAAACTTAGACTATAAGGTTACGTGCACTAAGGTATACGTTTGCTATATACAGAGTATGTCACGATGAGTTTTGGTTAGAAGAATATAAGAAAGTAATAAGAGTTGCGATTTGAAATTTTTGAAACAATGATAATTGGTTATGCTCTTTCGATTTAAAATAATTTTAAATTTCCACTTCTTCCGGTTACACCGAAATTGGATACCGATTTTCTTACTTCAAATGAAACACCCTAATTTTTATTATTAATCCGTACTTCCGAGATGATTATACGACTTTTTGTTCTAATAAACATTGCCTCTAAAATTAGCCTATTTGGAATTGACAGCAGCAGGCTATTATAAATAATTACGTTTCTAAGACATCTATACAAGAACAGATTTAAAATTTTAGGTAAATATTTTGGAAAGTATACTGCTACAATGTTGTATTAAAAATTAAACAAAATAATACCGGATGTTCAGAAAAATATACCAAACGTGTTATCCGAAAAATATCAACATCTTAATAATTTTAAATAGCAACCTATATTTTTTTCAATTCTATTGAATTGTAGGTGCGTTTAAAATTAGGTTAAAAATTATATTTTTAACGCGTATTAAAAGCATTTAAATACTTAAGTCATTTAAATAAATACGGTCATAAACATAAATTATCAATTAAATATTGTAATAATGATACGTTTACAACAAAAAAACACCGAAACCGTTTAAGCGCATCTAAAGATAAATGTTAAATTTTACACGAATAAGGTACTAATTTTTAAAGCAAAGATAATTCGCAGTTTTATTTAAAAAAAAACGTTAATAAATTTTAATAATTTTTCGAATCGTTTCCTAGACAAATTTTTTACAATAAAAACTCTTCCAATAAAAACACATCCTTTAATCCGACAAAAAAAACAAATAAATCAAATTACCTAAGTTAAAAAGCTGCTTAAAAAGTCGACATTAAAATACCATCAACAGTATAATCAGCGTTTATTTAAATTTTAATGGATGTAATCCGAAAAATCGTCTGGATAGCTTTCGATCATAAACAATAATCGCGTGCTTAGCTTAAAAACTTCTAGAATTTTTGCTCCAATATTACGATTATGCAATATTTAATTTAGTTGTTTACGATACCTTTACCGTTCGTCTTTTAACGAACAATTTATTCGCTTCCAAGTAATTTGTAAATTAACATTTAATATGACTAATTTAAGAGGTCATACAATCACACGAACAATTTATTAAATAAGTATCTATAATAATAATTGTTTCGTATAGAATTCGTAAAGGTCAGGGAAATGAAAAAGTCGAAATATAGACAGGTTACTTGTAAATATCATTAATTATCTTAGTTAAATAGAAACTGTCTTGCGTAATTATAAATAATAATCGATGTATTCTTGAAACCCACACAAATTTTCCATTTTGATAAACAATTTAGATTTCGTTGTTGTTAATTTAAGTTAAAAAATAAGGAAAGCGTTTTCTATGTAGAAAATCATGTTAATGTTTCGTAATTTTATTAATAGAATCAGTCGGTCAATTTTTAATACATTTAATTCAGCCTTTAAAGTACAGCTACCTTTATTTAACGCACCTTAGATTTATAAATCGTTAATATTCATACAACTTAGATATTGAAAACACTATAAACAACCACAGATTCTATCAAAATGATTTAAAATATTAGTAAGGTTCAATAGAGAGTATTTCCCACGCTGCTTTAAGCATTTTTATACCGATTAGCCTTTTTACTTTCGCAAAAAAAATAATAAAAGTGAATCTCAGGTTAACTAATTGTACAGAAATTTTTATAAATTAATTAAATTAACCTAAAAACCTTTCACAGTTCTCTAATAACATAATATTCTGTTTTACCGTATAAATTCATTGTACGAAATTAACGCTGCGTACAATCACTTCTTTTATTCAAATTTGTATATTATAATTTAAACAAAAGTTTTATTATTATAAATTCTAAGGAATATTCTCCAGTTAATTTATAAATACCGTAATAATTACTGGAACTAATAAATAATTTTTCAAAATTACTATTCGGGCGTTAATTAATATAGTAACACCAAAACTATGTAGAACTATAATCCGAATAAATAACGAGATACATATAAGTAATAATTACTATAACTGTAAATGTTTTAATCCCCGATTTTAATGGATACTCAAATCTTTATATCTTATAATACAGAAATTCCGATTAATATCACGTGTAAAAAACAAAACAAAGCTTCTGTAATTTACAAAGGAGTTTAAATGCTTTTTAATATCTATTTTAAAATATTTTTAATAAATTTTATTTTTTTGTTCGTAACAAATACCTGCCTAACAATAAGTATAATCTCGTTGCATCAAATAGAAACGAAATTTAAACTGATTTCGTTGCTATGAAGAATATACGGGGTGTTTGAAAGGAAGCGTACGATTTCGAAATAAGCAGCGCTGTGAATTTGATCAGGATTGATTTTTATCTCACCTTTGGCGGTGAATATCTTGGCAGGAGCATCGTAGAAAATAGTTTATAGTAGTTTAAGTTTTATTTTGACGTGTTCTATACGTTCACCAATTCCTAGCCGCCCTGTATTATAACGCATCGCGAGTACTACCATAAAAGGAGTTTATTTCGAAAGGTGTTTGACGTTTATTGTAGTTAGTATGGGATATAGAATATGTCCCAAAAATTGCACGCTTGTGCATTTTAACGTGGAGGAATTTATTCACTTGAATCTAGACAGGCAGGTTGCCAAATATTGTAATCAGTTTAAGTGGTGGCAATCCTTTATATTTTGTTCGCGGTGATTTTAAGCTTTAATTTAACGATAGTCGCGTGCTTTCGTGTGTAATATAGTGTCTAAAAATAATAATGAAAATACAATGATTGCCATGAGTCCAATCAAGATTTCATTATGCAACCTTGTATATTTTAATATAGATTTTTAAGCCCTACAATTTGGCGTCGATTTCATGTTTTCATAAATCAACTGATTGTAAGTATCGAAAATCATATCAAGAAAGCGAATTAACACCCCTCCTCTCGTCAGGTTTTCTTCGGGCAGGATTCGAACCTGCAGCCGTGAGTGATAGCTCAAAGAAGCTGTTAATCATGTAACGGCGATTTTACGATCCTCAAAAACGCCGATTAGCGACTCCTACCCCACCTTTTTATCCTTTCTACACACCGAGTGCAGTTCATTTCAAAATCGTTCGTTTCCCGTGCCGCACCCTGTATAATTTCAGTACCTAAGTATTTTAAAAAAGAAATTTGAATACGACGATATAACCAATAAAATTGTAACCAATTAGTTTCGAAATTAAAGTTGCTTAAAAAAAATAAATAGGTAATCTAGATTAGAATAGTCTTTAAAAGGAAATTAGTGGACAACAAATTTACTAACTAACGTAAGAATGCCCACCAAATTATCTTTCCACTTATATTGCTTTCTTACGATACTGTTTTAATTAAGAAACTTATTAAAATCGTGTCGTGGCATAAGTACTATGAATCCGTGGAATTTTAAGCGCATCGAGGCTTAATTAATTAATAATACAATAAACGATTTTGCACTGTTTAAACATTTCGAAACAGAAGTTTAGAGGCAATTATTTTCGCTAATTAAGGAATTATCTAGAATACTTCGACCGAAAATGGAAAAAAAATCTTTCTGAGTGTCGCCGTCTCGAACGAGCATCTCGCGCGCAATTATTTCACGGAAATCCGAACAAAACTATTAATGAGAAAAAAAACTGGAATACCACGTGCCTACATGTTCTTCTATCCGAAGGATTTCTCGAGTAAAGCAAGAACTATCGACTATTTCATTTCGTTTTGTTTTTTTTTTTTTTTAATTTTATAGGTGGTCGTATTAATTTTTTCCACAATACTGCCATCTGTATACTAAAAGCTTTTAAGAAAGCGGTACCTAACAAATGGTAATAATATTTATTATTAATATCCACAAAAAGCTTTACGTTCATAATCCTACAACATATGCCACTGCCGCAATTATTAACTCCGTAAAAACACAGTTGGTTTATTAAGAAGGCAGTCTAAAAGATATTTTACAGGCACATATCCAGCATCTAATGGATTAAGCGGAATGAGCGTCGTTAAATGTGTCTTAATTACAGGAAGTATAGCGTTATAGTATGTGGTCTATTTAAGAATTTGCGATAAGATTAATAGTTTTTAGTAGGCAATTAATTATAAGGGAATCGTATTTGTTGAACGTTTATTTAGCCGAAAAAATCGATTTTAAAGGGCGCCGTTGAGAAATTCAAACATCGACCAATTAAGAAACTAGTTTTCAGTGCGAAGTTAAAAAAATAGGTACCTATTTAACGCTGGTGAACGTAGGTAAATGCTGATAAATAAATAATTTATCAACTAATTTATTAAAATTTAATTAAAAGCTTACCTACTTATTAACAACTATCGCTTTAAATTCTTAATCATAATTAAATGATCGTGCATTCGTTTTTATTAGTGTTTCGATTTTATAATAATAAAAATAGCTTCGTTTTCCATCATGCACGCCCGATTTCAAACAATATTACCTTACAGTTAATTTCTTCGGCACAGTTGAATACGATTTTATCGCATTTCGGGATATAATTTTTGCAGTCTTTAAATTGCCTAGACGCTTACGAAATTGTATCGGGCAATCTAACTATAGTGATTTTAACGTTTCTTATCTACGGAGCTTCGAAATTTACAGTTTTCGTATATTAATCTTATCTGTTACATAACACGATTTCAAACTTTATAGGAACATGTAGTTAATAAACCCCGTATCGTTATACGTGCGATTCTAACTCCGAAGCACATTTAAATCTGAAAAAGCGGTTGGATATAAAGAAATCTAGATCAAAATATCAGATACTTATGATTGATGGGTCGGACATGCCGACCACTAAACGATCCCTCCTTCGTATCGTGAAGCCTCAATTCAACACCTATTCCTTTGATCGAAACCGCGATCTACACCTCGGCAGGTTTTAATCGTCTCATTATAGTGTCGGAGGTGGATACGGCGTGAGTTGCTGCTTTTTTATGGCGTTTTGTTCGATTTTCGATATAAAATTTGTTATGGTGCTTGGATTATTTTGGAAGAGCAATTAGGCGAAGTTGTTAGGCTCGAACAGTAATTATACATTCACCGTTTTGGATTTCGTGTAAGACATGACCGTGAACCAAAGTACTATTTAGATGGAGATTTAAAATTCACAAGTGGTTAGAAACAATAATTAAGACGAGAACTAAACTAAGCACAAGCCAACCTGTCAAAAGATTTTATAAATTGTGAGAAATTCGTTTCGTGATTAGCGAAATATAAGAATTTTGAATATATACACGTATAATACACGGAGGACTAAATGAACCGAAACGATCTTTTTAACATGTTTATGTTTTCAAAAATCAAATATTTTATATAATCCGAAACGAGGAATGTCGATGAAGATTTCTTTAAAAATAAAAGTCAACTTGGAATACTAATTAAATATGATCGTTAACATTATTTTGCCAATAAAGGTAGATATCTACGTACATCTTAAGTATTAAGAATCCTAAATTTCATATTATATTTTCAACTAGAAAAGTCATAATTTTAAAATTTTTAAAGGATAAATTATAAAGAACATTTTTTCTATTAATTAAGTAGTGTAAGTAGACTATTAGCTACATTATTTTTTTTCTAATAAAATTAATATTTATAGGAAATATTGTACCTGTATGAGAGTCTAGTGGGCAATAATAGAATAGGGGCACCTGCGTTTTCGATTCGGGTTTAATTAAAAACAATTCATTCAATTTGCGGCTGGATCAAATTAATTAAACCGCTATTTCTGATGATTGATCAGCGAGTTTACCCTGATAGTCGAGCCAATGCAGGTTTTTACATCCGAGCCCACAAGAACAAAAACGATTTTAATGTAACTTTTTGGAGCACTCGAGTATTACAACAAACTATAATGGAGCAGTGGTGGCGCACAGAATTAGTTACTTGACAGACCTTCTAAAGCCACTTTGACTGCTAGTTCTCGAATCCCGCTGCAATCGTGGACGTTTGTGAATGTTAATTAATACAAACTAATACTACTAACTAAGTAAAAATAATAAAAGTCTCTGTGATCAATGGGGAGCCATCCCAAGATCATTAAAAAAAAAAAAAACAATACTTAAACAATTCTTTTTTCGATGATATTTAATCAAAAGTGATTTTTTCGAGAATATTGCATTACATAAGAAATAATATTTGAGTAAATAGGCAACAAAATTTTCCGTGAAAAATTACTCCCCGGATTTTCCGCGTGTCAGCAAAGATCATTTGCTACGTTAAAAATATTTATTGAACATTGATGACATTTTGCTTAATTGTTTGAAATACATTTATTTAACAGTAGGTACAAATATTTAGAGCAGATCATTGTTCAACAAGTTCTTCTCCAAAATTTTCTACGTTCTAAAACAAAATTAGCTGTGCGTAGGTACTAAAATATTTGTTGTAACAATAAAAATCTGGCAGCAAAAAAAAACTTTGTAACCAGAACAAAAAATTTGGCTACCGCATTAAATTATTTGCCTGCAGTACAAATGGTTCCTCTAAAACTCAAAATTTAATTTTCCTAAAAGAAAAGTTTATCAATCACAAATTCCAAATTTCAGCGAAAATTTTTGTAAATTTTTGCAAATATTGTACACCCACATTAATGTTATTTCTTGTAACTCAAAACTACTGGTATAATTCAAAATAAAAACTACACACAGCCATATTTTCGCCAGTAATTCTATACTACGCTTACAGGTAGTAGGTATAAATTATATAAAAAATAATAAAGTGTTAAGTAAGATTTCTACATAATTTTAGAAAATATTTAGGAAAATCTCGATTCCAATAAAAAAATTCATAATCAACGACCCCAAAAACCCACTACTTAAGGTACCATTTCGCTGTACGCGACAGCGACCGAGACCGCGACAGGCGACCGAGACCGAGACCAGCGACCGAGACCAGCACATTTACTTATGAAACCAACGCGACCATTGAATCATGCAGTTTTTTATACACGTTTGTTACGATGATTCAATGGTCGCGTTGGTTTCATAAGTAAATGTGCTGGTCTCGGTCGCTGGTCTCGGTCTCGGTCGCTGGTCTCGGTCGCCTGTCGCGGTCTCGGTCGCTGTCGCGTACAGCGAAATGGTACCTTTAGATATAATTATTCCTGAAAAAAAAAGTTATTACTCGCCGTTTCCAAGTTTCCGGAAAGATTGTCGAAAATTATCGAAAAACATATCGAGCACACTTCGGTTCTATCAAAAATTTCAATAAATTCGCAATAAATGTCAAAAAACTTTTATAAAAATTTCCGGACATTTTTTATTTAACTACGTATTCGTAATCAGCGATCCCAAAAACCCCATACACACATAATATTTTCTGATCAAAAATCGAACTTAATAATTATCTCTTTAAACTATACGAAATATCAAAAAATGTAATGCGTCAACCGTAATATTTCTGATTCCAAATAATGTATTACCTATATACAACTAACAAATTTTAAAAAGTTTTATCAAAATCGGTTGTATTCTTGTGGGTTCCGAAATTATGACGATTTTTCGGCTTCATTGACTCGACTAAAATTTTGCGAGCTCATTCGCGGAATTCGCAGCGTAATAGGTGATAGATCCGCACTATGATTCCGCGGATTCGTGGACGATCTCGCTGAACCGCGGTCTAATTACGATCAAACCCCGTGACTAAACTCTCGGAGTCGAGATCTAATTACGCGAAATCGCGGTTTAAAAAATTAATTTAATTTAATTGCGAATTAAATTAATTGCTGTAATTAAAACGCGAATCAATAACGCAGATGCATTTATTCTGCTGACGATCTATAAGAAATGACCAATGTTTTATTCATCTTCCGTATCTTCCTATTATTATTAAAGCCGTAAATATAATTACGTACGTTAAAAAAAACACAATGCATATAGAAACTATCTGTTAAAATTAAATTATAATTTATTTTTAAATGCCTATTAGTTTAATAAATTAATTTAGTTGTTGATATACCTACAAGATATTTGTAAAGATAATGTATCGCCTCTAATACATGATTACATATATAGATGATAATATTACTTTCAATGTTTTGCTATAGTATCGAGTTTCTTAACTATAATTATGGAATAATTGGAGTTTGTTGTGTAATCTTCCATTAAATTCACCGACATTTCAATGTTTTTAACCTTCCTGTTTATTTTAGATGTATTTTTAAATTTAAATAACTATAATTATAATTAAATTTAGATTTTAGGTGCCTACGTAACTAATTGATGGACAGTTTATTATTTGTAGCTTTAAATATATTTCTTCATTGTTATTGTTAATAAAACTCGATTTTTAATAATTAATTTAAAAGTATTTTAAACGTTAAAGGTCAGTAATATTATTTTAAGGTGTTCAACTGCAAATTTACTGAATCCATTAAAATGCTTAATTACTTAATATACCATTACTAAAATTTCGAGCAATTAATTAAAAATACATATATTAATATAATTAACATTTTAAAATTTTTATAATTTATACTATAACAGTTTAGTCAATTGCTTAAATAAAGATTCTCATTTAATCAATCAGAAGACATTTCTAAATAGTTGTGTATATGTATATTTAAATCGCGAATAGAAATAATCGCTTCTTTTTAATATAAACATATCTTCGTATTGCTATAGCACAATGCAGTATGGCTTGCGTTACGTGAAAGTAATTACACAACTCTGTCGATATTTTATAAGAAATGCACATTTTAACATTTGCGTCGCTTAATAAACACTGGCTACATAAAATTGTGCAATGATTAATATTTGTCAACTAATAAGTTGTACCGTACTCTCTTCCAACTGTGAAACGCGATCATATTGATCATCTACCTACGATACTTTAACCGCAAATGTTAAAAGCTTAGTGCGGTTTCCAAAAATTCTATTTTTCGCTTTATTAATATTAATAACATACAATTTTAATCGTGTTTCATTGACGAGAATAAGTTTTATATTTTTTAACATCATTTTTGAAGTATTTTTCCCAAACTTCAAATAATGTTTTGGACAATAAATGTACAGTTGACTGCAAAATGAATGTTGCGGATCGCGAACATTGCGCGGACACGCGATACAACGAATAAATTATGAACAGAATATTTAAATCGGTAACTTTGTATATATTTGTAATTCGTCGTATGTAGTTTTCGTAAATTTGTTCGTTTTGTGACATTAATTTTGCACTCGACTGTACAATATATTTTAAACTTTCAGTACACCTACTCTGTACCAGTAGAGTATATGTAGAGTTATTACCAACCAATTTCTTTTTCGTCATTATCAACAGTCGCGAAAAATTACACAACGAAAGATGACACGTGTGAAATAAGTAGGTATAAAATACGTTTTCAAATTATATTTTTTTTTAACATCGTTTGAATTTACGGAATCGTTAAAAATACAATTTACGGGATGATGTGGCTTAAAAATCATACTTGTGTACTATCCACTTAATTGGTCAACAACCAAAAAAATAGAAGAATGGAAAGTATTGAATAGGTAGGTAATAACGATACATTTATGATTACTGACACCGAATACAAGATCGTCTCATATACCTACTAACTTATTATCTACCTCCGAAGTTTCTATTCCGTTAATTTACGGATAATTCCACATTATCTATCAAACTTTAAATAAATGCATTAACCTACAAAAGTGAGATTATAATGCACAAGTTAATTGTTAATTTCGTATGAATATGTATTTAATTGTGAAACAAAAGTGTGCACTTTTAATTTATTTCGAAACGGTTAATCTAAGGATAGGCCTAAATGATACATAAAACAAACTCAAGGAAAGTGAAAACCATTGTTTATTTTTAAAGTGTTTGTTCTCATGACCCAGCTACTTACTTGTCGAGCTTGATTTTCATGCATCGGAAGCACAAACAACTTAACTGCCTGATATCCATTATTATCGCATTTTCGACACTTATTCGAAATAAGTACCTAAATGCGAAGAGTAGATTTTTGACGTAAGTACGTAACGTCCCGAAATTTCTAGGTCGATATTAAACCTGTCGGTGAAGTTGTTGCTGCCGTCCACAAGAGCTGTTGTGGTAAACTAATCTTTTTCGGATCTCGCTATTTAACAAATACCTACATTTCAACATTCTGTTGTTTAATTGTAATATGTGTATAGCTTTAGACGTTATTTCGGCATAATTTAGGTTACCGGGAAGTTACTTAATTTTTTTTCATAGATTACATCGAGGTCATCTTCATAAAAATTACTTTGGGCTTTGCATATTTAACTAACGTAGGTATTCGTATAGGTAAACCAAAATTAACTAACGATAAGTACTTATACTATTACATATTTATTTTTGTTTTTTATTAACTACATCATTTAATTTTAATTTATAAATTTATTCCACGGCAAAAAAAGAATAAGAGGGCGTTTGTTATATAGGAAATACACGTTAATCGGTTTCTACTTACTTCAATTCGATATTAATTGGAAACCGCCATATAAAAGATATTTTTAAAACAAACGTATTCAATAAAGATAGAAAGTAGTTAAGTTAGCTATAATTTATTTACAGGAAGTATCAGAAACTTTGTAAGCGTTTAAGCGTGAAATAATTGACGTCTCAAAAAATTTTTTTTTCTCTCTCAAACGTTACCCGAACGTTTCGCTTGTTAATTAAAATGATAAAAAATTAATTAATTACAAGAAACAAATGAATGTTTTATAAGTATAAACAATAACATATTTTGAATAATATATGTATACACAATTATTAATATTCTCCATTACACTTCGTCCAAACCTATATGCAACACGTCATCAATAAAAGGTTACTAGATTATGACGTTTCACACATTGATGTCACCTCGTACCTCATATTTTGACAGTTTTAATAAATTGTACTCTTTCGTTATACCATCAATATGTGCGCAAGTAAATCATCTATAAAATATGTCATTTTCCAAACTTTAAACCGAATTACAAATAAACAATCTAGTAACTTTTTTTTTGATGACGTGAATTGCATATAGATTTGGATAGGCCATATCTTCCTTAAAGGGGTCGTTCACACGCTACGTTTTTTTTTGACGTTTTGTTTTCGCGGTTTTTTGCGCAAATTGATACGGCTTACGGTAGTGCCCACATAGCTACGTTTTGTTGTTCAGTTTTGTTCATGACACTGACCTATAAGTCTACAAGTCGCTTTTTTAGTTTGCGCAAACCTATGTTTTTTGACCATAAACTAAGTGTTACGTAGTAAAAGATGAAACGTGCGGACGGCCCTTAAGATTGTATTAAATAAGTCGAGCACGGAACATTCAAAAGTACTTGATTAAAAATAAGTTAAAATTAAAACTTAACGGAAAACTGCAACGTATAATTAAGATTTACTGCGAATGATACGTAATATTCCTTCCGATTCTTCCAAGAATACGCCGATATTACAATTGACGGAAACGCTGTACTAAACAAAGAGAAAATAAATCAAACTTATGTGCTCTAGTGTGTAAAAATTGATTAACAATAATGTTTTTATTTATCTAATAAAATGTTCAAACATAGAAGTGATGTGATATTTACAATAGCCTCAGGATTTTATACCGCCGAGTTAAATATATGTATAGATATCTACATATAATTATCGACAAATTCTTAGAATGTTTATTATGAAATTTAAATACATACCTACTATTCGCAATTCTTTATTTACTTAAAGAAGATAGTTTTTTTAAAAAGTTAATTTCTGTAAAACGTAAATGTCCGAATTATTCGTAGATTATTATTGATTCTAACTACGGTTTAAATATATCTAATATCTGTTTATACTTCGTTTCCGTTATATATTTTAAAATTTTGAAATGTCATTTTTAAGTATCGATACCTCTATTGCCTATTATACAAATCCATATATAAAATTATGACATTACAATTGATTTAAACCAGGGGTAAGCAAACTACGCCCTGCCGGCCGCGTGCGATCCATGACGTCATTTGTGCGGCTCGCATACAAGTTGGTTTTCGCTGCGATTGTGAATCACTCAATTGGTTAAGTTCAACATAAGGTTTATTTTCTTATCAATTTAGATTTTTCTCGCAATCAGTTACGGCCCGTTAGAAATTCTACGGATGTCCATGTGACCCTCGAAAGGCAAAGGTCGTCTAACCCTGATTTAAACAAATCTTTATTTGCTGTTCATGTGATAATTAGTAACTAAAAGAGCCGCGATGATTGAGCAAATTTAGCGGTCGAAGGTTCAAATCTTCATCCATCCATGGACGTAGGTGCTGGTGAATGTTACCCACTACCAACACAATTTAACAAATTATAAGAAAATAAGCTGACTTTGTACTACAGGAAACGTTAAATAAAAAAGAAATTAGTGACTAAAGTTTTATAACGCACAAATATTTAATAGAATTTATAATTTAAAGTAGATTAATACTATATTTCTGAAATACGCAAAATTCTATGAAACTCTGCCAACTTAAAACAACGATAGACAAGAAATTAACTAATTTAAGTGGTTAATTATAAATAAAAAATATTTTATAAGTAGGTACTTCCTTTATCCTTCAATCGTTGTCACATTTGTTTAATTTTTCGTATGATTATGACCAATTTTAATTTAATATAAAAATTGGTATGCTAAAGGGCATTCAAATTTTATTCCGATGCACGTCACCAATAAAAGATTACTATGTAGATGATGACGTTTCACGCAGTGGTGTCATCTCGTACTTCGTATTTTTTACAGTTTTTTTTTAATTGTAGTCTTTTTATCGTGCATCGGAATAAAATTTTAATCTAGCCTATATGGTTAAAGTAAGCTGGAGACAGGTTGGGTTAGAACAAAGTATTAAACGCGCACCTGCTGTCATTTCAAAAGGTTCGTATAATATTCAAAATATTAAGATAAAAAAGATACCTTGTTTAATTTCGATACTCTGTACCTATCTTATTATTCTAAGTGTGATTTTCTCGAACATAGTTCAGTTCATCGAAATTAAACAAGTAACTTTTTAATCTAAAATGTCCGAATTTAAAAATTTAATCCTCTGAAAACTTTTATGCTTAAGAAGGTTAAGCATAGTGCACCATTGGCTCGTCTGACGTGATTTCAAAAACCCTATTACACAATTTTAAAGACATTCGTTTATTACGCAGGTATACCAAAAATTATTACATTTAAAAGAAAAATAAAAATGTCATTTAAAAAAATCGAATTTGATTTCTCAACTTTGATAGTGAACATCTCAACAAGAGAGAGCCGAAGGTAAAAACATTTATAGCAACTTGTGGTATTATTTTGACGCTCTCAAGAGATTCGCCACCATTTTCCGAACACCCCGTATATTTACTTATCAAATATGTACCTACTCGCCCAGTATTGCTAAAAAATGTAAATACTTTCGTTTATATTATTACTTGACAAATGAATAATAGTTAATTGTTATTTATCAAAATCAAAAAACTTTAACTAGAATGCCTAATTGCAATTATATTATTAAATTAGTTAAACGTTATGGTCATTATTATAAAATGGACCGGAAATATGTAGGAATAAAAATAAAGCTAATAGAAAAACTGACAGTTTGATCCTAATTACTTTTTTGAGGCAAGTAATGTACTGTACCGTTTAAATTTAAAAAACTCTAATTTTATTAACCTCAATAATCATTTAAATCAGCCGAGTCATATAAGATTTCCACTGTTTGGCGGCACGTCGAATTGTAGTGGCATTGGCAGGAAACGGACAATTTATTTTATAGAGTTACCTATACGTACAACAACATCATAATAATAAAATTAATAAAACTAGATGATAGAATCTTACCAATTTGATATCGGCGCTTTAGAATCCGTTATTGGGTCAGTCGCATATTTCAAATGATGAACCTTATGGATTATTGAGGTTGCTAGAAGGTCACGACCCGGATCTAACTTCTTACGAATGCTTCGGACATATTCGTTTAATATTCGCTAATTAGATATTATATGGTAGGTAATATAAAACAAAAATTCCAGTTGCCAAATTACCGACGCGCATATAGGTAGATGAATTTTAATAAAAACACGAGATACGCTATATTTTATTAATTAATTGAGGTTGCTGATTAATTTAAATATCGCATCGAACTTACCTACACTTGCCACGATTGATGTTCTTGAATGTGCCCAAAATTCTATGTTTAGTTAGAAGAATGTGAGAAAAATTATACGTTTAGTCTAACATTAATTTTATTAATTAAATTGCTGAAGATTATAATTTCTTTTAAATATTTGAATGGTTAAAGATGTCGCTTTTCTAATTAGAATACTAAAACCATGTTATAATAACTTGATAACTTGTGTTAGATTTTTTGAACCAATATTTTTTTAATAAGTAGATAATTAGAAACGCGTTTTAACTTTTTAATTTAAGTAATAATAGGTATTTTGATTGATATTACCTATTACAATTTTCTAGTTTAAAAAGAACTGCGTCTAAACTAAAATTAACTGAAAAATATTTATATACCCGCAATAGAAAGCACAGAGATCGCGTTACACATACTATTTATATACAATAAAACCGTTCGAATAATCGATGTTTACCTACAGCAAAATTTTACATATCTATAGATAATAATCAAAGATTGATAAATTTATACATCCGTTAAAATTTTGTCGTAGTTTCTGACGACCCGTTTTATATCAATCGAATAAAACTTAACATAATAGTACATAAAACCAGTGGCGCACCCAAAAATTGACTTTCTGGGGAGGGGGGTTAAAAAAGAGTTTCAAGGGAAAAAGGTTCTACAATTCTATAGTTATACCACATTCGTTATTTTTCAATAGTTCTACAATTTATTTATTTTTCCTCTTTCTTTAATTCTTCTGAACTGTTATAACTGATTTTCTAAAACATTTTTAATCAGTGTCGCTCGTATTCCGGGTTTTCCATCAGTCCCATCTGGATTTATTTTTACCCATCGGCATTTTCTCTTAAAAAAAACAATGCTATCATCCGTTACACTTCAAACTTCAATAACAAATCAGTGCAAAGAGGAACGGTGCATTTAAGTGATATTTTCAGTGGAAAGGGTTTTTGTATTAACTGCACAGCGTTCAGAATTGTTTACTTTTGCATCGTTGCCTTTCAGGGTTTTTATTTTGAGACACGATCGCCCCTGTATAACCCCCCAACCACGGGTGCGCCAGCGATAGGAGTAAAACAATAAACTTGAAGTTAGAGAACATTGATCTCTTATTATCAAACTATTAATAAATTGAAGAAACTAGTTTGTTACCAGTTACCTGTTTTTCGAGATATAGCCCCTCACATAGCACTATCACATACTTTTTCAAATTAACTTATTGACAACTATTAAAAACTTTAAATTCGGCACACGTATACTATTGCTGTAGTTAAGGTTAACAAATATACAGGGTGCTTATTTTTAGGAGTCATTTTTTACCAACGACCTTTTTACACGCACACCACCGACTCTTTTAGTAATTGTTTCCAAAAAACAGGTTAATTTAGAAACTTTTATTACACCTATAAAAATTTAATATCTTACATGGTTTTTCCATAAGCGGACAATCCTACGTCATGACACACGTATTGGCATTGCAAATGCTAACGATTGCAAAATCTAGATAACTGTGATTTGACGCCGTGCAATTATTTTTTATGGAGTTTTATGGAGATACTGAGAAGAAAAATCGAAAATGCTGAAATATTGCAAATGGTCGAGTTCAACTTTTTACGTAGAACATTAAGAACGACCTATAACTATTAATATTTTAAAACGACCCCCACCGAAATAAATACATTTTATTAGTAAAAAAAATAAACCCGGAAATCGATTATCTAAAGGTTATTGCAATTCTAGAAAACGAAATAATTTATACGAACGAATTTTTGTTTCCCGTTAAGAATTGTTTTTGTACATCTACACCTACTTATCGTTAGTTTAGAAACGTCACACTTGAAAATATTTAAGCACACGATTGCAATAAATCAATTATTTTTATTTGTGTATTTAAAATAACTAATTTTTTTTATCAATCCGTTATTTTTTTATTTTTTCTATGTATTAATTTATTGCATTATTAAGGTTAATGACAAATGTGCATATTTAGCTTTGTAACTGATAATAACGGTACTTAATTTGTTTTTAAGAATTATGTTCTATAATTATTAGAATACGTCCTGCTATTCTTTTATATTAACGTATATAAATCTAATTCAATTGGAACGAACTAATATTCGACCTCTATAAAAAATTCATGGACACCACGCAAATTCTAAAAAAAACAAGTTCCGTCGATATATCACCTAAAATTTCCATCCGAACGTATTGCTTTCGAAAACGTATTGTTTAACAAACAAACAAATACAACGAACGAAATACGTATTATAAGTTAACGGTTGACGCGAGGAAATTGTTACTGCAAAATTCTATAGCGAAATAAATCACAACGGGATAGCGCGAAAATTCAGAAGGAACCCAGCAAAACACATGGGCGTGAATAACGGCCACGCACGGCCTTTTATTCCGCGAAATGGAACATTAAACAAGGTAGCGTTAAAATATTTACAAATAAACCGCTTTATGCGAAACGTGGTCGATTTTAAAGCACCGTAGTTTGCTGTTCCGCTAGAAAAATTAGAACTTTTGATTTCGAAGTCGCATGACCGTGTCAGTATTTACACAACAGAGACTTTCTGTTATATTTATCACGGTCAATGAATCGCCTCCTTTGAAAACATTCTTTTAGGTTACCTATACTAAAAATTCGGTCTCTTTCACGATGTTTGGGAATCTCCATTCTTCCGTATCATTTTATGAATTTCAAAAAATTACTGTCGATACGCCGTAATGCCTTCTTTATTCATATCTACTTATCTATTCGTTTAGTAGTATTAATATTTACATTTGTTGCAGATGAACCAAACGTGTAAAGTTTGTGGTGAACCAGCGGCAGGATTTCATTTCGGTGCATTTACATGTGAGGGTTGTAAGGTAAATCGCTTAACTTTTAAACGTTTTGCTAATGAAAAAGCCGAGCATCTACGATTTTCTAAAATATTTAACTTCCCAATTTTAAGCATTAATTACTATAATTATTAGCAGCGAGACTTATTTCCTGTCAATTTTGAAATGTAACCGCAAACGTGTGTCGGCAATTTTATAATCGTTTTAGCACAATATTTGGCACCGAACAGAATTAACAAGACATGTCTAATTCGAAATCGAATGGTTGTGTTACATAGTTTTTTTTTTCGATTAACATTCGATTCATGCGTGCGTAATTTAATTTAACATTTTAACTTTAGATATAACTTAGCGAGATAAATCGATTATTCGAGTTTCGTAGAATATTTACTTTTATTTCAAAATATAAACCTAAATAGACTTAGTAACTTTTATAATCAATTTTACATTGTAAGCATGTAGATAAATAATTTTAATGAAAATAATGTGGATTTATTTTTTGCGATATAGGCGCTTAACTAGTTATTTTAAAGAACAATGAAGTTTTTAAAACGGCTAAAAAATAAAAATACATAAGTACCTACTTTACTTGGTAGTACGAAATTTTTTTGTGTTATCAATTTTTCTTATTTGTCTATAGAAAGTGGCTAAAACCCTATAAATTTGTACCGCCTCTCTGGAGATTTCTAAATTCATTTATTCGAAGCGGATTGATCCTCGCCGATATTGCTTTTTATAATTGTTTACATTTTTTTCTATTCTTTTCTGTGATACACTTTATTTTTCCATTTTTTAACGCCTACTCTTTTTAAATTACCTTTCACTTCTTATATCCATTTTGATCTAGACCTACCTCGCGTCGCATTGCGTCGCGCCCTTTTTCCCTCACGGCTCCAAATATGTATAATAACATTAACGTACGTTATCGGTTTTGCTCGTGCCCTTCATACATTACACTTTTGTTCTATTATTTTCTTTACTTATCAATCAACTCCTTATAATTCTTGTAATATTTCATTCCTGCACTTACTTTGTTGTATACTTCCAGTTAATCCTGAAACACCATGTATACAGATTGGTTTACGCCAAAAAGCGAAAAATGAACATCCGTGTTCACGGTTAAATTTTAAGCAGAAAATACGAAATAACTTTTTTCCGATCAGCCTTCGTTTTGAAGATGTCGAAGTTCAAAATTTTGAAAGTTTTCAAATTTCACTAAAACTAAAATAAGCTGGCCGCTTGCCGCAAGAGATATTGCAGAATGATTAAACAACTATTTCGATAAAATGGATCCAGTTCGGTGGCCTACTAGATCCCCGGATGTAAATCCGCTGGATTTTTACTTTCGAGTCCACACAAAACAACAAGTTTATGCAGAAACAATTCACATTGAAAAGCAACTACGAGACATAATTATGAATGTTACGCGTCAAATTGTAAATGAGCAAAATTTTACTGTAGTTTGTAATTCGCTGGGTTTCACATTGCCAGGCTTGCATCACGGCTGACGATGGAGTATTTTGTTCTTTCTGTGCAAACATTAAATTAGATAATATATCTATTAAATAAAATTTGTATACGGCCTACTTTAAAAAAAATTAAAACTTTAAGATATTTAAAACTTTAAACCTTGATAAAACACAATAAAGCAAGAACAATTCATAATTATGAAAAGTGATACCTACTACTGATTAGACAAAAACTTATAGAAAATACCTATTATAACAAACTTTTATTAACATTTTTTATTCATCTTTACGTACTTTAAAAATAATCTGAACTATAAAGTATCTACTTTTACATACGAAGACACAGGTGAGACGAGGCAATGAAACCAATTTCTTATCTGCCCACTTAATGCGTCGCGTCGTGTCGGCTCCTTTGTACAATTCGTTCCTTCGTATAATGTAAACGTAGGTATATCGTGCAAATGATTTTTATTACTTACAAATGAAATTAAAAAATTTAAGAAAATGTTAAGCTTCTCTGGATAATATGATTAGGTAGAGCCGATTTCCCTGTTTGCGATCCCTTACACGGGCGATTCATTACATTTGTTACATTTATTTTACGCGATAATAAGCAAAATTCGAAAAAACAGTCAAAAAGGACATACCCGTATGCGTTGTATGTTAAAATGTTGGTATGATTTACATTTTGATTGTTTTTTATCGTTTCACTATTATTCAATATCTGTTGGGGGACGCGAATAGATAAGGAGCCGTGAACAGACAACCCTATTACCTAGATATTATTTTATATGGATACCAAAATTTGATATGAAATCGATGACAAACTTAATTTTATAAATCACATAAAACAATTTAACAACAATAAAAGTGATAGCCAAAGTCGTTTCTACGGTAATTTGTAGCTACCAACGTGTAATAGCCTATGCACTAGAAACCCTATGTATATTGCTAATCGTGTCACTACAATAAGAGCAAGTCAATGAACAATTATTGAAAAGCTGGCACCTCGAGCAATATCATATAGGTTCAACAACGGACGGAAAGGTGGAAAACGCCAACCTTATCCCGAGAAGCATCGGACTATCACGATAGTCCGTGTCGCTACAATTTCTTAAATATTTATTATTGCAGGTACGTTTTGGACGAGCGACAAGTATTCGTTTAATTATTTTAATTATTACATTTCACATTTAATACTGATACTTATACAGTGATAACTAGCAAATACGCGACCGACTTTCTTGTAGAACAATTTTGTAAAAAATCGTTTGTTAAAAATTTTCCGTTTATTACGGAAGGTACTTCTGTAGGGGAGAATCGTGCAGTACCGACTATATTTTTTACTATGTTTTTCTGCTTTCTGGCAAGTAAAATAAAGACAAAGAGTTTGATCTAATTGTTATTTTGTTTTAATTGAAAAATGCCAACAAAAGATAAGAAAAAAAATGAAAATGAACCGAAAATGAAATTAATGCGGCTTTGCAAGCATTTCTCTTAAAAGAGAAAAAAAATTAAGGAAAGTAATGTCTATATTTTTGTCAGGTTCTAATTGTAGTACATCAGTTTTATTAAATTTTATTTTAACAAATTTTACCTCAAAATGTGATGAAAAAACTTAAAGCGGTCGGTAATGCACTACTCTCCCCTATGTATTGCAGCCTTTAAGGAAATAAACAATTTTCGAAACGCATTTAAAAAAAGTAAAAAAATATAAGTAGGTAAATGAAATAAATAAAAGTTTCTATAAATTAATTAGATCCTTAGAGCGATTCATTGTTATAATTTTTTATCAATTATTAAAAATAAAACAATAATAAAATCAACATTAGACCTACAAAAAATTTAAATACAGTAGAACCTCGATAGTATGAACTAATTCGGACCATGTAGATATTTTAAACGAAGATGCGAAATAGCAAGAAGGACAATGAGAAACCTGGAAAAAACGTGGAAGGTCAACGCCATTACCAATGAAGGCTGGCCCAAATAGCAAGTACCCGTATCTTTGAATATTTTGGAATCGTATAGAGACAAATACAACTTAAAAAATTGTAAAACGAATCAACCTACCTCTACCTCTATGATAAGAAAAAAGAAGAATACACCTTTCGTCATGTTAGTATGTTGGCCAATTTTACTTGGGATGTGTTCAGATTACCAAATGTTCGGATATCGAGGTTCTTCTGTAATTATTTTTATAACTGACATCGTTTTCGTAAGTGACGACTTCTGCATTTTTTTTAATTTTAAAAATATTATAATTTCAGTTAACGATAATATTCAGTCGCACCTTTCGCATTTTAATTTATTATTCTTCTAACCTTTAATGCTCGTCTAAACACATAAATTTGAACAATCGATTAACTCATAAAGCAAGTGTAAGCTCAACCAAACCCATATCAAAATTTATAATTTGCATTGCTAAATTACTACAGGGGCCATCTAAGAAGTCGCATTTGTATTAGCAAATAGCGAAAGTAGTAGCGTAACATTACGATATTTATAAAAAATATTGTTAAAATATATTTCCAATGCCCGTATTTTTATACGTTTTCCAAGAAAAACATGTGAAAATCACAAGCATTTCTTGATGGAGATGTTTATACTTCTCTATGATGTATGTATTATTCATTATTGATTATTAAGAAATAGCCCGCGTCATGTAGTAATTTAATTATTGGCCGTGTTACCGACATATTTGCGTGTAAATCGAAGTAGGCGTAACAACCTAGTTTCAGCTCGTTTTAAATTCTGGAGATTTTCTGTTATGTCACTGGACGTGATCAAAAACGAAAGTTTTACTATGCTCTTCATCATTTATATGTAGTACACTCGTGTTGGAATTTGTAACCTTGAATTTTAAATTTGAGAAGACCACGTAATTTAAATCCCAATCCTATAAAGCAGCGATTCTCAACCTTTTGGGTTCCGCGCACCGTCCAAAAAATATTTTCTGCATACCAATCGCCCTTTATAAAAACTTTCGGCATCAACATAAAAAATACCAGTGTTTTACTAGATTATTTGAATAAATTATTCACAAATACAATTTTTCAAAAATAGTCGATCTTGCGCGTACCACCTGTAAATCCATCGCGCACCACGAATGGTACGCGTAACCATGGGTTGAGAATCGTCGCTATAAAAGGTCCTTTTAAAAATAACTATGAAAATCATGTTTTGTTTATAACGCCTGCAGTGACCCGTGCCAATTTGGTAGATGAATTTTTAATGCAAAGATCTTTTTATCTCGATTGCATAATTCATTATGCGTGAATACACTCTAGGCGCCTCTCGAAGGTCACTAAATATTAATTTAATATTCAGATCCGGAAATTAAATAATCGACATATATTTTGTAGCCATTGCACTTACGGATATAATTGATTTTTTTTTTAACATCGGCTAAAATGAACACCTGCAATATGCACCACCGCCACTGCGAACGACATTCGTCACGGTGATTTATTTTTAAAATTTCCCTAATAATAGGTTAATTATTTAACGGACAGTAATAAGTAACATTATTAGTTTAAATTTCGCTGTCAGGGCACGCGTTCCGTTTCGACACAATGTTGTCTCCCCAAATTTGGCGCTTAAATGTGAAAATTAAGCCGTATTATAATTGTAGGTCTGGGACAAATATTCGCGTGTTAAAATAGGTAGGTTCAAAGTGTCCGTGTTTATATTGCCGTTGCAATTGTGTTAGTTGTGATTCAATTTGCATAACACGAGTAACTCAATTTGAATATAATTGTATGCAATTAGCGGCCGATTACACAGTTGGCCAGTAGAGCGAGAGGCGAGGGGAAAGTGCTATAAGAGTGCGTTGCATACGATTTAATCCGAGCAACGATTACGTCATCGTTTCCGACCCACTACTCCAAATATTCAACCACCCGCTCAGCCCAATGCCGCCCTTTAGCGCAACAATACCTACATGCACAATTTCACTTTTATTATGACATTACCAAATTGCATAATGTCTTACCGTGTCGCCGGAAACGCACTCATTCACAATAGACGATGCAAACCGACGTTTTGCCAAGACGCCACCTCCTCCACAAAATCAAGGATCGCGTTCTATTCGATGAACATCAGAATTCTTTGGATTGATGCTTTTATTTTAATTTACACTAGCACATGTCGGTCAAGGACGATTTTAAGCGATTGCAGTAAGTTTTATTGTTTTAATTCTGGATAATTAAGCGAGAAATTGAAAGCATTTTGTAAATATTGCATCTACCTATGTAAGTTCGTGACAAAATTGATCAAAACGATTCTATTTGCAAATCAGAAATGTAAATTCTGATGATATTTCAAGTAGGTTGTTCCATCATCAGACAGGCTGCAATATGTTTTTTATGAAAACATTAAATTGTTGCGGAGTTTACTCTCTCAGGTGCGTTGTCTCTGTAAGGTCGAGACTTCGCCTATAGCCCTACCGCGTCTTCAAACTCTGCTACGTAGGTTACTACGCGCAACCCACAGTTAACAATCCAAGGACAATTCAAAATCTTGACCTTCATAACGCAATTAAGTGATCGAACTTCTATTTTATATACATAATAGACACACGGCCTGTTCTTCTTCATTCAACTATTGTGTGGCGCGACTTTACTAATTATAAGGTATTCTAGCGCTCCGCCAACCTCTTCTATGTCTTCGTTTCTTCCTGAATGCCTCATTTGCATCAACTCACATCGAAACATCTCAGTCGTTGACGTGCCTTCTTTGAAGATCGATTTCCAAAAAAATCCATCCAAATCCAATCTGACTTAATTTGAATTAAATTTATCTTAACAATAAATCCTAAAACTAAAGATAAATTTGCCTCAACTAAACCCCATAAAAACTAATATCAAAAGCGCTTACTGCAGTTTTGGCGGTAAGTTCCGAAATTTTCCTTATTTTTGAGTAGGTAATCAAGAAACTAACCGCTCCATATCTTTACCTCTACACAGTTGCCTTATTTTCACTTTGTTAGTAAAATAACTACAATTGCATAAAAGTATTAAATTTAATTTAAAAAATGGGGGAAATTTAGAACAAGGAGTATTAAAAGAATACCACGAAGAAACTGAAAGCTAATCAAGAAACTTGGGCATTAAACATTTTCGACCCACAATTCGATGCCCCAAATAAATTAAATTTGTTTCACAATAAATTTTAATAACTGACTTGATTATTCTTAAAAAAAAAGTTAAGAATAAATTTTATTATTGAAATTTTGTTTCTTATCAGGCTAAATTGTTGCGACAATTAAAAATTTGAATTCCGTTTTTATTTGTAAACGAATGCATTGAGAAGGTAAAATCTCTTAAAATAAAGTGAGGTGTAATAATGCCGCTGCAATTTTATGCAAATCCAATAACCAAAATTGAGATAATTGTTTGCAGCGTCAAAATTGCGTAGGTGTGAACCCCACTTAAGAGAAATCAAAAAACATTAACAAAAAATTAAAATCCTAAAATACATTATTTTTTTATATTGTGAAGTGCAGAAAACACTGCTACCGTTACGACTGCCACTCGTCTGTAACAGACTATAAAAAAACATTAAAAGCTTCTAAATGTTTCTTTTTATTTCTTACCTTTTTCTCGTTATCGTTTTCCTTCTATCGCCAATTTTCAACATAGATTCTTCCGTTGACTGCGAACTTACATTATTACGTACCTACACGCTTCATTGTATTTCACCAACCACTGTGATCGCGAAAACGCGCGCAAGATAAAATTTCGTTCGCGTAATTGGACCGTCGACTGTTTGAGGGGAGCCCTAACCAAGACCCTTACCAAGTCCCTATCGAAGAGCCTAAACAAACTCGATTTTCGGAGAATTTGTGTTACAACTTAAAGGTCCATGTATTTACACTTTATAAATACACGGAGAATTAGTCGACAAAGAATGATCCTACGTTTCCTCCTCGTATTAATCCTTTTTGTTTGTAATCCTTTTAGAGAACACAACACTCGCGCACTCACACGCAAAAAGCCTTATAAACCGAACGGGCACTCCTCACATACACGAATAATACGACGCCGTAATTTAAAATTTGAACTACTAAAACAAGCACTACCGTTCTGTACGGCTGACGCGAACGGTAAAACGGTTTTTGCAGAATTCTATATATAAATGCATTCGAGATTTTACATTGATACTAGGAAATCCCGCTTTTATTTTAAAAACATTCAATTCTTTGTTCGCACTCTGATAAATAAGTTCTGAAAGTAAGCGGCGCACATGTTTTATTAGTTGCTTTGTATTTTATCGCTCGCATAAAAATGTGATTAAATTTTTACCTGGTTTATGGTTTGTAATACGGAAATTTTCAATGCTTAAGGGCTCACGAATAGTTTTTAAATTAAAAATAAAATATATTTATAATTTTGCGATATAAAGGCAGTAGATAGTGATTATTCAAATAATTTTATTGCATAAAAAATACATAATTTAGAATAAATTTTCTAAAAAGTACATATTTTAAAAATTTGCGGGCACTATTTCCATATTTTTTATCAAACTCCTTTACGGCCCCTGAATTGATCAACTCTTCAACACACCTAAAACTAGCTGGAAAATCAAAAAACATCGAATACTTATAAGTGCGCTGGAGTCGTTATTGATGTTTATGAACATGCTTCAAATTTGTCATATTCTTCAATTCAATGTTATTTATTACAAGTATATTAGTTTACTTATACCTAACATTGTTTTCATAAGCTTAATAAACGTTGTACTTGTTTTAAGAAATAAAATTTTCTAACGAAAAACGTACGTCATTGATTAATAAATAATAATTGATATAAGAAATAAAGGACAATAATTTTACTTCAAAGTTAATCACCTATATACAATACAATTAAAAATATTTACACCTTTTAAATAACTTCTACTCAACAGACCAAAACGACAAAAACTAAATTCTTGTTTAATATTCAATAACTGCCATAAAAATATGATGTGAACCAAGTAAATATTATAACGATCTAATGTGTGGATCATGGAACAAAAACAGCATTTTAAATGCCTTTTAAGCAATCTTACAGTTGGTTAATCAAGTATGTTCTGCTACTTTGCACCACGTAAATTATCTAATAATTTCAATGTAATAGTTGTAATACTTAAATGTAGATAATATAAAATGTATATTTTCACATTAATCATAATCATATTCGTATTTTTAAAGTATCTAATTGTAAGATCTTTGATGTCATCATCTTCATGTTTTACGTACTATACAACTGGCAAATGCGAAAAAAGTAAAATTTAATTTTCACGGTGAAACGAGTTCTATTATACTACACTACCATTCATTCATACCAACAGCTCCGTATTCAAAGTAATAGTAGGTTTAGTAAATGCTCCAGTTAGCAAGTTTTTAATGGCGCTATCGTCTCACGCACGACCTGGTCCTCATGGTTGGATTACGCCCTACCGACAACTTACATCACCGACATTCGATTTCAGATTCACCGCTGCGTGAAAACTCGGCCTGATTACGCGCTACTTGATTTTCGTCGCCAAATGCCTCTATTCATCGTTAGTCTACGTATGTACGTGCAATAAAATATTACATGTATCGTCTCTTGTGCAACATGTGACATAGTAAATTTTATTGTGTTCAATAATGGATTATTGCGATTACTAATACTAGGAGTACGACGATACTCGTCGTACCCTTGTAATACCATTAATAGAAAATGGGCTAATCGTCTCGTGCCTCCTACATTTAAATATGTAACACATTCTTACAAAAAATATCATTTATTTTATATGTGTAATAATAGACTCATCGATCAGATATATCTTATCTGAAGTTTAATTCACTACACTATTGCAAGTACCTACCTATTACCTAACTGATTTCATTAAATTAAAAAATAGAGCTATACATGTTATTAATAAAATAATATTGTTATCTATATATGAGCCTACTAAAAAAAGCGATAATTTTAAAATGAAAGTATGAAGAACTATCAACGAGCGTACGCGTTATTAAAGAGAAAACGTCCTTTTTAATTCTAATGGAAAAGTGACATTTATCTAATAATTAAAACAAACTTTATTACTTTACTCGTCCTTTCTGCAATTTTATATCTCTACCCATCAGAGAAATCTAAAATGATAACGAACTTAACTGCTCGTTTCTACATCTATACTTACATAATTATTGCAAAAAGATGCAAGTGATAAAACTACAGTAAACAGACTTATAGCTTATCCAAAGCTATATGATATCACGTCATCAATACAAGGTTACTAGATGATGACGTTTCACACAGTGCTGCCACCTCGAACCTCGTATTTTGACAGTTCTAATAAATTGTAGTCTTTCTTTATACGATCTAATATGTGCGCAAGTAAATCATCTATAGAATATGTCACTTTCCAAACTTTAAACCGAATTACGAATAAACAATCTAGTAACTTTTTGTTGATGACGTGAACATCATATAGGTTTGGATAACCTATAGGTACTGAATATATCTACTCACCTATTTATACAGGGCGATTCCAAATGTGATACTTTTTTTTATTTGTTTATAAAACTCATCAAAGTAAACAAATTATTCAAATAACTTTAATCACTCAAGAGACTCAGGTTTTACGTTTTAATTAATTTCATATTTAATTGTTATGAACTAACAGTTTATCAACATAAATAAAAACAATTCTACACATCAAATGAAAAGCCTAGTTGCGATATATACATTACAGTTAGCATTAGTTCTTGACGCGAGCGACATCTGTTTTTTCTTTAAGTTTGTCAGGTTTGGTACACAATTTTTGCGTTTACACAGACCGGATATTTGTCCTATTTGGCCACAGTTTAACGTTCAATTTGATCGCATATTATGGACCTTTGGGAATATAAATAGATCTTTCCTTTAAGTGGGACAAAGTTCAAAACAAAAGAACAGAAGTTAACAAATATTTTAAGGAAAAAAAAGAAAACAAAGTGTATAGACTAATACATCTTATATCAATTGAAATCTCCGGATGTGTTAGGGTGCGCGTCAACTAAAATAAGACGAGTCTTTAACGGTTTTTAGAACACCATGGCTTACTATGATATTCTTTCAGTGATTCCTAGAAACCACCATATTCAATAATTACGTTGTTTTATTTTAATCGATCAACTGGCTGGCTATCGACAGACCGGCTACGAAGTAAACAGGACCTAGGCTATGTTTAATAATCAAAATATTTATTAATTTTGGTAACCAACGGAATCAACGTTACGCTTCTCTTTAGCAACTATTATTTTTTTATGGTTTGGTGATGATCGAGACACCGAATCATCAGTATTCCTAGGAAGTTCAAATTTGAGTGGGATATTCTTAAGTAATAGTTCAAAACTTATAACTATTAAAATTTACTTTAAAATTACATCTACGTCATCAGGTGACAGAAGTTCGACACATAATTACCCCACAATCAGTTGAATATCCAATCAAATATTTAATAACTAAAATTTCTAAACCGTAACTAGGTGCACAGTAACACCTGTAAATAACACTCAACTGCTTATTACAAATAAGCGGAAAACGCATTACATCAAAACATAATTTGTATTCGTAGTGCTAGAAAAATAAAAAACAATTCTCCTGCTTTCCTAGCCAAGTAACCTAACTTTACGGTATTTAAAGAAAATGTTTTACAAATCGATAAAAATTAATTTTGAATTAAAAAAATATATTTTGAGAAGTAAACTTGTTTGATTCTTATAGAAATGTCATTAATTGTCTGTATTGCGTGAACTCTTACGAAAACTTACTAAAACAACTAATACCTAGGTGATTATATTTAAAATTTGTAAATATCCATCAGAAATTACCTACAAATAAATTTATTTGAAGATGAAAATGTTAGATGAAAACTACGTCTGAAAGGTCGACAACTATAATATTTTTAGAATAACATTTTGATACTACAATTATATATCTAGTAGTAAGGAAATGTCGATTTTGGTAATATTATCGCGAAAGCAGGTTTATAAATTTAAAATGATCATCTAAAAACTTCAGTGGAAGTGTCTATTAATTGATAAATTGTCAGAAACCTTACACAAAAATTTATGATTGAATATATTAAGATTCTTGACATTCTAACTGTAGGTTATTTAAACAACAAAGAGATGCAAATAGTAAACTTCGTTCATTTTTCATCATTAAAAGCGACAAAAACTTAAGTAATTATTAAGTAAGTATTAATTAGCAAAAATTACTTCGAAAATTATAGGTTATTTATTAAAAATGTAAATTAAAAAGTAGCTAATTTTATATTTAAATTCACTCGAATTTTTTTTTTAACAAATAACGGGTATCCGAAATGTCTTTCGGTCTTGGTTCGCTTTGGAAAAATAAAGGCACGCCTTGACCATGATTGCGGCTAATTTATTGTAACGCACGCCTTTATCTTTCCACAGCCAAACAAGACTGAAATGCTTTTTGAACACCCGTTATTTAAGTAATGACTTATCTACCAAATACCTGCATTATCAAATATTGTCGACTAATGTAAAAATAGAAAAATGATGAACGTCGTATTGAATTAGATAAATACTTACGATATTTATAAATAGTAAATACCTATTATTGAAATAAAAAGTTCTGACGGCCGAGTTTGAAAGCTTATATCTTAAAGACGGTGGAGCCGAATTGTGTAAAATTTTTACTGGGCATTCATCCACTATTTGAGATTGCACAGTAAAAATTTCAGTTTTGTACGTAAAGCCGTTTTAATGATTTTGTAAGGTATTTCACAAAACTGTCGAATTTTGCTGCTTGTTTCTGTATTGACAACTTTAAGTCGTCATAACTAAAGTATTTCCGCACCAAATTACATGAAATTTGGACATAATGTATCTCAAATCTGTTGTAAGGAAATGTAGATGTATATTGAATTATAATTTGTCTAATTAATGTGCCCTTGAGAACGATGAAAGTCGAACCATCACAATTACCGACGTATGGCACAAAATGACAAAATTTTTCGTGTATGTAATAAAGTTACATTATTGAACAACAATTGTACCGTTATTTTGTTTTTATAATAATTGTTATGCTTTTATGATAAATAATATAATGTGTTGTTGTTAAAACATACATAAATATTGTTGCTTTCCGAATAATCGAGTTATGAATTGAGGAGTTCTTAAAATACAATTCAATTATAGGTTCTACTCTTATGGTTAAGTTAATTCTATGCATAATCGTGTACTGCGTTAGACTGTGGTTACAGTGCAAGTGATTTCGCGCGAACCAGCTGCATTTATTTTTATGGGTTTGTTTGTTCGCGTGCGCTGTAACCACAGCCTTACCTTGATATTGTTCATCTAAAAACTTAAAATATATTATGTTTATTTCATGTTCGAAATACACCGCGCCGCGCATTAAACTATATTTGTTATAAATGTCAAATATAAACCAAAGCAGATGCTAATTATGTATATTATCATCTTCGAATGTCAACTTACAGGTGTTTCTGTTTATTGACGCACATATGAGTAATTACGAATTTACAAAAATCACGAACACGTTATAAAATGCATAATAGTATAACTAATTAAAAAATTCATTAATAATTTATAAATAAATTGACCGTTTTTCATTAAAAGAATTTATATAGGTACTTAATTCCAAGTTGCTTTCAAATATACATATTTTTACCTGTGCGTGAAAAAGTGGCCTCTTACAACGTTCTTATAAACGATATTAATTTATAGAACGAGATAGTGAAGTTTGTACAATTAAACGTTTATCAGTTTATAGTATTAATTTTGAGGAAATCAATATATCGGTACCTATTTACACAAAGAATAACCTACCAAACATTCGAGAAAATTTGCATAAATTTGCGTTCGAAATGTTATTTTAGCTGTATCAGTAGATAAATTTAAAAGTAGCATTAAAATATATTAAAGTGGTACTTAAAATATTGTTTATTTCCATAAAATTTTAATAAACCAACTTAAAACGTTTAGTTTTATATATATATATATATATAAAAACTAGTTAAATATCATTTTCATATTTTGGCAATAATTTTCGTTGTAATTATGTTAGTTTAGAAATGACAGAAAATGAATTTCATAATTAATAAAACCACCTACATTGCCGATCGCTTCTTCAAACATTTACATTTCATTTGGACGATGTCTAAATAATAATTGATTTTTTTATTATTCCATAATTGAAACTCGAATAACTTTTATTTAATAATCGACGATAAATTATAATTAACTAAAATACGTTGATTTTTTCAGTCGTTCTTCGGAAGATCCTACAACAATCTAAGTTCCATATCCGAATGCAAAAATAACGGGGAGTGCGTGATAAATAAAAAAAATCGAACAGCATGCAAAGCTTGCAGATTACGTAAATGTCTGTTAGTTGGCATGTCGAAGAGCGGATCTCGTTACGGTCGTCGTTCGAATTGGTTTAAAATCCACTGCCTTCTACAAGAACAACAACAGCAACAACAACAGCAACAGCACCATCATCAACAACAGCAATCGAGCGGCGGCATTCCCAATATTAAGCCTCCCACGAAGACGCCGCCTCACAATCACCAAAGCTTCGGATTGGGGTTATTGGGCCCTCCGCAAACGTTTCCTCCGCCGTTATTACATTTACCGCGAACAAAAGAAGAACTTATGCTTCTCGGATTCGACGAGTACAAACACGCGGCGTCGCCGTCGGTCAGTTCGCCGGAATCGCACAATTCAGACTCTTCCGTGGAAGTAAGTGACGCTAGACGAACTTTGCCTTTATTTCCGGGATTATTGCCTCCCACGTTTCTCCCGCCTCCCGGATTACTTTTTCCGCCCGGATATCCTCCATTCTACCCCGGCCTCTTACAACCGGCCAACAACAACAATCGGTTAATGCGAAACCACAATCCCGGCGTCGAAGTATTTAACAAAAGGGTGTTTCTGGATGCCGTGTTGCAGTCGCAAAGATCGCCGGCACGGGAAGGAACGGGAACCGGTCGTAGTGCCGGCCGAATCTCCCGTACAAGAGGATCCTATCGATCTCAGTATGAGACCTTCCAGCGATAGGGGTTCCTCGCCCGCGCCCAGCGATAGATCCGATTCCGAAAGAACGGAACGCGGTGCCGGAAGCGAAGCGGACGAGGAAAGCGACTGCGAATCCGAAACAGAAATGAGAAGGATAAAGCTCCTCAGACCGACGCCTCTAGATTTAACCACCAAGGTGTGATGATTTAGTATACGAATTGACCTCACCGCTGTGTTCCATTAGAGTACCTGGTGTGCCATGACCTAACGTGTCGCCTTTTAAATGAGTCTCGCCGCATATCGAAGCCCATTTGCCAAAACGAGCACAAAGGCGGCTATTGATATCGAGTCATGTAGGGTAATGAGCTTGCATATCAGTTATGCATGTCATCCACAAGATCCATTTCAAAATATTACAAAACGCTACAGTGTTCGCATTTTAAATCCGTATTAAAAAAATATATATATTCGATCATTATAAGATACGAACTAATAATTCTGACGAGCTTAAACAAAAGCTCACGTCCAACTTAATTGTTCGCTATTGTTTAAAAATTAACGTGGTAGACAAAGACACTAGTCACGCCCACCGTAGCAGATCCAGATCGTCTCGTGGGAAAACGTATTGAAATTGAAGAGATGAACACGTCGATGGGCCTGTAGTTGGTATCGAAAATTCGATGGTCGGGCATAAACAGATTAATTCTCGAAAGGTGTCTATAAATACGGATATAGAATCTATAACCTACCTACTTACTTAAAAACGAATTAAGGGAAACTCGTAACGCGTAAACTGTTAAAAAAGTGACTTCGACGAACCCCGTTATCTCGTCTGTAATCTCGAAATAAATTTATATACAGAGTAGTTTAGGCAAAATGTAATTCGATACAGAAATTTCAAATTACCACCGATAATTATTGTACTGAATCCGCATCATCATCACTCGCGATGTTTATGGGATAACGCAATAAACGCAAACGATTCGGGCTCGTGTTTCTGTAGAAGAATGTTACCATAAAATATATATTTTAATACGTAAGACGTAAAACACTACAGGTACTCTGTATTAAAAGTTTTATCGTACGGTGCGCTAAATGTGCCTCGTTTTATGTAAGGTAGTTTTTAAAGCGAGTCCGTCACGATTATATTTCTTAATTTTATTTTTGTAGATAGATTTTATTTATATCTTCCTCAAATCTGTGAAAATATTAGTATTGTTTTTGAATTACGATGGCCAGTATATTGTACATTTTATATTTCTAGTGTGCTTTTTTTAGGATTTGGTTACGTTACCTTTTTAAAGGATACGCTGTGATTTTACTAGCGACCTTCGAGATAGCAGTCGCAATAATTGTTAAGTAACGATTTTGAGAAAGTGGCGAAATATTGCGTTTTCTAACATTTCGGAATTAACCTCAAATTTTAATTGTCTCATATTTTTTTTATTCGCGATTCGACCAATTGTTTCGTTGTAGTCGAGACGACGAAAATTTTAAAACTATACCAACTACCTTTACGATTTTGAAATAAAGGTGTTATCACATTGAAGGTTATTGATATAAACATGCTGTGCATTCATAAATACATAGCAAGGTAACATAATCATTTCTTACGTTTTAAATAATTTTAAGTAGTGCAATGTTGAGCGTTTTTGAAACAATTTTCATCAACACGAATGTCAGTACCGAGGTCAGTACAATGCAAGTATGTTTCGTTAAAGTTGAAATACATTTTACTTGTAAATTAACTATTTCTAATCGACGATGCAGCAAATCCTAATTATTATAGAATTAAATTATTAGTTGGGCATTTTATACTATTTGTAAATATATTATTGTTTTTTTGTTTGTTAATTACAGTCATTATGTTTGAATGTATAGTGGGAGCGATTCCTAATTGTCCATCAGGGACCTAGGCCAGTTGAATGTGAATAGAAACTGCACGTGAGCATGTGTGGATCATCGAAGATGTTGAAAAAATAAATTAATTTTTTTTCGTAACCCTCGTTTTATTTCCCCTTTTAAACGCTCCGATAACAAACTCGATTTCGTACACAGCAAAATGAAATTGAGTTGCAATCGAATTTACAATTTAAATCAATTTAAAACGATGCGACCCTTTCAACAACAATTTCCGATGGTTACAACTTTAATAATTAAACTAACCACATTTCGATCTGCCATTAAAATAACAAAAAAAAACATTTTATTTCAAATTAAATGTTTCTCATAAAGCTAAATTATACTACAACGAGCATAACAAAAAAAAAGTGACACCGTATAATTATGGTTTGATATAAATAAGATATTCATCGTATATAAGACAATTTTGAACTAAAACACCGATGAAATCTTGCATGTCATTAATCCACTTAAACACTCCTAAAAGAAGAAACCCGCAATCCCGACATCGTCAATCGCTAGATAATTTGATAATTTCGAATAATTTCTTAACAAGGGGGTTTATTAAATAAATAATTGTTTTAATCGTTTTCTTATAAGTAGATAGTCAAAATCACTTCGAGATTATTAGTTTTATTTATTTCATGTACAATATCCCACTTTCGCGATTTACGTTTAATAAAATAAGAGTCAAAAAATCTTTCGATCTTGGTTGGCTGCGAAAAGATAAAGGCGCGTCTTATTGTTAGCTTAAATCGTGGCATAATTATTTCTTGTCGTGTCCATAGTACATAATAAAATTACTTAAACCAAAACAAGCCTTTATTTTTGCACCGTCAACTAACAAGGGTGGGTAACCGGGTGTCCCCCGCCGATTTGATTCATTTTTGAATACGTTATAAAGTAAATCAAAAACTAAGCGACACGTTTTTTTTTATATCTGCCGAGGTGGAAATTTAAGGGATGAAACTGGCGCTTGGAACAATGGACGAACAACACGATCTTTTTTTAACGAAACTACCTGGAAAAGTTTTCTTATAGCGAAGAATGGAAAACACAATTTTCTCGATTTAATAAACAAAGTTGATGGAGATAAACCACTCCCAAAAAACTTGAAAACAATATCTGGTACCTACACCTAGGTACCTAAGTTCAAAATAAACACGAAGTGTTTTTGCGTTTTCCCGAAAATTGGGTAACTGCCCCTTTTTTTAAAGCGCTTTTAACGAATTTCCATAGAAAATGAAGCTGTTGCGATCTGTTTGGTAAAGGGACCCACTGGAGCCGCTTTGTATTTTCTCCTACCTCGGCCCCTAGATCATAAACGTACAGGTTGTTTCATTTTTAGTTACCCATGCATTGTATTTATGTACAGATTTTCACATAATTCAATGTTGTAAACGCGGTAGCTGTCGCAACATTGATCGTAAGATACTGAAATTTTAACAGTGAATTGTTCACACGATTACTAAGGACAACTTCGTTAACGAGAAAACTTGAACCACCCCTTTCAAAATGCAGATGATCAAAAAGTTTAAATCAGAATATCTCCGTTATGAATTATGAGATCACTAATACAAAGTATGTTTTAGCATAGCCAAAAAATGCTTGATCAAAAATTTCTCTTTACAATTTTCGCTAAAATGCGCCGTTTTCGAGAAAATCGGAAAGAAAGCGATTCATACGAATATCTTCATGTATATTCATTTTCACGGCTTCTGCGAGTGCTTGAATTGTTTATATTCAGACCGATTATGTATCCAAAACGTTAAATATAACATCTATTTTATATATTTCGCACGTCATATTTTTCAAATTATTTTTTTAATTCGGCCTTTAATACAACGTAACTGTTAAAAACTGAACCGCCGATTGTCAACTAATATAAATACAAGGAAGTATTTTACGATAATTAATACTTAATATGATATAACATGATGGTTGTAGTAATATAACGTTTGAATTTTTATAACGTACATGTTATATTTGACGTTTTGCGCACATAACAGGCTCGATTGTTTGTAGAATAATATGTAACTTGTGTGTGTGTGTGACTAAATAACCGTAATATGGATTTCTGGTTCTGTGATTGGCCGAAAGCGGTCAATTACCCATAAACCCATAATTCACGACCGTAAGTTATAGGTATGTTATTAATAAAAAAAACGCTAATTTAATGGGAGTAAAAACTCCCTTTATTTAAAAATCTCTTGCGATCTGATCTCGAACCTAAAAAGCGAGTGTTAATTCTAAGGACTCGTTAATAAAAATTAGTAAAAAAGATCCGTCGATCCTTTTCACCTTTCATCGCCTATTATTTTTGATTTAAAAATTATTAACCAACATACGGGTTAACGGTAAAATGTTGCGAAACATTGTAAACAAACTTGTTCATATCGGCCATCTATAACCCTTCCCATTGTCAATCTACGTATGTTTCGTTAACACGAAAAACGTTATGCTACCTGAAATCGACCTGTAACTACGTATGTATTTATTATACGACATGGGAAAGTAAATTTAATATCTCGTCGATGCCGTGCATTTGAAAACATCTGATGTTGTCAAGAAAGTGAAGCTGTTCATAAGAAAAGTTACGATTGTGCGTTGAAATACATTACATAAATGATTTTAAAATACTATATACATTTACATTTTGACGCCTGTTTATCGTACAAGTAAGTATGAATCTATTATTAGATTAACATCTACTCTGCCCCGAATTACTTATATTGAAGTGATTTAGAAGTGATAATTTAAATGCGACACTTTCTATACTTTTCCAGCTTCCTTTCACATAATTTTTAAATAATAGTGTAGTATGTCGCTGTTACGTTCAAAAAGAAAATTCGATTCCAAGATGTAAATGTAGTTATTTTTATTTATCATCTAACTATTCGTTATCTATTCTATTAGGCTTCTAAAGGTTACAAGAAATTCTCAAGACATAATAAGTATTTACCTATCTATGTGCTCGTAGTTGTGCGATATTGTTCAAGAGCAAACCGATAAGATCATAAAATTAAAGAAACAAAAAATTTTATCGAAGTTTGAGACGCTACATAAATTACCTGCAAAGGTACCTATACTTAATTTTTAATTATTTTTTGATTTTAAATTGTTCAGTGACACAATCCGTAATCGTTTCGATGGCGGAGAGACTACCCCATTGCCTCCGAATTTTTTAAGGAAATAAAAATATGCGACAGCTTTCTGGCGAAAATTCACGGTCATGAAAATCGTCCACAAAGCTGTTTCGATCAATTTTTATATTGCAACCTTTAGAAGTAGTGATATTCTTTATGTATGTTTTACAGGCTCGTATATGATTTTTTTATTTGTAGCCCACAAAATACTTTGAATAACTTAAACCCTACAAACAATAATCAGATTATAGTTAATTACACTACCCCATTGCCTCCGAATTTTTTAAGGAAATAAAAATATGCGACAGCTTTCTGGCGAAAATTCACGGTCATGAAAATCGTCCACAAAGCTGTTTCGATCAATTTTTATGGTGCGACCTTTAGAAATAAGTGATATTCTGTTATGTATCGTTTTACAGGCTCGTATATCGATTAATCCTTATTTGTAGCCCACAAAATACTTTGAATAACTTAAACCCTACAAACAATAATCAGATTATAGTTAATTAAAAATATTCGTAAATGGTCGATTAGAAATAATGATGGTTATGATCGAAACATTTATCGTTAATCCTTATAACAAATGCCTACTCTTATCTTCCTACTTGAAATTTTGTTTCTTCCTGCGTCTGTGGTGCCTACGATGGCGCTTGCGTTCACACGCGTTCCTAAGCTTGTTTTCGTATGCCTGGCCTGCCCTTAAAGTTAGTCTAAGAACTTTTTTGATCATCGTGTATATGTATAACAACCTCGTAGCTATTTTTTATAATTCTACCTAAAAAAAATGTGGTCGATCGTTCTATATATAATCCATAAAGCACCGATCTCGTATTCACTTCACTTGAAAAACAAAACTTGTGGCCGTATGCAATTATACATTAATTTTTTTCGTTTAAAATACACATAGATCTTTCAGTAATAACGTTCAAACGAGCTTTCATAAAAAGTCATAGTTCAAATCGCAGCAGGTTGCGTATTGGAAGCCAACACCTACGCTATCGCACCAATAGTGTGGGAACTACCTATTAACTATGACCACGATGTGGTAGATTATTATATGTGATCGGCCACAAGTTACAATCAATTTTCTAGCCAAATAAATTAGGTAAATGTATTCGTGAAAGGCACTTAATGAATACCCGTGAATTTTAAATAGAGGGTACGCGATGGTTAGCGCAAATTTTGTGTTATTCCAAGCATCATATATTATAATTAATTAAGACATTACGCTTTTAATAGTCTAAAATTTAAAAACGACTATTGCAACTCGGAACTTAATGGTAGAACACCGATCACCCTTTAGCTATGCAATCAGAGTTTATGTACGAGATAAATACGATATGTTTAAACTAATTACCTATATTAGTCTACCTATTATAATTTTTATAATGACCTTTTTAATACAAATTGAAAATTAGCTACAAGTAGCTTAACATAATTTCGTTTTTGTACGAGATATTATTTTCAAATTCTCGCGGTTAATCTGTATGTTTTCTTTTACGAATCGCAATTGAATGAGATAAACGCCACTTTATTATCTACTTTTACGTTTGAGCGGTGACTCGTTTCGGCGTTCCCCGTTCAGCGCTCACGTGTTCTTTTTTTATACAACATAATACGTATGCGGTCATTATCGATAATGGCCGTCCATTATCAATTAGACCAAGCTTTTTGACCAGTATCCGAAATAATAATGATGTATGGATGTTCTCGATTTGGGCCGACCAATATTAATAATGGCTACTTTGCTGTGGTCAAAAGGCGATATCAATTTGTTTAAATAACATTTTTATTTTTTATTAAAATTTAATTATGTTGGTTTACATTGGCCCCGTGTATGGGGCAAAGTGACATTTTTTTGAGCATGTTTTTCTTATTGCGGTGCATTTCAAAATATAAGGAGTAAGGACTCCATTATTTTCTTATACGTAGTAGACAATATGGCGTTAAATAAACCTAACTTATTATGGCCCTCTGATGAGAAATGTTGCTGCATTGCTGTTTTGAGCGTTAACTTACCGTATTACTGGTAATTATACTGCTACGCACGCTGTGTACTAAAGTCGAGTGGCTTAATTTAAATTCGGGCGGGTGGAGGGGGATTTCAAAGGACTCTGGCGTTTATTGTGGATTGACGTTTATACAGAGTATAGAATATACCCCTAAAATTTCATGTTTGTATCACAAAGTGCAAGGTTTATGCACTCGGAATATTAGAACATAGAATCCTAAACTAACACTGCATTAATTTTAATGTAGACGAAATATCAACTTTGCGACAAAGTTTTGAAATTTCATATTTGACCTTCTATTGACGTTAGAAGTAATTCTTTCCTTTAACATTTTTCTTTTTTACTCAAAAAATTGGTACTTTACAATTGAACAATTGAATGTTTCATTATTTTTAAACAACCCTGTATGTTATATCGACATTCTGACTTTTCAAACCAAGAAAATTCTTTATAAAGAATGACTTTTTCTCTAAAAACGAGCAATAAAAAACTTTACAAGTATAGTTAGGTCCATCCGTGAACACACTGTATATAGATACCCCACATAAAAGTATTTATTATAAAATCACTTAAAAATGAATATAGTGAAACGCAAAGTTCTTTAAAAACGTCCAATAATAAATTAAGTTGGTTTTCGTATAGACACTTACCTATCTTTTCGTGTTATGGAAACAAGTACTGCACGGTTTGTTTTTATGTAGATTTATATTTTCGTTTTATCAGAGGCGTGACTAAAATGCTGTAGGTGGACCTGAAAAACATGTTTTTCTTCAATAAGGTCATCGTATAGACAAATTACTATCTGATTCTTCCCACTATACAATACAGGGTGTAAATGAATACCGATTACAAATTTCTAGGGTACGTAGAGGTTCAAAATAAATCAACTTAATAAGAAACTCGTGTCCGGAAACTGCAGGTGTTCCGATCGCAGCGCAAGTAATCTAAATAGCACCTAACGTTTATGAAAAAATATTCTACATTTTACTTCGCGGATACAATGTTTGCATTGAAGCTGGTGGTCATCGTTATGAACAGTTATTAACCGTCCTCCTTTTACATTTTTTAATGTACCGATATTAATGCGAAAGTGAACACATGAAAGTGAATTTAAAAGGTACACACTTTAAACTTAATTTGTTGCTCACAATTAGCAACAAAGTGACAGCTTGTAGTTGATTTTTCAATCATATGTTAACACCAACTCTCGGTTAATTGTCACAGAAATATTATGCAGCTATATACCATTAATCTTCAGTTCAGTTGGTTTTTGTAATCCTATTCGTTTTAAAGTAAAATGAATTTTGGTGACCCTATTGCAGGACTTAAGTCCTGGGAAGGATAAGTATTGACTTAAGGATAAGTCAATAATGTTATTATGAAAATTATACCTATTATTGAACATAAGAATAATTTTAGTGTGCAGCTCGTTAATATGAGTTCCTCGAAATTTCAGAAACATTTAGTCTACAGAACAAAGAAATAAAAATAATATAGTACCTAGTGGATACTACTCAAACTGAAAAAAAATAGGTATCTACTTTTTGAACACAATTGCAAAAACCCTGTACCTATTTTATATTAAAAATATTATATACTATATAATATACCTATTATTATATACCATATTAAAAACTTGTGATACCTAATTGTAAACTAAAAAAAGTAGGTAAATATAAATCTAAGAATTTCCATGGAAATAAATACATTTTCTTGTCATTTTAATGCAAATACTACTTAATATTTAAATTTGGGAGCCGTGCGGCTCAGAGTCAGCCGCACAGATTTTAACCTTCTGGTACACTCAGGGCTGCGGGTTCGAATCCCGCTGCAACCATGGACGTTTGTGAACATAATACTAACCATAATTTACCAACAAGATTTAGAATCAATCGCCAAACTAGACTGGCTAATTGGTAAGTCAAAACCATAAACAAAAAATATATATAGGTAGTGTCTTAAAGTGTAAAAAGTGCCTTAAACAAAAGAACTAAAAGACGTTTTCACTATGAGATTATCAATAGTAAATAAGTCATCATATAAAAGGAATGAAAAATGTTTTTCATAAGTTAAAAACACACACAACACTTCCTTATAATTAAGTTAATCAATCATAGAAATGAGGTAATTACTTATATTAGAACTCGTTAACTAACTTACAAGTGAGGATACGCGTTGCGATATTAATGTTTTTACTAATATTATTCTGCTAATTATACATTTTTTAAATCCTTGTAATAAAATTTAAACGAAATAAATCGACTATGTCGATTTTAGAAATGACGTCCTTTATAAAGCAATTTCCTGTAATGCGGAATTAGACTATACGAGGCAAATTAGAATTTCATTACTTTGCTGAATTTTAATAAGAACTTGTTAGGTATGTAACCAAAACTGTTCGTATATCTCCGTGTTTACAAAAAAAAATATGTAGGTAGGTAGGTAAGCATTTAGTAAGTAATTTAAATTACAATAAAACGTTTTCCAGGCTTGGTTTTATGACTACTTGTGTAGTTAACGTCCGTATTCACCACGTTGAAGTTAACAACTAAATAACCGACTGTTAAGCAAATTTAACCGTTATAGCCCAGTCGAATTAGACAAAAAAAATTGCAGATCCCCGGAAAAATTCTCACCCGTCCGGATTTTTGTATCCAGCTAGATATTGACATTTTAAACAATGTCTCAAAAGGCCCCATCGATGCGATGTGTGCAACAATTTTTACAAAATATTAAAGGAGACGACAAATAATTTTTGCAAATATCTCGCGAAATATTGCTTTTTCTACGAAAATGGTTCAGATGTAATTTGTAGCTTATAAAATTTCCTACGGAATAGATTAAACAACACTTGGCAAATGTGAACCATTCGTTTGTTCTCTACGTCACTGAAATCACCGCACACGACAGTCACGAGAGCATCCACGTTTCGTTCGTATTTACATTTTTTTACTCACTAGCTTACAACATACAGTTATGTCACAAGTCGTTTTCGGGCGCTCAAAAATAGTTTGAATTTCAAAGCCGAATAGACCCAAATTTTATAACGCTATAATTTAAAATATGTATATTTCTCAAAAAAATCAAACAATTTGTTTATCATTTTCTCCAGAAATATATAGGACATTAGTTTATTAGACATTTTTATTCCACTTTTCAACGCCATATCCGAATTCGAAGTCAAAATTTTAAATTTCATAAAAAACCCACGGACACATTGATTTCGGAAATATGTTATTATCTAGGACTTTCTCTGTCATTTTCTCCATATTTCTAGTATAGGTACCTTTACTTATCCAAATCTGAAGCCAACATTTCAATTTAAAAAAAACTGCACAGGCAACGTATTAGGCGTTATCGATAATTGCGCCGGTACAAGCATAGATAGCGAACGAACTTGTCGCCTTCGAAATTACAAACTTTCCAGTATTTATCACGATTGAAAATTGTATCATGTTACTTAAACAATTTTTGTAATCGTTTAATATAGTTTTTAAACATGGTAAATAATCAAAAGGTTGTATTTTCAAAGATAATAAGTTGGTTCGGTATTGATTTCCGTAACGAACTTTTTAAGTTCGTTACCTCGTTCGTTAGGTTGAAAATAAATATATCTATGCAACAATGTAGCACCGTAAGCCGGAATAAGAAACGTATGTGAAGATGTCTCGTGTGCAGCAAGAGGGGCTAAGGTCGCGACCCCCTATATGTGGCACATCACTTCTAATTCCAAGCCACACCTTTGGTAACATCGACGACACAAGAGATATTTGATATCCACCTTTATTGCGCGAGTCAATTATTAAGTATATGTTAGAAGAAAACATTTCACAATTACCTATATATTACGAATATTTGTGACACTAAATTAAAATTTAAGTAACACTTATGATCCCTGTTGTTAAACATTTTTAAGAAAAGAATATATTACTTATAGTCGACGTCCTGGCAAAACCGAACCTTCGACTGGAGAACAGGCAAGCAGACGATTATTGAACAATAGGTGTTTGCAGATTATTATTTAACTTTGTCGCACTTCAGCAGTTTACTAATAACATTTTTAAGTATTGTGAGCACAACAAACACGATGGGTCGTATTTTAAACCCGAGTCATTTAAATATAAGACACAATTAATTATAAAAACATCAACGTCAGGAAAACGTGTTTATTACAAATGTAAGTCCGTAAAGTCCGTCTCTGAAATTTACAGACAGAGAAAGTTGTACCAACGCTTAATGGAGTTTCTTTAATAATTACCTACTAACTACCTGTCGCTCTTTAATCATTATGTTGGGCTTTGCCAGGACGTCGACTATACCTACCACGCACGTATATGTCACAAGTTTGAATATTACAGCGCTTAGTCTTTCATTGAATATCTCATTAAACCAAGATCAAACAATGATAAGAGCAGAACCGGTACTTGTTTATATGAATTATAATAATTTTATATTACGTATCTACCTTAAATTGTATAATGTATAATATAAATTACACAATCTTCATCTACGATATAATTAGAAGAGCTTTTAGAATAATTGTTTGCCCAACGATGACGATATTTAGTAGGTATTTATTGCAGTAAAAAAAAATTTACTCCTTGAATATAATTATTTGTATTACAACGAGATATTACAGTTGAAGGGGTTAGAGCCGAAACCTCCTAAGTGCACGTTTAGTTTAAAATGACTTAAGTATCTTATTGGATAATTGAAAATTAGCTTTGTTTAGTAGTAAAACAACCTTCGTGATTATTCCGATCTTTGTGCCATTTATGATCGAGAGATAAAACCAACAGTTAATATTATTTTAATTCTAAAACCACCCAAGTGCACTTACAAGGGAACACAGACAACTCAAAATTCAGCAACTCGACAGCGTTGTACAGTTCCTCGAGATAAGAACGTTGCATATTTTTTTAACGGTCCAATCGCCGGTGTTCAGGGTATAGCTCCCTTTAAACGAAAGACTATTTACTACGCTATTCTTTTCGATATCTCACAAACTATCAAAATTATTTAAAAAAATTTAGTACACGATTATTTTATATCGCAAAAAAAGTTTTTCGAAAAATGTCATACTCTAGTGCTCGAACGCTCTATTTTTTCCAAATAAAGAGAAAACAAAAATTTTCGATTTCTGTTCCTTTCGTATTAATTTTTAATAAACCTGAGAAATAAATTACATTATCAAATCAAAGTTGAAATCACAAAATAAATTACAAACTAAAAAAAAAAACTTTAAAGGCTTATATCTCGACATTAACTTTTTGTTACTTAGATGATTTCAGCTGTAAGCCTTTCAGTTTATTTATTTTTATCTAATATTAAAAAGAATCTATAAATAATTTATCTATATTTCTTTATCATTTTCTATAAAAATAATATAATTATCGCTAGATTTGGCAATGTTCATCACCGTTTACGAATTGATGCGAAATCACTTTCATTGCTAGAAAATATAGTTAATCATCACTCAGCCCATTAAGGCGCAGTTATACGTCGCGTGGTTCGACGAACCAGGAACTTAGTACGTCTATGGCTTGTCTATATACGTACCAATGGTGTCAATACGATACGTGTTTCGGTGAGATGTTTGACGCATTTGCTTCGTCGAAACAATATTGAACATTTATTATTTATCTCATCATCGTAGTATTAAATCAACGATATCTATATGTCGTAGGCATAAAGGAAAAGGGAAATGATTATTTGACTAAGCATATGCTAAGTGTCATGACAAATAACAAAATAATTTAAAACGAATACGATTTTGCCATTTGCCTGACTCAATTTTTTTGAAAATAACTATAAAAATAAAGTGGTTAGAGTTTTTATTGTTTTTCCTAGTCTCCATTCCCTAAAACTTATTGTGAAGTTGGCGCGCCATTTTGTTATCACCCTGTATAAATATAAAATTTAAATAATGATAAAAATGCAGATATACACAAATTCACGATAATTTGCCAGTAAAGCAATTGTTTGTTTAAATTGTTTTAAGTAGATAACTACTATAGGATCACCTACCAAATAATCATTTATCAATAATAAAAATAGAAATACATACTTATAATACAAACTTTAATTGTATAAACACATTTCATTCAATAAGAAATTAGTACCGAGACAATATCGACAATATAATTGTTCTAAATTTATTATCAGATAACAGTTTATTTGACATTTTATTCATATTACTATGAAATGAATTATTTATTTACCCATCTAATCTATTTGTTTAATTAAAACTGGTGTAGATCCTAATACAGGGTGTTTCTAAATTTTCGCAGACGGAAACTGGGATGATATTGTACAATAAAAACTAAATAAAAAGTTCTTTTACGATTTTTCGATCAGCCCAAAACTTTTTTATAGTTTATTCACCCAACCTATGCAGTAGATATAAACAAATGCATACGGAGAACGCATTATCAGGATGTCGCCTTATGATAACAACATGTTAGACAGAATCGGATCTACTCATGCAACAAGTATGTGTGCTACAAAATTGTGTACTATGTACATAGCGGATATAATATGTACACATCGATTGTTTATGTCTAATGTACGACGAAAATGAATATGGTAAATAATCAAAGGTTGTATTTTCAAAGATAATAAGTTGGTTCGGTATTGATTTCCGTAACGAACTTTTAAGTTCGTTACCTCGTTCGTTAGATTGAAAATAAATATATCTATGCAACAATGTAGCACCGTAAGCCGGAATAAGAAACGTATGTGAAGATGTCTCGTGTGCAGCAAGAGGGGCTAAGGTCGCGACCCCCTATATGTGGCACATCACTTCTAATTCCAAGCCACACCTTTGGTAACATCGACGACACAAGAGATATTTGATATCCACCTTTATTGCGCGAGTCAATTATTAAGTATATGTTAGAAGAAAACATTTCACAATTACCTATATATTACGAATATTTGTGACACTAAATTAAAATTTAAGTAACACTTATGATCCCTGTTGTTAAACATTTTCAAGAAAAGAATACATTACTTATAGTCGACGTCCTGGCAAAACCGAACATTCGATTGGAGAACAGGCAAGCAGACGATTATTGAACAATAGGTGTTTGCAGATTATTATTTAACTTTGTCGCACTTCAGCAGTTTACTAATAACATTTTTAAGTATTGTGAGCACAACAAAAACGATGGGTCGTATTTTAAACCCGAGTCATTTAAATATGAGACACAATTAATTATAAAAACATCAACGTCGGGAAAACGTGTTTATTACAAATGTAAGTCCGTAAAGTCCGTCTCTGAAATTTACAGACAGAGAAAGTTGTACCAACGCTTAATGGAGTTTCTTTAATAATTACCTACTAACTACCTGTCGCTCTTTAATCCTTATGTTGGGCTTTGCCAGGACGTCGACTATACCTACCACGTACGTATATGTCACAAGTTTGAATATTACAGCGCTTAGTCTTTCATTGAATATCTCATTAAACCAAGATCAAACAATGATAAGAGCAGAACCGGTACTTGTTTATATGAATTATAATAATTTTATATTACGTATCTACCTTAAATTGTATAATGTATAATATAAATTACACAATCTTCATCTACGGTATAATTAGAAGGAGCTTTTAGAATAATTGTTTGCCCAACGATGACGATATTTAGTAGGTATTTATTGCAGTAAAAAAAATTTACTCCTTGAATATAATTATTTGTATTACAACGAGATATTACAGTTGAAGGGGTTAGAGCCGAAACCTCCTAAGTGCACGTTTAGTTTAAAATGACTTAAGTATCTTATTGGATAATTGAAAATTAGCTTTGTTTAGTAGTAAAACAACCTTCGTGATTATTTCCGATCTTTGTGCCATTTATGATCGAGAGATAAAACCAATAGTTAATATTATTTTAATTCTAAAACCACCCAAGTGCACTTACAAGGGAACACAGACAACTCAAAATTCAGCAACTCGACAGCGTTGTACAGTTTCTCGAGATAAGAACGTTGCATATTTTTTTAACGGTCCAATCGCCGGTGTTCAGGGTATAGCTCCCTTTAAACGAAAGGCTATTTACTACGCTATTCTTTTCGATATCTCACAAACTATCAAAGTTATTTAAAAAAATTTAGTACACGATTATTTTATATCGCAAAAAAAGTTTTTCGAAAAATGTCATACTCTAGTGCTCGAACGCTCTATTTTTTCCAAATAAAGAGAAAACAAAAATTTTCGATTTCTGTTCCTTTCGTATTTAATTTTAATAAACCTGAGAAATAAATTACATTATCAAATCAAAGTTGAAATCACAAAATAAATTACAAACTAAAAAAAAAAACTTTAAAGGCTTATATCTCGACATTAACTTTTTGTTACTTAGATGATTTCAGCTGTAAGCCTTTCAGTTTATTTATTTTTATCTAATATTAAAAAGAATCTATAAATAATGTATCTATATTTCTTTATCATTTTCTATAAAAACAATATAATTGTCGCTAGATTTGGCAATGTTCATCACCGTTTACGAATTGATGCGAAATCACTTTCATTGCTAGAAAATATAGTTAATCATCACTCAGCCCATTAAGGCGCAGTTATACGTCGCGTGGTTCGACGAACCAGGAACTTAGTACGTCTATAGCTTGTCTATATACGTACCAATGGTGTCAATACGATACGTGTTTCTGTGAGATGTTTGACGCATTTGCTTCATCGAAACAATATTGAACATTTATTATTTATCTCTTCATCGTAGTATTAAATCAACGATATCTATAGTCGTAGGCATAAAGGAAAAGGGAAATGATTATTTGACTAAGCATATGCTAAGTGTCATGACAAATAACAAAATAATTTAAAACGAATACGATTTTGCCATTTGCCTGACTCAATTTTTTTGAAAATAACTATAAAAATAAAGTGGTTAGAGTTTTTATTGTTTTTCCTAGTCTCCATTCCCTAAAACTTATTGTGAAGTTGGCGCGCCATTTTGTTATCACCCTGTATAAATATAAAATTTAAATAATGATAAAATGCAGATATACACAAATTCACGATAATTTGCCAGTAAAGCAATTGTTTGTTTAAATTGTTTTAAGTAGATAACTACTATAGGATCACCTACCAAATAATCATTTATCAATAATAAAAATAGAAATACATACTTATAATACAAACTTTAATTGTATAAACACATTTCATTCAATAAGAAATTAGCACCGAGACAATATCGACAATATAATTGTTCTAAATTTATTATCAGATAACAGTTTATTTGACATTTTATTCATATTACTATGAAATGAATTATTTATTTACCCATCTAATCTATTTGTTTAATTAAAACTGGTGTAGATCCTAATACAGGGTGTTTCTAAATTTTCGCAGACGGAAACTGGGATGATATTGTACAATAAAAACTGAATAAAAAGTTCTTTTACGATTTTTCGATCAGCCCAATACTTTTTTATAGTTTATTCACCCAACCTATGCAGTAGATATAAACAAATGCATACGGAGAACGCATTATCAGGATGTCGCCTTATGATAACAACATGTTAGACAGAATCGGATCTACTCATGCAACAAGTATGTGTGCTACAAAATTGTGTACTATGTACATAGCGGATATAATATGTACACATCGATTGTTTATGTCTAATGTACGACGAAAATGAATATGGTATAGTTATAACGACTTTAAAAAGGGTTAAAACTGACGAAAACAGTCTTTATTTTCAATTTTAATTGTATAAAACAAATAATTAAAATCGATCAATAACAAATGTTTAAAAACAAAAGAAAATACAAGTTAAATTTATGAAAAATTATTACAATATTTGCTCTCTACACCATAAAGGTAGAAGAGGAAGAATAATAATAATAATAATAAAATATTACTAAATACATATTATTTAAACATTAGAATAAATGAAATGGCGGTCATATTGGATTTGAGATTTCGCCGAAAACAGTTACTAATGTAAAATATCAATGATTAGTTACTTGTTCTGATCCCCCCTCCCTTCAAATACATAAAACCTTCTGTCGATGTTTGTACATACAGCTCGCCCAAGTAAACATGATCTCTGAAGAGACGTGGCAGGTGTCGCGGTTAATCTTTGGGTATAATCCATGTAAACATTTATTAAACAAGAATGATATTTAATTATTATACGTACTGTTTTATTCGAATTAGGTAACAGAGTTTTGACAAAGACTGATTTCTAAAAATGAATAAACGCAAAAAAATAATGACTACTTCATTAAATGCAGAAAAATCAGAACTAATGCTGAAACTCGACAAATGTAAACAATAAAGACAGCTGACATATGGGTTATGGAGTATACTTTTTACTGGTTGTTAACTGTGGTTGAATGAATGTTTCATCGCTAAAAATTTTAAAAATTAGTTGGCGTATTTTCCAGGGATCGTGTTTACTTCTATGTAGTTGTATGTATATTTAAAATTCATGTCTATGTAAAAACCGGTTTCACAAGTATCATATATGCTCCATTCGATATTAAAAAAAAATACAAATAAAATTCTAAAGAAAATCAGTTTTATTAACTATAATAAGTGCTAGGGAATCGAACCCGTGACTGCACAGTGATTGCGCACTCTACAATAGATAGTTAGGTATATACCTTAGGAACTATGTCAATTTTCAAAAATTAATTAGTCATCCCCCGAGATACGTAACACGCAGTACACGCATGTACATTCACAGTTACGTAAAATGAAAATTTAAAAAATGGAAAAATTTGGAGTAGAGTAACATATAATTTTACAAAGAATTATAGAAGTTAAAGAAAAATCTTCTACTGACAAACAAATAGATATGTATGAATTTCAGTTTATTTTTATTTTGTTTCTTTTATATACGTATTTATGTAGTTTATATGTCTTGTTCTTTTATAAAAAATAAATAAATATTATATCTGGTACCGTACATACTCATACATATGTGTGTATAATAATAATTACGTAGGTACACTTAAGCAATTTTCAAATTCGACTTGCGTAAAATTCGAGTTACGTAAAAGTCTACGGCGTCTACGTAATTGCGTATCTCAGGGGATGACTGTACTCGAAAATATTTGAGAAGTGGATTTTAAAATTTTAATCAGTAACATTTCTTACTGTGATCTACCTATAAGTATGCGAAATTTTATTCAAATCGGCGAGGGACAAGCGAGATCTGAGTCTCTTCTTGTTCGCCTGATTTCGGTCCGTAGCTTTACGTTACGACGTTACTTATTTACAATAGTTTAAATACATTTTATTATTAACATTATCTAATTTAGATAGGCAAGTAATTAATGTACACATATTTAATCGGATTGCGTAATCAACAATGTGAACTATAGTGATATTTTTTATTAACAATTAACAAACAATTCTTATATTGCATTAATGAGATTTAAATTACAAATACTATTTAAAATTAATTTGGTTACTTCTTTCAATTTTTTCAACCGCATAATTAGCGCACATTATCCAGATAAGAAAATTTACCGTGAAATTAATGTTGGCGTATTAAAACTTTCTTACATATAAACGTCGCAATTAATCTAATAGTAATTTATAATTTTAACAGTACAAAATTAAATTCCCAACTCGCTATATGGTAATTAAAGTTAATAATAATTGTTTTCGGTGCGATACTTTAACGAATAAATCCTTCTGGTTATAAGCTTTAAAATTTTTTGTGGAATTAGTGCAGTCGATCTAGTTAACCTTGACGTCGGGAACCAATAAATTTAAATTCGTTTTTCTAATCTTTATACATACCTGCCTATAAACCAAAAATGTCCGAAATAAAATTCTTAATGTCAAGATTCTGAAAAAAAACGTTGTCGGACAAGCTATTATTTTGATTTAAAAACTCATTAGAACGCTTTAATTTTTTATAATTATACGTAATTTTTAGTGAAAGTAGAATATTTATTCATACATATATTACAATTACAATGCTTCACTTTTCGTGGTTTGGTATCTTCCAAAAATTAAACCGGTTACCTACACAGTATTAAAGGTTCTTAAACAGTAGATTTGCTCGTATTTAGGTTAAACAGTCAAAATAAAACGTTTTAAATTAACGATCCTCGAAAATTTCATCCAGATTATCCTTATACACTTCGTTTGTCGTAAACCTTTTAAAAGATATTATATGTATAATAGTGTTATGTTTAATTAAATTATGAAAATGTTGGTAACAACCACATTCCTAACCCGAGTAATATCTCGTCTAGGTTACCGACATAATGGTGCCCAATATATTAAAAATATTTTGAAATTTTAATGGTCGTCGAGATGTAGATATTAAAACCCGTCTAATACTATAACGATATTTTACAAAACTAAAGCTTGGAAAAACAATTCTAACCCGAACCATTATAAGCTGCTCCTATTAAGAATTTTTTCCATAATTTAAAGATTTTATTCCCGAAAAGATAACCATATCTACGGTTTTAAGATGATATTCGGTTCCAGTTAAATTTGAAAACCGCACATTCACCTAACTTCCTGTATGATATCAAAGATAGGTACCGTTAAATATTTATTGTTAATCAGATCTCATTGTTAATTATTTATAAGATAAGATATCGTCTTGTTTAAAAATAATTTTTAACTCTAATACCTAATCAAACTTTTAAATTAATATCTAATCGTCCAAATTTTGAGAATTTTACAATCGATGAATTTGATAACGTTTCGTCACAACGGTAACTTGCAATATGTATTTCATATTAAAAGAAAATGAAACAGGTGTTTAATTTTTAGATTATTAGCATAATTACGATTAAGTTATGAATATCTATGATAAATATTAGGTGTTTATTATGTTAATGAGAACTTCTAGGACAAATCAGTCTGGATTACCTGAAAGTTAATTTAAAATTAATTCAAAAGTTACAAAGTTTGAAATGTGACATTAATTTCCCTTAATTTCCCGCAAGTCTGCCTAATTAGATACAAAAGCTTTAAAGATTCCATAATTTAAAAAGTTTATGTTCTAAAATATACTGTTTTACTCATATTAGAAAATCAAGACAAAACTAATTAGTATATAAACGGTACACACGTCAAATTCTGAATTCTACATCTCATCTTTTGAACAAATAAACAAAAGACAAACAATAACGCTAGAAAATTTTATTAAAACGTAAAATTAATCAGGACTGTAAATATTCTTTATTAAAATATTTAAATAAAAAGTAGATAAATTTTGATAGTTATTTACAGTTTCATTTTATTATTAAATAAAAGAATGGTTGCTTTTACGATTAGATCTCATTCTGATCGAACCCCTATTAATAGCAGACGTCTGATATTGTTATAAAACGCTGGGCAGAAGAAACACGACACAGCGTTTCTTTGCCGCTCGATTTCGAAGTGGTTTGAAAGCATACGTACTTAGCGCTCGTTGATCGCTGGCAAGTCAACTAGGCCGAGTTGACACCTCCCCGATCCTGTTTCTACTCTGAACGAGCTTTGCCAGAACTTAAGCTATTTTCAGAATTTTTTTATGGAAACCATTCTCCCAAAAAACGTTTCCACGGCAGTTTTCCGAGAGTAGCTTAACTGACGTTTATCCGATAACACAGGCCTGCAATGAAATACCTGTTCGAGATTTTAGTATTGACTCTAATAGACTTTTAGATATCCATTACGCGAACAATTAAAAAAAAATTAATCGCGTCACGTTTTCCGGATATATATATTTTTTTATTTTTCCAAGAAAATCCCAAGAAATGCATTCGATAATCCTTCTTGCCCTTTTAAAATCAATTTTGAACAATTAACAATCCATCAGCTGCATTTCTATGAATCAGTCAAACTAAAAGATATTTCATTTGCCTACTAATTTACGAATTCACAAGAGACAATCGCGCCACAGAAATTTCGAAGTTAAAAGAAAAGATTTCACATATGTCTTGTTCTTTATAAAAATAAATAAATATTATATCTGGTACCGTAAATACATCATACATATGTGTGTATAATAATAATTACGTAGGTACACTTAAGCAATTTTCAAATTCGACTTACGTAAAATTCGAGTTACGTAAAAGTCTACGATACGCATTAATTGCGTATCTCCGGGGATGACTGTACTCGAAAATATTTGAGAAGTGGATTTTAAAATTTTAATCAGTAACATTTCTTACTGTGATCTACCTATAAGTATGCGAAATTTTATTCAAATCGACGAGGGACAAATCTGAGTCTCTTCTTGTTCGCCTGATTTCGGTCCGTAGCTTTACGTTACGACGTTACTTATTTACAATAGTTTAAATACATTTTGTTATTAACATTATCTAATTTAGATAGGCAAGTAATTAATGTACACATATTTAATCGGATTGCGTAATCAACAATGTGAACTATAGTGATATTTTTTATTAACAATTAACAAACAATTCTTATATTGCATTAATGAGATTTAAATTACAAATACTATTTAAAATTAATTTGGTTACTTCTTTCAATTTTTTCAACCACATAATTAGCACACATTATCCAGATAAGAAAATTTACCGTGAAATTAATGTTGGCGTATTAAAACTTTCTTACATATAAACGTCGCAATTAATCTAATAGTAATTTATAATTTTAACAGTACAAAATTAAATTCCCAACTCGCTATATGGTAATTAAAGTTAATAATAATTGTTTTCGGTGCGATACTTTAACGAATAAATCCTTCTGGTTATAAGCTTTAAATTTTTTTGTGGAATTAGTGCAGTCGATCTAGTTAACCTTGACGTCGGGAACCAATAAATTTAAATTCGTTTTTCTAATCTTTATACATACCTGCCTATAAACCAAAAATGTCCGAATAAAATTCTTAATGTCAAGATTCTGAAAAAAAACGTTGTCGGACAAGCTATTATTTTGATTTAAAAACTCATTAGAACGCTTTAATTTTTTATAATTATACGTAATTTTTAGTGAAAGTGGAATATTTATTCATACATATATTCCAATTACAATGCTTCACTTTTCGTGGTTTGGTATCGTCCAAAAATTAAACCGGTTACCTACACAGTATTAAAGGTTCTTAAACAGTAGATTTGCTCGTATTTAGGTTAAACATTCAAAATAAAACGTTTTAAATTAACGATTCTCGAAAATTTCATCCAGATTATCCTTATACACTTCGTTTGTCGTAAACCTTTTAAAAGATATTATTTGTATAATAGTGTTATGTTTAATTAAATTATGAAAATGTTGGTAACAACCACATTCCTAACCCGAGTAATATCTCGTCTAGGTTACCGACATAATGGTGCCCAATATATTAAAAATATTTTGAAATTTTAATGGTCGTCGAGATGTAGATATTAAAACCCGTCTAATACTATAACGATATTTTACAAAACTAAAGCTTGGAAAAACAATTCTAACCCGAACCATTATAAGCTGCTCCTATTAAGAATTTTTTCCATAATTTAAAGATTTTATTCCCGAAAAAGATAACCATATCTACGGTTTTAAGATGATGTTCGGTTCCAGTTAAATTTGAAAACCGCACATTCACCTAACTTCCTGTATGATATCAAAGATAGGTACCGTTAAATATTTATTGTTAATCAGATCTCATTGTTAATTATTTATAAGATAAGATATCGTCTTATTTAAAAATAATTTTTAACTCTAATACCAATCAAACTTTTAAATTAATATCTAATCGTCCAAATTTTGAGAATTTTACAATCGATGAATTTGATAACGTTTCGTCACAACGGTAACTTGCAATATGTATTTCATATTAAAAGAAAATGAAACAGGTGTTTAATTTTTAGATTATTAGCATAATTACGATTAAGTTATGAATATCTATGATAAATATTAGGTGTTTATTATGTTAATGAGAACTTCTAGGACAAATCAGTCTGGATTACCTGAAAGTTAATTTAAAATTAATTCAAAAGTTACAAAGTTTGAAATGTGACATTAATTTCCCTTAATTTCCCGCAAGTCTGTCTAATTAGATACAAAAGCTTTAAAGATTCCATAATTTAAAAAGTTTATGTTCTAAAATATACTGTTTTACTCATATTAGAAAATCAAGACAAAACTAATTAGTATATAAACGGTACACACGTCAAATTCTGAATTCTACATCTCATCTTTTGAACAAATAAACAAAAGACAAACAATAACGCTAGAAAATTTTATTAAAACGTAAAATTAATCAGGACTGTAAATATTCTTTATTAAAATATTTAAATAAAAAGTAGATAAATTTTGATAGTTATTTACAGTTTCATTTTATTATTAAATAAAAGAATGGTTACTTTTACGATTAGATCTCATTCTGATCGAACCCCTATTAATAGCAGACGTCTGATATTGTTATAAAACGCTGGTCAAAAGAAACACGACACAGCGATTCTTTGCCGCTCGATTCCGAAGTGGTTTGAAAGCATACGTACTTAGCGTTCATTGATCGCTGGCAAGTCAACTAGGCCGAGTTGACACCTCCCCGATCCTGTTTCTACTCTGAACGAGCTTTGCCAGAACTTAAGCTATTTTCAGAATTTTTTTATGGAAACCATTGTCCCAAAAAACGTTTCCACGGCAGTTTTTCCGAGAGTAGCTTAACTGACGTTTATCCGATAACACAGGCCTGCAATGAAATACCTGTTCGAGATTTTAGTATTGACTCTAATAGACTTTTAGATATCCATTACGCGAACAATTAAAAAAAAATTAATCGCGTCACGTTTTCCGGATATATATATTTTTTTATTTTTCCAAGAAAATCCCAAGAAATGCATTCGATAATCCTTCTTGCCCTTTTAAAATCAATTTTGAACAATTAACAATCCATCAGCTGCATTTCTATGAATCAGTCAAACTAAAAGATATTTCATTTGCCTACTAATTTACGAATTCACAAGAGACAATCGCGCCACAGAAATTTCGAAGTTAAAAGAAAAAGATTTCACAAATTTATAACTCATTCTTTGTCATTATAAATATGTAATAATTGTTCAGAAATGTTTTTTGTAATATACAGGGTGTCTCTGAAAGGTCTGTATAATGTTTGACCGCAGATTAAATTTAAAATTTAAGTGTAACTTAACTGCCTAATTTTTCTTGTATACCATTGTGTTTTCATGGTTAATTTAAATTCAAGTTACACTTAAATTTTAAGCTTAAGCGGTACAATTGGGCGTAACGGTTCAAATGGCCAGTATTGCTGCAGTTAAGGCTAACAAATACACAATTTAACACACAGGGTGTTTATTTTTAGGGGTCATATACTCAGTTTTTTATCAACAACGTACGCCATTGTCTTTTTGGGAATTTTTCTCGAAAGACAGGTTAATTTAGAAACTTTTATTACTCTTAGAAAAATTTAATATTTTGCATAATGTCTTCATAAATGGGCAATTTTCGTCATGATATATTTGTAGTGACATAATAAAAAAATGGGCTAAAAATGACTGCAAAATTGACGGTTTTTGATTAGCTGTTAGACGTGATGTTAGTGTGACGCACTAAAAAAGGCTTAATTGCAATGAAATGTGACACGTTGCCATACGTCCAATCGCTATCACCACAAAAAGCAAAGTGCGAAAATCATGGAAAAACAACGATACAACCACTGCTTGAGGTGTAATTACGAAACATAGTTACAGTACATTCAATTCTCTGTACGGAAGTTGTGTTAGTGGTCTCGCAAAATAACAAATGCGTGTACTTACGTTGACCTGTCATGATATCTCGTTCAAGGATAACAGCTAACCTCCATACAACTCCGTTTTTCACTAAAACCAGTGATTGCATCGTAGAATAAATACGTTATTTGACACGAACGTGCCCCAAATTACCCATATACGCGGTTTCTAGGAGGTATTTGCTTACAGTTAAGCTACATCATAAAATGTGCGCTCCTGTAAAATTTGCTTTTTGTCGTTTAAAACGTTTTGCCAAAATGTATTATTTTGATTTAAAAACTCATTAGAACGCTTTAATTTTTATAATTATACGTAATTTTTAGTGAAAGTAGAATATTTATTCATACATATATTCCAATTACAATGCTTCACTTTTCGTGGTTTGGTATCGTCCAAAAATTAAACCGGTTACCTACACAGTATTAAAGGTTCTTAAACAGTAGATTTGCTCGTATTTAGGTTAAACATTCAAAATAAAACGTTTTAAATTAACGATTCCTCGAAAATTTCATCCAGATTATCCTTATACACTTCGTTTGTCGTAAACCTTTTAAAAGATATTATATGTATAATAGTGTTATGTTTAATTAAATTATGAAAATGTTGGTAACAACCACATTCCTAACCCGAGTAATATCTCGTCTAGGTTACCGACATAATGGTGCCCAATATATTAAAAATATTTTGAAATTTTAATGGTCGTCGAGATGTAGATATTAAAACCCGTCTAATACTATAACGATATTTTACGAAACTAAAGCTTGGAAAAACAATTCTAACCCGAACCATTATAAGCTGCTCCTATTAAGAATTTTTTCCATAATTTAAAGATTTTATTCCCGAAAAGATAACCATATCTACGGTTTTAAGATGATGTTCGGTTCCAGTTAAATTTGAAAACCGCACATTCACCTAACTTCCTGTATGATATCAAAGATAGGTACCGTTAAATATTTATTGTTAATCAGATCTCATTGTTAATTATTTATAAGATAAGATATCGTCTTGTTTAAAAATAATTTTTAACTCTAATACCTATCAAACTTTTAAATTAATATCTAATCGTCCAAATTTTGAGAATTTTACAATCGATGAATTTGATAACGTTTCGTCACAACGGTAACTTGCAATATGTATTTGATATTAAAAGAAAATGAAACAGGTGTTTAATTTTTAGATTATTAGCATAATTACGATTAAGTTATGAATATCTATGATAAATATTAGGTGTTTATTATGTTAATGAGAACTTCTAGGACAAATCAGTCTGGATTACCTGAAAGTTAATTTAAAATTAATTCAAAAGTTACAAAGTTTGAAATGTGACATTAATTTCCCTTAATTTCCCGCAAGTCTGTCTAATTAGATACAAAAGCTTTAAAGATTCCATAATTTAAAAAGTTTATGTTCTAAAATATACTGTTTTACTCATATTAGAAAATCAAGACAAAACTAATTAGTATATAAACGGTACACACGTCAAATTCTGAATTCTACATCTCATCTTTTGAACAAATAAACAAAAGACAAACAATAACGCTAGAAAATTTTATTAAAACGTAAAATTAATCAGGACTGTAAATATTCTTTATTAAAATATTTAAATAAAAAGTAGATAAATTTTGATAGTTATTTACAGTTTCATTTTATTATTAAATAAAAGAATGGTTACTTTTACGATTAGATCTCATTCTGATCGAACCCCTATTAATAGCAGACGTCTGATATTGTTATAAAACGCTGGTCAAAAGAAACACGACACAGCGATTCTTTGCCGCTCGATTCCGAAGTGGTTTGAAAGCATACGTACTTAGCGTTCATTGATCGCTGGCAAGTCAACTAGGCCGAGTTGACACCTCCCCGATCCTGTTTCTACTCTGAACGAGCTTTGCCAGAACTTAAGCTATTTTCAGAATTTTTTTATGGAAACCATTGTCCCAAAAAACGTTTCCACGGCAGTTTTTCCGAGAGTAGCTTAACTGACGTTTATCCGATAACACAGGCCTGCAATGAAATACCTGTTCGAGATTTTAGTATTGACTCTAATAGACTTTTAGATATCCATTACGCGAACAATTAAAAAAAAATTAATCGCGTCACGTTTTCCGGATATATATATTTTTTTATTTTTCCAAGAAAATCCCAAGAAATGCATTCGATAATCCTTCTTGCCCTTTTAAAATCAATTTTGAACAATTAACAATCCATCAGCTGCATTTCTATGAATCAGTCAAACTAAAAGATATTTCATTTGCCTACTAATTTACGAATTCACAAGAGACAATCGCGCCACAGAAATTTCGAAGTTAAAAGAAAAAGATTTCACAAATTTATAACTCATTCTTTGTCATTATAAATATGTAATAATTGTTCAGAAATGTTTTTTGTAATATACAGGGTGTCTCTGAAAGGTCTGTATAATGTTTGACCGCAGATTAAATTTAAAATTTAAGTGTAACTTAACTGCCTAATTTTTCTTGTATACCATTGTGTTTTCATGGTTAATTTAAATTCAAGTTACACTTAAATTTTAAGCTTAAGCGGTACAATTGGGCGTAACGGTTCAAATGGCCAATATTGCTGCAGTTAAGGCTAACAAATACACAATTTAACACACAGGGTGTTTATTTTTAGGGGTCATATACTCAGTTTTTTATCAACAACGTACGCCATTGTCTTTTTGGGAATTTTTCTCGAAAGACAGGTTAATTTAGAAACTTTTATTACTCTTAGAAAATTTAATATTTTGCATAATGTCTTCATAAATGGGCAATTTTCGTCATGATATATTTGTAGTGACATAATAAAAAAATGGGCTAAAAATGACTGCAAAATTGACGGTTTTTGATTAGCTGTTAGACGTGATGTTAGTGTGACGCACTAAAAAAGGCTTAATTGCAATGAAATGTGACACATTGCCATACGTCCAATCGCTATCACCACAAAAAGCAAAGTGCGAAAATCATGGAAAAACAACGATACAACCACTGCTTGAGGTGTAATTACGTTACATAGTTACAGTACATTCAATTCTCTGTACGGAAGTTGTGTTAGTGGTCTCGCAAAATAACAAATGCGTGTACTTACGTTGACCTGTCATGATATCTCGTTCAAGGATAACAGCTAACCTCCATACAACTCCGTTTTTCACTAAAACCAGTGATTGCATCGTAGAATAAATACGTTATTTGACACGAACGTGCCCCAAATTACCCATATACGCGGTTTCTAGGAGGTATTTGCTTACAGTTAAGCTACATCATAAAATGCGCTCCTGTAAAATTTGCTTTTTGTCGTTTAAAACGTTTTGCCAAAATGTATAATTTCTGAAAATCGCAATTTTCTAATTTTTTTTTAATTCCTTTTTCTGAAAAATGTAGAAAAAGTTCGTCGAGATATTCCCGATATATTCCTTTAGTTGTTCCAAACATCGGCACTTGTTCACATAAACGTTTTCCTTCAAATATCCCCAAAGAAAAAAGTCGGAAACCGTGGGATTTCTTTTAAACAAAATTGGAAACGTTAGCATATAAAGCAACATCTAAATGATAGAGGTTTTTGAAAATGAGATATGACATTTGAACGTCTATGCTAATTATTATGAAATATAAATAAACAAGAAATATAAGTAATAAAATAAATTCGAATACCTCTTTCAGAGAATTTTGTAATGTTATTTAATATGCAAATAAGGACAATAAATATATACGTAGGTACTATCTATACAAGTAAGATACAAATTATCTATAGATATATAATGTGTTGTAAGAAAGTAGGTGTTAAAAAAAAGTACTTTCGTAAAATAAGAGTTGCGACAAATATTGTGTTTATATATTTCGTAGATCGATATGCAACTATTTAAACGACTCTTTTTACTTTCTCTAGCTATAAGTAAATGTTTTTATTGGATCGGATACGGGCCTTATACGCGATCACGTACTAATTGTTTACAAAAGCAGTTTAGTAGGATTTTAATTAGTAAAATTATTCATAACGTGTTTTGCCGTAAAATAACCGCTTACCATATAAAGAAAGACGGTGATGTGGTAAAATCGCGTTAAATTAAATATGGCGCATTGCTCGGTAGATCACTCGCTATAAAGATGAGCCAGCCGGACCGCGCGACAGTTCAGGTGGACATTAGCATACGAATGTGCCCATTTATACTATAAAAATCTCAGTGATTTGTGCGATGAGTTATGATAGTACTCTACTCTCAACGGAAAGGTCACCCGATAATAGCAACCCACTATAAAATTTATGTGTTCCAAAAGAAACGTGTCTCACAGTCTTGCATTAAATATTCATTAATGCCCAGAACTCATTAATATATTTTTTTGTAGAACATTTTTCGGTACCATGTACCCCTATAATATTAATTTCCAACATTTTTACTTATAATGTTTCAGTTACGTAGGTACGATTTAAGTATCCAGTGTAATAAATACCTATTTATGTTACTAATAATTTCTCACTTCATACCATCTCTGATATAACAAATGGATAACCTTTTTTTTTGACTTGACCGAAATATTAAAGAAAAGGTTACTCTCTTCCGGTATTCTTTTTTTAAACTGATGGTCTTTTAAATAACAAATGGGTTGCAATTTAAGCCAATCTGTAAGGGATGTTATGCACATTAAAAAAAAATGTGTGCTGACACCCCCAGGCTTGACAGGAATCATTGACTGCGAATTACTTTCGCAACGTGACTCCATCACATGTTGGTGGCAACACATATTTTTTTAATATCAACCCAAATTTCAACCGTTTCTGTGCCATTTTAAACACTAAAAAAAGCTGTCGATTTCACAAAAATTATTTATTTGTTATATCAGAGAGGGTTTGACGCAGCGAAGAGAAAAAGTCTAAGAACAAGTAGAAAAAATAGTAGAAACTTCGTATTACACTTAATCCATTCTTTTGCACTCCTCAGAATTATTCCGAATTCCACAAATTATTTCAGAAATTATTATTAATTATTCTAGATAGAATTACAGTACAATGCATTTAATCCGAATTCCGTTAATCCAAAACTCCCAATAATCCGAAACGATTTTGAAATTGTTTATTTATTTTATTATTGTAAAGTGTATCTTTTAAAAAATAAAGGAAACTTTCAGTGACTAAATTTTGGTAACTTTCGTTTAAAATTGGTGTGTAGAAATACCTATTTTATGATTGAATGTTTGAGTATTTTAATACTGTACATGTTTTAAATATCGTTCGACAAGGGTTCTCAACCATTTTACAGCCTAGAGCACGTATTAAAATACCGGTAGGGCGGTGGGTCCCTAACCTAACCTTAAATTGAATTTTTTTAATGAAATTAAAACTAAATGTAGAGAAAACCTTTTTGTCGTGTCCGGACAGTGGCGGCCACACATAAATCGATCGGCGGATGCCACGGTGGCCGCGGGCATAGGGTTGGAAACCCCTTTCGTACGTAAATACACACACGCTTCTGTGACAAAATCTTTCGTAGGTATACTAACAGTATTGATATGATAACGTAAGCACTAATATGCATATTCCGGTAATCCGAAAAACCATCTAATCCGAATCGGCCGAACATTTATTATTTCGGACTATCGAGACTGTATAATACTGTATTTTATTTTCACTGCTTGATGTTCTAATCATTTTAATTTCAAATTTTTTATCTATCTTATTGATGTTAAGTCGCTATTGTATAGATTAATAATTTTACCGTACATAAACCATTAGTTCATAATCGTTTTTAGTGTATAAAATAATGACAAACGGATTTCGATTGACCACATTGAATCTAAAATCAAAATAAATTTGTAAAATAGTTATAAAAATTCATTTGTGCAACTTTATATCTATTTTATTAAAAAATACGTTCTGTGTGTTTTTATTTAAAAAGCCTTACAACGGCCATATTAAAATACATAAATTAAAATAATATCTAAACATTTAAAATAGAATAATTTAATTTTCCAAATATTTACCTATCTATTTGCAAGGTTATTTCATTTTGCTCTCACGTATTTTATAAAAAGTGAGGTCATTAAATGATTAATTACATATATTTATATAAATAAAATAATATAACAGTAATTAAATTAATAAAGTGTTTTAAGCTTGCCTTATGATGTTGGCGTCCTTTGATAAAAATTAGGTTATTTAATTAATGCAGAGATATATAGAAAACGTACGAGAACAATTACAATTCTAGCGGTTTAGATAAATTAAGTGCAAATTATATTTACGACGCGTACTTAATACTACTACTATTATACGTATATTTTGTAAAAATGCGAAGCACGAGGTTGAAGGTAAATGTCAAAGATGAACATAAAGTAAGACTCTCGCAAAATACAATAATATGAGCCCTAAATCAATACTACCTCAATAGAAATTGCAATAAACGAGCAATTAATGACTTTTGTCGTTGAATATTTATTTATGTTGATACTGCTTGCGTATGATACCAGAATTATAGGCCTATTAATCACTAATGTTAACAAGATGGTAATGCCACTTCCTCGAGACATTTTTTAGAAGGGCAAAGACTGGTTTAAACTTAAATTACGATTATAATTAATTTAAACTGCTTAAGTTTCGTATAAATTATTAGTTGCTGCACTTTTGTCAAAAAAAACAAAAAAACTAGCATTTACTTTAAATTGACATATAGCAAATTACAAATTAGTTTAATTTAGTATTTTAACGAGATACGTATGTGTGTGTGTGGTTTTAAGTAGGTACATATATATCCTGCAAAATTAATCATTTTTCGAAAACTTTTACGACATGTGCAAGTGTTCTCAGAAAAAGAAACAAAACAAAAGTTGTGCGTATAATATAACTAATTTAAATTTATTCGGCTTAAGAAATGTCCACTTCTGTAAATATTAATCAAATTATTACAAATATGTATAACTATAGCGATCTCTGAAAAGTGGAACCGTGTTCTGTACCACGACCAATACATACTAACGAATTCAAACATTATAAATTTTAAAGGCGACTTAAACATTTATTTTTTAGTGCTATATTCATGTAACTATTAGCTAAGCGAGTTATCTACAGAGTAAATATAAAACGCAACATCAATCTATATGTAACAGAAGCACTTAGCTTAAGCCTCATTAAATAAAACAAGAGTGTCTACAACGCAGGTGTGCAAATACCTTTCAACAACATTGTGTCAACCAGGTTGCACGTTATAAAGGTGATTTAGTAATTATCATAAATAAACTGATTGTCATCTAATGCGAATAATTTCCTTTACTACTTCTATTTTCAATGTTAATAATTAATTCAATGGAAAATTGTTTAAATACCTCAAGAAAAGGAAAGAATTGATGTTAATTTACGACATTAGAAATATGTATGAACAACAGATATGCCTATCTACAATAATAACATTATAAAATAAATTAAAAAAAAATATTAGATTAGATTAATATTAAATATAGATATTAGTTATTAACAATATTAGATCAACATATTAAAAACGATGTTAAAGTAATATTCAAAATATATCTGCATTTATACATTATAAACACAAAATTAAAGCAACGCTAGTAAAATATTTAATTTTAAACATTGATTTATCAGTATAAACACAATATTGTGTATTTAAATATCGATGCAATATAAACACGACTTTACCACAACATTAGTGCCACGGCTAGGGTGGGAGTACCTCTAAGTATTGCGTCTGGGAGGCTTGCTCTCATGGAACTCGTATCTGAATGAAAGACACAAGAAATGACGCCCAGAACACACCCCACAGAATAAATTCATGAAAAGAACACGTGGACTCGGTAGAGTGCCTTCGTGCGTCATCACCAAACATCCTGAACGTAGGTAAGACCAACCAAGTTACGTCTTATCCTATTTTGATCGTAAAAAAAGATTTTCGAGCAAATTTTCGACTGGCAAATGGCAAAACACTCAGAAGAAGACGTGGGGCAGCTGCCAAAGTCATTAAAGAAAAGGTTACTCTCTTCCGGTATTCTTTTTAAACTGATGGTCTTTTAAATAACAAATGGGTTGCAATTTAAGCCAATCTGTAAGGGATGTTATGCACATTAAAAAAAAAATGTGTGCTGACACCCCCCCCAGGCTTGACAGGAATCATTGACTGCGAATTACTTACGCAACGTGACTCCATCACATGTTGGTGGCAACACATATTTTTTTAATATCAACCCAAATTTCAACCGTTTCTGTGCCATTTTAAACACTAAAAATAGCCGTCGATTTCACAAAAATTATTTATTTGTTATATCAGAGAGGGTTTGACGCAGTGAAGAGAAAAAGTCTAAGAACAAGTAGAAAAAATAGTAGAAATTTCGTATTGCACTTAATCCATTCTTTTGCACTCCTCACAATTATTCCGAATTCCACAAATTATTTCAGAAATTATTATTAATTATTTTAAATAGAATTACAGCACAATGCATTTAATCCGAATTCCGTTAATCCAAAACTCCCAATAATCCGAAACGATTTTGAAATTGTTTATTTATTTTATTATTGTAAAGTGTATCTTTTAAAAAATAAAGGAAACTTTCAGTGACTAAATTTTGGTAACTTTCGTTTAAAATTGGTGTGTAGAAATACCTATTTTATGATTCAAGTTCGATTTCAGCGAATGTTTGAGTATTTTAATACTGTACATGTTTTAAATATCGTTCGACAAGGGTTCCCAACCATTTTACAGCCTAGAGCACGTACTAAAATACCGGTAGGGCGGTGGGCACCTAACCTAACCTTAAATTGAATTTTTTTAATGAAATTAAAACTAAATGTAGAGAAAACCTTTTTGTCCTGTCCGAACAGTGGCGGCCACACATAAATCGATCGGCGGATGCCATGGTGGCCGCGGGCATAGGGTTGGAAACCCCTTTCGTACGTAAATACACACACGCTTCTGTGACAAAATCTTTCGTAGGTATACCAACAGTATTGATATGAAACGTAAGCACTAATATGCACATTCCGGTAATCCGAAAAACCATCTAATCAGAATCGGCCGAACATTTATTATTTCGGACTATCGAGACTGTATAATACTGTATTTTATTTTCACTGTTTGATGTTCTAATCATTTTAATTTCAAATTTTTTATCTATCTTATTGATGTTAAGTCGCTGTTGTTTAGATTAATAATTTTACCGTACATAAACCATAAGTTCATAATCGTTTTTAGTGTATAAAACAATGACAAACGGATTTCGATTGACCACATTGAATCTAAAATCAAAATAAATTTGTAAAATAGTTATAAAAATTCATTTGTGCAACTTTATATCTATTTTATTAAAAAAATACGTTCTGTGTGTTTTTATTTAAAAAGCCTTACAACGGCCATATTAAAATACATAAATTAAAATAATATCTAAACATTTAAAATAGAATAATTTAATTTTCCAAATATTTACCTATCTATTTGCAAGGTTATTTCATTTTGCTCTCACGTATTTTATAAAAAGTGAGGTCATTAAATGATTAATTACATATATTTATATAAATAAAATAATATAACAGTAATTAAATTAATAAAGTGTTTTAAGTTTGCCTTATGATGTTGGCGTCCTTTGATAAAAATTAGGTTATTTAATTAATGCAGAGATATATAGAAAACGTACGAGAACAATTACAATTCTAGCGGTTTAGATAAATTAAGTGCAAATTATATTTACGACGCGTACTTAATACTACTACTATTATACGTATATTTTGTAAAAATGCGAAGCACGAGGTTGAAGGTAAATGTCAAAGATGAACATAAAGTAAGACTCTCGCAAAATACAATAATATGAGCCCTAAATCAATACTACCTCAATAGAAATTGCAATAAACGAGCAATTAATGACTTTTGTCGTTGAATATTTATTTATGTTGATACTGCTTGCGTATGATACCAGAATTATAGGCCTATTAATCACTAATGTTAACAAGATGGTAATGCCACTTCCTCGAGACATTTTTTAGAAGGGCAAAGACTGGTTTAAACTTAAATTACGATTATAATTAATTTAAACTGCTTAAGTTTCGTATAAATTATTAGTTGCTGCACTTTTGTCAAAAAAAAAAAAAAAAAACTAGCACTTACTTTAAATTGACATATAGCAAATTACAAATTAGTTTAATTTAGTATTTTAACGAGATACGTATGTGTGTGTGTGGTTTTAAGTAGGTACATATATATCCTGCAAAATTAATCATTTTTCGAAAACTTTTACGACATGTGCAAGTGTTCTCAGAAAAAGAAACAAAACAAAAGTTGTGCGTATAATATAACTAATTTAAATTTATTCGGCTTAAGAAATGTCCACTTCTGTAAATATTAATCAAATTATTACAAATATGTATAACTATAGCGATCTCTGAAAAGTGGAACCGTGTTCTGTACCACGACCAATACATACTAACGAATTCAAACATTATAAATTTTAAAGGCGACTTAAACATTTATTTTTTAGTGCTATATTCATGTAACTATTAGCTAAGCGAGTTATCTACAGAGTAAATATAAAACGCAACATCAATCTATATGTAACAGAAGCACTTAGCTTAAGCCTCATTAAATAAAACAAGAGTGTCTACAACGCAGGTGTGCAAATACCTTTCAACAACATTGTGTCAACCAGGTTGCACGTTATAAAGGTGATTTAGTAATTATCATAAATAAACTGATTGTCATCTAATGCGAATAATTTCCTTTACTACTTCTATTTTCAATGTTAATAATTAATTCAATGGAAAATTGTTTAAATACCTCAAGAAAAGGAAAGAATTGATGTTAATTTACGACATTAGAAATATGTATGAACAACAGATATGCCTATCTACAATAATAACATTATAAAATAAATTAAAAAAAAATATTAGATTAGATTAATATTAAATATAGATATTAGTTATTAACAATATTAGATCAACATATTAAAAACGATGTTAAAGTAATATTCAAAATATATCTGCATTTATACATTATAAACACAAAATTAAAGCAACGCTAGTAAAATATTTAATTTTAAACATTGATTTATCAGTATAAACACAATATTGTGTATTTAAATATCGATGCAATATAAACACGACTTTACCACAACATTAGTGCCACGGCTAGGGTGGGAGTACCTCTAAGTATTGCGTCTGGGAGGCTTGCTCTCATGGAACTCGTATCTGAATGAAAGACACAAGAAATGACGCCCAGAACACACCCCACAGAATAAATTCATGAAAAGAACACGTGGACTCGGTAGAGTGCCTTCGTGCGTCATCACCAAACATCCTGAACGTAGGTAAGACCAACCAAGTTACGTCTTATCCTATTTTGATCGTAAAAAAAAAGATTTTCGAGCAAATTTTCGACTGGCAAATGGCAAAACACTCAGAAGAAGACGTGGGGCAGCTGCCAAAGTCATTAATGATGAAAGCTCTCATGAATAACAAAATACCTCTAGATTTGGATTGCGGCCCTCTGGACAACTCTTTCATCAATCTCTCGCTTTTTCATTATGCTTGTCCAGAAACGGGAAATCAGATCCCACTTACATTGGAATTCTAACATAATACTGATAACATTTTCAACATTTAAACTACCCAATCTAAGAGTTAAGGCGACTCCACCTATTTCGTCGAAGTACATTTTCGACCGATTAATTTACCAATCAGCAAATTTTCTTTATGAACATTTAATTATTTTATTTGGTGCCTAGTTGCCTCGGTGTCCACTTGTCCCGTCGCCCAGATGGCCGCGCTCGGTCGACCGCGTTCAGATGTCCTGTACAAGGTGATACCAAATGTGCGAAACGTCATCATTTAGTAACTTTTTATAGATGACGTGATCGGAATAAAATATGGATGGTCTTTATCTTTGTATTAAAACATAAATGATTAAATATACGAATATTGTAATAATGCAAATAATTAGGTACTAAAATGTAAAAAATATATAAGTAAGTAATAGGTAATAGGTATCGATATAAAAGTAACTATTCTAAAAAGAGCTAAACATTTAAATAATAACTGCCTTAAGGTAACAGATCGTTGCACGCGACAGCAACAACGACCGAGACTGGTCGAGCCTGCCCATTTTGCTCCACGCGACAGAGACAGTACGTGCAGGACTGTCGCGCGACGCACTAGGTTCTAGAATAACGTGGTGTTGATCGCATAAAAATGTTTTTGTTTTAACGACAGCAGTCACTAAGACAGCAAAAGTCCCTTCTTTGAGTTTTTCGAAATAAATACTATAACAATAAATCCTCGTCGCGGTCTGCGTCGCAGTTGCGTGCAGCGAAATGGCACCTTTATATATCTTATCAATATCTTACAAGAGGGCCACTGAAAATTCAATCTACTATATCCTGATTACATGACGTTAACCGATTACAAGTTAATCGATCTCGATTTTTCAATACCTAACGTCAAAATAAACGTGAAAATATAAATATGACGCAACAATAGATTTCGTAGGTATACTAACAGTATTGATATGATAACGTAAGCACTAATATGCATATTCCGGTAATCCGAAAAACCATCTAATCCGAATCGGCCGAACATTTATTATTTCGGACTATCGAGACTGTATAATACTGTATTTTATTTTCACTGCTTGATGTTCTAATCATTTTAATTTCAAATTTTTTATCTATCTTATTGATGTTAAGTCGCTATTGTATAGATTAATAATTTTACCGTACATAAACCATTAGTTCATAATCGTTTTTAGTGTATAAAATAATGACAAACGGATTTCGATTGACCACATTGAATCTAAAATCAAAATAAATTTGTAAAATAGTTATAAAAATTCATTTGTGCAACTTTATATCTATTTTATTAAAAATACGTTCTGTGTGTTTTTATTTAAAAAGCCTTACAACGGCCATATTAAAATACATAAATTAAAATAATATCTAAACATTTAAAATAGAATAATTTAATTTTCCAAATATTTACCTATCTATTTGCAAGGTTATTTCATTTTGCTCTCACGTATTTTATAAAAAGTGAGGTCATTAAATGATTAATTACATATATTTATATAAATAAAATAATATAACAGTAATTAAATTAATAAAGTGTTTTAAGCTTGCCTTATGATGTTGGCGTCCTTTGATAAAAATTAGGTTATTTAATTAATGCAGAGATATATAGAAAACGTACGAGAACAATTACAATTCTAGCGGTTTAGATAAATTAAGTGCAAATTATATTTACGACGCGTACTTAATACTACTACTATTATACGTATATTTTGTAAAAATGCGAAGCACGAGGTTGAAGGTAAATGTCAAAGATGAACATAAAGTAAGACTCTCGCAAAATACAATAATATGAGCCCTAAATCAATACTACCTCAATAGAAATTGCAATAAACGAGCAATTAATGACTTTTGTCGTTGAATATTTATTTATGTTGATACTGCTTGCGTATGATACCAGAATTATAGGCCTATTAATCACTAATGTTAACAAGATGGTAATGCCACTTCCTCGAGACATTTTTTAGAAGGGCAAAGACTGGTTTAAACTTAAATTACGATTATAATTAATTTAAACTGCTTAAGTTTCGTATAAATTATTAGTTGCTGCACTTTTGTCAAAAAAAAAAAAAAAAACTAGCATTTACTTTAAATTGACATATAGCAAATTACAAATTAGTTTAATTTAGTATTTTAACGAGATACGTATGTGTGTGTGTGGTTTTAAGTAGGTACATATATATCCTGCAAAATTAATCATTTTTTCGAAAACTTTTTACGACATGTGCAAGTGTTCTCAGAAAAAGAAACAAAACAAAAGTTGTGCGTATAATATAACTAATTTAAATTTATTCGGCTTAAGAAATGTCCACTTCTGTAAATATTAATCAAATTATTACAAATATGTATAACTATAGCGATCTCTGAAAAGTGGAACCGTGTTCTGTACCACGACCAATACATACTAACGAATTCAAACATTATAAATTTTAAAGGCGACTTAAACATTTATTTTTTAGTGCTATATTCATGTAACTATTAGCTAAGCGAGTTATCTACAGAGTAAATATAAAACGCAACATCAATCTATATGTAACAGAAGCACTTAGCTTAAGCCTCATTAAATAAAACAAGAGTGTCTACAACGCAGGTGTGCAAATACCTTTCAACAACATTGTGTCAACCAGGTTGCACGTTATAAAGGTGATTTAGTAATTATCATAAATAAACTGATTGTCATCTAATGCGAATAATTTCCTTTACTACTTCTATTTTCAATGTTAATAATTAATTCAATGGAAAATTGTTTAAATACCTCAAGAAAAGGAAAGAATTGATGTTAATTTACGACATTAGAAATATGTATGAACAACAGATATGCCTATCTACAATAATAACATTATAAAATAAATTTAAAAAAAATATTAGATTAGATTAATATTAAATATAGATATTAGTTATTAACAATATTAGATCAACATATTAAAAACGATGTTAAAGTAATATTCAAAATATATCTGCATTTATACATTATAAACACAAAATTAAAGCAACGCTAGTAAAATATTTAATTTTAAACATTGATTTATCAGTATAAACACAATATTGTGTATTTAAATATCGATGCAATATAAACACGACTTTACCACAACATTAGTGCCACGACCTAGGGTGGGAGTACCTCTAAGTATTGCGTCTGGGAGGCTTGTTCTCATGGAACTCGTATCTGAATGAAAGACACAAGAAATGACGCCCAGAGCACACCCCACAGAATAAATTCATGAAAAGAACACGTGGACTCGGTAGAGTGCCTTCGTGCGTCATCACCAAACATCCTGAACGTAGGTAAGACCAACCAAGTTACGTCTTATCCTATTTTGATCGTAAAAAAAAAGATTTTCGAGCAAATTTTCGACTGGCAAATGGCAAAACACTCAGAAGAAGACGTGGGGCAGCTACCAAAGTCATTAATGATGAAAGCTCTCATGAATAACAAAATACCTCTAGATTTGAATTGCGGCCCTCTGGACAACTCTTTCATCAATCTCTCGCTTTTTCATTATGCTTGTCCAGAAACGGGAAATCAGATCCCACTTACATTGGAATTCTAACATAATACTGATAACATTTTCAACATTTAAACTACCCAATCTAAGAGTTAAGGCGACTCCACCTATTTCGTCGAAGTACATTTTCGACCGATTAATTTACCAATCAGCAAATTTTCTTTATGAACATTTAATTATTTTATTTGGTGCCTAGTTGCCTCGGTGTCCACTTGTCCCGTCGCCCAGATGGCCGCGCTCGGTCGACCGCGTTCAGATGTCCTGTACAAGGTGATACCAAATGTGCGAAACGTCATCATTTAGTAACTTTTTATAGATGACGTGATCGGAATAAAATATGGATGGTCTTTATCTTTGTATTAAAACATAAATGATTAAATATACGAATATTGTAATAATGCAAATAATTAGGTACTAAAATGTAAAAAATATATAAGTAAGTAATAGGTAATAGGTATCGATATAAAAGTAACTATTCTAAAAAGAGCTAAACATTTAAATAATAACTGCCTTAAGGTAACAGATCGTTGCACGCGACAGCAACAACGACCGAGACTGGTCGAGCCTGCCCATTTTGCTCCACGCGACAGAGACAGTACGTACAGGACTGTCGCGCGACGCACTAGGTTCTAGAATAACGTGGTGTTGATCGCATAAAAATGTTTTTGTTTTAACGACAGCAGTCACTAAGACAGCAAAAGTCCCTTCTTTGAGTTTTTCGAAATAAATACTATAACAATAAATCCTCGTCGCGGTCTGCGTCGCAGTTGCGTGCAGCGAAATGGCACCTTTATATATCTTATCAATATCTTACAAGAGGGCCACTGAAAATTCAATCTACTATATCCTGATTACATGACGTTAACCGATTACAAGTTAATCGATCTCGATTTTTCAATACCTAACGTCAAAATAAACGTGAAAATATAAATATGACGCAACAATAGATTTAAAATAATTCGTATTACTTACGTACATACTTAGGTAATTAAAGAAATATATAGGTCTATGATAACAGCACGCAACTTTCCCAGAGTGGTTACCTATCCAAGTACTGGCCGCGTCCAGCGTCGTTTAACTACGGTGACCTGAAAAGAACAGGAATCATTAATTTATGGCTAAAACGTATTAATTGGTCAAAAATTCTATGTTTGCTTACGTTGTCTGCTGTAGGTACTTGTCTTGTACGAAGGTTATTTTTGATATAACGACTGTGGTCGCCCATCCAAGTGCTGACCGCGGTGATTTGACGACAACAGATGCTGACGACACGCTACGGCTAACGTAATTTATAACAAAATTCTTAAGAATAGAGAAATATCCGAATAGTGAACAAAAACGTGATATTTTAGTTTTTTTTAAGTAGAACCGACTCGAACTCCTGTATTATGGTTAAGTATGTTAACGATAGGCACATGGAATTACAAGAATAAAAAACAAAATGACATACCTACACTTACCTAATTTTTTATTACTAGATGAATTTATAAAATTAGAAAACTATGTTTTTAACATGTTTTAACTATGTTTTTCATTGTCATATTTTGGGAACCGAATAACTCGTAATCGTGATTTTATTCGTATTTTATTAAGTATTTTGATTCCCCGAAGAGCTGATTGATATTTGTTTAATACATTATTTCTCACATTTGAAGCGGCAAATAAAAATATACGTATAGGTATTGTATAAATTAAATAAAACAAACGTCAAAACATCAAAATATTTAATAAAACCTGTGGCGTTATGAACAATAAACTTTGAGCAAACTTTAACTTTATTTTTAATTTAAGGCCAAATAATAACGATCACTGGTGTTAACATAATAAAAAAAAAACATCTTTTATTTTTTTGAAAAATTAAGAAAAAGGTCGATTCAAAAAAAATCAAAAATTTAATTAAAAATAAACATTAGGAAAATTTGTTTAGATGTTACCGTTACCAACAATAAGCATGGGCTACGAAAAAGATCGACTAACGAGGAATAATATATTTATTACCATTTAAATGATATTTTTATAAATTTTATTAATATGCAAAAATAATAATTAAAATAGAGGTACGCTCGCGTATTTCGAAGAATAAAAGCAACCTAATGCACGCCCACGTTCTGCATAACAAGTGGTACATGCTAGATATTCACTAACGTTTTAGCTGCCACATTGCACACCGCACGAGGGTGGTATATGTGCTCATACGCGTCTGACCGTGGCCCGCGCCATACATCAGCCCCAGTAATTACGTAGTTCATGGGGCGCTAGCGATTTATGAGTTACATGACTCTGCAGGGGTCCACCGCCTCTCCCCGTCATTTGTCGCGAACAATTGCATCCAACCGACTGATTTCACACTTGAAAGATGATTTGTGACCAGAAAACAGATTTCTTGTCCTACTATCATTCAAACCGATTTAACGATTAGCTAAACGGAGCGGAGTACATGTGGAGTTCGAAATTTATGACCCTGTCGGTCGAAGAGACCAATGCCAGCGGAATGCCTAGACTCAGGTGTTATTACATATTATATTGTATTCGGATTACTCAAGACCGAGATTTATTTCCGTTCTCGTCGAAAAAAACCATTTATTACTTGTGTTGAATTTTTATAATAACATAACCAAGTTTAACTTGATGATTCATGTGCAATTATTCCAATTATTTTGAGTATCACGAATATCACTTGGATTTGGCTGACTTATTTTAGTATTCATATGGAACTTGCAAAGTGCCTACTTTATACATAGCTTCTCTGCAGATTTCGAAAAAAATATTTATCGGTACCTCCTTATTAGGAGGTATATATCTCATTCCAATTCAATTTGCTGATCATTTTATTTTCAATAATAATCCAGGAAGTATCCGAAACATAATAATTGGACACGAAAATTATATTAATAAATGTAAAAATCGCATTTACTTAGAAGGCGTGATATGGAATTTTATCTAAAGATTCTAAAGTGTTCCCAAGCATTAGATCCATTAAATCATAAAATCTCGTTGAGCATCTTGAAATGTATAATCTAAATTCAGTTTGAGAGCTTTGCGAGAATCATGCTCTCCTAATTGAAAACGTCAAGCGGGAATTACTAAACGGCAATCTAGATAATTAATTCGTTTTAAAATTATAGGGTTTGTTGCATAATTGATATTTATATTTCAATTTTAAGTGTAGCTAAAGGTGAAACGTGGATAATTATCGCAGTAACTCGTTCACAAGATAAGTGATTGATCATGACCGTGATAGAACTTAAATTCGATTGTAGGTTACTTTTGATAAATAGACTGCATTGTGATTTATTACAGTTGTTAGTAGACCATTTAAGTTTCGCTATTACTATGCAATATGTATATGTTTTATCAATGATTCACCACTTTGCCACGATCCACATTCATCAAACTTACCATCTTCGACAGTTAACTTATCCGGAACTATCGATATTTATCGAATAACGTAAGGGAAGTCGGGGAACGTTGTTACAATTTTCGTTCTTTGATTGTTTACATTTTTTTGAAAAAGAATAAAAACATCTAGTTTTCACACGAAAGGCTAATTGCTTTGTTCACATAGTATATTATTTAAAAGTTTAGGGAAATGTTTAATTTAGAAACAATAAACAAATTTTTCTTATATTGCAAATCGTATTAATGTGCCCCAAGGTGGGGGCTAGTTGTTACACGTACGAGGACACATTGTTACATCGCATAAAAATCGATGATGTTCAATAAAAACAACTAAATTATTATAATACTTATTTCAAATGATAAAACAATTGAGTTTTTTTAATAAATCTTTGCAGAGTCGATAGAGTTAGTTCCAGGAGATTCTGCAGCTTTTCTGACTGAAGAACGTTTAGATTGTACTTTTAATGCAGCCCTTTCAAAGAGCCGCATTCAATATGCTTTACTTAAAATTTTCGTCTTTCGGATTAAAATTTGTTACCACCTCCTTAGAAAACAAAGACGGATTGACGTAAACAAAGTTAAGCGGATATTAACGAAATTAATTTCCTAAGTTGGTGGTGGTAACAAATTTTAATCGGAAAGACGAAAATTCAAAGTAAAGGGAACTATAATATTAAAATATAGAACGGTGATTTAGAATCACAAGATTTTGAGACGGTTAGTAAGTTAACCAGGCATAACAATTAAAAATCGTTAGAAAATAGATAGATATTTACTTAAAATTTGCAATCTTACTTAAAATAATTAATAAAAATGGGCGTTATTGCAAAATTATTAAAGATTCTGAGAGAGATAGTAATATTCCATAAAAATCCATACTGTATAACAAGATCGAAACGATCTTTAATAATTTTTAAACTACTTATAGATAAGATTATTATTTATAGGTAATCTACCGCTGCGCTGCAAATAAACCATACTTTTCGTAATCGACGTTTCAACGATAATTCCACAATTTTAAAATGTTTAAGAAAATCGTATTTATTAGTTTCGTAGTTCCTATTGTGTTGTGTCAAACTGAAGTAAATCCATGTAAGTATAGGTAATCAAAAATGAAAATACATTTTCTACAGATCGTGTTTGTAGGTGATAAAGGAGAACCTATGCCATCAAATGTTAACGTAATAGGATGCGAAAAACAGCCATGTGAATTCGTGAGGGGAAAAGGCGTAGAATTTTATTTGAACGTCACTGCTAGTAAATATGTTCTTACCTTTTTATAAAAATTCTAAAGCTCCTCATATTCAGGTGAGTACATCGAACGACTCGAGGAAAAAGTTGTAGCAATAGTTCTAGGTTTACCGATACCATTTCCTTTGCCTAATCCAGACGCATGCAAGACAATTGTAAATACTCATTGTCCCTTAGAAATAAACGAACCATTTCTATATAAATTTGTAATACCAGTTGATGAAAACTATCCAACGGTAAGTAGTTTATATTTTTACTTACATACAATAATAATACATAAACTATTTGCTTATTTATATAAATAACCTAACCTAAACTTAGATTAAACATAGATTGGCTTGAAAATTGCCTTTTCCTTGATGCCCAATGGAAAGAAAACTCCACTGGTGTGCTTCGCTGTAAATGCAAAAGTCGTGTAAATTTTATTACCAAATCAAACATTACTAATAAAATTGTAAGTTTGGACCATTCAAATTTTATCCTGATGCACGTCATCAATGAAATGATAACTATAGATTGTGTATTTGTAATTCAGTTCAAAGTTTGGAAAGCGACATATTCTACCGACGATTTACCTGCACACACATTACACGACAAAAAAGACTAGAATTTATTAATACATACTGTAAAAATACGAGGTACGAGATAACATCACCACTGTGTAAAACGTCATCTTTTTTTGAATGACGTGCTCGGAATAAAATTTGGATAGCCTTTAAGTAGATATTTTACAATTAATCTGTATTTATGTACTTCTAGTATGTACAATATTGTACTTTAAATCGAAAAATAAAGAAAAAATAATAAAGTTCATTTATAAATGTTATTTCTTTACATTTTTAAATGGCAAGTGCTATAACGGTTTCAGAGATAAAAATATCGCTTAATTTTATTGTAGGTACTACATTTATTGTTCATTATTTAAAATATGTAGAGCAAGGTGACGCAAATGTGCGCACTTTTGCGGTTTAAAATTTGTTTTTGGGCATAAAACATAAATAATTCTTATTTTTATCAGCGTTTATCTGACTTTAATAACAAAAATATAATAAATCTTGTACGTTTTATATGTAAGTTAGAAATTATCTTTGATTAAGTAAAATAAGATGAATGCACATAATTAATGTCGCCGACAACGATAAGAAATTAAGCATACTGATACCTGAACGTAGCATAAATATTACTGAAAAATAGCCATTTAAGTGATGATTGTTCTCCTCGTGTGACGATGTGTCTATTTTAACATGAGGATAGTCCTATCGAAAATTAATACTTATAAATCGTTTTTTATCGTTAATAACGACTTTAAAAAATTTAAAATAATAACAATTTATTGGTCTAATACATACAATAACAATGATAAGTTTTCACCTATTTTCTCAAAATCTGATAGAAATTTGTAACATAGTTTTACATTTATAGAATCTGTATTGGTTTATCTAGGAGTTAATATGATTAAAAATTGCAGCTTCTATTTAGTAATCTCATAATTGTCATGTTTATATACGTTTTATAGTTATCGATGAGGTGTGATCATGAAACATCTATAAAAATATATTGTATTCGTGGTATGTATTTTAGTAAATTTGCAGCCACCTATTTTAAACAATGAAAATAATGAATGATTGTAACAAGCTCGACGTTCAAATCCTTTTTCAAAATTCCGGTACGTTATTATCGAATAAAATGCATATATGACTTTATAAAAATGTATTCCTGACTTTTATTATATATGAAAAACATTAATATTGTGAATAAACTGACTTACTTACAAAATTATAAATACCAACTAATTGTACCAATTGTTCCCTCATTTCCTTATGATCACAAGTCATTGGCTTTCTTATTACTATGTTATTACAGCATTTATTTATGCACGTACCTGATTATACCTAACAGTGTAACTTCTTACGGTATTAAATTTAAAAAAAAACAGTTCTCAATATTATAATATTTGATTTATAATATTTATTTATAATAATGTCTTACAATACACGTATTTTTTACGGCAACAAATTTCAATATTTACCGATGGTGGCGTCACACGGATTCGCGTGCACGTGGTTTCTTATGTTTGGTGACCATATAACTACTATGATGAACGCGAAGAGTTAAACAATGACAATATTATTCTCTTATGAACCACCTCAAGTGATATCTCATTCGGCAAAATATTAATCGACAGATTTCATTTTATTAAAAAAAAGTTTAATCTTAAAAAATTCAACAACCTTTCCTTTAACAGAAAGCAAATTCCCAATGCTTTGCATATACGGAGCCTCTGAAGTACCTCTTATCGTAAATTTCGTAGAACTTTATTAATGATCTTTTATCACTTTTTTGCATATATCAAAGTTGACAAATTAAGTAGTAGTTTAGACCACTTGTAGTTATCATATTTTAATATATATATAATCTGCCGCTTCGAATAAACAATACTTTTTGTAATTAATCCTTCAATGATAATTACCTAGACACAATTTTAAAATGTTTAAGAAAATCATATTTGTAAATTTATTAATTCCTATTGTATTGTGTCAAACTGTTGTAGATCCGTGTAAGTAATCATAAATATAAGTTAGATATGTTAGATACATTTTTCTACAGATCATATTTGTAGGTGATAATGGTGCACCTATGCCATCTTATGTTAACATAGTGGGATGTGAAAAACTACCATGTCAATTTATAAGGGGGGAAGACGTAATATTTTATATGAACGCTACTACCAGTAAATATGTCTTCTTATTTTTTTACTAAAAATCTGAAAGTTTTTTATTTTTAGGTGAATACGTTAAAGAACTTAAGGCAAATATGGTGATAACTTTGGAAACAATAAATATAAATTATCCTTTGGCTAATTCAGACGCATGTGCGACACTTACAAATGCTCGTTGTCCCTTGGAAGTAAACGAACATTATCGATATAAATTCGTAATTCCGGTTAATCCATTTTTTCCAAAAGTAAGTTACTTATTTTTTAGAATATTTTTGCTGATACGGTGTGTTCATATAAAGTTAATTGAATAAAAAAAACGAAAACAAATTAATTCTGGAAAGAATGCTCAGAAAATATATTTTTTAAATAGCAACTTTGACATTTTATGGGAATTTGAAAGGATTTTATGCCGAATTCGGCAATATACCTACTTATACGAGCCCTAACAACTAAATATAGGTACAAGCAATATTTTTTCATACAAGTCGTATAAAAACGATTTGTAAATAAAAATTTAATCACGATTATTTAAAAACAAGAATTGTTTAAAATTGTAAATGATAAATATAACGATTTTCCAAATTTTAATTATTTTAGAAGATACCATTTGCTTCAAGATAAAAAAGTGCTACAACTATTTGTTGGGACAAAGTTATATTAAACTAATTATAACTAAAATTTATAGAGTTCACCTTTAAAATGATTAAATTTATTGATCATCTTAATACGATTAATATTTTATAAGATATCGACAAAAATAAAATGGGATTGGGATTGGGATGAAATGACGCATTGTTTTACTTTGGCAATTTTGTTTTACGATAAGTTTACGTAACTGTATGTTTGGCGCTGCACCGCGGACCATCTTTAACTTTTAAAGACAAACTTTATATAATTATGTGCATACCAAATTAGTAGAAAACTTAGTGACCTTGTTTTTTCAAAGTCAACTCTGTAAATTTTAGTCATACTTAGTTTAATATACCTTTGTCCCAACAATTAGTTGTCGCGCTTTTTTTTATCTTGAAACAAATGATATCTTGTAAAATGTTTAAAATTTACGAAACTGTTATATTTATCATCATCTACAATTTTAAGTAATTCTTCTTTTTAAATAATTTTGGAATCGTGATTAAATTTTTATTAACATATCGTTTTCATAAGACAATTTAGAATAGTGCGCAGAAATTCATCAGAAAATGTGATGTTTTTAGATTTCTTGGAGTTTGGCCAGAAAATTGTAGGTATTTTAGGTACTGACAAACGATAGCACATAACAATAGCAAAAATTTACAAAAGACGTTTTGGAATAATTTTATTTTAGGTAGGTACGTATCTATTACTTCTGAATTTACTGAACTAACTTCTGGTTACTGAACTGAACTACGTCAGAAAACTATTATAAGTACAAGAAATTCTTCGGATTATTTAATACTTTGTACATGTTTGCTATTGTTACTTATTTATTATTTTTTATATAAAGAATTAGGTTGTTATTTAAAAAAGGTATTGATCATGTTATCATAATTCGAAAACAACTGATTGTAAAATATTGTACAACATCGAAAAACAAATTTCAAAAAACTAAAATTTATACGTGTGCGAATATTTTTGGAAAATTTATTTGTTTCAGTTTTTTACTCAATATTCTTGACTTTATGAATATCTGCTCCTATCTTCATATGTAGATAGGTAATAATTGTCTATTTACTCATTTATTTTTATTTACTTCTACAACTCACCTATTTTCAAATAGATCAACTTGGAAGTTGCCTTTTCCTTATTGCCCAATGGAAAGAAAACTTCAATGACTTGTTTCTCTGTAAAGGGTCAAGTAAAATAGTAAATTTTATTACCAAATCAATCATCAGTTAGGTACCTATATATTATGTAATATGTAAATATATAGGTACTGAAGTACACATGTACAATAAAATTTTTAAAATATATGCAAATTGATTTTTTAATGTTTTGTAAGAATTAGACTAATCAATGTTATCAAGTTGGTAGTAAGAAAAACAAAAAAACACGTTGTAACGTTGGTAACCTAGAACAGTAAAAATAAATATTTGTGTGTGTCCGGAAAAATATCGTTTATAAAATTAAATCCTGTAATACATCGGCAGTAGGGCCCGGAAGGAAACGTCGCCTTATAGTTTATTTCTTTTATCTTTTACACGCATATTTTAGTCACATCACAAAAATATTGAATCCATCAAATTCCGGATCAAGTCCGTTAAAAAGAACTAATCACGTGAGTGACAATCATTAACGAAAGCATTGTACAATTAGGCCTACATCTTTACTAATCCGAACCAATTGTTTCCAACCTAACCGCCCAGCCGCGCCAGTCCCAATTAAATCAGATTAAGGTTTTACTGTATATTATATTTTATACCTGGACATCCTCGGTTTGGGATGCACTGTTTGAATATCTCTCTATTCCCTTCCATAGATGACAGCACTTACCAAATAACAGTGATGAACCATGTGTCGGTTAACCTAACAATAAGTAGTAATATATCAAATATCTTCACATTTAACACATATTTATTTACTCGACAGTAGTAATGATATAAAAATTTGTGGTATTTTTAAATTTATTGATTTTCGTAGATTTTACTCTGAAAATGTCTAGAAGTGTAAGTGGTTTAATTAATAATGTTCGCAAAAATTCAATTTTAGTTCTTTTTAATAAACGCCAATCGTCAGTGTATTGCGGTAATCAAATAAACAGCTACAAATATGATAATAAGCAAAATTCAAATTACAAGTGGAAAATGAAGTACGGTATTTTAGTCGCCACAGCCATAGTTGGTTATAAACTATTGAAAGAATCCTCTTTAATGCCATCAGTACATGCTTCTAGTACTAAAAGGCAACAGTTTAATTTTATAGCGGATGTAGTGGAAGTATGTTCGCCTTCTGTTGTGTATATTGAAATCAAAGATACCAGACGGCTAGATTTCTTCACAGGTACTCCGATGACAGTTTCTAATGGTTCTGGTTTTATTATAAATTCAGATGGATTAATTCTTACAAATGCACATGTTGTTACTAATAAACCTAATGCGAAGGTAGAAGTACGATTAAGTAACGGTACTAAGTACATTGGAATTGTTGAAAACATGGATATACAAAGCGATTTAGCCACAGTCAGGATTCCTGCTAACAATTTACCTATAATGCGTTTAGGTAATTCTTCCGAATTACGACCTGGAGAATTTGTTGTTGCCATTGGAAGTCCTTTGTCACTTAGTAATACAGTTACATCTGGTGTAGTAAGTAATTAATTTTTTTATATATTTAAACAAGAACGTCAAAGAAAAACTACAAAATGGATTTTGTTCTAAAACATTTTTATATTACAAATACGTGGTAAGAAACATAAAATATTTTATTAGATCAGTTCCACCCATAGGGGATCAGATGAATTAGGATTACGTGGCAAAGATATGGTTTATATTCAAACAGATGCTGCAATTACTTTCGGTAATTCTGGAGGACCCCTGGTAAATTTAGACGGTGAAGCTATTGGAGTCAATAGCATGAAAGTTACATCTGGTATTTCCTTTGCTATACCAATTGGTTAGTAATTACTTTTATTTTAGACGACCTTAAAATCCATTTCCTACAGATTATGTAAAGCAGTTTTTATCTAATTTACCAACTGACAAAACTTCTGCTCTAAATAATGCTAGAAAGAAATACATGGGAATTACAATGTTAACATTAACTCCACAGATAATTCATGAAATGCATCAACGTGATCAACATGTACCGCCAAATATTAATTATGGTGTATTAATATGGAAAGTAATCTGGGATCTCCTGCACATAGGTTTGTAAATAATACAAATTGATCACCATAATAAGAAAAAATTTTAGTGGCGGTTTACAACCTGGTGACATAGTAACTGAAATTAATAATACGCCTATAAGAAGTGCTAACGATGTTTACTCCTGTTTAACGAAATCAAATTCCAATACTTTAAAAATGACAGTAGTAAGATTTGGAGAAACTATTAGAATCTCAGTTGTTCCCGAGAATATTAGTTAAATACTTGTAACTGCCATTTATTTTGTAAAACTTTATTAAATAAAAATTATTTTATATAAACATTTTTTTTATTTCTTTCTACGTGGTTTTACTTTAGTCCATTCATTACATTCCTCCATAGCAGTATCTTGAGTTTGATCAAGTTCAGGTTCTTCAGAATGTGATGGCATGTTCGTCTGAAAATAAATATAATATAATAAATACCTAAATATGTATTATAACATGCCTGTATTTGGAATTGTTCTTTCGACAACCACAACTTGCATGTTGGTAAGTTTTGATATTGTAATTGACATTCGACTAAATTACCATCTTTTAATAAAATCAAAAATTTGTGCAATAAATTTGCAATTTCTAAAAAGTTACAATATTATAAACAATATCTATAGTAATAAGGCGAAGTAAACTACCATTAGGTGAATTATCTTCGCAAATTGTTTCAAACTCTCGGTCCATAATATCTTCTAAAGTTTCTTGAATATCCAATATTTGAATGTTTGGTTCGTTTACACAGTACTCAATAATATAATCAACAAAGTCGAGTGCAGCCTAAACATTATGTTTATGTAAAAATAAGTGTATATGTAAATAACAATAAAAAGCTAACCTGTTTACTATCTGGACCTGTCATGCCGTGTTCGACTGCTAGTTGTAAGCCTGTCCAATTATTAAAAATTTGTTCAACAATAGGGCGAAACTGAATCTCCATTTTAAATAGTTTTTTTATGCTTAAGTCAAAGTTAAACAAATAATTACTCAAATATAAATTATTACTTAACAACCATAACCACAACGTTATTCCAATAGAAGAAATAAATTCTACCAACATTGCAAACGTCAATAAACTAATAATCTGTTTTAATTATATACAGGGTCGTTGTTACCATACGATTGTAAAAATCGTTTTCTAAAAATATATATTTAATAAAACAAGGAAGCGAGAAAAAAGATTTTCTAGAAATATGTTATGTTCAAATTTCTAGTAAAAACAATATATATTTTAAATCGAATATCACAAAAAGTACTTACTGCGGGACCTCTTACTGCGAGGGTGCTAGAACTTCAACTTAATATTTTAAAACATTTATTTTAAGGCATACTTGAAAGAAATACATTAACGTTTTTAATAATGACTTGCGTGAAACATTTCTCTTCGTTTCTTGGCAACCTCGCCTGTAAAACTAATCTGATATTTTGTTTAGGGAATTTGGTTCCTGAAAATTATATAGGCGTTGTGGCAGTTGTTTAATGCGAGTTAACCTTAATATTCGGCGTTATTTATTTAGTAGTTTACTGAGTGAATACAATAAAAACATAAAAACAAAATGGCTTTTAAACCGCAAAAGGTCCAGAAGGTTATGGTTCAGCCCATAAACCTTATATTTCGTTATCTACAAAATCGTTCCAGAGTTCAGGTGTGGGTGTACGAAAACGTGAATTTAAGAATAGAAGGCCACATCGTAGGTTTCGACGAGTACATGAATCTAGTATTAGATGATTCAGAAGAATATTATGTTAAAAAGAAGACCAGGAGATCTTTGGGACGTATTATGTTAAAGGGTGACAATATAACTCTTATTCAGAATGTCAATCCACAACTTACAAATTGAAAACACACATAACAAAATAATTTAAAGGGAATTTAGTAATTAATTAATTTAAATATCTTGTAATTGCCTACGCAATATAACTTTTAGTTTTGAGACTTGTGTGGTAACACGTAATTTAACACGTAACAATTTAATTAAAATAAATAATTAATAAAACCAAGAATAACAATTCATTTGCTATTTGTAATCATATATTTTGTATAAATAAAGTTTTTCATATTGTAACATATATTCTAATTTGTTTAAAAAAAATTAATTATGTTTGCTTTATGTACTTACTATACAGGATGTCTCTGAATTGTCTGTACAACGCTTGACCACAGATCCCTGAGCTGAAAATATACCAATTTACAACAACTTACAACCCGAATTGCCTCCTTTTCAAGATGCAGCCTTGAAGGGAGACATTATTACATATTTTTTTTCAAAATAACTTAATGACAATTTAAAAACTTTATTCTCGATGCATGTATTGTTGAAACTAACACTAATAAACACATGGCTTCTTAGTCAAATTAACACAGGTTGTTTATTTTATAGGTCATAGCTTCGACCTGCTATTATTACACCTTAATTTCTTTTCTTATTGGACAACTATAAAATAGGTAAGTAGGTATATCTACATATGTTTATAAAAAATAGTTTCATGTTTTATAATTGCTAAGAATAAAGAACTTAAGTTCTTTATTTTACCTCCTTTATTTCTCTGTAAATTGTTATAGAGGTGTATTTAAATTTCAATAAATTAATATATAAAAAATGCTGTAGTGTAGCGTACGATTTTCTATAGAAAAATGTAAATCTGCGAGTAGCATAACTTGACTACTCCCACAATGGGTCGGAACCAAGAAAAATAGCGTTATAAGGAACTTTCAAAAACAGTAATTAATTATTTTAGTATTGGTATCAGTTTGGTTACATATTTAGGTGTTTTTTTTTTGTAGGACAAAAAGAAACTGTAGATAATAATATTATCGAAACATGTAACCTTATTTTATTCTCACAATCAATTATTATAAGAAAATGTTTGATTTTGGAGATACTGTAGCACTTATTTTAGTTATTATTATTAGTATGATAACGATATTAGCATGCTTAGGTAGCTATGCAAGAAAAAGAGTTCAAATGGAGCAAATATGAAGTTAGGTAATTATCAATATCGTGATTATCATATTTCTGTTTTATAGGTTGAAATAATCATTTCAGACTATACTGATTAAACACACGGAAGAATATGTCTGTATTAGAAGATAATTTTATAACAAATGTTTATATTTAATATTTTATATAAATGTATAATAATTTAATATTTAAATAAAACTTTCTTATCGACCAATATGTTAGTTTGCATAATACTATATTATTTTATACCTTGATTTGCTAAGTAATTTTTTGTATAGACATTAATTTTATAAAAGGTAAAAATTAGGTTTCGTAATAACTTTCAAAAATATATTAAAAATTTTTAGCCATGTAAATCCTATATATGTATATAATTTTAAAGTATTACATTCCTAATTTTCCTGTTTTCTTATTTTACAAATTGCTCCCAAGTCTAAAATATTTAATTATCTTCAGCTAACATCATTATGTAGCAATGTCAAACTGTTTATTTATAATGTTAATTTCAAACCTTTTTCATATGTAGTTATTAATTATAGTTATGTATTATGTAATTAATATTTATATATATTATTATTTATTGAAAATTTATAAAATAATCATGTATAAGACGTTATTTAAATATTGAGAACAAAGAATATGAAACTTATTTAATTAATACTAATGTGATACAAAGGAAACATATTTAAAGTTATCTACTTTTAACAGTAATAAAAAAACTAACTTCTACAAAGAAAATCCAACTTGTAACAAAAAAAAAATATGTACTGTAAATTTAATTGATTAATTCTTGAATCCTGGAAATTAAGTAAGAGTTATATTCTTTATAATTAACTGGATCTACTTTTACAGCCACAGTTTTCAAACGGCTTTCGTCCTAGAACATACAGTGTTACAATTGCGTATTTTATTTCTTATAATACATCCTACATTATAATTTTCCATTTTTGAACGCAATTTCATTATAAACTCCATAAAGTGTGCTTTATCGGCAAAAGTAGCTAGAGCCTCGGAATCAGATTCCATCGCTTCACCGACAGCTTGTGAAGAACATCCCAGAAGTTTTCAGCTTCTGATGCGAACATACTAATCCACATATTTCCACTCCAATCTCCTACATTTACCTATAATTAACATTTTAATATTATTATAATTTATTAAATTTATATTAATCCTTACTGATCCCAGTAATCGATACACGAAATTAGGATATTGCGGTTACATTTTTCACAACGATACATGCCATTTTGCATATCGATAACTTTTTCTTACAGTCTTCAACCGGGCAAGCTTTGTAAATGGATCCTTCTGAGCGAAACAATAAAACTGTCGTTTTGCTTGAAAATAGTCGCCTTTATCGCCAGTACCTATACCTTGATTTTGGACGTCTTTAAAACTCATCCAAGGCGTTTGGAAACCACCTACGCCTGATCTGCACATTATGAAAACTATTAAATTAATCGCAAAGAACTAAATTTTTTAAATCTATTTATACTTTTAAATAATTTAAGAAGCATCTTGTGTTTTATTTTTACATGATAAATTAATAATGGTAATGATAAATCATAATAATTGATTAATTAATTAATTAATTAATCAATTGATTAATTAATCATTATCATAATCATAATTGTATAAATCTTGTAATCTAAGAGATAATGTGATGTTCATTTTCACATCTTGAGCCCACAACATGACACATGTTACAAAAGTGAATACTGGGTCCACATGCACATGGCAATTATAGAAAATATTTTTTAGAGTGGGTAGATAACGTGGAAACCCTTCCGCAATACCACCAATTAAATTGAATTGAATTTTTTAAGTATAACTTTAGTTTACAACAGTAAATTACACTTAAAATAGCCCTTAACTGAAACTGTTTAATGATTAGTTGAAACACAGGCAATAACTATTTTCAATTATGCCTATAATCAAACTCAACTTACAAAAGTTTAAAATCTGAAAAAATATATAACATAATATTTCACTTACAACACGATGCAAATGATTGTCAGTGTTCTATTGTGACAATAAGAACTACAAAAGTAAATTCTAGTACTTTTCGCTCATGTACAACACCTATCAAGCCAAGGAGACCGTGCTTCCACGTTACCCGTAGGTTTCCCCAATTGCACCACTTCCTCTATTAAATAATAACCATCACAATTAAATAATATTTAGTTTTATCTAATATTGTTTATAATGACTTCCAAGAGCCGAAGAAATTTTTTTATATTTTGTTCTTGGTCCGTACGCTCCATATTAATGTTAATATATAGCTACAATCGATATACTCTTTTGACTATTGACTACTGATTGCCATAAAAAGGTGTAAGATTATTAATTTAATTTAAAAATTAATTTTCTTAAAATGGGCCATTGTAACCAATATTTTTTTTTTTAAATATAAAAGCAAATTTATGGGTAAAATTTGTCGTAATGATAATGACTGTATTAATGACATAAATTAATATTTCGTGCATTTAAAATTGTAAAATAATTGTGGTTATAAACATGTTGTACTTACTTGGCACTAATGTTTACTATATTTTCTTGTTTGCCCTCATTAGATGATTCAGAAGAATATTATGTTAAAAGAAGACCAGGAGATCTTTGGGACGTATTATGTTAAAGGGTGACAATATAACTCTTATTCAGAATGTCAATCCACAACTTACAAATTGAAAACACACATAACAAAATAATTTAAAGGGAATTTAGTAATTAATTAATTTAAATATCTTGTAATTACCTATGCAATATAACTTTTAGTTTTGAGACTTGTGTGGTAACACGTAATTTAACACGTAACAATTTAATTAAAATAAATAATTAATAAAACCAAGAATAACAATTCATTTGCTATTTGTAATCATATATTGTGTATAATAAAGTTTTTCATATTGTAATATATATTCTAATTTGTTTAAAAAAAATTAATTATTTTTGCTTTATGTACTTACTATACAAGATGTCTCTGAATTGTCTGTACAACGCTTGACCACAGATCCCTGAGCTGAAAATATGCCAATTTACAACAACTTACATCCCGAATTGCCTCCTTTTCAAGATGCAGCCTTGAAGGGAGACATTATTACATATTTTTTTCAAAATAACTTAGTAATGACAATTTAAAAACTTTATTCTCGATGCATGTATTGTTGAAACTAACACTAATAAACACACGGTTCCTTAGTCAAATTAACACAGGTTGTTTATTTTTATAGGTCATAGCTTCGACCTGCTATTATTACACCTTAATTTCTTTTCTTATTGGACAACTATAAAATAGGTAAGTAGGTATATCTACATATGTTTATAAAAAATAGTTTCATGTTTTATAATTGCTAAGAATGAACTTAAGTTCTTTATTTTACCTCCTTTATTTCTCTGTAAATTGTTATAGAGGTGTATTTAAATTTCAGTAAATTAATATATAAAAAATGTTGTAGTGTAACGTACGATTTTCTATAGAAAAATGTAAATCTGCGAGTAGCATAACTTGACTACTCCCACAATGGGCCGGAACCAAGAAAAATAGCGTTATAAGGAACTTTCAAAAACAGTAATTAATTATTTTAGTGTTGGTATCAGTTTGGTTACCTATTTAGGTGTTTTTTTTTTGTAGGACAAAAAGAAACTGTAGATAATAATATTATCGAAACATGTAACCTTATTTTATTCTCACAATCAATTATTATAAGAAAATGTTTGATTTTGGAGATACTGTAGCACTTATTTTAGTTATTATTATTAGTATGATAACGATATTAGCCTGCTTAGGTAGCTATGCAAGAAAAAGAGTTCAAATGGAGCAAATATGAAGTTAGGTAATTATCAATATCGTGATTATCATATTTCTGTTTTATAGGTTGAAATAATCATTTCAGACTATACTGATTAAACACACGGAAGAATATGTCTGTATTAGAAGATAATTTTATAACAAATGTTTATATTTAATATTTTATATAAATGTATAATAATTTAATATTTAAATAAAACTTTCTTATCGACCAATATGTTAGTTTGCATAATACTATATTATTTTATACCTTGATTTGCTAAGTAATTTTTTGTATAGACATTAATTTTATAAAAGGTAAAAATTAGGTTTCGTAATAACTTTCAAAAATATATTAAAAATTTTTAGCCATGTAAATCCTATATATGTATATAATTTTAAAGTATTACATTCCTAGTTTTCTTATTTTACAAATTGCTCCCAAGTCTAAAATATTTAATTATCTTCAGCTAACATCATTATGTAGCAATGTCAAACTGTTTATTTATAATGTTAATTTCAAACCTTTTTCATATGTAGTTATTAATTATAGTTATGTATTATGTAATTAATATTTATATATATTATTATTTATTGAAAATTTATAAAATAATCATGTATAAGACGTTATTTAAATATTGAGAACAAAGAATATGAAACTTATTTAATTAATACTAATGTGATACAAAGGAAACATATTTAAAGTTATCTACTTTTAACAGTAATAAAAAAACTAACTTCTACAAAGAAAATCCAACTTGTAACAAAAAAAAAATATGTACTGTAAATTTAATTGATTAATTCTTGAATCCTGGAAATTAAGTAAGAGTTATATTCTTTATAATTAACTGGATCTACTTTTACAGCCACAGTTTTCAAACGGCTTTCGTCCTAGAACATACAGTGTTACAATTGCGTATTTTATTTCTTATAATACATCCTACATTATAATTTTCCATTTTTGAACGCAATTTCATTATAAACTCCATAAAGTGTGCTTTATCGGCAAAAGTAGCTAGAGCCTCGGAATCAGATTCCATCGCTTCACCGACAGCTTGTGAAGAACATCCCAGAAGTTTTTCAGCTTCTGATGCGAACATACTAATCCACATATTTCCACTCCAATCTCCTACATTTACCTATAATTAACATTTTAATATTATTATAATTTATTAAATTTATATTAATCCTTACTGATCCCAGTAATCGATACACGAAATTAGGATATTCGCGGTTACATTTTTCACAACGATACATGCCATTTTGCATATCGATAACTTTTTTCTTACAGTCTTCAACCGGGCAAGCTTTGTAAATGGATCCTTCTGAACGAAACAATAAAACTGTCGTTTTTGCTTGAAAATAGTCGCCTTTATCGCCAGTACCTATACCTTGATTTTGGACGTCTTTAAAACTCATCCAAGGCGTTTGGAAACCACCTACGCCTGATCTGCACATTATGAAAACTATTAAATTAATCGCAAAGAACTAAATTTTTTAAATCTATTTATACTTTTAAATAATTTAAGAAGCATCTTGTGTTTTATTTTTACATGATAAATTAATAATGGTAATGATAAATCATAATAATTGATTAATTAATTAATTAATTAATCAATTGATTAATTAATCATTATCATAATCATAATTGTATAAATCTTGTAATCTAAGAGATAATGTGATGTTCATTTTCACATCTTGAGCCCACAACATGACACATGTTACAAAAGTGAATACTGGGTCCACATGCACATGGCAATTATAGAAAATATTTTTTAGAGTGGGTAGATAACGTGGAAACCCTTCCGCAATACCACCAATTAAATTGAATTGAATTTTTTTTAAGTATAACTTTAGTTTACAACAGTAAATTACACTTAAAATAGCCCTTAACTGAAACTGTTTAATGATTAGTTGAAACACAGGCAATAACTATTTTCAATTATGCCTATAATCAAACTCAACTTACAAAAGTTTAAAATCTGAAAAAATATATAACATAATATTTCACTTACAACACGATGCAAATGATTGTCAGTGTTCTATTGTGACAATAAGAACTACAAAAGTAAATTCTAGTACTTTTCGCTCATGTACAACACCTATCAAGCCAAGGAGACCGTACTTCCACGTTACCCGTAGGTTTCCCCAATTGCACCACTTCCTCTATTAAATAATAACCATCACAATTAAATAATATTTAGTTTTATCTAATATTGTTTATAATGACTTCCAAGAGCCGAAGAAATTTTTTTATATTTTGTTCTTGGTCCGTACGCTCCATATTAATGTTAATATATAGCTACAATCGATATACTCTTTTGACTATTGACTACTGATTGCCATAAAAAGGTGTAAGATTATTAATTTAATTTAAAAATTAATTTTCTTAAAATGGGCCATTGTAACCAATATTTTTTTTTTTAAATATAAAAGCAAATTTATGGGTAAAATTTGTCGTAATGATAATGACTGTATTAATGACATAAATTAATATTTCGTGCATTTAAAATTGTAAAATAATTGTGGTTATAAACATGTTGTACTTACTTGGCACTAATGTTTACTATATTTTCTTGTTTGCCCTCATTATCATACCATCCACGTAATCGATGTGACTCTAATAAATCCGGATTCATTTTCAAAACACTGCTAATAATAACAGAAACATTTTTGCCTCCACCAAATTCTCCGACCTTGGCTCCTTTTATAGCAATGACCGGTTGTGATGACCCATCAAATTTTTCAGCATCCATTCCCCATAATGTTAGAACAATCTATTTCATCAACAATTAATTATAATACTTTTATAAGCTGAAACATACATACGGCATTCTTTGATTGATCGACAAGTGTAACTTCACGTTTTTTCAATTCTCTGCCTGTAGATCTAGCCTGGAAGGTTTGCAATTCAGAAGAAGTTTTACAAATTCCAATTAGATCTGGAAAGCCAACGCATAAAAATTCCCTCTAAAAGAAAAAAAACATTAGTAGGTGTACATTACCTATTAACGTTCCAACTTCAATATGAGCAATTTTATCAATAGATATGAAATCAAATCTTGTTTGAGGTAAATCGGAAAGAGAATCTTGACATTCCTGTACAATTGTATCATTAGTAAATGTCATCTCGTAATCATTCTTTAAAGTGTTGAACTGCTTGTTTGCCACTTTAAGTTGACATTTACTTATATAATAAACTTTATCGATCTAAAAAAGAAAATGTACAAATTCAAATTACGACCATTTAATCTATGTTTGTACCTCAATTAAGTCATAAAATTTATCAACCAAATCTCTAAATGCTGTAACCCTGATTTCACCACTTTCATCCATCAAATCTAAACTAAATAGTTTACCTTCTCCACGAGAATTTGACCACTCGCGTATTTGCGATTTATTAGCAACACGCACTTTAATCACCCATCTATAAAAAAGCATAAATAAATACCTAGTTTTGAATAAATTACTAATATATAATACTTGTTTTGATAAGGACTTAAACTTGAAATGGGATGAGTTAATTGATCTTGTAGAAATACATTGCTATTATCACCATTACCGATCTTCATCGAGCTTGACGTACCAGAAGCAGATTTATATGAAGGACCATTACTGCCAAAATTAACAGTTGAAGTTGATTTATTGTCATCTGCATTATCCTCGGGTAACTGTTCGGGATTGCCAATTTTACTGCATTTGTCACCAGATACGAGAGTTTCCAATTCTAATATTACAAGAACTCGTCTAAAATTTTCCTATTAAAAATAAAAATAGTTGCCAACGAAATATACATACTTATCGCCTTTTCCAGAATTATTAATAACGCTCGTAATATAATTTTTGATTTTTACAATTGAATTATCTTGCAAATCACCACTACCACCAACCTTATCCTTAATCTGCTTAGTTAGCATCGCAAAAGATATTACATATTTTCCGTCCGATAACAGAAGTCTAAAACGTTCTTTATCAGAGCTGCCTGATGCGATACGTTTACTTCCTAATATCTGCATTATGGGTTCTTTAACATCACCACCTCTCATAATAACCTACGTTTATGAATTGATTTAGTTAAAAAATTACTTCATACAAAAAAATAAAGGTATCACTTACACGTAAAGAATCCTCGCTAAGGGAATAATCACATGCCATTTTCACAATAATTATATTAAATAATGATATAATTATATTAAAATGTGTTATACAAAGGATTAGAAGCACAGCAGCTGCAATTTTGGCGCAAAAAACGGTTATTTTGCTTTAAAACCAATATTCATTTGATATAATTTTGTTAATTCACATTTAACATAATATATTTTAAAGTTTATAATGTATAGGATGATTCGTAGATAAGTAAGTATTTCATAAATCAAATAATTTAAACACACTATAACATAGAAAACGCATACTATAATATATAATTGAGACAGAAACGACACTCGACATAATTTGGATTTTCTAGCGCCAGAATAAGATTAGCGCCGGTAAGATTCGCTATTTTTTGCTAGTATATCCTTCAACCTATTATTATAGTTTGTCATTGTCAACCTATTGCAATAGTTAAATAATTAGTAATTATGCAACAGCGTAAACAGAGATACAAATAGAATTATTTGACGTATATAAGCTATATATATAGCTCATCCAAACCTATATGATATGCACGTCATCAATACAAGGTTACTAGATGATGAAGTTTCACACAGTGCTGTCACCTCGTACCTCGTATTTTAACAGTTCTAATAAATTGTAGTCTTTCTTTATACCATCTAATATGTGCGCAAGTAAATCATTTATAGAATATGTCACTTTCCAAACTTTAAACCGAATTACAAATAAACAATCTAGTAACATTTTGTTGATGACGTGAATATCATAAAAGTTTGGATAAGCTATATAACATTGTATGTGTCTTCTGTGATAATTTCTTTAAATCAAGTCGCAAAAATTATTTATGATTATTTACATGTAAATGTGTAGAAAGAAGTACCTACATATTAGTTCTTAAAAATCGTTTAAAATTGTCACGAAATTATAAAATTGTTTCCAAAAGCAATATTTATTTAACATGCACGTAATTTTGACGCAGTTGTTCAACTTCAATTGTTTTATTCGCAAGCAAATTTTACGCACTGCATGACTATTTCACGGGTATTAACCAATCGTTATAATAAAAATATATTCTTGAAAGTCCACAAAGATTCGAAAAGTAAAATTTCTGACGAAGATGTTTTACATCGTTGCAATAAACGTTACCTACCTGAAAAGTTACAAAATTGTTGTCTTACCTATAGCTTATCCAAACCTATACAATATGTACGTCATCAATACAAGGTTACTAGATGATGACGTTTCACACAGTGCTGTCACCTCGTACCTCGTATTTTGACAGTTCTAATAAATTGTAGTCTTTCTTTAAACCATCTAATATGTGCGCAAGTAAATTATCTATAGAATACGTCACTTTCCAAACTTTAAACCGAATTACAAATAAACAATCTAGTAACTTTTTGTTGATGACGTGGACATCATATAGGTTTGGATAAGCTATATAATAGTATAATAATTTAATCTGACAATGAGAATATTTTGCCAGTTTTTCAATCGTCATTTTAAGGTAAGCGTACACTATGACGGAGCGCAGTGGGTCGCATCGCAGCGCAAAACTCCACAACCAATTGCTGGGGTACATTTTAAATGAGTCAATGCCGGGACCTCTGTTGCGTAACAACGATTGATTGCGGAGTTTTATGCTGTGATGCGACCCGTTGCGCCCCGACATAATGTACGCTTACCTTTACTCTGGCGATCAGTCAATTGCAATAGAAATAATTTATTGTTTAATAATCATGTATTGTGGCAGTCATAAGAGTGGCAACGTTACATCTAGGTAAATAGAATAACGATTTTAGGGGTTATTTTTCAATATTCAGTTTTCTTTATCCTTTGCTCTAACCATCAGCCAATCACCATATAGAAACTATCGTTTCGAATAATTTAAAAACGATATGATCAATTTTGTTATGCCAACACAAAACCTTAAAGGCCTGCTGAAAGAAACCAAAGCCGTTCCAACCGTGATAATATAGATTTTTTTTTGTGAAAAACTAAATTTTGTTTCCTTTCTACCGTTTTCGTTGCAGTACTGTTACTTGGGACATCTTGTAGGTATGTTGTACCTACATATTGTACGACCAGCATAACGTTCGAAAAGATTTGTCACTGCGCATCGTGATTTCGTCGACTTTATGTCCGCACGATAAGTAGTGTCAAGTGTTTTTACATTCCCTCGTGGACAATTTAACAGGTGCTCTTACCATAAAACTTAGAAGAAGAGTCCGACGCCGACGATAAACATTGTTACGAGTGAGAACTCCGACTAGCATGCAATATAATTGCAATTCGGGTGTACATGTGTCGTAGGAATTCTGACCGAGAATTTCACAAGTTATGCCGTTAGAACTATACATACCTACTAAGTTTTTTTGGTCATTATAGATAAATACTTACCTACCTAACTACTGGACACTACATACTATAAATTTTTGTATTATTTTTTTATACGAACTCGATGTCATTATGGGAGTTAACTGATTAAAAGAAAAACAAAATTATTTTAATATTTTTAATCGCTATATTTATACCTAGTATTAACATTAACAAATCAAAAGTAAGCAATCTCAGTCGGCTCTCTTATTAAATCTGAAAATAAATAGGTATATGTATACAATAATAGGTACCTATGTAATCATAGCTATTTACATTAAAACTAAAAAAAAATAATAATACGATAGATATAATGATAAACTGATTTTATAACATTATAATATTTATAACATTTATAACATTCAACTACCAACATTGGCATCTATTATCTATGCAATTGCACCTTCTAGCAATAACACTGGTAAACAAAATTTTACTTTTTTCGTGTTTCTTTGATCAAATAAAAAGATCGAATACAACAAAACAAAGAATGCAACAAATAACAAAAACAATCAGTATACCCAAGTAGTTAACTACAATGAACTAATTATGGGCACGAAAAAAGGGTATTGATGAATGAATGGATTCAATAAATAATAATTACGAATCGTTCTTATACGTTCTATAAGTATATCTATACCTAAATAATAATTTTTACCCTGTTATAAAACCACCATGGTTGTTCCAACTTACAAAGTTAATAAATTTTTTGACCTACTTTGCCAGAATTTGTACCTAGATCATTAACTAGAGAACAAACGACATCAAAAATACTTAATACAAATATATTAAACTTAAACGTTGATAACTAATAATTAATTTTTTTTCCGTAAATATATTAGAATTACATGCATCCTTAAGTAATATATACAACAACACGAATTATTGCAAATAAAACAGTAAACCTAGAAATTACATTTTTATTCGCATCATTTGAAAAATATGGAACGACCTTAAACCAAGACATGCCTTTAACTTTCCACAGTCAACCAAAACTGAAAGATTTTTTGGACACCCGTTACTATTTAAAATAACACGTGCCAGAAAAACACAAATTATAAACTTTGCACTATATCTTGTTATTTTTTTTATTTTTAAGATTAATGATTATATAGTATAGTCTGACAAATCTCTTATTCAAATACAAATAAGAACAAAGAAGTTCTATATACATATTCAGAATCTATTAGGTTTATATGTATTTACTACCTATGTAATATAACACGATTAATAATTCATGCAGTTGTTGTCTAGCGATGTGGTTATGTTTGGATACAGATGATTTTTCGATCCGCTTTCAAATTGTAGTGTCACTAATAAATACGTGATAACATTTCCAATGATCTAAAATATCATTATTATTCTTATTATTAACCATATTATAACAACATACGGGAGCCATCAACCAAGAACCCACATCGACGATTCCAAATGCAGATAATGTCAACTTTTTTCCAGACCATTGAAGTATCAGTGATTGTACCTACAATAAAAATACATAATATGTATTTACTAAAATATTTATTTGCGATTTTTTGATCAGACCAAAATCTATCGTAACAAACTTTTAAAAACAAAAGCCAACACAAGTTAAATTTATTAACAAAATGCTACATTTGTTCAAAATATTCATCGCCTGCTGCTAAACATGTTCAACAGCATGTTGTTGTATTGCTCGAACCGTGTATCACGTGTTATCATCTCCGGTGTTATTTCATGCACAGCCTACTAGATTTATACATGTAAAATTCAAAATAAATGCTTGTATACAACGAACTAATGATTCTAATGAGTTACAAAACAAATATGTTCAGAAATTGTCGTTTGTCGTATGCTATCGTGACTTGTGATTTTTTACATCACTTTCAAAATTTTGTCATATCTACTCTGAAGTAGGTACTAAATAACATTTTTATGACTTTCATGGAAATTTGTAACTGCAAAGGTAAACGTACATTATGCCGGGGCGCAGCGGGTCGCATTTCAGCGTGACCAATTGCTGGGGTGCATTTTAAATGAGTCAGTGCCGAAATTTGTGTTGCGTGACAACGATTAGTTGTAGAGTATGCGATACGATGCGATGCGACTCGGTTCTCCCCGGCATAATGTATTTTTAGACAATCACTCAAGAAAATTGAAATATCTTGACAACTGTCAACATCTGAAAATTGGGGGATATATACAGATATCAGCTATCCATAATTTTCTCGTGTTATAGTAGTAGTACCTTTCAAATAGGACAAAGTACATACCTGTTGTTGCAATCGCGTTGGTAAATTGATTATTTTGGATTTTTGTAAAGCTTCTAGCGGCTCCCTTGACTAAAACAACACTACGTTATTATTAATAATAAAAATTAAGCGAATTCAGTCGAGTTATACAATATATATTTTATGAATGTACGTAAATATCTCTTAAAGATTTACTAGAACAAAATAAAAAGCTTAAAATAGGTTAAATTATAATAGTTATTATTATTATTGTTTAAATTATTTATTATTATAATTATAAAGGTTTGTCCACTAACGAAAACGAATAACATTTGTAGTACTATAAAACGGTGTGCTCGAAAAACAATTGCTGGAATGGAAAATTTCTGGAATTATGTCGATATATAGTAGTGAACGATTTATTCACACTTCGGAAGCGTAAATTACGCTCTATTTGAGGGTAAGCATTCGTTTCACCGGATACGTTCATTTTCAAAAGTGGGCAAAAGGGGAAAAGGGTTTCGCTATTGTATAATCACTAATGCAGTCAAGTTAGTCAGTAAGTTTAGACTAGTGTAGATGAAGTGAACTTAGATTAGCGTAGCTGAGATGAGTTTAGACTAGTAGTGAAGATGAGGTGTAAATTAGGAAAGTCAAAATAGGCAAAAAAATGTTTGGTTATTAGTTTAACATGGGAATTTGTCTTAAAAGACAATGATTTGCCAATTTTATTCTTTGCCTCTTAAATAGAGCGTAATTTATGCTCTCGAAGTGTCAATAAAACGTTTACTACTACGTCTACATAATTCGAGAAATTATCCATCCGCGCAATTGTTTTTCGAGCAATTTTCATGGAATTCTATAAAACAGATGCTATTAATTTTAATGATGTTTTGTCAAACGCGATACAACTTTTATCACAAATATTTACTATAAATAAAGACTAATCTAACTGTACATATATGATTTTCAGAGACAATATGTTCGAAATCAAACTCAAAGTTCGATAAGTACTCCATGCAACTTGGATTAGCGGCAACAATCTGGTGATCAAGGATCCGCACAATGCTCACAACACAAAATGTGTGGAATGTGCAGATCAGCTCCTGGATGGTCCTGGATTGCATTCAATTATTTCTAAGCATGAATCATGCTCGAAATGAAGCATGAATCGTAATATCACAATATCACGAATAGCATAAACTGATTATCAAACTCTCTGAATCTATCTAAGACTTACAACATAGTTTTTGAAAATTGGAATATCGAACTCGATTTTGGAGTTGTTGACCGTTTCGAAAATTCGTAAATCATATAGATATCTTTGGACTAAGCATGTTTGATAAAAGTTAAAATGGATATCGTCCTTTAATAATAATTATGAAAAAAGTGACTAAAATACTGTAAATTTAGTGTCCTTGATACAACCCACTATTAAGTTATTAAATAATGTAAATACCTACTATTTATACCTACGCAATATTTTTAAAATGTGAATTAGATTGAGAGATAGGCACTTAAAATTGTTGTAGAATTACAAAATGTGGTAGGTACCTATAAAGAAAATACAATACCTATTCTAAAGTAGGTACCTTTTTTCAATTCAAAACTTTTTTCACGAAGTGGTTTAACAGAAAAAAAGTACCTGCTTAAATAATAATTTGAAAATTACCTAATTTTATCACAGTAAAATATCATCTTAATAAACAATTGCAGGTAACATGTATTTGTATAAAGTAGATAAGTAGCTATTTACGATACATACACTATTTGATATTCCGTTTCCAAGGCCAATGTATGTAAGAAGCTTTAAACTGCGGTAAATAAGACCTGCAACGTAATGATATCTTTCCGCGCTGTTGCTAGTGATTTTATCGGATGATGCCGTACTATAGCGATACAAATAAAAAACAGTTGAGTACAAGTTGTTACATATTTCCGAAAGCAATTGTAATCCTACACATTTATTTATGAGAGTCAAGCAAGCTGTAATTTCTCTGTGCGCGTTTGCCAACTGATTCAACTGCTGAAACAAATTTCAATTTTAATTGTTACTGACTATTCTATAATATTTATTAGAGGGACTACGCAATTTTTGGAACTTTCCAAATAGCTTGAGTTTTAATAAATTTCAACAGAAACACCATAGGGTCTGTTTGATAACGGGACTCAAAGAGACCGTTTTCTATTTTTGTTTTTAATCTCGATATCGCTCAATCATTTTTTGGCGACGTGGTCGTGGTCGCAATATCGATCTTACACGGAGACAAAATAAGCATTGTATATTTATGTTGCGATTATATTTGTATGTTGGGTTGCTGTTTAAAATTACAAGGGGTGTCACGTTGTGTGGCCCACCCTGTATATCTACATTTACTAGTTTTGGACTTCCGGAAAATTTTTGAAATGCAGATTTGGAAATAAATATTAATTTTATGATATTAAAACTCACATTGTTAAACTCATATTATTTGACTCCTTGACTCAAATTAAGACCCAAGAACTATAGTTATAAATTTAAGGGCCTTCTGAGTATAAAAATGTTAAATAAACTCAATAAGACAATGTTAGATTATCAAGTGTAATCGAGTTATTTTTATAACTAATCCATTTCACTTGCAAATGTTATACAGGGTATCAACGAAATCACTAGACGTCCTTTATTTACGACGATGAAAAAGGTATCAGTCTGAATTTTTTTGTGAATAATATAGTGCATGGGTGCTATATTTTGACTGTTGGAAACTACTATTATACTTCCTACTTTTAGCCCGACTGCGGCGTTCTAGATACACAAATAAAATTGTCTAAAAAAATTAAGTTGGCTATAAAAACTTTTCAAATGATAAAAGATTCCAAAAAAGCCAAAATATACAGGATGTTCTATTTAAAAATCGAAAGTTGAGGTCATTTCCGGCGTAACCGGAAGTGTAATAATAGTTCTCCAACAGTATAGCACCATTGTGATATATTCCTCATAAAAAAATTCAGACTGATAAGGAAACAAAGGAATTGACCGATAATCCCTTTACAGTTAAAAACCTTATGAATAAGTTTATTGATATATTTTATTCATTCCGACATAAAATTAACAAGTCTTTAAATTTATTACTATACCTTTTGGGTCACCCTCTGTATGTAAAAATAAATTTAAATCTTACTTAATGGCCTCGAAGGCCAAAATGTCCCAATAATAACTTACATTTTTACTAGTCGATGAAGAGAAGTCGATCGTAGTAGTAAAAATATTACTCGTAGAATTCGAAAATTCAATGTCTATATCAAGAGTCAAAGTGGTTTTATCTCCCAATTGATGAAATTTATCAATAATTAATAAACATAAAAACATTATCAAAGAAATAAATATTCCTGGAATTATTAGCAGCACGCCTCGGAAGATTACTCCAAATGTTGTGTCTTTAAACAGAGATGGATTATATATTAAAATAATAGATAAATATTAAAAAAAAAACAAAAACAATTTCTTACCTAATAAATAACAGTGTAAGTTTAGATTATTCTTTTTGAATCTTAACCACGCGACATATAAATGAAAAGAAAGAACAATAAAATATCCGCCGATAATAAAAACCATCGCTAATTTTAACGTTTTTCGCAATCGACGCATTTTACCGATCAGTCCAGGAATGCTCGTTAATTTTGCTAGTATTTTGCAAATATCATTAGCACGTATAATTCCCATTACCAATATTACTATATTATTTATATCGCCAATTATATATCCGATGGACATAACGTACCTAAAAGTTTGAAATTATGTATTATACTCACCAAATATCAAATATCTGTTTATTTTTGAAATTTAAGTTATCGCTAGATCGACAAAAGTATATTAAAGGTACGTACATTATGCCGTAATTGATTTAGTCTATATCTATCAGTGATAGTTAAATAACAATAATAACCCTATGAGTACTTATAATCTATTGAATACGTCTCATTCACGAATAAACATTTCGTTTGTAGTAGGTTGTTAATTTAGTTTACGGTGTAAATATTATGATGCGGTAATAAAAATTTCCAGAATGTTCCTTTACTTTAAAAGTGTGCGATTCGTTTCGATAAAAAGAGTATGAATCATAATTCTCACGCGTGATGGCAGATTCTTTATCTAAATAAACATTCAAGAACGGTGAATCATATTGTAACTTCATAACATCAGCCCCGTCTAAAACATTTTTTTTACCGTCAACGGGGAATTTTCTCGAAGCTTCCAGTTCGGTACAAAAATACATGGATATGATTACTGAACTAGTTAGTATTGAGTTTCGAGTTGCGACTTAAACTAGATGCGAACCAGTATTAATACTTTTCCCTAGATGAAATAAAATAATATTGCAAGCAGTGGTTTGAAACTCATAACCCTGATACCGTCTGGGGCAGCTCGTCGAATTCTTTTTGTATTATATCAGTTTATACATACTTTTGCATTTGTAAGTCTATCTAAACTCTATGAGTTGACGAAGCTTGGTTGTCTTTGATCCCATAGCATTTCTCAGTGGTTTTAAATAAGAAAATATGGTTTGGGTTCAAATAACATAACGCGAGGTTACTTGGACCAATTTTTCGAAAGACATCTGTAGGGTTTTTTTTCAAAACATAAAAACAAATTCGTTCTAGACAGAATAAAAGCTATATTTTTAGAAAATATCAGTTATCATTGCAAACAGATGTTTTTTTAACAGTACAATATAGCAAATTTCGAAAAAGATTACGAAATTTAAGTCTAAGTAACCCATATTTACGGTATCTAATGAAAAAGCACAATTTGTTAAAATTTAATAAAAATTCATTTTTTTCCACTACAAAAATCGATTTTCGTTTAGCGTAATACGTACTATTCATGGTTTCACACGGCACAAAATACTCGCTCCTGTAAAATTTGTATTTTACGGCTTAAGGTAGTTTGACAAAAATGAATTAATATATACATAGGTATAGGTATCTATAACAATTCATATCAGTGCAGTTTTGGCAGAACGACTTAACCCACAACAAGTAAATTTTACAAGAACGCATGTGATGTGACACGTTTAGATACGTTTTATGGAAATACAAATCGATTTTTTTGGTGAAAAAGTCGGGATATTGTTACCAGGTTTTAACAGATGATGTCTTTGCCTTAAATAGGATAGTAAGAGTAACTCATTTTCGAAAAAAATGAGGGTTAAGTCGTTTTGCCGAAACGCAATAACAACATACCAAGAAGATCCATGTATAGATTGAGGTCCACAAGATAATCTCATAGAGGTGGTAATTACGAAAAAAGGTATATAAAGTATTTGTATGAAGTACGAATACATAAGCCATCTTCTAGACACCTCAAATCTACAAAAAGTATTATGCGATTTCTTTTTAACCGCAATTATGGGTAATATTCCCAACAATCTATTCCAAAATAGCACTACATTTATAGTTTCATATAAACAAAGGTAATATTCACGTTTAACTTTATTTTCTGTAAACCATTTACCGATGGTTTGTTTACTTTCTAATACTTTGAAACTTTTCGATGCACGCAGATTCATGTTTCTAAAAATAATACCTACAAAATAGCGAACACTACATTGATTGGTATGTTTATGTATGTGTTTATTGGTTTATTTTTTTATGTTTGTTTAATCGAACACGCGATATAGAAATTGCTCACAAAAATAATATATTTAACGTTTTTAATATCCATAATGGATCAAACTTTGTGATCTGCGTGATATATTTAAATAACAAAAACAACTTTTTAAGCTAAGTAGCAAAGTAAATAAGAAATATAGTTATAGGTATGTATTATATTAATCAATCAATCTGTGGAAATCACTATCCAATATATATCAATAGTCGTAAAAATATATCAACATATTAATATTTTATTTAACTTTTATGTTATTTATCCATTTGTTTTCTAAGTATTGTCAGTGTTCAATTTTAAAGAATGTTGATGTTCCAACAGTTATTGATTAATAATTATAAAATAAGTAAATGTAATATTTCTTAAATCCCTTAACACATTCGCTGCGGGGCTGGCGCTTGAAGTACCCGCCCCATGCGGAAATTTTTTTATTAAAAACTTTTATTTTTGCCCTGAAGCATCTAAAATATTGTTTTTATTGCTTAATTTTGATGGTATGTTATTTTAGTATATTTTGGTATAATAAACGCTTTGACGCGTGTTCCGCACATTCATGAGGAACTGCACGTATGTGCGGAAAACGCGCTAGCGCGTTGCATGATATTTGAAGCCTAATTGACTGGAAAATAAACGTAACGACGGTTTTATTATTTAGAATAATGTTCTAATAACAATAATAAACAAAAACTTTAATTCTGAAAATAATTATATAAAAAACGAAACTAATAATAAACCAAACATGAACATAAACTCAAAATCTACACTATAAAAAAGTATAAGTCTATAAATCTAACAATTCCTATGGTATTCTAAAAAGCATCCCTCTACGCAGAGACCTGGGGCCTATGGACACATTTTACAAGTTGTCAATTCTCGACAGCTGATGATCAGACACGATGGGCTTCGTTTTGGGTTTGTCCACGTCCTCCGGTAAAAGTTGTTCAATAATGGCAAGCCGAAAATCATAGAAAGTTCGCTTTTTGCCGGAATATTTGTTAAACAGATAATATGAATTCAGTAACAAAAGTTGTATGCAATGAACAGCAAGTTTTTTTATACCAGCGTATTGTTTTATGCAGACTGGGATAATACGATAGAAGCTGATAGACCGACGAGCAGCTTAAATTAATTTATAAGTGCATGTCGAGCCACCTCTTGCAGCAGCATTCGGTTATATTATTAGGACCGATGACGGCCGATGATTTCCGAAGATTGTCGATGATTTCTGAAAATTGCCGATGATTTCCGATGATGACCAATGATTTCCAAAGATTGCCGATGATTTCCGAAAATTGCCGATGACAACCGATGATTGCCGATGACGACCGAAGATTACCGAAGATGACCGATGATTACTGATGAAGATCGATGAGGACCGATTGTTTAGTTCAAATGTTATATTAGTTATATAAGTTACTATAGTTACCAAAAAATATGTTAGTCTTGTCAAAAAATTTAATATTCCCAAGTTTTTTGTCAAAATCAATTCCAACGCAAAAATTGTCAGAGGTAACCAAATTAAAAAACAACAGTCCAATAATTATCCTCATGCTACATGGTCCTTCGCAACCGCATAACCGCAAAGTGACTCCTGCAATCGCAAGCCCGCAACGCAAATCCAACGCAAATCCTGTATCGCAAGCCCGCAACGGAAGTCCCGAATGATATTCAGGAGCAAATCGAAAACCAAATCGACGACATAGAAGCCGAGACTATAGAACGAAATATTTTAATAATTTGAAACCAAATTCTATTCATTAAGCCAGGGGTCGGCAACCTTTTTCGGACGGCGGGCCATTTTCAAAATAAAATTTTTTATGCATGTCATCAATAAAAAATTATTAAATTGTATATTTCTAATTCAGTTCTATGTTTAAAAAACGACATTTTCTATCGATGATTTACATACACACATATTAGATGGTATTAAAAAAGTCTACAATTTATTAGAACTATAAAAATACGAGGTGGATGGTGCCAATCGAAACCTATTTTGGATACCATATATTTTATATTTCAATGTTGCTAGTTATTCTAATTTTACATCATTAATAATGTAATGATCTTGTTATAGTGAATCCACCATACATCAATGAACTTATGAGAATGTAAAACTGATGCAATTTAATATTGAGATTTCATCCCAATAATATAAAGTTAAAATTATCATATATTAATAAAGAAATAAAACCTATTCTAAACTAAATATAAAATTTTTCTAATTGCTCTACGTTAAAATTGTAATTTTAACAGTGAAGTTTTTAATTTCATGTTGAAATTCATAATATATGTGGTTGTAAATTATCTAGAATACATTCCACCTGCAACATAGATGTTAGAGAAGATATATATATATATATCATAAAAATGCTCATCTTACCGTAGTAAACCACCATGTATTTGGTTTAAACACCATTCTTCCTAAGAAACTCATCTCAGAAATGGGAGTTATTAGATGTAAATGTAAATGTTGAACAGAATTAAAAGGTGGTATATGGAAACCTAAACGTAAATCTTCTAGATCGGCCCCATTTTCTTTCAATACATTTTTCCCCGTTTCCACAAGTTTTTCAACTAATTAATTATTTAAAATAGTTACGAAATTAAATAATATTATACTAGGACATACTTAACTGCCTATGCTCTGTGGTTAATGATTTACAATTTTTTATGTGCGTTTTTGGTATAGCTAAGTAATGATACGTTGACGCAGGCTTAATATCTTCAAAAATTATAATTTCTTCATCTTCAAATAAAAAGGTTGTGGGTTGAACACCAGAAATGATATTGCAAAATACACAGTTTTCCATCTACAATTATAAAGGGTTAAAAAATATTTAGAACATGTACTTGAAAATAATTAAATCAAAGACAATTAAAAGGCACTAACAAATTTAAAAACAAAGATTATCTAACCTTAATTTTGACGTACTGCCTTAAAACACATACAAGGTGATTTTATAATATGTGACAAGAAAATTAAGTTGCATAACATTCAGTGTAAATATACAAGAGGTTGAACTAACTGTTAACTTACCAGTAACGTATTATGATCAAAGGTTACCAAATTTGAAATACGCGTTAATTAGGAATTATGACTCACGTTATTCCCTTCATTTTATTTTTATGTCGCGAAGATGAAACGTGTGAACTAGTGGAGTAACTACTAATTACATTTGTTATAGGTGGTTCAATGATTACTTGCGAAAAATCTGTTTTTGTTTATCATAATAATATTTAATAAATAATTTGATTGATTCTAAGTTTTTGTCAATAGATGTCAGATATTTAAGATTGTCATCGATAAAGTAGGTAGCGAGGACGTTATAACCTTAAATTTTACAATAATTTTTTATGAATTATATTTGAAGATTGCTGTATTGCTGAAGTTTGATTGATTAAATGAATCAATATATTATATAAAATGAATATTACTACTGATCCGTACTTGGAGTTATCTGATGATCCTGTACGATTCGAAGCCGTGAATCAAGTAACAAATGTATTTTTTGATGATTCGAATAAGCAGGTTTTGTTCCGATTTCCGTGTTGTAATCACAATTGCAGATGGTAATGTTTTTAGGTGTTTGCTGTAAGATCGGGTGGTGCTTTAGGAGTTGTGGTAAAAGGACCTACCGAAGATACACCTCCGTTTAATTTTCGCATGGAAGATCGTGGTCCAGTTATTTCAATAAAATATAGTTTAGATCAAAGCGTACTTGCAGTACAACGTACTACGTCGTCTGTAGAATTTATAGTGTTTAATGGAACTGTAATTGACAGTGAATTTTCACAAACATGCAAGAAAAATACAGCCTTGTTAGGCTTTGTTTGGACACAGAATAATGAAGTTGCACTAATTACTGACCATGGGATAGAGTTATATTTAGTTATTGCAGAGAAAAAAACACTTAAGCATTTAAAAACTACTTCTGTTACTATACAGTGGTTTGTTTGGTGTGCTTGGAATAAAATGGCTCTTTTAGCATCTAGTCACGGATCACATTTACAGCCGGTTATGTTTAAATCGGGGACTATTAGTAAATTATCAAAAGTAGAAAGTAAGTTTATCGATGCGTTATAGGAAACACTGTTATTTGCAATTTATTATTTATAGCTGAACCTGGTCGCATGACTTTAGAGCGTGATGTGACGCTTGCTACTCTCTACGGAATACCAGCTGTGTTATTGTTGAGACATCAAAGTGGCCCTCAAACTGCAGAAGTACATGTTCATACTTTAAATGGTCCAGGACAGGCACCAATTAAAAGTCATGTTTTACGATTAAATCTTTCTGGCCGATTTGCCATAAATATTGTCGATGATCTAATATTAGTGCACCATCAGGTAATTAATATATAATTTATTTTTGTTTCGAGTTTTTTATTTGGTTTATAGGCTTCAAGAAGTTCTCAAGTATTTGATATAGCTCTTCCTGGAGAAAGCGATGGTACTGTTACTTATCATAAAGCTGTGGCTCCTGCTAGATCATTAAAGCCGACAAGTCTACCTCTTCCTGGGCTCGTGGAGCCACAAAGTCATACATGTGAGCTTTGTATCCTTTATTTTAAGTAGGAAATAAGTATTTAAATAAAATATTGCAATTAACTTTTGGTTAGATTCACCTAATTGGGTTGTGTTTCAACCAAATATTGTAATAGACGCCAAATTAGGATGTATGTGGCATATTAATTTAAGTTTACCTCAATTATGTTGTCAAATAAGTGATTTGCCAAATTGTATTCAACTTACTTTAAAAAGAACATATGGAAAAGAAGTTCTATTAAAGGTAATTACCTATATCAATAATTTTTAACAGATATTTAAAAATAATTGTTATTTTTACAGTTACTTTTGGACTACATAAAATTACCTAAACCTAATCTCCATAAACTACAAGAATCATTTAATTATATTAATTCTGTTTACCGTAATTGGGCCGAATCAGAGGTACAAATGCAAATGGCTTCTCCAGCAGGTGCCCCACTTCCATGCAGACCGAAATCATCACTAAGGGTATTGATAAGTCAGGCCGACATTTACCACGAAATTCTACAAAAGTTAATGGACAATGATGATCAGTTACAGAATTTAGAATGGGCACTTATTAGATACATGACATCACTTTCGGAGCATGGTATTCTTACGGAATCTGTTTTAAACGAATTATTAATAAAAATATTGGTAAGTCGTTCGAAATGATCAATTAAAAAAATTTGTCTACTTCAACATTTAAAATCTAAAAAATATTAAAGAGGTTTTTTAATGATGGAAAAATACATTAAATGGAAGTTCCGAATTTACCTTAGGTAAACGACTATAGCTTATCCAAACCTATATGATGTTCACATCATCAACAAAAAGTTACTAGAAAGACTACAATTTATTAGAACTATCAAAATACGAGGTAGGAGGTGACGGCACTGTATGAAACATCATCATCTAGTAACCTTGTATTGATGACGTGAACAACATATAGGTTTGGATAAGCTATAGTCACAGATCTACATACTTTCGATAATTGTTCGAAATTCATCGCTTGTGCCTATAGCTACATTTACTATTTTTTTTATCATCTAACATATTTCTTTATTATCAATAAATTTTAGCTGTATAATGGTACAAACATAAATTTATTGTTCATCATATAGGTACGAAGAAAGAAATTTACTGTTCTCATGCAGTTATTGCAATATGGGGTTGTAGCAGATTCTAAACCCCTTGCATGCGTGCTGCTGTCTTTGGGAAATTTATATCCTGCAGCTTCTCAGTTAGCTTTAGATATGTTGGCCCGATTAGGTAAGGTACTACATTTAAATATATTTGAAGAAAAAAATAAATCACGTTGAAATTCAGGTGCAAATGAAGAAATTCAAGAGGTGTTGATCGATCAAGGCCAATTGCTCTCCGCTTTAAAATTATCATCTGAAAATGTTAGTCCAAGAAAATTTCTACAGATTGCCAAAAATTCAGAAGATTCTACTCTTTTTCATAGTACCATGTATTGGTTCAGATCGAATCAGGAGTATGCCAACGCTTTTTTAAAGGGTAATATTTTGATAATGACTATTTTATGGTTCGATTAAAACTAACCAATTAACTGTAGCAATTATTATAAATTAAATTCTTTTTACTTTAATTAGAATAACAGTATTCCTCCGCTAATACAATTTGCTTAATACGAAATTTATGGCTTGAACCGAATAGGTAAATTTTTCGGGGAATTTACATTAAGATGATTTTTGCAGTATACAGTGCAATTTCGATAATCTGAACAGAGTAACCATTATCGTTACTACCTAGTTACATCTCTTCTCTTGTTTTATTCTATGAACTGGAACTTTGTAGCAAAAATGCAGCAGTTAGCATTTTGTTACCATTCTACAACGTTACGAATTGCCAAGTAACCACTAGTATGATGATGAAGGGTTGCCAAATTTGAAATATAATTATTGTTAATGTCGTCACGTTATTCCTCTCATTTCATTTTTATTTCGTGAAAATGAAACAGTTGTGAAACGGTGATCACTAGTAAAATCTGTTACCGTTTATTATGGTAGGATTGAATTTGTATTAAAATCGTAATAATTTATTTTACAAAATAAAATTATAGTTTAATGTATTTAATGTGATCAATCATGATTCTTTGATATGTTCTGTGTTATATATTACAAATTATTAATGCAACTTTTGGTAATTGGGACTTTGTAGTAGTCCGAAACGCCCCTGGCATTAATTAGTTTGGATTAGCGAGATTACATTGTATATGCATTTTGTTAATTGTAAAGATACAAGATATGAAATAATTACAAATGTTAATTCAGGGTTCTTACGTAAAAAATATTCGTTTGTTTGTATAGGTTATCTGATGATCCTGTACGATTCGAAGCCGTGAATCAAGTAACAAATGTATTTTTTGATGATTCGAATAAGCAGGTTTTGTTCCGATTTCCGTGTTGTAATCACAATTGTAGATGGTAATGTTTTTAGGTGTTTGCTGTAAGATCGGGTGGTGCTTTAGGAGTTGTGGTAAAAGGACCTACCGAAGATACACCTCCGTTTAATTTTCGCATGGAAGATCGTGGTCCAGTTATTTCAATAAAATATAGTTTAGATCAAAGCGTACTTGCAGTACAACGTACTACGTCGTCTGTAGAATTTATAGTGTTTAATGGAACTGTAATTGACAGTGAATTTTCACAAACATGCAAGAAAAATACAGCCTTGTTAGGCTTTGTTTGGACACAGAATAATGAAGTTGCACTAATTACTGACCATGGGATAGAGTTATATTTAGTTATTGCAGAGAAAAAAACACTTAAGCATTTAAAAACTACTTCCGTTACTATACAGTGGTTTGTTTGGTGTGCTTGGAATAAAATGGCTCTTTTAGCATCTAGTCACGGATCACATTTACAGCCGGTTATGTTTAAATCGGGGACTATTAGTAAATTATCAAAAGTAGAAAGTAAGTTTATCGATGCGTTATAGGAAACACTGTTATTTGCAATTTATTATTTATAGCTGAACCCGGTCGCATGACTTTAGAGCGTGATGTGACGCTTGCTACTCTCTACGGAATACCAGCTGTGTTATTGTTGAGACATCAAAGTGGCCCTCAAACTGCAGAAGTACATGTTCATACTTTAAATGGTCCAGGACAGGCACCAATTAAAAGTCATGTTTTACGATTAAATCTTTCTGGCCGATTTGCCATAAATATTGTCGATGATCTAATATTAGTGCACCATCAGGTAATTAATATATAATTTATTTTTGTTTCGAGTTTTTTATTTGGTTTATAGGCTTCAAGAAGTTCTCAAGTATTTGATATAGCTCTTCCTGGAGAAAGCGATGGTACTGTTACTTATCATAAAGCTGTGGCTCCTGCTAGATCATTAAAGCCGACAAGTCTACCTCTTCCTGGGCTCGTGGAGCCACAAAGTCATACATGTGAGCTTTGTATCCTTTATTTTAAGTAGGAAATAAGTATTTAAATAAAATATTGCAATTAACTTTTGGTTAGATTCACCTAATTGGGTTGTGTTTCAACCAAATATTGTAATAGACGCCAAATTAGGATGTATGTGGCATATTAATTTAAGTTTACCTCAATTATGTTGTCAAATAAGTGATTTGCCAAATTGTATTCAACTTACTTTAAAAAGAACATATGGAAAAGAAGTTCTATTAAAGGTAATTACCTATATCAATAATTTTTAACAGATATTTAAAAATAATTGTTATTTTTACAGTTACTTTTGGACTACATAAAATTACCTAAACCTAATCTCCATAAACTACAAGAATCATTTAATTATATTAATTCTGTTTACCGTAATTGGGCCGAATCAGAGGTACAAATGCAAATGGCTTCTCCAGCAGGTGCCCCACTTCCATGCAGACCGAAATCATCACTAAGGGTATTGATAAGTCAGGCCGACATTTACCATGAAATTCTACAAAAGTTAATGGACAATGATGATCAGTTACAGAATTTAGAATGGGCACTTATTAGATACATGACATCACTTTCGGAGCATGGTATTCTTACGGAATCTGTTTTAAACGAATTATTAATAAAAATATTGGTAAGTCGTTCGAAATGATCAATTAAAAAAATTTGTCTACTTCAACATTTAAAATCTAAAAAATATTAAAGAGGTTTGTTAATGATGGAAAAATGCATTAAATGGAAGTTCTGAATTTACCTTAGGTAAACGACTATAGCTTATCCAAACCTATATGATGTTCACATCATCAACAAAAAGTTACTAGAAAGACTACAATTTATTAGAACTATCAAAATACGAGGTGACGGCACTGTATGAAACGTCATCATCTAGTAACCTTGTATTGATGACGTGAACAACATATAGGTTTGGATAAGCTATAGTCACAGATCTACATACTTTCGATAATTGTTCGAAATTCATCGCTTGTGCCTATAGCTACATTTACTATTTTTTTTATCATCTAACATATTTCTTTATTATCAATAAATTTTAGCTGTATAATGGTACAAATATAAATTTATTGTTCATCATATAGGTACGAAGAAAGAAATTTACTGTTCTCATGCAGTTATTGCAATATGGGGTTGTAGCAGATTCTAAACCCCTTGCATGCGTGCTGCTGTCTTTGGGAAATTTATATCCTGCAGCTTCTCAGTTAGCTTTAGATATGTTGGCCCGATTAGGTAAGGTACTACATTTAAATATATTTGAAGAAAAAAATAAATCACGTTGAAATTCAGGTGCAAATGAAGAAATTCAAGAGGTGTTGATCGATCAAGGCCAATTGCTCTCCGCTTTAAAATTATCATCTGAAAATGTTAGTCCAAGAAAATTTCTACAGATTGCCAAAAATTCAGAAGATTCTACTCTTTTTCATAGTACCATGTATTGGTTCAGATCGAATCAGGAGTATGCCAACGCTTTTTTAAAGGGTAATATTTTGATAATGACTATTTTATGGTTCGATTAAAACTAACCAATTAACTGTAGCAATTATTATAAATTAAATTCTTTTTACTTTAATTAGAATAACAGTATTCCTCCGCTAATACAATTTGCTTAATCTGAAATTTATGGCTTGAACCGAATAGGTAAATTTTTCGGGAATTTACATTAAGATGATTTTTGCAGTATACAGTGCAATTTCGATAATCTGAACAGAGTAACCATTATCGTTACTACCTAGTTACATCCCTTCTCTTGTTTTATTCTATGAACTGGAACTTTGTAGCAAAAATGCAGCGGTTAGCATTTTGTTACCATTCTACGTTACGAATTGCCAAGTAACCACTAGTATGATGATGAAGGGTTGCCAAATTTGAAATATGATTATTGTTAATGTCGTCACGTTATTCCTCTCATTTCATTTTTATTTCGTGAAAATGAAACAGTTGTGAAACGGTGACCACTAGTAAAATCTGTTACCGTTTATTATGGTAGGATTGAATTTGTATTAAAATTGTAATTACAAATTATTAATGCAACTTTTGGTAATTGGGACTTTGTAGTAGTCGGAAACGCCCCTGGCATTAATTAGTTTGGATTAGCGAGATTACATTGTATATGCATTTTGTTAATTGTAAAGATACAAGATATGAAATAATTACAAATGTTAATTCAGGGTTCTTATGTAAAAAATATTCGTTTTTTTGTATAGGGTTAGGTTAAGTAGTGTCAGGTATATTTTTCAAATGCCGACTCGGTAATCGAGTGGTTAGGAGACTAACCTCTCGCCTGACGGGTCTTGGATTCGAATCCCGGTACGGGTGGTGGAATATCCCTCTGGTAAGCATGGATGTTCTGGGGGGCACTAGTAGAAGTAATGCCTAACGGCGGCGGTTCCTGGTGTCTTTTAGGGTGTGCTACTAAAAAAAAGTCAATTTTTCAAAGGATCTAATAGTAATGATAAAAATTTCCATAACATAATTAAAAAAATTATTAGTAAAAACCTTAGATTTACAAGGCCGTTGGATTAATATATTCTTATTGCTAAAAAAAATAATAATGCATCAAGAAGAAGCTATTAGAATGGAATATCAGAGCAAAACGATAATTTATTGAAGAAAACCGTACATTACAATGACAGCACTAGTGACCTGTTGGGCCGTCTCTAGCCTGGATACAAGCCTTCCGTTTCCACATGTTCCATCCTGTGCCATAGCTGTTATAACTGGGTCTCTAGATCCTGCATGCTCGCAGGTTGCTCAAGCTGACTTCCTAGATGGTCCCTTACATGATCGATCGGCGATAAATTCGGTGATGGAGCAGGCCAGGGAAATGTGGCAACCTGGCGAAGGCATTCCTGGGAAACCTGTGCTGTATGTGGCAAAGCATTATCCTATTGAAAAATGCATGCCATAAGAAACGACACATATGGCCGAAGGATTTTCTGCAGATAGCACTTGTTTGTTAGGGATCCTCATATCGCAACTACAGGTCATCGATTGTCTTATGTGATGGCTCCACAGATCATCACACCACCAGAATGGCCGTATGGCGCTTCAACGAGATCTCCAGATGCAATAACGGCTCTTGTTGGCTCAGAACTTGGATTGGTTGTTAAAGACAATACAGTTACAGTCGGTAGCAGTTCAAGTTTCCTGTTCGCGACACTACTTCAAAGGAGGCGATACTGGTTAGCTGTCAATGGCAATTCGTTCTGGTTGCCTTATTTTTTTTGTCAACAAGTATATATAATTACTAATAAGTATATATAATTACTTATTAGTAATCAAATTCAAGTGAGAAAATCATGTAATTGGGTCATTCCGTACCAAATTACCCAATAAAAAAATTAAATGGTTGTACAACCATTTAGAAAAATTATAATACTTAGTACACTTATTCCTATATAAACTGAAATCATAAAAATAATTTTATTAAAAAACTTATCCCCACTCGTTTTTATGTTTTAAGTGGCCGACATTTGATTTTTGCGATTAGAAGGGTTTATGGAATTCCTCATATATCAGTTAATAAATAAGCTAGAGACTTGTAAAAAAAAAAACACTAAACTCTTCATTATAAACAGAATTATTATGGTTAACAGTTAATTTGCAAAATGCAGTTGTCAACACCTACATTTAAATGATGTAAGTGTAACTGTTCTAGTTTTGACATAAGGTTACAGTTTATATAGGAATGAGTATAAAAAGTATTATAATTTTTCTAAATAGTCATGAAGCAATTTCATACGGAATGACCCGTTTCTAAATGCAGATTCTCATGTTTATATTTTTCGATATTGTGTTATTGTTCGGGGTCTATTAGTTACCTACATCTCTTCCGCAATTTTATTATCTTAGAAGTGTATCTCATTTTTTTTTCCCATTTCTGACGCCAATCTTGCAAATACACTCTTAAGACAGCATGAATACAAGATTGATAATTATTTACATGTACATACCTATTATTTATAATGAACATGTATTAATTTACTTTATATTAATTGTTGTAGATGAACGACTGAATAGTTTTATTGAACATTACGCTACCTTATTTTTTGGGACTCCAGATACCAACACTTAATAAATAAGTTCTTATTTAATTATATATTTGTAATATATCACAACTTGTTACAATAAATAAAAAGTTTTACAATTGATAATTGTAAATGACTATAATGTAATCAAATTTTTTCTTCAATACATAAGCAATTTGTTTTAAGAAATTTGGTAACAAACATTAAAATATATTTGTTAGGATTTGTGTATACTAAGGTTATAGACTAGGGTAAACTGATGCTTAAAAATGACCTTCCAAATCAGGCCTCAGTCGTGTATTATCACTTTCCATATTGTATTTACTAGGAGTTGAAGGCTTCTGTTTTGATGCATGTGTTGCTAATGTTCTACATTTTGGACAATTGATAGTACAATCTTCGTATGATGAAATGCAAGTTGAATGAAAACTGTGACCGCAGCCCCAAACAACCACTAATTCTTCAGCACTGTCTTTTTTATCGTTTAGAGGTTTTTTGCACAGACTGCACAAAATTGATTGAATGGAAATTGCTTTTCCATGCGAGCATAAAGACTTCGCTAGTCCTATAAATATTACTGTTTGTTTCATTTGTTTTATTTACATAATATACTTACCATGATGTAAATCATGACCTAGGAGTTTTAAAGTCGTACTAAGCATTTGTATATCGTAACGACAATCGGTAAGCATACCCTGTATAAGTATTTTAATGTCTCCTAAATTGGCATTGTTGACAAGTTCTAAAAGTTGTCCTGGTGGAACATGCGGAGCTGCAGAATGCAATAATTCCCTCATGGAAATGTTTTCGGAAGTTGTAGGATGTTTCAAGAATTGCAACCACACTTGTTGGGCTTCGTTAGAGTTTAAATATTCACTACCCCTTATACAAACACCCACTGCAGCATCAATCATGTTGTTTTTCAATAATAAATTTAATGCTGCTTGAAAGTCGCCATTCTGTTCTAAGAGGAGTGCAGTTGCAGCATGCATTTGGTGCTTTTGAGTAATCTCTAAGGCTTCCTCTACTCTGCACTGGTTCAATTTTACATAATTGTATACAGAGGATGGGTTTTTTATACAAAGAAGTTTTAAATATTCTTCAGCAAAGTGTGGAGAAATTTTTACGTCGAAGTATATTATTTCGCTCAAAAATTTATATAATAAATCTGAATTAGATTGTAAAATTTCACAAAACTGTTCAACCAATTCAGGATAATGTTCTAACACTATTTCAGACATCTTTTTGCTATCAATGTCGACAAGAAGCGTGAAATTTTCTAAGAGTTGTTTTTGTATGCATCTTTCGCTATCGTCGATATATTTAACGATATAATGGAATATTTCAAAATGTCTAACTTTATCTTTTAAATAACATTCAAGTATATTGCTAAAATTTTTCTGCTGTTCATAAATATTTTCGGCAACTTTATAACACTTTGCTTCTAACGCCAGTTTCAACAAATGCTCAAAACTCGGGCGTTGTAATTTATTTAATTTTAAAAGATCGATCCACGCTTGTTCACGTTCCATGTGATCCCTCAAAGTTAAAGATTTTCTATCGATTTCGGTCAAGTATTTAATAATTACATTTAACATATCTTCTTCTATATTTAAATTGTTAGATGTAATTAGACGAGATACAAAGCATGCCAAAATGATTATTTGATTATCCTAAAATATAAATTATTAATTTAAAGGAAATTAATATTCACACAGACATACGTTAAACTCTGGAGGTGTAACGATCTGTAATAATATTGTCACTAATCTTTGTCTTTGTAACAGTCCCATTTCTCCGCTGAATTCGACTTCTTTAAATGCTAATTCTATCACATTTAAACATTCCCTCGTGTTATATTTTAATAAGGCTCTGAGGAACGGATAGCTTTGCTCGTTTTCTATAGAATTAACTGAATGCACAGTCTCGAGGCACCGTAATATGTCGTGTTTTATTCTTGGCGCATCCCTTCCTGGTATTCTCCCATGTGGATAACCCAAACCGGTCAAACATGCAGAAACGTATACTAATAATGTATTTCCTAATTTGTGGTTGTCTGGTGTTAACTGCATTATGAATTCAGTCAATGGACTAATATAATCTTCCATAGTTTTTGTAGTGATGTGTATCCATGCTTCGTACAAGTTATGCTTTTTACAAATTTTCAAAACTTGATGAAGATCTAAACAACTTAGGTCAACCGATAAAAGAATATTTTCTAACATTTGTGAATTCTTATGTTCAAGATAGGTGACGAGAGCTTGAGCTACGCTTGGATTCAAGAAATACAAAGAACCGTTGTATATATGATCTGTCAATAATGTGTAATACCAATCTAACATATATTGATCCGACAGTATTGCTTCCCAAAGATCGTTGCATAACAAATCTCTGTAAATTAATGTTTTATAAAATGCGGTTTACAAAATACATACGTATAATCTACAATTTGTGGCAAAAGCAAATACAGTGAAACTTAAAACAAAATACCAAAAACCTTCCGAATACCAGACATTTTTAAAAGTCCCGGCATTGTTTTACAGTGTGTAATATATTTCCCATTAGCAGATAATAAGATAAGGGACATTTTTTCTGGTCCTGCTAATGTCCAGTATTGAGAGGTTTCACTATATAGTTAAAATCGATACATAAATAGAAATTTATAATTAAAAAATGCTACAATTAAATCGTAAATCACTCGGTATAATTTTAAGTTTCGATCGACGTCAAAATTTTCAACTTACATTTTATGTAATTTCACGCAACAGTTTACTGCTGCTGTTAGACTATCACGGTCGATACCATTTTGAATAAGACTCTCCATAAACTTTTCCAACAACATAGTTGTAGCTTTTTCCCTATGTAAACCTTCATCTGCAGCCAAATTTAGTGCTTCTGCCCATCGTCCTTGTTCACTTAAATAAGTTAACCTTTCCGACCAAGTTCTTAATTTTATTAAATGAACAGCTTTAGTTCCCAACAAAAGTAATTGATCTCCACGACTCGATAAACTGTTGTAACATGCACGTTCGCCTGCTAATGCAAATGCTTCACTAACGCCACCACCTAAAGCTAGGGCTTTATAATGAGCAGAACTATACACTAAACCGGCACTTGCAAGTTCTATAGTTTCAAGTTCGCGTTGTGTTCGCACTTCTATAAGTTTTAAATTTTCACTAGTATCCAAAATAACTAAATGTCTAGAACCCAACCAATGCAAAGCACTAATTGTATAATTTAGTTTAACTATACGAAGTGGAGACAGTCTTAGTTTATTATTATTTAGTCCTGTAACGACACGGGTGTAATTCAATTCCGTGTGTCTACCCCATGCTAGAACTGGTTGTACGAGTTTTCCTACCGAAACCATTTGCCATGCAATCACCGGTAAAGTAGTTGCTATTCGTGGAAGTTGTTGAGTAAATAATATTTTTAACCTGGGTTTAATGGATACAACTATAATCTATAAAAATACTTTGAATAAAAACCATTTCTGCATTTAAAATCAATCCTGAATTAACCTTGGAGAGTGTGGCCATAGCTACTAATATAGTTTGTCCCAAAATTTGCATGTCGTGACCCTGAATTAAAGGTTCAAAAATACATACTTCGCCTCGTGCACCAGAAAACAAACATTTAGAATCCCATGTACGTACACCCAATCGTCTATTAAATGTTAATGAAAATACACAGCCTGCAGAATCACCACTTAAGGCAAGGCTATTAAGAGAAGTAAAACGTAAATGCAATACGGCAGATTGTGGGGCATGTGCATCTGGCAACCTTCTTATTACATCTCCACTTGTTGTATCTATCATCGATATATACCCTCTTTCATATCTAAAACAAAAAAAAGTAATTAAGTTTATATTAAGATTTCATTAAATAAATTTTACCCAACAAGTAATCTAGTAGAATCTAAATTAAATGCCAAGGCAGAAATGGCCCCTTGATCGCTGGTGGTAAGATCGTGGCAACACCAACATAACTTCTGCTCAGAATCAAATGCAAGTACAAAACCATGTGAAGTTCCCACGGCAACTAGTTTTAAACTGTTTGTTATAACCGTTGGTAAACCAGCACCAACACGATCCTACAAACAACTTTTATTTAAACAAAATCTTTCGAACGACTATATTTTCAAATACGTACTCCAGCCGAAGCAACTTGAGAAGAAATTCCTTGCAAAATTCCATGATACAGCATCGACCTGAACTTCTGATTAAAACTTTGCAAAGAATGCAACGAGGTACTATCGCTTCCCTCTTCAGATTCCAAATCCCACAACACGCTTTCCAATGATGGAGGTGCAACAGGAGGAATATCATATTCGAGATCGTTAAGCTAATTAATAACATTGTCATTTTTAAAATAAACAAAGTAATTGTTCTCACCTCTTTGAAATCGAGTAAGGAATCGTCCGAATCTTCGATTACAACCGAATCTGTTTCTGAACCCATTTTGTATCAATATTAACGTTTATTGCTATATATGTATATTCATTATTTAAACAGTTTGTAATTATTTTAAAACAGAAAAATGGGAGGTTATTTTATTCCCGAACGGACGTAGTCCCGAAAGTTAGGTTATCTTTCAGAGGTTCTCAAATAGTGTGTTTCGGACGAACGTCACCTACTTCGATCGAATAAGAAAATACAGGCAACTAAACATATATACAAATTTTTTCCTGTTTGAATTTTAATTTAAAGTGAATAATAAATGATAAAATGAAGGAGCAAAACATTTTTCAAAACACAACTATAACTCATAAGTATTTCCAAAAATCCTTAGGTAGCGTTTTTCCAGAAATAACTTAGAAAATTAGAATCATCGATTTATTTATTCTGATAGATCAATATTTTTTTACACATTAACTGAGTTAATTTTGTTAATTCTATGCCGAAGGATTTTGAGTACTAATAATCTAAAATACGACATTTAAAAAACGATAGCTATAACTTTCAGAATAAATCCTGCACGACATCTCCAAGATACATTGTATTTCCTATAGAAGAAATAAGCGGGAATGCCTCTTAATGGACAAATTTTTCCAGAACACTAATTTATGTTCTGGAATGATATACGATATTTGATCTAAAATTTTGTTCTTCCTTTCTCCCAAAATTCCAGTTTTCTACGTGAAAACTTGGTTCAGAGATATTACCGTGTTTTTCAATTTGGAAAATAAAAAATGTAATTCTTTATATTCGTCAGCAAAATTTTTTTTATAAAGCAGATTGTATTTTCCTCTTTCTGTTTTTATTGAACATAATATTTTTTAAAAGAGATCGGTCGTTTTTTAATTTTTGTAGCTGATAAGTAATTAGAAGTAAAATTCTTCCAATTTTTAAAATCGGCATGTTGCAATCAGCTTCTTCTAAATTATTATTATTATTATACATATAAATAAGTACTTAGAAAAACACGAAGAAAAATAATCAAACTGATTTAACATAAGTAGGAGCTTAACTTTATTAATTAATGTATAATTATAATAACAATATAATACCTAATAAAAATGTCGTATGTAGTGGCAAGCAAAACACAAAGGTAACTTAATGTAAAAGGAGTATGCAACCCACCGAACGGGACCCCCCCCCACCTTGTTTCGGGCCAACGTCCTTTTCGATGTTAGAATGGTAGCGGATTTGTTAGTGAAGTTGCATAAGCAAGGTTTCGGGTGTACGTCCTTTCCGACGTAACTAGCGGGGCATAAGTACCGCTGTATATATGACCTTGGTTCGGGGCTACGTTCCTTTCCGGAAATGTCATTGGCGAGTTGATTGTTGACGTATATAATTCGTTCTTCTATACAATATTTATAAATTAAAATGCTTTCTTATTAGTAGTTTGGAATTTTTAATATTAAACGATGATGCAACACCAATATTGGATAACAAAAAAAAGCGTCCAACGTAAACTAGGTAGTAAAGAAGATGAGTGTATAGTATCTTCGGATGCAGAGTTGGATGCAAAATTAGAATTGTTTCGCTCGATTTCGGATAGTTGTATACAATTGCAACGTATAGTAGATCTTTACCAAGAACGTTTATGTTATTTAGCGCAAGAGGAAAACGCGTTAGGGAGATATTTAAAAGAATGTGGAAAAAACGAAAAGAATTCGAATGCTGGCCAACTTATGACGGTAGCAGGTAAAGCATTAGCTTATACTGGTCATCAACGTTTAACAATTAGACCCCCACTGGTAAGACTTCATCACGAGGTCGAAACATTTAGAGGCCGTGCTGTATCCGATACTAGAGTTACCGTTTTAGAAATGGAAAAAATACGAACGGAATATCGAGCTGCTCTTAGCTGGATGAAATCAGTTTCGACTCAATTAGATCCTGATACTGGGCATGGGTTAGATAGATTTCGTAAAGCACAAACGTACGTGAAATCTTCAAAGGTTAGATTTGATCGTTTGATGTTGGCATGTTTGCAAAAAGTAGATCTACTAGCTGCAGCACGTTGTAATATGTTTTCTCATGCATTGATTTCTTATCAAAATGCAATATCCACATTTTCTTCTAAAGCATCTGACACATTAGCAGTTGCAGCAACAAAATTGAGTAACGTCGAACCATATGAATTTTCTGTTGTATCCGAGCTTGCTGCATCACAGGATACAGACGATAAAGATAAAAATACATTTTTTAATTCTGAATACACCGACAAATCTAATGAAAATGAAAAAATCGACATTTCGGCAAAGAAACAGTAAGATTATTATATTGTTACTTGTTAATAGCAAAATAAATATAATGTGAAAATTATTGTTTTAGAGAAAATTTGTGTGAAGAATCGGAAGTTACCAACCTTTTAGGAGATGATTTTATCGCACCGCCACCATTAAACTGCCCAATATCAAATCACGAAGACCAAACACTTTCGAATGTGGCATTATTAGAAATGAATTTATCTACTACTGATGATCTATTGCGTGATTTTATGCCTTCTCGGTTGATCCAAGAAGGTAATTTTAATTTCAATTTTCAAGATAATTCTAGCAATGCGGACGTTATTAAAGATTTAAATAATGTTTCTAACAAGGTTAAAAACAACGAAAAGACTGATGCCCAAGTTTCTTGGTTAAGTTTGTTTAAGGAGTTAGATCCCTTAGCAAATCAGGATTTAGGAACTGGAGATAAACTCTAAACTTTATAACTTTAAAACACCAATTTTGCTTAATTATGTCTAAATTAATTTCATTTTTCAAAAATAGTTTTGCTAATCCAAAAAATCTTTCATTACTTGTCTTATAAAAAGTATAACGACAGTACATTTTTATTCAATGTCCTTTCCTAAACCCTTGCTGCTTCATATTTAACATTTAAGTTAGATGTGTTGCTTTCTATTTATCTTTTTTAATGTAATATGTAAAATAGGTAGTAATTTTTATAAAAAGTAATTACACAATTATTTACATTATGTTATTAATTTTTAATGAAAGGTCAAATAATTTTAATAATGATTCAAATATTAAAAGCGAAATAAATATCTTACAAAGAAGTGGAATATATTTGGTTAATATTAGCACTAGTATTATTAATATTATTAAATAAGATAAATCTAATTTTAAAGATTTACCATTAATTATAGAGGGTTATAGATATCCAACGTTTATGGAGCTTATGGCAACACGAAAATTAGTTGAATTAAAAAAATTAATCGAAGCGCGCCTATCGTACCTATACGAATAAAGCCGAGAACCCTCACGAATTGTAAATTGTAACACATGCTTGACAGTTTATCGGCGGCAGTGTTTATTTATTTTAATGCTAAATTATCAAAAACTATGCACCTCTCTTTAAAAAGTTTGAAGAGTAGTAATAAATTAATTCATTAAAGTGTATCATATTACTACAAGTATGTTATTCTAAAAAACAATACTAATTAATAAAATGAAAGAACTCATTGTCTTTTCCACGTGATTTATGTTTTAAAATATTGTTGAAAATGTAGTTAAAATTTTTAATAATAATCCTCTTAAAATACGTTTTATTGGAAATGTTAGGGATAGCGTAGCGATGGTATCAAAAAATCTATTACACTGTTTTGAAAACCTTAATTTAGTACAGATGTAAATCAAAAATGTTTACTTATTGGAACATATAACAATCTTTTGACGTATTCTATATGTTCCTAAAAGACTTTTACTACCATTTTTTAGACAGTAGTTGGTATTATTACGTGCAAATATTTACTGGTGGTTATTTTGAATGAGAGATGAGTTCAAAATGGTTCTGACGTTTATTGTGGTTTGGGGTATAAAATATACCCCTAACATTTCATGCACAAGAATTTATTATTACATTTTTTTTTATTATTACCTAAAATAAATTTTCACAAAGTGCAGGGTTTATGCACTTACAATATTAGAACCTATATGTACAGCATGTCCACGGATGGGGTTTACAAGAGAGCAAATAGACGAAAACATTCATTTTTCGAAAAAAGTCGTTCTTGATAAATCCTTTTGCTTCTTAAAAAAATTATATTCATCTTGAGAAATTTCATTTTCTGTACAGGGGGTTCCAAAAATAAGAAAATGGACCAAGCATAAACTACCTTCATTTTTAGATTTCGAGTTAAATGTGAAATCGAAAAGTTGTTTCGAATCTAATTTGCAGTCAAACTGGAAAATTTTAATTTCAATACAATCATTTTTCTTAATCACTGGATCAGAATATTGCAATTTTTAAACTTTCTGGTATTATTTTATTTTTCACCTAGATGCACCTATTAATTATTTGTGACATATTTTGACATAAATAATAGTTCAGAATAATGTTATCTTTAGAGTAAATAGCAATTTTATGGAAGCAGCGAATGTTCCTATCGTCACGTAATTGAAAAATTCAATGTAAAGTTTCCTAATGTATACGTACATAAATTAATCAAGAAATTTCAGAAAACTGGTTCAGTGCTTCATATCAAAAAAGAAAAAAGAAAAACTTATACTGAAGCTGATGCTGCCATAGTACTGGTCATTCAATCAGTTAAAGAAAATCTGTTACTTTCTTTCTTATTATTATTACTTATTATTATTGTTAATTTTTTTCTTACGAGAAATAAAAGTGCATTCAGGTAATAAATACTATCGAGTTAAAAAACGTGTGTATTGAATTAAAATTTTCGATTTTGACTGCAAATTAGATTCGAAACAACTTTTCTATTTCACATTTGGTTCGAAATCTAAAAATGAAGGTAGTTTATTCTAGGTCCATTTTCATATTTTTGTACTTTTGGAGCTCCCTGTACACAGAAAATAAAATTTCTTAAGGTGAATATAATTTTTTTAAGAAGCAAAAGCATTTATTAAGAATGACTCTTTTCGAAAAATGGATGATTTTGTCCATTTGCCCTCTTGTAAACTCCATTCGTGAACATACTAAACATGGACTAAAAACACTCCAAATCATATTATTAAATGTATTTAATTTTTAGTTGATATTTTTAAACGCAATTGTAGCATGAAACAAATAAATATACGAGTAGGTAATAAATTAAATGTAATGTAAATGATATTGCAAGGCGTAGAGAATCAAAGAAGTAGATTCGAAGTTACTCGAAGACCGGCGACTTTTGGCGTCAAACCCGAAGTGATTTTGGCATCAAATGAAATGAAATCGAGCGTTGCCCATTTTAACCATACGGTTGGCTATCTATAAAGCTCTATAATCAAAGGTTTTGCATTAAGAATATTTTAAAATGAAAAATACCAAATTGGGAACTTAATTAATGCATAGATAAATCAAAAAATGTCTATTTTTTAAGAAAATTAATTATTTTATTGCATATTTATTATAATTTGGAAACACCTGTAATTTTTCAATCACCGAACAACATACATTTGTTTTCTATAAACAACTCTTTGCTCACACTAATTTTTAATTAGTTACTGATATATCTTCTTCCATTCTTTTTACATTGACGGTTTTTATATTGATGTCCATATAAATATTAGATAATTTTCAAACTAAAATTGAAAGTGAAATTTTATCATAATTATATTTTAAATATACTAATTTCTATTCTTGTTTTTTAAAATTAATATTTGAACAGCAATGATGTAATAGTTTTGTAAAAAATCAATTATTTTATTAGTACTTTTAGTATTTATAGTTTAAATAAGATAGTCAAAAAGTAGGCAAATTACATTACGAATAATTAAAGTATTAGAAATAAAATCGATACCTACTGTATTATAATTCGAAGAAAATATTTAATTAAAACCAATCATTCCACTAGTCAGACCAAAGTTTATAAAAAAAAATTATTTTATATATTTATAATATAATGAAGTTATTTATTTATGTATGTACTTACTTTATACCTTATTGTTTTTGTTATACATAGTTATCTATATATAATTATATAATGACAAATGTAGAATTTCTTATTGAAATAAACATTCAATTTAAAATCACTGTAATAATTTTAATACCTACTCCAAAAACAGCTAAATAAGAAATAATAAGAAACTAAATAAAATCTGTGATTAAGGAGGATTAATATTGTAGGTAAATATATGTACTTATGTAATATATGTACGATAGCGGTCATGATTGTGATCTTTGGAGATTTAAATACTATAAACTATTATATTTTCATTAAAAACGACAAATAAAGAAAGAGAATAAATTGAACTTCCAATGTGAATGTGGGCGACTAAAAAGGCAATAAAATATAATTATTTTGCTCCGTGCTCAGACGTGCAGCGCATATTCTCTTTTCCACGCTCACAAGGAGTCCGCCGGAAGGCTGAATTAATAAGAGAGTATTTGTTTTTTTTTAAATTACGTTATGCTAATTTTAATCATAATTATAAAAGTTAACCTTTAGATGTAAATTTGGACTTAGAAAACCCGATGTAAAATTTGAGCCAAATCGGTTCAGTGATTTTCAAATGTAACCGAAAATACCAAATATATGTTCTGATCTACAGCCTTAATTACAAAAATCGACCGGCTCGTTTCAAAATAACGACCGATCAAAAATTTTAAACGAGGCTATCTCCTCGTTATTAATTATCAGATCGCTAATATAAAATATAGTTTAGAATTATAATAAAATTTTCTAACAAACATCTCTTTTTGCAATTTTCTATAAAATGCATCATTTTGGTGAAAAATCGGAAAAAAACGATTTATGAGCATTTCAATATAAATTCGATATCGATCGCGCGTGCGAGGATTTTTAAAATTTAAGAATATACACTTACATATATTTAAAACTCCTATAATATAATACAGTGTAATCTCGGTAATCCAAATAGTTATTAACTTGATAATCTGATAAAAATCGCATTAATCTGAACTGCCTTTTTGATTTTCTTAATGTACATTTCTCACTCTCCCAAATAAACGTTTTAAGTGACGTTGTTACCATGTGTAATGAAATTTTGGAAGCAGAAGTAATGGCAAAAGGTATATCGAATAATGGATTGATGAGAATACTGACAATGAGAAAGAAACATATTTATGGGTGAAGAAATAATTAACATCGCATGGCAAGAAGACGCAGATGATGATGACTAGTAGGTTGCAATAACAACTTTAGTAAAACGCAGGAAAGCTCTTCAGTGTTTTGAAACTTGTATAACATGGTGCAGATAAAATGGAATTCCTGTACCAAGAAAAGTTTTTAGCAGCACAATAAAAAATCGGAAATCCGACAATCAAAAATAAAAGACAATTCGTGATTATTTTAAACCCAAAGTGTAAGCTATATGTTCATCATTCCTTATGTAACTGATGAGTATGTAAATATGTACTTGAATAAAGATTTAATTTTTATTTGTCGATTTTTGTTTACTTACTTTCTAACAATTTTTTGTTTTAATCAAATAACCTAGTACATTTAGTAAGTAAATGCAAAGTAATGCAAACAGATGCAAATGTTTTTAGACTATAATATTATAAGGAGTATATTATAAGGAGTTTGAATAAAAATTGTAAAATTTGTAATTTGACCTATTTAACCTTTTTTAAATTATAATAACGTACCTACTTCCTTCCAATTTAAAACAAATAACGATTATAAAAACCAAAATTCATGTGTTTGATATTTGTTTGTTTATATGTTTGTTTTTCGCCGATATATATATATATATATATATATATATATTATATATATCATATATATATATATATTTAATTATTATTTTCTATACAAACATGAACACGCCTTTATACAAACCTGACACTATCGCCAAAATTAATCTATATAGGACGCTTTAACGCTTCGTGTGTGTTAATCGTCAAATAATAATATATTCAGTGATAAAGACCTCAAACGAGGTCGAAATGTATTATTATGATTAATTACTAAAAATATTTTTCTATATTGGCTAAAAGAATTAAAAATAAATTAATTTCCACATTTTTTTATAAAAATATAAATACATATAGGTATAAATTTACATCTACTACTACTTGAGGCAGTTATACAGAATTTGTATACCTATACTTATTGTTATAATTCAACAATTCATAATTAATTTTCTCTCAAATAATTAGGCATTTAAGATTGCAAACTTTTTAGCGTAATCCGTAACCAGTTAAATAATAGTATTTAATCACATTTCTGGGCTAATAAAACGCGAAGCAACTAACTAAACATGTGTATAGCTTTTTTCGTAACTTTTAGATCTCGAAGAACGGAAACTTTTTAAATTAAAAACGGGCTTTTCTAGTCTTTATGTAATACTTTTGATGCATTTATCTAGGTATATAATTCTGTAAAAGTTATGTTTGGATTATTACTACAAAACGGTACTGTATTTGATACGTACCTATTTTAAATTTTGACGTTGACGTCGTTAAGTGTTCATCGAAGTGTTTGAATTTTTGTGTGCGTGCTCCGATGCTTATGTAGATTTTGAGGAATACAGTAGACTCGCGCTAATCCGATATTTAGGGGACCGAGGCAAGGGTGTGTCGGATTAATGAAAATAAATGTAAGGCTGTTTTGTACTAATTGTACTAAACAAATAAACAAAAAATAAATAAATAAAATTTAAATATTGTGAATCGATACAATTATTAAAAGTTAAATAAATTAATACATTTTAAGTATATTTTTGTTATCCTAAAAATTAAATTTCATCATATTCCGTTAAAAATAAATGATTGTCCGTATAAAATTATCTAATGTTTAGTAAATTGATTTGCAATAAAAATAAGGTAACTAAGAAAAAACGATGAAGGTTACGCATAAAATTTAAATCGCAAGGTGTTAAAAGTATCAATTTTCGATACCCACTACTACATAATTGAACATAAAATTCGACAAACCTTTGTTTATTTTTGCGTCTTATGAATAGCAAAATTTTTAATTGCAAAACAGATTCGTAAAAATTCAATAAAATCTATGAATTTGTAATTATTGTTTTTTATTCTTTTAGAATAATTTGTAAGGCTATTTTTAAATCATGGTAAAATGCAATTAGATACTTACAATTTAATAGTAGGTGCGGGCATTTAATAGATATATTCCAAAAAGAAGAAATAAACAGCACTTGCTATACAATAAATTTTCTTAATGATATTAACATTCTTTATACAGGGTAGGGCAAATGTATGGAACCAAGTCTTTCACGCCTAAACTATTTGCTTTTTGAAAAAAATAAAAATATGCATGTTATGCATTAATTATTCAACTGATAGCTCCCAAAGATGCGCCTTTTTGTCTTATTTAACGTACATTCTATATTTTTTTCAAAAACCAAATAATTTAAGCGCGAGAGGCTTCTCCTCCCTGTACGTAAACGGGTTTCTTTATATAAATTATTATGAAAGTGCTCAAGGGACCGATTAAAAATAGGGTATTATAATATAAATAAATTTTCAATTATTTTTTTATTATTTTCAACAACATCCAAGTTATAAAGATACGTCGAAAAGGGTGTCGTGCAACCAAACAAAATTAATATATCGATAGATATTTACTTATTTAAAGAATCGGCTTCTTCTTCTAATAAATCTATATACTTATGTACATCGTCCAGAATTTGTTGGCAGGCGTTTTTATCAGAAATTGAGACTTTGTCGGCGTTTATTCCTAACTGTAGGCGCTGATCGTAAGTGTAAACAGAAAGTGAAATACCTATAAATAAAAGAGTTGTATAAGTGCTTAGTATTCATAGGTTAAATATTGTTGTTTTTACTTAAGCCAGTCACATGAGGAACCCAAAAAATAGTCTCCGCTACTGTAAATTTTCCATTATCTACGCTTAGTTTTCGAGTGCCAGGAAGGATACTTAAAGTTCCAGTAGATTCTGTTATGCTCAGAAAAAATTTGACTAAGGGGTGCGGAAGCACTCCCCATAAAATTGTCATTAGAAAGTAGTTAGTCTTAAATATCGTTCTAATTAGGAATTTATTTTTTATTGTATCTACTTTAAATTAGATTACCTGAATATCGACAGAATTTTTTATACTATTTATTTCATTTTTTATCAGGTTCAGTCTGTCGATAATGGAATCTTTGGCACCTTCCCCTTTAATAAACATCGGAAATTGTAATATAATAATCATGTAGTCGTTTTTGAAATTAAAATCAGCCGCATCCAAATGGCCCGGGTTTAAATCTTTTAATTCGGAAGATCCTGGAACTATTGGTACTATCACGGTTACGGTTTCAGGACGAGTCGATGAATACTAAAAATAATATGTTATTTTGTTACATTTTTTTTTAATAAATAGATATAGTTATATTTGAAATATCCATGACAATAAATAAATAAGTAATAAATAATTAAGAACCGGAATTGCAATTTTAAATTTCCTAAAAAATCGATTTCGGAAAAATACTACGATATTACAAAATGATAGATAGTTGCGAATTCCACATTATTTTCCTACTTTTTAGTGCTGATTTCAATGGCCAAATAAAAAATTACCTGTCACCGTTTGATTTTGAGTTATAGCCGAAAATCAATTTTTTGACTGCTTGTTTAAAAAAAAGTTCTATTACTCATTCTGTGTTTAGAATTCAAAATATTTTAGCTATGTCTTTAATCTATTTTTTACCCTAGAATTTAGTGAGGTGCATAGTGTTTTTCTATAGGGTACCGATTTCGAGTTATAACACAAACTTTTATGTTTTTAAATAATAATTATTATTGATTTTGGCACCAATATAATGAGCGTTTCTTAAGCATTTCAAAACTATATCAAGTAGGTATATTTTAACTATTTATAATATATTAATTAGGCTTTGGACGCAAAAACGTAAAAGATATAAGAACTAAAAATAAATAAATAGATTTAGAAATAAAAATCGTCCACTATTTTATTACATTTTTAAATTTTTATCATTTTTGAGTTAGAGGGGGGGGGGGGAGCGCAAGTTAGACAATTGCCACAGGCGCTTCCTACCCTTGTTACGGCGTTGTTCGAATGAACGTAGTTCTTTTAAGTAAATTTTTATTTCAAACTTCAAAATGTATTATCTCAGAAACTATTGGCCGAAATTCAATAAAAATAAAACGCAATTTATTGTTACCTAATTAATCTAAATAATAACGTGTTAAAATGTAAATGTTTTTTTTTTATACGGACAACCATATTTGCGTCAAATCACAACCAAAAATAATCCAGAATTTATCTAAAACTTACCTTTTGGAAATGATCCCGCAAGCTTGCGGAAAAAGCGGTTATTAAAACTTCGGGAAAACTGGTTCCAGGAATTTTTTTCTTGATATCTTTAATTTTCTGAAAATATTTGCCAGTCGGTTCTAAATTAAATGCGAGCGTTTCTTGTCTAGAAAGGGGAGTGGAATTACATAAAATATTATCGTCTTTTCCCTTTATGTAAAAAGACATATACATTGAGGACGGTGTGTAGCAAAGAATTTGACAAATCAATAAGAACTGGTTAAATATTTTTTGACATGTATTTAGTATATCCAGTTTGTTTAGTTTTTGATTTTTATCATAACTATTCGGTTTTTCAGCACTATTCACGATAACACATTTATCTACAAATACACCAGTTAGAAGCTTTATAATAGCAACACCATCCGCTAATCCATGACTAATTCGAAACAAAATTGGATAATATTTTATTCCTTCTTCAGGTTCTTTATCCCAATCAAGAGGTTGGGTGCCCAGATGAAAATCCCATAATATACCACATTCGGGCAGTGGTACATAGTAATATTCGCTTAGTAATTGCTGTAAAGTATTTTTATCCATTTCTTTTTGTTTAAGATCGACTTTTTTCAATTTTTTTACGCAGTCATCTATAGTAACCTTGGTTCGTAACATGTGATAGTATCCCATCGAAGATGTGCAAATAGAATGGAATTTGGACAGTTTTTCCGGATTACGTATTATAACATTTTCTATTATCTTTTTTACAACGTCAAAGACACTTTCTGAATTTTTGTTATGATCGAATTTTAATATAATCAATACATTTATTAAACTATGTTCTGGTTTCCCAATAAAATGATATACGTCCATATTTTTTACTAAACCCACTAATTTAGCCCCATACTTAAATTTTAAAATGACGTGTATTATACGATGCTGCAACCACAGAACCGGAAAAAGTAATAGTACCAATGGATACACAATCGTCAGAAGAGTCATTCCGATAATAATAATAAATATGTTTGATTTAATTTTCGTATTTCCCTACAATATGCACGTGTTAAAAATAATGGCAGAAAATGCGGATATCGAAAATTATTACCTTAACTTTTAGTATATTTAGAATTATAACAGTTACGCATAATGTTGTTAAACTTATCGAGTTGACCAGAAGATCCATTATACTAAAAAGAAATAAATAAAGTACTAAGTACTATACAGGATGTTTCTAAAATATTTGGCCAAATGTAGACGGCGATAGAGGGGCCCAAAATAAGCATTGTTTTGTCAATGAACATGGGTCCGAAAATGCCACGTTAAGGTGCTAGAGGGCACTGTTTAGCGAGATGTTATCGCTGGCCTTAAAGCAGCTCTAGCGCCTAAATGCAGCTTTTTCGAATCCACATTTTTGTCTTTACAATATGGCCAAATATTTTAGAAACACCCTGTATATACTAATAAATTTAAAAGTATTTCTGTTTGCCACGAATTAATTTTCAAAAAAGTTTACTAATCGTTTAAAACGCAACAGATAAACTCAAAAGTTTATAAGAGTACTTAAATAATTTATATGTATTATACGGGGTAGCGCATATTAAATTAACCATTTTAATATTTGAATCAAATTTTCATAACTCTAGAAAACAAGAGATATTTTATTCAACCATAAGATAGGTAGGTAATTAATTTTTGTGATTTAATTTTGTAATTTCGAAAATCGAAGAAAATTTTGGGCAACACATCGAAATAAATCTCTATATATTGCTGCAATTTCTTTGCGCATTCAATGTTTAACTCTTTAGTCGTTTAAGGACAACTTGCAAAGATCAAAATTTTAGATATTTACAAAAAAAGAACCGAGGGAACGAATCGGGTAATTTCGAGAATAATAGCAAATCTTTAAATCCAAATGCGCGCCGTTAAAAATTTTTCGTAATTTGTTTTTGGTTGTGTCAAATCCCAAAGATTTACTGATCGTTTAGTTCAATAAAATAAAAATCTTGTATATTATGACAATATTTTATGTTTAATGTAATTTTTAAAAATATTGATAAATCTTATAGATGAAGTACCCACTTACGTAGTACACCACCATATTTTAATTTGCACAACTCACCTATTTGTAACACTCTCCATTTCTATTAAAATTATATTTAAGAAATAGAACAAAATAATAAACATGCACCACGCACTGTTTTAAAGAAAGAATTAACAATAATTTAATAAAATATATTCATTGACAAATGCGTTTGTTTACATTTTAATTAGCAAAACTGTTTGTCGGTTGACATTATTGTGATTTTGATTTATTTATTGTTAGAGCTAAAGTTTTATTGTCGGGTTGTAAATACTGACAAATTGTTTACTACATTTGTTTTAAATAGTTGCACCTACAAACACTAAACATTGTTTATAAAGAATCTCGAGAGTCGATTTTATTGTCCGACCTTCAGGATATCGATACCTAATTTTGTCAAACTATCGCAAGCCTCAATTTTTTCAAACATTAGTTGTTCTGGCTATTTTACGCATTTAATGCAAAGGCACAATTTGCCACTATATATTTCGACTTTTGATTGACGTAATAAAGGTTTTTTCAATAATAAGACGTTTCATTTTAAAATATGTAATTAAAAAAACAATTTTTTTTCAAAAAAGTTGCTATTTTTACTCCAATACATAATACAAACCACGGTTAAACATGAAAAATTATATCTGGTAAATGTCTGTCTCAGTTTCTCTGGCAGATCGTTCTTTTGAGGAAACTTTGCATCACGTTTTCACACAATTGCGGTTCAATATCGCGAATAACAGCTGATATTGTCTTTAAGCCAAATACTTTGTGGATTATTGGTGTAAATCTTATACTTACCGTATCCCAAAAGAAAAAAGTCTAGCGGTGTGAAATCGCATGACCTAGGTGGCCAATTATAGTCTCGGTTTCGCGAAATTACGCGCCCAGGAAAATTTTCGCGCAATAGTACGATTGTTTCACGACTTGTGTAGCACGTAGGCTCCATCCTGTTACGTATAAACATTATCGAGGTTTATTTCATCAACTTCATGTCAAAAAAAAGTCAGTTGGCATAGTTAGATAGCGCAGTCCGTTCATTGTTATGGTGGTAACAGCTTCATTTTCGAAAAAAATACGGACCAATCACGACTCCGATCCAAAAATCACACCAAGCTATCGCTCGTTATGAATTAATAGGTTGTCCTAAGATTATTCTTGGCTTTTCCCAGCTCGAAGTGCGGCAGTTTTGCTTATTGACGTACCCTTGCAGGTGGAAATGAGCCTCGTCGCTCACGATAATCTTTTTGAAAAAATTTGCAACGCTTGCCTGCATTTCCAAGACCCAATCAAGCAATATACGGCGTTGACCATGATCTGCTGGCTTCAGTTCTTCAATCAGTTGAATTTTGTAAGGACGTATACAAAGATCTTTATGCAAAAAGCGGCGTAAACTGGTTTGGGATGCGCCTAATTGCTGTGAACGTTTCGGAACGGACAAATCTGGGTTTTCCGCGACACCATCAGTCACAACAGCAAAATTTTCAGTCGATCCGATGGCTTTACGAACACGGATTGAGGTCTTCACATCACAAACCTGATCGACTGTCTCAAATTGCTTGATCAGGTTCACAATGCTGTGCGAGAAAGTGCTCGACTACGACCGAATAAACGAAGAATGGAAAATTTCTCGAATTACGTCGATATAGGACGTTTTATTCACACTTCGGAAGCGCAAATTACGTTCTGTTTGAGAGGTAAAGAATAAAAATTGGTAAATAAATGTGTTTTAAGACGATTTCCCAAGAAATTTTTTTCTCTTTCCCCGTAAAAAATAATTTTATCTGTATCCCATAAAAAAAGTTAATGTGTTCATTTAATAAAAAAAAACAAACTTTCTTTCAATTTCCAATCATTTGCGTGAAAAATACGCGTCGATCATGTTTTAAATGTATACATGTAGCGTGTTTTCGATCATTCATTTCAATAAACCAACATAAAAATACTTAAATAATTTATTAACATTTAAATAAATATTCAACATGTATTAACAATCATGAATATAGCAACAATTACAGGTAGTAAAATTTATATGACTGATGAATAATTTACTGAATAAACAATCTTCTAAAGTAAATCTGATAATGTTAAGATGATAAGGCGTGTGTTTATGGGAATATATTAAAAGTTTCGGCACATATACGCAAAACAAATATGTGGTTATAAAATCGTAAACAGGTAGGATCGATAATAATTCATGATATCATAGTTCGAACACATTTTGTTATAAAACCGCTTTTATCTCCAGTTAAACCATATTCAAGTTCACCGATGTCCCAATCAAATGTGTTAAGTACGTCTTCTGTAAACTTTTGCCCTTTTATATTATTAATAACCTTGACTTCGCCACTGTAGCCAGTATTAGATAAACCAGGTGGTATGTTAAGTATTATATCACTCACTCTACCTTTATCTACAGTCAATGTGATAGTAAAAACGGTATTATTTTGTTCGCGATTCAACAAGAGATGATCGGGAATAGGAAACAATTTTTTAACTTTGAATTCCGGCGTTTTTCCGTAACACCACTCCCAATCCGCTAAATTATTTCGAAGCTCCAATATTCCCGGAAAACTCTCCTCCGTTGGAATTATCCTTTGGAAAACGTTTTGAACACTTTCTATTCGCGTGATCGCCGGAATTTGTAGATACTCCAATCCTATTGCGGATATCAAACCATTTATGCTTATTTTTCGGTTTATCTCGCGTAAGTTTAACGTTTTGGAACGTATCGATTTTGTGGCGTTCGTGTCTATTTCAATATTTTGCTTTTGTAATGCTCGACTTAAAGCTTCCTTATCAACTTCAACTAAAAGGGTGCAGTGATGATAAGCGTTGTTCCCTAATCTAGAAGCGGTTCCAGATACTTTACAATCGTCGATAAATAAATCGTCTCGAGGTGTGATATTGATGAGAACGCCATAATGTTTAAATATCGCGGACACCAATATTTCCAAATTGAGTCTTCGACTGTACTGATTTCTAGCACAAAAGAATGTCACGTTGAGATTGCCACGATCGTGATAAACAGTTCCTCCGCCACTATTCCGTCGTGCAAACTGTATACACTTGTCGTTACTGTGAAGGTTGTTGAGGTTCGCTTCCATCCAAGGGTTTTGATGTCTTCCGATGACGATACATGGATTATTACACCATAGCATTAAAATGTTATGGTTTTTAAAATTGTAATTTCGATATATCCAGTCTTCCAACGCTAAATTCGTGAAAATATCGTGACTTTCAGAAATGAACACGGATCTCTTGATTTCGTTTGTTTCAATATTCTTTTCAGATGTCGATACCAAACGATGACATAGAAAGCGCGTCAGAAAACGTTGTGCCGTCCATTTAGTAAAGTTCGCTAAAGTCATATTTACCGCAAATTACACTTTATAAAGTATATTTTTTTTATCATGATGTCAAGGTAGATATAGTGGATTTAAACAAATCCGTTTCATTGTTAAGTTACGTTTATCGAATACGTTTTCCATCACTGCGAAGTAAAACAAACAATTAGATAAATGGTTACTACTAAAAAATTACAATACGGAATGACACAAAAATGTGAAACATACAAGTAATGGCTGTCCAAGTAATGGAAAGATAAAAGCATGCCTTGACTTAAACCATGTCATAAATTATTTTTTATCGTGGCACAGTAATAAAATTACTTAGGCTAAGACATGCCTTTGTCTTTCCACAGCCAACCAAGACTGAAAGAGCTTTTGGACACCCGTTAGAATAACTAGACATCAAAATTATACGAAATTATGGCAGATAAGTACGATAAAACATGTCGAGTTGACCACCTCTATAACCTAACCACCTCTCTTAAATGAGCACATATTTTGATAAATAGTATAGGAAAGATAAAGAAAAAATAGCCCCAATCCCAAAATAATTGAAATAAAAATCAATTTTCGTCATCGCATTCAAAAACAATGTGCAGAATAACATCTCAATTTTACACCAATTAGTGCTGGGAAAACTTTGTATTTTTTAAGAAATGACAAGTAATGCAAAATTGACATAGAGTACTTACACGTGATATCAATATAATTGGCGATATATTTGTAAAGACTCCTGTATAAAGTAAATGATATGGAACGAATTTAACTATTTACCAATTGGTTTTTATGTTTCCTTATTAAAAATTAACATAGATGCGGCCATTTTACAACATCGATGTAGAAAATTTATTTACGTTCTCATTTTTTTGAATAGGACAGAGGTTTTCCCGACATTTTATTGGTGAAAATGTTGAAAACCTATGTTATTATATGCACATTTTTTTAACACAAAAAATAATTTCTATTTCAATTATTGTTTTCACCATAAACCTTATCTTTCCGTGACCAGAATCTAAATGGCGATTCCTCGTTCAATTATACAGTGATTTTGAAATGGCGCCAATTCTATAGTACGTTGTAAGGGACCGTAATGCAACCTACGAAAACTAATAAAAACATTCTATTTGCTAGAGTTCGTCCAGTTTAAGGTTTAAGGTTACACAGTTACTAGTTTTCTCTCACAGAATTACAATGAAATAAATCAATGACAAATACCTACTAAAAAAACAAAATACCTACCTATTTTCTTAGTAATTTATAAATTTGGAAGGTTTGATTAAAATTGTGATTATTTTTTTTATTTATGGTTAATTTTATATTTATTTTATTATTAAAATATTTTCTTAACTGGTGTTTTGTATTAATGAAATATTTTGTGGTTATTTGTCATTTTTTTTAAATAAAAGTTTTATTTAACTACTTATATGTATTGTTTTTTCAAAGTTTTCTTTCTTATGGGATAACAAAATAAAGGGTACATGACAAGGGTTTGTAGAAATATAATGGTTATAGGAAATAGTGTAATGTATCGAAATTGTCAAGAAGTAGAGAAGTTGAGTAAGAGAACGTCACATTTTTGGGTCTTTTTACTTATCCCCTCCGCGCACACCACATCATGTTAAGAAATTCTTACCTCCCCCCAGAAAATGACGACATATTTACTATATAAATTTTGCATTGCCTATGTTAAATGCTGCACTGCACAGTACAATTTCATAGAAATTTTCGTACAAAGTCAGTACGCACTGCTGCAATTTATTTTATATAGTTTTAAGAACCATTATATCACTTCCGGTTTCACCGAAAATAAAATTAATTTTATTGTTGCAAATAGAATGCTATATATTTTTTTAGCTTATTAAAAGAGATTTTTTTCTTATACTGATTTTTTGAGTGATTAAATAGTGATCTTTGAGATTCTTTTTTAAAAAATAAACAAATTTAGAATAATAAAATAAATTTCAAGCAATTTTATAATCGTTTCGGATTATTGGGAGTTTCGGACTAAGGGAATTCGAATTACAGGGATTGTATTATATTTTCATGCTGTGTTTTTAAATAAAATAATGAAAAAACTAAAAGAAACTGAACTTTTAACTTCGATCATTAAACAAATTAATTAAAAATGAAAGTGTGCCTAGGTATTTATTTTAAAAAACTGTTGACGGTAAGATAGTTTAATTTTCATTTCATATTTAATTGTTTAAGGACCGATTGCCCGATCTATTTTAAAATTTGAGTGTATACTTAACTAATGAACATTCCTAGGATACCATTGCATTGTGTCCATAGAATTTATACTTACGTTGCATTTACGTTTTAAGATACAACGGTGCAATTGACCCCTAATGAATAAATAGTTTCCTGAAAATATACGTTACCAACCTACCTATTCAGCAGAAAGTTGGACACATACTGAAACAATTTATTCTTGATAAACTGCATCTTCTTAAACTCAAAATTCACTTGAAAATTTTTAAACCCTCTCCCAATGTATCCTACAGGATCGTTAGATGCGAAAATACATGAAACTGACTTAAAAATGATATCGATATTTATTATTTCTCAAGGTACGTACACGTGGTGTTTTGTTTAAAATTCTAGTTGGCAGTCGAGTAATACTATAAGGTCAAAAAGTACATACATTCTTATCATATCGATAACAAGTCGACCTCCAACCCATTTTTCATAATTACTTAATAAGGCATCGAAGGAGAAAAAAGATTTTTTTCTGGATTCCACGGCCGTATTTTGATATTTAATATCGTCTGACAATATTAAATAACATTTTCATACATTTTTAAGAAACGAAGGTTGTATGTAGGTATTTTGCTCTTAAGTTAATTTCACATTTTTGTATCTACCCTGTCCACAACAACACACATTCGAAATTTTAAAGTGCATTTTGAATTTGAAAAGATGAAGAAACTTTATCAAGAATAAAATTTTCGGAGATTCATATTTTTTACATAGATATGTCTAAATTTTGCCGGGATACCGTATTACAATTATAGTGCTAAATTAACATTTCTTAAAACAAAAGGTAGAATTCAAACATTATCTCAAAAGCTCCAAGAATTAGAGGTAGTTCTATTAATATATTAATTTTTAGTAATATATTTTACTTTTTTTTTATTAAAGTAGGTTTAAGTAAAAATATAATTTTTTTTTATTCAACCAATCAACTTTTTATTAAATCTCAATAGTTCAATTATACATACATATAGAGATTACGGACGATGTAGAAACGTTTCATCTTAATTTTTTTTTATTGTATTCTTGGCATTACATAACACAACAGCATGCATAATGTTTGGTTTTAATTGTTAAAGTAATTTGTCCATTTAAGAAATTCAACATTTACTCTCCTTAAATCAATTACAAAAAGAGTTTATATTTTATATTGTACTTCAAAAACTGACAATTATTTTTTAATTTTACATTATTCGTGCAAATTATAACCTAAAATGTGTTCAAAACAACAAAACCTTCAGCTTATTCTATTTACGTAAGTTTTATTTGTTGTTTTTAAAATCGATTTCGCATATTTATTGCTATTAATATAAAAATTATTGAAAATGTATTATTACCTATATACTTATCGAATAATTCTACGAAATTCCAACCTGATTCGGTCTGCTAACGCCACCTACTGCACAGAAGTAGAAGAAATAGTGATACGGAACGTATATAACATACAGGTACAAACACAATTAATATCTCTTCGTTTCTAACTAATGATAAAATCTTGTTTAATCGTTTGTTTGCCCCCATAATTACTCCGAACAAAAAATAAATAGGAGTATTTATTTATTAATATGTATTTTATTTATTCTTATTAATTATTTAAAATCCTTTACAATATCTATACAATTTAACTTTTCATGCAATGTAATTCGATCTCCACAGATGAATATCTAGTGTTTCTGTTAGTATAATGTGATCTATGAACACACGGACTTAATAAATCCGTGTTAATCGGTGGTTCATTTTTATTTTGTGTTATCCAACTGATTAGCGCTCCAATAACGATGGTCGATAGAATTCCAATTCCACAGAAATAATAAAATGATATTCGATACAACCATAACGGTTCTTTTAGTGAGTTATTATTTGTTAAAATTCTAGATAAATGCAATTGTTAGAAATTTTTATACAAAGTTTAACACACTTACGGTTTAATAGTAGCAAGTGAAATGTTTCGCGTTGTGGTCAAATTACAACCGTACGTTTGCAAAACTTTGGTGGAATATGTAATCGTTCCATTCCAAATGTATATCCGATTATTTATTATTATTATACTCATTAATAGTAATGATGATAAAGCTCCTATTATTGCACCCTATAATTAAAACATACATAAATAAAGCAACTACGTATATTTAAAAAAACAGACTATCGTTTACATTTTTTATTAAGTACATAGTTAAATTTCTATTAAAATGATTTAAAAATTACCTATATTTACTTGCGTTAGTTTTGAATTCCGCATATCTTACAGAGAATATTGCAATTATAGTGTATTAAACTGCGATTTTTTAAATATTTCTTAAGAAAGCGCAAATTTAATTATTTATAATTGGGTACGTTTATTAAGGACGTAATTCAATTGGACTTGACAAACTCCACCGCTAGTGGTGCTAGCATAACTTTTCATACATTTTATTGGTGCAACATTAGGCCGACCGTAAGAGCTCCAATCAGAACATTTATTATCTGATGCTCTCGATGTTTAAAATATTACACGAATATTTTCTATCAAAAAAATGCATAGTGTTTGATATAGTAGAGTCGACTGAGTAAAAACAACTTGAAAATTCAATCAATTGTTATTATATTTATGGTATTCCTTTACACCAAGTTTGGAGAAAATCTGACAACACCTTCAGGGTATTGCAATTTCAATTTCCACCAGTGTATGCATGTATTTTGTCGTAATAAACCATTCAAATGCGTAACTTCGTTTATTATAAAATACAAAATAACACAAATGTTTTAAATATGTCCGTAACCACCTGTAACCACCTGCGCAATCGCCTACTACTTTTTATCCATCAGTGGTATGGTATAATAACTACTAAGGTAACATATAGGGGCGGATCTGCGCATATTGACGTCACTCGTGAGTAAATAACACCGGCAGATACTGTCAGACATTTCCCGAATACCGATGGTGCGGATACGTTGTTCATAAGTATAATAAAACGTAGTTTCGGCGTTAAAATTGTTGTTATGTCTCATCATAAGGTGCGCGGTGTTTGATTGCAACTCTGACAAATAACTGCTTTTTTCTGCTTTCCTCGAAATGAACCTGAATTGAGGTTAAAGTGGCTTCATTTGTGTTACCGGTTTTTAATACTTCCAGAATTTGTTCGAAACATTTTTAAAATGCCGTTTGTGAGAGAAATTTTAAATACGAACTATTGAACTTGTCTGAAAATAATATTTTACATTTCTACACGTTTTGTCACGTGTTACTACGTTCCATTGATGTCATTGCGTGGAGTTGAACGTGTTTAGAACACTCGAATATGTTACCTTAGCAATTATACCATGCATCATTGGCGTACCTAACACAAGCTAAAACTGTCATATTCTTGCCTCGTTTTGCACTAGTCCTATGACCAGTGCGCAAGTATTTACGCGATCACATTGGAAAGATAATTATTTAGTGGTAGTTCAGCTTTATCCTGATTATAGATACACCCAGGTCTTTATCGAAAATTATTATCATTGATCACCTTTTCTACAGATTGAACTTTTTTCACATATTCTTTTATCTTTTCTGGACGCCATGGCATTGATGCTTGTTCGATTTTTACGCTTTCAATAAAAACGAATACCAAATAACAATATTTGGTAAATTGTTGCATGTTATAGATTCACTTCACTATTAATTCAACTTCGAAAGTTTCAATTAATTCGGGATGTTTATAGTTTCGAAACGAATTAAATGTTTAAAAAAAGCATAAGTAATATCAAACCTTTGATTTACTCGCATTGCCTATTACGTACCTTTCTATTTGCAAAAGGAAATAGCATTCCAAGAGTAAACAATCCAAAAATTGCTCCTTCAGATATGCCATTTATACATTGATACGTTTCAAAGATAGATCCGAATTTTTCAACAACAAATACTAAACCAATGACAATCCCTCCAATCACGATCGATATTAATTTCATTATGTTTCCAGCATGTTCGTCTGAAGTTTTTATTAAGAAATACGGTACTAGAAAATCTGTATACCAAATACCAGATAAGGTATTAACATTCGTGGACATTGTACTATAAAATTTAAAAGCATATAACTAATTTTCAGTTTAAATTAAAATATGATATATATTATTACCTAAAGGCTGTACAAAATAATCCCGCAATAAATAATCCGTTAATACCCGATATTTTTGATGCTTCTTCTAACACATAATATGGTAAAATTTGATCGGCCTTTTTTATATATCCAGCGGACAGAGGATCGCAATTAAAATATTTAGTGTACATAATTAATCCAAAGAAACAACTTATACTTTTAGTTATAGCTGCTAATACTCCAAATCCCATCAAAGTTCTAAAAGAAAAGCTGCAATAATGCAATAATAGAAATTCTATCGAATTCTACTTTTTAGCATTTTTCAAGGATGCCATGGATAAGTATCGTTGTACGTATGATGGATTTACGGAAACCAAACTTGACCAATGAAATATATTTCCAATGAATACAGTCCAAAATGTGGATCTTATTGTGGGATCGACATTTATACTACAAAATTTTAATGTATATCGATTAAAGAAAAATTAAGATATAGATTTACTTGAAAAATTCCAATCTATCTCCAGCTCTCGCCGTTTCCCAAACTGTTGAAAAACCTCCAACAGAAATTGTTCCCATAATAAGTATAAAACTCAAAGTTATTAAGGTAATCGATATTTGTAAAGTATCATTCCAAACTACAGCTTTTAGTCCGCCAAGTGATGTATAGAAAATACAAATTATCACCATAACGGGGGCCGTTATATGTACATTAAAACCTGAAACTGAATCAGGCAATATAGTTATTTATACAGGGTGACTCGTAAATAGTGAATAACCTTGAAACTGGTGATAGACCAGGCGATGACTGTCCAGTATATCACAACTTGACCTTAGTAAAAACTCCTCGGGTTTCGAGATTTTGGCATTTTTGTAAATATCACGAAAATTGGTGCCTTTAGTCGGTGTTTTATGTGCTGTTTCTACAAATAATTGTGCAAATCAAATTGTGATATTCAAGACAGTTATGACCTGGTCTATCACCAGTCCCAAAGTTATCCACTAGTTACGGGACACCCTGTATATCAGTAATCGATAAATCTTCACTTCTTTTACCTTGGTTAAAAGCTAGAGAAGGTGCATAAACAATGACCGGCAAAAACAGAACAGTTTTAATACTGAAAAACAGAGAAGCGATATTCTTAATTGTTTTATCGAATCTTAGTTCGAAATATTCGTAAGCACTTGCACATTGTATTTTATAGAATACAGGTAGATAAACGTAATTAGTAATAATACAGACAATAATTATCGAAAATCCCAGTAAAGAAACTTGAGTTCCATACATATAAACTTCGGCGGGAAGTGCTATTAAAGTGATACCCGAGAGGGTACTAAAAAAAATAAATTGCCTACAATAAAAAGTTAAATAATCTGCCACCGATACAAACCTTGCAACTAAAGACATCGTAATAGGAAATACTCTCATTTTCTTTCCACCAAGAAAATAATCTTTAGTAGTATTTTGTTTTCGAAAACATCCAAAATAAATACCGAATATAGAGCTTACGCTAATCACGATTATTAACATCGCATAATCGATCCAAGATAATTTTAAAAATCTCATTTTCAGTTTTTTATTCACTTTTCGTACGCCTATTGGTAAGCAAACACTAAATGAACATAGTGTAACGCAGACCAAAACGATAAAAATAAACGTACCTACCTAAATATTTGTTATCTGGACAAAAGCTACTGAAAACTTATTATCATAAAGTGAAACATTAACATTATTAAACAAAACAGTATATAGAAAGTAAAAGTGTAGTGTAATCTATATATTATTATATTTAATTTGTCGATTCTTTACTTTTCACTTATAGAAAAATAAAAGAAAAACAAAACATCGTTTACGATACAATTGTTTATAATTTTTAACAATGGCAAGAATGTATTAAACTTTTCCTAAACTATAGGTAAGTGTTGTTGGGGAGCAATTAATATAGATTAACGAAGAGTATTTTGTATGATACAGTGATGTTACTATACTACATAGTTTTATTAGTGCGTTATTGCTGTTTTGTATTACTACTTAGGTACAATTAGAAAGTGTACAGTGAAACCTCTTTAAACCGACTATTCTTAGGTATAGACATGTATTTAAGCTTATTTACGGCTTACATTTAGAAGTGGTCTGCTAAAATATGTGGTCGTTTCTAAAGGGTTTTACTGTATATAACTCGTCGATATCAAATTTAAGATGAAGTATAAAAAGTTTTTGTTAAAATTTCAGCTTATTGTTTGAATCAAACTTCTGTTTAACTGAAAACTAACCTATAATTAATAGTTTCGATACTTAATTTTGTATTTAGTAAAGATGGGCAAACGCGTTTAATAATATTTTAGCTGTTGTGACAATATCGGGATGCTGTGCGACTAATGCAGTAGGTAGATAATATTATTTTTATATATTTCAATTAAGGCATTACTTATTTTTTTGCGGTGTTATTTTCAAATAAATCCAATATGATATTCAAAGTATTTAAAAAACAATTAAAATGCGAAGTAACAGTTACAGGGCGATCTGAAATGATCGACAGTGAGATTGAGTGCCAAGATGACACCCATCAAAATCGAAAATAGTATAAATATGGCGTCTATCGTTAAGTTCGTTTTATAATAAGCTTTCCAAAAAATATAATAACACACATGTACCTATATATTTACATATATACAGTGTCCCGTTTAAAATTCTGAAGTTGTTGTCACGTTACTAAAAATGGAAAATCATAAAAAAATCTAACTATGTAATCACAAGAGGATACCAGTATCAGTTGTATAAAACCACCAAGTTTCATATTAGTCATTCTAACATAAGCATTTTCGAGATATCGAAAACGTTACGATTACGTTTCGTTGTGGGCCATCCTGTAGTAGCGAATTTTCATAGAAAATAAATCTATTACGGCCCGACTGATGACGGCACTCAGACGTGACCTTTTGGATTTTCTCCGATCTCGACCCCTAGATCACGAAAATATAGTTCAATTATATTCAATTATAGGGTCAATTTCTTGTGAACACGATTCCGGTTGTAATTTTGATCGTAGGAGGCTGAAATTTGGAGAGCGTATTGTCTTTAGTGAAATATGTTTTGGAATCGGCATAAAATTCTCTACTGACCATGTCTCTTTGTAATTTTCGATAGAATGCACCGTTTTCGAAATAATCGAAAAACAGTGATAATTTTTTTAATTCTTATAAATTTTTTTCGTAAATATTGTTTTTCAAAAAATGCATTTATTTCGAGCAAAATTAAAAAAAAGAAGTTTTTTGACATGCGACATGAAAATTCGATACCAAGACTTGCGCGCGGTCAGATTTTTTATATCTATTACAGTATATATTGTAACTTACAATTTATAGCTTTTAAAAAATATTGTCTTTCTGTACTACATCAAAAAATTAAATAAATATTTTGATTGTTTCTAATCACTGCTCTACGTGTACCACCTATACCTTACAATTAAGTTACTGTCTTATTAACAAATCATTTTACATTACTTACCTACACATATAATTTTTATTTAGTTATAAATATAACGTTACATTCATACAAATAATTTACCATATCGCTGACAATCACGAATGATAATAACTCGCTCTATTTAATTTATAATTTCCGCAGGATTAGCACTACGAATAGTTTTCTTAATTGTTATCGTAGATTTATAAAAAATTATAAATAAAATAGAATAAATATCGTAACAAAAATGCATTATTTTATTGTATAAGTATATCCCATTTAAAACTATTGTAGTATATAAGTAGGTAAATAAAATTAGTGATAGTCAACTAAACGAATTTTGAAATTGCATAAAACACGATATGTGCCAATTTCATACTTTATCACGGATGTTATATTCGAGCATGCATACAAATCACAATGGCGATGTCGTGTTAAACAAATTTCTATTAACTTTATTTTGGCAAAAAATGTATAAAGCTAGATTTGTATCTAGGCAATAAATCAACTATAGGTAATTGCACAACAATACCTACTAGGAAATAATGTTTAAAATGAGAAGGAAATAAAAGTGCTATAGCTTATCCAAACCTACATGATATTGACGTCATCAATACAAGGTTACTAGATGATGTCGTTTCACTCAGTGCTGTTACCTCGTATTTCGACAGTTCTAATAAATTGTAGTCTTTCTTTATGCCATCTAATATGTGCGCAGGTAAATCATCTATAGAATATGTCACTTTCCAAACTTTAAACCGAATTACAAATAAACAATCTAATAACTTTTTGTTGATGACGTGAACATATTATAGGTTTGGATAAGTTATAGCTATAGCTGTAGCTATATATAGCTACACGTTGCTATACAGATTAAATACATCTAAATGATGTAAATATTAAAATAAGTATTATGTTTTTGCTTTTATCACCTTCAACTATTTGATAATTTCGAGTAAAATACTTATTAAATTAGTTTACATTTCTTATTTCATATTATGTAAGTGTACGTAAATAGAATTGTTATCTGTAATTGCTGTATTATTCATTTTTATATTTTATATTGCATTGTAAATAAAAATATTAAATTACATAGTAAATTTTTAATGATTTTTATTTAGATGCGTATGTACGCTCAATTCTGTTTTTATATGATTTGTTTTGATTTAGTACGATCGGATTAATCCAAATTTTATGAAAAAAGTGTTTCTGGTATATTACACTTTGCACAACTTCTTAATTTTCACTGTGTATTTGTTTGTCCCTAAATAATTTGCTAATAACATTAAAATCTATACAAATCTATCGTTAAAAATATTTTTTTTCATATTTGCAGTTTCAAACACCCTATCAGATACATTTGCTCGTGGTCGCAAAGGAGACGACATGCTTTTAATCCTAATAAATAGTCTTGTAATTAAGTTTCCAGCACAATTAACACATAATTTTAAAGGATGTGCAATATTCATAAAATAAAAAATTCAAATATTAAAGTTATACATTTATTACTCCATCATGTATTTACAATTTAAAACAATGAAATTAACTACAGTCCAAGTAAAATGTTCTGACGCCCTGAGTTTGAAAGCTTATATCTCAAAAAGTACTCACACCAACTGCACGCTAGAGATACTTTTTTCCTGCATGCGCTTAATTTCATAATTTTCCATAAAGACGTTAAGTTACTACAGCATCAGTATATGTTTTAAAAAACGTGATTTTGCTCGTATTTTAAAAACGCCTGGATTTATAACTCGATTATTCAAAAAACTATTAAACGGAAAGCAACGATATTTATATATGTGAGAGGCAGAACCTTATATGATAGTTTAGTGCAATTTTCGTGGAATTTTGTTAATTAATAAAATGGTTTATAAGTAATAAAAGTCTTTTGTCACTCCAATTCGCTTGTTTGAACAGATATTTAAAAATTCTCGCGTACATGTGGGTGAACAAAGAAGGTTAATTACCAAATAAAACAGTTAATAAAAATATTAATGTTTAAAGGCTCCAGAAATTATAACATACTGGTAAACAAAGTGCGATGCTAACTTATTCGGGGCGAGGAGCAGAGTGACGTGTGTTATTTCGCGTCTACCATTACTACGAAGACTACAATTTATTAGAACTGTCAAAATACGAGGTACGAGGTGACAGCACTGTGTGAAACGTCATCATTTAGTAACCTTGTATTGATGACGTGAACATCATATAGGTTTGGATAAGCTATATTTATAAATACACTCTTATTACAAGCTATTCTCGGAATACTTTCGTTCCATAGGAGTTATTCCAAAAATAGCTTATCTAATGGTACTTGTAAAATCGGCTCTTATCGTTAGCCGTTTACCATGTAGAATGACAAAGGTAACCGGCCGATGCGTCTACTACGTCTTGTTTTAATAATAACATATTATATTATTTATTATAAAAGTATAACGAATTATTATTTAATCAAAATAACGATACAATTGTTGTTTAATAACGTAACTCAGGTGCATTATTTTCAAATTTCATATAATTTGGTTAAGAAATACTTTAGTTATGACGTCTTAAGGTAAGCGTATATTGTGCCGGGGCGCAGCGGGTCGCATTTCAGCGCAACAAATTGCTGAGAGTGCATTTTAAATGAGTCGATGCTGGGATCTCTGTTGCGTAACAACGGTTGGTTGTAGAGTAATGCGCTGCTTTAAAGTTGCTCATACCGAAACAATAGCAGCAAAATTCGATAGTTTTCGTGAAATACCTTACAAAATGTCCAAAACAACTTTAAGTACAAAACTGCAATTTTCACTGTGCAAATTCAAATAGTGGATGAATACCCTGTAAAATTTTTATACAACTTCACCCTCCGTTTTTAAGATATAAGTTTTTAAACTCAGGAGAAGAACATTTTACCTGTACAAATAGTATAGGATAACTTTATTTAGTATTTAAAAAAATCGCACCTAACAATATTTCTATATTTATAAATTTAATTTAAAGGTGTAATCAATTTTTCGTACAATTTAATTCTATTTCCGCGGATGCGTATCGAACAATCGTTCTAGTAGAAAACAATTTTTGAATGCACGGACTTAATAGGGCTGGATTAATTGGAGCTTTATTTTGATTTTTGGTTATCCAACTGACCATTACGCCAATAATAACAGTAGTTAGAGTTCCGATCATACAATAATAATGAATTGATATTCGAAACAACCAGAATGGCTTTTCTGCTGAAGAATCGCTCGAAATTCTGTAAAAATGTAGCTAATTATAAAAATTATTTTGGTAATTCGTTATCCATATAGGTAGTAGGCAAACGACAGAGGCACTTACGTTTTAATAGAAGACAAGATGTAGGAGCTATTAAGTCTTCTTTCTTCTATCGTCAAATTACAACCGTAGGTTTGCAAAATTTTGGAAGGATAAGTAATAGTTCCATCCCAAATATATATTTGCTTATTTATTACTATAATGCTCATCAATAACAATGATGTCATTGATCCAATTATTGCACCCTATAATTGAAACATATTTAAAGCATTTATACTTGTAAGTAAAGTATTTTTTTAATAAGCATTAAGTATACCTAATGTAAAATACAGTTAATGATTGTTACTCATGTGACCTTAGTATATAAGCAACCTAACATGTACGGTTGGTAATAAACAAATATTAAATTAAATTATTATTATGGAACTATTGCGATAACCATCAGACAGTCAAAAATAAACGATGAAGTAAAAAAATACGAAAAACAAAAATATTAAATTCCCTAGTCTATTAAAAAGTACTGGTCACGTGGTACTCTATGTAATTTCTTTGATTATGTGTAATGAAAATGAAAAATATTTAATTTAAGAAAATAAATAAAAAATACGAAAATGTCGTGTACATACGTACCTTATTATTGGCAAAAGGAAATAGCATGCCAAGCATGAACATACCGAAAATGGATCCAGCAGCGATACCATATACGCATTGGTATGTTTCAAAAATAGATCCTAATTTTTCAACGACAAATACAAGACCAATTACGATAACTCCTATTGTAACTGATATAAGTTTCATGATATTATTAGCAGTTTTTTCTGTAGCATTAACTGGCATACAAGGTGCTATAAAATCGTTATACCAAATACCAGATAAAGTGTTCAAAAATGTAGACAGCGTGCTAAAAAATATTCGAAACACATATAAATTGATTATTGATTTCGTTGTAGGTACATACAACAAGTAATACATTAAAAGAAAATAAATGTTTAATTAGGTAATAACTTTTAAACTTTTGTATTCGTTTTATAATAACTATTACAATATATCTGTATTAACCGCCATATAATAGTAATACATTATTAACAATATTGTAAAATTGCCAAGCAAGCATTTTCTTGCGCCCAACCTTTTTTGGCTGTGCTACGTGCTCGATGTAAAACAAAATTGCGGTTGTGAAAATCGGAAAACTAATAAAGATAAACTAAAGCAGTTTATTTCATTATAATGTGTATAAAATTCTTTACCCAGTGAAATGAAACAAACCGCATTAATTTATCAATATTAGTTTTTTGATTTGTTGTTTTATATCGAGCGCGTAGCCCAGACTTGAATCATTTTCGTACACATGAACGTGGTTATGTGTGGGTATCATTATTTTTGTCCGAAATGAGCGAATTTTCAATTAAAAAATAATTCGATCTTTTTCCTTAAATCCAGATAATTTTTTCTATCTTTTTTCTTATTCTCTTACTCATTAATTGTACGATTAGTTTGTGCAACTTTCTCATTTTTTATCAATTCTGAAAAATCTTTGTTTTTGAAAACATAATTATGTTCATTTAAAATTTGTTTTTTTTAATACTAACTTTCTTAGGTAACTATATTTATATTTGGACATCTTTTCTTCTCCATATTTTATTTTACATCAATTTTTGCTTATGCTGTTCTTTTAATTTATTACCTGCTTTACTTATTTATTTGTTGAAATTCATCAAATTTACCTAAGAGCTGTACTAAACAATCCTGCGACAAACAAGCCACTAATTCCAGGAATCTGCGATGCCACTTCTAAAACGTAATGCGGTAAAATCTGATCCGATTTTGTAATGTATCCGGCAGATAGTGGATCGCAATCAAAATATTTGGCATACATTATTAATCCTGAAAAGCAACTTATAATTTTCGCCGTTGCTGTTAACACTCCAAATCCTAATAATGCTCTGAAAAATATACATATTAGGTACTATTGTATAAGCATTTGTAGTACAATTTCTCATACTTTTTAGCATCGTTGAATGATGCCATCGACAAAAATCGTTGTATGTATGATGGATCGGTGGAAATTAAACCCGCCCAAAGAAAAATATTTCCAACTAATACGGACCAAAATGTACATTTTATAGTGGGATCCATATTCATACTAAAATTAAACAAAATTGTAATTTTTCAAAAATTATTAAGGTGCCTATTTCGAAAAAGATCATAATTTTTTGACTTGACGATGAGCACTTCAATTCTGGCTTAAGTACCATTTTACGTAGACAAACAAGTTCGATCGGCACTCGATCGTTTAACATCTTGCCCGCCTACGTAAAATAATGAACCAGAGTTGAAATGCTCGATAAGTTGCCTACATTTCATGAATAATTAAACAATACAGTAATTATTTGACAGAGTGTACTTATCTACTATATGCACTTACTTAAAAAATTCCAATCGATCTCCAGCTTTTGATATTTCCCAAATCTTCGAAAAACCACCAACGGAAATGGTACCCATAATCAGCACAAAGCTCAAACTTAATAACGTAATTGACATTTGTAAAGTATCGCTCCATACCACGGCCTTTAGTCCTCCTATTGAAGTATAAAAAATGCAAATCGTAGACATAATGGTGACTATTACATGCACGCTAAAACCTGAAACTGTAAGAAATTATCGATTTATTCAAAATGGTATATTAAGTATTTTTCCTTGATTCACCTTGATTGAAAGCTAAAGATGGAGCGTAGATAATGACTGGCAAGAATAAAAGGTTCGTGATAGTGTAAAATAAGGAGGCCAAGTTTTTAATTGTTTTATCGAACCTTAATTCCAAATATTTATAAGAGTTCATACATTGCAATTTGTAGAATACAGGTAAATAGATATAATAATTAATAAAAGTTACGAAGACTATCGAAAACGCTAATAAAGAAACCTGGGAACCGTACATGTACACTTCTGTAGGAAGTCCTATCAGAGTAATACCGGAAAGACTACTGCAAATCTATCTTTAATTAATACGGTCAAAAATAATGTAAGTAGTTTTAATACAACCTGGCGACCAAAGACATCATGATAGGATACACTTTCATGTTCTTCCCGCCATGGTAATAATCATTTGTTGTTGCTTGATTCCGAAAACATCCAAAATATATGCCCAAAGCGGTACTAATACCAAACATAAGTACAAACAATATATAATCAATCCACGAAAATTTTATAAAATTCATCATAGATACTTATGTTAAATTTGTAGCTATGCGATGTTAAAGAATCTGCAATTTGTTAATATTATAGACAAATAAAAATGAATTTACAGAGTATATTTTTAATTTTAAAATACATAGAGGTAAAAGTAATTGTATGGTTCTATTTAGTTCAAATGAAATGACGCAGACTATAAATATTGTTACGGACAGAACTACGACGTGCTATACGTTCATCCAATAAAAATGAATTTACAATTTACTAATGGCAATAAACATATTATTTAATTGACAATGGTTTTGCATATTAAAAAATAATTTATTGTTTTTAAAATATTTTTGACTACCTATTGGTTGTCGTTATGAAATTTATCTGAGGCCAATTTTACGACTCGATCAGTTAAATTAGATTAAACAGGTTTTGTTGGACTATACTGGGACTATACAGGTTGGACTATACTGTTTTCTTCAAACCTATAAATAAAAATTATAAACTTTTACTGCCTCTATTGGAATTTTTTCCAATTCTTTTCTTCCGATCATGTCAGAGTCGTCTTGCTCAAGATTATAATCATTACAACTCAAATTCACCGCCGAAACACTCTAATAACACAGGCCTGCAATGAAATATCTTTTTGGGATTTGAGTATTAATTGTGACAGATTTTGAAATACTGATTATGAGTAAAATTATACAAAAATTCTATCGGCACGTTTTCCTGATATAGCAATTTTTCATTTTGCCATAAAAATCCCAAAAAAATGTGTTCGATGATCTTTCTGACCCTTTTAAAATCTATTATGAACGATTAACAATCAGTCAAACTAAAAGAGATTTCATTTACCTACTAATTTACTAATTCACAAGACAGTCGCACCACGGAAGTTTCGAAGATAAAAGAAAAAGATTTCACAAAAATGTATAACTCATTCTTTGTCATTATAAATATGTAAAAATTGCTCAGAATATTGTTAATATTGTATTGTATTGTATTTTTGTTAATATAGAATGCCCCATGTTTCATTGTGCCCCGGTCTCCCCTACGTATTTTTTTGTAATATATTAATACAATTTCTAAACATCGCAATTTTCAACTTATTCTCAGTTCCATTGTTTGAAAAATTTAGACGTGTTGAAACAAATTAGAGCATATAATCGTAATTAGCACCCTCAAATACCCCTTAAACAGCTATGGAATTCAAAAAAAGGTCATATTGACTTTAAATTTGCAGGCCCGTGCAACCCTCTTCTCCACTACAAATATTTTAACAAGGACGCCATCTCTTCTGGTTCAAGTTTTGTCTAAGATCGGTTTTTTGCTTTCGAGGAGTCCGCCGTCTGCCATGTTAAATCAGCAAAAATTTAAAAATTCGAAAACAGCATGAAGGTTTGTATATCTAGTTGTAAGAAATGCCACACAGTTCCTCCCAGTGCACAGTGTCGAGATTATACTGACGTATTTAATAGTAACAGGCACGTGGTTCACAATGCGCAATGCATCGTGCTCTTAAGCCCAAAATAAACAAAACACTTATCTTATAATGATTTTGAAACAAAACCACAAAGATTTTTATTGGTTGTCAAAAACAAAATTGAGTTGAGAATTAATTTTGTTTATAAATTTGGCTGGAAATGTTTCTAATTTAGTAGGCTTTGTTACGACGGCGATGACGTAATACCCATGTTACAGTGAACCCACTGTATATTATTACATTACAATTATTATAGAATTTAGTACATCAATTAAAAACATAATAATTGTTGCTACTTACTTGGAAATAACTCGACAATTTCTTTGTCACATTTATTTTAACAATAATTTATTATAACTTTTCTATTTTAAAAGTCGATTTTAAAAGTCTATTTAATAAGAATAGTAAACAATAATAATTGCACTAGTTTCGACTATTAATGAATCATGACAACAACAAGGTTTCGTACGTTTCGTGTTATCTCATATTTTACGTATCACGTATAACGACAGTTAAAATACTTTACCAATTATAAGTGATAACGTACAAATCTATAATCTGAAATTAATAAAATTTTATAATATATATGATGTATTCATAAGAACAGGATTATTACGTCATTATTTTAAAGTATCGCGATGTTGTTGGCTCTATGCAGCTCATTGATATAGGTTATCTCATACGACATAATTATGTAGATACGTCAAAAAAGTTAAAATATTGCATTTTTTGTATTACTACTGTTGAAAATTTTCTATTGCAAAATATTTAACAACTATTAAAACGGAAGCTTGCAAATTGTTCTATTTTGAACAAATATAATATAATTATTAATAAATAAAATATAGTAGAAAGTGAGGTTATCAAATTTAGAGCGAAAATCAGTTACAGTATTTTTGGTCAATAACAACTTTGGTCAATAAATGACAATGATGACGTACGTCAGAATAAAAATTGTATGACCTTTATGTCATGCTTTTCAAATACTCTATTTTAATTTGATAGCGATTTAATAATATATTTCTATTTTTGTATAGTCCTATTTATTATGTTGACGATGACGTAATGGCCATGTTATAGTGAACCCACTATACATAATTATAGTCCAAGTAATAAATTAATCCAGGATCTAAATTGCTCCCAGGCGTGGCACATTATGGTGCAGTATATTAAAGAGAGCGACATTGTCCTCTGATTACAATTGTAGGCACCTATAAAAATCTGTGATTGATTGCATTATCCCAAGTCCAAAAAAATCCAAGATAAACTACAGTTTTTTTCACAAAATTAAGGTCGTTTCTGATTTTAGTGTAAAATAATAAAAGATCTTTACAAATTACGCAATTAAAGATAAAATTCGATAAAATAGTTAATAATATAGATAAAATTCGATAATTAAGAGAATATTGCTTTCACATTTAACCCCATTTTAACGCGGTATACCTTTGTCTAAATGTCTGTTATATTTATCTACTAGTATGTAATTCAAAAATATGGAATCAAGCTTTTCATGCCGAAACTTCATAGATTTATTCGAAAAAATAAAAAACGGTTGTTACATGGTTGATCTAAAAACTGAAAGGTTTTGAAGTGACGGTTTTTTGCTGAAATGGATTACTTCTTACTTATTTGGCAGACGTCAGTATATGTAGTTGTTAAGGGTTTTAGATCTGAAGCAATTGAGGTTAGCTCTGGTGTTCTTCAGGGTTCTATTTTAGGACCCTCTTTAGTTTCATTATTTATTAATGCCCTTACTTTTGGTTTTAATGCCGTGTATCTTCCATATGTTGATGAAATTGTCCCTTAATTCGGTTCGTTACGATGTATTTACAATAATTTGACTTCCGTTTCCGATATCGACATTTTTCATTAATCAATGTTTAGATTTAGTATGGCACTGTCTAATTATTTTTTTAGAAATTATTGTTATACATTTAATTTTAGTTTTGTGATATTGTGCTGGATAAATTGTTTTCTCTGTACATTAAAGTTGTTTTTTTTTCGATATATTTGCGCCGAATATATTTATTGGACATTTTAGCTCGCAATTACTTGTTGGATGACCTCTAATAAATAAATAAATATAACGATAAATTACCTATCTTTTCCTGCTACCTGTTAACCTGTAACTTTTTTGATTTTTGAATAGGTAAGTAGTAAATATGACGTCACGACTTTTTTTTTAATGGAATCCCTTATTTTTAATAATCCCATAAGAGCACGTCTTTTTCTTTATAATTCCGTTCAAAAAATAAAATTACGATAATTAATGATTGCTAGGGAGTGTTAATAATTTTACCAAATTTCGGTGGTTAGGTAATTTTCGAGGTTATTCCAGGTGCTCTAAAAGCAGTTGGAACTTTAAGAGTTTTTATGGGTCAGAGGTCAATTTCAAATACAGTCGTGCCTCCTACACAAGGACCTGAGTCGATTATTGAAAGACGTTTTTTTGTTGTAGATATATCACAGCTTTCGCCCCCCCCCCCATTTTTGAATTACAGAAACTTGTTAACTTTTAATCGTCGATATTATGTAATATATCTACTTCGGATGAATGTTTGATAATGAATTAGACAACGTAAACGATATCAAAAAATAATAAGTACCTACTTCAAACACACGGTCATGATATAATGATATGATAATGTTTAAAAAACACTCGAATTCTCAGCCGATCTTATTGACACCGTGAAATTTTAATCTGATGGAATTTCTTTTCATGAATATACAGTGTGTCCACGGATGACTGATAGTAGGCATCAAACAGTGTTATAGTGAAAACGAGTTAAATGATTCATATACAGGACGTTTCAAAAGGCTATGTTTAAATATATACTAGGTAAGTGTTTAAAATATGCAAACGTTTATTAAAGATGTATATTATGTACCAAATAAAGATTAAAAAATATCACTTAAATCAATTTAAAAATGCCATTAAGCAGTCGAAATTTCATACCATAATGGTACTTGATATATATACATGTGTAAATCATACGTGGTAAATCGGTGGTTCCTACATACACATTGTCCTAAAACTTATTAATAAGTATTATTTAAGTAATTTACATTTTAAATTAGCCGATTTACTTTTTAGCCGGACATCTTAAACACCACCGATTTCATGATACATTAGATTCAACTGGTTGCAAATATCTTCAACTATGCTTTGGGCATCATAATCGTTACAAATTAACACTTCATCAACATTTAGACCAATTTGCATTCTGTTATCGTATGAAAGAATCGACAATCCTATGCCTAAAATATCAAAATCAAACAGTGATTTTATTTATGGTGGTTTTTCAAGCTACCGGTAGTTCCCCTATGTGGAACCCAAAACGCGATGTCTTCTAATAGACATCCATTAAATATGGCGATCTTAGACGGGCCAGGTAGATTACTTATAATTAAAGTACTTTGCGTTGAATTTATTAACGGTCTGAGAAACGGCTCTGGAAGTAAAGCCGAAACAAAATTGATGAGCCAAAAGTTTGCCTACAAAATAACATGTTTTCATTAGAGTTATATGCCTATGTTTATATATTTGTTTACCTGAAATTCGACAGAATTCTTCAAAACATCTGCGTTTGTTTTAACTTTATTCAGTAAATCGACCGAATACGAAGTACTCTCAAAATTAATCGGAATGTCGAACATCGCTACGGAAAACTTGTTAGACAGATTTATTGTGTCCAAATTAAATCTTTGGGAATCGTCATTCAATAAATTTACTACCTCCGAAATAGCCGGAATGGCCGGAACGATGGCGGAAATATAATTGGGGATCTGTTTTCGAGATTTCTGAAATAAACGTTACATTAATGAATCGACAACGTAATTTAGCTAACCGACAACCTTTTCGAAATATCTTCGAAAACTTCTGGAGACCGCCGCTAGTAAAACGTTTGAAAACGTAGCGCCAAAGGAGACTTCCTTAATGCGTTTTATCACATTTAAAAGATTAGACGTGTCTTCCACAATCAATGAGAACATTTTCTTGCCCGACAAAGAATGCCCGTGTAATATATTATCATCTTTCGTAACCTTGATTGTCGTGGGTATTAAAAGATAAAGGTATAGGGCATTCCAGTAATTCGCCAATTGTTTCAAGAACGACGTAATTGTTCTCGCTATAAGATTTTCTTGTTGATACGTGTTAGTTATAGATTCATTATGATGTTCGGCCATTTTTGGAAAAGATGTAGATTTATCATCAAAAACTCCTAGCAATATTTTTAATAAGGACGCTCCATCGGCCAAACTGTGATGTACCCTAAATATTATAGGGTAATATTTTTGGATGCCATTTTTCCAATTTACGTGCTGCGTCCCGACCAACATTTCCCATAACGCCGTATGATTTTTAGGTAACGATTCGTTACTGCGTGCGCTAATTAGCTTCATAAGTTCGTCTTTTTCTATTTCGTCATTCTCGGAGTTGGTTGGTAGTGTTTTAACACAATCGTCTAAAGTTACGCTGTTTTCGATGAAGTAATGGTAACCGTATGATTTATGAAAAGTCGATAAAAGCTTAGGAAAACGATTAGGATCTTTAAAAAAATTCTGCTCGATCGTTTCTTTAACATTAGCGTAAAAAGATTGGAAATCTGCATTGTATTCGACGACCAATAAAACATGTATTATACTTTTAGAAACGTCTTCGAGTGCCCAAACGACGTCACCTCCCAGCATAAACCCTTTAAAATTTGATTTTAATTTCGCCTGTAGTAGAAAACCTATAAATTTACGATACGTTGCGAAAATTAAAAGGATGGCCAAAATTACTGGTAATAATAATGTTGATATTGTGACAGACATAAGTGTTTTCTTAGGTACACTTTTAATAATTATTAACTGAAAATAATGAACTTGAGGAATAAAAATGTATACTTACTTAAAACGGATATATTTTTACCTTTCTTTTGTAAACCTTTATCGAGGCAAACGCAAATAAGACGGCGAAGATTAGAAAAATATTAAACGAACGGTTTAATTTTTTATGTACTTTTATATTTTCGAATAGATTATCTGTTTTGTTTAAAAGAAAGCACTTGTCGATAGGCTCTAAAATGAAATTCATGTCTTCTAGAAAGCTAAAAAATATTTAAAAATATACTGATAAGTACGAAATGATATATCGATAGCACTTATGTACGTTTTAGGAAAGATGTCTACTTCGTAAATAACAATGCGAGACTGGTATTGTGAACATAAAAAAAAGTAGAAACACTAATATTATAGTAATTTAATGATTTTCTATTTACGTTCTTGTAAGTCTTCGTAACTATAAATGTAAGGCGAAAACTGCTAATTTAATTAATAGTTAAGTTTGTGTTATAAAAAAACGTATATTTTAATTATTTTTTATACGAGGGCAAATCAAATATTAACCGACCTTTCGCTGCTGAAATCAGACAGATGAACGGAAAGGGAAAAGCTGCCTAGGGAGCATTGGTGAGGATGGTAAGAATAGCTTCGAGGCCTTAGCAAAACGATCTGTCGGTCTCTGCTCTGTTGCGCAACCCATAAAGTTTCTGGCGTGCAAAGACATTCGGCCGAATGAAATTTGGCGCCTGTTGCACGAACAATATTGCGAAGAAAAGGCGAAGACGAAGAAAGTCCAACAAAAGCGAAGACCCGTTTCTTGACTGGTAAAGTTTTAGCGACTGTCTCTTGGTTGATTTTCTTCGCGAAAATCACCTCTTAGGCCAAGTGAAAGATGCATATCGCACAAAACGTCGTGGCGTTCTCATCAAAAATGTCATCTTACTGCACGGAAATGTTCAGCGAGGCATAATCAATGCTCATGCTCAATGCAGCGACTCAGGAAAAAAGTCCGCAAAAGCAGGCTCTTAATTGGAATAAGTTTCGAGACAGATGTTGTAGTTGCGCATTTGCTTATAGCACGTCCTCAATATTTCTACAATAAGAGGATCAGAAAATTGGCCTTACGATGGAGAAGGTACTTGGAGAAAAATTTATTGAAAAATAAGACTTTTTTAATTTTACAAAATATTTTGTATTCATGCAAAAAAGATTGGTTTATATTTGATCCACATACATATGATAGTTATGTATAACTGAAATAAAATCTGTAATAATATTGTCATCATTTTTAAACATTTGTTACTCAACACAATTTATCTGTGGTTCAAATAAATAAAAACTTTGCATTCTAATAAATTGTAGTTTTTCTTTATGCCATCTAATGTGTTTGCAGGTAAATCATCGATAGAATATGTCACTTTCCAAACTTTAAACTGCTTTTTATTGATGACGAGTATCAGAATAAATTTGATTGACCTTTTATATTATATTTTGCTAATAAATCCCAATAAAATGAAAAATATCTATCTAGTACATCTATGAAGAAAATAAAATGTTTAAAAATGAAAAATAATTAAAAAAAAATAGTAGTTTGCTATTGTCTTTTGGTATTTTAGAAATCGAATATACAACAAAAATATAGGTGCTCTAGAACACAGTATGTCTGGTTATATTTTAAATCAAAATGTTACAAATATAGAAACGTTTTTTAAAAAAATTAAAAATTTATGTTGCATTTTTTGTATTGCATCTATGATGATTTCGTTGTAGTTCTTTTAAAACCCCCTCTGCTTAACATAACATAAAACATTACTCCATATAAATGCACACCCGCCGAAATAAACGACACGATAATGGCGAGAAATTAAAATAAAATTAATTGCTTGAGCAGGGAACCAAAAATACAGGCTATATTTTAAAGTCGGCAAAAATTGTCGTCTGCACTCATCAAATATATCTGTTTTGCCTTCTAATATGCTCATTCCTAAAAATGAATATAAAATATAGGCGTACTCGATTTTTTAAAAATATTAACAAAAATCACGTACCTACAAAAAACGTTATAATTAACTGCGGCGACATCAAGAACTGGTTTACCAACATTTTTTTCGTGACTGCATGTAACTTGTTCCTACAAATTTTTTATCCATCCATTTAAACCTAAAATGTCTTAAATGATTTAGGAATATTTTTGAAAACGAATGTTCACCAAAAAGTTACAAGAGGGCCCTGCACGAACGTTCCAAGTAGAAAATAGTGTTTCATAATGTTTATGTCAAACGAAGTCGGCGGTTTGGCCTAAAAATGTAACATTCTAACATCGATAAATTTAAACGAAAGTTTCACCATAATTTTACGGACGACGATTTGTTGAGCACATTCTGCTCCGACATATAACGCTCCATATACGAGTGAATTTAATATAATCGGATGTGTTCTAAGAAGTCTGGTAAATAGCCGCCTACACTTTAACATGGTAAAAAGATATTTCTATTACACTTATTTAAACAAATACTTACATCAGTGATGCGAATAACACTAAATTTTGGTATTACTTAAACCAATTCAACACAAACAAACAATCTTATAATTTAGACAGGTTTCCATAATAAAATAAAATTGAGCGCATTCAGCCAGACTCATCGCTGAAACAGCGGAAGTAGACGTTACGTTATAGGAATAGTGTCATAACTGATTACGGCTGAAGAATCTTAAGCCAGTGTGATAAACACATTTCACAAAAATGTCATTCGTAAACTATAAAAATAAAATTAAAAAGCAGTTTATAAGTATTTATAGTTTATAAAAAGTATTTTATAATTTGCCAACAGCGAAGTATATTATATTATATATTATACATTATATATAATGTAATATAATAATGTAATGTAATAATGTATTATAATGTACAATGTGAAAATAAATATAGGTACCTGAGTACTGAATTTATTTTCGTTTATTGTCATTGTGCTATTTTATTAAATAGTAATTTTATTATTTTTATTCTCACGTTTTGACTACTTCGCTGTTGGCAAATTGTAAAATAATTAGTTAGAACGAGATATACATTCTTCTGTTCACGTTTTGCCGGCATTTTATCAATTTGCCTGAATTGGTGTGGTCATAACGAAAATTGCATTGTACGTTCGCGTTTTGCCGGTTTTTTATAAAATCCCTAGGCATTTTATAAAAAGCCTAATTTTGCATTATGACTACGACATTTACAATATCAACGAATTCGACAGCCCGTATAACAAAAAGATTATTGGAATATTAATGGATTTGCAACAAATAACGAGATAATAGCATGACCTGCAAATTACTCGTTAAGATTGCAATATTAATAATCCTACAAGAAGAGGGTCCTAAAGGAAGACAACGCACACTCGATATATTGGTTTATGCGAAGAATCGTAGAATTCTATCCTCAATCGAGCAATATTGTGCGAGTGGTGTTGCTACGACGCCGACGGCTAATGAAAATGCATGTCACAGAAGCTTAATGAAAATTTATATGCATAGGTAATCCCTATAAATGGAAACCGTACGTTTCAAGGTTCTAAAGTTCAAGGTTGCTTCTTTAACTTTTTTGTCTTTGTCTTTTAAAATATTTTGTTGTGGGTATATGTTTTGTTCCAACTTTAAATAGCTTTTCGTTTTATTCTATTTTTGTGTTTACTGGTGGTATTACATTTCCATTTTTATATTGGGAAGTAATGTAGCGCCATCGTGGCGCATATATTAACTCTTCAAAACTTGATTAAAATATAAATCATAAAATAATTACCTATAGTGCACTAGAATTTAATTGGAAAATAATTAGAAACTAATTAAAAGTATTGCAAAAACACGACGACGTTAAATCATAATGACAGTTACAACTGTCTCAACTGACAGTTGAGTTTTTGAATTTGAAATCTAACTACTACAGCTTATCCAAACCTATATGATGTTCACGTCATCAATAAAAAGTTACTAGATGATGACGTTTTACGCAGTGCTGTCACTTCATATTTACCTTGTATTTTGACAGTTTTAGTAAATTGTAGTCTTTCTTTATACCACCTAATAAGTGCGCAAGTAAATCATCTATAAAATATGTCACTTTCCGAATTTTAAACCGAATCTAGTAACTTTGTTTGATGACGTAAATCGCGTATAGGTTTGGATATGCCATAGTTTCCTAGAATAACAATGGATGATGTACTTTTATTTCGATGAAGCAAAGTTGCTATATCAGTGTTTTAACACAGAAGACATTTGATATATACTGGATTCACTACAATAAGCTTATTACGTCATCACTGACGTAAAAAATAGAAGAGCTAGCAACATTAAATTATGAAATTAATGGTATCAAATTATAACATTTTAAATGCTATGCACATATCAAATGAATAAAATATTTATCGAAAAACTTGTTTTGGACGTTTATCTGATTTTTGCTTTTGTTACTCATTCAGGGCTATTCGCTAAAAACATTCAAATAAAGCAATTATTGACTTGATGTCAAGAAGAGATTCCAAAATTATTCAATTTTGGTATTCACTAAGCCATGTCGCCATCACATTCTTGGCAACATGGCAATTTACAAAAAATAGGTATATTTGACGGTATTTGACTTATAAAAAATAAGGTTAGAAATTCGTTTCATACCTATTAGTAGAACTTTGCTGTGATTGTTGTGAGATTCTTAATGGGATCATTAAAAATAACAGAAATGATACAGCATAGGGCTGAATATTAATAGTCATCGGTGCAGACTCTTTATATTAAAAACAAATGTTGTAACCGAAAGAAATTTTATTAGCATATTTATGAAAGAAAGCATAACAACGCCATATAGAAATTTTCGGATTTGATACAGTTCCGCTTATCGTATCATAACGATCTATAATAGTTATTTTTATGGTAAACTTAATATAAACTGTACCAATTATTATTTTTTTAACATTATTATTGGTAGTTTTACCCACAACATGTTTTATTATGTGTATAATATACTACATACAAAATTACAGTTTGTTTTTAGTGACTCAAAAAAGAAATAGTTACCGATTATCGGAATGGAATTCAGATCATTGTTGTTTTAAAAGTAATAAGTATGTCTTTCTAAGGTCCGTAAGTTTTAATAAAACAAAGAATATTAACCCACACCAATGAACATGTCCCTACATATATAACTCGAAAAGCAGAAGGAATAAAAAGAAAATTGATACTTTGCACCGGAAGCCAAAACATGCAACTGGTCTTAAACGTAGGAATGTACTTTTGTTTGCATTCTTCAAAAATATCGGCTTTCCTTTCCATAATACTCATTGCTGAAAATAAATTACTCGCATTAACATCTACAACAAAAAATATCAATTAACATGTGTTACCTATAAAGAACATCCAAATTAAATGGGGAGTCATCAAAAACTGATCGATTAAGACCTTCTTCGCCACAGTTTTATAAGCATTGCCCACTACATGAACATCCAACCATCTATACCTAAAATAAATTTTACCGTAACCATTGCAAATTAGAAATAAATACACCTGGGTCTCTTTTTATGCGGATTATTTTAATGCGATTTTAAAGTTATGCGATTCATATTTCTTCTTGGTATCTTTTTATGCGGCTTTTTTATGCGATATAGAAATCGAGATTTTATTACTTATTGACAACACACCAGGTTATCCACATTTAGAACATCCAAATGTAAAAGTTATGTTTTTTCCACTTAATACAACAAGCATTATTCAGTCATTAGATTAAGGCATAATTGCAACTTTTAAACAATATTACGTTAAACGCACTTTTCAATTTATATTAGATAAATTGGAAAATGAGTCAATAGCAGTAACTGATGCTTGGAAACTTTGACACAAATCTTGACACAATCTTTGACACAAATAAAACCACATACTTTAAATGCCTGTTGGAAAAAGGCTTGGCCTACATGTCTTGAAAACACTGCAGCTATTCAATCATCGGCATTATCAAATGAAATCATTAGTTTGGCACATGATATTGGTGGAGAAGGTTTTGATTCCTTTAGCCAGAATGATATCGATGAATTCTTTGAGGATAATGCCTTAAATGACAATGATATTATTGCAATAAGTTTTAATGCCGTAGAAGATTTAGAAAAAGATAATGAAACGGAAATGGAGCCTGTTCCCTTCACTGCAAAAATGATTCGAGATGGTCTTCAACTTTATAATCAATTGAAAAATAATTTTCTTGTTAATGACACGAATTCTGAACGAGCTTTAAAATTCCAACGAGAGCTAAATAATTGTATGTCTGGATATCGCGAGCTTCATAAACAATTAGTAAAATCATCGTCTCAAAGTTTAATCATCGATTACATTGTCGCCAGAAAATCATTAACACAGCACGAGACAGAAGTTGACACTAATTCTGCTGTTTTTGTTTCCTCTAGTGACGAATCTGATTTGACACCAGTTCACAAACGAACCCGCATATTGTCAAATAGCGATGATCATTAAAATATGTATAAAAAAATTTAAAATAAATCACATATATGTACGTACATATTACTTTAAATAAAATTAAATAGTTAATAAAAAAGTAAAAAAAAAATTGTTTTGTATCAATTTTTTTTAGATATTTGATTTTTTTTAGTGATACTTTATTGTCTTATTTTTTTATGCGAATTTTAAAGTCATTTTTACCTTGTTGCTTTGGTTTTATGCGATTTTTAAAAATTATGAAATGTATCCCTAATTTTTCAAGGTAAATTAAGTCTATTTTTGTGCGATTTTTGTTTATGCGGTTTTTTGCGGAACGTATCTTCCGCATAAAAAGAGACCTAGGTGTATTATACTGTACAGTTGAATACAACAAAAATACCAAACTGCCAATAGGGGACCTTGAATAAACGTTCCAAATATCGCGCATCTCTTAATAGCCGACGTATCCATAGGTTTAGGAGTGTCTGTCTAAAATCATATCTGAAGGTTAAAAAATTATTAAATAATTTTTTAGTACGTACCAGTATTTTTCTGGCTAAAAACTGCTGGGAACATTCCGCACTAACAAACAATGAACCATAAATGGTGGCATTCGTTAAAACAGGATAAGTCACGAATGCCGTTTTAAATATTCGTAATAAGTTGGACATTCTAAAAAATAATCATCAATTAAGTAAATGTGGAAAATGTATTTAAAGGGACCGCCTTCAAAGGAAAGAAGCGCCCCTATGTATGAAACATTTCCAGAATTTTGTTCGCGTGAACGTCTTTTACATTTTTTTTTATGTAGAGTCGTCTCCGACCGTAAAACGAAAACAGAATTTTCGGACACCCTGTATAAAATAATCTTTTTTATTATACTTTCCAAAAGTTAATAGTTAACTCAATAATGATGCTTTTTAAATTTCAATTCTTAAAAGTAAAAAAAATTTTATTAAATCTAATTATTGTAGATACTTATAACGAAAACAATACTATTTATCTCTGTTGATTAGAAATGGGTAATGGTTACTTTGCTTCACTTAATAGCCAAATCGTTGGGTATGTTGAACTTTTATTTACACAAGACACTGATTAATGAAACTTCAACTTACCTGCTTCGTGAAACAACTACGAATGATGTTGGGTCAGGTTTTTATACTAACTACAAGAATTCTTTATAATAGACTTATAAAAAAATATTATACAATGAAATACTCGATAAAAACCATTTTCATGCAAAAATATCTAGATAGGTATAAATTTTACTAATTATTACTGGAAAAGCCTAAGTTTTAAGCTCTTATTGTTAGTAACACGAAACGGAAGATGTGATATAAGACACAAATGATCTTCTATTTCAAACCTCTCTAACTCGTTAAATTGGCTTAATAGTGTACTATATTATTAAAGTAATTTATTTTGAGTCTGCGCCGTACGTAAAATTAAGTCGTTTTTATTAAATTATACTATTAAATAACACGCCTTGAATTAAACAAAATAATTAATACCTAGTTATTTAAATAGGAGTATTACTAACCGAAATAAAATAAAGTGTATCTAACAAAAAAACTTGAAAGATGTAGATGTATAACCTGTCCAATTTATCTGGCGAAACGTCATCAATAAAAGGTTACTAGATGATGACGGTTTTCGCACAGTGCTATCACCTCGTACCTCGTATTTTTACAGTTCTAATAAATTGTACACAAAAGTACACAACTCTAGCAAGGAAATGGGTCTCAACATGAACATTTCAAAGACCAAATACATGATCATTTCTAAAACACCACCGATAAACATATTACAAATTCAACTTGACAATGAGACAGGTGAATCAATATAAATACGTTGGTTGCTGAGCAAACGATAAATGGGACATAATCCAAGAGATTCGACTAAGGATAGAGACTGTACGCAGTGCGTTTTGCAAAATGAGATCAGTACTAAGCAACCGCAACATAAACCTTAAACTTAGAGTTCGAATAGTGCAATGTTATGTGTTTCCAATTCTCATGTGTTTCTCCAGATGGACGTTGTCAAAGAAACTATGTAGCAAGTTGGAGGCCTTCGAAATGTTGGTATATAGACGGATTTTAAAAATATCATGGACCGAAAGAGTAAGAAACACCGAAGTATTAGAAAGAATCGGGAAAAAAACAGAGATCTTACGCAAAGTTAAAACCCGAAAATCACAATATTTTGTACATGTGATGAGGAATGAGAAGTATAGAATCCTCCAGCTTGCGATGCAAGGGAAAATTGAAAAAAAAAAGAAGACCAGGTAGAAGGAAGACTTCGTGGCTTCACAACCTCCGAGAATGGTACGGGAAAAAGACAAGGCATCTCTTCAAAGCAGCCGTCTCGAAAGTACAGATAGTAATGTGATCGCTAATCTTCATTAGAAGAATGCACTTAGAAGAAGAATGAGAATAAATTGTAGTCTTTCTTTATAAGCTATATAAATGTTAAATTATTTTTTTTATACCATCTAATGTGTATACAGGTAAATCATGGATAGAATATGTCACTTTCCAAACTATAAACCGAATTACAAATAAACAATCTAGTAACTATTTACTATTGTCAGGCCGCTTAGATAAGGTTGTCTGTCTGATGAGAGATTTACACCGACAAAAAAGGATTCCGTCTTAACATAACCTAAACGACGGTTTAGGTTATGGATCTGTCAGATCTGTGGATTCGATCTACAACATGCTATAATTAATATACTAAAATGCGCTTTTGCGACGTCTTATGTAATACTTTTTATAAAACAAAGCACAGCTCCATAAACACAACCTCCAGAAAAGTAATTTTCGTCCGGAATGTAATAAAATAACGTTTTTTAAACGAAAATGACAGTTGAAAGATATGACTTTTCGATTTTGGGCGATAAAAATTAGTTTTGTACCGCATATATAACGGTCGGCCACTGTAACTAATAAAATGAAAAGAGGCGCAATTCCCACTTTATCTGTTACTGACAGACTATACCTACCGATATTTTTTTTATATTTTTTATTAACTGTATTTTTTAAATGACTTTTGAGTTATTAAGTTGAGTATTTCCTGAGCATAAATGTTTTTATATAGTATTTATTTTTAGTAGGTTGCATAAAAAGTATATACAGTAAAACCTAGCCTTAAAGACACTTCAATAGTACAGGCACTTGATATCAGAGATACTTTGGGCCGGCCCCGGCCGATCGCCATTTAAAATATATTGACTGGTACCTCGATATTAAAGACACTCTTTATAAGAGACATGGACGCCAAAGTTAATAAATTGATATGTAATATAATTATGTACATACAAACATATACATAATATACGTCTTTGCAGTTTACTTTTCTTTTTTTACGTAACCTGTTAAAATTTATAAAAGCAGCATATGATTCACTTCGAGGTTACTTTCAGTATAAGAGACACCTGGTATCGGACCCGAAAGTGCCTTTAATTACTAGGTTTTACTGAATTAGGAAATAAAGTTTATTTTTAAAAATTCGCATCGAAAGAGTCAGAACAACTTCAGAGTCGAGACATGGACACTCATAAAAGTCAGTGAGAAGAAACATGAAGCATTTGTGAATTAGTTGGATGGATAGAATTATAAAGCTATAGGTAGGTATAGCGGTTTTTTTTACATTATTGTGCGTCAATACGCTGGAAAATCGATTCTGAATTACAGGAAAAACGAAATAAGTAGGTAAATAATAAAACAACATAGTACTTACAATTAGTAACATAAAAGACGCATCCAATTTCTTAACCCTGCTGTACTCCTCTGGTCAATATGACCCAAAATTGAATTGAAACTTTAATAACTTTTGTATTTTTTAATATTTATACTCCATACTTAATGACTTTGTTTCTTGGTTATTAGAGATTACATAGTTTGAATTTTTTTTTAAAGGGACATCTTTTCAATTTTTTAAACGTGATTGTTACACATGTATCCCTCGGGTCAATATGACCTGAAGTTATAATATGGCTACTTACAGAGTGAATGTAAATTTATTATTCAATTATTTTATTTACAAATACGATTATTTTACTGTTATCAAACGCGTATTTCATTATAATGTTCAATAGTAAGCATGTCTGAGAAAGTTTCTGCATGTTCAGACAAACACAGACTTGCAACTTACTGCATCATAAATAGCGAATGTGATATGAAAAGCGCAGTTACAATCGTTGGGTTGGTTATAGGGTTCAGTTAGTGCAGTTTATTTTAGTGTGAATGTTCTAAAGTTGTGAAAATAACAATACATAATGGCAAAATCACGTACTGAGGAGCTGACAAACGTGCTAGCAAATTCAAACGATAGTACTGATGAAACTTATTCTGAGGAAGAGAATCATACTAGTGAAGACAATTATTATAAGCTGGAGTCGGACATTGTACAACTGGTGCAGTCAATCAAATCTAAAGACGTTACTATAACTTGGATATTCGATCCAATTCCACAGCAAGGGCGAGCAACTACTAAAAATATTATAAAAGTTGCGCCCTGTCTAACTAGATTCTACATCAAATCGGCATTTCAATATTGATTGTCAATACACATATTTTATCAAGAAAACATTTTTCTCATAATGAACAGGTTGTTGCTACAGTGACAACTATTCGGGAACCGTCATTCGAAGATACAGTTGTAACTCTAGCTGGAACAAGCAACAAAAACAAACGAGCACATTGCAAATTTTGTTCTAAAACTTATAACACAACTAATATAACTTGTAAATGGTACCAAATATTTGTGTAAAACACAAATCGCAAATAGTAGTAACACGTAATATAATTTTATATAACATTTTGGTTTATTTCATTGTTCTAACATAAAATTGGGTAATACATTTTGAGTGTTGAAGTAAAAAAAGCATCGTATTAGAAAAATAAAGTTAATAACGCACAAATGTTGCAGTTATTTTTGTGCGATTTCATATTTTAGAGTATCGGGTTACCGTGACCCGAAGGAGTACAAGTGTATAGCTTTTCTGAGGAGTGCAGCAGGGTTAAATAGAAGCGTCACTCTAGTTGGTACTTTTAATCTCACAAGTCCCATTTTTCATGGCCTTGGTAATAAATACCGCGATAAATTCAAATTTATAAGAAATATACCGACTAATAATTCGTCCACCAAAAATGTAACACCCTTGACGCTTACACGTCTCGGTGGACAATAGTATATTCTTCAATGAGCGTATAATTACTGTTTCGTTAGATCTTGTTTTTCTCCTCACCTAGCATCTCTAGGTTACAGGTACCCTAACTAAACAATAACCATTATACGCTCCATTACGCAAATTGATAATTTATTTTGACATTTGTGTCAGACGTTATACGTATTTTTGCTTGTTATAACCGATACTCGTTGTAACCGGGAATGAAAAATTACAACTGGATAAAAATGAATTTACATATAATGGAAAATAAATAAGTGCATTTTTAAATTGAATTTCAAAAAAGGTGTTATTGCTGGCTGTTTTAGTAGTTTGTTTATATATATAGTTGGATTTGTTTATATTACAGAAATTGATACGGAGAATTCCTGACATAAAAATTTGCAGGATTGTTATAGTTATGTGGGCGAGAAATATTTATAGCCGTTAACTTCAAGTGTCAGGCGTCGATATTTTTCTTATAGATATTTTATAAAGTGGGTCGATATTTAGCTTTAAGTAAAACCCTTAAACTAAAAATAAGTCGCAAAAATTGCGGTGGGAGAAACTGGAAAAGGATGTTCACCGCTCACTGGAGAATTGACTTGCACACGATAGTACCTATACATATAACGAAATTTTTCTATGGGATTTTTTTTTATATTACCTACTTCGTTATACTTATGTACATATAGAAGTTTAACTGCATTATATGATAATGTAATAAAACATAGTTACCACTATAGAGTATTGCCTGTGATCTTATTTTATTAGTCAGATTGCAATCGCGGTTCAACCAATTAATGTCAAATGTATTCCAAGGACTCTAGCTAACGAGGAATAGAAATATTTGGAGCAGTTGGTTAACGTTTTTTGTAATAATAATTTTTATTTGATTCGGTGACTTGACAAGGTAATCGGTAATTAGTATGTCCGGAAGAGTAGGTGAGAGTCCAGTACGTATCCGTGAACGTTTTGCGAGTAGGTATTGTTTTATCTAGTTACTACTGCGATTTCCGTTTGGAAAGACAGTTATTAAATGAAACGGGGAAATTCAGTGTAAATAGTTCAGTAAAGTGAATACCTATACATAATACGCTATTTGTTCGCTATTTGTTGTAATTGCTATTTATCGCGTAATTTTCAACCGCAGCCTATTTACTGTTAGTAATACAGCGAGTAATAAGCAAGTTAATTATTTTAATTGCGTTCGAAATTATAATGACAGTCATGTTACAACTCAAAGATAATGCTTGGATTGCCTAGACATAGAGGTCGGTTGATATCGATGAAGCAACTGATAGCAGTTTTTAAACTTTGCGATACTGAAAATAGTGGTCGAATTAAAGTGAAATATTTAGAAGATTTGGCTAAAAAGTTATATGTTGGAAGTGAATCACAGGTATGTACTTAAATATTTAATTATTATTGCCATTATAATATATAGGCATGTTGTTTTTATGTAATCTATGACAAAGATGAATCATGCGCTTGTCTTGTTATTCTTGCCAAAATCCAATTAATAATATTTTTTATAAGTATTTATTTAATACATACAGGTAATATAATTAGATCATTAAATTTTGTATTAAAAAAATAATTTTACAAAATAATCGAACAGTTCGTTTTCAAAACGCAACGAAGTTCATTTGTTCCAGTTTTTAGGTACATGCATACTACCTACTTATATACCTATAAATGAAATTTCAATACAAAAATAATATTTCACACTTCTCTGTATCGATAACAAATAATTTTTAGGGCAACAAGTTTCAATATTTACCGGTGGCGGCGCCATCATTAATAGATATTCTTTTGATTTCTCAGTTCCTTTTACTAATTTTTTAAACAGTTATTTTTGAAATAAACAATTTTTACATAGATAAAATGTAAGTACCTAATTTTGGATTATTTAATCAAATATTACAACAAACTTTTGATAGGACACAAAGTATTATTTTTCAAATAAGTATTTTAAAGTACTTTTTTTCCTACATTATTTACCATTGTTTTTAGGTAAAATAACGGTGTTTAAATTCACTTACGCTTTCTAATCCATATCGACTATAAAGTTTGTTTCCCAATCATTTCCTACTTTAAATAAATAATAAGTTATTAAAATGTACGCTACATAAATAATCATTAGGCAATCCTAACATCGCAAATTCAGTGCACATTAAATTACTCCATACCTGTAAACGACGAATATCCGTTTGAAATTACGTTGACGGAATTTCCGGCTAAAAAATCTGTGGAAGTAATGCAGGTGTATGCGTACCTACTGTGACATCAGATAAAACTCAGATAAGAGCAACGGATATGACGGTTAGATTTGTGTATTTTAAATATTTTTGGCGTTCTTCAAAAATGTCCAACTTTCATAAACTGCACCCTATAATTATTTATTTAATAATTACAATTTATTAATAACGTCACTATTTTGATAGAGAAAATGTAGGTAGTAAATAATTTTATTTAAAAATATTCGCTTATACGCAGCAAATTAATAATAATAATAAATGTTCAATTTTGTACAACTTTAATTAGCATTATTAAATTATAATATTTGATCGTTAAATTAAACTCGCACTAATTCACCACCTTATCGTGAGTTCACCAGAACAATTAAAAATAAAAATCGACCTTTGAAAGTATATAAAATCTCATTTTCTATTCATTATCATAATTAAATGTTTGGCTCGTTAAACCACCAAACAAGAAATTACGGATTATGCCATCGAAAATTAGAAATGCAGTATTTACGTTAATAAAACAATTGTTAAAAATTTACTACGATCCGCTTCCGTTATCAAACTTTCATTGCAATAATAAATTAAAACGATCGTTTCACATTTTAAGCGAAATTTAAATTATAAATTGCGGGTTTTTCACTGTTCTGATTATTATATAGTTTTTCGTATCCATAAAATTAAAAAGAAAATGGTTAAATTTGATCAGTACACGATAAACTATGTTTAAACTAAATGTTTTTAAAATTACTATTATTTGTTTAAGACAATTAAAATTTATACTTTTGATAAATTGCGGTTTAAAGATAAACATCTTTGTCACGGAAATAAATCATAGGCGATTTGTTTCTACAATAACAGTTGTATTATATATTCCGCCAAGCGTGACTACTGTGTGAAAAGTACAATTTGGTACTTCCTACGGAATGTGCGTCGAGAACATTGTAGTTTCCTTCTATAGGCAACCAATAATACTACCTCGCCCATAACAAACAATAGTTCATGTTATCTGGTTATCAAAATCTGGTAACAATTTTCTGATTTTTTTCACCGGAAAAATCGATTTGCATTTCCGCGAAACGTATTTTTGAATAACTACGCGACGACACAAAACGTGCTCTCCTTGTAAAATCTACTTTTTGTGGATTACGCCCTTCTGGAAAAACTGCGTCGATATACTCACCTACAAATTTTCAACTAAAATAAAATGTTCAAATTAAAATACCTAAATAATAGATAAGCAAAAACTTAAAAAATTTATAACGAGATAAATTTTTTAGGAAATTCAAGCAATTCTCCGTCAACTTGACCCCGAGAGAATTGGATCTTTAACATTTCGAGAGTTTGCGTCCGGTGTTAGATCGATTTTGAGAAAGGAAAGATGGCACTTTCAAGGTAAATATATATATCTATAAATTTAAGGTTTTCTTAATTATGTGCTACTGTTGTTAATTTATCAATCAAATTAAAGAGAAACTAATGTTACACGTTTTGTATTTTAAATGTCACAATCCAGTAGGCATTTAAAGAACCCTGAGTTACTTTTTAAATTTAGAAAAAACGCAAACTATTGACGGTTCGTTGCATAATACATAATAACTGACCCTTATTAAAGTGCTCCTTGAATTACTTATCTGTTACAAAAGCCACATCCGGCGATAGCTGACGAGAAATTAAATTCATTACATCGTTACTTATATATGTATACATACAGGGTGTCTCGTAAATAATGGATAACCTTGGAGCTGGTGATAGTACAAGTCATGTTTCTTCATAATATCACAATTTGACTTTACATTATAGTAAAAATTCCTTGGGTTTCGAGATTTTGGCACTTGGGGAATTAGACTATTTTTTTTATTATTGTAATTTTAAAATCGAATAAAAAGCATAAAAATGGTATTTGAATTTTGTTTGTTGTTTAAATATGAAGCTCGTAATTAATTTTTAAAAGTCTACACTTGGCAATGTTGAATAATAAAATTAATAAGGTATATGCATATGGATTGACACTAGTGTAAACGAGAAAGACAACCTGGCTTGTTTAGTAAACAAAAATCGGCGTGTAGAGCAACTTTTGTTTTACAACATTTAAAACGTGACAAATGTGACGTGCCAACATAATCTACATTCAATATTCGGACGACGCTGTCTTGGTTTCCGTTGCAAATATTGTAATTCACCAAACACAAACGTCAAAAGGATATTAATTATAGGTTATGTTGTGGTATTCCAGAAACATTAGTCTTGGTTTTACACGTCCGGTTTTATATATCAGAAATGAAACATTTGTTTCCTCACTTGTACTGCTGTAACTTGTATATATCTTACTCGCTCCCCCACGCAACGTTGCCAAATGTACAGTTAGGTACTACTGACGTTATCGCGTTTATTTAAAAATTAATTTTTGGCTTACCACTTGTGTTAGAGGAAAATGAGAACGTTTTGTAATACAATTTTTCAAGTGTATTATACAACAAACAGATTATAAAAAAACGTTTATTTGCGGAAATGGCACGCAAAACATTTTGGAACACTTTGGATAGGTACGTTCAAGTGCTCATTGTGGCATTTATGTTAGTCTAATTGGTTAGGTTAAAATGGCCGGTTAAACATAAAAATAAGTTAAAATAACTAAATTTTTTATTATACCATAATCTCATAATATTAATCAACTTTGCTTTTTACCTGTAAGTTCGGAAACTCGAAATTTTTGTCTGCATTTTCAATGCTCAATTTAAGGAAGTTTGACTGTATATAAATATTTTTTTTTGTTTGGGGCTTGTCGCCGTTGACCATCTTCGGATGACTAATAATACAAAAACAGCGGCACTCTCTATTCACGTCTAGGGGGTCAGTAGATACTTTTTTTTCAACATAACGCATTGTATTTATTATAACTTGAATTTGTAACTTAAAGTTGCCTTTTCGATCAAATTTAATTTGTACGTGTGTAACTTAATTGCCGTAATTGTTTTTATGGTAAGTACTTAACAGGTTTGACTGGTGAATTTCATCGAATCTCAAAATAATTTGCGACGAGAATTGAAGGAATAATTTTACTGTCGATGTCGTCGCAAACAAAAATTAATCGGGAATAGCACTTCGGAATTTGCTTGTAACAGGTAGGTAATTCCATTTAAAATTTCTGAACTCAGGTAAAACTATAATCGTGCGCAAACTCGCATCATTTCGTGCTCCCACTATAGACCACTTGCTTCCTTCAGTTCGCTTCCATTTCGTGACAGGTGAATAGCGTACTTCGCCTTATTTTAAAATATTTTTAATCATGTTATCTTGTAAATACACGTAGTTGTTATCGTTGTTAAAATAATAAGACAACTGTGAGTGTGTGGTGCTTTTGTTATTTTTTTATGGGATTGTAATTCTTATTTTCTTATTCACCTGTACTTGAACAGGTAAGAAGAGATCAATTTACATATTTGTTTTTGTATCGTTTAAATATTTATTAGGGTAGTATAAACATTTAATGACACGTTCGTTATTATTCAAATTATCTACCTACTCCTAACAAATTTGTTTATAATTCAAAGAATTAAACAAATCCTTTACGCATTTCAAAAAAAAAACTTTAACTGTTGTAATCTTGTTTTGGTAACGACGTGTTATTCGGAGAAAACAGGTAATTCAAATGAAAAGTTTGCATTTGTAAATGGATACAATTAGCTATGGAAGGATTCAAATTCGTGAAAGCGCGAACTATTGTAGTCGTGTTTTATGTATAAAATATTATATCTAGATACCTACGTATTGTTGATAAATAAATTCTCATTTTTATGAAAACGATCCCAAATTCAAATACGCCTAATAATTTGAAATATAAAAACGTATTTAAATTATATATTAATACTATGGTATTCCAGGAATAACAATTACAACTCATTTTGGAACATTATTAGGTACACATTTGTTTGAATCATCAGTTATAATAAATAGGTACCTACGGCCAATCCAAGCGTATAAGCGACACGTCATCAGTAAAAAGTTACTAGATTGTTTATTTGTAATTCGGTTTTTAACGTTTGGAAAGTGACATATTCTATAGATGATTTACCTGCGCACATATTAGATGGTATAAAGAAAGACTGCAAATAATTAAAACTGTGAAAATACGAGGTACGAGGTGACAGCACTGTGCGAAACGTCATCATCTAGTAACCTTTTATTGATGACGTGACCACTTATACGCTTGGATTGACCATACCTACCTACATTTACATAACCTACTAAAATAATTATATTTAATCGCATTTTTTTAAAACTTACTTCAATAAATTGTAACCGAGGACAAATTGTCGAACAGCCGAGTAAAAACAATTGGGTATTACTTAATAAACAATACTTATGCATACATATCCTAACAAACTACCTACATAATTTGTTTTTATTTTTATTCTGTTGTATAAAATCATTGCCCCATTATTTATTGTGATTATGTATTTGCAAATTCCTAAGAACCGTGCAACCGTGATTCCTATATGTAAGGGTGGGTGGGGTTACTTCGACAAAAAGTTAATTTTCGAAAATATTTTTAAAGCTATATAAGTAGAAATATGTGTTTTATGTACTAATGTTGAAGCTACTAATTTGTTAAATAATGTACAATTCTATGTGCTAACATAAGACATTTGCGTAATAAACTACAAAAAGAATAAAAAATTACTGTCCGAAATAGTTCCAACGACGCGACGGGGTTAACTCGGACAGTCGATGGGGTAATTCTGTACAAAAAAATAAAACAAACTCTTGTCACGAAACTGAAACTCCGAAAATTTTTATTTTTCCAGCCAAACAAGTCCTATATCTATCTCTTCTATTTATAATTTACGTAAAAACCAAATAAAATAAAGTCATTTTTTGAGAAAATTATGTAGGTATATATGCCTACCTGTAAAAAACGATTGTGAAAAAGTATTCTACGAACGCATGCTCTCGTATAACTTAAGAAGTTAAAAAGATTTCGGTGTTGATGAGATATAACGCATATAAGACAATAAGATGTAACAAACAGGATGTAATATAGTAAAGGGTTTTTCCATTATATAAGCACGATAGATCTTTAAATTTGAATAAAACAGGCTGTATAAAAGGTATCAATAAAATCTTTAATTCAATTTAATAGATAGATAGTATATTCTACGCCGTTAAGTATGAAATACAATATTACTCAAATGTCGTATCACCGCTTCGCTTGGTTGCATGCATTCGAGAAAGCCAATTTGCTACTAACGTTTTGCATAAATGAGGTTGTATTTCGCCAATAATCGAGTGATGTTGTTCTGAAGTGCACCAATTGAATGTGGGTTACGGGCATAGACCTGAGATTTAACATAGCTCCATAGAAAATAGTCTAAAGGAATTAAGTCGCATGATCTTGGCGACCAATCGATCTCGCCATTTAGTGCAATAAGGAAACCATTGAACTTTTATCTCAGTAAATTGATTGTTTCACGACGTGTATGCTATCCTGTTGAAAATAAACATTGGCCAAGTCCATATTCTCCATGATAGGCCACAAACGTTTGTCGAATTTTGATTGATTTGTGTATCTATCCATGTTAATTTGGCAAACTATACTGTTGTGAGTACAAATATTAAAGATTGTCAGTGATATGGTATGTTTTTAAAGATGGCCGCACTCGCTCCTCGACGATCTACCGCCTGTTTTGAAAAACCCATCACTTCATAAATTTACTTTATCGGTGTTTATCTACTAATTCGTTATCATCATCATCGCGACTTATCGACGTTTGTACTGTCATTTTCACATTATTTTTCATTCAACAACAATTTCCATAAACTCTTCCAAACATCTACTTCTCAACATCTTCGTCCACCGACCCTGGTTTCTCAATATATTATCATACGAAGAAACTCAACATGCAATATTTCCAAACAACCACAAAAATTGAATCCAAAATCTGTTGCGATAGCTAACTTAACCTCGTGAGTTTCGCAGAAAATGTTTATTCTCTTGTTACATTTCGAAAACGTGGAAAGATCGTAGAAAAACTGTGCAATCTCTGTAGGTGATAATAATTTTTCCTCCGACACCTTTTCTTAAAACACGAAACGAACTCCGTTGAATGACTCAATTTGTTTGTATGTTCCGTACAAACCAAGGAAGACTTTTCAGATTTAAAAGGTTGAGCCACCTCAACAAGATCTTTCTCTCTTTCGATACTTTGCTTTGCTGTGCTCGAATATTTCTAAATTTATGGTAGGTACCTATCTATTTTTAGTATTTTTTTAATTCATCAGTTAATCGAAGCTACCACGACGCCGTTCAAACTAGAATGGAGAATCCCTTTGTGTTCGTCGTAAAAACCGACTTTCGATGGATCGCCGTGAGTGGTTCACTAGCGGACAGGCCCAGCTCGCCAACGTATACGCTGATATACAAATCATGGTCGTTACAGACTCGGCTCGTGCTCGGCTCTTGATCGAAACAAACGTTTATGTACTTTAACAATAAGTGTCACTAAATGTTTTCGTTGTTAACAAAAGCGCAATTTCGTGCAACCTGAATATAAAACAGCCCCGTTATGCCATGTTTACTTAATAATATTTAACAGCCTAGCAAGAATGCACGTGTCGAATAAGTGGTGCTTCTCGTTGGAATTAGGGGGTTGTTAGTCATTCGATATTTTTAAAACGTTTTTTGTTACAAAGTAGACGGTTAAGATATCCAGTATCAGTCGTGAATGCCAGACGCTCAATTTAAATCTAGAGGGACTTATAAATTAACTTTACGGGCAACTGCTGTTCGTAATTAGATTATTTATAATATTATTATTAATTGATGGTATTTCTCCTAAAAATAATTTATTCAAATGAAACATGCCGATTTAAGTTTGTAAACAATTTAATAGTGCTATAGCGCGAAGGGGGCTGTTTATTATATTTAATACTAGGTACGTACCTGTACGGACGTAATTTTTGTAAATCTGTCGAGCATGTCATGCACTTCCTTAACGAAAGCAGAACGGAAACAGATGCATCCCTTTCAAACTTCTTTATACCTAAATATATTTTTTTTGTTAATCTAAAGTGCATAAGTTCTTATAATTCCATTTGTCCTCTGCGATAAGCCGAATAATTTATTTTAACCTTGGCAATAATATTCCTATGGGAACATAATCTTAATTAACACCACAAAATGAATACCTAATTTTGGTTAGGTATACATACATATTACATACGTAGTTTCAATATACATTAAATTTGAGATTTACTTTCAAACATACCTACACAATATGAAATTATAATATTATGTATAAACGTAATTTACGTTTGGTTAATTTTGAGAAAATAAAATTTCCCACGCGTCATTAAGAATACTAGTGTACGATGTTAAAAGTATTTAAATAACTTGTTTCAATTATATTTAACCTTGAGGTATAAGGTTATACTTTTATTAGCCTATAAATATTGAATTGTAAGTAAATGCATTCGTTAATTTTATTCTTAGTCCTCATTTCGTTCGCCACAGTCGCTAATTTTGGCAATTTCATGCCCCCCCCCCCCCGTCACATTTGATCAAAGTTTTCCAAATACGTTTGTTAATTTTACATCACAATATCACGCATCTCTCTTTAAATTTAAAAACTAATTATAAGTACGATATTTTTAACTGTGGGGCTTATATTAAAGAAGACATTTGTCAACTTTGTTGATAACTGAATTATTTTTAAATTTTATAACTTTTATTATAAGTAATTTAAATTTCTGCATGGGTTAATGAATATTCTACTCAAATACCTAACACTTCTATCAATATAAAACAGTTTGCTCAAGAATTGGTTACGATCAAAACGATCCGCAGTTTGTGAATTTTATTTTATTACTTTTTTTGACGAAACTAAACTTTGAAAGATAACGAGCGCACAGGATTTTTTAACGTCAAGAACTAGATGAGAGGAAAACATTGTTCCAGAAAACTTTGTTGTTACGAAATAGTACTGCATACCTATAAGTAGCGATGCAAAAAATAGCCCAGGTGTTTTAGGAAAAAGAGAAAGCCCAAAAATAAATTAACCGGGTAAATTGATAAAAATTACAAAGTCGTCATCTTTTAAAAAGTACACGAAGCCGGTATGGGAGATTTGACGACTTTTAATATGCGAATCAGTACACTCAACAGCGCATTTTTCACAATTTTTAGATCTGCACTATTTATTTTTGGGTTAAAATCTAATGTCGGCAGTATGCTCTCGTCGATACAAGAATGCAAGAGTGTATTCGCAGGGCTCGGTTCGCCTCGTGTCACCTCTCGCCTCACACGTTTTGGCACACGAGACACAAATGCAGGCGCACTCTGTACAATTCTCAACTATTCTTGGTTCTTTTTAACGTTCTTTGCATATCCGACTCGGGGGGCGCGGTGGCCTAGGTCATCACGGCGAAGACTAGCTGACCGTGATCAAAGTAATACTATTGTTTCCTCGTCTCGCCTCAATTCAACGAGAGTGTACTGACGACATAAGATATTTAGGCCAAAAGTACTAGTGAACAATTATGAAAGATGAAAACACTATCCGTATTCTATCCGACAATTCTTGGATTTACTAATATGATTCAAAAATAAAGTATTAATGGTCCTTGTGGGTTTTTCCAAATATTGGTTGGCAAGTGGTAACTTTCTTTTTTTTACTAGCGGTACATTAACAAGAGAAATTTGTAAAAGTTTCTTCTCCCTCATAAAAATACATGAATTTATTGCACTTGTAGTTGTATTAGAGAGAGAGAGAGAGTGAGAAACTTACAAATTTTTCTTGTTAATGTAAATCAACCTTTATCACAATATAACAGATTCTAAAAGGGTTAAGCGGAATGTTGTACAACATTATAACACGTTCGATATTCCAGGATTTTCAAACAATTAGTTCAGGTGCACACTGACAATGAGACAAAACTGTTTTTAAACAATTTAGCGTGGAAAATCTGACTTAATTGTAAAAAAACACATTTGAAAATATTTTTAAATGTCTTTTCTTTAAACATACCGTGCTTAAAGACAGTTTTTAGGAAAAGACGATTAAGCACAAGTCTGTGCGGCGATAATATTGCATCTCTTTAGTACAGAGACATTCCAGTGTACCTATAGGTAAAAGAAGCAATAAGCGGATGTACAACTAATTCAACAACACCCATAGCGACCAAGAAAAATATTTCGTGAATTGATTTCTGAAACACCCTGTATATAATCCCAGAAAGGTTAACTACCGAACATCTTTAGATTTTATTGTAAAACTTGGAATCTTTGTCTATATTATTTTTATGGTAAAATATCTACTAAATAATAGGAGTATTTAATATGGGAAAATTATTTTTACTGTAACTGTGGAATACATAAAGATAGTAAAGTAGGCACCTAACGAAAATCCTTCCGTCTTTATATCTTTCCAAACCGCTAACTTAACTGCTAAAAGCTAAGATTAAAGTATTATTCTTTCTCGTTGACGTTCCCTTTTTTCTGGGTCAAATTCGTTTAAAACTAATTGAACAAATCAAATTTTAACTTAAATGTATTATCTACCGTTTAGATTAAGTCAGAACTGATGCATAATGGTCTATTTAGAAAAATGAAATGAGTTATATTTTATTTCAAATTTATTTTAATTAATCTCCACGGAGATTATAAATTTGATTTCGATCATTACGTCCAACATAAAGCTACATTATTTCGTAATATTCTGTACATTCGCGATCTTATAGGGATTACATACATAAATTTGTGATTCACAAGAAGAGTATGTGGTTGATGTTTTAGTTTTGTTACGGTGCTTTGCACTCTTGGTTATTTATCCTTTTCCTTTTGTATGTATCTGTGCAGTTTAAAGCAACGACTATAATTACATTCAAATGCTATTTATTTTCGATTAAATAATACTTACTTTCTTACTCTGCAAATTTATAATGATGTGCAGCAAATTAAGAGCATTAAAGAGTTATACGATTTCCAATTTAATTAAATTTATGTAATTAAACGGCTTCCTTGATTTTACTGATGCAAAAAAACTTAAAGAAAAACTTTTTTTTTTGCTTGCACCGTAAGAGAAACCGATCCAGTATTTTTTTTTATTGTGATATATCTATTATGATAATGGTTCTATTGTATTAAAAATTTCATATTAATAATTTTCGATCTAGTTATTTTCATAACGTGAGTCGCAATCTAACGATATCGTTCGAATGAGCAAATCGCACGAGTAACACGATATATCGCTTTCGACGAGTTACGAACACTATTTTTTAGACGACCACACGAGAAAATAAAAAAGAATTATATTGTCAACTTTCGGAAGTTGACAGCTATCACGATATTTCAATTTTTTGAGTGGTCGTTTAAAATAATAGTATATTACATAACGAGTGCGGAAAGTGACATTCCCAAGAGTGAGAAAGAATAGACGAGGAAATTTTTAGGAAATATATTGGTGAAATTAGACACTTGTCTATTGTGGTCATTGGAATTAAAAAACCACCACACTCCCGTGAAGTATCAGTTTTTCAGCACTAGGTAGTTGTACAGTATAATGTTAAAACAAAACAAACGATTTCACACGTCAGATGAATGTTCGTTCGCCTGATTGCGAATACCAATGGCATTTCTGATATTTCTGCTCATGAAATGTTAAATGTAAAAAAATGATAAATCACGTTTGTTTATGTAATATTCAAGGTTTTCAATTATTATAGAGTTGATATAAAAAGATACCGTTATTTCGAATCTGATCGTTCGTTCGACACGAGGACACCTCGATTTGTTATTGTAGCATTTGCAGACGTTGGTTCTTTTCACCTTGCTAACCGTGTGTGGTACGGACTGGCACCACTTCTCTCCGTCATTCGCTTAATCGTAAATCGAGGTATTTGAAACAAAATCTAGCACACTCACCTACCTCCATAACTACTTTTACATTATCTAAGTGTGTTAAAGTGGAATATATTTAAGTTATCGTAATGGACGTGGATGGAGTTGGTGCCATGCTTTCCGATAAAGTACCTATTCGTCAGAAATTTTATGATAGTTCTGATAAACTGACCTATATTTCGTAATACACGCTAGTCGTTAATAAAACTTTAGAAAGCGAACAGTGCCTATACAGGGTGGGCCAGGCAACGTCGAGCCCCTTACATTCTGAGACTGCAATCCAACGAACAAATGCCTATGAAAAGTTAAAAATAATGTTTACAAATAGTAAAAATTGATCAGAGTTACCATTTGCTCTAAATGTATTTAACAGTTGTTTGGCATACAGTCACGTCAATTTTAAGTATTAAAACAGGTTTACAAATAGTGAAAAAACTGGTATAGTTTTGATATATAAAGAATGTAGAAGAAATGCAGGTGCTGCCCGTAATTTTCACAATTGAATTCAGACATTATGTTAGATTGTGTTTTAACATTCTGCGATCAATTTTTATTTTGAATAAGTATTGTGCATCTACGTTGCCATGATATTTGCATATTGGATTGCCGTCTAAAGTTGTAAGGGGTTCCACGTTGTGAGGCCCACCCTGTATGAATCATAAGCATTGTAGCTACCTACGTGCGTACATGCGATAGAAGAAAAATTTTCCGACAAATATTTATTATTTAATAATAAAGTAAAGTGATAAAAATGATTTATTGAATTATCACGCCACCTCGTTATTTTTTCTAAATAATTTCAAATACTCAATCATCGTAACTTGTAAACAAAAACACTCGAGCAAACAAACATTAAATAAAAATCCTACAGCCTCATACAGAGGCAAAGACATTTTATAGTTACCTATAGCGTGTGATCATAAAACGTCTATAAAAATAAAAATTGTGAAATTACTAAATAAAGGGAAGTTGCAATTTTTACTGATAAACCAATACAGATTCTATAAATGTAAAAATATGTTACAAATTCCTAATAGATTTTGAGAAAATATGTAAAAACTTATCTTTGTTATCGTACAAGATCAATAAATTTTCATTACAAAATATCAAATAATTATAAAAAATACATCATTTATAATGTTAAAAAACTTTTCTAAGTGATTTCCTATTTTAAGGGGTGTAATTCTGAAAGGAGACGTTTAAGGAAAAAATGTTATATGAAAGGCTACCTTAATTTTCGACAAGGAATCGCCTCTTGAATTTTTCGCATTATTTATAAATCACCCTGTATATCATAATTACTACATAGATAGTTTTAAAGTTCAATTAATTAATTTTTATCCTAACAATAAGTCGATATTTAATATAGTTTTGCTGAAGTTTTATATTTTTATAATATACAGAGTGAGTAAATATTTACTCCCCGGTATTCGGATATGTATTCTACAATTAAAAATAAGACAAAAATGAAAAATACCAAAATCTCGAAAGTGAAGCCGTTTTCGGACAAATTTAAGAGGTTACAAAAGTAAGCGTATTGACGAAAATGGTGACGTTTTGCCGACCCAGAAGGTTCTTCGTTTTTAGTATTTCAAGTAATTTTTTTTGTATTTAAGTTATACTATATACCAACAACAGGACGAATATATAATGAACGACATATATATTGGTAATCTAGGGGTCGAGATCGGAGAAAATCCAAAAGGACACGTCTATTTCGATGTATTTCACCAACCACTGTGATCGCGAAAACGCGCGTAAAATACAGTTTCGATTGCGAAATTAAACCGTCGAATGTTTGAGGGGAGCCCTAACCAAGACCCTTACCGAGTCCTTATCCAAGAGCTTATCTCAGCTCGATTTTCGGAGAATCTGTTTTAGAACTTAAAGGTTCCATGTAGTTACATTTTATAAATGCACGGAGAATTAGTCGACAAAGAAAGATCGTACCTTTCCTCGTCGTATTAATTCTTTTTGTTTGTAATCCTTATAGAGAACACTCGCGCCCTCATACACAAAAAGGCCTTATAAACCGAACGAGCACTCCTCGCACACACGAATAGTACGACGCCGTAATTTAAAATTCGAACTACTGAGACAAGCACTACTGACGCGAAAGTTCTGACGCGCTTTTGCCAGAATTCTATATATAAATGCATTCGAATTATTAGGTACATGGATACTAGGAAATGCCACTTTTATTTTAAAAACATTCAGTTCACTCCGATAAGGTATGAAAGCGGGTGGCGCATATGTTTTATTAGTTGCTTTGTATTTTATCGGTAGCATAAAAATGCGATTAAACTTTTATCTTGTTTATGGTTTGTAATAGGGAAATTTTCAATACTTAAGGGCACACGAATAGTTTTTAAATTAAAAATAGAATAAATTTATAATTCTGCAGTATAAAGGCAGTAAATAGTGATTATTCAAATAATTTTATTGCATAAAAATACATAATTTTAGAATAAATTTCCTAAAAAGTTCATATTTTAAAACTTTTCAGTCACTATTTGCATATTTATTTATCGAACTCCACTACAACCCCTGTATGTAATATGTAACTTGCACGTAACGGATATTTCACACTCGTATGGAATATCTGCTTTTTACTACCTACTATTTACGTAAGTATTTGCGGTACCTGTTGCTCTATATAGTTAGTTATTGCAACCGATGCCTTAGAGGCACTTACTCAGGGTATTAAAGCAATTCGTCGAAGCCATTGCAACTTCTAAATCTTTCTAGGTAAATCTATTTGTGAATGTGAATTGTGAATACATTTTTAGGATATGGATGGTATATTTGTCATTCGTTGTTTCATACACCTTTCTTTGTCACATGCGTCACCATTATAATTTTTTTTCGAATTTTACAAATAGTTTACGTGAATTTCTAATTGATTAAAGATAGTTAATAATGTTATGGAAGTTAATATACTATACTGCTATGTTAATAATTATTGCTTTAATTATTTAGTAATTTTCTAAATGCCAGTATAATCGAAAAGTGCATTTAGGAGAAAATACACTTTAGAGTCTAAGAATAGTTTGGCTAGCCTCTTAACTAAATTAAAATACATATTCCAAGAAGTTTTTCCTTTTAACTTTGAAAACTATGCGGAAGAACCTACACGCAAAACCGTAATATAAATTATTTCGTTAAAATAATTACTTCCAAGCGATATTATTGTTATTTATAAACTTTCTAATCGTAAATTGCTTTGTGTAATTTTCGTTTGTTGACGTTAACTGTGTAAGGCGACTTACAATTAGATGAAACATCTTAATAAAATAAATTTAAATTCTAAAATTCCATTTCAAATCAACCAAAATTTTCTAAAATCTGCAATCAGCATTTTAAATTTTTTTACAAATCGGACTCATCATTGGGATGAAAACCGTGATGTTAGGTGTAAAATATATAAAGTTATTTTAAAATATCAAATTTTAAATTTTTATATCCACGCATTCTAAAGAAATTCGTATTTTAATTTCGTCTATTTCTAAAAACATGCAAATGCATAAATTGGTGTGTCTCCGTTAATATTGGATCTAGAGAGTTAATTTTTTTACATTTTATTCAGAAAAGTGCAAAGAATACAAATTATAATGACTTTACGATATATAATTATTAGAAATTTTTCTTTCTCGAGTACAATACTAAAACGCGAATATTTCGAGCGCCCGATGTGCATAATTTCCGCACTATTAGGTGAATAAATACTACTTTATCAACTTATGTTTGTTTTAGAAAAATTGTACATATTTCAATATTAAACAATTTATTTTTTTTGTATTTATGAAAGAAAAATTTTAAAACTTTATGACAGCGCCCCCTATAGTTCAGGTTCTTAGTGTAAAAATAATGCCGAATTCTGCACTGTGTGATACAAATATGAAATAGGGGTATTTTTACATAGTTTTAATTTATCTTTCATATATTCAAAAAAAATAATTGTTTAATATTGAAATATGTTCAAGTTTTCTAAAACAAACATAAGATGATAAATTAGTATCTATTCACCTAATAATGTAGAAATTACGCATATTGGACGCTCGATAATTACTTCGGAGACGCACCGTCACACCGCGGAGAAGAAAATTCATAATTCTTAATCCCATCACCGCACCGCGCCGCGTTGCACAGCGCCATCCCAAGTTAGTTCTCGAAAAAAATTAATAAAGCATTGTTTTTGGAAATATTTACCTTTTAGTATTGTAATCGATAAAAAAATATTTTCAATAATTATATATCGTAAAGTCATTATCATTTGCATTCTATGCACTTTTTTAAATAAAATGTAAAAAATAACTCTCTATGTCCAATATTAACGGAGATACATCAATGTATGCATTTGCATGTTTTTCGAATTATGCGAAATAGAAAATACGAATTTCTTGGAAATGCATGGGACTAAAAATTTAAAATTTTATATTTTAAAATAAATTTATGTTTGATTTTTTTTAATTAGATATGGTGACGTGCAAGTCATTGGTTGGTTTGACATGGAATCACCTACGTGTTTATCACTACAATTACAGTTATGTGCGCCTAGAGTTATCATACAATCTGCAGAAAAAACGGAATCTACACGAAAACGCATTAAAACTTAAAATAGAAGAATACTTTGATACCTAGTGAAAATTATTTATAAATATTTATCTACAAAACGTTTTTTAATAAAAGTCACAATTTATCGTCATTAAACAAAGTATTTATGGTCGAAACCGTATCATTTACTTAATCTATATAAAATTACATACATACAGGTACCTATATTGATTATTATTATTTCGAATGTATGTACGTATCGTGAATAATTAAGATTAATTCGATAAGTTTATCGTTTTACGTATTTTATAGGTCGTGAGGTTGGTGAACTACTGCACCATAGATCAACCTACCAGTTTCTTTTTTTTTAAATAACTTGAGAACACTCACGGAACACTCCTTCGATTGCCAAGCTTCTAGATTTTATGATGTTATAATATTAACATGACATTATATATATATATATATATATATATATATATATATATATTATTATATAATATAATAATATTATATATATATATATATATATATATATATATATATATATTACAAATAATGTCTGACCTTCTTTTTTTAAAATCTCCACGAACGTGTTTCCAAAAATACTTTCAAGAACTAATTATAAACATTTGTAGATGAACTCCAATAATAAACATTAAATATTTTATGTACATATGTATTAGTGGTTAGATCCACTTTGATATGAAATCAGTTTTAATTCGATTTCATAAAACCACTTGTTTTAAAACTATTTGCAGTAAAACTTTTATTTATTCGACTATGGGCCGATCTTTTCACCTCCTGATAAATTTATCTGACAGATATTTACCATAGAAACGTTTGTTCGAACAATTGTTTCCATGGTAAATATCTGTCAGATAAATTTATCGGCAGATGATAAGATCGACTCTAAGGTGGAGAACTTCATTTGTGCGCCCGCCCAGATTTGTAATTTAGTTTTATATTGTTATAGCACAAGGTCAGTGTAGTACAAACCTAGAAGAGTTTCAGAAATCAGTCACCGGAAACATAAGGCTTTTATAATCAAAATATGCGAACATACAAGCCCTATATAAAATTAGACACAAATGAAAAACTTTTTTTATTTGAAATTTTTCAGAAAATTGTATTCTTCGTAAAATCTCTGCTTAGTTTGAAATTCAAAATTTGAATAACTATAACCTTTCGTATACGAGGAAGGGAAAACGTAGGCCAAAAAGTAAAAAAAATATTTTTGCAAAACAATGACTATGACTTCGCATTTGACATTTTTTTGCAATTTAAAAAAAAACTTTTACGAATAACATTTTTGTGAATTTTGAAAACTTAAGAGCACTTTACTCTCGATTCAATTTTATATTTTTGGACGACCCTCGTATACGAAAGGCTATCTTCAAACTTTGACGCGTAGATTTTGAATTTGAAACTATGCAGATATTTTTACGAAGAATAAAATTTTCTGAGAAATTTCAAATAAAAAGGTTTCTCAACTTCATGCCGGTCACTGTATGTCCGCATATTTTCATTATAAAATCCTCATACTTCGGGTTCCACTGACTAGAACGGTTTGGAATCCAAAACCCTTTTAGGTTTGTACTACAATGGCTGTGTGCTGTAACAATATAAAACTAAATTACGAATCTGGGGGGAGGCGCAAGTGAAACTCTCCTCCTAAATAATTTGTGGGAGCAGATCATGATTCAGTTTGTTAAAAAACAAAAAACGCCACTCGCCTTTTCGGCTCGTAACTTAAATTCGCGCAAATTATCCACCTTTCGGCACTAGTTATAAATAATTGATGGTTTTATATAGTATTTATATATACGTATTTACTTAATTTCTGTTTCTGTGTTTTTTTGGCCTTGAAACTGATTCCCTTCGCTAAAAATTATTGTACTAATATTTTAAATTTTTGTTAGTAAGGCATTAACAAACATACATGGTTGCAGCAGGATTCGAACCCGCAGCCGTGGTGGCCGAACAGAGAGATAGCCTCTCTAAGCCACCCTTTAATTTCTAGTATTTAGCTTTAAATTAAGTCCCTTTAAATTTAAATTAACTTTAGTTTTGATTATGGAATTAAGGTAAATAATTATTAAGTGCTACGGAATAGTAAAATAATGCGTGACCGTGACATCGAAAAAATAATTGGCAACGTTAAAGTTTTTATTTTTTTTTATCTACGTAATATTTGCCGTTCCAAAATAAATTGGGATTTTAAGCATTTCCAGGGGCGTCGAAAAGTCGGTCAATGCCCGGTCGATTACGTATTTACATACATCTTTCATTTATGTACCTACAACTCACGTATAGAATAGGACCCGGATGATTTGGGAATAACAATGAAATGCATAATGGAATACCTAATATGATCGAATCATAAATCCCATTGATTTTACATGAATTCTTTTATAAATAAAGTACCTACTAAAGTTTGCAATAGTATACTATTATATAACTAGTACTGAAATATCCTTTAAACACGTGTTATGCACTGTACTTTTCCGACGACTACAAGTGTTTTTATTACAAAATTTTGATTTTTGACGTTTAACGTGGAGGTACTTTGACGTTAGAGGCGTTTGATTGGTTGAGGTACTTTGACGTTTTCGATTGACTAACGAGTTTCTTTACGCGCAGTTGGCCTTTTTCTTTGTAATAGTCAAGGTAATGGTCAACTTTTGGTAACATTTAAGGTAAGCGTACATGCGTAATGCCGGGCCGCAGCTAGTTGCATCGCAGCGCAAAATTCCGCAACCAATTGCTGGGGTATATTTTAAATGAATCGATGCCGGGATCTCTGTTACGCGACAACAACTGGTTACGGAGTTTGCGCTGCGACGCGACCAGCTGCGCCCCGGCACAATGTACGCTTACATTCATAGGTGTGAAATAATGCACTTTTTATAGTGGTCGTCGGAAAAATATATATTTTACACGCAAGTGTAGTTGTGTAGTAGGTCCCGGAGGGATTTGAACCCTCAATCTCCTGTTTACTAGACAGGCGCTTTAATCCGAGGAGTCGGTAATTTATGTATTATTGTGTATCTTTTTCTAGAATTTAATACAGAATTAATTAATTACTGTAGTTACTAACCCCTCACTTTAACCAACTAAGCCACGGCGCCAGTTACGAGTTGCGGTGTTCCTGTGTCATTCTTAATTAGATTTACAACTTATAAAGGCAATTACACTGATATTTCAATTATTGACTAAAATGTACATATCAACAGCAAGTATCGTATTAAAATGTGCCGTGTTTGATTTTTTAAAGATATATATTTCGTTGATGCGAAGTCTCAATTAACTCGTATACTATGCGGGTATAACGGTATAGGTACTCGTACATTTATCAGTGCCAATTCGACAGACAAGCTGTTTATCAAGTCAGCCTTTTTCTGATTGTGAGATAAATATTTGTTTGTAAAGATGTTTCTCGGGTATAAGTAACTTGGAAAGCTTTCGCACAGATACTTCATATAAGTACTTAAATCGTTCTCTAAAAGGTTCAAAATAGTTATTTTAAAATAATATATCGACTATTATTGTTATTTTGTTTACATACACTTCAATTCCAAATAACTTCAGTGCTTTGAACTATTATTTTCTGTTTATGTTATCAAGGGTGGTCACCAGGATTTTGGTTAGGTATTCTAAATTAATTCTCTACTTCATCCCTAGAATAGCTAATCAGAATTCATATAACAAGTTGCTTTTCATAGCAACGGTGTTATTTATTTCCGGACGAGCAACAACAAAATTTAAAAAATTTAAAATTTTTCTCAATTAGGCTCCGGAGGGATTCGAACCCTCGATCTCCTGTTTACTAGACAGGCGCTTTAACCAACTAAGCCACGGCGCCGATGGCGATGATCACATTATTTATCGTACATCATAATAGTGTACTGATTAATGGTAATAAAACCTATATTAATGATTAAACCTAGTTTACTTTGGTAGAATAAACGGCAGAAAAGTTTAGGTGAGTACTAACTATCTAAGTTACTTTACGCAATTGGTAGAGTAATGTTGTAGATTTCAATAGAGTAGAGACGATATCAGTTTGGTATAGTAACTCGTTACCAGTTGCATTCTCCCACCACCGAGCTTACTCTACTCTACCTATATACTCGTCTAATGTAAACTGGTGTCATAGGTGTAGAGCAGAGTTACGTTAGGTGGTGCCCATGTTAATTGTTTGTTTTGAGTGGTATCGTTCGTGATGTAAAAATGAAATAGTCAGTTGGAAACAATTAAACTTCTACAGAAACGAAACGATTGTTAAAGCAATTGTTTCTAAGGAAATAAACACCGCTTATGTTAGTACATAGTGACTAACAATCGAATGCTAGAATTGTAGGTACAGTGAATTTGAATTCGTTTGGAATATCACAAGAGTTCACTATAGAAACAAAGCTATAAAAAATTCGGCATATTAAGAAATAGATCGCTGCGTAAACAAAGAAAATTTTGACGTAGCAGAGTTGAAATACCAAAATTGAACTTTCCTCTACCAAATTTTGTATATTGCATGTAGACAATACTTTACCAAAACTAGTAGGATTTTTTCATTGAATAATTGCACGCAACTTGAGTTGCATGAAACCAGTCTAATAGCTGTACACACACATACACAAACACACACAGCTGTATCGCAATTGACTTTTCAGTTTCAATCGATATGACGTATGATGGAGGTAAAAAGAGGTATTGGGTTCATTTTTTTATATGTATAATATGATAGGAGACATTTTACAAGTTGTTATAGAATGAATAAATCAATTTTTAACAGATTGGTGTAGTTAGTCGACCAATAGCGTGTCGATACAGTGTGCAATGTGTGCGACACACACAGCCACCAGGATAGTAAAGGCGCTAAAGATTGCAGACGAGGCGAAAATACTTAAAAAGAAAATAGTGTTTTGCACATGGACGCCGGACACTACCGTGACGCCATTGTTGAGGGAGGGATATAGGGCGCTATATAAAATTTTGCACGCATGGTGGGATTTTGGACCGGACACTATTGGCACACCGGCGCCATCAGCATGTAGTTGCACGTAGTTGACCATCAAATAATGACGAAGAACAATTTGGTATCATCAATGACGTCTTCTTTGAGTATTGCCGAGAATAGTAACAAAACGCTATAATATTGATCGCAGTTCAAATGCAACTATAGTTGCTTGCAACCGTTTTATAGAGCTGCACAAAATTATGGTTACGCAATTGCGTGTAACTATAGTTGCATGAAACTTAAGTTCCACGTTTCGTGCAACCAGTTACATGGCGTCGGTGTGCATATAGGCATACATATATCTACATAAGTAAAATTATCTTCATTTAAAATTGTTCATAATATGTTCAGCAAAATATTTAAATAAATAAGAATTTATTGGTTTCAGAGAGTATGATGTCGCCCATAACTGCAGCACCGGAAGATCCAGCACCAGGAAACGTCAGCACAGGACCGGAACCACGCTTTGTTTTAAGCCCTCCTGAAAGTCCGCGACCTACAGACGCTAATAAAAGTCAATGTTCTTCCTTATCAGACGGAGAAAGTTATGAATGTTATGGAGAAGGCGCTGATATTGATTTAGATTCGGGGATATCTAGCGATAGAACGGCTGGGTAAGTGTAAATAAAAATAGTTTCGCTTTCACTTGTCACTGTTTTTGTTTTTCAAAACGATCTTGTCTAATTGTAAATTAATTACCCAATTTTTATTCTTTTAATTGTTTTAAACATATATAGTAATTAAATTGTTTAATTGTTTTTATCGTATTTAAATTCTAAATAATAATATTCGTGTGTTTTAACTAAAATACTTCAAATATGCATACTATGCATATTATGATACTGTTTTAATACTTCAACAATAATATTGTTTTTAATCTAAACTTTTGTAACGAAACTCGCTTATTTTCTACCTATTTTATTATAGGTATATATTTAATACCTACTATAATAAACTTCCCTATAGCAGTTTATATTACCTACATTATTGATTAAAAAATGACATCAAATTTAGGATTGAAACGATTAAAATAATTTCTTGCCAACAATTTAGACCGGAAACTAAGTATAAAATTATTATTTAGAAAAAAGTGTTGGTCATTGATCATTATAATATTATTACATAAAAATACCTTTTTCCTGTCATAATAACTGTTGTAACTGTCATAAAATGTGGACATTATTGCTATTGTACCAGTTGCGCGAAATAAATCTATACATTCACACTACAGTACACCGGAGAGGGTTGCATGAACAGGTAGCCTATGCGAGTAAATCTGAACGTGTATGTTAAGGTAGGTTTACACGCTACGACTTACTATGCGCTTTATCGACTGAGCAAAACGGACGGTAAAACGTGGGGTATCTACACGTTCCAATTTTTCTTTCGTTTTGCATCTCAGTTCCGAGTTTTGTTTCTTTAAGTTTTGTGATATCCGACATGGAGGAAGCACTGTTGCGGTTTACAATGGTAATAAATTGGTAATGGTAGATGGTAATAATTTACAAGGCAAATAAATGTATTTGGCTTGTGCTAACCATCAGCTTCAGAGAAGGAGAAAATTGCAAAGAAGAAGAACGAGATTTCGCAAATAATTGCGCCAGTCATCGTATTTGCCACTCAATTCTTTCAGTAACCTGACGTGGTAGTACTTATTGACTATTTTCAAAGCCGTTCCCTTCACCATCTCGTTCTTCTTTTTAACAATTTTCTTTTTCTCCGAAGCTGATGGCAAGCACACGACAATTGGTAAATCACAGCAGTACTTCCTCCATGTCGGATGTCATAAAACTTAAAGAAACAAAAGTGAAAACAGAAACAATTGAAATGGAAAACGGAAGAAAAGTCGGAACGTGTAGACACCCCCGTAAAACGTATGTTTTATTTTATAATTCTATTTAAAATTAGTTTACCTTAAATAAATTCATCATATATAAATTTTATTTCATTATTTAGAAACGATTTTATATGTATTTTATTCTAAAAAAAAACAGTGTACAACACAAAAGTTCGTTGTATGGAAATTTGAACATATTTACATATTTATATGTATATTTATAATTTAAAAAATGGATAAAAAGGTAACTAAGTAAAAAGTTAACACAAGTTGGAAAGTTTAACGTTTTCTAAAACAATAATTACAATTTTATATGATACCTAATAAAAGCGTTACATTTTAAGAACTATTGCTAATATAAACTTCTTTAGAAAGTTTTAATTAGGTGAACTACGCAACTGCCTTCATTAAGTGTTTAATATTATTTTTATGATAGTGCAACTATTCCTGTTTGGAAAGTATTATAGGTAACAATAAAAAACTATATAAAAATTATTCGTTTTTAGAACTGTTTGTTAATAAATTGTAAAACTATTTAGTAATATATTATAATATAACATATTACATGTAGTTTGATCTTTAACTTATTAGAAATAAATAAAATTATCGGTATTTGTCATTGTTCAAGTTTTAAAAGGTAATTAGGTACATAATTTTATGTAAAGAAGGTGCCTACATATATTAATTATAAATCTGTAAGCATTTATAGCAGTGCATTGTAATGATTTATATTTAAAATAATTTCTAGGGAAAGTGCTTTGTAACTAAATGACTGTACCTAATATTTGTTTATTATTTTGTCCTTAATCAGTTTTGTGTTTATATTCCGGTTACATTTTTAGAGAAGCAGTAGATAATAGGTTTGTTTCTTTCGGTAATTCCGAACCAGTTCCGACTATTTCCGAGTATTTACAATTCAACGCTTCTGACAGTGTAAGATGCTTATAAAAGGTCGGAACTGGTTCGGAATTATCGAAAGGAACAAACCTAATGTATACTCACGAGTGAAAAAAATGTAACGATTGCAGTTTGCCTGTGTAAATCAGACTTTTCTACAAACAGTTTGTCTAAAGCATTGAAATGACAGTTCTATCAATACTATGCATTGTTATTGTCGTTATCGAATAAATTACCTAATGCAGCTAATGCGGTTGGCCAGATTCAAGCAACTAAAAATTAGGAATTTTAATCCTCAAGAGTCGTTACGTTTTTTTTTGCTCGTGAGTATACATATTGTAATTCAAAATTGTACAGAGTGCATCTGTAATGAGTGTACAAAGTAATATCACATATTTTTTGGGGCCAAAACACATCGATTTAACACAATTTACCTATATACAAAAGTTTACGGACAAAGGGCAGAGCGGTTATCCCGGACGCCCGTTTGCCCCTTGTCACTAAACCTTTATAATAACGAATTCTTCGGTTAAATTAATCAACTAAAATTTTAATCCTAGATTAAATAGTTTTATGTAATAATAAGATTGAATTAAAATTAAATAGCTACATAAAGTTTTGAAATTTTGGTATTTAGGTATTTACAAAATATTGATTGCAACCTGTTAATTTGGCAGTTAGATTTTTCTTAAACCTAACCATATTTAAATACCGTTCCATCCAGTAATAACTTGTTTTGCTTGCTGTTATATTTTTGTAGTGTTAAAAAAACACATTTTTATACTAACCTATCATTCTGATAGCCTTAACTTTGTTATGATTAGGCCGATCGTAAAAAACTTTTATCTCATATTAAGCAGAGTTTATCTCTTTTTCTTTAAATTTGTTCTCTATAATTTTTTTGATAAACATTTATTTTGTTGAGTTATTAATGAGTAAATCTAAAAGTTCTCAATTTCAAGATGGACGACCGCACGTTTTTTCCCCATTTTATCCGTTCGGACTTTTTGAGATTTTTATTCAGACACGCAGATATCCATAGAATGCAATTTCGGCAAAATCAGCTTGTCCCAAGTTAGTTCCGGACTAAATTCTAATTTTACTGGCCTAAATAAGGAAGTAATGTGTGAGGTATAGGTATATGTTAAAAATGATAGATATATGTAGGTACCTAACTCCATTATTTTTTTTAATTTTCTTTATTATATAAGTTTATCCTTTTTATTATAGTACTTAAAAGTACTTTACATAAAAATTTAAAAATTTATTTAATTCATTATTAAGATACGAGATAAAGCTTTTTTTCAGCTAGCAGATAAAGTAAAAGTATTAATAATATCTACTACAATCATAATTATCATTTCACATTTGATGATCTAATACAAATAAAACAAAATTATTTAATTACATGATGTTTGTTGGTAAGGCAACAAGAAATTATAAATGATTGTATTTACAATATTAAATCTTCTGTATATTAATCAGAACTACTTATCATCGGGACAGTGCGCTTTGTCACAACAGTGTGGAAATGGTAACGAATAATCGTAATCTATTTTAGTGCACGGTGGCTGAACACTGAACGTTCCACACCTACAAATATGCAATTTTAAATTATCCTGTAAAATAACCTACTACTATTATGTATTTAACGTACCCTTTGCTTGATGTTAATTGTTCATTCTCGCTAACTGCTTTATCACAATTAATTTCGTGGCATTGTCCTATTGGTGCAGGTACCCATTCTCCTTCTTTAACATGAACACCATTGATAAGACAATATCCAGGTTTAACTGTAATGATATCTTTAAAAACTGTATCACAAATAAATGACTGTTTAACTTACATTTGTGTTCATCTTCAGCGTATACTAATGCAACTATTGCTGCGAAACAGCAAAACTTCCAAATCCACATTTTGTTATGTGCTTGTTACTAATTTAATAAATTTTATTGTTTCTAATCGAAAGTTGGTGAATATAAATAGTGATATACCGGTACCACGTGATTTGCTAGATATCAAATATTAATTCAGCCAACGACAAATACAGAGTGATCGGTTTATACTGTACCTATATTATGTATTCGAAAATATTTTCATATCAAAGCGAATTAAAATTTACGGAAATTGAAAATTAAACAACTTTACCTAATTTCTTATTATCTATAATATAATTGTCGATTATTGAACCATACCTGAAGGCGAATGTGTTAATATAATGTATTAAAATTTACATCTCTTTGAAAACGTTCGAAATATTTTTTTTATAGAACCTTTTAATGACAAATTATGACTTTTTGGCAAAATTGGTTGAAACATGATATTGTATAAAAGTTGAACAACAAATTGAAAAAAAATAGGCTGTATCGCATCATACAAAATAAATCTCCCAGCTTGAGTAATGTAAAATAAACATTATGTATATTGTATGCGAATATTTTAATCACTGTTTCGTAATTATTCTTCGACCTATTCGTTTCGTTTATTATATTTGAGGTTATCAGTGAACTATCTATTGCATAAATTCGAATCATTTTAATTAAACATTAATAAGACTTTTATTTAATAATAATAATATAAAATTAACAAATATAAATGGTATTTCACAATACCAACTGATTAATTCTTAAATCACACAAGGAATAATTAATAATGAGTCACACGTACCTATATTTTAAACAACTATTTTATCACCTATATTTATTTACTTTACTATAAGCTTAAATACCTTTTTCTAATAATCATTAACTTTGTACGGTGGGCGCCATAGAAAATAGGACACCGAACTTTATACAAGGTAAAATCGACTTTAAAGTTAAAGTAGCTATCGATGAAGTGACATTTGAATACTTAGGAAAGCGAAAGAACAGGTAAATTATGACAATTTCTGGAGATTACCTGTAGGAGTAAAAATTTCAGTAAACAGTTGTTACACCGTGAAGTGTTAAATATTTGTTTTTGAATTTATCCTTCTAAAATACACCCGCATTTTTGTAGAATTATATCAGATAGTTCTTTAGAAACTTTCAAATTTTACATTTTTTCTGTATTACGCAAGATTTCTTACAATTTTGTGTTCGCGATTTCTATTTAAAAAGCCTAGAAATGCTATCGCATATGTTTGTTAGCGTTAGTCTAGATTTGTTTGTGTTTAATTATTATTTTTTGTTAAATAAAATACTAAAATCAATCAATAAATGTTACAAACAACTATCTTTTGATTACGTAAATTATAAATAAAATAGAATAGAACTAGCTTGAATGGAAAAATAAAAAAATATTGTAGGTAGGTATAGGTAAACAATAGAATCATAAAACTACGTCCGAATTAAGCAAATTATTTATTACCCTGTCAAGTAAGACCGATTGACACCAGTAAATATTCTTTAAAATCTAATTCAAGACGTGTTCCAGTTTCTGTGGCGGCCACTGTACTAGTTATTACGAAAATCTGTTAATAAAACAAAACGTTCGCAAAAACAAATCAGTGCTTGCAATTTTAATTGTTTATATTAGTCCAGTCAAATTAGATTTTTGCTTCGGTACCCATAAGAACAGAACCGATTTTGATAAAACTTTTTTTTTAATGTTTGTTACACTAAATTATTTGAAATAAAAAACGTTTCGGTTGACGCACTCAACTATTTGTATTGTTTAAACAATTATTCCAACAAAATACGGGGGTGTCCGTTTAAATAATATCTGTTGTGTTCTTGTAGGTTCCGAAATTTCGACGATTTTTCGACTTTATTTACTCGACAATGTGTATCTTAAATAATAATAATAAATGTTTAATAAACGTGAGTCCAAAATTCATTAATTTTAAAAGTAAGCATACAAACTTAAAAAAAAAGATATTTAAACTACCATTAGTCCCCATTACATTGTGCCCCATTTTGTGCCCATTACAACTTATTACAATCTTTGGCTAATCTACATGTACCTATACGTATTTTTTTTCGAATGTTTGGCGGGGGTATATGCGCAATGTAAAATTTCGAGCTATCCTTTGCTTTACATACTTTTAATGTTGGGTGTAGGTACTTTAAATACTTATATCAACTATTGGTTAATTTAAAGTTTTAAAAACATCGTTTATTAATTCAGGAAATGTTACAAATTGTTTAACTTATGTAATACCTAGTTATATAAAACAGACTAAACGATGTCAAATTGATTAATTTATTATTTGCGTATTTTGTGTTTTAAATTTTAAATTAAATAAATGTGATTTCGTGATAAATAATCCGTTTTAAAATCACGCGCAATATAAAAAGGATTATAGGTAGGTATGTAGGTACGTTTTTATTATTTTATGATAATAAAATAATAATATCTACATAATAGAACCTAACGTTTTACAGTTAGCGTGTACGTATTTAGGACAACAATAAGGATAGCGTTTTGTGTTGTCGATCTTTTATTTACATCCGGGAGCAGGTACCGCTACAGGACATCTAGATTTTTTTTTAAATTAACGTTATTGCACTGTACAGTGGAGTGTAAAATTAATGTAACGGATCGCGAGCATTCCGCGGACACACACGATACAACGAACAAATTATGAATAGAATATTTAAAGCAGCAACTTGGTATTTGTAATTCGTCTTAGGGCCGGTTGTATAAACCTTTAATCCGACTACCGGTTCACAAAGTAAAGGTTGAATTTTCGAAATTACAGCTATCGAAAAAAGTTGATGTGAATATTTTATAAAAGTAATTAAACGGTTGTCATATCTGGTAGTTTAGTTTTTACTTTACCTCAAATTAATTCAACGTCAACCGTCGGTTTTAATTTATACAACAGGGCCTTAGTCGACGTAGGTAAGTACTTTTCGTAGATTTGTTCGTTGCCCGCAATACATGACATTAAATTTGCACTCGACTGTACATACGTACATTTTATTGTGAAGTCTGATAATATTTAACTAAATTTAATCTACAATAGGATATTTTCACATTTTTGCGATTTTTTACTATAAGTATAATTTATTTAGGCCTATACAATTAGTATAATACAGAAATGCCTTATTTTTTTAAATTATAGCGTTATATTTTTGGTTTTCGGTTTTGAAATTCAAACTATTTTCGAGAGCGTGAAAGCAGCCCGTGACGCACTACTGCGGAATCAGTTCATAGCAGACGCACGATATTGTAATAATGTGTTGAGCAGAAAAAACACGACACAGTGCTGTGCCGCTCGATTTCAGAGTGGTCCGAAACCATACGTACTTAGCGTTCGTTGGTTGCTGGCCAGACAACTAGGGCGAGTTCGTATACGGCTGGCACTTCTTTGATCCCATTCGATTCTTTGATCATGCTTTAGTACGAGCCGTGAACCATTAACCTTACCGATTTTAACAATAAGTAACAAAAATGTAAATACGAAGTGGAAGCAACTCTCTGTGTGCGGTAATTGGTTCGCACTTGTTTATAAAAGTTATTTATTGAAAATAACCTTTAACTTATATATCTATATATTGTAGTAGTACTTACAAGTAATTTTTTCGTTTTAGGTAAATAAAATAGTGTTTTTTAACCTTATAGGTACTTATTAATAATATAATTATGGAATGTACTTATAATAGTAATTTAAACTGTGATTTAAATGGAATTAAGAATAACTTTAAAATATTAAACAAAACACTTTGTATGAAAAAATGATTTTCGGGTTATATACAGACGAAAGTTATTAAAATGCAACGTTTTAGGTAAAAATTAAAATTATACACGTAAAACAATTTCGTATTTTGAACTTGTTGGTAGTGTGCTTAAGTACTTTAAGTTTACATACACAGAATCTACAAAAATAGATACCGAAAACTTAGGGGTAATTTAAATGAATCAGAAAGTAAAATCAGAAAATGAAAGCAAAATATTGCTCGACGTCGTTACTTCTATGGTGGGCATTGTAAAGCAATGTTCTATAGTAGTCGAGGCATTTCAGGAAATTCGGCCTAGGAAGTGGAGACTTGGCACAGTTGTTAATTGTCTAACATTGTTTTAAATACCTATTTAAGAAAATTCGATTTTTTTTTGTTTTTTCAACACCCTGTATCTTGGTAACGCATTATTTGAGGGTACCTGTCGATAAGAACTTTTCTTCTCATTTTAATGAGAGGAATACGCCCTATACAGGATGCGGCTTAATTTTGAATCGCCTTGTATAAGACAAGCATATATTATTTAAGTTCTTCTCACTCACCTACCTATTTTATTAACCCACGGATTTTTGAAAAATTCACGATAGGAGCTGTTAATGGGAGATAATTTTAAATAAAATTATTGTAGGAAATGAATTACCAATTGCATAACTCTAAACACTTGAAGGTATGGAAGGAAAACTATGACTCACTTCAATTTATGTAAATGTCAGGTTTTAACTTTCACCTGCTATGGGTTTTCGGTAAGTTTCCGAATCAATCGAAGTGTACTAAATCGATCGCGAGCGCTTGTGGTATTTTGCTTTAAGTACTTATTTATTAATAGTTATTACTATTGTTATTAATATAATTTATTAGAAACTATTAAAAACAATGTGTTATTAAGTTTGCGATAGTTATTATTTAAATGAAATTTGTGAAATTGAACATTACTTTGTATTCATTGTGTTGGAATATACCAACATTACCTTCTAAACAGTGAACATATTACCATCGTCTGGATTAATTATCGAATTTAAAAACGTAATTTTGAAATGTGGTCTACTCACGGAAATGTTAACCTAGGAAAGGTATGTCTTTAAAAATAGCCGCATATTTCATTTCCTCCAAAAAGTTAAAAAAACACGTCGTGAAAGATTCAGTTTGGATACCAATAAAAAAATCAGTTTCTTCGTTATATTTTAAATTGCCTTTTAAAATTAGATGGGTACCTACGTGATAGGCTGCCGCGCCGTTCCAAATAAATCAAAGGAATGTTCGATTACTAACCTTTCTTGCACTCTTAACTGTAAATTTAAGAAATTGGAATTTATCAATTTCCTCGTACCATAGGATAATGTCCAACTTTTAAATTTAGGTGTAAAATATGGCATAATTTGAAGGTCAGTCGACCGTGTCTCTAGAGCAAATTATCTTTGCAAATTACGTAGGTAGGGTACCATAAATACACTAACAATTAAAATTATTATTTTATTTTCAGAGACGGTCTTGCTACAAGAAGTCCATTAAGTAACGGTATCAAACGTCATACGTGGTTACGAACTAGTCTAAGAAGGTCGTCTCCTAGGTAAGTAATTTCACGCTCTACCGATTACCAAAATAGATGAACGTTATAACTTCAGTTCTAAATATTAATTTTTATTTGAAACAATATAATATAGCGTATTTGTGTTATTCGGCGCTTGCGAAACCCACATTTTAAAATTTTGGTATTGTTTTCTAACTAAAATGAAGTGTACAGTTTAGTACAAAATTAATGTCGCGGATCCAGAGCATTGCGTGGACATACACGCCCACGGTACAACGAACAAATTATGATCAGAGTATTCGAAGTTAAATTTCGTATTTGTAGTTCGTCGCACTCGTTGTAAGTATTTTTCGTAGATTCATTTATAATGCTCGTGATTTCCGACATTAATTTTGCACTCGACTGTACACATGTATCTATAGTGTGTTTCACTTTTAATGAAGACACCTAAATAACTTTTTTATTTTTAAAGCAATCAACTTTCAGTGGAAAGAAAATTTTCTTAATATTAAAACCTAGCCAACTGCGATTAAAATAAAATCAACGTCTCAAGTAAAATCATATTAGCTATTAAGATAGAATAAAAAAAATTGTTACAAATCATCTTTTGTGTTCTATCTTAATCGCTAATATGATTTTATTTGAAACGCCAGTTTTTATTTCGATCACAGTTGGCTAGGATTTGATCTTATTGTTAAGAAAGTTCTATTGCCAAAGAAAGATGCATCTCAATGGACTAAACAATTTGTAAAATTTTAGGTTGATTGCTTTAAAAATAAAAAAGTTATTCAGGTGACTTCATTGAAAATGAAACACCCTGTATACTTAACCATTATTATGTCAGTAACGTTTTTTAATGTACTTAACGTTTAATGTTAATCAAACGCTGAATAATATGATTTTGGTAGCAGTTTATTGCAGCATTTTATAATATCTATTAGCAGCAAAAAGATAAAGAAAGTTTTATGCGTTTATAATTGAAAACTAACGACAGCGAATGAGGACAAAGTAAAAGAATTAACATAACTGGAACAAGTGATTTCGCGCAAGAATGATTTAAATCGAATAACCATAACAGTAATTACTACGTATTTCACGTTTAATTGTGTTAAAGAAACTGTTGGTCTTTTAATAAATGCGACCTTAATAATATTACTATTCATAAGGGAAATTGTTTATCAATGAATCATATATTTTAAAAGCTCGAATTTAACGGATCGTTAATGTGAAATATGTTTCAGAATCGTCATAATATTTTCTATTAAATATCTCTATTTGTAATTTTCGATAAAACGCATCGCTTTTGAGAAAATCGGAAAAAGGCGTTACGCGAGGGAAACTTTATAAAATTAGAATTCGTATTTGATCAAGATTATAGGTCGCTTATGTACGTATTAGGAATTAACTAAAGTTTTCATCATAATTTATGAACCATCGAGGATGTCTCGGAACTTTGTATTTGTATCTATTCATGCTTGTAATTAATTAGGTAATTTAAAAAGCAATAATATATGTACATAAAATTAAATAGCTACATATTATGAAAGTGATTTTAATCTATCTCTGTATTCAGTTCTAAAATTAAACAAAGTAGAACATAAGAATCGATTAGATGTATGTATCTACAAAATAATTGAACGTAGGTATACCAGATATAGCTCTATCCCACTACTACTAATCACTAATCCCACTACTATCATAATCTGAAATTGATTAATACTGGCACGTAAATAACGTCAAGAGTTTGGTAATAATCAATTTATATTTTTTTCTTTCTTCTGCTAGTATTTTTTTGTAAAAATTACGATACAATAGTTTATTCTTCTTTTTGAAGATGTACTTCGATCAAATGATACAATAGAGAGTGTGACGAATATACATTACAGAAATTCAAGAACATATTCGCCCGGTTAAAATCGGAAGAAATGTTTTCTTTTCGAAAAACAGCAAGATGTTGAATGATATGTTAACTAAAAACCATTTTCTAAAAGCTATTTTCTCGTTCGTTACGCAAACGAAGATATTGCGGTAGAAAAACGTGTTACTATGAAAACGAGATCAAAAGTTGTCAATCAAATACCTACATGATTTTCTCATCAGATTTTACTTACTTCCCGGAATTACGTTACGAAAAGTTACGTTTTTCAAACTAAAATAACAATTGAAAAGTAGGTGTGGCTTCGATTTTGAGTGATAAATATTAGTTTTGCACAGTGTATAACGAGACGCGCAACCCCCCACTGCAATATTTCCTCAGACAGACTATAATACATAATTTTGCGAATTTTGCAAGGTTCGATCTTAGGTACTTACAAGATAAATCGATAAGTACAAATTTCATTAAAAGTGACGTGTGAATTTTAGAATAAAATGTTTTTTAACAAAAATTGTTTGGTTAACTATACTTATTATTATTGTTTTCACGGTATCGTCTTTCTTTTTAATGGCAACCACGCAGCTTTTACTAATTTCCGGGCAGTACCTATTCTAATTTGTCACAAAAATTGCGTAACGAATCTAGCTACTGACTTTTGCAAATTGTTTGGCTTCCTCTGGAAAACTTGGGTATTCAAATTACCGTATAAGAAAAAAATCATCTATAACCTAGAGAAATATTATCGATGCATCGGCGAACATAAGCTCTATCACTTGGTGGAGCCCCGTGTTGTTGAAACCATATTTTGAAGACGATTTTCACCGAAGAATGAAATTTTGTGAAGAAATAATAGAGACATATGTAACCTGGATAACAATTTTGCCCGTAATATCGTGTTCTCCGATGAAGCAACCTTTATGTTGAATGGCACAGTAAATCGGCACTGGACGGAGGAAGTGCACACGCGACGTCCACATAAAGTTAATATATGGACAGGCATTGTAGGGGGACGTATTGTAGGATCATTTTTTCTCCATGAAACTTTCTGCCGGTAGATACCTTCAACCGCTTCAAAATCACGTTATAGCTGGAATTACTGTGTTGTTTCCCGGAGAACATGGACATATTTGTGATAAAGTTATTTTTCGACAAGACGGGGCACCTCCACATTTTGCAACATGTGTTAGGAAATACTTGCATAACGTTTTCCTTAACAGGTGGATTAGCAGAAGGGGACCTATGGAGTGGCCTCGAATCATGCGTTTTGTAAGCGAATGGTTTGAGAATAGACCCCCCGGTCTTCCAATTTGTCACCTTTAGACTTCTTTTTGTCGGGATATGTAAACAATTGTTATTTTATTTTTGACATTGTTTCGTTACAACATAATGACATTGTTAAATAGAGAAAAAACGCTCTTTTTAAAGACACGAAGAAAACATATGGATGCCATTTAAAAAAAAACAAAGTTAGTTACCATAAGCAACGAAACAAAATAGTATGCAAACACGCCAAGTACATCATCATGTGCGTCTAAATAAACCAAAAAGCTTTAGTATTTAACATTTTCTCGTAGTCCCTCTAATTAAAAGTTATAGTCGATATAAGTTACTTTTGTTACACCCTATATAATTATGTATACATTTATGTAAATGTTAAATTATGATAATTTACAGAAACATTACGTTGTACATATTTAGAAATAAAATTGCATTATTTCCTTACAGTAATATAAATACTTTTTAGCTTCAGTATTACTAACATAAAACGTACCTACCTAATCTATATATTGCAGTCTCCATTAATTTTCAAGAGGTGTTATAAAATAAACGCTTCCGGTAAAAGCGTTTTTGTGCGAACGAGAATGTAACGTAATTTCCCTTTCGTCATGCAAAATTAAAATAAAAACGTTAGAAAAATGAAATATCGAGATTTTCCACTTCATATAATATGGTATCTATTGTTTCAGCAATAATCAAGAAAATCTACCAAACCGGCGATGGGGCTCCTTCAGACAGTGAGTATTTATTTTCCATTTTGTTTCTATTTTCGTTAAATTAATTATGAAGGCAGTTCACACGAAACCATTACCTGCATTTTTAACAGTGTAAAATTTAATGTCGCACGCAATTTAACATTTACTGCAATTGACAATCATTTGTAAATCGTAACGTTTCGTTTTCCATAATATTATATTGATTTAAATTCTTGGTAGAGTAAGGTTAGAAACCTAAGGACAATGAAAATAAAGTTGACCTTATTTTTGATATCGATTTACTGAAAATTTCTAAATTAATCTTTTCGTCGCCCTAAACAAAATAAATTGTGTAGGTATTTGTGTGATAGGTATAGATAGATGTGTGAGCAAGTTCCCTATTTATTAAAATGATCCAAATCACTACCAATTTTCTCAAAGAGTTTTCGCAACAGGAAGTTATCGATCGGATCGCGGGGTATGTGTAAACGTCTTGTGAAAATAATTCCATCAATCTAAAAAACATATCAACATATTGCAAAAAAAAACAAACATGGGAGTTTTTTTTTAACAACACACACGTTAACAATACCGTTCTTTTAAAATATGCAACGTCTCGCGTTGCGACATTTCGGCATTTTAAGGGAGAAAGCGTCGTTTGGGTATAAGAAGAGTTGCCCAAAATAATCCACCGCACGCTCGTCATCTCTCGCGGCACACAACGTGACAAAAAATAACTTTCAAAAACAAGGACATTTTGTATTGATATTATAATTACCACGGACGATGAACAATGTGTCTAATATTCGTTCACAGTAGCCTACTTTTGTTTCATTGCAATATTCAATTGCGTTGGTTGCTTTGCGGAATACGCACACTTCTAAATGTGCGCTAATTGATTACGTTTGTTTATTATTAAATGCTTGTAGTAGTGAGGTGGCACAATTAAAATAAATTATAAATTAATTGATGCATTTTTCAAAGGACGAAGCATTCAGTGACCGTGTCGGAAATACTCATGTGAATTAAACTTGAACAATTTCTTATGACTACTAGCGCTACTAGTGATTGATAACCGCTTGTTTATGTAAGTTAACATATTTTTTCTCATTTACTTATCGTATTAAATAATAATAATAATAATAATAATAATAATAATTAATATTTTATCAAAACGATAAAATATTATCGGTGGTTTTCTTGATATTAGTGATTTAAAAAAAGTGAAAAATGTAAATTAACGTTGGATTACTTGATTAATGGTAAGTTTGATAAATTTAGTAGGTATTTACCGACATAAAGAAAATGAAAACTGACGAAATCAATATTTAATTTAGTATAAAGTTATTTTATATCCATTCAAACCCGGTATTTTTAAACAGATCCGCGTCCTACTCGAATTTAATTCAAACATTTATAGTCCAGGTTTCTTAAGTGCATAAAACCAGCACTTTGTTTTACAAGCATGAATTTCTAGGGGTATATTATATATCCCATACTAACAACAATAAACGTCAGGATCATTTCGGAGCCATTTAATACTCGGGGCACGTTATAATATCGACGCAGCTTTTCCAGAAGGGCGTAACCCACAAAAAGTAAATTTTCAGGAGAGCACATTTTGTGTCGTCACGTAACTATTAGAAGATACATTTCGCGGAAATATAAATCGATTTTTCCGGTGGGAAAAAATCGGAATATTGTTACTAGAGTGTCTAGGAAATGATGAGAAATCTTTCGGGGACGTGTACGACACGTCAAAATAAAACTTTTAATTTTCTCTATACTTTTTTTCTACGACGCTCTCCCGCCGATAAACCCCCAAAGTCGAAAAGAAAAAATCAATTTGTTTAAATAATACTTTTAACACTTATTTTTTATTAAAATTTAATCATGTTTGGTTTACATATTCCTAATAAATGAAGTATTTCACAACTCTTTCATAGATTTTTTGATACCACCTCATGGGAAGCAAGGATTTTCTCAAAAACAACTCAACTTATGGAAAGTGAACAAGAGTAACTTTTTTATTCTAAAATTTTGGGAGAATCCGGCAATGAAGTTAAATTTTTTTTAAATGTAATATCCTAAAAAGAAACGTGATTGGAAGTGTTAGGGATAATGTATACTTGCTCCCCATGAGGTGGTATCAAAAAATCTATGAAAGTGTTTTGAAATATGTACTTCATTGTATGGAATATAAACCAAACATGATTTTTTAATAAAAAATTAAAATGTTATTTAAAAGCAAATTGATTTTTCTCTTTCAACTTTGGGGGTAAATATCTCGGCATACTACCTACAAGTAGGCAATGAACCCCACGATTTTCAACTAGTTAAAAATCATTAATTTGATTGGTTTTTAATTTATCGTCCGCATTAAAAATGGAAACTTTACCCTAATTTAACCCATTTCACATCTGTTAGATAAGTAATCGACATCTACATGCTTAATATGTAAAAGCAGACACATGTCGATGGCGTTTTGGCAAAACAGCGTAAGTGCCACATTGTTTGAAAATGAGTTGTTCTGACTATCTTATGCATTTAAGGCGAAGACATAATTAAAATCTGGTAACAACATTTTGATTTTTTCTACCAAAAAAAAACGATTTGTATTTCCGTACGTACTGAGAAAACTTTCTAGTATAGTCCAAATTATCGTAAGTAATGGAAGTTGTGTTGCTGGTCCCGCAAAATGGCAAATGCATGTTATTTATGATAACCTATCATGATATCTCGTTCAAGAATAGCATATAACCTCCATATAACTCCGTTTTTCACACAAACCCGGGACTGCGTCGCAGTATATGTAAGTTATTTGGTACAAACGTATTACTTAAACGAATTACTTATACATTCGGTTTCCAGGAGGTATTTGTCTATAGTTACGCTACAACACAAAACGTGCGCTCCTGTAAAATTTACGCTGTTCTGCCAAAACGCCATTGATATGCTAAAAAGGCAAACAGACGTAAGTTTAAGTGAAATAATTTTAATTGGCCAAAAAACGCAACAGCAATTAAATCGGGAACAGGTCCAATTTTCAGTGATCGATTTAAACGTCTAATGTCTTGTGCATTATAAAATTAATATAATATACACGCATGCAATTGTAATTTATTTTTTCTAAAAATCTATTTTTAAGTAAGTAGGTAATTTAATTCGTTTTAAACACATTTTATATATAAAACTATTCTTCACTATACACGACAAAATCTAAATTCTAATTAATTTAGGCACTTTGCCACGAAAAAGCTACGAAAAAATCCAAAATTAATCTCACGATTTGCGTCACTAATTTGTTTGAGGTGGGTGTTCAAGAAAATTTCCAGGAAAATGTAAAAATGTGTCGTGACGCGTGGGTCGCACCTTTTGTTTGACTTTCATTCTTATTCCACTAATGACGGTGATTATTCGCCTCGATTTTAATATTATGTTTTCGTTTCAGTTCTGGCAAAAGACAGCTTGGATCGAACGCTTTAGCGAGGTGAGATTTTGTTTTTAAACTTTGTAATCGACACACTAAAAGTGTTAAGGGAACAAACAGATGGCGCGTCAAATTTGATTAAATAAAATTTTACTACCTACTAATTATTTTTTTCAAATTCGTCGAGGAATGAATATTTACAAAATCGAAATTTATAAAAAGAAAATAATTCGATTTCGTTTTAGTCAACTTTATCGAAGCTCCAGTTTCAATTCATCGGGGAGGAGCAGCACCTGCGATACTGCCGATGACATGTACTCGGATGCGTCCCTCGAGGAAGACGTCCTCGATCTCAATCATAAGGTAAACTTTTCTTTATTTTATTAAAGATTTTAGACAAAATGTGTAGGCAAATTTATATTATATTGTTCTCGAAAATATTTTTATAAAGATATGCATGTAGGTATTCATATTTGTCCGAAGACTGATCTGACGTACAGTAAAGTGACGTGAGACGTATGATTTTATTATAGGAGTAGCACTTTATTGACGATAATCCGCATACTTACAACACCAGTTCCACAAATATTCGAATTTTCAAATTAATGTTATTTACCCCTTTCAATCTTAAGTCTCTAAAAGGAAATTTTAATTCAAGAACTAGCTTTAATAGTACGTAAATGCATACCAATATATTAGGTGCAATGCCAACATTTTTTTTAAATAATATGGTTGAATTTGAACTTTTAATATAGTTATCCTTGACAGTTAGTATTATGTTTGTTGCTACGACGAAATCTAGGGAAGCGGAAGTTTCATGCATCTATGTACGGTTCAATTATTGCAGTTGTGATCATTTTATATTATTACTTTATGAATACATACGTACTAAAATTTCATAGTTCCATTCTCAGTTATAGATTTTTCACGTGTCAAACATTATACTAAGGCTGTGGTTACAGTGCAAGTTGGTTCGTGCGAAGTCGCCAGAATTCGCGCGAACAATCAAACCCACAAATGTATTTATTAACCCGTATTTAAGTGAATAATTGCGAAAATCGTTTGTTATCGCTTTTTCACTTGCGCCCGATCAAATCGACTTGAATCGCTCAAACATTCGAAAAACAAGAAGTCATCTCTTCTTCGCGCGAATTCGCGTCAGGACCAGTTCGCGCGAAGTCGCTTGTACTGTAACCATAGCCTTATCTAAAAGAATCATACTTTCAAATTTCCATTAATCCTAACCGAGTTGAAACCCGCAACCCAAGCAACCAAATATGATCTATGACGTTATACAAACGTTTAATTTCCGTTGAAATTTGGTCATGATGTTACAATGATTAAAATATGACCAGTCATTTGTCCACGCTACGTCATTTGCATTTTGCATTTTGCTACTTGTAATTGTAGAGCCTTTTTTTATTTGAATATAACGTTAACATCTACTGTGATCGGAAACGTTGTTCACAGCAAAATGATAAGGTTTCTGGTCTATCCTGACACCATGATTACATCTACGGGTTGGAAGCAAAATAGGACAATAAAGCTTTTTGGTTTCGGGGGTATTCAGATTATTACTTGAATAAAATGCAGAAATTAAACAGTTTATTAGCGTTTTAAAAACGCAGTCGCGTCAGTTCAGTGGCGTAAATTACTGACATTTAAAAATGACAAACATTACGGCATTGTGTTTGAAACTTATTCGCGTGATATAATAAGCATACAAACGTCATCGAATATCGTCATAACGATTAGAAAATAACGATTTTTAACAACTTTAACGTCAGGCGGTTGCTTGCGAATTTTAAACATAGAAGAGTAGGCAATGCCGTAACGAGGGCGTGGCGAAAAAGGGCGCAACTAGATTTGGAGCGTAAAAACGTAAAAAAATGTAAAAATTAAAAATAAATAAATGGATGTAAAAGTCCGATATTTTATATTGTAACTTTAAATGTGTGTCATTTTTGGGTTAAGGGGTGCAAATTAGACACTTGCCGCAAGCGCTTCATACCCTCGTTAAAGCGTCGAGAGTGGGTAGGTAATTATTTCTTCTTATTTTAATTGTAAAACCAGAATTTTATAAAGATATTAATAGGTAGTTTATATTTTGAATTTATAAAATTTATTTATACATACATATTAAAAATAGGCAACTATTTAGTATTTTATTTACTTATATATAATATCTACCTACATATTATGTAGTGGTAGTAATATAAATAAATTACAATCAAATCCACTGTAATTTGGGTTGTCTATACATCAACTTGCGGCGCTAATTTGTCAACGTAAACAATATACAGTTCACTAATAAAAATACGATAATAAAAGGCTTTTAACCTAAATTACGTCTCCGGTTTAATTTATTTGCACAAAGCAATTTTGGAAGAGGTCCAGAAATACTGCTTAAAATAAATTATTACAAAATCTCGATATATTTTACGCTTACCGAGATTCTTATTTTTATTTTCGTTCATCATGATAAACAACCGAAACTAATTCCAACAGTGCGACATCGACATCTAAATATATAATATACTCGGATTCGATCTAATTTTGTGGGTGATCTTCGCAATCTACTTGTTTTGTAGATGAGCGTCCCTGCGCTCACGAAACCATTAGTGACTAAAATGAGTTTCAAACGAAATGGAGTTACCAATATGTTTAGCATGTTACCATGTTTGATGTTAATATTACAAGGTCACGACCCGCAAAATTAGATCGAATCCGAGTGTACATAATTATGTATAGGCATCTACTAATCGTGTCGAACTTACAATTTATTATAATGTAGTCGTTTCAACGTCATATGAAAATGCATGAAATTGTTGTCATAGTTATAATCATATTAGATTATAAAAATTTGGAAAAATTTTATCACTTGTGTGTTCATTGGTATTGCCAGGTATGCAACTAACAATAAGATTGCAAAGTCCTCGGAAAATATACGAACTAAAGGCCAACAGTAACTAAATACTTACCAATAAGGTGAACTAATTGAAGTAGGTACATAATAATTATATACATATGTATGTAATTTTTCAAAAATGACGTAATATTCAGAGTTCTCTAACGTCAAATAAATAATAAGTAATGTAGTTTTTTTCAAAATCGCAGAAAATGTTTGTCCACTACAGCATATACTAAAATAACTGTAAGTGAGCGAGGTAATAGAATATATTCACTTGTCACACTAGAGTTTCTAGAAACACCGCAATACCTTCGGATATTTTTAATTATTTGTAATGCATTATATGTGGCTATGTATCAGGCTAGATCAGTCTATCTCACGATCAATTAAATTACAATTATACCATTAACAATATGTGATATTTACTTTCTGTCAAATTACTTTTTACCATTGAACTAACGTCTTCTCAGACTTTCTCTTTTAACATTTATATAAATATTAAAATAAAAGAATAATAATCTATAAGTATTCATGTCTATACTTTGTGAACTGTTGGGTTGAAATATTGGTTGGGTGTTGACTTCCGTTAAATAAAATATATAGGGTGTCCCAGAAGTGTAATACATGTTAATGCTTGATTCTTTATGCAAATTGTGAAAGACCATATTTAAAAAAAATAATTTAACATTGTTCCTTTTAAAATCGAAATTATAATATCAGTAAAGAATAGTTATTTTATATGCCAAAAGAATGAAGAAGGATTTCTCTTATCAATGATACCTCGATTTTAACCGTTGTATGTAGATATTTATCACGATACATTATTACGAAAACAAATTATTTTTATTTATTCATAAATCTGTTATAAATGTTTTGGTTAGTATGCAGATATTTAAAAACAAAAAAAAAACAAGAACTACAGTCCTAGTGCCCAGTTCTGGTTGCTGAGTTTGAAAGCTTACGTTTTTTAAAACAAATATTGCTGCAGTAACTTAACGTCTTTTTTTTTGAAAATTATGAAATTACTCATACTTATGTAGGAATAAAGTATCTTTAGTAGTTTGTTTGAGTGAAATGCGTTAGGTACTTTTAATAGGTACTTTCCCGATCGTATTAATCCTAACTACCTCCTTCTTACAATGCTAATTTGATTTACTTACAATAGTCAAATTCTTCCTACAGTTTTACCTAGAATTTGCACCTCCGCTATTTTATATTCTCATAAATTAACATTTAATGAAGCTATGCGATATGAATTAACTAAACCACTCCTTATAGGTATAGGTAGTACTTATGTAAACTAATATACGAGATGTTAAATGTAGCTTATTTATTTATAACAAATGTGGGTTAATATGTAGGACGATTGAATTGTGTTGAGCTTAATTTGTTATTATAAAATCGCTGTACCTAATTATATTACATAAACTACTAACGAGTGAAGTGCCTTTTGTTTAAATGTTTTATTCAAATTCCGCGAAATTTATTACCTATACCTATAGCACCTACTAGGTTTTTACTTTTCGTACAAATCTATTTAATTATCTCGCAATCAGTTCAGAAGGACCGTGTCCTTTTTAAAATATAACATCTCTTACAATTAACTCGAAAACGAACAAACAAAGCAAAAGAACGTTATATTCTGTAGAATGCAGATGCTCGCGTGGAAAAGAAAAAGTACATTTACCGAGAGATCGTTGAAGATTATAAAGTACGACTTCGAAAATTATCAATGTCACGCATCTTCAAAATTACCCATAATAAATAATACATAGAATTGTACAGTCAACAGTTCGTGCTATAAGAGGGTCGAGTGTACAAGTCTGACTATATTTTCATTGAATTTGATTGTATACAATACACATATAGGTGGAAAATGGTATTTAAACGCGCGCTGTATCTATAGAGATTGTTTTTATCAATTCAAAAATAGAAGTACGTGTTGTATACACAGTAAAAAATGCTATAATTTGAACACCAAATATAAACACCGCAAGCGGTCTATAATAATACCAACCAGTTTCGGTGTTAAATTTAACACATCGACTGAAGTGACGTAACGAACAGTGAAATAGCAGATTACCGATAATGTTTCAACTTTTGAAATCCTTTTTACTTGCATACCTTTTCTTGATATGTAATTTTAGTGTAATAGCAACATACGTTTATTACGGAGTTGTTCGCATTTTGGTAAAGTACATTACTGTGCTGCGGATTAACCGTGTTTTTCTATAACCGGGCGTTTATGATAATCGGTAGTTTACTGTAACTTCGTAAACTTCACGAGACCATAACACATTCGAAATATGTAACAAGAGTTTTAAGCTGCAGTATTTCTACTTTTACAAACATCTCTATTAGCGAATTTTCATAGAAAATAAAGCTATTGTAGCCTGTCTAATAACGGTACCCAGACGTGCCCTTTTGGGTTTTCTCCGATTTCGACCTAGATCACGAAAATATAGGTCATTCATTTTGGGCGGTCATATATATTATATATAATCGATTTCTTGTGGACACAATTGCGGTCGTAATTTTGATCGTAGGGTGCTGAAATTTGGACAACGTATTATCTTTACGAAAACAAAGGACGAGTTCGTTAACCAGTCAAATCGACCGGCCCGTTTCAACATGGCGGCCGTTTAAAAATTAAAAAAATTCCAATCTCCGTTATTAAACATTGGATCGGTAATGTGAAATATGTTTTGGAATCGGCATAAAATTCTCTACCGACCATGTCTCTTCGTAATTTTCGATAGAATGCGTCGTTTTCGAGATAATCGAAAAAAAGTGATAAATATTTTTTAATTGTTATAAATTTCTCTTACAAATGTTATTTTTCAAAAAATGGATTTATTTCGAGAAAAATTAAAAACAAAAGGAATTTTTTTGACATGTGACATGGAAATTCAACACCGAGACTTGCGCGCGGTCGGACCTTATTTTTCATAGCTGTACGCGATTTTCCATTATAGGAACTTACAATGGTGACTTACATTACATCAATTGTCCTCGAAATCTTAAACCCTTTATATTAAGTAATTACATTTCCAACTCAATTTTGTTCAAAATAACTTTTGTGTTTTTGTAGTTTCACAACTAAACAGATAAAGACATACGGCCTATCCAAACCTATATCAATAAAAGGTTACTAGATGATGACGTTTCACACAGTGCTATCACCTCGTACCTCGTATTTCGTACAGTTCTAATAAATTGTAGTCTTTCTTTATGCCATCTAATATGTGCGCAGGTAAATCATCTATAGAATATGTCACTTTCCAAACTTTAAACCGAATTATAATACAAATAAACAATCTAGTAACTTTTTTTGATGACGTAAATTGCATATAGGTTTGAATAGGCCATAGGTTCATTATGAATTTTTTTAGTCAAAATCTCTTCTGTATGCCGGCAAAGTTTGTTCCGCCCGTCCGTTAACACTCACTGTGTATTCTTAATACGGTCAATTTTTATGAACATATCGATAAATTAACGTCTATTTCAAAATTTCCATGAATTACATATTATGTTGATATAGTTGTCACAGATATAATACGGTAACTCGTATTTAAAACTCTACTTCAGTGTAACAATGTTTCATAGTGAAACGTTTTTTGAAAATTCCAAAAATTCAAAAATGTTTTTATTGATTTTTATTACTAATGAGTATCATTTATCTAAAATATTTCATAATATTTAAGTAGGTATACCATTACGTTTTTATCAGGATAGATAATTGGCTCCTTCGGCGTAGGTGTATTTATATAGATAGATAATATTTATTTAATTATCTACAAAAGTAGACTGAATAAACATGTTCTATTAGCGTTTTAATATTCAGCATCTGAAAGTTAAAAATAACTACAACACATGGACGTTATTTTTTATACATAATATGTACCTATTCAAAAACATGTGTTTCTTTTGTGATATAAAACAGCTGACAGATTAGAATAGCGGCCGCCTTATCATTAAATCGTTAGAATGACCTTGAAGAACGTTGCACTGTTATTCACTTTTTATTTCAAACTTCCTTCACATACACACTCGATACTTATCTTCGTTTAGATGGTATAAACGCAAGCACATGTTATACGTATGTATGTATACCAACGTAATGCTCATTCACATACGGAGTTCTTTTCATGTTCATTTCACTAACGATACAGCCAGTTCAGTTCACCGATGGTTATCGAAAGCACAAGGCGCGGTTACGGAAATTAATACGAATTTAATATCATAAAATATTTTTTATTAACAATAAATAATTTATTAGTGGGAGTGACAGAAACGTATGACGTGCAAATCAATGTTGATGCAGGTACTTTAAGGTTCGCGTTGTTTATAGGTACCTACTTGTGATTAAAATTAAACGAAGTTACAGTGTGTTTAGAGGTCTAATTAATTTTACACGTTTTTTTTTTAAATTTAATTGGTAGGTACTGTCTACAAAATTCGTTGCTCGATTAATTTATTTATTGAAAAATCGTCGGATGTAGGCTATCAGTTAAAATAATCTATCAAGAATGTGTATTAATTGGAACTTCCCATTTCGTTCGTTTGTCATCCTCGACGTTAAATTGACTGAATAATTTACTTTTATTTAAGATGATTAAAAGTTTGATTTATTCTTAGAACCGCGTATGACACGATAATACACATAATGGAAACTAATGAAGTAGAGATCAGTTTATCGTTACTTATTTTAGTATCTATCTACATATTTTAATGTGCGTGATTTTTAAAATTAATTATTAAATTTATGTATTTTTTTAAATCGTAGACATACTTATCGATTTAAATGGAATTGTTTGTATGTAGAAAGTTTAAAAGTTCGATAAGCAATAAATAATATTTTATTTTTAGATTATTTTTACTTTATTTAACAAATTGTTCAAATAGATATTATTTTCTCACTTCAGTTAGATTTACTTAACATGATTTTTTACAATTTTATTAACAAGTTAGGTTTAGCAGGCGGAAATCTCAGAAACATTCGAAACTTTACAAGATTGTAGTATTAGTCAACCCTAATCAAAAGCCGTATTCCGTTCGTCCCCTTATGCGGTTTGAGAGGGCAAAATCTACCCTTAAAAATTAAAAATTTTTTCGATTTTGCTTATTATCTCTGGAACAACAAGAATTATCGCCAACAAACTATATATTTTTGTAAATGGCTATTCAAGACCTACATTATGATATAAAAATTAGGGGTAAAAATTCTAAGGGGTGCCATCCCTGCCCCCAACTCTCAATTATTTTCAGTATTTTTCTGTACCTCTCAAACCGCATAATGGCACGAACGGAATACGGCTCTAGATTAGGGTTGACTAGTACTACAATCCTGCAAAGTTTCAAATTTTTCTGAGATTTCCACCTGCCTAACCTTCCTTGTAAGTGAATGTCTTAACTCTCTACTACCGTGGGGTCATTGGAGACTCCACGCGCTCTTTGGAGGTGTATATCTTAAGAATAGTTTTTCCTAAAATTTCAAAAAATTAACTTTGTACATAGCAGTCTTATGTTTTGAAAAAGTATAATTTTTGTAGCATGTGTCGTTTTCGGAAAAATTAAATAAATTACACGTAATACCATTGAGGTCACCGACGACCCTTATAGTATTTAAGTAAGGTACATTAATTTTTGAATATTGTTTTGGCCTCCACATAAATTTCAATTGTATTTTATTGATTGCTTATCACTCGCCAAAACTGCGACGATTCTTACTTACGTTTGCCTTTACCCCGGTGCTTTCCGAGTATTGGCAACTCGGCAGCTTTATAATTTTAATGTTCCCCAATTCCCTTAGTTAGTTGTTTATATTTATCTCATTATTGCCCCTTTTTCTTTGTGTCTATTGGGAATTCAGTAAATTCGCTGTTTATAAGTTGTGATCGATCGTTCAGTAATCATGACTAGAAACCGTTCGGTTCGCATAAGTGATAAAAGTGGGAAAGAAATGATGCTAAAGTGGATTGAAGAATCTAAGAATGAAAATGAGAATTACCAAAACTTTTCCGATCATTTAGAAAATGAAAATCAAGTCGCTGAAGTGTAATCAAAATGCGATTCTGAAAACGAACCTGACGTAGAATATGACTCCTGCAAAGACAATAATCAATAACATAACTATTACTTTAAATTGATTACTTAAGCTTTCAAGAACAAAGTAAAAACAGATTTTTATCCTGTAGATCAAACAATAAACCTAATAAATGGTATTTAGAGCCGCAAAAACCAAAAACTGAACGACGGCCACAACGAAATGTTATGCAGAGCTTTGGGGTCAATAATGACCCCACTGGGGTAAACCCGGGAGGGGGTATAAATCTCGGATTTTTGAAACTCGCAGAATTTATTATTAAAATATTAGATGAATGTACATACTTAAATTTGGCAAAGCAAAAAAATGCCAGAAAAAAATTAATAGGTCAAATGCGTCAAATGTTCACGTGGGAGAGTTTACCATGCGAAATACGATATACACATGACGCACAATTTCGTGCGTCTAAAAGACTCTCGTGTGCAGGGGCCCTTAAGCTTGAAGTTAGGTAAACGAAAATTGGACGTTTGTTTTGTTTGCGATGGGACAACTTGCATTGAATTTTTCCGAGGAGTTGGCATTTTGTTTTGCCAAATTGAAGAAGTGGTAAATTCGGCGACTTTCAGAAAAATCCGAGATTTACACTGTAAGACGTTTGCTTATAAGAAGGGTGTGAACGCATTTTTAGTTCACATCTGATAAAAAATTAGAACTTTCTCGATTTTCATAAGATTCGCCAACATCTTAATAGTAGTTCCCACATTATTCACTGTACTCGGTAGGCTTCATTAAATTCTATACATTCACTAATTTCTAATATACTGCTTAAGATTCGTACAAGTAACGATTTCTATTTAACCTAAAATTAAATGTAAAAATTATTATTAATTAAAAAATAATAACGTCCTGTAATTGAGATATTATATTCTCATTTATAGAATCGAGAACTCAAAAAGTGGTAAACTGCATGCATATAATTATAATAAAAAAAACATAGTTAAATAAATTAATAAAGCAAAGAGCGCGTTATAAAAGTCTATAATTAAAATTTTATATTAGTCGGTGACACCAATTTTTTTTAAAGTCATTGGAAAGAGCAATTCATCCTTAAGCTCGTTTGCAAATTTCCTGTGTGGTATTAAAAAATATTAGCGTCACTAATTGAAATTTTTCATCGTAGACTTTATAACACGTCCTTCCGCAATTTTAAAATCGAAATTCATTTTTTCTCCGGAATTTTAGCGGTTTTTACGGAAACCTCAACAACTGTGACCATTCTACTATATCTAGTTTACTATATCTAGGCATATTAGTAGAGCTTTATCTTAAGGAACAACTTTTCCCATTATGTTCATTTTGACAAAGTTTCTAGTAGTGCTCATGCTAGAAATCCCATAAAAGTTACATGTGAATCTCTCTGATTGGAACCAAACTTGAAGAATTCTGGTTCAAATTTCGAATGTTTGCATATTATGGTCACCCGGTATACATATTATATAAAACTGTTAATTTTCTTAGGTTCTCTGGTTGCCGCTCAAAATATTCTTATCCGAACGTTTTGGAGCGGCAAACCAAACACACAAAACTGTATCGGTTAGTCAATATTGACCTTTTATACTAACTTATCCTAAGACCTTATGCCAAGTTTCAAGAATATGGGCCAAGCCCTTAATTTTTAGCAAGTGTTTAAATTTGGAAAGTTGAAGTTTATCCCATAAGAGCAATGTTAAGAAAAGCGGTTTTTAATTATTTCGAAGTGAAGGATTTCAGGTTTCTGGGTTCATTACAATGCATTGTAGCAATTTTGACTCATCCATAAATATTTTTTTCAAATGTTTACCTATAAAATAAATAATATGAAACATCTATATTGATATCTATATACTAAAATAATATGTATAGTTTGCGTGTATGCATATATGTATATATGTTAGTCATATTGTAACCAAAGACATTGAAATGAGGAGCGGTACTTCCATTAGAATAACCATTAGTTGATTGAATATATTTTTGCCCTAAAAGTTATTTCGAAACTTACCTATTCCTTTACCAACGTTGTTCATTGCATTTATCTGTATTTGTTTCTATAAATAGAACCATTTATTAAGTGCTAATATGTACATATCTAGATGGAGATAATTTTGCTGTCGTTTTCGCGGAAAATTTTCGAAAATCGAGATAATACTTTCACAGCGTTCGTTTATTAACTTTAATATAAAGAAAAATGGGCAGCCGACTAGTAATGTTTTGGTTTAACGTCAAAAACGCGAACGTCACTTGTTCAGTTAATTTTACGTCACTAGATATATGTAAATAGATGTTTTGCCTAACCACTTATATCCATCCAATACAAGTTATTTTTAACACAACGCCAACGTTTCAAAGCATGTTATGTTGTTTAATTTTTTTTTACAAGGAAGAGTTTTAACGTAAACACCTAAATTTTGACGAAAATGAATGTGTATAATCATTTGAATTTTATTTTAAAACTGAAAATTTCTATCTGTGTATTTGTGTGCCAAAAAATCTTTATGTAGGTATAGGTATTTTAAAACATGGTATTTAATAATTCGAAATTACGTATCTAAAGTCCGTCTCTTTTAAAATTAACGTGTAACGGATTAAACGCCTACAACGAGCAAAAAAGACAAAATTTACATTCTTGCCTTGTCTTACTTATTGGAAGTACGTAGCCCACTATAAATTTCATTCATATTTTTACACTCCCATTCTGCGCTACTTGGAGGACTAACTACGTTGATCAAGTAATAAACGAACAATATATATTTTTTTATACTATGTGTAAAGTGGTTGATTTAAAAAATTCAGTTTTTGTAAGTTTTTCCGTTTTCATTTAGTTTTTGTTGCTTTCGTAGCTATGTCGATGTTAATAATTTAATTAATTTTACTCGATCCCTAATAATTACGCAATCTTTTAAAATAAATATATATTAAGTTATATATTTTTGGGAAGCTTAAGAAACGTTTATTATAATTGAATAAAAATCGATAATAGTTGCCATTTAAAAAATACAGGTTTGCGTTATAACTCGAGATCGGTTCACTATAGAAAAAAAACTATGCACGCCACTGAATTCGACGGTAAAAAATAGATTATGAACATTGATAAAATATTTTGAATTCCAAACACAGAATGAGATATAGAACTTTTTTAAAACAGTCAAAAAATCGGCTATAACTCGAAATCAAATAGTGACACGTAATTTTTGATTTTGCCATTGGAATCAACACAAAAAAATAGTGCAAGAATGTGGAAACCGCAACTGTATCATTTTGTAATGACAGAGATACCTTACAAATATAACGAAAATGGGACACACTGTACACTTTTCTAAAACATTATTTTAAGAAAATAATACATGTTTAAGATAAATCTATTACATAATATAGTATCATACCTTCTCACACCATAAGAGGCACAATACAATATTTTTTCTTTTTTAAATAATAATAATTTATACGTATCTATTAGGTCTTGATCAACTAAATTCATAATCCAAGTGTTACAAGTTATGAATTTCATTTGTTAAATAAATATAACGTATGTATACATTAGAATATACATATGTGGGCATAAGAAAAGTTTTAAAGACGTTAAAATTTGTGTTTAACGACCTTTATTATTGTCAGATGTAAACTAACGGGTATTCATCCCAATCCCCTCCAAATGGATGTTATTTATGTTTTCTTTATTGCCTGTAATATCAAAATGTTTAAAAATAAAACAGAATCATAATACTGATGGAAATGCTTTTACTAAAAACTGTTATCAATTTATAATTAAAATACCTAATTCGCTTTTTAAATTAGTTGCTTTCATACAGTTTCAGAAAATCTAACTATGTAGTATATTGTTATCGTGATAAACTTTCTAATTAGCAAAACAAATTTCGATTTATACAAAATACTATTGTTTTTAATTAATTTATCACTTTTACAACCTGATGAGAACCTCCACGTAAGAAAATACAATAAAAAAATCTTTACACTTTTTCTCGTATATGACCCAATTTAAATTAAACGAGCTCTACGAATTTTGAGTCAAGTACACGATCACGCTCTACAAATAGAACAACTAAATTTAATATTGCCGGCTTTTTGAACGTCTCGAAGCAGACAGTTCGTAGATAGTATATCCTGCGGGTTATCATCGAACGTTCTTTTTTTATCACAAAAAATTATAAACGCCAACATACGACTATTGTTATCAGTAGTGTTTACGAGTCTTCGCGACAATGTCGGCCTAAATTATTTGTAATGAAAAATACCAGTGATAGTTAGTTATACCTAATTAACCAAAATAAAATTACAGTGTAATCTCGACGTTATCTTTCACTTAATTAACTAATGATATTACAAACGAATTTAAATATGTGCGATGACGTCGAAGAGGACGTTTCTACGTCCCACACTCCAGAATTGGATTACGATATGTGGGAAGGGCAGTTTGAATTTCTGGGACCGACTACGGAATTAATTCAACCTCCCCAAGGTTTATTGAAACCCGCTCCTTTACCGGCTACTACAAACGGCGTTCGAAAAAATGCAGCCCACATTGTATGTGACGGAATTACAGATCAAGTAATACAATTATTTCTTGATTTAACATCATGTTGTATGTATACAATAGGTAACTTACGATTAGCTTTTTTTCAAATAATCACTTTTTTAATAATTTTAAGTAGGCAGCGCCTAAATAAATAGTATTTATTAATTAAATGCGTTGCTATAATGACGTTAGTTTGGTTATTTTAAAACATCGAAATTGTTTTAAACATTTACATAAGTACCTATTACTTATTTTAAAACATCCGTTATCATTTTTTTTGATAGATTGAAATTACTTTCCTTCTGATAAATGTAGTCACTTAATGATAGCCTCATTCGTTATATAAACACCAATTTGATGCTTATCGAAAACACATATTATAAAATTTACTCTGCTTCATTTCAGCTTTTGATTTAAATAATTCAGCATTACCTACACCCATGACCGGTGAATGAATTTTAATTTAAAATCGAACATTTTTAAATGATTAAACGAGCAAATAAAGCCGAAAAATCTCCAAAACTTCGAAACTCACAAGAACAAATCGATTTTGATGAATTTTTTTTTACATTACATTATTTGAAATCGGAACCATTATAATACTTTGTACACTCATTCTTACATAAACTGACATCACGAAAATAATTTTATTAAAAACTTTCCCCACTCGTTTAAGTTTTTCAGCTAATTATAAAAGTGACCGACAGTCGATTTTTGCGATTACAAGGGTTTACGGAATTTCCCATATCTCAATTAATAAATAAGCGAATACTTTTAGAAAACACTAAACTCTTCGACAGAGATGGGGCTATATTTCTTTTTACAGTCAACTCTCTCTTGAGTGCCACTATCAATAGTGCCACTTCCCCTGATTTTCGCTCGAGCTATACCCCCACTCTTAGGTAGCTCTCGAGGCCTGAATTCCCCTCCGGAATTCCAATCTCTCTCCATCAATAGTGCCACAACGAAAAGTCGAAAAAATATAGTTTTTATAAAATACAAATCTTTATTTTATGTTTGGCACGTCTTTGGCAACAATTAAATAATTATCAATATTATTATTATAAATATAATTATAAATTAAGTATTTAAAAAGTTATGTCAATTTAAAATTATAAATTTAAATATGAAACATCGCAAATGTGGAACACAACTGATTACGAGTTTTCTTGCATCGTTGCGAGTGGTACTATAGCAAGAGAATGATGCGAATGGTGCGAACAACTTCGAGCGGTGAAACATGCAGAAAGTGGGGAACCGCTTTTCCGAGAAAAGTCCTCGAGTTCGAAACATTTTTGGCACTCAAGAAAGAGTTAACTGTATTATCATATTTTGACTAACTTGACGTACAAAAATACAAAAATTACGGTTGTTATAGGAAAAATTAGTTTAGTAACAAACTAAGTGGTTAAAAATAATACAAACTAAATAAAACTACCATTACGGAACAATAAAATAATAATTTCGTTCACTTTTCCTGACCTCATAGTTTATAAACTTAAAGAGTCTAAAACTCTGATGTGAAATGAGATGTGAAATTTCAGACTTAACCCTTTCTTATATTTTTAGTGACTTAAAAACGGATTTTTTTAGAAAAAAAATACTGCAGATTTCAGATCGATTTATGACACTTAAATGTCAAGTTAAGCAAAATATGGTAATAAAAGGAAATATAGTCCCGTTTATAATGAAGAGTTTCGTGGTTTTTACAGGTCTCTAGCTTACTTATTAACTGATATATGAGAAATTCTGTAAACCCATGTATTCGCAAAAATCGACTGTCGACCACTTTTAGAATTAGCTGAAAAACATAAACGGGTAGAGATAAGTTTTTAATAAAATTATTTTTGTGATGTAAGTTTATGTAGGAATGAGTGCAGAAAGTATTATAATTTTTCTAAATGGTCATGCAACCTTTTAATTTTTATTGGGTGATTTGGTATGGAATGACCCTTAAACAATGATTACAACAAAATACGAGATGTCAGAAAATGTTATGTCAAGTTGCAGAAAACGGTAAAAATCTCTCGGGAAACGTATAAACCACGACAAAATATACTACAACTTCCTATAAATATTTTACCTACTCTGTTTAGATATTCGTCCCCCAAGTTGAAGAATAAAAATCAACTTTTTAATTAAAATTTCCATTTTACGTTGGAATTTAATAATTTTTAGATGTACTTGCATTATAAATTAAGATCTTTTCAATGATCTGATAGGTCTTTTTATAGCGCCTCAGGGGAGCCAGAAATGCACTACTCCTAATCTTTCTAACCCCGAAATATTTCAGAGATTTAAGTTTTTAAATTTTTAACTATATTTTAAGATCATAGAGGCACTCTTGTTTAATTCCGATAAAATAAACCATATTCGAGAAAATCACACATAAATAATATCTAATTAAAAATCATATCTAGAATTCTTTGCTTCATTTATTTTTCATGTATGATTTTCTCGAATATTCAACCTTGGTCAGGTAAACAAGCGAGCAAGTGGAAAAAAAAGACTGAACATTATGTGTCTAACTATATAGCTTAACTTCTAAACCTATATGATGTTCACGTCATCAACAAAAAGTTACTAGATTGTTTATTTGTAATTCGGTTTAATGTTTGGAAAGTGACATATTCTATAGATGATTTACTTGGGCACATATTAGATGGTATAAAGAAATACTACAATTTATTAGAACTGTCAAAATACGAGCTACAAGGTGACAGCACTGTGTGAAACGTCATCATCTAGTAACCTTGTATTGATGACGTGAACATCATATAAGTTTGAATAAGCTATAGGTACCTTTATACGTATTTATTGTAAAATTCAATTTTTTTTATTGCCGCCCAAGTTTTATCTATCATTTATTATGTATAACAACTATAGCTTATCCAAACCTATATGATGTCACGTCATCAATATAGGGTTCACTAGATGATGACGTTTCACACTGTGCTGTCACCTTGTACCTCGTATTTTGACAGTTCTAATAAATTGTAGTATTTCTTTATACCATCTAATATGTGCGCAAGTAAATCATCTATAGAATATGTCACTTTCCAAACTTTAAACCGAATTACAAATAAACAATCTAGTAACTTTTTGTTGATGATGTGACATCATATAGGTTTGGATGAGCTATACCTAGTTTAAATTGTAGTCGGTAAAATTGATCTCTCTTATCCACACTTATAGTTTTTCTATAAACTTATAATAAAAGAATATGATGGCAATGAGAATTGAAAACATATATACATATTTGTCGTCGCCGATTTGATAATTTATTAACATTGAAAATACGAACATTTTGAAATGCTAATGATACAGTGCTCTACCGGAAGGACAAAAATTCGACCGCGCGCAAGCCTCTGTATCGAATTTCCATGTAATATATTTCAAAACTCATTTTTTTTATTTTGCTTGAATGAAATGCATTTTTTGAAAAATTACATTTACTAGAGAAATATATTCAAGAGCATAGGTAGGTATTTTTATAAAAATTTAATTTTTTTAAATAATTTGTCCCGATTATCTCGATAACGGTGAATTCTATCACGTTTGATAGAGAATTGTATGATGATTCTACAACATATTTCACATTACCGATCCGATAATTAATAACGGAGATAACTCACAATGAATTTAAAATCTTTGATCGGCTGCCATTTTGAAACGGTTCGGTCGATTTGACTGGTTAACAAACTCGTCATTCGCATTCGTAAAGACAATATACTGCTTACTGCTTATATAAGCTTCATACGATTAAAATTGTGACCGCAATCGTGTCTACAAGATTTGATTATATATAATAATACGATCGACCTAAAATGAATGACCTATATTTTCGTGATCTGGGGGTCGAGATCGGAACCTCTGAGTCCCGTCATTAGATAAGCCGCAATAGCTTTATTTTCTATGAAAATTCGTTAAAAGTGCTAGTAAACCTGTCCTTTCACTTTCATCGCAAATTCTGAGATTTTTCCGTACCGTTCATAATATTTTGCTGTATATAAATGGAGTCCGGAAATAATGAGCAAAACACTCAGGAGAATGATTTCATTATCGAAAAATTAATGCCACAAATTAAAATGCCAAGTTAATTATGCCAAAAATAGAAGTTACAGAGCGTCAAAGTTTGTTTGATTTTCAGAACATAAGGCTTAAACCTTTCAATAATGGTAGGGATAAGGGAGTTGCTCTTTCATAATTTATTTTGCTGAGTAGTAATTAATTTTAAGGTTAATGCAAGCAAATTTTTAAAGGCTTTTTTTCTCGAAAACGACTTATTTTATCGTGATGCAACAAATGAATATTTTTTGAAGATTTTCGATTTTTTTTTGAATTTAGAAAACATGTTAAACAAAAAAGTTATAGGTCTTTGTCCGAAAGTTGAGGGCAGTTTAAACCCTTTGTTATTAAGGAATATATGTCAAATTTAGAATGAGAATACAAAAGAACATTTGTAATAAGTGTGCCTTTGAAGAGAATCGGTACACTAGTCAAAAAGGTTTAAATAATTCATTTTTCGAGTGGAATCGCCCCCCAAGTTTTTTGCTCGTCATTTCCGGACACCCTGTGTACCAATCGAAAAAGCAGACATTACTTTATTACCCAAGTAGAACAAACGCCGTAACGAGGACATGACGAAAGAGGTGCAAATATTAGATAATATAAAGAAAGAACAATTTATTAGAACTATACAAATAGAGGTACGATGTGATAGCACTGTGTGAAACGTCATCATCTAGTAACCTTTTATCGATGACGTGTTGCCAGACCGCTTGGATAGGCCATACGTAATGTATGTACTATGTATATAAGAGAGCGTTATAACGAAACTTTCCTGTATATGCTTATTAATTATTAATGAATATGGCGAACTTTTGAAATGTTTTTATGTAAAATGTAAGAAGCTTGAACAGTCAAATAGTGGCTGATTTAAAAAATTTATTTCAGTTTCAACTTCTGCAACAGCAAGTTGGATTTTTACAAGATTCTGCTAATCACAATGATGAACGATATACTCGTGCAAAAGCTGATAATGCTGCCCTTCAAGCCAGGGTAATAATGCTCGAAGAACAATTACGAGATGCTGAAATGCGACATGAAGATCGTTTACAGGTTAGTAAATAAACTTCAGTTTTCAATGACCAAAAACGCCAATAAACACCACCTAAAATTTTATTTTTTACTAATCCTACTCAATTTTGATATTTTGCAGAATTACCAACTTTTTTAGGAGATATACCTATCGTTATATTGAATGTAATTACCATTTTACAGAATTTGATTTTAAAAGTGCCTATTCTTTTGGAAATATCTTCTAAAAAGAATGTAACCATGAAGCAGTTAGTTTTCTTTATTGGCAATAAAATAATAAATTTTACATTAAATCAGTAACAAAAATATTTAAAATTATATTTACAAGTAAAGAATTTATATTGTTTTAAGGCACACAACTAAGCAGTTCTATGAACTTCATCTCCCAGGTTTATTATTTAATCAATATTTAATCTAATATAATAACATCTGAATCTTCATCTTTTGTATTTGTAGTTTCTTCTTCGCTACTTTCACAAGAAAGTTCATTATCATTTACTGCGGCACTTTGGCCACACTTCTCTTTCATAATTTTATAATATTCATCTACTGTTATTTTATGAGGAACCATTTCTCGTAAAAAATCGTAACGGTTGATATTGTTGACGACATTTGCAATATTTTTATAATCAAGTTTCTTTGGCTTATTGGAATCCCTGTATGCTTCTTGTGAAAGTTGTTTGACAAAAATTCCTACAAAAATATATAATTTTACGAGTAGGTACTATAATTTAATTAAATCACTTACAGCAGCTCGTGTCATTATAAATAGGGAGTCTTTACTTACGACCTCGACATCGACAGAACTTTTCATTATGGTTCGTATTCGTTTCACTGGAAAATGACCAGACATTTCAAATTTTTTAGAATTTCTACGTTAAAAGTGTGACGATACTTTTAATAATTAGTTCGTAATTTTATCATTATGTTTGAGGTTAATATGTCGTTTATGCGTTGATATCATTTTAGCAATTCAAATAGATGCACTGTTTCTATAAAATACATTTGGTATTGTGCAATATTTTTAATAGCAAAATAATTTATTTTTGTAGATAAACTCTAAAACCAAAAAGACACATAACCTCCTTAAACGAATTTATTATTTCGTTTGTCAATAATTATGCACGAAAACTTTCCATGAATTACGTTCGGGTATCTACGCCTGAACTATCTTTTATACAGTGATGATTATTGTATACTGGTCAAATATTATACTAGTTTTTTTTTGTAAAGTAATACTGATTTCCAATTATTTTAATCAATCAGAATATTAGATTTTTGGCAGTCAATGAAATGTAACTACGTTCTAAAATTCTAATTATTTGAAATAATTAAAAATTAGTCAGAGATCCCTCTATGAACAAACCTATATTTATTCACCAAGACTGCAAGTTTTATTATTTATGTACTCTATTATTTATTATTTTTAAATATTACAGGAAGAACAAAAAAGATCTAAAGAACTGGTTATAAGAGTAGAAAGAGAAAAACAATTACAACTCGAAAATGCCACCATTCGTTTACAATCTACTGAATCAGAAGCATCTACTTTGAAAGAAGAAGTTTCAAGGCAGAGAATTCGAATAGAAAAATTGGAAACTGAGCGTAGAGAATTCTGCGACCAAATACAAGATCTTAGAAATGAACTTCTTTTAGCAAAAGAAAATGAAAGTTCATTTAAAGAACAGGAGAGAAGGTGAATATTAATAATAATCTATTAAAATATAATACTCGTATTTTTAATTGTAGACTGACACAAGAACATGAAGCACATGCGCATTTAATCGAGGAACTTTCTCGAGAAGTAGAACGATTAAGATCCGAAGCTCGAACTCCAGCATTACCCACAACATCTCCAGAAACTTTAAGACTTGAAGAATTGCACGAAGAAATGAGTGAATTAAGAGAAAAAAATACTCAACTTCGAGAGGCCAACGAAGAGCTTCAAGCTAGTTTATTAACAGCCGGCGTAGAACAGGGACGACTATTAACTGCCGGTGAAACTAGTCTTGCAGCCGAATTGGAAGCGATGACGCACGATCAGGTAATTACATAGTTGACATTTTCGATCATTTACAGGTATACAGTGAAACTTCTCTTAACGGGCACCTCCAAATAACGAAATCTTTTAAATACCGGACACTCTTAAATGTCCCGACATTGTTTTATAGTGTGTAATGTATTTCCTATTTACGGACACTTCTTGATAATGGACAATATTTTTGATCCCACGAGTGTCCAGTATTGAAAAGTTTCACTATATATAATTATATATTCGTATCAAATGCCTACATAAGTGTTAAAAATATAATACAACAAGTACATAATAATGTAAATATCATTTTGTGTTATTATAACTGTGCAAAAGGTAACATCAAACTTTTACTTTACTCATTACACATTATATTTATACATTAATCGACAAGAAGGCTTGACATAATTATAGCTTATGTGTTTGTTTGCTTTTAATACTGGGATTTGTGGTTGCTTATTGTGTGTTTTTGTTTTTAGACTGATGTGCTGCACGATCACGAGTCTTTAGCTAAGGTATGCACTTTTGCACTATGTTTGTATTAATGTTGTTTATATTGTTTTATTTTTTATTCGAAGTTATAAGTCCATTGAAATTAAGCGTCATTGTTTACTAAAATTTTATAAGGTCAAGTGACGTAAATGTAATATAGGGGTAACAGTAGTATCTACATAGTTATCTTCTAATGTTTTCTGTACTTATAACTAAATTGGTGCTGCCATCTTTGGAACGTGTAAAGTACTCGTTCAACTTCATGATAACATATCTTGAAAAGTTCCTATCTTTGTAAGTTTTTCACTGATCCTATACAGCAATACAATTGCCCCAGATTCTCCTCAGTAGTGATGTAGTGGAAAAGGATGTTGATTTTATATTTACCTCGCTATACGGCATATAGATTTGACAGTATTTGTAGACGAGCGATTAGGAGCCTTTGCTTTAGTTTTACAATGAGTTTCAACTGACTCTAAATTAAATAATTACTAAACTGAAACTATCTCTATAGAAACAACAATAGTTTCCATAGAGATAGCTGCAGTTTAGTAAGGATTTAATCTAATCAGTTGTCTATGAATATAGACAATTCATTTTAACATATACTTATATATTATATAGCTTATTTATTATAAATAAGCATAATATAAAATTTTGTTATAGATTCAACAAGCCCTAAAAGAACAACAAGATGTCAACGCACAGCTGAGGTCATACATCGACGGAATATTACTAAACATTGTAGAAAATTATCCTCAATTACTAGAAGTTAAAAGAAAGCCATTATAAAAATTCTAGAAAATTTTATAAACTATTTTAAATATGGCGATCGCCGCTGGAACGTAAAATTAGAAGATTTGTGTAATTTTATATGAGATTTTTTAAAATGAATGTTAATTATAATTAAAAATGTAATTATAAGCTCAATGGTCTTTACCGTCCATTTTGTGATTTGAAGCTGTGATTACAAATGAATTATATCTCAGTTGAAGTTAAATTAGTTATCGTCATTTATATGTTAAGCAAAAATCCTCAAATGAAAGTGCCTCTTTAGTACATTTATATATTATTATTAAAAGAATTTATATTATCTAATTATTATTAATGAATAGTTTATTTTATCTCGACTTGTTGGAAATTTTCTTTAATTCGAGAATTGTTTTTGATGAATGTTGCAATTACATGATCTTAATTATATATATACTAACATGTATCTATTTATTAATAATAAGCTATTTGCGAAATTGTTATGTACATATATTATTAAATTGTGTCTAATTATTAGAGTATGCTGTATATTTTTAAAGTTAATTCTTGAAGCAAATATTGGTGATAACGTAACGATAGTCATTATTATATTAATGACATACCTGTTACTAATATTTTTAAAAAGGCTGTACCCACTTAATGTACAAAATGAGCGTACTGCCTTTTTAATTAAATCCATTAATTATAACTTGTTCAATTGGTTTGTATAAGTTCTATTTATAGTAAACAAAAACAATTAATTGTTAAATCAAGTAGTGTATCGGCCTATTCAAGAATCGAACTGTGTACTTACATTGAACACAGAATTGTTTTAAATGTATAATACAAAACATAGATAGCTATGTATTCATAATTTATAAAAAAAAATAAAACTAATAATTTTTTACAATGTTTATTTATAAAAGTAGAAAGGAACACAAAAATGCAAATATTCATAACTACTTAATATTAGTTTCATCGAATTCTTTATGCAATCTAGACGTTTCTTCGTTAATTTCGTATCGAAGTCGTAAGATATCGGGATCAGTAACCTAAATTTAAGTAAATTTATGAATAAATTTTCTAGTAAAAATCTTACTTACAGTATAAATTATAGGTGAAAAATCTTGTTCAACTTCATCGATAACAAACTGATTGTCGTCGATGTTTATTTTCGAATTTTCAGTAGAACATAAACCGCATTGTCTTATTTGTTTTAAATTATTATGTAATGCTAGTCGTTCTTTGGATAATGCAATTTTATCTTGCGCCAATTTCTTCTCTCGACTAGTAAGAGACACTAATTGTTCTTGAATATCTCTTAATCTTGCATTATACTTTGCTTCTAAAGCTTTAGCTTCCATCAATGCTCTTTCGCCGTCCTTAGCTTTTCGTTCTGCATTAAGAAACAAACTTTGCAACTCATTTTCCTTCAAATTTAATTTTTGTTCTTTATCTAAGAGGTTCCTTTTTATAGATTCGATTTCGCCCTGTTGTTTGTGAAGATTTTCACGTTCTCTATCGGTAAGTGTAGCGGCTTCTTTTGCGACTTGAATCGCCGCATCGATTTCGGCTTTGGCTTTTTGCGAGTCATAATTTTGATTTAGTTTCGCTGTTGTCTCTAATCGGGATTTTTCAGCAGAAACTAATAATTTTTCTTCAGTTAATTGCAACATCACCTTTTCTTGTTCTGCTAATATCGTTTCTTTTGTAGTCTAAAAATCAAAAATTAAATTAAACGATTTAAATTGATTCGTTTTTTAACTGAAGAACATGGTAATATGACACACGAAGCAGTCAAGTTAGAAATTATTTATTTAATGACTGGAGCTATGGCAGTCGGCCAATTTATTTTGTGCAGGTACCTATGTATTATAGAACCATCTAATCACTACGGCAGAAATTAATAAAGGCTCGTATTGGTAAACTATTGGTAATAAACCCTAAAAATTGTTTAAATTAAATCACCCAGATACACCTACTTACTTTAAGTTGTTCTCTCTCCCTTTCTAATGAAGATCGTGTGAAATCAATTTCACGATCGAATGCTGCAGATCGAGCCGTTAAAATGGCAGCCGCTTGTTGTAAAGCCCACCTTTCTTCCCTAGAATTTTGATTTTGTTCGACGATTTTAATTTCTAAGCTTCTTACCAAACTCATTAATTGAGCTCGTTCGGTTTCGGCAGCTTCTCGTGATTTTTCCAACGCTTCACGCATCACTGACAAAAATCATTTAACATTTGATAGATTAAACCAAATGTAAATTAACAGCTATACTTACTTCTAATTTCTGCTTCTTTTGCTCTAAAAGATTCTTCACGAGCAATATTCAGAACGCCATAGTCGTGTTGAACTTTTCCTCTAATCTCGTTTAAAATTTTACTACTATTATCTAACAGTTCCAAGTTACTGTCCAACTTTTGAGAATAAGAGTTGGCGTTCTCTAATGCCGTACTTTCTGTTTGTTTGATTTGTTTCATGTTTTCTACTACCGTCGAGTATTCGTATTTTATTTCCTCTACAATACGATTGTTGTTTTCTCTGATTAATTTAATTTCGTTCGCATGTATTATAGACATATCTTCTAGTTTAAGTTTATATTTATCAATATCGAACATATGTTCCTTGTTCATTTGTTCTATTGTGTTTTGAAACTGTTCCGATAAATTTGTAAATTCGGTTTTTAAACGATTTTCAACAGCTTCCATCGAATTTTCGAGGAGATATATTTGTTTTCTAAAAAGGTAAAAAATTAGAAAACAGAATTAATAAGTTTATACAATAAAATTAGGACATACTTATAGGATTCGTTCAATAAAAATATTTCTTCCTGTTGTCTTTGTTTAAGAGTCGTTATTATTTCTTCGTACAATCTAGAATTTTCTTCGGTATTATTTTTTTTCAATTGGTTAATTTCTTCTTGTTCCTCGTTCTCCCTATTCGCAGAAATTGGTGGTTGTGATATTAAAAGCTGAATATGATTATTTATTCTTTCCTGTTGTAATCGCATGTTATTTTCCATAATTTGTTGCTTCGCAAATTGCCTTTCCAATAAATTATTGAATTGTTTCTCTTGTTGTATTAATACGTTTTGTTGCTTTTGTTGCATGTCAAATAAATTTTCTTCGTACTTTTTCAGTTGGAGAGCCATTAGTACCTGCGATTCTTGTTGCTGTAAAGCGATAGAAGTGTTTTGATACTCGATATGTGATGTAGCCAATTTTTGTTGAGTCATTAATGATTCTAACACGGGATTGTCTAGTGTGGCTTGAGCTTGAACAACCTCTTCTTCTTTATACGGCACAGGGCTGTTTCTGTTTTGATCAGGTTTGTCTTGTTTCATTATACCTGTATCTGATTTATGCGTTTTAATGGGAGACCCCTTGGCCAGCCAATTTGGTAAATCTCTATTTATATTTGGAGAACTTCTCGTTTTTAACTGCCTCTGGTTTGTAGAAGGAAATAAAATATCGCTTTCGGTAGCTTCTGCATCTCCATCACCACGGTTCTTTGATAAATTAACGTCTTTACCTTTTGATAATTTTGTTGTCGATTCGCTAGAAAAAAGTCCTAACGGGTCAAGCACTCCAGCTTGTTGCCTAGAGCGTCTTCCTTCGCGAAAAGTATCCGAAATTGTCTGAGAAAATGTTCGCGGTGTACTTTCTGCTCTTTGTACTACCGGTGGCGTTGGAATTCTATCAATATTTTGTTTACTTATTTTACTTTCCTTAAGAATATCGTCAAAGGATGTAGATTGCTCGGGTTGCTGTTTAGATGGACCAAAAATGTTTTCCATTATAGAACTCTTCTTATCCTTTTCTTGAGTAATCTGAGGTTTTTTATCCAATCCCATTGTACTTAATATATTATCATCTTCGTCGTCGAAGCTAATTTTTGTCGTTGATGGTTTGGAATTCGTCTCGATCTTTAAGGGTTGATTTATTTTCGGTTTCGGTTGCTCGACAATTTTTGTTTTATCTTCATTATTTTTGCCAATTCCCAACCAGTCGCCTTCAATGTTTCCTGTTTTCACATCCGACTTTTCGGCATCTAATCCAAAAAGACTGGAAATCGTCTTTTTATCAACAGTTTTTTTCAAACTGGCACGTCTGGTCGCAACTTTCGAATCCTCGAAAAAATTATCATAGCTGCCGTCAGAACCTGATGATAAGTTTTCATTATCGTTAAAATTCATTTTTAAATTAATCCCCGCTTCAGGATATGCGTTTCCTGGTAACGAAAATATAAACAATTTTTTTTAATAATATAGAGTTGAATGAGTACCTGTATTATTTAAAATTATACAGTTACTTATTTAAAAAATTAACTTGCTTTTAAATGTAATTGAAAACTTTTTGTTAATTCACTAATAAATAAATTATATTTTATTATTTCAGAGAAAAGGGAAATGAAAACGTTTCTGGCAATGTGCGCACGCACCTCTAACCTAAAATATTTCTAACCTAAATTTTAAAAATGTTCTTGTTTGTTTGTGTATCGATCAGAAAATGTATTTAAATTAATTATGTTTACAGCTGTATTTTTAACGTTTTGCTCATTATATAAATAGATCGTGCTAGATTTACAAAAATGGCAGAAGCAATTAGCCCTACTAAAACGTAGTGTTGGTTTTTTAACATTTCTTAAATACCAATAATAAAATGCATTTATAATAATTATATTCATTCGTAGTTTAATAACGTTCTTTTTACTTTTTAGAAATGACATTTCGAAATCTTTGGCCTTATTGTATAAATGTAAAACTACACAAAAGAGCAGACGAGAAAAGTTCCTCGAAGAAATTAAATTGTAGGTTGTCACCTAATATAGTAGTATAAATTATTTCATAAGTTTAAATTGTAGGAGACGTAACGAAACTGTAGATAAAAATAGAGACTTTTCTTTTAATAATGATGATTTACAAGAAGAAGAAGAAGAGCCTATGGATGTTACGAGTAATTATAAAAGAAAAGTCTACAAGAAGGCTTTTAAAAATAAACTGATGCTGTCAGAATGGTTTACCGAAATACCTGACGACTTGGAACGTAAATGGTTTATAAAACTATGCCCTAAAGGTACTCGGAATTTGATAGTAGCTCATAAAGTAAGTTATCGTAATTCACATAAAAACGAATTTAAATCGTTAATTATTTAGAAATCGACAATAGCGTATAACCGCAAAGGAGATTTTAAAAGCAAGTTTAACTCGAATTTACCTGGTGGAGGACCGCAGTCAATTAATTATAATACATATACCATTTTAGATTCAATTTTTAATCATAAATTGTGTTGTTTCTATATTCTAGATGTTATTGCATGGAATGGTAAATTTTTGAAACTTTGCGATGTACGTATATATATATATATATATAATTGCATTTGTTAATCCCATTTTAATACTTTTTAAAAATTAGACAGATTTTCGTTTTTATTGGCTGAAATCGAAATTTCTTGACATGCCAGAGCTTAAGGAAAAATCAAGATTTAATGACCATCCACTTCTGGACATTAATTACTTACCAGCAGAATTACCTTTAATTGAAGATAGTCTTTCTTCGCCCTATATGATCAACGACGAACATTTAGAATTAGATGGCATTCTTTTTTATCATCGAGACACTGATTACATAGAATCTACTACTCCTCTTGTTGGTTGGCTCAAACCTTTTATGGTACCCGAAATGCTTCACATCCCCATTGCCGAATCTTTTATGCAAAAGGTGCCTTCCAATTACACTTCAATGATAGAATATTTACACAGTTCGTACAAATACAAGAATAAAGGGAGAAATGATGATAAATGTGTTGATAAAGATATAATGGATGTGGCAATCGTCAATTAAATGTAGGCTGTTAGCTTTTTTATGTTGACAAATTAAATGTTGTGTAAAATTATAAATTGATTAAAGAAATATTACCATCGAATCTTCATACGCTTATTACTTCAAACCACTCGACTGCAATATAAGCCTTTCACATTAAATAGATTCAATTTGTGGAACTACAGACCATCCAAATCTTATTTTGATGCATGTCATCACTCATACCTTGTATTTTTACAGTACTAATAAATTGTAGTCTTTCGTTGTCATGTCATAATGTGTGTAAATCATTGGTAGAATATGTCGCTTTCAAAACTTTAAACTAAATATTACAAATATATGTTTTAGTAACTTTATTAATGACGTGCATTAGAATAAGATTTGGATGGCTTGTATGCAGATACAGGAGAATCTTGATAATCATACAGATATGGGACTGGATGGGTGTCGGATTACTAAGGGTACTATTTAAAACAATGCTAAATAACTTTATATTACGTATCGTTGCTATAATAACATTTACTACAATACTGTACCCAATTTATTTGCGAAGTAACAGAAAAACAAACAATCCATCCTTTTCACCGCTGCTCACGCATAATGAATAGCAATATGCACTGCCAGATAATCAAGAGTCTCCTGTATTTCTATTATTACAAGCACCATATTTGATTTAATCGAACAGTTTGACCAATCGCAAAGTGTTTTATTGGATATACAGGTTAAATGAAGAAGTCTATTCATATATTATGTTAAGCACTACATTAACGGAGTCATTAAAAATCTATTCATAATTCTAAAATGTTGCAATCTATATATATATATATATATATATATATATATATATATATATATATATAAAAATATTAGTTTTGTAATTTGTTAGTTAAGAATAAATATCAAGCTTCTTTAGTTTGAGGTATACCTACATTAAAACAAATAAAATTCTAAACTACAAATTTTATTATTGGTCTCTAGGTATGCATGTAAAAATCACATACTTTATAATCATTTAACTTATAAGAAAATAGAAGTTTAAAAAATATTTTTGATTCTTAGAATTATAAGGCTAGTCTAGGTACCTAGGAATGTATCTTATACTTTTAATTGGCACCAATTGTGCATTTAAAATTACATATAAATTAATAGATTCATATAAACGAAAACTTAAAAACAATTTGTCATATTTTAAATACGAGTATTAAATAACTGTTTACTAAATTTAGTGCCTTAAAAGTATATTCGTCAGTTTACATGTGGCGAGTGTTGCCGAAACTAATGCCTGATTGATTGGCCCCTTTATTACTACCCATTTGTAGACCGATTATTGTTTGACCGGCTCGTAATTTTTCCTCTGAAAAGTGACGCTCGTTCTTATCGGCTTCTTTCGGTCCGATACTAGGTTTTCCATATTGTCCTGCCTACAATCGTTATAAAAATATAAACTGAAGTTTTAACCTTAGATATTAACATACCTTACGTCCAAGAGATTGTAAACAAATTACTACGGAATTCAAATTTTGTCTTTCCCACAAATCGACAGTTTGGAAAGTTTCTTGAGCAGGAACCCCTAATTCCTTAGCAGCCTCCAGAAAAGCGTTTATGTTCTCCATACATTTAAATGCCATTTGACTCTGGTTTATTTTCTTAACTACACCCGGTTTAATGTTATTTGCCAACCTGCAACAATTTAATTTAGTAATTCAATCTACGACATCGGTCACTGCTGCAAACCTGCACAATACTTGTCCATCTTTTAACATTTCGTAAAAATTATCCATATCACCTGCGATGTTTATATCCTCTTGAGTAATCGTTTTAACCCATTCTAAGCTTTCTTGAGCAAGTTCGTCACTATATTTAGCATTAATCTGTAACAAGATGAATATAAAATGTATTAGTGTGAAATTTTCCAAAAGGGCTAATAAAATAAAAAATAGGTACCTAGGTACGATTTAAAAAATGAATTTCAATTTTGCATGAAGAAATTTAAAATTAATACAGTGCAGTATGTATAAGGTGAATATCCAAAAACGTGAACTAATTTGATATTCTTCATATTCCAATTTTTTTTATATTCTAAAACATGAACAACAGAATAACACAAATTTAAAACTGTTGCTCTTAAAGTGTTATTGAATTGTGCATATTGAAAAATGATACAAATAAGTATTAAATTAAACTGAAAGTGTATAATATCAAAAAAATAAACAAACTCAGTTATTGTATTCATTTCCAAACAAGTTCAGTAGGTTTAAACTTGTGAATGTAACATTTTTAAGTTCTCATGATAAGTGTAGAATGTGAATCAATTACATGGGTAGGTAATTATAGTTTTTATTAACAATCTCATAATCACATTAATGTAAGTACATATTACTAAACTTATAATTGCATTATATATGAATAGATCATAATTGCATTATGTATGGGAGCTTTTGAGACCACCTTAATATATGTAGGTATTAAACTGTGACTGCACGGTTACAAAACAATTACCGATGAATAACATTTTCTGTAATAATACAATAAGAGCTCGGAATTTGTTGATTAATTCCTGACTATTTGTTGTATAGCGACGAGAAGAGTGTAAATTAGGCAAGCATTGAAAACCCGAGAGCCGAAGACTCGATACTTTATCCAATACACATCATCAATAAAACCTCGTATTTTTACAGTTCTAATAAATTGTAGTCTTTTTTTATGCCAACTAAAATCGTCGATAGAATATGACGGTTTTCCAACATATAACTAAATTACAAATATACACTTTAGTAACTTTTTATTGATGACGTGTATCGGAACCTATCTTGGATAACTTATACGTACCATACACCATTCGGTAAAGAATTTCCTAACGATCATTTTGATACAAGACATTATGGATCTATATCGGCACGAGTCAAAAATACAAGCTAAAAAGATATTTGGGATCGTCCTTAACTTGCTCATGATCGTTTTCAAGGCCTATAAAGCCCCGAAAAGGGCCTTCGGGGTAAATCATGAATACGTTTATTGATTTAAGATTTATTGTTAAGATTTGTGTGGTAAGTATGGCACGGCAAAATGGCTCACCTTGCTATATTGTGAAAAAAGAAAAAGTAATTAACCCAAATCCAATTACATTATTCCTTTTGAACTTCAAAATTGGTTTTAAATTTGTTAGGATGATCACTCTTTGGTGTTTTCAAACTATGTATTCACTAAAAAATCGCAATGTTATTGGTAATTACTTAGCACCAGTTGTATGTATATGTCGCAGGCAAATGATTATTTCAGGAAAATAGCTTCCAGTATCGTTAAATTTCTATTTGACTAGGAAAATAGCGTTTAAATATAAATGAATATTAGAACGTTATTTGTTCAGGTATATAATATTTGCAAAATCAAAAAATATTTTCCTGAAATAAATATTTACTTGAGACTTATGTACAATCACTTATGAGAGAAATTTATAAGAATTAAAAAAAAAATTATCACTTTTTTTTATATTATTTGAAAAACGGTGCATTCTATCGAAAATTATAAAGAAACATGATTGGTAGAGAATTTTATAACGATTCCAAAACATTTTACATTACCGATCTGATGATTAATAACGGAAATTAAAATTATTTTTAATTTTTGAACGGCCGCCATTTTGAAAAGGGTCGATCGATTTGGCTGGTTAACGAACTCGTCCTTCGTTTTCGTAAAGACAATAGGCTGTCCAAATTTCAGCCTTCTCCGATCAAAATTGCGACCGGAATCACGTCCACAAGAAATTGATTATATACCTATATAATCGACCGACCCAAAATGAACGACCTATATTTTAGTGATCTAGGGGTCGAGATCAGAGAAAATCGAAGAAAAGGGAACGTCTGGGGGTGACAGGCTGCAATAGCTTTATTTTCTATGAAAATTCGCTAAAAATTGATTTCATTCTAATATTACTAACGTTATATTGCTGTAATACTAAAGGCAAATAAAATAATTACAAATTCAGCATTTAATAAACAGGTACTGGATATCAATGAATTAATAATTCGGAGTATAAATTAAGCAGGTGAAATAATGCAATCTTCTGTTGGCCTCAGGTAGATGTTACCCTTCTGTGGTCAAAAATAAAAGACAGGTATGATTCTGATATTGTAATTGAGGAGCGTTTTTACAAAAAAAGCTCATGTCCAACACTTATAACCAGTGAATTAAGGTCCTTAATTCGCTTGTCGGAAGTTTTATACATGACCATTTTTGAAAACACACTCCCCATTTAATAAGTACCTGCCTAACTATTGTACAAAAAGTGCAAAACATTATTAATCTGCATAATGTGAACATTACATTTAAAATTAAAATGTTAACGATGAGTATTTGAACGAACAGGGGACCTTTGTTTATCAAGAAGTCTGGTATATAAAATTTTTATTTTTATATTATCGATAGTTCTAATAATTAACAAATGTATCATTTAATAAGTATAACAAGATTTACATATATATATATATATATATATTTAAAGAAATAAAATATTATTTATTTTTTAAGATCCGTAGGTCTTAAAATTATTAATTTTAATAATTTTAATAGGGTACCCCTCAATAGTCGATCTCAAAGTGGGCCACGTGTTAAAAGTAGGATAAAACGAATGTTTAACTTTAATTTCAACATTCCATACAAGGTCTGTGACCAACATCAACTCCTCTTAAAATTTTCCGTTACTAACGTCAGAATTTTGTCTGGCCGTAGAATTACATCAGCATGATTCACTACTGTTAAACTGTAATCACCAACTGTTTTATTTCGACATTGGCTTTTAATGTTTTGCTATGACTACCTTATTCTAACATTTTCCATATTTGGCGTTGCTTTAAGCGACTTGGTGTACCAGATACACATGAAATGAACAAGCAACGAATAACCTAATGTAGGTACTTCAATGTTATCTAAAGTAGCGTAATACAATTAAAAATAACTTGAAATGATCGAGATGCCTTTCAAAGCACTATAAAATTGTAGATATTACAGTAGGTACATACATAATAAACATGTCTAAAAATTGTAATTCTAAGTTATTTTTCTAGTAGTTATGTGTATATTATAATAATTAAATGTATACCTAGTACCCTATTTATACACCTGTTACTCTTTAAGCACGATCGTCGGTTCATTTTATGGAAAGTGGGAAAAATACCTTTTTTTATCCTAAAATGTTTTAGGAATCCGACAATGAAGTTAACATTTTTTTAAATTAATTTCCTGAAGAAAAATGTGATCGAAAAGGTCAGGGATAGTGTATTCTTGCTCCCCCCCCCCTGAGGTGGTATAAAAAATCTATGAAATTGTTTTGAAATACTTTATTTATTAGTAATGAAAATCAAACATGATTAAATTTTAATAAAAAATAAAAGTGTTATTTAAACAAATTGATTCTAAAGCATTTTTTTACTAACATTCATAGGGGCAACGTTAAAAGGGGGACATTTTTGGGGAAAAGGGAAGAAAACTACAATTTATTAGTATGTAGTATTGTAAAAATACGAGATACGAGGTGCCGCCACCGTGTGAAACGTGATCATCTAGTAACCTTTTATTGATGACGTGCATCGGAATAAAATTTAAACGGCATTTAGTGCAAGTACCACAATTTTCTTAATGGTAGATATCGCCATAACCAAATTCAAGTATGTTACATAATATGTAAGTACCTACCTATAATGAAATGAAAAATGTGAAATTTTGTTTAACAAGTTTATTTCATACGTAATATATAATATACCTGTTTTTCAATCTTCAATATTGAAAAGAAAAAGGGACAAATTTATATGAATATACAATCGAATCTTTGATTACGAACCCATTACGAATTACCAAAAAATTCGTATACACCTAACTATTCATGTAAATTTGATTAGTCGAATGTTTCTCTTCTCTTCTAGTATGTAAACGAATTTTAAAAAATCAGGATATTTTCTGAAATATTGGCGATACATAAATCATAACTGTTGCGCGCAGATATTGCTTGTTTAAATAGCAGTAATTTTAATTTAGTTACTTAATTATTAATTCTCGGACCTTCACTATTTACCGTTAATTATGCAAGTCAAAAACGTAGATCGAACCATCTTCCGGAAATAATTAATTAAATCACGTATTTGTCGGCGTATAAAGACCAAATTATTATGTAGTCTCAATTTCCTCCTTCCGCTAGAAATGCTTTATAGTGTAGTAAAAGTATTAATCAAAATTATATTTTTTAATCATTTGACTTGTTCCACCCAGAATTTTCATGGAAATATTTTTGATACTAGGAAAAAAACTTCATCGTTATAAATATTCGCTACATTTATGCTATTTATAGTAATGACAATATTCTGCTATGTACATATTGATATTTCCGTCACATCCGTCTGTGTCGTTTATTATTTTTTTTTATGGAAATGGAACGTTCTGTTTCATTACTATCAATGGATAAGTCTCTAACGATAACTACATTACAAAATATTATGTCTATCTTTAGTTAAATTGATAATAGGTGTGATTTTCCGCACAGTTCAATACCACCGATAATAATTATAAACATTAAAATTCCATATAGTTAAGCATTCAAAGGTGTTGATAATTGCGTTTGCATGCAAGCTAATTTAACCAGTTTTTTCAATAATAAAATTTACTACAAGTATATACAATGTTATTATTTACATGATATCGTTGCATTTATAAGCGTGCAAATGTGCTGAAAACGTACCCAGAAATTGCATATTCTAACGATAATGAATGAATTACCTACTTTTCACAATTTTTCGTTTGTAATTTAAAATTTATGGATTAATTTAAAATATACAAAGAATAGAAATCGAAAAAATAGAAATTCCCAATTACCAAAACGAAAAAGACATCGGATCATCTCTAGTAGGATTCGACCTAATTTTGCGGGTGACCTTGCGCAATCTTGGAGTGTTTTTGATGTATACATACATATTACGAATATTAACAACATGTACAATATTAGTAACTATGTAAGTACAAGTCACTTGAAACTTGTTTTGGTCACTGGTTTACTTATCTCCATAACGAGCAGACTGTGAAGGTCGCCCGCAAAATTAGATCGAATCCTACTATAGGATATCGATGGCGTTTTGGCAAAAAATCGTAAGCGCTATTTTTTTCGAAATATGAGTTGTTCTGACTATCTTATGCATCTAAAGGCAAAGACATAATTTGGTAAAAATCTGGTAACATTTCGATTTCTTCCACCAGAAAAGTTGGAAACCTTGGCCGTTTCAGAACAATCTGTCATATAGAAAATTACTATTTTGTGACCATAAAATAAAAATTAAATACAATTTAAACTTCGTTTAAAATGCTAAGATCACAAAAAACAGTGCAAAAACCATGCAAAAACAACCATATAGTGCTTTAGTGCCACCAGTGCTTTATGTGTAATTACGAAACGAGGTTACGGTATGTTACATTATCTATACGGTAGTTGCGTGTTTAACCACTCAAAACAACAAACGCATAGAACTTACGATACTTGGCATCGTATCTCATTCAAGAATAGTATCCAACCTCCGTGCAACTCCGTTTTTCACTCAAACTAGTAGAATACGTGGAATAATTACGTTATTTGACATAAACGTGTCCCAAATTACCTATATACGCGGTTCCCAGGAGGTATTTGCAGGTATTACAGGAGTGTACATTTTGTGTTGTAGCTCTTAACTCTACAACACAAAATGTACCCTCCAGTAAAATTTGCTTTTTATCAACGTTTTGCCAAAACGCCATCGATATTGTTTCACTCATTAATACTGTATGTAAAGTCTGGTGCACGAGAGTTGATTCATGTATCGTCAGTGTATGAACTTACAATTGGTGACGACGGAGTTTAAACATTCATGTCGTAATCACAGTTGAGGGAGATCTACAGTAAAACAATTATCTAGCATATTTTTGTAACACGTTTTTGAAATCAGATATGCATAAAGTTGGCGAAAATTCCAAAAATCGCCGCATGTGGTGTAATGGCAGTGTCAACTTGTCAAGTTATAGGTTACGTGGTCATAAAATTGGCCTAAAGTCCAAAAATTAACGTTTTCACAATTTTAACACTAATAAAAAACTATTTACTACCAGCTATCGACTTCACATATAAATGCCGTCAAAATCGTCATATTAATTTTATTCAAAAATCAAGACCACAACATAATTATGAAGTTGTCCTTACTGTAGAATTTTCTCTACTGTGTTGGTAATTAGAGACATGGTCAAGACAAGGATAAAAAACTAAGAAATGTCTTTTCTAATATAAGGTAAGACATACGATCTACAGTCCAAGCCCCGAGCATTGCCGTTTACGGGGCCGTAGGGGAGTATGATTCGGAGAACTCATATACCCCCAATCTCTGCTCGAGCGCGCTGGAAGAAAATTCCTTTCGCCCGCTCTGAGGATTGCCGATCGTCAGTTTGGCAATTTTGTCGTTTGTTTATGCGTTACTTAGTTACTTTTATGTACACTCTTTGTACAAGTTGATGAAAGTTTTAACTTTTTATCAACTTCCTTTGAAATTTTGGATAATCTTGTATCTTAATTTTCAAGTACATATTAATTATAATAAATAATAATTAATTAATTAATTAACTTTGTAATTAATTATAAAAATATGAATCATGTACGTTATATGTATTTATAAAACTTGTCTATACTCCGACTTCGTTCGCGGCAATCCTCGGAGAGTCGGATACGAAATTTATCGGTCGCGAGCGATGTTAAGGAGTGGGGGTAGTGCTCGAGCGAGAAAGCGGGGAAGCGGCAATCCTCGGGGCGGCAATGCTCGGGGCTTGGACTGTACAAATAATCGTATACAATAAAAAGAGAAGTCACAGTCTAGTGCAAAATTAATGTCGCATTGTACAGATACAAGCGACACGACGAATAAATCAACTTTGTATTCGTAATTCGTCTTACTCGTCGCAAGTAGATACTTTTAGTAGATTTGTTCGTAGTGTCATGTATTGTCCGCACAATGCTTGCGATCCGCGACATTAATGTTGGACTCGACTGTACATACATACGTAGTTATATAGAACGAATTTGATTAACTTTGTACTTTATGTTGATATTTTTATTTGCATTATTGAATGCGTTAAAACATCTGATGACATTTGTTGCACGTATTTGATTTGTTTACATAGGTATTTATTTATTTATTTGTACGCATTTCACACGTATTTAACAATAATTCGTTTTAGAACAGCTTAAAATTGGTGTAGGTATATGTTACCAATGAAAGAGCAAACGTTAAGGTCTCAGTCCCAACAATTTGTTTTAAATTTTTTTACATTATATACATACTTTCAAAAGAGAGACAATTTGTAAATACATTTGGTCTAGAGGTAGTTTAATTAATCGTAAGTAAACAACTATAACGATATTAGGACATTTGTCCTTGATTTTTAATAATTTTCTAGGTACACAGTATTTAGGTAAAACCTATCGCAATCGTCTAAATAGATTCATGATAACCTAAAATATGGTAGATATTTTTAATCCTTATCGATAAATATTATTATTTTAAAATCTTAAAGTCTTTTTAAGGCGTCAGGGGAGGTAATTTTGCTCAACGTCGATATATTATGTTTTCCCGTCATTACTAATTTTCTTTTTGCGTACCTCTTAAAAAACTCGAAGCGTCCCCCAGATTGGGAATCGCTGTTCTAAACAGTCATCACTGAACTATGTTTATTTTCCGGTTTCCATTGAAATAAACATGGTATGGTTTAGTGGCAATTAAATGTAATCGCTATCTAGCACTAATGTAATCACTATGGCCTATAGAATCGGTTTTTCAAATGTCAGTTAACTCTGAACATCAGTCAATCACTATAGAAATGATTATTATAAATAATTATTTCTATGGTGATTGACTGACGGTCAGAGTTAAACCTTTCTATCGTTTACTTTCATAAATCTAATCCAAATTTTCTAATCTCTAAAAATCAACATGAATAATAATATAAAATTGATTATGGGGCAAGCAGAAAAAATTCAAAACACCATTTAGTTTTCAAACAAAACCTTCTGTGCAGCAAGGTCGATCACGAACGGTATTGAATATGCCGATTGGTTTACTTTGAAACAATACCTTTTCAACCACAATAAACTTAACGGAAAAAATATTAATCATCCAATTAGTTAGGTATAATATTTATATGTTAATGAAAGCGAGCTATTGGTCTAAATTCTTTATTCAAACGATTAGAGCTACGACTGCGGACTGATGCTTCGATATAAATTTGCAATTTTAGTCTCTGATAAAAATGCAAAGTAACGAAACGTCAGTTAGGTAATCAATTGAATAAAAAAATTAATCCAGTAGCTCGCTTTTATTGCGAATTTAAATTCAATTTTCTGTAAAATTAGATATACAGTAGAAACTCGGTAATTCGTTAGGTAAGTACTCAATAATCTGTCAACTTTGCTATATAATTTGGGAATTACAAAAAGGCATAATTAAAAAAAATATTACATCACGCTTTCCATTAAAAAAAGAAAAGAATTAAACTGGCAAAAGAAAGGACACACCACAACAAAATCAAAATTTTTAATTTTCATCGCCTAACAATAAATATTGAATATTTATTATGTGTATATAGGTATATATAGCTCATCCAAACCTATATGATGTTCACGTCATCAATATAAGGTTACTAGATGATGACGTTTCACATGGTGCAGTCACCTCGTAACTCGTATTTTGACAGTTCTAATAAATTGTAGTCTTTCTTTATACCATCTAATTTGTGCGCAGGTAAATCATCTATAGAATATGTCACTTTCCAAACTTTAAACCGAATTACAAATAAACAATCTAGTGACTTTTTGTTGATGACGTGAACATCATATAGATTTGGATAAGCTATACATAGATATTAATTTAACCATTGTCGGATTAGTAAAATTTCTGATTAACCTAATTTTACGAAATTGGCCAATGGATGGCCTTGCCCTTGTTAGTATGTCTATTATTTCTTTATTGGGGACGAGTCTGGTGCAGAATGTTGCAGCCTATTAAATAAAATTAATTGCCTTTCATTAACTACCAGTTAACGCCATTAAAGGCGTATTTAAATCTCGAAAAGATACAATGGGTCAAGTAAAATTTGTTCGTATTAAATTATTTTAAAACTTGGTTACGATTAAGTAAGTACCGTTGTATTATTCAAAATTGTCTTTAAATTACAGTAGAACTTCGATATTCCGAACCTTCGGCAATTCGAACGCATCTCAAGTAAAATATGTCAACATATTAGCGTATGAAAAATATAAATCAGGCAGCAATGCCATTTAAAATGAACTTTTTAGCGATTAAAGCGCGCGAGCTCAAAACGATGCCGGTGCTATTTCGCTTTTGTTTATAAAAATAAAATTTTAGTTTGTATTACGTCAATTTTCAGTCTTCTATAATTAGTACATTTGTATTATTATACCTGATTGTACAGTAATTTGTTTTCAATTAGTAGTAGTTTAATATTATAATTCCCATCCCAATTATGTGGTTTAAATTATCGCAGTTCTACTGTAAGTATATTATGGTACGTTATGGCAAATAGTGACCGAACATTTTTAAAATACGTACATTTTAGGAAATTTATTCTAAAATTATGTATTGTTATGCAGTAAAATTATTTGAACAATCATTATCTTCTGCCTTTATACCACAGAATTATAAATTTACTCTATTTTTAATTTAAAAACTATTCGTGTGTCCCTCGACATTGAAAATTTCTCTATTACAAATCATAAATCAGATAAAAGTTTAATCGCATTTTTATGCGACCGATAAAATACAAAGCAACTGATAAAACATGTGCGCCACCTACTTTTATTACTTATCGGAGGACGAACAAAATTGAACGTTTTTAAAATAAAAGCGGGATTTCCTAGTATCCATGTAATAAATAACTCGAATGCATTTATATATAGAATTTCGGCAAAACCGTTTCAGATCTTTCGCGTTAGTGGTACAGAACGGTAGTGCTTGCTTCAATAGTTCGAATTTTAAATTACAGCGTCGTACTGTTCGCGTGTGCGAGGAATGCTCGTTTGGTCTATAAGGCCTTTTTGCGTGTGAGTGCGCGAGTGTTGTGTGTTGTGTTGTTCTCTAAAAGGATTACAAACAAAAATGATTAATACGACGAGGAAAGGTATTTCACCTTTCTTGGTCGACTAACTCTCTATGTATTTATAAAGTGTAAATACATGGACCTTTAAACTCTAACACAAATCCTCTGAAAATCGAGTTTAGTTAGGCTCTTGGATAGGGACTCGGTTAGGGCTCCCCTCAAATATTCGACGGTTCAATTTCGCGAACGAAATTTTATCTTATACCCGTTTTTACGATCACAGTGGTTGGTAAAATACAGTGTAATATGAAGCGTACGTAATAATGCAAGTTCAATAACAGCAACGGAAGAATCTACGCTGGAAATTGGCGATAGAGGGAAAACGATGACGACAAAAAGTATGTAATAGAAAAAAAAATTTAGAAGTTTCTAATCTTTTCTTATAGTCTGTTACAGACAAATGGCAGTCGCAGCGGTGGCAGTGTTAGTCTGCATTTTATGTAAGTTTATATTAAAACAAAATTTATTTTAGGATTTTAATTGTTTTAAATGATTTTCGATTTTTTTTTAATTTCTCTTATTTTGAGAGATTTTACCTTTTTACCATTTGTTTACGGATTAAAAAACGGAATTGCGCGTAGTAACTCACGTAGGAGAGTTTAAAGGTGCGGTAGGGCTGTAGGCAAAGTCTCAACCTTACAGAGACAACGCATTTGGGGGAGTACCTCGAAAGTGGCGTGAAAAACTCCCCAACAATTTAATGTTTGTTGTAGGTACATTTAGCGAATTTTCATAGAAATATTATATATTGCTGCCTGCCTGATGACGGGATGTGCCGTTTTAGATTTTCTCCGATTTCGACCCTTAAATCACGAAAATGTAGGTATATATATTTATATGTATATTTTCGTAATCTAGGGATCGAGATCAGAGAAAATCCAAAACGACAGATCCGGGTCTCGTCATCAGACAGGCTGCAACAACTATATTTTCTATGAAAATTCGCTATTTTGTACTTTTAGGAACAAATTGGCCATAATATTTACTTTTATGTAAAATAGTGACAGAGTCCGACCGCTGCGCTTATTTTGATTTCTTGAAGATTTATATTTACTTATATAGAATATATATAAAGACATGTTTATTGTAGAGTTCAAAGAAATGTATGAACTATATAAATATGTATTGAAAAATGTGTGCTGCAATTGCTGTATCTACATCAATAAATATTAAGAATTTTTCGTAAACATTTAACTTTATCCCTACCATGTAGACGGTATATTTTGTAAATGTGAACAATCACTTTTAGTAATCGACTATCCTTCACGTGTCCGGTTCGCTCGATGACTTTTACGAGTCCGCAACCTGGTTTTCATTCAAGTCTTTTTTGCTAATGGTATCTACTTTTTTACAAGATATTAAGTTTCAGAAAAATTCAAACGCTTTACTCATTTTTAGTAGGTACCGACAAAAATTTAACTTGAATTTTTTATAGTGAATGAAGTTCACTTGTATATGCTCTAGCATATTTTGAAATTGCAGTTTTAAATTCAATTTTCTGTAAAATTAGACATACAATAGAAACTCGATAATTCGTTAGGTAGGTACTCAATAATCTGCCATTTTACAATTTTTCAATTTTCGCAACGTTACAAGTGAATGTAATTTGATAATTACAAAAAAGATCACATCACGTTTTCCATTAAAAAAGAAAATTATTAATTCGGTAATGTGTGCAGGTAAATTATCGGTAGAATATGCCATATTCAAAACTTTAAACTGAATATTATAAATATACAATTTAGTAAATTTTTATGCACGACGTGCATTGGAACCTATCGTAAATAACGCATACACTCCTAGTTTGATTAAATATTGTTTTTTTTTTCAACACGCACAGTTCAATAGCACTATCTCAGTTTAAGAACAACCTAATTACTTAAAACGAGTGTTTGGTCGATACATCATCAGATCAAAAATCATCGCAGTAATTGCGTATGAATTACGAACGCTTATTGTACGAATATAAGCTTTACGTCCAAGAAACAAATAATCGATCATTTCTTTAAATAACCTTAGATTTTTGTAGTTGTTTTTGGTAATTTGTGTAGTCTGATATAGTACTTATTTGTTTTAAATTACTGTTGTATCATGTGTTTTTTTCGACGTTTTAAAGTTAAAAATTCAGATGTATTTCCTGTAATTCACCTCTAATCAGTTCGAGTAATCGAGATATTCGACTTATCGAGGTTCCACTGTATTTGGTCGATTTTTGCTGTAGTTGATTAAAAAAGTAAAAACAAAATGGCTCCTTTAGTCAGATAATGTAATTTAGGCAGATATCCCCTTGCTTACTCGAAATATCTACAACTGTTCAACTTAACAGTATTCTCTGTAACATTATACCCACGATGACATCAGGTTTCCAAAAAACGTGACTACAGGTGTTTAGAATGACAGCTGTTTCCGCACATTGAGCCGCGTACACACGTAACGAACAAATCTGACCGAACTAAGGGCGTACAAACGTTGTAAACTCGTCAAAAAGTCAATAAAAAACAAACCTTTAATTAGGTCCACAAGTGAATATATTAAAAAAAATTGAATAAACCAAAGTTGTGCAAAGATTGTAACAATATTAAACATTCAATTTTATGTCTAATCAAAGGCATTTTTGACGTGTTTTTGTTCGGTTGCGCTCGGGTTTGGTTCGTTCGTTATGCTTATGTGTAGGTACGCGGCTTTAGAATATGATAAAACTTTAATTGAACGATTTTGAAAACGAAAAGACTTATTTCTAAACAATTATGTTAGTACGTACTTACTTAGTAGGTATACAAATATTTTTCTTTATCTTGTTCTATTTGTCTATATTTTTACATTTGTCACAAAGTTTACAATTAATATTGTTATCGATGATGCTAATGAGATGACTAATACTTTAATGATTGATTAAATTATTAACAATAAGTAAATAAAAAAAGCAGCCAATTAAGATTCTTTTTCGTTAACTTTTTCGTCAACGAACTGGTAAGAGAATCGAAAAAACCAGTTTCGCGATGGTAGCAATATTGAATTCCATCATAATCCAAACCATTAAAATTCGCAATAGATATTCAATGTTCGGTAAAATGTTCGTAATTGAGCTCTCGACGAGCCAACCCTGTTATCGATCTCCACGTTCCCTGACCTATATAAATAAATAGATTTGGGGTAAAAGGGCGAAAAGTCGTTAACCGCGACTATTTAAAAATAAATAATCGTTTTAATAGACATATTGTTAATAAAATCAGAATTATTTAATCTTGTTTTTAATTAAACCGAGCAATCGGCCTAAATTTCGTATCTCTCAACATGCACCAATAATAATAAATATTGTCGGTCATAAATGAGATAATAAATTATGAACAACGTACAAGATCAGAAAAAATAAATTAATGGAATGCGTGTGCAACGGGCCATGAAACAAACGGTGGTTGATTCTTTAGCGTTACGTTAAAGCAATATGCCACCTGTTTCAAAAGCCCCGTCATAAGAAACGTTACGCTACATTTAATTTAAAAAAAATCGTACCTTTCTTTGAGCCTCTGCGGCAAATCCACTTTTTGTTGCTCTATTAGTTGCCATTTTTGCACTAAAACACGTATTCAAAGAGCACTTTTGCTATCGTCTACACCGGTTTAATCGTTTTGGAGACTACTCCGAAGCCGACTCGAATCTGACTGAGTTTGCGTTACTTCGTGCCCCTAGCCCCTCTTTAAAGACTCACCTTCAGGTTCTTGGCGATATCGTAACTGAATTCGAAGTAGGTACGAAGGTTCTATTTACTCATTATTTTTTTAAATTATCTGATGCACATTATAATGTTTTGATAATTATTGCTTAAACAAAAATTTATTTCTGATTAGGTAGGCATTTCTAATCGGTTTATTTTAAATTGGAGTACGCATACGTAATCCTCCAAAATTATCATAATTATCAATCGGAAATAATAAATTAATTGAATAATTAATTTTTTTTTCTTTGCTTATCGTATCATAATAAGAATAAACAAAAGGCAAATCCTGATTTTTTTTGGTAACGGGTGTCTCAAAAATCATTCGATCTTGGTTGGCTGTGGAAAGATAAAGCTATATGTCTTTATTGCTGGCTTAAATCGTTTGCGTCGTAAATTATTTTTTATCATGTCATAGTAATAAAATTACTTAAAACCGAGGCATGCCTTTATTTTTCCACGGCCAGCGGAAACTGAAAACGTTTTTGGATACACGTTGCTAACGAAATAGTGAACGCATTCGTCGTCAATGAAATAAGCGTCTTCACCAAATCGGCTTTCTCGATTCTGATTTTTAATGAATGAAACCCATAAAAATTTTACACGAATAACAATCTTTAAAAATCGAAATAGCTTTCAAAACTACCCGGACTAACGTCAATAACTGAAAAATGTAGGTGCAACATGTTATTATTATGATGTACCATTGTGTGCGGATCAATTTCTGCAGTGGTCGGTGAACATCTTTTCCAGTTTCTCCCACCACAATTTCTGCGATTTATTTTTAATTTGAGAGTTTTACTTAACCTCTTCGGGAATATCGACACGTACGTGGTCATTAAAAAAATAGCAAAAAATTATAAAACCAGAAGTTTCCTTTGCAGACCAATGGCCAAAAATGATGACATTGTCCCTCTCTCGTATAACACGATAAATATACGCATAAATTTTGCGCGCTTCTGTTGTTCGGTAACCTTGAATGTCGGTTATAATTTGTGAAGTTACGACGACGGTTTGAGTGCTATTTTGAGTGTTTTTGTATGAAAATGCTAACAACTAAAAATCGGTAAGTGGTATTTATAGTATTAGTAACTAATATTTTCATGTTATAACACTCGCGAGTGGTTACGACCTACAAAAAAAAACGATTTATGTTCCGTACACGTTCGTGTACATCGCGCAAATTTGTATTACAGAAAATACAAGCACCAAGGTGTTTATATGGCAAAAAAATGAACCGGTAACGATTTTGAAAACCGTGCAAAATCCAAATTACTCGGACCTAGAAAAAATAGATTTGGCTGATTCAGAATCAAATGTGAAGCAGAAAATAGATTTGCCATCACAACGAGCTTTGTATGAAGAAGAAAACTTTAGTTCCGTTGAATCGTCGAGTGATAGTGAAGAGGATCTTCCTCTTAATCATTTGCAAAATTTAATTAAAAATCGTAATGTACAATCTAACATTCAAAATCCGAATCAGAATATTAGAACCTGGGTTGCTAACAAGAATAACGATTTTGTGAATAACCAAAGCGAACAAGATACGCACGTAATGGCGTGTACAGACCAAGCGAATACGCTGTTTGCGAACAATAATCAACCAATAAGCTGTTGACAAATCGGTGACGCTGACCAGTTTCTGAAGAGCTATTGGTCGGTTAGATGTTCGCGAACAGCGTGTTCGCTTGGTCTGTGCGCACCATAAGAAGTGCAAAGGACGTGTTTGTCATGAGTGTATGGAGAACTTTCATGGATAATTACCTATAGGTATTATAGAACTTAAATGATCGTTGGCAACACACGTGTACGGGTCATTTTTTTGAAAAATTTTCGAAAAAACTGCATCGAATATGCAATGTTGTTATGGTTTTTACTTTTAGTTAATGAATAAAGCTATTTTTTATTATTTTTTTTAATAAATCGAGCTCGAAGAGATTAAAACTAACTATCGATCCGCTTCGTGTCGGTCATAGGCTCGGTAGGTGGGTTGCACAGGGATGTATAAAATGTTTTGCTGCAGATTCTACATCCTTCGGCACACAAATACAAAGGACAAATAGTAATACATAATTGGAAAGGAGCATTTTAATCAATGGTTAAATAAAACTGATTCTCCACACGAGAACGTTATCTTAAATTCGGCATCTCTGCTGGAATTCTAAGTTAAATGATAAATCTTGTGGTTCGCCTGCTGTCATTACTGTGTTGCTGTTAGCTTGCAATTAGTTTGGTATTTCATTATATAGAAATGTCTGGAAAAGTTTTTCCCATACTTGATATTTGAAGATATATCATAAACACGTACAGTACTTTCATTAATGATCGTAATCCATGTGACCTTAATACATAAGTAACAAAACATACCTACACTGTTTGTAACAACCTAATAATAACAATGCTCATTGTTGAGTTTTTATGATAACCAGAAAATCAAAAATTAAACGATTAATTAAAAAAATACGATAAACCATTAAATCCGGTAGTAATACGAATTATTTTTGACGTTATACTAAAAGATTAATTAACCAAATAATATAAGATCGTTCGACAGTTTTGTTAGATTTTAAAATTGAGTATTTAAATGGTTATTTTCTATTGCTTTCTATAGGAATTAGTCCACTCATTAGTCTAAATAATATATACCTACTGCGTTAAAAAGATTGAGTCATCATAACAATGCTTTTGTGAGATTTTTATTACCTTTCTGGCCAGTAATCGCTATTTTCATAAATATATATGTACGCATTCCGTAAGACCACAATAGACTAGAGAAGTTTTTTTAATTTTTTAATCGTTTTAATAAAATAAATTGTTAATGTTAAAGGTTTAAGGTTTTAGTAAAATAATTATAATGGACGAATTACAACAACTATATCAATATCGAATAACATTTAATAGACAATCGAAGTACAGTACGACCGATTATTCGAAGGGCTAACAAGGGAATGGCCCTTTGTGAACACTCACGCTACAGCTACGTGATATTTCTGTAAACAACCGAGTAACGGACCGCTGCCAAGTCCAAATATCCGTAACAGTAACTTTTATAGTCTTCGATACAGGTAAATGCATAGTTACGTATTGCATTTGGACACAATTAAAAATACTGCTGTTTTAAATAATAGTTACTGATAAGAAATTTTCAGTTTTCAGATAGGAAACTGTTTCAAAATGGTTTCCTTCTAATGCGATCTAATGCACAGGTAATAAAGTTACAAACTACGTTTTTGAAAACTTTTAAGCTTTATGAACTCCATTTTAGTCTGAATGACATTTTTTAAATCATCCGGACTCGATGGTGAATTTTTAAACTCCATCTTTTATGTGGCCCCATAAAAAGCAATCGTATGGATTGAAATCGGTGGCCAAGATGTGCAGGTTCAATTGCCTTCTCCAATTACTTTCGGCCAGAAGTTCAAAAACTTCTTGAATTCGAAAATAGAAGTTATCGACTTTTCCCATTCCTTGAACAGAAGGAATAAAGCTTTCTATAAATATTGTTTTGTATCGATTTTCCGTATGTATCGTATTAATTAATGTGGGTTCAATTATTCCAAATCGTAAAATAGTAGCCCATACCGCTGTTTTTCTGGGGTGAAGTGATTTTGCAATAGAAAAATGCGAATTTCCGGATTGTCAAATGCGCCAGTTTTACTTATTAACCTATCCATTCGTGCAATAAATGTGTCTCATCGTTAAACCAAATTAATTTCACGTAATAATTTTTTTATAATAAAAACACGCTAGTTTTTCCCATATTATCTGCAAGTTTGAACCATAGAACCCAAGAAACGACCAAGATATAGATAAAAATATAAAATATCTTAGTGACTTTTGCCGCACCCTGTAGGTAAACTTTTAAAACCGTTTTTGTTCGACATGGAAACTATGGCTATACTGCAAGTCGCGTTAGGTCAAAATATTAATTAATCTGCCCTTGTCGGCTGCCTCTCTTTTAATTAATTAATTATACGCAAACGTTATATTTTGTAATTCATATAAAAAACATGAACCTAAAAATATAATGTCATAACGAAATTGTATCATCCCATTTGTCGTTAGCGGCTTGCTTAATTAAAATAGGTTACTATGTAGGATCGATTCATTGTTTTCATTTAAAGGATTATTTAAATTGTGGTGAGTTAAATAAATATGTACCTACAATAGATTTAAAAAAAGTAAACATCAAATTAATAAACAATTTAAAGGTCATTTAAATTTTATTCCGATGCACGTCATCAATAAAATGTTACTAAACTATGATGTTTCAAACAGTGGTATCACTTTGTATCGCGCATTTACAGTAGATACTTTATTCTGATTTATATTTAATAAGTGAAAGTCAAGGATAAACAATTCACTTGGCATGCTTCCAAATACATGTAAATTAAATAAAGATCATCACGAAATCGATCAACAGCATAAAAAATAAAATAAGAAGAGAATAAATTATAGGTATCTTTCTGTAGGTAAATATTGTACAACAAATGTAATTAATTATATAGTCTAATAAATAAATATTTATAATCTGTCTGACGACAGATTGCAATGTTAGGTAAAGTGGGGTTGCACGTTTTTTGATTTTATTGATTGCAGTGGCCGTCCGTTATACACTGTGCAAAACTAATATTTATCACTCAAAACCATGCTTTTAAATTCTAATTTTAGTTTGAAAACCCTTAAAACGACGCAAAAAAGAATATTTTAGTACATTAACACATACGTTGTAGATTCGAATTCACGTCCGACAGATCTAAATCGTCGTCTAGATTATGCCGAAGGCGGAATCTTTTTTGCTAGTGTAAAATTAGATTTAAAAGAAAAACGCAAATAGTAATACTTTTTTGGAAAAACTTCAACGAACCAAATAATGTTTTCTTGTAGCGACTGTGGAGATATTTTTCTGAAGTTTGGTTTTCTTCGATGAAAACCAGATAGTTTTTGAAACAGCTATTTGCAGAAGGGCGCAACCCACAAAAAGTAAATTTTACGGGAACGCACATTTTGTGTCGTCGCGTAACTATAAGCAGATACATTTTTCACGGAAATACAAATCGATTTTTCTGGCGGAAAAAATCGGTATAAAATTATCAAATTTTAACGGATGATGTCTTTGCCTTAGATGCATAAGATAGTCAGAATAATTTATTTTCGCAAAACATGCGGGTTACGCCCTTTTGCCAAAACCCCGTCGATACGCAGCCTAGAAAAAAAAATCGTACACTAATGTTTTCTAACGAAAAGAATATTTTAACTGCCGACCTAGAATTTAATATTCTATTATATTCCTATTTCAATAATTCGCTTAATTAACTTTCTAAATTATCTGTGTACATAATTATGTCGAATTACCGTAACAAATAGACGAAAACCCTTAATCTTAATTGTTGTATTATCGTTCATATAGCAAAGGTTGTTGCTAATCATCTTTATTTTTGACGATAATTTTGTTGAATCATTCTTCATTGCCATTTCATATTTCTGTGTTACAATAGGATTATTTAAAAACGATATTCAGTTTCCATTTTATCTTTATTACATCTTTACATACATACGATTACCCGTTTCAAAGTTTATATAGTATATACTGCACAATAAAATAATTAATTTTCTCGAATCACACAGTTTCAATTTTGAATCATTAGCTATGTGATATTTTTTCATCATTTTTTGTTTAACATTATAGTCATAGATACCTACGTATTCCCTATAAAATTTAAAAAAAATTTGTATACTTACGTTAGTTTTATAAGAAAAATATCATTTATAATTATGTTTAATGATTTATTTTTAAACAAATTTTTAACATTCTACCTACTCTTTATGATTTTTCAATTAAAACGTGTAATTCACGATTACATACCTATAATTATCGATGATGAGTTTTATTTGAAGATAAAAGTCTAGTTTTATGTTATAGTAATATCTATAAAAATAAATATGTATATGTAGTACATACGTATAAAATTATGAGTCAACGTAAATCTACGTTTCTATTTGACAGATTAGATATCAGTATCTTATCATGAGACTTGGTTAATGACGCACATTTTTCTGGACAAGCTCGACGAAAGTATCTCGAAATTAAATAATATCTACCGTTATCGAAATTTCTACTTTTGGATATTATTATCACGTTGTGTTTTCATAATATTGGTTATGTATATAATATTTTATCAGTTAGTTATTATCACGTCAAATGGTATTGGATACTAGGTATGCAGTGTGTTTACAGATAACTGTAGGTATACGAGGGCGTAGCAAAGGAAGGCGCCCGCCACGGGCGCAACTAGGTTTGGGGCTATTTTTGGGTTAAAGGAGTCACAGGCATTAGATCATAAGGGTATTCATAGGAAATACTTCCATCATGTCGTGCGTTTTAGCCGGCCTTGGGCGGTCAGTGGTTTGTTGCTTACCACATAACCTGCTGGTTGTTGGTGGGCGATTGTAAACGCTGCGCCGTGACGTGATCGCGACACAGTAGGTTAAGTGGAAATCCCGCTTAAACCAACGCAACGTAACGTAGGTAATTATATGAATGTTTTACTATCCTTTTTTGGATAAGTTCCCGATGCGCTGCCTGAAGGTAAAATGTGACTGACGCTATTCGGATAAAGGACCGGTCGTTCTTTGCGCGGAGGTGCATTGATGTTGGGATATTCCATCATTGGATGGAGAGGATGGAAGCACGGGTGGAGGACTCATTTCAGTAGCCAGTCTTAGTTCTACAACATTTACCATGTTAAATAATTGAGCTTTTATGTGAATTTGGTCACGAATGGGAAATTGTTTTACAGTTCGAGCCATGTTAACAAAAAATTCCGTTAAGAGATCTGGTGGTTCGACTACTTCTTTGCTGCCCTTTTTTGATAAATGTTTGTGGAAGACTGAGGCTACGCTTATTTCCTGTCCATCTGTTCTTGAACGTTTCTTTCCACGAATATTTTAACTGAAGTGGAGGCGGAGCCTCGAGTATCGGATGTTGACGGAGACGGCATAGGAGCCATAAAAGCCGTCGAACCACCAGAAACGGCTTCGTCTTCTTCGCTTTCGACCTTTGTCCTAACAGTGCCAAATTCGATTACAGGGAAAGTGTTTAACTGACGTTCTTCTTCATCATTCAGATATGGCGTAAGGAATGCTAATTGTCTGTTGAACTTTGGAGGCCTCATTTTTGATGCTGCCTGTCCACTTTTTGTTTTGCGCAAATTCAGAGCTTTTCGATAATTGTCCCTGATCCTGGTCCATCGTTCTCTGCATGCTATACCTGAAATAACGAAAACCATTTGCTAAAATGCTTTTGCTTGTATTTATGGTCGTTTGTATTATTTTTAATAATTTATTAACAGAAGTATCATAAATATCAAGTATTTTATTATAAGAAACACTTCAGTATCGTTTTATTAGAATTAATCGGTGCTAACATTAAGTTTATAACTATAGATGTTAGTTTTTGGTGAAAATTCAGACGCTAGCATTTTCCAAAGCGACCTCTAGAAGATAATGAAACGTTGTCACATGTCATTGTTGGAGATGAGGCCTTCCCATTATGTAAATATTTAATAGGACTTTATTCTCGTGAAGATGTGATAAAATATATTTTTAACTATCGGATAGAGTCGTACAAGAAACACTGTGGATGATGCGTTTGAGATTTTAACACGAAAATTCCGAATTTTTGAATGTCAGTTGAATACCTATGTCTTATGAACAGGTAGATTTCGTTGAGATGGCTACTTGTTGTCTACACAAATTTTTAAGGGATGATGTTTGTTGCTGGACTGAAATGAATTTACATGTAATTCTATTTTTGGTGTGAAAGACACGAATGGCGTTTCCACGATGCTTTAGAAATCAGAGACGTATTTGAAACAAAATTTTAACTCGTTGTCAGCAGCAGGATCAAGATCAATGGAACGGCAACAAAGAATGGTTCGAATTGGAATGCGGCTGCCGCAATTATATCTATGTAAGTACATAGGTATATGTATATACATTTTACCTTAACATTAAGCAACACTTCTTACTCTAAACAATGACCGACAACATTATTGTTCTATAAACTTGCTGTAACTAAAATTATTGTTAGTAGCGTAGAACCCACGCACATAAAATAATATACATAGATACTTCAATTCAGTTGATTTAAAACTGCATATAAGAATAAATCCGGAATAGTCCAACAACTTTTTGGAAAAGATATCCTAACGTTTTCGTTTTTTAGCTTTGTGTCCTCAATTCGCAAAGACCGGTCAAAATCATAATCATAGTCAAAATCGTGTAGTTTGTAATATAGTCATAAGATCTTCATTTATTTTGTTCTTTCTATCTAAAGATTTTTGTATTAAATATAGTTTTCTTTATTTTAACTGTACAATTTAAATTATATTAATATTTATTTTATATTATGCTTTTAGGTTAAAAGATATTTTCCATTAGAATAATAATTTAATACTTCTAATATGCATTTTCTTAACTGAAAACTTGATTAATGAATAATAATTAATGTATATTAATCTACAGTCATATAGTAAAATGTTCTGCCCCCTGAATTTGAAAGGTTATATCTTAAAAACGGTGGAGCCAAATTGTATAAAAAATTGCAAATTTGAGATTGCACAGTGAAAATTTCAGTTTTGTATTTAAAGCCGTTTTGGAGATTTTGTAAGGTATTTCACGAAAACTGTTATTAAAAAAAACTGCTTATTTCTGTATTAGCAACTTTAAGACGTCATAACTAAAATATTTCTGCACCAAATTATATTAAACATGGAAATAATGTAGGTACCTCACATCTGTTGTCCGGGAATGTTACCTCATCTGTTAACTTTGGGAATGATAAAAGTCGAACCATCGCAATTACCAACGTATGCCATTAAATGAAAAAATTCTTTATGTACATAGTAATAAAGTTACGTTATTTAACAATAATTGTATCATCATTTTGTTTAAACGATAGTTCGTTACGCTTTTATAATAAATAATATAATGTGTTGTTGTTAAAACGAGACGCAACATTAGATCGGCCGACAACCTTCGTCATTCTACACAGTAAGCGGCTAACTTGCAAATTTCTAAATAAAACTACAAGCATCTTTCTAATGAATAAGCAGTATTACACCAAAACATGAGTCATATGCGAATTTATACGTTTTGCGAATACATTTTTTACGCATACGTTGCAAAAAAAAGAATTAATTACATAATTCCTATTATTACCTTTACATTATTAATGACGCTGCCGCTTTGTAGTAATGGTAGACGCGATATAGTACACATCTTACACCGCTCCGCACCGAATGTGGTAGCATCGGACTTCGTTTACCAATATGTTATAATTTCTGGAGTCTTTAAACGTTAATATTTTTTATTATCGTTTATTAACTATTTTACTTGGTAATTTATAATACCTTCTTTGTCCACCCAAGTGTACGCGAAATTTTTTTTAATTTCTTCAAATGAGCGGATTAGAGTGGCAGAAGATATTTTATTATAACTTTTTTATTAATTAACAAAATTTCACGAAAATTGCACTAAACTATCATATAAGGTTCTGCCTCTCATATAGTTGCTTTCAGTTTAATAGTTTTTAAAGTTTTATACGTTTTTAAAATACGAGTAAAAAACATATTTTTAAAAACATATATAGCAGTAGTAATTCGACGCCTTTTTTGAAAAATTATTAAATTACCCATACTTATGTAGGAATAAAGTATCTTTAGCGTGAAGTTGGTTTGAGTGAAATCCGTTAGGTACTTTTTGAGATATAAAGCTTTCAAATTCAAGGGCCAGAACTTTTTATTTCTATAATAGGCTTACCAGATTCGTTCATCCGTTTTCCAATTTCTTCCCAAACGTTGTCTCTGCGCTGTTGATTAGAATAATATTGATGTTGTAAATTATATATTTCTGCATATTCTTGCACGATACTAATTAACTTAGCGCAATCCATGACGATTGTGTAACTAAACTGACATTCAACCTGGAATACCGAACGAAAATTGCAGGCGCGTGCGTTCACTAGCATCGGCATCGTACGGCACGCATCGGACGGACCGCATTTTAATCGGTTTTTAAGCTAGGGACACACATACCGGTTTCGGTCGTGAGTTTTATGTCTCATCGAGTGGTAGAATAGCAAGTGTGATATGTTATTCCACTACTTCCTATTACACTTGCTATTCTACTACCCCATGAGACCTGAAACGCACGACCGAAATCGGCGAGTGTGTCCCTAGCCTTATTGTTAGAATTCCCGCCGGCATTGCCAACATCCGCTGCCTGCGTTACGGATAGATGAACGCAGTCTCGTTCAAAATAATGTAAAGGATTCGATTCGTCTGATGCGTCTAGTAAACGCTTACCTTAACAGGTTTTATTTCCAACATCATGAGTGGCTAACTCACCTTTTCTATTACAACTGATTAATTGGGTTAACATTTAAAAAATCATTGGATCAGAAGATTGTACAATAATTTGAAAATTGTTTAAATTGCCTCTCAATTATATCACTTTGATGGTCGGTAAGATATCAAATATTTTTTGTTTTCTACAATTTCTAGCAACCTCGAAGATGATAGCGGAGCGGGTTATTGAAATGTTGGCACATCACATGGAAGAAGAATCAAGCGGGTTCCCACTTTTAGCACTTCAAAATAGGTGAATGGTGAGAATGTTGGCCACATATCAGATTTTGGTGGTAAAAGTAATAGACATTGAAGTGCTATTTAACGCCGATGCCTGTTTATTATTGTCGAAAATTACATTGACAATTGGCAATAAACATTATATATCAACATTATTTATATATTTTATATGATAAAATAAACGGCATTCGTTAAAATTTGATTTTAGTTTAATTATGAAGTCAAACGTTTTTGATAATTGATTTTGACAATTACAAGTTATATGAAACAGGCACCTGGTCGTGGAATTTTGGCACATAAAATACTACTTTCTGTTGATTTTTTAATAAAAGTACATTAATTTGATACATATCATTTCACCAAACTATCGTAAGCCGCAATTTTATTAAAAATGAGTTCACCTCAAAACATCACTAGCTTTGTCGCGCTGCTAAACTGAAATTGCGATGCTTGCATTTTTTCATCACACAGTGATCCATAATTTCCTCGCCCATCTGAATGATCAAATTTTCGTAATACCCACGATAAATGGCTATCGATTTCACTCAATTCACACATCGTTGTTTGTAATTCTTTAACGTAAAACAATCCTAAATGAAGTCGATGGAAAATTTATCGATGGTATGAATGAATGATTGAATAAAGTATAATTTGGGAATTCAAACTCGAAGCACGTTTACGAAGACATGCGCGATAAACTGAGGACGTAACTCCGCATGAATTCGAAAACAACTCGCGCACAATTTCTGATTAAATTTTTACAAAATTAATTTGCAAACTAATCGAGTTCATAATGTGGCGATATGTTATTCATAACTTTAGCTCCGGCTGGAGGGATTTCGAATAATGAGCTTAGTTTGCAGACTTGGTGAAATGGAGGATTATGGCACCCTAGAGATACAAGCGGCGCATTTTATAGGATGACGTGTTATTTATTTTTAGTTCCAAATTTATAAAAATTTATGCTACTTCTAACGTTTAAAAGTGGTAATTACGTGTAGGTATATCGTCAGTAATTATTTAATTTTTGTAATTATATTATAACCTAACGAGCAAATTAAGACGTGGCCCATTCTCCAAGAGTGAGTCGAAAAGATAAGTTGTTTACCGTTTCCTATGAGTCATAACCGATGACTAATTATTAAAATAAAATTAGAAGATAAGATTATTAAGGGCAGGGAATTTTGCTGCTTGAAATAGTGTCTCGCAATGATTTCTCCAACTCGGTTATTTTTGAAGATATAATGTTGAATTTTGATGCAAATGAAAGTTAACACATGTTTCTCGTATTTTAAAATTTGTTATTCGTCGCTTAAGTTATAATAAAACAACTGCTAAAAACGTCTTAAAATACCATAATTTATTATGAACAAAGCGATAAATTTACAGTATTTTGACGAAACCCTATTAACGACATCCTTAGCAATAAGTACCTGTCAAAATATTTATCATTGAACCTCTAGAAAAAACGTTCGACAAAAGTTGCGCAAAAGTATGCGCAATGTATTTTTAAATTTACCGCCACTCAGAAGGCATTAATATTGAATTTTATGTGTCAATTGTAGTTCAGCAATTATAATATAGTTGTTTGATTCTAAACTTGGGTTATTACTGTAGTCTGCGTTGATTGTTATCAGAGTTGCTTGTAAGGTCTGTGTAATCGCATAAAACAGCTGACCTGACAACCTTAAAGAAATAACAGATGCCGCTCGCGTCAGAAACTAATGGTAACTGTAATGTATATTTGCTACCATTTTATTAAATATTTTTAAAATAATTTCTTGTTTACTTTACGAAAAATACATTAATTGCAATTTTAACACATGTAAAACGAAAACACAACTTTATTTTTCAATTTTAAAAAAGTTACAGCAAATAGTAAAGTTCTAAACCATACATAATAGATTTCATTAGTCCCTGATGCAAGCACCTCTAGTTGTAAGTTAAAATCGACTGCACAGACCTTATAAACAACTTTGACAACAATCAACGCAAACTACGGTTATTACTAATCGTTAATAGGTACAGAGGCCTACATATTTTTTTAACAGTCATATTTATGTGACGTAATTTTGCTAAATCAGGTCTAAATTTAGCAGGTACTTGCATCGTGCAGTTTTTATAACAGTTTGTTGATTTTTAACAGCTCTTGATAAGAAATTTGTGTGTGCAGATAAGAACATTTTTATTTATCATTTTTATATTAGTAAAATTGCATATTTTTTGAATACAAGTTACTTTCTTATTCCTGTTTTAGATATATTGTACTCCTATTATTTTAGATATTATTTTATGGTATTAAATTAATTTATTGACAACGTTATTACCTATTTTCATTACTTTATAACACGAGCACTTATCTAAATTGTAGATTATTCGAATTTTTTAATTTTGCAGTACAGTTTACAACGTAAACTACATAATGATGTAACAATCATATACCTACTTATTTTTCATATATGTGGGTTGGTTCCTTTCTGTAGAATGTGGTCTAATTAAAAATACAGGTGAATTACACAGGACTAATATAATAGTAAATTAAAAATTTACTTGTCTTAACAATTTTAAAACATACCTATGTATATCTAATACAATATAAGTTTGCTTTGTTCATTTAATAAAAATTATAAGTTGGTAACTACCGTATATACCGGCGTATAAGCCCACCCTTAAAAGTAAGAAAATCGACTCGGCTTATACGGACTTTTGTTTTGTGATCTTAATGTTATTTTCATAAATTTGTTTGATATACTCGGGTAATTTTAAAGTAGATTTTAAGTTTAAATATTCCGTTTAAAAGCCGTCCGGTGGTAGGTAGTTTTTGAACTTTTGAACCCGTCCGATACATCATTTTTGGAATTTCCACACTTTGGTTTATACATTATTAAATACCAAATTTTCAAGCCAAAATTTGCCTCTCGGCAAATACCACCTCTAGTAATGGAGCACCACGGCGGCCATCTTGGATTTTATCCGCGGATCAATAATTTAATTTCGCGGATCCGTAGATTATTTCGCGATTCCGCGGGTTTGATCCCGCGAATTATTTCGTGCTTTCGCGGGATTTCATCCCGATGAAAAAACAATATAGTGTAGATTTAGAGATTAAGTTTGCCTTCTTTTATTTATTTAATAAGCGTCGATACATTTAAAAGATTTCAACAAACAAAACCCATGGCCGTTCGCCATTAACATTCAATTCTAATCTTCTTTCGCGAAGCCTGCGTCCTTTTACCAACTTACAATTAAGCCCATCATCTACCAAAAGAAACCAAAATGTTCTAAAAGCTCCCCCGTATGAAAAACACTAAGGGTGCTTTCAATGACAACAAACAAACAATGACAATCACCACACACATCACAACATCAAACGGTTGCGCTGTCAGTTGCTGAAATAGTTGGTAGCCGGGTCTGGCGTATGGGCCCACTCTTAAAAGTAAGAACAATCGACTCGGCTTATACGGACTTTTGTTGAGATCATTCGAATGTTATTTTCATAAATTTGTTTGATATACTCGGGTAATTTTAAAGTACGATTTTAAGTTTAAATCCGTTTAAAAGCCGTCCGGTGATGATAGTTGCTTGCACTTGAACCCGTCCGATACATCTTTGATGTTGACTAATGTATCACAGTTGGAGATTATCGACTGGATTAAACTTCCAAATTTTCAATCCACAAATGCTGCAACTCTCGGCAACATTCCTTAGACCAACGCTTCCAGAAATTCTGAACACCACGGAGCCATCTTGGATTTTATCCGTCGGATCTTACATAATTTAATTTCGTTTCGGATCCGTAGATTATTACGCGATTCCTGGTAGGGATCATGATCCGCGAATTATTCGTCAATGCGAGCCGATTTCATCCCGATGAAGAAAGCAATATAGTGTAGATTTAGAGATTAAGCTCTGACCCTTCTTTTATTTACTTTAATAAGCGTCGGGAGCATTTAAAAGATTTCAACATGTAGGACGAAACCCATGGCCGTTCGCACAATTAACATATCAATTCTAATCTTCTTTCGCGAAGCCTGCATCCTTTACCAACTTAGAAAAGCCCATCATCTACCAAAAGAATACCAAGAATGTTCTAAAGCTCCCCTATAGAACACTAAGGGTGCTTTCAATGACGAGGGCGAAATCAAACATAGGGATTCAGGGAGGCTAACCACACCGTATCACAACATCAAACGGTTGCGCTGTCAGTTGCCTGGTTGCGCAATCCTGTTGGTCTGGCAATGGTGCAGACTTTGGACACGCACTGGCCAGGCGTGAGACCGTTCGAGTACGGCCAACGGTGACCGACGTAAACCAAACCAGGCCGTCCATATTGCTGCACCACCCGGGGACGCGACCATCGGTAGGGGTTGACTAATGTCCCCTACGAGTCGCACCATTTACGACTGGAAAACCCGCGTCTAGCATCTTCCACAGCAATTCCTCGCTGCCAGACCTTATCGAACATCCTTAGACCGAACGCTTCCAGAAAGATCTGAACCCGGTATACTTTTTGCCGGTCGAAGCCGTACATGAATTGTTTCAACTCGACTTTTACCCTTAGTGCCTAGGGATCATGAATCGCGTCGAGCTCGTCATGCGAGCCGTTACAGGAATCGAACTGATATACGTAAATGCACATGCTGCCTGCCCGTCGTCAACGCTAATAGCTTCTTTAGTCGAAAGTCTCCATGTATGACTGAACCTCTCAGGCCATAAATTAGGCGAACATAGTTACAATCTCCGGACAGACAGCCATAGAAAAGCCTTAAAGCATAGAGATTTCAGCTCTATAGACTAGTTGAAGCGAGGGCGAAGATCAGCATAGATTCACGCAGGAGGCTAACCCCGTAGCCACTAGTTGCGGGCCTGAAGCGCAATCCTGTTGGTTCGCGGTTCAGCTTTTACCCCAACTGGCGTCGTAATGGCGGAGCCGACGTCGTTCTTAGCGTGACCGCTTCGACCGCCAGGCCCGTCGCCTATCCGACCTTGCCTGGGACGCGCCCGTGTCGACGGTTTCAGGTTCCCCTCGTGATTCGCCGACGCGCGAATGGTACGACGGAAAACCCGCGTCGTCGTATCTTCCACCGGTAGCAATTCCTCGTGCCAGACCTTAGGCGGGCGCCTTGACGACGTCCAGAAAGCATCGACCCGGTAGTACTGCTTGCGGTCGAAGCCGTCTGCGGTGTAGCTCGACTACCCGTTAGTGCCTGTTGAACGGTACGAGTGTTGCTTACGGAATCGAACTGTTCGTGCTGCACAAGGTGGCCGTCGTCCGTGTAAAATTCTCAGTATGACTGACCTCTTCCTGCACATACATTAGGCGAACAGGTACAATCTCCGGCAGCACCGCACGAGAAGCCTGATGCATTACTCTGACAGCGCCCGACTTGGCGACCTGAGCCTACGGTCACGCAGAGCTTTCTGCCGAACGGGCTCCACCTTCTCGAGTTCAGCCGACCACAGTTAGTCAGGTCGTAATGGAGGAGCCGACGTCGTTCTTGCGTACGCTTGGCTGGCCGTCGCCGACCTTGCCTGGAGGGTGTCGACGAACCGGTTCTCGTGATTCGCCGTACGCGCGAATGGTCGGATCGCCGCTCGTCGTATCTCCACCGGTCGCTCTTGCCAATGGGCGGGCGCTGCCACAGATTTGCATAGCTGGTGCCACTACACAACGTTGCAAGGTTAGCTGCACCGTTGCCGGCGCTACGTTTGCCACGTTTCGTGCCACTCGTGGGTAAAATTTACCGCATAAGGCGAACTTCACCGGCGAGGTTCATCGCCTTCGGCAGCACCTGCCGAGGTTTCTGGCCTGAAAACTCTGACGAGACGGTGGCACTGGCCTACGGTCGCCTTTCTGCCGAAGGACTCCATCCTTTGAGGAACACGACACAGTTAGTCAGGTTCGAAGACCTTTCTTCCTGACGTCGGTTCGTTCAAATTGGACGAGTACCAATGGCATCGCCTCTTCGCTCGCGGCTTTCGCGCATTTCATGCTTCCTCCACAGATTTGACGGTCGCTAAAGCCGCGTTGCCTAGAGTAAGCTCTTCTTGCAGCGGCCGTCGGCGGTCGGATCTCTGCCGGGAATTCCGCATAGGCGAATTCCTCGGCGAGGTTCATCGCCTTCGGACTGCTGGTTTCTGGCCTGATACGCACGAGACAGTTCGACCTACTTCTCCTTCCTAACGAACGGACAATGCGACTGAACACGCTCACTTAAGTTCGAGCTAGTTCCGAAGACTGTCCTCGGGCCTGGCAGCCTCTGAGCGCGCGGCTTTCGCCATTTCTGCTTCCGTCCGACGGATGGTCGCTAAAGGCGTTGCCTAGAGTAAGCTCCGCAGCAGCGTCGGCGGTCGGAGGCGGGGAAGCCCTAGCTTTCCGGCGCCTCTTCGCGCGTTTCGCCGCTTCGAAGCCGTTGTCTTCTCCGTCCACCAACGGTGCGACTACCGGCACTGCGGGCCCTTCCGAAGAGGACCCGGGCCGAGAGTCGACCGCCGGTGCAAACCATCGTCGACGATGGTGCGGACGGGGTGTCCGACGTCTCGGTCACTGCGAAGTCGCCTAGTTGATCCACGATTTGCTGGGCGCGTTGGACGAGCTCTTGGTAGCTCCTCTAGCGCCCCATCGTAGTACGCCTAGAAAAGTAGTGGCTGATACGTATCTAGAAGATAAATGGCCTCGAAATCCAAACGTGTAGGTGTAAGTCTTGAAGTTAAGGCGTCTCGGATAGCAGCGATGTGTCACGTCGATGGTAGAACTAGACTGTCCAATGAATGAAAATCATATTATTATTAGATACACTAGTCCTGGATCTGCACCTAGCAACAAATTGTAATTAATACTCGTATTATTAAGTTTAACATTTAGTGATTTTGTCGACAAGGTTGTCAAGTACCTTTGATATTTGTTGATGAAAATGAAGGAGCTATTATTCGTTTCACTGCCTACTCGATCGACCATTCTGGGGATCTTAAGCATTATCATCATCTACGACACAACTGCGAGGTTTGCAAGCTCGTCTTAACGATGCGTCTATACGATTTAGCAAGCCTTCGTAAAGGTGTTCCTTACCCAAGATCTGTCGAGGCCAGGTAGTAGAATATAGCTTTCGTTAGCATCATCAATTACCAAATTACGTTGAAAATTTAAGAACACTGTCACTTACCCAATAACGTCTTCTTCACGACACGCATGGAAGAAATAGACGACGAGGAACGATCTGTTGGACGGTTCTTCCCCAAGGCTTCCTGTTGTCGAACTTACCTTAAATTTCCACCTATAACCTACCTTAAGGAAATTCTAATAAAATATAACCTTTACATATTTCTCATTGTCAGTTGGTTTCGAACGATTGTTGGTGTGGTAAACGTGCTTTTTTAATGTTCGGCATTTAATAATTATAATATATGTATTATCAGTATTTATGCTATACAATATATCGACGAAGAACGATTTGTTGGATACTGTTTAAATAAGTTCCAAGACTAGCCGATCGACGAGGCCAAGGCGTCGTGTCAAATCATCATCGTCGACACAACTGCGAGGTTTGCAAGCTCGTCTTAATGATGCGTCTAGATGATTTAACCACCTTCGTAAAGGGCATCCGAAGCCTCAAGTCGGTCACGGCCCGTCTCTATTATTTAAACAGGTAGTAGAAGATAAGTAGGACAAATAGGATAGGTAGGACAGAAGGACAGATAGGATAAATATGAATCTGCGAGCGAGAACTTTCGTCTACCATTAAAATCATCAAAATTACATACAAATTTAAAATAAAATTGTTTTCACTTCAAATTCGTCATCTATTCACTGTAATTTGTCAAAAACCGATTCTTTATCCGTAAAATCTGATAAACTAAGAAAGTAACTTACGCAATCGACAGAACAACATGAATGTCACTAAATTGCAATTTACATCATTTGTATTTTTTCCATACTTACAAAATCTGACATGGAATTATAGTACCTAATTCAATTTATAAACATTTAAACTTTGCAGTCTGCTCTTAACAATCAGTTTAATAATTAAAAATTTTACTTTCAAGCATGTAATAAAACGGCCCACTTTTATCTAATTTCTAAAACAGAATTTTTTTGAAAAAATAGAGTAGGTGTACGAGAATCCATAACAAACCCGCAAGTACACCATTTTAGCTAATTTTAATTACCTTTAAAAGGCGTCGAAAAACTTGGCAACATTGCGCTATTAACACGTTTTATACTATGCAACACGTATTTAGGAAAGTTGATGAAATAATAAACAATTTATATTGAATAGAATTCTAACCTTTTTGTCGTAGACATCAAATTCTGCCGAAGGTAGATTATCAACGGTTTAATTCCAAAAAGTCCTTCGTTAAACGCAAAAATGTTCACGTAAAAAGCCCGAATGTCACACATCGCGCGCACGTCCAAAACACTATTGAAACAAAGAGAGTACTATTAAAGTATAATTTCGAAAACCTTACTCATACAACATGTTCATTGCAGAAATACCAAATCTCTGTTTGTAAATTTTAGAAAGGCCACTTTATCGCCAATCGGTACATGTGATTATTGTTATAATATAAAAGCGAATATCTACGCCAGACGACAACGAGGTGCCTATTGTAGATATTCTGATCGGCCAAATGTATTGATAAATACGTGTGTGGTCGTATAGCTGAAGTTTTTATCGCGTTTATTTAAATTAAAAGATGAAAACAGAATAATAACGTGCATTCAAATTTGAAATTACTCCCATGTAAATCGTACAATTTTAAAACGAATTAGTTTGAAATCCTTTACTCAGCGCTTGTACTCTTATCGGGCCCCACATTTGTTCATAATGTTACACATATTTATTACGTTTATTTAAATTAAAAATTGTCATTCGAAAATTCAAAAAAAATTGCATATTATTTTGTAATTCAAAAATGTAATGTATCACTCCTATTATTCTCGCATGAAACAATTTTAAATTATAACGTTTAAGCGGAATACTAACAAATACCATTTCAGATAAAGTTATAATGACCGAATTAAGATGAAATTACACTCCATGTACCTACCTACACTTCGTCTGAACCTATATGCACACGTCATCAATGAAAGGTTACTAGATGATGACGTTTCACACAGTGCTGTCACCTCGTACCTCGTATTTTTACAGTTATAATAAATTGTAGTCTTTCTTTATGCCATCTAATATGTGAGCAGATAAATCATCTATAGAATATGTCACTCGCCAAACTTTAAACCGAATTACAAATAAACAATCTAGTAACTTTTTGTTGATGACGTGAATTGCATATAACTTTGGATAGGCCATACCTACTTATATCATAATAATATAATTTAAGAAAACAAACAAGCTTCATATAAAGGATTTTACCTATGATATTTTTAAGAGCCATTAATACGAACGATAACTACAAATCTGGAGCCTCCGTAGACTAGGGTACTTAGAGGTCTCCCCTAGTAAACGAAAGGCTGCGGGTTCGAATCCCGCCGAATACCATGAACGAAAACGTCAAGTACTAACCCAATTAGAAATATCTCAAATACACATTAGTAAGTAGTTGCCTAATGAACTAGATTCCGCGGCCATTAAAGAAAAATAAAACTACAAATCTAACATGTACAATGCCTAATAAATTTTACATTTTTAGTGTTTTTATAATTCAATGTAGGCAAATTCTGATAATTACCTGTACGGTGCGACGTACATACGTTTTAAAAATCGATAAAATAATTACTATTTAAATTAATAAAATTCTGACCTTTTTGTTGTATCAAATTCCGCGGAAAACGATCCAAAAAGTCTTTCGTTAACCGCCAATGTACAAACAAATGTTCCACCTATAGTTTAAACGCCACTCGCGCGCGTCCAAACACTTCGAAAAATAGAGCACAACTAAATTTCAATAACAATTTTCGTACTGTCGTACCCTTTCCTACACTCATACCTGTTACGCTTTTGTCGCGTAATCACACATATGGGGCTTGACGCAAAACGGCGAAGTGTGTATTGTATTCTTTTCGGCCACATGTGGCGATAACGTATAATGTCTTTTATTTATTACATTTATTTAAATTAAAAGTTGTCATTGGAAAATTTAAAGAAATTACGTAGGGACTATTGTAAATATTTTAAAGTGAGGTCACTACTTTTATTCATCACAAATGAAATCAATTTAAAATTGTAATGCGAGTGAAATAAATATTATTAGGTAAGTACATACAGTTACCGACTTGAAATAGGCAATTAAAATAATGTTACAATAATGTCCGATATAGAATAAAATTACGTTTATGTATTGATCGGTACCTATACATAATATACAGTCCGTTAAATAGTCTGCATCATATGGAATTTTTTTTTATTAATTATTGGTTCTCGAAAAATTTTATTCTTGATTAAAGTTGGTGCATGGTCTAAAACTCGTTTTTAGAGTATGACAAAGTAAGAAATGACAAACTGCACGCGCTTAAATCGATTAAAAATTTTCGAAGAATCTCCATAAAAAGACGTACTATACATATAGTCCATAGTTCTTGTAAAATATTAATCCGACCTAAAACTTTTGTTTCGTATCCGAACGTGGAGAAATATTAATTTCCAAGAAAATTGAACTTTTAAAAATGCCATCGTAATGTACATGTTTTGAAACGTTTATCACACCTTTTAAAAAGTTTAACTACCTCCCCTAAATCCTAGAATTGGGCGTTGAAAGTTGTAACTGCTGTAGGTATAAATTTGAAAATTGAACTTTTAAAAATGTCATCGTAAAACAAACACTACCTGTGTTCAAATTTCTAGTCGAGAAAAAGAAATAATATCTAGACATACCTGACAATATAAATCATTCTAATTTAATAAGTGTATAATCGCGTGAATCATAACGTATGTAAGTGTAGGTAACGTTTTAATCGAAGCAGTAAATTATATTTTGCCGATAAGACTTGTTTTGAAAAGAAACGAAGGTATTGTTATCAACATCTGTAGTTGCCAGACAATACCATATTTTCATTACATGTGGCCTATCCAAACCTATATGCAATTCACGTCATCAATAAAAAGTCACTAGATTGTTAATTTGTAATTCGGTTTAAAGTTTTGAAAGACATATTAGATGGCATAAAGAAAGACTACAATTTATTAGAACTGTAAAAATACGAGGTACGAGGTGACAGCACTGTGTGAAACGTCATCATCTAGTAACTTTTCAATGGTGACGTGAATTGCATATAGGTTTGGACCAAGTATAGGTATGTATCTATTATATAATGTTTAATTTTTATCAATCGAAATTTTAGTTTTTAAAAGGATTGATTTATTTACAAAACATCGTGGTGAGCAATTTTGTCAGTTTTAATCTAAACTAACCAACCGAGAAATACTCGACATATAACTATTACTATTGCTATTATATTACTATTGCATACTAAAATTGAAACGGTGTATAGCAGGTAATTGAATTCCTACGCCCATCATACCCTTGACTTTATAAATATAATCTATACATATAGTAGTTAACTAACTACGGTGCAATTTTACATTTTGTATTTATTTTTGACAATTAAATAAAAGTGAGGTTATAAAAATGAAAACAATTTTTTATAATTATTAAGTACTTATCATTAATAAATATTTGGTGTTACTTCAGTAATAATTGTAAATTAAGGAGGAAAAAATTAAATAATAAAATTACTTAACTAGTATACAAGGTATTATACTCGATGAAACGATAACGTTATTTTAAAGATAATTTAATAGGTAGAGATATGTACACTTCGTCCGAACCTATATGCAACGTCATCAATGAAAGGTTACTAGATGATGACGTTTCACACAGTGCTGTCACCTCGTACTTCGTATTTTAACAGTTCTAATAAATTGTAGCCTTTCTTTATGCCATCTAATATGTGCGCAGGTAAATCATCTATAGAATATGTCACTTTCCAAACTTTAAACCGAATTACAAATAAACAATCTAGTAACTTTTTGTTAATGACGTGGTGATTGCATATAGGTTTGGATAGGCCGTAGTATGTGATATGTAGCTATGTAAATAAATCTATTTTTTAATGAATAGTTGTTTAAATAACGACAAAATTAGGTACAAGTTAGGAATTCGTGAGTTGCTCATAAATTAATTAATTTTCTACTTCTTTTAAAAATCTTTAATATTGATTTTCGAAAGTATTTTTCGTGTGTTATTGATGTTGTTAGTAGAGATTATTTACAATAAAATATAAATAAGTAATTATATTAATTAGTGGATGAGTCGATTCCTCGATTTGCTTTTATTTAAGTGGGATTCGCATCTGTGCGATTTTGTCGCAGCAATTAATTGCGTGCGATTTTAAATCGCAAAAAATTAGTTGTCACTTGACATACATTAACAAATGTTAAGAAAATTACTAAAATTGCATGCAATTATTGCACAAATTTAGAACGTGTCGAAATTCGCAATGCTTTTCATGCAATAAAATTGTCGCAACAAAATTGCACAGGTGTGAATCCCACTTTACATAGTTACAGTACTAAAGTGAGAACAGTACAAAACGGTTTGATATCAGTGCGATGGCAGTAAAAATTGCGCAATAAGAAGCACGCGCAGCATTTCATACGAATACCTATCAGCTGTTCTAAATTTATACCGTTTCCGTATTCAATAACACAAAACGAGTATCGACTATGATGACGAGCGAAGCTTTACTAACTATAAGATTTATAGAAGCTGTCGAAAAACAACGATGCATTTGGAATTATAATTTAGACGAGCACAGCAAACGAGATGTAATTGCGAAAGCATGGAACAACATATCCACGGAATGCAACGAATCTGGTAAGTGATCGCTTGATGTATATAACGCCATCCGTCCGATTAACATCTAACTACATTAGGATCTATATAAAATTTTAGTTTTAACATTTTTCCATAAAATTTTAAATAAATTATTTCACATATTCCTATAATAATCGTTCAAATTTCGTCATTCATTTACCCAACCTCGTGTTACAGTGGTAATTTCGCGATAAATATTGCAAATGGCTTTTCGCAGCAAACGGCGTTCCTAGCAGCCGATACTTTATTTCAAATCTAGAAGCAAAAGGTAGTATTTGTCTTACTTCTTTCCATCCACTTTTCATTTATTATCCATGGGAAAAGTCAAAAGGGGCGAAACACTTGGAAATAGTGCATCCACTTCTCCATATAATAAAATAATTAAAAGATACTAGTATACAGAATTAATTTTAAAACAAATAGATTTAGAAGAGAATCTTTACAAAATGTTTACTTCGTTGTTGTTAACCTTGACAATAGTTAGGAAATTTTCTTTGTTACACCAACGGAAATTTTTTATTTATTGTTTTTAACTCAAACTTTAACGACGACGGTTTTTAAATGCCTATTTAATTAGGTAAAATAGTCCGATCGTATACAATTCCAAGGCTCATTTTTAAGATTTTCTGCGTAGCGACTTGAATTGTGCAAGACGATGAAAACTCTTGATCCAACGGCTCTCGGGTCTTCGGTACTTGTACTTCTCGTTGCTACGCAGTGAACATCAGTCAAAAATTAATCGGCAAATTCACAGCTCTTATTGCAGACACGCGTGATATCGATGGGGACATTTGAGAGATTGTTTAAAATGCGAATATCTAGCTGTATACAAAAATCAAGCGAGGTGCGAATTTTTTCGCATACCTACATGTATCTTAAATGTTTAATAGAATAACAGATGTTTTATTATTTTAGTCGAGAGCTGCCGTAAACGATGGAGAAATATCCGCAATACTTTTCTGAGAAGTCTGAAAACATCCACAAACGATTCAGGATCCAAAAAGCAAAAGAAAGATTACTATTTAAGTTCGCATTTAAAGTTCCTTATCCCTTTTACAAAAAGTAATAATTTCAACAGAAAATCTACGATCGTGCTAGAAGAAGAAACAAACGATAAAGTGGAAACGCACTTTGTGTCTTTCAACGATGACGATAAAGATGATTTTTTATCAGAACCCGAGACATCGTCCACTCAATCGACGAGTTTTTTTTCTCGGTCGATAGGGAATCAGCCGTGTACCTCAACATCGCCTTTACGTCGAAAAAAAGACCCACTACCACGTGAAAATTCAGAAAGTGCTGCAGATACTGCATTGATGAGATGGTTGCAAAATAAAAACAAAGTAAATGATGTCGAGGACGCTAATGTGTTATTTTTAAAAAGTTTGTTGCCAGACATTAGACAAATGACGGACGTGCAAAACAGGAGGTTTCGTAAAAAAATAATAGGTCTAATAGATGATATTCTAGAAAATAAGGATCTCGTCGAAACAACCTCTTCTACACAATTACGATCGTGGAATCCGCTCTCTAATACTGAAAGTTGGCATACAAATACATCAACTCGAACGTTTTCATACGATCAGTATAAAACCGAATGAAAGTTCAAATATTTCTACACTATCTCGTTTAAGGTAAATTAATACTTAAATAACTTATCTAATAACCTACGATGATGTTCCCAAAGTTCTGGGAATCGTGTTCGTGAGAATCCAATAATGTAGTGCTAATGATTAATGCCTTCAAGTTTAGACAAGTCCTGGCAGGTTTTACAAACGGTGTTTACAAACGGCCATTGTGTTATCTTCTGGTTCTTAGTCATTAGCCCTGCATTATTCGTCAGGATCGCAATTCCCAGAACTTTGGAAACGTCCCTCGTATACTATTTTGTATGATCGTCATCACCAGATGAGTCATCTAAATTAATGTTTAATGCGATGATTTACTTTAATTTTTGCGTCATTTATGACGTAATTATATAGCTGTCTGCAATATCGAAATTCGTTTATAGCACGCTATTTACATATTTTAACAGCTTACCGTCATGCATATGTAAAAGTATTTTACATAATATTGAGGAAATTTGCATTATCAAATTTTTCGTTGTTATAAAAGATTAACCGAATAAACGGATAAACGAACACGAATGAAAAGATATAATATATGGCCTATCCAAACCTATATGCAATTTACGTCATCAAAAAAAAGTTACTAGATTGTTTATTTGTAATTCGGTTTAAAGTTTGGAAAGTGACATATTATATAGATGATTCACTTGCGCGCATATTAGATGGCATAAAGAAAGACTACAATTTATTAACACTGTTAAAATACGAAATGTGACAGCACTGTGTGAAACGTCATCATTTAGTAACCTTTTATTGATGACGTGGATTGCATATAGGTTTGGACGAAGTATAGGTGCCTATACATACCACAAAAAACGTTTGTCGAATCTACAGATTTTATTCAGATTAATCTACAGATTAAATTCGTGTAATATACTTACACGTAAAAAGCTGGAGAGTAAACAGATTAATATAAAACATACAAAATTATTATACCACATTTTTCATTCTTAAGATAACATCGAACATTAGGTACATATTTTAATTTGTTGAAAAGAAGCTTTTACATAAACTTAAACGTATAACTGTACGTACTTTATAAACTGTGTATGTATGTATGCTGGATTCACTATAACAAGACTATTACGTCAATACTGATGTAAAAATTAGAGGGACTGGCAACACTAAACTGAAGGATCAATGCATATCTTGTATTAAGTCCATTCAATCACAATGTCGAGGAAAGATAAAAAACATTTCATAGCAAACTACTTAAACTTAAATTTAATATTAAAAATGATCTTTTTTATTAATTTTTTGAATAAAATTAACAAAAACTACATTTATATACGGGTGACAACGAAGTCGTTTTACAAGGCGCCATCCAATTGTTTCTTAATTAAGAAATTCGAAATTCGGGTTAAAGGTTAATTTTATAATATTTACACACATATATGTATGTACAGTCATGGACATAATTAATGTCGTCGGTAGCTTTAATAGCGTATTTTACCTATATTCATTTGTATATATTTTGTTATGTATGTTATATATATCATATACAGATCGTAAATTTTTCCACTGTGCATAGTTTACATTGAGAGAGACATAACGGCAACAGCATCTCCGTTTCTGGCATTCACTGGACTTCGTCATCGATGGAATTATGACCATGACTGTACATATAATGCTTATAATGCATCTTTATTCGTTCCAGTGACTTTATCCACTATAATTAAAATTTTATAGAACCTAATTCCGCTTTTTACACAGAAAGATGGTCTCAAAATTCGCGAATTTGACATTCGCGAGAGTTTCCTAGAACGTAACCCCCGCGAATGTTAAGGGATTACTGTACGTATTGTATGTCATTAACGAAAAGGATTATCTATACAGAATCGACTAAATGCATCGCGATATTTTAAGATAGTGACGTAATGGTCGTGTTATAATGCATATACAATATCTATGTATATGCGAATGTTGAATTTTCTAACTAAAAAATAATCGTACTCATCTAGCGTTTAAAATTTATTTTGCCTTTCCTAAAAATTGAGGATTATTTGAGTACCCAATTGAGTATTTATGGAGTAATACTTATGAATAAAATTCAATTTTGATATAAATTTAACTTTTCGATTTATACGCAAACAAGCGATATTCGCGTATATAATTAATTGCAATTTCATGTAAATAAATCGATGGAGAATATTATTAACGCCTTTGAAATAACAAATAACGATAGAAGTTTAAAATTTATAAATATGTATGCAATTTAATTACTGTTGCGAACTAACGATATTTTATTTCAGATTTGCCTGATTTTCTTGTTCCAAAATTACTTCTTTGTGTTTATTATATAAATTCCGGAAAAAGATAGTGTCGCGAAGAATTGTGGAAACTCGGCATTATATTGACTCACAACATGGACAGGTTCTGTTTTGTGTTGCGATGTATATCAATGATTTAGAAAGAAAAATCGAAAAATGTAAAGAAAAATATAAAAATGTTCTACAAGTTCAATCAATTATTACAGTTGTTGGAGAAAACGACGATCACTTCAACAATTTATTTGTGTGATATAACAACATTATGCAAACATTAAAATATTTTTAAAATCATTATAGATTATTGTTTTAAGAGACGATTTTCATAAAGTGGGCAAAATGAAAAATAAACGGAAGTTTCTTATAACGCTACGGTTTCGCTACAACACGGGACGAATTAATCGTGTTATGGGAGGGTTGACTACTTCTAAATCCTTGTTCTATTGTTGTCAAATACAAGTGACAAAATATACCCAGATTTTATCGAATGCGCACGTACGTGTACGAAAACAATTTTATGAATTTTCGTATATAACGTTTACCACATACTAAAGTTGAAACGATCTATATGTAAATTCAAATCACGAAAACAATAAGTTATTTCTCGGAATATTTAAATAAGTAACTCGAATTTCGACTCATTGCTATAAAACGTTATAAGTGCAGTTAAAAATGTAGTACTTTTTTTAAATAAGTGAATATGCCGAACGCACAAAAATTTGAACTACTTTTATTTTTTTCTAAAAACTATCGAGCCAAAAAGTAGACGACGAAAATAGTTAGGATAGTACTTATTTTTTTTTAACCATTATATTACAATAAAATTTTATAAACAATGCCTAAATTTTGTGTTTCACCTGGCACCTCGTGGTGTTATATCGACCGGCCGGGGTAGACACGGCGCCGCCGCCGACGTCGACGACGTTGCTCGGGACGTTCAGTCTGAAAGCTTCGAGCTTAGACATGTGATCACTGCCCTAGTGAACGATTGTGGCCCCTAGCCATGGGGAATGGCATGAATAAGGTAAGCTTTGTTTTGGTTTAACTTACGTACGATAATACGAATTCGATTTTTTTTTAATTAAAAAACATTTAAATAATTTGATGTATGGGTAAAATAAGTTTCTAAAAAAAAAATTAAAATAAGTGAATTATAAATTAAACTATTTAACCGTTAAAATTATTTATGTTTGCATAAAATATGTGTAAGATTTTTATAATATTTTTTTTAGATAACGATTCGCATGTAGGTACTTAATTATTGTTAGTAAAGTATTGTGAATATTTTTAAGCAGCGAATCGGTTGATTTATGATAAACAAATGTACAAAATTTCGGTGCCTTTTTCAATAAAATTGGTATTATTGCTAAAATCGGATTCAATTCTTTGAAAAGTATTTTAACGTTTGTATATAATAAGATATTTTTAGAAGTGCTCAATTTGGGGTGGTTCTACATATAGTATGTCACCCCACTAACCATAACTACGGGTAACGTACAACTTTAATGTAAACTTAGATTGTTTTAATATATTTACCATGTTTGTTGGTACAATATTGGTATAAAAACGATATCTACTGTACACGGATGAATATATTAATTTGTATTACTCCTAAATTTTCACCCGATGATTTATTTATACGAAACCGATATTACCGCAAATTTTCATTATATGGTTTTTCTAGATGACAAAAATTCCTGTTGAAACGTTAGTATAGAGTGAAGGGGAGTAAAAATGAGACACTTTTTAAAACCATTCATTTTTTTTGCACAATTTTTACATTAAGATAAAAACAAAAATACGCAATTGTTGAAGGAACAATGGGAGTATATGTTGATGATACTAAAATTTGAAAATGTTTTCTTGTTGGAAAAAAAATAAAATTAGTCTCATTTTTGTCCCAAACTTTGTGCAAAAATGAGACACTAGCGATGAAAAACAAGACATGTCAATAACTTCATTACTATGGGAATGTCAGGGACGAGGAGGCAAAAACAAGACAGAGCTTAAAACAAAATGTATTACGATACAACTCAAAATTCACCAAAATCTAACATTTTGGTCATCAAATGATCAAAAAATCTAACATCAAATACAATTTTCTTATTTGATCGTCGAGTACCTTCTTGTACTTGATTGAAAAGTAATTTAAAGACAATATCATTTGCCAGCATTGGAGATTCGTCTGGAATTTCTGGATAAGTAAAACCACTTTGGTAACGACGCGACGCAGAAATGAAACAGTGCAGCAGTTATCTTCTTCGGCAGATTTGACACAAGCAACATAATGTAGATACTACGCTCTTTTTTATACAAAACTCTATCAAAACAAATTTGCCTTCTTTAATTTTCAAAATCTGTCTCCTTTTCGTTTGGTTCGCTTTCATCCTCTAGGTGGACAGATTCGTGATTCTCATGACTATAACTGCCACTGGGCGTGTGCATGAATTTCTTTTTATTTGCTACTAATTTCTTTGGTTTAGATTTTCTTTCCGATCATTTGTGTTATAGATTTTTACGTTTCAGTTTCTTCTATATTTTTATACTTTTTACTGTCTCGTTTTTACTCAAAATTTTACAATTAGATATTTACTTTATCGCCATAATTACAGTTTACTGCCATATGGTATAATAATCTGGAATGTATTGCTAACAATTTGTGACGTCTCGTAGTATAACATCGTCTTGGATCCGATGCCGGTAACAAAAGATTTCGGTAAAAATTTAAAAGTTTTTGATCATACATCTACACCTACGTTCAATTTTTTTTTCCGAACACAGCTTACACGTATATTCCAATTAGAATATTTGTTATAAAAAAGCTATGTTTAATACCACTCTCATATTTTATTTTGTTAATTTTAATGTAGTTCAATTTAGAAAAACATACGTGTCTCTTTTTTTACCGCATTTTTAGGTGTCTCATTTTTACTCCCCTTCGCCCTACCTACTTTAAATCTGGTAGTTTCTCGGCTGAAATCATCACACGATACCCTTTTACTATGTAGGACGGAACCTATTCCGTTATAAAGCGACCTTATTTTAGTTTCATTCACGCAGAAAGTTTTGAAAGACAACCCAAATGGAAAACATGATGTTTTAGGCTGAAAATTAAGCTTTGTACATAGTTAATATTTAGTCAATAAAAAAAACATTATTTTAATTTTAAATCGGGAATAGATGATTTTAATTATTTTCTAAGTAAACGTTTATTGCGATAAATTTTTTCAATAGTACTAATAATATAGTGACAAATTACTTTTGTGTTTGGCATTTCTGACACGGATTTTAAACTGAGGAGAAATGCTAAACGATTTTTGGAAGCAATACCTTCTGACACGAAAAGTAATAAATAACTTAACCGGAACTTTTGCATTGGCAAATATTTACGTCAAGACTTTTTTATATATTGATGTTCAAAAATACCTATGTGTAGAGAAACACGGATTTAATACATTTTCTTGAAAATCTTACGGTGTTTGGATAACTAATAATTGTATCTTATATTACGTAGTGCATATGTAGGTAACTTAGTTATTTATTGCAGAAATAATATTTTTTAAAACAACTATTTATTCTATACATCAAAGCGAACAGTTCTATTGAATGGTCAGCAACTAACTGATTTAAAAACTAACTAATAAAATTACCCTCTTGTTTTCTTATCTATTAAAATGAATTCACGTCTGGTGGGTAACGACAACGAAGTCATTGTTCATATATTGATATGGGTTCAGATTGGTTTCATATAACTTGTTGGAGGCAATTACATAATTATTTCAGCAAAATAGCTTATGATTGGGCAAAAAATAAAAATAAAAAATATTGATAACAAAATTGCAATGTTAAGAAAATCTATTACTACCTCGAAAATTAACCATTAATCATAAAGGAACAACGCAACTAGGTTTGAGATTTTTTTGGGTTATTTTTGGGTTAGGGAGGCGCAGTAAGACACTCGCCACTGGCGGTTCGCCGCGGACGCTTCATACCCGCGTTACGGCGTTGTAAAAGATTGGCCAAAAACTGAACGTTTAAAAAATATCAATGTTATTATGTGGAAAAACAACCTTAAATACCAACAATTTTTTACAATAATTGATATGAACCTAATTTTTGAAGGACGCGAAACGCAACAACGTTCATCGAATAATAATTCTGAATGTCAAAAAAATCACTCTTTATTAAATCGCGAGGCTCTTGCGGACAGACGCTTTTCCATTAAATTTTCCAATAGCGATAGGTTTACTTGTAGCAAAAATTGAAACCGCGTTTCGCCGGTCATAAAAACTCTTCGATTTGTTAAAATAAAAATGTTTTATATACCTTCTAAAAAGTGAATTTTCGCTTTACATTTTACAAATATGCCCTGCTTATAATTCTATCGCATGCTTATATAATCGTAAACGTTTTTTTTTTTTTGGATATCAGGATTATTTTCGTTATATTTTATTAACATAAAAAGTCGATTATTTGAAATTCAACGTGTAGTTTTATCGTGCCATTTTATTATTTAGTACCCACATATGTACTATTTGTGTATTGTCATTAATAAATGAACATCGATTTTTTTTCTTTTTAATAGGTAGTTAATTTAAAGAACACTGCAAATAATAACAAGAATGTAGAATTTGGATCACTTTTGTAATATATGATAAATTTCAACAACAAAAAAAGTAGATACTGCTAGCGGGTTTAGGACGTTTCGACGCGATTGATTCAACGCGAGTCCGTTTCGACGCCATCCATTTCAACCCAAGACTTTTCGACGTGAACCCATATTGATGCGAGGACGTTTCGACGCAAGGTCATTTTGAAGTCGAAAAAATTTTAAAATTGACATTGCGTAACAAATATGTCGACTGGTCGAGAGAGTAACATTAACCTAACATCAATTCATAGCAGTGAATCATAACAATTAAAAATCATAATTATTGATTTTCCATTTTATGAATGATAACAATGTCTGATCTACATGAGCAATGTCTACAGCTCTAGTCTAAACTTGCCTCATCTACACTAACCTAAAATTACTTCACCTGCACTAGTCCAAACTGACCTCATCTACACAGTGGCTTTGAAAACGGTCGGCAACAATTGCCATTTAAATGTACGTAATGTAAATTAATATTTCCTCCTTCCCGCAGTGGAAGACTGTACATTATTTCCCGCTGGTAGTCAAACGTCTATTTTCAGCAATAAAAACTCGCATAACCATCTACACTTTCGGATGACAGTGCCGAAAAATTATATTTGAACCTATGTGAGTAAAGGTGAGTTTCTCAATCCTGATTAAAGTTAACTCATTGTGTCCGTAGTAATAAAAATGGTAGGTACTAACTCAGGTAAATTATAATTTAAACTAGATCGAAATTAATAAAGTGTTATCACAATCAGTTAGCATATAATACTTACTTTCGTTTGAAAATAACAAAAAAGCCAACCTGTTGTTCCACATCAAGTTAATTTAAAAAAATGTAAAGCACGCTTAAAGTTTCTATTTAAATTATTTCCTAAATAAGATACTTATCAGAATCTAAATTAGTTAATAGTTCGTGGTATACAAAAGCATTAGACTTTTTCCATAAGTAATTATAGTGATCTTGACATTCAGGAAATGTCCGTCGCGGTTTCGCCAACTATTTTTTTTTCGTTGATTAAATCAATACCTATTATATTTCCCCTTTAACGTTTTTTTAAGCGACTTTAATTTTTTGCAGTACAATTGACTAGGTACTGATCCAGTTCAATCAGATAACGACATTAATGCAAAGACTAAAAATACTAAAAACATAATAATTATTATGTAAATAGGATAATCGATTATAAAGAAAAAAAGTCGATCTCTTTAGTTGCATATTTAATATACTATACATAATATATTTATAAGTAGGTAATTAGATCGAAATAATTCAGTAATGGATATGAAAACATATCTAATAATTTTGTATTTTTATGTCCTAACTTTAACATGCAATCATATACAAACGCACAATCATAATAATAATTTTATTTTGTAAATACATACCATTAACAATTCTTCGTTATTATCACAATATTTCTCCGACAAATTATTTATTGTAACATTTAAATAGGTATTGAAATAACTATAAAACACCAACATTGTTGTGGGGTTTTTTCTTATTTTAACATGTTTAACATTTCCAAAAAAAAAAACAATTTTCGGTTTTACCGGAAATGCTGTTAACTTTGATTTTTGTAACGAACAACCTTGTATATTTTATGTTTTTTTGGAATCTACGAATCAAATTCCATCTAACTATGTTATTAAATTTTTATTTTTTATTTTATTTTTTAATCAGGTAAAAGTAAAAGTAAACTAAAAAAATTAAAAATTGGTACATTTTCAAAAAATAAAAATTTGATCACATGTTCAGATGAAATTTCACCTGTTGATTCCGAAAAACATAAAATATACAATGTGTTTCAATTAAAAATCAAAGTTAACGATATTTCTGACAAAACGGAGAGTCGGCCATTTCAAATATGTCTGTCAGTAAATTGTAAATGATCTCTTAGACCTTTGTATAGAATTACAAATAAATCTGTTTACAAATATAGAAGATATAAGCTAGCTTGGACCGAAATTTTATTTCATCCGGTATATGTATGTATATCATAAACGAGTTATTCATTGTGCCAGCAAGTTTAAAGGTGTGAACTATTTATTTAGTGAGTAGATCATACTTCTAAAGTTTCGTCAAAATCGATGTGTTACAGTTGGATAACGTCCCTTGTAAGGATTAAAATATATTTTACATTTTATAAATATAGTATTATCGTACAGAACAGTTGTTTGCGTGTTAATGGTAAAGTGTGTTTGGCAAGATAACAATCCGAAAATTATAATACAAAGTGTTACAGTTTCCCTTGGGGAGGTAAATTTATCATCTTGTAAAGAGTTGCGATACCACTCGTCACTTTGTCGGATTTCCTTCCAATTTTTAGAGTTAAATTTTGAAAGTGACGTTTCAAAAACAAAAATAACATAGTCGGAGCAACGTCAATTATAGGAAACATAACAAAACTATTCCGCTTGTCCGACACAACCACCACCTATAACGCAGAACTAACAGCAACTGAAGAAACAAAAAATGATCAAAACTATAAAACATCACAAATTGATCATTTGTACAGACTCACTCGGGTGCATCTGGAATTTTCTTCACAAAAATAAGTAATACATGCATACGTCCTAACACATCAACACATCCGAAGACAAAAATAATTTATTTCAAATTGATAGCGCGCTGGATAAAATATGTATTTCGCTCCGTAATGTCTCTGCGTCCAAATGGATCCGCGTCGAAACGCTCGAGCCGAAATGTCGGAATCCCACTGTAGGTAGCAGTGGGACACCCTGTACTTACTGAATTTTTAATTCAACAGTTTAAAATATCTAGGTAGGCGCATATTTTATATTTATACGTAATCTTTAATATACCTACCTAAATCAATATTTTATTCAGATTAAAGATCAGATTGCAGATTCAAATTATGATTAAGATCTAAAAGGCTCTGCTGATATTCCGATCTTTCAAACCTTCGTCATTTACCTAAGTATATATTCTTGTCAACGTTTCTGAATAAATTATTTAATCGATATAACATGGGAGTTCAACGCACCTAATAAATAAAACACGGAAATAACGATAATTTGTATAGTTTGTAACTCGAGACATCATCACTTCTTCTACCCGTTCAAAGATGTCAGAAATATGAAATGATAATTAGGTACCGATATTAATTCAGTTTAACGTCACGATATTTATCAGGATTTTATGTAAATAGTGACTAATCGTTTGGAGCCCATTTATTATGATAAAATTTGAATAATCCCCCCATATATTTTAAATGTATTTTTCTTAAATAAAATACTAACGCGTTTTTTGTACAATGTTTAGGATTTACATCTCTATTCTGTATGACATTCTTTAAGTATCATAATAACGATTCCTTACAGTTGATTTGCAGATTTTGTAATAATTTTAAGTTTAAATCCAGTACAATGAAATTCCCAAGAAATTCGTATATTAATTTCGCATATTTCGAAAAACATGGAGTTGAATAAACTGATGTATCTCCGTTTAATATTGGACATATAGAGTTAATCTTTTTTACATTTTATTCAAAAATGTCTTCAACAGTTTATAATTCTCTCTCATAGTTCAAGCACTGATGCTGTTACGAGATTTCTAATTATTATATTTTGGCTAGCACAGTGTTCGGTAATACCCCGATCTCCCTAACTTGGGAAATCAAAAATAAAAATGTTTTCCCTCTTTGTAATCCCATCTGAAGACGTACTGTCGTGACTAGCGCGAATAGTTTCATTTCGAACAGCGTCTAACTTTACGAAAACAATAATCTATTTAAAATCTCTTGGTACGCCTTGTAACATTGATTGAATAGCTTGTCCCTTTTGAACTGGTTTGATTTGACCCAATTTGACTATAAATAAAATTAATATTTTAAGTTGGTTTTCATATTAACGTTTTATATATCTATAATTTTTATCTAATTGAACTAGAGCATTTATTATTAGTACCACATAAAAATAGCATTTTGGGGATATATTTTCAGTTAAATGCAAATTGAACCATAAAACGTGATATAGTACCATAATTTATTATATCAAAGTTTGCAAGCCTAGCTGAGTTTTGACTTCTTCGCCTTTATCAAATATCGACGCAGTTTTGGCAGAACGTCTTAACCGTTACTTTTTGCGAAAATGAGTTATTCTGACTATCTTATGCATCAACAAGGGAACAACCCCAACCGTAACCAAATGATTTGGACTTAAATTACTTGATTTGATAGCTTTTAGTTTAAAAACACCTAAAATGAACATAATAACTGATTAACTACAATTAAAAATTAATTTAATGAGACATTTTTAGGAAATTTTCTATAAATATGAATTATGTCAAATTGTAGATAATCAACTTTTGTGACACAATGATTATGGCGACAGGTTGGTAACAGTAGACGTTCAAATCCCACGCGACGATTTTTTTTAAACGATAACTGAATTGTTATTGTGATATTTTAAGCGTCAAATTATCATCTCTTTAACGTGAACAAATCGTTAGTGTGAAAACTCTGTTTTATTTTGTTCACGGTATCGAGTATCTACTGTATACAGGGTGCCCAAAAAAAGTGCTCGGATGAAAATGATAGAAAGTAGGCGTGATTTCTTTCATAATGATTTAAGGTAACACAAAATCACATAATCACTTAACGGAATATTCCTTTACAATCGATCATCTGATTTTGTGTGCCATCTTTCGGCGGGAAATAAGATGCTGATCGATGAGTAAGTTGAAATATATGAAAAATATTCAAATAAAAATTATAATTTTAAAAATCGCGTAACTTATTAATTGCAACGTTAAGTTTTAATTAGGTAAAATTTACTTCATTTTATGTAGGTACTTAATTAAGAAATCATTAAGTAGGTATAAGAGATTGCATCTGTTGCTTGATAGATTTATAAGCTTCTCCAATCCGACCAGTAAATCATTATGGGATGGGATAATCTTAATAATATTGTAACCTGCAGACGAAATCGTGGAACAAAGGAAAAGAGTTACTTTATCGATCAGGAAATTTTCGAAGGTCGAGGGTGGGATAAATAGGAGCGACTTTTATTAATAAAACAGTATGTAGGTGGATTTTTTATACTTATTTTGTTAATAAATACAAAATATTAATTTACATTTATTATAATTTTGTAATAGGTGAATAGGTTTTATTTGATTTTGAACATTAATAAAATCTGAATAAGTAGATATTTTATTGTCGTACAATAACAGAATTAGATCCAAACGCGAGCAAGTTAGTTGATAGTAGATAGGCGTCTCGAAAACATCTTAAAATGAAAAACAAATCCTTGAGGATTTTTCAAAAGAGGCAGTTTTCATTATATTTTTAGAGGCTATGAAAGTCGATATTTCTTGGTATCATGATTAAATATGTTTGTATTTAAATATATGCACATTGTAGATTATACAATTAGTTTTTATTAATTGACGTTCTCTAACTGCTTACATCAGTTTATAACTAAAAAAAATACTTGAATTAAAAAAGATTTGACATTCTAAAAGCATTTATTCTTTGTAATTTTCACTGCCTCGATTAAATACATCCAACTCTTTTTTACACGGTAAATACATTATTCAAGAAACCGTGAAAATAAAGATACGTTTCCTATAGTAAAGTTGGGGTTACGTTTCATGCTATTCAAAAACCGTATAAGATGAAATTAAGAACTATGTTTGGGTAATCGAATAACCGTGCAAAAAAGTAGGTACCTAATGAAAACTTAATAAGGTACCTGAACCCAATATGGTCTACCTAACGTTCATGAAATAACTTAACGTTTTTTAAATGGTGTTAATGTAAAAATGTTGGGCTTTTAATGAATACATGATAAACATCAATGTTTCTTTATTAATAAAAATACAATATTTTAGGAAAATTGTAATTTATAACGTCAAAAAAAGTACAACGTGAAAAAAGTGTATTTAGTGTGAAAAATGTAAAAAGCCTATTACATTAAAAACAAAAATAAACTTAAACAAATAGCTAGTTATCACACTTTGGACAAAAAAAATTGTCTTTGTCAATCCAACGAATGTTTCGTGCACATAGGTCGAACAGACAACGCACATGCTCATGTCTTTCACCACATCTTCTTTACAAATATTGCAATACCAGGATTCTTTTTTGGCAGATGGTTTTGCTCTCTTTTCGAGTGGTGTTTTAGGTTTAGTTTTTGAAGCTTTGCGTCTGAGGGACTATATTGCGTCCACCTTATATTGTAATGAATTTCTTCTAAAATTAAACATGAAAGAAAAATAGCAAAATGTACTGGCACAGTATCTGTTTTTGAAGATTATTCTAAATAATTATTATAAACTTATACTTACTCGCACAAATTTATAAGTGACGTTGGCATTTCAGCACTTTCACGCGAACACCTCATTCTAAAATTATCTGTGCACTTGCGATGGCGTATGATTGCATCAATCACGTTAGTTGAACGTTATTGACGTACTGGTGACACCGTCTAACTAATTAATTGCGCAATAACAGTGATTTAGTGATTAGGCCATATTGAGTCCTAGGCCATATTGAGTTCAGGTACCTTATAATTAAATTCCTACATATTTCAGTTATTAACTAAAATAAAATTAGTATAACGTATAGGTTAATATGCACATATAATATGTAAATACATAGTGCATCATGAATTAGTTTTAACAGGACTCTAGGAAGGAGATGATACCTACTTATTTCATTTATTTATTCTACTACCGAAACTAGAGTTAACCATTGCCTGATTTGTTTCGTTAACGCCCTTTTCTATTAATTTCTTTTTAAATTTGTTTTCCGGACCTTTATGATCAAATCGACAGAAGTTCGCGAAAATGAGGAACGCCACTCAAAACCGGGTCATGCGGAATAAGGCTTTGAAGCCTTAGGAAAATCTGTTATATACGCGAAACAGGAGATAAAGTGACTTGTCAAAATCTTGTTTAAAAAAAACGGATTCAATAAGCGGTAAAATCGTAGAATGTTTTAAACCGAATATTTAAAAATGATTAATTTAAATTATGTCTACAATTTATGTTGAATGGTGATATTATTATTGTTATTACTATTAGATAATAAATAATACAAAGCATCCGCAGTCACATTAATTTACACTTACATTATCGGGACCTATTATAACTAGTTTTTATGAAATGGAGGCTTTTAGTGTAATGAAGATTTTTATAAGTATGATAGCATCACTGCCGACAAAGTTATAAAAATTACAGTTATATCGTACTTAATATTGATTTTATCATGAAATAATCTTTAATATATTTATACCGATGAAATATCATTTCATCCAATATATCAGTTGAGGAAATAATATAATACACAGTTATTTATGTTACAATAAGTAACATAGTACATATACTGATTTTTTTAATAATGTTATTATTTCAAATTCTATAATATAGTTGCTTCTACTTTAAATTTTCGTCTTTCGGATTAAAATTTGTTACCACCTCTTTAGGAAATGCATTTCGTTAATATCCTGCCTATTGATGTTTACGCCAATCATAAAACGATAGAAAGACCACTATAAATGGCATGTCAAATTTTAAATAAACTTAGAATAAAAATAAATATAAACAAAAATAGGCAGATATTAACGAAATACATTTCCTAAGGAGGTGATAATAAATTTTAATGCAACTAAGGCGATTATACAAAATTCTTTTTAATCTTTTATGAATAAAATCTGATAAATCAAGTCACGTTGTTATTAATGTCAATACTTATTTATCATTTTTGTGAAATACTTAAATCCTGATACATTAATTGTATTATAGAAAAATGGTGGCGTTTATTTCAACCGGGTCGGCCATTTACGAGTACAATAAACTACACGAAAATATCTTTGCTTTTGGAGCATCACAGGTATGGCACTTTAACTAAATTTTTTCTAATAGGTACATAATTATGGTTGAATAACGTAAATTGATATTTTTTATTGATAAAAAGTAGATATTTTCGCGATGCCATGCATTACGTAAAGACTTATGCATGTACGATGATTATTTAACAACTTTTGTTTTTATCAATAATTTAATAATTTCCTTGTAAGTAAAAAATACTCAACTGATAGTATATTCTTCAACGAGCGTATAATGATGGTTATTATTCACGAGAATTATTCACGAAATGAATCCTAGTGAATAATAACCATTATACGCTAGTAGAAGTACGCTTTCTCCACAACTACTAAAAATACAGGATAACTAAAATATCACTCATAAAAACTTAAAATTGATAATTCATTTTTACAATTTATGTCAGACGATATACGTATTTCATAGCACACTCAAATTATGTAGGTTTGCAGATTGCGATTGGACATTCAGGTGACGTATTAACCTAATCTGTGATTGGTGAACTTCATTATTAGACACTGTGGAAAAACTCCATATTTAACTATGTAATAATTGAATCAATGTATAACACATTTTTAAACTTAAAAGTACAACAAACATTAAATAATAGGGACACCACCTTCGAGGTACGTCCCTATGACCTATCCAAACCTATATGGTGTTTACGTCATCAAAAAAAAGTTACTAGATTGTTTATTTGTAATTCGGTTTAAAGTTTGGAAAGTGACATATTCTATAGATGATTTACTTGCGCACATATTAGATGGTATAAAGAAAGACTACAATTTATTAGAACTGTTAAAATAGGAGGTACGAGGTGACAGTACTGTGTGAAACGTCATCATCTAGTAACCTTTTATTGATGACGTGTTGCATATAGGTTTGGACGAAGTATAGGTGCATTGTCTCTGTAAGGACGAAACTCCGCCTATAGCCCTACCACACCAACATACTCCATGATCGAAACATACCGTTCATACTCACATGTAATAAAATAGTAAACAAGTCAAAAGCTTGACCTTTACAACGCATCCCAGCACGACTTGTTTACAACTTGTGTTTAATACCTGTGCTGGTAATGTAGCATATCTAGCCGTTACTTTTCCTATTTCTAATTTTATATTCACAAACATCCATGATTGTAACGGGATTCGAACCCGCAGCCGTGAGTGCGCCAGAAGGCCAGTCGAGAGTCAGGCCTACTAGACCACTCAGGCCCCCATGATAACTATTAAAAGTGAAAAAACAGTAGATTAAAAAAAAAGCAAATAAAATAAAAAGAAATTTTAATTTTAATTAAAATATTTGAATATTGTTTTTAAGTAAAGAGGTAGATACAGGGTAAAAAGATTAATTAACAAACACGTAATCAATTTGGAAAAAAATATTGTCGAAGTTTTATTATCTACTTCTACGTGTATAATGACCTAAAAATTAAGCAATCCTGTTTATAAATTTTTAAAATACTAACTTCAATGTAAATAAAATAAAAATTAGACAACTTGAAATTTTCTGTAGGTTTAATTTTTAAGTTAAAAGTTATCTCATATATTATATAGGGTGTCGTAAATGTCGTAATTGACAAAAATAAATTCGATCTTTCTTCGTCGTATCTACCGTCCGTGGTATAAAATCCTTTTTATAATCCTGTTTTGAGCACTCACGACACAACACACGCGCACTTAAATTAGGACTTATGAGCACTCCAAGCACACGCGAAAATACGACGCCGAAATTTAAAATTCGCACTACTGAAACAAACACTGCCGCTCTGAACTGAGAACGCGAGAGAACTGACGTCATTTTGCCAGAATTATGATTATAAACGAATTAAATAAATAAGTAAAATGAGTAAAAAGCCTGCTTTTATTTTAGAAAGTTTTTATTCTTTGTTCAAACTATGATAAGTTACGAAAGCTGATATGTACTTACATATGTTCTATTATTTGCTTTGTAGTTTATCGGTTTTATAAAAATGTGACTAAACATTTAACTATCTACGTAGTTTACGGGTTGCGATATGAAAGTTTTCGATCCTTAAACGCACACAAATGATTTTTAAATTAAGAATAAAACAAATTCATAACTATGTGATAAAAGGACAATAAATTTTTGTCGAAAATGCGTTAATTATATCATTAAATTATAAATTTTGAACTTTGTTGTATTATAATTTTAATTAAATAATTTTTTTATTAAACCCTTAAGCTAATTTTTCTAGATATTTAAGCGCAACCTATCGACCTTCATAAATAAAATGTTTTAAAATAATTTTACTCGAATTTATGGCTGTTCGAATATTGTTGGACGACGTTGACGTATTTTATTTACTTTTTGTGGGAAATGGGTTTAATTCGCTTATTAATGGTCTCTTGTGTATTCACGGCGCCCAACAAATACTTTATGCAATAATAGTAAATCCATAAAAGCACCAAAAATGAAAAACGGATCTTAAGACGTTCCGACGCGATAATTTCAACGCCGCCCATTTCAACGCAAGACGTTTCGGCGTCAAATTATTTTGGCTGGTAGCCAAATGGCTACTTTCGGTAATAAAAAACGTTTTTTTAAGTGTAATAGGAAACAGGAACTTTCATTGCATGTGATTGTACTTAATTTTAATTATAAAGGTAAGCGTACATTATGCCGAGGCGCAGCGGGTCGCATTTCAGCGCAATGAATTGTTGGAGTGCATTTTAAATGAGTCGATGCCGGGATCTCGTTGTCGTTGCGTGACAACGATTAGTTGCGGAGTAATGCGCTGCGATGCGGTCTGATCCGCCCCGGCATATTATACGCTTACCTTTAAAGTACCTAATTACCTAATTAAATAAATAGTCCTGGTTAACTTATTTTAGTTGCATTATTAATATTCTTATATTCTTATTCTTTATAGGTCTTGCCGGGGCTATATGTGGGTAATTACAGGGATTCTAAAGATGCCGCTCAGTTAACTAAATACAATATTACCCACATTCTAGCCATCCACGATACCGCTCGTCGTCTACATACGGTAAGTATAAGATTTAATAATGTATTATTGTAGTCGACATGCTTCCAAATGTTCTATTCCGCCCTTTAGACGTTTAGGGTGAAATTACATCTTCAACCTTTGCGGTTCGGCATAATAATTTAAAATTTACAAACGTCACCGTATGACTCTAAAGGGAATTACGGATGTTTTTTTATAGTACCCGTAAAAATTTGATGTCCCTGTTATAAAAATGACTTCTGTGGGAAAACAAAGGGTTACCTATGAAAATAATACAAACCTTTCTGTTATTGAAATTTATATGAAAAGGTGGAATGTATAAAAATACATATGTAGTCGGATATAAGCACCTAACGATAAATTTTAGGAATGAGGGAGGAGATATATTGTGTACCTACTCCTATATCAATGTCACGAATTTATACCAATAAATGAACGATTGATTCACGTCATTTTGATAAGTGTATTAATCCCAAAAGAATTATTATTTTGTATTATTATATCTACAGGGTGATTCACATAAAACTCCCTAAGCGAACAGTTTGATAATTTGCTATTTTTTAACGAGTTGTACAAAGATGACGCTGAAGCGCAAAAGTATATTTCGATGGCTGGAACATTGAAACATAGCATAAGTACACGGATTGAGCAACGAATGGCAAATAATTTTGTAAGAAAACAATTTTTTGTAGAATCATTAGTTTTCGAAATATTTGAGATTTTCTATTTTACAAAGAATAACCTAGCTGTATCGTTTTTTTTAAATTAATTATTTAAAATAGTTGGTTGAATGGAACTTTTTTTGAAGTTTTAATGGTACTACGTACAGGTTGTCTTAAAAGTTTTTAAACGTTTGTGTCGCACCACTCGCGTAAATTTTGTTGTATAAATTATGGATTGGCATATTGTAAATCAAGTCGCCCGAGCGAAGGGAGGAAGAGTGTTTTGGGTAAATTTCACCCAGATAATAAAATGACACTTAATAACACTTAAAAATTTTATTTTATATGTAAAATAATTTTATTAAATAATTAATATCCTCTTAAATAATGAAATTAAATTCAAATGCCAAATTATCACTTGCTTGTCTTTTAACATTTGATTTTGATTATCCCGGTGCATAAAAATGTATGGGTATTTTTCTGAATACAATGAAAATTATCCCTAAAACTACGCGGTTTAGACATAGAATGTCCCTTATGAAAATTGAAGAGGACAAACAATGCCATCGAATACGGTAACAAATTAGGGGTTATTCCATTTGAAAAAGATAGTTATGGTACTTTGAAGTTTGGAATGTTTGCCATTTTTTTCTGAACACCTTTTATCACTAAATTTCAATTTCTCATTATCGAAATGTTGCTCTTTAACCGGACCAACGTTATTGTTAAAACTTTTTTCTTGACTTCAAAAATTAACGATGCCACGATTTTTTAAAGTAAAGCTTGCTCGTGGAAGATTTTTAGAAAAAACAATTGATAAGTTGACAACACTGAAGCAAAATTAAAAAGTGAATCGATGTTCATGTAGAGGTTAAAAAATTACATTGGAATACCTATAAATGTATAGGGTGTTATGTATAACGGTCGGGGCGCTAGGAAAGACCGACGCACTGTTGCAGTACCCTATATATTTAAAATCCGCTTATGCTACCTAAAAATACAAATTTATCGAACGTCTAATTAATATATTACAGTTTCTAACTTGCGTTAGAGAAAAGTTGAAATTCTCATAGTTAAATTTTTATGTAATAAATTTTTAATTATTTTCAATCGACTGTCGTTTAGTTGTTGCATTTTCAGAGACAAAAAATTGAAATCGAATACTTAGAAGATACGTAATAAAAGAACTGACGTCTTATGTAATGACCTAAATAGGTTTTTAGGTACCTACAAACGTATTAATCCTCTTTATAGACACATATCTGTTTCACCTCTCATACCACTTGTTGGATATACCGACATATCTGAAATTCCTCCTGCGAAATTGCTTTTAAACAATCTCTTATTCTAAATTTGATAGCTACGATAACGTTAAAGTTCTTGCTTTTATGGTTTGTTTCAGTTCGTTGCGTTAGTACTTAGCCTCATAAACATAATCAACTAACAATCAGTGAATTATTCTATTATAGGTAATATTATTCTGTCGTACACGTTGTATCTGTTGTATTGTTTTTGTTTTATTTTTCAAAAACATATTAAGTAGATGTAGGTAATTCGAAAGGTAGGGAAAACGAAACCGCTCGTCAGCCTAAGCAAATCTGGCAACTTCCAATTAATTATCAAATTAGATTTAACTAATTAGTATTTCGGGTCCGTTACATAATAAATGCGAGATACTGAAAAATCACCTCTTCGAGATGGTCAGTCGGGCACTTCTGCCAGAATGGGATAAAGTTGACAAATACGTTCCTAATGTGCGGGTATTTCTCTGCAAATCCCGTGAATTATGTAACAAACGCGAAATACTTATTAATTAAACCGAATAAATATAGTAGAAGTGTCGGTAACACTTTTTGGTACGTCATCGCATCCTGAACCGATGAGAATAACGGGTTAATTTTTCTTTGCGTTTTTATATGTTACATGGCAATGAGATCTGAGTTTTAATCTCCCGCGAACGTATAGAACACGTCAAAATAAAACTTCAAGTTTCCACAAACTTTTTGCACTACGCTACCCTGCCGAGATATTCATCCTCAAAATCGAAACGTTAAAATTAATTTGTTTTTTAATAACAGTTTTATTTTCTGTTTGAATTGAATAATTTTCGATATACATATGTAATAAATATAGGTCTTTAAAATGGTGTAATAAAATTGTTTGATATCACCTTATGGAAACCAGGAGTGCATAACCCCTAACCTTTCTAAACCCAAAATTTTTCAGAGGTTTAAGTTTTAAAATTTTGAACTACATTGAAACACCTGAAAAACCTTTTAACTAAACCCCGAACCCACTCTTACACTAGAAACTTGAATGCGCGTGAGCGCGCAAAAAAAGTTCAATTGCCACCGTTAAAATGGGGTTACCTCTGGCAACCGTCACACATTCGTAAACCGGAGACTTTAAGCTTTCATTTCATTTTATGTAAAGCTCATCTCATCGCTTAATGCAATATAATACAATATAACGTTTCGATTAAAATCGGGTTGTCGCAATTTCGAACGCGACAGGGGTGGCAACCGAACGAGTTTGAGGCACAGTTTGGACCCCTCTACAAAATGGGTAATCGCACATTTTATTGTCATGTCACCATATGACGTATAAATGCACAAAGAAAAACTAACTTAAAACAATCAAACTACTTCTCATCGGTAAAGCATTAAGGGAGCAATTTTTCACATGCTTCATGGGAAATATGTCTTTATTCATTACCCGATGACGTACCAAAAGTGTTATCGGCTCTTAAACTAAAACGTATTTCAATTGGTTGTTGAAAATGATCCCGAATAAAATCTCTAATCTCCAAAGTGCCTTTTTCTATTTTAAAACATATATATCGGGTTTGTATTCAATAACAAGATCATTAAAGACTATTTAACATTTTGAAAATATACGTCCCTCTTTTACGAAAAAATGCGCTTTCTGATATCAAATAAATTTGGTAGCAAACTGTTGCTTAACATAAGAACAATATACAGTTCGGCCAGCGTAACTTCCACAATTCTCGGCGGAAAATTAATGCGCCATAATTATGTACACCCTCGCGATGCTCAGTGAGAAATCTTACTTGAAGTTATACTGGTCGTACAATATAAACTTAGACTATTCCAAATCCAAGAATTTTAGAAATTCTAGTTGCACTTGACAAAGTTCATCGTTCACCCCAATCAATGATTTTTATTATGTTCTACCTCCCACATTTACTGATATTGAAATTTTTAATAAATGGAAGTTTTGTGTAAGAAAACTTTGTTTTGTAGTTCACATTTCAAGAGCAAACTGTGGAGTTTACGGCTTTTTAAAAGGGTTGGTTTCTCCACTTTGCGTTTTCTTGTGTAAAGTAGTTAAACTCCCAGAGAAGCCTCCTTTCTCGGGCTTTTTATTTTAATTTATCGATAAATAAATAACCTACAAACTAAAAGTTTTGATATTTAGTTCTTCGTAACGGTCAATACAGTTACTAAATATAATATTTATAAGAATTAAATATTCAATAATATAGCCATTATACATTTTAAGGTATTAAAACTGTCCCTTTTAGCGAATTTTCATAGAAAATATATAGCTATTGTTGCTTGTCTAATGACGTGAACAAGAAGTGCCGTTTTGGATTTTCTCCGATCTCGACCCTCTAGATCACGAAAATATAAGTCATTTATTTTGGATCGGTCATATATATATATATATATATATATATATATATATATATATATATATATATTATTGCAATTTTGATCGTAGGAGGCTGAGATTTAGACAGTGTCTTTACGAATACGAAGGACCAGTTGGTTAATCAGCCAAATCGACCGATTGTTTCAAAATGGCGGTCGTTTAAACATTTCAAACAGAGTTATCTCCGTTATGAATTATCGGGTAACTAACGTAAAATATGTTTTAGGATCGTCATATAATTCTCTATCAAACACCTATCTTTATAATTTTCGATAAAATGCATCGTTTTTGAGATAATCGGAAAAAAGTGATATATTTTTTTAAAAAGGTAAGTACCTACATATAATAATACTCTTGAAAATACATATTTCTCTATTTATAGATTATGTACTTGAAACTGTTATATTATTATTTTTCGAAAATCGGGAATTTTGCTACTTACCAAATTCTACATATATTTTAATAGAAGTAATAATTAATTTTAAGTTAATCGATTGTTTAATTTATTTTGACAAAAGTAATTTTGTGTTATGAAACTGGCAATATTTATCAATGTATTCTTTCATAACTGAAACCGGTTCTTGTAAACTTCATTTCCAGCTACCATGAATTCAGATCACGTATTGTAGTTGGATACAGTAAATTAGCATGTTGTGAATAGGCACATAATATAGTCGTGCTGATATTAAATTCTATTACGCTTCATAAACAGTTTAGTACCTAAATCCCATAAATTTTTAGAGAGTATGAAGTGCACCTAAAGCGTGAAATGCTATTAGTATTTATACTGTTATTTCTGATTGTGAGTCGCAATTTATAAAGTTTTTACATAAGTACCTAACAACAGATATACATAGGCACCTATAAATATTCTAATAAAAGTACTACAACTGCACAATAAATTTAAACTCTGTTTTATTTCGCCTTTGGTTGTAAAATAGCAGGTACCTATCTATTTTTTAACCTACTTTAACTAACAAGAAGTTTGTATTATAACTCCAGTTGATTACTGTGGAAGTAGTATTTCACAATGTTTTTTGGTTTTGAGAGTTAACTTTTTTTGACACCCGTTACAAAAATAAGAAAATAGGTAAATAAAAAGGGCCCCTAAAAACTTATCTAACTTAAAATACCTACTTACTTACTGTTGGTCAAACGTTTTTCACCAACGAAAGTGAAAGATAAATAAAAATCAATAGGGGGGATGCTATAGCCTGTTTTATTTAATAGATAACACGGCATCCAATACAAACATTAATCGTCGCTTTTTGAAAAATTTCAGCTTAGCCGCTGTTGCGATATCAATTTATCAAATACAAAACTTTCCTCCCATCTTCCAATAAATTCCATTTTCAAATCTTGACTTACTTCTTTCGAACCACAAACTTCGCCTTAATTTCAACTCATTTAGTTAATAATCTTAATGAGAAACTCAGGAATTTTCCATTCGCAGACAATTTCATCTGTACGAATTAATTTAAAATAAATTATCTCCAACAAATTTCGTGATATATTTTATTTTTGTAAATATCCCGTGTACTAAATTACATAAACTTAAATAAAACTAAGCGCTTTTTTGTTACCAACAATAAAATAATGTTAAAAAGCAAAATCGGAATAAAGAAGCATTATTTAATCTTTTTTCAGGATATTCATTACCTTTGCGTGATGGCTGCGGACTCGCCAGATCAAAATTTATCTCAATACTTCTCTTTGTGCAACGACTTCATTCACGCAGCTCGACTGCGAGATGGAAACGTTCTTATCCATTGGTAAGTACCTAGTTTTATTAATCGCAGGCATCCATTCAAAAATATATATAAGTTAAGCCATGTTCTATCTATTTATTTATTACCAATTATCAATTCTATTATCATTCTACATTCTATCTATTATCAATTCTACAAATGTTTAACAATTTTTTTTATTATTATATTATGTATCTTCCTACTGCTCAAAGCTGTGCACACATACAAGGACGGGCGCGGACGCAGGCACGGACGCAAACCGTTAGCGAATATTTTAACCCACAACAAAGCGAACTGCCCGCGCGGGCAAGAGACTAGTTTCTGATCAGTCATTGTTTATTCTTCAATCTTCATAAAAACATCGTAGTTTCTAATTTTCGGTTTGAAGAAGAATATCTGCTTATAGCTGTTGTAACTTTGAGATACATCCATTCCGAAACCTTTCGAAACATAATTGGATGTTATTCCTTCTCTAACCCACTTATTTTTGTCTTAACAATCGTCACAGCAAATTAAACTGTGTAATCACAGCCTAAGCGATCTGTTCGCTGCCCGCCCAATCTGAACGCGCAGCTCGCGTGCCCGTACGTGCGCGTCAGTACGTTTATTTATGTGTGTTGGATAGTTCGCGCCCGCGTCCGCGCCCGCGCTCGCCCTGGTGTGCGCACAACTTTAACTCGCAGTTGTAACACCAGTTAGCCCTTAACAAGTGCACAAAAATCTAAAGAGTAATTTATTAAAAAGAAACAAACAGTCAATAATTCCAAAGAGCACAAGGTTAGATTTATACTTTAATTTTATAATTTGTACCGCACGTCGTCGCAAATAAAATAAACTCAAAAGAACAACAATTAACACTTTCCGAAATATTTAACCGATTTTATTTGACTTAAACCTAACTTAACCTACTTTTTTTTTAATTAATAAAGTTTAAATCTCAGTTTTATTTAACCGGTACCTTATCTTGTTCCAAACCGTTCACTTCGTCGTGCTGGAGCGTGATTCTTCTTTTTTTTCTGCAAATTTTGGAATATTCCTAATTACTATCTGCCTGGTATTTACTTCGTCCGCTGATCATCCGTATATATTGACCATACGTTGACAATTCTCTTTTTTTCTTTCAATTCGCCAGATTCAAACACTATTTATTATTTTCTTTTTTATAACTTTTTTAACTAGCCCGTTATATTTTAATCTTCGACCTCATATCTTATAACTCCGCGCACGTCGACACAATATCTATGGGGATCTATCACCTGTTGTTTAAATTGACAAAATAAAACTGTCTATCAAAAAAAAACTTTTATTTATTCCACAGGTTACTCTACTTTACACGTAAAACCTGAACTTCTAAAATATCCACATAATTGCAGGATACTCTTGAAAATTTGCTTAGGTTCATTATTTTAATGAATTAAAACGAAATATTTTAAAATTATATTTAATTATTTATAATTATATTTTTAAAATTATCATCGTCCTGCATTTTTAATGATGTTAATAATGTGTTAGTAAAAACCCCATTTCTCCATTTATGATTAGAATATAACCGAGTAATACGTGATTTCGTTTGACATGGGGTACGGCGGACTCTTAAATCTACAGATATTAAATCTTACGTTAATTAATTTTTAGTAAATTATTAAAAATAACAAAAAGTTTACTATCATTATTGTAAAACACCGAAAAAGATCTCTAGTATGAGCGTCGACTGCGCTAAACCCTTCTGATGAGATGATTTTTTTCGAATCGACAGCTTTTTTTAGTACTTAACATGGCACCGAATTTTATATGTTCTGAATAACGGAAGTAACATATGAAACTCTGAGCCATTTTAAGCACTAAAAATAGCTGTGGATTCGAAAAAATTCATCCCCATTAGGAAAGCTTTGGCGCAGTCGGCTCTCGTACTACTCACAATCAGAAAAAAATCAAAATATGTACATACGTTTGTGTTGTTAAAGTATAAAATGTGATCCTTTTTCTTTTGGGGAAAGTTATTAAAAGTAGTTTAAATAATTATATATTTTGTTTATTATCTACTAATTTTGTTATATGTAGGTAAGTACACAATAAAAATCGTTTCACACGAATCACGTTTCAGCCTTGCAGGAATGTCGCGTAGCGTAACGGTAGCTGTAGCTTATATAATGTCCGCAACGAATTTATCCTGGAAGGAATCCCTCAAAGTAGTGAGAGCAGGACGAGCCGTCGCGAATCCCAATTTAGGTTTTCAAAAGCAACTACAAGATTTCGAAACTGCTAGAATTATTGAGGTATGAATCGATTTAACTCTGAATTTAGTATAGGGTACAGCGGGCTCCTAAATTAATGACACTCCGCTCGAGTCTAAGTTACGTATCTATAGCCCAGTACGCACTGAGAGACATGTCTCGAGACTTTGTATATCGACTGTCTTTGTATATCGACAAAGTCTTGAAGCATGTCTCTCAGTACGTACTAGGCATATTACCGATGTGTTAAAATTAAAGGAGTCCAACTGTTCAATGTACAATAGATACATACTTAGATTTAATAGAATATCAAAAGAGTGACATATGTTCCTTGTCAGGCGTCGAACTTTTATTTTATCTCAAATTGTTTATCATCTCTAAAACTACGCAATCACTTGAACATTTTACTCTCAAGGAGTAGAGCAGAACGAGCCAAACATGTTCGCTTCCTTTTTCTAGAACTAAACAGAAAATATACACTCGAATATACGCACTGACTTTCCGAATTTGTTCGTGCGGGACCTGCTCGTGCTGTTCGTTCGGAGTAAATGTTCAAATGAATACGTGCTTTAATAACATGGTCTCTCGCGAATATTTTTGCAATAATACAACGGAAGCCCCGAGTTTGTCGATTCCCGATTGTTTGTTGCGTAGTTAAAAGAAGAGTGTAAATTTGACAAACATTGAAAACCCGAGAACCAAAGACTCGAGTCAATTTGACTCATTGTCAAAATACGATTCGAGCGACAAATTCTGATTAGCTGTTCTTTCAATTGGTATATAGTTTCGCTCCCTTTCGTTTTTAGAGAAAATTTGTATCACACCTACTATTTCTGTATTCAATGCTTATTTCATATATTCTATCTGGAGTCAAATCCGTATGTAAACCCAAAACTCTTAATCAATATAATTACAATACCTACTTACTACAGGTATGAATATAAAAAATAGGTAAATAGAAAATCGGATTAATAAAAAAAAGTTCTTTTTTGTATAATTTATTATGCATTCATGTTATAGAGAACGTAATTGTTAGTTTGCGTGAGTGACAAATAGCTATAAACCGTTTTTTCAATTTTGTAGGAATTCCCGTTCATTGATTTCTCTAAATCAGACAAGAAATGAAAGATACTTTTATTATTTTCTAATATGTAATTATAATTTTATAATAAAAATTAAATCCTACATAGGTACGTATAAATGTGGTATTACGTAGGTATTAAATAATTATATTAATATAAAATGTCTATTTCCGGTGTCAACTAAATCACTATTTTTGACGAAGAAAAAAGTTTCAGCCTGAATTTTTTTTTTGAGAAATCGGTACAACAGTTCTATTTTTTGACTATTGGAGAACTATTATTACACTTCCGGTTACGCCGAAAATGACATCAACTTTCGATTTTTAAGTGAAACGCCTTGTATATTTTAATTATTTTTGAATCCTCTATAGAGTTTTTAACAAAATTACATCATTTTGATAAGTTTTTATAGTCTACTTGATTTTTTTAGATAATTTTATTTGTGTATCTAGAATGCCGCAGTCGGGCTAAAAGGAAGGACAGAAAAATTATAGACGCAGATTTTTTGTAATAGTTTTAGAGATGTAGACCTTCAAAGTTGAATAAATCAATTTTTTACACGGCACTCTTGGAATTAATAGATGTTTAATTAATAAATTATAACAAGAAATCGATATAGAGCGATTATTTTCCATTTAATTTCGATTTCAAGTATGTACGTATTTATTTGAACTATTTGAGTAATTTCGAGAACACTGATTTGTTCAACTTCGAAGACCTATATCTATATAAATATTACTAAAAATGCGCTTTTATAAATTGTCTGCCCTCCCTTAAGTTAATTAGATTGCTTGTAACCCGACCCGTCATTCTAAAGGCACAAATAAAATTGTCTAAAAGAATCAAGTAGGTTATAAAAACCTTTCAAAATAATGTAGTTGTATTAAAAATTGATAGATTCCAAAAAAGTCAAGGTATACAGGGTGTTCTATTTAAAAATAGAAAGTTGAGGTCATTTCCCGCGTAACCGGAAGTGTAATAGTAGTTCTTCAACAGTCAAAATATAGCACCCATGTACAGTCTATCACAATTTAAATGTCACTCGAATACCTTTATAAATACTTATATATTTTTTACATCTTTAAATTATACAACAATTGTTGCTTTTTGTAAGAAATAGAATACGCCATCTTTATAGCCTTTTAACGCAGCTAATCGAGTTACTAGAAAGCGGTATTGGTGTCATTTAAAATGCGATAGACTGTTCTAGATTACTCACAAAAAATTAGAACCAACAAAGTTGCAGATAATAGGGTATCAATAGTTACGTTTCTGAAACGGCACCAACAAATAAAATTGTTAATTAAAAAGGTAATGAAAATGTTTTTTTTTGTTGAAATTAAATAGGGCTATTGCCGATTGTAAAACGTACACGCACCTTAATCGGAACGAAACCCACTTGAGACTGGATTTATGAGACACGTGGCACGATTTTGTGTGACTTGTAACGCAAAATATGTTAAATCATCGGTATTGTTTTGCAATTAAAAGCGAAGTTGAAAAGCTCAAAGGTAATTTGGTGGTTAAGATAAGTCGTATTCTTCTTAAATCAATAAATTTATTTGTTGGCTCCTTTTCAAGAGCAAAACACTTTACTGCACTATGATTTTATCCGCAATTTCGTTGGCTCTAAAGCCTATTATATTTTTGTGAGTGTACAAGTACAAATAATGGAACGGTTTTGGAATAATTGAAAACTGTCAGGAACTTACTTTAAGAGCAAATCTAACTCGTATTCATGGTAAATCGTCATTTTTTTACGAAAGATAAAACCAACTCGTGTGATATACAATCGTGTAATTTTGTTTTTTTTTTAATCGAAGCAAAGGTATTCTTGACTTTTATACCGATAGAATAATTTGTATTTAAATGCTGCGTTACGGGAAATCTCTTTGAAACAACCCTTTATTACATTTTAACGTGCCTGCGTGACCGCGGTAATTTTAAGTTAGTATTTTCTACTCCTTTGGAAAAAGAGCATCAACCCCTATTTCATGCAATTTAGGACACAAGTTTATTTACTAGACGGATTTCCATTAATAATAATCGACCTACAAACGTAATTTAAGCCGCGTTCTAATTCCAGATATAACAATTTTAACGAACAAAGGGGTTTTTGTAGATTTTGATCAGTATGAACCTCGCAAGTTACTCTATAACAAAAGGAAGTTATGTATTATAAAGCGTCGGTTAATTTGGAGATAAATTGCATTGTTAGTAGCAGTTCAACTGTTTTCACATTTAAAGAGATGCTTTCCACATATCGATCTGTAGATGATTAATATCAAAATTAATATCCTATATCGTACGACGTTCCGATAAGAATTTATTTTATAAGCATACTTATTTAATTTTCAAAGAAAATAATGTATTATAGATATGATTCCTATTTTAGATACGTTATCTTATTAAGTATTTAGAAAAAAGCTCGTCGCGGTAATTCATTTCAATGTTTTAACATATTTATTTAATTGCGGTAATAAATTCATTTTACTTTTAACGGCTAGGTAACAAATTTTCTATTTTACTTTATACGTTCATTTAAAATAGATTGCATGTACCACCGGCTATTTATCAATTGCTAATTTTCGAAATCTGGGGTAAGTCAATGACATCAAGCAAACTGAAAATATGAAACCTAGTTTTCGTGTTCTTTCTTATAATTTCATAATTTAGATAATAATACATAGTTAATAAATAAAACAAATAATTTAATAAAGAAATAGTTAATAAATAAATTTAAAAAATAATAGGTAAGTAAGTATGTATTATTTTCAAAATATCGAAGTACCTGATATACTTAAATTTGTATCTAACGATAAGTATAATTATATAAAATAAAAGTTTGTCGTCAACGGCCCTTAATATAGGAATATACCCTTAATATATAGTGACGTTATTTTAAATTCTAGTAGAAAACTCACAAATAGCAGCTCTTGCTACTGAACTGACAAAATAAAATTTAAAAAAATAATAATGCTAATTATTATTTCCGCAATGAACTTGAAACGAAGATACATTCTACTTTACCTGAATCCGAAGTCGAAATTTTAAATTTCCGAAAAACCGCGCAGACACGTTTTTCGGAAAAACTTTATTAAGATTTTGTCCGCCATTTTCTCCGTGTGTCTTAAGAGATAGAACATTACAAATTAAACCACAGGCCGTAGGCGTAACTTCTTCCCATGTTAGTCCACGACGTCTTTAGGTTCTTCATCGTTTGCATCAACGATTTTGCTAATGTTCGCTACCCACAGCTGTCATTAAAAAGATAAAAAGAAATCAGAGACATAAAAACCATAAGCCTATGGTAGTTTGTGGTGCTGATAATCAAATCAATCTTTTTAGAAAGACGATTCGATTAACGCAGTAATTCGGTTATTCGCGATTCGGATAAACGAGACTCCAGTGTACGTATTTCGATTCAAGCTCGAATCAACGTCAGTGAAAAAATATATAATAATTATAAATTGACTAATTTCTTATATAAAAATTATAAAATATAATTTTAGCCAATTTTGAATTATTATATCTCTTACCACTGACGATGGATCAACTTTACATCTGAATAGTTTTTTACTTACCTTCCTAATCTATTATTTAAAATTAAGTTTTTCTGTACTTTTAAGTTTAAATAAATATTTAATCGTATTGGAAAATCTATCACGGTACAAACTGTTCCTGTTGAATCCTTTATTCTCCCCTTTCTATTTCATTAAAGAATGATATTTACAAAACTTTATAGGTCATTTAAACTTTAGATACTAGAATAACAAGTTTTATTTTTTAACAAACTTCTAAAGTAGCGAAGCTGCTTTTTCAATTATGTCACGAAAACGCAGAGTTTTAGAACCCTATTAAATATTTATTTAGAAATAAAGTTAGATCTGATTTGATTATGTAAAATACATTCTTATTCTCGAAATTCGTTCTACTAACATACATAATATATGTATATAAAACTTTGCGCTTTTAAATCAAATCGATAAAGCTCTTTTACTAACAAAATTCGTGTAGCTAACAATAATAAATTTTGACCGCTACGTCGCTTACAAAAAACAACACTTTTTTCTGATTTGTAGTTAGATAGATATTTTTAGCATGTAGATACCTAAATGACTATAATTGTAAGTATTTTGAAAATTTTTATTAAATATTTATTACGTTATTAGTTACAAATAGTGTTTTTGCAGGTTGAGGTAAGAAAAAAACGAAATATTGATTTTTTATTTATTTAACTTTTTTTGAAACCCTTTAATTGCCACGATCATAGCTCTTTTGTAATGCAGGTATGTTACAATTAAATCACATATTTTAAGTCAAAAGTTACTCGATTAATTTGTATTTTAATTTTTAATTTACTTATATTTAATATTCCTAGTTGTTAATTATATTATTAATTATATGTCTCTTAAATATTGTTTAGCAGTCTTGATTCGTTTAGGAAAATCGGTAGTTTTGCTATTTCTGTTATTTTGTTAAATAATAAAATATCTGGAACATCGTTAATCGAAAACAACAAAACTATTTAACGTTCGCGTCGAAACGTCCTAAATCCTTTGGCAGTCTAGCATATCTAGTCTCTGTCTTTCTTTTTAAATAATTATGACATTCACAAACGTCCACGGATGATGAGGATTTGAACCTCCGACCGCTGGTTTGCCGGACGAGCGCTAACTCGCCAAACTGCCGCAGCTCTCGATTGAATGTTAGATTATTTGTAAATAAAAATAATTCATTTCATAATTTATTCTAAATTAAATTATCTTTTTTAAAATGGTTTTAGGAACGGCGACGACTAAAAGAACGATATCCCAGTTTGGCCTTGGTGAAAACTGACGAAGAACAATGTGCACTTATGCTCAACAATTACGAGCAGCTTTTATTATCTCGTAATATATGCGAAGGACGATGTGCAATGGGAGAAGAATGTCCAACGGGTGTTTGCAGGACAACTCCTGGCAGACGCCCTAGACGACGCAACAGTAGATCGCAAACCACAGATGGCGTCACAAGGAGCCCCAGCTCTACGAGCTTGCGACCCAGGTCTGGCCCTGCAGGGCTTCGAAGTTACACAGGTAGAATTAAGAAAGTAGAAAAATTCTTGTGCATTTCGTGTGTGATCTATGTTTACAAACGTAAGTTTTACAACGAGACAATTGTATTACCTAAAGCTTTTTAAATTTAGATATTCTAAAAGATCACGTTTTAGTTTATGAATTAGCACAAGTGATACTTTCGTCAATCACAAAATATTGTTTCAATCTAGAAAACGTTCTTTAAAAGTTGATTTGAAAGCACAAAGTTCTCAAAAGTGAATAAGTACAGTCGAGTACAAAAAAAAGTCGCGTTGCGCGTGCGCACACGACACATCGAACAAATTATGTTCAGAATATTTAAAGCAGCACCTTTAAGATGTCTACTCGTCATACGTACTTTCGGTAGATTTATTTGTTGTGTCGTGTATTACCTGAACAATACTCGTAATTCGCGCGATTAATTTTGCATCCGACTGTACATTTGCTTGACTTCGTACATTCTGACAATTTTATCTTAACTCTGATCGTGGAAACGTTTGTATTTTGCCACAGGTTTATCTCGTTGTCTGATCGTTAATTTCACGCCTTTTATCCGTGTCTCTCATCTCCAGTTGACTTCAAAATCACTTCTATGTATTTTTAGTAGATAGTACCTAATTTACATTACAGCAATGCGGTTGACAAGACGTTTAACAATATTAACTTTCTTTAATACAGCTTCCTTGAGCACGTTTTAATTTAATTTTTGATTTTTCAGAAATTTTTTAACGTTTACTTATTAATTCAATACGTCTACTAAAGCTAGCTTTCAAAATGAATTTGATAGCTTCATTAATGTCATCATACAAAGTAAATACAATTTAAAAAAAGGAGTTCGTTTACTTTTCTGGAAATATCGATTAGTAAGTGAATTAGGTAAAAAAAAACTGTTTTAATGTTGAAACATTGGTTTTAAGAAAACCAAAAAAACCAAAAAAAAACAGTTTAATATATTTAACTTGGAAGTTAAATAGAGTTAGAGTTAAAAAGTTAGTATTCGGCACTTGTTATTTCATTTATTTGTGTGCAATTTGGTAATTTGTCACTTTAAAAATCTTTACCGTTTTCTACATTGGCACTTTTTTATGTGTTATTGTTATGATTAGAGTGAAGCACAGTAGTATTCAAATTTAGAAATGATTTATTAACCAGCATCTAATTGATACTTATTTGAAAAAAAATCAAACATAAATATATACGAGTTGTGACTATTAAATGACGAGACTGATGGCAAAAGTGTGGTTTATTATTACAATCTTGCAACTTACAAGGAAGGTTAGGCAGGTGGAAATCTCAGAAAAAATTGAAACTTTGCAGGATTGTAGTACTAGTCAACCCTAATCCAGAGTCGTATTCCGTTCGTGCTCTTACGCGGTTTAAGAGGGTGAAATCCACTCTTGAAAATTAGAACTTTTTCGATTTTGCTTATTACCTGTGAAACAACAAGAGCTATCGCTAACAAACTATATATTTTTGTAAATGGCTGTTCAAGACCTACATTATGATACAAAAAATAAAGTGAAAATTTTAAGGGATGATACTGTGCGTCCGATACGGACTAGTGGACGCTTAGCTTAACAATGCTACCGCTGCGACTGTAACAGACTATAAGAAAAAAATTGGAAATTTCTAAATTTTTCTTTGTATTTCCTACCTTTTTCTCGTTATCGTTTTCCCTCTATCATCAATTTCCAGCGTAGATTCTTCCGTTGATTGCGAACTTTTATTATTACATACTTATACCTACGTAAGGTAAAATTTCGTTCGAGAAATTGAACCGTTGAATATTGAGAGCACCTCTAACCAAGATACAAGAACTACTGAAACAAGCACTACCGCTCTATACCACTAACGCGAAAGATCTGAAGCGGTTTGCCAGAATTCTATATATAAGTGCATTCGAGTACTAGGAAATCCCGCTATTATTTTAAAAACCTTCAGTTCTTTGTTCGCACTTCGATAAGATATGAAAGTAGGTGGCGCACATGTTTTATTAGTTGCTTTGTATTTTATAGGCTTCATAAAAATGCGATTAAACTTTTATCTGGTTTATGGTTTGTAATAGGGAAATTTTCAATGCCTAAGGACACACAAATACCTTTTAAGTTAAAAATAGAGTAAATTTATAATTTTACAGTATAAAGGCAGTAGATAGTGATTATTCAAATAATTTTACTGCATAAAACATACATAATTTTAGAATAAATATCCTAAAAAGTACATATTTTAAAAATGTTCGGTCATTATCTGCCAATTTTTTTTATCAAACTCCACTGAGACCCCTGTAATAGATAAGCTCTCATCGCACATAAACCTACTCCACAGCACTAGTAAAATTTTCTTAGTGTGTTTTTAGGGGATAATATGGAGGGAAATATCCAACTGGTGGCAGACAATTGAATTTTTGTTTTAATTATTTTTGATAAACTTGATACTTGATCAAATTTATTATAGACTTTAGAGAAATATCAATTATTTAGAATTATCGTGACCTGCCTTGAAAACCTGGTAGTCTTCCCTCCAAATGAATACATTTTCAATATGTCACTTACCGTATAAAACTACATCGCGTTGTTTTTTCTCAAATTATAGTTTTAATTGTCTTTTACATGAATATATACGTCTGCCGATGTAAAAATGTATCCAAGTATGGCAAAATTAGGGGTGAAAATTCGAAGGGATGACACCCCTTAGGATTTTCATCTCTAACTTTTGTATAATAATGTAGGTCTTGAACAACCATTTACAAAAATATATCGTTTGTTGGCGATAGCTTTTGTTGTTTCATAGATAATAAGCAAAATCTAAAAAAGTTCCAATTTTCAATGGATGGATTTCCCATCTTAAACCACGTAAGAGCACGAACGGAATACGGCTCTTGATTAGAGTTGACTAGTACTACAATCCTGCAAGATTTCAAATTTTTCTGAGATTTCCACCTGCCTAACCTTCTTTGTTAACTGATATTCCCTTCAACATAGTGCCCTTATATCTCTATGCACCGTTGTGTACGAATTTTCCATTGTTAAAAACGGTCGCTTGAGTATCGGTACTCTTCTGCTGAACCGCAGATCACCATGTGTCATTATCTCTTCATGGCTTCCCTTCAATGCAGATTTTACCTTAAAAAAAAAGTAAAAGTAGGTAACACGAAGCTTTACGAGTTACTGACTGTATGCGTTTCCTACTATTAGCTGCTACTACAAATAAGTAAATTGCTATACCGCCAACAGGATAGTACTCATACTCAATCTCAACATTTGATAGCTACACCTCGTATTTTATATTAAGTTATTTTTAAGAAATAAAACGTAACCATTGTATTAATTTAAGGCTCAGCACCGCCTTCACGATCAGGTTCAAGGGTTGATCTTTCGATAGCTGGCCCAAGCGAATCCCTTACAGCTCCCGTCACGCCGCAAAACAGCCCTCCAATATCTCCTAAACGTAGGGGAACCGTACAAATATCTACACGCGTTACGTTGAAAGAAGTTCCCGGCTCATAGCCTACATTACTTTCGCCCAAAAACTCTTATAATTACGTTAGAAGTAAATCCAGGTAACAGTTTGAATATTTACTTGTTAAGCGATGCATAGCTTCTATAATATACAATTGTTAAAATGGAGCAAAGTTCGCGTCATAGTTTATATTATATTACAAGTGATGTGAAGATTAACAACATTTACATCGAGCGTCATTTTAATTTTTAACTTTAAACATTTTATAACATAACTCTAAACATTTTTCGTTTATATATGTCGGATTCAACTTTACGCCACATAAAATAATTTAAAAAAGAAAGACAAGAAAGGACGAAATAGTTTTTCTTCTTTGATTTCTCGTAACGTTTACTTAAGTAGTACTCAAATTTTTCTCAAAGAAATTTCAGATAAGTGAACAAAAATGTATAATAACTGAAGCTTTCGAACGAGCCATAAATAGTATATCTATAGGTAAATATCTAAATGACGCTATTGCCTAATAAAAAAAATTTTGTATTAAACTGCATTGAAAATAGGTACTACCTATACTGTAAATTTTGTAACATAAAACAGAGAGTAAATCCATCCACTTATTTTTATGCGTAATATTCCTATTTACAAATTGTAAAAAGATATTTAAATAGAATTGAGAGTAAGACTCGAGGTATGGATTAAGTGTTGTGTAATAATATTATGTATAAGACGATTAAAAACGCTCGAAAAGAAGTAACTAGTTTCTATATATAAAAATTGTTGAATAAAACTTGAGTATATAATAATTATTATTATTATAAGTTCCGAAGGTTGGCCATGGAAATTCGACAGTTTTTTGTATGTAAACTACATTTGTTCCTGTGTGAATTTAACTTTGAATTGGAGGTTATGTAATTTTATTTTTAAGGTTATGAATCGCGACTTAAGCTACGTTGCCATATTTTTAGTTCAAGCTAATATGATTTTTATCATTTTAAAATATTTGAGATTATTAATTTTATTGATCTTTCACTCCAATGGTTTTAAGTACAACAAATTTCCTTCGCGGCCATTTAATTAATTTGACAAGCATTTGATTAATTCAGAATAATACAAATTACAATATGGCAACTAAGCCTTGTCTGATTCAGTCGGACTCGGCGCTGAAACAGCGGAAAATAAACGCTACGTTATAGTAAAATGACCACGGCCGAAGAATTTTAAGATATTGTGATAAACACGTGGCGTAACTGACTACATGTTGATTATAAAAATAAACTAAAATAACGTAAATAAACAGCGGTTGAGCTGTACAGCTCGCGCTGTTTCAGCGCTTTCCCATCTGAATGCGCACGTTGATATAAGTTTACATTTTGTCGAAACCGTAAAAGGATAACAACACTTGAAAAACTAGTAAAACGCGTGGAATCGACAACCTAAGAAAAACAAATCGTGACCAACTTTCATCCGTTTCAATTCTAAATAGATTATTTATCTAATAATTATGTTAATTGCCTTCATAATTTATTTGATAGCAAATGGTTTCATTTTTAGTTATATTAACGCACAATATACTACTCTAGACAACAGGAATATTTATATATGGTATTCACCATAACAGGAGTATTACGTTTAGGATAACGACGTAATAGACTTGTTCTAGTTAATTTACCATACTATACCATTAAAGATATATTTACATATTAAATGTATCAAAAGTAAGCTGCGACAAACATCAATTGTTTATATTCTAATCATTCATTTTCATTATTTTTGTCCACTTTTGATGTTATCATTATATTTGTCTAATGTATGATAAAAAAAAACTACGAGTGTAGTATTCTATCGGTGTATTCTTTTTGTTTACAATAGTACAACAGAAAATTCATTATAGATTAAATATTTTTCCAAACTTAATTTTGATTTATATATTTTACATACCCATGTGCCCCAACAAAAAATGTCCACCGAGCTTTTCCTTGGAATCTAATAATTTTTCTAAAGAATTGCCGAATTGCACCGATTATTAATATACCCTTGACAAACAAAATCGATGTATCTCAGCGTTTTCTTAATCATTACATTCCAAAAACTTCTAGTGAAAACATTTCCTTAGAACACGCCATATTATACACGGCGAGTTAAGATAGTAGCACCCTCCATTAGTTCGATGAATAATCATATTAGAAAAATACTTTAAAAAAAAATGTTCAGAATGATACCTATGTTGTATATTATTCTACATTTATTTTGTTTCAGGACCTAATGAAATTTGAGCCTTAATATGCAACTTTTTATTTTTAAATTAATGACGCCCTGTATATTTTTTACATTTTTTTTATTATTCCGAATAGCTTCTCTATTTGGTTGCCTTTTAACAGGAAATTTTTCTAAATACGAACGTTTCATTCTCTTCATTAACACAATTTGATTCACCAATTACTAAATTCAAGTCTACCAAGTCATCTTCCTATAAACAAACGTTGTTAGCCATTGTAAATGAACTATTCTTTTAGTACTCCTATAACAAAATGTTGAATATTTTATTTCATAGCTATACTAGATTATATTACGAAATTGGACATTTTTAAACTTTAATCGTGTTTAACAGTGTAATTTGTCATCTAACCCTAGAAATTTTTATAGAACCGTATAGAGAAAAGATAATTCGTTTAAAAATAGAAAAAAATATATAAAGAATGCCATTTAAAAATAAAAAGTTTTATATTTTTACTCATATCTCCTTAGGTCCTGAAATAAAATAAATATACAATATATCATTCTAGACAGCGTTTGTTATAAAATAGTTTTTTAACGATGCAATATAAAATTTGCCGTTAATAAGGTAATTTGTTGAAATAAAGTCGCAAAGATTTAACGATCTTGTAAATAACTTTGTAGGTAGCTTTGGTACTTCGCTGTACGTCGCTTTGGTACTTTGCTACGCGTTGGTACGATTAAAAAAAATAACAATCACAAATAGAGATTCTTGACAATTTCATATAAATCAAAATTTTACTAGATATAAATAATATACCTAATTATAATGGTTGGATTTATTTAAATTTTGCTCAATTTAAATTTTAATTAGAAAACTGTATAAAATACAAAGAATATTTTAGTGAGATTGTAACATTTCATTTTAAGGAAGACAAAATATTTTAAGTAGGTTTGTATGGCGCTGGTCGTCATCTACTTATACATATATAATATATATATATATATATATATATATATATATATTTTTATTAAAAAAATCTGTAGTTAATATGTATTGTAGATACAAAATGTATTTAAACAGTTATTGAATAACTACCTATTTATAAAATAATGTTGGATTTACATAGTATCATACTTATTGTTAGCTATATACAAAATCTAATTTTACAATGGTATCTGATATTCAATTAACAAAATAATCATGTTGGTCTTTCCTTTAAATGACCACTTAACCTCGATTTACACTACATTCTAATTATAACAATATTATAATTTTTTCTTGTTTTTCCACTTTCCATCAAATTCAGCCAATTGCCTACGTTGTCTCAAAGTTCCCTCTTGATGGGAACACGAAGACATTAAAAAAAAAGTTAAATAGGTACTTCTAAAATCACTTCTCAACAAGTTAAGTTAAGTGAATGTAAATTAAGTCTACAGACACAAACGTTCATTCTAAAAATAAAAAACAAAAATCTTTGAAATTAAGTTGCAGACATGACTTTGAAAAAAAAATGTTTCACGTTCCCACCTCTCCCTTATGTTAAGAATGTCCAATAAAAGATACATATTATAAAACTACATTCATATAAATAAAATATCAAGCACTTTTTGATCACAGCTGACAAAGTCGAAATCCTGTATAAAACAAAACGGAAATTTTACATATGTATAGCTTACCCAAACCTATATGATGTCATGTCATCAATACAAGGTTACTAGATGATGACGTTTCATACAGTGCTGTCACCTCGTACCTCGTATTTTGGCAGTTCTAATAAATTGTAGTCTTTCTTTATACCATCTTTATACCATGTGTGCAAGTAAATCATCTATAGAATATGTCACTTTCCAAACTTTAAACCGAATTACAAATAAAATATCTAGTATCTTTTTATTGATGACGTAAACACCATATAGGTTTGGATAAGCTATAGCTCCACCGATTTCCGTTTTAGCAGGTTTGACTGCATATTATACATACCTAGATCCGCAATAACAACACCTAAATAAAGTTCGTAAAAATCAAAATTATCGCTTCATTTTTCTAAAACGAAAATTAAAAAAATATTAATTCGACGAACTGTTTTAGGTAAATTGTTTTGTAGATTAATTTACCAAGATTCGTTACAACACTATGTTTAATTTGTTTAAAAAAAATAAACTAAATGACAATCAGAAGTTTTTTTAATTGAATAAAATACCTATTTATTTCAATTTTTAAAGCTTAAAAAACGTGCTACTTTTGAAAACATTTTGAGTGGTTCCAAACTCGAGTTAATTTTTAATTACAAGTATGATACATGAAACAGGTCAAATAATTATCTGTCTATAAATTATCATCAAAAATAACAATTACTCTAGTCATTTCGAGTTCACCAAGTTCATTTTTTATAACATCTTCATAAATAAATTGCAATACCTACCTATTTAAAATCAAAAATAAATGACAACTCTTATTAAAGCGTGTAGAGCACAATCTAAATTTTATGTTGTAATGTTGTATTACGTATGAAATTTATACAAAATTTAGCATTTTATACGAGTTTAAAACTATATAGCAAAAAAAAGGATTTTTGTCTAATTTTATTTGGTGGGTTTTCGGATTTAAATAATATCTTCTATTAAAAACTTCAGGGTGTCCAGGAAATAGTGACGAATTTCTCGGGAACGTATAAAACATGTCAAAATAATGCCACAAGTTGACCTTTTTTTATGACCTTTTTATTTTTCGTTGGAGTTTAATGATTTTTAGTATACCTATGTAACAAATCAAAATCTTTAAATGACGTAACAGGTTTTCCTTTCTAATTTCAACATTTTTCAGTGGTTTAAGTTTTTAAATTTTTAAGAACATTTTTGGATTTTCCAAAAACATTTTAGAATTCGAAAATTGCATTAAACATTTAAGAACTTAAACCTATAAAATATTTTAGGGTTAGAAAGGTTAGGAGTCATCTCTGGCTCCTCTGACATGATATCAAAAGACCTATTACATAATTTTAAAGATCTTTATTTATTACACGGGTATACCAAAAATTATTAAATTCCAACGAAAAATAATAATGTTATTTAAAACGGATCTAAAGAGCCGTCTACACACTGCGAAAAACGGAGCTGTGTGGACACCCTTGTTTATTCAAAAAGATCGTGCACGTAAAATGTAAAAAAAAACATAACGTGTAGACAACTCTTAACAGAAAAATACAACATACATATCTAATATCTTATTTTTATAAATTTCATATAAGTGAAATACCCAAACTCTGTCGTCAATTTACATACATACCTACATTAGCATCGAACAGAAGTACAAAACGATTCTCATATTATATTCAAAATACTACAAGTGAATATCAACACTGATATGGTGAGGTTAAAAAGATCTAAGTATACTTAAAGACTTTGAAAACGTAACGATACTTGAAAGAGTGAAAAGTGACTCGCACAGGGTGTCCTTAATTTAAGAGTTCGCTGTACATAAACGGAATTATTTTAATAGATTGCGTGTTGCGATAAATCATGTTATTAATGGTCTTAAAATATATTATGTATGTCTTCTTTAAGACAACGCTGATTTTAAAAATTAGAAATTTGAGAACTATGAAATTTACAGCAATATTATTCTTTGTTATTTAAATATCTATAATTATCCGAGAGAAAACTTTTAAAATTACGAGGTATAAGAGTCTATCGCAAAAAATGTAAACTGTGTCTTTGGAAAAAAAGTCCGATTTTTATGCAAGCAAACTGCTGATGTGTTACGATTTTTAAGTCTTCCAGTATACTTAGAAATTAATTTGACGTCAAATATGACTGCATAAAACAACAGAAAATAAATGATAGAGTAATAAATTTAGTAAATCCAATTTTATTTTTGAAAAAAAATTAGTGGTATATTTTTTAAAATATAGAACGACAGTAAAGCAAGTATAGAAGCTTCGCGGAAAGGTATGCACTACTATCGCCAATTATTTATTTTAATAGACATATAAACATTGTAATAGAGTGCATAACTTTTGAAATACAGTCAAACTTCTATATAACGAAGTCTGTAAATCCTGGAAAAAAAATTCGCTTTACGGAAGTTTCGTTATGTAGAAATAATACCTTTTGGTAATTATTATTTTAAGGCCTCTTAACGACAATTTTGTTTAATTTTAATACCTCTTTTAGAACTATCATTTAGATAATTTTTAAAATTCTATCGATAGTTTTACACTTTTTAAAAATGTGTTAAGCGTTTTGTGCAGAAAATTTTATTTTAGTTTGGTTTAAAAAGTCTTCGTTAGGTTAGGTATATAGCAATTTTACTTCGTTAAGTTTGTTATATGAAAATTTGACTGTATTTACTGAACCAATTATGAAGTGGAATTAAAACTTACTCGAGTAATTGAAAATTTTGTGATTAAAAAACTGCAAAGGCAACTATAAATCGTATTATGTATAAACGATTGGCATTGCCTTCGCAATTTACTGTGGTAATTCGCATTAGCATTACCGCTTAAAAGTACCTAATTCTTGTTAAATTAAATACATATTTTGTAAGTGATGTTGTTAATCCCAATTGATGTATTGTAATCTATAGGTAATAATGAGCAATATTATAGTGGTAGGTATTATAATAAATTATTTACATTAGTTAGTGCTCAGAATGAAACTGCGATATTAAATTTTTAACATTGAAATGATTGTTGTCACTTTATTTCAGTTTGGGCACTACCTGCACTGCTTTTATAATATCAAAAAAGAAATGCTGGAACAGTACTAAAGCGCACCATGAACTCGCATATTATGTAAAATCAAAGCTCAAGCAAATATTATCCGATCCTCGTAAATTATTTCACAACTACTTACAATTAGTTGTAACGAGACGATTTAAAACGATCATTCTCGAAATGTGTTATTTTTTTACAAAAATTATCCGTCCGTTACTGGCCAAACGTTCCAATTAAAACAGTCACGAGTTTATTTTTTCTTCAAAAAAAAAATACGTCCAGGAAGTTCTGCACGTTATGAAATTGAATGATTTTTGAGACAATTAATGCGGGAATGATTGTTTTAAATAAAAAAGACTGTATTAAATCTGCAATAAATTCAAGCTTCAGGTTTAATACAATTTTATAAATAAAATGTTAGCGATATTAGAATTAGAAAGTGACCTTATTTTGTTTTACAAGATATTTATTAGCGATTAAATTTGTTCTAACTCTATTTTTTATAGCTTCGTAATCCTAAACAAATGTAACTACAAAAGCAAAAATATACAGCTTTTTATAATACACATCACTCGTTTTTTACCCTATCTTACCCTGTAAATACCCACCTAATTATCGGCCTTTAGAAGTTCTATACACACAGTATTTATAAATACATAGAATGAAATCGACCCCGCATTATGTTGTACTTATGTGCGCAGTCACTTTGTTCTTATCCATTATATCCACAATCTTATCCACAATACCTATAAATAATTAATCGCCAATGAAAATATAAACTGTTAAACTCATCCAAGAGTCCCCATAAGTGACAGTGTCGAGTTCGTAACATCATAATTCATCGTTGGGTCTTTCTCACCCAAAATATTAATTTTGTAAGCATCACTGGTCATTCTCAATCAAAATTTGTCATTGTAAATTTTAGAAATGTCCGCAATAAGTATATATTTATGGTGTCGAAACCTTAATGAAATTGTCGGTCCAATGTATATTGCACATCGTTTAGTGAAAGATCACCGTCAGTTTTACAAAACGCATCAAACACAACACGCACACGTGCAGCGAAACTTGATTCCTTTATTGCCGTATGATGCGGCAAATAATACACTAAAGAATCCCTTTTCTGCTTTTGATTGATTTTTGACATGTGCCCTAATTGATTGTACTTATTCATAAATGTTATATAATCCCTTTGCAAATCTACGTCTTTGCCAAGTTTTCTTTCTAGTTAGTAAAATCTCTTTAATACAATGTAATGACCCAGGTTTAAATTCAAATAAGGCGGCAAAAATAAGGACCATAGCTGTCGATGTGAGTTGTGGGTTGCCGACTATTTGGGGAAATTTACCACCATTAAGTCAAAGAAAGGGTTCACGATTTAAGATGCGAAGAGAAGAAGTAAGGCGTTCAAATGGAGGTAGTGTCCGATAATCACCCTTTGTCCACCATTGTTTGCTTGTTAATTAAACAAGGTAGGATTGCACCTTTATTTTATTGTAGTTGTACGCTGACAAATGCTGGGAATTTCGACCATTTAATATTTACAATGTTTAAAGGTACTTTTGTCGTTCAAGGAAGTGGCGCATCATTAAAATACAAAGTACTGGAGGTTGGTGTTAATCATTATGTTGCAAAGCTTTGCAATGTGATTTATAATATTTGATTATGTTGTGTAAATCCATTATCATTATTGTTTATTTGTGTTTCTTTTGCAATTTAGGTACCTTCACGGCGTCATGCAATTTTATCATATTTTGCGGTAACACATGTTCATAATGTTCGTTTCATTTTATAGCTATCTCAGGTAATCAGTAAGTATGTCGTTTATATGTGTACTTGATTCTAATTATTTGGTCAACGTTATATATGCTTTCAATACTTAATAATTAAGTATGGGGTGTCGCGCCTGCTGCCTGCCAGACGCATAAATCTCTGTATTTATTGCCGTCGGAGAATTTAAATGTATTTTTGTTCTACAGCTGCATTCTTACATGAATATGAAATTATTGGATATTTGATTTACCCTTTGACCCAAGTCGAAGGACGCTTTATGGAATATATGTTTACCACATGAATTCTCTTTGTTTAATAATTATATTATGTCGATATTTATATGTGTTGCATTGCACCTTGTTGATGACCATTTTATTTATTGCATATTTATGTGTGTCGTATTTGTATCTCGTTGATGAGCATTTTATTTATTGCATCGTATTTATGTGTGTCACATTTGTGCCATGTTTATGTACATTTTGTTTAATGGTATCTTTGAGAACCTAACTTCGCGGTTTCACTTTGCTCAAACCAGTATCGATTGCCGATCTAGTGATGAGTACGAAAGGGCCTTGGAGAATGTATTAACAATTTTCGACCGTGCTTGGATCCACAGGTGTGAGTGTTAGATAACCTGTTGGAGGCCTAACGATAGAGCTCCTGCTGTGGATACCAAAACCTTCAACTATATAGCCACGAGGTCCGTAACCAGGTGCATGGTACCTTCGGGCGGGGGCGCCTGCTGCTTAACAGTCTTGGTTTTGTATGTGTGATGTAAGGGACGAACGGCCATCGATAAGAGTCATTTCATTTTTGAACCGATTGGCGTTTATATTAGGATTTCTCAAAGATAACAAATGTATGTTGGGTACCTTTGGAGGTTTCTTTGCCTTGTTCTTCCTCCAAAGAGACTTCTGGTGAACAGGGACCTTTTGGCCTTATTTTGGTTCGACGAATTTAATAAAAATTCGTTTATCATATCTTGTTGTTTTATTGTGCCTAAACCAATCTTGCTGCGATCGAGAGTAGACAGTGCATATAAACTTATATTACACAACGTAGGTGTCCTTTTAACAAGGTAGGTCCAGGTTGGGTAAGGAAGGTAAATGACGATCAATTTGGCCATTTCAAACTTCCCGCGTTTTTGTTTCAAATTCGCGCGTTTACGAACCTGGAGTGTACTTGGATATAGTACAACAATTTGCCTCGAATCGCCCAATTGATTGTAGTTATCCCTTAACGGCATTTTTACCACGAATCTACCGTCAATGTCATTCTTCGATTGTCCAAAATCTTTTCAATTGTTCATCTAAACAACAGTACGAATTAATATAATTATGTAATTATGAACATTAGTCGAATTGATATCTAATATTGACCCTGATATAATCCATTCTAGAACTGTTCTTTGTAAGGTAAGATTGGTTTCACTTAATCACAATCGACCTATCTTTATCAACTCCCAAAATATATTGACACCTAATAACTTACTAGATATCGGTTTTATTGCATTCATTGAATTTAGGATCTGCCAATCTAATATTTTGGACTATAGTTAAGAGTTTACTATCTAAAGAGTCGCTATCTAAAAGTATTCTAGCTTCGTGTAAACACCCATCAACGTCCTTCACCTTTATGATAGCAGTTGAAGGTAACACTTGTTCGATTTGTTTATGATTTATATATTAGCTGTAATGTTGCTTAAAGTTTGTATATTTAATTGAGTTATTTGATTATCATTTATTGGTTTAGTGTTACTTTTCACCTTATTCATAGGCTGAAGAACGTTTACATGTTCTAAATGTAGAAGCATATTGTGATTTCCTTTACACTTGGATTTATTACAATATGGCGCAATGTGATCAGAGTTTATTATGTAATAAATTACATAATCATTTTTTATTACATTGTTCCATGGTTACATTGGTTTTTTTACGCTTTCTTAGGGTAAGCGTATCTATGACGGAACGCGGCGAGTCGCATCGCAGTGCAACCAATTGCTGGGATGCATTTTAAATGAATCAATGCCCAGATCTCTGTTGCGTAACGATTGTGTGAAATTTGGCGCTGCGATGGGGTCCGCTGCGCCCCAGCATAATATGCTTACCTTTATCAACACTACACTGCACTACGCCGCGCCGTTCCACATCGCAACACACCACACCACGTCTGTAATGCTGTTCAGTAGCATTGAATTGTAAATACTGACAGTGTAAGGTAAATACCTATAAAAGATCAGAACTGGTTCAGAATTACTGAAAGGAACAAACCTATAGTCTACCAATCTTGGTCGATATGTAAGAACACAAACAGAGAAACAAAATACTATTTAATATCATTAAAAGTTTAGTACAAAATTGTAACATTTTTAAAATTCACACCCTACGTGCATAAAAACATGGTATTGGCAATATACAGTAAATTAACATTGCATTTCCAACAACGGTATGATGTGTTACAAATATTGAAGCCTATAGATACCTCAATATTAGTTTGTATAAAATGTATTTGCAAAAAAATGTTGGTAACAATACATGTTTTTTTTATAATTTATAACACTATAATCTAATTAGCCTGAAATACCAAATCTAGTATGGCATAATTAACTCCTACGTCTAATATATAATAATTATTACTATTAGATACGCATACCCATATATCTTCTAATAAACGCTTTGTCTCCAATTGCCGCTGATCACTAATAATATAGATGCCAGGTCATAAAAAGAAAATTGCCAAATAAACTCCGGTCTCTAATAAAAACCAGACTCGCAAAAATGCCTCCAAAATGGTCGCACGACGTAATTTTTAAAATCAGCGCTGTGAAATATTCAGGTGAACAAGTTAATAAATGCCGGTATCTATGCCGGGTCGGACATCAAATTCTGAAAATAAACACTGAGGGCGTTTATTGGAAGATATACTACGGTATTTCTAAAACATTCAATATGTAAAATACAATAGATGTTGTTCATTTATACTATCAAAATTGAATCATTTTATTATGTAGATATGAAGTTTTTTAATGGCATTTAGTAATTTCAAACTTTTAACATTTTTAATATTAGTCTTAAAAATAACATTGTTCTTTTTTTCGGCATCATAAATTTTTAATTATGTTAAATATAAGCTTGCTGATGTTTTTCCAAACTAATACCAATTTCTGTTAACATGTTTATGGATGGTCTGAATTTGCATAGGGTGTTAATATGAGCATTATCAATAAACTTGATTTCATTTTAATACGTCTTACATTTAGACAACAAAAGCATATTCATATAGAAAAAAAATTGTATTATCAATGCTGTTTCATAGTGTTCTCCTATTTGCTTTTTCATTGGGATAATTACTGCATGTTGCATTTTTGCTAAATTTTCTTGATTTTACCCAATTCAGTTCAACAAGTCAAATTAATAGCTTAGTTTCAAATTCTTAAAAATTCTTCTTTACCCAATTCAGTTCAACGAGTCAAATTAATAGCTTAGTTTCAAATTCTTAAAAACTTAAAAAACTAATTGTAAGATGTTCATACTATTTCATTCATAAACTAGGGATACAGTAGGTTAATCCTGCCTCAACGTGAGAAGCAAAGTACTTCAAATCCCTCAAATTATCATCTTTAGATATGAAAACTTAGCTTTAGATTCGAGTCACTAAATCCAATAAGTACCTAGCAAGTATCAAAACTCAAAATGAATATGATGGGTTTTGAAACCATATTACAAAAAGCTTGGGATTGCGTGATATATGAACAGTTATCTATTACCTATTAAACAAAACAAAAAAATTAATTTTGTTTTAAATATGTAAGAATTTAATACAATAGAATCTTGATAATCTGAACTAATTTTAATTATTAAAGTCATCAATAATTGAAAAAACCAACTCTTTTAATAAACAGACTTTATAAATTAACTTGTAAGGTAAGTACACATTATATCGGACCACGACACAGCGTAAAAATCTATAACCGATCCCTAGCGTACATTTTAAAAGAGTCAATCCCGGAAGCTCCGTTGTGCCACGATTGGTTGAAGAATTTTGCACTGCGATGCGGCATGTCCTAATGTGTGCTTGTCTGTAAAAGTAACTCGATACTAAATTCTAATATGCAATTTTACAAACAGAACAAAAATGATTATAATAATCAACATCTACCGCACATTTTTAATAGTAAAGACTTACACTATTTACATATGAAACCCTTTATAAAAAAATAAATAAATAAAACACCAATTTTGAATTCATCTTAAAAAGACAAATTAAAAAAATTGAATGAAAACCTTTAAAACAGAATAACGTAATAGATAATAAAATTTACCTACAAATTATGTTGTACTAAACAAATAAATATAATTTAATCATTTACGCAATTTCATCTATTTCATTGTTAATGGGAATGTTAGTCCAATCTTGGGATATATCATCCAAATGGTTATCAAAATCAATTAACGATTTATAAGATCGCTGTTCTAGTAATGATGTACAGACGTCTATTGTGTGGATTGGATTTAAAATAATACGATTAATATCCACCGGTCTATATTTACCATCGCTAAACTGTGCAACGTTCAATGCTAAATTATCTAACTGTGCACTGAGTCTTCGATTATCCACCTAATACAAAATTATTAGTTACTAATTGGAAGTTAAATAACACATAATATACCACTTACAACAACAAGACAAGCTCCATTAAAATTTTCAGCAATTTTATCAGAAATTCTATGATTTGCTTTATCCAAAGAATATTCCCTCAAATTTTCATGAGCCGTATAATATCCCGCAATAATCAAACCCTGTAGCGAAGCAACTTGATCTATCTATATTTTAAAAAAATAGAAAAACGTCTCTTTAAAATGTAGGCCGCCTTTACAACATTATATCGGTAAATAGCGAAACTAAATGTCGTCTTCAAAAACACAATCTTATGATTATTTACATTCAAAAACGATATCAAGGGTTTATAAAAATTATAATAATAAGTAATACATTATAATTTTAATTGTTATAATTGTGAATTTGTATTTTCGAAAACAAGTACGTTCGGAATTTACAAGTATAATTTTTCTAAATGGCTAATAGTATTTAAATTGTTATATTACCTGTGTTAAAGCAATCTCTGCCATAGGTGTTAAATTAAGTGTATTGTGGAAAAGTGGCACTGCGTCTACAAATTCTATATCTTTACTTTTTGAAGAGCCTGCTTTCGCTAGTAATACGCCATTAATAGAACAATGCGGATATTTAGCAGCATGTAAAATAATTTTACAATATGCTTTTGCAGAAAAAATAATTTCAGACATTTTTCAATTTAATTTTGAGGTTATAAGTGATTATAGATTATAGTCTAATTTTAGATTATTTGATATACGTACAGTTTATTTCATATACTATAAGCCTAGATTTGGTGTCCGAATGTGATGTTAAGTTGCGCAAAGGTTTATGTAGATGTATAAGCAACATATATTATAACCAATACAGGTAATTTGAATGTTTATAATATGAAAAAATAATAAAAAATTTAGATTTCTATAATTTCGTCATTACATACCTAAAGGTTGGTAAATTGTTTGCTTGACAATTTTGACGTGACGAGAGGTTAGTAATGGCGAACAAAAGTCCATAAGAAAAAGTTAATAAACACAGTGAAACATAAACATAACTTAAAACGTAAATAAAATGCATTAATTATCATGAAAACTAAAAATAAAAGCTATAATGCATTAGAAATTAAAGAGAACTTTTTAGAATTGAATAATGAATTGTTGAAAGCTGGTTTTAATTTGAACGAACTTTATTCCCCAACAAATGTAAATACAAAAAATGCCGTCTTTAACTTTATCTGTATTTTAAGTGCCGTAATCGCCATTGTAATTTGTATTTTACACGAATATGGTGTGTTCGAAACCATAATAAAGCGGGCTTTAGGTATTCGTTGTATAATACCTAACAACTACTTTGTGTGGGAAGCAACTCGTCCGATATCAGATTGCCAATTTTGTGTGAACGTGACTGAACCAATAATTTTGCTTAATATAACTCAAGATGAGTTTAATCAGCATGCATATAGTTCAAAACCGATACTTATAAAAAAAGCATTTCTCAACTGGCCGGCTGTGACGGTTTTCAGTTTTCACTTTTTTAAAGATTTATATAATAACATAGAAGACGCGTACAGAAGTGTCGATGAAGAATGTCAATTTTTACACTTTCAATCAAATTTTATATCTTTAAGAGATGTATTTGCGATGAACGAAGCTCGTATTAAAAATGAGCCAGGACAAACACCTTGGTATGTTGGATGGTAAGCTATATACCTATTTTCAGTAATTTAAAACTAAACGAGATCGATTCAAGGGGTAATTGTGATCCTGACGTGTTAGAAGGAATGCGTAAATATTATCCAAAACCACATTTTCTTCCAGAAGACTCCGAGTTCTCATCGAAAGAATATGTTTTTATGGGCTACGATGCTGGAGCCACCATGCATGTGAGTTATACTTTGAAATTGTTGAGTAACTATTAATTACAGTTACCTCTATAGCTAGATTTTATAAATCGTCTTATGTGGCAAGCTCAATTAAGAGGCACAAAAACGTGGTACTTGAAACCTTCGCCAGAATGTGAAGAAGTTTGTCAATCGATTTCCTTCCTAGCAGAACCAGGAGATGCAGGTAAATAAAAATAAACTTACATTGTAGATACAATCTCACAACTAATTATTGTATAATTATAGTTTTAATCGACACAAGAGTTTGGTACCACGGAACTACTATTATGACCGGTGAGTTTAGTCTTGCAATTCAAGTCAGAGTATGGGTAATTACAATTTTTGTTCAATTAAAAATAACAGTATTTTATTCTGCCAAACGTGTAGGAAATGTTGCTCACAAAACCTTTCGTGTTTATTTAATAGGTATCCAAATTGGAAACTACTCAATGTAAACTACACAACCAAAGAATGTAAAAAAAAATTGGCACTTTTATAAAATTGTTTTAGTATTTATAAAATATAATAAATTAATACTACCATAGATTTGGTAGAGGAAATTAAGGCCTATTCTGCATTATACATTTTTTTTCAAAATTTTGCACATAAAAATGCATGTCTAGACCTACTTAAATCCAAAAAGAAAAAAATTAAAAATTAGATTTATTCATTAATTTGCTTCAAGTTGCGCTTTGTTACAAATGGTAGTTGTTGGATGTCCATATTATATATATATATATATATATATATATATATATATATATCTTATATTCATCTTATTAATTCACTCATTTCGTTATAATTTTTTTCCAATTTTTCCTGTCTGCTGCTAACCTTTTGGCCTCTATCCACGATTTTCCCTTTTTCTTCAATACTTTTTCGATTGTATCATTCCAAGTTTGTTTTGGTCTTCCTCTTTTCTTTGTACCTATTGCTTTCGATTCCCAAATCATCCGTGTCTGTGCATTTTCTTCCATCCTTTGAAGGTGTCCCCACCATCCCAGTTGTCTTCTTTCAATAAAGTCTTCTACAGGTTCAATCTTTAATTCTTCTCTGATTACTTCATTTCTAATTCTATCTCACTTGGTTACACCTTTTACTCTTCTCAGATGCTTCATTTTGACTGCCCTGATTTTACTTTTATCCCGATCAGATAGCACCCACGACTTGCACCCAAAGGTAAGAATTGGTCTGTATTACCTTGTACACCTTCATCTTTGTTTCTCTCGATATTTCTTTTTTATTGATAAGACCTTTACTCAGCACATAATATACTTTGTTGACTGACTCTATTCTTCTATTCACCTCTATACTTTGTTCTCCTGTTTCTTCTATAGTTGTTCCTAGATATTGAAAGTTACTCACTTGTTCTATCTTTTCTTCGTCTATTTTGATCTGTACTTTTTCTTTTCATTGGTTACTATCATTATTTTAGTTTTGTATTTATTCATCTTCATTCCATTTTGGATTCACATTCTCATTCCACGCCTTCAAATTTTCTTTAGGTCCTTCTCATTTCCCGCTATTAACGCTACATCATCCGCAAAGGCATATTCGGATATAACAACCTTCTCCATCTTTCTGTATCCCACAGTCAGTGGTTTTGTTCTTGTCTAACTGTCTAACTCCTTCGTTTGTATGGAAAATTTCAGATTCTGCATTCTTGCATATTACCTTGTTTCTTGTCTCTTTATACATACATTTCGTGGCCCTGATTAATTTTTCGTTTATGTTTTCCTCTCTTAGTCACTTCCATATTTGAGCTCTCGGCACTCGGTCAAATGCCTTTTTCATGTACATAAATGCTAAGTAAATTGTTTTTGATCTTGCCAGAGTTCTATTTATAATCTCTTTAATTGTGAATACGTGATCCTGCGTACTTTTCCCCTTCCTAAACCCACTTTGTACTTGCAGTAACTTTGATTCCACTTCTTTTCTTAGTCTCATTTCTATGATTTTTTCAAAGATCTTCATTGGGGTACTCAGTAGGGTTATACCTCTATAGTTTTGGCATTCCATTACATCTCCCTTTTTGTATATTGGCAAAATTAATCCAATTTCCCATTCTCTAGGTATTTTCTCTTCTTGTCAGGCTGTATTAACTATTTTTAGTAGTATTTGCAGTTCATTTTCCCCCATTGGATGTCCATATTACGAATTCTAAACCCTATTTTTCAGATGTGTCTTAGTGTTTTCAAAAATCTGCCTTAAAGGTCAAAATTTTTAAATTTCTGAATTGATTAACTAATTTGTAAAATGCTTATCGAAAGGAAGAAAAAAAGTTAAACATCAAAATGTTCTAGAATCAATAGTTTTTATGAGAAAAATGTTTGAACTTATATGTGGTACAATATATGACATCAATTAGTCTGTATCTAATTCCCGAGAAAGATTTTATTTAACTTTTGATAATATCCTAACATTTTGCAAAATGATTAATCAATCAGAGACTTAAAAATTTAAAAAACAACTAAGAGCTGTCTGAGGATAAGGGTTTTGGTTCTTAATATGGATACCAAGGACTGTTTTTGGCAACAAACTGTATTCCAAAGCACGTTTCCAACCCTCCCCTCATGAGCAAAATGTTGACACAAAACTTTCAAATGTGTCTGATAGTTGTTCTCTTTTTGTTTGATTGTAAAGAGCAGACTTCTCAAGCAATTTACAGTTAATAACCTACAAATAAATCAGAGCAATAATAACACGGTAAAATATAATTTTGTTATGGTGCTGTACAAACAAACAGATCTATTATATAAACAGCTATTTGAAACAGCTAAAAAATTTATTTATTTTGTCCGATTATTACATCATATATTTTGGAATGTTCGATTACATAAATTATTGCTACATACGAGTTACCGTGGAATTTCCCATTTCAATATAAACAACTTATGTAATAACTAATTTTGTAATACAGTAGAGCAAGCTTGCAGAAGAGTCTCAATAATTCAAGCTAATTGGGGCTAAGGCTATCTGAATTACCAAAAACTCGTATTACACTGAAATGAAGAAAAATATGTAGTATTTAGTTATTGAAAGGTTTCTTGCAAAAACAACCAACGTGAAAACATTAATTTTTCAAAAAACTAAAAAAGTGTATAAATTTGGTATATATATATATATCATTTTATTTCAGGCACTCTGGACTGGAATAGTCATATTTTTATGCTGAAGAGAAGAAAACTTCGAACTATCGAAAGTTCGAGTAATCAAAATATGTTTGTTTGAGAATTTTGTTTGTAATTCACACAGCCAGTTTGAGTAATTGAGATATTTGACTTATCAAGGTTCCACTGTAAATGATAGACCACGCAATATTTAACACAAATATACCTAAAACTCATTTTTCATACAAATTGACATTGGTCCTTTTTGCAAGAAACCCTTCAATTGTTTAATGAGAATATAAAGGGCAAAAACAGTACATACCGAAACAAAATATGCACTTACAATACTAATATTTACACAATAAATCTAAACAATTGTCCAGTGTTTTTAATGTCTAGTGTCCAGCTCGGTAATGATCGTATTTTTTAATCATATACTTTTCAAAAAAGGGGCTCAAATTACCTGAACTCCACCGTAATTTATTATTTATAACTTGATTTTATTTATATGGGGACTTACTTTTTTTAGGAATGATCTCATGAACTAATTGTTCAATTGTTTTTTTTTATATTTCAAACTAAACGCATATAAATGTATTAACAATATTATGATAAGATAGTTGAAAGCAGTGCCTCATAATCAACATAAACAGTCGAACGCTTAAGTTTGGAGATACCTAGCTCTCAAGCACAGCAGTAAAAGTAACATGCCGAAATTCCCAGATTTGAACAGGAAAAGCTTAATAGATGGTAAAAAATCGAATATTAGAAATAGATTACCGAACACACGAACAATAGTTCAAATAGAAAACATTCTAGTCACTTTTTACATTTTTTGGTTGTACATATTTTTTTATATAGGTAACAATAATAAATTATTTCAGCTTTTTTATTAAAATAAAATTTTATATGTACTAGTCCTACTTGTTATTTTTAAATATAACAATTTAAAACAAATTATTTTGTAAATATTTTTGATTTTAAATAATAATTTACGTACAAACATGTTACAAATCGTACTAACAATAAGTCTGATAACAATTAATATCGTGCCAAAATTTGAAAATACAAAATGGTAAATGTAATCGCATAAGTGTGTAGTACTAATTTTTTATATGTATAAGAACTTATATTTACTAATGTTGTTTTAAATTGTATATTTATGGAAAATTTTATATCTAAATATCTATATATTATTGGGTGATATTGATACTAAAGATGTGAATTAAACCACAATTACTTATTAAATAGTTATCGGTTAATTTGTGTTGTAAAGTTACCATATTCTAGTACATTTTATGGTTGTATATCTTACTTTAGATCAGTCGGTAAGTCGTTTTTAAGAGGCCATTGTGGAAATAAACGGTGGCATAAATGCATGGTGCAATAAATTTTATTCTATTTATTTTAATTTCTTAAAAGACACCTACTAATTTTGCATGTCTGCCGAGTCCGGATTTAAACGCCATTTTGAAAAAAAAAGTTAAAAAAATGTATTTTGTTCTATTTAATATTCAATTTCTGTTCCATATCATAATTTATTATATTAAATTTAAAAAAGTAAAATATAGGTATATATTATTGAAAAAAAGTGGACTAAATTTTCTATAAAAAGTCTTATTAATTAAACTGCATTACAAGGAAAACTTCTGGCAAATTAGAAATAACAAATGTTATGGAATAGGTTAAAAAATGAAGGGTTTTTTGTAAAAACAAGCTTCCAAAGATATTGATACTTTAATCATTAATACAGCTGAAGAGATGTCACACACATTTAAATCAGTAATGGTAGTAGACGAGGACGTTAACTTATTAGTTATTCTTGAACTGTAACTATTACACCGAACCTTTTCTATAGAAAATTTTATGTGCTTTATTTTCGTTTACTTTACATTATGCCCTAAATTGAATCTAAACCGAAATATCTACAAAAATTCATAAGAAACACCCTTTCTGAAGGTGATTTTTTCAGTATGGCAACAAAATCCAGGATTGACAGATCGTGCAAAATTAGTATATCTTTTCAGAGACCTAAATAAAGATAATAAATGTTGTTTTAGCTTGCCCCTATTTATTTCCACTAAAAACCCCTTGTCGACTGGTCTATTATTGAATTGTGCCATTCGTACATACTAAATAGTCATTTTAACATTAATGTATATTCAAATAAGTTTTAAAATGTACAACGTATACTTTTTACTATTTATGAGTAATATATTTACGATAATAAAAATTTTAATAATTGTGTATGTGTTTTTATTTTATTTAAAGTGATTTTATATACCTATTTATCGTAACATAAACTTTTATGAGTCATGATTTGAAAATTAAAAAAAAATTCATAATAAACCTATACAAGCAGTTCTCGATTTACGAACAAATCCCATTCTTAGAAGTCATTCATTGTGCATTGAAACGCCTAAATTTTTACATACAAATATGTCATTACATCATTTTTACATACAAAAAGTATTGTATTAAATATCGAATACAAAACTGAAAAAATACTGAGAGAAAACAACATACAATAGTAAATTTTAATTAAAAACATAAATAAAATTATATATTATGTACATACATACATAAAATAAACATGCAAATAAACAAATCTTAAAATTGTGATGTTCGTAAATCGAGAACTGCCTATATTTACAATAATCTCTACTTATTAATAAAAATTACCAATCAATAAAATAATCTAAAAATCTGTTTAATATTAAATTTTTATTCTTACTTTTAAAAATAATTTAAAGGCCCTTTTCAACAGAGACAGTGGTTTTGAAACTGACGTTCTGCAGTGGCAGATGTAAGTTAGGCCATACACTCGGCATTCACTAGTGCTGCACATAAATACACTATTAATTATAAGTTAAACAATACTTATTTTTACGGAAACAAATTGCTGAAATGCTGATAATCATTTTTAATAAAATAGATGTAGTTTACGTAGATTACATTTAATAACTGTTTCTGAATGCGGTTCACTTACAAAAAATAAAATATATAATCTATATAACAAACAAATTATAATTATGTCCAGTGTCTAAAGCAAATTTTATAGATTTAAATAGTCTCCTATTTTGGAAAGCGTACAACATACCCATATAGAAAATGAGTATCTTATGCAAAAAGTGGAATCTCCTATAAATATCATTTAACTGTGCTCAGTTAAGCAAGCTTCAATTGTATAATAGCTTGAAAATTTTAAATTTGCTCGGTGTTTTGGAGTTTATAATATAATATACGAAACATTTGTAATTTAACAACTGCAATGTTTTTCCTCATAATTAACAATAATTTGCACAATTAAATGCACTTTGTCGGCCCGACACTGTTTGGTATAAGGATATCAATTATAAATAAATAAAATAAATGCACTTTGTCGAATCAATATTTACCGCCGCAACAAAAACTAATTTTATTTACGTCCCATATTTTTATTTGAATATTAACAAATTTTACAATCACAAAATTATAGGTTTATAGAACAGGGAAAAAATTATTATGAACACGGTAACACATTTTATTATCATTTTGAAAGTATATAAAGTATAAAAAGCTTTAAACGCTTTTATAATTTTCTTCATAATAGTATTTTACACTATCATTTTATCACAAAGTAAAAACAATATTAACTTATAACTAAATTTAGAAAAAATAAAGAACTAAATTTCCCTCCAAATTTTTCAAACATTTCAGGCAAATGGCAGTTAAACCAATTAATATGTGTAATTGACAAAAACAGTTTTCATAATACTGTTTATAATATCTGGGGAAAAATCAAAAGTACAATTGCCATTTGCCAAGAACAACATCTTTAATAGCATCTATATATTGTGCTGGTACCCAATAAACCCAATACCGTGAAGCTTCTGTAGGTCCTAACTGCAAGCCCTAAAAATACAATGGAAGCACACTTATACGTTTTGCAATAACACATACATAATTCTCTATTATGCATAATTAATAATAATGATTTTTGTGAATTTTTGTAAGAAATAGCATAATTTTTGCCCATCTAAAAATATCTCTTAATGGATATATACTTCCAAATACTGGACACTTAAAACCCCCGGAATTTTTTATAGAGTGTAATGTATTTCTCATTAGCAGACAATTTTTTTCATCCCGCGATTATCCAGTATTGAGAAGCTTCATTGTAACAGGTTTTGCCATAACTATAAAATTTATCGTACATGTACATACCATAACGTGATATTCTTCGTGTCCTTCAATGGGTTCTGAAATTACACTTTTAATTGATCCCATGGGCAATTTTTCTGTACGTTCTTTTGTACTTAACCATAACTGATCTACTTCTAATTTAAATGTTAATCGAACTTTACCACCTTGTTTATTCAACATTCCAGATAACGGGATTGATGGTAAACTTTCCTGTATAAAATACTCGGTAATTTCTAAACATTAAATATCACAAATGGGTCACCTTTAAGTCTTTAATTCCAGGCATAACATCTTCGGGTATTCCTTTATCTAACACTTTCCTGTGAATTTTTTGTTTACATAAAGGCTCTTTAACAGCCGAAGCCTTTTCTAGTTCAGCCACGTCCTATACATATAAAATGTAAAACAAAGAAAAGTATTATCATAAATACAACCATTTACCTGTTTTGAAACTGATGATACGGACAAAACATCGTTCAAAGTGGACCCAACTAACATAATTTTAGCACCCTTGGTTATGCCTACACTAGCTAAACTTTGATTATCTTGAAGTAGACCCTTATACATTAATTTTTGCATAGAATCTGGCACTCCTACAAATCATCCTTACAAATAAAAGTACGGTTATTATTTTTAACTTCGTATTACCTAAGAGACCCTGTAACTGTTTCTTAAAATCTGCAATAGTTGTATTTGCTGGTGCACTAACGTCATATTTGTTCTTATTATATACCACTTTTACTTCGATATTTTCTTTAAGATCATCACTAGTTGTGTCTGTATGGCTGGATTCTGTCTTAGGTATTTTACATTCGGAAGGTTCAGTATTTTCAGCTTTATCATCCTTTTTGTGATTTTCAACCTCTATACTGGACAATTTATTATCGTTTTCTGCACCTACAAAAATCATAACCAATGTAAAAATAATTCTTATTGTTAACAACGACAAACATTGCCTAAATATTTATACCGACTCTTTTAAAGAGCGTTTCAACAAGTAACATAACAATCTGCTAAGACAAAGTGAGGACTTTCAACTTTGACAAAAATAATGACTTGCAATTTTTAACTAAAAAAATGAAACTTTCGCATATAATACCTTATCGACAGTAATAGATATAATTTCAGAGTTTTGTATTAAAAGTGCAAAACGGCAATAAATAAATTCAAAAATTAATTAACTGCTACATACCTACACACTCCATCTTGAATAATTAAACGTGCAACCAATCATATCCTTCAGGCAGTGTTGCCAACTTATTATTAAAAATTGCAATAATACTCTAATAATTTATAATAGGTAATTACCTATAGTAAATATTTATATTAAAATATCTACCAAAATTATTTGCAAATTTTGTTAATTTTATTTATAATAAAATTCTTATAGTTTACAGACTTTAATTTATAATCACTTTCACTGTAACTTTTAAAACAATTTCAAAATGCCACGGTGTTATTTTTTTGATTAAGGTATATACCTACTACATTGCTTTTTCCAAGATTATTGCTTCAAAATCAGACAAGAGGTATGAAAATAGAACTAGCCTCAGCGGTACTTACGACAGCCAATAAGAGTTGAGAGTTTGAAGTAGCGCCACCACTTTATTGGCTATCGCAAGTCAAACGCTGTTGCTGGACCACGATTTATAAACTCAGCCCTAACATTAGATATTTGTGAAACGTAAAATCCCTATATTTTTACCTAAGTACCTCTAATATGTGCCGTTACATAAATATATTGATATCTTAAGCTATTTTGTAACTTTAATTAACTACAATCGATTGTATTAGAAAAAATTAATTGAAAACATTTAAAAAATTAACGTTTAATATTTTGATGGGGTATCGTTGGTAAGTAGAGAGAATAACAGTGGCAACACTGTAATGTCAGTTCATGAACCGTTGATCAATTCCGCGGGCGGTTTTACAACCCCTTAAACATATTAATATGCCACCCAAGAAACGTGAAAAAGATGGGGATTCCACAAAAAATCCTAGGATGGATCACATACAGGCCGATCACGAATTATTTTTACAAGCATTTGAAAGTAAGTGATGTTTTTATGTGATTAAGAAGCAATGATGTCAAGGACCTTTAGAATATGTTTAACATTATACTGAAATTGAAATTTTATAAATGAAACCTTATATATATTATATCGTTTTGTACATTTCAGAACCCACCCAAATTTATAGATATCTGAGAACAAGAAATATGTGTTCGGTAAGTGTTAACTGTAGCACTTGTATGTTTTTCTACATCACATTACAACAGGATTTGTTTCAACAGCCTATTTTTCTGAACCGAACGTTAACATACATGAAGGATCGGATGTCAAGATCTCATAAGTCTCGTATAAATTTTAAGGTGGATGGCATATTGGATAAAGTGTTATCGCGACAAAAAGATAATTCCATACTTGGATTGCCAGGTTTTATGAACATAACATTTTTGGGTTTTTATGACGGAGCATTAGATCCGAATGCATGCATAGCACAAGTAGAAACGTTCTTATTAAAAATTAGTCATAAAAAAAGAAAAGATAGTTCTTCGCCAATGATGCAAGTATCAGTAGGAACTGCCGAAGTTGCGATTAACCCGTCGGAAAATAATACGCCATCTTTAGCCCCATCGATCAGTATATCTACTGAACTATTTAGTTTACCAGGAAGTCCATTAGCTAAATCGTATATATTGTTATTAAGAGTACGTTGTTTACCTACTCAAAATAACTCGACTGAAAATGACGATGAACCTACGATTAAAAGACGTAAATCAGTTTCCAACATAAATATGCGCGTATTTGAGGAATCAAAGCTGTACGGATCTGAATTGGTTGTTTATGACAAGCACAATCGCTGTCTGTTAACTGACGGCGAATATGAAGTTTTTTTACAAGAAGTTACCAATACTACAAGAGGATCCCCAAAGAAACATTCGAGTTGGGAAAATGTAGCAGATTTAGGAGACGCCTACAATAATATAGAGGCTCAAATAAGAGACCCTAGTGTAAAATTTAAGTTAACGTGGTCTCAAGAGCGTTGCAATCATTTTGTAGACCGTCCAAGACCGTTTCCTCTTGCAGAAAATAAAGAAAACATGCCTGTAACATTAAACAATAATAAGGATAATCACGAAAAGCTTCAAATTGTTTATCAATTTGTATATAATAATAATTCGCGCCAACAGACTGAGGCTTGTGAGGATTTACATTGTCCCTGGTGTAGTTTAAATTGTAGCACACTATACACATTATTAAAACATCTCAAATTATGTCATTCTCGGTTTACTTTTACGTATGTGCCAATATCGTTTGGAGCACGTATAGACGTTGCAATAAATGAACTTTACGATGGATCTTATTCGGGATCCCCTCACGACTTAATATCGCAACCATCCATGTGTGCTTTCTCAAGAAACGGACCCGTACGTCGAGCTTCTGTAACTCATATTCTAGTTTGCCACCCAAAAAGACCAAAACCAAATTTGTTAGAATTTATAGAACTTGACGATTGTGATTATGATGGTCAGAGACCATTCATTACTGGACATAATCGTTTATACCATCACACCATCACATGTTTACCAATTTATCCCAAAGAAATGGACGTCGATTCGGAAGGAGAAAATGATCCAGAATGGTTGCAAGCTAAAACAATGATGATGATCGATGAATTTACAGATGTAAACGAAGGAGAAAAGGAATTAATGAAAATGTGGAATTTACATGTAATGAAATACGGTTTTGTTGGCGATTGTCAAATTCCATTAGCCTGTTCAATGTTCGTGCAACATAAAGGAAAAGAATTGCTTCTTAAAAATCTATATAGAAATTTTGTTGTACACATGTGTAGCTTGTTCGATTTCGGATTGGTAAGTGCCGTTTGTTTATATCAAACAATACAAAAATTACAAGAAATGGTTAGTGAAACCGGAGCTATAAGAAATGTACTTAGAGAGTCTCGTGAAGCCCAAATGGACATTTGGACTAAATCATCGAATATGCACATTGAAAAACCTGATATAAACAATAAAATGCCAATTGGACGTAAAATGGGCAATGTCGGAATGCAGAGGAGAAAAGGTACGCCTACACCATCGGATGTACAATGCTTTCATTAATGTTTGTAGCCCACATGACCAGTACTTTTTAATAGACTAAGGAGTTTTATGTTTTGGCATCGCTGCTTAATGTTAAATTAACAGTTGACGTCTTTGGATTTATTGGAGTTTTTCGTATTTTTTACTTTGTCGTTTATTTTTGACTCTTTAATTATCACATAAATCTTTAAAATTTGTTATCTTTGGTTATTCGTTAATTATGTGGTTATTATCAACTGTGCATATTTGGTTACCTATGTACTAAGGTCGCGTGGGTTACAATCATTAACAAAAACACTGTTCCTTTAAGACGAAAGTCAATTAATGGAGAACGGACTAGAAAACGCCTTTCTGTGTCTTTAATTAAAAGCGATCTAAAGAGTAATGTGAGCTAGTTTAGATTTCATATAGGTAATTGTGCTCAAGATCAGTTTCATCACTATGTGCATTGTAACTTGAAAGAAAGCTCTTGTTGACAAATAATAACTTAGATTGCATTTGTACTGATAGAATTAGGAAGATGCATATGACATCGTTTGTGATTCTAGGTAATTAAATATCAAAGATGGAGCAGTTAAATAACTAACTAAAGCATATGAAGGAACTGAAGACTTCTTATTTTTTCTGTCATTCAATTTAAAAAGGTCAGTCAGTATTTATTTGTTTTGTAGTTTTGAATTAACTATCCAATTATATAATTCTTAATGGTAATAATTCGCCCATCTGTATTAATTTTTTTCTTCAATTTAATTGTCAGTATCGTATACTGTAAGTATATAAACTTATTTTTATGATCAGGTTTTTTCATCGTAATTTTTGTCTTTTATATATGTACTTAAATTAATCTTGCTTTTTAAATTCCCTATTTATATCGACGCAGTTTTTCCGGAAGGGCGTAACTCACAAAAAGTAAATTTTACAGAGCACATTTTTATCGTGTAGCTATAAGAAGATTCGTTTCGCGGAAATACAAATCGATTTTTCCGGTGGAAAAATCGGAATATTTTTACCAGATTTTAACAGACGATGCCTTTCATTTAAATCCATAAGATAGAATAACTCATTTTTACAAAAAGTGTGGGTTACGCCCTTTTGGCAAAACTCTATCGATATCGTATTCTTTGTGTATGATATAATACCAAAAAGTGATTCAACATTTTAAAATTTTAATGCACCATTTTATTATGTGTTATACATTTTTTAATGTAATTTATTTACAGTATTCCCACATTTGCCAAAAATTAAACATAACAATTAATAAAAGAGAGATTTTTGTTTAAAAAAAATAATAATAAATTAGATCAAAACTCTAATTTAATTTTTATTTCATCAGAAGAACTAGGTACATAATTATGTCCTATTTTTATAATTTAATAGATGTTTAATTTTCGCTTTTAAGTGTACTTTTTATTATATTATTGCATACATACTACATCTATTTCCAAGTAAATGTTAAACCGACCGTGTTTTTGTTTTGTTTGTCGTTAAAGTTTAGATTTCTAGATATTAAAAATAGAGGAGTGCCAAAACTGGATATTTTTCAATAATTTTTTATTTTAATTTTTTTAGTTACCTTAGCGTTTCTGCTCCATACAAAAACCAGCTTATATTTGGTCACTGCCAAAATAATTTTGTAGTTTTTTAAATATTTATTCTGTTTATCTAGTCGTCATCGATGGCTGATTATTTAATATAATAACAAATATTCTTATAAAATTAATGTTTGGTGCCTTATCACTGTGCTTACAAAATTATTCACAACATTAAAACTTTGTAGATAATTTATCATTGATATCATTTTCAAAAATCTCAAATTTGTATTTTTTATTTTTTTTTTTAGTTATAGAGTTGAGAATGTTAGTTTTCTAGTTTTTAACAGGTTGTTGAAAAGTTCTTGCATTTTTAATGCTTTTTTTATTAATTTGTACATAGGCAATTTTACTTTTAGTATATTATATACATAGGTAAATAAATATAAATTTGTTTTTTTATCGCAAATTTTAATAAAACTTAATATTAAACTTTTTCTCTGTAGATTTTTAAGACATATTAAAAATGTAATTGCTATTTGAACAACCTTGTACAATATTTAAAAGTGTTCATATTTTTTAAAATAGGAAATAGTACTGATATAATTCGTGTAAGTATTTTTATTGTAAATAAATCGTTTTTAATAAGTTATTTGCTATTTATTAATACAAATATCAAAATTTGATTAACAAAATTAAATTTGAACTTACATAATATATTCTTTAAAATCGTGTCTACAGTTATAAAATTAAATAAAATCGATTGCATTTCTTTTGAATGATACATAAAGAGAAAGAAATGTATACAATATCCAAGATAGATTCCAATACATGTCGTCAATGAATCGTTACTACATGATATTACTTACACACAGTGCTGTTGCCTCATATTTTTACAGTTCTAATAAATTGTGGTCTTTCTTTGCCATGTCATATATGTGCAGGTAAATTATCAGTAGAATATGTTGCTTTTCAAACGGAACCGAATTACAAATATACAAACTAAACTACGTTCACCGAGTCGAGTCGGCAGTTGCAACACTAATTTTGACGATTCCTTGTGCGACTGATACCTAAACGTAATGAACGCATACAAATGAATGAACAACATTGCAACAAATGAGAAGATAGAAGTGCAGTGAGCACATAGCACTCTGTGTTATATAGTAATATAGTAGGTAACTTCACTGATGATGCATATTGACAGGCAACTTGGATAGACTATAGTAGAAACTATTGCATGATATAACTCAAAAATTTTATTTTACTTTATGTTATTTTAGTTTATATAAGGTTTATTGGTTTCTTAAATGCTTCGTAGGCCTAATTGTGATTACAAAAATATAAAAAGCACAATACACTTGATAAATAAACAAAAGATGAATAAATAAAACTTATAATATTGTAATTATATTAACACTTCTAATACTTCCTGATCTAAATTTCATTAAAATATTGATATTGTATACATTTACAATTAGTAGCAAGATTATTTTGGTATTAATATAAAATATTAATACTCATGATATCACATTGATTTTAAAATATTACATTTTATATAAATGTGGTTTTTAAAAAGCCAAACATTTTTTACCTTTAATTTTGAATTTTTATTTGTTTTCAATCTGAATTTTTGTGTTTATTGGAATTAAGTATTATAACTTTTTCGAGCCTTAATTTTATTGACCAATGATGTTTTGAATTAAGTAAAATATTTTTTAGTTTGGTTTTCCAAAATTTTCGTTTTTACGTCCCTCGGCATATCTAGTCCCTGAATTTATTGATAATCCCCACCAGTCTGATTCTAATTGTTCAGAATTATCAAAGCACTACCATATTAAATAAGCAGTAGTATCGCATAAGTATTGAAGACCTTGGCGCATGATGGGGATCGGGCTTGATAAACGGCCCCCGCATGGCAGTGAACGTGTTAAATGAATTTGCGCTTATATATAAAATTCTTTTGTTGAAAGCAAATTTAAACGCTCTATATATATATATTTATGTAATAAAATAGATTATCCATGATTTTTTCAAAGTCATATATCTATTGTTTTGTTTATCCATATTTTGACATTCATTTTAAATTAAATTATTATTACAAATTTTATTTGTGATAGTTATCAAATGTGTAGACAATGTCCCAATCCCAAAATATAAATGACGAAGCTAATAAAAGTAAAAATTCGACAGGTAGGTAATTCCCTCAGTTTAATATAGTTTTTTTTATCATTTATAATTATTATAGACTTAGAATCGACAATATGTTGTACTTTGATACCACTTAATACTCGTACTGAAAAAAATAATTTATCTGTAAACAATTTCGGTAAATCTGTATTAACTACTCATTCGGATGGTAATATTTTGAAACATCAAGAACAAAATGGTTTTAAGCAGAAATTAGTTAACAAGGTTAAATCATGGAGTAACAAAGATAATAAATCTACATCGCAAAATAACAAGCCTACTAGTTCTGCTAAGGTCTGTCTTTTTATTATATTCAAAATTACTTTTATCTATTTTAGTACCTATAGCTTATCCAAACCTATATGATGTTCACGTCATCAATACAAGGTTACAATGACGTTTCACACAGTGTTGTCACGTCGTACCTCGTATTTTGACAGTTTTAATAAATTGTAGTCTTTCTTTATACTATCTAATATGTGCGCAAGTAAATCATCTATAGAATATGTCACTTTCCAAACTTTAAACCTAATTATAAATAAACAATCTAGTAACTTTTTGTTGATGACGTGAACATCATCTAGGTTTGGATAAGCTATACTTAAATTGTATAGACAGTACAATTAAAAAACGTTAATTAATTTAACAATCTTATTCAGTAATTTTATATTGTTTGCATAACATATTTTTGGACTAATATTCGCCAGTTGAAGATAGACTTTTTATGTTTATACCGATAATTATATAATTAAAATTAGTCAGTATTCCACCAAGGTATGGTACTGTATGCCAGACTAATGGAGCAGCGAGGTAAAGACAAAATTCAAGTTATGGTAAAATTGTATTCTTCATAATGGCTTATGAGGCCCCTTCTGCGAAGTCCGCTGTAACAAAATGAATACAGTGCAGTTAAATGAGCATCCGGCATAGTCCAGCATACAGTGCCATACTCGGAGGGATGCTGACTTAATTCTGTATTTTATTATATCAAACGTATAAGATTAATGATATTAACTAATTTTATCATTTCCAAATTACGGAACCTATAAACTTAATTGGCTTATTTAACTTCAAATATTTGTTATTTGACACTCAAATCTCTACAGTTTAGTACCTTTGTTATGTTAAACGAAAAACATTTCTAAGTAGTATAGGTAGATACATTTAACAATTTACCTACACGATTCGTTTATCTAATACTAGCAAATATTTTTATATTATTTAATCAACAATCTTTCAGCCTGACTCGAACATTACAGTCCCTGATGCTTTAGCTTTTGGAAATTTAAGTTTAGATTCTAATCTTCCAGAAGGCAACTTATGTGAAACAGAAACATTCAAAGCTAAAGATAGCTTGGAAAATATTTTAAACAGCAAAAATCACAAGGTAAAAGCCATGAAATATGTTTAAAAATATATTTAATATTGTTTTCTTTATTCCTGTTTAGACTGTTAGAAATGGCGATACAAGAAACTCGTCAACTTTTTCTGATTTGTTTAATTCGCAAGAGAAAGATGCATCTCAGTCCGATTCGATTTTAAGACAAAAAGTAATTTCAGAAACATCTAAGGTATTAACTTGGGATCCTTGGAATAAATTTGGAAGAAAGAATAAAAAAGAAAATAAAGTAAGTTGTGTGAGATGTACCTACCTATGTATAATTTTTACTTGAATTGTACAACAATAAAAAAAAATGTAAAAATCAATTGCGTACGTGGTAACATAACATGTGATTTGCTAATTTTGTAACTCTTTTTTTTACTTTTTTCAAAACTTGATGGTTTTTAATTGTATTTTCTAAATATGCCTACCTGATCGTAGGTGTTATTATGGTAATTATATTACCACACATTACTGATAACAAAAAATTCATTTTTTTAATACAACTCCATTTTAGAAAAGAAAGCAAGATAAAGCGCCTTATTATTCAAAAAAAGTCAACAAATCTTTTTCGCCTACAAAAACGGGCAAATACGATACAGAAAATGATGAACAGGAGGAATTGATAATTAACGATAGCAAAAATTTTCTATGTTCAAAGCAAGGTTTTCAAGAGGCGTTTGTTTATAAACCATATCGATCAAAGAAGAAATCTGTAAATTTTGCCAATGAAGTTATTGTATTGTATTTTACAGCAGAAGAGATCCTTAATAAGATAACAGAACCTTTAAAAAAAGAATTAGACCAACAAATTCGTAATAAAGAAATGAGACGTGGTCATATCGATTGTACTATGATGGGCAAGAAAATAATTATATCATAAAGACTGCATAGCTACTTGAATAATAATTTATTTACGTTTATTTTCATAAGTAACAGATAAAAATAATGTATTCATGTGAACAAAAAAAAAATGTATAAAAAATAGCTTTGATTACCTTAAAAATAATTAATTCGAGGTGACTACATTTAACTATTTTTGGTGCAAGTTATTTTCCATAATACTAACTCTTTAACACGATCATATTCAAAATATCGTGGAAAATCTAAATTAACTTGCGTCGCAGTAGCGCATTTTACTTGTTTTAAACAATCTAGAAAATATTCATAACACGGTGCTACAGTATCACAGTCTTCTATAGTAAAAATGAAGCGTTTCTCTAAAGCTACGTAAATAGTACAGTTTGGAGAAGCATTTAAAACATTCTCGATTGTTTTAATAAAAAATCCAGTTAATTCATCATCGTAAATCACTAAAATATTAAATATTCGCCTATGTAACTATACGTTTTTATTAAATTTTACTCACCATCTGCTGCAAGTATAATTTGAACTTTCGGCAAAATAGACATCATTTCCGAATTTAATGATAGATCTTTGGTAAAATCAATTCCGCCAACCGTTATAGGATATTTAACAATAGTTTTATTTCTCGCGATATTGCTTTTAATCAAATTTAAAATGTCACCTTTATCAATATCTGCAAATTTATATTATTTGAAATTTAAAATATAGAAGCTTTTATAAATTGTTTTGCAACTTAAGTATAAGTATATTTTTACAAAATTACGAACCTGTACATATAACACATGCATACATAGAGGCAACGATACTGGTTAATCCTGTTCCAGAACCAAGTTCCAGAATGTTTGTGTTTTCTGATAAATTATTCCCATTTTCTAGTAGCCAATCTGCCAAAAGAAGTGCTCCTCTCCACACCTGAAGTCCTACTAATCCCAATGTAGTACTTTTACTATGTTCTACAATGATTATAAGTTTTAGACAGTTCCTATAGCATCGGGATGCTATGATAATTTTGTCATTTTTCAAAAATTTGTAATAGCTAAATTATATTACATTGTTTAAGCAGTCCATGCATTAGTCAATACTGCAGTAACTGGCTTGTACAGTCTGGTCAGGAATACTTGGCAGGGTGGAGCTAATGCATATTAGGGATCTCGCTTTCTATCAGCATTGGCGGCGTGTCAAATACTTTCGCTTTCTGTGCATAACTCAGCCCCACCTGCCAATTCTCACTGACAGGCTATACAATATAACTGTTCTGAAATTGCTAAAAGATTCGACAGGCGACAAACAGATTTGGTAGACAAATGCGATAAACGTGTTTGTGTTTATCAATTGTCTAAGAGATATCTGGAGAATGTTGCCAAAGGCGACAAGATTGTTCGATCTGGTTGCTTCAGTATCACCTAATAAATGGGCCACTTTATTCATCTGTTGTAAATAAATTTATATTTTTATTTTATCGATTATACCTATATACATAAATGATAAACAACCAAATAATATAATTACCTATTTCAATCACACCTCTCTTCTCCATCATATCCAATTTTCTCTGTACAACTAAATCACCATCAGAATCAGTATAAGCTATTTTTGCAGGATAAGTAAAAGGAAACTTTGAAACTGTGTCTAAAATCATACCGTGTCTTATTTTAACCCTGATATCGCTTACATACCTGTTTATTTACTGTTTTGATTTAAGGTAGGTGTAAGATCCGTGGCATAGTTAAATTCAGAATACAGTTCCGAAGAGACTTTATGATTGCCATCGTCCATCTGAAAAAAATTAGACAAATAAAGCTAACATATACGACTGGTTACACCGATACAAATACCTTAATTTAATTTAAGTGTAATGTAAGTATAAAATATCCATAAAAACATAATGATATCCAAGGAAAATTTAGAGTTAAGTTATATCACTTATATTTTAGGATGAATCGGTACAACCGGCCCTTAAAATAAGAAATTTGTAGGTATTGTTACGTTTTATAAGCACATTAATAGAGAATAATTGAAAATCATAAACAATAATATAGGTACATACTTATATATACATTTGTTACGAAAGTCTACTTTAGAATTTAAAAGAAACCTGCTCCCTTCCCTTTTCTAAATATTCAAATGTCCGTTCATCGATAGCCACATTAACTTTTAAAGTCACTTTTACATTGTACAATGTTTAGTGTCCCATTTTCTGTGGTGCCCATCGTACCTACTTTAATTTATGAAATGAAAACTTTTTAAATTTAAACACTGTATCTAACAATAAGAAATAAGTATGATTCGAAAAATTGTTTTAAAACAAGTCTCATTAATTTTTTTAGGCCAATGCCTATATCATTCCCGAAATTCCTGTATTCAAAGTCGATTCATCCTGTAAATATGTTATTTGATCCTAAATAGTGCAGTTTCACTTCACAAACTTATGACCTATCATCGCTTTTATAGTATCGAAAACGCAAATTTCTTTATTAAAAAAAATATATAAACTTTCAATAAATACATTTTGGTAATTTAAAAAATTATTATATTAATTGTTATCATTATACGTAGGTACATATTTTTGGTATGTTTCATATAATTTAAATGATTTTCCTTGAAATTTATTTAAATTAAGTCATTATTTATACAAAATTTTAGTGTTATCCTTGATATTTTATTATAAAAGTTTAGTCACATTTTGAAAACTACAGGCTGTCCTGAAAGTAGCTCTGCACATGAATGTATTTTTAAAGTTGAAATAATTTTTACTCTCACCTTTATAATTTTGAAAGTCTATGAAAAAAAAACGAATATTATTATTTATTATTCGTAATTTTTTTTTTAACAGTTTCCGAAATATTCGGAACAGATCATCTTCAAATATTTATCTTTAGGAGGTTGTATAGCTTCTTCAGAAAATATTTGTCGACATACAGAAAAAAACCCTATTTTTTTGTCGTAGAAGATAATGTTAAAATATTGCGAACTAATTTTAGGACACCCCCCTGTAGAGAATTTCAAAAAATAAAGTGCTTAAAAATTATTAGTTACGATTTATATTTAAAAAAATAATAATTAATAATAGTGTTTGTTATTCAATGCCTTTATTACCTATATTATTTTAATTCCGTGCAGGAAATGTGGCGGGAAAAGAAAAAAAATTAATATTAATACATTGTTTGAATAACAAGGAAAATAGTAGGTACTAAAAATGATTACATTTGCAGGTTAATTTAAAAAAAAACTCACCGAATTGAGAAAGGATGATAAGAAATCAGCATTTCGCCCATTACATAAATTCAAGGGAGCTATTTCAGATTTATTTTTGAATATCGTTTCCAACATTACCTTGACGCGAACCAATCACGACTCCCCACGATTTGTGTATGCCACGTTGTGAGAGCGAGCATCTACCGCCTCGTATTTCAGTTCGTGATTCACATTTTTGTCGGTCAGACTTTGGTGACTGGTAGCTAGAACGTTGGTCAAGATGAATTTAATATCCGCCTTTTGTTTAATATTTATTAGTTTTTCCCCAGTATTTTGTGACGAAGAAGTCAAAGTAGATGAAGGTGTTTTAGTTCTAACCAAGGAGAATTTCCAAAATGTAATTAGCAGTCATGAATTTGTTCTCGCCGAATTTTGTAAGTGTATTAATATTAATATTACGTTAGAATTAATTGTTTTAATTGTTAGTTTTCATTTAATCGAACACCCTTGTTTAACATAAATTGCATCAACATCTGGTTACACGTCATTAACTCGATTCTCCGGTTCGCCGGCGTTTATTTATCTCGTTTACCAAATGATTTTACTAATTTTATAGAAGTTATTAATTTTGAACAATAAATTGCGATAAAAAAGTTAATTTTAGGTCATTAACCCGCTTTCTGCACGAGTTCTGTTCACATAATTACCATTCACATGCTTTCCCAGTACAGAATATGTAATTTGGGATTTCAATAGATTGCGACCTTAACCTTTGATTTTTATGATAAAGATAATTTTACAAATGTGTCCCTCATGGACAGACATAATGATTTTTAAACCTTTAATTATCAATTATAAAGAAATGGTTCTCGATGATTTTAGACGCACCATGGTGTGGGCACTGCAAAGCTTTAGCTCCCGAATATGCGAAAGCCGCAAAACTTCTAGCTGACCAGGAATCACCAATTAAACTCGCTAAGATTGATGCTACCGAAGAAACAAGCTTAGCAGAAGATTTTGAAATTAGAGGATATCCCACATTAAAATTCTTCAGACAGGGAACGCCTATAGAATACCAAGGTAAAAATATTACGCAGCTTGACCTATATTATGTTAATGAACGTTTATGTAGGTGGTCGTACTGCCGACGAAATTGTTTCATGGTTGAACAAGAAAACCGGCCCTCCAGCTAAGGAACTTAAGACTGTCGAAGAAGCAAAAGAATTCATCGAAGCCAACAATGTTGTCACGATTGGCTTCTTCAAGGATCAATCATCCGATGCCGCTAAGGCATTTTCCTCTGTTGCCAACAACCTTGATGATTATCCGTTCGGTATTACGTCTGAAGAATCCATTTTTAAAGAATACGATGCCGAGTGTGGGTCTATCATTCTATTCAAGAAGGTACGTTTCTTTCAATCAATTAATTGGGAAATATTGAAATCAGTTATTAGTTAATCTGTGCCATTTTAAAAATTGATTTTCAACAGAAATGCATTTTTATTGTGATATATGCAAACTTAATCGTTGTAAAGAAAAAATACAAAACAGCTCGTTTTAAAATAATATATCGAGAATAATTAGTGCACGCTTTTCAAAATTATTGATAAGATATAATAAATGGCAAATTTGAAGGGCTTTGGAAAATAATTATATTTGGAGGACTCGGAAGTCGATCAGTGTAAGTCATTATTGTCCTGCCATTGATTTATTTAGTGTAAGTTCCATTTCAATGTTCATACTTTCGGTTAACAAAGCGTCCAATGATGTGGACTAATTTACTTTCGAGGCCTCCATTTGACTGTTCACTATAAGCAACTTGAATTGAATTTATGTCACTACAAGTCCCCCCTGCTTGTACGAGTTAACCCGAAGTAAAGTTTGATGAATTTAATTTTGAGACATTTTAATTAAAAAAAATTGTACCCTAGTCTTTTATACTTGTTCACTAAAATTCACGTACCTTCAAATTTATCTGCAAGTTAAAAATATTGTACTTGGAAAATAGTATATATTTTTTAATTCTTACAACCTACGTTTAAAATTATATTGTAAGTTAGAACCCACTTTAATAATCATACTCAATTGTCTTAATTCTTAATGCTATTATATATTTTGTGACTAGCAAATAAACTAACCTTATTGTTTTTTTAGTACCTATCAGGGGTGGTTGTATTCCGGAGTTACCCTGGAATTCCGGGTTTTTCGTTCATCTTCATCGGGATTTTCTCTTTCAAAAAAGACCATCCATTCCACTTTAAACTTTAATAACAAATCATTTTAGAGAATGAATAGTGCGTTAATAAGTGGTATTTCCGATCTCTTTCTCGCTGTAGGAGGTGTAAGGGAGAAAATTACGTTCTGCGATCACCCACGATACTTGTTGACTTTATTTTGAATCTTTACATTTTCGAGTTTTTCACTTTTCGAGTCATTGTTCTAAAATATAATTTTAAAAAATGCCAAACAATTCAATTTCAATTTTTATTTCTATGTTACAGTTTGATGATGGAAAGAGCATCTTTGAAGGCGAAACCACCGAGGCCAATATTAAAAAATTTGTTTCCTCGGAAGCCTTACCTCTTATTGTCGAATTCAACCACGAAACCGCACAGAAAGTCTTTGGCGGAGAAATTAAGAGCCACTTGCTCCTCTTCTTGTCGAAAGCTGATGACAAAACGGCCCAAATTGTGGAGGTAGCACGTTCGATCGCTAAACCTTTCAAAAGTGAAGTATTGTTTGTCACAATCGATACAGACGAAGAAGACCATCAACGAATTATAGAATTCTTCGGAATGAAAAAGGATGAAGTTCCGGCTATCAGGCTTATCAAGCTCGAAGAAGATATGGCCAAGTACAAACCCGAAACTAATGATTTTACTGCCGACAATATAAAACAATTTGTACAAGACTTCCTTGATGGTAAACTTAAACAACACCTTTTGAGTCAAGAGCTTCCTGAAGATTGGAACAAAAGCGGTGTACATGTTCTTGTTGCTAGCAACTTTGATGAAATTGTTTTTGATACTACCAAAGATGTTCTTGTAGAATTTTATGCTCCTTGGTGTGGTCATTGCAAACAACTGGTACCAATTTATGATAAAGTTGGTGAACATTTTGAAAAGAGCGACGATGTCGTAATTGCTAAAATGGATGCTACAGCAAACGAACTAACACATATACGTGTCACTAGCTTTCCCAACCATTAAATTGTACACAAAGGGAGATAACAAAGTTGTAGAATACAATGGCCCTAGAACGTTTGAAGGAATAACTAAATTTGTCGAAAGCGGGGGAGAAGAGGGCGTTGGCGTCGAGGAACCTATTGAAGAAGAGACTGAAGATGATGATACACCTCGAAAGGATGAATTGTAAATTAAGTACTTATAGATAGCCTTTGTTTTGTTTATTTTTGGTAAATATTTTACATAGGATTTTATACGTTTCCATTAGATTTCTTTAAAACTAACGAATTAAATTTAATGTATATTTATGCTTCCGACCTTTGTACAGAGGGTCATTTCACTGTATCGTTGCCTCCTTTTTGGAGGATTTGTGAGACTGGTTGTGTACATCTGTATTATGTTCTGCCATATTCAAAAAATATATAACAACTCATTTTAGAATTACTCTTATCGTTAGTTAACATTCCTTGTTGTGCGAGCTAGTAAAGTATAGGTATATGTTTGAATTCAAATCAATGTCTAGACCTTTTTAAAAATAAAAATACAGTTAATCTTCCATATAACAAAGTTGGTAAGTTTTGAAAAGAAATTGCTATAGGGAAATTTCGTTATATAGAAATAACACCTTTCAATAACTATTATTTTAAGGCCTTTTAATGTTAATTTACGTTAATGTAATTTTAATCCTTTTTAGAACTCCAATTTAGACAAATTTAAGAACTTTTGAACGTTTAAAAATGTGTGCTAAGAAAGCACCATTAACGCAATGCATAAGTTTACTTATTTATTTTAGTTTGACTTAAAAAAATCCGTTATATAGAGGTTTGACTGTATTAAAAATAACATTTTGCTCTTTGCATTCCGATTTTTGTAGATTATAATAACCAAAAGTACAGAAGATAAGTACGTACAAATTGATGTAGGAGTGAATGTTTGTACAAGAATGATAGTGATGTATAAAACTATTTTCTGTCAAATTTTGGTATGTATAGTCTTCACATGTGTGAAACTAATGCCCTAAATAAATAAATATTAAACAAGTTTCTTATTTTTATCACTTTATGCATAATTATTTGTCTATGATCTAGTAAAAATTGAAGATTTTAAAACTGTTTTGACTAAAGGTCAGTTGATCAATCAAATAGGTTTCATGTATTAATTTATTTATTACACATATTCATAAAGTTGACAATTTTTATACATAATATCATTAAATTAAAATAGTCTGAAGTTGATGTAAGCTACAAGTTGTATGAATAAATAAATAGGTAGCGTTAACTACATGTCGTGTTCATTGATAGATAAAGGTGACTTTTTAATAAAAGCATTGGTATAATTCCTTTACTACTATCCTCAAAATATTTTGAGTTTGACAAACAGACGCATATTGTATTTACTGCACCTCTAACTATTAGAAATATATTTTTACTGCCATCTTCAACTGTCAATCAATTTAATTACTTAAGAAGATGCTGTTTTACTCAAACCAATGCAACTTCTGAAATGGAAAATGCAATCTAAATATTAACAGTATTTTGACCCAACAACATTCATTCCACTGGTTGAATTTTCTACTTATATTACAATATTTTTTCTTGTTCTAATTGCTTGCATAAAAAAAATTAAATTGTATGACTATTTTATGTAAATGTAGTATGTATACCTACTAAGTTGTGGTGCCCCTATTATACAGAATATGATTTAGAAAGTAGGAAAATAAATGGGAAGTAGTCGAGTAGTAATAATGCGTACAGAAACAACCCGATTATGAAAAATGTGTGTTGCTCTACTCCAAAATTGTTACAAAATGTAATTAAAAAACAGTTAACGATAAACAAGCTTTATTGAGAAACACCCCTAGGGTTTCTAACAGATGTATTTTAAAATAGATAATTTTTAACAGTGTGCTCCTAGAAAAATGTATTAAAACTTTATTTATAAAACCAATATAATCAGTTTTAATATAATTATAATAAGGTAGCCATTTTTGTAAATAGATTAAACTATCTTGAACTTTAAACGAATTTTCTAGATTAATTAAACTGTTTCATATTTTTGGGGTTACAACGACAATTAAGAAGTTAAAAAATTGAAATTTATTATTTATATATTATTATTACACGCAACAAATATATTTAATAAAAATTAATGTGATACATACTTAATTGGATTGATTTTATATTTCATTTATCTATAACAGTTATACTCAAAATTTTTAAAAATAATTAATACATTACAATGTTTATTAAAAAAATTCTTTCATCTCGTGCTGCACTATACGCTGGAAACTTTAGAACTTATAATAATAACAGTAATTTTTGTTTAAATATTTCTTTAAATAAAGACACCAGAATTGTTATTGCAACAATAAATTTAACAGTTTGAATATGGAATTTCTTCGACAATTTTCAGAAACGCTTACCAAATTAGAAATTAAAAAAATTAAAGGTTTGATTTTAACATCTGTAAGTATTAAAAATAATGACGCGAGCGAGTACTTTTGTTATTTATTACAGTTCTCCGATAAAGTGTTCTCTGCAGGTCTAGATTTTATGGAATTATACAATCCAAATCATGAACGTTTATGGAATTTTATACATACATTTGTAGGTCTAAAGTTAAAACTTTATAAATCGTCTTTTCCTACTGTGGCAGTTGTTAATGTAGGTACACTATTAACACCTTTAATCCAGGTGTGGTATATCGGTGGCTCGTGGAATAAATGGTTCGTGAAGCGAGTCACCAGTGTACAGTGATGCATATTAGAACTGTCATTGAGACCAAAATGCCATTTTATGATGTATAGCACATTAAAAAATAGTAGATTATTTTACAATGACAGTTACTTTAAGCATTGCTTTTAATTATTATTATTAGCTGGAGTTGATACTAGTTATGCCTATATGCTATGCTTATACTTAGTAAAATATTATTTACTATTGGTATTTTGAACAAATGTGAACTAAAGCGAAGTAAAGATATTAATTTTTAATTCAATTAATTAAAAGGTTTATTTCAAGAACATGATAAGTCACAATAACAAAAGTTTAGAATAATATCAATATTAAACTTAGGAACTTACGTATACATAAAATGTATGTTTGAAAATCTATAGGCTAAAAGTGTATTAGTACTGTTCCCTTACTTTAAGTAAATTAGTTATAATTACAAAACATAAAATAACAACATCTGCTTTTCAGAAAATATAATTTTTTTTATAAAACGTGGCTTTTCAAATATTGAAAATACAAAATACATTTGGAAAGTTTAAATTATTACTAAAACAAACAAAAAACACAATTTGGAGATATTACTCAAGAAACTTATTGTCTAAATCTACTGCATTCGGTTGTAATCTAGTAAAAAAATGGATCATGAACTGAGGATATCGGGGTGGCTTGTCACATTCTATCACTTTTATGTCAATTGCCTTCAATGTAAGAAGATGATTTTGTGATTAGTGGTAACATTTGTTAATTATTAGCCGAACTATTTCTGCCATGGCTTGTTATGTTCTTGCAGAGTTTAGCCGTGTGAAAAGTCAATTTTTGAGAAAGTGTGGCTTATGTTTTTGCAATAAGCGCTTCAATTAATTTTACTTCATTCGTTTACAACAAAGCAGACATCCGTCTCTCCGCACGATTCCTTTCAGGCAGTCGAGATAAAATTATACAGACAACATTGCACCTAAGTGTATCTCTTTTGTTCCAATACTGTAATATCATTAGGAACTTCACCTTGTTCCTACACCTTGTTCACCCATTTAATAGGTATTTGAAAATAAGTGATACGTCTTCTGACTTTAATTTGAAAAATCATTTTATTATACATCCTAAATTATTTTGCTATTAGATAAGTATTGCGAAAAGTGCAGAACGTAGGTTGTTTTTATAAATGTAAAATGATTGCATTATTATGATGTGTTTAATGTCAAGTACAGCTTCAATTATGCATTTTACTGCACATAAGTTATATTACAATGTATATTATATAAATTCTAATTTTGACCATACCGGCGTCGAGATCTTAAAAGCAAATGCCTATAGTAATTTTTTTATCACATATTTGTATATAGTGCTTACTCGAATATCTAAACTTGCGCTAATCCGAACAGGGTCCGATAATTTTTCAATTATTACTCAATTATACGAAATTTAAAAGATGATCGATATTATAGTACACTTCGTCCAAACCTATATGCAATCTACGTCATCAATACAAGGTTACTAGATGATGACGTTTCACACAGTGCTGTCATCTCGTACCTCGTATTTTGACAGCTCTAATAAATTCTAGTCTTTCTTTATGCCATCTAATATGTGCGCAAGTAAATCGTCTATAGAATATATGTCACTTTCCAAACTTTAAACCGAATTACAAATAAACAATCTAGTAACATTTTTTTGATGACGTGTTGCATATAGGTTTGGATAGGTCATAGAATTGTATTTGTATTAAAATTGTATTTATTTTACAAATATGACTTTTCAGGGTCATTCACCGGCTGTAGGATGTGTTCTAGCAATATGTTGTGATTATCGCATTATGATTAATGATTATAAAATTGGCCTCAATGAATCACAAGTTGGAATAATAGCGCCATCTTTTATTATGTCACTAATGGCGGATACTATAGGCAAAAGACAAGCCGAATTAGCACTGACTTCTAGTTATTTATTTAAAACCGATCAAGCTTTAAAAATCGGTTTAGTTGACAAAAATGTTTCGAATAAAATTGAAGGATTAGAAAGAGCTATGGTTTTCTTAAACGATTTGTTTATGGTAAATTCTGTCTCTAGATTAATCACAAAAAAGTCTCTGCATAGTCATATTTTTAAAGTAAGTATTAATTTCAAATTTTGGTTGTTAACTAACTAATAATAGTAATAAATATATTTTCATGATAGTAGTTTTTACTGGCTTTGTACATTCTGTGAATGGTACATAACTAAAAAAAAAAAGAACAGTAGGTACATGTTTGTGAATAAAATCATAACAGATTTCAAAAAATTAAAAAAAAACGCATTTAATTTGGTTAATTTTCATAATATAAATAAGTTTAAATTAAAATACTATGTTGTAGAGTACATTGGAAATGGATGAAGCTATAGATAAATTTGTATCATTCACTTTACTGCCAAAAACTAAAACATCTATAGAAAGATATATTAATATGAAAAAAAAAATTTAATGAGACATTTAATTTAGATTATTATTTGAAATGTAATTGAAATACCTATGTATAAAAATTAAATGTATTTTTCATAAAATAAAATTTACAACTCTCACTATTCTGAAGCATCTTTTTCTAACTGACTTGATTTGCACACGTATTACTATTTCCTGACCTAAATCTTTTTTTTTCTCTAGGTAAACACCACTTTATAACCATCTAGAATAAATTCTAGACAACAGTCACCAAAATTTATGGCGAGGGCCAAACGTTCATTTTCAAAATGTTAGGTAATGCGAAAAATTATTAAGTATAGGCATGTTCCACTTAAAAAAAAAACTTTAAGGCTCGTCGATAGTACCAATAAAATTTATTATCAAAAAATTAATAATAATGAAGATTATTTAAAAACAAATAATTTATAATAGTAGTAGTACATATTGTATAAAACTGGAATGTTTTAAACAAGAATTGCTTACTAGAAATTTATCAAAATTTAATTTTTATCAAAAATGCAATTTAAAGCAATTTATTTTCATCTCATAATATATTATCTTTAAAATGAAACAATGTTAACTTATAACATACGCCAATCATAATGATAACGATCATTAAGAATCCACATTGTAATTACTGGTTTTTATCTTGTTAATGCGAACTTTCTTTCTAATCAGTTCACAGCTTACCATTTGAGTGGATGGTATATATGACTCTAAAATTTACAAAAGATGAAATTAATTTCGGCCTTTTGTTTGATATTTGTCGTTATTTCTTCAATTTCGTGTGATGGAGAAACTGAAGATGTATACGAAACTCCCCACTACGAAGGCATCTTAGATTTGAACAAAGATACTTTTCACGGCGCTCTTGCCGAAAATGAATTCCTCCTGGTTAAATTTTGTAAGTATTTAAATGAATTTACGAGCCACAACATTAATCGTTTTGACGAACTTTGGAAAGGTGTAAAAAAAAAGTTGATAATGAATCTTCCCTAGTTACTCTATAAAATTAATGTAATACCAAAATTTTGTTGATAAATTACCGATCTTGACCTTTTACGATACTGACAACAAGATAAACTATATATAACGTGCAACATAATAATCGCCTATTTTTTATTGAACCGTCAATGGTTTGGAAAATAATTACCTACCATTGTTTTTCTCATTTATCATTGATTACTTATATTATATGCGATACAGTTTTAAATTTATTAAAACCTTTAAAAAATAAATTTTATAGATTTATTTGATGATAAAGATAAAAGATCGTATATTAAAGTTTTCAAAAGTAGTACTTTTAATTAATTTAAGGTCAATATATACGAGAATATATCTTTACAAATATGAATCGACTTCCAAAACCTTTTTTTTCAGAAAAAATTAAATGTATTTTAGTAGCTTATCCCATCATAATTGTAATTTATTTTTAGACGCTACATGGTGTAAATACAGCAGAGCTTTGGCTCCAGAATATATAAAGACGGCGAAACTTTTTATCGAACAAGGAACGGAAATAAAATTTGCTCAAATAGATAGCAGCGAAGATGATACGATTGCTAAAGAACTTGATATTGTAGGATATCCTACGATTATGTTATTTAGACAAGGGATGATTGTCGAATACTTTGGTAAGTTCAATTTAACAAGAAATGGTTGAATTTTTAAAATTGTATATTTAGGTAACCGTACCTTCGAAGACCTTGTTCCATGGATAAATAGAAAAATGGGTCCTTTAGCGAAAGAATTGAAAACAATTCAAGAAGCAAAAGAATTTACTGAAGCTAATAACTTAGCAGCTATCGGCTTTTTCGCAGATCAAACCTCAAAAGAGGCTAAAGTCTATTTTACCACTGCCGTAACTTATGATCATTCAGTTTTTGGCATTATCTCAGACAGCAGTATCTTTGAAGAGTATGGTGCTAAAGATAGATCCATTATATTATTTAAGAAGGTAAGTTTTATATTCGTAAATTACACAATATCATTCAAAATGGATATAATTTTTAGTTTGACGATGAAAAAGTATTTTTCGAAGGAGAGTTGACAGAAAAGAATATTAAAGAGTTTTTAAAAGCGGAATCTATTCCTTTTGTTATCGATTTAAATGCTCAAACTTCGGAAAAAGTTTTTGATGGTAGCTTTAAGAACCACTTGCTTTTATTTTATTCCAACAATAACGAAAAATCAAAAGAAATCGTAACGGCTTCGCGTTCAATTGCAAAACGTTTCAGACAACAAATTTTATTTGTTTCTATCGATGTAGACGAGAAACCACACGAAACAATTTTGGAAACGTTTGGAGTAAGGAAAGAGGACGTTCCAACCATGAGAATAATTAAAGTTAATAAAGTTATGTATAAGTTTAAACCTGAAAATGTTCAAGATTTAAGCGTTGATAATATTGAAAAATTTGTAAACGACGCTCTTGACGACAAGATCCAACCATATATGTTGCAACAGGATCTCCCAGAAAACTGGAATAAACATTCTGTGATTACACTGGTTGCTGGCAATTTTGACAAAATCACTCTTGATAAAACCAACGATGTTCTCGTGTTATTCTGCGCTGCCAATCAAAAGAAATGCGACGTACTAACCCTGTATTTGATAAGGTCGGCGAGCACCTTAAAAAACACGATAATTTTGTTGTTGCTAGAATAGATATTGGAGCAAATGAACTTGAAAATGTTCATATTACAAGATTTCCCTCTATCCAATTATATCGAAAGGACGAAAATGAAGTGGTCGAATATAAAGGAAATTATGATTTCGAGGGTATAATAAAGTTTGCAGAATCTGGAGGAATGGATAATGACGAAATTGTTGTTGAAACTGAAGATGATCATACAAAACATAGGGAAGAATTGTAATTTATAGATTGTTATATTAATATAAGTATTTTATATTGAACTTTTTTTTTCTTGTACCTACAAACCAGTATTAAAATAATACGTGGTCATAACACTGTGTACATATATGTATATACACATGAACGTACACATTCATAGGTGTTTATATCGCAACTTATTTTTAAAACTTTTAGAATTAAAGCCATTTACATATATTTAGAGACTGACTTGCAAAGCGGTCACAAAAAAACTGCCTTTTAAATTTATTTTTTATTATATAAATTAAAAGAAAAGAAGACAAGTATGAAAGCAGCATAGCTCTTAATTTGCATGCGTCGATCATTTTAGCAGAGTATAGTTTAGTAATTTGGCACTCAAACCATGCAAATACCGTGTATTACTCGATTAATATATGGTGTCCGCATGGTTCAAATGTCAAATTCCTAAACTGCTGGATACGTGCGAATCAAGCTTAGAGACAACCAAAGACCTTATCAGCCAAGACAGTTTCTCGCAGCCACTTTGCAATGTGTACACAGCTTAACAAATGGTACTTGGAAGATTAATATCTTTTGGTTTAGGTACCTATAGTAACAGTTTACCTTTGATCAAAATGAATAAATTGAAAAACATTAATTTTAAATTTAAATCGACAAATATTTTAATATGCATCAAAAAATTATCTATTGTATAAAATATAGTCTTACCATCATAAATTCGAGCGAAACTTTTAAATCATACAAAAACAACGTAAAATTGAGGTTAAATCTCCAACACAAACGCTTCGCACTTGTAAACATGGCCTTCGTTTGCAACGACCAATGGCAGCGTAACCTTAACACTATAGACCGTTCAAACTTTAGTATGCACCATGAGATTATAATGTTTTTATTTTATTTTATATGTAATTTTATTCCAATCACTATTAGAGGTCAATAATCGGACAAAACATTTTATGCAGTTTTATTATTTTTAGTTATTGGCATTGTCTATTGTATTGTATTGTAATATGAACTAGATTGGTCTTCAATGGATTTATGCCAGATCCGTAGCTATGAAATGTTGCAGTGAATAGGTCATGTCACAGACGGTCATTTTTGTCTAGATGTACGATTCTTACACTTCTAATTTACATTATTGACAAATTGCGTTACTAAATTTGAAGTTCAGAACCTTTAATTCTATCAATCAATAATTAGATCAATTAGGTCGCCGGTGACCTCATACCATTTTTGTACAAAATATTAGAAATCGGTGGCATGATCTATCTACTACTGCAACATTTCGTGTCTACGGACCATGGATTTAGGTATTATATAGGCAACCCGCAAATTAATGAATTTTTTTCTCCTACTGTGAATTCGTTATTTATAACTGTGTGATATTTTATTTTGATTAACTATTATTACTATCGTCGGTAGATACGTAATGTTTTGGACGTTGTACCTGCTTCGTTTACAGTTTTAATTTTACTCCTGAAATACCTTTTCAGAAAAGAAATACAATGGCATTAAGGCAATTTTTTATCCGTGGAAGAACTTTTTTAAGTGATGTAAGACAATACAGTACGTCTTCTAAGTTCTTGGATGTTTCGGTAAATGAAGATAATGGCGTTGCCACTGTAACAATGAAGCGACCTCCAGTAAACAGCTTAAATCAGGAGATGCTTGGCGAATTTTCCAGCGTTCTTACAGATCTTCAGAAAAACAAATCGACGGGCATGATTTTAACATCTGTATATGATCGTATAAATTCTTATAAATATTTTTCATATTCATATATCTATTTTTAGTTTTCCGATAAAGTGTTCTCGGCGGGATTAGATATCTTAGAAATGTATAAACCCGATGAAAAGCGATTTAAAGCGTTCTGGTCGTCTTTACAAGATGTTTGGATGAAACTTTATGGCAGCAAATTTCCTACGGTAGCAGTTATCAATGTAAATATTTTATAAAGTTTATTTTCTAATCACTTATAATATTTGGCAAGAAGGAATTCTAAAAAACACAGATGTGTGAAAAATTCATTTCATTTTCATTCTTTTTTTTCATTTTAATTTAGATTTTATAAAGTAGCAGTTCTGTAGGTATAACATCAGTAATTCACTTCTATCATGCACAGACTATTTTACTAGCTTATTGGTAACCAATTTAATTCTAATAAAGCACTATTGCCAGTACACATTTATACTAAAAATAAATTTGCAATTAATTGATAGTATTCATATTTATATACGTGAATAAAACATTTTCCCCAAAAGTGCCAAGATGGTACCCATTAAAATTGAAAATAGCACACTGTAATAACCAATAATCTATAAAAAAGTTGAAGCATACCACATTGCAAGGTTGCATCTTATAAATCGGCCCAACTATAATAGTCTATTGGGAGCTAGCAATGTGAAAACCTATAGAATTTTGGTCTGAGAAATTCAAGTCTCTTTGGGTTATAAAACCGGTCTAATTATAAGTGACTTACGTTACAGTCTGGCTGGCAAGCCCTGCTGCATATTAAAAGGGCAGGCACTCCAATTTTAATCCTTAATGACATAATAACTTGTCATATTTCATTGGTGCAAAAGTTAAGCCTACTGTAAAAGCTCCAATCAGAACGTTTATTTTTAAACACTAATGTTAAAAACTTTTAATTATATTTCGAGTTTACATTTTTTACTCTGCTGTTTTAACAGTTTGTTTTTTTATGTACATATAGTTGGCTTTGTTTATGTCACAGAAATTGGTTCCTGGTAGAATCCCTGGTATAAAAATTTGCAAGGTTATATAGTTATGTGGGTGAGAAATATTTACAGTCGTTATTGTTACGTCGTTACGTTTCTTGTAGAAGTCGTAAATCACTTGATAGAGTTGGAACAAAGTAACATTCTTAAACTTTTGCTCGTTATATCCGGGAACCAAGCTCGTCGTAAATGGGAATTTCTAGCATTAAGTGAATATAGTTTGAAACGTAAGCATGTTAAATGCTCGAGATATCCAGGGTCTCATATACCCAAGTTCGACTGTATACGGTATAAATTACTGTTTGTAGAATGGCCAAAGGTTTACTTTTAGCCAAAACTACATCCTTAAACAACATAAATTTCCTTTTAAATTATTTTATTACAATAAAATTAAGTAGTTAATATTTAACGTGAAAACAAGGATTTTATGCATTTCTCGAGCTCAATAGACTGTTACACATCGAGTAAAAAATGCTCAATTTATTTAAAACTGTTCTTTAACTGTGTCATGGCTCTTTAATATGACACTATTTGTTTTTCTTAAAATTACTTTATTCTAGGCTAATTTGAAATAAAAAATTATAATTTTAATAATAATTACAAAATTAACCTTTCAGGTTGCATTTGAAAACGACTGAGCCGATTTAGATCAAATAATATTTTGCACCAAGTTTTGTAATGGTGGAAATGTTACATCTAAATGTCGATTTTTGTAATTATCATTAATATTCTAACTTTTTACTTCAAATTAGCCTAGAATAAACTAATTTTAAGAAAAACAAAGTGTCGCATTAAAGATTAAATAAAATTATTAAAACAATAGCTTAAATTAAAACAAAATACTTGCCGAGTAAAAATGTAACTCGAAATATGATTAAAAGTTTTAAACATTGGCGCTTAAAAATAAACGTTCTGATTGGAGCTTTCACAGTAGGCTTGACTTTTGCACCAATGAAATATTGCAGCAGGGTTCGTCAGCCAGACGGTGACGTAAGTGACTTAGATCGGTTTTATCATACAAAGAGACTTCAATTTCTCAGGAGAAAATTCTGTAGGTTTTTACTTTGGTTTGGTTTCTACTTTTAAGGATGAAAGAAAAACTGATATATTGTTTCCTTTTTATTGTAGCACTTTTCTCGTTTTTACTGCAATGTTAGTGACTATTATTATTATAGGGGCACTCGCCAGCTGGCGGTTGTTTATTGGCAATGAGTTGCGAATATCGGGTGATGTTAAAAAACTTTACGATTGGTTTAAATGAAACGCAGTTAGGAATAGCAGCACCTCCGTGGTTTATTAAAACGATGTTGAATACAATTAGTAAAAGAAATACTGAACTTGCTTTAACTTCTGGGCGGTTATTTAAAACCGAAGAGGCTTTAAAGATAGGTTTGATCGATGAAATTGCATCAGATAAAAATGAAGCACTTACTAAAGCAACTGCCTTTTTGGCCAAATTCGAAATGATACCTCCTATGGCAAGATCATATACAAAAACAAGTTTGCGAGGTCCAGATATTCAGGTATGTAATTAACAGAACAAGTTTTATTTTATACAAAAGTTGTTTAATAAACAAATTTACAATTAATTTTCTTCGAAGAATTAAGAACCTTCTTTTAATATCGACATATTTATTTATTAAAATTACGTTTGTACTTTTATGCTGTACTTAATTGTTTTTGAAATGGAAAAGCATTATCGATATAAAAAATATTAGTTATTTTTTGGGTAGGTTTTATCGTGGTTTGGACTTTGATATTATTTAATGAAGCAAAACAACCTAGAAATAATTATTACATTGATATCCTCTTAATAAAATTGTTATCTGAACTTAAAATGTAATTTCAAGATAATTCGTGAATCTAGCGAAACTAAAATTTTTGTTTTTACAGGAACTTGAAAAAATTAGAGAAAATGATTTACAAACTACTTTTGCGGCTATCATACAACCTAAAGTTCAACAAGGTCTCGAATTTTATCTTGCGATTCTTAAAAATAAAAAGGAGGGATCCGCATAGAACTTCTTACTTATTAATAAATAAAAAAAAATAGTATCAGATTAATTTTATATACAAAAATATTGAAATAAAAGTAACTATATTCTAGAGACATACGATGTATTTTTATGAAGTGTAAAATAAACACATTTTATTAACACGGTTAATTTAATACGGCAGTTAAATCTGCCGTTATTTCAGGATCCAACATGGCGTGCTGTGCAGCAAAAGCTTGTGATTCTTCAAATTCTTCTCTTTGTATATCCAGAAAATGATTTATTTCCAATACTTTTCCTCTATTTCTCTCTACTTCGACCCTGCAATAAGAATTCTTATTTTGATTATATTGTGCTTTTTTTAAATTTGGAATTACTTCTGCAAACTGCCTATAAGATTATTTAACCAATTTCGAGCTCGGTTTATCAAAGTGTCTTCTCTCAAATCTATTGTCTGCATGTGACAATCATGAGTTGACCCTAATGCATTAATTAATAAATCTTTGTCGGACATTATCTAAAAATAAATGTAAAAAAATTAAATTATTTATAATAATAAAATTGTTAACTAGTTTAAGTTCATCTGGGACGTGAATTTTCTCTTGAGCAACTGAGATTGATTGAAAATGAATGGCTTCTCCCGATATAATGTCCATATAGTTTTGTTCCAACGTTCGCAATTCCACAAAATACCTTGAGCAGTTTCGATGAAATTATTAATCATTTCAGTTACACTTTGTTCGAAAGTTTGGATGACTTCTTCCATTTGTTCGTACAATGTTAATTCGAAAGACATTAATTCTTTCCATACTTTGTGTAACATGTCATTATATTCATCTGCAAACTGTTGTAAATAGGCGTTACATTCGTCAATACTTATTTCGTTATTTTCCAAATCTTCTTCTAATCTTTTAACTTCGTAAAAGATCTCGGCTTTTTGTGTCAAAAAATCTTCCATTTTCTCCTAGACCAAATAGTTCAATTATTGTAATTTTTACTATAATCGGTATCATACTTACGATACTTTTATTTTGACTAATTATTTTAGCACTATTGACGCTGTTAAAAAATAGCTCGACTTCTGTTTTTCTAATTTTATACTGCACTTGACCCATTGCAAATATTTGTTTGGTTATTGTGGTATATTGCTGTTCGTATTCTGTAAAAGCAGTCTCAACGTTTGTTCCCAATGTCAAGAACGCTTTTCCTTCATTATCTGTTTTAAACATCTCATCAAATAGATATCTAGAACCTAGAAATTCTACAAAACTGTCGGCATGAAGTTCTTCTTCGGCAATATTTGCTTCAATTTCATCTTGGACCTGTTTTCTTTTAAATTCATCTATATTGATCAGATTCAAAAGTTCGCTGTAAAATTTTTCTATCATTTATAATATACGCAATTAATGAATTTTAAATACACAATTTAGCTATATCCCGATATATTATTATTATTAAAAATAGAGTTTATCCAACTCAAATATATTTTAAATAGATGAGACTTAACATAAAAATATAAAGTACGAAATTGTTTCACTTTTGAAAGTAATTTTCATTAAAGCTATTTTTTTCTTTCGGTGTATGTACTTGGATATCAATCGTACCTAACATTTTTTTTTATAGATGATAATAAGCTATGTACATAAAATTATGTAAATTAATTTCAACAACTCATGTAAATTATGGCCTCACAATGGCTTTTTTTTCAGACCTTTACTATACCTGTGTAATTCACGACCAATTTTCCGATCTTCTTCGTCAACTAGTTTGTATTGATAGTAAGTTATTTGCGGTAAAAATGTAGATACGAAAATGAGAAAGTCATCTTCCTTTTCTGTACAAGGATTTCCAGCCATGTTGACAGATTTTAAGTTTACAAATTTCCTCAAATACGTCACCTATATTAATTAATTAATGTGATCATTATTGTCCCTTCAAAAATAAATACTTACATTATTCTTGTTAGTAATGTGATTATTACCAATGCTAAATATAATTAATTTGTTTAGAGAATCCATATTTTCAATGGTAGAAATGCAGTTTTCAAATAAAGTTAGAATTTCAATATTAATGAGTGTATCCAAGTTTTCAATTTTGGTGATTTTATTAAAAGATAAATCCAATTCTTTAAGGTTGGTTAGAGAATCTAAATTTTCAATATGTTCAATTAAATTATTGCAAAGACTTAACTTTGTTAAAGCAGTTAACATCCATAGGTGATCAATTCGCAATATTCCTATAATTGACAAGAAAAATTATGAAATAAACATGTATACACGAAAGTATACTCAAAAATTCTAGACGTAATTTTTTTATCTCGTTTAACGGTATGCCTTCTTCACGTTGTAAACGACCTGCTTCACCTGGAAATGCTTGCTCTTCGATACATTTTTCTAACATTTCATTATCTATTACTTTTGGCTGTTCTAGCTTACAACGATCCATTTTTAGCATTTACTTAACAATTCATAAATTTAATAAATATTGACTAAACTTAAGTACGATATATTTGTTGGATCAATAAATTATGCAATTTTCTTGACTTGTCAGTATTTATTTATAAAACAGGTTATTTTTGACATTTTGATTTTTATTAGTTGCATTGCTAGGTTTAATATTTTTTCAAAATCTGTACATTGTTCCATGTCATGTATAAGTTTTAGGCTATGACTATGTTGTAACAAACTATAAATTAATAATAATGTCATTTAAGAAATAAAATCCAATAGATCTATAAATATATTTATTTTAAAACATTCGCTATATTTAAGAAGTTGAACTCATTGTCAGCATAATATCAATACTCGATATATCTAATCCCTTGCTAAATAGACATTATAATAAATTTCAATGACAATATCAAATCAAAAAAAAATTATTAAAACTGTAGATAATCAGTTGAGAAATATATCAAGTACATAATGTATAATAATATTATAGTATATTTTAAGAACTATAAATGTAAAACTCTGACTTTTCCTATATGATATTTTGCAATTTTTTTACATCATTTCTTATATCAATCTGTACAGTTCAAATTGAACATTTTACATATAATTAGAAAACATCATATAGACTTAACAATTAACTTTTCTTTTTAATCACAGAATATATCGGTTTTAAAAACGATTTTTTTGATTAGTTACAAAATACAAAATAATACTCACTTTACAATATTAACAAATACTTAAAACGTATTTTTTGTAGAATTAAAAACATAGTCGATAAAACGTAGGCTTGGAATTTAAGGGAAAAAATGCCAAATATCTTCTTTTTAACTACCATAAACTAACCCAATTAATTGAATGGCTTTTGTTAAAAAAAGATCAAAATAGCATATCTGCCGAAACAGCCTGACTAGGAATGGACTAGTTAACAAGACATGAAATCTCATTGTAATTTAGTTTTACATTTTACCTAAGACAGTTGGCTCTTCTTTTAAAAATGTACCAGAACGTCTGACAGGAGGTGATTGCTTATTAGCTTTGTCTAGGTTACCAGATACCTTTTTTTTCTGCTCTGAAGGTATAGTTTGCTTTGGTGCCGCCGTAGAACTTCTCTGATTAGTACGGGTGATTGTCCCAACTGCTCTTTTCGGTATACTGTTCGACATTTCTTCTTTCTTGGGTGCATTTTTAATTGTAGCAACCGGCTTTTTAGGCTGATTTTCTTTTTTTGTCGAACTAGTGGTACTAAATACACGCCTTGTTTGTTCTTTTCTTAGTGATAAACTTTGTACATTTTTTGAGGACGTTGTCGATTTGCTGGTAATATTTTTTTGGTTGGGCAAAGTACGATTAGTAGTTTTAGCTGCACTACTTTGAGTGGGTTTCGTAAGTGTACTAGTTCGTCTACAAGTGGACGGACTAGGCGGTGTATAAGCGGTACGTGCTGCTATTAATAAACTTCTCCGCAAGGACGGACTAGGAAGTTGCATCCGATTTACATTTTTTATTGCGGGACTAGAATTTCGTGATGAATCGGACGAACTACTAGGAAGATTGCTGGATTCCGATCTAGAATATGTAGTTGTTTGCATTTTTTTCACGGAAGCCGTACTTAAATCTCTAATTCGCCTTCTTAAAGCAGGTTCGAGTTGCATCCATACGGCACTTCGTGATGTTTGATTAATTTGTCGAACAATACAATTTTCAATTCGTGTATAAATTTTACGTAATAAATTTAGAAATAACGATGTCCACGAAGTTTTCTGTAAATGCTTATGACAATTAATGTAACTATTACAGGCTTGATCTAATTTCAAAACGTCCGCCGCCGATATGAGACTTTCTTCCAGCTGTATGCACGAATTAGGCTCACCGTCCAAAGCGATGAAACTCGAACAAATTAAAATTGCAGAAAAATGTTGACGTAAATATATCTGACAAAAATCTGCAAGTTGCAATATTAGTTGTGTAACAAGTTCTGCCCATTTTGTTGTAGGCATTGTTGTTAATAATTTATCACATTTCAACATTTTTTCCAACACCACATCGGGAACCATATGTACAACATGCTGTTGATAACATTTTTCCCGCATATCTCGAGGGAGATTAGCAAAAGTTCTACTAGGCCAGACTTCAGTAAAATGTTCAACAATCCAATGTAAACTATCTTGATATAGTTCATCTAAACCATAAGCAGCAGATAATGGTAATACTTCTACTACTCCAGTTATGCAACCCGTACAAGGCTTATGGAAATTATGGCAATGGCGTACTTTCAAAGCGTGCGCAACAACTTCTTTTAAACCTTCTAGTCCTAACATATCAGCTAAAGCCGCTAATTCTACTATACTAATGGATTCTGGTATGTGCGCTGCACCACTATAAATATGACATAAAGCAAAATGTACCGCAGCAAAAGAATATCCTTGAATGGAAACCACTTCTTCAGAAGAGTTTCCTCCGAGAACGGCAGCAAAGTACTGACAGCGAGATGATAAAATACATTTATGTGCACGAACACGTCGTCCATTCACGTCAATAGTAACGTCTGGTCCAATTTCCCCTAAAAACATTCTTAACAGATCTGTTCCTAACCTTTGCACAGAACGTCTAGGGGGCAAGGAACTGGAATCCGTTAAAGAAGTAGCTTCGTTAGAATAATTCGATTCCAACTGAAATGGTTGCGGAGAACTACGGTAACTAGCGGAACGAAACGTCGCTAATGGACTTTCCACCCACGATTTCTCCGGAATGGAACGACTCATGCGAGGAGCCAAAAACAAATCTATTCTCGGTGATTGTTCTTCTAGGTCTGATAATCTTACGTACTTGAAAAACAAGAAATTTCATATTTTAGTTTAAAACTTTAAATAAAATAATTTAATTTATTAAATATATTTTTCGAATGTTATCGTTACTATTTACGGTTAATTATTTAATAAAACAATATGTTGAATACTTAGTTAACATCCAACAACCCCCCCCTCTTCGAATTGGATCACAAATAAATACACCAACAAATATACTTTTAGCTACTTATAAGCAAAATATTTATTAAAAAACAAACCATTGAAATTGAAAGATGTTTAATGGTAAGTTTCTAAAAAATTATCCGGACGCCAGGTTACATAACATATGTAGTAACAGGCGTTTTATTTTACGTGTACCTGTGTCACTCCGAAAGGGTCAGTTATGATTATCCGCTTAGGAACTTGGTTTCGCTAATGACTAGTAATTACGGATATGAATTGTTCTCGAAGTACAGAGTAAGAGCACGTTTCCCATTTATTTAGAATATCTATTTTGTTTAAACTTATTAACGATCTTATAAATAGGGCCGATCTTTCAATTTTGATTGAAATTGAATTGTTTGAACAATTGTTTCTATGGTAAATACCTATCAGATAAATTTATCGAGAGATGGAAAGATCGGCCCTAAGATCGTTAATAAGTTTTGCAAAATATTGTAAATAAATGGGAAATGAGAAACCATGTCATTCGTAATTACTAGTCATTAGCGAATCCTAATACCTAAGCAGATTATCAAAACTGACTCTTGCAGGTAAATGCAAAATGAAACACTTACTATTGTACTTACATATACATATTCTGCCAGTTATTGTATTGTGAACCAAAAATCAATTTATCGCAGGCGTTCGTTATTCTAAAATAAATCACGTACCTACATGTTCCTGTTTACGAAGAAAAGTATCAAATTTATAATTTTAACGATGATATTGTTGAATTTGGAAAACTTTAGATTTTGATCTGGAAAATAATTAATATGACGAATCGCGAATCACATCATCAAACCAGTTTGATAGTGTGTTTGAACAGACCTAATGTAAATATAAAAAATGTAATGTTATTTCATGTTTTAGTTTTTGGAATAAAATGTAAACCAATATATCATTTTTATCACACCCAGAAATATTCTTGTTCACATAATCACCTATTTAAAAAAATATTGCAGTTTCCATTACGGAAGCATAAACAAAAAAATCATTTTTTTTTTGCAAAGAAAAACTGCACCCTCAATATACTTAAGCTAGATACACATTTGTGAATTGCATAAGTAAATGGCTAACATAAAAAGTTTACATTAGCGACAAATTTATAATATACTCCCATAAATTAAATAAATTGCAATGTCATTTTAAATTATACAATTAAAACGTATATTATATAGAAAACTGAAATGTATTACCTGTGAGGTGCATGGTTTTTGATTGCCTTTATCTTTAACATCATCTGCGTTACAAGCAGAAATTTCAGAATCTTCATTTGTTTCATTGACAGTTACATTTTCGGTGCGATCCTTTTCAACTACAAATTGATCCTCTTTAATGTCAGTTTCTACAGTCGTCTCGACATTTGACTCTAAACTAACTAAAACGTAACATTATAACTATGTGAAAACGATTTATAAAATTATACTAACCTTGATACTCTGAACATGTATCGCTAAACGAATCGGTATTATAATTACTTGTTCCTTCGCTTAATTGTGAAGTAGTTAACCTAATTGCACTCTTTGAACTATTTTCTTTCTTTTTTCTACCATACAACGAATTACTTAGCCTACTAGGCATTTCTCTTTTGGGCACATTAAAATCTATTGTCATTGAAAAAATATTCTTCTTTTCCATCGGTGGTGGAGGAGAAGCTTCTGCTGCAACTTCGACGTTTCCAAGATCTACATAAAAGCCAATTGGAGTTCTCTTTGCAACCTCGGCGTCCAATTGAACAATTGAATTATGAGGCGTCGCTATCTGATTTTGTAACGACTCCACTTTTTCTTCTTGCATATTAGAAGCACTACTGCTTTGGCTAGCATCGAGTTCTCCCACAAGTGGCATTTGTAACATAGAATACTGTGGAATTGATGAACGAAATATAAGTGCGCCCTGTCGACGTTCATCGTTTCGCCGATGTTCGCATTCGCCTTCATCTCCTAGACTAGTAGCATCTATGAAGCAACTACTAAACAATTGTTTTTGTTCGTTCTGCAGTTGCTTCTGAGCTTTAGTTCTGCTTCGTTTTTCATCGTCACTTCCCAGTCCAGAATCCATACCAAAATTTCATATTTTAATTTGCAATAGGGCAATATTCATTTAAAATAATATTATAAAAATGTCTCACCATTGCATTCTCGGCGAATGCATTTTTATTTTTAGTGGTTTAATCACCTACGATTGGTAACAAATTGTTAGTATTTTAATCTATGTTGCCAGGTGTACATATATATATGATGTTTTGACTGGAAAACGAATTACAAACAATGGAAACAAAAAATTTCGTAAATTAATATTTTTATAAGGAGTATTAAAATAATATGTTTAAATAGTCTATCTAATTTTGTCTATCAAACAAACGCAGTACCATCATCGTTAGTAGTGTTTGTCATGCAATTTTATCAAACAAAATAATGTGAACGTCATCACGTGAAGGTTCTCACCACACTTTAATAATTTTACAAAAAATACATAGATACACATTTTAAGCGATTGTATGTATATGTGTTTTCATAAATCAAGAGATTGAATTCAAACATGTACATCCCTCAATTTTAAAATCTTAAAATTGTTAAAAGGTGAAAATTTACCGCAGTGAAGTTGGCAGCGAAAAGTTAGCCGCGAAAAATACATATGGCAACGCCGCGCAGAACATATACATGGAGAATAACAAATACATTTTAAAACGGAAAATGTACATTAATCAACACAATTAATCACATGATTCAAAAATAAATTTTCTAAAATAGTGAAATGAACAAAAATTATATAATAACAATTTTTATATCGGAAAAAGTTTTTTGGCAAGTAATTACATTATCGTACCATATGTCTGGCGCGTTAAGAATTGAATTAGCACAAAGGGCCTGTGTAGCTGTTCCGAACTTCTTCGATCCTTCTTAGAATAAACCAGCATGGGTTAAAATATATTTTTTTCGAAAAATGTATGTGGGGAAAATCTTCTATGTCGAGTTATTAAAGAATTTTGCGTTCGGCCCGTTTCAAGTTTAAATAATTCGAAAGGGTTTTTGTAGTTGTTCCGCATTTTTCGAACCTTTGTAGAATAAACCAACATAGATCAAAATATCTTTTAAAAACGTTTTCGACTTTTCTTAATTATAATACAATATTTTTCCGAATTATAATATTTACTGCGGAAATCATTGAAAGCTCAGTGCGGCGTTGCTACATGTATTTTTCGCTGCCAGTTCACTGCGGTGAAAATTTGGCAACATTACACTTTTGACTCTTCTTTATAATCTTACCACTACAACAATATAAATGTCATGTAAATGTTTTGTTGATTGCATTCAGTATATTCTGATTGCTTTTTACTTAATTCAAGTTAAATTACAAATGCAGTGACAGTTGTAAAAATATAGGCAAATATTTAAATAGTTCAGGCATGTACTGTCTACAGTGGCTTATACCAGTGCTTTTAATTCCAAAACCAGTGAATCCTGCTTTAATTCAGACACATGTTATGTTCATGGTTTTATATTTAATTGGATTTTTTTTGGAACGAAAGCCTTGCACCATATGCAGTTTAGTGTTCTTAACGGCAGTGTTTTTAATATGCTACAGTGGTGTCGGAAATTGTCTCTTTTGGGCCTCGATGTGTGAAAATGGCTAACACCTCCTACTCGTCGTAAGGAAAATTTCTGTTTCCATAGACTAATTTTAACGTATTGACTTATACCTGGTCAAAATAATACATACAATTTTACTAAGTATTAATGTGACAGTAAAATAGTTCTGCTGTATATTTAAATGAATATTGTTAGAATTTCACGAAGTAAAAATTATTTGTAAATTATTTTAAATTATTATACGAAGTTGCCAATAATATATTTGTATTTATATTTACTGTGAATAAATGATTATCAAATCGTTTTGTGTAAATCAGTTGGTTGTCAAATTACTATTTATTTTTACGTTGGTATTTGTAACGTGGAATGTACGTTGCCAACTTCATAACGGAATATCGATCTGTCATTTTGTTTGTACCTTGTTCAACGTCGATTATACTAAACACGTGTTAGCAAATTGTAATAATTATAAAATGGATAATAAAGTAATAGTTCGTGCACGCGTTATGAAGGTTTTGGGACGTACCGGTTCGCAAGGACAATGTACGCAAGTTAAGGTAGAATTTCTCAACGAACAAAATCGGCAGATTATAAGGAACGTAAAGGGCCCCGTTCGTGAAGGAGATATTTTAACCTTATTGGAATCGGAACGCGAAGCAAGAAGATTAAGATAAGGTAAACTTTCCTCAATGTTAGTTTTATGATTAACGGCAATTTTTGTTGCAGCTTGGAAATTCCAACAAAGCTTCGTCTTTAATAATGTTAAACGTTTCTATAACATATACAATGTATTAACTACAGTAATAACAAATATACTGTTTCTATTATACTTTTGTGCCGTGTTTTTTTTGTCAACTGTACTAACAATCAACTAAAATAAACAATCGATGTGTAAAATTTTTAATAGGTAATTGATAAAAACAATGATTTTCAATTTTTAACTCTGTTAAAATGTTGGTAATTATAAACATGATTCGAGTACCACATTATGCAGAATATGTAGTAATAATACACTATTGTTAATGAAATTCTCACCGAGCAGTCTGTTTAAAAGGTTGGACAACTCTTCTTTTACCTCGGCTCAGTTGTATCGAGCAAGTTTGACTTTTATCATTTGTTATCATATGTTAAGCAAATGCATTAAAGATGTGGAAAAATTTTATGTAGAATAGCTTATATACATATTTTGGAAACGGTAACACACTAAACTATTTCCTACTACACATGAGTGAGTTTATAAAATAAAAAATATTTTTAACCGTCAGTGTTTTATTTTATTTCAAGAATAATAACTAAACGAACATTTAACATTCTTCTCGTTTTTTAAAATGAATTGTTAGCAATAAAAGTAGAAATCCATGTTTTATACAAATATAAAACGTTAAAAGTTTTTGGCAAATGGACTCTGAAAATACTTTTATAATATATGTTAATTGTTATAATAAATAACTTGTGAAAATTAAAAGCTTCTAAAAAAAATATTCATTTAATAATTCTATAACTTTAGATCTATTTTTCATGTTGTTAACTTTTGCTTGTAGTTTCTTGCCTCTTACCATACCTTTTCCATCCAAAAGTTCCAAAATCCTAAAACATATTTTATTTAGATTAAATTTAAAATGTATATTTAATATCGAAAAATGTAAACGATTGATTTGATATTCTACAATTTCAAAATGCGAACACAAAACTTTATATTCTAAAACGTGAATTACGGAATAATTCATATTTAAAATTAGGTTGCTCTTAAAGCGAGATAGTGCTGTTTAAGTGTGTGTGTTTAAAAAGAATACAATAATATACCTACAATTAAAGTAAGAGTACAGGTACCAAAAAAAAACAAATAAACGCACACCAACTATTGTATTCATTTCCAAATTGGTTGGATAGTTTAAAATTGTAGCAATTTTAATTCCGTGATAAGTAATGTTATATTTTATTATGACATCTAAAAACAGCTACTTATTTAACTTTAGAAAATAATGTCAAATTTTTATCAGATGCAAAGAAAGGACTTGAAATATTTTTTTTTAATCAAAACAGTATGGAGTTACCAAGTCAACTGTATGGGCTCTCAAAAAAAAACATTTTTCAAAAAATTACATATTTTAAATTTCTTTTTATATCCCATTCCATAAATAAACGTTTGAAATATTTTTGGTATTTCACAGGTATATCATTTATTATTATTAGGTAATTATCTAACCTATACAGTTACATGAACTTCTCAAAAATATGAACACCACTTGCAATAATTAGTTTACGGTACCGAGACTGTATACTGTACTAGATTTTTATATTTTTATTATATGTGGGTGGCACTTGAAAATCCAAAATTGTTTTAAAAATGATACTAAAGCTTGTTTTATATAATACATTATTTTGTACGTAATGTAAAATTACCTTATAAACTGAAAAGTTCTTTAGAAATGTCACAAAACATAATTAATAACAAAATGAAAAAAACTTGCAATAAGCACCCTAAAATACTTACTTATCGGCTAATGTACAAACTGCCTTTTCGTTCCCATATAGAGTCACACTGCCAGTTGTTTTATCATCGCCTATCGACAAAAATAAAAGACAATCGATAGTTCCAATTTCCCTAATAAAATTATTCATGAAATCAGGCTCGGCTTCTTTACGGTGAAGTACATAATATTTTGGTAAAGGGTTTAATCTTTTGAGTTTTTCTACTTCAAATATTGCAATGTCTTTCATTACATTTTGTAAATCTTTAGTAAGTATTTTCGCGCTTTTCTGCAACTTCTCTACCAAATTTGGATGCTCCGATGGATTATTTCTAAACAAAATTTGAATGAAATAAAGACACCTTTAACATTTTAGAAATTTACGTACTTTAATATGGTCGTCAGTTGTTGCTCTCTTTGTAGGCAAGTTGCTAAACGTTTCAGTATCCTGTTGCCCACAAGAAAATATAATAGAATTTTATCTTTACGTTTACTTTTTTCTACGTGTAAAAATTTTACAGCCTGCAATTGGCATAAACTAGAAACATGCGTTCCACAGCACATATTACTTTCAACATCTTCAATCGTTACTACCCTAATATCGCCCACATGATCATCTGGCAGTCCCCTTGCTCGAACCTATAATTTGCGTAACAATTTTAACTTCGTGTTCTTGTACAAAATAGGATTATTACGTTATTTAATTCTTCGGCCGATTTAAAATTCTGAACAGATACTTTCTTGTTTGCTTTGATAAGTTCGTTTATAATATTTTCTGCAGTTTCAATTTGATTTGGCGTGAACGATGAAGTATCTATGAAACGATATAATTATTGTTGCAAATCGATAAAGAAATATTATAGGTGTATTCTTACCTAATTCGATATATGCAACTTGTTCACCTAAATACCAAGACAAAGTTGAAAATCCAAATTCTCGATCGATAACAGCAGTAATTAAATGCTGACCTACATACATGTACAAATATTTAAATGTAAATTATTTATTCTAAAATATCTCCCAAGTATAATAAGAAATTAATTTACCAGAATGTTGTTGCATATGATCAAATCTTCTTTCCCAATCAATTTTTTGAGCGACCGATCCTCCAACAGCAAGTGCTTTATCGACAAAATGTATAGCATCGGCACCATCGCGTCTTACATGGTAAACTTTTAAATCATTTAGGAAACCACGATCCGATGGCTAGTAACAAATTTATGTGAAATAAGCAATCCGTTTGTTACGTGTTCGTCACCTGTCCACCACCTTCTGGAAACAATATTGTATCTTCGACTATAACATCATAACCTTTAATTACATTTTCTTTTCCGTCTATGCAGGTTATTAATTCATTTTCATTACACGAAACCACAGTAGATATGTACTGAAATATTTGATATCAGATTAGTTATTATTTGAATGAGTAATTAGTTATTTAAGTACTTCTTTCAAAAAACTATTTTCCTGACATTTGAATACCATTTTTTATATACACTTTAAATCGACGAAACTGGACCCGTGTGATTAAAATTTTGCAGTCACCCTATATAAGTTAATCTGCTAATGTCAGATGGTAGAAAGTTGGTCATAGTAAGAGAAGGGGTGCCATGTGTACTGAAAGTTCCACGTAACGTGCCCTGTCGTCTGACCTAACCGGTGGAAAGTATTATTTGGCCATTTTGATTTGGAAGTCGGGTGTCGTGTGGTGTATCGATTTATTTGTGTGGATGCGTCCAGTTAAATAACATCTGTGTTTAATATTCTAAATAACTATTTATCAAAAAATAATTATCAAAATGAGAAATATTTTTATTTTGCTACTTTTGGTATTACCAGCTGTTATTTTCACTATTGACCGGGGTGAGTAATTTATAAGCTCTTTATAATTTTCATCGCAGTAATTAACCATGTTGCTTATTGGAGAGTTTGGGTGTTTCTTTGTAACGTTTTTTTTATGGTGTAGTTTACTTTTCAAACGTTTGAATGGTAATTTAGGAAATCGTATTGTAAGTTTTGCCGAAGAAGATTTAACCGAAGATGAGGGCGAAGCTGATGTTGAAGGAGAAGTTGATATCGAAGATGTAGCGCCCACAGAAGAAGAGGACGAAGAAGTTAAAACAACCTCGTCACCAGATGCGGACACTACGTTATTGTTCGTTAAACCAGTTCACACCGGAGCCTCGCAATTAGGTAAGTTCTTGTTGCATAATAACGAAAAGTTTTGTTCACGATTTCTTTTAGATCTCCCTGCGGTTTGCCTGTGGAATTTTTGGTTGGATTTCGTAATAAAGGACAGCAAGACTTTCATAGTCGAGACCCTCGAAGCCTCTTTCCGTTATCCAATGGATTTTACTTTCTATATTCAAAATTTTTCAGCTATTACTTACAATAGGGAAGTACCACCAGCTCGGGAAGCAACCTTCGGTTACAGTTTCATCCCATCAGAGTCCTTTGCTGGCAGACCGTTTGGTTTAAGTATTAATCTTGCATATAGAGATTTATCGGGAAATAGTTTCCAAGAAGCAATTTTTAATGAAACTGTACAAATTGTCGAAATTGAAGAAGGTAAATTAATTTACGTTTAAAGTGGTTCTTTGGTTTGTTGGTGTATTTATTTCGGAAAAAACAATTTGTTGGATATGTTATGTAAAAATTTGTGTACTTTTTATTATGGTTTGAGCAAGTTTAGAATGTTAAATTTGAAAATCTGTCTGAAGTAGCTCACCGACAAAGTAGATATTTACATGAAAAAAATGACTAGTTGGTGAAGTATTTTATTGTATGTTTTCTGGACACGTACTTAAATCAAAAATTTGTTTATTTTTACGAATGTGTTTATATAGAACAAACTATGATCAATTCAAATTATTAAACAAAATGACGTTATTTTTAAAAATTAAACATCGTAATTGTGTAAAAACTACTTTTTGGCAGAATTAAAAGCTATTCCAGGTATTCAATTTATCATCGTTTCTGTTATAAAGATGTACCTTTTTGTAAGCTTGTCAAATTTTAATATCTTCAATAGTTTTGTCACAATCAATTCCATGGGATTGAAAATTTGGTTTTAAGAAAAATAAATTTAAAGTTTTGAGCCGTACTATTTTTGGTATCTGAAAATAAATAAGATATAAATAAATACATAAGTAGATAGATAGATAAGGTAAATCATTTTATTTATCTGCTTATGTTTAACTGAATCAACTACTTTAGCACTATATAAAGCCTTAGTTGTTCTCATCTTGTTCTCTCTTCTCTCAATGCTTGTTTTGTCACTATTTTTACATTTTTACGTTTATTATATGTTGCATGCAGATGCACTTAATACTGGATCTGCAATGTTTTTTGATTTGTGTGCCACTTAACATAGTTATCGTCGTTTTTTAGACCTTATACAAACCAGAATGCTGATATATTATACAAATTTTTTATAAAAAAATACTTTATTACAAATGTTTCAAGGTTTGGATGGAGAAACATTCTTCTTATACGTATTTTTGGCTGCTGGTGTAATTCTTTTGTTAGTACTCGGTCAGCAGACTCTCTTGTCAGTTGGAAGGAAACGAACTAGCCGTAAAGCACCAGTTGAAACGGGAACTAGTAATCCAAACAATGTAGATTATGAATGGTTACCTAAACAAACATTGGCTAATCTCAGTAAGTTTTAATAGTTAATGTATGGAATTGATGTTGAAGCATTTGTTGTTGTAGATAAGGAAAGGAGTCAGAAATCACCGAAAACAACAAAACACGACAAACAAAGCCCACGACAAAGAAAAGCGCAACGTAAAGCTGGATCAGAATAAATTAGATGCTCGAACATCCACCATAACATCCATCTTATCATTTGTTTGTTGTTATATTTATCATAGTAACATCTAACGAGCTCAATAACATTACATCGTTGTTGTCAGTTTTTACCTGACATAGTTTTTGTTGTTTTTGTGACTGATTCATAATTGTTAGTGACATGTGTAAATACACGTTCAACTTTTTTTTAAATACAATTCTTCTCAAAGAAGACAAAAATAAACAATTAATTAATTTTTTAAGTTATTTATTTAACTGTTGTTGTATAAGTGAAGTAATTCGATGAAGTAGGTAGTTATTAGAAGTAAATGTAGGTGGAGCTGCTTGTATTGACCAAAACGTGGTGCTCTCGAAAACAATCTAATAAAATTGTGTTACAAAGGGAAAAACTGAATATGCGTAATACAAAATTTTTGAGCATTAAAAAGGTGTAAGTAATGTAATAAACTACAATTTTATAAATAATTTTGAAATTACGAAGGTTTGATAAATATAATATTGAAGTAGTAAATTGCTTTATTATTATTTTACTATAAAATTAATTCGTCATGCAAATCTATGATAACTTACGGAAAGGCCGAGGACGGTTTTAAATTAAATTTCGCAATTGGAAATATAAATGGCATGCAGATCTGCTACATACAGCAAACTTGCAGAAACTTTATTGTGATTTGAGCAGGAAAATTAAACTTCTAGATTTAGGGCCGATCTTTTCATCTTCCATTTAATTTAACTGACACATATTTATTATAGAAACGTTTGTTTAAACAATTGTTTCTATGGTAAAAATTTGTTAATTAAAATTTGGTATTTATTGGTAGATGAAAAAATTGACCCTTAATCGGAAGTTTTTACAATTGTTGTATTGCTTACAATTAGTGAGAATATAAAAACATAATGATATAATTATTATTATTATTATTCTTATCAAAATCTTGTAATTTAAAAATTTTGTTCTATTTAATGTTGTTAAATACGAACAACAAAGTTGTTCTTGTTTTATGAATTTTTATATGATTTTAAATGTATACTATAGTTCAAATTATAGATTTTTTTATTTTTTCCTGTGGGAACCCCTTCTTAGAATCATATTTAAGGTGGACGGGCCACACAATGTGAAGCCCTTTACATTTGGAAACCGCATCCCAACAAACAATTTTATATTTGTTTATTGGGTTGTTGTCTAAAGTTGTAAGGGGTTCTCCGACGTGTGGCCCACCCTGTATAACTAATCTAGGCAACCCATTCTTCTCGTGTGTGTACGTATTGTAATTATCATTCCAACAATTTTTTCGTTTATCTACAATCATTTATTATTTTGGTTTGGATGTAGATAAATTGTAAATTGTTTGTAAATGATAATAAAAAAATCTATACCGTGTAGGAATGTTTTAACGCTAAAGTCGCAAAGGTTGCATATGATTTTTTCTACGAATTACACTATACAGGGTGGTTGGGAATGAAAGTGTGAAATTTGAAGAAAGTGTTCAGGAAATTCTTATAGACGCGTATATGGGGTAGCCTTACGGAAAACCACTTCAGGAAAAAATGTGGAAAAATAAAATTATTTTTAAATAACACATTCTTTCTTTTATTGTTAGGCCGAGAATTGTTCGAACTACTCACGTAACGTTTTGTAATCAAGGTAAAAATTTACGAATACTCTGTATACAGTATAATTATTATTATTATTACTATTAAAAATAATTTTTATTAATTTATTTAGTGTACATCTAGGCTTAATGTTTTCGAAATATCCACAATATCTTACACGCATCTGTCACATACGTGGTAGGTAGTATCTACATTTATTTATTGCCTGCCGTTCCAATTTAAATAATTGTGGGTATGTACTTACATATACATATACGTTTGTATGTACATCGTATTTAAGTATAACTGCACTTATTGAGAATTCAATCATTCGAAAAAACAAATTTTTTACATAAATAAATTAACTTCAAACTAAGATTGTAATAATCCAACTGAAGCAAACGAGGTTCCGACCAGATAGTCTGCATGACTTGACACAAACCCTTTTGATGTACCGACACCAGATGAATCCTCACGAGCTCGCTTGACTCGGCTTGTCTCGTGATTTGTCCACCCGTTCACGCTACTCTGGAGTCCTATAAGTCTCGCGAGCACGAGCATGAGTAATCTGGACGCGGCTTTATACAGGGTGATTCATTATCAAGAAAGTTTAGTTGTGCGTTCTGTTTATCTAATACAATATGGACAAATCTTAAGCGAGTAGGTAATAAATTTTGTATAAGAGTATATAAATAATAACAGCGGTCATAAAGCCAACTTTGCGTGTTTTAAGAATTAAAAATTGCATAAAAACGAAATGCATCGAACCTTTTCTAAAATATCTCGAAAACCGATAGAGTTATCGAAATTAAATAAGAATCACTTTTTATGTAAAAAGGCGCACTCTTTTAGATTTTCGATTCGGTTCGACCATAGTTCAACAAACAAACAAATCGTGCATCGGTTTACTAAAGTAATAGGGTACAAGTATCGTCCTTTATAAGCAACGTCAAAATAAGTTTTAAATTCGTAATTCTCGTTCCAAAACAAAACGTAAAGCTACCAATTTTCAAATCGATAGGTACTATAAAAACTTTCAAAATAAAATTCCAACTTTGAACATCCTGTATCTATTGAACCAGCGACATTTGTATAAGGCACGTCGGGCTCAACCGTGATATTTTGGCGTCTAGTATTTCTACTTTCGAGATTGCCCATTCGTAATGAATAGTTTTTGGTGTGGTTGTCGATTTTTTGCAATATTATTCCTAATCACGTTGATCACATTTTAGTGAATCAAAGTACCTACTCAAGTATTCTTTGAATTTTATCCCAGTTAGTCTAGATGTGATATATGAAAACAACTAATTGTAAGATTACCTACGTTTATTATTCGAAAATAGAATTATAATAATTGTAAATAACGATAACATTTTAAAAGTGGAGCAGGTAAAAATCGCTAATTGGGAAACACAGAGTTGTTACTTATTATGTAATCGTCTATCTTTTTTATATTTTGATAAATAATCTTTGCCCCAAATTTAATTTTTTTATTTTTTTTAGATTTGCCTTTTGTAGACGTACTAGACGTTAATAGAGTTTTTTACGCGGTTTGTTGTTTCATTTGAATTAATTGATTACGGGACGTAAATGAAAACTGGTGTAACTTAGATTCTATTAACTAATTAATGCAGATCATAATTAATAAGTTCCTAGCATTAATTGCCAAGATAACAAAAATGTTTTGACCAAGTTCTTCGTATTAACAATTTGAATACTCGTGACCTATAAATTGTACTCGTTTATAAAAACAGTGCGCGATACATATGTACGAATAAATTATATTAGCAGCTATTTATCGTTATTTCTTTTACTTGGATTTTACTATACGTTAGTAATTTTATCTTTTCAGCTGAAAATAATTGATAATAGTTTAAAGGTTATCGGTACCTATTATAATCTAAATAACATACATACGTACGGCAAGCGTGACCGAATTGCGTTTCGTTTACGCGGCGTTTGATAAATTTTCGTTCGTACAATCGATTCATAATTTAAAATGTAACGACATCATTATTCGTCGCCGTCGATAAACAAACGGTAATCGTAAATCTTCGATAAAAAAGAATGGCAGGAGCTGAAATTCGCGTGCGCATGCGGCAGCGGTGGGCGCCGCGACGCGACGCCGTCGTCAGCTGTCACCGTAAACCTCGACGCCCAGTCTCGGCAGGTACACGATGCCTGCAGAAGGCTGCCTCTATGGCAGTCCTAGCGCGAGCTTAGTTCATATGTGATGTACGCGTTTCAACGGTACAACCCGGACCTTCCGCGACGCGCGTGTAGGGTTGGTTTTGTTATATTGGTGTTTTGTTCGTCTTCGAACATGCGACGACAACTCCTACACAATCGCATCGTGACCATCGCACGTCCTCGAACGTTGAAGCCCTTTCCGGGACAGAACGGAATTCAGTGCCTAGGGTTAAACGGGACGGGAGTGTTGAATCGACGCCGACGATGGAAACGATGCCGATGACATCGACGACGCCTGAATCCACTGCGTCGCCGTCCGCAAGTCCTCCTGAAAAAAAACCAGCGAAGCGCTACGAATTTGCTTCGGTCGAATTCCACAGGGTCGAGACACCCTTTATCATTGGCCTGTGGATTTTTTGTGCCAGTTTAGCTAAGATAGGTACGAAATTTTTGCACGTGTGATTCTGAATTAATGTACGATTAATTATTAACGATGTTATCTGTTCAAATTCAGAATAACATTTCAAATGTTGAATTCTTATTGTAAACTTATTTGGTTATTAATCGATTCTGTTTTACATAAAATAATACGAGACAGAAACGATAAAGACGTGTAACGTGAATTACGTATGTATAATGTATTAGGTAAAAGGGTTGAAAATTACAGAAGACGTTCCATACTTATATTACTTTGTTGATTATATAACGTAGTATTAAAATGTCCGGTATACTCGAGGGAAATTAAAAGCGAAGACGTTGCGACAAACTATTTTTTGTAGGTATTTATACTCGTATTTATATTTATTTTAGTTGCGCGATAGGTATCAAATATAGTAAAAATTTTATCAGACGAATAAAAAGATAGGTACGCACCTATAGACCCTACACCAGACAGTGCACGATGAGCGTTATCTTATTACATTTTCCTATCTAATATTCGTCGATATAAAATTGTTGTAATATTACGAATCGCGTTAAATTTTCAATTTTGATTCGCGAATTACGCTTTTCTATCAATTTAATTTACTCCCGAACGATAACAATTAAAATCTGGCACATTTGCGCGGAGAACATTTAAACGGGATATTTTTTGAAAAAATTAATTCAGACAAATTGATGGTTCAAACGACGCACCGAGAATAGGTCCTTTACGATTTCGAAATTGGTCGAAATTGACTTGGCTCGTGCGAAGGGCGGCTTCGGAACGGTCGTGAACGTTTTTCCCGACCGTTTTCGTACAGTTTCGAGCGCTAATTTTGCTAATTCACATATTAAATTTAAAAATTCGACTTACGTAAAATTCGAGTTACGTAAAGGTTTACTGAACGCATTACTTACGTAACTCGGGGCGTGACTGCATATATAAAGTGCATAGGCGCACTCACGAGAATAGTTTATTTTACGACGTTTTTCCTCAACGAATCATTAAAAAACGATACAATATTTATCAAAATAATAAAATGTATGGTATAAATTACTGTTTGTAGAATGGCCGAAAGGTATTTTTAAATAAAAAATATAATCGATGTTGAAGATTTTCAACGTCTGAGCAAAATTTGCTTGATCGAAATAATCATATTTGTAACTTTATATTTAAAATATTTATAACTTTTAGCTATAGCTACAGCCTTTGACAACGATGAAATTAAGTGGCTCTACTACTTATTTAAAGCGAAAACAATTCCTCGAAGTTGAGAACGAGCAACCAAAAATCGCTTCATTTTCGTTTGCAAGAGACTGTAACAATGTGAGATTATCGACTTCTTCAGCGTCTTCGGAAGATGACCTGTTAGTAGTTTTTGAGGGCTTGAAATCGCCATCTCGAAAAACCTCCGAGTTTATCGGTCTATAAGTAATCTACGTAGTTAAGCATAAAAATTTTAATGGGAAAAATTAGGTCTTAGTTAAAGCCTTTTATTCACGAGTTCGGTATTCGCGGATTAAAAATTTGTAACTACCTACCCAACTGTTTTTATTCTCAGCGAAACATTTTCGCATTCGCGTGATTAGCAAAGTCTTATAGATAGTTCAACATAATTATTCACTATACAGACAAATTAATTGTCTCCTCATCTTCTACGCACAGTTTTTGACATGTTCTTGAAGCAAATATTTAACAAGGTTAATCGTAAGACTGAAGATTATTTGCCTTCTACCATCTATTGATTTGTTAGGAAATCGCTGTAATGTGAATTCAATAACGCGAGAGTGCTCCCATCTTGTTGAAATCATACGCTTTAACCATATCTCCTTTAATAGGTTAACAAGTAAATTTAGTGAAGAATTTAGTCAGGTGATCTGGGGAACTTTAATGTAGGTACATCAATATCAATTTAGCAGTAAATCGAGCCCTTTAATCTTGTTGTATTTAGTTTGAAAACTTTTGTGTGTTAAAAAGTCTCATTATATCATCCCTTGAAATTAATGTAATTTATCAACTCGTGTATCGAGATTAAGCGTTGCTCGTCTTACAATTAAATCATCTTTATTTTTCTTTTTATACTTGTCTATAATTTCACTTCATTTCATTTATTTCTTTAAATGAAAATAGAATGGAATTAGGTCTGTAACTTCAGATGGCCAATTGAGCAGGACCGTTACGATGAATCAGTTGTGTAATCGATCAATTGATTTAAAAAAAGTTTGATTTATGTAAATCGTTTTTGCTCTATAAACGTTATTTTATGTATTTATATACATATTGCGAAAGTGTTATTTTTAATATGACATAAAAACTGTTTTCATTTAATTTTTCGTCTTTTGTTTAGTCTTCTTGTTTTAACACGCGTTTTTATTGGTTACATTAACGTACGTAGCAGGTGTTACCGTTTTATATGATCATTTTACTATTTGTGGATAATTATGCAGATACTTATTTCTTTATTACGGTTTTCTTGAGGCAGTCGTACAGCCTATCAGTCGAATTTTTGTTGTGTTCGCAATGAAATTCGATAAATAATAAATTATTTGTTATTTTCAAATACGCTGGGACACGTCAATCTTATTGTTTTAATTGGCATTTTTTGGCATATTATGACAACTTTATATCACTTCCGGTTTTAGCGGTAATGGTACCAACTGTTTTATTTTTAATGGAACGCCCTGTATATTTTTACAGACAGGAATAGCTGATTACAAAACATCTTCATTGAACCCCCTCCCTACTTATTTATTTATTATGACTAGTTTCTGAAATATACGGAAATAAAAATTGCAGTCATAACTTACTGTTAAAGTAATTTTAAAAACATAGAGGATAGAGGATCTAAAAACTAAAACGTTCAACGAAATACGTTTAATTTCTCAAGAAGTACTACAAAATGTGCAAGAAGAAATAATTATTCGACTGCACAACTGTCGCTAAGTACTAAGCGGGCGACAGTTTGAAAATTATTTTAAATTAATTTAAGATAAAAATTAGGTTAAGTAAAAGTTGATAATTTATTATTTAACTAAATCATTTAGATTCGAGGAATGCTTTCTTATCGATCATTATTATTATTATCATCGTCGTTCTTTCTTATCATTAAATGCAGTAAATCTTTTATTGTGTGAAACTAGAAAAAAGATAGCTAGGAGGTAGACATTGCTTTTTTTATTACTTACAGGTATACCGGTTTTAACAAAAATAAAAGGAATAATATACATAGTAAATAAACTTAAAAAAAACGTTTTTAAAATTTTTAAATACCTATTTGCAATTTTTGTTGTATTAATGTTTAATTTTTTAAATAATATTTTTATTATTGATTATTAGGATCAATCGGATACAACGACCAGATTTTACCTTTGGGTTTGGTTTCTTATCTGACAAACAACAAAAAGTATCGGTTATAACAATGGCATGTTACGGTTATAACGACGGAAATTTAGATAATGATGGGCTTTTATCGGTTATAACGACAGATTTACAGAAAATTAACTTTTAAATTACGAATAATATTATACCCATTTACGTTATTCAGTAATCAATAGGTAGTACCTACGGTATGTTGAAATTAGCTGTATATTATTTTCCGAAACATACGGATCAAGAAAAGCGCAATATTGCTTAAATAACGACAGAATTTTCTCGGTCTTTGAAGATTGTTATTTAAACAATTGTAATACCTATCGGTATATTCATAAAGTAACATGTTACTAAAAGTATGTTTGTTATTTAACTATCAGCACCAGACACTTAATAATAAAACGTGATACACTTAAACGTGTAGGGTGACGAAAAAAAGATGGAGTAAATTTTAATAATACATTTTATTTAGGTAACTATGTACTTTAAACTAAAGTTACTAAAATACTTTTTTTTTATAGACTGTAGCTAATAATGTCGGTTTTGGAAGCCGTTCAAATATTTAGTCCTATAGTCAATAAGTAGGCAATATTGGTATTTTAAAGAACGATAAACCTAAAACTGTCGGCCATTAATGCGAAATTACAATTTATTGTTTCTTCATGGCATCTTCTATAAATTTATAACTATCAAATTTATGTTTATAAGTACAGCTTTAAGTTCAATTCTCATTAGTGAATATTTTAATTACACTGAAATTATGTTATTGGGCATTTTAACGTTTTTGCAATTGTTCGGAAAAATTCTTAAAGGAGCGCCATTAAAAATCCATTAAAAAATCAAATATTAATTATCAAATAAGTACCTATCGTTAGGTATATAGAACAAATTAACAGTTTTTCAAAATTCAAAAATTCAAAATTTAAAAATAGGAGTCGTCGTGGATTAGGGGGCCGAACGCTTGCCTAGCAAACGAACGGTTATAGGTTCGAATCCCGCTGAAACCGTCGATGTTTGTGAATGTCCTATTAATTCTACAAATTCGAATAATTAATAATTATATAATATATGTAGATACCAACTCCGTTGCTATTAATGAATATTGTTAGTAGTTGAAGCGACATTAAAAAAAGTTAATGTAACAGATTTGTTACATTAACTTTTTTAAAAAATCCGCCTATTTAAATCTAAATAGGCGGATTTTTTTCTATTATCATTTAATTACTTAATCACTATGTTATTGCGGAAATTGCATTCACTTTGTATGCATGCTTCAATTGATTCTCGTTGCTAGATCGTTATCAATAAATTGCTAAGTAGGAGTATTCGCGAATAAATTACGACATACAGGGTGTAACAAAAGTACATAATTTATTGACTATAATTTCTTAATTAGAAGAATTATAAGAAAATGTTAAATACGAAAGTATTCTGGTTTATTTCGACGCACGTGATATTGGATTTGCTTTGTTTGTACACTGTTTTGTGTCGTTGCTATGGTAACTTAACTTTGTTTGTTTTTTCAAAATGACATCCGTGTTTTCTTTGCATCCTTGAAAAGACGTTTTTTTTCTATTTACTAGTGTCATTCTGTCGCAATGAAACAATATCAAAAATAAAATAATTTAGAAAAGAAACGAGAAAATTCATAAGTCATCGACTGCTAGGTAGTTGTGTTTCAATCGCACTGCGGCAGTTATTCCTGCCTTTCGGTTATCTAGATTCCGAAGTATCTTTTTATATACGTTAATTTTATGTAATCCCACAAGAAAAAATCTAATGGTGACAAGTCAGGAGACCAGGCCGGCCACTCTATAGGTCCCATTCTACCAATCAATCTGCTAGGTAAAACGTTGTTCAACTATTTCCTAACAGATGCTGCAAAATGTGGAGGTGCCCCATCTTGTTGGAAGACAATTTTATCACCAATATCATCATTTTCTCCTGGAAATTTGCTCGCCATCAGTCGTGATGGCTAAACCTATATTAATTAAATACCTGATTTCTTGTTTTTAACTGATTAATTTCTTCAGTTTCTTTTCTAGAATTATTATTATTTAATTTTATTGCGACATTACCTACTTCGTCTTCGATTTTCCACTAATAGAACACTAAGCGCGTAAATAGACATCTATCAAACGACCTTTTAATAATTGGATTAGTGGACAGAGACATCACGGCATCCGCTTATTTCTGAAGCAGTTCTTTTGGTTATCGTTGGGTTTGCAGAAGAAGTAATTTCGCTTTCTTAGTTGCTGTTTCGAGAGCATTCTCATAAAAACTGTATAACAATACCGCGATCGCCGGATAATTAATACTTAAATAATACTTACATCTCCAAACATTTTAGTTCCACTGTTTATGTGGCGTAATAACAAATATTACAAATTTTTATGCTTGTTTTTTTTTTATAATATAACAACACATTGCCAACTAAAGAATAAGTTAAAGGTAGTTTTATACTAAAGTAAAATATATTATTATGAGAGGAATTTTCGAATTTTAATGATTATACTAAGCATCTCCGAACTTTTGTTCTTTTTATATTACAAATAACTCTTCAGAACGTGTAGCGGTTGCCGTTACCATTACGTATTTAAAGTACCTACCCTTCTAACTATATTTTTGTTATATCGATGTAAATATTGCTACCCACGAACCCCTTGGTGTTCTTTGAAAATCAGTATGAAACACATAAAGAAAAGACGAAACAATAGTTGCGGACATCCATGGGAGGTTCTAGGTCGTAACACCGAACGCATATTTGAAGGGACACTACGCCGATCCGTAATTATATCACCGAACAATACTTTGTAGGCACTACGCCGACTGTGGTCACAACGTCTACTGCCCTTTGTGCACTCTACATCTAACGTGTTCATAACGCCGAACTGTTTTAAGGACATTACGCCGCATATGGACATAACACCGATAAAGTTCATGTAATTATTAAGGGTATTAAGCGAGATAATGCGAATTTATACATATTTACTTTACATATAAGGAGTATTTTTAGATCTATAACACGTATTGTGGTTTTATAGTTACTTTTATTGATGTTGTGATGTGAATATCCATTTATTTTATAAAAACTTTTCGATGATAAGTATAGGTAATCAAATTAGGAGTATTAGGTATAAGTGTATTATGTATTTACATCTTTGTACACTTTGACGAAGTTTCAGGCCCGTAATCAGATTTTGTTAGGCATGGCGTTAGATTTTTAAGATAGGGCAGATTTAGTGTTGAGAGTTCGATTAAGACGATTTTGGAATAGTATATTATAATTATAGGGTGTTCCCGATTTACGATACCAAAATGTATCTTTATAAACTTTTCTGATTGTTTCAAAAATAATGTTTGTTAAGTTAAAAATTATAAATAATAATAACATAATTTTCCAACTATTCGTTTCCTTATAGGGTCGTATATTGTTGTTTTGGCCGACTGCCAAATACGCGCGACTTTGAAAAGGAAAAAGCAAAGCCGTAAAATTTTATAAGTTATCTACTTAATTTTTATATATATTCAAGGCGTCCAAAAATTCAGACTGCGCCCTTGACCTTTATTTAATATCGCTATATATAAGTATAAATATAATACAAATAAAAGGAGCAAGAGTAGCGAAGTTATTAAGAAACAGTTACAGATCTCCAATATAATTTATTGTATTTTTAGATTTATTTCATAACGGCGCGGGCGTATTTATGTTTACGCACCGCAAACATACGATGTAATACAATAATTACTGCGACGGGTACTTATTTAAAACGAATCCTTGAATTTCCTGAATTGTAAGACATCTTCATGTGTTAAAATTTTCAAAATAGACTAATAAATCGGTCAAGTTGCGAATCTAATTCTAGAACCTTTTTACTTTTCGCCCAACGAAAATAGCCGCGAATATTAAGAAAATTTTCGGCTCCGCTTGATTTCAAAATCATTTCGCAGTGGTTGGTTTGCTGATCGTTTTTGATTTATTGAAGGGCATGCAACACATTTAAAATGCGAATACATGGTATATTAAAAGTATTTTTTTTACAAACTACGCCGCACCAATCGTTTTTACGTTAAAAATAACTGCTTCGAGTGTTCGGGGTTCCATATAACAAAATTAGTATATGACGGGTATTAAAATATTCATTACGTTTTGTTTCGTTTCTGAGTTTGTTTTGAAGGGTTTTATAAAAATAAATGTATAAGTTCCTACACAAAAATATGTATACAGAGGAATAACGTTTATTGTAATTATAAATGTTTGCAATTTTGTCTGGGAATAAACACGTTTTTGATACCTATATATATATAAATGGAAAAATATAAATATTTTATTAGGTAGGTAGGTATATCTACAAATTTAATAACTTATCAGATTATTGTTTATACCTAGATAATTAATTCGTTTTAATTTTTACTACGACAGTAATGATATTTATTACTGTCATTAATATCTTAATTTATTGTAAAACACCGAAGAAAACCTCAATAAAAGGTTCAATTACCTAACCTACTTAATATCATAATAATTCCAATCCCAGGTTTCCCATTATAGGTAATTTAAATATTTTTTCGAATCACATACACATGTTGATTCAACAGAAATTCTATAATAAGACAGTATTCAAAAGTTAAATATAGGTAAACGTAACTGGTGTTTTTCAGGATAACGGTAAACAAAATATTATTAACTTCAATCTGAACTCTTACTCGTTATTTATTTTTATTGAATTAATTAGTTTTGTAGTTTTTACAATTTAATAAATTAATTAATAGCTCCCTCCAGAGCCTTAACGTATTGACATCAGATTGTGTTAATATTAAATACCTAACCTAATTAAATAAAAATAAACGTTTGTTTTTTATCAAATCTTTCTTCTCTAACCCCCCCTTCAACCAAGGCCAATTTATGGGTACAGCACTGTAATACTGATATCTTATACATTTTTAATAGTACAGTGCCTTTAAGTCGAATTGACACGATGATACTACATTTTACAAAGAATTTCATGCAACTGATCTTATGAAAGTAACATAATAAAAATAAAATTCTTTGGCCGAATGTTTTAAGTCTTTTTTTAAATTGTGGTAATAAGCCAATATAAACACTTGAAAGGAATAAAACCATATATTTCGGCTCTCGGTGGAGCTATCTTCGGTGGTAAGAATTATATAAACGATGGAAATCAATTAACAATTATTAAAACGGAAATACATTTAAAACATCAGGTTAATAATAATTTTTTTTAATTTTAATTTTCAAGAGGGCCGTGTGGTCTAGAGGATCAGCTTCTCGATTGGTCTTCTAGCGCACTCAAGGCTACGGGTTCGAATCGCGCCGCAACCATAGACGTTTGTGATTGTTAATACTAACCAGATTTAGAAATCACAATCAATTAGACTGACTAATCGAGTAGCCCAAGGTCCCAAGTAGCCCAATTAAAAAAAATAAGCATGTAACATTTATATTGAGCATCATTACTATATATTGTCTTCGTCACATTTTTCCCTGTTTTCCTTGCAGTTACAACTGTCGGTGTACATGGTACCACCGTAAACCATTTCCCAAGCGTACATTATGCTGGGACGTAGCGGACCGTATCGCATCGTATCGCAAAACTCCGCAACCGATCGTTGTCACGCAACAGAGATCCCGGCATTGACTCATTTAAAATGCACTCCGGTAATTGGTTGCGCTGCAATGCGATCAGTTGCGGCCCGCTGTGACCCGGAATAATGCACGCTTACCTTTATATTGAATAAAAAACCGAAAACCTGTACACTAAACTAACTGTTGACAGAGATTTGACGTTTTACTACTGTACTGAGAAAAACTGTACATAATATGAAGGTACATATCATTCATTTATAATTTTTATCTCGGATAACGCTGCTTTATTATCTACTTAAATGATTGCACCAAATGTGGCGAATAAAGATGTACGCGGCAAATACCATTTTTCGATAGAATTTTTCTTATAAAGAGCGTAATTCAACGTATAATATATGTGATTTATTGTTAAAATTGTTGTAGTTGGACGTGGAACGGGGTTGGTCCACAGTGTGATTCACTGTTGAACAACTTCTCTTTTACATTCACTTTCGGAGTCTTGTTTGGAGATGAGCGTCCACGTGCTCATGAAATCAGTGTCCAAAACAAGTTTCGACTGAACTGTAGTTACTAATATTTTACATTTTTAATGTTAATATTTTTAATACATACACAAAACAAACATCAAAAATACTCTAAGACTGCGCAAAGTCATCCGCCAAATTAGCCATTATACGGTCATTAATCACCGAACGCCATAGTCCATAGAACTAGTAGGGTGTCAGTAGGATGTTGGACCGTGCCGTTCGCCGCTACCACAACCTTTACTCGTCGATGAACACTCTCCACTGGGTACTTTCAGCAGGAATTCGGTTCCATTCATTCTGCAACATGTGTGCTATGCTTTGTGGGTGGGTGGGTCTGACTGATGAGGTTGAAGTCGGTGCTTTACGCCGATCAGTTTGGTTCATCCACCCGATTTCCTCAAACCACGTTGTGATGGCCCTCGCTTTATGTACCGCTGCGTTTTCGCGCTGGAAATGTCATGGGTCGGTTTCAAAGGGTCGTCGTAGTGTTCTAGGTAACATACAATTGCCGACTCGGTGGTCGAGTGGTTAGGAGACTAACCTCTCGCCTGACGGGTCCTGGGTTCGAATCCCGGTACGGGTGGTGGGGGAATATAACCCCCCTGGTAGGCATGGATGTCCCGGAGGGCACTAGAAGTAATTGCCTAACCGGCGGTTCCTGGTGTCTTTCGGGGTGTGCTACTAACAAAAAGAAAGGTAACATACAATTGTCCAAAATGGACCAAGACCAAACCATGAAAAACAAATCCACGCCGTAATTTCTTTAATTAATTTTTTTTTTGAATTGTGTGTTGTGCCTATCTTACAATTAATTACTTGCCGCAAACGACCTGCTCAATATTAAAATTTGAAAATATCCTGCGCGGAACATATAAATTACTGTTCAACGAAATCTTTATTTTCTCACGTATTTTATGGCCGAACGAAGCTATTTTACAGCTAAATGAGCTCTTTAGCAAGCGACGCGGTCTACTGAAGTAATAAAAATTTGCATCGCAAGATAACTAACTTACTGGAGAAAATTAGGAAGAGAAATCTAGTTTACTTTAATTATGAATACTTAAACGATCTTTTGAGTTGCATTTATTAACATTTAAACAGTCATGTTTAAATAATATTTTCATATGTAATAGGTTACTTCTTGATTAGTTTTAACGATATTTCACGTTCAGAGTACGAGTACCTAAAAATTTGCAGTAACACGCGAGAGCCCAAGGTTCTCGGGTTTTCAATACTTGTCAAATATATACACTGTCGTTGCTATGCAACAAACAATTGGGGATTAATAAATAAATTCAGTGCTCTAGGACCAGCATTTCAATATTGAGTTTTTGATAGTTAAATCAAACATTTTCCTTAGTTACAGTTGTTACTATATACATAATTGTTTTTAATTTTAGCGCAAACCAATAGTGAAATTACCGCTCTTATCGTATTACAGATAATGGATAGGTAATTCTTCATTTTATTTGTGATAAACAATATGTCGATTTTATTGGCTTTGTCTATCTTTTTTTTATTACGTTTCATTCATATCAATTGATGTAGTATTGATGATATGATGATATCAATTCAAATGATATTAATTGACGTTGACGTTAATGTTTATTTGTTAGCAGGATAGTATCATCTAAACTACTTTATCATCTATTTAATTCTATTTATTAGCCCCTATTACTTATATTTACTACTTACGTGGACACTTTAATTTGATAATATCGATGGCGTTTTAACAGAATAGCGTAAGTGTAAAAACAAATTTTACAAGAGCGCACATTTTGTGTTGCAACGTAACTATAAGCAAGCATCTCATGGAAACCATTTATATAAGTAATTCAGGGCACGTTTGAAAAAATACGTACGTATTCTACGATGCAGTCGCGGGTTTGTGTGAAAAATGAAGTTGTACGGAGGTCAGATACTATTCTTGAGCGAGATCACGACAGGACATCGTAAGTATAACGCATTTACTGTTTTGCGGGACCACCAACACAACTTCCGTACAAAAAATAAAACGTACTGTAACCACGTTTCGTAATTACTACTCAGGCACCATGATTTTCGCACTTTGTGATTTGTGGTGATATAGATTGGACGTATGGCAACGTGCCACAGTTCATTGCTATGTGTTCGTTACTAAGGGTAGTTTATACGCTACTGTCGTAACACAGGTGTATTGCACGCTACTTTTACGGTGATTTGCACTATACAAGAACAGTTTCTCGGTACGTACGGAAACACAAATCAATTTTTCTGGTGGAAAAAATCGAAATATTGTTACTAGATTACGCGTTTGCCTTAAATGCATAAGATAGCCAGAACTCATATTCGAAAAAAATGGTACTTACACTGTTCTGCCGAAACGCCATCGATATTAATCAAACACATACATATTTCACAAAAATACTATATAAAATAAATTCACAAATTAACATTTACAAATTAAAGAAAAAATACAATTTAGTATGAAAAAAATATAGGTATATAGGTAAAACAAACTATTAATAGTACTTTATTAGTTAAAAAATAATGGATTTAATAAAATACCTATAGGATAAAGTCGGGATTGCAGGCTGGATGATTCGATGTCTTGTTGTCACGTATCTATTATACTCGCCTTTATGATAGTCGATCGATATGTGTACCTACAAATGTGTTGTCAAGCAGCAACGGCACCCTTTAAAAGAGTTTTTCGCGTCGTTTTTCTTTAACGGAATCCTTCAATTGCTGCAGTAAAGAAACGTAATACAAATTCTTTGAGAATTTCGAATAATCGTGGCCATTTGTCGGAACTTTATTGCTTCGTAAACTTAGGTAATATTTCTACTTTTTTAATAATAATCGGACAATAAAAACAAGGTGCAAAAATCAGTGATTTTTTATTCCGGGCTTCACAGTTGGACAAAAACGCCTCATTAGTTGGTCGTTTTGAAACGTCGAAGGAAGTTCGTTAGATGTTATTAGATAGGATTTTATTAGTTAGATACAGTACCTATAAACAATTATCCTTTTTCACTAACTTTTCCTAAATGAAACTTTTTCGCCTAAAATATTGTAAGACATGATCGAAAACAAGTCCTTGAAATTTACGAAATTTAACGATGATTTATCTAAAAAAAAAGAAGGATAATCATTCTATTAATCAATCACATCATTGTTATGGTATAAAATTCTTATCAAATAAAGATCAAAGCGGTAACGTTAGACCATTAATCAACTTTTGAAACAACATATTAATTTGAATTTGAGTAGGTACTTAATTATTAGGTAGGTACCTAATTATAATTAATTGATTTAAGATCTTTATTATATGTTATTTTTTAAACCAGTTGATGATAAATAATTGATACTCGATGTTGATTAATTTCTAAACAACACAAGTATAGTTTATCCAAACCTATATGATATTCACGTCATCAATACAAGGTTACTAGATGATGACGTTTCACATAGTGCTATCACCTCGTACCTCGTATTTTGATAGTTCTAATAAATTGTAGTTTTTCTTTATACCATCTAATATGTGCGCAAGTAAATCATCTATAGAATATATCACTTTCCAAACTTTAAACCGAATTACAAATAAACAATCTACTAACTTTTTGTTGTAGACGTAAACATCATATAGGTTTGGATAAGCTATAGAAGATGCGCCTTTTAGTTTTATATTTTATTCAAATTCTTCACACTTTATTTACCCGAATAAGTCAAATATATTACTTAACTAACAAGGTATTAGTAAATAATTGGGTCGTTACACGTTAAAACGTGTTTATTTGTCTTGTAAATTGTATGGAAGACTTTCGGGATTCGAACTCAAGGTAAAGTGGTCACGCAACCAAACAAATTTTTGTATAGTCTATGTTATTTATAAAACGCCCACCTGAAATGACTTGCAGTACGATGCGTTAATTTAAATAACTTGTGGTTTTCAAAATAGGTACTTATAGTAAATTATGAATTCTGATAGAAAATCGTTTAAAACTAAATTAAATCGACATAAATACTACTTTCATATATGAAAGAGCATAAATAATTATGATAATGATTATTATTAATTGCTTGCTTTATACATTTTACATATTCTAGATACCTACCTAAAGATGAAAAGGATGAACTTTTGATAGGTACATAAATGATTTTTTAGATTTTGTGTGGATATTTATATAGATTGTCCCAAAAATGGACGATAAAGTGAAGTGAGGTGATAGGGGAGGTCATTTTCAATCAAAATAGCCATATATGTGGTAATCCAATTATTGATGGTTTACAACTTATCGCAAAATTTGTAATTTTCTGTAAAATCGTGTAGTGCAAACATTAACATATGATTTTAAACAAAATATGAGTATTTGATGGTTGGTCACATTTCTGTAGTACATTTTTTCTGCCACAGCCACTTAAAAATCAAATAATTTTGTTATCTAACGAACCGTGTTCGCGAAACCATTGTTATTTCTTGATTGACAACAACAGAATTTATACAAATGCTTTTATACAAAAATTACAAGTTGTCCGATCATACTTACAATAAAATATCAACCAAATAACTCATATTTTGTTTAAAATTAGGTGTTAATGCTTTTATCGGACGATTTTGCAAAAAAATACAAATTTTGGGATCACTTTTGTACCATCAACCACAGAGTATATGGTTATTTTGGTTGAAAATGACCTTCCCTATTTTCACTTCATTCGATCGTCAACCCTGGGGGTGTCTAGGGGGACTCCTGTACATACCAACTTAGATATGTATTTATAGTTAGAATGTTATCGGTATATAATGTAATAGTTATTACTTTTACTCTATAGGTTGCAGTTCTGCTTGATAATACAACTTTTCCTCTTCATTGCTGAATCTTATTTAATTTCAAAAAGCAGGAAAATTTTATATATTTATATTAAAATGTAATTAAAACGTTAGGTAGGTATATAATGTAGTTATTTACTATTAAGTAGGTATATACGTACCTATGTATATTTCATCCAAAGTGTTGCATCGTTAAATCTCTAATAAAACAGAAAAAGTTAATTCCCGAAAACGTGCCTATTTATTGAGTGTAAGTATTGAGGTGCACATTAGTATAAACAACGGGTGGTAACGATTTTTTTCACACAAAATGACACACTAGTACTTGTATTTGTTATTAATAAAACCTAAACAACCATATTATACATTCAGTTCTTATTCAAAGAACTCTTGGTAAAAATTAATAGTTTAATTTAATGGTTCATTTTCGGATATCGGTATGTCAACAAAAATTTCTTGTTTTGATGTGCTATAGAGCACAAATGTGTCTGTATATTTTTGAGACACCTTGTCTATTACGTTGCATCTTTTTTATTATTTTGAGGAAGCACCTTGAAAGGCTATTTCAAATATTTATTAGACAGTTATTTGAATTAAAAAGGTGTTTTTGAATCACAAGGTGACATGTCCTTTGATAATTAAAATTTGATTATTAATAATTATACTTAATTATAAAAATTTACTAAGTATACAGTAGAGAATAAACGCCAAATTTTGTTTATTATTATTATAAGTATTATTATAACAGTGACAAACTTTTTTAAATTGTCGTGTGTCCTGTACTAAATTAAAGGTTAAGATACTAATTTCACAACGTAGTGTCGTAATTTAAGAAATTTCTTTTTATATTTGTAGGTATTAAAATAACTAATCTCATTATGACTGCGTAATAAAGGAAATTCATAGTAACTTTAATCGTATTAGAGATAAATCTGATGCAAGAACCTGATAACCTAAGTACCTAAGTGGTAAAAGTATAGAAAACGTAGAAAATAAAGGACTATCTATGTATATTCAAAATTCAAAGACACAGATTCGTTTGTACTACGCGAATAAAGATAAATTATAAAAAAAAATAGTTAAGTATAGGTATTATTAAGTATAGTATTATTAATAGGTATTTAGTCGATGTTTCGTATCATTTTGTTTTAACTTCAAAACTTTATTATATCAATTGAGTTACAGTTACACAAATGCGGTCAAATGTTTAAGTACTATAAATTTAAATGAATTTTTTAAATAACAGAATGAGATGTGTGGCATGTACATTATTAGCAAGATTTTTTGCTCATGTCGGGAATTTATTTTTTACAATTAGTATATTGTTTACAGTTGTTTTTACGTAATTTTTATGACACGAAGATGGTCGGAAATGTAAAAAGCGAAAATAAAGTTTAATTTCACTTTTTGCGAGGTTTTTTTATGCAAGTACATGACCATGCTTTTAATTGTTGCTAATAAATACCTATCTAAATGTTGTTCATTACCGTTTGCTTGTTACTAAACGTTTGTAACGAGAACGAAATACCTATTGCAGTAATGTTCTCTTGACGAAAGCGAAGTTTTTAATGGTTTTGATAATAGTGTCTCTCATTTTTATTGTCTCACAATAAAAGTTGACTTTTATGTTGACTAATGTTAAATAAATAGATAAATAAATAAAAATCTAATGTAACAAAATTATTTTATATTATCTAGTTAATGATTAATTCAGGTGTGGAATAAACCATAGTTTCAAGGTCGTACGTCATGTTGAAAAAAATATAAAAAATCTGAGTGAGTAAGAAGAATTATAGTTCTTGTCATTTTAAAATAAAATAGAAAGATAAGAGTTTAATTTACAGTTCTTTTGTTAAAGAAGAACACGTACGTATGCGTTATTTACGATAGGTTTCAATGTACGTCATGCACATGTCATGCAAATGTTACTAAATTGTATATTTGTAATATTCAGTTTAAATTTTTGAACATGACATATTCTACCGATGATTTAGCTGCACACATACTACGTGGCAAAGAAAGACTACAATCTGTAAATCAACACTGTAAAAATACAAAGTTTTATTGTTGACGCGGATATAACGTATATATATATATATATTGACAATGATATTTTAATTTCCCATATCTTTGACTGAAATAAACGTAGTATTTGTTAAAGATTATGCTTTTAATTTTAACAATTACCTACTAATAAATGTTTTATGTAGGTACACCTATACCATATAAATGATTTAAAAGGTACACTATAACTTTATTTCTTTCATAACTTCTGCACTTATAGGGTGGAATTCATAGTTGTTTCTTACCTTAAGTATTTCCTTATGTCACTATTTTTTCTTATAAACGATTGTTATTACTATGGAAATGCATACCTTAAGGAAATAGTATGGAACAACTGAAATGAATTCCGCCCTTAATTTTCTATGTCAACTCTTAATAATTTTGCAAACAGTTATTTGATGTTAAATCTGAAGTTTTTCACAATTGCATATTATATATCCATAAATGTAGATATACATATATTTCACGGGTAATATTCGTGACAAGTTAGTTTTCTTACATAAGCAGTTGCGCGTTGATCATGTGCAATAAGGTTGGAAAATAAGGGTGCAGTGCCAGTTAAAATCGATATTTAGCGACCCCCAACTTCATGCGGTAACCAGACCTTGATGTTTCAGATGTAGGCCAAAAAACAGAAACAGTACACTGTCATAAACGATATTAATTTACACACTTTGCAAAATATATCTTCAATTTCCCACTTACACAATTTAATATTAAACGCGACTAACAGTTTAGATTAATTTAAATACGTATAGTTTCCAAATTGCGTCAATATCTGCTTAACAGTATCTAGTTTGCAAAAATACCTAGTCAATTTTATCTTAAACCTTAATAAGTCTAATTTTAAGCTTTAATCTGGCTATCGCCATGGCTATAGATATTACTAATCCTTTTTATTTTATTGTTAAACTATAAATAATTTTTTAATAAGGAAACTGCAATCAAAATCTAGCATTGAACAGAATTTCAGGGAATACCAGTTAGAATAAGTGACAAAATGTAGATATGATATTATGTATATGCTAGATTTACTTACATTAAATAATAAAATGGAATGTTTGAAATTTTCGTGCCGTAAGCATATAAAAACAAACTTGCAGTAATATAGAGTTAGATAGCGCTACAATAAGTGGTAATCAAAGCTTATGCTTACCGCGATGTACGTTTTAGGGCTAGTACAGTACTCAGTACTTTCAGTACTTAACTCTACCGCTAATGGCGCTAACATAACTTGCCATACATTTCATTGGTGCAACGATAGGCCGACCGTAAGAGCTCCAATCAAAGTGTTTATTACGAAGGGCGTGTGTTTAAAATCTGTTAATCGTATTTATAGTTACAGTTTTTACTTACAACAGCACGTATTATAACTTTAATTTAAGTTATTTTTTATTATTATAGTTAATGCTATTTTTTTTTCTTAAAATTACTTTATTCTATGCTAATTTGACATAAAAAATTAGAGTTTTAATAGAGTTAATAATAGATAAAAAATTATCCACGATACAACTTTGTCTTTAATGATACCTACGTGTGTTTGTGTTTGTTTCTGTAAAGTCAGAAGAAATTAAAAATTTTTTAGAAGAAAACAGTTTTTGTTTTGTCGCTAACTTATCGACACTTTTTATACATTCCTTCTATTTTTATGAAATGGAATGAAGGAACGTAATGGTCCAGCAGTCCTTCAATAAAACAATAAATTAGAAAATCATTACATTCAACGTTTCGCCGATTACAAACGGCTTCTTCAGCTATGTCATAAAAACAAACTGCAAAGAAGGGTTTCGGCGGGTAGCTGGTTTTCACATTATTTATTTAACAAAAAAAAAATGCTTTTCAGGCTACCACGGTCCCTGTTATTGTTTCAAGAAAAGTTTCTTTTTTTTAAATAAATAATGTGAAAACCCAACTATACCTGTCCCGAAAATCGCGCGTTGTGCGAATGCAATTATTATTAACCTAGAAAAACTAAAAAAAATTGATGAAAATGTTTTAGACAACAGTTTTAGCATATTTTTAGGCTATTCTAAAAATTAAATTAAAAAAAAATCCATTAGGCAGCATTCAAAATGACCGACTTTAAAATATGTTTAAACGACCGCTATTTTGAAATTTTAAACATTTTGAAAATTATGTAAATATAAAAGTTGTAGACAATAAAAAGTAGTTCCTAAAAAGAGTTTGCTATTGAAAATTTGTTTATTATCAAATAAGTTACGGTAGTTATTAAAAAATAAAACAATATCGATAATCTTGATATGAAGCATTGTGTGGAAGGAAATTACTTAAAAAAAAAGTTGTTCACATTAACATATCCTTAGTTCAAGGTAGCAGATACATCCTGTATGTAGATTTTTACAATCGTCAAAAAATAAATTACCGTTGGCGATTGTAGGTATTGTTTCACAAAAATCGATGTTTTTCAAAAAATCAACATTAACGCAATAATTTTCCAACTAATAGGCGTCCTGTATCTACTTATAATTTTTATTAGTATTACTCTTTTTGTATATCGCTACTTGTTTATTTATTAACTATATTGCATTTAATAAAAATTACAATACTACACGAAATGTATCAATCAAATTTAATAACATTTTAAGAAAATGTCCATTTTGATAAAACGGCTTTTTTAAAATTTAATGTCATTGGTAATATCAACAACGTGCTAGTCTAATTTGTTGTGTGTTGACTAAATTTGATTATATAGTACTGGCATTCACAAATGTCTATTAATAGATGAAGAAGGATTCGAACCCACAACTCCTAATTTGTCAAATGATCGCTAAACTCGCTTGATCTCAGCGGGTCCACGAAACGGATTAATTAGAAATTAAAATTGAATAAAAAATCTGTTTATCGGTCCTCGACTGTAATTGGTAGGTAACAATAAAAATTTTATTAAGAAATAAATCAATCGTTTATTAACTGCCAACGTTACAAAGTATTATTTTTTTTCATTGTCGCCTTTAAATTACCAATTTCATTGCCAACAATACGTTAACCTGTGGCAATAATTAAACTACATACCTATTTTAAGCGTAGTGGAATTATTAGAATAAGAGGTCAGACTTGCACATACTTATGTAGCAACATTGTTGATCGTGCAATGTTAAGGATTTATAAAATGTGTAGATTTTTATTCAACTCTTTTTTACAACTATAGTTGTTGAAAACCGCAAGTCCATACCACAAACGGGCACTTATACAGACCACATACTTATAGACAGATTGATGGAACGGGCTGACATTTAATTACGTACATATTTACTTAAAATTAATTTACTAATAATTAGGAGTATTTAATGTAATCGATTATTGAGCATTTAATTGAAAGCATATGCTTCACCATTTAAACGAGAGCGCAATTTATTTTTCTTTTTTAATTTCTAAAGTTTTCATCAATATAATGTTTCATTTAAAATAAGCAGTTTCTCAATTTTTATTAAACTTACAATCAACAACTCTCATGCTTATTGTTAGCTTTAAACCTATTACCCTATACTTATCTGCATTTGAAAGTTTGTAGGTATGTACAGTGTGTCCCATTTTCGTTGTATTTGCGAGCTATGCCTGTTATTATAAATTCTAGAGAGTTGGGAATTTTACTTTCTGTCCTATCTTTTGTGACGATGTCGGTGGTCGAATAAAAAATTATGTGTGGGTATTTGATTTCGAATTATGGTCGAAAATCGATTTTTCGACTATTTTATTAAAAAGATTTTACATCTCATTTCGAATTTACAATTTGAAATAACATCTATTCTTTTACCGCAGAACTCAGTGTCGTGCATAGTTTTTTTTCTATAGGTTACCTTTTTCGAGTTATAATACAAACTTGTATTTTTTTAAATTGATTTTAACACCTTTATAATCTATAAAAGCCAATTCTCTAATCAATCTCACTATCTGACCGATTCTTTGAAGTTTATTCCTACTTAAATGTTTTCGTATATCGTTGTTCATTTCAGTAGTAAAGTTAAATTTACATCATAATTTAGATAATAAACAGAGTAAAAGAGTAACATAAAATAAAATAATTTTTTGTAAGTTTTTGCCCTTTTCCTTTAGTTTTTTTGTTATGTTCATAGCTGTGTGGTTGTCCAGTTTAATAAATTTCATTCAATATTTTTTAATAATTACACAATCTTTTAAAATAAATATATCGAGTTATATATTTTTGAAAAGCCTAAGAAACCCAAAGTTTCAAAATCGATAATGGTTGTCATTTAAAAAAAATACAAGTTTGTGTTATAACTCGAAAAAGGTACCCTATTGAAAAAAAAACGAATTCTACGCACGTCACTGAATTCTATAATAAAAAAAATAGATTAAGAATACATATTGATAAAATATTTCAAATTGTAAACACGAAATGAGATATAAAACCTCTTTAAAATAGTCAAAATAGCAATTTTCGATTATATGTGGATAACTCGAAATCAAATAGCGACACGTAATTTTTTTATTTGACGGTTGATTTCAGTGCAAAAAAAGTAGGGCAGGAATGTAAAATTCGCAACTCTCGTCATTTATATTATAACAAACATGCCCCGCAAATATAACGAAAATGTGTCATACTATACTGCATAGGTACATACAGCTTACCTACGGTTAATTGAGCATCATAATAAAAAATTTATCGGTATTCATAAATACAATCCATTATTATGATTTGTCCGGCAACTATCCAACAATGATAGGTATGCACTCTATTGTATTTAAGAAAAATTATATACTTAATAATAAAATGAATACATAATATATATAGACGCTGATGTATTTCGATAGTAATAGTGTAATTGCTCCACATTAAACTTATGTACATCGGGAACCGATCGTTTATCTTATTAAACGAAAAGTTAAATGATGACCCATAAACCGATAAATAAATTTAAATATAAGTTGTAGCTGTAGCTCTCAATACTTGACCTCGATGGACTAGTTTTTATGTATTTATATCAGAAAATCAAAATGTACAAAAATATGTAATGCATAATTTATGTAATATATAAGTAGGTACACAAAAATATATTTAGGTAGGTAATGAAAATTATTTTAATAGGTATCTACTCTGGCTGCCTTGCCAATATTTTACACGTAATCTTCGTTGTTTTGATTTTTTTCTCTTTTTTCTTTGTTGTTAACAACGATCACAGTGGTTTTTAATTTTAAATTAATAAATCCGACCGCGTGTAAACCTCGGAATCGAATTTTCATGTCGCATGTCAAAAAACTACTTTTTTTAAATTTTTTCAAAAATATTTACGAGGGAAATTTATGAGTTACAAAAAAAATATCACTTTTTTCGATTATTTCGAAAATAGTGCATTCTATCGAAAATTATAAAGAGACATGGTCGGTAGAGAATTTTATGCCGATTCCAAAACATATTTCATATTACCGATCAGATGATTAATAATGGATATTATATTTTTTTAAAGTTTTGAACGGTCGCCATTTTTAAACGGGTCGTTCGATTTGGCTGGTTAACGAATTCGTCCTTCGTTTTTGTAAAGACCGTCCAAATTTCAGCCTCCTACGTTCAAAATTGCGACTAGATTTTTACCCTAAAGTTCGGTTTCTATCTAAAAAAATAACAAAAAGTATCGGTTATAACGACACCTCTATGAAGATAGAATCGTACTAACGGAAATATTTATCTTTCGATCTTTCTCTTACGGATCTTCGCAAAACTTAAACAAAACTCCTTTTAAATTAAACAAATAATTTGTACACCCTTTTATGCCAGTCTTATCCTAATAATTAAATGCAGCTGTAAATAAATTGACACTGATATTAAATCCATCACATTCAGGAATCGCCGAATAAAGTTTTATGCTGCCAATGTATGAAAATTGTAAATTTTATCTTTAAAACGGCGAACCAGGACGTGAAACGGGCGATAACTTGCTAAGTATAGACCCAGTCCATCTGGAAATTAAAGTTCAAAGTTTTGAAAAAGCGCGAAGCAAAGACGTGGCGCGTGGTAGGAAATATCATAATGATGCACTTTCGAATTTTTTAAAAGTTAGTGATAGGTTAGAGATCAAAGAATTTTTAAAAAATAACTGACAAGTATCGGTAAAGTGGTTACTATAATATAACAAACAATAAAAATTATCACGAGTGGGTAGTATACGAAAACAAGATATATGTTTGCCGTTGTAAAATTAATCGATGGGCTTACATGAAGTCCAACGTGAATTATAGAATACGTGCCTGTTGGAAATATCAGTGTCATATTAATGGATAATAAAATTGTCGTAGAAAAATGGAACTCGACGCGATCGACGCCGACATTGTGTTACATTTTTAGATAACTTTGTGTATGTAAAATAAAATAAAAAAAACGGAAAACAGACGTTAACTGTTGACAACTTTCAAAATTAATTGAGCAATAAGATTATGCAGGTATCTATTATCAAAAAAACAAATGAATAAATAAAAACAATAAGTATAAATAGGTAAATGATAAATTATACATTTTTCGTTTTAGCGAATTTTCATAGAAAATAAAGCTATAGCAGCCTGTCTGATGACGAGACCCAGACGTGTCCTTTTGGCTTTTCTCCGATCTCGAACCCTACATCAGGCAAATATAGGTCATTTATTTTGGGACGGTCATATATATTTATATATATATAATCAATTTCTTATGGACACGATTTCGGTCGCAGTTTTGATCGTATGAGGCTGAAATTTGGACAACGTATTGGTTTTACGAAAACGAAGGACGAGTTCGTTAACTAGCCAAATCGACCGACCCGTTTAAAAATGGAGGCCGTTCAAAAATTAAAAAAATTCTAATCTCCGTTAGAAATCATCAGATTGGTAATATGAAATATGTTTTGGAATCATCATAAAATTCTCTAGCGATCATGTCTCTTTATAATTTTCGATAGAATGCACCGTTTTCGAAATAATCGAAAAAAAGTGATAATTTTTTTTAAAATTCTTATAAATTTCTCTCGAAAATATTATTTAAAAAAAAATGTATATCTTTCGAGAAAATTTTTAAAAAAGGAGTTTTTTGACATGCAACACGAAAATTCGATATTGAGGCTTGCGAGCGGTCGAATTTTTTCCTTGCAGTACATTAAACTAACATAAGTCCATAAGTATTATTACGTACAATTCATAATGACAACTAAAACCTTGTACTACAAAAAAAATGGAAAAAGTTTTTATAATAGGTAATCACAACAGTTTAACCCATTCGTTCCAGCGCCAGTAGGCAGAAGTGTGCGTTTTTTGTACGGAAAAGTCGGTCCGTGAGTGTCTATTTTGTGCATAGAGTAAAATATGTGTAGTCTTACAAACTAATTATTGAAATGCTAATTATAAGCCGAATTTAAATAAAGACAATATTCGTCGACACTAGATCAAGAACTCGTTACTTGGATGCCGGCTAAGTCGGCGTACAAGGCAAAGGGTGTAGTTCAACTTGCCGCCGATCATCTCGCCGCTAGATTAAGTCGCCGGCATATCAACTCGCTGCGAGAGACACATTTTAGGTTTATTAAAATTATATAAACGGTTATTTCAAATGTGTTTTTATATATTCATCAGTGTATATCGATCACATATACATGTCGTAAGATAATTGTAAAATCAGCCTTTTTACGAAACGTCGTCTTATTATCGAAAAAACGTGTAAATAAATAATAAATCATAGCCTTTTTATAATACGACTACGCACCCCTAGCCTTTTTGTAATGGAAGCATTTAAAAACAAAAAGGCTGCCATTTTGTATGAAATTCAATAAAAACGAGGAATTTCAAAAATAACTAAAACATTTGGTTATTATTATTATTTTTTAAATTTTGTTCCACCCTGCATTGGAGCTTCAATTGCTGTGGTTTATTAGCTCCACGATCAGGGAGGATCATATCAGGGAGGGGGGGATTATTTCACCACCCGCACTGGGTCTCGAACCCAGGACCCATCAAATGAAAGGTCAGTCTTCTAACTGCTCAGCTACCGAGTCGACTTTGCTTATTATTTCTAAAAACTAAGGAGATTAACCTTTCTTTCAACTTTAACCTGTGCACAGTCTTAATGCATAATTGTCTGTGTACGTGGAGGTTAAAATTGAAAGAAAGGTTAATCTCCTTAGTTTTTATGCATAATAACCACACTTTTAGTTATTTTTGATATTTCCCGAAATGCTTAGTTATTATCGATATTAGCGGTAACATTGAGAGCACATATGTATGTACTCAATGCATTGTAGCATTTAAAACAACTGCTTATATAATTTTAATAAACCAAAAATTTGTCTCTCGCGGCGAGTTGATACGGCGGCGAGATGACCGCGGCTAGTTGAACTAGACCTCAAGGCAAACGTTTTCGTTTGTAATTCTAATACATATTTTGTTTGCTTAATTATTTTTTATCTTTTCATAATCAAGCACCGCATCGCAACCACACTGTGTTATTGTTTTTCTACCTTCGCGTTATCCTCTTATTTCATAATTCCACATCTTACATCACGAGATTTTACTATCTTGCTTGTATTCTTGTATATTATATTGTACTATTTCTATAAGAAATTGTGAAAACTGTTAGAATGTACAAAAATGATTAGAAACGTCAATAAACTTTAAGGATGTAGTTCAATTTGGACGTGACAAACTCTACCGCTAGTGGCGCTAGTATAACTTTCATAGATTTTATTGATGCACAGGTTGGAGCGTATGAGCTCCAATCAGAACGTTTATTTTTAAGCGCCTATTATTAAAATCTATTAATTGTATTTGGAGTTACGCTTTTTATTTAGAATGTATTTTTATTTTTACTTAAGCTATTCTTTAATAATAATTTCACGTGCTCTTTAATATGGTACTAGTATTTGTTTTTCTTAAAATTACTTTATACTATGCTAATTTGAAATAAAAAATTAGAATTTTTACGATAATTACAAATTACGTAATTAACCTTTCAATGTAACTTTGGTCTATTAGATAACTTAATGCAAAATTTGAGCTAAATCGGTTCGTTTGTTTTCAAATGCAACCGAAAATACGATTAAAAATGATTTAAATTTTGAAAATGTTAACAAAATTATTAAGAAAATTGAGTAAAGTGATTCTAGGGTGAGGTGCGGTTTATAATATTATGAAATTCACGTTTATGCGGACAAATTGAAGCAACGAATTGGTAATCGACGTTTGTAGACACGTGCCATAACGTTGGATCATAATATTACCTATTTGCAAAAGTGATAATAAACTTCGTTTTTAAACTATTGATTATAAAACTCCTTATATTATTGTTGAAACTGTTTTAATTCGTTATCATATACTTAATCATAAAAAACTGTTTACTTACTATTCAATTGTGTTTAGTAAATTGTGATTAAGTAGGTTCTTTATTGTAAGATATAGTTAATCATGTTATGAACGAGAGAATCCGGAGAACATGTTTGATTATAATTGTTTTAATGTGAATTATTAGTTTTCAGCTCAATAGTTCAACGAATATTTGAATTACAAATTTATTGGCGATGGTATAAGATTGTTTGCAATTTCAATTAAGTATGTACAGTCAAGTTTATACGTTTTGTCCTGTCGTCTGTGTTCAAAAAAATTACAGTTCGTTTTTATTTATTATTCCTTTACAATTCAAAAGCAACTGCCACCATTCACCTTCTCGATCCTTTCTCGTCGCTCGTTGGCCTGCGATCACGTCTCGCGGGACGAAACACACGAACTTGACTTGACTTGACATTGATATATGTATTTAAATTAATGATCGCCAAGCGATTTTATAATCATTGGTAAAATTTTGAGAATTTGTTTCGTGGATAAGTGAAGGTAACGCTCTATTAGTTTTTTAAAAATGATTGAAAATTTTAATTTTGTATAAATACAAAACGATTATTGTACATTTGTATAATACACGTGCGAGGTAGCTGAACCGTTATTTTGAATGAATTGATATTAATAACGTAGTTACTGAAGCACGTGTGCATCTGCGGTTTGAATTTTATTTTAACGCCGACGTGTTTACGTTTAAATAATTTAGAACGGAGATTAAAATCTATAAAATTTCATTCATATAGTTACAGTGCGCAAACAAGAAGTACAGTACAGTTCGGTAACTAAACTTTTACAGCAGTTTTCTGAGTTCACGTAATTAAATAGGCAGATACTTAATATAATTGATATCTATAATAATACAGTGTAAAATACAAAAATAGTTAAAATAACATTTATTTATGTAATGGGATATAAAAAGTATGTGTAATTTCTTGAAAAATGTTTCTTTTAAGGGCACCTTACGGTTGACTTGCACTCCATACTTGTTTGATAAAAAATCACTCAAACAAGTCTTTTGCATCTAATAAAAGCTTGATTTTGTTTTCTAAAGTTAAACAAGCTGCTACTTTCTTAGATACTATAATAAATATAACATTTTGTAACACTATGTTCACACTATGATCGTTCACGTTATAGAGACTGCACTGTTCTATAACTTATTAGAATAAAAGTAATTTTCCATTTATACAGTCAAAAAAATACGGATTTGAATTTTAAAAATACAGATTGTTATTTAAGCGGTGTTTACATTAGCGCGGAACCACGGCTGAAATCAGGCGTAAGTGCATCGCAAAGTAATCATACGTTTATTTATTCATCGATTTTAAATGTAAGGAGTAATATATTACTTGCGTCTGACTATCTGTGAGACCAACAAAATACGTTTGTTGCGGGTTGCTTCAAAAGAATCACGTTGTGTACGCGCTTCAACAAATGTGTACGTTTAAAACTTGCGAATTTTGAAGCAGCAATTACAAGTTTTAAAGCAATATCAATAGTACAAATGTTGAATTAAATGTTGTTTTGTTGAAATAAAATAATTGATATTTTTGAATTAATATCGACGTAGTTTTGCAGAATAACTTAACCCACAAAGTACATTTTACAAGAGCGCACATTTTGTGTTGTCACGTAGCTATAAGACGATAATACAAATCGAATACAAATCGATTTTTCCGGTAGAAAAAATCGGAATATTGTTACTAGATTTTAACAGAAAACGCCGTCGATATGTTCTTATTTGAACTGAAAAGAAAAATTGTTATAATGATGTATTGACATCGTACGAAGGCGACTTGAGACATGTATGAGATCTATGGTACTGTTTTGTTCGACTCATAAATAAGATAACAGCAAAGTTTGTTAAATCAACGTTATTTGCAGTTAAAAGCCAATTTGTTTAAAGTCGAACTATAGTGATTAATAGTAGCCGCTCACATCCTGAAATTATTAGTTTTATTTGTTGATTAAATTAAAAAAAAAAGAAAAATGTTTTATATTTGTAGAGCTGTTTACGGTTAAAAGCTAAACATTATAAGTTATTTAATTTAAGAAATGAAGGGCAGCAAAACATAGTTGGTTACCATAGCAACGTAACAAAACAATATAGAAATAAAGCAAATACATGGTCAAGTGCGTTTGTATTTAATATTTTTTGTATTCCTTCTAATTAAAACTTTATAGTCAGTGTAAGTTACTTTTGTTACACCCTGTATTTGTAATAAAGTGGTAATTTTGGAAAAATTAGATAAAAAAACTAATGAATTTTTTAATATATATTTATATAATATGTGTGTATGATACATAACGTAGAAAGTTGAATTTAATTTTTATTCGGTAGATATAGCATTTTTATACTTATATAAATGTTTAATAAACTGTTGACCAAAAGTGTTGACTACACCTGTATCGCAGAAACGCTTAGTCCGAATTTAATCGCTAGTGTGGTACACACTAGTACCGAGAGTATTCTTGAGGCGGACGCGCACTGAATCGACTCGACTCGGAACAAGGGCGTTCGGAAATTTGTTCTCTCGACACATGCATCGGTGCCGAACTAACCGTGCGAAACGGATTCAGTGCTCGGCACTTCATTGCTTAACAATGTGAAGCAACTTTACCGATCGTGCCGAGTCGAGTCGATTCAGTGTGCGTTCTGATTTAACAGCAGCCAATATCGTCGTAACCCGACGAGTCATGGCGTAGAACAGGAGCTGGATGATGCGTTCTGCAATGGCCAACTATGCCTGTTCTTCTCACCTCCAAATATAATGATACTATTCATCTGTAAATTTGTGTAGCTCTATCTCCTTCCGTTCCGAGATACACGATTTGGACAATACTTATGGCCAACAGTGTAACTGTGCACTCAAAAAAAATTAGCTGGCGTGTACCAAAATATTTGTTGCGACAACAACATATCTCACAGCAAAAACTTTGTAACTAGAACAAAAATTTGTCTATCTGCTACATTAAGTTTTTTGCGTACAGTCATGTTTCTGTATATTCATCTACCAATCGACTTTGCTGTAATTTTCATAAAATATTTTAAAGTGTACGAACACTATATAATTATTTATTACGTACCACATATATTTTCTTAAAATGCATCTACGTATATTTCATGTAAGTAGGTACTTATGTTAATTATAAAGTATAAAATGTCAGTTTCAACACACCCTTCGCGTAAGCGATATTATAATATCCGGATTTTGTGTCACGCCCTACCACACTGTCCCTTAGGAAACCTTTTAAACTCTACTGGTTAAATTTCTAATTACGAACGTAATAGATCATTAGATACAATGGAAATTTTAATCGAAAATTTTACCAAAACTATTAAGAATATCTATTTCGAACAGAAACCAAATTAAAATTAATAAATTTTTGGCTTTTCAATTAAATAAAACCAATTAGATAGATTAAAGAAAAATAAGCCCTTTTATTTAATCAAGAGAAATAATTTCAATTTTCTTTAATGTCAGCGTAGACTCATCAAATTTTCCGTAATAGATATAAGTACGTATATAAAAATCAATAAAATGAATTGCCATCAGTTTTAAAATTAGGTAGGTACAGACATAGATAAAAGTATTGGTTTATACTTATGTATCAGAATTGTAACTGATTAATAATGAAAACGACCGCAATATTCACAAAATATACTACACGTTTTACATAATTATAAATGTATAATCTTTTAATGTATAAAAACGTCACCGTAAGCTTACTTATGTTACGTTATTATTGTAATAAAATATTTATTCTGTCGTTGTTAAAGATTTACAACAACAAAAATTTTCTACCTCTAAATTTAATTTGTTTAACAATAATTCAGTGTAAGTAGGTTACAATGTTCAAATGTTTAGAAATTTACAGTTTTGTCGTCGACGTAATTTTTATTGTAATTATTATCTTTATTATGTATAATTATTATTACATTTTGATGATGTGATTATCGAAAGCGTCGTTTAAAAAACAATAAAAGATAATTGTTTCCTAAGATCGCATCCTTTTATATGTAGGTAATTTGTTATTAGCCGTTTTATTTACTAATTTACTAACTCTTTTAACAGAAACCACGAAATTAAACAAAGTATGTAATTTAATACCTACCGATTTCCGTATAAGTTCGTAGTATTTCCGTGTTTTACGTACAAATGCAACAAAATTTTACAGTTGCCATTAGATGAATAACAATAAAAGCGATACATTGGACAATAGAATAGTGATCAACGGAAAAATTACATGCAAATCCAAACTTATTATCGAAAAAACGTGTAAATAAATAATAAATCATAGCCTTTTATAATACGACTACGCACCCCTAGCCTTTTTGTAATGGAAGCATTTAAAAACAAAAAGGCTGCCATTTTGTATGAAATTCAATAAAAACGAGGAATTTCAAAAATAACTAAAACATTTGGTTATTATTATTATTTTTTAAATTTTGTTCCACCCTGCATTGGAGCTTCAATTGCTGTGGTTTATTAGCTCCACGATCAGGGAGGATCATATCAGGGAGGGAGGGATTATTTCACCACCCGCACTGGGTCTCGAACCCAGGACCCATCAAATGAAAGGTCAGTCTTCTAACTGCTCAGCTACCGAGTCGACTTTGCTTATTTGCTTATTTCTAAAAACTAACTTTCTTTCAACTTTAACCTGTGCACAGTCTTAATGCATAATTGTCTGTGTACGTGGAGTTAGGTTAAAATTGAAAGAAAGGTTAATCTCCTTAGTTTTTATGCATAATAACCACACTTTTAGTTATTTTTGATATTTCCCGAAATGCTTAGTTATTATCGATATTAGCGGTAACATTGAGAGCACATATGTATGTACTCAATGCATTGTAGCATTTAAAACAACTGCTTATATAATTTTAATAAACCGAAAATTTGTCTCTCGCGGCGAGTTGATACGGCGGCGAGATGACCGCGGCTAGTTGAACTAGACCTCAAGGCAAACGTTTTCGTTTGTAATTCTAATACATATTTTGTTTGCTTAATTATTTTTTATCTTTTCATAATCAAGCACCGCATCGCAACCACACTGTGTTATTGTTTTTCTACCTTCGCGTTATCCTCTTATTTCATAATTCCACATCTTACATCACGAGATTTTACTATCTTGCTTGTATTCTTGTATATTATATTGTACTATTTCTATAAGAAATTGTGAAAACTGTTAGAATGTACAAAAATGATTAGAAACGTCAATAAACTTTAAGGATGTAGTTCAATTTGGACGTGACAAACTCTACCGCTAGTGGCGCTAGTATAACTTTCATAGATTTTATTGATGCACAGGTTGGAGCGTATGAGCTCCAATCAGAACGTTTATTTTTAAGCGCCTATTATTAAAATCTGTTAATTGTATTTGGAGTTACGCTTTTTATTTAGAATGTATTTTTATTTTTACTTAAGCTATTCTTTAATAATAATTTCACGTGCTCTTTAATATGGTACTAGTATTTGTTTTTCTTAAAATTACTTTATACTATGCTAATTTGAAATAAAAAATTAGAATTTTTACGATAATTACAAATTACAAATTACGTAATTAACCTTTCAATGTAACTTTGGTCTATTAGATAACTTAATGCAAAATTTGAGCTAAATCGGTTCGTTTGTTTTCAAATGCAACCGAAAATACGATTAAAAATGATTTAAATTTTGAAAATGTTAACAAAATTATTAAGAAAATTGAGTAAAGTGATTCTAGGGTGAGGTGCGGTTTATAATATTATGAAATTCACGTTTATGCGGACAAATTGAAGCAACGAATTGGTAATCGACGTTTGTAGACACGTGCCATAACGTTGGATCATAATATTACCTATTTGCCAAAGTGATAATAAACTTCGTTTTTAAACTATTGATTATAAAACTCCTTATATTATTGTTGAAACTGTTTTAATTCGTTATCATATACTTAATCATAAAAAACTGTTTACTTACTATTCAATTGTGTTTAGTAAATTGTGATTAAGTAGGTTCTTTATTGTAAGATATAGTTAATCATGTTATGAACGAAAGAATCCGGAGAACATGTTTGATTATAATTGTTTTAATGTGAATTATTAGTTTTCAGCTCAATAGTTCAACGAATATTTGAATTACAAATTTATTGGCGATGGTATAAGATTGTTTGCAATTTCAATTAAGTATGTACAGTCAAGTTTATACGTTTTGTCCTGTCGTCTGTGTTCAACAAAAAAAATTACAGTTCGTTTTTATTTATTATTCCTTTTTACAATTCAAAAGCAACTGCCACCATTCAACCTTCTCGATCCTTTCTCGTCGCTCGTTGGCCTGCGATCACGTCTCGCGGGACGAAACACACGAACTTGACTTGACTTGACATACATTGATATATGTATTTAAATTAATGATCGCCAAGCGATTTTATAATCATTGGTAAAATTTTGAGAATTTGTTTTTCGTGGATAAGTGAAGGTAACGCTCTATTAGTTTTTTTAAAAAATGATTGAAAATTTTAATTTTGTATAAATACAAAACGATTATTGTACATTTGTATAATACACGTGCGAGGTAGCTGAACCGTTATTTTGAATGAATTGATATTAATAACGTAGTTACTGAAGCACGTGTGCATCTGCGGTTTTTGAATTTTTATTTTAACGCCGACGTGTTTACGTTTAAATAATTTAGAACGGAGATTAAAATCTATAAAATTTCATTCATATAGTTACAGTGCGCAAACAAGAAGTACAGTACAGTTCGGTAACGTAAACTTTTTACAGCAGTTTTCGTGGAGTTCACGTAATTAAATAGGCAGATACTTAATATAATTGATATCTATACATAATACAGTGTAAAATACAAAAATAGTTAAAATAACATTTATTTATGTAATGGGATATAAAAAGTATGTGTAATTTCTTGAAAAATGTTTCTTTTTAAGGGCACCTTACGGTTGACTTGCAACTCCATACTTGTTTGATAAAAAAATCACTCAAACAAGTCTTTTTGCATCTAATAAAAGCTTGATTTTGTTTTCTAAAGTTAAACAAGCTGCTACTTTCTTAGATACTATAATAAATATAACATTTTGTAACACTATGTTCACACTATGATCGTTCACGTTATAGAGACTGCACTGTTCTATAACTTATTAGAATAAAAGTAATTTTCCATTTATACAGTCAAAAAAATACGGATTTGAATTTTAAAAATACAGATTGTTATTTAAGCGGTGTTTACATTAGCGCGGAACCACGGCTGAAATCAGGCGTAAGTGCATCGCAAAGTAATCATACGTTTATTTATTCATCGATTTTAAATGTAAGGAGTAATATATTACTTGCGTCTGACTATCTGTGAGACCAACAAAAATACGTTTGTTGCGGGTTGCTTCAAAAGAATCACGTTGTGTACGCGCTTCAACAAATGTGTACGTTTAAAACTTGCGAATTTTGAAGCAGCAATTACAAGTTTTAAAGCAATATCAATAGTACAAATGTTGAATTAAATGTTGTTTTGTTGAAATAAAATAATTGATATTTTTGAATTAATATCGACGTAGTTTTTGCAGAATAACTTAACCCACAAAAAGTACATTTTACAAGAGCGCACATTTTGTGTTGTCACGTAGCTATAAGACGATACTACAAATCGGGAATACAAATCGATTTTTCCGGTAGAAAAAATCGGAATATTGTTACTAGATTTTAACAGAAAACGCCGTCGATATGTTCTTATTTGAACTGAAAAGAAAAATTGTTATAATGATGTATTGACATCGTACGAAGGCGACTTGAGACATGTATGAGATCTATGGTACTGTTTTGTTCGACTCATAAATAAGATAACAGCAAAGTTTGTTAAATCAACGTTATTTGCAGTTAAAAGCCAATTTGTTTAAAGTCGAACTAATTAGTGATTAATAGTAGCCGCTCACATCCTGAAATTATTAGTTTTATTTGTTGATTAAATTAAAAAAAAAGAAAAAGAAAAATGTTTTTTATATTTGTAGAGCTGTTTACGGTTAAAAGCTAAACATTATAAGTTATTTAATTTAAGAAATGAAGGGCAGCAAAAACATAGTTGGTTACCATAGCAACGTAACAAAACAATATAGAAATAAAGCAAATACATGGTCAAGTGCGTTTGTATTTAATATTTTTTTGTATTCCTTCTAATTAAAACTTTATAGTCAGTGTAAGTTACTTTTGTTACACCCTGTATTTGTAATAAAGTGGTAATTTTGGAAAAATTAGATAAAAAAACTAATGAATTTTTTTTAATATATATTTATATAATATGTGTGTATGATACATAACGTAGAAAGTTGAATTTAATTTTTATTCGGTAGATATAGCATTTTTATACTTAATATAAATGTTTAATAAACTGTTGACCAAAAGTGTTGACTACACCTGTATCGCAGAAACGCTTAGTCCGAATTTAATCGCTAGTGTGGTACACACTAGTACCGAGAGTATTCTTGAGGCGGACGCGCACTGAATCGACTCGACTCGGAACAAGGGCGTTCGGAAATTTGTGTTCTCTCGACACATGTCCGATCGGTGCCGAACTAACCGTGCGAAACGGATTCAGTGCTCGGCACTTCATTGCTTAACAATGTGAAGCAACTTTACCGATCGTGCCGAGTCGAGTCGATTCAGTGTGCGTTCTGATTTAACCAGCAGCCAATATCGTCGTAACCCGACGAGTCATGGCGTAGAACAGGAGCTGGATGATGCGTTCTGCAATGGCCAACTATGCCTGTTCTTCTCACCTCCAAATATAATCGATACTATTCATCTGTAAATTTGTGTAGCTCTATCTCCTTCCGTTTCCGAGATACACGATTTGGACAATACTTATGGCCAACAGTGTAACTGTGCACTCAAAAAAAAAATTAGCTGGCGTGTACCAAAATATTTGTTGCGACAACAACAATATCTCACAGCAAAAAAACTTTGTAACTAGAACAAAAATTTGTCTATCTGCTACATTAAGTTTTTTTGCGTACAGTGCACATGTTTCTGTATATTCATCTACCAATCGACTTTGCTGTAATTTTCATAAAATATTTTTTAAAGTGTACGAACACTATATAATTATTTATTACGTACCACATATATTTTCTTAAAAATGCATCTACGTATATTTCATGTAAGTAGGTACTTATGTTAATTATAAAGTATAAAATGTCAGTTTCAACACACCCTTCGCGTAAGCGATATTATAATATCCGGATTTTGTGTCACGCCCTACCACACTGTCCCTTGAGGAAACCTTTTAAACTCTACTGGTTAAATTTCTAATTACGAACGTAATAGATCATTAGATACAATGGAAATTTTAATCGAAAATTTTACCAAAAACTATTAAGAATATCTATTTCGAACAGAAACCAAATTAAAATTAATAAATTTTTGGCTTTTCAATTAAATAAAAACCAATTAGATAGATTAAAGAAAAATAAGACCCTTTTATTTAATCAAGAGAAATAATTTCAATTTTCTTTAATGTCAGCGTAGACTCATCAAATTTTCCCGTAATAGATATAAGTACGTATATAAAAATCAATAAAATGAATTGCCATCAGTTTTAAAATTAGGTAGGTACAGACATAGATAAAAGTATTGGTTTATACTTATGTATCAGAATTGTAACTGATTAATAATGAAAACGACCGCAATATTCACAAAAAATATACCTACACGTTTTACATAATTATAAATGTATAATCTTTTTAATGTATAAAAACGTCACCGTAAGCTTACTTATGTTACGTTATTATTGTAATAAAATATTTATTCTGTCGTTGTTAAAGATTTACAACAACAAAAATTTTCTACCTCTAAATTTAATTTGTTTAACAATAATTCAGTGTAAGTAGGTTACAATGTTACAAATGTTTAGATAATTTACAGTTTTGTCGTCGACGTAATTTTTATTGTAATTATTATCTTTATTATGTATAATTATTATTACATTTTGATGATGTGATTATCGAAAGCGTCGTTTAAAAAACAATAAAAGATAATTGTTTCCTAAGATCGCATCCTTTTATATGTAGGTAATTTGTTATTAGCCGTTTTATTTACTAATTTACTAACTCTTTTAACAGAAACCACGAAATTAAACAAAGTATGTAATTTAATACCTACCGATTTCCGTATAAGTTCGTAGTATTTCCGTGTTTTACGTACAAATGCAACAAAATTTTACAGTTGCCATTAGATGAATAACAATAAAAGCGATACATTGGACAATAGTGTCAATAGTGATCAACGGAAAAATTACATGCAAATCCAAACTTATTATTAGACTTATATTTAAAATTTTTAGTTTAGTGATTTTACCGTAATCGACTGGAAATTGTGACCTCATCTATTTTTATATTTGTTATCATCTCCATTTAATCAGAATTTGGGATGTTACGATAATAATAGCGGAAGTAGTATTTTCTATTATCTCTTTAAACATATTTTTGACTGTATACAGAGTATGTCACAACGAGTTTTGGTTAGAAAAATATAGAAAAGCAATATGGGTTGCGATTTGAAATTTTGGAAGTAAAGGTAACTGGTTACGTATTTTTGATTTAAAGTAATTTTAGATTTCCGCTTTTTCCCGTTACACCGGAAATGAATATCGACTTCCTTATTTTAAATGGAACACCCTAATTTTTATTATTGATTTGTATTGACGAGACAATTGTACGTCTTTTTGTTTTAATAAATAATGACTCTAACATTAACCCTTATCGACGGTTGCAGGTTATTACAAATAACAACATTTCTAAGACATTTATGCATGTACAGATTCAAAATTTTAGGTACGTAGTTTCGAAAGTATGCCGCATCGAATGCTGTATTATATAAACTGAACAAAATAATACCGGATATACAGAAAAAATTCCAGATTTGTTATCCGGAAAATATCAATATCTTATTTTTAGTAATTTTAAATAGCAAGCTACATTTTTTAAATTCTGTTGCATGGTACATTTAAAATTAGAGGCAGTAAATGTTTAATTCCCTATAAATAAATATAATTGTTTCTTAATAATTTTATTATTTTAATTAATTTTAGTTTTTTTTAATTAATTAATTAAATTTTAATTTATTATTTTTTTTGTAAACAAAAGAACAAAAATTCCGTAATGTTTACGAACACGCAGAAATTAGCATTTTAACTGATATAATCGTCTAAATAATGTTTTATTCAAGGGTTTATTTTGAGACACAATAAACTTTATACATAGATATGTAATTTAAAAAATGTATATATGAATATACTATGAAAATCACCAAAGAAGATATTTGCATCATCAATTTATGAATTTAGTAAAAACTGATGTTAAACATTTGTATAGTGGTTACAGATATAATCAAGACAAAGGTAGAAAATTATTTTAATAAATTATTAAATAATTTTAGTTTTTAAGTAACGACCGAGTCCACACTCATAACGCCGCGTCTCATCTTTATCGATTCGACTTATATTATTACCTATCGTCATTTCAGTTTGAATTTTTTTAAATTAATAACGTTTAAAAGTTACACGATAGGAAATGGATCGCAAAATTTATTTGCCATAAGAGAATATTAGGTACACTTTCTTCGAATTTCCTTTACTCGGAGCTATCGTAAAACTACTAGACGATCAGGCGAGGACATAATTTATAAAGTCGGTAGCAGAAAAGATATAAGAAAAGTATTGTACAAATTCAATATATTATGAAATAATAACTTGTTGGGAAAATAAACCTCGTTGTGTATTTTGTAGATTTCAACTTTTAAATGTACTTATACCTAAATTGATTCTAAAAAATCGTTAACATATTTTTTTCTATTTTGCGTCTGTAATGAAATCTAAACGAGTATCATTAAGGGCCAGATGTACCACAGCCGATATCACTATAGAAACGACTGTCTACACAATTGACTGACGTTTATCGTGATCGGCTGTGGTACAACTAGCCCTAAAGTGTTCTTAACAATTCGCAACTTTTCATTTTTCGAAGTTGGTAGTATTAAAACGTCATACCATAAATTCCTAATAAACCTTACCTAAAACTTTAATATTTTAAATTAAATTGGTACATCAATAATGCCAACAAAATTCCTTAAATTTATAATATATATTTTTTTATTTTAAATGACATAAAGGGGCTAACCAAGAGCCTAGACAAGCTCCATTTTCAGAGACATTGTGTTAGAGCTTAAAGGTCCATGTATTTAAACTTTACAAATACATGGAGAGTTAGTCGACAAAGAATTATCCTACCTTTTCTCGTCGTATTAATCCTTTTTGTTTGTAATCCTTTTAGAGAACACAACACTCGCGTACTCACACGCAAAGAGGCCTTATAAATCGAACGAGCGCTCCTCGCACACACGAATAATACGACGCCGTATTTTAAAATTAGAACTACTGAAGCAAGCACTACCGTTCTGTACCACTAACGCGAATGACCTGAAACAGGTTTGCCGAAATTCTATATATAAATGTATTCGAGTTTATATGTGGATACTAGGAAATTCCGCTTTTATTGTAAAAATCTTCAGTTCTTTGTTCGTCCACCGATAAGGTATGAAAGTGGGTGGCGCGCATGTTTTATTAGTTGCTTTGTATTTTATTGGTCGCAATAGGTAAATTTTCAAGGTTGAGGGGCACACGAATAGTTTTTAAATTAAAAATAGAGTAAATTTATAATTCTGTGGTATAAAGGCAGTATATAGTGATTATCCAGATAATTTTAAACTAGTAAGTATTAGCGAATTTACATAGAAAATAAAGCTATTGCAGCATGTCTGATGACGGGACCCAGACGTGTCCTTTTGACTTTTCTCCGATTTCGACCCTAGATCACGAAAATATAGGTTATTCATTTCGGATCGGTCATATATATAATCAATTTCTTGTGGACACGATTCCGATCGCAATTTTGATCGAAGGAGGCTAAAGTTTAAAAAGACTAAAGGCTAAAAAGGACGAGTTCGTTAACCAACCAAATCGACCGACCGACTCGTTTCAAAATGGTGTCCGTTCAAGAAAAATTAAACAAATTTTAATTTCCGTTATTACTAATCGGATCGGTAATGTGAAATATGTTTCGGAATTGGCATAAAATTCTTTATCGCTCATGTCTCTTTATAATTTTCGATAGGCTGTACCGTTTTTGAAATAATCTAAAAAAAGTGATAATTTTTTTATAATTCTTATAAATTTCTTTCGTAAGTATTATTTTTCAAAAAATGTATTTCTTGAAGCGCGTTGAAGTGTGTACGGCTATACCTCGCACCTAGTAATCGAAGCGCCCAATATGTATTAGCCGTTACTATTATGAAGTTGTTCTTTAACATATTATTATATTAATTCAAACCTTACCTACTTATTTCACAAATTGATAATTTTTAAAACATAAACAAATATTTTGTGTGTAAAAAGATTCTGGGAAAAAATCGGGAAAGAAATCCAACAGTTTTCTTGTTTAAATTTTAAATTAGTTTTTCTTTAAAAGTACTATCCGCTCACGGAAACGGCAGATTATTATACCTACATAAGTACAGCATAATAACAGAAATTCTTTAGTGTTAAGTATTGCACGTTAAATAAGTAAATACACTCAAAAAAAGTTAAATAATTGTGTTTCTTCGTAACAACAACTCACTTATAGTTTTGAACGTGTATTGTGGTTCTTTCAGTTTTATCAATCCGCTGTTAATTTAAAAAAATACAAATAAGTGTTAATAAGTAATCGATTCAGCTGCGGTTACTAATAATAATAAGATATAATTTTTTTTTAGATTAACCTACTTTTTACATTTGAAAAAAAAACTTGCTAATATTAGCGTAGCTCTATTTTTCCATTAAAATACATAGTTATATTGATAATGATGCTTAATTCGTAGAAAATTTAGCGTTTCTTTGCTTTACTTTATGTTTCTTCACAAACAAGTTTGGACATTCAAAAATTGTTAATTATTCTTATTGTTAGTAAATTGACTTTCATCAAACGATCCTAGATCTTCAGATCTAACATACCTACTTATTCATAATTTTTGATTTGCAAAGGTTATTTAAATAATATTGAAATACTGAACTGTTACTGAAATAAATTGACTAATGTAAACCATTTCGAAATGTAAAAATAATCCTATGGACAGGCAACTCAAATTACCTAAATTAATTTTAATCGTTTTATTACCTACCGCAATATCAATTTATTAACATAAAGATTTATTATGTTCATTTTGTAAGATAAATGCTTACATTTTGAATAGGTGCTTCATGTTATGCAAACCTAGATATAGATAAGTAAGTAAGTAGGTTCTTTATTGGATTAACTAAATGAAAGAATGTAATAGGATTAGGGTTAATTAGGTATTGTTTTAAGACGTAACAGCAAGTTCTTGCTGTCTTTTGTATACAAGGTGTTTAAAAAAACATGGCAATATTAATGTACCTAGTCGAGAAAAAGGTATTAGTTATGAAATATGATAGCATAACTATTGCTGAAAGGCGGATATTTCCTTAAATATTCCTTTCAGCACGTGTTATGCACTATAGTTTTCCGACGAGCACAAGTATTTTTATTACAAAATTTTGATTTTTGACGTTTACCTAACTGTTTAAGTGCGACATCTATTTACAATTAATAATAATACTGTTTGTGCGTAACGACATTGCTTAACAGGCGCGTGCAATGATTACACGCGGCCTACGACGTTTCGATTGGTTAACGAGTTTCTTTGCGCACGGTCGGTCTATTTGTTTGTAATGGACAACTTTCGGTAACATTACTGGTGTGAAATTGTGCATTTTTCGTAATGGTCGTCGGAAAAACAATTTTCAACATCCTATATCTCGAAAATGGACGACCTTTTGATAAATGTGTATTAAAAAAAAAACACTTATTTTTCACTGTTCTATCACTCTAGTAATATTGCCATATTTTTCCGATACAAAATGTATGTATGGCCTATCCAAATCTATATGCAACTGACGTCATCAAAAAAAAGTTACTAAATTGTTTATTTGTAATTCGATTTAAAGTTTGAAAAATGATATATTCTATAGATGATTTACTTGCGCACATAGATGGCATAAAGAAAGACTACAATTTATTAGAACTGTAAAAATACGAGGTACGACGTGACAGCACCGTGTGAAACGTCATCATCTAGTAACCTTTTATTGATGACGTGGATTGCATATAGGTTTGGACGAAGTGTAGATACTATCAAATTTATATTTATTTATCGTCACTTACTTTGAATAAATCAGGCTAATATTTAACACGAAAACATCGATTCTGTGCATTTCTCGGTCGCAACATACTATGACATATCGACCAAAAAGTGCTGAGTTTACTTGAACAGTGTTCGCTTAATATTTTTTTAAAGTTTCATTTGCGGCTTTATAATTTTGCGCTCATACCCTTAAATAGAATAGAATATTATCTACTTAATATGAAAATCTACCTGTATCTGACACGTTAACTTTTTTACAGGTTTTCACATGGCTCCCAGGTTAAGTGAAATATTTCCAGAATCTTGCCTTCTAATTGTGGTCGGTGTAGTAATAGGGGTAATATTAGTTCACGTAACCGACAGCGTCCACATGTCGCCTTTGACGCCAGATACTTTCTTCTTCTACATGTTGCCGCCTATAATTCTAGATGCCGGGTACTTCATGCCAAATAGGTTGTTTTTTGACCATCTTGGTACAATTTTATTGTTTGCCGTTATCGGAACAATTTTCAATACATTAACTATAGGTAAGTTGTCGAGATCGTAACACTTATTTGGTATAAAATTATTCGTCTTTTGTACGTTTTCAGGCGCTTCGTTATGGGCTGTTGGTCAAACAGGTATGTTTCAATGTGGCGATACCTATCTTTTGGATATGCTCCTTTTTGCCGCATTAATTTCGGCAGTGGATCCGGTAGCCGTCTTGGCCGTTTTTGAGGAAATACACGTCAACGAAATTCTCTATATCGTAGTTTTTGGAGAGTCCTTGTTGAACGACGCCGTTACCGTAGTGCTTTATCACATGTTTGAAGCTTATACGGAAATGCGTTCGACAGGCATCATTTATATGGACGTTGTGGCGGGTTGTGGAAACTTTTTTGTCGTGGCCGTTGGTGGTACTGTGATAGGGGTAATTTGGGGTTTTGCAACAGGTTTTGTGACTAGATTTACAAACGAAGTGCGCGTTATCGAACCTATTTTTATATTTGTGATGGCCTATTTGGCATATTTGTGTGCCGAAATTTTTCACATGTCCGGTTTATTAGCGTGAGTCAATACAACGCCGTGTTAATTAACGTTCTCTTTATGTTAATTATTTTGTTACAGAATCACATTTTGCGGTATTACGATGAAAAATTACGTGGAAGCGAATATTTCTCATAAGTCGCATACGACTATAAAATATACCATGAAGATGCTTAGTAGTTCTTCCGAAACAATCATATTCATGTTTTTAGGTGTAGCCACGGTCACTAAAATGCATTCGTGGAACACTTGGTTCGTCGTTCTTACTATAATATTTTGTTCCGCGTACAGAGCGATAGGTAAAAATACATAAACCAATACCTACACCGTTTACAAAAATAACGTTTCTCATTTTTATTTAGGAGTAATAGTACTAACTGCTATCGCCAATCGCTTCCGATTACATCAGTTAAGTAAGGTAGAAAAATTCGTAATGTCTTATGGGGGCCTAAGAGGTGCTGTAGCATTTGCCCTCGTGCGTCTTATAGATCCACAAATAGTTCCGCTACAGCCCATGTTCATGACTACCACTATTGCCGTTGTTTATTTCACAGTATTCTTTCAGGGTATTACTATTAAACCCCTAGTCAAAATACTTAACGTTAAGACTGCCCAAAAAAAGAAGCCTACAATGAACGAAAGAATTCACGAAAAAGTAAAACCGATAAAATAACGCGCACGTTCAATGTATAATAAAAAAAAATGTTTAAATGTTGTAGTTGATGGACCATTTAATGGCGGGCGTGGAGGATATTTTAGGTCAGCACGGAAACTACCACGTCAGAGATAGGTATTGCCACATTTTTTAGGTCGATACGCGAAAATTTTACATTTTGGTGTGTGATTGCGTAGATTCAAAAGGTTCGATAACAAGTACATTCGACCGTATCTGTTACGGAACTATCAAGGTGCCGAACCCAAAATTCTCGAAACCTATTCGAAGCTGGCGATGAGGGATGCGATGGAATTCATGCGAAGAAACGCTTCCACGATCGGTAATATATCTGGAACGGAAAGTATGTCGGGACTTTTCAAGAATTACACGGCCGGGAACTTGGACGGCAGGTGCGAAGAAAAATTACTCACCTGGTAACTACTAACATGGGCACAGACTGCCGATTCTTTTAATACACTATGCACGGTTACTAAACACCCTTACTTCACATTCTGCACTTCCATTGTAACGTATTGAATGGGTTTTGGTTTGTCAAGTAGTGCTGAATTTTGACGATATAAATTTTGAGTTCAAAATACAGCATATCGGTTATTAATTTATTAGCGAATTGTGCTTGCTTGTTACTTAAATAACTTCTTTGCGGCTGTTTATTATTTTGCTGTGTAGCAAATTTAAGAACAATCGGTTCATAAACATAGGAATTTATAAGCTTGGCCCGGGTTTCGCGGCCACTCGGTATAAAAGATCATCGGATCAAGCTTTTGCTAAATTAAATTTAAGTAAATTTGATTAAAATGAACGAAAAAGTTAGGCAGGTTTAACTTATATAGGGATATTATTTAAAAACTGATGCTTAATTTAATATGTATTAATTTGAAATTGTACGAAGTGATATAAAATATGGAAATTTCGAGATAAAAATGCAGATAATAAATAACGAGAACAACTTTATATGAAGTTAGCATGCGAAGTTCAAGGTTCCTAAGGGAATTTTGAATAATGCAGACGAAGTATAAGTAAAAAAAAAACCGTGGAAGTGTTTTATAATTATGAAGATAAAGTCTGACATTTAGAATATTCTGAATCCACTAATAGCAGAAATGTTTTTTTTTTGTAACGGATTTAATTATAATTTCCGAATGACTTTCTCGAATTTTACGCGTTAGGGTTTTAAAGATAACATGAAACTTCCATAAAATGATGATTTTTCATCGTTGTTGTTGAATGGAAAAACTGGTAATTTTAATATAACAAACGAATAAAAATTTATACTAATTTATTATTTTACAACACTAAATACTACCTGAATATTACATTTTTTAATACAGTATTTATAATTATTTCATTCATTTACAAACTAATTTCGTGAAATTTCAAATGGGCGCGCATTTAGCCGGGAAAGTGCTGCCTTATTGTTAGCGCTAAAACATCGGTTCTCTGCTAGCAATCGTCATTGTCGACAGCATAGTTGATATCAGTTATGTCACGTGTTTATCACAATAGCGAAATGTCGTTCGGCCGTAGTCAACTACTATAACGTAACGTTTATTTTCCATTGACTATTGACAGCAGTATGACTGCGATAATATTTCATAGCAACGCCATTCCTAGCAACAGTATCAAGGTAGCAACTTCAACGCAGATATCACCGTCAATTGTTATTTATTTGTTGTATTATTGCCAACATTGGACGTGTTCAGCCGGGCTCATAGCTGAAACAGCGGAAAGTAAGCGCTATACGTTATAATAGAGCTGACTACGACTGAAGGACCTTAAATTACTGTGAGGAACACGTGGCACAATTGACGTCATACGTCAATTATAAAAATAAAATAATAAAACGCAAATAAACAGTGGTTCAATTGAATTCAATATTTTTCCGTTGTAACATTTCTATGGCTTCTAACGGAATATTCGAAGTTTCCAAACCAATTTTTGGCGTGCCCCCGGACTTGGCTACAGATGGAGACCTCCTTATTCCGGAACGTAGGAAAGTTTTTCATAAATTGTAAGAATCTTATACTCCGGCTTCATTATTCTGTTTCATTGTCCTACATCCAGTACTTAACATATTCTCTCCACATTTGCGTTCGACATTTCTCTGATTTTACCCTGAACCAACTTTAGTTCGGGCCATAAAACTTTAATTCTTCAATTACCTTATTGCAAAATTTGCCGCCTCTTCACATATCTACCTTTATATTTATGTATAGTTTTGATGGTACTAAAAATGTACCGCTATTTTCAGATTTTCGTGTTAATTGTTTCTGTTTTAATTTTTTTTATCGTATTTCTCTATAATATATATGACAAAATAATAAACGAGCCATTGATGTAAAGGGCTGCATGTGTGCTTTTTAATAAATCTTTAAATACATTGCTGATATTTTTTGCTACCTATATAAGAAATTTAATTATCGCTACAAACGACTAAAAATAAAGTAGCATCTAATAAAGATCTATAATTTTTAATAACAAGAATTACAACATCAGTTATGTATTTACAGTTGTGATTTACCTACCAGCAAATAGAACGATTAGTGTAAAATGAAAATTATTATTTTAGTACAAGTTTTAGTCAGCTTGATACGAGCAACTGGAATATCGACATGCAGGAATTAGAATACAATCCTTCGAAAAAGGACCTAACGGACGCAAAAATTCATCATCTTTTAGCGGAGGAGTTGTGCCAATCGAAACGTGTAAGGTTCAAAAACAATTTATGCCATCGAAGCTTTTACAATCTAAACTGTTTCAGCATCGAAGACTAAGTTATAGCAGACATGCAGTGAATGATCGAGATTTATCGACACAGGTCAATTATAAAATGCACTATAACATGAGAAGGCTGGTGGGCGATAGCAGAAGACATCATCACAAACGACACAGCAAAAAATTACAAAAGGTAAAGTTAAAATTTAGATTTAAAAGTTAATAAAAATGCGTTCTTTTCGTTCGATATTTTTTCTGCGCAAATTCGGCCGAATATTGTTAACTGTCTCATAAAATTTGCAATATGGTACACGGGGAAATTCACGAAGTTCACCACAGTTACCTATACCTGGTATACAATTAACTAAACGTGTTTGATTGAGAAACGTTAAACGAAAATTCGAGAGCAATGTATAAAAGTGTTCATTATTTCCGACCACATTCGGTTTTCTTATTTCTTAAAATTTCGATTTTATCGGCATCCTTGTCTATCGAAATTCGCGGTTACACTTAGGTAAATTAGTCGACCATGCTCGATTTTTAATATTAATTTTAATATTTATATTTAAAAAATATATCTGTTATTTACACTTCATGGGACTTTTAAGTAAGTTTACGATTATATCATTTATTTGTGTTGTAGATTAATTTTGACACTTATAATTTAGTAATTCAACTACAGATGAAGTTTGTGCGTGAAAATAGATTTATATGGGTTAACATTCATGATGCGCCGTTGAATATTTACATCAGAATTAAATCTCCTAGATATATTCGTTTACGCTACCGTACAAAATTTTACTAATTTTGCAAGTTTTAATTAATGTATGAATATTTAAAGTGGGATCTGCCTGCGTATTAAGAACTTTCTCACATTTTTAAACGTTTTATAATTACATTATCAGATGATTGTTTTACAATTTTCGAAACACGCTAATGAAAAAAGTTTGTTTTTTTTGGTATAAATCTAATTTGTCTACTCGAGACTAAAAATTGCAATATCCGATCGAATTTGGGGATTTTCTTAAAGCTGCAGCTTTCACGATTGAATTCGCCTGATATTTAAATTTAGGTACAGGAGATTGGTTTTGAAGAAAACGTAATATAAAAACATATAAGTAATCAAAGGTTTGCTTTCGTGAAATAACTTTTCGTGGCAACGCTATTATCTATAAATAAAACTAACGTAAGAACGTGTTCAATTTGTACGCATTTTTTACATGAAACTACAATATAAAACAATTTTTACAATTTTACCACATTAACTTGGATGTTTGTACGTCTATATAAATCAGAAATGTAAATTCAAATGTTAAAGTTTCCTTATTCCGACCGTATTCAGTTTTCTTATTTCTTAAAATTTCGATTTTATCGGCATCCTTGTATTACGCAATTTTTAAAATATAATGTACAATTTTTTTTAATAAGTAAGAATTGAATTATTAAAAATTTGTGAAGCGATTTAATTTATGAACAAATTGAATGTACTATCTGTCGAAAAACTAACGTCATCGGTAATTCTGTAAAGTAGGCAACCTAAACACGCGGAACTTCAATTTCTTATAAGGAATTGTATAATAAGTCGTCTACTTCTCAGGATTCTACCGGTGCTGGCGACATTACTTAAGATGGAGCTGGAAAAATCAGCTTCTACATGTTTCCGCTAGTAACGCCTATTTTAATTAATATCAAATGATTTAATCATAAGATGGCGCGATTTTGGCATCAGCTATTCAAATGTTAATTCCTGTTTTTTGTACTAAATAGTTTCTACAGAGTGCGCCTTTTCATTGATGCATTGGCATCTAATTTAATTATGTTTACATTGTAAACTTTGCTAGCTTTTATAATTATTTATTCTAGGTTGCAGTTTAGGTTAAAGTTACAGAATATAAAGAATGGGCGTTTTTATGAGAGACACAAAAATAATGAAATGCAAGTTAACAAGCTTAAAAAAATTATTTAACTTGCAACCAGAAAAGTTACCAAGTTATGGGAGCGAAAAATTCAAAATATTTCTCTTCAAGAAAGTCACAATGATAATGATTATTGATTTTTAAAATTTATTTTTTGTGTAATATGTGAGCGAAGTGCCATTATTAAAACAAAATAAAAATTGTAACAACAGAAAATCCAATATTACTGATAATGCACATATGTAATTACTTATGTATATATTTCAGAATAATAATTATTATAGCATGTCATTAATTGCATTAAAAGTTAAATAGTTACAGTTTCGTTCTCAAATACATGTAGCTATACGTTATTCACGATAGGTTCCAATGCACGCAGCCATGCACAAAAGTTACTAAATTATATATTTGTAATATTCAGATTAAAGTTTTGAACATGGCACTCCGATGTCTACCGATGATTTATCTGCACACATATGATATGGCAAAATAGACTAAAATCTATTAGTACTGAAAAATGCGAGGTTTTATTGATGACGTGTTGGGACCTATCGCGAATAACGTATGTATACATATCTACTTATTATATGGGAAACGTCCGCCACATTTTCGGCATTTCTCAGTAATTCACAGAAATCATAAACAACACGCCGAAATGCAAAATAATTATGCTTATTATCGAAAAAGAAACCGAATGGGATTCTTTCTTTTATAGAATGAAAACTTGTAAATAAATAAAACTGTAGGTATGGCAAATGTACCTATATACATACTTAATTTTAACTGTAATTTTGAAATTAGACCTTTTTATACAATATCGTACACGTACACATTTGTAAAAATGGCTGGAATTTCACTATTTAGAGTGTAAGAAAATACAGGAGTTCAATTTTGGCTTTAGTTTATATGTATAAGAATTACGAGTTCATTTTCGGTATTTTTATTAGGTACGTTGACTATAAATATTTCACAACGAAATATGCCACCTATACAGTTTGATGTTTGTTTATCAAACAGGAGATTAATGTCCACGAATCGGCCGGCAAATAAAAAAAATACCACTATAGTATTTTTACAGCACCATCTATTCAATAATAGTTGGACAATTTTGTTGGACAAATTCTTCAAAATCAAGTAGGTATCTGTAAGATAGCTTTATACTTGAAAATGACGATTTTTCGGAAAACGGTTTACAAATTCTAGCAACAATTACACCCTGTACATTCATATACGTATTCACTGAACCTTCTTCTAGTTGCTCCTTATAATATTTTAGTCATATAGTAGCTAAATATCTTATAATTTGAATTATTCGGAAGCATGTGTACAACTTAGCAAAACTGTTCCTTTAACTTTTTTAGTATAAAAATATAGGGAGCAACTAGGTAATTGAATTAGTGTTTATTATCAATTAAATTTTTTTAATAAAATTTAATAGTTTTTTAGTATCGTTTCCTGAAGTGAATCTACCATAGCGACATCTGTTGATTCTCGCTTATCGAACCCCCCTCTTAATGGACATACTAATGTACCTACATTTCTAGAAAAATTAACTGTTCCCGATAAATTTATCTGACATATATTTATTTTGGGAACAATTGTTGGAACAAACATTTCCATGGTAAATATCTGTCGAGTAAATTTATCGGGAGATGCGTATCGCGGCCCATAGGTAGTTAGATAGTTAGTATGAACATGCCACCTACTTCTAACTTGTGCTAATCTCTTCATTTCAGTATGTGATGTACAGTTAGCGTCTGTTTAATGTAAATTACAATTAGTCTTGGTCTTCCTTTTGCGTTAGGTCCTCGTATTGTGCCTTCTATAATTGTAGTCAACAGACCTTTATGTCTTGGAACGTGTCCTGTTAAGTAATTTCATATTTTTGGCGTTTCTTATGCTCTACTAAATATTTCTTCATTCGTGACATGATCATTTCAGGGCATTTACAGCATTCTTTCTTCAGTTTTAAAGCTTCTCTTCGTTTTCTTTCTCGCACCCGTATTGTGCAATACTCCTTATACAGATTCGGAATGTTCTCATTGCAAGTCTGGAGATCCTATGTATTGAATTGAAACAACATAATAAATTCCTCGAGGGGAAGCGAAATTTCCCATAGCGCTTCTTATGGTTCTGATAGTTATAGAAGGCGGTCGAAGTACGGAGTGAGGAACAGTGGTCGACATTCTTGTAAATCATTTCAGTCTAACATCACATTAAAATCTCCAGACTCCAGTCTGTCTTCTGGTTTTTGCTTGTTGCTCAGAGAGTCCATTTTGCGTGATGATGCAAATAGCAGAAACGTTGTATTTGCTGCATTTATTTACTGTTTAGGTATGGTGAGATAATTTAGACACATTAATAATTGACAATTATATTGAGTTTGGAGATGTTTCAAGCAACCAATTTTAAAATACGTATATATTACATACCAAACAAAAATTGCATCCCGCAGGGCAAATTTTGTCCTACCTACGGTTAATAAAAGGAGCATATTTTTAAATCAATTTTTTATCGTGCCCATTTTCAAAAATACTACTACTCTTACTGAAACAAATCAACATTGTCTCAATCGTTAAGAAACAATCCATAATAAAAACATGTGGATTAAATAAATATAAGTATCTACCTACGTTTTTATTTCTAGGTCAAATTTCTGGAATTTACAACCGTTTGTAGTATTATCAAAACGAACAGAAACAGCTCGTAGTTTTTTTCAATAAAAAGAACGTATTTTTATTATGCGCATAAATATGAGCTAAAAATTACGAATTATTGTTTATTTCTTATTTACAATATTATGTATGTATTTAAACAGGACGGGAAACAAAATCACGTCAGTTTTCCGGAATTTCAACAAAATGGATCGGCGAAACAATTTTCGCATGGTAATAATAACCGAATTGTTGGTTGAGCGTTTTTTTTTTGTTTGAATCAACACGTTTTTGCAGATTATATTAGTCAGGTTTTGTGCGAAGATGACAACGCCGAACCAAAATATAATAAAGAAGACTGGGATAGTCCAATTACGTTCACTGCTAAATCATCACGTAAGTTCGTAAATAAATCTAAAATTGCAGCATGATCGATAAGTCACGGGGTTTTTTTATTTGGATAATCGTACTACTTATAAAAAATATGAGTATTTTCTAACTTATTAAAAAATCTGCACGATAATGGGGTACCTTAATTTGAAAAAAAGAATATTTTTCATTATTTTTTTTACTGCCGGTGGCACAATAGACGACTTATATCAACGATAAAAACGGTGGTGTGATATTTTAGCGAGCGATGAAGCTCCTATAAGCACGGGAACAGATGGAAGTGGAAGCACACATTTTGGTCTGTTAATGGGAACAAAACCAAACAAGTCGATTCCAGTCGAAGGTTATCTACCTTGGCGAGCAGATAGATCTCATTTTAATGGTATTAACTGCTTTATGCTTCCTACAAACTATATTTAGATTAGCATCCTTTAGAAAAAAAAATTAGAATAGCGTATTCCCAGCCTGAGTGTTTTATGTTCATATACATACATACCTACATGTAGTTTGTTCAACTGCAAGGTAATTAAATTCTCATCATATATTCGTATGTTCTATAGCAAGATGTCGAGTATTGCTCATTATATGAAAACTATCGATGAAATTATTTTCTCATTTACATTTAATATTGGTAATTGTCTGCCACTGTTTAATCCCCATATGGGTTGTCGTCTGCTTGACGTTATTATGTAGGTATAGTTTAGAAATTGCACTGTGACGCGCTGAACTTAATGGTACCCTATACATTGTTGTGCACATTAATACAGGGTGATGGTCGATATAATTTTAAAAAAATAATATTTTATTTACCACTACTCTATTTGCATGGCACTTTTATCGATAGAAAGTATTTATAGTTTCTTTTTTTATTATACGTGTTTTACCAGAGTTGTGCTTTATATTGAATTCCAATTTCTAATACGATTAACAGTAGAATAAAAAGTAGTTGTCTATTAACGTAAACTTTTGTAATATAAATTGCATAAACAGGTGTGATATTGTTAGGAAAGCTTAAGAAAATAACAAAATTATCTAGTGATGTTTATAAAACATTATACTAACAAGAATTTTTGTTTATAAATATCGGAATATCGATATTTATTGGCGCATTATCTATTGGCGCAGTTAGCTGATTGCACTATAGTCCTAATAAAATGTTCTCGCGGAGAAACAGTGTTTTTCCGACGACCACTATGAAAAGTGCATAATTTCACATCAATAAATGTTATCGAAAGTTGACCATTATAAACAAATAGGCCGACCGTGCGTAAAGAAACTCGTTAGCCAACTGAAAACGTTGTAGTCCGCGTGGAATCATTGCAAACGCTACTCGGCCAATTAAAAGCCGTTTAGCCCGTCATTCGATGTCTTCACGCACAAACAGTTTTATTACTAATTGTCAATAGAGGTCGCTTTTAAAGTGTCAAAGTGCCTCGTTAAACGTCAAAAATCACATTTTTTAAATAAAATTACTTGTGGTCGTTGGAAAAGCATAGCGAATAACACGTGTTGAAATGATATTTCACGCTCGTGTGATTTAGTCACTCGACTTCGTCTCGTGACTCGCATTATCCCACTCGCCTTTCAAATATTCGCCTTTCAGCACTAGTTATAAAGTATACTATTGTAATAGTGGAGCGTTTGAAAGCTTTTAAAACTTTGTCAGTTGAAAATAACAAAACTTCCTCGATCAAACTGTTCCGAGATATCTAGTCAACCTTGTATAAATGTTATAAATGTAATGACATTAGTTCGTATGTCAGTGTAAACATACGAACAAATTGTGTCGCTACTACATATAAAAGATAGCTGAACATCAATAAATGGAGATTGAAAAAAAAGAAACTACATAATATTATATAAGAATGATAACAATATACAATCTCCGCATTTGCACTTAAAAACCTTCATTTTATTATTAAACTAATAGACATCAATATAAGGATTTTCGATAGTTTTTAATCGTTGAGCTATTTTTACAGAATGAGTTAAATAACAAACTGAACTCGTATAAAATACCGATTAAAATCTTGTTAAACGTATAGTCGATGTTTGGTGTTATTTCTTGGGCATTCCAAATTTACAACGATCAAATCTGTTAAATATTTTAATATTTTTCTCTTAAATTACGTTTAACGTTGATGGACTAAAACTTTGCCGAGTGCAACGCTGGTTTCAACTATTGCAGTGGCACTTGAATGTTTTGTGTTCAGTTACAGATGACAGTATTTATTCAGATACAGGGAAACGTACGTCACGTGGTTCCATAGACGGTAAGTCCTTTTTTTAAGTAGGTACCTAGTCATTATTGTTTATTTTCACTTATCTTCGTAAACGTTTTGCACGATTTCTTCTCTATCTAGGCGGAGAGGTAACTCGCGTTACCACTCCCACCGCCACAGAAACAATGTTACCTTGGAAACGAGACGATGAAGCAGAAGGTTCGGCAGCTTTGCAGCAATCCGAGTTTCCAGCGTGGGCTTCCAATAAGGAATATCTGGCATACAATTCGCCATCTGCCACATTTTTAGGTAGACAACTACTTACGAGCACACGTCGAATATTTTGATTATTAAAATTTAATTTGCAGGAGGCTTGGAGAACTCTAGGTCTTCAGTAATAGGTTTATTTAGAAGGGATAGTGCCGCGTCTGGGCACGTAAGTAGTTGCGAATCGTCTCCACAGAAGGAAATGCGTAGTTCTTCGGGGCCCAACGCCGTTTTATTGATAGAAGAAGACACGGCAGATCCTTTAGGAGTTTTACAGAGGCAACTGACCGCACCAACAACGTCACAAACACCACATACTCCAAGTCAAAGAAGACAGGTCCGTCGAGGTTCAATGCTGGAGATAACGGGGTGTGTTGATGATAGCAGTAACAGTAATAGACAGAGAACCCATTCATGTAAGGAGTTTTTTTTTTGTTTGTTTTGTTCTTCTGCACCAGTTTTGATTGGAATTATCTACTTACTTCGATATTGGTGATTGGTGGCTAAGGTAGAAAACTAATTCGTTAATTTTATTTTGCTCTTGTCATTTTTATTTTTATTGCTATTTTGCGTACTTACCTATAGTTTCGCTATTTGGTTTTTTCCATTGGCTTCTACTAAAATTTATCCGTCGTAGACAATAAATTCCTTTATTCAGTTATTGTTACCAAATTCATTAAAAAAAAAACGAATAAAATTTATGATACCTACAAAATTATTTTTGATAGGTACCAAACTCTTTAATTGTAAATGAATTTCGTGTTTTGATTTATCTTGATTGCGTAAACGTACTTTCTAAATAAATCGGTCATTTTATAGGTCAATTTTTTCCTTAAATGTTTTTGTCGGAAATCGTATCCTTTAGGAGAGTGCATAAAAACTAAATAGATAAGTCACGTTGTACCTAGCTATGTTTGACCATGACTCGTTGCAGAAACAACATGCGCATATCACTGACTTACGAGGTCTGACCAATAAGTAATGAGACTAAGTCCGTAAAATACGTATATTTAAAAATTAAGGTATATTGATGTGATCCCCTTCAAAGTACTCCCCTCCCACAACTACACACTGGTTCCAACGTTTCTTCCAGCTTTCGTAACATTTCTGGAAGGCTTCGACTGGAATGTCCTGGAGTACCCTCGTCACGGCGGTCTGGATGTCAGTTATGAACTCAAAATGCGTTCCTTCCCACGGCCAATTTTATTTGGGGGAACAAGAAGAAGTTACAGGGTGACATATCCGGCGAATAGGACGCTTGCGGCAACACTGCGAAGTTTTTAGAGGTCAAAAACTGCGACACACTGAAGGCACGATGGCATGGAGCATTGTCATGATGAAGGATCCACGTTTTGGCAATCTCTGGTCGGACTCTAATGACTCGTTTCCGCAGCCGATCGAGTACTTTCAGGTAGAAATATTGGTTGACGGTCTGCCGAGGTGGTACAAACTCTTTGTGCACGATTCTTTTGCTGCCAAAGAAGCAAATCATCATCGTTTTCACTTTTGATTTGCTCATTCTCGCTTTCTTCGGTCTGGCTGCACCTGGAGACAGCCACTGTTGATTTTGCCGTTTTGTTTCGGGATCGTACTGAAAATACCAACTTTCATCACCAGTAATTATACGATCGAGAAAAGTTGGATCAGCTTCAACCTGTTGCAGACACTCCTGTGAAATGGACATTCGCTCGTGTTTTTGCTCCGCCGAAAGGTTCTTCGGTACCATCTTTGCACACAGCTTTTTCATGGACAAATCATCAGTTAAAATTTTTCTGACGGTTTCTCGTTTTAAATTAAGTTCATCAGCCAACATTCGAATGGTTAGCCGCCGATCTTGATGCACGAGAGTGCGCACTAGCTGAACATTGTTGTCAGTTCGAGTTTCAACCGGCCTCCCACTTCGCGGTTCATCCCCGACGCTCTCACGACCATTTTTAAAATCTTTATGCCATCGAAACATCTGAGCACGACTCGGGGCTTCGTCACCGAACACTTTGACCAATTTACCGTACGTTTCCGTAACAGAATCGCCCAGTTTAACGCAAAATTTAATCGCATACCGCTGTTCAATATTACGTAGTTCCATATTCGTGACACGCCTTACAAACACGTTGTCGAAAACACAACACAGCTGGAGAACTAACGAACGTACGAAAGTCGCGAGCACATGTATCGATAGAGGAGGGATGGGAGATTAACCGTCCGAAGTTTCAGGTTCGCAGTGTTACCACAAGCGCGGCTAAAAAATCAGTCTCATTACTTATTGGTTCGACCTCGTATCTAATAGAACTAAAGACGGAGAAATCTTTGAATTTAAAAAGTGGTGACCTTTGTTTTATAAAAAAGTTGTATTTATCAGATACATTTTATTGGGAAAGTGTTCTAAAAGACGAAAAAGAACGATTTGCTCCTTCAACGTACACAAGTTTTTTATATGATGCCGCTAAATGTGAGAATGTGGTGATTCACACCTGTGCAATTTTATCCAAGCAATTAATTGCAGTCGCTAAAAATTAGTTGTCACTTGACATACATTACAACAAATATATCTTTAGGTATAATTGGCAATAAAAAAATTACTAAAATTGCATGCAATTATTGCACAAATTTAGAACATATCGAAATTCGTGAAATTCTATTTTGTGCAATAAAATTGCTGCAACAAAATTGTACTAGGAGACACTTTAGGAGTTCATATAGATGGAGTATTTTTTAAAACCTTCAAGTTATTAAAAAATGAACTGTCGTCCACAAACGCACACATGGTACGAAAATCCCCGTACACCGTAAAAAAATTGATAATATAAAACAAGTTAAAGAGAGCATCTTGGTAATGGTAATGGCGAGTGGAGCGGTTGCACCGGGCGCCAAAAAGCAGTTGGGGGGCGTCACGTGGCCCCGTTCAAAAAAATAAAAAAAAAAAGTTGGTTTTTCCAGAAAAAACTTTGATGAATTTTTGTTAGTGGGTAAAGTGGGTGGGTGGATAGAACCTCGCCTCGGGCACCTACAGCCCTCGCAACCGTTGCTTGGACTGAGCGGCGTATCCTCACACTTGAGAGGCATAGGTGATGGTCGGGCGGAGGATTGATTTGTAAAGTAACAGCTTGTTATCCAGGCTTAACTTGTTGTTACGGGCCATCATTGGGTATAGGTTAGCCAGGAGTGCGGTACCTAACTGGATGCGGGCGAGAATGTGATCTACCGTTGCTTGGAAGAGCACATGCCGTTTTATAACGAAATATTTGACTGACCGATTGAAGAAATAAGTTTATTATATTATTTATATTAATACGGTTTTTATTGAATTTCGTAAAATCTAGATTAGGAGTCGGTTACACCAACATGATTCAAACGTACTGTCAACCGAATTCACTTCAATTCATTGAATAGCGTGAAAAGAAATGGATTTTAAACGTTGGTAACGATTTGAATAAGGTTGATGCAACCTGCTCTAGGTGACTTATGTAGTTTTTGAAATGACCGATTTAAATTGACGTTAAAACCACTAAAAGACGTTGACCACTAAAACAAATCGAGGTTTTTTGATGGGAAATCCATTGGTTTAATAAGAAATTATTAAGTAAATCAGGAAGATCAACATGAAACTACGGGTATGTTTGAAAGTGTGTTCAGTCGGGTACTAAATTAATGTCGCCCGCATTGCGAGCATTCGTCTCACTCGTCGTAAGTACTTTTCGTGAATTTGTTCATTACGCTATGGCCTATCCAAACCTATATGCAATTCACGTCATCAACAAAAAGTTACTAGATTGTTTATTTGTAATTCGGTTTAAGGTTTGGAAAATGACGTATTCTATAAATGATTTACCTGCGCACATATTAGAGGGCATAAAGAAAAACTACAATTTATTAGAATTGTCAAAATTCGAGGTGCGAGGTGACAGCACTGCGTGAAACGTCATTGTCTAGTAACCTTTTATTGATGACGTGGATTGCATATAGGTTTGGACGAAGTGTATATATTATCCGTCCAATGCTCGTGATTCGAGACATTAATTTTGCATCCGACTGTACATATTACGTTCCGTAGATACCTAATTACTATTGTGAAACTTCTCTCCACCAACTTTCCACTCGACTGACGACTAGGACAACTCTATCAATCTTATTAACAACTTTTATAAATAAACAATTCAGAACAATTTTCCGTTCATACTGTGCCGTTTATGTAATCGTAATCGAAAATTTATAAATTGATTTTCTATTGAATGCCTTTAGAACTGTGCAATCGTCAAATTATTATTTTTTGCTTGTCTATTTATAACTTTGTCCTTTTTCTTCATAACTGTTAGTGGCATAACTTCACTGTTAGATTTAAGTAAATTTAATGTAAGTATAGTGTTTAACTAAAGCAAATTAAAATAATACGAAAACATTTTTCTTTATCGTAAATTAGAACATACAACGTACATACATACAGTAGAACGTCGATAATCCGGACTAATTAAGATTTGAGTCCGCCCAAATTATATCGACTTATCCGGATTTTCGAATACCATGGCGAACTTTACATCTACAGTTTGTTTCAATATTAAAATGTCAGAATAAAAAAAATTCAAGGTTTTATTTTTTCCGGAAGCGAGTGCGTTGTAAAACTGCGTTCGCGATTCTCGCTCCGTAGAAAATCTTTTTTTTTCTGGTTAGGTAATCCGGATTATCGACGCTTTACTGTATTTATCTACTGTCTACTAACTCAACGAAAACTAGTTTAAAGGAATAATAATTTAGTGATTATTTAAACATAAATGGATTTTTTTTAAAGTTCTTACTCTTTTGCCGTTAACCCCCCTTTATCGTTTTTAAATTGTTTAAACAGAAGATATTGCTAATACTTAGTAATCGAGGAAATTAAGAATAATTGTATTTTAAATTTTTAAAGTTTACGGGAAACATTTTTGTTTATTTTAATTTGCTATTAGTTTTATTATTAAGATAAATATGTGTATCGAGGGATGTAGACGTAAAAGTTGCGATTGTGACTATTATAAACGGTAAAACAGGCAAAAGCAATTCTAATTTAATAAAATAAGAAAACCGTGTTGCAAGCAAAGAAAAGTAGAAGATACAGTTATAAAAATCGGAAAAACAAAAATTGAGTAATAGAATATTGATGTAAGGTTTCGTAAAATGATCAAAAACTTACTGATTTTTAGTGACAGAAAGCGGCACTGCTGCTTTCCGTGATCACGTCCCCCTAAATATACATATAAAGAAAAACATCGACTAAGTAAATGAACTTTACGGTTTACTGTAGAAAAAGTAAAGATCATTTATACGAAAGCGGTAATGTAATTTTTGAATTTTCCGGTTATTTTTTAGATCGATAACACGTAACACGATCCCCGAAGAGGTATCAAACAGTACAAACAGACGTGCTTCCTGGTTACCGCCGCCTCCTCGACCATCTAAAACGCCACGTCCAAAAGTGAGACGCCAACAAACTGTAGGACCTAGTTCGTGTATAATGTCGTCGCCGTCGCCGTCGCCCACGCCTACCTCCGAAAGTTCCATGGACGAAGAAGACACCGACATACAAAGTCTTATGAAGGCTGGTTTCTGAAATAGCTATCGAAAAAAGCAATTTAGGCAATATATTTTGTTTCCGCGCGTTTTGCTCACATGTACTATATAAAACTTTTGGCATTCTTATGAAATAAACTTGATTGTTGTTCTTGTTATCTAATAATCATTAGGACAGTAATTACGGGAATCAACTCGAACATAATATTAGATAAGTATTTAAATTTAATGGTTAGGTACCAGCGCACATTGATTTGCTGAAAACTGACTTGGTAGTTCCTTATACTAGTTTAATTCTTAGCGTTTCAATTATCTCGATGATGAATTAATTAAGCAATAGTGCGCGATGTACTTTTATCGTTAGTAATCACCTAACATTAGACGAGGATAATTTTTCTGAAATGAACTACAATTAGACGAATTTGATGCTTTTAACGGTTAAAATTACTTAACATTTTTTCTAGGTGTATGTTTAGACAACGCCGTAACGAAGACGTAGCGAAAAAGGCGTCCGCCACGGGCGCAACTAGGTTTGAGGTCACTTTTGGGTTAGGGGTCGCAAATTAGACACTTGCCACGGGCGCTTTATACCCACGTTACGGCGTTGAGTTTAGATGATTAAAAATCGACAGTAGATAAAAAAAGTATTATAATTATAGATGCTGAAATAATAGCTTGAATTGTCGAATTTTCTAGTATAAAAATATAGTAATAAATAAATCAAAAACAAGTATTCTAGTCATACATTCTTTTAATTTTGTTTTGGAAAATGTTGACGTTTATGTAATTAAATTGCTCTGTAGCAAAGTCCGCACTGCACCTGTAAAGTTATTTCTAACGGTGCTCTTTCAGTTCTATAGTACTTATTGTTTAAGTAGTTATGTATTTTTTAGAATTACTACCATTTTATTTAGATATTTAAGGTATGTAGGTACCTAATGTAAATAGTAATAGTAAAATACAATGCTCGATTTACTTTAATTATGTACTAGGTACCAAATTTAATTTTATTGCGCAGCACGATGTTTTAATTTTATTTTCAGATTGAATTTAACGTACCTATTACATCAACAGATATAAAGTATTAATTAAACATGTTTTTTTCTTTTAACGTAATCCCCCTTCCAAACAAATACTATATAGACGAGTTACTTTCAAACTGAAAATTTCTATAGACTAGTTAAACTTAAGTGTAATGGGTTCTAAATAAGTATTGTATAGTAATTTTGAATCTTATAGGTACTTAAACATTTTAGTAGTATAGGTAGCTAACAAATTGATAGAATTAAACTCTATTTCCATATATCTTACCGTGTCGTGTGTTTTGAGTCGTCCAGCGGTATGTTGTAAATAACATGTGGTAAACCATATCACCTGTTGGTTGCGTACATGTAGATATCCGTGGGCGATTCTAAACGCCTGGACACAGTTGCAGCACAGTAGGTTATACAGAAATACAGCTATAATTTGTTAGTAAAGATCAGGAATGTAAGTAAGTAATTAGGGAATGATGAACTGTGCCTCTTAAATTGCGACTTTTAATGACTATTTTATCCCAAAATATCCATAAGAACGATCTATAAAAGATCTATAATAAATTTCATATCAAGAAATGAATCAATTACTTAATTTTATTTAAAAATAAATTTTGGAAATATTTTACTAGGTACAAAAGTATATTTTTATCCTAAATTTTGCAAAATTATATTTATCTACCTAAAATAATTGGAATGAAATTGCATTTCTTCGAAGGAATTATGTCAAAATAAATGTTAACATTTTGACGAGGCATAAACTTTTACCGCTTGTAGGTGATTACCAGGCTAAAGACGCTTATTGTCTTACAATTAGTAACATTTTAATACAGAACAATTTCAAAAAATATTGTATATAAATACAGACATGTATATGCTAATGTCCTCGTAGAGAATATTTTTTCAGCCTGACAATACCTTACGTATTTAATCTCTGTGATTGCTCTGTGAAGTTGAAGTGAGTGGAATATTGTTAAAATTTAAACCTCAATAAATAAATTGTTTTACTTCTAGATTTTCATTTCATTCGTTTCAAAAAGTATAATGTTTGTTGTAAGTGAAATCACATTTCCATAATACTTAACAAAACGCAGTTAGTTATACTTAACAAAATCGTAAAAAAATGATAATTACACGCATCGGCGATTAAAAATATTAGCAAAATATTACCTACTTATTACGTTAAACCGATATATCGACAAGTTTATATTTAATTATAAACAATATCAGCTAACAAACTAATGAAACAAAATTTTGAAACATTTATCGTAATTGTTAGATCAACATATCAAACGTATAAATAAAACAATTTTCAAAGGCGCCAATCAAGAGTTAAGTACCTATTTATTTACGGACAAGGATCAAAGTCACTTTTTAAGCCTGAAGTTCGCACGTTTTTAGCGAATTTTCATAGAAAATAAAGCTATTGCAGCCTGTCCGATGACGGGATCCAGACGTGTCCTTTTGAATTTTCTCCGATCTCGACCCCTAGATCACAAAAATATAGGGCATTCATTTTTAGTCGGTTATATAAATATATAATCAATTTCTTGTCGACAAGATTACGGACGCAATTTCAATCGTAGGAGGCTGAAATTTGGACAGCGTATTGTCTTTACGAAAACGAAGGACGAGTTCGTTAACTAACCAAATTGACCGACCCGTTTCAAAATGGCGGCGGTTCAAAAAAAATCAGAAAAATTCTAATCTCCGTTATTACTCATTCGATTGGTAATATGAAATATGTTTTGGAATCAGCACAAAATTCTCTACCGATCATGTGTCTTTATAATTTTCGATAGAATGTACCATTTTCGAAATAATGGAAACCACTTTATTCACCATTTCATCAACCACTGTAATTGCGAAAACGCGCGTAAGATAAAATTTCGTTCGCGAAATTGGACCGTCGAATATTTCAGGGGAACCCTAACCTAGTCCCCATCCAAGAGCCCAACCAAGCTCGATTTTCAGAAAATTTGTGTTAGAAATTAAAGGTCCATGTAATTACACTTTATAAATACATGGGGAGTTAGTCGACAAAGAAAGATCCTACCTTTCCTCGTCGTATTAATCATTTTTGTTTATAATCCTTTTAGATTACACAACACAACACATAACACTCGTGCACTCACACGCAAAAAGGCTTTATTAACCGAAGGAGCACTACTCGCACACATGAACAATTCAACGTCGCAATTTAAAATTCTAACTACTGAAATAAGCACTACCGCTCTGTACCATTAACACGAAAGATCTGAAGCGGTTTTGCCAGGATTCTATATATATATATAGGTGCATTCGAGTTATTTTTTTAGGAAATTCCGTTTTTATTTTAAAAATATTCAGTTGTTTGTTCGCACTTCGATAAGCTATGAAAGTAGCACATGTTTTATTAGTTGCTTTGTATTTATCGGCCACATAAAAATGCGATTAAACTTTTATCTGGTTTATGTTTTGTAATAAGGAAATTTTCAATGCTTAAGGTCACGTGAACAGTTTTTAAATTAAAAATAGAGTAAATTTATAATTCTGCGGTACAAAGGCAGTAGATAGTGATTAGTCAATTAATTTTACTGCATAAAAAATACATAATTTTAGAATAAATTTCCTAAAAAGTACATATTTTAAAAATTTTCGGTCATCATCTGCCAATTTTTTTTATTAAACTCCACTATGACCCCTGTAATAGCCCAAGTTCCCATCGCTCAAAAACCTACGTCAGAACACTACTAAAATTTTCTTAGTGTGCTTAAGAGTTAATATGGTGGGAAATATCATACAACCGGTGGCAGACAATTGAATTTTTCTTTTAATCATTTTTGATATACTTGATGCTTGATAAAATGTATTATAGACTTTAGAGAAATATCAATTATTTAGAATTATTGTGGTCTGCCTCTCAAACCTGGCAGACCTCCCTCCAAATGAATAAATTTTCAATATATCACCTACTGTATAAAACTACATCGCGTTATCTTTTTTCAAATTATAATTTTAATTGTCCTTTAGATGAATATATATGTCCGCCGATGTAAAAATGTACCCCGGTATGGCAAAAATTAGGGATGTAAATTCGAAGGGATGACACCCTTTAGGATTTTCATCTCTATTTTTTTATCATAATGTAGGTCTTGAACAGCTATTTACAAAAATATATAGTTTGTTGGCGATAACTCTTGTTGTTTCACAGATAATAAGCAAAATCGAAAAAAGTTCCAATTTTCATGGGTGGATTTCACCCTCTTAAACCACAGTAAGAGCACGAGCGAAATACGACTCTCGATTAGGGTTGACTAGTACTACAATCCTGCAAAGTTTCAAATTTTCTGAGATTTCCACCTGTCTAACCTTCCTTGTCCTTCCTAAATCCTACCATTGATTATAGAGGGTTATGTTAGGTTAGGTTAAAGCTCTATAATCAAAGGTCCTACGTTCTCATGTCACATTCGGACGAAGGACATTTTTATTGAATTTGGCTGTAGCGAGAATCCCATTCTAGTTATATTTGCAGGGTATCTCTATTATTGCAGAATGATAGAGCGTTGCAGATTTCACATTCTTGTCCTCCTTTTTTGTACCGATTTCGACGACCAAATCAAAAATTATGTGTCACTATTCGATTTTGAGTTGTAGCCGAAAATCGACTTTTTGACTTTTAAAAAAGTTTTATATATAAAATTACCTACTTATCCATTACAAAAATTGTAAGAAATAAATATAATGCAACATAAGTAATAATTATTAAAAATAACAGTGTAATTTTTATATATACGTAATATATATATATATATATATATATAATAGGTAAATAATTAAACATCGCTATTAACATTATCTTTATGTAAAAATATCTACATGACTACATACATATTTTCATCTATTTATAATCTCTACCGTAGTGTTGAAGTTAGGGCATTTCAAAAGAAGAGAACGGAAGCCATCAAAGAAGCCGACATCGACCGCAAGTGTCAAAATGTCTACGTGGGGGGCTATATGCCAAATGGTGAATTATTGTCATAAATTATATGTAGTGTGTTTAAAATTGACATACCTCAGGTAATAATTCAACAAATCTACTTAAAAACTCAACTAATTAATCTCAATAAAAAAATGACAATACAAGTTTACTTATACAAAATAGTTAAGATATATCTTTTTTATTACTTATAGTTAATAATACCACATATTATAAACTATGAAATCAAATTTGGGAGACTTAATTTTGTATTATTATGTACGAATCGTAGATCTCTATTATCTATTACGTATTAATCTATAGTTGCGAATAAGTAGATGTTTATATAAGTAGGTACATCAAGAATTGTTAAAAATATAATTTCTTATTTAATGAGGTCAGATATCACGTATCCACGTAAAAATTAGTCTTTAAATTTAAATAGCTAAAATAAACCGGAAGTGCAACAGCAGTTCTCCAACAGTCAAAATATAGCACCGTTGTACTATATTCCTCATAAAAAAATTCAGACCGATACTTTTTTCACCGTCGAAAATAAAGGCTGTCTAATGATTTCGTTGACGCCCGGCATACATATTTATTTTTTGCGATTATTCCTATTATTAATTTTATTACTTACGACAATGATTTTATGAATTTTTATTTGACATCTGCTGCATACTAATGTTAATACGATCGGTAGAAGTTATTATTGTTACGAAAATCGTAAAATTCTTGACCAATAGAATATAATTATTAATTGGATTTAATCGCCGATTAATTAATTCCTAGTTTTGTGCAATACGGTTTTTCAATCGGTAGTTATAACTCTAATCAGTCAATCACTATAGAAATGATTATTGAAACAATTGTTTTTAAATGGTGTTTGACTGATAGATAGTCGACGTTTTAGCGATCGAAAAGCTAGCCTTAATCGTAAGTAATGTAGGTAATTTAAAATGGCCGTCTTAAATGTAATAAAGATTAATTGAAACATGATGGATAGCGAAAAAAATTGCGACGAATAGTATCTTATTTAATATACTCATATCTACATATCATTCTCAAAAATCTTTGGGTGTCTTTGAATATTGTAAAGATTCAGCTCGAAAACTTACAATTCGTCTACTAAACATATACCTATACCTCATCAGTATTTTGGCACCGATCTCCATAACAAAACCGAAGAGTTAAATTTTTGTACGATAACGATGCAGATAATACAGCTAGTTTCTATTTAGATCATCATTAAAGCTACTGATTCGGCAGGTAGATAGCAAGGCATTACGACGACATGCGTCACGGCGTACGTTCTGCCTCATGGACGCCATGTGCGGCCCCTTCTGGCATTCTTTCAGCTTTACAAGACACAGATTCCGCAACAAAAACTAATGAAGTTCTAGTGTCGTCGGTTTTTAATATAACAAAGTCGAACATCTAAAGTCTAACGTAGAGGTTACAGTCAATAAATTCTTACAATTTATTAGTAAACAATTTATTGTCAATATAGGTAGGTATAGGCAAGGAGACTCTTGATGATCTGACAGATATGGGACCGGATGAGCGTCGGATTATCAAAAATTATGGATTATCGATGGTACCATTTAAAATAATGCTAAATACAGTTTTGAGCTTGGTGAAATATATTAAGTCGACTTTTTACACGCACCTATATTACGCACATTTGCGTAATAACTAAACGAGACTGATTACAATACTGTAATTTATTCACAAAGTGACAGGAAAACAAACAATCTTTCTCCCTTCCGCCGTCGCTCACTGTCGGATTACCAAACTTGTCGGATTATCAAGAGTCTCCTGTACTTCGTAAAAATACAGTACAAAGCTTAGTAAAAATAGCTGGCGTACAAAATTGTAAATTTGCTGATTTATCCTGACTTATCCGATTTAAAATATTTGAAAATTGGGTGCCTTTGCTGAAATTTCATTTTTGTACGTTGCACGGTAAGTTTGCAGGTGCTAATTAAAATCACCTTTGTTGTGACGCATAGGTGCGACCATCTGGTACGCCAACCAGTTAATCATCGACAAAACTATCGAATATGTACAAACAAATTACATAGTTGTTAACAATATTTGTTCTTAGGCACTTACCTATTCTAGAAACAAATTTAATTAATACTTTTGAAAATATTGTGAAAATTAATTGATAAATTGGTTATTAACTCACAATCAATCAAAAAATTCCTGGAATCCTTGGCTCTTTAAAAAAATTAGGACAATAATATGTTTAACTTCCGGAATAACACAGGAGTTTGGAAAAACTAACAAAACACGATTTTTCAAGATAGATAGCTGTAATTGCATATTTAAATGTAGTTTTTAATTCTAAACAACTTTTTTTAATAACAATTTTCGATAGTATTAAAAATAAGGATAAATTTATATTTTCGGATATATCCGGTATATAACTGATTAATTTTGACTTTTGATGGTCGTATTTTGAGTTTTATACCATGCACCAATTTTTATCAGAATAAAAGTTTTTGAGAAATCAGTAATAAAAAAATTTTACGTATGGAAAACATCGAAAAACTTTCCGTGTGCAAACTTTTTGGCGACACTGAATAAAGTTATCTGTATAAAATAGGTAGGTACCTACGAATAAATATTACCTAATAAAGAATGAAGTCATTTTATTATCGTTATAATAATTAAATAATAAATGTTATAATAACCGAAAAAAATTTAGGAAATAATGAGTTACTCGCGCTAAAGTGATTTTTGTCCCAATTGTAATTTCAGCTACTGACTGGTGTGGTATCTTGCAAATTTGATTATTTTTTGTCTCGTTTGAGCTTCTCCAAAATTATTTCCAATATTACAAAAAACTGTAATAACTGAAACCAAAATTAAAAGTTATCTAATTAAAAATTAAATCAGTTTAATTTAATTTACTTTATTTTAAAACCAAAGTATATGAAAAATGTAAATCTTTATCTTATAAAAGCAACATAAATGTTATAATAAGGTGGTTGGCGTTATAATCCCTACCTTATTAAATAAACCACATATAATGTGAGAAAATAAAGAAATGTAGAAATAATATCTATTTTTTTTTAATTTGTGTAAATATGCCTATAGATACACAACATTACGATTCAAGAATTAACATTTTAAATTTATATAAATTGTATAAAATGTAAATTATATCTAGGTACCTATCTATAAAGACGATATTGTCATTCTATCTACTTAATATATTTTTATCTCAGTATTTTTTATATTTCAAAAAGTAAAAACTGTAAGTATAGATAATATAAATTACTCGTTTAAGTAGTAGAGATTTTCTAGAATCTTCACACAGCAAAGATTATTATTGATACACACATAGGTTTTACACGAATCGCCCACTGATAATTTAATGGAGATAAACTATTATCGACTAAATAAATTTTAATCAGCTTTAATACGTATTTTAAGAAACGAGAAGTCAATCTATCAGTTTTTAAATTTACCGTAATTAAAACAAGTTAATATCTAAGTGAAAATAATAATTTTGAAAATGTGTCATCGATAACGTGGTCATGAAATGTAGGTAGTTGTAAGTACTACCTACATAAATATTACGATTGATACTGAAGAAATGTTTTAGTACAGGTTCCTAATTAATTTAATTCATATTTAAAAAAAAATTAGACTTAACTAAACATAATAATATATTTAGGTGCTTAATCGAAAAGTTAAAATAACTTGAATTTAGTTTGTTTTTATGGACGGAAATTATTTTTAATCGCGTCAATTTAGTTATTTACAAAATGAGGTACCTATTTAATATTTTAAATTTCCCTTTTGCGCATTCCAAGCGTTTTTAATAAATACAATTATAAGTTAAAAACATAATTAAATGTTGCAAAAGACGATAATTAAATAAATAACGTTAAAGATTCCATTTTGTTCGCTTAAAAAATTAATCGATAATCGGTTATTAACTCAATCAAAAAATTCCTGGAATCCTTGGACGTTAAAAAAAATTGGGACAACAATATATTTAATTTCCGGAATAACACGCTCATCATCAATAAATAATTGGAAATTTGAGAATATTATTTATGAACTCAATGTGTGGTTTCTTTGTTTACTTATAAATAAAAAAAATGAGGCAAAAGAATTGATTTATATAGCAAAAATTGGCGCTTAATTATAATTCACTCAGGAGCCACAATAATTTATACCTATACTAGACAAAAATCTTTAAAATCTTGGTTGATCAAGTTCCTTATGTCTACCAGGCATCTGATGGTAGTAGCTCAGCAATCAAAAAAAATTTTAAATTTTCTTCTAGTAAAAGGTTGGGCCTTGATCTATAAATATCCTAACAATGAGTTTCAAAACTGTTTGCTTAGCAAACAGTTAATTTCTAATGAACTTTCAAAAATGAAAATTCCTCCATTTACCTTTACATTTCCTATGGTTAAGAGAAGTCGGTTTTTAATTTTTCTTCGGGGTGATGGTGACCGAGCTTGAAATCCCGAATTAATTGTGCTTAGGTATTTCGTATTTAGGCATTTAGGATTTTCGTGGAACCGCCTTAATCCTAAACCCTAAATCTATTAAACACTAATACACGATTTAAGAAAGTAAAACGCTCTGAAATTTTAATAAGGAATAATTTTAGCATGTTTAGCTGTTTAAAACTAAAATAGGTGTAGTCAGATGCAAAATTAATATCGCGAATCGCGAGCTTTGTGCGAGTAATACACGACACAACGAACAAATGTACTAAAAGTACGCATAACGAAATTGTTTTAATTCCACGAGATAAAAAGTGGTTAGAAATCTTTACGATTCACACTAGATGTATAAGAGATAAGAATCGCTTTAAAAACTTTCGTACACTACTATTATAATTGACACTCCCAATCTTAAACTGGACGAGCTCTAACATTTAAAATTTCCATTCAGACAAATTTTGAAATTGGTGCCAACAAGAAACAAATATAGAATAAAATAAAATAAAAACAACTGAGCAACTTGCACGAAAAACTGGATATACATATTATATACATACTTATCTATTTACATATTCATTATAATGCACATATTATGCGATACATATCTACTCTTTTTATGAAACTGCAGAAAAAAAGAAAAAAGCTTAGAATATTTACAATCAAATTGACTGCATGAAGATCTCTCTTATTATCGAATATGGCAGTAAAAACAAGGAAAATTGCGATTTCCTAAAAAAAACGAAAGAACGTTCCTAAGCTTCCGAAGAGAAAGAAGAATTTTATTGCATTTCCATGCAAAACCGAACAAATTTATCTTCATTTTTGCTAATAGGTAATTCGAAAGAGAAAAATTTTCTGATTAAAAAAAAACATTTTTTTTAAGCCAACAACGGAATCTTACAGTTGTGCATGAATCAACAACATTTTAGTGGATTTCAGTAATCACCAAGTAGATTATCGCTTGCTTGCTCTTTAAAGCTTCTATGGTGCGTTGAGACATGTTGCGTAACGGATCGTTAACATTTTTTTACTCATTTTTACGTGTGTCTCTACTTTCAATTAATGAAATGAACGAAATCGGCGGGTGGTCAGTTGTATATTAACGTTAAGAATTCAAAAAATATTAAACGGAAATTAATGAAACAATTGTTTGTCTTTAATGTAACTTATTTATTATACGTAGACATACATTAAAAAAATTGCCTTTGGTGCCGTATACCACGGCAATTGTGATGCGAGATCAATTAAAATTCAATATACAGGGTGTTTGCTTCGTCGATATCAATACTGAAATGAGTGGTAGATGAGGTCATTTGAAACATACGAAGTGTTACGGATTTCGAGATATCCGCATTGATTGCTATTTTTCTTAATAACGGGTTTTTTTAGTTAATGATCCATCATTAACATTGTTTATCATATAAAATGAAACAAAAAATGATATCATTCTTTCGATCTTCATTTTTAGAGTAATGGAAGTGTCGGTGTTTGTCAGTGTCGGAGGTGTGTAAAGAGGGGCTCGGTGCAACTGAGCAATACTCAGTAACGTAATTAGTTCGATTCGCATCGCATTGGCTTTTATATTATCCACTGGCTCTCATTTCCCCAACCTTCCCCTACATATTTGTTTTAAATTATCTACTGTTGTTTGATGTGTTCTATTTTCATCGATTAAGAGTTAAAAATTTAAAAGTTTCATTTTAACGTTATTCTCATTTGTACTTTAATCGCCCTTCAAAAACGCATAGACGAAGTTTTACTGTATTTTTATACCTAGGTAGATATATGTCTCTAATGACCACTTATTGTTCTTGTTGTATTTTGCTTAAGGGTTCTTTAGTTAGTTACTTTGCGATTTTCCTGTTATTTCTAACAATTTTAAATGAATAACAAATCGTTATATGGTAGATATCTACATATTATATATACCTAGTTCCTTGAATTAACAGATTTTTAGTTAATTTTTAATGAATTCTAGGTAATTGTAATTCAATTTGGGCTACTGATTAAGAGGTTTAATGTCAATGTTTTATATCATAATCGTATCTTTATATACCAAATTAATTGAACGTACACAAAGAAATACTTATTGTAAATTTTATATAAATGCCGTTCGTAGAAATTGAAAATTACGCCCGACATATTAAAAAAACGTTTTAGTAAATAATTTTATTCGTTTCTATTTAAAGAAAATAAATCAGGTACCTACTATATTTCTTTAATAAAAATATATGTACATAGGTACATATATAATATGTAGGTATACAAATATTTTAGAAAATTGTAAATTTAAACCAAAATTATTTTTTTTTAATTTGAATAAAAACTGCTTTATTCACAGTCTCTACTTTTGGTATATATAGGTATAGGTCTAGGTATTAATTACCTACCTATGCAACTTTCAGTATCAATTTGCGGCAGTAAAACATATGTGCCACAATATTTTTTGTTGGACTAATATTTCTCGGTAATATTAGTACTATAATTAAAATCATCTATTAATCACTTCCATAACTTTATAAATTACGCGGTATCTAAAAATTAATAATTACAACCATTAAGCTAAAAGCAAAATTAATAAAACAAATATTTATTAAAAAAACCACTAATTTCAGCGCCAATAAGATTATACGAGGCGTACTTAAAATAGAAGGCCCGGTCGCGATTGGCAGAGTCCCTCAACTTCTTGGCAAGAACAGCGACAGATCTCGAGAAAGATCGTGGCACATTTACGTCACAAATCTTATGCGTTTCAACCCAATTAAATGAGAAAGACAACCATAAACTCGAAACGTAACTCGGATAGTATTCTTTATCTCGAACTGGCGCGTGGTATATGAAACTGCTTTAGGGATCTCAAAGGCATTCTTTGATTTGTGTTTGTCGGTGAAGGTGTTGGAGCGATGAAAATCGAACAATCGAACGCTGTTTACGCGTGGATGTGATTTATCGAGTGGCAATCGGTTAATTTGTAAAAAGATCCATTTCGAATATTTTGGAAAGTGACTACTTATTTAATTGACCATGTTGTCGACCAATAATTTGGTGCATACGCCGTCAGTGCCTTTAAACAACAATGCCGCAGCGACGGTCGCATCGATGCAGAACGAAACGTCGGCGTCGCAAAAAAATTCTTTGCCGGAAAAATCGCAACTCGACAAAACGGAAATTAATGAAGCGGTTACTAAACTCTTGAAGGGATACGACTGGACTATGTTACCAATTGCAACGAAGTAAGTAGAAGTTTGTATTGTTTTTCTCTTCGTCGACAAAGCGATGATTCGATATCGACCGCATGTTTAGAAGGGCTTAACGTTTACGCGATAGTTTATTCTACGTGTAGGTAACGACAGTATTTTAAGTCGCCGACACGATGTTCCCAAAAACAGTGTAGTATTTATTAAAATAAACAACACACGTAGTGTTAGTAAGCTTTCAATAAGCTAGATGTAAATAAATTTATCTGCAAGAAATAGTCTTTATCAGAATTTTGTTTATGTTTTTGTACATTTAATTACTTATTATAGTCAACAATAATTTCTATTATTAATACTTTTCTAACTAAATTTCTTCTAAAATAAATTGTTTAATTATTTAATTAACGTTTGTTTGGTAAATGAATTCCTCCAATTTTAGGAAAGGCAAAGAGAATAAGTAAACACCTTAAGTGTATAGTACCTATACGTGAACGATGGCGTCGTATTTCCTTAGGTTAAAACCTGCAATCGTACATTTATTAAATTATTAATGATAAACATCGAATGTCAACTAGGTATAGGTATTTCATTTTGAATTGGACAATTTTAAACTTTTGTACAGGACGTCCCAGGAGGAATCTGTCAAACTTTAGGAGCGCGTTTTTAAGTAACATTTATTTAAGTAAAAAAAAAGTTATATCGACATAGCACCCATTCGGAAAAGTTATCGAGTTATGGCACGTTTAAAATATATAATAAAAATCACAAGTTATGTTGACTTACAAGTGATAGCAACAAAGACTAAGCGCCGATCTTTCCATCTTCTGATAAATTTATCTGACAGATGTTTACCATGGAAACAATTGTTCGAACAAACATTTGTATGATAAATATCTGCGACGATAAATTTATCGGGAAATTGAAAGATCGGCCCTAACGCTATTTAACAAGTCCTAAATCGATAACTTTTCCGAATCGGACCTATACGATATTCAAGATAGGTTCCAATGCAGGTCATCAATAAAAGTTTCGAAATTGTATATTTGTAATATTCAGTTTAAAGTTTTGAACGTGGCATATTCACACATTGGCATAACAAAAAATGACAATTTATTAGTAGGTACTGTAGAAACACGATTGATTTGAGATTGAGATTTTATTGATGACGTATTGGAACCTATCTTGAATAACGTATAATGTCGATATAACTGTTTTTGCTTAAATTTACTTAAAAAACACGTCCCTAAAATTAGACAGGTTTCTTCCGGGACACCATGTATATTAGATAGGTAATAACGTTATCTCTTGATTAACATGCATAAAAACATCTCAAACTTGCATTTAAAAAATTTTCGAAATAATTTGGGAATCATTGAAGGTATCCATTGCGTATGGACATTGATGTTTTTGTTTTACAACACGTGTTATCATAAATAAACATCGGACAATAGCTTTTCAACTTCGAAACTACATAATACCAAATCAAATTCAAATTCTTTAAAATTTTGTTAGATATTTTACTAACATTTTGTATTGTTCAAATTTCAATTCATTTATTCATATAAAAATATCGAAATGCATTTATAATTTTAGGTTAAGTATTTGTAAAAAATCGGAAAAAATCAAAATTCGTTACAACGCGAACGTATAATCGCTCTTATTATACAACCCCTTCAATAATTAAAATCAACAAAAGTTAGTTTGGTATATGTCGCTGTGGTAAATTTAGTTTTAGGGAATTTTCATTGAAAATAAAGCTATTGCAATCTGTCTGATGACGGGATCCCTTTGTATTTTCTTCGATATTGACCCCTAGATTACGAAAATATACGTACTCGTTTTGGGTCGAAAATATTTTATATATAATATCGAGTGGCCACGAGACCCAGACAAATCTTACAATTCCTATATTTATGTACCGATTGTTATTAAATTTGGAACATGCGTATAAGACCTAATTGTCAATTTATTGACGTCTACGGAGATTATCAGAAAAGTGTCGTTTTCGGTTTTACAGGGACAATTTTACGATTAATCAACAATAACGCTAACTTCACAATTGAGTTGAAATTGTTAAAAGTGCAAATGTAATCAATGAATTTCTTAACACTTTTCATTTTAAATAAATTCTTGCGTTGTTGCAATGTGACGTCTTGTCACGCTTGGTCACACTTTGCATTACCCCATATGCGAACGTAGTTTATGGACTGTCCCTAAACGAAGAAAACGTTTTAACATTATTTGTAGAAAATTTATTTTTACATTAGATTTCAGTATGACTTCATTTTATCATTGAAACTGAAACCAGGGCGAAATATTCTCGCTCGCCAACTCGAAAACGAAGCGTTTCCGGACATATTTTTACCCTCCAAATCAGCTCCGTAAGTGGCGGTACAACTTCGTAAATCACCCTGTATATAATCAAACTTGTGAACACGATTACGGTCGCAATTTTCATCGTACAGAAGGCTGAAATTTTGACAGTGTATCGTCCTTACAAATGCAAAGGACGATATGGTTAACCAGAAAAATTGAGCGACCCGTTTCAAAATGGCGGTCAATCAAAAATTTTAAACCGAGTTATCTCCGTTATTAATTGTTGGATTGGTAATGTAAAATATGTTTTAGAATCGTCATAAAATTCTCTATCAAACGTTTCACTGCAATTTTCGATAAAGAGCACAGTTTTAGAGATAATCTGGAAAAAGACGATACAAATGTTTTTTTTTTAATTCTTATAAAATACTCTTGAGAATATTTGTATAGTATATATGTATATAGCAAACGACAATTCGCTGCCGTATCCCTTGCGCGGACGGACCTCGGCATTGTTTTCTACTGCCTCGATTAAAATGATAGACATATTTCAAACAAATAATGCGTAAACAGTACATTATGTGTTAAAAATAATTAAATAAATATAGATAATAATAGGTATAGGTAGCTATAGGATAATTGGACGTTTCCTTTCATAATAAATATTTAAGTCTAAAATTAGTAAAAAATTCAAACAAAATGGCTGAAAAAACAAAATCGGTGAGTTATTTTCGTATTTCGTAATTTGGTATATGTACATCGTAAAAGTCACTAAAATTCACATATACCTACGGTCATTGCTATACTAATTGTAAATGGAACTTGTACTAATGTAAGTGTTATTTGAAAGTTTCGTGGTGCAAAGTGTTTCTAAAATTTGTTCATTAAAGCACAGTTGCTAATTACGACGGTTAAACGACGGTACGTTTAATGTTTTCAACTTTATTTGAACAATTTCTGCGTGTTAGTTACTTGCAAAATACAGTATTTACATTGTATTAGAATAATATTTCGAGTTTTTCCCAATTACGACCAAGTTTAGTTTTCGTTTGTTATAAAAATAAATGCCGTCGTCGCGCAATATTGCAGAATTCCACATTTTCAAAATGTACTTATAATATGTAAATCCAGCGACTTTCAGAAAAACGTTTCGACAACAAACATTTTATAAAGTTTCTAGCTGAAGTAATAAAATATATAATGCTTAGGGCGTTTATGGCCGAACTCGTAAAACAACTTCCCCGGAGTGTTAATACTTATTAAAAAAAAAAAAAAAACGAAATCTGAAAATTCAAACGGTTCAATCGTAAATTTAAAAGCCGTGACTTATTTCATTAAAAAATCACCATTTTTTACGTATAAACCCCGAATATAAAGTTACAAAAACATTTACTGCCTTCTCGATGCAATTACTTACGTTAAATTCTTAAGATGCGTTGCCAAATAAATGAGCCTTACATCATAATTCATAACAACAAAGGGATCTTTGATCAGAACCGGGCAAGTTTAACTATTAGTCACGTGCCGTCCTCCACCGATATTATTTTTAGCGTAACATGTTGGCAACGCAATTTATTTAAAATTATTAACGTGCGGTTGGCAGCGACGCCGACGGTAGAAATGCTTGGATGAAATTCTAAATTTTTGCTTATTTTAGGGCTTCGGCGGACAAGAGGAAATTGCACGTTAAAAGACCGATGAACGCTTTCATGGTGTGGGCGCAAGCGGCTCGAAGAAAGCTCGCCGATCAGTATCCGCAACTGCACAACGCGGAGCTTTCGAAAACGTTAGGAAAACTGTGGAGGTGAGTTTATTGTTTCTCGATTCGTTATTATTTTTTTTAATATAGAACGGCGTTCGAAAATGCTCGCTTTATTTCATTAGCTTAATTAGTCTACAAATTGAAGCTTTTTTGCGACCTACATAAGTAGCTGGATAGGAATATTACGTACTTACGAATTTTATTAAAATTACGAATTTTGCTGAAAAATTCTCCATCAGGTACGGATTTTTGAGTTATAGAATATCGATTTTTGTTTTTTTTTTCTCAAAAATTGTACATAACAAAAGTCAAAACAAGAGGGAAAGGAGATTTAGGACCAGTTTGTGCAATAGCCGATAGCCATGTAAATAATTGTTTAGATAATCATTTCTATGGTGATTCAGCGGTGATTGACTATTGTACAACTGCCCCTTAGGACCATCTTTTATATTGTAAAATGTAATCGATAGTTGACGTTAAACTAATTTGAACCAAAGTAGAAATTAAGCTGTCAAATATGGCAACCACTTGATTACCTTTATAAATAATAGACATAAACTTCTTATTGTAGCTCTAGTTTATACAATTCAATCTTTGGTTTGCGAACCGACAGTCAATTTTTTTTTCGGCCGGTTTTTCAATCGGTAGGTCTCTGACCATTAGTTAATCACTAAACACGGTAAGTTTCAGAAAAACATGACAATATTGCTAGAGGTGATAGAACAGTGAAAAATAAGTAGGGTTTGCTTAATACATATTTGACCGAAAGTCGTCCATTTTTCAGATACAGGACGTTGAAAATTTATTTTCGCAATGTTTTTGTTCGACTGTATCAAAACTACAAGCGATATCGCATTAAGATTTGGTATGGAAATGTTTTTGAAGTAGCTGAAGCGATTGCAGGTACTCACGTTCTAGTATGTTATAGATGGCGCTAGTTACACAACGTTCACGGTCAACTTTTGTCGATAATTTTTTTGAGCTCCGTTTTCGAAATATTTCATAATTAATGATGTTGTGCTAATGTGACTTTTTTGCTATCCGATTCGACCGATCGTCACATTAAGTTGAATAGTTGATAGTCTACTGTATGTAGTTCAATAAAATTCAGTTTATTAAGCTCTATCGTTAGTGGCGCTAACATGTCTACATTTTATTGATGCAACGGTAGGTCCACAAATAATTACAAAAATTAATCTATAGATGTAATTTTGAACTACAGAAAATTTAATACTACAAAATTTGAGTCAAATCGGTCCAGTCGTTTTCAAATACAACCGAAAATACGAAACGTACTGCAATCAACTGTCACGTTATTCCCATTTGTAGAAAAATTTGTTTAGTTTCGAATTACTTTTACGTCGAAACGGCCTAACAACTACGATTAAAACGACCACGTTCACAATAAATTAGACTCGCATATGATATCTATATAGTTCGCACCATATAAAAATGGATTTGTCGCCCGTAAGACCACAAAATGCGACCTACGGCTTGAGGTTTGAACTTAATTTTGTTAATTAAAATAATAAAATGATATTAAAGAAACACAGTCATTTCCACAAAGAAGTGTACGGCATAAAAACAAAACAAGGACCTTCCAAACAACATTCCTTTAGGCGCGTAAAACGCCGGTCATCTGAACTAGGCCTTAATTGAAAGTTTACACGAAGGTTTTTGCGCAACTAAACAAGGACTTCCCAATTCCAGGGCAAGGTTACTACTACTTAATAAGTTTCGTGCACAACTATCATAATTTTTAGATTAAATGAAAGAGAATGGATCTTATATTGATAAATGTTTTATTTAATGTCGGCAATTATGTATGGAATAAGCAAAGTATCAGATAATTTATGTTTCATGCCTCTACTTAGCACTTTCACATAATGTCCGTGAATATTGAGCACTTGTCATGACGTGGCACCAGTTTTCGATTACCTCATAATTCTGCACTGACATGTTCAGCAGTAATGTTTTCAGCCGATCGTCTTGCAGATGCTGACCACCAGTTGTGGTCCATGCTTGGGCCTATCACCTGCCAGACCCTGCTTTCTTCGAAATCATTCACTACACGATAAATAGTGCGTTTTGTTGGCACGTTGTTTCTCCCAAAAATTTGCAGTAGATTTCTGCATCGTCATAGTAATCGATGATTGATTTTGATAAAATGTTTTAACGATTAAAACACGTTGGTTTATCGAATATTTTTCCATAATAAATTTGCCACGTGTCTACTTCACGACTGCCAAATATGAACTGTCAAGACTAATGTTTACCAAAATGGCGGCAAAACAAAGTAGTATACCTTCCCGGCGGACACCTTGTATAACTAAATAATATAGACACCTATATTCCAATTATTGCAATTACTATTTATTATAAAATGGCATCTTCGTGCACAACTATCCACTAATTTTCTAGCATAGTCTGTAAAGAGGTCCTTTTAAATTTTGAAATGATCATTGCCATTTAATTTCTTTCCCTGGAGTTTCCGCTTCATTATTCCCTATATATACACGTTTTCTATGGGGTTAGCGTCTGGCGATTGCGTCAGCCGATTACGATTACCAAGCTATTGCTTGGTGCAAAGTAATTTCCTTATTCTTCTCAAAAACGGAAATGATAACCTTATCTCGCGTTGTTGTTGATCACGTTTGACCTCTTCAGGTAACTCGCCCACGTTGCCCTTTTCCTTATATCCTTGCACCCACTTTGCTAAAAAAACAATTTTGCCGCCGCATCAACTGTCATCATTTTAGGCCCTTCAGGGCGAGTAACCAAAAACGCAGCTTCAAATGTTATTTTATAACCTCCACTCATTTCAATGCTATATATGCTCTCACTCTCGCGGATCATTTTAGACTGGCAAAATTTGTTTTCTGACCAGTCCAATCATTTGAGCGATAAAAGAAGGCAATTTGCCTTCTGAAAAATCAGCAAACTGGGTTTTTGTCTTTATTTAGTCGTTATAAATAAAGTGTCAAAGTCTCCATCGATAACATTTGAGCTAAATAAGTTATAGCAGGTCGAAGGTCACGAAAATTGATTTTTCGCGGATATGTCGTTTTCTATCGGTTGGACGATAAAAATACCTATATGATAAAATAAACTAGGAAAAATTTGCTACAAATTTGTTCTAATTATTATTTTGTAAAGTTAATAGCGCTTCGCCGAGTCAGCTTCACATAGCTTATTCTACCGGGAAGCTTGACGTTAAGTAATTAGTATAGAAAAATTACTTACATAGATGCGCTCATATGCTTATATGCACCAGTATTTTTGATGCGGAACAAATTAAAATAATGCGCTTTTCGACAATTACTGAATATTTAAGTACATGCCGTTCGTATTCCAAATAAAACGAGTTTCTTGAACTGGAGAATGATTGACAGATCATTTCTATATGGCACGAACTATTCAGTCAAAATTATCTGTATTATTCCTTGTAAGAGTAAATGTATTTTCTTATTAAACACTACCGCCTAATCTTCATCCAATTCATTTAAACTAATACCTAAGTACCTATCAATTTTTTTCTTCAACCGGCTGTCGATAAAAGTTTGTTTGAAAATGTTGACTATAACTATGTTACGATTAAATTAAAAAGACTCGTGACATATTTAACTGGATAAAAACTAAATTTATAATTAATTAATAAATAAATAAATCAGATAATATAGATACAATGTTTGTATGTAATGTATATTGCCACGATTGAACAACAGAACAGCACGTTTCATTCCACAGAGATTTTTGAACCTTGCTTTTTTTAAGTTACTATTTAAAACAAAAAAATCACAACCACTTGCCTACCAACTTGTGGTTATCAGTGACAAATGAAATAAGCTGTTATCACTACATTAAATTGTCAAAAACTCTTAAAGCAATATCATAAATTGCCGAAAGAAAAAGCACCATACGACAATATTCAAACTCGAACTTCGTGCTCTCAATTATCTTACAGAAATGCACAAAAACGTGTGATGTAATACGAGGGAAAAACTATCAAAGTTGGTGTATAGTTACAACAGTTATGCTACTTGCAATTAGTTAAAACGATTTCCGTTCGTGAATTAAATACGCGCATGGCGAGAGCGTTATGAATGAATGCTTATCAAAATAGCGGAATAATAATAATGCGGCGGATATCGTAAATGATAATGTTATTAAAAAAAAACTGTAAAAGTCAACCGGAGTCGATCATTGACCGTAAGACCGCATTTGTCAAGCGGACCTATCAACTGACCCTCTGCTGATATCAGTTTTGTGTACTTGAAATGATTTTTTAACGTCATTTTACTGTCTGTTTTCCGATCGGCAAGCTGGCAAACAAAGTCGTATTAATAATTACTTTGAAATTATCATTATTTTATTCAAAAAACGAATTAATTTTATTCGCCGTTATAATTAAAAGTGGAAAATTTGCAAAAATTCGCAAGTTACTAGATATTTATGATCCTCGATAATTGGAGGATTTAACGGAAATACGGGTGAAATTTCCAACATTTATTTACAAACTCGACTTATTTGCAATTAAAAGTAAAAGGCTAAGCGACGTCAATAAACAAAAGTTTTAAATATAAAAGCGCGCCCTTGAAAAATTGCGGTTTTTAAAAATATTACGATTAAAATTCTGAAGAGTGCATGGGCCGCGGTCGTGGCGGGGGCGGGGGGTGGGGAGATCGCTACCCAGGCGGCACACTGACGTTATAATGTCGTCAACTATTGGCCATTTGGGGACCAATGGGGACGTCAATATGACGAGTTAATGTTACAGCCCAACGACGTCAAATTATGACCAATCTAGTACGTTACTTGAGACGTCTAATTTCCTTAAATGGGACTTTTTACTTACTTGTTTAGTTGTATACTACTGTATTTATAACGATGCGATGGTGCATAATTCCAAAATATATTGATATATTTTTTTGTTAAAATTTTGGATTAAAACATAAACATGTTGGAAAAAATTACGAATATTTTACGCTTTAAATTAACGCTTCAAAACGTCTTTATCTTCACTTTTCCAGTAAGGATTCAGAACTTTGGAATGACCAAACAAAGACGTGTCAACGACGTTCTTTAATGACGTCAAATGTTCGTCATGAAAGTGTCGTCGTGCGTACGACACTTATTGAGTCCACGACGTCGCCGACGAATAATTGACGACATTGTGACGGCAGTGTGCCGCCTGGGTAAATAACAACGGATTGTGTTTGTTTCTAAATATTATGACACCGTGACATTACTATGGAAGCATGCTGTCAGAGTAAAGTTAAGGGAAATTGCGCAAAACTGGGAAAACTTCAATAAATATCGAATATATGTAATAATAGGAGAGTTGACTGCGCTAAATCATCCGTGATATAACAAAGAATAGATTTTTTTTAAATGGCACAGGTTTATAAATGCTGAAACTTGAACGAAGTATGAAAAAAAGCTACTTCCGGTATTCTTTTTTCAAAATGATAGTCTTTTAAATAACAAAAGATTAAAAGGTCAATCTGCGAAGGGTGTTATGCACATTTAAAAAAATAAGTGCTGCCACCCCGCACCTTGACAGGAACCATGGCAGTAGTCCGAAAATGCGAATTACTTTCGTAACGTGACTTCGTCACATATTGATGGGAGCACATATTTTTTTAAATGTCCATAACGCCCTCCGCAGATTGGCTTGAATTTCAACCTTTTGTTATTTAAAAGACCATCATTTTAAAAAAAGAATATCGGAAGTAGCCTTTTTTTCATACTTCGCTCAAGTTTCAGCACATATAAAATCCTGTGCCATTTTAAACATTAAAAAAGTCATTTCGAAAAAAATCATCCCTTTGTCATATCAGGGAGGGTTTTGCGCAGTCGTCGCTTAGACTATATAAGTTTATAAATGTACGTCAGACATATTACGTAAATCACATTCCAATTATTTTTACATATTTTTATTAGATAGGTAGATCATTTTTGAAAAATTTAGCCTTAGAAAGCATTTGTGGTTTATAAAAACGCATATATACGCATACGTGGGAGTCTACATAACGTCAATATAACAAAAAATGACATTTTTTTATAAAAATAAGTATTACCTATTCGTTCAATAGAGAACACCTTTAAACGGGGGCACTTTTGAACAATAGATATTTCTCTCTTTAAAAAAGGGATAGTAGGTGAATTTTTACAATGTTCTAATAAAAAAATGTTATTGATATTTAGGAAGTGACCTTCAATTCAGTTTAATTAGATGCACATGTAAGATAGGAGCTAATGATTTATTATTGTTTATGAGCCAAATTATGGTAATTTTTAATGAAACATTAAATAATCAATTTGGCATCTTAATTTAATTAAATTTACACTATTCAACTCAATTACTGAAAACTGATAATAGTTATATGTGACTAAATTTTGTTCAAAAGTATCTTTGAACAATTAGGCTGGGGCACTTTTGAACATTGTTAAAAGGTACCACATACGACTAAACAACAAAGGATTTATTAGATATTCATAAACAATCGTGTTAAGCACGTTTAAATTACTTTTTGAATTAAAATTAATTTCAGTGCGGCAAAGGTACTATAAGAATGACGATTTTAAACCGTTGTTTTTCCTCCAATGACAGAGCAAAAAAGAAACAGTCTATGGGTCGCGAATTTGCATGGAGATGCGCTTAAATCTTTTTTTTTTCGATTTTCTAAGAAACGGTGCATTTTATTGAAAATTGCAAAGAGAAACATTTGATGGAGAATTTTATGGAAATTGTAAAACATGTTTAATATTAACGATCCGATAATTTATAGCGGAGATAGCCGCTTTTAAAATCTTTGATTGGTCGTCATTTCAAGATAAATTGTCAAATTTTTATCCAAAACAAACGCGGTCTTCCTATTCACGAGAACAATTTACTATAAAAATTTCATCATACGATTAAAACTGTGACCGCTATCGTGTTTACGAAAATTGGTCGAATAACCCGTCCAAAAATGAACTACATATGTATTCGTAATCTAGGGGTCAAGATCGGAAATTCCTGTTTTATTTTGTATTTTGTTCTAATTTTATTACTGTGAGATTTAACTCCAATAAAAATAGGTAATAATTCACGCATAAAATATCTACCTAACATTTGATTTTGAATTTTTAGGGAACGGTTTGGTAATAATTTAAGTCCAGGTTAATTTGACGTACAAGTCATGGTCTTTAATGACCGTCGGAAAGTCTATCGTTACTACTAATCGACCATATTAATATCTGTACCGCGTTGGTCGGCGTCGGCGATGACTTTGACGGCGACCCCTACAGGGAACAACACGAACTCGACTTTTCGCTTATGAACATTATTGTCACATAATGCAAACTCGACATATTATTAATTTTATTTTGTCCGATTCCTTTGCAATATTAGAACTCTGCATATTACTTACTTCATTTGCAAAATTACTATCAGTTTTTTATAGGGGTTGCCATTTTTATCTTTTACCTGATTACATCTTTTTACAACTTTTTACAACTGTACCCTATTTACGTTTTTATGTATTGTCTTGAGTTCGTTGTCTTTTTTACGTCTGGAATTGAGCAGTTCAGTATTTTTTACCATAGTTACACACGATTTGTTCTAAAAATTAATATTTTAAAATATTTTGCAAGTGTATTTGTTATTTACAAATAAGTGTAAATAACACTCATATACATGATCTAACACTCTTCGATTACTTTTTAAGAGGGAATATTATGGAGTCGACAGTTTTTGCAGAAAAAATTATTTGAATATGTTATATCGATTTTACGTAGCGTCAGATTTTGTAATGAAGCTGAAGAAGATAACGTCGAATTGAATTTGTAATAACAAACAAATTAAATACATTTTAGGCATTTTAGCACTTTTGATGACAAATTCCAAAATTTGTACGTGCAAAATCAACCTTATTTTTTTTAAACTAATTGCTGATTACTATCGAACTTGTGATTGGCTAATTCCGTGTTATGTGCCAAACTAACGAAGTTTGCCAAATTTACTGTACCGCAACGAATTTGTTATTTAATATTCTAAATATTTATTAAAGAAAACGTAGGTAATTTATTAAGTGGAAATAGAATTTATTTTTATAGAGGATATTAAAAATTATCTGCCGAGTTAAATTATAACAAGGGTTACTTTTGATTTTTCTTAATACTTGTTAATTAGCAGGACATGTGAATGCCAAAGTTTTCTGGTTTATTTCGATGCACATGATAACGCGCTTGGCTTGTTTTATAATGTTTCCTTTTGTTGCTATGGAAACTAACTTCGGTTGTTTTTTTTTATGGCACCCACCTGTCTTCGATGCACCTTTGGAAAGAAAGGTGTTTGTTCGTTTCATTGTTTCGCAACAAAACAATGTCAAAAATAAAAGAATAATAAATATTTAGAAAAAGAAACGAGAAAATAATAACAAATTACTTACATTAAACAAATTAAAAACAAAAGAACGAAACACAAAAGTACTCTAATTTTGAGTGTTATTAAAACGTATTATTACATTACACATTGAGCCCCATTGACTGTCAGACAATGACCTAATAGGTGATGAAAATGTATTACTGTTATTTCTATCATGTCTTCGGGTATTCTCTGCACTGATGCAGTTATTCACTCCCCTTACACGCAGTATTTTTGCGTAGCCTCATAGGAAGAGGTCTAATGGTGACAAGTCAGAAAACCGGACAGGCCACCTCACAGATTTCGCGTTTCGTGTGCTTAATCGCTCCGCATCGGCCTGCGCCGACCGTCGCCATCATCTCATTATTTGTACTATAAGTAATTTCCTAATAAACATATGGGGACCATTAAAAAAACAAAGTTGGTTTCCATAGCAACGAAACGAAACATTATACAAACAATCCAAGTGCATTATTTGGCACATTTCATATTACATTTTTACCACGTATGTTATTTTTCCTTATGTTGTTTCCTTATGTCCGAAATTTCATACCGAACTTTTGGCATTTGCGATTATAAAACATTTAAGCTTCGGAAGAGTGATTTTTAGGAAAGGAACTTCCAAGTTTTTTTACAAATACTTATGTTAGGGTGGTTTGTGGAAATAAATAACAGAGCTCTGATATTCGCCCTGTTTTGAGCATACAACCAGAAAAATGCTATTTTTCGAATTTTTGCAAACTTTAGGGGTAAATATCTCTGGTGGACATGCTAAAAATTTAAACAGTTTACGCTTTAAAGTACTTAATGAGAGTAAACTGCACTACAAAGTTTGAGTTGCATATTCCACTGCAAGCAAAGTTATGCCGAGTTAAAATTTGTATGGGATGTTATTTAACATTATTATGCAGGATGTCCAGGAAATGATAGGAAATCTCACGGAAGCGAATGGATCACGTCAAAATATAAGTTCCTATAAATTGTTTTCTACGATACACTTCTGCCGAGGTATTCATCCTCAAAGTTGAGAACTAAGTCTTTTTTTTAAATAAGTACGTAACCGGGAAAAAATTAATTTTAATTTTAGTAAAAAATATTATTTTCATTATAGTTATTTTTTTACAATTTTTTTTATAACATTTATTCGTTTAAGTATAATTTGTTTCGCGATGTTTTTTGTAAATATTTACCTACTAAAGAAATTTCATGTTGTTCCACTTTAACATTTTAACTTACATTCGCCATTTTGTATTATATATGTTTAATTTTGTTTTTATCTATAAATTCACTATAGCAATTTTTAAGAACCGTGAAAATCCTATTTTTTGAAACACTTCAATTGTAGAAATTATTGCATTTTAACGTAGGTATATTTTTTAATATTTCCACTCTTTTTCGAAAAACTTTTTAGGTCAAGTTTTTCATTTTTCACGTTTAACGATACTGAACTGGTAGGCATATGTATCTACATAGTCTTTCCAGTTAGTTTCAAATTTGTTTAGCAACAAATTATTTTGTATAGGTAATAACGTTGTTGTACTATAGCTTATTCAAACCTATATGATGTTCACGTCATCAACAAAAAGTTACTAGATTGTTTATTTGTAATTCAGTTTAAAGATTGGAACGTGACACATATTCTATAGATGATTTACCTGCGCACATATTAAATGGAAATAAAGAAAGACTACAATTTATTAGAACTGTCAAAATACGAGGTACGAGGAGACAGCACTGTGTTAAACGTCATCATCTAGTAACCTTATATTGATGACGTGAACATCATATAGGTTTGGATGAGCTATATATTCCTATAAGTTTTTATTACGTCTACAGAAGCTTCCTGAAATCCAATTAAGCACCTAAATTAATACGTTTAAAATAATTTATTTGTCATGGTAAATAGCAAGGTTTAACCAGGTGTATAAGAGGAAATGAAAAATAATAGATAAAGAAGTACAAATCTTAAAGGTAAACGTAAGATATTTATCAAGGGAAACTTTACAATAGGGAGAAATAGATAAAACTGAGCACGAGGGGAGATAAGCAATTGTAGTATATTTTGTAGAAAAGACACAGGGCAACAACTAGTTTCCTGTTACCGGTTTTTTTCGAAATGCCTTATTTTGTTTTTAGGTGATTTAAATTTTTTTGCAAATTCTATTATAAAATTAAATCAAAAGGCGATTCATTGTTTTGTCCGCAGCTGTAAACTGATAAAATATTCTATATTTGAGATACCTAATAAATACCCCGTATTGTATGTAATAGGGACATCTGCTGATACTGATTGGTATTTATCAAATATTGCCGAATTTAAAAATTGACGTTGTACTTCTTTATCTTAAACTGCTATAGTATTCAACGTTTCTTTTCTTATAATAATAACAAAATGTGTTAAAATTACAAAAACTTTATCATTAATTTGTTTTCTAGGAAACTCTATCTTTACTCATCTATTGAATTCGTATTTCACAATAAATAAAAATAAACGTATTTTAATTTTTGTTCTTTTTTGATAAAAAAATCTAATTAGTAAATATAGGTACCAATTCTAAATATTTTCTCGTAAATATATAAAAAATTGCAATAAATTGCTGTAAAAGTTCCGGAATCTTCCGGACGTTCTGACCTGACACAGTTTTTGCTCACGGCGTTTTGACATGGAATCGTTGACGGTCGTAGAAAAAGTACTATTATGCTCGCGTATAATAGTTATTATTCACGAGGATTATTACCGCACGAGTCGAGAACGAGTGCCTTTCAACATTTCATACATATTCAAATTGCTCTATACATCAAGAATCATCTTCTTTGACTCTTCCTTGTTATAAATTAAATTATTTCCACATACTTTGCGAAAAATAAATCCTTAATTAATGTTTTTCCATTGGATTACATCGAAGGAAGCATGCCTGTACGAAATGGTCATTATTCTGTACTGCTGTTAAAATTCGGTTGGTAAATGAGATGAATAGGACGAACTTTGTGTATAAAAATAAGAAAGAACAAATTCCTATGAAAGACATATTGATCATATTGAACGTTATCCACTTTTGACGAATTGTATATCAAAGAAACCTTTGAATGGGCACTTAAAGCGCCCCAACATTTGCTGCCTTGGAAGTTCCTCGTTGAAAAGTGATTTTGATCTTCGGATCGAGGTTATTTGGATCATTCAGTAAAACTGAAGACGACCTAAGATAAAATAGTTTTCGTTCGAGATGGGAATGCGAGGAAAAGGGTACAAAATGTCTCTCTGAAACGTTAAAGAAATTCGCGTTGCTCCAATTTATATTCATGCTCTTTGCCGAACGAACTTTAGTCTTCTAAAATAAAATTAAAAGTGCTGCAGCTTTTAACACATAACCCTTGGATCGTTCGTAAAGACGTTAAAATTAGAAACCTATTTGATTGTATTTTATATAGTATTGTGATATAATACGCAGACCGTGCGTAAAGAAACTCGATGGTCAATTGAAAACGTTGTAGCCTGTGTGGAATCATTGCACACGCTACTCCACCAATTAAAATCCTTCTATTCTGTCATGCAATGTCTTTACGCACAAGCATTTTTATTACTGATTTTCAATAGAGGTCGCTTTTAAAGTGTCAAAGTGCCTACGTTAAACGTCAAAAATCTTTTTTTTTTAAATAAAAATACTTGTGATCGTCGGAAAAGTATAACGTATAACACGTGCTGAAAGGATATTTCAGCATTAATTATACCTACAATATCTTATTTCAACCTAATTTCATGGGCATGATGTTTACTTACTATACATATAGCTTCATTTGCATAATCAAAGAAATGTTCCAATAGTCCATTTCAATTATTCAAAGTGTGCGTTGTCTTCTTGAAGTTTAATTTTAAGTGGACCTATATTTATGTTTAGCGGTGTACCTTTTCGTAAATTCAACAGACATTGTCTTTAATTGTTTTACGCAAAGCTAGTTAGAATTGGAAATTTAAAACAGTTTTTCCAAAATTTTCAATGTTCTTAAATAATAGGCAATTAATTATTTTTAGTTATGCAGGAACGTTATATTAAAATTCATTGGTTTGTTAAGAGCTTACTATAGTATATTGTACATATATAGTCCGTGGCACTCTTGGAAAACTGTTCGGAAGATCAAGAATTCGCTTATGCAAACTAAGCAGCGCGTGAGTTAGAGAAAGATTATATCGGATTTCTATTGTAACGTCTTTCTTAAAGTATAGTTTTTTTTCATATTTCATGACTACAGCTCTTTGGTTATCCGTGTTTTTTAGCAATGGCGTCCAACCAAGGAGGATACCTCCTGGGTACTTACTAGGTGTTTAACACTGCTGCTGATATGATAGCATACTTAGCAGTTGTATTTTCCTACTACATTCATAAACATGCATGGTTGTAGGGGGATTCGAACCTGCACTGAGTCCACATGAGTACACTAGAAAGGCTAATCGAGCGACTAGATCTCTAGACCACTACGGTCCCATAAAATATAGTTTGAATACTTCGATAATTAGCTGCCTTTGTTTAACAATTGTTAGGTAGAAATAGTTGAGGTTATAAGCAATGACAGTTGATAAAACTGCTGCGAGTTAATTTTAGTAAACTTGCAACAGTTAATAATTTGTAATTACTATTTTCTGAGCGGCTTTGTATTTATTTTCATATTGTCGTACCTATCAATTTATTTTTATAAGTTTATTGTTATTGTTTTTGAAACAAAAACTTTAATACTTATTTATTCCCGCCATAAATCACGTTTGAGAATCGTAAGTTCTCCAACTAATTACTTATTACATGGTAGAATTTGCTTTAACTCGGACGAACACGCTGACTAACAATAAATAAACGTTTTCCCGGAGTGTCCCAGACTATATATGTATTTACATAAAATAAGTAGACTGTACATAATATTTATTCCTCTTCAATTGGACTTGTGACGAGCTTCAAAGTAAACGTTATAATTTTGGGTCAATGTTATAAAAGTTCAATTCTTGTCGTATAAGATTAGGAAATAAACGGAAGTGCGAATATCGTAAATATTGATTTTATTAAAACGTTTTGATAAAATCTTGGTTTGTTGTGGTATATATATATCCATAATACGTAAAAACAAAATATGACTGACCTATATATAAGTATTTCGCATCGCAATGCGAAAACCTAGGATCAGATGTCGGCGCCAACGTTAAGAGGGGGGTTCAATAAGCGAGAATCAACAAATGTCGCTATGGTAGATTCACTTCAGGAAACGATACTAAAAAACTATTAAATTTTATTAAAAAAATTTAATTGATAATAAACACTAATTCAATTACCTAGTTGCTCCCTATATTTTTATACTAAAAAAGTTAAAGGAACAGTTTTGCTAAGTTGTACACATGCTTCCGAATAATTCAAATTATAAGATATTTAGCTACTATATGACTAAAATATTATAAGGAGCAACTAGAAGAAAGTTCAGTGAATACGTATATGAAAGTACAGGGTGTAATTGTTGCTAGAATTCGTAAACCGTTTTCCGAAAAATCGTCATTTTCAAGTATAAAGCTATCTTACAGATACCTACTTGATTTCGAAGAATTTGTCTAACAAAATTGTCCAACTATTGTTGAATAGATGGTGCTGTAAAAATACTATAGTGGTATTTTTTTTATTTGCCGGCCGATTCGTGGACATTAATCTCCCGTTTGATAAACAAACATCAAACTGCATAGGTGGCATATTTCGTTGTGAAATATTTATAGTCAACGTACCTATACCGAAAATGAACTCGTAATTCTTATACATATAAACTAAAACCAAAATTGAACTCCTGTATTTTCTTACACTCTAAATAGTGAAACTCCAACCATTTCTACAATGTGTACGTGATTTATAATATTGCATTAAAAGGTCTAATTTCAAAATTATAGTTAAAATTAAGTATGTATATAGGTACATTTGCCATACCTACAACCTACAGTTTTATTTATTTACAAGTTTTCATTCTATAAAAGATAGAATCTCATTCGGTTTCTTTTTCGATAGTAAGCATAATTATTTTGCATTTCGACGTGTTGTTGTTCATGATTTCTGTGAATTACTGAGAAATGCCGAGAATGCGGCGGACGTTTCCCATATAATAAGTAGATATGTATACATACGTTATTCGCGATAGGTCCCAAAAAGTCATCAATAAAACCTTATATTTTTACAGTGCTAATAGATTTTAGTCTATTTTGCCATGTCATATGTGTGCAGATAAATCGTCAGTAAACATCGGAGTGCCATGTTCAAAACTTTAATCTGAATATTACAAATATACAATTTAGTAACTTTTGTGCATGGCTGCGTGCATTGGAACCTATCGTGAATAACGTATAGCTACATGTATTTGAGAACGAAACTGTAACTATTTAACTTTTAATGCAATTAATGGCATGCTATAATAATTATTATTCTGAAATATATACATAAGTAATTACATATGTGCATATATCAGTAATATTGGATTTTCTATTGTTACAATTTTTATTTTGTATTAATAATGGCACTTCTCTCACATATTACACAAAAAATAAATTTTAAAAATCAATAATCATTATCATTGTGACTTTCTTGAAGAGAAATATTTTGAATTTTTCGCTCCCATAACTTGGTAACTTTTCTGGTTGCAAGTTAAATAATTTTTTAAGCTTGTTAACTTGCATTTTATTATTTTTGTGTCTGTCATCAAAACGCCCATTCTTTATATTCTGTAACTTTATATCCTAGAATAAATAATTATAAACGATAGCAAATTAGATGCCAATGCATCAATGAAAAAGCGTACTCTGTAGAAACTATTTAGTACAAAAAAAACAGGAATTAACATTTGAATAGCTGATGCCAAAATCGCGCCATCTTATGATTAAACCGTTTTTACCGATATTAATTAAAATAATTAGAAAAATACTACTGTGGCGTTACTAGCGGAAACATGGTAGAAGCTGATTTTTCCAGTCCCCTCTTAAGCATGTAAGTACTTACATACTTATATATAGTCTGGGGCACTCGAGAAAGACGGCCACGTCTATAGTTAAAGCAAATTCTACAGAATGGGACTTGCAGTTCTCAAACGTTATTTTATTATTTATAACGGAAACGGAAATGTATTTATTAATTTCTTTTTTAAAACCGATTACAATTAGCTTATAAAAATAAACTGATACGGCATTACTATTGGAAATAAAAAAATACAAAATAAAAATTATTAACTATTGTGGGTTTACTGGAATTAACTCTCAACAGTTTTAGCAACACTGTCGCTGCTTATAATTCCGACTCTTTCTAACAACTGTTAAACAAAGACAACTTACTATCGACGTATTCAAACTATATTTTAAGAAAGACGTTACGATAGAAAGCCGATGTATTATAACCTTTATCTAGCTCACTCGCTGTTTAGTTTGCGTAAGTGAATTCTCGATCTTCCGAACTGTATTCCGAGAGTGCTCCAGACTTTACCTACATAATATATAGTGTAGATTTTTGATTTTTTTTAGTAGGCAACCAATATTACGTAAAAAGAGCAGTTAACTTAAATAATAAGTGGAAGTATTAACCACCATTTAATGATTTAGAATAGATTCCTCAAGGCAACAATTAACATTTTAAAAAGTGAATAATAAAGTAATAAAGAACAGTTTGGAGGGCTTACAATTTTAGTCTTATGAATAGCTATCTACAATACTTAATCTATTTTCATAGATAAACTTGGCCCTTTTTTTAAGACTGCCAACTGTTCAAACGGTGTTAAATTAAGTATCAGGAATGACGATACTTTAATATTTAAAAAAAAATAACACACTCGACACTTAATTAGGCAAATAATTTCCTTATTATGAATTAATCTAATGTAAGCATCGCCTATCACTTAAAATAATATCTGATCAAAAGTTAATTTTTATTAATGAAATAATCAATGATTTCTTAAGCAGCATTACTAAAAAACTAATTGCCGTTTAAAAAAGTAGGTAATCGGTCGGTACTCTCCGAATTGCTTTTATTTATAACTGTACAAACATTTAATAAAATAGATATTTGATGTTGTTTAATTGCCTTAACTTGAATAATACGTTCAGAAAATTAGTTTTATATGTAAATATAAATAAAACTTATTTTTAATCGTATTAAATTATATTCTTATTATTAGCATCTTTTCGATTAATAACAGTTAGCCATAATTTGTGTTTCCATAACTATAGGTATACATATTTCGTACATAATCAATAGTTCAATTATTAAGTTTTGTGGGTGCAAACAGCAGTTAAAGTTGCGCTAAAACTAGAAATTTATTTCCTGTATAGAAGGACTCATTTTATTCCCAGAATTGCAAAATGTCATTTTTTCCTGAAAGAAAATTATTATTTTATGTATAACGTCTATGTTACGGTCAATGCCGTTAATAGGACATTTACGTTAATAAGCAGGCAATATCGTTAATGGCCCATACGTATGCATAGGTACTAAAAGGAATTTACGTTATTAGCCGGTCATTTTCAATTACAACGGCCCATGTTGTTAATTTTTATCAACATCAACCGGGAATTATTAATAGTTATTGTCTATTTGTTGCTGGACAGTGTTGAAATTTGTAAAAAAAAAACATTAGACTGTTTTAAAGATCTTTAACGGTTCCCTTACAATAAAATGTATGTTTCTCCTACTTTTAAATTTCCTTTGTTGATCCTGAACTTGCATATTATGCATATTACATATTACAATGTACTTTTGTATTTCATGTTAATCATTTACCTACTATGAACGCGAAAATTTAGTGGAAATCATTACTTCGATTGTATTTGCAACACGTATTTAACGTATCATATAAACATATATTATTTGTATTGTACTCCACCGATGATAATCCCAAACGGAATTGAAATATACGAGAAAGCGTTTTAAGCTTTTCGTTTCTCAATTTTAAAACAATAGCAGATTTTATGGTACGTACATATTACGAATTAACCAAATATTTTTATTAGAATTAAATATATATTACGAATTACATTCTAGAGAAAGCGAGCGTGCGACAAAAGTACCGGAATTTAACCGCCCGGTATTTAAAAAAAAACAGACACCAATTTTTAGATAGCTTATTTGCATCAATTTGTATTGCAGAAAACAACATGTATTGCTTTAAAAAGCAACTGTATTGTTAGAGCTAAATACACTTTATAAACACACGAAGGGTTAATTGGGAATTTAAAAAATCCTACCTTTTCGTCGTACAAATTTTCCTGTTGCATCCTTACATTCAAGAAAACTTCATAGTTATCGGAGCAAAATAACACACGTACACGCACAGAAACACTACCCGCATTTCACGAACGACAAATACGTAGGTGTTGAAAACACTATACTTGAATTATTTTCGAGGATAATTATGATTTTTAAATTAAACAATAAAATAAATGTAGGTACACTTCGTCCAAACCTATATGCAATCAAGAAAAGATTACTAGATGATGACGTTTCACACGGTGCTGTCACCTCGTACCTCGTATTTTTACAGTTTTAATAAATTGTAATCTTTCTTTATGCCATCTAATATGTAATCTGCAGAATATGTCACTTTCCAAACTTTAAACCGAATTACAAATAAACAATCTAGTAACTTTTTGTTGATGACGTGATTGCATATAGGTTTGGATAGGCCATATGTATTTATATTTATTTCTAGCAGTCTATGACTAGTCGATTATTCTCAAGTTCGAACAATAAAATTTTAATTCAATTCTACTTTTTTGTTGTGATCCTTCAATATCGATTACATTTATGCGCCACGACAATATACTATTGTCTGTTAACAATTACAATATGTATAAAAAATAATTACCTATATTTATTTATTTATTTACAGACATTTAAGTGAAAACGATAAGAAACCGTTCGTAGAAGAAGCAGAGCGTCTAAGAGTAATTCACAAAAGAGATCATCCCGATTACAAATATCAACCGAGACGTCGTAAACAAAGTAAAACGTCCTCGGAACATATTAATCAAATACCTTCTGCTCACAATATACCCTTCACTCGTTTGAAGCAAGAAGATTCTCCTTGTAGTCCGAGAAGTCCGAACTCTACCTCAGCATCGACTTGCTCGTCCCCACAAAGTCCGCTGGTCTCGTCGCAACCTTTGCGACATTGTGTAGAACAACAAAGTGGAAATATAGATTTTAATAGGTTACCCGATATAGATAATGCGTATATGCCAGAAGACTGTTTGGACAGTAACGATTTAGACCAGTATTTATCTACAGAGAATGTTCAAAGTTACCAAACAAGTACTTACCAAGAAGATTATCAAAAACGAAATACCGAAGAATGCGAAACTAATAATAACAATAAATCAAAGAGGATGTGCATGAGTTTTGTACAGGCACCACCAGATTTCTACGAAGACAACCAAATTCCACCTATGTTTCGTTACCATGACCTGCAAACGCATACTTCCTTAGTGAAAACTGAAAAATTTGTCTCTTCCCAAGCGACTCCTGTGTTTGGGTATCCAGCTACAGTACCGTTACCTACAGCTCCGACGGGGTATTATTCTAACAATGCTCATTCACAATATTTACCACCCTATCAGTACTTACCGCAGAGATCTATGTTTGGTAACCACCCCATGAACGCGTGCAGTGTTAACGGTAACGCCGCAACGGAGCCATGGGGTGCACCATACAGCATACAGTAAAGTGTTACTACAAGGACTTTTTAATTAGTGAACGATTTTGTACAAATGTACCTTCGACTAATATGTTTAAATTGTATTTTTACAAGTATACTTAATGTTATTTTTTACTTTTGTATTTTTCATAATTTGCTCTACGCAGTTTTTTTTATGTTGATATGTAGAATTCGATATTTTTATAAATACGTATACAATAAAAAATTTCTACTTAATCGACCTGATAGAATTTCATATTTTGAAGCCCAACTGCTTACATTTTTAATTATTATTTCAATAGTTCAAGTGCCTTCAAGTAGATGATTGTTACCAGACCGCTGCATAATTCAATTATTATAGTCGGTTCGTGCACAAAAGAATGCTTTAGCAAGAGATTAATGTTGTTACTGCAGTTTATTTAAAAGACATTATTGCTGTACTGTTATGCCACCGGCTAAAAGCGTTGTTAAATCTTCTACATCAGGTAGGTACCTGTTTTAGTTTAGTTTGTATCAAAATTAGTTAGCCAAAAACTAACAATTATCTAATGTAATTGACGATAACGTGAATTACTGGACAATACCAACTCATACTGCTTAAGACAACTTTTTACGCTATCGCTTTTCGTGTAACTGCTACAAAAGCAGTACCTATGTATATATAATTTTTATAAAGTACTGTATTTCGAAACCTGATCGTAATGTTAAATGTTTATTACTAATATGTAATTGTATACAATATTATATTCGGATATACTTATCTAAATTTTAAATATTACCATTATTGTTTTTTAAATACTTATCGATAATATGAAGATATTTGTTGCTAGACTTTTGCAAGGTCGATCATTTTTATGGTACGTATCAACAATTCCTTTATTTGCATTTCATGTTTACGTTCTCACGACTTGCAAACATTTTTATTTTAGTTTGCCGCTTTGGCCCGGCTTTTATGATATAATAAACGGTTTATATTATAAATTAAGTACACCCACTCACATAAATAGTTGAATCATATTTTTCGTTATAGGTGGATTGGTGGACAAGCACCTACTAGTAAAATCGTTAGCGCGATTCCTTACTTTTTATGAGGATACGTTAATAGGCTTATCTATTGACAAAGAAGTTAATGAACTAAAAAAAATAAAATTGAGTCGAGTTCGTTTCACGCGCCTTTTCGAATAGTACTTTTAAATTTTTTTGCAATCTTCATCTATAATGTTTTTTTAAGGGCGTTTTCATAGAAAAATTTTATATACCTATAAGTAATTTTTAGAAAATTCTCTTCTGTTTATTAAAATAAATCATTCTAATAATTATACAATAATTATAAATAATAATAATCTAATCAATAATAACTAATAATTATAAAATAATTATACTATTATTAATTGTTTATTATTCTGTATCTGTAAATAATTTATTCAAATATATTGTTGACCAAAGGTGTTGAACACACATTCTGTATCTCAGTGTGAGACGCACTAATACAGCGAGCATTCTCAACGAGCAGTCAGTATCGCTGCAACAGAAGGAGTCGAGCAAATACGTTGGGAAATAGTCAATCATGCCTGTTCTTCTCGCCTCCAAAGCTTTGCGACGTTAGCCGTGGAGCCGGATAACGCTGAAGCCTCCGACAGATCGTGACCCAGAGATGCCCGATAGGATGCAGATCTCAAAAACGAGCAGGAGCAAGGAATAAGCATCGGTAATGTGATGGTGTTTAATGATCGTGGACGTGCGTTGCCGTGTTGATACAGCGTAACAATCCTCTATGTATCGTCGGCCCATAGCCGTCTGCTGTATCCGCACAAGATGGCCCCCATATGAGATACCATCCGATACCATGACATCGCATTGTTAGTACATCTGGCGTGATTTTACGCACGTCTCGATTAGACGCTCACCAAGAAGAAATTTGGCGATCCATCTTCTGCGTACAAGGTACCAAACGTACCGTGCACGTAGATATTTCAACGTCAACGGAATCCGCTGGAGCGCTGGCCACTATTGCAGTCCGCCACTTTGCAACTTGTATTGGGACACTCGATCAGATGTTCTACATATCATACATACTATTCATCTATAAATTTTCGTTGCTCTATCTTCTTCCGTTCCTTAGATACGGGGTGTGGTCAATACTTATGTTAATCGGTGTAATGTAAAACTGGCATTTTTTAAGTTTCGATACCAAAATTTTTTTATAAAGAGCTATGGTACGGCGATTTGGATATTCTTTGGTTGGTACGCGGAACCCAAAAGGTTGTGAACCGCTGTTATGTTAAAAATACTATAGATATACATATAAGTACTATTTCGTTAACGAAAAAAAAAAGAAAATCAGTATCGCTACGTGTTTTTTTTTAATGTGGCGGTGCCAGGTTAATATCTGTGTCGACACCCCCAACATTTAATTGCGATTTTCTCCTAAATTGACGGCAGTGTTAAATACAGGACTATGACAATAAATTAATGATTAATTAGCATCTAACTTATAGAGTATACCAATATTTAATTTTTAATAATAGAGATGTTTAAGTTAACGGAGGTAAAAAAGACGACGTTGCAGTTACAAGTTAAAAAATTAAATTATGTACTTAAACATAAAAAAAGTTGTCTCATAAAAGAAATAAAATCGAAATGTTCCGAGGCTTTTCGCTCTCGCTGTAGATACATTATTTGTTGTTATTTTACGTATTTTAAAACTAGGTAAATAAAACTAAGTACAATGAAAGTATGATTCAGCTTTCATATTGTCGAGAATTCTCGAGCATTGCCATTTATTCTAAATACATACAATATTCCGAATTTAATTCTATTTATTTTTGCAATTTAAAAAACTAACTGTTATTATAATTATTACTGAAACTGACAGGCATTTAAAGAACTTCCAGTACAGCTGTTTAGTTTATCTTAATTAAATATCGGCGTTCCTGCCAAAATAACTGTTTTTGAACGAGCAAATTATAAACAGTATATTCAAATGGTCAATGAATTTTTGAAGATAATCTTTCTAATATAGAATTTAAACGATCAAGTTTGTAATTAGTATAAGTAGGTGTAGGTATTTTGAGAAATATAAATATGTAAGTGTTTTTCAAATACGAAATAGGTAATTTCTGTAAAATAACTTTACACAACCATCGCAATTCTGTGGGACTATCGTCTTATTATTCTTTCCCAGGTGATAATACACAAATAAAGGGAAGCTTAATAAATCAACAACTGGAATGATAACCTACCTACCGCGCCCTACAAACACGTCCGCCCCAAAGAAAACGCGACCCGCGGCACAAATTTCAGATGGATTTTGAATAATTTGAACTCGAAGTTTTAAATAAACGCGTCTAGAGTAGGGTACTACTTAACTTCGTGGTAACGTGGTTTATGCTATAAAGTCGACTAGAATCATTACCTAAATGCAATTTATGTTTACATTATTTAGGTACTCGATTAGATTATATCGTTTAGTGTTAAGTGTAGAAAACAGTAGCCAGATGCTTTCGGTTATTAAAATATTTTCTTCGCGTACCGCATACGAAATTAAGAAATTCTTAAAATGACATCGGCAAATAGTTGGACAGATTTAAAAAAGAAACAAATTGAAAATGATAAATCGTCAGCGAGTATATAAACCGTAGAAAATGGTGGCAAAAACAGTTAACAAATCAACGCAAAGCAATTAGCTTTTAGTAAGTTATCATCAAAGAAGTGCAATTTACACGGAGCATTAGTTAGAAACAAGTACGTTCTGTTCTAAACGGGACTTACGCTACTTGGACGCTCGCTAGCCAGTAAGTCTAATTAAGTTTTTTTTCTAAGTACTTTATATAGTGTGGCGGAAACTGTAGTTAGTAAGTACGAAAAGTAAAACCAAAGTCGGCGTCAAAAGTTCAGTTTCGTTTGCGTCCTTTTGACGTGCATCTACTTCATTTAAACTTTTTAATATATAAATAAATAAATTCCGTAAGTCATCGTTGGTATTGGGAAAGGTGGCGGCGGAACCGCCAAGTAAACAATTCAAGAACTTGAATGGAGCGAACCAACTCTTGACCCTACGATGTTCGTGTCACTTCATCAAGTCAAATCTCTATTTAAGTGCACGCGCGTTGAATACTTCTTAATCAGAGATATTGGGGTGGCCAAATTCTTTGAATTAATATTACGTAAAAGTACTGGACATAAATGCCATGCAGCTTTCCTGGAAATTGCAACGTTTTGATTTTAAATATGTTCTCGATTAAAAGGCGAATGATATTTTACATACATTTTACTATACATTCAAATGTAAAGTTCGAAACGAATCTAGGTTGAATATACTATATGTATAGTATATGTTAGGATTCTTTTTTTGTTTAATACGACGCAAGCCGCCGACGTGATTCATGAACCAAAAGAATGTAACTAATTAAATGCAGTAAATGCTTTATTTTAATCCCATTACGATTTAAATCGGTGATGTCCGAATTTTTAACTCGATAAATGCACAAAAGAAACGTTCACAGTATTTTGACGTGACCACGATATTTGATCTTAAAAATGAAGAGGATCTAGGTATAGTTTAAGTTCTAAGTGCATAAACCCTGCACTTTGCGATACAAGTACAAAATTTTAGGCGTATATTCTGTTCACCGTACCACAATAACCGTCAGAATCATTTCGGGTCCAACCCCTAATTCAAAATAACCCCCTTTTAATATACTCGAAGCACTTTGCGATACAGGGTGTCTACGAAATAATAAGAAATTTTCCGGGAATGTACAGAACGCGTCAAAATAAAACTTTAAGTTTCCATAATCGTTTTTACTACAAGATATTCACCCTCAAAGTTGAAAGAAAAATGTGAAAGAAATGTTTAAGTTTTTTATTTCAAAACAAATTCATAGATTTTTTTGATATCACCTCTGGGGGAGCAAGGATACCTATAGGTATATTAAACCGTGCAAAAATAAAATATGTAGGTAAATTGTACACTTTATCACCTAACAGAAAGTTCTTTTGATATTTAAATTATGGACGTGTTATTAAAACATCTCGATATGACACCACAGAGTGATTTATAATTAGTTGTAAAAAGAATAATTGTAGATATGTTCAAGGCGACATTTTCGTAACCGAAAAGTGCTTTATTTTTTTCTTATCTGTCTTACAAATATTCAAGCTCAAAGATATGCACATTGTGTGGGGCAAAATGCTCATTTTTCCCAGAAACATTATAATTTATTAGGAAAGGCGACTGTAAACAATATTAAAACAGTAATCTAAAGCAAATGCTCAAAATTAGCCCCTTGAAGTTGAATGCAAGCGTTACTGCGTCAAAATTAAAAATTGATCAACTCTTCGCATTATGTTAGAATTATTTTGAATTCCATTTGCAGGATTAAAAAGTATCTCGCGCATTTGTTCACACATTTTTATTTAAATGACACCACAAGAAAAATCTAAAGGATTTATGTCGGGACTCCTCGGAGGTCATCTTTATTAGACATCGGTTAACTTTATTTTTAAGCGCATATAAATGCAATAAGTATCTATCCAAACAGTTCCAATACATCGACGACATCACTAGCACCCCTCTTTCACCCCTTGTTTTTAAACTACCGAAATGGAAGTCGACGCAGCTGATAACGACGCAAAATGCGATATTTTGACACGATGTGTGACTTTTTCGGCCTTTCTGTTTGGCCAAAAGTGACACCAATTTACGATTTTCAAATAGAACCCCCTGTGTATTATTACATTTTTGGAATCAGGGGTAAATTCTAAATAGATTAGCACAAATTTGGAGTTTTTAGGATAACTTAATATTTTGAAATCAATATTTTTCGATTTTAATCTAGAGAGCTGTGATTTACTTTAAATCATTATAAATCATCTAAAAAATAGGTAACGAAAAGAAAAACAAACTTCATTTCTAATCAACGCAAGTAAGAACATTCAAAATTTGCCGCAATTAGTTTTTTGTCGAAAAGTAGATTTTTTCAAATGGCACCGTCCAGCCGCACTAGGTTAGATAAGTATAGTCTTTGAAGACCAATCCAACGGTATCCTCAAACCCAAAATCCATTCAATATTCACCTCAAAAAAAACACATTAATTACTTTCGTAATTATCTTAATAAATAGAAAATAGTCTAAATATTTTTGGTCAAAATTGTGCTAGTCTATTCAGAATTTACCCATGATTACAAAAATGCAATAATATACAGGGGGTTCTATTTGAAAATCGAAAATTGGTGTCACTTTTGGCCAAACCGGAAATCCGAAAAAATCACACCTCGTGTCAAAATATATGGAATTTTGCGTCTTTATTAACTGTGCCCAGTTCCATTTCGGTAACTTGAAAGACAGGGAGTAAAATAGGGACGCTAGTGATCTCGTTGACGCTCGGTATGTACACCTAAACCTCTTTTTATGCGAACTTTTTTACTCGAATTGGGATATCAAAAATATTTTTTTTACGCGATTTTATTCATTTCCACGCGATCAACTTAGAGTATACGTTAGGAAAAAATCGTAATTCAAAAACTTCTGAGAATTTTGTAAAATCGCATTCTATCGTTTCGATTAATAGCAACTGGGATGCAGCTATAAACGGAAACGCATTTTTCTAAGTTATTATTTGAAGTATAGTCCTCGAACATTGAGAATATCGTCAAGTTTAGATCAAGGATCGAGGAAACAATTTAAAAAAAATGTAGAATGTAATGTTTTAAAATTTTAATAACTACGCCAATTATCTCAAAAAGGCTGTTTTCTCAATAAAATATTATATTTAACAAATTTCAAATTTTTGAAATTTCACAATTAATATTAAATAAAGCCATAATTCAATTTTAATGTTTGTTTTTTTTAATTGTTTTGCTTATATTTCAGATTTGGAACCAATCTTCACTTTTTCTATGGAGTCACTAGTTCTTTTTACGCGTAATTTTTAGGAACGTATCGATCGCGTAAAAAAAGGTTAATTTTGTGAATAACTTTGCAAGGAAGATAAACAGAAAAAAATTTTAGAGCAATTGTTTGTTCCAAATGTCCTGTTACAAATTTACAAATATACAAATTTTTTTACATCTAATTATAAACCACCCTGTGTTTGAATACGAATTAACCTTTACGCGTTTTTATTTAGTTCGACACTGATTCACAATCGATATTAAAAATTCAGTTGGTTTATTCTTTAGTTTTTTTCGGCGTCTTACTCAACGATTTTTGAATTGACAAAAGCTCAGATATCGAGTACTCACCTAGAAAATAATGATTAAAATTGAACGGGACCGTTTATGTGGCTACATATAACAAAATTTCGAAAATTTTAGATGGCGAGGAGAAAATAACAGCACAATCCATAAACACTAGGATAGTGCGTTTAGAAAGCCGGACAAATCCATCGACAACTTGCAGCATACGAATTTTAATTTTTATTATCCAAAACTTAACGATCATTTCAGGTTATTTGTTTAAAAGCAACGAACTCCAGATATCGTCATTACTTGTCAAACCGTGAAAGACATTTTAATGGCTACGACAATAAAACATTCTAAACTACCCTACGCATTAAATACCATATAATATAAACCAACAACTTAGGCGGACCAAGTCCCTTACACCATTATAAAACCTTAAAGCGATATTTAGGCTAAAAATTAATTTTAAAAAGCATCACATTTCACACCCCCGAAAACGTATCGATAACGTTTCGGTAATGAGTATGTTACTAAACTTGACGTTTTAGTGCCGAAGCCTGACATTTCTCATAATACTAAAATCAACTACATACCTACCTATACGAGACACCAACGTTTCTAGTCCCGACATAAAAATTTTCACGAGATCAACGTCGAGACGTAAAAATTTTATCAGATTTAAATGCGGAATAAATAAACCGTATAAATTGCAAATTAATGTAGTTATAAAAATATAGTGCATCTTCAAGGAGCGACTTATCTGAGGCATTTCCGGCCTGAAAATGTTTAGATTTGCTGACAAGCGGTTTGCTGCGTCCAGACTCATTAATGTGGGACTTAACTGATAAAATTATTCTTGAAGATTAATTTCTATCAACGTAATTAAATCATCAATTTAATTCACAAAGTTCTGCATCGTTCCGTTTGAAAAAGTACCGATATGACATTTAAAGAAAAAAGGCAAAATTTTGCAATTCAAGAGCCCCAATGATCGATCATAATAACGATGTAAAGCGAGGACGTCGAGCTATACCTTCATCAAATTCCCCATTAAAATATAATAACGTATCGTTACATTAAAAAATTAATTCAAGTTCGATTTATCAACTACTTTTTCTACCTACAAAAAAATAATAATAAAACGCTTAAGAATTAGATTTAAAAATTTCATAAACAGTATATAAATTGAATGTAACACGTGCTCCGTCACAGATTGAAATCGCTGAAAAAATTAATTAACGTAGTAGTAAAACAAAGAAAAACGAAGCGAGGCGATTCTTCGTACCCTCTTGCAATATACATAATATAGTGGGTGTGGTATCCTTTATATCGCCGTTCTCCAATTACTTTACAACTCTAATTAACGTCGTTTATTATGTGACGTCCACAAGATAATACGCATATAATTTTCGCGTTTCGTTTATAAAAACTAGAGCAGCAAGGAAACAGCTGTTTTGTATCACAATTTCTTGTTTGTCTATCTGCAGTCCGGTCTACATATTTAAAGGATTGCCCCTATCTCGTTACAAAGGACCGCGAGTTCGGTGTAGCGTTTCGTCGATCTTGTGCATCGGTTTCTTTAAATTATCACCGGAGAAGCTACAAAATAATGGTTCCGACGATTTTCGCATTTCGTCTTTTTTTCGTTGTACGAGGTTTGAATATAAAATGTTTGGCTTAGGTAATAATTAGCACGTTGAACGTCATCGGGGTCACCGGTGAGTGACGGTTGATTTTCCGTTCAAGCCGCAATGAAAGTTCCAATTTCATCAAATTTTCACTAGGTACCTATTGTATTTTTTTGTATTAGTTAGAAAATTGTTAATTAAGAAGATATTTCGTGACACCCACCAACGTCCTTTCGTATATCATTCAATGTCATGGTATAATAACTATAAAGGTGAGATATGGAGGCGGTTCTGGGCATTTGACGTCACTCGTGCGTAAATTCAAACTAAATAATTAACGAGAACACATTAATACTGATTCATCACAACTTTTTCCATCTATCTTACACGGCTACAATTTCTATAATTTTTAAATGTCCACGTATTATTACTACTCACGGATGACGTCACTGCGCGGAGTTGAACGTTTTTAGTACTCTCGAATATCCTATCTTCATTAATTACCATATCAATATTCAATGTATTTCGAGTGCTGACATGAACAGACTGTTCTACGGGACCGCGAGGCTCACATTTTATACAAAAACCCCTTTAGATTCGAGACCGGTGCGACACATCCAGGTCGTGGTCACCGATGTCTCCCATGGCTCGAACATGACGTACGTACTTACCAGTATCGCCCACACGATTCAAAATGATTATTGTCTCGGCATGCAACGTGTTAACACGATTTACATACATAGGTACTTACTACACATTCGTAACGCTGCCAGTTAAATGAACAAAAATTCATAAAAAATGGACAATAATGGTAAAAAATAATAAAATAGAAGAATATAATTGTACTCGATAATTTAATAATCAAAAATAAAGTTGTTGACGTTTCGCCACATGTATGGTTTATCAAGAACTGCTTTTTTAAAACTGCACCTCATTTTTAATAGACTATCGCCTATTCTATTTTTATATTGCATGGTGTCTTGTAGCGTTTTTAAAGCACCATATCCAATTTCAACAGTTATTCACACCTTCAGATCCTCTAAATACAATGTCACTCTCATCGTACAATTTTTGATATGACCCCCCCCCACAGAAAAAACAACTTCTAATAGAGTCGAGACTGACATCTTTATTGGCCATTCAATATATGTATTATATGCCTCTCCTGCCTATTAATTTATTAAAAATTTTCTGAACGCCCTAGTATGAAGGTGCTTCAATTTATGGAAACCATATGGTAGATAACTCTTCAGTAGTTAAATTTACCAAAGTATTCTCAAATTCAAATTTTTATCAACATATTTCGAAACCTACTCGTTTTAGGCATTCTGATAATTTATCTATGTATTTTAGACTTGAATATTTCCTAATAAGGAAAATCTTTTCAGCGAAGTATGGCTAGATTCTCCAATAGAAAAGAGTGATCACGTATGTTTACTAGCCAACTATAATTCATTTCTTTTCGGTAAACCCCGTCGTAAATAAGGTTCGGCTTGATTTCTATTTACAATATTGAAAGGTGTTGCCTTACTTCGGTTCCTTTAAAATTACACCTAAATTTGCACAAAAATGATTGATAAATTTGGCAACATGTGTTAAGTCTATTATTATTTTTTTTATAAATCCAAGTAAAAAAATTAAGATTCGGAAAATCGAAATATAAAGTTTATTTTTCTCAAAAATAACGTATATGCAACATACACAACGAAAAGATCATTACCTATCGAAAGTAATATTCATTTGAAAAACAAAAAGGTAAATAAGATGCTATTGAAGAAAATAGAAACAACGTAGGTTGTTATAACAAAACAAAAATAGAGAAATATCTATTAGAAAGAAGAAAATAATAACAGTATCTAGATATAAATTATACATGACAATAAACCAAACTGAAAAACTGATTCGTAAAAGTGTAAATTAAAAATTAAAACTAATATGCGCTTTATTTTTTGATATTCTATCGATATTCATTCGAAAGTCGACTTAAGTTAATTTTGTACGAATCGAATTTTTAATTAATTATAAATCGAGATAATACGCATTTCTTCGACTTATTTATTAATTTACGATTTCCTACAAGATTTTCTTATTATAATATTGCACAGCTCTAAGTATATCAATGAAGGGAAACGCTTTCTGCGGCATTTAATTAAAACAAAGATCAAACGAAAGTATTTCAAGCAAAAATTGGGTGTCGATGTATTAACTTTTAAGCGAACAATAGCAAAACAATTCACATTGTTGGTCCCTTACATTTAAATTCTATTGACTTTTTAATAGTAAACTAAGATCGTGGACAATTGTGGAACTTTTGTTTCGTACCTATACCGATTTACGCATGAAATCTATTATATTTTCGATTAGGTATTGTGTTAAAATCACGAACTGTATTGTTTAAATAACTATCCAATTTAATTTTTTAAAGTGTAGATACATCAATATTTTTAATTACTTACTGATACATGTTTTTTCCACCAAAAAGTTTTTTAGGGAAGTAATTAATTATATTCAAGGTATAAATTCTTCATATACGGACGGTAAATGAAATGCATTAAAAATTAAAGAAAGCTCATTTCAAACCGCTCAAAACATAAAACGTCAAATCCAACTAATATTTTATAATTAATGAAAGGTTGACTTCTTTGATTACGAATCATAAAACAGCAAATCTAATTGATTAAATTTAATAATGAATTATGGCATCATATAAAATGCCGAGTACTGATACAACTTTCAAGACTGAATGACTTGCAATCTATTTATAATAAAAGGCAGGCATATCATAATAAAACCTGGGCGATAGTACTTACCTAAAGTAATATACCTGCATAGAATCTAAAATAAATGCAAACATTTTATAGGTAGATACATATTTAAAAAGTATTTTCAAATTTATTATCAAAATCCTTATTAGTTTTTGTACAAAAACAGTTTCAAATCATTTTATTTATAAAATGCAGAGTAGGCGTTATCAAACGTGCCTATAAAGAAAAAAAACAAATAAATATGTTTTTATTTTTAACATTTTTATCAACTATAGATACTGTTGCAACAAACTGACAAAATGTTTAAGAAGTACAAATAATATAAGTAGGTACTACACTGACCGGTAAAAAAAATATTTCACAAAGAAATTTAAACATTCGTTGTTCTGAATGTAAAAATTAGTTAAGAAAAAAGACAAATAAACACAAAAATAAATTTAAGGAGTTTTTCACGCTATCTTTGAAGTACTCCCCTAGGTGCTTGTCCTTGTAAGGTCGAGACTTCGCTTATAACCTAACATACCAATATATATATATATATATATATATATATATATATATATATATATATCAACATACTCCGCTATCGGGGGTTATCTGTCAGAAAACAATCAAATTTAGTGAGAGAGTACTAAAAAAAAAACGAAAATTTAGAACAAGGAAGATAAAAGAATGTCATCGAAAACAGAAGAAATAAAAAAATTAAAAGAAACGTGATTTGATTTTGTTTCTAAATTGTTTTCTTTTTTTTTAATAACTAAAAAGGTTGCAAAAGTAACAAGTTTACATGAAAATTTTTTACCTTTCTCTTATAATTTTATTGTTTTCCCCATCACCAATTTCCAGCGGCGATAGAAGATGAGACCTTGATCGCAATACCTAATACTTTAAAATCCTTTATCGACTATGGACGTGCAATATTACTTACACACTTTACATTTAACTGCATTTCACTAATCACTGTGAACACGGAAATACAATCGCGAAACCAAGCGTAAGAAATTGAACCGCCGGATGTTTAAAAAGGGCTTAACAAAGTTCCTATCCAAGACCTATTCAAGAGCCTAACTAAGGCCGATTTTCAAATAATTTGTGTTAGAACTTAAGGTCATGTATCTACATATTATGTAGTTACCTTTTCGTTATATAAATCATTTTGTAATCCTATTTTGAGCACTTGTAATACAACACACGCTCACTTAAAAAAAGGCCTTATAAACGAGCACTCCACGAACACGCGAAAATACGACGCCGAAATTTAAAATTCGTACCGAAACAAACACCACCGCACTGTGCCAATAACGCGAAAGAACTGAAGTTATTTTGCCAGAATCGTATTTATAAAAGCATTAAATAAAAGCTAGAAAAACCCGTCTTTAATTTCGAAAGTTTCTATTCTTCGTTCGAACTCTGATAAAGTTACGAAAGATGGTACACATGTTTTATTATTTGCTTTATATTTTATTAGTCCCATAAAAATGCGACTAAACTAGTTAACCTAACTAACTAGTTTATAGATAAGAAAGTTTTCGATTCTTAAATACACGTATAAAAGATTTTTAAATTAAGAATAAAACAAATTGATAAATCTGCGGTTGTCCTTGCATTATTACTGTATAAAATATCTATTGGGAGGTCGCGAATAGGTAAGAGGGCCTATATACCTACCTACGTATGGAGCTCCTAAATTCAAGTAAGACGATTTTAAACTGTTTTATCATGTTTATTTATTCTATTTAGGTATAAGATATTTTATTTAATTGTAAGTTGACATTGTATATTTTTAATTTTTGGGTTCTAAATTTAAATCCACTAAGGGTTTATGGTTAGGGTTTACTGTAAGAATATAAAATTTTATCACATCTAACGTCAAACGTTCATCAGTTTTTGTTTTAAATAAAAAAATAACATTAGACATATTCTATCAAAATTCTGGACATATGTTCTACGCTCTCTTATTCTTTAATTTTCTGGCAGTGACAATTATTTTTATAATAGAGAAACTTTTGTTTTTGTTGAAAGTTCCAATAATTATTAATTTTTCTAGGAGAAACGTTTTAAAAATGTGAACACCATTGAATCATAATATTGGACTTGCCACAGTTTATAGAATGATTTTTTCTTTTATTACAAGTTCTAAAGATTATCCGAGAGCTGCAAGTAAAAGTAAGTATAAGTACTAAAAATTAAATGACTTAACAGATTTAACTCATTTTATCCGAATAGGGACATAAAACATAAGTAATTTGCCTCGGAGGTACCTACAGGTATGTGGGATATATGACGCGCGATAGTGTTTTCTGATACCTTTCGACTTGCTTTAGATACAGTCAAGTTCGTATGTTTTGTCCCGTCACCTGCGTCAGTTTTTATCTTAAAAGGCTTCAAAAAAAAGATTATCGTTCGCTTTCATTTAGTATCTGACGTGTCCCTTTTTACAATTCAAAAACAACTGCCCTTCACCCCTTTTGATCTTCTTTCGTCGCTCGTTGGTCTGCGATCACATCTCGCGGGACAAAACATATGAACTTGACTGTGCACCATTACAGCAAAAAATCGGTAAGATTCTCACATATTATATAATCGTTATCACGTATTTATACAAAAAAGTGTACATTGTAGGTATATTATGCATGCAGTCATTTACCAGGGCATCATTTTTTAAAGAATACGGAGGTTTCTTCAGTAATAATTCGTACAAACTTTGATTATGTTTAATTCTGCACATTTTTTTGACCCCAAACCGGACCTTTCCTGGACTATAACTACATTAAAAACTAAAAAAATGGGCGTACACAAGTTAAAATTACAACAAACGACGTCAATCAAAATCAACACAAATCAATAATAATAAATATAAAAAAGTCTATACATACATTCCTTACATAAGACTTTATACAATAGTGTCATCCACCCACGTCAATTTCTTTAAGAGCACATTCACCTATTAAAAGTTATGTTAGTTACCAGTACATTTTATAATAACAAATAAATAAATAATTGTAACATTTTTTTTAGCATACAAAATTGGAGCACCAATTCGAATACTTAAAGAAATAGAAGGATAGTTAGATTACGAGCAGTATCGATGATTGATGAACAAAATCAGCTTTCACAATGATCTCAGATTTAAATACATCTGTCAAATCACTGTGAAAACCAGTTTCGTCTCGCTGACGTTACCATGACTCGATGAATTCCTGTAGTACATAAATTCACGGGGGTTCTCTTCTAGTCCTTGTCGGTGATCGGCATTATGTCGCAGGATTCATTACGTACCTCACTTTGTATCGATGTGCCTCCAATTATACCAAAGTGCCCAAATTAAACATTAAAAGCGCAATTTTTATTTACATAATTCACCACTTCGAACCTAAACATGAATAACATGAATGAGAACATTAATGAATGAAACGTGCCGCTTATCAAAAATGTCAAAATTAAAAATATGTAGCAAATATAGCAAACTGAAGTCATTTATCTATTTTTAGGTTTATTTATTTATAATAATCACGCTCCGAATATGTGAAAATGTGTAATTCGTTTTAAACGACGACAAACATCTAAACGAAATTTGCACAGTATCGCCGAATAAATATCAAAATAATAAAATAAATATGTTTTGAAACGAAGATCGTGCAGGATCTTGACTTTAAACCGCATCTTTGGGGTAACCGGAAATGGGTTGGACCACTCTGACCGGATATTATCAGGATGCCGAATCTAATAGGAACCGAATTATTAAAAGCATATTGTGTAAAATGATACGTATTTGTATGAATTGTTCGTTTTTTGACCTTTGCCAATTTGGTATTTTACTAAAATGAATACCTCCTATGTACGTTTAGATTTCAGTTATTTATTGCTCTTATTAATTAATATTTAAAATACAAAATTGGGCGAATTTTAGATTAGCACAATGAAGGAGGCGTAAAAGAGATACAACTTCGTTCAATTATTTTATATTAGGCTTTTACTCGCGACTTCGTTTACGATGGATCATAAATTCAAATGTGGTAAATACGGACAAATTGATGAATTTTTTTTAAAAACATACTTTCCCCCTTTCATCCCCGTGGGAGTGGTATTTGAAAAAATCCTTTCTTAGTGGATGTCTACATCACAAAAGACTCCAAATCTCACGTGTTTAGGATCAGAAGCTGAGGGTGGAGGCTTTGATGTCAGTCACGCTACATTTCTATATACAGTGTTTCAGAATAACTATTCGTACTTATCAGATGTGATTGAGGGTAACTTACGTAAACACTTTTTTGCAATAAAGTAATGTCCGGAAACGCTTAATTTCCGATATACGGGGTGTCAAAAATTTGAAAAAAATAATGTTATTTTTATTTCAGAAACGGTTTATTTAAATCATTTGAAATTTGGAATGTTATTTACACTTTCGATGCGTGATATGCTCGCAACAACAATGATAAAACGTTTCGTCGAGCGGCGGATATCTAGGCATATATCGTTATAGTTTTTCAGTTTAAATTTCTACGCCACTGGGTTTATTTCAAAGCTGACAGTATGTATTTCTAAATTTTTCAACGTGTCTTGAAAAAATAAGGCCATTTGCACTCTTATCCTGTGATGCATCCTTTTCGAGATAAACGACAAAATCCGATTTCATATCCATTTAAGCGCACGACAATGGCGAAATGTATTTCATAATATCGTTTCCAAAGTATGGGATGTAAATAGTAAGCAAAAAGATAAGAAAAAAAACCCATATGGGTTAAAGTTCGAAAATGCTTCGTTTCTGAGATACGGGGTGTTAACATTTACTAAAATCGTTAAATCCGTAACTCGGAAACGAAGCATTTTCGAAGTTTAGCCCATAATAAGCCTTTTTTTCTTATCTTGATGCTTACTGTTACTTTCCAAAGTTCGGGAACGGTATTAGGTTTATTAGATATAATAAACCGTTTCCGATTGTGAAATAATAAAAAAAATATTCTTTCTCAAATTTGTAACACTCCGTATCTCGGAAACTAAGCGTTTCCCGGACATTATTTTATTACAAAAAAGCGTAGTCTGCGTTGATTGTTGTAAGCGTTGCTTATAAGATCTGTGCAATTGCATAAAACAGCTGACCTGACATGCTTAAAGAAATAACAGATGTCGCTCGCGTCAGGAACTAATGGTAACTGTAATGTATATTTGCTACCATTTTATTAAATATTTTCAGAATAATTTTTTGTATACTTTACGAAAAATACATTAATTGCAGTTTTAACAGATGTAAAACGAAAACACAACTTTATTTTTCAATTTTTAAAAAAGTTATAGCAAATAGTAAAGTTCTAAATCATATATAAATAGATTTCATTTAATAATTATTGCTTTATTGATTTATCTATACAGAATCTATTGCCTATTTATTACTTAATTCCCAATAACTGTTTTTAATCGTTTATTTAATTTAAAATTAAAAAATAAATTTTCTTCTACTATCTATTAAAAAATGTAGTATTATCTAGATATAAAATAAAATAAAATAAAAAATAACCGCTAAAAATTGTGCAACCCTAACATTTTAAAGTTCGCGCACACCACCTGAGGACAAATAAGCAGAGATAAAATTATCAACCCTCGATTACGAAAATTTATAAACACAATTAGTGCTACAAAAACGACAATTAGTAAAGGAGGCGCTGTTGAAAATGCAAAGCCGACAAAGGACGGTGTTAAATTACAACACGAACTCTTTAATTAGGAGGAAGTCTTCACATTGTAATAAGTTCTAATTTTGCATGTGGAGCGGCTGTAACGAGTCATTTGTTGTTTAATTACTACCGATTGTAATTAAAACTAGGATTTAGAAATACAAGTAATCTAATCGGAATTAGCTGATACTTTAAAAAACCAGAGGCATGAGGAAAAATAAAACATTTAAGATCTGTGCTATCATAAAGACGCGCAGCTGCGACAGGAAGCTGAAGATAAAATATTGATGACCCGAGACCTTATTTATAATTACAATACAAATTAAAATAAAACAATATTCCACTTCTTGGAAGATAAATAAATGTTAGAAGAGGCACACATTGTGAAATTTAAAACGAGATATTGTTTTAAACCGAATATTAAGAATTTTTTATCTTTAATTTTCAATTGACAATAACAATTTAAAATAGTGGGCACACACACTAAAAAAAATACGAGTTTTGTATCGATTTATCAATTAAAGTGTTACGTTTCTAATTAAATCAAATTATGGTGGTCCATTAAAAGAATTAAATAATCACAGTCTAAGTTTGTTCTTTTTATAGATCAGAATTAATTTTTTCTCACAATCGAAAAGTCGTACATACTTTTCTATTGTCATTTTAGTTTGAGACGCGTTACTTTTTAATTACACTCGAAGCGAAAAATCTTTTCGCACTTAAATGTCAATTTTTCACACGTATTTGACTCGGGCGTTTCTCAATCAAATCGTACAAAACGCATTTCAAAGCACTCGTATGAATATCAAACTTTCATTTGTGCATTTTTCACACTTTTGTATTAAAAATGGCTATTAACCTATACAATCACTTTGAGGAAAATAATTGAATTGTTTCTACAATGCGTGCCTTAATTTAAAAAAAAATGTGGAAAATGTTTGCAAACTACATTAAATACGTTTTAAACTTTTTAAAGAAATTTAGCATTTAATTGATCTTATTAAAATAAACAAACGAAAAACTAAAACTAAGTAAAACTCATTTTGTAATTCAGCATCTAAACAACTTAACGAATAAATAAGAATCAAATTGCAGGGGATGGAAAATGTGAAAATTTTAAATTTAATTTTGCAACAATTTTAAAACATCATGGTTCTTGTTTTTATTCTTAAAAAAATTCCCATAATTATGAACAGCTTTCCATAAAATACGTGCTTGCACGGTCTCACAATTTTTGTTCAAGAATATAATTGTTTATTATTTTCGTAAACGAATAAAATAAGAATTGAATTGGTAGGTACAATTTGAAAAAAAAAATGAGAAGCGCGTAAATGACATTGCAGACAATTTTTTATTATTATCACAATTATAAACAATTTTAAATTCATTACCATTAACTTGTTAACTTAACCATAATGCAGCATTTGCTCATTATTTTAATAGATTTTTTTTAGTTGAAACAATTCTTTTTATAACGTTTCCCAAGTATAACATAAATTATCAAAATACATCCTAAACTGATAAAACTCTTTGGCCCATTTAAATTTCGAATTATACCATGTATTTTTAAACATTTTATTTTAAAAGCCGGTCCTGTTTAACGCGAATACATCCGTGTTGCATAACGTATAAAAATCTGGGCCAAGTTTAACGGTGTAATCATACCGAATGCGACATCTGGTGTTGAAGTGGCTTATGCCACAGAAAAAATAAGATGTAGCCCAAGTTTCTCAAACAGAATCCTGTAATCGTTCTTCGCCTGCCATCTACACGTACACTACCGCACTTAAACGTTATAACTTCACTTTAAAGACGTTCACTTCATAACCAATAAGGTGGCGCTGTAGGCGCTTTTTTTTACAGGAAAACTACCTTTCACATTTCAGGCGATACCTGCCGCCCTCTACAGTTTTCAGCACTAACTTCATAATCAAACGTAGAACGGCTAAACAAAAGTATTTCAACATTACTCATCTCATTTATATTGCATTAAAAAAAAATACCAACACAAATGCTATATAATTTTATTCATACGTATTTGACCTTCTATCCGATATAAAAATAAATTTATGTAATAATTGCAATTGCTATGACGTACGTGTTTATTATTATTACGAAGGATGCATCCTTGCATTTCTGGGAGTTTGTTCTATTTTAAGCTCGGTTATCGCATCGGTTATTTTAATTGGGGAAATTACAACCGCTATTTTTGAAAATTCCTTACTACTTATTCACGTTTAACAATTTAAATTCTTCTTGATTAAACGCATTAAAGTTTAAAGTTACCGATCTATTATTAGAGACGAACAACGCCTACTTATAACACAATAAATAAATAATTTCGTCCGTGGATACTTAAAAAAAAAGCGCCTCCAGGTAAATCCGATTCTAATTCTATAAAATTGGAAATTTTCGGTTGTGGAATTTACAATTTTAAATTATTACATAACGTTAGCGGCTTTCAGAATGCGAAGATAACGGCTATAATGTTGCTTAGAACGAAACAGAACTCGTTCCACGGAGAGATAAGCTCGAGAATCCTAGGAATGCAATACAGCTTTAGCACAAATATTTACTTCTCATCCATAATCAAATACATTAACTACTACACGACGTTACAGGAAATTGTTTATTAATTTTTGTTAACCATTCCACGTGTTGACACTAAAGCACATTCTTAAAAAAAAAAAAAACTATCTCTTCCCCCCTATCAAATTTCGACGAGCTTTGTTCGACATTAAAAACCGAGCGAGACGAGAGCGTATTTTTGCAATGCATTTCTTCCTTCATCGGCGTATAATATAATGTATGGAAGAGGAATGTGGTGTTGCAGTAGGTGGTATGTCCCCTCCGTCCCCCCCCAACGCCCCGGGACCGATTCGACTTGAACTTGGGCTTGTGATGTTACCGCACACAGTTTCACACAGCACCCCGAGAAGAAATTAGTGCATAACGCAGAACCGGACGTACAACTACGACATCCGCGAAATGTATCCCATTTATATTTTACTAAATCCTTTAATTCATATTATTCATTAATAAAAATATTACGTGTATTTATTTGAATTTAATAAAGCCGGAAGTGGTTCAACTTATTTATCGTAAGAATCGCGTACATTTTGGCGTTTGAAAGTTGCAAAATATCGACAAGTTCTTCATAATATAGTTCAGGCGTTTTAGGTTTTAACCCGGAAATAAGTAATGCAAATCTAAAAATTGGGAGGAACGTGCTGTCGATTAACGTACTAAAACTCCTCAAACATTCTGTCTGCTTCGTGTTTTTTTTTTCAAGATGACGGTTAATATTTAGCCAATTTTTCCCATTTACTCGGCTCCACGAAGAAATATCGATTTATCACCTGTTACAAAAGTTACTCTATTTGAGATTGCCTTTTAAATGACATATATCAGATCGTTATTATACAATAAGTGGAAGTGGAAGTCAAATTTATATGGAGCTGTTATGCTTTCTTTCAACAATATGCTAATAACTTCTTTCGGTTACAATATTTCTCTTTAATGTTCATTATCAATTATAATCGTTTTAAAATTTTCTTTTTCGAATTTAAGATGAACCCAGTACGTTGACCGGAACCGGAAGTTAATTTCGCCCATTTCGTCATTAATAGACCATTATTTGCATCTTTTATGTTTTTACAGTAAGTAAGGCACTCTTTATGGCCTGCTATCTATATAGGTAACGCAAAATAATTCGTAAAGCGTCTGCATCAGTCATTATTAACATTATCGGGCAGAAATATTTTCTAAAAGTATTGTTTGTTCGAAAATGTTCGTAAAATTTACCATAAATGTATCGCGTTTACATTTTAAAATATTAACTTCAACGATCTTGGGGTAGATAATTAAAAGGGACATTGAAAACTTCAATTAGAAAAAGAAACCTACTTCGTTGGAATATTGATAACGACCGATGCAGACACTTTACGAATTAATTTGATAAGCTTAAAACGGCGATACCCGACGCAAAAAAATGGTATTAGTAATTGGTTACAAGTAATAGGCGGAATCAGGTGCGATCTGAATCAACTTCCGGTTCCGGTCAACGTACCCGGTTCATTTTAAACTCGTTAAAAAGAAAATTTTAAGACAAACGTAATTGATGATGAATATTAAAAGAGAAATATTGTAATCGAAAGAAGTCATTCACATATTTGTGAAATTTGCGGATTTGATGCACTTCCGCTTATTAACTTATTATTATTAATTTTAGCCGCTGTCTTGAAAAAGAAAAACAAAGTCGATAGAGAAGGTTTGAGAAGAGTTTTAGTACTTTAACAACACTCAACAGCAATTTCTACCAATTTTCTATATTTACATTATTTGTATCTAAATTTGCCTCGATTTTTCCTAAAACGCTTGGGCTAATATAATATTAATAATTGTAAATATTTCCACGTACTGCACAATTGGGGTTTATCGTGTAAGAAATCTGTTAATATTAAAGGCCTGTTAACACGTACTTATTGTTACGTTAATAAAGAAACGTATGAAAATTTCGATTGTGATTGGTTGTTAGCTTTTTAACGGGCTTTGAATGCATTCTTGAATTATTTATTGAAGATTTTGAGAAAATTTTCCCATTCCTGAATATTTTAATTTAAATTGGCACATCTTAAAGAGCAAAGTATGTATTTAAAACTGACTGATATTTTTTAAATATCAAACGCACCCTGAAATTCTCAACTTTATGTTTTAATGTAACCACTAAACGATATGTTATCTTGTGGATTTGTATAAAATTTAATCACTCATATTAGTAGGCAAATGTTTACTCAGCAATATTTTTGTATAATTTACACAAAACGTCGATAAAGGTAAATTCCGCTCAAAAATAAAGACTGAGGATTTTACGCCGTTTTCATTAATCCATTATTGCTATTAAGAGTTGAATTTTGAACATTTTTCAATAGCTGCTTCAGACCAAATGGGAAAAATGTTAAATTGTTACCTACAACAAATTTATTTGATATTTTGTTGGATTTGGAATTGAGTTTCATTCAGATATTTGGACGAACACGAACAAAATTTCGACATACAAAATATAACCTCAATGAAGGCCTAAGCAAAATAAAATAAGGCTAGATAGATATGAGGAATTATTGTATGCCTTTTTGATTTAAAAATCACAGTTAAGTACTGTCGGTCAACAGGAACTTTTGTGTCGCAACAGTGGGACATAGAAAATAAAATATGAACTGTGGATAGGAATTCGAGGAAAACAGTGTCGTATGTACGTGAACTGTGAGAACCCGAAACGATAAAATCGACATTCTAAGCATTTCGGGACAAGCAGCATCCCGGCAAGTGGTTCATCAACTTTTTCGGTAGAAAAACGTAGTACAGTAAGTGCAATGATCCGAAGAACGGCTTGCGAAGAATGCAGTCGCCGAAAGAATGCAATATCAGCAGAAACGCCGCTAACAACCAAGACCGATCGAACTCCTTACTTACGCATAACTTGGTTTACGGCAAATCAATTCCGATAAATTTTAAATCATTTAATAGATAAACGATTTTCGAATTTATCGATCCACAAAATGTAGGTATGTACATAATACGTGCTGCTCGAATATGATTTGCCCGATGCCAACCTTATCAGAATTTACGTAGGTTGTTCTCATTTTATAATTAGCGTAGCTATTAATTTAATTTCAAACAGCTTACCTAATTAAAAAAAATGACTGACCAAATAGACTATTTGTTCCAAATTAACTTATAATCGGGCCAGTGAAACTTGTAGTTTAAAATGAAATTTAACACCGCGAAATTAGCGAAATAACTTTTACGACGATTTCTAAAGCAAACATAAAAAATGCTCTTTCTAAAACGATCGCGGAAGGTTAACGATGAAGAAATGAGGGTTAAATAACATGCCCCACAGATAACAAATCGAAAAACGGAAAATTGTTGAAATTTACTTTACCGATGAAATAGGTTCAAGACGTTTCGAGATTCGAAACGATTTACTTATTGTTTTAAATAGGTAGGCGTACCAAGGGCCCTTGGAATTAATTTAAAAATTTTTAAATAAATTTATCTGTTCAAATTACTAACGATAACAAAATACAATTTTATTTTTATGTACGTAGGTAAGTAAGTAATCCAGATAACATACTAATATTGTAACAGATACAATTTTAATTTTTTTTTAATATGTACACAAAAACACCCTACTTGGTGACGCAAAAATGTTCTTTCTCAGCTTTACCTATACTTATATTTCGCATTGCAAAAAAATTAATATTGTCGCACGTAGGTAAAGAAATTGTTAACCAATCGAAGAAATGCAAGTACCTACTACAGAAGGAGGAAGGGTTTGCAGTAACAGCTGACCGTGGGACAGGCGTCCATGAAAAAGTCGCACGGTCCATACGCAGCCGCTCATTCGTATATCTTTGGAGATACCACACAACAGCCACAACAGACATCGAAAACGGAAGAGTGTTGCTGTACTTACAGAATGTCATTACGTTTAGGTTACTTAATTACCCTTAGAGCACGTGATTTAGAGAAATCGACCGACTTGCATATTTAAACACTGCTACCTATTTGCGTAAAATTTAATTCCCGAAGAAACTTTTATCTATGGCAAATTATAACACACTTATCGCTAATTTAATCAAATTAATATGTACTTAATTTATTGTAACTCAAATGTCGATTTGCACAACAAATAAATAAAATTTACGAAAATATCTACGATTGAATCGAACCATTTTCTATACCTATACACCCTTTTGCGAAATTAATAGGTTTTTAATCATTTAAATTGGAAAATATTTATTGGCTGCAATTTTGGAGTTTCGGTGTCAAAATAACGAAACTAGTTAATTAGAAGATAAAATAAACCGATTTGATTTATGTATATATGTCAAGTAATGCAATTTTGTTATCGGAGGGAGGGCGAAACGTACCACAATCTCCCCCAGTAGCAGTTTTCTTCGTCTTATTTTTGTTTACCTGATGATCGCCCGCGCGCAAGATATTTTTTATTTAAATTTATCATATTATATGATAATATACATGGTGGATAACACTTTACATTTATTACACAAATATACACCACCTGCAACGTCCCGTTTTTCATTTTTTCCGTCTAACACGTCATGAATTGCCATTTCACTTAGGTGTAATGGAACACAGGTAACTGGAAAATTTAAATTTGAACGAAACTCTGCAAAGATAAGTTGAGTTTCTCGAGATAAGAACATTGCATATTTTTTAGCGGCCCAATCGTCGGTATTCAAAATGTAATACACTTTAAACGAAAAACTATCCTTCGTCATTCGTCTAAATATCTCAAAAACTACCAAAGGTATTGAAAAAAAGTTAAGATACGATTTAAACTAAATTAAGAGTTCTAAAAGATGGCGGTAATGTACATGCAAAAAAATTCTTTTTTTGAAAACTTGAAAAAAAAAGGGGAAAAGAACGTTGCAGTGTTGCAAAACGGGTGTAATAAACGTAATGCGTACTTATTTACGTCTATTTTGTATTATAGAATGGCACAAAAAGTCCGCATAAATATATTAAATAAATATTATTAATTTTTAGTTCACGTAAATGTACTATATCGAAGTATCGAAAACGAAACATTTAATTTTAAATGGCCATAAACATTTATTACAACTAATATTTAAGATTTTGTTTATTTAGGTTGCTTAGAAAACATCTATAAAGTACCTATGCTACACAAAAATATTTAAGATTTGTTTATGTTTATTTAAACCGGGCGGTTGCGCTGCGAGACCGCGATAACATGGAATATTTCATAAATAAATAAAAGTAGTTAGTTTTCGTCAAATAAGGTCTTTTATTCCAGCAAGTTCATCACGTAACTCTTCTAAACGAAGGTCAGTCAAACACGAAATTTACCACAATTCATACAGAAAAATATTAAAAAAAAACATGATTAGGAAATGTTTCGTTTTCGATACTTTGGCAATTAATGGGTTAACTAGATAATCGTTTTGCGAATACCTATCAATGATACATAGTATTGGTTAATTAATTATCGAACAAAGACTGCATTAAATAGTACACCGACAAAATAGCTCTTTACTAAAAATAACCACGACAAAATAGTTTCTAAATAAAATACAGAACGCTTAGGTTACGTAGTTTATATGTAGTTATATACCTAACTACACACCTACTTGGCGGTCATTATTGTGTATTTAAATTTAGGCAGGTAGATACTTGAAGAATTTACGGATTATATTAATAAGAAGATATTTTCAATACCTTATGTATTATAATATTTGGGAATTATGGTGTATTCCGATTACCGGAAATGTGCTGTACACGGCATAAGGATGGTTAGCTCCCCGGTAATTATAACAATGTATGATATAATTTATTGAATATTACTATTTTTTTTAATTCACGATGTACCTATTTAATTAATTTTTGAATTGTCCGTAAACGTTATTAATCTAATTTTAAGTACCAAAACGTGATGGTCCCGATGCGGTCCGATTAAGCGGAATCCACTGTATATTTAATAAATTATCACCATCTAAATGAGTTTTAATCGTGCATTAACATTTATTATAGACAAATTAAATATACACGACGACATTGATGTAGATTTTGACACATCAGTTTCAATATCACATCTTCAAATTTGAATTATTTTCGGAATATTACTTAATATGAAGTAACGACTTTTTGTCAAATCACAATTATTTATTTATTTCATTTTATTTCTGATAATAAAATAGAATTATTTAAAAAGTTAATGAAATCAAGAATAATTTTGTAAAAACCATTACATAAATACCTACTATAATGGATGTAACACTCATAACTAATACCACACTAGTACGAGATAAGACTTCATCCTTTTTTAATTTAATTCTTATTCACTTGTAGGGTCGAATTCAGAGACATTTTAAATATAACTTTTACTTATCTTCTTTTTGTTACAGGTAAGTTCCACCTTTTCTAATTCATAGATTTGAAAAGGAGGAATCTACAGGTGCAATAAGATTTAGATAAGTAAAAGTTATATTTGAATTGTTTTGAATTCGACCTGTAAATTAATATTAAGTTACAAACAAAAGTCTTACCCTGCTTCTTGATTTATCCTGATTAAAGCAGTAAATAACCCTTGGCGATATTATTCACTAGTTTTTGAACACTGTATATACCAATGGTTTTTGTTTTCAAGTGAAATTTCTCACATAACAATTATTTATTGTTATACTTTTCACAATATAATCATAATTCTATTTATTTTAGAAAACATGATTTTTCTCCAAAACATGTAGGTACATAATTTGCCGTACGTGCGCCATTGTTTGCAGCAGATAAATGAAACACATGTTATCGAAAAGATTAGCGCTATACTAAATAGTTGATCAAACGGACGATCGAAATGAAAACAAGCAAAAAAAAACTATGGACAAAAGTTCATTTTAATGCTGTCATCGATATGTCGAGGTGTAAAATTATCTACCAGAATAGTTTAAACCATGAAAAGACACATTATAACGTAGCATAAGTGAAATTTCTTCGAAAAAGTCGCATCGAATTTAAAATTGTGTACCTAATTAATACACAGGGTGTTTTACCTTCATTGCTTCACCAGGTTATTCTCGAGTTAAAAACAAGCAAAGAAGGCCCAATAAATGTTATATATTTGCAAATGTTAAGTTTCAGAGATAAACGAAGATAAAAAAAAAGAACGAAGAACAAGCTCTTTTAGGAGAAGAATTTGTGCATGCGCTGAAGCAAATGGAGGCCGCATTGAACATCTGTTGTAACAGTTTATCTTAGTTTGTCGTTTATTACTTGTGCTGTTAATTTTTCCTTTAATCAGTGTTTATCTCCGAAACTATGCGTTTGCGAATTTATTAAATCTTTTTCGATTGTTTTTGACTCGAGAATAACCCGGTGAAGCATTATGCAATCCAGGTGGGGGACACTTTGATGAAATTTTTATAAAATTCGGAATTACCTAACCTATCTACGCGATCTTCAATTTTCATTGTTTCTAACCAGCTTATTCGATGTCAAACTGTAACCGCATCGTTTACTACGGCGCTGTAATTTAACGTCGAGAACGTTCTTAATAAAACGCAATAAAGCAAAGAGCGAACATTAAATCCCATTTAAAAATACGAGCAAACGTAAAACGTTTTACTTGCATACATCATACGAACCACAAAAGCCATTTAAATAACGTGTACGTAATGTGTTAGCTCTGATCATTTGCTTGTCGGTATCTGTTTATTGATAATTGAAATAGCACAAAGTGATTTCCGTTTACATATAGGTACAACAATGTAAGGTTTTCAATGAATTTATAAGTACCTAAACGATTTCCGTGCTTGTGAATAGTTTTATGCAAAAATCGATTTCCACGCTTTTCTCTGGCGTAAATTGATTTATCGATGAGTTCATATTCATTATACTTATGAATATTATACAGGATGTCTGCGGATCAGATTTATGATTAGGTGTAATGAACTAAGATCATCATCATCGGTAAAAAATGTGTACTTTATAAAAGCTTCTGCTTGTTCCAAAAATCAAGTTTGTCAAATTTATTATATAAGGTACTCGAAAAAACGATTTAATATTATTAAAGTTTTTTACAAATAAACTACTAATTGAAAATCAAAGAACTAACAATAAGTAATGTTTAAAAGTAGGCAAGTTTTAAGCCTGAATTAATTCACTACCAACCCTCTGATAACTCTTTCGCTTTCGAATTTCATTTGTGGCGATCCAGATAGCATTTTTAAATTTGTCCAAAATATTGATTATTTTTGTATATCTTTTGTTGTAATGGACTCCAAAAATAAAAATCAAGTGGAGTGAAGTGTTGTGTGCCCCAATCACACAGATTTTGTAAATGAATTTTTTAAAACTGTCTCATCAATATTCAAATAAAACATACCGTTGTATTAAATTTGAAAATTAATGTCGAAACGTAGGCGCAAGTAGACCTTATTTTTTAAGAAACTGTTCTTGTATATGTCGATAAAATACGTATTCCATTACAAAATAAAAATTTTACAATGAACATGCGTTGTTTTACAGTTAACATTGTAATTCCAGAAAACTAACGCATAATTATCATTGACAACTAAATAACTCACTAGTCGTAATAAAGACAATACTTGATTTTGAGTTATTAATTTATCTGATCAATACAATAAAGTTCGTATTGTAAACTCGTTTCGGAGACATCCTATACATATAATTGAGAAAATGCAGTATGGCTTCAAGAATTAAAGTGTTAAACGTAAAAATAACACGTAAATAAATATAAGTACTTGTGATTAAATAAAAAAAATTGAAGAAAATATGTCTATAAAACACCTAAGACCGGCCGCAAACCGAATCTATCATTTGCTTTGCAACATTTTATTGCGATGCAAAATGTTGCAAATGTTGTTAAGAACTAACTATCCTTAGCAAGTCATTTTTCCGATTTCCCCACAAACTTATTGATAAAGTAATCAATCGAATGACAATTTACTCGAAACAAAGTCATCGTGTCGCAAAGGAAGATAAAGTTATGTAAAAAGAAATAATAATAAAAATACTTAAAATTATTTTTAAAATATCAACAAGGAGAGGTTCAGGTTTGACATCTTAAAATTCGACGAGCTACGAACCAACAAAATTGATTAAACACGCTTTCAAATAGGAAACACGATTTTAAATAATAATAAACTTATCATTGAATTGTGTTTTACTAAACTTTATAGTTTAAAATTGGATATAGGTAATCTATCAGTAACGTGATTTAGTGATCTGTCTCCACACGTCTTTTACCTGCTAGGAAAATTTCTAATTTTTTTTTGATATAATATTAGTTAAAACCAATACTTTGTTTGACCATCCGAAGAATACAATAACATTTGTAATGAACAAACACAATTTTGCTCCATTTGTCCAACTTTTTTTAGTAGGTAATGGTAAATTTCAATTTAGAAATTTATTTTTTTAGAAAAACAATATTACATTTTTTTTAGAAGAACAATATTACAAGCATAATACATCGTATTTTAACGAAATGCGGTCACCCTGCCTTTTATATTATTGTTAAGATATACCTAATTTGGTAAAAACTTGTACAGTATATTAATCTGCAGGTGTATAGTTCGACCCGAAAGATATGTAAATTTCTAAAACTTCCGGTTTTAAGGAAAATAACATCTACTTTCTTGTTTTAAATGGAACACTAAACGTCGTAACTAGTCTTTTATGAAAGAAAACACGATTCAAATCATGTCAAAATATTGAAACAGGTCATTTTTCTGTAGAAGGTATAGGTTATTCAAATTTTATTCCGACACGTCATCAGTAAAAAGATGACTAGATTGCATTCTTGTAATTTAATACAAATTTTGGAAAGTGACATATTCTACCTGCCAGGACCAGTAATGAAACACAATTTATTAGTACATAGGTGATACCACTGTGTGAAATGTCATCATCTACTAAACTTTTATTAACGGTTCGTTATATCAGAATAAAATTTGAACGACCCATATGTATAACGATATTTAAACAATACAATAATATGATAATACAATACACGAATACAATAATAATTGAAATACATACATAACATGGTAGCCGCAGTGGTTAATTCAATTCATACATTAGTAGATAACTGAATAATTTTAAATCGATGAGAAACTACGAATACATATATTTATAAACAAACAGTACACGAATGTACCACCATAATCGATTTCAAAGAAAATGCCGACTATTGCTCTTTAATGTTATGACTAATATCACGTGAATAATATAAATGTTGCCATTCCTTGCGATTAAAATTCTATAAATGAGTAACTTGTTATAAAATAAGCAATATTACTCAAAATGTAGCACGCTTATTACCAAACTCTATCCTATCTTCACCTTATTGACATTTAACCCGTTTATCAGACAAGAAAAGGAAATCAAGTTTCGAAACCGGCAGATCAAAATTTTAAAATACTATTTGGTTATTAATATTTTTTACAATAAATAGAGTTATAATTATAAAATAAACAACAAATTGAAATAAGTTGAATAACAGTTCGCTCGTTATATCGGATTACTAAAAAAATACTTAATTAGTTATATTTTTCGAGGAATAATTTGAAGTTGGTTATATATAGCAAGTATTTTCTATAATTAGATTAATAAGGTAGTAATTGCTTCCACTAAGTACCAAATTAAATAGAAAGTTATAGATATTAAAAATATATATAGATACCTACTTGTGGCAACAAGAAATTGGGACCGCGTTTTGGAACGACTTATCTCTTATTTACGTTATCGGAACCCTGCAAATTGTAAGTTAAAAATTAATTAAAACATTATATAAAAAATGGAAAGTTGCATTTATAACTAAAGATGTCTAACAGGTTCTAATATAATTTACTTTTAGATAAATGCACTTGTCGTTAGACGTGTAACAGACAGATGAAAGAAAAAATCTAACAAAGAATTTTTGATTCACATTTACCTACTTATGTATTAGCTACTTCGTAAAATTTGTTTAATCGTCTTCATTTGCATTAAAAAATCTGAAGGAAGTGTCCTATGCAAGATGTTTTTTCCCTTTTTTTTCATAACACTGTTTCGTTTGAACTATTCGAAATGATATTTTGATATAGAACGCCTTCTATTTAACAATAAAACCGCTTACGTGCGAGATATTTCGTGCACCGGCTAGAAGATTTTTGATTTGCTAAAAAATCTATTGGGGAACGTTTTTAAGCACACGCTATCCGTGTTTACAATTTGAATTAGGCGACAGTCCCACTGCCACCTGATTACCATCAACTATCATCAACTAAAATATTCGTGTGCAGTCCCACTAAAGCAAGTGGTGACCAGCAAATTTTAAATTTCGCGCTTTTTTACATTTTCACATCCTCTGCAGACGTATCAGTATCGCCCAAATTTTTACTTTATCAGTAACGTACTTTAAATAAATGAGGTTATGTGTAAAGTTGTTTATTGTCGTGTTCATCGCGAAACGCATAGGTCGTGTTTTGTTAATTCGCTGCCACTACTGCCGGTACCGAGATTCGAACCCAGGAGCCCAGGACTCATCAGGCGAGAGGCCATTTCCTGACCTTCAGCCATCCGAGTCGGCGAAAAAAGGTTTAACCCTTTAGGTTCCACCACTATGTAACCGACTTTGTTTAATGTTTTTTCTTACAAGCAACGATTTATAAAAATCTGGCTTAATCAAAGCTACAATAAACTATTGAAGACATTGCTCGAGCCTATTGTATGATTGCACACTGATGAGTTATCAGCATCAATGACTCGTTAAATAATCACTTTCCACAGCGCCGGCTAGTTCTCCTGTAACTCCAATAGATTTTTACTGATGCGGTGCATTAATAGAAAAAGTTTATGCAACGGAAATTTCCGGACCGGGGACCACCTAGTTAATTGAATAAACGAAGCTGTTAAGAATATCCGAGGAAATCCTCAACAGCCGAGGAACGTTATCTATAACAAGTGGAAGGTGGACACTTCGAACATTTGCTTTGACACTATATATTTTTGCTTCTTATCGTAATGCGTCAGATTATTAAATTTTTCTTGTATACGTAGGTCACGTCGTTTATTAATAATAAATCATAAATGCTGTAGGTAACTAGGTAACATTTGGAAATAGGACATGCATTTATTAACATTTTTTGTTGCTTGTAGCGTTCCAAATCACGTCCTTAAGTTTGGACCATATCTTTTGAATCATCCTATTCACAATGAAAAAAACTACTACAAATAAATTGTTTTGTTAGCACAATGTATGTATGTATGTATATATCGCACATTGTTAAATTATTGAAATTCATATCGACCATCATAGTATCGATAAATCACAACTATTGCTTAGTTACATTCTTGCTTTTGAATGTTCGACTTTCGTGTTCGTTTGTACACATTTTAATTTGCAAAATACCTACCAGTAATCTAGTTTTGCGAAAAACGTTCGCATCGCACCAAATAAGAGGTAAACGTATTGTTACATTAGGAATGTTAATAACGCTGAGCAAGCAAGAAATGCGGTTGGGCGATTTTATGCTCGCCAAATTAGAAGGTAAAATGACTTCGTAAAAATAGACTCTTTCACAAACAAGCTCATCTAAACGAATTTCTTTTTGGAACCAGGCCTAGTATTATAATCATAAACTACGAGATTCTGGCGCCGCATTCATCACATCAAGAGCTTACCTCACTACAATACGGAATCGATTTATTCGGCAAGAGTTGCACAATGCTTTTATTCGTAAATGACGGAATTTGTCAGTACGTAATGAACAAATTTTTAAAAAAGATCCGCGAAGTTCGGTTCGGTATCGAATTTTCATGTCGCATGTCAAAAAACTATTTTTTAATTTTTCTCAAAAGAAAAACATTTTTTAAAAATAATATTTACGAGAGAAATTTATAAGAATTAAAAAATATATATATATATCACTTTTTTTAGATTATTTCGAAAACGGTGTATTTTATCGAAAATTATAAAGAGACATGATCGGTAGAGAATTTTATGCCGATTCCAAAACATATTTCATATTATCGATCCGATGAGTAATAACGGAGATTAGAATTTTATTTTATTTTTTTGAACGGCAGCCATTTTGAAACGGGTCGGTCGATTTGGTTGGTTAACGAACTCGTTCTTCGTTTTCGTAAAGCTGTCCAAATTTCAGTCTCTTACGATCAAAATTGTGATCGAAATCGTGGCCACAAGAAATTGATTCCCGTCATCAGACAAGCTGCAATTGCTTTATTTTCTATGAAAATTCGCTAATACTTACCAGTTTAAAATTATCTAGATAATTACTGTCTACTGCCTTTATACGGCAGAATTACAAATTTACTCTATTTTTAATTTAAAAACTATTCGTGTGCCCTTAAGCATTGGAAATTTATCTATTACAAACCATAAACCAGATCAAAGTTTAATCGCATTTTTGTGCGACCGATAAAATACAAAGCAACTCATAAAACATGCGCGCCACCAACTTTCATAGCTTACAGAGTGAGAACAAAGAACTGAAGGTTTTTAAAATAAAAGCGGGATTTCCTAGTACTCGAATGCATTTATATATAGAATTCTGGCTGGATCGCTTCAGATCTTTCACGTTAATGGTACAGAGCGGTAGTGCTTGTTTCAGTAGTTCGAATTTTAAATTACGGCGTCGTATTTTTCGTCGTGTGTTTGAGGAGTGCTCGTTCGGTTTATAAGGCCTTTTTGCGTGTGAGTGCACGAGTGTTGTGTTGTATTCTCTAAAAGGATTACAATCAAAAAATATTAATACGACGAGGAAAGGTAGGATCTTTCTTTGTCGACTAACTCTCCATGTACTTATAAAATGTAAATATATGAACTTTTAAGCTCTAATACAAATGATCTGAAAATCGAGCTTGGTTAGGCTCTTGGATAGGGACTAAGTTAGGGTTTTGGTTAAGATTCCCCTCAAACAATCGATGGTCCAATTTCGCGAACGAAATTTTATGTTACGCACGTTTTCGCATTTACAGTGGTTGGTGAAATGCAGTGAAGTATGAAGCATAGGTATAGGTACGTAATAATACAATTTCGCAGTCAACGGAAGAATCTGTGTTGGAAATTGATGATAGAGGGAAAACAAACGATGACGAGAAAAAGATAGGAAATAGAAAGGAAAATTTAGAAGTTTATAATTTTTTTTCTTATAATATGTTACAGACAAGTGGCAGTCCCAGCGGCAGCAGTATTAGTTTACATTTTATGTATTAAAACAAATTCAGGATTTTTTTTTAATGTTTTTTGATTTTTTTAATTTTCTCTTTTTGAGACATTTTACCTTTTCAATGCATTCGTTTACGAATATAAAACGAAATTCAAAGTTTTGATTGTCGCAACAATTTTTAAACAATTTAGGCTGACAAGGAGACAATTTGATCGATTAACTTTTAAATTTAACGAGCAAGATTTTACCGCAGTTTCACGTACTGGTACTGTTACGGGCTTAATAGGTACCTACTTAAAGTGGAAAATAAGACATTTTCCATAGCTAACTAAACGACACTTAATTTTTGATAGTTAACACACGAAAGATCGCGCGAATAAAGGCGTTTTAAGTATTTAGTGTTAAAAACTGACATGATCCACGTCTTCAGACGTCTGTTCGGCTACGATACGCTAGATATGAATGCACTCACAGACAATAGTAAATATCAAAATCTAACATTCTGATTGGTTGAAATGATTGGCAACTGGCCAAGATTGGCTGCACGAACAAACCTATTATTAAAAATATTTATCATATCAGCCACGCTACGCGTCCTATACGTTGAACGTCTGTCAATATGACCTTTAGACTGATTATAATAGAACAGTAGATACTATTGCCAACTTTATTATTAACATAAATTGTACAATAAATGTTTAAACAATGATTACTCACCTACCTACAAATTAAAGTAAAAATCTCAAAATTGATTTGGCAGTTTTTTGATTTTTGGATGAGTCGATTTCATTACAAAACAATTCCGATTACATAATACTGAAAATGAATATAAACGGTTTTTGATTTCGTATTTTTCTATTCAGATTTCCAAGAATAGATGTAAACACAATGCTATATATATTACTATGCTATACAATGCTATATATGCAGAATGTCCCGGGAGGAATCTGCCAAACTTCAGAAACGTAATTTTAAATAAAAAAAAGTAAAAACATATGTAAGTTCGGTTCGGAAAAGTTATCGAGTTATGATGGTTTGTTAAAAGAAAAGTCAAAGTAATACAAGCCACAAGTTATGTTGACTTACAAGCGACAGTAACAAAGACTAATACTATTTAGAATTTACTAATTGCTTTCAAAGCTTGTTCTTTTCAAAATTGGATAATCTGACGCACAATTTTTAACGTTTTGGGCTTTTTTTTAACAAACCATAACTCGATAACTTTTACGATTCGAACTTTTTGCTTAAAATTACTTAACAAACATGCCCCTAAAGTTTGGCAGATTTCTTTCGGGACACTCTGTATACCTACTATATATTAGCAGAAATAATGAAATTTAGTCAAAATGCTAGCTCGTGGCGATAAAATCAATTAGGTATCTAACTACACATAAGTAACTTTAGTTTTCGCATATATTCGTTCTATTTATGGAATACTACAAGTATTCCTAGATACCTATCTAATAAATAATAGAAGCTAACGAACGCGTAAAAAATAATGTTTCGTATAGCCACCCAACCATCCGTATCTAAACGAATAATAAAAATAACTGCCGGTAGTGGCATTTACGATTACAGTTTAAATTACTCACTATAGGTACAATATACCTGATAAGTGATAAATAATTGCATTGGCTTAGATAAAAAAGACAATTTACTTGTTTTTTGCCGTTAAGTAGATATGTAGTTTTAAAAGGCGTCGGATAAGCATATATGCGCGTCAGAAGATAAGTTTAAAGTAGTTCACGAGTTAGGAAATTGAAACACCCGAATGCACCGCGAATAAAATATGCACCTAACGAGTAGGTAAGTCGGCCAACGTCCAAATCAAAGTGATTTTTTGAAACTTTATAATATTCCCGAAACGCCCAGATGCGATTAAAAAAAATAAATAGGATGTATAAAAAAAAAAACGTGAAAATTATGCTAAATACGACGAAATTTTTTGTCGACTTCCAATTGTTAACGTGGCAGTTTGAAATTCAAGTCATAAATGTAAAGTTTACTGAGCTTTTAAATGACTGTTCGTGACAACGAGCGCTGTGTAATGAAATAATTTAATATTCCAAGAATGAATAGTGTAACAGACACGTGTAAAACATTTGTAAATATTACTTGAACCTGTGGACTTATCGAAACATGATAACGTCCATTGAATAATAACGGGAGGAAAACGGGCGCCAATCGAGTATCAGTTACTAACTTAATATAATCTTACAACATTCCGAATACGAACAAACATCGCTTTCCTGGAAACTAATTAAATTACAATAACCGTGAGAAAACATCGGATTATAGGAATAATGCGAAAAGTTTGTTACTTAGTTTAAAATGGCAATTAAAATAGTCTACTGTTAAATACGGGCAGGTGAGATAACTAGCTGCTTAGAAAACGCAGCTGTCGCAAAACGAATCCTTAACCACATTTCCTAGAGATGCATTGACTTCAACTCGTTTACATATAAATGCAGTAAAACTTCATATCTTTACTGATAATAACGAAGATAACACATTTTTGTTTCAAAACTCTATTATTTAGATTAAATCCTAGCAATACAGTTACATTTAATGAATAGGATGTTATCTTATTAAGAAATTATTTTGTATTTGAATTTAAACGTTTTTATTAGGGATGAAACGTTTTTGGTTTAATTTTAGAAGATAAAACTATTAATTACGCGAGATTAAAATTATACTACAATAAGATACATAATACAATCAATGAGCAATAAAGTTGAACGTGAATTAATAAGTACATACTAGATACTTAAAAAAGGAACAGGCTGAGCCTATAAATGTTTATCCAAAGAATGTAAAAATGAAAGGAAATGTTCAATATGGTTCAAATGTTCTATATGGTTTCTTAATTCAGCACGTACTTATGAGTTAGTAAAGACTTATTATTGGGTTTTATTAATATTGCCCAATATACAGTGTGTTCACGGATGGACCTAAGTATACTTGTAAACTTTTTTTATTTCACGTTTTTAGAGAAAAGGTCCTTTTTTTATCAAGAGTTTTGCATAGTTTGAAAAGTCCTTAGCCATAGTCAGAATGTCGATATAACATACGGGGTTGTTTAAAAAATAATGAAACATTAAATTGTTGAAGAGTAAAGTACAAATTGTTTGAGTAAAAATGAAAAAAATTAGAGGAAATAATTATTACTAATGTCAATAGAAGTTCTAATATGAAATAAAATTTTGTCTACTTTAAAATTAATGCAGCTGTACCAAATTAAAAAAGCGCATAATTTATCGAATAACGGAAACAAAAATATGTATAAACCAATTATATTAAATATAATATACTTACAATAGTAAGTACAAAACAAATCTTTTTTTGACATTATACCGAATACCTAATTTGAAGAATTTATTTATCAGTATCATTATGGAAAAAGGTTTGAACATTGGGCTTAATAGTATTATTATTTTTAGGACGATAGATTGTTAACTTTTATCATTATTTACTCAGTTCATCATTTCGGGGTTTATTAATGACAATTTTGTATGTGTTACTCATGCAGTTATATAGGGTAGGTATATTTTGATTACGTGGTCAATAGATAACTTATATTTGAACAATTGTTCAAAAACTCATTGATTGCGACCATAGCAATTAACACGTTGACTGCCGCTGATAGAAATGTTGTGTTATAATCATAATACGTTGTCGGTCTCAAAGGATCACCACTGAAATCGACATGATAATCCCGAAAACAGTACATATGTTAGAGTTAAGTTAACCTCATAATTTTGTCAGGATTAAAAGAATTTACATAATTCTAACAGGGAAACGCTGTACGCAACGTAAATCGTTATTGATGCAATGTTATCTACAATGCCTGAATATACACTTACGTACTACTTATTTCTTTTCATACAATATCACACAATACTATCCTCGTTATGAATATTAATGTTGAACTAAAAGAACAGAGCACATAGAAGATACTATGTAGTTGTGAAATTCGTGGCGTGTAGCACGTTCGAAATTGATTTTGCAAGTTTCGTGGACAAGGTGTTTTTTTTCCGTAGCAGGTAAATTCGTTTACAGCAATTCATCTACCAATAATTGATACGCAAGACCATTTATTTATAAAAATTTGTCTAATTCTTATTTTTTACATTTCGTTTTAGAAAAATTAAATGACTGTTTTATATTTGAGGAATGTTTAGGGTGTTATGAAATGTATTAGAAATTTCGGGTTATTTTCTTTTATCGATTGCATGGGTTAGTGAAGATGAAGTGAGTTTAGACTAGTGCAGATGAGGCGAACTTAGGTTAGTATATAGATATAAATCGTTTAAGTTAAACGTAAGTTATACGGTAACGTAAACGTGAAAAGTACTGCAAAAACATGAAGGTGTATTAGTTTGGAGATGTATTCGTCAGGAAACATGGATAAAAACGTTTATTTAAATATTTTGTTTATTTTAAATTGTAGTATATTTTTCCCTTGTCATATGTGTGCAGGTAAATCGTCGGTAGAATATGCCACGTAGGCCACTCTCGTAGCAAAAATTCGATCGTGACAAACTGGATATTACAAATATAAAATTTAAGAATGTTTTATTAATTACGTGCATTGGAATCTATCTTGAATAACGTATGCATACTTAAATTTACTTATAAATCGACTTACACATACACATTCACACATACACTTCGCACAACTTCACAATTTTTACTATCGCAGACAGATGTGTTTTCCCCTAATTATTGTCGGCAATAAATCTATGATTATTTACTGTAAACAAATAAAATCCTTTCTTATTTTCAAGTGCCGAATCCGGACATACATATATATGTACGTTTACTCACGGTCACAATAAGACATGTCATTAACCCTAATTATAGTGCCTTGTAATTATGTCTTTGGTGAAAAAAAACTACATAGTAGGAATATATCTATGAAAAAAAAACACAAATATCAGCACAATTGACACATAATTTCGCAAGTGTTTCCACGTACAATGGTTGATGTCAATACAACAATCGTAGATTTTACAAAACAAGTCTGATGTTTTAAGGTTTTTCCTTTTCAAATGATAATTTACTTTATACAGTATATTTTTATATACATAGGTACATTCGGACGTAAAATTAAAGCCGCGAATCACGAGCATTTTACAAAATTTACGAAAAGTATTCACGACAAATTACAAATACAAAGATGAACTTTAAATATTTTCATCATAATTTGTTCGTCGTCGTGTACGCCCGCGCAATGCTCGCGATTAATGACATTAATTTTACACCCGACTGTACATGTGCAATTTTTATAAAATAAAACGTGCAAACACGTAAAAATAATAAGATTATAACATGAATTTTCTTATGGTTTATCAACGCCGTAACGAAAGAGTCGCTGACCAGGGGCGCAATTAGGTTTGGGGAGCGAAAACGTAAAAAATTTTAAAAACTAAAATTAAGTAAATAGATATAGAAATACGCTATTTTAATTTTTTCCATAAATATTGCATATATTAATTGTTTTATACGTAGTATCCACCGTATAAAAACAGAAATTATCGATTTAATTGCTTACAATAGTAATTTTAAGGGAAATTTCTGTAAAAAGTTTTACGGAATGAAATTCGTGATGTCGGAACTTTTTTGCTCAGAATGTTTTCTAAATACTTATAAATAAACGGGATATCGTCAGAAATGTGAACGCTATCAAAATTTTTTGAAAAAAATAATTAAGAGTAAAGTTCAGAGATTACATCTCGAAATATCGAGCGGCATAAACTGCATTTAAATGAATGTATCTCGGATGTCTTGTAGAAATTTTACTAAATTAACCCTTTTCGCCATTATCGATTACGCTGTTTAAGAGAAAAGATTTACGAATAAGATAAATATTAGACGTTATCGAAATTTTGCGTTAGTTACGGATTCAAACTTGACGAAGTTGGATGAAACTTAGGAAGCACAATTAATTTGATAGTACCTATGCCTTCTAATCATTGTCAGATGAAGAAGTAAAACCGTAGACACACGATTAGACAACATTTCAAAATAAAAACTAGTGACTACAACAGTTGAAACAAATGTAGAAGTTCGTGGTAAGTGGAAGTTGATTTTTCTAGATTTTGGTTCAATAACGAGCAAATTTATACAATAACAATAAGTACCTTCGAACTTACAATAAGCTAAAATAATTATATTTTTTTTTGTCAAAACCCTTACGAATCTAAACGTAATGCATCGTCTACGAAACGTTACCGTGTAAATAACTGCTTCCAAATGCAAATTTTAAATTAAAAACAAATTCAAATCCAGTGCTTTCATTTAATAATTTTGAAGAAAGTTCTTCAAAACAGTATAAGATGGATTAACTATGGAATAAATGACGTAAATTCCGATCACAATGTTAGAAATGATTAGCAATTAACATAACAGTGAGAAGAATAGAATTTTTAATATTTTTAAGAAGAAGATAATGATGATGATGATACCGATTAATAATGACTATTGTACGTGCATTCTTAAGATATTTAAGTTGCGTTTGAAAAGATAAAAGGAGCTGTCAAAGGATGTACCTATCTACAGCTTATTCAAACCTATATGATGTTCACGTCATCAACAAAAAGTTACTGGATTGTTTATTTGTAATTCCGTCTAAAGTTTGGAAATTGACATATTCTATAGATATTAGATCGTATAAAGAAAGACGTATAATTTATTAGAACTGTTCAAAATACGAGGTACGAGGTGACAGCACTGTGTGAAACGTCATCATCTAGTAACCTTGTATTGATGACGTGAACATCATATAGGTTTGGATAAGCTGTACTTATGAAAATTTCGAACGCCGTTATTTTGAACCGTTACCATGGCTACGTCAAAAATTTCCGGAAATTTTGAGTGGATTTTTCCCGTGCAGCTATAGTCGCCTTTACTTAAAACTTTCGTCTTTCGAATTAAAATTTGTTACCACCTTCTTAGGAAATGCGTTTCGTTAATAACCGCCTATTTTTCTTTACGCCAATCCAAGACCACCATAATTACATCTCGAATTTTAAATAGACTTACAATTAAAATAATTCGCATTGGCGTAAACAAAAATAGGCATAATTTCCTACGGACCCAAATTTTAATCCGATAGACGAAAATTTTAAGTAAAGGCTACTATACTTACAGATGCGATGTTTTAATGCTATCAACTGTGAAAAATGAAAAGTTGCGTATCGTAATACGACGCTGTTTATTACGCATCATAATCATTGCATTCGCAATTCGGTTTCGCAACGAGTTCGTTATAGACGCAAAATAAAAAATAATAATTAATTTAATCTAAAAAGTGCTGCTTGAAAAAATAACATTCACAGTTAACATAATATAACAATTTCTCGAATAGTTAACAACGTTCGCATCATTATGCTTCCTGAAAACGAAATAAAACCATTCAACTCAGATCGTCAAGGTAATAATGTATTCTTAAAAAATACTACAATTCGTTAAATTTTTACAAGGACAATATGATAGTTTAAATAAAATGTATGTACTTACATTAATAATCTTATTTTAAATTGATCAATGATAAGAGATTTGTCCAAAGATCGAAGATCCCTTTTCCAATATTTCCTAAATCGGAAATCATTTGGAACTAAAATTCACAAAAAAAATATTAAACTTACCAAGTTCACATTACGTTCCCAACAGTTTAACCCTCATAATGCGATCTGCAACAAAATAGGTAAATTAAAATTATGCGGTACCTACATAATTAAATATACAAATGTAGATAGATAATAATATGTGTAGGTTAAATGATTTCCTTCGTTTAAAAATTTATAAACAGCTGATTTTTTAAAACGACTTTAGCAAGTAGATAGATGGCTACTAAAACTTAAAAATGATCGCGACAAGGTGCAATTTTGATCAATTAGTTGGACGGCAGATGTTTTTAGAGCAGGTGATCTTCGAATTTACGGAGCTTAAATCTGAAGGGTCCGTACACTCGAACAGTTAATAAAATATGATTTATCAAAAGGTATGTAAATCGACCCGACAATAATGCAAAATGCATCTCGGAGACATTATTATCCAATTTACTGTGTTTTATTCACCGCAGCCTCGTGACATCCTGCTTTTTACGTCACTTCCTATTCGCCGTTCTACCTACGACTTGCCAATCCTAATTACTGTACTTCCTTTTCGTTCGTGTTTGTAACAATCGTACGGGTTTTTTCTTTAAATTATGCAACTTACCATTTACCGGCAATTTAAGTTCTCGAGAAAATTTTAAAAATTTCAACAATGCGCATAAAAACTTGTAGAGAGGAAGTAACTGTACTATTAATCCTGAATACGAATAGTTGATGACACGTAAAACCAGTTTTTTTAATTCTATCATTTTTCCATTAAAGGTAATTCTTCGACTTCCTACGTTTTACTCTCAATTTATTACAATTTCAGTAATCGTCGAAGGAGTTTGAAATAATTCAGTTAGTGCAGACCGTGATGACAACGTAATTTTTGTGTAATATCTGTATTTTTATACGTATTAAGTAAACAATTAACTTCAGAAATTCGTAATTTACATTTCGTGCGAGTACCTACCTATCTATCTACAATAAATTGTGTAATTCCTGTGAAAAATAGGCTAACTATATAAACCGCAAATAGAAATTCGAAAGACTGAACATTTTACTCGTTTTCAAATTGAAACAGAGCCGAGTCGGCACTTCATTAACTCGAATTTCTCCCTAACTCGAATTATTTCATTGCCAAAAGCATTAGAGCAAGTATTAAGTCGAATTTTTAAGTTCGAACTGGAACATTTTTGTTTGGCATTTGCAATTTAAGTAATTACACTAAAAAGCACCGGCGAGATTGTTCCAAGAACATTATCTAACAATAAGAATTTCGCTGCATAAACAAGCGCAGTAGTATCTATAAATATTTTGTAGGTAAGTTTTCAGTTGAAAATTGAATGTCGTTTGCACACGTATTTTGATTTTTATTGTACATATTTCTCAATAAATAAATATTTAATCGTTATTGAGTAATTTCTTTACACTTATGTAACTTGAACTCTCCTTAAGTCGAACGTTTTTAGGTGGCAAGTGACGACGATTCGATTTAAGAGAGATTTGACTGTAATTTCCTTTTTTCAAAACCAATTTACCTAAAAATCGTATTACGGCCAATTCGGCAGTTTACGGCCATTTTACACAGCAACAAAAATATTAAAACCAAAGAAAAATGCAAGTAAATAGGCAATTGTAACAAAACGTTTATTTAAATTAAATCTATTATTGTTTAATTTAAATATATACATATATACATTTTTCTCTGTGAAACCTGTTAACGTTACGCTCAATTTATAAAATTGAAACGAACTCAAAAATTTCAAATGCCAGACTACCGGTATAAGTATTTTGAAACTTCGTGGGCGTTTTTATGTAGTTGCAAAAATTTATTTCCCGTACAATTTAAAAACCTTAGCCGTAGAAAATAAATCAACATTCTCTTAAATATATGAAATTTGTCTACGACGTATGCCAAAACCTATTCATAGAAGAAAATCTGGTTTAATAATCATAATTTATTTTTAGGATAGAAAATTCGGAGTCAACTTTGTTAAAATAATGATAACTTTAATTTGTAATAACTACTTAACGTATAGGTAATTTCTACGATTTTGACAATAATGCGCGTATTTTATTTTAAAATCGCATTCGAATTTCGTTACAAATTATTTTCAGTATAAACAATGTTGTTCAAAATTATGTTAATCTACTACGATTTAAATTTTTGAATTTACCCATACGAACATTTAATACATAATTTAATTCCACAACATGATTTTCGATTAAAATTGAATTTCATAAATGAAAGTTTTTAATTAATTTTACCGAACAATCGGATTATTTCGTATGGACGGACCTAAGCGACTAATACATAATTATGTAGATCGTAAATGTTATAAAAAAAAATCACATTTAGGTACTGGGGTTAATTTTAAACGGCAGATGACACGGAAATTTTTGAAAGATCACCTCTGCAGCAAAGAGTTTAATTAATTAGTAACGTCTGCTGCTGTAGGTATTCGAAGTTAATTGGTTTGATACCTATACGTATTTTGAATATTCACGCTTTCAAAAGCTCATTAACTTGTCAATGGCAGCAAACCGTTTTTTTGTGAGGGTGTAACCCTTCCAGTACGATACTAGTTCAATTATCTCGACAATATAGTCGCGGTGGGTAAATTTTGGTCGAATTCCATGTTTTATAACTTCGATGCAATATGGGAGACTATAAACAATAACCTCTCCCTTTTATGCGAGTATTTTAACGAGGAATTGAAATTTAATTTCGGTCCCGAAGTAAATTAATTAATTTTAAATACCCTCGACGATGCGTTGTTGGAATTTTTTAGATAATGTGTTTTCATTATAAATTTCCACGTTTAAATCGGCTATATAGCACGTTTGCAATTTCATTCCTTCGTTGAACCTACAGGATTTTTTTTTAAAAGACGCGCGTTTTCACTTCGAAACTAAGAAAGGCGGTTTTGGACAAATATTACGGTTATACTGATACTGACACAAGAGTTTCCATATTAAATGTGAAATAAGCATGTTGTTATCCTTATAACCGTATAACTAAACTAGGTAGGCGTTGATAGAAGAAAGGTTTGCGTGTCGGGTCGTTCAAAGTTATTCGCCTTTAGAACGTCGTTGTCGAGCCGAGAATAGACGCGGCGCGTCGTTACGTCACATTCTGTCATCATACATTAAACGTAATCCGTGCAAAAATGACCTACCTTCCTAATTCCGTTCGAGTTAAGTAACAGAACGTTTAAATCGCACAAATGCAAATAACATCAACTCGCACTGGCAAAAACTAAAATACGCTTCCGTTTTCGCGAAATACTGACTCGTAATTCATAACGACAGTACATCCTATCAAGTGCGGAGGTTATGAATGGAGAGCGGGGGCCGAACCCACACCGTCAAAGAATGAACAAGTAGGTCGACTCGGGATGGGAAAACTTGCTAGACAGAAAACACACGACCATGTGAATCTGAGAATGCACGTTATGTTGTGTTCGTTCGCTCGTTGCACCATCTCATGGAAATAAACTAGGTTTCGTTTCCCGTCTATTATTGCCTAAAAAAGTAGCTATTTATGTGACAATGCAGTCAAATTAATAGTTTAGCTACCATTTGTGAACGTTAAACATTCTTTTTCTCAAAAAAAAAAATAATAATAATAAGGCGACTATGTAATTCTAATTTTGTTTGGACGAATAAAGAGGGATTTATTTTTAAATATGCTCATTTCGATCTCCTTTTATAAAATTGGAATGAATACCAAACAGAAACACTAATGTAGGTACCCATCTAAAAAATTTGACACACATTTTGATGTTATTTTTAAAACGGTGCAGTAATTGTAAGTGTTTTAAAAGTTTAAAATAGCTGGTGTATTGTTCGAATCATCAATATTTGTCATATTATATGAAAATTAAGCCGAATAAAGCAATTCTTTTTTGGTACTACTTAATTTGGAAGGTGTGGGTGGCCACGAGACCCGGGTTAACTATAACCTTGTAATTCCTATGTTTATGAATCGATTATTTTGAAATTTGGAACATGCGTATAAGACTTCCGATTTCCGATTTCGACGGAAGCGATACCAAATTTGATTTTTGAAATGGAACACCCTGCACATTTTCCCATTTTTTGAATCCAACCGACCAAGTTCTATCTGATTACGTTGCCAAATTTTCGTTTTTCTCAAAAATAAATTCAAAATTTTTAATTTGATTTTTCAACACAAATAAAATTGTCTAAAGAAAATCACGTAGGCCATAAAAACGATGCGATTGTATTAAAAATCGACAGAGGATTACAAAAAGTCAAAATATACAGGGTGTTTCATTTAAAAATCGAAAGTTGAGGTCATTTTCGGCGTAACCGGAGGTGAAATAGTAGTTCTCCAACAGCCAAAATATATCACCGTCGCAATATAATCGACGAATATATATATGCAACGTGCACGTGACTCTTAATGCTTTTAAAACTTTTCACCACAAAAATTTTACAACAAACGTAGTTGTATCTTTGCGAAATAAATTGTCGTTTCTGAACCCAAAAAAATCCAAATTTCGAAATTAACAGCAAGAGTCGGCGGTCGAAGAAGGTCAACGTTTGGCGTGGTTTTTTCGTTGATAAGAGTCATTGGACCTTTTTTTATTGATGGTAATTTAAATCGACATGTTTATTTGGATATTTGGATATTGCAAAATTACTCGTTATCGGAGATCAATGAACAAAATTTAAAAGAAATTCATTTTGGTCGAATACCAACTTTGGGGAAAGTTGGGAAAGATTTTTATTATTGGATTATTTGAAACAAAAAGTGTACGGGATTAATTTGGAGAACAATTTTGAAATTTTGAAGCAAGGGGGATTCGAGACGCAAAAGAATAAATTGATGCGTTAATTTTAAGAAACGTTTATAATGAATTTAGGTTTAGTATAGAAAAATGTGTTTATGATGGTGGAAGTTACGTAGAGTAGTTTCAATGTTGTTTCTTTTTTACTGTTGAATTTGTTATTTTTGTTGAAATCCAGATTTTCTTCAAATTTAGTGTTATTATTGAGTATTTCGAAACTTTCTGAATTTCCTTAGGGGTTTTAGAACAAGCAAAAACTTTTGTAAAGGATATAGTTTTTTCGAAAAATCAAAAATATATATTTTTTCTAAAGTTTAGTCAGTCCGAGGACACACTGTTTAGATAAACAATAATTTTAATAATGCCCTGAGTTTTCGTTATATGCAAAAGTTTGACTATATTTAGTATATTCCATTCTATGTACTTATTTATAAATATTACATCGTCAATTACGCATTTTATAAACAAACGTCGGCAAATTAATTTAAAATAAAAATCTGGGATCATTAGGAATCAAAAATTAAAAATTTCTAAACGTTTTCTTTTGCATGTTTTAGCACTATAAATACTACTTTAATTTTTTTTAAACGAGGTTCATCACTCATTTAACGCTTCACGATTATCCTTTCTTTATTAGTTTAGTTAAAAATAAAAAGAAATTATAATCCGTCAGTTATTTAAACATCGCAGCCGTATAATTTAAATTGAATTTGCTCATCGAGGACCCCGTGTATTCTAAAAATTAAAATACAAATAACGTTTAAAAATCCCAAAAGCGGATTTAATTAGGCGAAACGTTAAATACGATGTATTAAAAGGAAACGCGGTACGGCTCGGTTTTATGAATGAAAGAGTTTTACGTACATAACCGAAATGTGGGTTATTAACCTTTGCGACGAATCCGCAACCCGCAAAGCCTACCGAATAATTTTTCTTTTTTAAACACGAAGCGTGCCTAATTGAAATTAGAATGAAGACGTAAAAATCTCTTTCGCGCGGAATGTAAATAAATAATCTTGTACGGAGAACGTTTATTTGACAGTTATATTATGATACAAATATTACCGCAATGCAATTTTACGACCAAGTTCTAAAAATAATAAAACTATGTAATGCATGTTATGTTGCAAGATTGACCACAGCGCAGAATGATCTTTGAACGTGCATTTGAATGGCTTCCGTGTTTTCAAAACGACAAAGCTAAAAGCTTCGTTTGTTTACTGCGTAAAGAATTTTGAATTAACACTTCCGCATTTAACTGGCCGTTCAATTGTAATCTTCGGGAAAACGAGTTTTCTCGGAAAAAAGACTACCTATTTCGGTCCCGCACGTAACACGTACATAATACGTATTTATTTTATTGAACTATATAAGTTTTATTGCGTGTTGCGGGCATAAAGATAAAGTAGGTTAAGTGCTGTCGACTGGAAAAGGCGACAATAAAAATGAGAATAATTATTAACGAAGAAAATAACCACCAAAGCAAAACTTGCACACAACAAACAGAGAACTAGTTCATGCCCCCGAATGAATGGTCGACGTCGAAAGGTGCTTCGACCCTATCATTGGGAAACGTCGCGTTGTTCCTGAGGGAACCTGTCAACGGTGAGAATTAGCCGTGGGAAGTTATGTGTGCGCTATACAAGCTTCCAAACAACAATAGGAAACGTCGCATAATGCACTTTCTGTACCATCCGAAAAAAAAATGAACTTAACATTAATTCGTATTTAATAAAGAAACGCGGTCGCTTTTTAAACGTAAATCGTAAGTTTGTTAAAGTAATACATAATAACATTGTAGGTACATATAACTACACTCAAAAAAATATTGTACATAATATTAATGAACACCAGTTATTGACTTTTTGATCATCGATACAAAGAAAAGTTCATTAATACTACTAATACACTGAAGAAAATAAGTGCCTAATTATGAAATTAAAATGATCGTTGTATTTATAATTTTTTACCTAATAATTTACCTTCTTCATACCTACAATGAAAATTTTTATCGAAATAACGAATTTTTCGTTACTTTTTAAGAGTTATCTAATGTACGTTTGTAATGTATTTTTATCTAATGTACGTACGTATATTAGACGCGTTACATTGGATTTTTTTTTGAGTGTACATAACCGAAAAACTTTGAAATTACTTATGATAAGCAATATAAGCCTTTATCGACAATCGAATAGAAACAAGTCGAAAGAATTTTGAATTCTTGTCGAATTCTATCCTTGTTTTAGTATCAATAAGTATTGGCTGTAAACTAATAGCACGTACGCGGACATGCATGGGCACACGCATGGTGGAATTCGAACTCGAGACAATTACTTTGATTGCAAACGGAAATGTCGTTACTTTGGCATTCAGACTCCATATTAGGTTTTACAATACATTCAAGATATGCACCTTTTTAACATTTGATTTGCGTCCGTTTATAAACCAAATATTCCGAAACGTGAAGATTTAAAAATGACAACGAATGAATATTAAAAAAAACAACAAACAAATAAAATAAAAAGAGGGCTAATCGAATAAGTTATTCTATAGACTACCTAAACAAATAATAATTAGGTTTGCTTTAGGCAATAAAAACAATCGTCACGTAGTGGTACTTTTCGCAATTACCGGAATTATAAAATTCCGTACAGTACTTACCTAACAACAGGATCGGTCATTTGATCTGATAATTTAAATTCAAAGTTACAACGTTTCGAGTAGACAAATTTGTTGTCGTTTCGTAGAATACAAAATAAGTTACAACTTCCCATTTTAATTAGTAGATCCTGGCGGAAACAATAAAATGTAATAATATAGGTATATCTACTTATATAAAAGGTACCGCAATGTATTATTTTCTAACAAATATTTCGAATTATTAATATGAGATAGTATAAAATTTTGCCAACTACCGAACCATGGCCACATTATTTTTTTTAACATCGTTTATTCATAGGTTCGGCATAATTTTTATAAAACGCTTAAAACACGTGCAAATACGATACCATCATCGATTTTATAAGGCGAAAATACAAAATCGCACCCTACTAATTAATTATTTTTATTTTTAATTTTCCTTTTACTTTTAAATTTTTCATTTCTCGTTTTTAGAGAAAAGTCATTCTTTTTAAATAGTTTTGCTTAGTTTGAAAAGTTCCGAACGTTCCCGCTAAACCGCAATGTACGTTCCAGTACTAACATACAGGGTTGTTTAAAAATAATGAGACATCAAATTGTTCAAGAGTAAAAGTGAAAAATGTTGGACGAATTTTTTATAATAAATGGATTTGATAGTTCATGATATTATTCTACTCGATTTTTATTTATGGGATTACTTAAAGCGAAAGCTTTGTAAAACCTTTGTGAGTAATTTTAATAACGTAACCTTTTAAAACAAAAAAATAACAAAAACAATAGTCAACATAAACGAACATGCAATCGATTTATTGTTAGTTTATCTACGAAGAATTGAAGAGTGTAGAAAACATCATGTAAAATAATATTAGATACCTATTCATGTTTTCGTTTCTGTTATTCAATAAATTATGGGCTTTCTTAAACTTGGTACAGCTGCATTAATTTTAAGGTAGACAAACTCGCATCAACTTTGAGGCAAAATTTTGAAATTTCATATTTAAACTTTTATTGACATTAGAAGTAATTCTTTCCTTTAATATTTTTCGTTTTCACTCAAATAACTAGTACTTTACTCTTGAACAATTTAATGTTTCATTATTTTTAAAAAAACCCTATATGTTATATCGCCATTTTGACTATGACTTGGGACTTTAGATACTAAACAAAACTTTTTATAAAGAACGACCTTTTTTCTAAAAACGAGAAATAAAAGCTTTAAAGATATAGTTAGTCCATCCGTGGACACACTGTATATTAAACTGGAAAAGCACTTTCTACACCAGAACTTATAAAATTAAAAAAATCTCAATCTTCATTTAAACTTTTTATTATTTATAATTCATTAATTATATCTTTTATTTTATTGAATTTAAGAAAATCAACATAATTATTTTAAATTGAAATTACCAAGTTATTTCTAATCAACCTAGTGCGAGCAGCGGCTTTTCTAAAAAAAATTGTGTAACGACCGTAGTTAAGGAAATGTGTAGTTTAATAACCGTTAATGCTTAAATGCAGATTTCCGCATTTAAAATAATCATAATGATTTAATGATGACGATAACAGAAAACTATTCCATCGAATTAACTTTTAAATCGGAATCTACAGAAGGTCGAATATCACTTTTGCTACCGTAAATTATTCTCTCCGACGACCATCAAGAAAATTGCATAAATTTGCACCTTTAAATGTTACCAAAAGTCGGCCATTGTAAACAAATAGGCCGGTCGCATAACGAAACTCGTTAGTCAATCAAAAACGTTATAGCTCGTGCGAAATTATTTCGCACACTGTTCAGTTGACCGAAAACTTACTAAACAGGCGCGCGAAATGTCTCGCACGCAAGCGATTTTGTTGCTAAATAACGTACGTTTTATAAATGTTGCTACAAGTAGTTCAAATGAACAGTGTTATAAAAAAAATCATATTATGTATTTACAAAATGTTGGTGATCGATAATTTAAAAGTAATTAATTCAAACTACAGATTGTTACACGAAAATAGTTCGTTTTGAGATTAATTAACAATAATCTTGTAAATATGCCGTTTCTTCTAATATAGTTCATTTGAACTACCTATTCGGTAAAACTAATTTTACGCTAACACGGAAATAATGGAAACGAACACTTGTACACATATCTACCTATTATGGTCGTTAGAAAGTATAAAGTAGTCTCGCTCGTATGTTTAATCCACTCGCTTTTTTATCTCGTGGCTCATACCACATAACACTCGCGTGAAATATCCGCCTTTCAGCACTAAGTTATACCTACAATAACCATTTTTAACCATTAACATAGCGTACAACCTGTGGGGGCGCAAAATATACAAAGGACATATAACAAAATTTATAATTAATAGATAAAGGTGAAAAATTACGGCTTAAAAAAACGAAACGATCGCATTTTAGATATTACATTTTATAATTTCCACGAGTCTAAAAACTTTCCATCTAGGTTACATATAGATAGTTTCCAATATCTCGAGAAACTCACGTCGGTGTAGTTTCAGACGTGAACACTTCGCTGTCATATTGCCATCCACCATCAAAGTGCGATTGCAATGCGAGAAATCATACTGTAACAACTGCATCTGTTTTGAGCAAATATTTTATATATATATATATATATATATATATATATATATATATATATATAGTCGTACCACAGGATTAGTCCGGACAGTACAATTACTAAGTAAGTAAACCCGTTGGAAAACCAAAACATAGTTTCGGGCCCATAGAGTTTGTACGCATATGCAACTTAGTCAATGCATGAGCACAGATTGATTGACAAGCTACAGTGAGTGTTTGTTCCGCCAAACATTTCTCATCGCCCTGTCGAATTTCATTGCAGATTATCAAGTGCAAAAGTTAGTATACCGCCTTGTCTATTTTAGAGTTGTCAATACATTTAATATAGTTTATGAAAATGTATTAGTATTCGTTTCATTCCATATACAATTTAAGACCTATGGCAACAACATCGAAATTGATAGCGATCGGTAGCCCCGGACACGAAAACGTCGGGTACCCGGACACCATTATAAATGTCGAATTTCATATTTCAATTTCAATTTATTATATTTTCAAAAATATAATGATTCAATTTATTATAGCTTCTCTGTGGTTAGTACATATGCACGATTATACTTTATGTAGTTGCATTTGAACTTATCGAAATTCTAATTTTAGGGCAACAACGGAAAGGTAAATGGAAACGAACACTAAATGACAAACACCTATTGAATGGTCTAGAAGAAGTTATAAAAGTATCTGCAGGGTATGATTGCAAAATTCCACTTCAGGACTTTTATCTCGTGAGCTCAAACCACATAACACGTTTCGCCAAGTGTAAATATTACCCCTTTTCAGACTAAGTTATACCTACAATAACCATTTTAACCATTAACATAGCGTACAACCTGTGGGGCGCAAAATATACAAAGGACATATAACAAAATTTATAATTAATAGATAAAGGTGAAAAATTACGGCTTAATAAAAGAAACGATCGCATTTTAGATATTACATTTTATAATTTCCACGAGTCTAAAAACTTTCCATCTAGGTTACATATAGATAGTTTCCAATATCTCGAGAAACTCACGTCGGTGTAGTTTCAAACGTGAACACTTCGCTGTTCATATTGCCATCCACCATCAAAGTGCGATTGCAATGCAAAATCATATGTAACAAACTGACATTTGTTTGATTGTATTTTATATTTCTACTTCATTTAAGTTCGGTATATATATATATATATATATATTTCAAATATTAATCCGCAACTTGCAAAGTGAACTAAAAAAATGTCAGTTTTAAATGAACACGTCGATTGGGGAAAACAACGAAAGACTGCGTGATTTTAGCGAGCGTAACACCGAATTTGAAGAATAGAATCAGAAAATAAAAGTTTTAACGACATTTATGTCCAAAACTATTAATTTTCGAGACAAAAATCGGATAGATATCATCGTTATTGTTTTTGAAAAATGCAAGAAAATGTAAAATTTTTAGAAGTCAATCAAAATTCCTATTTGAAAATAGTACTTATCTAGGTAGGTAATTCAAAAGTTATCAGAAGAAATGTTCTCATTTTGATAACCTATTTTTTCAGCAAGACGGGTGTCCTGCACATTAGCAGTGCTTGTAAAAAGTTAAGGTTTGTAATAAAATTCAGTTTAAAACATTTTTATTGTGGATTTGGTTGAAACAAAACCGAACATTATCGAAGACGTTATTGACAATGTTGATAAACAATTTTTGCACCTATACGTACCTAAGTTTTTTTTTAAAATTCTTATTTAAAAATTTTGTAGGTGATTTCCTAATTTTCTCACTAACAAATATTCGATTTTTGTCTCCAAAATTTGCGATCGTGAACAAACTAGGTAGAAAATTAGTATAAGGTTTTCCCCTCTTGTACGGTTTATTGAAGAACACACTGTATCTATGCAATTTCGTTGATAAAATGCGTTGATTCACCTACTTACTAAGAATTCGCATCTGTCTGCATTCAAATGCCATAAGAAACCGATGCTGTTAACAAAGTTAAGTTTTTGATGAAACATTTTAAAAGATACGTCAACACTATGTGTGATTTGATATATATATATATATATATATATATATATATATATATATATATATATATTGCGGATATTTTATACGTTTCATAAATTTAAGTGATAGTTCGAGAATAATGAAAAACGAACAACTTACTGTTAAATGACCAACGACAACTGCAAGTACCTACAGAAAAATCTCAAAACCAGAAAAGAGTGTTAAACATTTTAAACATATAATTCGATACCGACTTATGGTTTAATGTAGATAAAACGTGGATATAGGAAGTGTCAATTTAATTATACTCCCATTTAGATGATGGTGTCGTGGATACAAAAATCCCACAAGAAATGCACCCACAAGATGGAACCTACGGATGTATTAAAATTCAACATGGCCTTTTATTGTGTTCATAAACTGCGTATATTCTAATATACCGTACACCTGCGTCTTCTTCAACGTACAACTAACTACAAACCTACTCGTAATATATGCAAAGGACGAATTTTTAACCATCTCCTTATACGTACACAATGAGCGATACAAAATTATGCATTGTAATTTTTCCAATCGATAGATATTATAAAATGAAAATGATTTTTTATTCATTAATGCCGTGTTAAAAATTTTAAGGATAATCAAGTTCCAAGAACTCACAAAGCGACGAGATATGCAATTTATTATACGTGCACTTATTACGCAATCATGCATTATTGTCATTTACGCGAATGAACTTTGGCCATGCTCATTTTAATAACAAGGCGCCAGCGTTTTATTTTCTTTACTTCTCCATTAAATTAAGTCTTTGAAGTTGAAACGAACTATAATTACTTTAAATTATATTCTTATGCACATGTATAATAAATAATTTATGCACACGAATAAATGTTAACTTATAAAAACAATTCAAAACACTACAAATATTATGTACTGCAACATCAAAACATCATTTTCACCTACGCATCACGATAGGTATCTAAAATCATTTTTACAACAATTTACCCCAAAAATGTTGATGTAATTGGTGCAATGGTGCGCTAATAATGTCCGGCGCCTGTGTGCAAAACTTTAGTTGGCGCCTCTATACCTCTCCCCTCAACACCAAACACTCCTGTGTGCAAACACTTTTTTTAAAAGTATTTCCGCCTCGCCTGCGATCTTTGGCGCCTGTGTGCGTCGCACACATTGCACACTGTGTCGGCGCGCCGTTGAATTAATGATGAATAAAGGTCGATTTATAGATTGACGTCCGCTCGTAGACTCGCAGATGTTAAAAAATAGAGAACTGCATATTTCGTATTTGTATGTTTACCTGTAACCGCAAGTCGTTCTCAAACGTCCGTAAGAGTTGCGTCAACTTTTAACTTTTTACGTGCGGGTTGCGGCCGACCAATCAAATTCACGCATGCGTAATTTTAGCGTTGACATGTTCTGCTTGCAGAACGTTGCATATGGTTATTGTAGGCTATGTTATATGATTTTGTATGTAATCCGATTCCGTCAATCCGATTTTAAGGGTGTAATACAGTAGTTGGCTGTAAATACATTTATTGGAGAATTACATGTACAAATGAAACATTCTCTAGAACGTTTTATAAAAATTTAAAAAATGACATTTGCACCGTTTCGTATTTCCCGATTATCTCAAAAAATGTGCATTTTATCAAAAACATTAAAGAGAGATGTTTAATAGATAATTTTACGGCAATTATAAAACCAGTTACACGTTACTGATCCGTTAATTAATAACGGAGATAAGTAGGTTTAAAATTTTTGATCGGCCGCCATTTTGACACGGATCGGTCGATATTTCTGGTTAACGAATACGTCCTTTGTATTCATAAGGGCAATACACTGTCCAAATTTCGACCTCCTACGATCAAAATTGCGACCACAAGATTTGATTATATTTGACCGACCCAAATTGAACGACCTATTTTTTTTTGATCTAGGGTTCGCGAAATCTGGGTCACGTCATCAAAAAAAAAAAAAGAAAAATAGAAGGAAATGTAGGACAAGAGCAACATAAATTATATTTATTTTTCCTGTCGGTAGATCTGCGACGAAAACAAACGCAGTTGAATTCTTTTATTATATGATACATATACACGCAGGTGGTACAGATCGAATTTGAAAATGTTTGCGCTTTATTATAGCTTCATATAATCTTTCCGATTATGTTAAAAACTCGGTTTACACAGTATAACTGTATCAAGCGTAACAAATTTGTTTGATGTTTGAACTTTATCTTGATTACGGGGTTCGAAGCTGACGTATTAAAAACACATTAGTACAATTTTTTCAAAATATTTTCTGAATAAGTCAACGATAAATTTTTATTATTTTCCTATATTTTAATAATTTTTCTAAAATAATAAATTGTTGAAAAATACATAGGTAGGGTACACCTACTTGCCTAAGAAGTATTTTATACGAAAATTAACTTTGCTCAGTAAATCCGCGTTTGAAAGATGGAAATTTGAAAAATAAAATGGTCAGTTCGTTTACAAAAACTAAACGATCTTGTCACATTAGTATTCGCAAGAAGTAGAATACCATACTGCATTGTTTTAACGCGGAAATATCCAGAGGTGTTATCTAATTATACTTCAATTACTTCAAGTGCTTGCCTTACAACTATTAAACTAAACGATTCGCATATGTTAAAGACCCCCCACGGTTTTACGATTCATTTTCCATACCTTTTATTACACTTTATGTGACAATTATGTTTCAGACGATGGCCACGCTTGCAACATTTAGTAGAATTATTTAAACGTTTCAACAATTTCATTAAAATAGGATATCGTCTCGGAAATAATAAATTATTGCGGTCATAATTTAGACAGTGCCCCAATTTGCATATTCGTAAGCAACTATGCACAAAGGAATTTTTTAAAGTTCCAAGAACGTTTCGCGATCGAGTTATTACTAATGAATTAGTCACAATTGGGTGGAAATGATGATGCAGGAATATATCAGTTAATAATTCGTCATCTCGTACGTCTCCCGACCTATTTTAATTTTGGCCCGGAAAGTGGCTGGACTAAAATAACTATCAATATTTATGAATGACACACAGGCATGTGTCGCAGCCACCATCGATCCCCATTCGGCGAGGAATGACGATGCAAACGATAGATAGAAAATACCCGGATTATTTTTATGACTGCTTTGTGTGATCGGAATTCACTCTTTTAAATTATCCGTGAATTTCGCTATTTGATCGAGATGATTTTAATTCATGCCGTATAATGAATGGGTTTACAAATTTGTCAGGAATGGAAAAACCAGTAGTTGTCACATAAAATGCAATATTTTTATCTTTAACCGAGTCGTGTGGTCTAGCGGGTCGGCCTGAGGAAGGGGCCTTTTAGCGCACTCACGGCTGCGGGTTCGAATTCCGCTGCAACCATGGACGTTTGTGAATGTTAAGCCGTACTAACAAAATTAATAAAAAAGCACACCAAATTAAACTGACTAATTAGTCAGTTAGTCTCCCCCAATTGGGGGAGACCAAAGCCATAAAATAAAAATGTAGGTAGGAATTCAAAACAATTTAAGCCTTTTTTACAGAAACAAATACACCAAGAGTCTTCGAGAGGGTGCTTCAGTATCTCATTTGCCTGTGAGGTCTGTGCAACGACGCCCTCGGACGCCACTTGAATGCGAATGGAATTGTGCAACTCATTAAAATTAAGCCTTATTTTATTCATTTTTTTTTCATCAACGTGGACATTAGGTAACTTTACTCTTTTCCGGCCCTAGATTCCATTGCAAATATTGTTTGTCTCGATGCCTCTCGCCCTTCCTTTTTTGTCGAACGTGTTTACGATCACCCCGTATTTGAGCGTACAGAACAGTAACGCACGAGTACGTAGATACTTATACCTAGCCTTTCTTACAAAAGAATCGCTTCATTTGTGAAATATTTAGTTTTCAAAGAGCCGATAGCAGGGATGACGAACTCCGCATGCCACAGGTGGCACGTGAGAAAATTTCGTTGCATGCAATCAACATTATTTTATTTGTTTAACTCGTAGACGCAATTTAAAAATAATATTCGATCACGATAATTTCAAAATTTGAATATCTACTACAAATTGGAATTATGAATGCATTACTTAATATGATAATAGACTTTTTAGCACGTACGCATAAAAATGTTCATCATTCCTGTAATATGTACAGTATTGTCGTTGGCATCTTGATCCAACTTCATCCTTGCACGTGCTAAATTTACAAAAATTACACATTCACCATGCATCCTTTCACGACATCCGAATATTAATGCGATTCCGAAAATTGTAGCTACCGTTTAAATTCTTTTAGGGACTGCATAAGTTGATACAAATCGTAACGTTTACGTTGCGTGCTTATTATGAATATACGAACATCATGCGAAGCCAGGCAGAACAAATTTCGATAATTAAAATAGAACGAGGAGGCAAAAAATGGCGGTTTTCGATACGAAAAAGTTGTATAAGTAACCTCAAAAATGCGCATAAAACGTGCATTTTTCAAATAACTCCGGAAATCGTCCGGCGAGAAACCCGCGAATTTATCAAATTACTTTTTATTTTCGCTAACATTTTTTTAAAGTGGAATTTTTTTCATGCAGATCGAGTTCAAAGTATGGAATAGACCATATCGAATAAAATTGAAACAAATGAATTTTTGTAAAAATCTGGAAACAGGTCGATTTTATTTTTTAAAAATTCACATTTGTATATCAAAATCATCTTCAGATATGTTTTTAAGTTATGGCGTTATCAGATTTTTTTTTAAATGACAACACCTGATTTTTTTGCGCGATTTGGATTGATGCTTCGATTGTCAAAATGCAAGTATGAAAATGTTTTTTCAGATCTAGTTGAATAAACTTTTGATTTTTAAATAACTCCATAAAAAATAATCGAGGGGTGCGTAAGATCGGGCGACCTCTCAGTAACATGATTATCGAACTCTGATTAATATCATTTTCAGCTGCGATTCTTGCCATTTATTTGCTGTTTATTTTGATTTTCAGTCTCTTTTTTGCATTCTAAAAAAAATAGTTTAATAATTTATTTTTCGAAAATTTCTTTATTATGTATTAACATTTTTATATCGTCATTTAAACAATCGAAGGATATATCCAAATCGCGCAAAAATCAGGTGTTGTCATTCAAAAAATTTGCTGACGTTATAACTTAAAAACAAATGAATATTTAAATATGATTTTGAAATACAAATGTGCATTTAAAAAAAACAATAAAATCGACGTGTTTCAGGATTTTTACAAAAATTCATTTGTTTCAATTTTATTCGATACATTCCATACCACATGACTCGTTCTATATAAAACGTAAATAGTGTATTTTCACGGAAACTGTTTATGAAGATTCTTACCTTGTATTTAATCATACTCTATTAATAATAACCTTCGAAAATATTTAAATGATTCTTGTGTTACAGGTAAATTAGCAACTGAATCATCGAGAGTCGCATTTTGCAATATTTCGCAGAACAGACAAATAAAAATAAGAAGTAGGTAAGTACCTATAAAATAAACAGAAGGAAATGGTTTCGGATTCGTTCAAGTGAACAGAAGTAATTGTAATTTAACAGTGAAAATACGATATGCGATTTAAAACATTTTTTAAATAGGTATTTATCTTCCAAATTTAATTTTTAATTAAAATCAGAAGTATTAAATAATTTTGCAGTAATTCAAATAAAAACCGCAATTTCAATTTTTCTCTTTTGGCTTTTAGTCCAGGTTCTTCGCGTAAAAATAATGCCGACTTCGCATTTTGCGATACAAGCATTTAATTTTAGGAGTATATTTTATATCTTATACTAGCAATAATAAATGTCGGAGCCCTCTGGAAATCGCTCCTTAATTCAAAATAAATCCATTTTAGTACACGCGTGCGTAGTAGTACAAACACCTGTTGTTATTTAAACACGATTTTCTCGAGCGTGGCTCATTTCATGGAAAGTGGGCAAGAGCACCTTTTTTATTCTAAAATATTTGGAAAATCCAACAATGAAGTTAACATTTTTTAAATTGTTCTCCTGAAAGAAAATGTGATTAGAAAGGTTAAGGGTAGCATATCCTTGCTCCCCTGAAATGGTATCAAAAATCTATGAAATTGTTTTGAAATACTTCATTTATTAGGAACGTCAAAGAAACATAATTAAATTTTAATAAAAAATAAAAGTATAATTTAAAGAAATTGATTTTTCTCTTTCGTCGTAGGAAATAAATTTATAGAAACTTAAAAGTTTTATACGTCTTAAGAAGATTTCTCATAATTTCCTATGAGACGCCCTATATTGTAACGCGCCCCGAGTACCTATTAAAAGGGGTTATTTTTGAATTAGGAGGCAACTCCTAAAGTGCCCTAACTTTATTGTGGTTAGTATAGTGAACAGAAGACACCCATAAAATTTCATGCTTGTATCACAAACTGCGGGGTTTAAGCGTTTAGAACCTGGCCTATTTGAAATGTTTTACATTTTGTAGGAGTAGTATTTATTAGCAAATCGGATTAATCTCGAAACAATTTAGATACCAGTTTTAACTGACGTTTTTAATTGCAACATGGAGAGCAAAGACGTCTCTTATTGCCCAACAATTGTCTAAAGCGAACATACGCATCAAGGGTTCCGTCCGTAGATGGAAAGTGTTGTTAGTAGATATTGAGAATCCGCATCGTCGGTAAAACTAAAAGAGCAAAGAGTGCCTGCCGGTCCTGGTGGCGCTAGGCCGTATATGGTGGAGACTGTGCGGTGAATCACGCGGCCTCTAGGGGTCGAGACCCAGCAGGCCGGCACGCACCCACAGGCAACCGCATTCCTTCGCTTAACTAGCCCACTACTACTTACATAAATGACACAATGCAATACCACCGAACAGCGTGGGACTTTTCTCCGCTACGACGAACTATTTTTCCATCTATACATATCTGTCCGTTTAGTTATGGTTCGGCATTCTTATTAGTTACACATCTAGTTATTTCAACAATTAAAGCTATCAATCCTCTCTTGCAAAACTCCTCGAGCCGTTTCGTCGACGTAAAAAAAGGCGATCACACGTATCACAAACGAGAAATTAATAGTCAAATACCACCGGGATCAAGTTTTAATTAAAAAAAAATTAAGGTAAAACATACAACACCATATTTTCCCATTTCAAACGGAGGTTGTTCAACTTATTATAATATTTAGATAAAATTATGTTGGCCATTTAACTATATGTAATAACACAATCTAGTTACGTAATGTCTCTTTCAATCTCGCGAGTGTTTACTTAAAAGTTTATCAAATATTTTAATAAGATAGGAATTATCAATCATTGACGTACAAATAAAAAAAAAACTCAATGAAATTCCGAAACACACTCTCAAAAGGATTAGGGAAAACAAAATGAAACTACGACTTGTAATTTTTTTCCCCCAAAACATCGCGTGCGTATTTCAGTTGTTTTAAATTCGAAACCGACGCGACGGCGACGTTCAGTTTGAACTAGTGCGAATTATTGCGACACCTGTCGTAAAAAAACAACGAAAACGCGAAATACGTTAATTTTTGTGGCTTTTCGAAAATTTGAAAAAGCGAATTCGAGGTTTTTTTTGATTTAAAGAAACCATTATACGTGCGTGATTCTCGGCAAAGTGCAATACTAACACGAAAATTTTGAATCGCGCATCTTTATCGAGCATTTGCACCCCCCCACGGCAAGTCCGCCCCGCATTTTATATGTTGATATTGAAAATTAATCCCTTTTCACAGTAGGCACGGATCGAACTTTAAAAACCTCCAGAGGGAACCTAATTCGTTACAAAAACAAACAATCCCCGATTAAAATCTAATCCGATGTATGCGAACTGCCGATAAACTCGTCAAAAATTACGCTGCACACGTTATTTCTATATTAACGACAAAAACTTCTTACATTAACATTATGAAAAATAACCCCAATTTCTCAAATTTCTTGGCCACGCTAGTTAACATGCGACCCATTATTTTCAAAAATTTTCCTTAGTTTCTGAACGCGAATTAAATGTTGGTTCGGAATTTGACCTAATTATGCAAATTATTATTTTCTAATCACAAATATTTTTTAGACAATTAGGTATAAAAGCGGAAATTCCTACAAAAATCATTCTCAAACACGTTACGTTCATATGAAACTTAATTCATAATACAATACACGTACCTATTGTAAATTATTAAGTTTGTTATGCAAATAATTTGTTAGTGTATCAAATATTTTTTTAGACAATTATAAAAAAAAAACGGAAATTCCTACAAAAATCATTCTTAAACATAAAGAAACTTCGATTCATAATACAAAGCAAATTATCATACTAAATATTTTATAAATAACGACGTTGTGAACGATAAGAATTGGGAATTTTTAATTCAGAAAGTATTTCACTAAATAATGTAAGTCAAATGTACCTGATCTTAAAATAAAATGGCCCGTTAAAATTAACTTAATGTTCTGAAAAAAACTGGATAATGTAAATATTTAACTCGTTCAGACAATCCTGAATTCCAAATATTTAATATTTATTTTATACTTTTAGTTATTCTTGGTTAACAAAAATATTTTGTGTTTACGACAAATTTCAGATAAGATTTTAAATACTGCCCCTACTTGCAATCAAAAATTTGTCTAGACTTTTAAATTTATTTTTAGCGATTTTCCTGGACGATCTTGTTTCTAAAAAAATTTAATAAGATTTATCGTTAACTCTTAAACATTTGAGCGAGATACGTTTTATTTAGGAATAAATTAGTAAAGAACATGTTTTTGATTTGATTGTGAAATGAAATAGCACACTTCAGGCATTAGAACATCGAAAAAATGATCTTAATTAATTCCCATTGAAATTTAATGTAATATAGTGTTCTTTACTATCTTTTTCCGCTTATTATAAATTAAGTTTAACAAATAAAGTTGAAATTAATATTATACCTACCTAACAACAATTTAGAAAGTAAAAACGATTTAATCTAACATAAGTAGGTATAGTTGATAATTTTAATCGAAATTGTTACAAAAATTTAAGTAGGTAACTTCAACCAGAGTCAAACATTAAAATGATAACAATAACCTCTTGGCGATGGTTTCGTACATATACTATACAATTCGAGTGACCCGAACTCGTTCGTGTATGTAATAAAGTAAATAACGATAAAGTCTTCGCATTTCAGAACTTGCCGGAATTTTAAATATTATGTGATCTGCATCTAATTTTTGAATAATTCTGTAGATTTTGCTATGTGACATAAATCCTGTTATTCGCAAAAAGCTCAAAATACTTCGAGTGATCTCCATTTAAATGATATATGTACAGTAAACTCTCTATTATCTGTGTTAATTGTGTGTTATCTGTGTTATCGTCGTGACTAGGGCGTGGCGAAAAGGGAGCCCACCACGTACGCAACTGGGTTTAGGGCGCAAAAAATGTAAAAACTAAAAATACCTAAATAAAAAGATAATTATTGTATTTTTTAATTGTTGTCATTTTTGAGTTAAGGGCGCAAGTTAACAGCCTTGTCATATGCGCTTCATACCGCTACGGTGTTGTTAATTGGTAATCGAAAAGTCCGGTTACGGAAAAACACGATTAAAGGTTCATTCACACACGTCAGTCACGTCAAGTCTCGTTGTCTGTTCCGTCAAGCTTCAGTCATAAAAATTATTCTATCTTGTAATTTGAGTTGACTTGTCTAACTCAGCTGGCGCAGTTTCGAATCACACCGTCGGTCTTACTTCCGGTGCCTGACAATCAAACACCATGTGGGCGAATAGGCATTATGAATATGACTGATTGGTAACGGCTTGAATATGCGACGTGACTAACGCGTGCGAAGAGACCTTAATCCGCAGTACAACTTTGTACCAAACATTCAGCCCTGTATGCTATACCATTTCTGTTACGTTTAACGTGTAAATTACCTTAGTACCGAACACACAGCAATGACTGTACGTTGCCATACGTCCAATTTGCATTACCACAAATTACAAAGTGTGAAAATCATGGAAAAATAACCATATAACCGGTGTCCGAGGTGTAATTACGAAACGTGGTTACGGTACGTTTAATTCTCTGTACGAAAGCTGCGTTTGTGGCGACGTAAAACAACAAACGTAAAGCAGGCGTGCTCGTTACGATATCTTGTTCAAGAATAGTATCTAGTCTCCGCACAACTCCGTTTTTCACACAAATCCGCGACTGCATCGCAGAATAAGTACGTTATTTGGTACAAACGTGCCCCGAATTACCTATACACGCGGTTTTCAGGAAGTATTTGCTTATAATTACGCTACAACACAAAATGTGCGCTCCTGTAAAATTTGGTTTTTGTCACTTACGCTATTCTGCCAAAACGGCGTTGTTGAAAATAACAGAAATGATACAGTACAGGGCTGATTGACAACTTATAAAAGTGGGTTGTATTTTACTAAAATTACATACATAATTATCAAGAAAAAACATTAAATAAATACGTAAGTGCAGTATCTAACTTATATAGTAGGTACTGCAGTGTATTGTACCATTGTTTGTCATTTTCTTCCGCTTTAACGAAGCTCGCTCTTTTTCGTGAATTTCAACGTCATTTCAGTTGACGTTAGAGTGCGCGTGTGCGATTCGGATGCACGGTTAAGCTAGACACGGAAAATCGAGAGTTTATCGTACACATATATAAAATAAAAAGTTTGACGATTTGGTGTTTTGGAACAATAAGAAAATTTTTAACTAAAAAGTATCCATAAAAAAAAGAGAGAACGATATTGAAGCGTCTTTGAAAGTGACGATTCATAAAAAGAAATCCACATTCCGGAAATAAATAATGTTCACGATAGATAAAGTTCTTCAACTGTTAAAACCGTTAATAAGAACAATTAAGAATCAAATTGATTTCGATTTGAATCGGCTTCAAAATCGACATCCCAAAGGCCTATGGTTAATTAAAATTAAATTGAAATACATTTCAAAGACATCCATGGAAGTATCTGGTCAATTACCTAACAAGTAAGGTGTAATTTATTAGATATCCCCTTTTTTTAAGTACTGAACTTGTTAGTGCCTCGAATGATTATGTATGTGACCTAGTCATAAACTCGTCCCGACGAAACAAAAGTATGTAAATCATCAATTCCAAGGTGACATAATCCAATTTGTATGGAAAATTATTTTAAAAATAAGTTTTTATTACAGAATTTTCCGATGACGTAGATCTTAAGTAAATATGTATTTAATTGAATCGTCATTGGAGTTTGAAATAAAGAATTCACGTCAACGTAGGCACCCCGACGCGATCTATGGAGACACGACTTGATATTGAAATGATAAGAAGTTTTTAATACACAACTGCGGCGCTGTTTGCGTCATCACATTAACACAACATGGCGAGACGGTTAAGTCCATTTAAACTTTAAAGTACCATACTTTGGCTTTTACCTAGATATCGTTACGTCATCGCGGGGGCTGCAAATAACTAAACAATTCATAAATGCCATATATAAACCATAATAGTTGTCTAGGTCATTTCTGGTATCGCGTTCGTCGGTGGGTGGTGGTTCATCTTTTTTATTAGGTACTTACGAGGAAAATCGAAATGCAATCGGGGGCTGCTCGGGAATCGCCTTTCCAATTCGTATACGAACTTTACACGTTATTAAAGATTTATAATGAATATGAGGTCATCGAACTCGAATAAGTACACACTGTCTAGATATGTCACACATAAATAAGCGCATTAACACCATTATTTCTGCATGTTTAATACAGCTGTGTATCGATTTCCTTTTTAAAAATTATAGCGATCCATAACGAAAAATGCGAACGCATCGATTTAAAGGGTCGTCGAAATCGGTCCGATCGTATTTTTTTTTTCTAGCAAAGAAAGACTTATCCCCAGACAAAACGAGACCGTTTAACGTGAGAACGTTACTCGTAAAAAATTGGCGAATGACTAGCGGTAATTCGGTGGGCCAGACAAGGCTCCTAAACAGGGCCCCAGTCTAGGCTAGACAGCGCTCCCACATCATTACAATTATAATCTTGCCAGTTCCTAAACCTCAAGAACTTAAAAATTTTTCGTTACGTCGTTCAAATCAAAAGTCACCCTACCACAATTTCTATTGTAACACTCATTATAATTCGACTTCCTCGTTCATTTCGATACGGTGCGCGATCGGACGATTAATAAACGAAAATTATCCTCCCCGACTTTCCCCTTGTTTTTATCGCCGCTACTAACATTTTACGATTACCGATAACATTCAAGATACAACTAAAATGCATTTTAAGTGTAATCAAAAATAAATGCACAATTAACGGTGGCGATAACAAAACGCATAAACGTGTTGAACGAAATAAAAAAAAAATGCTGGCGCGATAAAGCGAAATAAAAGTGCGACAGTTAAAAAAATCGACTAACTGCATTTTATCAATTTTCTAATAACGGCGCATTTAAAAACCGAGCGAACGCAATATAATTATAATTTTATAAACAATTAAAATGTAGAAAAACTCTTACCGTTCATCTGTGTACTCCAAAAACACACTAAGGGAGGCCCAAAATTTTAAGGCAACCGCGAGCGAGCAACACTAACGTCCCTACCGACACGATATATGCGACTAGGAAAACGAAGCAGTTTGCAAACTCGCAAAACCGCATAGCAACTGGTTAACGTTCCCTTTAAAATATAAATGGATTTCGTTACACGAACGAGAAAGATAGAAAACGCAAACGTACTTCTATTATTACGTCACGTCACATCACGAACTCGTGAACACGATAGTGGGGAAACTCGACCTTCCTTAATCCAGATATAATTTTGTATATTCCCTATTTATCCTTCCTGATTTTTTTAGCGGAATTATAAACCCCTCGACCGTGTCACAAAGTTTACTACAAAAAAAGTTAGATTTTTAGCGTGGAAATTGCGAAAATTTCGCTTCGAAAAGGCAAAAGTCGGACCATGGACTAGCGGGACGAACGGGGTATTGCAAAATGGCCACCGGTCCGGAATTGTTCGAGTGCGCATTAAATTTCTATTCATTTTTTATCAAAAATCACGGGCAAAATGTGAATTTTTAACGTTTTATAGTATCTAAAGTTTACTAAAAAATCTGTAGAATCAATGAAAAGCGTTAGTTTTCTTATCGATTTGGAATAAAGCGACAAACACGGTATTTTGTGTGAGGGTTGTCGATTTGGATTTTAGTGACGAATAGGCCGATCGTTTTTTGTTTTAATTTATAGAGCAACGATTCGTCTATTAATCTATACATTAAATGTTCGCAATTTTGTGTTTATTTTGGCTATTTTATATTAATCATTTTCTAATTTTACCCCTCGCTTTTATTTACTAAAAAATACTTATTTTCACGATTAGTTTAGAGTTTTTTAAACTTGAGAAGGCATATGCGATAGCACTTGTTCGTAACAACCAGTAAGTAATTTTTCAAAACTTGAATACCTGCATACCTACCAGATAAAACGTTTAACAATTGACCAATACGGCCCATAAATATAAATTTATAACATTTCATAACTCACAATACCGACTGTAACATAAACGTCAAAATTTTTATTTTTGTATCTAAAACCAACTTGTTAATATATCGTGAATTATATAAGGCAATAAACATAAACACGTAAGTAATTTTTAAGACAACCAAAACGTCCGAAAACCACAAAAGTTTACATAACTTTAAGTATATAAGCACCTAACTAAAAAGACGTATTAACCTTACCTATTTCACACAAGAAAATAAGACACTAAAAAAGTTGTTTTTCGTAATTTTACGTTCTTTTAAAATTACGTTTAATTTTAATAATTGATATCATCGCACACGTTAAAATATAATTGGTACAGAGGAGCATTTGAAACATGAAAGGAAAGTTATTTTCCAAATTATGAGGGACCTGCACCTACTTACGTAGTAAATACATTAAACAAAACTAATTACAATAGTATATGCACGGGAATAATAAAGCATCGTTTTATAATTTTATCATTTATACCACTCAACTATCTATAGAGAGTTGTTTGACGTCCCCCATGCACATAAACGGAGGATATTATTATTAAATGAAAATATTGAAGTACAGGAAATCGTTTAGATTAAGAGTGGGTGGTGGTTAACTAATTACTACCTAAGAGATTACATTTTGCAAAATTAAAACACACCTACTGGTTACCCGGTTATAATATTTTCGATTTTTGAAGTGTTCGGTTTAAAAATTATTTACTTTTTGTTTAAGGGACGACTCCACTCCTGAAAGTTGCCCGAAAAAAACCCGTAATTTTTATTGCTCCAATCGTCTCTCGGAACCCTTAAGAATTCGAAAAAGTGAATTTTCCGAAGCGCCTCGCACCGCCCGCGCCCCGTGCAACGTTTCACAAAGCTCGAAACGCGTTCTTTCAAAATTGCATTTTCGAGACGGTACGTAGGTAGATAACTCAAAAAGATGTCTGACATAGAACATTTGCAAACTAGTTTGTAGTTTGTTTTTAATCGACAATTAATCGAAAAAACCGTAATTTTTACTAACCATCGCCGTTTCAAGAGAAATCAATATTTTAAGAAATCGCGTAATGTTTTTTTTTGGTTTGCGTAAGTTAATTTTCTTCCGACAAATTCACAAAGTTAGTGCTGATTTTTGGGTTCTAGGGGTACGGTATAATTTTTTTATAATAATAAGAAAGTAATTACTTACGTAATACTATTTAAATACTAATCACATGATAAATTGAAATGTTATTTTTTTTTATTAAAAAAGTGGATACCTAGCTGATTGAAATCCTAAGAAACGTCCCGAGCTATTATAACAATAAAAAAAAGACAAATAAAATACATATTTCATTTATCACAAATTTTGAAATAAATATCACATAATACAGAATGGAATTTCAATGTCTCACTCTATTAGTCATTATTCCGAAAATTATAAATTCAATAGGAACTGCATTATAAAGCTGCACGATGACAACAATAATTTTATATTGTAATAAACAACTACAAAAACAGCCGATTAACAAGTATAATTTTAAATTTTATCGATACTTATAATAATCGCCCGGCAAAAGAAGGAACGAAATAATTTTGTAAGTCAGATAAGTTACATATAGAGCATTATATAACGTAAAAAATATTTTAACTACAATTTAATAACCCCCAGTATCGGTGTAATAACTAAATTTAAAAAATAACACTTATAAAATTTAATTGGTAAAAAAACTGCCAGGTTTACGACGAAAACGGTTATAAATTTAACGATTGCGCAGAAAAAAAACTGATAGATAAATGTAAACTAAAATATGTATATATGTTTTATTTATTTTCAATTTAAACCATGTACCTAAGTCTTAAAATAAAATATAGAAACCGTAAATGTAATTTTCACGAGGATCTCGATGACATCTATAAAAATTTACGTAAAATAAAGAATTTACGTAGATATATGCACCAGACGAAACACTTATATTCGATACAAAAGAGTTTAGAAAGTAAAATTAAATTATAAACAGGAACTCAGACATCAAAACGCATTGCATAAAAATTCGTTAAAGAATCAGGTACCTACATATCTCCATCTACATCGCAAAAAATAAATTAAGTATTTGTTACAATTAAATGCTTAAAGAAACGTTAAAAACACCGTAAACTGCAAAAAGAAATTATAAAAACTTTTATGAATTCACCTACGAAAAATTAAAAAAAAATGTACGTATGTAGGTATCAAACAAGAACTAAAGTTTCCATCGATTATATTGTATTGTGTATTATACAGGACGTTTGTAAAATATCTGACCAAGTCGTACAAGGCGATCGAGGGTCACAGAATAAGCATTTTTTTGTCAAAGAATGCGGGTCCGGAAATACCGCGTTTAAGCGCTGGCGCCTAAAGCAAGATTTAGAAAAAGAGAGCGTTTTACGGAGTCCTGTTTGTGTACAGTAGATGCCCAAAAGAGCGACTACCAACACTATCCAGCTCCAAAGATTTCAAACGTTCCTTCTTCGTGTGCCCCATACATCAGATCCATATCGGCGAGCTTCGAAGTCGCGTAGCGATGCATGTCGTTGAAAATCCGAGTGGGAAATAACGCCTTACCAAACGTCGGCTCCACACATTGGACCCAACGATGTACCAACGAAATAGAGTTGGCGCCAACGTTGGTTTTTCGACATCAAAGAGATTGGCGCTACTTAATTTCCCGTTTCGCAGGCAGCTAGTGCAGTGCGTCCGCGTTCCGGTTCTAATAATAACCGAATGGCGGAGGAAACAGGACGGACCAACGAATAGATGTTGGAATTTGTAGAACGGTACCAAAGCGAACCCGTGCGAATGTTGGCTCTATGCCCTAAGAACTGATTACGAGTTTAATTCCAATGTGTGGACGCTTTCACGAACATCCAACACGCCCAAGAACCAACGTTGGGTTCAACGCGTGGAGCCGGCGTTACGCCACAGAAGACGTTATCGCCCGACCTAAACGGCGCCCTCTAGCGCACCCGAACGCGGCATTTCCGGACCCCCACGTTCTTCGACAAAAAACGCTTATTTTAAGTCGCTCTATCGTACAATTTGGCCTGATATTTTAGAAACACTCTGTATAGGTAAGTTAACTATTAAAACAAATAACTAAAATATCGATTGGCTACACGTACAAGCAAATTGATTTTTTTTTAATAGTAAAATAAATAACCAAGTACGTACGTCATTTATCTATATATTTGAAAAAATATATAATAACGTTCAAATGTTTGAACGACCACAAATCCGGGAACGGTGTTAAAATTATTTAGGTACCCAAGTGAACGTTTCTAATAATGAAATAAATATAAAAACAGAAATTAAGGGCATCCGATTTACTAATTATGCATCATAGTCGAGCCGAGATGCGATTTCTCACGTGAGACACATACGTACATTTAAAATTTGCATAATATTACTATGTAAAATTTGTCAGGTCACGTAACGTGATTTAAATTCAAATTTTACGAGAAAAATTAAAAACCGTTTCGCTCGCATACAAATTCTTTGGCCAAAATGTCACTGTAGCCGATTGTTATGTCTGAGAATCTCCGGGTCGACCTGCTATTTTTGAACTAAATGTCGTAATCCTTTCGTCTGGTAAACGGCCATATAATATATATTATGTTGTATCCAACGCATTTTTTTTTTCATTCAGAAATTATTTGTGTTTAGAATTTATTCTGCGAATTCGATATAAATTGCTATTTTATACGTAAGTACTTTTCCTTTACGTTTCGAATCTCATTGTTTTTAAGTGACAACTGAAATGCGCGTTTACTTCGAATTTGTCAAAAGAATACACACACACACACATTAGTAGACATTACAAGTATCCATTCCTATATACATTTATGTTCTTAAATTTGAAATTAACAGAGCGTAAGAATTAATTTACTACCGTTCAGTATCAAGAAAGATGAAACAATACCGAAAGAGAACGTTGGCTTCTTCGCCATTTAAATTTCCTCCTCATAAAATAGGGCACCGTCCGTATGGAAGTGATTTGCTTACTTAATAAATTTATAAATAATTGGAACAATGCCACGAAAATAGAATTCGACAACATCGACCGCTCTTTCACGATGGTGGTTATAACGAAAGTTCCAGACACCGCGTATGGATGGTCGACCAAGCGCGTTGTCGAACGCACTAACGACTCCGGAGTCCGGGAACCTTCGTACCGTACCCGGATTAGTAACGATTCTCTTTAAGAATACGAAAACAATTAAAAGCTCTACTTTAAAACTGTTATTATCTGCCCGTCATGTCTACATGTCTTCATGTTTTAACAACTACAAAAGTAGTAGAATTAATCATTATAATTGTTCGTTTATTTAATTTATTATTAAGGTAATTTTTTTATTGTCGAACTCGAAATTCTAAATAAACATCATAAATATAGGTGCCTTTAATGGTATAAATGTTAAAAAAGTGAAGGAAATAATGTGATTTTTACGACCGATTCAACTGACCGTCAGAATTTTCATCGTTAATTTTATAGATCGTTTAATCGAAACTTTTTTACGATAACTCCACTAAAGCGGTCTCTAGATTATCAATAATATTGTGCAATAATTGAGTTTATTGATTTTTGTAACTTGTGCACCGCACTTGTTGAAGCTGGAATACTTTCACCTTATAAAATCCCGCAGTACATGCAGATTGACCAATATTGGACACATGGCGCAATATACATACATACAGATGTTTTTCAAACAGTTCTTCATTGACGCACAGATATTCAACATCTCGTGCAAACAATCAATAATATTATGAAATATCAAATTTTGTGCAATATTATCTACATATTATGAACAATAAGTCGACCACAACACGAACCAGACCAAGCATATACATAAATTAATAAAAAATGAATATTTTTTGTTTTTCCCTAGCTTTAATAGCAAATTTGTATTAAAAAATAATATTTTATAATACCTAACCTAACATCGCATACGTGACGTCATTTAAACCAAAAAAAACAAAAATTTTGACAACGTTTGTGTGCTAATTGCGTAGTCATTATGTCCTGTTAGAATTTATTGATTTCATTTTCCTTACATTTAATATTGTCGAATATTAATTTCAATGTAGAGACATCATTTATCCAAATATCAACTAAATTTAACCGTTACGTTGCATCAAAGAGGCCATCGTAAAGTGAAAATTTCGAATTTACACCAAAAACATTTTAAACATCCCTCTGCACCCGAAGCAGACCCTCAAACTAAAAATAAGTTGCAAAAATTGCGATGGGAGAAACTAGAAAAGTATGCGTTCATCGACCGCTAGGGCTTTGAGTCGTACACAACTGTAGGTATAAGAAGTAAAGTTTTCTATTCAAATTAAGCAAAATAACATTGAAAAAACAGCAGAGTTACAAACTTGACCGAAGCCGATGAAATTTATCAAGCGTATAAAAATCCAAAAGTCGGTGGATGTTGTGTTGACGAATAAAAAAAACATTGAACCGCAAGCCCCGCGTCAATATACGATGTTTGACACGTGAAATATCCCTATCAGAAGTTGAAACTACCTAAGATTTCGTAAAATTCACTACGTACCCAAGTATCTACTAAATTATTATTATACAAAAAAATCGAGTCCTGCCCATCTTAGAGAATGTTCAAAATGTTTACTATCGCATTCCAAACATTTCTGTGATTTCCTAATTAGCATCTTGAAACATTTCAAGTGTAAATTAAAAAGTAAGCTGCTGTAATTTTTCTTATTAGTTCCTGAATATTTTTTAATGAAGCAACCTACCCGTTGTCCTTCGAAAACAAAAGCACTAACTAACTAAACTCGCAACTAAGTTTTGTAATTCTATAGTTTGAATTAAGTAGATATTTTGCACAATTTTAAACTAAACCTTTGTTTATAGATTACTTCTTCTCTCGTTACTTCCGATACATTTTGAATGTATGTGGTACATACCTAAAAAGAATCCGAGTCGATACTATTGTAAGTAAGTACCCCATTGCAGTATTAGTTAAATTGCACGTTTATGCAAAAAAAAACAGCAATGACACATTTTATGGTAGAAGTATCAAGAAAAAAGCAAACCGTGACTGCATCGTAAAATACGTACGTTAATTGGTACAAATGTGCCCCGAATTACCTATAAACGTGGTTTCCAGAAGGTATTTGCTTATAGCCAAGCTACAACACAAAATGTGCGCTCCTGTAAAATTTGCTTTTTGTCGTTTACGACGTTTTGCCAAAACGCCATCGATATTTTGCTACTGTCTTTCATTATGATAGGTACATTCCTACGATAAACCTGCCGTTTTTGTTCCAAAATTTTGTAGAAATCAATGTACGTATGCATTTCCTACGTATGCATCTTCACGTTACGAACTTCCAAAGATACGAACAAAATTTTAATGTAACTTCAAATTTCGCGGCGGTAAATCCACGTTCTTAATATTTACATTCATATAGGCGTTTTCCATAATTACATCGGTATTACGAACCAACTTATCGCCTTAGAAAATACAAACTTCTGATTATTTATTATGGTTTTACCATTCCAAAAAGAAATTATTTTACCAAAAAAAAATAAAGGAAATAAGGTTTAAATGTTTTCTTTAACTAGAATGAACAATGTTACAGCTTAGTACAGCTTTGTTCAACTTACGAACAAATTCTACTTGCGAACGCGCTCTCGGAACGGAACTCGTTTGCATGTAGGGGATTTACTGTATACGAAAGAATGAAATGTTTTGCCCACGGACGTCGAAAGTATAGGACTTCGTACGAATAACTTTTACCTAATTATAGATGTTTCAACAAATTACCATGTTATTTTAAATATCACAATATCATTTGTCAATATTTGTCACTTGCTACTCATTATTGATGATTACAATCTACATATTTGCATGTTACAGAATAAATAATTAAGGTTTAGCACGCTCGTGTTAACTTCTCTGAATGTTAACTGCGAAATTTTAAAAATGTGCATTACGTACAGAAAATTTGACAAAGTTCAAAGTAGTTTGAAGATATGTAGATGATGTACCTATACTAAAATCGCTTCTATTAATTTTTTTATTTTGGTTAAAACAGTAAACATTCCTGCATTAGACAGTATCAATCTTTGTGTTTAACGCCCGTTTCTTGACAGTTACCTACAGTTTAAAAAATATATATAAACAATCGACAATGTTCGTAACGTAATTTGAGTTAATGTCCTTAATTTTTATATAACTTTTAAGATAATATACAAAAAAAATCGGGGTGAACATGTTAAAAAAATAATTGAAAAGTTTTAGTTACAAAGTTATAAAGATGAAAAATCGCAACGACAAATAGCTGAAATAATAAACAAAAGCGGAAGTAAACAATTCAATCTATTATAAGAAGGTATAAAATGCTAAATAGAATACCAAAAAAACAAAAAATCAGTTCCAAAAACTTGATTTAAAAAAAAAGATGGATAATGTGTCAAGTACAAAAACATTCAAAAATAAAAGTGTCCCAAAGCTTGCTTCTGAATTAAAAAAACGTGTAGACAAAACTGTATACTCAGAACACATCAGGCGCGTTTAAAAAAAAAACAGTTGCCATGAAGAATTGAGAGGAAAAAGAGGTGGGCAGATTAGATTTTATAGAAGGAAACACGGTTAAAAGGGGATATCTGGATATTTTAACGAATAATTTAAAAAATAGTGCCAGAAGTTCGGCACTTTCAAAACGTATCAAGATAACGGGCCGAAACATTCGAGCTTTCTAGTAAAAGAGTGGTTGGCTCTGCAACTGCCTCGTGGAAATCAAAACTCTTCCGCAACCACCGGATTTGAAGAAAAAATTAAATTCTTATAGGGGGATGATTTTCACTGTGAGGTGGTAGTACAGCTTTTATGATTGTTTGATAATAATTTCGTTTATCTAAAATGCTTTTGTGTTATCTGCGTAAGTGCACCGGGCGTTCCAGACCACCCGGGCCGCACAATTATTTCGTTAACGCGACATTTTAGAGATAAATGTTTTGGACAAAAGTTATACCTGAGGTTTTACATTTACGTATCAGATAGTGGTATTAGTATGACCTTGAACGGCGTTGACAAATGTTTTAAATGAAATTCCCTATTTTCACTGCATATTCTTATAGCTTAACTCGAGAGTTTTCAAAACACCATCACAAACTATTTTTCCATTAAGTACTACTTTTCGAGTTACGGGGCTATTGATTTCGAGTAGTTCTGGTATTAGTTCTACAACAAGAGGATATAATTCGTAGAATACGGCGTCGGTATTCTTTCTGTACAGTCTGTTGAAATTTTTCGTGCAACAAATAATTTCGTGAAATGAGCATTTGCTTGCATTGAAGCAAACGGTGAGCATTTTGAACGCAGGTCTTAATCATACGGATGTATACTCACACACAGGCGCGCACCTCTACGCGGTACACCTTGATTAATGCTCTAGGCTCCAAACCTCAAGCCTCATAACTGGAAAAGTACCTACTTAATGAAAAATAATTTTTTTTAGTAGTATTTTGGAAAGCTCTCGGGTTATGCAATGAAAAATATAGGGTTTCATTTAATATATTGCAAGTGACCTTGACAACGCTGTTCAATGTCATACTAATACCACACTACCTGATGCATCATTTAAAATCGTATAACTTATGTCTGAAACATTTTTCTCTAAAATATCGTAATAATTGTGTGGTCCAGGTGGTCCGAGACATCCACGTACATTTTAATAAAGCATTTATAAAAGTCTTGTCTTTATTATTAGGAAAATTGAGGATTATATTGTAAATTGTCATATAAATGTCAATGGGTGGATGATTTTCACTGTTACTAACTATATACAATACACCTGTCTTATGTTTAGGTAGGTACAGTCGGATGCAAAATTTATACCGTGAATCACGAGCATTGGGCGAGCAATACCGCCACAATTGTACAAAGTTCAACTTTAAATATTGATCATAATTTGTTCATCGTGTCGTGTGTGGCCGTGGTAATGCTCGCGGATTAGTAACATTAATTCTCCACCCGCCTGTACATACGTAATACCTACGGAAATATACTACCACAAATTGTTTTATTTTCACAGTCCGTTGTTCTATGATAAACGATTAATAAGCGATTAAATTAGAATAATTCGGGGAATTAAGACATTCCGATAACGGGATTTTTCGCCCTTCAAATCGTCAAATTACATTTTACAAAAAAAGTTGGGTCAAAACATTGCAACAATCAGTCGCCTCCTAGTAATCGGCAAGTTAATCAACATCGATCGAAGGAAAATCAAATTAGTTATACGGCACTAATATGCGTGATAAAATTTAAACTATAAGGATATAAACTAAATTTAATACGTAAACGTAAAATAATGATCGCGATTTGCGATAATCGCGATCGAATTATTAACACAGAAAAATTACAAAAGCCAAGTATTTCGATATCAAATGTATCGACTCAAAAATGCGGAAGTCTTGGCAGCACGTAAGCGCCTACTAGATTTAAAATGCCTATAAGGTTTGAATACTTTTGTAGGTACCTAAAAATAGAAATTATATAGCTTTGTTGTGTCTGAACTGGAAGTCTCACTTCCTAGAAGGTCTATTTATAATTTAAAGCGTTTTCGAATTTTAATACTTGACGATAATTTTTTTTAAAACTCCTTATCTGTAACCGTGGTGACGTTCTTTTCTTTGTGACGAACGCGAAGCGAGACGCACTTTAAATTTTTAAAGGCCCCCCAATTACGCAACGTCTGGATGTGGCGATAAATTATATCGAAGATCTACAAACATCGGTTCACTAATTTCTTGTGTAAATTTACGTATGCACGTGAATTCGGGCGAGCAATTAACACCGTCTGAATGAATTGGTCGTTTCGAATAAAAAATAATTTTTACGTACCGGATAATCCGCGTTCGTTCCATCGATTTAATCGACGGGAGGGGGGCTACTTTAGGACCACAAAAAACGAAAGTTCACACGAATTGCACACTTAAAAGTTTTGTTTTTTGTTTTTGTATTGCCGTGCGTCGATTACCCAACAAAGAGCAAGTACGTATTAACTTTATAGGCTTATTACAAAAAAGAGCAGCACAACAAACCAACGTCACCGCACGACTGCCGAGGCCGAACGAGGCTCGCACCCATTCAAGAATTCAACTCGCACTCCTAGCTCTAGTTAATAGTACATCACAAAGTGGTGGGCAGTATAAACGCACCAAAATACGGAATCGAGACTGTTCGCGTTAAAAATTGCAATAAATGCTCGAATCGTGGTGGAGCGTGACGGGGCGGGGGGCGGGGGGATTACTACAAAATTCGTGATGCTATATGCACACATCGCAAAATTAATTATATAATAGTATTTTAATAACAATGCGATTTTTGATATTATGTATTTAATTTATCTGCGTTCGGAATTTCAAAAAAATAACAATATTATTTCGCAACGGGCTAGCAGGAACTTGTAGAGAATGTCGTTACGCACAAATAACTTAACATTTTTGCGTTTAGCCGTTTCGCAAGGTTTCCGTATACACATACATAGGTAGGTGCCCGCGTTCTTGCCCTAATCCCAAATTCTCCGAATTCTAAATTTATGGTTTCCAAGAAAATAATTGTTAGACACTTTCCTTCCCTTCGTCTTTTAACGATACGCATACCTAACCTCGCGATTTGCACGATATATTCATATTTCTCGTTTTATTCTTCGTTATTTAACGCACACTAATCTTACATTATTTGCTAATTTAAGCATATTTTAGTTAAAAATTATATATTCGGTTAAACATCCGCCATATCGGACCAGTTTCAAAAGTTACCGGGCGCTAAGTCGTTGAAGAATTTAAGGACGATTAAAGGTTTAAACCGATTAAATTAAAATCGTAACCATTAAATGTGGAAATTTAATTGCTGTCTATTTTAGGCGACCCTCTTCTGACCCCACTGCCGCATTCCCACAACATCGAGTGAATTACGGTCGGTAATTGGGAAAAAACAATTACGATAATTCGAAAATAATGCTGAATTGAAACGGTTGCCGCTAGATATCGAATTTACGGCAGGAATTCTAAACGAAAATAACGAGCCCACTTTACTCATTGATTTCTTCATCTAAATGCAGCGATGATATCGCTTGTGATTTCATACCGATTGCGTACGTGACGTAACCGACAAGGCAGTCGAAGAACCTGAGGGTTTAGTCACCAACAGTGTATCGGTGGCATCCTCGGAAGTCACAAACCGTCTGTCCACGCAATTTCCACGATTGGACGTGCATTGTCCTTGGACGGCACAGTAGAATTTTGATCATTTTTACAAAAGAATGTTAATTCCGATAGTGTAAATACATGCGTTACTTTTATGGAATGCTATGCTAAAGTTGTGAATGAACGTTAGCCGACCTTGATGAACACTATTATTTTATTACTTAATCATACTAATGAAACCATTCCTTCTTTAACAAAAAAAGGTTCTCATTTCAATTGTTCTTTACATATTTTATTTTGACGGCGTTACTTATTTTCACATATTTAAACAACTTTGTTTGGACACCGCACGACATTTCATGAAACGCAATTGAAAAATTCATATATATATTTTACTCATTTTTATATTCGTTCATACTCATTTTTAGTTTTTGAATACATATATGTACGTACACAATTTGAAGCAGCCACAAATATTTATAGCAAACAATGGAATTCTGAAATACGAGTGTGTTGTTACAGCCCAGTAAAATTAGACCATAAAAGGGGAAAATTATAAAAAAATTATTAACAAGCTAGATTTTCGTGTGGACCTTTATGTTTATGTATGTTTCGAACTAAACCGCAAAAGTCCTCTTCGATAGCACGTCCGCAGCAATTGTTACAGGGGACGAAAGGAGGTAAATTTCATTTGTTTGCAATGATTTTGCGAACTATCAGTTTTTCGAGGAAAATGTTATTATCGAAATTGTAGCTCGTAAAATTTGCTACAAAAAAGTTTCGTTGACTTATTTCGTATGACTAATCGTTTTTGGAGTAAAACGTACGACAAAATGACAATGCCTTTAGTTTAAATTTTTACACAAGGTGTAACAAAAGTGACTTATATTGACTATAACGTCTTAATTAGAAGGAACACAAGAAAATGTCGAATACAAAAGTATTCTGGTTTATTTCGGCGCACACGACAATATGTATTTGGTTTGTTTGTATATTCTTTTGTTCTTGTATGGTACAATTTGTTTTTTATGTACCATATGTTTTCTTGTGTCTTTGAAAGCTTTTCTCATTATCAGTGTCATTATGTTGCAATGAAATGATTTATGATAAAATTAATCAGATAATTAACAGTGACTCTAGCGACTGATGACGAGAAAATCCGGAAAAAATAAAGAAATTTAATTTAGCAGCATTTTGAACGGAATACATACTCGAATAACGTTTTACCTAGCAGATGGATTGGCAGCAGGGGACCTATGGAGTGGCCGGCCTGATTTCCTGACTTGTCACCGTTAGATTTCTTCTTGTGGGATTACGTACGTAAAAATAAATTGTATAAATAGAGACAACTTAATCTAGGGATAACCTAAAGGCGCGAATAATTGCTGTAGTGCGGAGGATACATGAAGACATGATAGAAATCATTGTCTGTCGGTCAATGGGGCTCAATTTGAATATTTCATTTAATGCGTAGTATCATACGTTTTAACAACAGTTAAAATTAGAGTATTTTTGTGTTTCGTTCTTTCGATTTTAATTTGTTTAAATTAGTTTATGAATTTTCTCGATTATTTTCCTAAAATGATTTTATTTTGATATTGTTTCATTGCAACATAAGGGTTGTTCCAACACACAACTAAACCGGTTTGTGAACGATCGGGATCCGGTACAAGGTACATTTAGAAAATTTCTATTGAATCGTACTAACCTTAGCATTTTCTATTTTATCTATTCCTCTATTTTTGAATATGAGATGTTTTTGACAGACGTTTGGCAGTTTTGACAAATCACTGTTATGCACCGCTCCAACTCAACATAATTTTTGATTAGACCCAAACCAGTATTCATACATGATACATACAGTAAGTTAATTAAGTAATTAAAACTAGCATGCGTAGAAAATAGTTCAATAAACGATACACAAACTGTATGTTGGAACAAACCTATAATGACACAAAAACGCGCCATTTTCCAATTGAAAGACGCAGAGAAAACATTCGGGTGCCATTTAAAAAAAAACAAAGTTAGTTATCATAATAACGAATCCAAACAGTATAGAAACAAACCTGAATACATTTCCATTGTGCGTCAAAATAAACCCTGAAAACTTTTGTATTTAACATTTCCTTGTAATCCATCTAATTAAGAAGTACAGTCAATATAAGTTACTTTTGTTACACCCTGTGTAATTGTGCACTTCCCCTTACTACGAAAACTTTTTGTTTTTTCCAAATTGCGACCTTGCCAGTATTTTGCTGAACGACGAAGGGTGTGTCGTAGGCATAAAGGAAATTCATGTTCATTTGACAAAGCACATGCTAAGTGCCATGGCAGAATAACTTAACACGAATACGATTTTGCTATTTGTCTGGGCATTTAATATTAAATTATTATTTTTGAAATTGTAGTAGATACTTAAACTTATGTGAAAAATAACAAAATTAAAAAATTTATTATTTACAACAAACGCAAATATGTAATTGAAATTAAATATTTTATTATTTGCGTTTATGTTATTATACATAATAAACATTTTTACCAAATGACTAACTTACAGCTTAACGAATGCTTAATTTGATCGGTGATTTCGATTTTTATACAAATATAGGTAAGTAGATACCTATTACTGCTATATAGTAATGCTTATAATAATAGGTTCAATTTAATTTGACTTTTGAAACTGACGGCGTTTTTATCAGCGGTGTTTTGGCCTGATGGCGTTTTGAACAGACGGCGTTTTGACGCGCAACATTTTTGTTCACGGCGTTTTTATCAAAGACCTTTCTGACGCTGACGGCGTTTTCGTCGACGATCTTTTGACATGGAATCAAATCGTCCTGGACATAGGTCTCCCTCAGTTCCTGCCACGTACTTCGGTCTGTGTAGTATGGTCCAGTTTTTCGAAAAATTTGTAACATCATCAGACCGTCTTGTTGAAGGTCCACCTCTATTATAAATTAGAAAAATTATTCTAATTTAAAGAATTTCTCTACGTACTATTAATACTATTAATTTAAAAAATATGTAAGTACTTTAATTCTGTCACGTTAAACGTTATGTTAGTCAAAAGTTTTATAAAATGCAAATTCTTTGCTTTCGATTTCAATCGAAAGACATGCAGATAAACACTGAAAGCATTAAGACGAAGCACGAAGAATTTATTTTCCTAGCAAACTTAGATTTTAGCGTTAACATTACTTTTAAGGTTGTTGTTCGATTAGTTGCCTATGTAATAAAATTTAAGGGTCAATTTAATGTTTCAGTTGCTTGGAGTTTCAAGAGGTCAAAATTAGTGCAAGTATCCGAAGAGCTAAAAATAAACAGAAAGCTAATAAATCTGGTCAAATCAAAATTCATTGTTGCATTATTAGTTCACTAACGCGTGTGGTAACGATACATAAGTAAGTATAAGAATTAATAAAAATACATTCTTTTAAAATAAAATTTGCGATCTAAAATTTCTCGGTAATTCTATACGTTTATCAAAATTAAAGCAATGGGTCAATGCATATTTAAATTATTAGGTATTTGTTTAATTACATATTATAAAAAAGGCTTGTCACACCATTAAATGTGAATATAAAAAAATCGGTAATCCTCAACGTGATAATTTTAAAAATATGTTGACATTATAAAATACTTAAATATCGTATCTAAATAAAACTAATATTTAAGCTACTTACGTACGTATTTTTTTTGGCTTTTTTGGAACACATCTACAAAATATAGAACCGTACGCAGTAGTCAACAAAAAACTAGCAACACAACAATTTAAACTGCTAGTCAATAAAAAATTTATAGTGTGCACCAACCCTTAAACATAATTACGGTAATGCAACCGAAATTTTCTTTAATCTAATACGTACTTATACTTAGATCAAGCCAACTGACAATAAAATACACCCTTGTTTTTAAATAACCCTCTTTTAACCCAGTTAAACGAGCAGGGACTGCGTGTGACTTCCTGTCTCACGCAATCTAGCGTAGTTACCTATTTATTAGTAAACAAATTTGATTTTTCCGAGAAGACAAATAGGACGTATACAAAAACTGTGTCCGAATTTATTTATTTTATTAAACGTCTCTCGTTTTTGTATTTACACTCGTCTGTTATTCCATTTATTTTTACATAAAATTACATTTTAGAAAAAAAAATTAACGTGAATTTGATCGACCAAAATAATTGTCCACGAGTTGTTGAAAAAGTTAAAACAATAAATTTAAAATGGTTTAAAATTAATTTGGCATTTTAAAAATATATTACATTTATCATTGTACTTACCACCTACTTTGGCGATATCTGCACCTCGCTCGCCTTTCGGTTATCATACATTTACAAACTGAAAGTGCTTTTTTTTAATTTTTTGATAAAGATTTTGGTATGCGTCAAAAATAGGAAATTTTCCATTCTGAATACAAATATACAACACAAAAGGAAATTATAATCAAATAATGACCACGTTGGCGATATCGAAGTAGGGGCGCACGAATATCGAGCACTCCGAGCAGGAGGTCGCATCGGTGCGGCGCGGCGCCCTTATAACAGAATCAGCAGAAGTCTGTCTATTAATTAGTTTTAAGCTTAATACCCTACGCGATCGCCCGTATAAAGTCCACTGTTTCATCTGTTTCTAGTCGGCTTGAAAGGGTTTTCGGTTTAGTTTAAAAGAGTAGGTAATGCTATATAATTATTTTCAAAAATGCAAATTTGTTATGTATGTGTGTACTACTGCTGTGGGAGTTCCTAGTGGGAGCGGCGATCACATCGAAAAAGATATGCATTTTGTCGATCAAGGAGTGCTGTCAAGAGTCGGTACCGTAGCTGGTTTACGAAGTCTCGTATGCTAAGAGACCTCATCCATCATGGTGTTAGTTGGACGTTTTGAGTGCCCGTAATGAAACGAAATCAATGTCAAATTATATTAAGAAATTAGTAGACAAGGGGAAGATTTTCAGTAGATCTGCACTTAAAAAAATACGGATTTTCATTTTAAAACCTACGTAAAAAAAATACGTTCGATATGAAAAAATGCGGGTTGTTTAAACAAATGTATGTGGGTGTGAAACGTGTATTTTTGAAAAATGTTTTTCATCGGAACGTTTGAATTTTGAAGCAAAAATTACAAGTGTTAAAGCAATAGTACAAAGCTCGTTTTGAATTACAGTAGAACTCCGGTTTTTATTCCGGTGCACGTTATCAATAAAAGGTTGCTAAGCGATCAAAAGGTTTTATATTTGTAATTCAATTCAAAGTTTGGAAAGTAACATAAAGATTACAGTTTATCGGTTTAAGTTAAGTTATTTTATTAGAATGAAGTTTTTTCAAGTGTACATTTTGTGGTAATAGATTTTTTTAAAGGAGATATGCTCGAACTGCATAATACTGCCATATTTTATAGATATTAAGTAAGTGATGAAGATTTTGAAATATTATTAGTGTAGTTAGTGTAATGAGCAGAAAATGTTTCCTCCAGGTAGCCTTATTTGGTACAAGGACGGTTCTAAAACTGATACGGGTGCAGGTTTTTATAGCGCTAACCCGGAGCGAGACGTTTGCTTCTTTTTTGGTATAAACACGAAATGTATGCTATTCTGCGGTGTGTGCAAGAAACTATTAAATCGACCTATAGGTGCATCTTATCAGACTGCCGGGCGGCCTTAAAAGCACTTTGTGACTTTAGGACCTCGTTCAGACCGGTCTGGGAATGTCATGAAGAACTCAATGTCCTGGCGGGACAGAATACAGAAAGACTGTACTGGGTTCCGAGACATTATGGGATCACAGGCAATGAAAATGCAAGGCACGGTTCGGTTCAGAACCTACGTTCGGAGTGCCAAAGAACGCCATCCGTAGCTTTATAAGCAATTGGGCGAGCAAACAACATAACGGTCACTGGATGAACAGATCAGGTTTAACCCCATAGCAAGGCGTTTATTAACGGGCCTTGCACTAAAAGAACAGCAACTCAGAATCCTTACGGGGTTTCCAACGGAGCACTCATCCGTCAAGGTTCACCTTAAAAGGATAAAAAAGTTAGATGGAGATCCCAAATGCAGACTCTGGAACGAGGACCCAGAAACACCATCGCGCATTATGTGCAACTACCATATATGGAACCGGAGTATTTTATCACACCGTAAGGCACCTATACGCTTCGGTGCAGGGTACGAAGATTACGGAATAGGTGGATTAAGCCTTTTAGGCTGCAGTACCTCCGGAACTCGTAGGAAGTCGAAAAAAAGCATAAAATGTATATAGAATTTACTATAGATATAAACCTCGAGGTTTAATAAATGTACAAAAAATTCAGATCACATATAAAATTTCATGCACAACTAAGAAAACATTGTAACTCAAAATTAGACGGTCGTCACTTCGTAATCGATAAGAATCGTATAGAACCTTATACAGTAGAACTCCACTTATCCGAACTCCAGTCATCCGGATCGATATCGGGAAATACGAAATTACATTTTCTACGTCAAAACGTCTTCGTAATTTAGTCGTCATTTCAGTTCGTTGAAGTTTCAATAAAATTTCTCAACTACTATAGGCGTTCGTATTTTTACGAAAAGCGTTCGAAACGTTTTCTTACTGAAAGCTAGTTAACAAAAGCGATTGTAGGTAATAATCGGTTTAGTGCTTATTGTAATCGAGTGGAAACGTGCGTGTTAAGTTTGCAATTGCCGGAAAATTAAATCTGCGGAAGAAAAATGTCTCGAATGCTTTGTTACTTTTTTTTAACATAATTATCTATATATGCTTATTGCAGTCGAGTTATTATTTGTAAGCAGTTAGCTAGTTATTCTTCATAATATATATATATATATATATATATATATATATATATATATATATATATATATTTTGTAAATTAGAGTAAATCGTGCATTTTCTAGTTTAAATTCAATTTGATTTCTATCTAACTGTAATTTACTTACCTAGTATTTTCGCATTCTAAGTTTCATTCTTAACCTTTTGTCTAACATAAATTTAGGATGACATATACCTACGGTCAGAAAATTTATAAAAACGTTTACGGTAATAACTCCGGTTCTCTTTTGTATATGTATCTAAAAATTTAGGTCGACTAAAGTCATTACAACTGCATTTACTAATCATAAAATTTCTTTAAAATTTATGACCCGCGTTCTTAGTTATGACCAGTCGGCTTCTTTGTAATACTGCAGTTTGCAATAGTATAAAGGGCTATAAGTTCTGAGTTTGGGTTCTTTTAACTGCGACCTTCTTTTCGTATTTTTTACCCATTGACATTTTTTAGTTTTATTCATTGATTTTAATAATCGCAGGAAAATCGATGATTTTGAAAAATGCATATATTGTAAAGAATTTTAAAATCGCCAAAAGAATTAAAACGCGTCATAAGTATCAGTCACGGATTGTTTATCTTTACAAAGTCAATAAATCATTGTTTTTGTTGTAACGACGTGATCAGCTGGATGATGCGATATTACGACAGATCTCCGTATTTGCAGCGCAACGCTGCATTTCGGGCGCGATTTTCGGATAATCCAAAAATTCGGCAATTCGAACAGGCCCCGGCCCCAATTAATTCGAATTAACGACACGCCATTGTATACGAAGTTCTAATGAAAAACTTCATTCATTGAACACAAAATGTAACATACCTTTTATTATCTGTAACTAAACAGTTTAGGGATATGATCAAATCACTAGATTTTTTCAGGGATATGATAAAACCAAGAAGTTATTTAGTCATCCACCGAGTTTTAATCAAACCCCTAGTAATTTAATCAAACCATCAATTTAATCATAGCCCTACGTCATATTATAGACCTTTCAGAGACATTCTGTATAATTAATTAATAGGTAGGTGGTACACGTGTGCTCTTTCATTTCGGTAAATACCTAACTTATTGCTTAGGATATCGGCAATTCTATTATTACTTTTTGATTAGTTTATGCATGTTTTACTCGAATCGATTCAATTTAATGCCGCTTTTATTCGCAATGAAGTTTTTTCTCCATCACATCAAGAACGTAATACCTACTTATTTACTTACAATTTATTTCTTTAGGAGCGGCAGTGACGATGAAAAGCTTAAAGCATGGCAAACCTTATAAATAACATAACAATGTAGCTCGTTGGAAAACGAATTATTTGATTTCCTGTAACGTGTTAATTCGTAAAATGTAACCTTCCGACTTTTCTTATACTATCAGAGTGATTACAATTTATTATTAAAGATAGGTACATTGTTTTTAAACAAACATTTTAGTAGCATCCGGATAGAGCCATTATAAACAGTTTTAACAACATTATACTAAATATTAGTATCTTAGAACTTCACAGGCTTTTATTACTTAAGAATTAAAAAAAATCGTTTTAGCTTTATCTTGGTTAATTAGGACTATTTCTTGGTCGTATTTTTTGTGGTATTTTTATCGACTGCGCGAGTGATATAATACCAACATGACATGACATAATATAACCTCAGCTTTTTGGTGGCGGATTTCCATACGATCTCGAATTTATGTACCTATCATAATAATTATTTAAAAAATGCTAATTTTCGTGAAGAGATCTATATTTGTTTAATACATTTCACATTAATACATTTTAAAATGATACGTGGAAAGGGTTCAAAGGTTCGCTTCAGAAGCACAGAAAACGAAAAGAAACATTTGAGGAGCGTTCGTACAAACTCAGCATGACCATATAAAGTAGTTTTGAGAAAAACGTAATGTTTTAGGTACCTACTTTACTAAAAACACAAATGAACATATATACACTTCGTCCAAACCTACATGCAATCCACATCATCAATGAAAGGTTACTAGATGATGACGTTTCACACAGTGCTATCACCTCGTACCTCGTATTTTGACAGTTCTAATAAATTGTAGTCTTTCATTATACCATCTAATATCTAATAAATAATCTAGTAACTTTTTTTTAATGACGTGAATTGCATATAGGTTTGGATAGGCCATATTTGGTTTTGTGTGAACGCAGATGACATGTCTGGTTTTGTTTTAACAAAAGAATTAGATCAGTGTTGTAAACTGACTTGATTATTTCTTTATAATGAATGTCGCTCGTAAACTATCAAAAACTAGATATCATCTCGTTGTGATGTTCTAGGCAGTTTCTTCCTGACTTCAGAATTAATAGAAGCGACACTAGTTATATTCCTTGTATAATAATTTACTTAGGTAGGATATTCGAGTGTTCTAAACACGTTCAATCCGCGCAGTGACGTCATCCGTGAGAGTACGTACTTAAATTCGGAAACTGTCAGACTTCTGATATTTTCACGCATAACTTCACATTATTGTACCATGAGTTGTTGAATCACTTTAAAACCCACACAACCTCAAAAACCGGTAAAATATTCAACAAGTTAGTGACGTTTTTTTACGCGAATAACAACTAGTGTAATTGCCGGTAAAGTACATTGGCGTGCAAAAAATTATAAATTTGGGTAGGTATTTGGTTTTTGTTGGTTTAGAATGAAGCCTTTCTAATGATATCAACATTTAAAATATTTAATTCATCCATTCTGTTAAATAAGGAAAAATTACCAGGAAAAATAAGAGAATATTAAGAAAGAAAACACAAAATTATAAGTAAATAAACGAATTTGATTCCAAATCGATTCTCATTCTTCCACGAGGAATAGCATTGCAGAGTGTAGCTCTTCACTGATTACTGGGACAGGATTTCGGGCTCGAACGATAATGCTTGATGGGATCAATGTCCGGATTGCAAGCTGAAGAGTCAAAAACCGTATTTTCACTTTGTCAAAATATTGTCGCAGGCAACTTGCTACGTGAGCCTTGCATTGTTGCGCATTAATACAAACGTTTACAAGGGAATGAAGCGCCTGTGGCAAGTGTAACTTGCACCCCCCACACCCAAAAATTAACAAATATTTCGTACTTTTACACCTATTGATTTATTTTCAATTTTTACATTTTTGCACCTTAAACCTATTTGCGCCTGTGGAGGGCGCCTCTTTTGCCGCGCCCTCCTTACGACGTTGCCTAAAATGTCTTCAATGTAGCGCTCAGCTGTTAAATCACCGCATCAACTTTAAGCGCATTTATCTTTAAAACAGTTTACTTTAGCGACATAAATAAAGTATACATTTTTTGGACATAATGGACTGCTATGCCAAAAATATTGGTCATATATAAAGAAACTCTCGGGTTGCAAAAAAGTTATTGCAAAAACAATAGAATGTGTACGATGTTGCGAGCGCCCTCTACAACTTAGGCAAAGAAATCTTGTCTTATCTGAACACATTTAAAACCCTCGTACATCAAATTTGAATAAAATAACTTCAAAAATAAGCGAGTAATTGTGTGAAAAGATGAAATTAAAAAAGTTTCCTTCAAGGCGCAAAACTTTCTAAGGAAGCAAATTGGACTAAGGTAAGTTGGACCAAATCGGTTTATTTTTGCCCAAAGAAGCAACTGTTTATTGGACACCCTGTATACAGAAAACAGTTCATATTTTTTTACATATTAGTTTAGATTTGGATAATTATTTACCTACGTCTTTGCATAATAATTTGTTACAAGAATATAAGAAAATTAAAAAATAAAGTTAGAAAAAATATGTTATCAATTACGAAAAAATAATTGTTTCTTTTTCCGTCTATAATAAGATTTCTAGAACTATATTTTTAAGATTTTTTCGATTAAAATTTTTGTTTCACATTGCAGAAACCAAATCAAACGTAAAAATACATTAAATAAAATTAATGTTAATTAAATATTCATGTCATTATTGACCGTGGGATATTAATCAATTACGTTCGTAAAAATGACAATCTTAGTTAAGGTTTATTATTCTAGCAACTTAATATTTACGTATTATTAATTATAAATTCCATAATTCTTTTGAATAAATTTTGATTGATGTATGATTAATTCGATAATTAAAACTCGAATGTTAGTAAAATCAATTTAATACCAGTATTAAAATTATTGTCGATAAATACCTTTGATAGCTAATTAAATTAATTTATTAATGAAGGAATTCAAACTAAAATAGTCTTTTCTCGACGAATAAAATAGAAACTTCGACTAAATGAGAATTGTTTGTTAAGAGCTCAACTATACGCCCTATAAAGCTAACGTAACATGTATAGGTAGGTTGATAAAACACGACCATCCCAGTAAATTCCTTCACGTTTTTGTCCGTCGTTGCTGAAATACAATAACCAGAACATGCAGTAATTTAAAAACATCGGCCGGTAGTAAATTCCGCAATTACTTTTTTTTAAATAAAAGTAATACGCGTATAACGAAATTGTGAATCATTGGAAAACACTTTTTAATAAACGTAAAAATTTATCAGAATCAATGGGCAGAAATGAATGAATTACTAGCGGCATTGGTGTACGGAAATAGCTCGGAAACACGTCATACCGGAAACGGAACACCAAACTCGATTATATTGTATCGGATAATAATTGCACCGAGAGAAGGTCGTTTCAAAAATGGGATTGGGATAACTTCTGGCAGATAGAATTAAGGAAAGCGTATTTTTGTTTTTGGTATCGTTATTAATAAACTGTTGCTTTTTTATAAAATTGGTATATTTTGCACAAAAAATTACAGTTCTTATTTTAAATCAACAAAAATTCTCGTAAAATTACGATTTACAAGGGAAGATCCCGAACTCGCAAGTTAAAAAACAAATGCCAATACTTTGGAAATATTTAGATATTTTTGGTGCCGAAATTCACTTCAAGGAGTAAAATTAACTTCTCCGAACTGATTAAAAGAAGCAAATGTTGTCTCAAAATCTTTGCTCCGTCTCTTACGATTAGCGATTTATCAAATAAATTCGAAATATAGCCGAATATTCGGAAATTAATTTTATCCCTCCCCCCCACAGAGTGAATTTCGATAGCAAAAACATTGTGTAATATATACCTATTATACGTGCTCTAGATATTCCCAAAGTTTTAACAATTTTGAATTTGCGGGTTCGCGATCTTCTCTTGTTAGTTAAGTAGCGTAATAAAAAGTGGAGTTTTAATCGGTAAGGAATCTATTTTTTGGCATTAAATGTAGTATAGATTAAAAAACAACATATAGTAATGTTGCTTATTAGGCAGTAGTTTAAGCGTCCTTTTGTTATTACGCCACAGACTTAAAAACAATAAAAGTACAACACTTCCGGTTCGGTTAAATTACGTCTTAACAATAAAGCTACGAATTTCTGTTCTTTCGAAGCTTTATTTTTAGTTAATGTAACTACCGATCGTACGCTTTCAAGTCACCATTCCGGCAGTACTCTGATAATTAATACCTAATTACCTATGATGATTAATTACAAATATTTATAGAAATATTAAAATAATGCCACCTAATTTACACACTACTGTCTTAACTACTATCACAGCTAGAGCTGATAGTACAAAATATTGTTCTAAAATTGACTATCTACAATTCTACATAATATGTATGTATATTTAGATTGTTCGTCGATTAAAATGGTAATTTGGTAACAAATTAAGTATCCATAAGTTTATAAAATCTGTAAATTATAAGTACACAGTAGGCATATTTTTCAAATGTACAAAATTTGTAATTTTCTATATAAAAATACAATAAAACTAAAATCTTATACCCATATAAATCAATCGTATAAAATAAGGAGAAGACTATCCAAGTCCAACATCCAATGTCATCATGATTAAAAAACCGCAGATGGCACCCCAAGTTGCAAGTTTACCGTTGCCGCTGCAAAAGAATAAAATGGGTAAGAAAGAATGTTAAGATTGACAATATATATTATTATTGTTATTACTATAGTCATATTTTAGTAGTAAATATATCGTAAGTAATTCTTAATTAATAAAAAAATTCGTAGAATAAAGCGGAAGTGGAAACGCGACCGTATCATAAAATAAGGAACCACAAAAGCCACGCGTATTAAAACTTCTCGTTTTATTATCTAATTTAATTTTAATTTCCCGACAATACTAATTCAAATAAATAATTAATAAACAATACTAATATGCGTTAATGTGCAGGTAATTGGAAAAAGTGTTTATAAAGCAATAGATTTTGAATTTCCTTATTTAAAAAGGTAAAGAAATCACGAAAAATAATATGTAGGAAATTTGGGGAATGTTATTCTGCATCATTTTAAATCTAAAAACTAGGTTGCAGGGGTCGTAGTGGAGTTTGATAAAAAAAATGTGCAGATAATGACCGAAAATTTTTAAAATATGTACTTTTTAGGAAATGTATTCTAAAATTATGTATTTTTAGAATACATTTCCTAAAAAGTACATATTTTAAAAAGTTAAATTTTATGCAGTAAAATTATTTGAATAATCACTATCTACTGCCTTTGTACCCCAGAATTATAAATTTACGCACATTTCCAGATAAAAGTTTAATCGCATTTTTATGCGACCGATAAAATACAAAGCAACTAATAAAACATGTGCGTCACCTACTTTCATAACTTATCGAAGTGCGAACAAAAAACTGAAGGTTTTGTTTTAAGGCATTTATATTCAAAATTATGGCTAGACCGCTTCAGATTGTTCGCGTTAGTGGTACAGAGCGGTAATGTTTGTTTCAGTAGTTCGAATTTTAAATTACGGCGTCGTATTTTTCGTCACGTATGCGAGGAGTACTCGTTCGGTTTATAAGGCCTTTTTGCGTGTGTGTGCGCGAGTGTTGTGTTTTGTATTCTCTAAAAGGATTACAAACAAAAAGGATTAATAAGACGAGAAAAGGTAGGATCTTTCTTTGTTGATTAACTCGCTATGTATTTATAAAGTGTAAATACATGGTCCTTTAAGCTCTAACACAAATTCTATGAAAATCGAGCTTGGTTAGACTTTCGGATGGGGACTCGGTTTTGGTCTTGGTTAAGGCTCCCTTCAAACATTCGACGGTTCAATTGCGCGAAGGAAATTTTATTTTAAGCGCATTTTCGCGATCACAGTGGTTGGTGAAATACAATGAAATATGAAGCGTATAATGCATAATAATGCAAGTTGCATTAAGATGCATTATAGATGCAAAAATATATTAATTCTTTTTAAAACTATGTATTTAATATCTTATTAATGTTGAATTAAAAACAAATTTAATTTATTTGGGGCATCGTATGTATATGAATTGTGCGTCGAAAAATGTTTAATGCCCAATTGTTTAATTGCCAGCTCTTAAAAAAATATTCTAATAATTCAAGTTTGTTCGTGGCATTCTTTTAATACTCCTTGTGCTAAATTTCCCCCTTTTTTTACTAAATTTAATACTTTCATTCAATTGTTATAGTTATTTTACTAACAAAGAGGAATTAAGACGACTATGTGGGGGTAAAAATACGGTGCGGTTAGTTTCTTGATTACCTACCTAATACTCAAAAATAAGGAAAATTTAGGAACTTACCGCCAAAACTGCAATAAGTGCAATCAATATTAGTTTTTATGGGGTTTAGTTGATGCAAGTTAATCTTTAGTCTTACGATTTATTATTAAGCTAAGCTTAATTCAAGTTAAGTTAGATATAAGATGGAATTTCTTTTGTAAATTGATCTTCAAAGAAGGCACGTTAACGACTGGGTTGTTGGTGCAAGTTGATGTAAATGAGGCATCCAGGAAGAAACGAAGACATAGAAGGGGTTGGCGGAGCGCTAGAAGACCTTAGTAGGCTCGCGCCTTACGATAGTTGGATGAAGAACAGGCTATGTGCCTATTATGTACATAAAATAGAACAAGTTCGAGAGTTGTAAACAAGTTACACTGAGTTGTGTTTCAAGGTACGGTATGGCTATAGGTTATATATTTCGTCCTTACAGAGACAACGCATATGGGGAAGTATCTAGAAGGTGGTATGGAAAACTCCCCAATAATTTAATGTTTGTTGTAGGCACGTTTAGGGAATTTTCATAGAAAATTTAATTATTGCAGCATGGTTGTTATCATGGTTGGTTATCACTTTATTCAATCAATTTTAAATTAACTTTTCTGTTAAACAATGAAATAAGCTTAATTAATTATTCTGTAGACACAAATTTCACATCAAATAATTACTTAAAAAATGAGAGCCAAAAAAACCCAAAATCTTTCAAGTACAAAATATGGCAATAATAATTTATATTTAAGTATTACTTGTAATTAATTCTAAAGAATATTTGTTAATAAAATTTTCCGATATATTGCAAAATAATGGTATTTTATTATTGAGCAAAAACTGTTATAAAATTGAATTTGGCAACGATGTTCTAAAATTAAAAAAAACAATAAATTTAATCTATACCTAAGTAGGTACTTGTCATTTTTGATGACAATTTAATGACAGATAATTTGATCTATTCGACGTTTTGTTTCTTTTTTTTTTAATCGATTTCCCCAAAAACGATAATAATAATGGACTTACAAGACACGTTGCCAAATTTACCTGTCGTTTAATTTTTTATTAATACAACAGATTCGTTTATTTATACGAGAACAGAAAATAAACGGAATTAAAAGAAAATAGCTCGACGGCTCCAGCATTTACATAGGTAGATATGTGCGTGTGAAAGTATAGATAAGAATGCATTAAAATCGACATGCCAATGCCGGCGGTTAACCCGGAATATTTGCCCGGCCGGCTTACGTGTGAAAGACACAATTTATTTACACTTTATCTAAACCTATAAGCAATTCACGTCATCAATAAAAGGTTACTAGATGATGACGTTTCACACAGTGTTGTCATCTCGTATCTCTTATTTTAACAGTTCTAATAAATTGTAGTCTTTCTTTATACCATCTAATATGTGCGCAAGTAAATCATCTATAGAATATGTCACTTTCCAAACTTTAAACCGAATTACAAATAACCAACCTAGTAACTTTTTTTTGATGACGTGAATTGCATATAGGTTTGGATAGGCCGTATCTAGAACTAGATATCGGTGTCGGTGCTGTCACCGGTTCCGGTTTTGCCAGTGTGTGCGTGAAAACAGGCCTTTGTATTTGACAGATATTTACCATAGAAACGTTTATTCGAACAATTGTTTTCATGGTACATATCTGTTAGATAAATTTCTCGGGAGATGAAAAGATCGGCCCTTAAACAGGTAATCGAATGTGCACCGTATAAAATTTTATTTTGATAATTTGCAATAATAGTGCAAAAGCTCCGAATTTAACGGATAGCGATGAGAATGTAAATTTGATAAATAAGTACGATAATACGGGCCATAAGGGCCCGTCGGAATTTTAAGGTGGACAAGTTTTCTCTTCGGATCCTGTTAAGGCATATATAAAGCAAGAATAAAACCTTGGATAGACTATTTGGTAACTCGGGCATACGGCATTTGGTATAGGTAAACTAATATGTTCCAAAATTCATGGAAAAAAACTTTGAGGGGCGGTAGAAAACGTCAAAACAGTGCCGTAAGTTCCAATACCATTTTTCCCTACGACGCACCCCTGCTGAGATTTAGTCCTAAAGTTGACAAATCCAAATAATCAATCACTTTTTTCAATAAAATTTTTATTTTTTATTAGAATTTAATGATTTTTGGTATACATTCGTAGTAAGTGCAGGTCTTTAAAATAATGTAATGAATTTTTCGATATCACCCTAGGGGGGGCTGAGGGTGCACTAATATCACTAATCACAATTTTTTAGAGGATCAACGTATTAAATTTTTAATGACATATTTGTATTCTCCAAATATTCTGCGATAAAAAAGGCATTAAATTCGAAAAAATTGCGCTTAAAAAGTAACAGGTGAAGTGCATCCAAGATGGGCATTACTTTAAATAACTAGTTACCTACTAATTTTTTGCAGTGTTATGTTTTAAAATATCATTAAACGAAAAGTATAGCTTATCCAAACCTATATGATGTCCACGTCATCAACAAAAAGTTACTAGATTGTTTATTTGTAATTCGGTTTGAAGTTTGGAAAGTGACATATTCTATAGATGATTTACTTGCGCACATATTAGATGATATAGCTTATCCAAACTTATATGATGTTTACGTCATCAATGCAAGGTTGCTAGATGATGACGTTTCACACAGTGCTGTCACCTCGTACCTCGTATTTTGACAGTTCTAATAAATTATAGTCTTTCTTTATACCATCTAATATGTGCGCAAGTAAATCATCTATAGAATATGTCACTTTCCAAACTTTAAATCGAATTACAAATAAACAATCTAGTAACTTTTTGTTGATGACGTGAACATCATATAGGTTTGGATGAGCCTTATCTTGTCAGTATTTTTTTCTCAGTCCTTTTCGTTTAAGCGTATAAAATATCAATGTTAAACACGTTGATTTTTATGTGTTAACTTTAGGAGTGAATATCTCAACAGGAGTGCGTCGTAGAAAAAAATGTTAGTTATAAGAACTTATGACATTATTTTGACGTGTTCCATTAAACCTTTAAAGTTCCATAAACTTTGGAACGACCTTTTAATAATACTGTAAACTAAAATGACTATAAAATAAGGAAATTTATTATGATTTATGTAAATAGTGGTAAAACTAGTTTTTGAAAAATATTACTACTGATAATAAAATAAGGAAATTGTATATTTATGTTGTATAAACCTATAGAGAAATTTATTTACATAGGTATTACATACAATAACATTCGATTTTGATAGTTAGTAGTAATTAACCATGCTATTAAGGGTCGGCATTTCCATCTCCCGATAAATCTATCTGAGAGATATTTATCATGGAATCGTTTGTTCAAACAATTCTTTCCAAGATAAATATCTGTCAGATTTTATTGGGAGTTGGAAATGCCGGTCCTAAATGTGCATTCAACATCAAAATGTAGCAAAGCAATTACTCCTATCTAATTAGATAATTTAAAGTTAAGAACATTTTCGTAGATTATAATTTATTTAATCACCATAAAGATTAGAGTCTATAACTTTATTTTATAGGCAATTTTATAAGGAATTCAAAAAAATATATCAGATTTAGGATCGATGAATACCAGAATACCCGCTATAAAATTTAGTATCTAGTATATGTACTTATATAAAATTATACAACGTTTTTTCTTTCCTCTTTCCATCCTACTATAATAATTAGTTCTTTAATTATCGATATGGAGAAGTGAATGGCTGTTGCCAAGTGCTTCACTTATTTTGGCTCTCCCGTACTTTGGGTCATCCAGATCTTTCCAACCATCAAAGTTCGATATGTGGCGCGTACTCACTGCCTCCACATATCATGGACAGCCAAAAGCGAGGACCCACCTGGCTCTCCTACTTGCATCACCAATATTTCGGTGGCTTGTTTCGCCACCATCGTCACCATTTTAAGATGTCATGCTTAAAAACCTTTTATGAGTTTTAGCTCTGAAGTTGGTGGCGGAGCAAGCCCCCGAAATGGTGATGTAAGTAGGAGAGTCAGGTGGGTCCTCGTTTTTGGCCGTCTATGGTAAGTGGAGGGAATGAGTACGAGTCACATATCGGACTTTGGTGGCTGGAAAGATCTGGATGGTCCAAAGTACAGAAGAGCTAAAAGATCATCTGAAACATCTGGCCATAGTGCATCCATTTTTCCATTCACGGAACAAATTTTAAGGGATGATACAACTAATATTTTTTCCTACGACTCACACCTATTGAGATATTCACTCCCAAAGTTAACATATGAAAATCAATGCGTTGATATTTTAAATGCTTATTTAAGAAACAGACTGATTGTGATATCGAAATACCTACTGACGGTACTTTTCAAAGATTGGTATTTTGAAACATAACCTTTGTGTCACTCTTTAAGTGCAATTTTCTCAAATGTGAACTAATTCATGAATTTTGGAACATCCTGCATACCGAAGTACTTTATACTTATAAGAAAAAGATACCGCCCCGTTTTAATTCCGTGAGAGAGAAAAAGGTTAGAAATCTTTACAACTTTCACTAGGTGTGTCTAAATAATAACAATCGTTTTAAAAAATTTCGAACTCTACTATTATAGGTTGACATTCCTAACCTTAAACTGGTCGAGCTCTAATAGATTTTTAATTAAAATATATTTTGAAATAATTATTCAATAATTAAAATAATAATTACTTATACGATAATAAACATAAAATAAGCCTTTTAAATACCGCGACCGTGGTGGCCTAGGGAGCTTATCGCTCTTCTAGTACACACACGGTCGTGGGCTCGAATCCCACTGTAGCTATGGACGCAGTTATGCCATACTAACAAGATTTAAAGTTACTTGAAGATGATTAACGTCAACAAACCACGACCAAAATTTAAAAAAATACCTAGTTCGTAAAATTATCAATTTCCTTTTTTTGTATAGGTATTGCTACATTTTTTTTAACTTGAAAATCACTGTTTAAGAACTTCCCTTCCGTACAATACTTTTAATTTAGCACGTTATTCTGTTTTGAATTAATCGTATTAGTATAGTATTTAAGTAAGTAGGTACACTTAAGTTCATATGTTTTGTCCTGTTGCCTGTGTTAGTTTTCATCGTAAAAAGCTAAAAAAAAATTACTGTCCGTTTTTATTTATTATCTGACATGTTCCTTTTTACAATTAAAAAACAACTGCTACCCTTCACCCCTCTTGACCCTCTCTCGACGCTCGTTGGTCTTCGATCACATTTCGCGGGACATAACATATGAACTTGACTGTACATTAAGCGTTTTTTGTACTATTGTTTTCCTATTTACATGTAAATAAATCGTTCAACTTTCGTATATTCCAATTTTATACACACTTTCAAGAACGCATTAAGTATTTATGAAAGTAAGTCCGTTAAAACATATATCTATTACATATACAAGTATTCTACGACAATTGACTATGTATTGTACTACTAATTGGGGGTATTGTACTACCTCTTATTTATACTGCTATTAATATGATCCATGATAAAAAAACGATAATTATTATTACCATATTGTTAATAATTTTAGTGGTGTTTATTTAAAACAAATTGTTAAAAACGTTTAAAATAAAGGTCTTCTTTTTAGTTTCAATCTATGCATACTTATTAGAAACGAAATAAATTAATTAGTTTACAACGTTTTCTTTATTTTTAATTAATTACCGCATTTATTACTTTGCCGATGCAACGTAACTAATTTATGATATCATTAATATAAAATGATTATAATGCAGAGAAGAGAATTAACATTTTCTTTAGCTCACTGTTTTTGTCAACATTTATGTATGTGCAAATTAAAACAATAAATAATTATTATATTATATGTATTATTGCATAAATAAACAAGAATAATACAAAAAAACGTTTTTAATTAAATTTAATGACTAACTCTTAATGTAAGCAACATAAAATTACAATTACCTTAATGAATATCTAAATTTTTTGAATGAATCGCAGACAGCATGGTTTACTAAGCTACTTTTCGAGAACAGACATTTTATTGCGTTTTACTATTTACATTTATGAATATAATAAATTAACGTTAAATAGCGACAAGTCTTGTAATTTACTTATTTTGCGTGAATTTTATTATCTATAATTATTAAGTGATAAAAAATCTAATTGTCAACACTTTCTGTTTTGCTTTTGTAAAATACATTTTCTATTGTTTCGTCTTATAAGATTTTGAAAATTTGTAATGCTTTTAATTCTAATTAATTGATAATTATTAATTAAATTGAGAATACATAATTATTTCTTCTTAAATAAATTATACACGTTTTTAAAAATATATTAGTTTCTCAAACAGAGCTGTTGCCGCCATAATGTTATAAAAATTATTATAAAAATATTAGATGCATATGGTGAAGAGGAGTAAAGGGGAGGGACACTCCTTTTATTTTTTTTCTTTCCAACAAGATAACATTTTCAAATTTTAGTATTATCAACATGTAATCCCTTTGTTCCTTCAACAATTGCATATTTTTGTTTTTATCTTGACGAAAAAATTGTGCAAAAAAAATGAAAAGTTTTAACAAGTCTCATTTTTACTCCCCTTCATCCTATCTAAAAACCATCAACTATTAAATTGTACTTTCACAAGTTATGCGAATAATTTCTTTCAATATAGTAGGTTCCCTTCTGTTAAATTATTTAAATTATATATATATAGCTTAAGAATACCTATTTAATATTGCAATTATAAATAATTTAATAAGATCAAGTCAAAATCTAGACCTAGGGAGACGGAACTTCTACCATTTCTACGTCGGTAGATATTTCATTTTTACCCACTTAAATTTTGCTTAATCCCAGATAATTGCAATTTTACTTCCTTACTTAAAAAGAAGGCATATTTTCGAATTTTTTATGCTTGAAAAAATCTCAACAATCCCAATCAGTTTCGAATACGCATCCTTTGAGAATAAAAAGCGAGAATGTCGACATCTACACCGCTGGGATCGATAAAATGAACTTTATGTGCATTGAAAACTTCCATTTTATGTAACAAAAATATTACAATATGACTTTTTAAAATTTCGAATATTCAAGTAGAGTCTCAGTAGTTCGAGGTTTTGTGTAATTCGAGTCCCTTTTCCGAAAATTAAACGATTAAAAAATACGATCGTTATTGACAAAGGAACACAGGCAACCGGAAAAATCAGATTTGAACGAAACTCGGCAGGTGTCTTCAAGCTAAGAACGTTGCACATTTATTAGCGAACCAATCGCTGGTGTTCGTGGTACAGTTCTTAAACCAAAATCTATCAAATATATCTAAAAACAGTTAAGACAAGATTTAAACTAAATTAAGAGTTTTAAAAGATAACGCTATTATACATCACAAAAATTAAAAAAAAAGTTACCCCCGCCACTTCAACTGAATATTTGTTGAAAATTTCTGAAAAACATCTCGGACCCGAAAACTAATTGAACTGTATATCGAGGACAAGAAACATTATATATAATTAAAAGCCCCTTATATCATAATAAGTGTGCAAGGATACAGTCGCTAAAACACAAAGAATTCGCTATAACCTCACTCAAATCCAAAATCAATAACGAAAATACAAAGCTATGGCGGACTTTTTGAATTAACCAATAAAAATGGGTACCCCGTCAAACTCTGAAAACAGTTTGATCAATCAAATCTGACAGTTAGACCATGTAATTTGTTAGTTTGTTCAAATCATTAAATTTTGACGTCATCGGCCGAGTTTGATTAGTCTAGTTTGACAAACTGACTGATAGTGTGATGCGGGCTTTATGTAGGTAAATTGGAAAATTATGATTATTACTTTATTGAGTGCCTTTTGTCGCGTATGTTTGTGTTTTTAAACGTTCTGAAACAGACTTATTTCTATAATAACCATTTTTTAATTTTAGTGAGAAGTTAAATGTCAAAGGGAGCGACGTCGTATATTTAATAAAAAATTAAATTAAACTTCTAATTATTTCGTTACGAGCTTTTTTATAGAAAAATAAATAAATATCGAAACACACAGATCTGAAGAAAATATTAATAAAAAATAATTAAAAATTCTCCTTAATTGATATTTAACATAACATCCAAGTAGTGTTTACGTGATAGATATGTGTTAACAGAAATTTTTTGTGAAGTATGAATATCTTTATTCGGTATTCTAGTTTTAAAAATCAACTACATAACACATTAACTAACAACGAGTTTTATAAATTAATAAATTCTCCTTTAATCTGTAACGTCGACTTGCTGTCAAAATTTCGACAAATTATGTAAACGAAAATCGAATTTATGAAGTAACATTTCGTTTGTTCATTTTTATCAGCTCGCAGTTCTACATTCTACAAATTACATTAAAAAATTAACTTTTATTCGTAGGCATTCTTATCCAAAACTAAATCTTTATATAAATGAAAGAAAACGTAATAAAAAGAACCAACAACCTATACTAAAAAGGGTTCAACAAAACCGCATTGCGTGATATACAAATTCAATTGTTTTCTTATTCCTACACTATTGGCGCAGTATTTCTTTCTAAATTAAGGAAATACTTATTGTGTTTAAATGCCAGACAATTTTTATCGAATATCTACTAATGCAGCTATTAAATGAAAGCTTTAACGGTCAAACAAATTTTTTGAACGCAGTTAAACTTTGCAGAAAACGTTTTAACGACACTTTCATATCTGTTATCAATTATTAATTTACATCGTGGGATAATTATAACACAATCTTTTTGTTAACATTCTCATTTAGTTATTAAACATCGTTTTGTGTTTTATACGACATTTTTTTTAAATTTCTTTTTCAGCCTGAAGTAATTATTTCAAATCATAAGTATTTAATCGCAAAAAATATTATACGTTAAATACAGTTTCTTTTTCTACCATTAACATGTATGGTAGTTTAACGATGATTTGCTATAATGTGATTTTTTCCTATTGTAAGTTTAAAAGAGTGCTAAATTTATGCCGATTTAATTTATCGCTGTATTTCCCTTGGTTATTCTTATTTTTGAACCGGCGCCTGTGTGCGAAACACTATTTTCTTTTAAAAGTATTATACTTCCGCCTCGTCAGCAATCTTTGGCGCCTGTGTGCGTTGCACACATTGCACACCGTTGCTTGAACCCGCCATCCAATTAGCGAAAAGTGACGATTTATGGTAGCGCTGCACTGTAATAGTAATTTAAGTATTAAGGTCAGCAAGTGCTTTTTATTGGTCGTTGAATGTTTTTTGGAGATCGAGCAAGTATATAATATATATAATAATATGTCTTCTGTGGTATTACTTTCAATTTTTTTCGAGGCTGCATTCCATAATCGTGTAAAGTTCGTTAGTGTTGCCGTTGTTTGTTCTCCTTCTTTCAATTTTCTTTTGATTAGAGTCGAACACCAGTCGATGGAGCAAAGTTGTGGGCAATTCGGTAAATTCATGTCCTTTGTTACAACGTTAATGTTATGGGCAGTACCTAGCTATATCATTTCAGAGTTTCCGAGGATTAATGACAAGTGACGAAATCAAGCTAGACGTTGGTAGGCACTTCACGAGTAGTAATAAATGGCGACAATAGTCGATTTAAATAAATGTTCTTTTATACAAATTTCGAAATTTATATTGTCAGTAGTCGAAAAGGAACAATTTGGCGCGAGCCTTTAGATGTTTAGATGCAGGGACTTTGAAGAGCGAGCACTTTCTTGTTTGAACGGTCAACCCATTTTGAAATTCTTTTTTTAACGCTCACGACTATACAAATTTATGTAACCCATCAAACAATTTTAACAAATACCAACATTTTCAAGCTTATTATTACATATTAATTGGGTTAGGTTAGAACATTAAATTGTAAGTATTAAACTTGCATTAGGGGGGACCGAGTGAATGGGGCCATCTCAAATTAAAATAGTCCTCGCTATTGTATTTGAGTTTTATAAGATGGGCTACACCGATTTTAGCCTAAAAGTGAAGCTAATATTTTTGCACCTTCCTGGCGACAGATTATTGTGAGATATTGAATAAAAAAGTTATGTTTATTATTTGTTATTTTTTTTACGAGAAAAGATGAGTAATTGTATTATTATTTCTGACGAAACTGACTCTTTGTTTACATAAATTGATGAAAGTAAGCCTTATTGACATTGGATGCACTGTTTGGTGGCATTTGTTTCGAAAATTTAGTCAGTATTACTAATTTTATTATGTTTTTTTTGGGTAATGGGGCCAGGGTGGCGGTTGCCTAAAATTTTGTTTATTTTATTTTATTAGCGAACTGATTAGTATTTATTATCTTAGAAGTGTTCATTATTTTATCAATTATCTACTTGTTTCATTTCATATTTTAACTTTTTTTCATCGCTACGATATAGAATCATTTAATTATTTTTTTTAAAAATCTTTAAGGTTTTTGTTGCATTGACAATTTTTAACAATAAAATTCTTACTTATTATAATTTGTTTGGGTACGTAATATATACATTTTCCCTTGAGTTTATTTGTTCACGGAGTAATGGGGTCAATCGTAGACTTTGGACGAGGGGCATTTATTTTTGAGTACCGTTAGCTAATGTCGAATTTAATGGCACGTATTTTTAGTGCACTTTTTAGGTCAAATATTGGTTATTGTGGGCGGCTTAATACGGCATTTTCCTTAAGGTGACCCCGTTCGCCCGGTCTCCCCTAGATAATAATTTTTGTTTATCTTTAAAATATTTACAATTAGTAATTTTAATGAAAAGAATTTATGCAAACGTGTAGGGGAGAGTGGAGTACCCAAATTTGATCGTTTTTTTCGTATGAGAGTATAATTCAAAAACTATGAGCCCAAAAAATCTGAAATTTTACAGTTTTTGTCAACTTTTAACATGGAATGACCCGAGGGGTTTAAACAAATTAGTGTTACGTAACAGGAGGGTAGGGCGGACGGAATATCGTTACGAAACGTCGGCGGGTGTTAAAAATGCGTTACGTAATTTGTGCAATTTTACGTAAAATATTCTTAAAGTACATAGTATGTAGTTATTATTGAAAAAGTAAGTTCATATATTTCACTATAACGAAGAAATAAAAAATTCGGTTATAACGACGGTCGGATTTAGCGACGCAAATCTCGCGGTCCCTTCGCCGTCGTTATTTGCAACTTTCACTGTACATAAGTTTAATCAGCAGCCACTACAGTAAACGCATAAAACGTCTATTAATTACCTACCTCGTATTAGCTTCCGGTATAATATCGTCTACGACGACGTAGATCATGGCACCAGCCGCGAAAGATAAAGCGTACGGCAATACTGGTCGCGCGATGGATACGGCGATGGCGCCCATTACTCCAAAGATGGGCTCCACCATGCCGCTCAATTGACCGTACCTGTAAAAGAGAACATCAAATTAAAAGAAAAAAGAGACACAGTCTACAGACTAGTAGGTAGTTTTCTCGGTTAATTAGCACGGAGACTACTTCGGGTAACCGAAGACGATGACCCGTTTGCTGCAAACCGGAAGTTGCTAGAAGGATAACTGCAACTAAGTACGGTTAAAAAGTACGCACAACAACTTAAAACGCAATGAGTTTACAGTGCCCGTAGAAAATTATTCCAGTTATCGCAAGTCGAAACGCGGGAAAAAAAATGAATCGGGGGGGGGGAGGGGGGGGGATAGGTCGATGGGGTAGCTATCCGACAACTCGCCGAACTCATTAAAACACCTCAAAAGGGAAGAGGAGTTAGAATACTTAATATATAAACATTTTAAAGGGGAATTTTAACTCGAACGAGAAATAATTGGATTGGCGTGTGTATATTAGGTAAGCGTGTACCGGATCTCCTCGTACATCAGAAACCTACTTTGCAACAAAAGTCGAGAGAGAAGTAATTCCAAGAATGCGCGTCTCGAAAATTGATCTAAAAACACCGTTAAATACCGCGTACGATATGTCTCTATCAATAAACGGAAAAATGCGATAAATTATAGATAGCAACAACTGTGGCAGAAGATGGAAATGCCGCAGAGAAGTCTTTTGCAATAACGCGCGGCATTCGCGACCCTGCAAGGTCGTTCCCAGCTCATTAATGCCCCTCTGCCCCCCCCCGTCAAAGTGCCTCCTTCCAGCATACATTAACTAACATCGCCGTTTATCGAACAGAGGAATGCGGCCTACACTGGCTATCCGTTGTGTTACATGACCGAGAGCGCATTTTGGGATAACGTTCGATAATAATCCATCCGCACACCGAATCTACGGTTAAAACAGGTGCATAAAGGTGTCGATTAGTCGTGCAAAACATTTAAACAAACAACAAGGTTGCCAGACAAGTACGTACCTACCTAATCAATCGGTAAAGGGGGACAGTCGAGTTCGTTTACTTTTTACGATTAAGAATCTCATTCTTAACTTTAGTCACCGTTAAATCGTCTTAACCGCAACCATATGCCGAACCGATATCTTCGAGAGAGGCACGGAAAACGAGAATCGATGAATGAATTTTTGATAACCATTTCTTACTTATCGGTTTACATGACAATCATACAGGACAGTTTTGACGTAGCGGGTCACAAATTAGGCAACAGACCAATCGCGTACCGTATGCTTAGTTCATTCATTAAAATAACTCGTAGTAACGCGTGATAAAAAAAGCGTAATCGCTGGAAACAAATATGTATTAAAACCGTATCAAATTAGGTCTTAAGCACCTAGGCACTTTATTATTATGAGAGTATTACCTAATAATTACGCTTCAAAGTTCCACAACGTTGCTCTAATGGATTTAAAAATGGACGTTCGCACAAAACATTTTTAAAAAGTTTTCGTTATAAAATAAACAAAAATGCGAAGCATTATTTTTATTACTAAAGGAAATGATATCGGAGGTCTTATTTTTATTATTTATCTAATGGAAATATTTAACAGTTATAAGGAATTTAAAGCATTTACCGTATTTAATTTTTAAATATTTAACAGTTAAAACTATGTTAACAAGAAAGCAAAGGCGCAAAAAATTATAGCAATTTAAAAACTAGTCTTAGGTCTTTGTTTGCTCGTTTAGAAACTAATTAAAATACCTACTTATATATTTCAGTAGTAGTGGATTGCTTAACTAATACGTAAAATTGTATTAGAAAAAGCGGCCTTTTTAATGGTAGAAAGAAAAAAATATAAGATTAGAAAAATACATCTTAATTATTTAAATAATTTCACCTTGAAAAGGAATTGTCATTTTTGTCAAATTATAAAATAGAAAAACAACCTAATTACCTATCTATAATTTTTTTTTATACGTGTTCTTACAGATACAGTAAAACCCGTAAAGTTGTCTATCTGCATAACTCAACCGTCTATCTTGGAATTAGTTAACCGCATTTAGTGAACAGTGATTCCCTATTGAATTGTACCTATAGTCTTCCTCTATATAATTTAACTACCTGTTTAAGTCGATCAGAGTTGAACGGAACCAGCGGTGGTCAACATAGACAGTTTTTACTGTACCTAATTAAAGGCGCTCAAAAACAATTAAAATGTAGGCCTTTTGCTGTATTTTAAATTGTTAAGTTGAACGCAAACGGAAAACGTTAAAAATTTCTGCATAGTTCCAAATTCAAAATACGCTTGTCAAAATTTGAAATACGACCTTTCGTATACGTGAGACGTTCAAAAATATGAAAACGACTCAATGGTAAAGTACCTACCTACCCTTATTTTTGAAAATACACAAAAATATTATTTGGAAAAGTTTTTTAGAATTGAAAGAAGATGTTAAATACGAAGTTATAGTAACTTTTTTATTTTTAAATACTTTCTTTCCTTTTCCCATATGTAGGTATTACGTAAAACGAATTTATTTAAAATTGATTTATTATTGAGGGTAAAAGTGTAATAACATAATTGAAACTGACGCTGAAACAATCGAATTTTTTGTGAAACTTTTCCAAATGACATTTTTGTGTATTTTCAAAAATATGGGCCGATTACTCTTTAGCCGATTTCATATTTTTGATCGTCCCTCGTATACGAAAGGTTATATTTAAATTCTGACGTGCATTTTGAATTTGAAATTATGCCAAGATTTTCGCGAAGAATAAAATTTCCTGAGAAATTTCAAATAAAAAAGTTTTCCATTTATGTCCAACTTTATGTCGGTCACTGTATGTATCCATTTAGAAAATAAAACGAAATATAAATTTTCTTATCATCGTGTTACGAACAAGTGGTTTGCTAGTTCAAAACATTAAGCTCGATAGTTTTAAGTAATTCATAAAAAAAAATAAAATTAACAATTCTTACCACAAGCTTTTCCACATAGAAAATCCAGCAGCGTGCAAAGGAAGACTAACCGCCAGTCCTTCTGGAAAATTTTGTATGCCGATCCCAATCGCAAGATTTCTAAAAGAAAAATGTTTGTTAATAATATTTTAATATTAAAAGCGCGTTGGTAAATTTTCATGTTTATGAATTTAGACACAATATGATCGACGATCGTGCATCAACTTTTCCGTGTTATATTATCTCAAAAGGAGTATTTATTTATCAACGTTTTACAAGGATATCTGTTTTAATGCAGAAAATGTCGAAAATTCATAATCGGAAACCAAAATATTAAAAATTTTTCAGTTTAATAAACTTAATTGCCTGCCTTAATCCTAACAGTTACTACTAGTTTGTAAAAATTGTTTTTAAGGGTACTAGTAAAATATGCTTAGGGGTCATATATTACGTCACACTCGGAGGGGAGGGGTTCAATAGCTGTCGTGGCCAACTAGGCGTTGATAACTTCTGAGAAAAGTTCTAATTAGTGACTGTGTTTTTTCTATGCATCAATGGTGTGCGGCTAGTGAAGGGGTACGTAAAATCTTTCTTATTTTTTTACAGTTTGGTTAATATTCAAATGTAGTCTTGCTCGGCATAATATCACTTTAACAAATTTTGCAAAAAGCAACGTTGTCAGTTTTAGTTATTTTTACTGCCTCGCACTTTATATCCAAAAACCAAAGTCGAAAAGTTCAAAAATCATCTTGTTTTTTATAGCATGCCCTTCATTTGACTAATACTGTGAAAATATTAAGTTTAACCCGTGTAAACAACTTTTTTTTTAATCCATGTTAGTACAAAGGGATTTGGAGCATCAACTGCTGTGGTTATTATTAGCTCCATGATCACAGACGTCCACGCCTACCAAGGGATTATTTCAACACCCTTATCGGGATTCGAACCCAGGACCCATCAGGTGAGAGGCTAGATACTTAACCGCTTCGTCATCCGAGTCGGCAACTGTTTTGTGTATTGCCATTTTCGATGGTGAAATTGGTCATTTGGGAATTATTTCGACATTCATATTATGAAGAACAGTAGGCAGTGGATGCAAACAGGTATAAGAAAAACTTGAACGAAATTCATTTCGATACAGATTTTCATTGTACAACGACTAAGGGCCGATCTTTCCATCTCTTGGTAAATTTATCCGATAGGTATTTACCATGGAAACAATTTTTCGAAGAAACGCTTCTATGGTAAATACCTATCAGATAAATTTAGCAAGAGATGGAAAAATCGGATCTAAATTGAATACGATACAGAGTTTTGTTCGGTAACCATGTCAATTTTGAGATCGCAAATCAGTTTGTTTTGTGACTGTTACATAAAATCTGATTAAAAAAAGTGTAAAATATCATAGCTTTAATGATGGGTGAGCTTTAACAGAGAATAAAACTCAATAGTAATGTAACGGTAATGTAAAAGTATTAAAGTTGTTGAAAAACAGTGCTGTTTACATTTCATACAACTAGTTGACAATAATCGTTACTAAAATTTCTAACGTCCGAATATTTATCCAAATTCATGATGAACGATTGACTAAATTAAATTCTATTAAACACTAAACTTTCAACATTTGCATGAAAACGACTATTGCAACAATCGTTTCCATAGAGATAAAGCATGATTAAAAATCAATTGTCTATGAATACGACTCACGCTGATTAGGGAACGCCTTCGCCTGTATAATAGGTAGGCATCAGTAATAGTAATTTCTTTTCAGTTTGATAAACAGCACTACTGCCTAACAACCCGGAAAGTTTATTCTAACAGCTGATAACTTATCAGAATAATTCTCATGAGTAAGTATTGCGTAATTTAAGATGCATCCTGATGGTTTCGTTACGAGAGTTCACAAAAGTTATGCCATGTTATAACATCCACTTCTTTGTATATATACAAGGTCTACTAAATAATTTGAATAAAAGTGTTGTTTTCAATAATTTTTTGGCATTCTACTACCGCATGAATATGTATAGGTATTCATATTTTTAACATATTTAGATGTTTCTGTCATATTAAAAAAAAAACTAATAGACCATTCATAATTTTACGGCAAAAGTAACAAAGGTTATCAATAAATCCTTCAAGATGCTGGCTTTACCCATTAACCTAATCTGTGGAGTCGTGTAACCTAAAACTATGCACATAAGTACATATTTCGTAATATCACTAGGAAATGGCGGTTAAGAACGACTTCCACGGGAAACGTCCTCCTTCCTCATTGACGGCGGCGACCCTGACTACAATTTTCATTCGGTTTAAAATGCTATTAGGAAAACAAAGATTCTTATGGTAAGCATTTTCAATGTAACATAGATCAGAAAAATTGCCCAAACATAAAAATAAGTCCCAATTATTTAAATTAAGAAAAAAATCAAGATAAGACAATAAGGAGTGTAAATTATAGAAAAAAATGTCACTATAAAAATCCGACCCACTAGGTAGTAAATGAATGCGTGGAATGCGCCATGCGAGGTGTGGGGTTTGGTTCCCAGAAGCAACACAGCGTTGCGGATTCGCGGACAGTTAGAATGACATGGAAGCGGTCGACGACCCAGTATGCAACAGAGCTTAGGTTTTGGTTGCCTTGTTCATGGGAAATGTCGCAGTAGGGAGAGCGATCCTGATAACCTACTTATTATAAATTACTACCCACGTGTTTGTGAAAAATTGATGGAGGGTGTTAAACAATGTAATAATGATGGTCGGAAACATAACAAGTTTATTGGATCATTGAACGGCTATATAAACATAGCAGCTTTTGTTATTAATCTTTCGTACAAAAAGTTGACTTGAAGGTATTTTGAAAACTAAAAAAAAATGCAAGAAATCGATCAAATTAGAAAAAAAAAGTTGTTCGCAAGTAGGGCGCTTCGTCGCCACTTCCCAAGTAAATTTTGCCGATTGACTAAATGAAAAACTACAGAACGATGTACAGTTTCTCAACAAATAACTATTTTTGTACTCATAAATTTGAAATTTAATATCAATATTTTGTAAATCAGACATCGTTTATTTAATTATTGTTGCGTTCAGTGTTATTTAATTTTCCAGCGGGCGCGCTGTCATAAATCTTACAAGTTGATGTAAGTAGTTGCATTTCAACCTGTTTTGGAAGTATCAACTACTGCGCCATAACCACGGCAATGAAAGTTTTAATTATTGTGAAATAACATTAACTGTCAGTATATTTAGTAACTTCACTTCACTATATTGCTAAACGTAAAAAATACTAATTAGGTTCAAATACGCCTGGCTCATAGTTCAATGCAGAGTGTGTCGGTCGAAGGTTAAACCACCAGTTTCTTCAGAACGACAATCAACTTACAATTAGTTTAAATGACGACCACATTAAATTTTTTTATCGTACATAAACAAAATAACGTTTACCATAATGGAACGTCCATGGTGTTGATGCTGGATATGTATGATACTACAAATGTTACCAAATCAACCGTATTAAGATATGAAAAGGTTTCCGTATCAATTGACAATGTATGGACTACGAATACGTAGGCGGAGCTTATTATTTACCGATGCCAGCGCTCGCGGTGGCGGATTGAAACATTAATCACCCCAACTTTTTAACATGTTCAATGGTCAAAATCTAAATAAGTATAAATAAAAGTTGAATTCGAGAGAATTTTCCTAAGAAATAAACATCATACGCTCGGTGCAATTAATAGAAAATTATTAAAGGTCACCTGGCGCTTCTAGTACAAACAGTTATTGAAAAATACGCATTTAAATGTTGGCTCGTGTCCTTGTTCCACTATTAAGTTTTCCGGTTCATAACCTAGAAGTGTCATTAAATATCATCGGATGTTATTTTACGCCGCGAAAGTCGATCAATTTGAATTATCACAAACAAACATTTTATTTCATAGTTGGAACTCCTCAGATTGAATAGTAAATTATCTTTTTCGACGCCATAATGTTAAGGCAGAGGTAGTCTTTCACATAATATATTATCAATAGGTATGCAATGTAAATATGCACTACATTTTTAATAAACAATATTTCACACTTCTCTGTATCAATAACATATTATTTTTGGGGCAACAAGTTCCAATATTTATCGATGGCGGCGCCACACGCGGATTCGCGTGCACAGCTCAGCCCATATATTTAAGTATTTTTTTGTGTTCTTTCTGGCTGCGATTTAAACAATTTTCCAGATAGCTTATAGATTGTTTACTAACAATAAGTTGTGTTAGTATTGACAAGCACGAACGTCCGTACAATGAGACTTAACAATTTATTGTACATAACGTTTGTTCTTTTTCATTTAAAAAACTACTTGTATACATATAAATATACACTTTACCTAAAAATTGAGTAAATTACTTTTAAATTACCTTCAAAATTACATCACCTATTCACCCCCATCACCTGACTCAAATCTCCCACACGAGGAAGGTATCATTTGATCATGAATTGAACTTTTTCCGTCTTCAAGTTTTGCGTGTAAAAATCAAATCGTTATGAAATATCATTGTTATTCAAGTTCACTATTAAGGCGTTTTTCTTGTTAATGTTGCTGAATTTTGGAGATTAATCAAAAAGTGACCCAAACGTACGCCATTCTTCCTTACTAATAAGATAATTATAAATTTTATTCTTTAATGGCAAACACTGAAATTTAAGTGTTTAGGAAAAATTGAAAAAAAGTGTCTGTTTATTAAGATACGTCCAATTTTATCTAGTATCCAAAGAATTAAGTACTATAATCTTTTAGGGGGAAAATTAAACGGGTCATGATTAAATATGAAAATAAAGTATTATTAGTATAAAAAAAACATGTAAGAGCACGCGTGCGGCGATTTAAAAATTTAAAGAGCGGGCGGCTGCCGTCTGGGGTGCTAATTACGGGTTGCTGACGACTCTGTCGATGGCCATGACACACGTGATTATTACTACCTCAAACACCAGCATAACAGCTTTAAGCACCTAATGTTCAACTAAATTTAAAATAATTGGGGAACAACTTTCGACATTTTTCCAGACATAATTATGTAGGTACGTTTATAATTTTTTAGTTACGAATACAAAGGATTCGATGTAAAGCGTGTTTGAAAAAAAGAATTCAAAATACATCATAGGTAATGCACTTTTATCAATGGAGGTTATCGACCGACCAGCTGACTGTGTGAGGTAAGCTATTGATCAAGCTGCACGCCGATCGACTCTCTGGAATGCGAAACAAGCCGTGTTCATTAATATCTCTATAATAGCGGCAGTTCACACACAACTAACCACTTATCGAACAACCTTTCTGAACGAACTGTGTAACCAATTTTATTTGAACCACAACACTCTCCGAATGCAATAATTGCCCATTACAATTATAATTTAAATTCTTGGGATCGTCGAATTTGTTATAACAACTTGGGGCAAATGGGATCTTTTTTTTTAATCGAAAAAAGTCAAACTCAACCTATTTGATAGTAGGCAACGAGGGGGCCATTAATGGTTTTTAATACAAGTAAACGCAAATAAAAATATCTCTTATATAACGTGAAAGGAAATAGAATGTTCGACAATCTCTTCTCGTGTTTGCACAAGGCAAATGAAAATTTTCCTGCAGGTGCAGAGAGAACGACCGCAAGAATTCCTGGGCGATGTCCGAACGGCAAGCAACATCTAATCGAGGATCGAGTAGCACTGGCCACATTCTCCGGTCAACTTGACCCGTTCAACTTCACAGGTTATACCGCGCGCTCGAATTCCTGTTGCATACTTGTATTGCCCGTTACAGAATACTGCTCCAAAATTCGATTTCGGATAGATATCGTAATAAGGGCCGGTTTTATAAACATGATTTATACTGCAGAATAGCTTATTTCTGGAATAACGGCTATGGAAACGTTTCTTGAGACAATGGTTTCCATGAAAGTTATTCCAGGAATAGCTTATCTAACGTATATCTCATAATTGTAAAACCGGCCCTTAATTGGTATAGTTTAGGTTATTAAGAGAAAATCCAGGTTCATTGATGACTTACAAAAATAGTTGGTTGATAAAGTGACTGTAGTTCTGTAGGCAGCATAAACATAATGGTGTGTCCAGACGTCTACGTTTAGTTGATCAATCAACTTTTATGAATGATATGATGACGAATGAAACGCACCCGAAGTGCAGTTTCAAAACCAACAAACAGAAACAAACTACAAACGGGACTACTATTACTAATCGTAAGTATAGAACTAGTAGAAGATTTTTCAAATCCATCTTTCGCGATCATTTATAATCTCTTTTATCCTAAACCGGCAATCGCTTCTTCAGGTTATCCGCCTACTGAGTTTGAAGATGTTCCTGGTTTTTTAGTCCATGGTCTCTAGTACTGAATTTGTTTATCCCATCTACCATCCCGCCATCCAACCATCTAACTTCTACCATCCAACTTCACTTTGAAGACGCTGCATGTTCAGCATGCCATCGTGCGTTAGATTTTTGGCGAATAGACTCGTTTCTCATTGGATCATTTCAGTATTCAGTATCTGCCTTTCCGTTACTCGTTTTTTTTTCAACAATGGAAAGGAAAATGAGAAGTACATTTCTTTTATCTACGTACTTATTATATGCATTTCTATAGCTCATCCAAACCTATATGATGTTCACGTCATCAATACAAAGTTACTAGATGATGACGTTTCACGCAGTGTTGTCGCCTTGTACCTCGTATTTTGACAGTTCTAATAAATTATAGTCTTTCTTTATACCATCTAATATGTGCGCAAGTAAATCATCTATAGAATATGTCGCTTTCCAAACTTTAAATCGAATTACAAATAAACAATCTAGTAACTTTTTGTTGATGACGTGAACATCATATAGATTTGGATAAGCTATAAATAAATTTATTAGAAGTTATTGGAGTTTCTAAGTGGAAATGGACAAATATAGCTTAAAACAAAAACAACCGGAGAAAAAAGAGGTTTGCTCAATTATGTGCACAATAGAAAGCAAAATAAGAAGAACAAACATACAGCAGGTACCTATTGATATTTGTGGATGAGTTTGATAAATAAAAGTTTAACTTAAAAAAAGAACAAACGCCACGTGCTCAACATTAAAAACAAAACGCCTTCTTATTTCGGAAGTTGCAAGAGAACAGTTAAACTCAATATATTCCAACAAATTGATTGGTAGAGGTCCCGTGTTTTTTCCTTCAAGGTCACTTTATTTTACCTGTCTAGGGAAAAGTGAAAGAACTGACATACTTTGAACGGCCTACTACTTGTGAAAATATGAAGAGTGAGATATGAGATATGATAGAGTCAAATCCATGTTTGAAAACATTAAAGAGTGACATAGATGTAGCAGTTCAACAGGTTTTTTACAGAAGGCACGAAAATGTTTGGAGCAAACGATTTGGTGGTCAGTTTGAGCATTTATTATGAAATATAAGGCGATTAATCCAAACTCCAATAAAAAAATTCTTACTTTCGAAACTAAATTTCTATTTTGGCATCGAAACATGCCTCTAAGTAAACTTTTTTATTTTTCTTTTATGATCTATCGATTGGGCGTCACAAAAATACCGAATCCAATTAAAAAAAAGGTAGCCATAAGTACCTACTTTTTACCTATCTCCAATTGTTTTCGAGAAAAACGCGTGACTTTTTTTTAAAATGACAGCTTGTTTAGGCAACTAATCGAACATCAGCCAGTAATTTGCTAATGAACTCGCGTAAAGTTTCTATTTTAATTAGGTATTAATTTAATTTCAATATAGGTATGTATTATGTATTAATTTTTTGATTATGCAGAAATAGCTATAGTGTGTATTAAGTATAAACGCCTATTACGTTACCGCTAACGTAAAAAAATAAAAGGGCTGCAACATTAAATTAAATGATATTCAAAAAGCGTTACATGTAACAAATACGTAAAAAATTTATCGAAAAACTTGTGTTTCTAAAATTTTTGTCGAAATTGGCAGCATATAGCTTGTCATTCAACAACGATGCCGTCACTGATTTTCACTCTAAGTTGAACAACCACATTTTTTACCATATCTTATTTATTAATAATTTGCTCTAAATAAAATAATTTAAAATTTGTTTTATTACAATAGTTATTAAATATTTCGCAATACAAAATGTTTAGCAACAATAGAGAACATAACAAGTGGAAATTTAAAAAAAATACCAAATTTTGAATGACAAGATTAAAAAATGTCAATATACAAAATTTGAATTGATTGAAATTGAATTGATTTGAATATTCTCTATCTATCTCTGTAACTTGCACTTTAAAATTTGAATATAAATAAAATTTAATCCTAAATAGCACACTTTAATTAATTTATAGCAGGTACTTTAAAGTTTAAACGCTACAAAATAACTTTAGAGGTCATATAAAGAGCTATTATTGACTTCTAGTAGTTGAAAGAAGTTAATGGTGACAATTTATACTTTCTAAAATAGATTAAAAACTAGCACATATTACATTTTATAATATAGCTGTAGTACATAATAATAATGAACTTGAAACTTGTTAACAACCTTCTAGGTCATCTTATCATCTCTTAGAAAGTTTAATTTTTACTGATGGAACGATATAGATATTTCATTATTGTATACATTTTTATTGTCGCAGGTTGTCAACAGCGCTAATTTATATCTAGATGGTTTGAATTTAATTTAATCCAAGAAATTGGTTGTTGCAAATAAGCATTGAGTAAATCATGAATTGCATTAAGAAGACATTACCACATTGACATTAGTGGTATACCTACCTATTTACTCTAAAATAACTTTCCAATTTTCAAAATACTCGAATTACAAATAATCCTTAAAGCTGAAATTGTTTAACCGATTAAAATTCTCGAATTTTAAAGATTTAATATTGGATATTCCATTCCTAAAGCCTAGTCCAGACCTACATACACTTGCCCGCATACATATGTTTATAAACATTTCAATAACTACGTGCAAATGTTTTTGCACACCCAGATCAGAAATGAAAAACATGTCGCTTAGTAGCGAAGCAGTGGCGGAGTGCTGGCCATATTTTTTTTTATTTTAAAGAATAGAAAAAAGGAAAGGTGTTGATGGGTACGTAAACATTTTCAAAATGAAATTGATGTCCTTGCGAGTCCATTCATTGTTTATGCTCTCACCGAAATTGGTTCTTTAATGCCTGACTCTTCCGTTCGATGCTTACTAGGCTAACCTTACACTTTTTTGAAAGGTGCATCAATTTTTTTATTTCAGACCTTATAATCTACACATTGTATGACATAGACACGAGACACTATGTAAATCACAGCGAGCGAGTGTTTTTCTGATTCTACAATCATTAATTTAATGCTTGAACTAACTATCTATTTAAAGAATCCGAGTAGCCGCCGCCTCTGCAAGACTTGTTTGTTTGCGAGTTTAAGAACGCACATTTTTTATTCTCGAATTAAAACAAAAAACACGGGTGCATTTGTTTAGATGCATTTAAACAAATTAATTGTCGTTAACACTTTTTAAACAAACCTTTATTTGTTTGCGGACACATGTGTTGGTCTGGACTAGGCTTAAGATTCTAAAAAAAAAAATAGAAACATCGACCTTTCTCTACGTTAACCGAAATTCATCGAAAGGCGAAAATTTTAGCTAACAATAAATATAAGTATGTAACGAATTTTATCTATCGAATATCACTATTTAAATAACAACTTTTTGTTTACAAACATACCAATTAAAATTTACAATAGGTATATCAAACATTTGAACGTAAAGCAGTATTTATTTGGCAAAATGTTTTAATTGTAACGATAAAGATATCAGCCGTCTACTTAATATTGCCTAATAAGAAGATTAAATATTTTTTAGAGGTGACTAGATACGTTTTTTCAACGAAAGGGCAGATAAACAATAAAATACCTATAATTTGAAATAGTAATTAAGATATTTACGAGGAGGTTTAAGGTTTGTAACATTTTTATAACGGATGAGCTGGTTTTATTGCTTTTTACAACACTCTTATAATATTCTTTTAACATTTTAATCTCGAAGATATTCCATATACCTACTTTTACTAAAATAAAAATGGGTCATTTATTTTGATTAGCAATATTTAGTTAATCGAGCGCAAACGTTCCAAAAAAATTGTTCGTTGTCATCTTTTTATAAATATTAACATGTATTAAGAACGCTCGCTTTTCAACACAGTTACGCGAAAGTAAAACAATATTTCGATTATGTAAAGATTTATATGCCAGCAATTGTTTTTATTAGACTTTTGCGGTTAAATAAATAATAGATTAGATTATATAAAGAATAACAACATTAGCGAGAATTTTCAAAGAATTAAATTATGAGACATAAAAGGTAATTACTTTACGAGTTCCCCCATACCCATTCGCTCGTTTGAAGTAGTGCAAACGAGCATTTACCTTGGGCGAAATTACCCAATTGTTATTTTTGCAATAATCAAACAGGATATAACTAGTAAAACCCTGCAAGGCCTGCAAAAGTGATCTGATCTAGCAGGTGGAACAAGAAAGAAAGCAATTCAAATGTCAGTCTGTGCACAAGTGTTGACCGATTTTAATCTTTTACTTAATGTGCAATTACATTTTAGTGAAATCATATAAAACTGATAAGATTGTCTATCAAAAAAAAATATTTATTTTACCCAAGTGTGGGGGGGTATAAAAAGATTTCCAGGCGATTGTTATAGTATAGGTCGCCGAATACCGACGTAGATACGTTGTTCTACTGGTTGCGCCGAACAAAATCGAAATGGACAATGTGGCAGAATATAAACGACCAAGAAATTCAACTCGAGATCACAATAGAACGAATGGGAAAGTGAAATCCTGCTTAAGAACAAATTTATTAACGCTGCTAACAGTTGGTGGAGTTGTATGTGGAGGAATTCTTGGATTTATTTTGAGGCAATCGAGGGAAGAAAAATGGAGCGAGAGGGAAGTGATGTACATTAATTTTCTGGGGGACCTTTTTCTACGAATGCTGAAATCTTTAATACTACCCTTGATAGTGTCGTCGTTGATTTCCGCAATTGCTCGATTAGATTTATCGCTTTCTGGAAAAATTGCAGGAAGAGCTATAATTTACTACGTAACTACCACCGTATGTGCCGTAATTATAGGAATAATTTTAGTTATTACCATTGCTCCCGGTAAAAGCTCCATTGCTCCGAAAAACGATTATAGGCGTGAAAATTCAGAAAACGCCCGAAATGTGACTACCGTCGACACGTTGTTGGATTTAATTAGGTACTCATTGTAGTAAAAGTTTGTGACAATGATGTTGGACAATTCTTTTCAGGAATTTGTTTCCTCCTAACCTAGTAGAAGCATGCATAATACAGGTAATTTACAGTTTTTGTTTTTTATTTTTTTAATTATCGATATTAATAGGTAGGCACTTACGGTGATAATTGTTAGGTCGCTTGCATTTTCGAAATTTTTGTTTCACTTTAAGAATTGTAATTACGGGTCCCATATCGTAGGTCGTATTGTTAATAAAGTAAACTAACTACACTATTAAAATATTATTTTGTTTACGTACATAACTCAAAAACACTTGATATCATTAAACATTGTCTAGATAATTATATTAGAAACTAACTATATTGTAATCATCAACAGGAAAACCAGAGGAAACACATATTGTTCAAGTTTAAATGATTGTATAACTGTATTCAATAATATATCATTACCTAAGTAATTTCTTCTTTCAATAATGGAAATAAACGTTAACGATGTTAATGTAATAGATATGACGTCTGTTTTGGTCTTGGAAAACCAAGAATAATTTAATAACAAATTGATAGGTTAGATAGTTATTTTGTAATTTTCTAAAATAGTTTCGTTCAAAATTATTTAGTATTTATTTACAACAATTATATACAAAATTGTAATTTAATACATTAATAAATCAACAGTGAAAGTGAAATTAAAGAGAAATCTACCAAAAACTAAAAATAGTAGGTACATGTACCTATTAATTAATGTTTTGGTTTCTTTAGCCGAAAATTTTTCACGATTAACATAAAAATAATCGAAAACAAAAATTTAAGATAATAAATCAATTAGTAACTTTCTGATTAAGTAATAACAAACAATTCGAGTTTTTTTCCTCGACTCGTAGGCACACCTATTCGTATGTAGGTATATTACAGCTCATGCAATATAGAAATGACCTTTCAATCATTCTCAAGTTCAAAAAAACTCGTTCGATTGAACAATGAGCGAAATTTAAATCGAACAGCAGATAAATATTTAATACTTAATTGTCGAAAAGTATATTATTTTAATGTGTTCCGCTTCAAAAATACCGGCGCATTTAGACGATTGATAGATCTTCTTCTATGTGGCACCAACTATAAGCCTAATAATCATATTTCTTATTTACCGGAAATGATATTAATTATCTATAAACGAAACAGTAATTTAATATCCAGCAATTTTAATCTATCACAATTAAACTTTTGTTTTTTTTCCATTTTTTGTCGACAAAATATTTCTTATATGCCAATTAAATAAAATTTTCTAATTTTATTCTTTAATTTTAAATTAACGTGAACATTATCGTTATTCTATTATTTTTTTCCATCATACCAATACCTAAAAACATTTTTAATTGTTGTAGACGAATGTTCCGTGGCAACAAACAAAAGTGTAATTATTATAATTAATAATCTGATTTTGAAAATTGCCTTTTATTTCACTGATGTAGGTACATAAATGTCTATGTAAATATGGAAAGATCGGTTAATTTATATTATTAAGGATCACTTTATGGCGAAAAAAGTCAGTTGCACAATAGCCGATCATCGCTAACCGTATAATTATCATCATGTAAACAATTGTTTAGACAATCATTTTTATGGTGACTGACTGACGATCAGCGGCTATCGGCTATTGTACAACTGACCCTTTGAAAGAATAAATTAGAGAACTATGTTGATAGCTTTTAAAGCTATATTCCTATATATTCATTTTTATTCGTTTATTTCGAAAACTTTGCTAGAACGTGGCGTCATACATTTTCAATGTTGTCGTATTTCATTTAAAAATATTAGCCAATAATCGATTTAAGTACAAACACAACTTCAAACAACTACGTTTCGATATCCAATCCATTGATATGTTCGTTTTCCTTTGAAGTTAAAATTGCTGCTTAACGTTGTTAAAAATGTAAAACTAATTTGACAACACTGTATGCGATGTCATCAACTAGTGACGCGCATCGCCAATTGAAATATCTGATTCGATTTTCTCAATGAACTAACTACTATTGCAAAAATGAATTTCAATAACTGTTAATATGTTCATTAGGATAACTGACAATCCAATATACATAATTAATTGATCCATATCCATAATTTCGATTTTTTTTTTAGACGCGAACAGTACTAATACCCCCAAAAGAAGGAACGAGTAAGTACCTAAATATTATACCTTAATTTACATAACCTTATCAATATTACTATTTTTCAGGCGATATATACAAGTGGAAAATAAGCATTGAAAATACCGATGGCACAAACATTTTGGGTTTAGTAGTGTTCTCCGTTGTAATGGGAACTACTTTATCGAAAATGGGTTCGCAAGGTAAACCGCTCTCAAAGTTTTTTCAAACATTAGCCGAGGCCATGATGATTATTACAACTTGGGTTATTTGGATTTCTCCGATTGGTGTTTTGTTCTTAGTGTCATCGAAGATTTTAGAAATAGAGAATCCAGAGGAACTAATTGGCAGATTAGGAATGTATTTTGTAACAGTATTAGTTGGAATAATTGTACATGGATTTATAATTATACCTCTTTTATACTTCGGAATAACTAAAAAAAATCCTATAAAGTATGCTGCAAATATGGCTCAAGCTATCGCTACCGCATTTGGAACTTCTTCAAGGTATGACAATCTTTGTGCAAATAGAAGATTATTTAATTAACAATAAATTAATGAATAACATGATAATATATGGATCAATATATTATATTTTATATCCATTATCATTGAGCTTATTCATTACATTGATGATTCTTCGATATATCTCTATCTTGAAATTACAATACAAAATAATAAAATTGCCAATTTGTAAGAAAATACCTACAAAAATTATTTTTCTAAATTCATATAAACTTTGAAGATCTAATTATTACCACTAAATACCAAACTAACCATTAAATAGTTAAATTATTGCAGTTCAGCAACGTTGCCTCTATCGATCAAATGTTTAGAAGAAAACAACAATATAGATTCTCGTATAGCACGATTTGTTTTACCAATAGGTGCCACCATCAATATGGACGGAACTGCTTTATATGAGGCAGTCGCTGCAATATTTATAGCACAAATACGGAATGTGGACTTAAGTATTGGTAATTTGATTGCGATAAGCATAACAGCGACTGCAGCTAGTATTGGTGCTGCTGGGATACCACAAGCCGGCTTGGTGACGATGGTTATGGTTTTAGATACCGTTGGACTTCCCGCAGATGAAGTTAGTCTTATTGTTGCGGTAGACTGGTTGTTGTATGTTTAAATTTTTTCCACGTAATATAAATATAAACAGAAATTATATAATTGCTTTTAGGGACCGTTTTCGTACCGTCATAAACGTAATGGGAGACGCCTATGGAGCGGGTATCGTAAATCATTTAAGCAAAAACGAATTAGAAGCCAGTGAAGTTAGTACAAATATTTAAATAAAATTAATAAATCGCATCGACTACCACTACTGCCAGTAAATACAGGGCGATTCTAAAATGCTAATTAGCTATTCGCAAAAAATCGAATGATTATTGAATGAATAATTAATTGTTTCTATGAAAACAATATAAAAAAATACAGTTAAAACGTTAAACAGGCACATCAAATCTGTCATTAAATTGTCGTCAAAAATAACAAATACTTATAGCAGTAAGTTAGTTAATTTTATTGTTTTTCAAAATTCATTCGTTGCCAAATTCATTTCAACACCTTCACAAAAAATTGCAATTTTCAAAATTAAAATTACGCGTAAAACTAATGTTTTAGACCTTTTTTTCTCATTGGACAACAATAAAGGATAAATTTAACGTAACGTAAGTTTAACGTAACGTTAAACCATGAAAATAGTGTCATGTTTCAAAATTACTAAGAATACAGAAGTTCTCTCCATTTCTCACTAAATTGTTGGTCAAGATTCTTTTATTATTTTTCCTGGGCTCCATTAACAATCACCTACAACCGTAAGTGCCACGTAGAGTTGGTGCGCCATTTTGGAATCACCTTGTATAACATAACCAATTAAGTTTGTGATTTAACAAAACTTATTTTTAAATGCTATTTATTGCTATTTAAATCTCTACTAACCGCTTGGTCGCAAAAAAATGTTGACAGATTTTTAATGAACTAAAATTAAGAAAAATAAAACAAATGTGAAAAATTGTATTTCGTAATGTTCCTTAAAAATCATAGTATGCATATACACCTAGGTATGTAAATAGCTATTTATACAAGAGTACTACTAGGTGCAAGGATTGTCCGCCTCGACGGACAACACGTCAGACGATAAAGACACTTTACTTTGTGTTTTTTTGTAATTTTGTTGCAAAATGTAAAAGAATAAAAAATTGTCATTTAATTTATGGAACAACTTGGAAAAACGATAGTTTTCTGTACTATATGATAGTATGATTATTGAAAGAAAACAACACATTGGGGAAAAAAAAGAACGTTTATTGTAATTATTAAATAATATTCGAGTACAAATTTATGAAAAAAAATTGATAAAACGAAACGCCCATGAGTTCTATGACGAAATTGTTTGAAAAAATATTAAATATGAAAATTCTGAAACAACCAAAACAAAATGAGTCTGAGATGATGACTAAACCACCTCAAATGAAGAACCTTACAAGATTTCTGGCAGGAATACAGTTATTTGTAATCCTTCAGAAATCTCAAGTTTGTAGTTTTCCTGTCATTATACACATTATTCCAAGCTTTATTAAAATTTAATTAATTTTAGGTGCTTTAATATCTTAACCTTGTATATATTATAATACCATTGTACTTATTATTAAAATAAAAAAAAATACATGTGTGTTTACTACCTATATACATTATTTGAAACCTATTTTATTTTCTTGCAGATTTTAGTGGCGTTCTCGTTCATTCGATATTCAGGTAAAAAAATTGAGGGGTCTTAGTTAAAATTAATTTTAAAAATGAAAATGGATTAAAAATCATTCTTTCGACGATACTTATTTGTTATTAAAAAAATTTACATAATTTGACTGTGTTTAGGATTAAAAAAAATAATTATACACTCTAATTCATCATTCAAAAATATGAGAAAAAATAATTCGGAAAATTACTATAGACACTTTACCTAACAGTTGGAAAGTTGCAAATATATGTATGTTCGATATTAAAATGTGGTGATCCTAGCGATTTATCCAACTATTGGCCTATAAGTATTGTAAATAATTTTGCTAAGTATTTGAAATGGTGCTTTACGCGTGTATTTACTCTGCGATAAGATACATTTCGATTGATCAGCATGGTTTTATGGGGAAACGGTTCACGGTCAGCAACTTATTCTGTTTGACACATTGTATCATTAAAGCGATTGATAATAATGGCCAAATAGGTGTTATATATACTGATTTTACGAAAGCATTTGACCGAATACCGCACGTTATTATTATTGCAAAATTTCATAACGTTGGCTTGATCATGATAATTTATTGTTACTATTTAAATCTTACATTGAGAATCTCATGCAATTTGTTATCTTTAATAATTATATATCATGTCCTATTGCACCCACATCAGGCGTACCTCAGGGATATAATTTGGGGCCTTTGCTGTTTTTACTATTTATTGATAATTTTTTGTATTTATATTATTAATGTTAAAAAAAAAATTTCTCTGATGATTTCAAATTATTTTTAAAAATATCGATTATCAATAATTTTATTTATTAATTGTACCTAATTTCTTTCTTTTGATATAGGTACACCTATTATCATAAACCAATTTAATAAGATTTTAAACTGTAAAAAATTGGTGTTATTATTATTTTTTTGTATAATATCATATACTACTTGTTTAATATTCTTGTGGGTCCGGAATTTCAAATCTAAAAAATAAAATTTACTAGGTATACGAATTACGCTAAATTATAATTTTAAAACAAAAGTAATAAAATTTGCATATAAAATTATTAGGTAAAACGCCGAAAATCTTTAAAAAAGAAAGCAACGCATCAGCAACCTCATTTATAATGTAAGGGGCGTCGAAGTGTATCATTCATCAATTTGAACCTCCACTATAAAGAAGGCAAAATGTCTTCAACCTAGTTTATAGTCTCTCACGTTCAAATTATTTACTCCACACTTTCGGAGCCTTTTGTGTCTCGGATGTTAGACCTGTGGCGCCAGCGAAAGCTCTCCCTCCTGCCACCGCTACACCAAACAGGTAATAGCAACGGTAACACCTTTAATATTTTCACATTTCCTCGGACGCTACCGCCTGAATTTCATGTTTTCCTAAAAACAAAGCGTAATCCTCAATATTATTTTCCGACGAATTTCACACCTTCCCTCGGCTTTCCGCTTTAGCTCGTTTCTGTTTTCCCGATAATAAAATTCTTCCAGATAGGGCTGAACCGTCGCGTCTAGTTCCTTAAAATATGGATACTTCCGGTCGGCGCCGGAAAAGCGGTATATATAGATACCAGCTACCGCCTGCTGATATCCTGTTAACGCTAAAGCTCTATTCCTCGAAACTACTCTTTTTGTAAAACGTGCTTTGTAAAAACAATATAGTTAAAGCACACTACAACTCGTTTATTTTCAGGAAAAATTGCGTTCTCGAGAAAAGATAACTCCAACTTAATATTATTGGAAGACGCGACGCGTTCAAGCCCCACCTGTAAAAGTTACATATTTGTATTATAAGGCTCGCAGGATCGTCTAATCGATAAGTAGTTCTACTCCTGCTGTGTTTTCTGGGCTCCTGCTACAGGACTTCCTGTTTCTTGTAGGTGAACCTGTCATTTACACATCAAATTCGCGAATAGCCGGAAGTATACTATTTCCGATATCAATAATTAAAATATTTTATCGTTGCTTTTATAACAATTCGCCGTTTAATGTAACAAATATTTTAGGAAACTAAGGATACGTTGGAAAATTGGAGGAAAAGCACAGTTTCCAGGAAAGTTGTATTAGGAGAACATCAAATGTAGGAGGCACGCGAATATGTAAAGTCTGGAATTTGTCTCCAGAAATAACGTATTTCTGGAAAAACGTTGGAGCGTATACCGTTCTTCTGGGTTAATCCTATTTTATTCTGAAAGTCATAGTTTTCCTTCCTGTCTTGCTTTATTTTGTTTAAATGTTTATGTATTATAACATATTTTAAGATTAACGTTCAAATATGTTTGTCTGGTTGATTAAAAATCAACGTATTTGTAACTGAAAATACGCAATTGTTTAATTATGCTTATAAAGTTAACGACGAATCAATAGAAGATATGAATTAAAATAAATATTTTTAGTAGATGGTCTCGTTTAGTTGCAGTTTTCTATTTGTATCACAAACGGAATAAATATAATTAAGTATCACATGCGTTATGCATTAAAATAATTATAATCGAAAAATCTATATCGACACCATTACCTACAATAAGGAAAATGATTAAAGTACATACATACCTACATTAATCAAGATAATTGTACTTTAAAATTTATTTTTCATATACATAACTAGGTACAAACCTACATTTTTTAAATATTTTATAATTTATTGGGTTCAAATTTGACGTGAAATGATTAGGTAACTGAAAATCAATTCGTTGAATCAGTAAGTCTTGACTCTGCGAATCATTTTATTCATTTTTTGGATTTCGGATCATTTTATTGGAAGTAGACAAAAGTTGGTCGTTTTTATTATCTTAAAATGTTCGGAAAATCCTAACATAGAGCTAAAAATTTAAAACTTAATCTCATAAAAAATCTAATTAAAAAAGTTAGGGGTAAGGGGTGTACCTTTGTCCCCAGAGATGGTATTAAAAAGTCTTATTAGATTGTTTTCAAAATCTTAATTTAAGTATTATGAATGTCAACAAAAAACGATTTTTCAATAAAAAATGAGTTATTTAAACAAATTGATTTTTATCTCACCTTTGAGAGTGAATATCTCAGCAGGGGAAAGTCGCAGAGAAAAGTTTATAGAACCTTAAAATTTTGTTTTGACGTGTTCTCGTCAAATTAAACGTCCCCGGAAAATTTTTCGCCATTTACTAGACACCATGCATCAAAGAGCGCACCGCTTGTACTAAAGGGGGTTTATTTTGAATTAGGGGGCGATTTTCAAACGGGTCGGACATTTATTGACAAATCATTGTTCGACAGTATTATCATTGAATATTTATTATCAATCTTTGTGCGATTTTTATGTAGATAAAGCGACTGCACTATACTTAATGATACAAAAATTTCGAGGCAAAAGATACTATTATAATGAAAAAAGACTATACTGTCTCTTCTACGTCCAAAATGCAGTACTGTAGTAGCACAATTTCCAGGCGTATTTTTTTAGATATTTGGTTTTTGATACGTAAGAGAATTGTTACTCTAATGATGCCTAATCTACTTAACTTAAACATAACAGGTGTCATTAGAAGGTGTCATGATTACATGCATTGTTTACGATGCGTGAAAGTTACCCACTTCAATAATAGCCATAAGTAAAAGAAAAGTAGGTATACCTAGTATTATTGTATAAAAATTTTCTTATAAAAATTACATTTCCCTATGTCTACTAGCCTGTAGTGGTATTTTAAATTGCAGGGCTCAGAAGTCAATTGGTTTAAATCATTATTGTCCGGTCATTGATTTATGTACTGTAAGTTCCATTGCAATGTTCATACTTTCGGTTAACAAAGCGTCCAGTGTTGGCTAAGTGTCCAGTGACGTGGACGCTTCGTCAATCGAAACTATGAACATTGCAATAGAACTTACAGTACAGAAATCAATGGCAGGATAATGACTTACTCTGATTGACTATTGAGCTCTCCAATTGTAGAATGGACTATAGATAAATCAACGGGTATTTTATAACCATTTGAATTTCGACTTTCAATAAAAATCCAGAATTTTAAAAATCTCTCAGTGGTCAAGACAATATTGTTTAAGATTCGAGTTCGAGTAACAAGCACTTCTCAATTGTTTTAGAACAAAGCGTACCAATAAGTATCGGTCTAACTTTAAATATTGAGCGACTTTTTATTAATGAGAATGTTAGGTAATAAGTGAAGTTATTTTAAAAACTTTTTATAATTAAACAAAAATTGCATAAACTTGCTGAAATTTAAATACCTAATCTAACCAGATGTCAAAAATTTAATACAAATGCTGAAACTCGTTCAGAGTAGAAATAGGATCGGGGAGCTGCCAGCGCAGTACGAACTCGGCCTAGTTGACTGGTAGCAACCAATGAGCGCTAAGCACGTATGGTTTCAAATCACTTCGAAATCGAACGGCACAGCACTGTGTCGTGTTGTTTCCGCTCAGCGTTTTATTACAATATCATGTGCCTGCTTATTAATAGGGGTTCAATCAGAATGATTGGCAGGACTTATTTCTATACTGAAAGAGATCTAATAATCTGTTTCACATTATCTTCTTCGCCAGTGATAATGCAAACGTATGCAAATAAAAGAACACACACACACACACATCTCGGTGATTTTCAATTTCTATCGAGAAATTAAAAAAAGTTGAAAATAAATATTTCTGTCGAAAACTCAATTTCAAAATTTTTCATTTTTATAACTAAAATATTGTAAGTAGGCAATCGAGTAAAAAAATAAAAATATGTAGGTAAAGTAAAAAATACAAATTCCTATAAAGACATTAACAAAGATTGTAATCAATATGGCTTTAATAACGTACTTTTAATAGCATAATTAACATCACAAAACTGCAATGATTTTAAAATAAAATGTAATGTTTATTTAAATGTTTTAATAAAATACGTCTTCTGATTTCTTATCTGATTTTCATCAAGATCATAAACAAAATTATACTTACTTCAGCGATAAAATTTAAGTACTAGTTATATCGTGTTTAATAAAATATAAGTGATAATTATAAATAATTCGTAAACATCTAAATAAAACAATTAACAAAGATATTGTTAATTTTTACCCTCAACATGTTTAAATTAACCTTTGATTAATTTTGTACTAACTATTCGCAGTCACCGAATGTGGTGATAACTCATTTAATAATTTTTACATTTTATGTATTTAATTCAATTATTTATTTAAAAAATGAGTAAAGTTCAATGTTGTAGTTTTGCGATCGCGCTCACCCCACTTCACCCTATCAAAAATCAGCAACAAGCCCTAAGGAATGTAATTGGCTCTCAAAATCTGAAAATTCTATTAAAATTTGTCCAGTTATTTCCAAGATATCGGTTTTGGTGTGAACGATGTCAAGTTTGAAATAACTATCGACAAAAATAAGATTGTTATAATCGGAAACGAAATCAAATTTGATAAAACGAATAAAGATTTTTGCATTAATATAAAATAATGTTAATATTAATAAGTAATTCAATAAATTTAACCATATATAAAGTTGAAATGAGAATAATTATGATCCAATTATGAGTATTTTATACCAAGACAGTCAAATAGAACTTACATGATGTTGTAAAACCAAACACGAGGGATTATTTTTTAATTAGCTTTAACTGCTCTGTTGTTGCCAGGGAAATGTTTGTTCGAACAATTGTTTTCATGGCAACTTTCTGTTAAAATAATCCAGAAATAGTTATAAACTTCGTTCAAAAATTATTGTGCATTTTTAGGTGCCTCAATAGGATTGAGACAAATTTATAAGAAAACAAACACTATGCTTACGGAAATAATGATTATATGAATAATATATCAACAAAAATTCAATAAATTTAGGTAAGTACCTATTTTTCAAAATTGTAGAAAATACATCTATTCGTCTCAGTTTTAAAACGTATTGGTCTATGGATAGGTATCTCAAAAGCTACTAAAAGTTAGGAACTACGAAGGAATGTAGTGGTTGTTTGGTCACTTCTGACGAAGCTTGCACTGAATGTAGATTCAGGCTGGGCAATTCTTGGAAGTAAGGCGTCAAAGCGGCCGCGCACCTCACCAGCTCAACATCTTGGCCTTTCTACGACCAGATAAAAACAAGTACCAACACAGCTACCTCGTTAAAAGGAATGCACCCATAAACACGCCCTTTTACATATTCTATCCGATCACTTTGTTTCTATATTTCTAGGGTCTAAATGTAATCGATTTTTCAAATTTTCAGGACGCCGTTAATTATGTAAAAGAAAAAGATGATATTTAAATGTTGTTAACCGATGAAGGTGACGAATAAAATGTAAATTCGCAAATTCTTGAGCTGTAACATAGAAATGTGCAATATTCTAAGAGCGAGTCTGATGACCGTCTCCGACCTGACTCAGTTCCAAGAACTCTAAAATGTCGGCTCAGGTATGCGCACAGCCGCAGGTCTTACATGTCTTACATAACTTTTCTCGTCCCACTTGCACACCCCCATCGCCGCTCGAGAGCAACACAGAGAGAAGTTACTGTACGGTGAAAACCAAAGCGTTTAGAATAGCGGCTTATTATAGAGCTAACGTTTTATTTTGCAACCCCCTTGATTTAGTTGTCTTTTTTTTTAACCTTTAATTTGCTTCTAACGTTATGTAGGTAATTGGTGGCCAAGTTTCTGGATTGATTAGATTCAAACTGCACCAACTCGAAATACCGTTTTTAAATATGTACCTATTGTTTTGTTTCGTTTATATTATTATGTAATTATGAGAAATAGCAATATCGGTTGTTGACGTCGCGTTATCGTGAAATAGGGTAAAGCTCAGTACGAGCTTCCGGTTGTTACTCAATGAAACACGGCGTGTGCTGTTCAATGAATGGACATTTGATGTAGAATAGACGTGTGTATACAACGAAAATGTGTGTGAAGTTTATCAATATCCAAAAATATACAGTTTACGCGAAAATCTATTGTTAGTTACCGAATAAAATATTTGGCAATAGTCGATTAGAATATTTGAAGTAATATAAATAGAAAAGTAATCGTCGATTATCATCGTCTAGTTATTCGTATGAGTGCGTCTCATTAATATGTAAGAGAAATAAAGAAAACCCAGTAGATACGCCCGATAGTAATTAATTATTATTCAACCACCCACGTGATGCATCCATCTGCATTCGTACCTATATTATAGAAAATATTTGTCCGATAAAGATATCGCTACACTTTTTCAGTTTGAATGAAAACGCTCGGTATACTTGGCAAGGTCGTCCCAATAGAAATGTCACTTGCATGTTTGAATTATGAATAACAACCTATTTATAACGTACCAATAAAGGAGTGAGGCCGACGGACGTTCATTACAATCCCCAACTTCCTAGTAATGTTACACACTAACCTAAACTTGAGGAACGTTCGAGTATAACAAGATATTTTATGAAAAATGAATTTCTATTACGCAAGATTTCATTATGGTAATTAATACGAACAACGGAAATAATATGTCGTTTTATGCGAAATAACTTGAACAATATGCTAATATAAGCTGCTCATTGAAAACTATCTCAGAAAATATAATAAATTAATATTAGTATAATTTTCTAAACAATTAATACCTATTGTAGGTAAACAACTTTCGATCCTACATTTCTATCTATTAATTTTAATTTAAGCTGTTGGGAAATTATTTCACTAGGTAAACTTTTCATAACTAACTGTATGTGAATTGCAACATTTATAAATACAGTAAAATCTCGTTAATACGTCCTTCAAAGGGCCAAACAAAAAACGCGTCTTAATCTTCAATTGCATTATTGAGTCAATCATCGTTATTCGCAACTTCAGTATTCCCGGATTCGTTTATTCGCGCGAGATACATATTTTATAACCTGTTTTTCACTATTTCAAATCGCCTCCTGTATTCGCGGTTATGCCTCAAGACTAAACAGCAACTAAACACATTTCTTTCATAGATTGAAAATAATAAGATTGGAGAAGAACCCAACATCTGCGAATAGCGAAGATCGACTGTATAAGATTCAATATTGAACCGCTGAATAATACTGGGTGTTGCAGAAACAATAAGCTTGTTTTAAGAGCAATTTATTCAAATTTCTAGCATATAATTTTTTACAATTTCCGACATTGCCTTAAACTGCAGTTCTTGGAGGTTCAAAAACACTTTTCACGTTTTGAATACAATGTCGTTTAGATGCGCACCATCATTTTGTATGCGGCACTGGAAGTCCAACATTACTTTTTCACTGGCTCTACACCGTTTACGGCTTCTCGGATTTGATTTCACAACTCTTCCAGTTTTTTCAAACATTCTGTGCTTCAGATATCCCCATAAGAAAAAATGAATGGCTGTAAGGTCAGGAGAATGAGGTGGCCAGGACACGTATTTAAACTAAAAAATTAGACGTCCTGAAAACAAGTTTCGGAAAAGTTAAGAAATCAAATCCGGGAGGCCGTAAATGGTGTAGAGCCAGTGATATTACGAAAAGTAATTAAGGACATCCAGCGTCGCATACAACAGTCCATTCAAAACGCATGCGATTTATCTTAAACGTATTTAAAATGCGTGCTAATATACGTATGAAATACAAATTTTGCAAAACGTTTATTTTAAAACAAATAAAAAACGAATATTATCCCTAAAGAAATCTGCGAAGACGTCAAAAAGATGTTTAAACTAATTTCAGTGCGTATTTTATACGTTACCTCGCTATGTGGGCAGTTTAAGGTAATGCTAGAAATTGGAATAAATTGCATTTGAAATACGCTTATTGTTGCTGCCGCACCCTCTACATACAATATGCAAGACGTTAATAATGTTAATTAATTATTTACTAGTTGTCAGTGGCGTCCTATAGTTTACTATTTTTTGTGTTATTCAAGATTTTTTTTCTCTTTGTCAATGAACGAAATGTTATCAACATTTATTATAAATTAAAAAAAAATGATTGGTAATTACGTATGAGAAGAAATTATTAGATGGTAGGTATGTATGATATGTTAGTTGGTGTTTAGTTATAAAGAAGTTTATAGGTGGTTGTAACATCAGTTATATAGGGGTTTTAAGTTATTAAAAAAACAAATAAGTACCTATAATGCATTCGCCCAGTAGTTTAAGGCATGGGGGAGCATTTACTAGCTACGTTAACAAAAAAAACTTATAGAGAGGTGTTCGAGCCGATAGTAATAAATTCAGTCGTGATCATTGCAAGAAGGCGAACAGAGTTCTAATTAGAAATACCGGCGGATCAGAAAGTGAGACGCGACAGATTAAACAGCCATAAACGGTAATCTTATGACATATCTCCACAATTTAAACAAAAACCAACTAATTAATAAAAATGAGATCGTATTAAACTTCATTAGAACCGCAACGGGCTGGAAACAATTAAAAAATATTAGTGCTCTAGATGATACTTTAGCTTATTATAAAAAATATTTGCATGGGATTACACTTCATGTCCTCTTATACATTGTAATATATTTAATAATAATCCTTTAATAATTTTGTTTTTTAATTAACATTTAATCAGTACGACTGTCAATTAAATATAGGCACCTACTATACAAGTTAGTAAATTCTTACTAATTTCAATTTTGTACATTAAATTACCTACTACAAAATTAGTCTATTAATTGCATGCCGAGAATGGGGGGTTACCTGGAAAGTTTTTCGAGTATCGATATGTATCGGTTTTATAAATATTGAAATGAAAATAAAGAACAGAAAACTTTTCTTCGACGTTTTTCAGTCCTTTAGAGAAAAATGATTTTGGTATGTCCGGAAAATATTCGTCCACGACAATTTTCAGTTCTTTTATGTGATGTGAAACAAATCAGCCAGGATAAAATTCCTTTTAAACAAAAAAAAAATGAAGGCCTTCGAATTATGGGTATATCGACGAATGCTTGGAATATCCTGGCTCGATACATAGAAGATAGATAGATAGATAGAACATAAAAGATTTACGTCGAATGAATGAACAAAGAGAAATGGCGAAGGTCAAAAAATTCTAAAATTAAAATACCTAGGCCACGTGACGAGGAAAAAGAATACTCTATGTTACAATTGATCTATGTTACAAGGAAAGATCGAAGGTAAGAGATTAAAAGGAAGAAGAAGAATACCATGGCTAAGGAACCTAAGAGAATAATAGTTCGGCTGCCTAACAGTACAATTATTATTCAGAGCTCCAGGCGTCCAAAGAAAAAAATGCAGCGATGATCGCCCCATCATAAGAAGAAGAAACAAAAAGAAATCGTAGGCCGCTAAATCTAGACTCTAAGGTGGGCATCGAAATTCACAAAATTCATATTTTTCTATCCACCGTATGCACCTCGCAGTTGTCGCGCACATAGAAGCAAATCCTTTGGCATCCAAGAACGCGGACGCTTTTCTTTAGACCTTATCCTTGGACAGATTATAAAAAAATGTAATTCATTTGGCTGCCTGTTATAGTATACAAATATAGACATAAGACAATAATAGACAATAAGTATTTATGTATTTCTAATTTATACGATCGATTTGTCTTTACAAATATTCTTAAAGAGGATAAAACAATTTCGATGCAAATTTCGAATGCCGACGATTACCGCGATTTCTATAAATTATACGTTCTAACACTTTAATAGTTATTATTTACCTACTTATTTATAATTAGCCCAGACAGATTCCTTTAACAAAGGAATGCATACAAGCCCGTTTATTTGACTGAATTAGTCGAGCACTTGACTTATACGTAGTAGGTATGCCAAGCAGTATACATATCTATGATTATATTTATTGGAGATTTTTTGTGCGTTTGTCTTCTTCAGTTACCAACATCTTACAGAGTTTGTCTTCGTCAGGAGCCCCGCAGTCTATCAGGAACTCGGCGACCTTATTCGACCTGAATACCGGCCTTGTTTGCGATGCCACGACAACACGTGCCCATCGAACGACTTTCTAAATGTTATTCTGTTAGGAACCAATTCGTCGCTTCCTTTTTGTCAGTTCTAACAGAACATATCAGATATTATGAGTGGGATTTGTCATCTTCGGACCGTTTTGTTAAAAGCTGATGCCCCCTTTGCATACGTTTGCTTTCTCACATCCGTCTTTATTTGGGTCTTTCAGTAGGTATTCGGATCGTAATTGCGAAGACCAACGATACATGCATACGTTAGGTAGTAGGTAAGCTATGTATGTGTACGATAGAACTCGACACGTCAGTTAACAAACTGGAATATAATTTAAAAATTACCTATATAAATAATTAATTGTGGGGAATGTCGATTGAATGTTTTTATTATGTAAACCGACACCCAACACAAACTTTATCGGCCCACATTTCCAATAATTATTTTATATCGTTTTTAAACTGTTTGATGTCGGCTAACATGTCGAGTCATAACGTAAACGTGGCCTTTAAAGTATTATTTATAACTTTTCAGCTGTCATGTAAAATATTTGTAAATTAAGAGTATTTAATATTTAAAAATAAAGATCTGGCAGTTAATTAATTTAACGAGAATTGGAAACATAGCGTTTATAGACGAATTAAAATTATTTAATGTTTAATCTACAATTCATAAAAACTATATACATATACACAGGGCGATTCACATAAAACTCTCCAGGCGAATATTTTGGTAACTAAAATGAGATTTACACCTCAGCGATTTTATTGCATGAAATAGAATCCGCACAAATTCCGGTATGTTCTTTTGTGCAATAATTGCATGTAATTTTAGTAATATCTTATTGCTAGCTACACTTAAAAATACATTTGGTAATTTGTGTGAAGGTTTTAGCGACTCAAAATCGCACGGAATAAAGGTAACCAATTACTGGGGGTACATTTTAAATTAGTCAATGCCGGGATCTCTGTTGCGTGACAACGCTTGGTTACGGAGTTTTGCGCTGCGATGCGGCCCGCTGCGCCCCGGCATAATGTACGCTTACCTTTAATGGTACTATGTACAAATTGTTTCAAAAGATTTTAAACATTTTTGTGTCGCAACCTAGAGTAAATTTTGTTGTATACGTCTTCCACATCATCGATTGGCTCATTGTAAAACAACCAACTATGTAATTTAAATAATTAATGAAAACTATACAAGGGTTATTCTATGTAAAATTGTAAAATGGAAAATCTCGAATATTTCGAAAACTAATTGTTTTACAAAAAAAATTGTATTATTAGAAAGGCTATTTACCATTCGATCTTTCAATTTGCCAGTTATCTCTTAAATACTTTTAAGTTTCAACGCCATCTTTGTACCAACCATTAAAAAATCGCAAATCACCAAAAGTTAAAGCTACCCCTTGTACCTAGTGATCACCTATTACCCGATTTTAATATCCACGTTAGTTACCAAAATATTTGCCTGAGGAGTTTTATGCGAATCACCCTGTATAAAATGACTTTAAAAATATACTTATAAATTTTTATTTTCGATTAAAAACTCGGTTAAACGAATTCTGGAAATTGTTGATTCTTATCAATATCCAAAGAGTTAAAAAGAACTGTTGAAAAACAAAGGGGCGAGACTCGCGACGTTTTGTCGCCCTAGTCGAGTTAATGAAGACGAAAAATCGTCAAAGCTTCGGAACCCACAAGAACAGAATCAATTTCAATAAAATTATTATTAAAATATTTGTTATTACCACGTTATTTGAAATTAGAAACATTTCGGCTGTCTGATTTAAGTATTTTTTTTATTTTTAAAGAATTTAAAGAAATAAGTAACAAAATTTTCCTTGAAAAATGATTTTCCGGATTTTCCACTTGAAACTTTCGTTGCCTATTTACTTCAATATTATTACTGAAAAACATCACTTTTGATTATTAAAAATATCATCGAAAACGAAAATAATTGTTTATATAAATTTGTGGTGATTGTTTAAACTTTTAAACGTTTAAGGTTATAACACGGCAAACGATCTTTTCGACGAACTTGTCCGCTGACGCGCGAAAATACGTTTCATCAAAATCGGTTCCTTTACTTTTGGGTTCCGAAGAGAAAACCTTCATCGACTCGGACGAAATTCAAATTTCATAATTTAAAAATGAAAGCCGACAAAGACCTCACTAAAATCGAGTGTCATCAGATCATCGTGCTACTTAAAAGATTCTATTAAAATACACGTAGTACTAAGTATCATATTTGAATCGAGAATTTAAAAACATTCGAAATTTCAGTAGGAAATAAAAAATAAAGAGAATTATATTTTTTCTTTTGGTTAAATAATCACATTTAGGTAAGCAGGTACTACAGTGGTGGGCAGATAAAAGTTAACGAGTAAAATGTCCTGGTGTAAACCTGGCCTTTGTTTACAAAATGCTGTGGAATATTTTCAGTAGGGTAACATATTACAAAATACAGACTGATCTATGGGGCGGCTGTAAATCTCACTGTTAATACTGCCAAACTTTAGATTATTATAAGGAGATTGTCGGGACCGCCACTTTTTGCTCGTAAGCAATGATCGTTGTGACCGAGAATAAAAGACCTGTGTGCGAATGAACACAATTTCAAATACTTATAAGCACGTAAAATGCTCGTAATATCTTGTTAAATTTTATCTGCGTATTAGATGAAAAGACTGAATAGAAAGCGATCAGCTATAGAATCATTTTTAAATAGATAACGATATATAGTGAAACGTCTCTTAACTGACAGCGAGTTACGTGTGGCAGTCCCAAATTATAAGTAGACTTTTTAACATATTTATTCCATTATATAGTGGACACCCTTCGTCAACAGCAAAAAAAAATCGAATTTCGTTTTTCTATAACGGACATTTACTGCTAAAGGTCGTACATGAATACATAATTCGATATATATATATTTTTGGTATACCTACGTAGTTAATTAATGTAAAAAATGCTTTAAAATGGTGTAATAAGTTTTTTGATATTATGTCAGACGAGTCAAGAGTGCACTACCTTTTTTATGTTAGTAGCACACCCCGGAAGACACCAGGAACCACTGTTAGGCATTTTACTTCTAGTGCCCCCCGGGACATCCATGCCTACCAGGGAGGGGGGGAGATATTTCACCTTCCGTACCGGGATTCGAACCCAGGACCCGTCAGTCGAGAGATCAGTCTCCTGATCACTCGGCCACTGAGTCGGCAAAGGAGTGCACTACCCTGAACCTTTCTTACCTCAATATTTTTAGAACATTTTCAAATTCTCCAAACATTTCAGGATAAAAAAGATACTATTGTTTAATTTCGATAAAATGAACCATATTCGAGAAAATCATACATTAAGAATACGAGATACAGAGTATCTGGGATATTAATTATGTATAATTAGATATTATTTAAGTGTGATTATCTCGAATATGGTTCATTTTATCGTAATTAAAAAAGAGTACACTTTTTAACGTAAAATGTCTGAGGAATTCTAAAATGTAGTTAAAAGTTTAACAGCTTAAACCTCTAAAATATTTTGGGGTTAAAAATGTTACGGATCGTGCATCTCGGGCTTCTCTGGGGTGATATCAAAAAAACCTATTACACCATTTTAAAGATCTTAATTTATTACGTATGTAAACCGAAAATTATTAAATTCCAACCAAAACTAAACAAGTTAGGTATTTAAAAAATTGATTTTTACTCTTCAACTATTGGGGTGAATATCTCAACAGAGGAGCGCTGTAGGAAAAACTTCTATATGAACTTGTGGCGTTATTTTGATGTGGTTTATACATTCCCTGAACACCCCCGTAGTTTGTTGTAATAATTGTTTATAAACAATAAAAATACTCGAGTGCGTTAACCGGAATGTTTCTAATTTCAAATAATTCAGTTTAACAAGCATTAAAATTATTATTTTTTTAATTAAAATCGATTCTGTTCTTGTGGGTTCCGCAGTAAAAACCTAATTTGACTCGACTAAATCCTTACTAGGTTTTTGAACCAACTCAATTTTTTATCGACGAAAGTCGTTTAATTACTATTTCCAGAAAAATTTAATCTAGCCATAAATACAATTAAACGCTGTAGTTGTTGTAATACAAAGTTTCAAACATTTGGCGAACTCATTGAGTGCGTGTTTTATAACTTCGCACTTTTTGGATTGTCGGTCTGACTTCCGATTGTTTTTGCAGAATAGGTAGATTGAAACGCGTGCATTTTCGTAAGAACTAACGTAGTAGTTACGAATTAGTATCTACATAAACCCATTGCGCGATTTTACTTCATAATTAGCTGAACCATGACTACCAAAAGAAACTCACTTGCACTAAAGAACAAAATTAGTCAAAATAATAAAAGAAACGTGGTCGTTGACAAAGTGTACGCGAATTAAAACGTTCTCAATCGAATAAATTCGTTTTCTTCTATATCGGACAAAATTTGCGTCTCGTGATTGTTCGTTATAGGGAGGTTTTACAATACCAATAGGTATTTCGATAATGTATGAAATCAAATTATGTTTTATTGAATTTAATTTTTCATATATGAGTAATAAATAGTCGAATAAACAACAGAAAAACCCAATACAAACAGAATTTTATTTAACGTCTATTGAAATCACTTCCTGTGGACGTAAAGTTGTTCATTCCTTATCTGAGCTGATATGATAACATTTTAAGTCGACTATCCTTATCGCTTTCAACGTGTCTGTAACTTTATAATCGAGCTAAACTATATGAGCGTGTTTTTGAAAATTACACGTATAGCCGAGTTTTATTCAAAATATCCTAGTTTCTGAATATAATTTCGAAGTTATTTTAACCTAGTTCTTTGTTCAGGTTTATTGAACTTCTCTTTAACGAGAGCGAACTCCGAATCCTTGCCACATAATCAACTTTGACAAATTTAAAAATTAGCAATTATAATGATAGTATCATTCTTTAAAGTATAATTGGTTTTATTTATAGCAAAGTTGTAGTGTGAGAAAGAAAATTTGCAGTTGTGTAACAGTATACACATAGCATACTCGACATACAAAAAAATCAAAACCGGAAATGGAACAAAAACTATTGAGGACATGGAGCAGCAAGAAACGATAAACTCCGGAGCAAACCAGCTGGTGAAGAAGAGCTTGAAATGAGAATGCCATAGAGGCAAAGTTAGCCGGTCCATCGGCACACACAGCTGTATAGTGCACGCCGCGAGGCCAGGAGGGCGGTGTGAGGTCAGACGTCTTGCGCTGAGGAATGTCGGCGCCTGGGGCATAGACTCGGATTCTTGGCCCCCTTGTCGAGCCCCCGTCGGGCCGGTTCATTCATTCACAACATCAGACCTCCTACCAGGATACCTACACGTTAGCTAGTAACGAAATGGCACGATCGTGACATCTATCGACCAACTAGTATTAGCACGACGTGTCCGATTATTACAGATTTCCCCATATTACCAGGAAAAAGAATTCTGCACTAAACACTGCGAAGTTAGAACTTCAATCTTGAAATGTTACCAGACACGAAAAAGTAATATGTATAAGAACTTTCTTTACAAAAATGCAATACTTACAATTATTAGTTCGATATAAAATAATCCTAATAAACGTAATTAAAAAAGTAAATGTTCAGGGATAAACCTTGACTTCAATTTTGCACAAAACCATAACTTAGGTACCTACAAAAATATTATCATGAGTATAAATAGTTTTAAATGAACATCCTTCACGTTCCATTACATACAATTAGACAATAAATTGATTTTTATGGTTCAGTAGTTTTTTTGAGTTTCAGCGCTTTTACTGTTAATCCTAACAGTTTGACTATCAATAAGAGAAAAAGAAATTTACTTTACAAAAATTACTTACAATAATTAAATACTTAAATATCATTCCAATTCGACATAAACAGTGTATATTACATTATTTTGTAGTTTTAACCTCACCTCGATTTATTTAAATACTTATATTTTTAAACAAATAATAAGTGCATGTTTTTGATATAACCTCGACATAATCAAACCATAAAAAGGCATTTGTTATAGCTACATTTTTTTTTAATATTGTTATAAACCGATGTTACTTCAGTAATTATTGACGATTAGCGAATAACATTTTATCACCTTTATGTGTCTAATTAATTGACAAGTGATTAAATTTAAATCACTACTACTTAACTATACATACAATTGTTTTCATAGAGATAAACATGGTTTAATAATGACTAAATTTAATCAGTTGCCTACAAATACGATAACGATATGATTAACTGTAGATTAAAATATCGAAAATAAAAAGAAAAGAAAGAAGAAAGCTTGTAATTTAAAACTATCAACTCTAAAATGCAGTTTTTAAAACTATACATATTCTGTCATATTCATAAAGTACATACATTCAACCAGTCTTATACTTGCATATTTTATATTGAATTTTATTGAAACAAAAATTAATGTCAGCAAACACAATTTCCTTATAAAAAGTATAGAAATTTTAATGGTTTTTGTAATACGTAGGTAATTAATATTTAATTAAAACGTTTAATTAGCATTAATAACGTTTTAACAGTTCAATTAAAACATAAATTAATTAATATTTTTATGGCAATTTATCCACATTTTAGAGGAAAATCACAAAAACAATTTAAAATTAATTCAAAAATATGATAAGTTGTAGTGTTACGATATTAAAATTTACAAATTCGTATAGATAATGCCATAACAGCAAACTTTCTAGAACACGGAAATCCTTTTAAAATTTTAATAAGCGTCATAATTTAATTCAAAGTTATTTTGATTTACATTTCCATTCATAAGGCATATTACTTGAGACAAGTTTTTTTTTAAACTATACACACCTTTTTATACATATGTAATTAACCAACATTCCGCATAAATTATTTTGTGGCAAATTTAAATAAAACAGATTTTGTTAAATATTTCGTTTCAAGGTTTTCTCTGAAAAAAATGTACCTGGCCCATATCTTCGCTATCGTAAAAAATCAATTTTTAGAATTGCACGACCGCCTTTAGTAAATATTGGCATTCTGCTCTTTTTTTTTATCGACCACAATTTATGGAATTAATTAAATATTAAAAAAAAATTCCCTTCAATTGTTTTCCTTGTATTAACAAGGTCTAACACATCTAGCATAACAAATATAATTGTGGATTTCCAGTTTTTATAAAGTGTATAAATCCCCAAGCGATTCTTATATATTAATTCGAAACATTTAACTGATATATTAAAATGTGTCACAATAAAACTTGCGTAAAAGTAATATTGCTGTAACAGTAAATTCTAAACAAAGACTTACCGTGCACTTTCAAAAGTTGCTGAAGGTGAGCTTCCGATTGCTCCAAATCCAACACCTACAGCTAGTCCTTCGGGTACATTATGAGCCGTAATGGCAATAACCAATAACATCATTCTTTTCCATTGTCCGTGTTGGATTTCTTCTATGTTCGATACATCTTCAAATGTATGAGAATGAACGATTTCGTCATTGGTACGTGCTCTACCTGTAAATTAAAAATAAAGGTGAAAAATGTACTCGATATTAAAATAAAAATACGATTAGTACTAAGCAAGAAGCTAATATTTGTTATTTTATTAGAAGCATGCACGTGTGCTTAATACATAAATGTGTAACGGTACAAGATGAATTTGATCTTTCTCCATAAGGCGATATTTTACTTTTAGTTTATTAGTTATGTAGGTACCTCTTCCGCGATATTGTATGTTATTTCCATATTCGTGAAAACCGTCTATTGCAGTTGTTTCAATTGCATACGCAGGCAAATTACCTGAATCGTCTTCGCGTTTCTCTCTACGGGTAACTTTGGAATGTAAAGCTACAATAAATAAATTAGAAATTGAATATAAAAACAACCAGTTCGTTATACCTAGCATCATGTTAGGTGAATGTACACCCAGCACTGTTATTAAAACATCCGCTCCATATACAAATAAAGCGCCCAAAAGGAAACCGAAGCCAACAGGTGCAAATGCAAATTGTCCCTTGTCTCCGTATAATTCCGACTGCTCGGCCATTTCGATGGCCGGTGCTAATAGCGACCAAAAAGAAGCTGCTGTCATTACACCTGCCGCAAAGCCCAAGCTAAGATCCAAAAATTTCCTCTAAAAATAATTACGAAATAATTTTTAAAAATAATTTGGAGGTTATGTCACTTACTTGAGATCCGTTAATTATAATAACCAAGGCAGCCCCCAACGCAGTTAATACCCACGTAAACAGGGTGCCCAAGAGGGCTTGCATTACAGGTCCATAGCCTAATAACATTGTTAACCATTTGTTAACTAAACTTTTAAGTTGCTATAGAAACAAATCACATTGCTATATACACGTACCAAAGACGGAATAACTGGTAGGAATAGATTTGTATGCGCTTGCGTTAATATACATTCGGACATCTATTAATTACATTTTAAACTATTAAAGGGCATTTTAAACATAAGGGCATTCGGGCCGTTTATATAATAATTAATTTTAGTTATTTTTAATTAAACGATACTTTACATATTATTACATTAATATATTAAATATTCAATAATTAATTATAGTATAATATGTATATTATTATTAATTACTTACTAATAACGAAAACTCGACATTTTCGTTTTAAACAAGACGAAAACAAATTTGTTAACATTAATAAAATCTTTATTTAAACGGTTAATTCAAATTATTATAATTTCAAATGTTATTTATTTTAAACAGTAAGGACCGGCTTCAGAAATAAATGAAATTCTAAAAAAAAAATGATACTTTCGTTGTTATCATCGTGGCAATCAAAGTTCTTGGTCAATGGTTATAATTTTATTATTAATGGATTTATTTAGTTAGCGCAAGCGGGCCTCTGTAATTCTCTATGAAATCCAACATTGCTCTACTTATAATGAGCTTATTTTTGCCATTTACTATTAGTAATATTTGGTAATAATTGTTGGGTTTTAACTTTCAAAACAATATATCGACGTGCCGAAATATATATTTAGAGTATACAAGTAATATATAGGGTGTCCCCGGATCGAGCTTACGTTAGATACAATAGATCAAAAACTTCGTCGTACGAAAACAATGTTGTTTTTTATAAAATTTTACGTTTATCATAAACGTCCCTAAAGTTAATTTATCTAATAACAAATTTGATTTATTATGCAGCGTTTTTAAAAATACCAACTTTTACCACTTACATGTCAAGCCCATTTTAATTGCAACGGCATCAGTATGCGGATATGTGGTATTCCCCAGTGGTTATCCATCCGACAATGAATTAACTACTAATCGTGTCCAGAATTTGTTTTCTAGGTGCTCACCGCTGTAGTGGAATTGCTTTTTCTTTTAAAATTCAATGACGTTTGTAAACGTCTATGTCTGTAGAAAAATCGAACCCTCGGCCCGACCGTTGGTTTTCTAGAAAAACGTAAAGCTCTTTAGTTCGTCATCACAGTCCCACGATCCATCAATAGTTTCGAATTTGTTTAAAATCTTTTATAAAATATTTATTACCTTTGTATACTTGTTCTTATAATAGATCTCAAATTGGCAATTTTTATAAATTTAATTTTGTCTAAAATGTTATGTGCACGCCAATCACATAATTTATTGACAAGCTTTGTTTTTGAGACAAGCAAAAGATTTTATGAAAATTATAGGTACCTACATTTTTAGCAAGATGAAGTTTTTGGTCTATCATATTTATCGTAAACTCGATCCAGGAACACCCATTAGTCCAGTCAAATAAGGAAAATTAGCGGACATGACCTGGTACGTTTTGGAAATTTGGGAATATGTTCAGTTTAATGTCCCAAAGAACATTCTAGATTTTCCGGATCGTGCGCGCGTCTCTCGCGGAGTGGGGGAACGAGAAGGGTGCTTCAAAACGTTTTTTTGACTATAATTCGAAAACGTTTAGAGATATAAAAATATAGCTGATTATAGACAATGTAGCCCTTTAAAAGTTCCACAAGAAAGGTTCTATACATGTTTTCGATGGAACTTATAGTTTTTTCGTAAATGAGGTTAGAATATGATCATAGGAAGGAAATTCTCGACCTACAAACTTAAATCAAGTTTTTATTTTATATAATTATTACTTAATTTTAAAAGTCTCTGCATAGCTCCAAATTTAAAATACATATTTCAAAATTTGAATATAACCTTTCAAGCAACAAGGGACGTTAAAAAATATGAAACCGGCTCGAGAGTAAAGTACGCGTATTTTTGAAAATACGCAAAAACATTATTTGGTATAGCTTTTTAGAATTGCAAGAAGATCTCAAATCCGGAGTTATAAAAAAATCTCTTAAATATTGTGGAATGCGGTTTGGTCATTCCTCCGTTGTTTTTCTGCTGACATGTCTTTATCCAACTCCACTTTAGTTTCGTTAATCCTATCTATAACATCTATACTTCTTCTAATGTTGATGTTTTTAGTTTGTCTCTCAAACTTACTCCCAACAACCTCGTCTCCATAACTCTTTGTGCGGCCCTTAATTTTTTCGCTGTTTTTTCTGTTAGTGTTGCTGTTTCCATACCGTATGTCACGACAAACACAATGCATATGTCAAATACCAACTTTTCTTTTTATCCACATCAGTATGTCCTGATTTTTCAAAATATATGGCATACGTCCAGAAACCATCCAACTTAAACGACTTCTTAATCTTATTTCTGCGCTTTGATGTTGTTTTCAAAGTTTTATAGTATGTTCCAGACATGTATATTCTTCCAGTTTTTCAATGTTCTTTGTCGCTGTTTGATAGAATTTTCATTTTATTTAGTTACTTATGTTTTCTAGGTCTACTTTCTTCGTCATTGTATCTCACTCGGCTAAATATGATTGTTTCTAGTTGTTTACGTCTGATTTTAGGACGATGTCGTCTGTAAATCTAAGATGGGCGATAGATTTGTCATCAATGTTCACTCCCTTATTATCCCAATTTCAGCGTAAAGAGTTTCGAAAACGTAGTGTCTCCCTGTTGTACATTTCTATGCATTTTTGTTTTATTTGTTATTGTTTCATCTTCTATTTTTACATATGTATCGTGGCGTGGTGGTGTACGTTTTTAATTAGTGTTGTGTACAGCGGATTCCTAAATTAATGACACCTAATTCGAGTCGACGAGGGAAAATTTATCGCAGTTACCATTTCGAACGGGGTGTCAAAATTGAAAGAGTCAACTGCACTGTAGTCTATTCTTGCATCGTTTAAATCTATAATTACTGACCATAGGCACCCGTCGAGTGGGAATTTTATGTTACGCAGACGACGTTCCTCTAATCGCCAAATCGGAAAAACCTCTCGGAAGAAGATCCAATTCCGCACACCAATTTCCGTCAAATTTACAGAACAAGAGGTAAATTGAGCTCTTTTGGTTGATTTGACGTGGAATGGCCCATATTTAAATAAAGATTATACTATGTGCCTCGTAAATGCAAATCTTTCTGAATATGTTTGCCTGAAATTACAATTATTATCTTTTACCAAATGAAGAATAATAAATTGAAATTATGCTCGACTTCAGTTTTGAAATTTAACTATCAAAAAATATTCATTAAAAGTAATTTTTTGTGTTTATATAATACTTATTTAAATACGTCTGTAACCAACGTTTGGGTTATTTACAAAGAATTGACAAATAAAAGTAAGCCTCCACTAATCCGCATCGGATGTCGGCGTTCGATGCCGACTAGTGAACGCTTAATAAAAATAAATTTGATTTAAAATGTAAGGAAAACGTGGAAAAGAATACACCTATACGAATTTTAAAAATCCGAAGAAATAGCTGATGGGGGGTGGTGACCTAGTCAAGTCACGGAAAAAACATCAATGTTAAATTGGGCTACGTAATGGAAACAAAACAACAGAAATGTGCATTGTGTGTGAAAACTACGTGTGCGGAAAATATACCTACCTACGGGAAAAGTAAAAAATTGTTGTTTTCTTTTTTGTTTAAATTACATCACCCAATTAATTTTTTTTTTGATAGATACGCATATTATTGTTGGTCTTGTAGACTTGTAGAAATTTTATTTTTTTTACCGTAAGACTTTTAAGTTGCCTATGCTTATTGTTAGAATACATTAAAATTAATTTTTAATCTAGCGGAATTTAATAAAAATTAATATTTTAATTTTTATTTGTTGTGATATTGAAAGCCTGACATTATCTGGGAGTGGTTTTTCAGTATGTACAATGCGTATAGTTACGATTACTTAACAAACTTATCGTCATTTACGAGTTAATTTTGATTGTTAGACGTTAAAAGCCAAGTGCATATTAATATTTTTGTTAATAACTAGGTGCCTACATATGTTTTTATACATTTGATAAGTAATCAATTAATAAAACAACGACAATGCTTAGATGTACATTTATTGTTATGTACAATTCTTTCGATTAAAGACATATATAAGCCTTCAGTTTCACTAACCTTGTTGATATACATAAAGGATAATTTATTTTATTTGTACTACAACAATGAAAAGCTATAACTACGAATATATACAGTTTTTGTATGTAATGGACAGCTAAATGTCGTTAAAAAATGGACTAATTATAAATTGTTGTTGTCTAATTTAAATAATTTTAAAGCATTTCGGTAGCAAAATTATTACGTATAATTAATTAGTTGTTAGAGAAATACAGAAAGATTCAATTTAATTCACTAGTTTTCGATTTAAGCTGAATTGTTTTCAACCCAAAGTATTAACGTTGGTAAGGTAAAGCTCAATACCAAAAATAAGTGTAGATAAATATCTTATTAAAGTTCGAGCATAATATTCTTTTAAAAATATACAATCTTTTCGTGTCAAAATAATAAATTCCACAATTATACAGAATAAGCGAAGTAATAAAATAGAAACGTTTAGATCGTTAATTTAAACCTTCCTGTACGAGTTATATTTAGTTATTTACGTTGCTTTCGTGTAATATATTTAAGTAATTTAATAAATCGTAAAATGGTATTATTTAATTGGCAGTTCACTTAAAAAATTGATTATGAGAACACCGAGTTAAGAAATGGTTTTTTTTTTGTAATACCACGATGGAACCTAGAAAACTTCCATTAAAGGCACAAATTTCCATGTAGACCGATAATTTGATTATGCTACTATTTATAATAGAATATCGTGTCACACATAAAAAGCTATTTAGTACAAAATTATCAAATGATACTTTATAGTATATTATCTAATAGGTAGGTACATAAAAAAATTAATTGACAGAATAGTTCGTTCATCAATAAAAGAAACAGTAATTCATTTAGTTCACTATGCGTATAATCCTAGTCGATGGATTTTCGCCGATAAGAAATTATGTAAAATGAAGACAATCGGTTTGGGGTTTCCTTCGAGGTCCAGTTCCTGAAATTAAAAATAAGTGCATCTCGGACATCCGGAGTTATTATAAAATTACTTCTTACCACGTTGTTTTCGTCGCCGAAATCTAAAAATAAAAGTCGTTGTCCGTCGTCGGAGGAATTTTTAAGTTTATCGAAAGGGTATCTCCATAAAGTTCGACATCCAGTTCCGGCTTCTAATAATGTAAATCCATTTTCATAGTGAATGACGAGTTGAGCAGGCCTACTTTTCCAAGCACATCCTGCAATAGAATATGTACACGTTTACGTTCATTCAGAAATGTCGGTATCTTATATTTCTTGGGTAATAATAATATGAGGATATATTACTTAATAATTCTCATCACGTTTCGCTTTGTATCCCTGTTTCGTTTCCCTCGAAATCTTAGCTCTTTCTTAATATTCGATTACTGTTAACGCACGCTAACGTACAAAATTCTCGTTATACGCACAATGTTAGTTGCGCCTCGCTTTGCACAATAGAAACAAAAGGCGCAACGAACTGGTACTTTTTTTACACTAACAGCCCGATAATACCTAATATAGGTAAGTAATACTTACTGCAAACTAATTCCCTTTGAGTGACTGCACTAGCATGGCTACCGTTAACAAGTGCTTTAGCCCAAGCAGCAAGATCGCGATGCGTTTCGGATCTCAATCGATGCGTTATAACACCTTCTGCCGTAGCACATCTTATACTAAATTCGGGCAATTCTGCTCGACGTCCTGATCCTACTAGACGAGTAGCTATAAGTGGATAGGCCTCTGCCGGAGCTCTCCAGGCTTCTCCAGACCACGGCGCGCTCTCATAAAGCCTTAATTCGCTATCCGTAACCGCCGCAAATATCGAATTCCATCTATCTAAATCTTCGGAACTATCCGAACTTGATAAATTATTCTGAAAGATAGGCGAGCTACAAAGAAATAAGCAGATTTATAAAGAGATATTTACTTCGAATCTTGGTCTTCTAAGTAACCATCCTATATGTCTCAAATCTGGTATTGCACGAGCGGCTTCATGAAGGGCGGCCGTGGTTAGGGCGGCTAGCGCCGAGTGAAGCGTATTAAACCACGCAGCAGCTTCGGCCGGATCCGTCGCCCTCAACACGCAACTGTGAACGGCATCTGGTGAATGAAGTTCCAGTGTTCGACCCTCTGAAAAAAAAACGAACGTGAATAACATTTTGTATTTAATATTTAAAGGGGGTCACGGTGGTCTGGAGAGATATCACTCTCCAGTACACTCACGGTCGCGGGTTTGAATCCCGCCGAAACCGCGGACGCTTACGAGTGTAATTAAAAAAAAGAAGGGAAATCAACGGCTAGATATGCAACATTACCAGCACCGGTGTAATCACCCGGGTAACGAGGGCTGGACGTGATCAGTACCCAGGAGGATAACTCCCGGAGTACACCACATATCCGCATATCGACGTCGTTGCAATTAAAACGGGATTTGATGTGCGAATGGCAAAAATGCCCCAACCAATAAAATTAAAAAAAAAGACTTTTAAAACATCATAGAAACCTTTTGGTTAATTAACTACAATTAAAATCATTCGTCAAATAATTTTCGAAGCAGATTCTTCTAATCAAAGACACGGGCCGCGTAAACTTTAGTGCTCGCAAAATACCTACACCGAAGTTTGACCTAAGATACACATTAATATTGGGCTTTAGCAAAAGGACCCGCATTAAATTGTAACAATTTATCCTGCTTTCACTGCACCTCTTCGCTCTTTGTTTCGCGTATAATTCAAACTTCTCAATATTTAGGAGCGCCGTAATAAGCGCATCTACAAATTCCACGTGGAAGAAATATAATGCCACCGGTTAACAATTAATTAGCGCTAATAAAATGTATCTCGTCGAGTTTTTTTCACGAACCACTTTCAAAATTAATCCTACTTTTCTTTGTATTTCGAGTTTTTATTGTTTTTCGCCTATAAAAACGATATATTTTTCAGAAATTAGATCCCGTTTCTTAGAATTTTTAAATAAAAAACTGTAAAACAGATTTTGTACATTATAGTCCAGTAAAATTAGATTTAGGGTCGGTTTTTTCACCTCCCAATAAATTTACTTGACAAATTTTTACCACGGAAACAATTGTCTGAACATACGTTTCTATGGTAAATATGTGTCAATTAAATTAAATGGAAGATAAAAAGATCGGAAGATCGACCCTTAAGCTATAAAAAAAATTATTAACAAGCTAGATTTTTGTGTGGACCTCTATTCTTATGTTTTGAACTAAATCGCAAAAGTCCCTTCGAGAGCACGTCGGCAAAAGTTATTATATAGGGTGTGAAAGAAGGCAAAAATTCAGTTTTTTTGCAATGATTTTGGAAACTATTAATTTTTAAAGAAAACGATAATTATCAAAATTCTAGCTCTTAAAATTCGTAATACAAAAAAAGTCCTTTGAATTTTTTCTTATAACTAAACGTTTTTGAGTAAAACGTGTGACAAAGTGGAAATGTTTGTAGTTTAAATTTTTAAACGAGGTAACAATTTTTTGAAAAAAAAAGGTTATTTTTAACTGTTATTTTCGTAGCAATGTTGACGTCAAGTTTCATTTCATTTCATTCAATTACGCTATTTTTTTAATATAAACATATATCGACTTATAATATTTTTAAAAGTTTAACAATCCTTCATTATAAAGGCACCAAAATCGATAATAGTTGCCATTTAAAAAATACAAGTTTGTACTATAACTTCAAAGCAGTAGGTACCCTATAGAAAAAAAAACTATGTATGCCGCTGAATTCTACGCTAAAAAATAGATTAAGAACATCGATAATATATTTCAAATTGTACCTAAACAGAATGAGATATCGACTCAGTTTTGGCAGAACGTCTTAACCCTCACATTTTGCGAAAATGAGTTATTCTAACTATCTTATACATCTAAAGCAAAGGCATAGGCCGTTAAAATCTGGTAATAAAATTTCGATTTTTTTTACCACCAGAAAAATCGATTTGAATTTCCGTAAGAGGCTACAACACAAAATGTGCGCTCCTGTAACATTTACTTTTTGTGGGTTTCTGCCAAAGCTGCGCGGATATAAAACCTTCGCTGAATAATAAAAAAATCGATTTTCAGCTATAACTTGAAAAGTGACACGCTTTTTATTTGATTATTAAAATCAGTACGAAATGGTAGGACGAAAATGTAAAATACGTAACTCTAATTCCATTTTTAATTAACATTCATACCCTGCAAATACAACAAAAATGGGAATTTCTGGCTCTTTCCAAGTTGATCTTGATTACTCTACGTCTGAGTAATTTTTATTTCAGCTTTAATTAATTATGAAATCTTTGAAGATGAGAGGAGACAGGCTAATGAATTCTTTCATACCTGCACGTGCATCATACGTGGAGTTGGATAGTCGATCGATTCGGAATCGTTCAAAGTGGAATGATAAGGATATCTAATAATGGGGAACATGACAAAAGTGGAAATCTGATAGGAATAAAACAATAGATTTTGTTTTACAACGTTAAAAAATGTTATTTCATCAACTTTCACCAACTAATTTCAGTATTTAGCAAATAAACATTTATTATAGAGCATGATAATATATGAAATACTAGGTATCATAATTTGATTAAAAAAATTGTAAAAATAGTAAATGTTGCGCTATTATTTTACACCGAAAGATTATATTTTCAGTTTACAGTTATAAGTACACCTCTCGATAATGTCGATTAATTTAAATTTTTCGAAAAATTTAATCTAAACCCGGAAATATCGTCTCCTCAATAGTTCAACTGACGAGATGTCAGTGATGAATGATGTTTTCCTGGGTTTAAGACTCAGTGTGATTTAAGAGTAGGTTAATTATAATCTGTTATATAGCTCATTCAAATTTTGGTCATTTAGGTCATTCATTCAAAATAATGACTAGATTGTATATTTAAAATTCAGTTCAAAGTTCGAAAAGTAACATATTCATGACCTGCACACATATTACATTGCAAAGAAGAACTGCAATTTATTAGTACCTATTGTAAAAATACGAGGTACGAGATGATGCCATTGTGTAAAATGTCACCATCTATAACTTATCCAAACCTATATGATGTTCACGTCATCAACAAAAAGTTACTAGATTGTTTATTTGTAATTCGGTTTAAAGTTTGGAAAGTGACATATTCTATAGATGATTTACTTGCTCACATATTAGATGGTATAAAGAAAGATTACAGTTTATTAGAACTGTCAAAATACGGGGTACGAGGTGACATCGTTGTGTGAAACGTCATCATCTAGTAACCTTTTATTGATGACGTGAACATCATATAAGTTTGGATGAGCTATAGTAATCTTTTACTGATGACATACTTTGGAATAAAATTTGAATGGTCTTTAGTTGACTACCGATTCACAAACCAAAGGTTGAATTGTCCAAATTACAGCTACCTACGGCAAAAAGTTTATGTATATTTTTATAAAACGGTAATCAAACGGTTGTCATGTTTGGCAACTTAATTTTTCACTTTATCTTAAATTAGAGTATAGTTGAATTAATGAAATCGTGCATTTTCGTCATCAACGACGTAAGTTACTTGGTAAGTCGTAACGCCAATTGCGTATCTAGCGTGTTTACATGGTATTTATAAATCAACTAGTATGTTTTTCATTTTATTGTGAATACATTGCCTTTAGACGTTTAAAAATCATAACATAACCTCAAACACGTCAACCGTTATAGCATATATACATAGTAAACTGTGATGTCATAACAAATTAGTGGCGTAAGTCTCGTTAATGTAACTATAACTTATCCAAACCTATATGATGTCACGTCATCAACAAAAAGTTACTAGATTATTTATTTGTAATTCGGTTTAAAGTTTGGAAAGTGATTATTCTACTTGCGCACATATTAAATGGTATAAAGAAAGATTACAATTTATTAGAATTGTCAAAATACGAGGTGACAGCACTGTGTGAAACGTCATCATCTAGTAACCTTGTATTGATGACGTGAACATCATATAGGTTTAGATAAGCTATATAATAAAAATAATAAATAACAATTGACAGTAATCTAAAGGGAAGATTTTTAAATTAGGTAAATTCCATTAAGAAAATTATCCATGGGAAAACGGGTTATCTGTTTCAACCTTAACAGGATACACAGGTTTAACATGTAAAGTTAAACGTTTTAAGGTTGACCAAGAAAGCGTAAAAGTTCTCACGAGGTATATAGTGACAAAGGATAATCCAAATTGTTTGTGTTTAACTTCTAAACATTTAACCGAATGACGATTGTTCTTAAAACAATTAAAAACTGTTTATTTACTACAAGTCCTTTAACGAAATGTAATTTTCGTAGAAAAACATTTTCAGATATTGAATTCGATATTATATTAATACGAATTCAATTGGCCGTAGCAAAAATAAATTGTCTCTAACATTTTCGAAGTTCTTAAGATCAATATCTTGAAAAACCGATGTGTAGGTAGGTAATCGTGTAGGTTCAAATTTGATAAGACTGCCAACATTATTTTTATGAAACTTTGTCAAAACAATATCGGAATTTTACCTACTGTTCAAGTTACTTGCGAGGAACGAAATAGAACTCAATTGACATTTTTGTATAGGTATGTCGTTTATTTTAAACGAACTGGCATTTAATTCGAGGGAATTAATTAAACTACATTTTTGTACATATCATTTGTGAAAGGAAAAAACGAAAAAATATGGGTTTTTACTTCGGTGTGTTGAGGAATAAACTGCAAATATTCGAGTGAACGTTCTTTCCTTAAGGGCAACGATACAGTAAAAATTTGATTGACATTTACGGCTTCGAAAAGCTTGTGCCGATCAGATAAAAATCTGATCACATTCGGAGATTAAAGACTGACCTTATTAGATACACGACTTTTACAAACGTGAAATGTTAATGCATCTCGCTTAATCTATTCTACAATTTTCTCTAAAGTTAAAAGTTTCAAAACTGGAAAATTTGAAACTTTCAGAATCGGCCTAAACGGATTTATAAAATGCAGCCTTAAAAGAGAGTAGAGTGGTATCAAAAGGAAAATTAAATTATCTATATATTCTCTGGAACAACATCTTTTCTCGAGTAATCTTTGGTACTTTGTTATTATACACGATGCGGCGGTTTCGGCTAAAACCGCTCTACTATATTGTGAAATATTGTCGAATATAACATTACATACAGTACATTTTCGATAACGTGAACTAGTTACTGCAAGTAGCGTTTATGTTGTTCAGGAGTTCGTGTAATTGAATAGGTACATCAGATTTCACACATTTTTCAGATTTTAACACAGGAGTTGAGCATGAAAATTTTGTGCTCCAAGATGGTTGCAAAGAAACTCACAATTGTGCAATGTGCGTCTTGATCTTCTGTACCGCCACGAAAGGAAGCCAAATTGTTCAGTCGCGCGATCACAGGTGATCAAACACGAATTTTCGAGTACGACCCCTAGATAAAGCGCCACAGACGGGAATGGCACACTGCAAACTCTTCTCATCCCAAGAAAGCAAGAATAAGCAAATCAAAAATCAAATCGATGATAATTTGTTTTTTATTTTGATAGTCAGGATATCGTCCACGAGGAATTTGTACCTCCAAGACTCTGGACATCGAACAACAAGACATCGAGACGTTCTGAAAAGGCCCCGGACGAGGGTGGTACGTGTGCGACCGGACATTGCACCACGACAACGCCCATATGACCCGGCAGTCTCCATCGATAAATTTTTTTCCCAGCCCACCCTAATTGCCGGGATTTTAGTCCCTGTGATTTCTTTTTATTGCTCCGGCTTAAAAACCACTTGACAGCGCGTCATTTTGATGCTTTAGATAATATACAGAAAAGTGTAACCGACGCCGACGAGCTGAAAGACATTTCAAGCTGAAGCCTTCCAGCACTGCTACGAACAACGCCTTCGTCGGCTCGTAGCTACCCAAGGAACTACTTCGAAGGGGACAACCTCGATTTGTTAATTTCACGATTAATAGAAAATCAGTCTCACTATTTTTCTGTCGCACCGCGTTATCTCTTTACTTATTTCTCGCCAGTTTTTTTGACCTCTTGCCTTTTCCAGCCATTTTCCAATCCCTACACTGTTTAGATCTTCTGTTACATATTAACAGGAGTAATTTTGTAAAACGTACATTTTAAAAATTCGAGAAAATCAACTTTGTACGTGCACATAAATGTTTACTAAACTGCTTCTCTGATTACGTTAAAATTTATTAGTATATTATATTTCCTGAACACATCGGCACGTTGAATAAAATAGAACAATGAATCCAATCATTTATTTAAAGTAACAGTTTGCAGTACAATTAAAATGACACAAAAGTGAAGTGTTCCACGATGACAAGTGCAAATAGCAATTTCATTACCATAAAAGGTTGACAGGATGTAAGTGCGGCACTTGAATTCGAATACTTAATTCAATTTTCAGTTGTGATATTCCAGGACGATGGAAGTAAAATATAGTATACCTACAATACAATACCGTGAGTTAAAAAGGAACAAATGCGGGTCCTTGAACTGGTAGCTAGAATTCATAAGATGACGTTTTGTTTCTATTGTATTCCAAAAGAAATGCATTTTATCGTCGTGAATTTCCATTTCTAGAATACGCGAGCGTAGCGCCACGGAAACGCATCTGTTTAAATATTCTTATAGCGTACATTTAGAGGAATACGAACACATATCTGCCTTCACATGCGAATGTTAAATCGATAATTGATTTCTTTTGTGAATTTTTTTTAAATTTAATTGTAGAATATATAGAAGTTTTATACAACTTAACAATAGCTCCGAACTATTTTAAACTTTTTTAATTAAATTAACAATGTTTTAACTTAAGAATCGAAACTGTTATTGATTCTAATAAATATCTACGAATAATTGTAAGTGAAGACATTTTTCTAAAATAACACGTTGACTGATTAGGAAAACCATAACACTTAATCTTAAGGGGTGCATTGACCGTCGTCGAAAACCTTTTATCTACGTAAGATCCATCAATAATCCTTTCGCCGACGAGGCGTCGTTTAAGGGCGTTTCTTAATTTTTGGGAATGAATTAAAACTGTTGCCTTAATTTATATAACAAAAGACTTTAGAAATGTTGGTAAAGAAAATTTGATATTTATTATCGCATAAATTTTCTTTTAAATATACGAAGGGATAAATTCAAATTAGACAACTTTAGAAAGGTTTTAGTTAAATGGCTTCTTAAGGGAAGCCGTAAAGTAATTATTTATTATGAGTAAAATTTTAATAATCAAATTACTCGTATTTTATTAGTTAGTTATTTATTGTACGTAGAGGAGATTTCTACAGACATATTATGTACTACTAAATATTATATAAATATGATATGAAAACAGGTACCTACCTACAAATACATTAAAAGTGAGCCGTTGCTTTTCCTATTTTTAAATTACGATCACAAACGTCTGAGGTTGTAACGAGATTCGAACCCGCAGCTGTGAGTTACCTAGCAGAGTGATAGCTCTCTAGACCATCGCGGCTCCAACAGATTAAAATTCGACCGTTCGCAAGCCTCGGTATCGAATTTTCATGTCGCATGTCAAAAAACTCCTTTTTAAAAATTTTCTCAAAAGAAATACGTCTTTTGAAAAATAATATTCACGAGAGAAATTTATAAGCATTAAAAAATACCACTTTTTTTCGATTATCTCGAAAACAGTGCATTCCATCGAAAATTCCAAAACATATTTCATATTACCGATTCGATGACTAATAACGGAGATTACATTTTTTTTAAATTTTTGAACGACCGCCATTTTGTAACGAGTCGGTCGATTTGGCCGGTTAACGAACTCGTCCTTCGTTTTCGTAAAGACAATACCTTGTCCAAATTCAGTGTCCTACGATCAAAATTGCGACCGAATCCTGTCCACAAGCAATTGATTATATATATGACCGACCGAAAATGAACGACCTATATTATCGTGATCTAGGGGTCGAGATCGGAGAAAATCCAAAAGTACACGTCCGGGTGCCGTCATCAGTCAGGCTGCAATATCTTTATTTTCTATGAAAATTCGCTAATAAGAGAATGAGATCAAAAAACAAAATAAAAATTCGATCCGGATTAATGGAGTTTTACTGTAGGTACTTGGTTTTTAATTGTAAGATTTAAATAACAATAAATAGGTATGTATGGATATTTCACATTTTTAAGGTAAAACAATTTAGTTTGAATAATTTAGGAGTCTATTTTGTATAAAACGTTAAACAACTAACAACCAATAACAAATGAGATTTTCATACGTTTCCACGGCGACGACATATTAACAAGACATTAACATTAACAGATTTCTACAGAATGGACCTTTTAATTTGAAATAAAAATTAATTGACGTTGGAACAAGTTTAGGAAAAATTTTCGAAATGTTTGACGTGTTGATCGTATCAAATTTTGTTTTTTTTAAATCACGCGTAATCTCATGCGCGCATATCGATTATCGAGGACAAAAACGTCGAGCTTGTTTTCAAGTTTGGGCTGCACTTAAATTCGATTTATCGAAAGAGACGTGATTGGTTTATAAATGCTAAAGAAATTTTTTATCATAGCTTCTTTATTGATGGTTTGTTGTCTTTAGAGTTTTACGGGGAGCGTCGAAAATGAAAATATTTAAGTACTGGGTAGGTGGGTATAGTTAAATAATTCTAACAAATTCTGACATAAGTAGATAATGTAATAAGAATTGAAGATTTACTTTGTATATTCAATTATATCGTAAAGAAGGAATTTCCGAGACAGCGAGTGATGTTTGGCTTCGCCGTCGGCATTCCTTAGATCAACATTAAAGTTTGTATTATTACAAATTCCGTTTGTCATATTATTGCAGTTAATATCCTTAATTGCCTTAGTTTCCTCGTATCTACGCTGCAATTGCAATAATTAGACATTATTATGATCTTTACGCGACCGTTACAATTATTCTTAATTCCCGAGTATAACTTGAGTGTCCAGAAACAAATAAATTAACATTTTTGTTATTAGTTGAAAAAACTCTCCAATTTTAAAACTATTTCTTTATAAAACGCCGAAGGAATCTTCCGAAAGCGACAAGAAAGCGATGTAGCAACTTATCGATTTATTTTAAATTTTTTTACATTTTAGCTTATTATATACACATATATTGCGGCAAAGGTAGGTACAAAGAAGAATTTTGCAAGTTGCATGCCTGACGTGTTGGGCATTAAAGAAAATAACACGTTTCGTCATTTTCCATTACAGTAGCGAACACAGCTAATATACATACAAAATACCTCTAATGATAGCGAGAATTCGTGCGCAAGGGTAATTTTATTGCTAAACTTATACTTATTTTTATCGTTAAATAAAAATATAAATAGTATATATAGATTGGTGCATACATATTAAATAAACGTATAGGTAATATACGTGCAGGTATTTAGGTTTAACTAATTGCACGACTGTTTTTGTTTCTAGAGCGTCTCGACGTCATCGATCCGCAAGTGCATTACCATGTAAACTACAGGACCTTGCCGGCGTCGTAATATATATCCACCTGCTTAATAAAGGCTTTTGGTTCGTAAAATAGCAGGAAAAGGAAGGAAAACTACTAAGGTGACGTATGAAAATAAATTGGCATCTTCGCTACAGTTGAAACCGTTTGTTATCGTGATAAAATTTGGTTAATTTTTTACTAAATACCTATGTAATAAGATATTACAATATATTTTCTAAATTCAGACAGAAATATCCTACTTTTTCATGTTTCCTAATTAGCATTTGTTGTTATCGTTAGAAAATATATTAGGTTTCTCATCTGCATTAAAAGCTCGTTTTATTTACTAACATTTCAATTCTATATTAAAAATAAATGATACGAACACTACCGGAATTTCACGGTTGAAAAGATAGCAACAAGTTTGGATAAAGTTTTAACGAAATATTTTGTCACAATTTATGTTTTAACACATTGCCGACGAGAGACGCGAATTCGCGTCTTTCATGTGTCAACTGTTGGTGACGGACGACACTGATTCGTTAATGCTGTAATGTATAAAAACTAAAATTGCGAAATGACTAAAATTATATTTGGTAGGTGGTTAATGTATTAAATGCAAATAAATTATGCCTATGTTTCTTATTGTTTCTTTATGTTATATAGCTTATGTTTAGAAGAAAGTTAATAAAAATTATCGATACAAATAAATAATTAAATTAGTTTTAATTAATTAAATTTTAATCAACATACTATAGGGTTTACATTTGTCCAATTTTATTGCAACAATTTTAATACGCGCAATTTAGAGTTACTGCAATTGTTTCAATCGTCGGTTATAGTTGTATTTCAGAAAGTATTACAGATATAATATTAAATGACACATGAAAAAAAAAAGGAAAAAATGTCCAAGTTTATAATGCGCGCTTGTAAACTTTGTTTTAAACATAAGCTATATAACATAAAGAAACAATAAGAAACATAGGCAAGTGTCTAATTTACTTACATTTAATACATTAACCACCTACCAAATATGTCCAACTCCCCGATCTACACTGGACGCAGTCTACCCTTAAAGTTTGTCTAACAAGACTTTTTGGACCACGCTGTATAGACAAAGCGACTGAGAAATAGCGCGCCATCTATCATGTATTCACCACACCTACACAATCACCTACACACCTGCAGATGCAATAAAAATCATTTTTGACATAAAGGCTACAATTTAACATTGGGAGAATAATGAGTTTTCAATATAATAGGTAGCAGAAAATATTAATCCGGTGTTGGATTAATATTCAAAATATGTAAGAACAATAAATTATTATATCGATATGTAACCGACATTTAGCCATTATTATGTTCTACTTATTGTTAGAATAGGAATTTAAAGAGATAGTGTAAATTAAAATCTTATTTCTTCTTATCTTATCTTCTAAAACGTTAACATATTCGATGTTTGGTAAGTAAATTGTTGTTATTTATTAGATATTGACCGTTCTATAGGTATTGATAACTTCTTAAATAAATATGCAATTCAGTTACTTTCAGTTTAATAAATGTAAATACAAAGTTGTAGACATTCAACGATTTGGAGGCGAGAAAAACAATAAAAACAAAATTACGATGAAAGAAATGAAACTTGACGAGTAAGGTACCTACATTTAAATGAATTTATGAAATCTGAAAGTTAAAGCAACCACAAGCTTTACCGAATAAAATTATACAACGCGCTTTCATTTAAAATCAAGCGAATGATGTTTCGTTTACACAATCGTTAATATTTAACATGCTATCCGAAAATTATAAAATGTTTGAAGTTATTGTCAACTGTTGAATGGTTCTTGCTCGCCTGCACGATAATATAGTAAATTAACAGGTCTCGTACTAGAATATGTCTTTGTTTGTAACCGCATATATTGGCGGAACAACATAGGTAGACTTATCCAGGACCTAACGCATAAATATAGCTAATCAATATGCACGTAGCTGTTCTAAAGTGGTTTATAGTTGTGAAATTGCAACAAATCTGTTATTAACATCTTTTTAAGAGCACGATTTATGTGAGCTACTTTTTCAATAAGCATAATGAAAATTATGTGGTTAACGAATTGTCTATAATTTAAAACAAGGATAGCTGTATAAAAGTGGGCAATCTTTCGGTGAATTCGATAATCAGGTATCAAATAATTAAGCGAAGGCGTACGAAAGGTTATACAAAAACAATTTAAGGCCAGATTATTATAGACGTAATGATCAGAGACGTACAAAATCTTGTTTCGCTTTTGATTAATCACACTTCTTGCATCAGAAAACCAGTAAATAACAATGATAATCGAAAGTGGCAAATCTTGGATTCAATTGACGTATACTATTATAAATTTAACAACTTTACGCTAACACGAAAATGATCTTGAAAATTTAAATAGTTAAATCTCTGAAATATTTCGAGGTTAGAAATGTTAGGGGTAGTCCGTCCCCGACTCCCCCAAGGTGTTATCAAAAGACCTATTGGACCACTGCAAAGATCTTAATTTGTTATGCATGCGCACCAAAAATTATTAAATTTTAACGAAAAATAAAAATGCTATTTAAAAAAATTGCTTTTCAATTTTGTGGGTGAATATTCCAACAGGAGGAACTTGTGGCATTAATTCGTTGTGGTTTACACTCACTCGAAATATTTTTATCATTTCCTAGATACCCTGCATTTTGTCGTAATAATCGTTGAAACAATTACTTACTAATACTTGAGTGTGCCAACGGGAATGTTGAATGAAGATGGTGCCCTTTTGCACTGTACGATTTTGTACGACTTTCGGTTTTTTAAATAAAAAACTACACTCTTTCGATTTGACGAGGTTTAATTTCGTAACCCCGACACATCTACGAAAGTCATGTTTAAGCGTTTCTCGGGGTGCCGAGCACTCTACAAAAATGGGTGGCGTTGAAATGGTCGCGTCAAAACGTCCTAAACCCGTATCGATATAACTACACGAAGAAATACCACAATCTAATCAATTCATAATCGGTAATAGATATTTCTTTTTAGTAATGGTTTCTTCGTATTATCACTTACGTTAGGGCGATCATCGTTGAACGTCGCTGTCGGTTAATCACCATGTAATTTAAATTATTATTGTTTAGACAATCATTTCTATGGTGATTGACTGACGTTCAGCGATGATCGGCTATTGTACATCCGGCTCCTTAATGAAACTGATTGTGAGCTTGAATAGAGCTCAAAGCTCGAACTGAGCTTAATGAAAAGAATCTAAAGATATTATTATTCATCAAACAGCAGTTTTCTTTTGATCGAATTAATTCAATAATAATAGTAGCATAATAATTAAAAGTAAATGAAATTTTTATAGGTACCCCACGCCACGCTATTTAAATTCCAAGAAATAATGTATATATACCTACCAACAGCAAAAAGCAATTTGGTAATTAAAACAATGATAAGACACTGTAAATTATGTCGAGCACGTGATCGAAATTTATTCAACGGTCAACCGTTGGATATAAGTTTTCAATCGCAGCGTTAAATCGTTAAGTTTGGGTAACCTCGAAGGTTACTCATAAATACGTGATGGAATGGGTTCGTTTCGAACAATTTTTTTAAAATCGCGATTTATTTCTTATCGATATAAAAAATATTACTAGACGCGTTCGTATTTTTCAAGAATGTTTTTATTAAATTGCGGGTACGTTAATATTTTTCGATGTATATAGTATATATTTTTAATATATATATATAATATATATATATATATATATATATATATATATATATATATTCTATTCTGCTTGATACGTACAATAAATTGAATGGTCATAAATCAACCATTTAATTAATTTTCAACAAGAAAAGGAAGGAAAAATTTCAGTGCGACCTGTTCTGCATAATGGAATAACGATTTCCGATGATATATTGAAATGCACGTGCCGAATGTTTCTGATAGAAAATTAATTTTCATTTCGGAAATAATTCAATATAACCGTAAAAATTCATATATTGTAGCGTCATCTGTCAATTTGACGTGCGCGGTCGGGCTATGATTTGAAAATATTTTCGTTCGCAGTTCGAAAGGATTTTAACGCATCTACTACATAATATGTGACGAAAACATGTCCTCGTTGATTATTTAATTGCTAGACTAGAATTCTGAATGCGATCAATGGATTCGCTTCCGGAATATTAACTCAGACATATGAGAAGATACCACTAGTAGGTATAAAGATAGGGTGAATTTGAGAGCTATCATGGGATGAGGTAGAACAAAGGCCTGGGAAATGTGAATGACGACAACGATTACGCATTGGTGGAAACCGCAGTTTCGTAGATTTACGGCAGGATTTGTAATTTTAGATAATGTACTATACACTTACTAATAAAATAAGTTATTTTTATGGGTAACTGTCGGAGACAGTTAAATTTTAAGAAGGCGAGTAATTTTTCATGCACTCAAATGTAACGAAAACATGATTATTAGTCTCGACGTTCATCTATTTAATCAATTTAGCGAAATTTTTAGAAATCAACATTAAAATGTCAGTATTAATATTAAATTGCATTTTGAAAATTCAATTAAAGAAATTGAAAAAGTATCCAAATCACGTAGACAATTTGATTAAATCGAACCCAAAGTCTGTATTTCCAAAGAAACTTCCCCACATTAACAAATTTTCAGGCTAAATGGAAAGTTCAGATGCTTTGTATTAAACTGAAATAAGTTTGAAGCAAAAACGTTTAATGCCCGTTAATTGTTCGCGCAAATTCCTCGATTTTACTTAAATATTTTAAATAAAAAAAGTTTCCTTTGGAAAATTAAGAAAAAAAATACATTACCATTACCTAACTGTAAAAAGTTTAGAATGCCGTTTAGCCCATACGCTTTTATAGTCAAACACTTAAGAGATGAAATTAATTGTCAGTAATATTTGTTAAACTTCACACGCCGTACACTCTTATGGCATTTTTTGAGCTTTTGTATTTTTAAACAATACCTTTTTAATCAGACCTCGTACATAAAAGTTGTCAGTTTACGGTGTAATAATCCTAAACGTAAACGGATTTCAATTGTTATTTTATTGAGATAGGTAGGTAGTTGCCAAACACAATTTATTTCTGTATCTTAATTTCAGGAAAGTAAAAATTGCGTCGGATGTAAAAAGATCTCGAACTCGGCCATTTCGCATGAGAACAGTTTTATTGTTACTGCTTTTTTTTATGATGCTTTTGCAGTTTCCCAACGGTTTTAAAACTGGCGATAGCAAACTGTGACTGTTTTCGAACTACCTTAGCGATTTATTTTAGAATTCGATATTTAATTTTGTAGATATCTGTGGAATAGTAGGTACTATTTAATTATTAATATCTACGGAACTTAGGTAGGTACTTACGGAAACTGTCACATTTCAAAGGATATTGATGTCTTATTTAGGTTTAAAAATGCCGACCGAAAGAGAAAAATCACGTAATTTACAGCAGCTTCCCTAAATTTGTTACGACCCCGAAAAGGCATCTCTTCAGCTTCCCAGGCCGATGTTTTACTATATAAGACCACATTTCAAGAGAGTTTAGGAGCTTCTAACAAAAACACGGTCCTTTCGTTCAGTAAATTGAAATAAATGAAATAGAACAGCTTTGTAGAATACAAGTCGTAACGAGTACAAAATAAATAAAAGAATTGGAAATCCTACGTGGCACCTTTCCCATTATTCTTTTATATAATTACAGACGTAGGAAGGAAATGTTGAAGCGATTCATGCTTTTGGTAGTTTTCATGCTTTTCTCTTTAACGTCGCTATTTTTCAACGGGAAACCTCGCGTTACTTGAAATTCTGTTATGAGCTCGTGCCTGGTGGCTCTTACGTTTGTGTTACAAAATCCAGCTGAGGGCTGAAATTAAATGCTAGCTTTCAGTGGGTAAAACACGACGCTGACGGTTTGTAAAAATACCGCAGCTTTGCCGCCTCGCACCCGGAATACCTGCAGGATTTGGTTTACTGTCGCAGATTTGTATAAAATTGATTTTTTGATTTAATTTTAATTTCGACTTAAATTATCGTTTCTTCGCGCGGTAGGTATTTTATGATAGGAGTTAAAGACGTATCGCTTGCGATTTTAATTATAAACAAAACTTCTGCAATATAAAATAATTAAAATGATAAGCGTGGCATCTATGTAGAACAGCTTGTGAACTATTTCCAGACACTCTTGTGCACAGCTTATTGCGAGTAGTTTAAGAAACTTTCGTGAAATGAGCAACTCCAACAATGATTCAATTGCCGTTGTTGTTTTAAACTGGTTTAATATCTCAGTCTGTTCAGTCGATCTAATGGAATTCACTAAAAACCAAATTCGGAAAAGATTGCATTAGTTTATGGATTGCCGATCGTGAGCATATAAAGTAAGCACTACATAATAAACTGTACCTATAACATAAAATTTGATTATTTTTCTTAGGGCGAGTCACTCCATGTCGAATTAATCTATAAAAAAATATGTTTGGACCTTAAGATTTCAGATTTTTTATATATTCATTGTACATATCAAGATGATGAAAAACCTAAAATTTCAAATTTTTTAGAATTATAGTTTTTGAGCTGGTAATTTTAAAAGACAAAAATAGCACGAAAATGACATATTTAACTCTTTAAAAAGCTGCAATTCAAAAACTATTTGACATAGAGAACTCAATTTAATATCATTCTTTTCTGTTTCTAATGGGCTTTAATGGCTTTAAAAACATGCCAACGATATTTAAATTTTCTAACTTTTAAAGATTTACTTTTTTTGAAAACATCAAAAGTTTTTAATTTTTTTGAAAAACTATGTTTTAAAGATATTTATATGTCAAATTTTATAATGGGACGCCAATGGATTCCTATAAAAATCATTGGCGTCCAATTTTTTTGAGGCAAAAAATGACTTAAAGTTACTTAAGTCTGTGTAATTTAGGTCTGTTTCAACACACCGCCAGACCGGTTTGCGAACGGTACAGAACATGCTTTCAACCAATCAAAAATTTTAAATTGTGACAGTTTAGTAAATTCTAAAATTCTGATTGATTGGAAGCACGTACTGTAGCGTTAGCATACCGGTTTGATGGTGCGTTGGAGCAGAATTATAAACTAATAACTTCAACAATGCGTTCCACAGTAACAATTCAGTGTTGTTCATATATTATAATAAATTATGTAGATATTGTTGCCAAACGTATTCCTAAAGTTGTTTAATCTACACAGAAAACAGTGAGGATCGATTGCACTAATCTATCTTCAAAAAGTGTAGCTATCTATCTAATTTTCCTTTGATATCGTGTTCCAAAATAATTTAGATTAAATTTAAAACTTAAATTTTAAGATGCATTGGTATAATCGGCCCTGAATATGTAATAATGCCAAAACTTTACTCAAACACAACAGATGTTATTAAAAGGGTTTAATACAAAACATTACACACTATTTACGATGCTTTTACCTGTGACATTTAAACAGCGCGAAATTAATTTGACTGATGTAACATTTGTTATGCTTGTTCGTTACGATTATTACATTATTAGTAAATTAATTAATTAATTAATTTTTAAGATATTTCTAATTATATTTACGTCAAATGAACGTTATTTACGACCAACCTATACTTATATTAACAAAGATAATATTCTTTATTTTCAAGGAGTAGCTGTTTAATAATACCTGAAATTTAGAGCTGTTTAAAATTACTTATTTTAATAATAGCTGTAGGTAAAACTGAAGTTGCATCGCTACCTACCTAATTTTTTTCAACAAGAATTATAAATATTGTCCTATAGCTAAGCCGTAAGCACTGAATTCTTATTGTAAAATTCACTGTAGATGATATAGAAATAGAGGTAATATGCAAGAATTTGCTACTCAAACAAGAAATTAATATTTTATTTGATATACCTATGTAGGCACAATAAAATTAATTGATTGATTATAGCGTCAAATTTCTTTTTTTTTTATTTTTATTTTTACCGCGTCTCTACAACAGTAGTCTAACGGTGCAAATGCTAATTAATATTTTTCCGAACTTGTTTTGTTTCCGAAATCTCATTGGGATTTCGTTTCATTCAAGTCTTATACTGATTTATTTTAAATTACCGAGTTCTCTCAGTTTCGTTCGCGTAAATATCGAATCTGCCAATCAGTTCCTGATAACCTAGTAGTATTACGTAGTTAATGACGTTTATCTTTCAATAACAACATATGTACGCACATATTTGGAACAAGCACTCCTTGCCAAAATAATTATTGGTATTGTTAGTTATTTATTTTGTCGTAACTTGATCTTGTCGTATAACCCATCTAATCACCAACTTCAACATTACAGGATGATTTTAAAACGACGCACCAACTCTACAGTACGTCTTAACAAAGTTTAAGAAAAATAAAAGCCAACCACTCGACTGTCATTCTAGCGCACTCACGGCTGCGGGTTCGAACCCCGCTAAAACCGTGGATACTGTGAATGTCCACTAACACAAATTTGAAAATTACGAACCAAAAAATTGACTGGCTAATTGGTTAAAAGCCATTAACAAAAAATAAAACAAAAAATTCTCGGTCAACAATTTACCAAACAATTTACTAACAATAAGAAATAAAGAGAGAAATCTTTTTTTATTCTTACAATTAGATACTTGGAAACATAACATAATTTTTTATATTGATGTCTAATAATAAAAAAATACAATGCTCGATTTACTATAAAAATTCGGCGAATGTATTTTTTAATTATTTTTCATGGGCCCCATTAACGGTCCCCCATTGGGAAAATAACGTATGAAATCAAAACTTTTTTCCCAATATTTTCAAATGGCGCAAGAGCGTAAAAGTTATAGGAAATTTTGAATATTGTGATAACAGAATCGTAAAATTTTCGTAGAGAGAGCCGACGCGTAAGCAACTTATTTTATACATATACAATGTTTAATGCAAATATAATGTTTTAACTTGTTTCCGTAATCCATAATTCCGTTTGTAAAACTTTAAAATTAATCGCCGTCGCCATTTATGGTTGTAAAATATTACTGAGGAAAAAATAAACAAAGGTTTTCGAGGATTCTTTTTTATTCCTCCGCCATCTCCACCTTTGCCAGTATCTGGAAGGGCGTCGGGGAATATCCTCGTTTCTGGGAGATCCAGCCATAAGCCGTCGACGTCGTCGCGGTGTTTTCCCTTTAAGGTTGTGTTTACGGTGCGAGCGACTTCGCGCAAACAAAAAAACCTACAAAAGCAAATGCAGCTGGTTACAGTGTTTAAGCGAAGAGTCGTCCGAATCGTTCGTTATCGCCTTTTCACTTGCGCCCGATGCTTTTAGATCAAATCGCCTTGAATCGTGCTCACATTGGAAAAACAAGAAACCACTTCTTCTTCGCGCGAAGTCGCTTGCATTGTAACCAGTGCCTAACATTCGGTTAGCCCAACCTTGTTTCGGTCGACCTGGGGTCGAGATATTGGACGACCCTTCGTTATAGATACTGTATTATAGGCTATACATATGTATCTATTGCGAATTTGTTTATATTCAGGACTTGTTCAAATAATTTGGAAAATTCACGGTTTTTTCCCTCGGCGGGTTCTCGGTAGCGGGTCCAAATTTTTGCTGTATTGCGCATCTTAATAGTAAATCAATTATCCTTAAAACTTTCAGAAGAATTAGAATAATAGTCACAGCTTTAAAAGTGTATTCAAATTAAGCTGTTTTAAAAAATAAAAGTAGGAAGTGGAGATGTTTGAACGTTTTTTAAATAGGAACGTTACAACACATAAAAAGAATTAAGAAAAAGAAAGTCGATAATAACAGAGGATACAGTTTAAATTCGTGGATGATTTGATGACCATTTTATGGCTATAGTCAATTCATTTGTATTGGAAAGTTTTCGGCTTAAAATACATTTACTTTCATTAATTGATTGTTGTTAACTTAAAAGTGACCAGTAAGGGTTAGCGGTACCAAAACATTGTAATAAAAACATTTTATAATTTCAAATTGCACTCCTCTTAGGGCCGGTTTTTCAATCAACTCTGATCATCAGTCAATCGCCATAAAAACGATAGTTTTATGGTTTTAGTTAGTTTAAACAATAAATTATGTATGTTTATCTCATTACTTTTAATTTGGGCAAATGCAATTACCAAACTTGTTCAGTACCGCTGAGCTATAGTTAGTGAGATTTATTTAAGACTGATTTACAAGCAAAATATTTTAATTCGAAAATTTTAAGTACCTATGTTGTACTATGTATTACTATGACTACGTATTTTTGTACTCTATTAAACAGTCTGTAGTAACAATAAAGAAATGACTTTAGATAACATTATCATGTCAATATCTATAAAATAACATTTAAAATAAAACTGCTATTATACTACCTACCTTCCTACTATTTTTTAATACAACGTTGAAAATCTCATTAATCAATGTTAAAATTGAATTTTGAAATTACAACAGATTAAAATTTAGGAAAATGATAAATGATATAATATGTACCTAAAATCGCGGGAGTATTATACAAAGATTAACTTAGCTTAATCAACTAAAAAAGTTTCTGGTAATTAGTAGGTGGATAAATTTTTGTTTATTTTATTCAATTAATTAAAATTATTTTGAGATCATTTTAATTGAATAATACTTAAAATAAAATACGTAGTTAAAATGAGTTATGTTACCATGAAATAAAACCAAATTGTGACAATGAGTTTGATAAATTTAAAATTTCGACATACCATTATTTCAACTGTCTTTGACAAGGATTAATGTTCAAATTAATCATTCATTTACACGCTACCTGTAAGTAAGTATATTGAGGGTCGTCGAGATTAAATTAAAATAATGTACTGGGAGTTAATAAATTTCGAGCCTTTTATTATTATAAAATTCAGCATATCGAATAATTTTTAAAAATTCTAACCATTTTCTAACGTATGTATTTGATAAGGTAAAGTTTTATTATACGTAACTTACATACTTCCAATTATTTTATGCACGTTTGATATTCTAAATTTCAAATTTTATATCGGCGCTACGCATCTTTAAAATTAAGAGAACAAAAATGAAACCTGACAATGAGATACCCTGTATATCAACAATTTATAAGTGATGACTATCCATTCTAATTTTTATACTAAATAGTTGTCATCACGTAAAAGTTTTAATTTCTGAAAATCTTGTAAGGTTGTTACGTGAATATTACGTTATATTGCCGCAGGTGCCGCTTTTTAGTTGGTAATTCATTTCCTGTTGTTGGTTAGAAAAGTCAATTACAAACTATTAACATATTAAGCTTGCGGCAACAAAATGTTTTATATCGCTTTTAGTAGTTGGTGAAACACGAAAACCAAATAATTATATTTACGATTTAGATAAAAATAATACAAACACTATTGCGTATTGACGATACAATAATTTATAGGGGCGTTATTTTAATAATATTGTGTTAATAACATAAGTGAAAGGGGTCTCGATTGTAACATTACTTGCTCTTGAAATCGATAGATCAGTTTTAATATATTCCATGTAAAGAACTATAAAATATCTTTTATTATCCATGTAACGATGAGCGAAATAACGTTTCAACGCTCATAAATAATAATTAACGATCGTAAACAAAAAATTATTGCTATCAATAATGACGATTTTTAAAACTATAATCAATAGCATTACTTATTGTCCATAACATTTCAGAATCAAATTTTTATAAGTAGGTAATTTATTTTTTTTTGTTAGTCAAGCGCGCCAAATCGTTAATGGAGTCCAGGATAAATAATAAAAAAATGTTGATCAACAATTAATTGTGTTTATGCTAATATCGTACGATTTCATTAAAATAAAACGTAAATAAAAAAACAAATCTTCCATATTTGAAATAAATGATTCGTAATCGGCAACTGTGATGCATTGTTACAACTTTACCAACTCCGTCCTTTGATTTAGGAGTTTCTATCATTTTGTTATGATTTTGTGACATATTTGGCTAAAGTAGTCAACGTTCGTAAAAATATTCAAAATATGGTAATGCCCGTATAACTTAGGCTAAAATACTTATGTATCTAGGCATAAGAAAATTTTCCTTTGTTTGCATTAATGAACTAAATATCTATGTATTTATTACTTTTACAATTTACGTTCCTTCGGTAAAACGTTGTCAAGAGAAATTTTTTAAAATTTACGCAAACATGCACAAGGTCTAGTTAACAATGAAGACGGACAATGAATAAGGGGACCGCATACCTGTGATGGTCACCTTATCTCGGTTACGTATCTACACCGTCTCGAGCGGGATGACATTAGTTTTCGAGCTTACTGTACTAATACTTGTATTTGAATGAGCAAGACGACAAGGTCGCACAATCAAAGTTTCACATGATTATCACTGCGGTATAGAATTATTATTATCGTATATTTAATATATTAATATTACCTTAGGTTAAGGTTTGCGTCTCCTATTATATGTACCTAAATGGATAATTTATTACATTTTCGATCCAATTTTTTAGCAAAATAGACAACATGTTTGTAGACAGGTTAGTAGATATTCGTTCCGGAGTTCCTATAAGGAATGTTGAATATTAATCTTAACATAAAAATTAACGGTGTATTTGCATCATATAATTATGTATGCTCTACGAATTTCAGTTGCTTATCCCTAAAGTAATATAAAGTATTGCATGTGGGAGTACGTACACTGAAGCTTACCACATATTCATTAAAATATTTTTTAAAGATGTTATGTAGGTATACGTTAATTTACAAACATCAAAATGCGCATTACTTATATGAGATGTAGTTCGCTCGTTTATTCTATTTATAGCTTGCGCGTTTTTGTGATCAATTATGTTTTTGAAAAACCAAGTTGATCTTGTTAGGTCCATACGTGTTGGTTAATATTCATGCAAAATGAAATTATCGTTTCCACACTAAAGCGCCAATCAATCATCTATAGGTAAATTTCGGTGGTTGACAAATAAATTGAATAAATATCAATTTTCAGCATAAACAGCAAATTGAAATGTTTTGGCAAAATAACTAAATTACTATTTTTTACCTACTATAATAAGTATTTAGTAGATAGTCAGAAAATATAGGCATTTTATGTTTTTTTCTTCTTTATTTAATGAACGATGCAAATATTGTTTGACTGAATATTATTGTTTCACACTTTTTCGTATTTTTTTGGTGCACTTTTTCTGCATGTGATGACAAAAAATACGGGGTGTCTCAGAAAGAAATGCACTTTTATTTGGCTAATAACGTTAGAACGTACGGGTTTTTGGTATGATGTTAGACGCCAATTTCGGGCTTTAGTCCAGATTCTAAGTGATTAAACCCTGCGTCATCTGACAGATTTTTTGACACCACTTCAGGGGGAGTAAAGATAAACTACCCCTAACATTTACAACCACATATTCTTTTAGGAAATTAATTTAAAACAAAAAACTAAAGTATGGTTGCAGTTGACTATGTAAGTCAAACAAGATGTTTAAATGGTCTTTTACAAGAACCAAGTTTATATCGACAATTATGATGAAGAACGACCTCATTCTGTTTAAATGAAATTTTTGCAACCTACGATTATTTTGATTTTGTTACGTTAATAGGATTTAAAAGCGAAATGTAATGCAAATGCAAATAAAACTTCTTTCTACGTCCAGTCAGTAAAATGGGCGGCGACTATTGAAAATGTCTTCCGTTAATATACATAGAATAGGTACCTATATTTATGAATTTATCAATCCTTTTGGTATACAAAATGTATTTAGAGAAACGCTGTCAATAAGCGGCGTTGTAATAGTTACCTATACCAGTACTGGCTTAGTTAGTCAACTTTCGTTTAAACGTTTAAATCTACAGGTGTTTTATAACTGATGGAGAAAATGACGTCTCATAATATACAGAATCACATTCTAAGTCGGACTAAAAGAATTACATTTTTATTAATTAGTTTTCAAATTATCTGACAATGAGCTTAAAGATTCAAAGCTAAAATTATTTATTTAATTACGATAAAATTAGCTTTGGAAAAAAATGACTATAGTTTGTTGTATTTTAACTGAACTATATCGGATTAAATGCCCATGACGAGCAAAAAGGACAAAATAGAAATTTTTGTTTTTTCTTAGACATAGATGTAAAATTCGACAGCGCATTAGAAAAATAACTCCCATACACAACGAGGGGCGCGAGAGTCGTTGTTTTGTGTTAAAGACAAAGATAAAGCTACAATTCGACTAACAATGAGAAGTTACTTTTGCTTCAATCGTCTTGCAAGTTGCTGGTATGTACAAGCAATTAACCCTAGCAACTAACTATAGCTACAATGTAAACGCCGCTTTATAAAGTTTAATTTTATTGAAATCAAAAAATATTCGTTGCGAAATTTTATGAAAAAAAACTTACTTTGAAAAGTTTAATTTATCTTTTAAGCATACACTAAAATCGAGCTACGATTTTGTTCTGCCTTTTGTCCGACAACGAACGACAAGAATATCTAATTTCTACTTTTTTTGTACATTACCAAGTTTCTGTACCTATGTATTATTTTTCAGAACGTAAAAGAATTATTTATTTAATAACGTTGTAAATTCCTTAGGTGTCGTTTATAATCGATAAGTGCTTAAAAGCAACTTTCGAAAGTTGATTTTAAACTAATTAAACAAAATCAGAAAGATTATATTGCAGCGTATCGAAATGAACGCCTTCAAGAATTAACTTTGAAAGTAAAAGGTTAATAAAGATTAATATTGTAAGTCTAGCAATTTTATTTTAAACTTTATGATGAAGAAATACTTTATTAAAAACATCCTTCCGGTATCGGTCGTAAATTAAATAAAATATATACGCGTAGAAATAAAATTAAATTGCATAATAAAATACATTTACCTATATCACATCAAGGCGGTCTGGCGACACGTCATCAGTAAAAAGTTACTAGATTGTTTATTTGTAATTCAATTTAAAGTTTTGGAAAGTGTCAAACAATCAAACAAGACTGCAATTTATAAGAACTGTAAAAATACGATAGCACTGTGAAACGTCATCGTTTAGTAACCTTTTATTGATGACGTGATCGCCAGACAGGCTTTATAGGCCATATGTATGTGCAAGGAGTTTACAAAATTATACTTACAGTTGAACAATTGAAAAGTATAAAAAAATACAATAAAAAAAGTTAACTTGTGTATATAAAAAGTGAATTCTGTGAAATATGGCGACTAATAAAGTAGGATAAAAATGAGGAAATTAATTTTTTTATGTTTACTCCTGGGCTTTGATCAGGTGCTCGTGAGCCCGCACTTTACAAGATAAAAGGCTATTTTTGTTTTATTTAAAATTCTATCAAGTCGACGATTACATTTTCAAGCCTTATTGAGGGTATTATCACAACATCGATCAGGTAACTGGTTTTTATTTAATAATTAAAAAATATATTAACTTTTATATTTCGCGAAATAAGCAATTCATAAAAGTTTACAAACTGGTGTGCGGCAACATCCAAGATTTTATGTACTTTTTATTTTTGTTGATTTAGTTTCGGGCTTTATAAGAAGTAATCAAATGGTAAATCTGTGCACGACATTAACAGCACTATTGTTTATTTTAGCGTAATGGCGAACAATAAATTGTGCGAGGCTTTAACAATCGTAAACAATGATCTCTTCCTTTGGACGGTGTCGCAGCGCAGCGTCCGCGTTCGCACAATGGCGGCTATCTTCCTCCGGATATTTTTTGCTGGCGCCGCAACATTAATCATCCTTTAGCCCGAATCGTCCTGGCCAGCGCTGGCCAGGACGAGGTTGCAATTTAGAGACAGGCAGGAAATTGAGTTTTCTTCGTTTTTTTTTTGCGGTCTAGCGCGTGTTAACATTCATAAGTTGTTATGGCCTTATCCTAACATGTGGTCAGAAAATGTTACGATATCAGTGTCATATTTATTTATGAAGTCCTTTTTTGATGCACCCTAGTTTGTAGTTCGAGCGGAGGGCTCTTTAAAAAAGGTTTGCGATACGTACTGAATACACGAGTACCTGTTCGTAGATTTTAACAATCTGGGTCTGTAATTGGAGAACATGTGGAAATTCTTATAAGCGTGCACTTGTATTAACAATAAAACGGCACGTTCCGTCCGTTCTCGCTACTTGCGTTTCTTTTGATCTTAACGGGACCTTTTATTGCTTACTCATTCTGTCAATTGTAGTAAGAATTTGAATTGAAAAATCACAATACAACCGAAACGAAAAGAGGAACGAATCTATTACGGCGAATATCTTAGTTCAACGGTCGATCATCTCCATATACGTTCAATCACCGTCCGTTCTTGTTTAGTTAACATTTTAGATTTTCGAATATCCTCGGATTATCCATTAGCTTATTCCGAGATGCTGCTTTAGTATGAAATAATAATCCAGACGGATTTCGACTGTTCGAGAAATACACGCTTTGTCGAATTCGAAACAATTTGCAATGCGGTCCTAAAACCACCGGGAATTGCGAAAATTGTAAAGAATGAGTGTCGTAATTGAGATAATTGAATAAAAGCCGATTTTTTCTCCGCAATTTATTTCGTTAGAATATGAAAAATTATGTCTCACTTGCGTAAATTGATTAACTCTTGTAACTAAAAGCACCGACTAATCGCAATTAATTGTCGTTAAATTTAAGGACAGTTTATGTGATATATCGATTTTCATTTATCTTTTTCCGTATTTCTCGAGTGAAATGGCGTGTCGTTAATATTTAGAACTTTCATTTTATTAAGTTTCGTTTTTAAATAAATCACGAGCTTTAATTTATGAGACATTAGTTTTAAAGAACGTGTAAATTTTAATTAAGTAAAGCGAAAGAATCTGAAAATTTTTGGACGTTTATCTTTTTTTTATAAAATCATTAATTATTATGGAATGACATTCTTTATAGTGTGATAATTACAGAAGTTAGTCAATTTAATTTTAGACATTTTTATGATGTAGGTACAGTCGGGTGCAGAATTAATGTCGATATACATCAAAGCGTCTCGGTGAAGGTGGGTCTTATTCCTCTGTTAAAAATAAACCGACGTGCCCAAATTTATCTTAATAAAACATTCACCCTCTTTGGAGATATTTCCCTCTAAAGTTGATTTTTAAAATTCGTTTTTTCGAAATAACTTGTGAACGGTTTGATGGAATTTAATGGTTTTCTGGTCGATTACGTCCTGGTCGAAGGTAGTTATTTTGGTCCAAAAATTGTTTGAATTGCACCTTAGGGGTGACCAGAGTAAACCACCCTTAAATAATTTTGAAGGTGTAATTAAATTTTTTTTAACGGCGGATACGTAGGTTTACGATGTCCTAACATCGTATCCCGTTCAAGGATAGTATCTAATCTCCGTACAAGTTCGTTTTTCACTTAAACCAGTGACTGCATCGTAAAATAATACGTTATTTGACCCAAACGTGCCCCGAATTACCTATACACGCGGTTCCAAGAGGTATTTGCTTATAGTTAAGCTACAACACAAAATGTGCACTCCTGTAAAATTTGCTTTTTGTCGCTTACGACGTTTTGCCAAAACGCTATCGATATATTAAAATAATAAATTTTTTAGTAATGGCTATTTTAAATTCACAAAATTAAATATCTTTTTGTTGAGCGTCCTGAATAAATATGTAAAAGACAATAGCAACGTTTATTCGTAGGACTCCAAATAAAAAATGGTGGGTATTGCTGGATTGTTTTTAAAAATGTTATTCAAAATTTCTTAGAAAATCGTCGTGCTCTTAATTTTCGCCAATTAGTTGATGAACATTTAGGAAGCTATCGACTTCCGGAACATTAAACGTCGCTAAAAATAAATTTCCTGTCATCTCATTTGGATTTCTTTCCCCCAATCCCTGGTAATATGAGCAACAAACATTGTGAAAGATTCCATTAAGACATCGCTACGATAGAGGCACGTTATGAAAGAAAATTCAGTCCCTATAAGCTTGCCGAATACTGTTGGATACTGAAAAGGAAAGCCAAAAGTGGTGTCTACACGAGAAAGTCATCAAATAAGACCTTTTTCTCCGCAAAGTAGAATAAAATAAGCTATAAATTATTTAAATTTGTAGTTTTTCGAACGTAAAGTCCTCGATTTCTCAAAATCTGTGGGAGATTGAACTTTTTTACGGTTAGATTCTTTTTCAGCAGTTACAATAAAAACATAAAAATTAGCATTTAGATATTGAGAATGAAAAAACTTGTAGATCAATGTTATCTATTATTCTGGAATCCTGTTCGTACACATAAAAGCTAATCAGTATGACTTGTGATGAGATAGGCGAAAAATTAAGTTATACAATATTTCAACATAACACATTAATGACATTAACACAATAACAACTTCCCCAACCGGCTTGAATCTAAATTTATTGTTAATCAAAATAAAATTTAAATCTAAAAAAATATCATTTTCTTTTATTTCAAAAAATTGCTACAATTAAATGCGAGAAATGTTATAAAAATTGAAAATTGATGTTTAGTTTGTAAATTGGCACATACACAAAAAATTATTACCTAATATTATTGTAAAAATGATCAATAAATAAAAAAATATCTTAATGTTAATAAAACAAAACGATGCTAATTATTTGATTTGGTGTCTCGGAAATGTTTTCTTTGTAACGTCTATTCCAAGCTTTGACGCTAATAAATTAAAAATTCTCCTTTAGACTTAAAAAATGGGAAAAAGGAGTCAAAGCAAAATTAATTTCATATAAATCACATTCCATAAGTATAAATCATCAGTATAAGGTTAAAGGTATAAGGTTATAAGGTTCATAAGTATAAGGTTCATCAGCAGTATTTTTTGGGGTCCTCCGTCTACAGAAAATGAGAAAATAAAAATTATTAAATTAAAATAATTTAAAAATAATATTCCTCTTATCTACCTCGTATATATGTATGTAAGTATCAAAATTTTCTAAAAGGTATAACATGTAAATATTTGAAAAAGTTCGCCACTTAAATTCTATAGTAGTTTGCTACATACAGGATGTCCAAGAAATGGTGATGAATCTTTAGAGAGCATACAAACAGCATCAAAATAATGCCACAAATTCCTATAATTTTTTTCCGTAAGGCGCTTCGCTGGATAGAAAGTCGCAAAAAATACCATTGATGAGCCTTTAGTACCTCAACAATATCATACAAGTACCAGAGAATTCGCGATAATAGTTTTTGAGAAAAAAGTTTTAAATTTTGAAAATAATTTTGTTTTCGGAAAGTATGAATTTTTGGAAGCTAATATTTTGCTAAAATTAAACTTACATCAAAATGGACCTTTGAGAAAAAGTTTAGCGAAATTCGAGTAAAGTCACATTTCCAATGCTTACCCGGCTATGGTCTAATAGTTATAATTTAAACAGAAATTTCATTTCACGAGCACCATGACCCATCTAAATATGTAATAATACATATACTTTATTCGTCTAATTTTATTTATTTTGTGAATTATGAATTATTTTCACTGTTAATAAACGAGTTCAAGCTATTTTCATAATAAATAGAGCGCTTGTTAGTTGAATTTTATAATTAATGGCCGTCGATATCGTCAGATTTTATCGTTTATGGGCTGAAGGTGAAGATAAACTCGAATTTTTACTGACACAAATTGATAGAACTAAAAATATTTAATGGACTTGTATAGGTTTTTATCATATTTTTAATTGATAAATACATATTTGTATACTAATACCTTGGTTTAACAGCTCTCCAATTAATTTAATTTATGTGAGCCTATTACACTTTATCTTTATGTGCCACTGTGATTAGCCAGTTCGTGGTTTATCTTACTACAGGTTAAATATTATTTTACATTAATTCGAAATATTTTTCAACGCTACATGCAAATAAATTTTTGTGCTACAAGCATGAAATTTTTAGCGCATCGCTACCCACACTCCACTTTGCAAAAATTACAAATTCAATCTATTAGTTGTATATATTTAATAGGTGTAGTCAGGTTCAAAAATAATGTCCCTGGTTCGCGAGCATTGCGCAGACACACATGATACAACAAACAAATTACGAACTGAATATTTCAAGCAGTAACATTGTATTTGTAATTCGTCTTACACGTCGTAAGTACTTTTTATAGATTTGTTCGTTGTGCCATGTATTGCCTGCGCAAGCTCGCGACTCGGGACATTAATTTTGAACTTGACTTATTGTTTTATCGAAGGAGTTAATGTAAAAATAATGATTAAGTCTATTAGGAGTTTAATACTTGTAAAAAATTACTCTTAAACATTAACGTTAAATTGTAATGCAAAAATACTTCATTAAGAATTTTAATAAAAGTATGTCGCAATGGTATTTCGATTAAATTACAAATCGAGCAATAAATTAAAATTGAAAAGCTTGTAAAACTGTAGAATTTAAGTTTAACGCATTCTTAGTGGATCTGGTTTGTGCATTTTACGACAAAGCAGTAGAATGAGATCGGAAAATAACGACTAGCCAAGCTTAATGTGACATTTTTATTGCATTCCCTTTTCGAAATTAGTTGAAACATTGCGCCCGAAGCTCTAAATAAAGGTCCCCCTTTTATTATTAAACCTTACAAAAGGGCGAAAACTAAATTTTAAGTTGTGTATATCACAATTTTAATATAGAATCGTGCCTATCATAAAATTTTGCCCTCAGGTGTTGCAATTTTCGTTTATTTCGTGCCGTCCGATATAAGAATAACGCATTAAGAGTTGAAATTCTCGTGGAATTAAAGTTCTTCATAATTATATAATTAGGTGTTTTAATTTGATTTGATTCATCTTAACATTAATATTAACTGGGGTTTTTAAAAAAACAAATTCATTATCTGAAAACTGAGTGCTTGATTTAAATAAAAGTTCACATTTAACAATTATAAAATACAAGAAATATAAAAAGAGCCGTCGTAAATTATAAGGCTGCGCGCCGAGCGCTTTTCAAGTAAACGAACGATTGTGAGTTCGAATCCCTTTGAAGCCATGGATGTCCGTGAATGTCTTACTAGAGATCGTCTCAAGTTTAAAGTTGTGAGTGTCAATTATAATAGTAGAGTTTGAATTTTTTTAAAGCGGTACATTTAGTGGGAGTTGTGGGAGATTTCTAACCTTTTTTCTCTCGGGGAATTAAAACGAAATGACATTTGCATTTAAATGGTTATTTTTGATGCTAGATTGCGAAACGCATCTTTTGCATTCGTGAATGAAATTTGAATGACGTATGGCAAAGTGTCAAATTAGGCTTTTTAAGATACGACACGTAACGTCACATTTAAGAGCTGATCCCGAGCAAGCTGTCAAAAACCGCACAATATTTTGGCATTCTTCTTACCTCCTTATAGCCTTACCTCCGATGTAAAAATATTCACAAAATACTAATTTTCCATGTGACAGGTTGTCCAGAATCAGCCGAGATCGTTAAAGTAGACGTCACTTGACTGATGGAAAAAATCGAAATGTCTTTAACCAATTTTGTTTTTGCCTTATTGTTAGAAGCATAAGATAGTCAAAATAACTCATTTTCACAAAAAGTGAGGGTTAACTCGTTCTGCCAGAACTGCTTCGATATCTACATGTAATATTATATTCTGTTAAAACTGTGAAAACATTTCGGTTTTCTTTTTAAACCCTTTTTATATCGGTCATATAATTTTAATATCTTCTACACACACGTCCGGTTGTATAAAGTAGACTTAATTCTGCGGTTAATCCTGGGGTTAAGCTTGATGTTTAGAGATAAGTTAGAGTTAACCCTGTGTTATCGAAGCTAATCTCGAATTATTTTAGTGTCAACAAAGTAACATTATGAAAAGCTTTTCAACATTCGGTAATTCGAAAACTGCGTCATCATTTACACACCTGTTTGTTATTAACAGATAATAAAACATAAAACAGGCGGTTTTTAAACATATTTAAGCTGGTTATAATATTATTTCAAATATCATAGTATAAATCGACGCCGCCGCCGCCGCGCAATTTACCGGCAGGACGCGACGTATTTGTTATTCACTCTAAACAAAAAAAAATCTGACCTATAGGTCGTTCAAATTTTATTCAGATGCGCGTCATCAATAAAAAGTGGAATTGACAAGAGAGACTAGAATATAAATTCTACGGATGATTCATCTGCGCACACAATATTACATGTTAAAGAAAGACCACAATAGCGTTGTCCGTTGTCAGTAAAGGATGGTTAGTTCTACTTTTTCTAGGGGAATTTGTAGGGATTTTTGGAATCTATTACTTTAAATTGGTATTATTAATTTTTAATTAGCGGTATAATTTGTCGTATTAACTATATTTACACTATTTATTATTTACAAATCCAGAACCAACGAAACACAAAGTTTATTTGTCCGCATGCTCTATTTATAAAGAAGTTTAAACTAAACGTTTATCAAATCAAGTCCCGTAAACTACAACAAGACAGATTATATACAATTTTTAAGGGACCTAATTATTATTAATTAACAAAATTAAGTATACGACGGTTAATACAACAAATTTTTTCTCTAGCTAAAAATTAAGAATACAGATTTAAAATAATGCATTCCAAAAATCCTGCCACGCATTTTAACTCCGCTAACAGAAAAACAATTAGTTTATGTCTGCCGTCTTGTATTAACCGTATCATATTTACCAATAAAGAACAGATTCAAGCTCGATATCGGGAAATGAAACGCCGGGATTCAAATTTAAGTTTCAAATATAAGTTTTCTTTTTATTAGAAGCGAGTTAGACGAAAGAAATATGTGTGTACATAGATTTTTTTACTTCAACATTAACAAATATAACTAAAGAAATTAAGGGATGTATGGTGATACTTTTAGGGATGGATAAATGCTCGAAAAAGGTTTCAGGACTACAGGATTTCTCAATTATAAGAGTTCGTTGGAAAGTGATTTTAAAAATGCGCTGTGTGTTATTTAAACGATTTTTCGCAAGGCTCTACAATTCGAATTTTAAACATATCCCCGTGAGACGTTTTAAAATAATATAATTGGTAACCGCCATTATAAGCTATCTAACAAACCGTTAGACATAATAGCATTACGCATAAATGATCAAATTATTTCTGGATTTGTTTACTACGTCTACCGTATAAAGAAAAAAAAAGAGTAATAAAAAAAGTAAAGTTAACATTTAAATTTACCAATATAAGCTGTGTTAAAACTGGTGTAAAATTCTTGGCAATTAAAAAAAAAAAGCTACAAACACCAACAAACTAATTAAAAGAACAAATTTCGATGTTTAGAATATAGAAGTATTTAGCTGTTGCAAAATTAAAATTTTAAAATAGCCCCAAATATTTTGGTTATTTCAGAAATTTCTTCGCAATTTGAATTCCCGCATGATTTAATTTTATAAATAATACGTTTTATATTAGTAAGTAGTACACTAGTCCTCGGTTTACGACGGTTAGTTTACGCCGATTCACAATAATGTCGTTCGCCTGCATGTGTTGGGGTTTCCGGTCTGGCTGAGAAACAAAGCTAACTAGTATAATTATGTACGCCACAACATTCTTTTATTACATTTTTTTTCGTTTCGTTAATGTTTTCTTTACTGCATGCCTTAAGCCTTTTTAATTACAATTGTAATCCGTTTCTCTTTGTCATATTTAGACAATGTAGTCCTTATTGAATACCTTGAATCTATTTTTCAATTATCTTAATTTTAATCCGATGCCAATATTCGTATACTTATACAGGGTGATTTATAATTATATGTAAAAAAAATAGATGTGATCAGCACGACGTTTGGAACAAAAATTGTTATAAATTTTATTTCTATCTGTCTTTCTCATAAAGATCTTCATGTTCAAAGACGTACAAACTATTTTATTCATATAAGGCAAAGACATCATCTGTTAAAATCTAGTAATAATATTTCGATTTTTTCCATCAGAAAAATCGATTTGTATTTCAGTGAAACGCATCTGTTTATCACGACTCACGTTTATCACGTAAATTTACTTTTTGTGGGTTAAGTTACGCTGCAAAAACTGCTCGATGTCTTTCCATAGTATTCATAGTCGGTCCTTACCTCGAGTATTTCCTTAAGTTATGCATTTTTATAGTAACAACAAACGTTTTTAAGAAAAAATAGTGATTTAAGGAAATACTTAAGGTAAGCAACGACTATGAATTTCCGCCCATTGTCTGTCACATTGCATCTTACCTTATCTTATCTAACTCATTGTCTTTATACATTGTCTTATGTTTTCGATTTTTAATACGTAGCATTTGTATAGTTTTATAAATTAATAGCGTAAATATTCGTTTTTATAAAAATTCTCTTTAATACGTTGACCTGTTATATTTGACAATTTCTATCAGGAGTCGTAGTGGAGTTTGATAAAGGAAAATGCAAATAGTGACCGAAAATTTTTAAAATATGTACTTTTTATGAAATTTATTCTAAAATTATGTATTTCATATGCAGTAAAATTATTTGAATAATCACTATTTACTGCCTTTATACCGCCAAATTATAAATTTACTCTATTTTTAATTTAAAAACTATTCGTGTGCCCTTAGGCATTGAAAATTTCTATTACAAACCATAAACCAGATAAAACTTTAATCGCATTTTTATGCTACCGATAAAATAGGCAGCAACTAATAAAACATGCGCGCCAGCTACTTTTATAGTTTATCGGAGTGCATACAAAAAACTGAAGGTTTTTAAAATAAAAGCGGGATTTCCTAGTATCCACATATAAACTCGAATGCATTTATTTATAGAATTCTGGCAAAATCATTTCAGATCTTTCGTGTCAGTGGTACAGAGCGGTAGTGCTTGTTTCAGTAGTTCGAATTTTAAATAATGACGTCGTCTTATTAGTGTGCGCGAGGAGTACTCGTTCGGTTCATAAGTTGCGTGTAAGTGCGCGAGTGTTGTGTGTTGTGTAGTGTTCTCTAAAAGGATTACAAACAAAAAGGATTAATACGACGAGAAAAGGTAGAATCTTTTTTTGTCGATTAACTCTTCGTGTATTTATAAAATGTAAGTACATGGATTTTTAAGTTCTAACAAAAATTCTCTGAAAGGTTAAACAACAAACATTTGACGGTTCAATTTCGCGAAAAAGTTTTATCTTACGCGCGATCGCAGTGGTTAGTGAAATACAGTGAAATATGAAGCGTAGGTATAGGTACGTAATAATGCAAGTTCGCAGTCAACGGAAGAATCTACGCTGGAAATTGACGATTGAAACGATGACGAGAAAAAGGTTAGAAATACAAAGAAAAAATTTAGAAGTTTCTAATTTTTTCTCGTAATCTGTTACAGACAAGTGACGGTCGTAGCGGCGGCAGTGTTACTCTGCATTTTATGATACGTAAGTATTAAAAAATATATATTTCTAGATTTTAATTTTTTAAATGTTTTTGATTTTTTTTTAATTTCTCTCATTTTGAGAGATTTCGTCTTTTCAATGGATTCGTTTGCGGATAAAAAACGGAATTCAAATTTTTGATTGTCGCAACAATTTAGATTGACAACGAAACAAAATTTGAATACTAAAATTTGCAAAAATTTAATTTATTTGTGGGATCGTATATGTATGAATTGTGGGTCGAAAAATGTTTAATGCCCAAGTTTCTCGATTAACTTTTCATTGTTAGTTACTGTTTTGTTTCATAATTTTTTTTATTTACAAATATTAAATTTTTATTAAATAATATATTTTTTTTATTTTCGTTTTTACATAGTAATTTGTTGATGATATTTTTCGAAGAATTTTTTTATTAGGAGTAGTAGGTAGCTTGATGCCTTTGTTACGCTTGTTTTGTAGTAGATTTAGGTTTTATTCCCCTACAGAATCATGAATAACTAATACCTACCTTCCATATTTACGCAACAAAAATTTGATGGCTGTCTGTAAAATTAAATCAAAGAACACAGTGTGACCATCGTAAATTTTAGATGAGGTTGGTATGTTGCATTTTGATACGCATGAAAAATAATTAAATATTCGAAAAACGTCGCAATTATCGTTTTTTTTTTAAAGCACCCCCATGGTCTATCCATGTTTTGACGTAAAAACTGTAAATGTACAAACAAGATGTAAAGGCATATATAGGCTATATTTATTTTTGTCGGTATATGTAATGAATGAGGTTGTAAAAGTCTTTCCCGGGTAGTGCGGGTGTTATCTCCCTATAATTTATTCAATGAGGTAATGAATTTAAAACTGGATTCTGGTAAACATAAACGTTCCGTCTGAATTTAAATTTGTAGGAAAACACTAATTAAAATGTAATAAAAATGTAAAATGCTTTACATGTATATCAGCACGCAACATTCCACGCATTCGTAACCGTGCTTTAAATTCTTCACTCATTTAATGCACAAAAAAGCGAAACAATATCCGCGTTGGCTTTTAGGTATTTAAATAGAACACACTTACCGGGATCTGGATATTTGAAGCCTCTTGCAAGGTGACAGAGTTGTAAAGGTAGATAGCGTGTGTCCGCCCTTTGAGGTGACCTAACTGCCGGTGGAGCTCCGGACAGGAATCCTCTTTGTAATTCCCATCCCACTTCCGATATTATACTGGCCTTTCGAAAATACGGGGTTACTTCTCTCAAGTATTTTACTGAAACAGAAATTCACTAATTAATTAATAGTTCTTGATTAAACTTACAATTAATATAAAATGTCTATAATGAATAATTAACGTAATTATCGGTTTCGAGTTAGAGATGTAACTCCTATCGATCTCCTAGTTCCGAACATTTAAAAGTTCTATTCTAATTGGACTCCCCGGGTTTTAAAGAGCCAACGAAAGCGTAGAAATAATCGAGAAATTTATGTCACGCCGGCACTTACTCTTGAAGTTACAATTATGCAAATTAAAGTTAATCAGGCATGCACTCTTTCTCTATATATTTGCATTTCGTTATGCTCGGTATGCGCTTTGAAACAATTCTTCTGATTTGAAAATTTACTTTAGAGATGCTTGCAATAACATTTTTCTATTAAACGTATCCCCGCGATATGTGGAATGGTATTTTATTAAATTTTTTATACCGTTTAAAATATAAATCTTAGGTTGTGTATTGTACATATATATGTATGTATGGGTTTGAGGTAAATTGCTTGTACAGAACGCTGAATTATGTTATAGTAAGCAAACGGCGAAAGCCACTGTTTTGTTTCATTTCATGAAAGATCGTCGGAGTTACAAATTTTCGATTGAATTATTATTACGACATGCAATTTTTAAATTTGGCAGTTTGGGTACGTTTTTTATTGTATTTACTCGTTGAATTTATTCGTTTTTAATTTTTAATTTATGATCGTAATTCTTTTACTAGTAGTACAAGAGGGTTATTAGACAGCATCTACATGCAATAATAAAGTTAAATGCGTAAAAACCGTATGATAATAAGAACTGGAAGCATCTGATGGCTGAGCTGATATTATCATGCAAAAAGTCCTACGCCGTTTAAAGAGTGTTTTGAATATGTTTAAAGTTAGAACGATGCGGCGATGTTCGTTCAAAATACAGATGGTGTGGTGTTTTAACGCAAAGAATTGTTGGTACACAACCGAATTATTTCAAGCTGAAGGCAAGTTCTCCTCTTAATCGATTCTTTCACATACTATTACGAAGAATGAGTTGTGAACAGACTAATTGTAAGAGCTGACAACGTTTCTACAAACAGTATTTTTACAAGCGCATCGTTAACGAAAATTGTGAGTCTGGCAGCCGTTTGTCAGTCATTATGGCAACCCTTAACACTCGATATTGAACAAACAAAGCAGAACATATGATACTTATATTGTATATGGCGGCATAATATCGATGACGTTTTGCCAAAAGGGCGTAACCCACGCCTTTTCTGAAAATAAGTTATTCTGATGTAAAGTATAGGCATCATCTGTTAAAATCTAGTAACAATATTGCGATATTTTCCATCAGAAAAATCAATTTGTATTTCCGCGAAACGTATCTTCTTATAGCTACGCGACGCAACAAAATGTGCTCGCCTGTAAAATTTACTTTTAAACTTCGTCGATATGTTGGGTTGTTTGATTTAGTATGTCACGTGGGCGTCCAACATTTTTAATATCCATGTAAAAATAAATATCTATATAAATATCAAATTAAGTAAATTGCAGAGAGCATGCTTGCGACCGACCGAACGGCGTTGTTAAACGTTAAAATTATTTATGGAGCACAAATTAGATCTTTAATTTTAATATTTGAAAGATTTAAAGGATTCCCCTTGATCTTGATATCTTTGGTTTAGATGCAGATTACGTGTACTTGTTGCTAATTTGAGAAGTAAGAGAAATGTATATTCACAAAAGCTTAACATCTTTTCCATCCTTGTTAAATATTTAAGCTTTCAGATTTAGCAGCTAAAATTACACTTTCTGATATTTCCTTAAAATCCGCAGGCTTCGTAACGGCTTTATAACAACAATTATCGAAATGTATTTGCAAATCATTTCAACATAAAATAAACTGGGAATAGTTTTAAGCTTTTTCATTTATAAGTTAGTATAGAAGTTTTACTATACTTATATCGATCTTAATATAGTGTTTTTAACTAAATTAAAAAGGACGAGAAGGATTTAGATCAGAAAAGATAAAAATTTAAACGAACTTTTAAACTTTAAACGAAAAAATGTAATAAATCTAATGGCGAGACAGTAGAATAATAGCTATGTTAAGACACATGAAAAATACTAAGCAATAGAATACACATACGACGCATTTTTTCAGAAGGGCGTAACCCACAAAAAGTAAATTTTACAGGAAAGCACATTTTGTGTCGTTGCGCAGCCATAAGAAGATAAAGTGGCAAAAATCGGAGTATTGTTACTAGATTTTAACAGATGATGTCAGATTTGCTTTAAATGCATAGAATAGTCAGAATAACTCATTTTCACAAAAAGTGTGGGTTACGCCCTTTTGAAAAAACGCCATCGATATTAATTTTATTCATTTAATGATCTATAAAAGTTTTTCTGCCACTAGGAGTAGAAATCAGAAGTAAATTGTGATTAATTTAAACATTTAGGTACGTTAGTATTTTGTGAACACTTGTTATTGCTCTTATTTGTACAAAAGAGCATTTTTTGAATAATAATAGGTTTTCTGCAAACAGTGTTCTTTTACAAATAACTATATTTCTACATGTAGTACAGATTTAAAATGTTAGGTAAGTATTTTGGAAAATATGCCGCATCGAATGCTGTAATATAAACCCAACAAAATAATATGGGATGTATAGAAAAAATGCCAAACTTGTTATTCGAAAAATATCAATTACTCATGTCGGTATTTTTTTTTCGATTCCATTGCATTGAACGTTTAAAATTCAGGGCAGCGTGTATTTACATTCCTATATTCAAATGTAATAGCTTTAGCTAGTTATTTTGAAAAATTTATTAACTCTCTCAAAATTTTATTTTATAGAATCGATTAGAATTAATAACTACTGTTATACAAGACTAGACAATCAGTATCAACAACAAATAACGATGGGATCCTAAAAGAAATATTCAAACACATTACCAATCTCTATCCAAATACTTTAATATTGTTTTTAAAATGTTGGTGCTCCATTCGCCTCCAACCACACACCACGAGCTTCGACTTTACCGTTTTAAATTATTAAGAAACAATTGTATTTCTTTTGTTTTTATTTATTTATGCCACTTGCGGTAGCCTAATCGATTCTACAAAATAAAATTTTGCGGGTGTTAATGCATTTTTCAAAATAACTCTAAAACTATGACATTTAGATATAGGGAAGTAAATACACACTGTCCATAATTTTGAATGTACAATGCAATAGAATTGAAAAAAATATAGGTTGCTATTTAAAATTACTTAAGATATTGATATTTTCCGGATAACAAGTTTGGGATTTTTTCTGAACATCCTGTAATATTTTGTTGGGTTTCTACTTCAGCATTCGATGCAACAAACTTTCCAAAATACTTACCTAAATGTTAAATCTGTACATGCGTAAATGTCACAGAAATGTAGTTATTTGTGCCTGCAACCGTTAATTTTTTTTTATAAAATATGAAGTAATTTCAAAATTGCACTGTTGGCATTGTTTACTAGAACAAAAAGTCGTATAATTGTCTCGGGAATACAAATCGATAATAAAAATTAGGGTGTAGCATTTAAAATAAGGAAGTTGATACCTATTTCCGGTGTAACCGGAAGAGGCGGGCATCTAAAATTACTTTAAATCGTAAAGGCGTAACTAGTTACCATTACTTTCAAAATTTCAAATCGTAACTCTTTTTACTTTTCTATATTCTTCTAACCAGAGCTTGTCGTGATATACCCTGCTGAGACATAGCTTTTACTTTTGAACTTCCTTTAATGACATATTTTCGTATCCTCAATATTAATGGACCTTTACTGATGTTAATTACTGAGTAATTATTAATAAAGAACCCTGTATAGAGTTATTTCAACGTTTTTCACGGTACATCTTAGTTTTGGACGCAAAGCTGATTCTCTGAGTGTCATCTCAAAACTCCATTGTCATTTACACCTATCGCAAAGTCAATCTGGGAGACACATTGTACATATATAATTCTGTAATTTAATCCACTTAAATGTAAAAAATAAATTCAGCTAGGGGAATGACCTCATAAATAGTCATAAATTTCTCCTTTTCCTAATTTCCTTTTTGGTAAACAAAACGTTTTGAGAAGAAATATCGTGTTTTGAATGCATAGGTAACGAAGTAGGCGTGTAATTTGACATGTTCTGTATGCAATAAAATAATTGACTATAAGCTACAAAAAAAATATATAGGCGTTATTGCCAACGTTTTCAGTTTTTTTTATAGTTCTTAAAGTTATAAAGTATAATCGAATGATTAAAATTAAATATAAGCAGTTAGTTGTTTTGAATTGCTGAGCTATTAGAAAAATGTTACATAAATGCGAGGTCATCCTACCGTTACATAATTGGCTTTTCCCCTAGAAACGTTAAAAAACAACGACGATTTTATGTTTCCCCTTTCCAATAATAAACTGGCTATAACAATTATATTTGTTTCAGCTGGCGAATTGTTCAAGTTTTAGATTGGGAAACGTAAAGAGGCTCGTGATAGGTAGGTACTATACACAAAACATTAATTTCCGTTTCTAAGACATTAAGCTTAGAGAATTGTAAATTGTAAACAGAAAACGTAAGATGAAATTAGTTGTTTAAAAAATACGCTTACGACTCGAATTCGAAAAGTATTTTAAAAACAAATAGGTACCTAATTTTTTAGAAAGAAAGCAAATAAATAAGGCATCATAAAAATGTGTATTACTATAAGGTACGTTGGTTGCTTGAATTCCGGCAGAGCTAACAATTATGTCGTTTTTCAGTTTTCAGCACCAGTGTGACAATGAGGGAAGCGAGTTGGTTACGCGAGAAATGGCGAACAAAGCATAAATTACTTTGTGCTCTTTAGCTGGAGCAATTAATGCGAAACTGCCTGGCTACAAAATTGGGTTTATGAGTGGGTATAGAAGCGTTTGCTTATACACCACTTTTATATCCACTATAAACATAATGACAAATAGTCACTACAAACTACCAAAAAGGTACCTACAATTGCTTTTCTTTTTGCAAAAAGAGAAGAATGATGTATTGACGGTCACGCATTTAATAAAGAAAAAGGTACGGACGTCTGAAAGTTTCGAACCTCTTATTGGTAACCATATGTGCGTAGACTCGTGATGCGGTTATAAATCGTTTTATTCTTTTCCTCGCGCACATAGATCTATAAACTAAATGTTTTAACAATTTTGAGTGCCTCTGACTGTTACACAAATTCAAAGTGTAATGCAATAGTAAAACGAGCACAGGTGTCTCTAATGCGATGGAAGTTTGCTAAATTCAGATATTATGAAAAATACGAGTAAGTGAGATATAAACGCTACCGCAATCCTTTTTCGGGTTTCTGAATTTATTCGAATGCGCCACGAATAAACCCTTTCTGAAATTTTTTTTATTTATTTAAATCGCTCCTTTTTTTGTGCAAGTTAATCGTCTTGATTACTTTCATTAAAAAAAATTAAGCACTCATTTCAGATTCGAATTATTTTTGCATTAGGTATAAGCGCGGGGTAACTATAATGGTGCTACGTTGGTTGCTTTCCGAAAAATGTGTTATAAAATTAACGAGATTGTCTACTTTATATTATCATTGTAAAATGGAACCCAGTTCAGTTAGATAAGAACTTTAGCGCGTATTATTTATACTGTCGAAATTATGAAATTCAAAGACACTGTTGCTGAAAAACCCGCGTTAGTTCGATAAATCGAAGAAATAAAAATTCTCTTTATCTTTTCGTGTCATCTGAATAAAGTATCCTTAAAGACAGTTACATTTCGAGTTAATATTATTATAAAAAAACTATTAATATAATGTATAGATTAAAATCTTTCTCGTACAGTCTTTTAATTTGTAAGTCATCGATATGTGGGTACTTGTAATTACAATATTAAACATTTGTTATAATTTGATGTACTTTTAATTCATAAGTCATTATTACATTTTTAAAATAAACTGTTTAGTATCTACAGGGCCATCAAAAAAGATCAAACGCCACGTGACCATTTAAATAGGCAACCCAATCAACATCAGTTGGCAATATACTTCTCTTTTATGATCAGTGACGTTGCAATATGTTAAAAGGTTATGCCATTTCATATTTAACTTACGACCAACACATACCCCACAGATTTAAAAATACGATATTTAGCTTTTTAAAGAACATTTTTATTTTGCAACAGAAATATTGTGAGCTCGTTGATCAGCACAAAACACGGAAAAATAATAAACGTTATCGCAAAAATAAACACAAAACAACGAACGTTACTGTAGTTCGAACGTCAAATTTTTGTTTGCGTCAACGTCCAAAATTAAAATTCTCTAGTTTCAAAAAATGTCACTGGTCACGTGATTAACAAAAATGTAAACGCTCTCGTGTACGGCGATTAGCCCGTTCGGTGATTTCGGTGACGTAATAAACCGCACGCCAATAGACAAGCGTTCCGCTTCACGTGAGATTTGTTTGAATTTATTCAAACTTTAATTCGAGAAAACGCGTTAAATAAATAATTTTTCATTGGTTAATTTAACAGGCGGTTAGATTTTTACAAAATTGGACTTAATAGATTAAGGGTCGATCTTTTCATCTTGTAATAAATTTATTTAATATATATTTACCATGGAAACAATTGTTTGGACAAACGTTTCATCGTAAATATCTATCAAATAAATTTATTAGGGGATGGAAAGATCAGCTCTTAGCATAATATATAAATAAAGATAAGATTGATAGCGGGTAGTTAATCGTGTTGTTAGGTAACAATAGCATCGCACAGTTTTGTACAATCCACTTGAAGGTTAACCACGTGATCAACTAATCAGGTAGTTAACTGGGTCTATGATTTGTTTAAGTTATTGATTTTCTCTATATACGATTGTTTCCAGAGATATTTTATACTTAACCAAGAGTTAAACTATTAGTTATGTCGATGTCTGTACAAATGGTCATAAATAGTTGCGTCGTCGTAATGAAAATGAGAATGGATTTTTGTCGAATGACAATAGCAACGATTACGTTGCTACATTCTCTTTGTTTACGTTTTGATTTTGTATTTATTTTGAATGAAGTATTGTTCGGCAGCTAACATGCGAAATATCACATCTGTCAAATCCTTTTATAATAATTGATTGAATACAATAGATACAAATATTGAACGTAACCGCGCCAAATGCCACTCCGAAAATTGTGTATTCGCGACAAATACACAGGGTGTTCCTACATTGATTGGAAATATTTTAAGAGTGTACAGTTCACGTCAAAATAAAACGAAACACGTGTCCGAAAACGCTTAGTTTTCAAGATACGTGGTGCAACCGGTAAAACGAAGCATTTTCGAACTTAATTATAAGTCTATTGGTGATTTTTTTTCATCTTGATACTTATTGTTACTTCCCAAAGTTTGGAAACGGTATTATGAAATATATTTTTTCATTGATGTACACTTCAAGGGGCACGAAATCGGATTTTGTCGTTTATCACGAAAACTATGCGTCGCACGATAAGAGTGCAAGTGGTCTTATTTTTGCAAAACGCACTGAAAATTTAAAAATGCTGCCAACTTTGCAATAAACCGAGTGGCGTAGAAGTTTTAATTGAAAAACTGTAATGGTATGACTAGATCTTCGCCACTGGATGAAATGATTTATTATCGTTATTTCCAGAATATCACACATATACAGTGTAAATATCATATACCAAATTTCAAATGATTTAACTCCCCCGTATTGTGGAAACTAAGCGTTTTCGAACACGTGTTTACAGGAACTTTTCGTGTTATTTTGACGTGAAGAATACGCGCTTAACACATTGAGTGCCAATGGGAAATAGTGAATCCGTCACCCCAGGCCACGAATGTTTTTTTTTCACTATTCCTATAGTATTTCTGTAATAAATATGGTCTGGATTAGTTTTAGCTCTCAAATATCAATAACACCTGAAAAAATTACGTTTGAATTTACCTGAAAAATGGGTATGCACCATGTATATATAAATATTGTATACAAATAAAAAATCAAAAAATTTTCTTTATGAGCCATCTAGAGTTTTACAAATTTTTTTCACAATCAACATGCTACACATATTAAGTTAGTTTAAAGTTCTATAGACTTTAGATAGAAACTATGTATACATGGCACTCAATGTGTTAAAATATATTCAATCAATTTAGGAACACCCTGTAAAAAATTATGTGTTGAGTGTAAGTACTACATAGGTACTTGTTTATATAAAAAAGTACCTATGCACCTGTACTTATGATTTCATCTAAAAATAAATCAATATTATACTTCTCCGTTATTCTGTCAAAATTTAAATTAATAATTTTCATTAAAACGCTTTTAGAATATACGGCAGATGCAAATGTTACCCAAGATAAGGAATAAAACATTTCCATTTAACTTAAGAATATTGCGTCCCACATAAACTAGTTATATGCCCGTAATAAATATATAATATTACCTACTTTTAGGGAGTTGAGAATTGCTAAGGTTTCATAACGCCAAACCAGCAGCCCGCAAAGCCGACAATTAAAACCAAACTCGCTGAAGTTTCAACATTGAACGTGTGGGGAACAGAAAAACATACCAACGATAATTTTCTAAATGGAAACTAGTTTGCGTCTAAGTTGTAGCTAATTTTGTTATGACTTTATGTGCATATAATGTTTTCTAATCTACGTATAAGGAAACTGGAATAATTGCGAACTAGGTGATATCGCAACTGTTTGAATAAAAAAGCGAAACGTAGAACGACGTTGTAGCAAACATGTGGACTGAACACGGTTCGGGAGAATTTAATTTAATTCAAACGATTAAATATTTCAACGTTCTCGAAATTCAGGACCAATTAATAAATTCCGGTAGGTATACATTAAAGAGAGATGTTTGTATTAGGAACGCCGATATACCTAATATAGCCTTGGCACGGTTGATTTTAAGTAAAACTTTCTAATGAAGTATAAGAAATATCTTATTTGCTACACCTAAAAAGGTAAATTCGAATCTAATTTTTGGAATAAGTCTTCAAATTGGACCAAGAATCGAGCAATTCTAATTTGCAAATTATAGAAGACCAATTCTTAATCACAATAAACAAAAATTAAAATAAGAAAACGTAAGATATTTTGCAAATAAAAAACGTGTTTTTCTTTTTTTTTAGTAGCTGTATATATTTATGAAATAAATGCGAAAATGCATGTTTAAAGCGCGCGTGCATGAAAGTTTACAGAACGAACGTAGCGAGTTCTATAAATTATACAAGTGTCTTAAACGCATTTTGACGTTTGAGAAACGTCAAAGTCAAAAAACGAGCGCGAAAAGTAAATATTTGAATGCGAAACATAAACTTCAGAGACGAAGCCCTTCAGTAAGATAAAGCGCGAGGTTGTGTTGAAACACTCGCCTAGGCGGTATACTATTTTATTGACAATAATGCTGTTTTAAACAATAATGGTAGTTGTCAAAAACGTTTCTCCATATACAGGGTGTCCTGTTTTTCGAGTAAATGCATGGGAATCGCCGTTAACTTAAGAAATAAGAAGTCGATTAAATTGTGGATTAATTGTTCTGATTAATAATGATGTGGAAAAAAATTTGACCTGTCATTTTTAACAACGGAAAATTGCATACGAAAACATTTGTTTTAATAAGGTGCCGTAGCCGAATATGGCCCGTCTTCCAATGTGGCACGCTCACCGTAATATTATTGTTTCGAAAAAATTTCACTGCAGGTCTGTTCTAGTTGTATGTTTTGGTGTTCCGTTTGAGTTCGTCATGCAATGATGGTATACGTGACGTCATGCTTCGCGTTCCTACTTGTGATGAGGTGAAATGAATAGTAAATATACTCTAGTTTCAGATAGGATGTCTAATGTTTCTTTGGTGTCTTAATTTATGTATTTGTATAATGAAAACAACAAAAAGTTGCGGTCGCACAATATGGCCCAGGCGGATAATAGCGAGCACTAGAAAAAATATTTCTTGGTCTATGTTACAAATGATGCCCATAAATATAAAAATAAAAAAGAAGTACTGGGTCGGAGGAATATTTGCAAAATGCTTTAGAATTTATTTAGCGGGACGACATTTCTATTTGAAAAGCAGCGGTTCAGTGTAAATCAGTATCAATCAAAATAGCATCAAAATTAATACTGCAGGCCCACTTTAACATCAGTGGGCTATATTGAGATGCGTATTTCCCAATCTGGCCCGCGTGACCTTTTTTTCTGGAGTCACTGCTGCAAAATTAGTATTTTCATTTAAAGAACAAGATATTTTTTTGTCAACTTTTATTTTTCTTATAAACGCCATATTGGTTTTATTTTCAATTGAATGCAGATTCTTTCCGATTCCAAAAATGTATAACACAATGTTCCAATAACCGAAATTTACCAAAATAGTTTGATTTATGCAATTTTTCTAGGATTGCCATGAAAATAAAAAATATCGTGTACGTTTCAATTGGTATTTCGACAGTTTGTGTGTTTTCAAATAGTTGCGTGAAAATTAACGCCCTCTATTTAGCAATAAAATCGCTTGCGTGTGAGAGGTTTCGCGTATTGGCCAGAAAGTTTTCGGTTGGCTAAGCAGCGTGCGAAATGATTTCACACGAGCTATTACAATTACGTAATAAAATCAACGCCTAAATATCTTTTATATCTATTTTAAAAACTTAGTATATTAAAAAAATTAACAATAGTTTTGGAAATTAAAATTTTATATTATTTTATTTATTTTTAGTTTGTTTCAAACGATGAAAACAAAAATCGCCTGTTCTAAAAAGAGTTGATAAAGATCACGGTGGAAAAGATGAAATGTTAAACGGACTTTTAGATATAAGAGTAGTAAACAACTTATTTAGTAACTACATGCGGCCAGGACATGCGGAAAGAGGAGAATAATTTGCAGGATAAATTTAGAAAGTTTATTCCTCTGGGACGTAAACTAATAAAAGTATAGGATCATGTCGCAATTACGCAGAACTTCCCAGAGGCCGTTAAAATACAAAATTAAATACCATTTTCCGAGTTTATGAAAAGTGACAGTTTATTAATTTATATGACCGTGGGCAATTTATTCATTGTTACGTATAGTTGAGAAACTATTGTAAGCAAGTTTTAAATTGAACCTAAAATAATCGTTTAACACGTTGCGTCGTTTTGTTTTTATTTGCAAAAAACGTCGAAAATTATATTTGAAATAAACTTTTGAATATTGCAAATTAATACAACGTTAACAGTTTTGTAAATAACCGTAAAATTGTTTATACTTTAAAACATTTTTTACTTTTAATTAGTTAGGTATTAATTATTGTAAAAAAATTAATAGCTAATACTAAGTAATTTCACAATCTCGAAACTTAACAATTGCTCATGTCATTAAGATAAACGCAACAAACACACCACATTTCCTCAATGACTAAAGTTTTAATGAGTATACAAGGCTAATTTGTACAAAATTTTAGGGTTTATAAAAGGTAAATAGGTCGATAGGGTTATTTCCTAGTTAAACTACCTATATACCTTACCATTAGTAATTTGCTTTACATAAATTACGTTAAGAGAAGGATGAAATTATAAATAAAACTAACGGCTGATATTCATTTCGAGCCTTTAATTACATTCGTATTTATATAATCTAGATATGTAGTACTAATTTATTGTAAGAACATACCAATTTTTTGATAACTGGAAATATTTATGCTTCCGTTACTGTTTAATATTTTGAATTTTGAGCGAATAATTGTAGAAATACCTATTATAGAAATAATAAGTTTTAAATCTTGCCTTTGTAAGCTCATATTTCGAAAAGTATCCAACGGATTTCACTCAAATCAACTGCCTGTCAAAGATATTTTACTACAACAAAAGTATGCTTAATTTCATAATTTTCCAAAAAGGTGTATTTTAAAAATGCTTGTATTCATAACTCGATTATTCGTTTATTAAACGAAAAGCACGAAAGGCAATTATTATGATAGTTTAGTGCAATTTTTGTAAAAAAATTTTAATTAATAAAAAATGTATAGGAGTAGGTAATAAAAAGTCTTCTGCCACTACAACTCGCTCATTTGAAGAGATATTTAAAAGTCTCGCGTACACGTGGGTGGACAAAGAAGGTAAATTATTAAGTAAAATATTTAATAAAATTATTAATGTTTAAAGGCTTGCGTATTTGGGCCGTGGTGGGATGAAGTGAGTGCTATATCGCGCCTACCATTACAACGCTGCATTATGATTAATGTAAAAGAAATAATGGGAATTATGTAATTAATTCTTTCTTTTGCATCATATGCGTAAAAGATGTATTCGCAAAACGTATGAAAGACACACGACTTAAGTTATTAACACTGCTTATTCATTGGAGAGTTGAATTTAGAAATACACATATTAGCCGCTTATCATGTAGAATGACGAAGGTTCCGGCCGATCTAATACTGCATCTCGTTTTAATAACAACACGGTATATTATTTATTAAATCATAACGAATTATTATTTAAACAAACTTTAAATACAGTTGTTATTCAATAATGTAATTTTATTATATACACAAGGAATTTTGTCAGTTTCTTGGTGCCGTATGTTGGTAATTGCGATGGTTCAACAATTAAAATCCAATATATACATTTCCTTACAACCAATTTGAGGTACATTATGTTAAAATTTCATATAATTTGGTGCAGAAATACTTTAGTTATGACATCTTAAAGTTGCCAATAGCAAAATTCGACAGTGTTCGTGAAATACCTTACAAAATCTCCAAAACGGCTTTACGTACAGAACTAAAATTTTCACTGTGCAACCTCAAATAGTGAATGAATAACCTGTAACAATTTTATAAAATTTGTCCCCCCTTCATAACCCTGTTTTAAGATATAAGTTTTCAAACTCGAGGTTCACAACATTTCAGTTCGACTGTAATATACTGGAACACGGTTCTTAATTTAGAAATTAATTAAGAAGTCATAAATTTCCTCACAATAATGAAAATAATTCTAGAATGAATTCATGCTGACAATTCAATTTTATTCTAATTTTTGATTAGATACCTAATAGTCATGATTTTTGTAGAAAATGTTCACGAAGTAGTTTTAAAATACAAAAGAAAATACTAAGGTACCTATCTACTTACAGGCTTTAGAATGAGGAGAATTAAAACCCTAACTTCTCTTCACTTGCCAACCTAAATTATAATAGTAGGTAATGAATTTTCCTTAATTGTATAAGGACGATAAAAATTCGAAAGTTTCTGCATTTTTTTCAATAAAATTGTAGCTGTAAGATAATTTCACTATCAGGTTAGAATAATAAAAGTAGTCTTCGTTGAAATAAGAAAAACAAAAAAAGCTCGAATGATACAGTATCACATCCAAGGTTTATAAAATTAAGCTCACAATCAGTTTCCATTGTTTTAGAAAAGTATGCCACTGAAAAGGATATTAGCTTTACTACTAAAACGGATTCGAGTCACGTTTGAATTAGTGCAGCAAGTTGCGAGGAATCTTCTTGTGAATAAATAGTTAATAAGGAAAACAGCTAATATACATATTTCAAAATCAACATCAGCTAGAAAGTTATTATAAGGGGAGTATATATAAAGGGGAAAAAAAACTTGAGAATCCTTTCCTTTTTTTCGTTGAGAAAATAAAGAAGTACCTACCTTATTTGCATTAGAACAGTAGAATGTATTCTACTTGAATATTAAATTTTTACTTCATTTTAAATAAGGGTTTAAACATTTTATTTCTAAATCTATGTTAGTACTGAAAATAAAAAAAATGACCAAACATTCCGAATAAAAAAAATAATACATTAGCCTACCGAGCCAACTTATCTATTTATAGTGTATCTTCTATATATTATTATAAAAATGTAGCGTGACTGACTGACTGATATCAACACCCAGTCTCGTTCTAGAAACGTGAGATTAGGAGGATACGTTCCTTTTATGATATATAGGCACCTACTAAGAAGGGTTTTTTTCGAAATTCCACTCCTACGGAGATGAAACGGGAAAAGTATATGTTTTAAAAATTTGATGAGATTGTCCGATCTTTGAATTCTAAAATTTGTAGAATACGTTTCTTCAAATATTTTTAATCCTCCGCAGACAAAGTCGCAAATTAAAGCTAGTTTAAATATGTATAAAGTTTACACTACTATACTTTAACTGAGATCGGGGATATTTTAATAAAATTTGGATCAAATGTTCATTTTAAAATTAAATGAAGAAAATGGGAAGTTACTTGCTCTTTAAAAAACAAACAATAACGATGTAGGTATTTAATAAAAACGTTCATTACGTATTGTATTTGTTTATAATTTTTGGTGATAAATAACAAAAGTGCATATTTTACATTTTTACTTAGTTACGCAAAAGGGAAAATTGTGCTTTATTTACGCGTCTTATAAAATTTCGTAAACATTTATCAATGCAATAAAATGACTCACTTAAATATTACAAGAGAGATTACTAAATATAATAATTGTAGCTAAAATACGGAATAACAGAATTCCTTTGTAAATCTTTACTTGAAATATTTTTGAATTATGTAACAAGCGTTTTCAAGAAGTATAATATTATACACTTTGATCTCAAAGAGAACAACGGATCTCGATTAAATATCTCTTCTGAAGCGTATAAATATGATTTTTGATATAAAGAACTAGGTACTAATACTACATAGACCAAATATGAATAATTTATTAAATGTTGTCCTACAACACAACAAACACATTTATATCGATTGGTTCATTTAAGCTGATAATGCTAAATATCTCACAAAGCTTAAAAAAAATTGTTTTAAATAAAAGTTAATTAACGTGAAGGGAGAAAGCGAATGTCATTAATTATGTATGTTTTATTTCGAGGACATTATCAAGGTTATTTGAAGGTTAAAACTAATTATTTTAAATAGAAACCTATAAAGTAGTGCTCTTCCAATATTTGCAAAATAATTTTGTGTGCGCATGTTATCTATGGTCGTTAGTACGAGGCGCGTTTTTTAAGTAAGTACCGTTTTGGAATTAAAAAAAGACGTGCAAAGATATCGCAATAATTTTATTTTTACATGAAAGCCTGTACCTTAATCTACTTTTCTACATAATTTCCGTGAATATTGAGGCACTTGTCATAACGTGGCACCAGTTTTTGAATACCCTCCTCATAAAATTCTGCCGCCTGACTTGTTAACCACTGTATCACAAATGTTTTGACTTCGTTATCGTCTTGAAGATGCTGACCACCCAGGTGTTTCTTCAAGTGCAGGAACAAATGGTAGTCGCTGGGCGCCAGATCAGGGCTGTATGGAGGATGATCTAGAGTTTCCCATTTAAAAGATTTGATGAGATCTTTGGTCCGATTAGCCACATGTGGACGGGCATTGTCATGCAGCAAAACGATACCCTTACTCAACTTGCCACGTCTTTTGTTCTGGATTGCACGACGCAGATTGTTCAATGTCTCACAATAAGACGCTGCATTGATTGTCTCATTACGAGGCAGAAACTCCACTAGCAATACTCCTTTTCTGTCCCAAAAACTGTGCACATGATTTTCCGGGCAGAAATTGTTTGTTAAACTTCACTTTTTGGGTGATGATGAATGTCGCCATTCCATGGATTGTTGTTTCGATTCTGGTGTGACGTAGGCCACCCATGTTTCGTCACCAGTAACAATTTGCTCTAAAAAATCTTCACCTTCATTGTGGTACCGCTCAAGTAAAGTCAATGCGCTGCCTAAACGTTGGGTTTTGTGCAAATCCGTCAACATTTTTGGAACCCAACGTGAACACAATTTCCGGTAATTCAAGTTCTCGGTCACAATGCGATACAAAACACTACGAGAATATTGAGGAAAGCAGTCGCACAATGATGAAATTGTAAAGCGTCTGTTTTCTCTCACCTTTTCGTCCACTTTCTGCAGCAAATCTTCATTAGCAACCGAAGGACGCCCACTCCGTTCTTCATCATGCACATTTGTGCGGCCATCTTTAAATGCTCTCACCCATTTCCTTACCATTCCATCACTCATAATGTTTTGTCCGTAAACTTCACAGATCTCACGATGAATATCGATCGGTTTTACGCCTTTAGCACTAAGAAATCATATAACAGCCCGTACTTCACAATCGGCGGAACTCACTATTGTCGGAGGCATCTTAAACACTCAGTAAACAACGTATACAATGAAGAATCAGACTGTAATGGCGTCAGTGCGTAGACAAGAGATGTAGGTAACCAGCGCGCATGCGCGGAACGCCGACCGTAGCGGTGCGGCGGCGGAATCGCAAAACGGTACTTACTTAAAAAACGCGCCTCGTACATCGATATAAACCCGCTCTTTAGTCTGCATTTCTCTAATCAATTAGGAGTATTAAATTAAAAATTGGTTTACACAAAAGTTGTTTATTATACCATGGGAAATAAGAATAAAAAATAAAAACAATAGGTTTCCGTTAAAATATAGTCACCTTCAAATAAAATAAAAAAATAAAAACAATAGGTTTCCGTTAAAATATAGTCACCTTCAAATGACTTGAAAGCGTCCTTCATATAAAACTCACATAATGAAATTCGCCCTCCCCCTTAATGTCAATTAACTTTTATTTGAAATATTTTTTTCTGTAAAACTGTGTTTGTGATATATTTATTAACATAAAATGAACCAACCGGTACTATAGATATTGATATTTGAGTAAGTAGATATTATGTATTTTCTTTGTTTGACTATTTTTGTGTAAAATTTTCTAAAAAGAATAATAAATTCAACCTTAACATTTTTGTTTGCATCGAAACTCCTCCGCAGCTTTCAGTCGTTTGTCCTTAAAATGATATTTTTTATTGTATACGTCGGAGTAGAATAAAGCTTTGTAGTACATGTTGATTAAGGGCCAGTATTTCGATCAACAGATATAATATTACTCTCGGAATAACATCCAAAGAGACGTTTATTAAACAGTGGTTTTCGTAATAGTAATTAAAAACTATATGTATTGTATATCTTAACTAATTATTAAAATACCGATCCGTAAAGTATTTGAGAAATGATATGTTTTAATTGACGAATATCAAATTGGGTCTTAAATGTTTAATATTTGTTTGATTTGAAAGTTCAACGTTATGTTTGAAATCAATATTACCCTACTGATCGTGAAAAACATCTGATGCAGATTTAATATTAATACATACAGTCAAACTTGTCTAATTCGACGTTTTTTTATCAGTTCCTTGACTTTTGTATTAAAACAATATAAAAAAATATGTGAAGGTAGAGAATTTAAACGTTTCCAAATTTTAAACTGTTTAAAAAAATGTGAATGTAGTAGACTATTACGTTCTAAATACAAATAAAGAAAATATGCAAGTGTTTACTGTTTTCATGTAAAATTAAAAAAAATAAATTACGCTTTTTCGCCAATTGTATGATTTTCTAGGTTCTTACCTGAACATTCTAACTTACTACGTAGGTGCTTAACATCTCTAATTTGAATACTTAGATAATCCGATTTATTTGTAGATTGTCAGCTTCGAATTAGGAAAGTTTGATTGTATAAAAAAATAATACAATTATTTATTAATTTTTTTCGTAGGTATGTACATATTAGTAACCGTATTTAATTCTCAACACTTCGGTTAATATTTGGTTATTCTATCACGTCGTGCAATATTTTAAATAATAAAAAAATATATCAATTCACTAATGAGCATGCTTTGCACATGAAAATTTAGAGCATTATAATTCATTTACCATAAGTTTATTATGACATCATACACATTTTATGAAATCTTTGGATTTGTCGATGTCTTTTATATTTAATTTATATATTTTTATTTAATGTATTAATGTAATTAATGTATTGAATAAATAACAATTTAATCTTCAGGAAATCAGTGTTTCGGCGACTTGCGAAGTCAACGAATTTTTATAGTATTTTTCTTATATCGATGTTGTTTTGGCAGAACATCGTAAGCGCCACTTTTTTCGGAAATTAGTTGTTCTGACTATCTTATGCATTTAAGGCAAAGACATAACTTGGTAAAATCTGGAAGCAACATTCCGATTTTTTCGACTAGAAAAATCGATTTGTATTTCCGTACGTACTGAGAAACCGTGCGCGTCATCGTAAATACTTTGCCGTGCATGCGGCATCTCCACCGGCTGAATAATGATATTAAAAAATATAGATAATTTTCGAAATAAAATCATTGTTTTCAGATAGTTTACGTTAATATATAAAACGATTCGCCAACTAAGATTCAATGTGCAAAATTAAGTAGGTATGTACAAAAGAATTAAAAAACAAAAAACAAATCGCTTTTTAGACTTAATTTTAACATCGACGATTAGAGATATTTTTTACCAATTAATTGTCGAATTGGGCGAAAACGTTGTAGGCAATTAACAACAGTAAAATGTTACTACAAATAAATTGCCGCCTTATAGAAGATTGACCCTGCTATTTAATTACGTAAACATCAAACTTGATATCAGTAATATCAAGTGGAAGCTGATTACCTGTCAAAACCAAATATGCAAATATGGAGAAAGACTCGCTCTCTACGACGAACAAATAAATTGTTATGCAGATTGTAATTTTAAATCAATAAGTTGACTATTAGACGCGTCTTTATTGTTGTTTATTTACCCGAGAAATGAGTTTGGTGTTCAAGTTCACGACTTCCCCGGAACAAACGGATATTATCTATAACCTGCAAATTGTATTGTTCTGCAGTTGCCATTTCTTCAGTCGTCGTAGTTTTAGGAAACTAAACAGTTGATGACGTAGAATAAATTTGTCTCTCGGCGTAAAAGCTCGATTTGTTGCGCAAACGCTTAATTAATTTAATAATAATTTCGGAAACGAAATAGGACGAATTTAACGGAACTGTCTGCGTTTTTTTTCCTTCTTTTTCCGATTTAGTGGAAAAACGTTTTACAGAATGTGGTCAAATAAAAGTTAACAAATGTCGGACGTGATTATGAGGCGAGGAGCTCCGTACGCGAAATCGCACTCCCTGGGCAATAAGACTTCTTTATCGCGGGGCGTGTCCTTATCTGCAGCAACGGCGTCTCGACGACCCCCTAATGCAAGATCGTTTTGCACAACACCGCAGTAACCACATATACCCACGATGCGTCGTGGCCATTGAAGTAATTTATTCCCGAGTTCGAGTGCGGTTCCATTTTTAAGATACAGCGGGGTGCTGTTAATTCGTACCGTCGCGCAATATGCAAGTGACCCCGCAGTTCTCGTTTCGTACGTTTTGGTCCGCGCAATTTTTTGATAAATTAGGTGTTGAATCATCGTAAAACATAGAGAAAATTTGAATATAAAAAAAATGCAAATTTTGGGAGACGCCGCAAAACGAATCGCCACAAAAACTGCCGTTTTTCACCATTACAACAGATACATTGCCACCGTAACGAATATATAGTTACTTATGCAAATGGCAATTTTATTGGTCGCGTATGAATTGTGCAAAAGCGGTATTAGAACAGCTCCTGGCTCGTAATTAGGGTGATTTACTGCGATGCCTTTACATGAAGGTATACCGCTATCGCATTTTGCTTTCATTACATCTAGCTGCATTTGCATTTCTTTACGTTCCCTTTATTTATGGTTCTTCACATCCTCTTAGTTTCTATTGAGGATTTAATGATCGATTCGTTCGTTAATAAAGGAAGCTCGAGTTGTACACTTTAAACTGTCGCCAGTTACATCTGCGTAACAAATTAAGCCATTCATGACTGTCACTTTATAGAGTTGTAATCTAAAATAAAATGTGATTTGCATAACTAATTAATGTCGCGTGTTAAATATACATTCGTGCGAAACCGTCATCTACTCTTACGCTCAACAGATTTTATAAAGGGCGCGTGTAATTACTCGATTATTAGATCATTTAGATTAGACTTCGCGTTAAATAAAGTCTCATATTTTTTTATTTCATATAAAAGCGATAGTCACTTCTTCGCTCGCAACTCACACTTGAACGCTCGCTCGGCGCCTTCGCCGAACTTAGAAAACGTGCCTTGTAATTTTGTTTTGCTTGTGTCGTAATGACAAGGGATTTCTTGAACCTTTACTACAAAGTTTGGTTGGGAAAATTCCTCCAGAAAGTAATTTCGTGGACTTGGAATTATATTAAATTGTTAAGTTGCAGCGGTCCTCGAAATTTTAACAGTAAGTAAATACCTACCTAACTATTTTAACTGACCGTTTAATGATCAGCTAACGAGTTAGACGTTTTTAAATCAACGTTAGTGATAAAAAAAATAGATAGGTAATAGACGTAGGTTACATAATATCGACTTTGTAGGTATATCGAATATAAGTGACTTGTTCAAACTCTGCGAGTAGGTAAATATGTATCAGCGTTAGTTAAATGCGGCTTTCTAACGGCAATTACTTCCTTTCGCAAACTTCATTTGGTAGTGAACTCCCGACATTCAGTGTTTACCGCGACGTCTGCAATCTTGGACGACAAATACATGCTCGGTAATAATATGAAATTCGTTTAATATAACAAAATTAAAGTTGTAGATTTTTGTTTTATTAGAATTTTTTTAATCAGTTGCGTCTTTATAAAATTTAATTAATTATAATTTAGTGTAGTCGGAGTCATATTATTTCAAATCTCCGCTTCGTTAGCACGAGAATATTAGTACCTACTTTTAAAATATTCGTTACGTATTGAAAAGAAATTATAGGGTAACGAACTCTGTACTAGGTACCTATTTGAATTTTCAATACTATGGCGATGCTCGAAATTCTGAAACGCAGATAACTGCAAAAGAAATTTCAAGTTGTATTTCGATAAGTTAACTAGTTTATGACAATAAAACGTCAAGAACAAAAGTGTATTATATACAGAATGGAGCAAAAACAACTAGACGATTTTAAATTTGTCATTTGTAAAATGACGGAAGTCAAAAAAATGTGCCCATCCACACAAAAAACTACATAACATTTTATTTTTTAGTTTGTCACTACGCTCACATTTCAATAGGTGGCGTGCCGAAACATTCGTATAGCTGTATAGAACACATCGTACACTTCAAGTCTGATTTGGACGCGTCGAGTATTTTAGTGCAGTAGGTACAGTCGAGTGATTTAGTAAATGTCCACCGAGTGTTTCGGTGAACTTTTTCTCGAAGACGACATACACAATAGTCCGTGAGCATATGTAATCTCGTGGGCTCCTTAGATAAAAAAGTGTGTGGTTGGGCTTAAAATTTCGATGGTGTCGCCACATCGCCCGTGTCAAAAATTTTTTATGACGTCAAGGGGATGGCGTCGAACACTAAAGTTTCAAAAATTTATTTTCTCCGGAACTATTGGTCCGATTTCAAATTTTAAAACGGCAAATTGTAGGAAATTTATTTAACTGAAAATGTTGTCGTAACGAATATTACCAAATTTGTTGTAATAATCGCAAAATACGTTGAAGCGTTAAAATTTCAATAAAACTTCTTTTTTTGGGATCTTTCAGGCTGTTAAATTAAAAATTAAAAAATCGGCCTATCCATGACTTTTCAAGCAACGCGACAAGTGATTTTGTTTAGGTCTCACGTTATGTTTAGTATTTTTAATGAAGTCGTGGGTGATAATAGACCATATTAAATAATGGTTCCATGAGAATTGTTTGAATACACTTGCTCGAAAAATGGAGAATTTCTAGAATCGCGCATATGTCGCAGGATAATTGTAAAATCGGCCTTTTTACCAAACGCCGCTTTATTGTTAAAAAAACGCGTGCATCTCAAATTGGCTGATAAATCATAGCCTTTTTATAATACGACTACACATCTCTAGCCTTTTTGAAATGGAAGCATTGAAAAACTAAAAGGCTGTTGTCTTTTAGCCGTTTTGTATGATATTCAATGAAAACGAGGAATTTCAAAAATAATTCAAACGTTTGGTTATTATGCATAAAAATTAAGGAGATTAAACTTCTTTTATACCTTAACCTAACCCCCCGTGTGCACAGTCTTAAATGCATAATTAAAACGCCCGAACGAGCCAGTCTATTTTGCAAAACGGCTAAAAGGCTTTTTTGTTTTCAAATACTTCCATTACAAAAAGGTTAGAAGTGTCCTATTATAAAATGGCTATGATTTATCAGCCAATTTGAGATGCACACGTTTTTTCGATAATAACGCGGCGTTTTGTAAAAAACTGATTCTCTATTCGAGTAAATGTTTTTCGAGCAATTTTCCATTCGAGCAATTCTCCGTTCGAGCAATTGTCTGCGCACCCTAAATAATATCTATCATTTGCTAACGCAAATAAGAAAAGTTGTAATCCGTTAATTAAACTGCATACTATTGTATGCATTGTATGCCTATTGTATACTTGTTTATTAACAAGTACATTTTTATTTATTTTTTTTTTAATTTTAATTTGCAATTTCTTGTGTGATAGTGTGATATTGGCATGCGTTTTTTTTCCTCCAGCGTTTTAGTGAACTAATTGCTCTCACTATAAAAAATCTGCAATAGAGGTCCGTTTATATGTATGAAAAAAAAGTTATAAAAGGAATAGGACTCGACTCGTTAAACCGAGTTTGCCTGCATGTATATTTTAAACTGGTTTTCCTACATTATTTAATTAAGAGGGTTATGTCATTAAAGGGATATGAGTTGTATGATTTATTTAGGATTTACGTGGCGAGAATTGCAGCGCTGCAAACAGATATAATGAAGTTTAAAATTGTAATTTTTTCGTTTTAGAGAAATCTCACCGATGTTCCTTTATTTAATAAGAATTAGAAAGTTTAAAAGGATACAACTCAAAATATAACGCAACGGGCAAATTATGGGGTAGCACGTGTCCGAAGAGCGAGTCATGGAGGTAAGTTGTTTAAGTAACTACTTTATCCTGCGCATCATAATCGATGACTCATAATTCGTGGTAAGATAATTACTAACAATTCTTGAGTTTCTCGAATGTTCGGTTATATGAGATATTCGAGAACATTCTGGAGATAAGTCGCTCTTGGGGTAAGTTCGGCTACGAATTAGTAAATAAATAAAAGTAAAGAAAATAGTAGACGGTGACGTCTTAGTTTCAGTTAATTAAACAATTGACTGTATTAAAGTGTTGTGACACAAAAAGTCGTAACTTTCCACTTGCGAAATAAATATATTCGAATCGTTCCGTTTAATGATATAGGTGTAATTAATTGTAACGTCGTGTAAATAAATAAGTAAATTAACATTTTGAATAAACGTTACATGATCGTAACGACGGTTAGACCAACTTTAATGACTCGTCCAGGGACAGGAAATCAGCGGTGGATTTAACTGTTCTTCGGTAGGTCTGTACAATGGACTATTGATGAGAAGACGTTAGGTTCAGACCACAAAGTCATCGATTTCATATTGGGATATCATACTCGTCCTCCTAAAGAGCCCAATCTCTGGAACGTTAAAACAGCTAATTGGAGTCATTACAAGTATATAATGACGAAAATTGTACATTTATGGAGTAACCGTGCTAAGACATTAAATTTTTCTAAGAGTAATAAAAGTTTATAAATCAACCTGTTTATTGAAAAAAATTCCAAAAATAGTCAGTGGCGTACGTATAAAAAAATGAGGCCTAAAAATAAACACCTTGAGTGTTAAATTGAGTAAGGCGTCTTGTGGTTGTTAGCCTTAACTGCAGCAATGCGTGTACCAAATTTAAAGCTTTTAAATTAAGTCGTTAATAAGTTATTTTGAAAAAAGTATGTGATAATGCCTTACTCGAAAAGGGAACAATCTGGAATATAGATAAGTTGTGGTAAGTCGGCATATTTTTAGTTCAGGAATCTGTGATCAAGCGTTGTACAGATAGTTATGAGACACCCTGTATAATACCGTGGAATGCCCATTTAATTGGGAAGTGTTAATTACCGCAGAAAGAATAGCAGTGTATAAATCTATGTGTGAAGGTAAAATTGTAAGGCAAAAATGGTTGTTTGGTGAATTTCTGTTTGTGGAAAAAAATTGTCTTGACTGGCCCCTAGACGTGAATGTTATTAAATTCACTGATAGATGATTAACAACGTAAAGCCTAACAACAACAAAATAATAATAAACGTTGCAATAATATCTAAGTACTTTACAGTAAAATATTACTTCTATTGACACGGGTAATTATTAAATTACTTATTGTTAAATATAAAATAACTACTAAATATCGACAAGTAAAATTTATAATAATAAAGTTTCGTTTTTATTTTTTAATCGTCGTTCAAGTTTTAGAAAAAGATAATCTTAAATTTATCGAGGTATTTTAGAAGCGCGCAAACGATTTATGACGTTTAAAAATTGCCTTTTCTGAAGTAAAGCCGATAGTTGCCGCTTTAATTAAATTAACCGGGACCTCAATTTTAATTTACGTCGCTTAAAAGTATACGTATAATATGTGCGCGGTAACAAAGAAACTACCTTAAAATGTATATTTATAGTACTAATATTCTATAAACTCATTAAACCTTGCTATCTAATAACATAAATTCAAAACAAGCTTTCCTTACTGCTCGTTTTCCAAGGAACTTCCTTTCGACAAAAAGTGAATTAAATTTTGCTACTAAACTATAAATTAAGGTTTAGAAAATGTTGTCGTGATCTCGTAATTTGTTGAAATTTAAAAATCACGAGAGTCGTATCTACATCGTTCGAACGAATGACTCGTTAATTTGCTATAGTGGACATGAAGTGTTGAGCCGCAAACGGCAATGATGCGAAATGCTGCTGAAGTTCGATATTGAAATGATCATCCGTATTTTCAATCTGGCAGAGGCGGCGGGCCATGAAATCGCCGTTATTGGAAAACCTCTGGACGGCAGACGACAGATAATTCCAATAAAAGATACTAAAATTGTTTATAAACTTGACGAAATCATATCCATATCACTTATTAAGTATACTTACTTACGAAAATTTAATATTTATACGTACGGCCTGCTTCGTAAAATATCTTCACTATCTAATAATATTATATATAAAACGAGCAAAAAAGTCTCTCGGTAATAACTACATACTAACATTTTATTAACTTAATAAATTTTATTACTTACATAAACTTGAAAACAAATAAAAAATTATTAACGAAATCTTTTTATTTCAATTCTCGCGGCAGTAGTATTAGGCCTAGAATGAAACTAAACTGGAAATGAAGCTTGAGGAAAATGTCTCAAATAAATAAAAAGCTTCAGCCGTGCGAAACATTACAATTCAAAGAATGGGGAAATTCTTTTGAAAAAATTTCAATATTTTATTCTCGAAGATTGCTCGATAAAACTTTACTTCCTGTCTTCCGAAGACCGTTATCAATCAGTGTCATTTTTTAATGACGCCGCATTTAATAGGAAATTTCCCGTAGGTACCTATATTAGATAGTAATATCTTGAGGAGAAACTGCGTTCAACAAATCCGTCAATAAATTAAAGCGCAATATAAAAAGTACCGATATCTCTTAAAATTATTAAATTGTTAAAGGTTTCTTTTGTCGCGTCTTGTGTTTCCTATTCACGTTCTCCGGATAATTGATAATTGACACATCTGCTTACGTTCTGTCCCGGTAGCCTTTTAATTTGGTTCGAATTAATATTTTTCTCGTCGTTGTGTCGGACGCTTTATAATTTTAATGAAAAGGAATACCTACCATGCTTTGCCTTCGTCGATTATATTTAACCCCATCCTTTTCCTCGTTTTTGTTTAAAGACTATAATAGACTATTATTACAAGGGAACAATCTTTTCTTTTCGCCCGTTATCAGCAAGAACTCGTTTGTAAATTTTAAAGGGGCCCAAGAAAACCCATCGGATTTTCATCACGCCTCTCTTTGTTCTTTTTCTCAACGTAAAGCGGCGTCGGGCGTAAAACTAAGAGGCGTAGTAAAAATAAACGGTCATTATAAAGACGGGGCAGCAGCTAAGGATCTGTTATTAATCAGACAAAATTGTGGAGAAATTGCGAGTACTAATTTGGTAGGGTGCGATATTAATTACCTTTTCTTTTTTTTTTTAATTCGCATCGAGCACGAAGTTTGTTAATTGTGTTTATAAAAAACGCACTACAGTTACCACATAAATTGCTTTCGTGGACAGAAAAAATTAAGAAATAATAAGTAAACTTATCTAACTAATAAACATCAATTTTGGGGCTTTATTTTTTATTAATATTTAGGTAATTTTCTAATTACTTTTCTTTTCGTGCGCCAACTACAAATAATAATAATCTTGTTTAAGTTATAACCTAGATATAGTTTTAACTGAAATAAACATAAAATCGTTTGTTCAACATTCCTTTTTTTTCACGCAACCGGTAGTTGAAAAGATTCATTAACAGTAAAATTTGCCAATGCGGAACTTGTATATCACAGAAACGCTAAAATATACCTACATGGCTATATATTTTTATCATAGTAAAACGGATTAAACCCTTATAACGCGGGAGCGGAACGTATTATGGTACGTAGTCGTGCCAGTTTCCGTTTTAGCAGGTTTTTCTAAATTGTGTATACTGCGATGCGCTGTAAGTAATGCCCGTTATTGTATAACGCGAGAGGTAAGCGGCGTCTACATTCGTTAAGTTATTTGAATCAGTGACATATACCCGTACTGCCTATGCTATAGCAACTTTTTGCTAGGCAAGGTTTCTCAAATTGTTAAACATATTCTTTCTGCTTGTGGTAACAGCATCATGCTTTGACGTTCAAAAAATAATGTTATTAAGAATACGTCCCACCTGCCATGCTGTCAGTACTATACTAACTACCAAGGTCTTTCGATATCCACCTTGCTCTTATATACCTATTACCCTTAAAGCGTTTACATTGGGCCAATTGAAAGGTTAATAGGGATTAATTCGCTTGTCTGTCCTTAAAGTGCTACAAGTACTTGTGCACGCCCTCTCGGTTTACGTTGGATTAATTAGTTGTAAGTTAATAATACTTACAAGCAACTGTACGATACTATATGGCAATATACCAATGTAAACGCCGCTTTAGGTTACAGAAGAACGTCGCATTATAAAAATCGTGTTATGCGAAGCATAAATTTCAATTTTCTAAGAAGTATAAGTTCGGAGCACATTTCATTATATCTATTTCTACTGCTATATTTATGTGCCTACGTATGAATGCTTTGCGTTATGTGAGTACTGGTACAATTTGTGTTATGCGCGTTATGTCAAAAGCGCGTTTTATAGGTACCGCGTTACACAAGGGTTACCTGTATATTTCATATGCGTGCAATCTGTAATATTTTAAAATATATTTTCCGTATAAACATATGGTCGTTTATTGACAGTTTCCGAGAAAATTGCATTTTAAATTTTAAGTACGACCCTGTCTTTACGCAATTTAAATTAAATTCATAATTCTAAAGAAATAGAAGCAAATAAATCATTATAAATAAGCACAATGTACGTACCGGACAGAAATATGATATGAACCGTCATGATTAGTATCGATAATATGGCATCAGCACGTTTAATTTATTTTATTGTAGGGTAGGTTAGTGCAAATTTAAGTTTAATTTTTTTTGTAAAGCATCAGCTGATAGTTATCATGCTGCTATTACTCGCGGCAACGTAAAGTTCGATCGTATCGTTGTTTGTGCGTCTGATTTTGTGCTACTAGTGCACGTATTCGCAAACACAAAGTAAAATATACAGGGTTTTCCTTTTAAAAATCGAAAGTTTAGGTCATTTCCAACGTAACCGAAAGTGTAATAGTAGTTTTACAACGGTCAAAACATAGCATCGGTATTACTCACAAAAAAATTCAGTACGATAACTTTTTCACCGACGAAAATAAAGGCTGTCTAGCTATTTCGTTGTCACCCGGTATATTATAATTACCGTGCGATCCCCAAAATAGGGTTTTGGTGGACTTTTCATATGTTGTTTAACTCATTTTTATCTACATTTTGGCACAAAAAATATTTGTGTTGCAATTTTGCCTCGTACAGCCCCTATTTTGTCTCGATTATCCGAACTGTTTTCCCGGAGTGCCGTCAAATTTACCTATCTGCAGCGACTGCATAGACGTATTTTTCATTGAACAAGTTTGAAGCAGTGTTGAACATGGTTGGCAGACGTCGTCATTATCGTTTCTTATGAAAGGCACCCACTAAGAAGCGATTCTTCAAATTCCATTGCTGCCGAAAAGAGGAAAGTGCGTTTTTTTAAAATTCGATCAGTTTGCCCGTATTAACTTTGAAATGTGAAATTTGCAGGATACGTTCCTTCGAATATTTCGAATTCCACGCGGACGAAGTTGCGGGCAAAAGCTAGTAAATATTTAGACTAAATATTTATTTGGGTAATTAATATATTTTAATACTGATTAAAATTATCTTTAGTATTTGTCTGTTTTACGAATACGTAAAATACCTTCGGGTTTCGCGCCTCGGGTCGTAAATATGGCCGCAGGCCATAAATATATAGTTTACGCCCTCGGTACATAAATATAACTACTTATTTCTCAAACCACAAGAAAAACAATCTTATTTAACATCTTTATGTTCTATTTTATTGTCTATTAGTGTAAGTTTTTTAAAAGAAATTATACTCGGATTCGATCTAATTTTGCGGATGACTGCGCAGTCTTTTAAGTGTTTTTGATATTCCTACTTACGAATTATGTAAAATATCGGTAACTACTTTTCATTCGAAACTTGTTTCGATTACTGCTTTCGCGTGTACGTGGACGTTCATCTTCGGAGTAAGTAAAGACTGCAAAGATTGCCCGCAAAATTAGATAGAATCAGAGTATATTTACGCACGTATAAACTACAGTACGATGCCTTCTTGATGTGCCCGATAATGCTCAAATGACGACAAAGAAATAATTTATTATTCTCTTCTTGAATTGGCGATTGGGAATGTTAAATGAGCGCAATCTGCGTTGGTCTTTAGAATTGCAAAAATAAAGTAATCCTCAAACATGTTAATGATATTCGATTAAATCTTTTTTTAAAACAAGCTACCTGCCGTTAAAAACTAATTTACTTACACATAATAAGTAAGTAAAAAAACTAAGAGAGGTAGTTTTTAAAATAGACAAATTTGCGTACGTTTTTCGAAATAATCATGAACCAAGCGAAACAAATACGGCACATCCCCGAATGGCAATAAAAAGAAAATTACGTTTATGTGTATATCTATAAATATGAAAAGGCGAAACTTTATGTAAATAACACTTGTAGAATTTTGTTTTCATACTCATTCGTTTCATTTTAAATTTATCAGATGGCAAACTTTATTTCTCTGATGTGTGTTCTCGCAGCCCTTGGCATTTCTGGCATACTGTCAGTATATTCCGTCGAGAAATCACTGAAAACATGACTTTTTAAGCCTTTGTCGGTTGAAACGTCTGGCAGCATTATAATAGTTTCTTACGCGGTGTCCCGAAAATATATCATCGTTTTCCATTTTTGTATTTAGGAGCATCCCGACCTTAAGGGCCGCTTGTATTCGAAGTCGTTATAGAGGTTAAGTAAGCAGACCTGTTTAAAAGTCCATCTGATTTAGGTGGTTTTATCTTGTCATAACTAATTCATGTAATCTTAGAAGAGAAGATAAACTTATTATTCATTAGAGAGAAAAAGTTCTCAACTTTTCCTTAAGGAGCTTTAAAAATACTTCTTTTTAATTTATGGGAATTACCGAGTTTTCGAAATTATAACCCATTAGGGCCTCTATCTAAATTTTCTTTCTGGCGATTTTTGTTTTGTATAATTCCGGAAGCAATCTATGATTAACGTCATAATGGACTCTTGACAGTTGCTTCGGCGGAAAATAAAAAGTATGCGTGTTTAATCTACATTCGCATCGGCATCGCTTCAATCGGGAGATACTTGATTACGTCAAGCTCGTCCGCTCTGGTACATACGTATACGAACAATAACGCAATGAGAATAGTTGTGCATGATAGATGACATTCGTAATAATATCCTATTGAATTGATATTAACGAGCTGATCAGTTTTCTCATAATATATTTCTTTCTGGTAGGAAACCTATTAATCAAGCGCTGCGCGTTTTATTTTTATTAAGAGATATAAATACGAAACATTTATTATGTTTAACACCTGTAGTAACGAATTTCAGATTCTTGTTGTAGCTATAAACGATGTAATAGCGAACGAAATTTAATACTAAATTAATGATCCAAACTAAATATTTAATGAATATTTACATGAAAATGCTGAAGTGTGTTCAGCAACGAACGGGAAAACGCGTAATGTCCCGAAAACGATAGAAGATTTAAAAATTGGAGGGGATAAAGCCGAAACCACATAAGTAACAAAAAGCTAATATTGAGATATAGGTAAGCGTTTAAAGTTTTTATTTTAGTTTATAAATTATTCTGTGCTTTCAACTTACATTTGTTATTAAAAATTAACACGAAAAAAAATAAATCGAAATGTTTTGTTTTTCTTTATTTTTTTGGAATAAATATGGCACTTTTAAGCACAAGAGTATGAAATTTTTCTTTTTGTGATATACATTAGCATCACCACCCAAATCGTGTCTTAAATTTTTTTAATATCTTCGATAGTTAATAGTGAAGCTTTAATTGTTTCATTATATTTCATGTTTCTTTTTTTCAATGTTTTTAACATAACAATAAAATTACATTTGAATATTGATTGTATTAAAATTTCTAAAAGTATTTTTTTTTGTTGAAATTATAAGAGATAGGTTAATACACGTTTTAATAAAACTTATCACAAAAATGTTATAGAAACCAAAAATGGGAACAAAATGGTACCATACTATTAAAAAAATTAGGGGTGGATAGCGCCACCTGGCGATGGTGAGCCAAGACGCTCAATTTAACACATAGTTTTTAAAACTAACGTATCTTCATCCATTTCGAAAATATTGCACTGTTTCATTCCTCGCTGAACACACTGTATATAGACTGACTGACTGACTGATATATCAACGCCCAACCTTAACCACCAATTCTAGAAATGTGAATTTTGAAGGATATATTCCTTTTATGACGTAGGCAACAACTAAGAAAGGATTTTTCGAAATTCTACTCATAAGGGCAATGTAATGGGTTAAAGTATGTTTTTTTTTTAAATTCGATAAATCAACGTCCAGTCTCACATGTATTGAAAAACATTTGGCACAAAATAGAACAAAATTGCGTTTTTTTAAATACTAATAAACCGATCGCGATATAACGAATTTGCACTCAACGAAGCGGCGCTCAACGGCCTGTACAACATATCTGTATTATTATGCAAAATACTATAAATATGTACGTACCTATTGTATATTTGGATCTGGAAAACTAGAATCTGGGAAATGGTATAATGGAATCAGTTCACCGACCCATAATTCGTCGAAAGGAAAATAACCGATACCTCACCTCGACTGCACTAATCTAGACTCACCTCATTTACCCGAGAAACATCACTCGTCTACACTTAAAATTCATATTGAAACATAAAAATCAATCTACTTTCTATTCTAATTTAATCTACCCTAAGCTACACTTTTTTAAAATTAAACCGTTCCGTCAAGTATAATACTATTTGCTTAGTAAACTGTCGATTAAATATAAATAAATATTAGAAATTTGTCTGGTCAAAAGCTACTTTCCCGAAATAACTAGTTGCCTGCGACATATACGTATACAACAAAATAGATCGACAAGTTGGTAATCTTTAATAATTTAAATTGATGTCTAAACAAACAACGCATGAAATGTTAACACGTTAAATAAGCAGTTTATGCTGTGTAAAAGAGATGTATAATTCAAAATCAGGAAGTCGCGCTAAAATGAATAATACTTCTTGTATCTTCTACCACACGAAACCTGATGAATGATGATGGATTCAAATACATAAAAATGTTTATTCCGCGGAGTAGGTGACAGTTCTTAAAATATTCACGCTTTCACTCTAACCCGAAATTTATTTCTGTCAATTCGAAAGCTTAGAGCGACGTTGCTTTATAATAAGTAAGTAAATTCTAAAGTTATACAAATATCAACGCAAACCTTGTTAGGGGTTTTATCTACAGATACTTGTATTAGCGTGAAGGCATTACAAGAATCGAAATGAAGAGGACGCGAAATGCATAAAAGTGAATTACCGAAGTTTGCGCATTTAGGTAATTGCAAAATCTATTTTGCAGAGGAGTTACCGCAAACACAATAAGAGAGCTTTTAAGTGCTTACAATATGATTTACGATGTTAGTTTGCGGCGTACTTCACATAACTGTGCGGGAGCGTAACCGGCGTGGAGTCTCGTCGGTAAAGGACTCGCAAAGTTACTCGACAAACGTTAAACAAAAGGTTCGCTAAGCAGCAATAAATTATAAGATTATAAATATTCATAAAAGTGTAAGTGCTGTCTTATCAATGATCCAAGTTAACGCCGGGTTGAAGTAAATACAATTAACGGTATACTGCGGAAAACAGCGGGGCCTTCGTTGCAGCGTTAAATCTAAATAGAACGAACGAGTTATCACAACCGAAGTGCGTAGATGTTGTTGACTTTAGCAAATTAAATTAAAGTACCCGCTTCCAGAATCGGGATATGGAGAATTTCGGTTCGAGTATTATAAATCCATATCTGGAATCTGGCGAATTAATGCCGCCCGCATATGCCCGATTCATTGTAAATCCCGAAAGATAAATAATGTTAATATTTTGGCGTTCGCCTCCGATGGCCTTTATGTATCTAAAAGTAAATCGAACAAAACATGATATACCGTGCCGAGTTTATATAGGAGGAAGCAAATGGTGAACCTTTACACAAATCCTTCTCTAATCCTAACATTTCTCAGTTCAACGTGAACTTGGAGAGATAAAAGTACGGATTTCAGTTTGTGGAACTCCCGACCAACCCGAAATACGACCATAGCCAGAAGGTTCGACCTGGATTAACTTTAAAAGAGTCCTCCGGACTTCACAATCCCATAACTTTAAATTTTCCACAATAAAATGAATTTCAATTTTGGACGCCTTCGTATTGCTTTTTCTCACGGCCTATCCGGATCGGATGTTGATAAAGAAATCGCATTTTATAAATGTTTCCTCGTATACAACTTCCAAAACTTTCTTATCGGGCTACAAATTAATAAAGTTAATGGAGCGTTTTTTTTTTCATTTATTTCTTTTCAGATATTATTTGTTAAAAAGTAGGTACGTAATATACGAACTTTTTCTGCACCTAAAGTATAAAGAAACAGCGAAAACTCTCGACACTGGCAAAACGTTTAATCCACAAAAATATTATTTTTCTTTACTTCGCAATGATTATTTTTTAATTTAAATTATTGTGTATTTTTCAAACAGATTTCAATAGTAAGAATATCTTCCTGCAATTAAATTAATTTAATTGTTTCACTTATATTTTTCTAATTGGTAAGAAAATAAGCAAGTTCCTACATTTTAAATAAACGAATCTTTGTTTCTACATTCTATTAAAGCTTTCCCAAAATTAGAAGGTTAACATTTGACAAACCGAGAACAACAGGTTGTTACAACGTAACAATTTCTATAACTTTCAAGTTTTCAGACATTTCGTGGACGCACGCTGTTCGATAATAATTCAAACTTTTTACTGGAACGTTATTAAAATGAGCCAATTATTTTCAAAATTTCCGTTGAAATAGAACTAGAATTTCTATTGTAAATTAACTTTTCCGACAGTCGCTATAAAATATGCATAAAGTGTTACAGAAATAAATAAATAAATAGGTCGATCGTGTGTAATGGAAACTGCTAGTCAATCAAAAACGATGTATGTAGCTCGTACGAAATCATTTCGCATGCCACTGAGCTGATCCAAAAAAATTTATAATCGATGCGCGAATTATCTTGTACGCAAACGGTTTCAGTGCTAAATAGAGGGCGTTTTATAAAAATGTCATTATGAGTAATTCGAATAAAAAGTGTTATAAAAAGAAACATTAGGTACATTTAGAAAAAACTAGTGGTCTATAAGAAAATAGTTTGTTTTAAGATTAATCAACAATACAGTCATACGTTGGTTAACCTCGTAAGCCCCATTTTCGGTAAAAATATTAATGTTTTAAGATCAACACATGTAGTAGATATAGATTTACCTGTAGTATGAAAATTCAATAGAAAAGCGTGAAAAGAAACAATTATGAAAAAAAAGCTCTTTCGTTGATGGACAACGTTCCGGGACATCCTACCAATTTTGATACGTTGGACACACGCATTCCCGCCAAAATTGTTTTTCTTCCAGCAATTGAACCGTTAGATCGGGCATAACACGTGGTAAAAGAATATTTCTTCACACATGCCTGAAATATTGGCGCCGTTCAGCACTAGTTATACACAATATAATATGTAGATATGTACTATAAACATAGTGGTAACAATAAACAATTTTTAATATTCCCGTTCATTTACAGGAATTCCAAATTCGAGACATTTATATCATTCTATACGCGTTCAATTTAAAAATTGCCAAGGTTGGGAGTTTCCCCTCCGTTATCAGCTTTATCCCTAACTCGGATGTAATTATAAAATACAGAATTCCGTTAAAGTTGTTATTCGTTTATTTACGTTTTTTAATCTCGAATTTCCCACTTTGAAAATATAATTATATTACGGGTACAGACAATATTTGAGAACACAGTAATTTAAGTACTTAATCGGATGAAATAATTTTAAATTTTATTAAGTAACCGATTAATTGGGCACGTGTAAGTATTATAAAATATTTAAAAAGTAGTAGCAATAATTACTGATTGAGAGAAATTAAATTTTGTAATAGCGCTATTCGGTTACAATTAATTACTCCTAAATAATTTAAAAAATCCGATAACTATTAAATAATTATGAAAAATTACCTATAATATACCTACATGAGTAAAGTAATAAAAAAGTACCTAGGTAACTATTTTGAAGAAGATATCAACGTAACATCTATCAACTATACATACTGTACAGTCTGTTTGATTTATTGTGTCACAGCAGATACCTCAACTAAAATGTTATATCTAAACGAAAGTTGCTCAATCTATCATTTTCAATTATTTTTCAGTCAGAAAAACAATCGAGTATCAAATATTCTAGATATACCTCATAGCAAATACATTCAAAATTTTAAACGGAATTTTTCGGCAATAAAAACTATTTTAATTTATGTCACCTCCTACTTTTCCGAATGTAACAAATTTACGTAAGCGTTAATTAATTATGGCTTTATGTCTTTAATTGATCAGATAAGTATAACATGTGACGTGTTGTTGTAAAGAGAATTTCATACAGTCATCCTATAATATTCAAATAACGCTAACGTTATAGCATGCAACCTTACAATTTACGTTTGTTATAACGTTATCGTTATTTCAATTTTATATGAGATACATACTCGGGCCGAGTTCGGAATATCTAACACCTATCAAATAATAATAAGTACGTTCCATTTGAAAATTCAAATGCTTCGCCATATATAAAATATTTGAAGCTCAATTACTGTTTTCTTGATTTTAAAAATAAAACGCATAGGATCTTGTCATGTACGTTAAAGTGGATGTTTAGGTGTTTTGATGTACCTATAATGAACGTTCTTTAGGAACAGAACTCGTTCTTAAATCGAGAACTGCCTGTACAATATTATTTTGTGATTCTTACAATAGCCAATATATATTTGCTGTGGCACAATAAATAAAACATACTGTATAGTATATATACATACAACTATCACATGGCATTGTAGTTAAAAACGAATCTAAAATATTACTAAAAATATTATCATTCGACATAACTTTAGGTAGTCAACCATATTTCAAAAAATGTTATCATGTTCGATTTTAGAGAACTACCAAACAAATTAGGTACCATATTGTCAGTGAATTACTAGAGATTATCATTAATCTGTCTGTACATAAAAAAAGAGAAAAAGGAGATTAGGGTGCAGGGTGCAACTAAAATAACTTGAAAGCTCTTAAGGGGTAAAAGGTCATGAAATGACCATTAAACATGATGATAAACGTCTTATATGTTGATCTTATATTGATATGTGCGTCAAATAATAAAATAAATACGGAACTGCTTTGTTTTTAAAGAAAACCGCATTGGCAAACATAGCGAAAAAGTTTACTAGTATCACAAAATCAAACGCACAAACGACGATATGATAGGACCTTACTCTAGTGTGAACAATAACAGAACGATAACTATCAGCTGGTTGTTAAAAAAAAATTTAAACTTGCATTTGCACTACCTTCCCTACAATAAAATAAATTAAACGTGCCGATGCCATGTTATGAACAATAATCATGACAATTAATATCAGATTTCCGTCCTGCATGTATGTACATACGCGGTTTACCTCGAAAATGAGTCATTTGTGCATTTTACCCGACTTCTTTCGTATTATAAATTTAATTTCAATAGAATAAGGACAAGGTCGTATTTGGTGCCAGGGTGGCCTAGAGTGCTAAGCCCTCGACTGGTATTCTAGTGCACTCACGGTTGCGAGTTCGAATCCCGCTATAATTTAAAAATAGGAAATCCAACGGCTAGGTATGCTACCGAACCAGCACCGGTGTTAAACATTTAGTAAACTAGTGCCGGACACGATCAGTTTCGGATCAGATTAGTTTTAGACTTCTTCACCCTGTATATACCTATAAATTGTTTAAAAAATATACGTATACCTACTTGTTAGAGCGAACCGAAATCGATTAGTAACCACAAAAAGCTAAAAGTAGTTTTGTGAAATTTTTTAGGCGAAAAAATTAACTTTTGAAAGCCGAAGTTTCAAATAATTCTGTTATTTCTTATGGAGTTGTAATTAAAAAAGTTACGGATATTCGAGAATGTGAATTTCTATACTATCTCTATATATCATCTATACTATATACATAATTATATCGATGATGTTTCGGCAGAACGACTTAACCGTCACTTTTTGCGAAAATCGGTTATTCTGTCTATCTTATGCCTCTAAGGCAAAGACGTAATCTGTTAAAAGCTGGTAATATTTTGATTTTTTCCACCGATTTGTATTTCCGTGAAATGTGCATCTGCTTATAGCTACGCTACAACGCAAAATGCGCGCTCCTGTAAAATTTACTTTTTGTGGGTTAAGTCGTTCTGCCAGAACTGCGTCGATATACCTAAAAGGAAAAATTTTAAATTTTGAAAATTCAAAGTTAATGGAAGTACGTGAATAATAAACATCGTTAGTATAAAATTATTAGATACATACATACAAGCAACAACACATCCTCGCAAAGATAGAAGCTGTAGTTCCATAATAGTTCGCGAAGAGAGATATAAATGAAAAGTATTTCACGCGTTAATAATTTAAAATGGACGATCGATATGTTCTCGTAAAACTTCTTTATCGTTTAAGTTTCTCCAAAAATTGACGTACGGGTACTGTTTTATTAACAACGAATCAACCTTACATATTATATACACAGTTTTACTTGTGAACGTTTATATAAATTATTAATTTATTAAACGTAAAAAAGTATAAGAAAATTAGTGGATGTAAAATACACAGTTCGGAAATTGCTTAAATTGCCAATTTTTGAAATAAAAATATTTCTATACAGAGTGTAATTAAAATAAGTCTAAATCTCTTAATGGGGGGGGGGGGTAATCGTAATGATTTAAAACATGATTTTTCTTGTCGCTTATTGAAAATTTTCGAGAAAATTGTATTTAAAATTTTAAGTACAACCCTGTCCTTAAATAATTTAAATTAAATTAGAAGTACCTAAAGAAGTACCTAAAGTACTCAAATGACTAATTTTCAAAGTAAAACGGACATAGTCATATAAGTAATTATTAACATAGTTATAACATCAATATAAGTACAACACGTATTTACATATATGCGGGATGGAAATCTGATATTAACTGTTACGATTAGTGTCGACAGCGTGGCATCAGCACGTTTAATTTATTTTATTGTAGGGTATGATTTAAATCATTACAGCTACTCCCCATTAAGACTTATTTTAGTTACACCCTGTATAAAATTATTATTAAATTAGAATTATTTTGAATTATTTCAATAAAAATAATAAAAACGGAATTGCCGATATCCGTAAAAAGTTTAGAGCCTCCTATACGTCCGATAGGTCAACTCGCATTTCTTTTATAATCAGTAATAGCAACAAGAAAGTAATAAATATTATTCACGAATCAACTTCAGGAAGAAGGCGAAAAACTTTGCTTTAGATTAAATATATCATCCCTTTGGAATGATATTTCCTGAAAATGACAATATTGCTTGAAAGTTTCTTTAATAACTCGTTACTTCTTCATTCGGAGAATGAAAAGCAAAGAATTGGTATATAACAGGTAGTTATTCCTTCTTTACGAGATCGTTATGTAATGGAATTCAGTCTTTCGGGAACTGTGATAATTACCTACTTAAAAAAGCTTTATGTTTCTAAAATATAAATTTGGTCGATTTGATAAGTTCAATATACTCGGGTTCGATCTAATTTTGCGGATGGCCTTGCGCAGTCTTCGAGTGTTTTAATGATGTAGGTACGCATGTATTAACGAATATTAATAACATTAAACGTGCAAAATACCGGCAAATACATTTTATTCGTCGCCGATTTCGCGAGAACGCGAACTCTCATCTCCAAAACGAGTAAAGACTGCGAAAGTCGCTCGCAAAATTAGATCGAATCCGAGTATATTACACAACAGATTTTAAATTTCGGTCGAACTGCTACGAGTTTACTGCCACACAATGGTTTTCATGTAAAGTTTTCGTATTAGCAACCCATAACGAAATATTATTTCCGAACATTTTAAATAACAATTAACCGATTATTCGTACTCATTAAGCTGTGAGCGGGAGCGAGTACGTTTAGGGAGTACGTAACAAAAATCAATCGGCTAAAATCTACCTTACGAGCACACACTCGCGATCGGTGTAGCGGATTAAATTTATTAAAAATGCGAAAGCGCCGACGAGTAAGTAGAGTTTTTGTTTTCGGTACGGTTAATTTACCATATAAAAGCTTTGCGAGACGAAAGTATATTTATCACTTTTTATAGTGCGCCTACTTTTCAGTGTCTACGAGTTGGCGGCAAATGAGAAATTAATAGTAAGAGCAACTCCTTCGTTCATCAGCTGGGAATAATAATTCAAACGCAACTTCTTAAATTAACCTCAAACAGATAAAAAGCTCTATTAATCTTTGAGATTACGGAGGCTCAACAGCTTCGTTTGTTTCATAAACGTGATCGGACGACTGGAGCCGCAAATCAGATTGGCATTTTTAAAAGGCGGCGAATTCGTTACATTGTAGGTCGAATTCGATTCGTTAGAATTTGATTAGTGTACAGAACGGTATTAGATTTACGTGATCGGTGGTAAGTAGTAGCGCGGATGCTCGGATTTATCGTATTAATTATCTGATATTCTGACAGCGCTATCTCCAAGACTTCTGCTAATTACAAGTTCCATATCTGAGAAACTTACGGCTCAATAATTTATCTTCTCTTTCGGTAGAGTTGCTACGTTCAATTTATGAATTAAGTAAGCACTTACATGTAGCGAGTTCGAGAAACGTAATAGCAGTTTAATATTCTCTTATATATCGCATTTATTCATCGAAATTATTTGTTGAATAAGTTCACGTACCTTTCTAGCACGATCGAATACCCCTTCGAAATGAAATTTCATTCATTTCGAAATGATTTAATTTGTGTCAAAACGTTTGTATTTTTCCTGTAAGGTTAGAACGGTTTCGACCTTTTATCTTGTAGAACGATTTCATTTTACTCTCGAAAGACTTCATTCGACCTACTGTTTCCCCTAAAATAACGTTGCACATCATCGAAACGACTTAATTTGTTATTTTCTTCGAAAACGATTTATTCTCCCTTATATTATATCCATACCCCCCCAAAATTACCAATCGTCCCTTATTTTAAGGGGTCTTCTCCACAACAAAATTGTCCGTTTAATATTTTTTCGGTTGAAATAATTGAACTTTTTTCATTTACCTACATATTTTTTTTCATCTGTTCGCTCCGAAGTAAACACGATCTCCGAAAAATATGCGAATTAATTTTAAAAATTTTTAGCGGTGAAACATTCATTCAATCACAGCTAACAACCAGTAAAAGGTATACTCCGTAACGCATACGTCAGCCGTCTTTATTGTTTACGTTTGTCGAGTTTCACATTCGTTCAGATTTTTCTGATTTCCGATTCATCTTTAGAAATCAGTCTTTGTCAAGATTCTGTTAACGAATTCGAATAAAATGGTACGTACAATAATTAAATACATATTATTGAATTGTTATTGGGCGAATCACCCCTTTCGCGTTATGTACCCATCACATGCGATCAAATTTGCTTGTTAATCTCATGACCAGTTGTAAATATCGCATAACAAATTTAAAAAAATATATATTTTTGTTTGATAAATAACTTTTTCATGGACTGTACCTAAATATTAACCGCGACACCCGCCACGTTCCTTCAGGGATCAAGTTTACTTCGGTGAGCTGTGTTTACATTTGATTATAAAGCGACAGCGGTAATTTGTAAATAATTTTCAAAATCATCGTAAGGATAGATGGGTATGTATATATCAATTATTTTAGTACTGATATAGCTGTTAAGATTCAGATGTAGATTATATGATAAATAGTCAAATGGGTTTATGACGTTTCGACGCAACCGATTCAACGCGAGATCATTTCGGTGTCAAAAAACTTTTAAAATAGACATTGTATAACAAACATGTTGACTGGCCGTTAGGGTAACATGGACCTATTATTTAATTTAATCTTTCTCGCTACCTACTAATTATTATTGGTTTTCCCATTTTATTAACGATAACAATGTTTGATCTACACGAGCAGTGTCTGAGCACTAGTCTAAACTTGTCTCATCTACACTAACTTAAAATTACCTCATCTGCACTAGTCTAGACTGACTTCATCTACACAGTAGCTTTGGAAACAGTCAACAATAACTGTCAATTTGTAACGTCTATTTTCGGCAACAAAAAATCGCATGACCAGGGACAGAAATTATGACAGTGCTGAAAACATTTATTTGAACCTACGTGAGTAAGCCTACCTAAGTTTATTTCTAGAAAATATTTTTTTTGTTTTTTTTTAACTTTATAGCACCGAAGTTGTTTAATGATAATTTACAACAGAAAATGAAGAATCGTTGACGTAATTTGAAGAAAATGAAAGCACATAAGCCGTGAATCTTGATCGTGAAATTCACTTGAAATGATCTTTCTGAAAATTTCGTTCTTATTGATCTGTTGCTATTGTCGATCAACAATTAAGAACTGACATGGAGCGACAAAAACAATAAGTATCTACTCACCTAAAAATGAATTTAATTGTAGGTATCGTAAAGCACTTAATTGTTACGTAAATACGCGACCGTCGTTAAGGTTATATGAATTAGTTGAAATTTCAAAATTAAGATACGAATAGATATTACTATTTAAGAAATTTAAATTATTCATTTCACTACTGTTCGACAAAAAAGATTAATTTAAATTTATTAATTTTAAATCTACAGAAAGATTAATGTAGCTATGTAATTTATGAGTATTGTAGGTAGAATAAATAAAAAGAGAAAAATAAGTAGTCAAATAATTTGGTGTAATACTTTATAATTTACTCTGGTAGTATTAATTTATTTCTAGGTATATTCTCCATTTTAAATATACACTAACACTTGCATTAAAGAGGTTCATTTTTGATTACGAAATGCACATCAACGAAACCGACTGCCTAAATTCTTTTTAAGTATAAATCGAAAGGCAATAACCACAATTTACGATCAATAAAATATATACTAAGTAGTTGTAACGACCATTAAAATGCAAAAATGTTTGTTTTATCTATTTAAAAAAATAATGAGTTTAAAATATGTGCCTTATAGCATTTGACAAATGGTAATTTGGAATATTTGTTAAGCAAAGGCATTTACTTGAGACGTATCCAATTTATATAGATAATATATGTCTAGGAGTTCTTTAAGGAAATGTTAAGCAATTAATCTTTACCGTTAAAATAGTGATATATTTGAATTTAATGCACGAAAACGTTCAGGTCTTAAATGAATGATGTATGACGATTTAATTTATTTTAATATACTTATACACATAATATAGTAGATTCTTGTACTGTGTTATCGATCATTTAATACATAATAGAAGTATATCATTTTACATATTATGTGAAACATAAACGTCTTAATTAAAAAAAATAATAGAGAATACTGACGTGGGTATAGTTGACTCTCGATTTACTGTGGCCAGAAACTGAAAGATTTTTTAAAGCTGTTTGAAGAATTATCGATGTTAACTGCTATCTATTCTTTTTTATTTTAATTTTAAACTTTAATTGTAACTGCTTTTATTAAATTTGCAACTGGCCCATGTATTTTAATTCTGAATAAAAACTTTATTTTTTATTTTATTCATGTAATTTAAATAAATTTTGTTTTTCTTATAAATTGCGGGTTTACCGTGAAATTTGATGTACCGCTGTTCTTCAACCCTATTTCACCACGGTAAATCGAGAATCGACTGTACCTATACAGGGCGTTTCAGAGTACGACGACAATGTTGCTAGAGGTGACAGAATAATGAAAAATAAGTGGGGTTTGCTTAATACACATTTTCCCGAAGGTCGTTCGTTTTCGAGATGCAGACGAAACTTTTAAAAGTCCTATACTAACAATTTTTCTAAACATTACAACTAGCAAAACGACATAAAAAACCTTTTTTCAGCAATTTTTGGAGGGCCGCGGTGGTCTAGAGAGCTATCACTCACTAGAACACTCACGGCTGCGGTTTCGAATCCCGCCGCAACCGTGGACGTTTGCGATTGTAACCACTAACACGATTAAATCTTAACCAAATTTTCCCGATGTTTTCTTGATACCATAGGTTATCAAATAATAACAACTAGCAATGTGTAGCATTGATAAAGTTAAAATATTATTTGGCTGGAATATTAATATTCTTCCTTTTTATTAATAATAACCAATTAATAAACTTATAACAATTAAAAATTATCATATATATATCGGACTTGGTTAGAGCTATCGTCAGTTAATAATAGTTAATCTGTTGTACGTCTTACAACTAATGATAAATCAGGGTCTAAATATATGGTAATTTTTAATTGTTATAAGTTTATTATGGCTATTATATCACAATAATAAAGTAGGATGTGTAGGATTGTTTGCTTAAACAATTTCAGAATTTTGTTCAATAGATAAGTTTGAAATTCTCTTAAAAATTAAAGAAAAACCGATGGGTAAACTACTGATCAAAATTATGTAAACTATTTTCTCGATTATAATGTGTACACCATATTACCCCAGCGATTTAGCCCTCGAGAAAAACATTCAAATCGGTTTAAAAATTTTAACAATAATCTATAGTGGACAATCAAAGTGCAAAACCAACCGCCTTCGCCCCAATTCGACCAACTTCGTATTTCTTAAGATAACCGAGATCTCCATGGTGGAGCTAGAAAAATGGACACCCTGTATATTTAGCGTACGTGCGTCGCGCTCGTATGAACAACATATTTATGTACGATAAATATTTTTATTTAACACATTAATCTAAGAACGATAGCTTATAAGCATCGTCTCGAAAGCTACTACTTGACTTGCCGTTTAACTACTACCGAATGCGAGATGGTTACGAAACGTTTCGGTACAGTGGATCGAACAATATCAGTTTCGTCATTTTTTATTATTTCCCGTTACAATAGTTTTATATCGGTTTACCGGGTTAAGTTAGATACGAGATTAAAAATTGAGAGTCTTTTTCTTGTTCAGAACAGTACAGCCTTAATAAGTTAAATAATTTAACAGTTCTAGGCTTGTATTCATAGACGGCGATTAAATTGATTCATTACTAATTTATGTCGAAAACTATTTAGGTAACGATCTTCAACAAATGTAAAAGGTGAATGAAATCGTAAATAAGGTTTGCACTTTGTGTTTTTCCGTATTTAAAATTAGTTGAGCAATAACTTTAATTTCTGTACGATTAATCAATTAAGTTAAATAATTAATAATTTTCTTATTTTCAAAATTAAAAAAATTACAGTTATATCCCAGAGGCTCGAAAGCTGCTGTTTGATAATAAAACACGTTAATTGTAACCCTGCGGTGTAACACTGAAAATTAAGCTAACGCTCCATTTACTTCTAATGCGAACGAAAATAAGTCACACTCTAGGGTTAAACAAGCCAACTATGTTTTTGTATTATACCTATAAGACATTATAATTATAGGTGTAAACTATATAGCAAAGAGTTGAATACGACGTAGTAAAATTTCCTTATTAACTAACTTCTCAATTGATTAATATTATATTTGCCAAATAATTTTATCTATCAAATTAATTAAGCAGATAATTAATAATTTCCACTTCAAAATTTAGAATTTATAAAATAAACCTAACAGTCTTTGATTTTGATTTTTAAAAATTTTAAATAACGTTTGTTAAGTTGCGTTAAGTTTGTTAAGTACACAGGGTGTTTCAGAATAATTATTCCTATTTTTCAGACGTGATGGAAGGCATATAATTAAATGCTTTCTTTTTGTAATAAAGTAATGTCCGAAATCGCTGAGTTTCCGAGATACAGGGTGTTAAAAATTGTATATTGGCATCTCGAAACAAATCATTTTCGAGCTTAAGTCTATATAGGTTTTTCTTATCGTGATGCTTACTGTTATTTCCAAAATTTGGAAACGATATTATGAAGTGATTAAATTTTTCCATTGACGCACGCTGAAATGGTTATGAAATCGGATTTTGTCGTTTATCTCGAAAACGATCTCGAATACGAGTGCAAGTGGTCTTATTTTATGCAAAACGCACTGAACAATTTAAAAATGCCGTCAATTTTGCAATAAACCCAGTGTCGTAGATGTTTTAACTTAAAAACTGTAACGGTATGACTTGTCTAGGAAACTAAGTGTTTCCAAACATTACTTTATTACAAAAAATTGTTTAATTACCTACATAAGTACCATCAATCACATCTGAAAAGTTGAAAAGTTATTCTGAAACATTAATTAAATTAATGCGTTAATGTAAAATGCCTAAAACGTCTGCAACCAATTATACGACACATTAATACATTATATCCGCGGTTCGCAATAGTTACAACTATAGATATACGGTGTTCATCTATAACGCAGATTTGATAGATTTGATTTGATGTATAATACCATAAACTTAGCTTTATGATACATTGCGTTTAATAGTTTATATGTACACCTATGTCAGATTGTTTATTTTATAAATGATACATTAGAATTACAATTTTAGAGATAGAACGTTTATTGTTATTAGGTAGTTAAAAATCATTCAGTAATACCTGTTAGTTTTTTTTTCGTTTTATAGTTTTGCAAATAATATATACAGGGTGATTCACAAAATTTTACCGCCACTTACGGAGCTCATTCTGCAGGTAAAAATAAAGAAAAAGTGCCGTATAAACATAACTTGTACGGCTTGCGGAATATTCCGCCCTGGTTTCTGTTGCAAGGATAAAATGAAGCCATAATTGAAATCTAAGAAGCAAATTCTCTACAAATTGTGTTAAAACGTTTTCTTCATTTATTGATTATTTTACGAAGTATATTTACGACAAAAACATTGTGCTTTTCGACTCCAGATATTGAACTTTCAGCAATTTTCTCAGAGATGCAGTTCTGGACCTGATGCAGACCTGTTCTGGATGCAGACCTGTTTTACTTTCAGGCCAAAAAGGCCTTTCAGGCTTTGACTTTTCAGGCCAAAAAGCATCTGAAGACACCTAATTTACTCCTGATTTCAGTATGGTTTCATTTTATCCATTTTATTCATTTTAAATCTTGGGAACATTTGAAAATTTTCGTTAAATTGTACATTTTCTATATCTTCGAAAATATAATTAATACGTATCGCTTAAAGCTTATCGAAGAGATAAAAATATCATATTTTCTGGATTCGAATTAGACAATTAATTTCAGCTGTTTCTTATATGAAATACGTGCAGAATTTTCTTCCGGTTATCTGTTATCTTTACACCTTACTCCTGGATAAAACGTACATCCCGTTAACTCGATTTATCCGTTTAAATCTCATATCTTTCGCTTTCTAACGGAAGTCGTTTTCACTCTTTCTATTTCAGATTTTATTTCGATCGAATGATCTCATTTTCGTAACTCGAATGGAAGTAGTTTTCGAACGATTCAATCATTCTCATTCGGGCACATGAGACTTTTGCGCCTCGTTCACATTTAATTAACAACCCCTTATTCTTTAACGGCAAAAATGATATTTTTGTGAAAATTTAATTGATACGGGAGAAGGCGAAAATAATTACGCACGTGCGCGTTTTTCATATTATGCTTGTTGGGAATTCATGTTTATTAAAAGTTGATACGTTCACAATTAACCAACCGATATTCATTTCTATTATTTTTCGTAATTATAACTTTTCTACAGGTTCTACAGGTAGGTACATTTTTATAATATTATTATGAATATGTAGATATATTATAATATACACGATATTCAAGTTAAGTTCCAATACACGTCATCAATAAAATTTATTATATATTTTATAATTTTATAGTACTATCGTACCTCGTATTTTTATAGTACTAATAGATTGTAGTCTTTCTTTGCCATATGTCATATGTGTTTAATATTACAAATATACAATTTAGTAACTTATGAATGACTTGCATTGAAATCGATCGTAGATAACGTATATACTACCGATAATTATTATCAAACGTTCAAAAAAAAAATTGTCCTGCTTATTCCTCATGGTTTTTATTTATATATATTTAAATTCGATTAAGATACCTATTTTATTGTTACGTTTATCGAGTTTTCAGGTTTTAAGAAAAGCGGCAAAATGAATTTTACTCGTTAGATGGAGTTTCCAAGATGTCGTAACGACGCTTTTGTGTTTTCCCAAGTGTTTTTGTGAGTAAGAAAACTACTTTTAAAAGCTACATTCGACCAACTTCAAGTTCGTATTTTCTTTATTTTGAAATCTACGCAGATGTGTTTTTAAGATTACCAGAGAATTTTTGATTATATCTTCGTAATTGTTTAATTCGAATAACAACTGCATTCAGTTTTCTCAAAATATAAACGTATAAAATAATAAGGACTGTCGTATAATATTGGAGGAGAATCGGGATCTGACAAATTTGCGAATAAGCAAATAGTTTCCAGTAATTTCAGCTGATAACAATGCAAATACCCTTTAGTACAGTTTCCTTGCCTTTCTCGCTTGTACATGTTTGTGTTCTCCCAGTTTAGTTTGGTGCGCCGAGAATTGAAATGCGAAAGTTTGTTACAGGCAGCTTTGACATTTTATGCTCAAGCGAACTTAGATTTGACTAACACTGCGACGAAAATTAATTTTCTAGTTATACCTAAGTGAAAACTTCTAAATTGCTTACAAAGCGTGTTTGATCTTTCACATTTATTTCTATAAAAGACGGAAACTACTTTAGATGTTATATGAATAACATATCTAAATCTCGAAATAATTGTCGTTTAATTTAATGTAGAGAAGTAATGTAAGTAATGTAACTAAGTATGTTTGGATGTTATTGTTTTCTAATTTTGTTAAAATTATAGTTATGTAACACAAAGCAACTATAGGTTCATTAAAAAACGTACAAAACAAATATAAACTTTCGAAGATAAAAACGAATGTTTTTTTTAATAACTATTTTGTACGTATAATAAAAAATGCCTATAATCTGTTTATAAAATGATCGGGAAATTCTTTCAGTTGCGTCGCATTATCGGTTTGTTCGTTAGCGATGTTTTAATATTCTGAATTTGGGCGTTGTTATCGTTGCGTGCATGTTGGTGATTATTGAAGTGATTTTCGTGCGTGTTCCGATGGGCAATAAAGGGTTTTGGATTTAAGAATCATCTATACGTCGGCCTTGTGTACAATAAAAAGGTCAGTCAAGTATCTTTCTATTTACTAAAGAGTGTCCCTCCACAAAGTACCGATTTTAAATTCAAAAGCGCAACATACAACGAAGAGAACAGAATCAGAAATTTATTAATAGATTATTCATTAAATATTATGCATAAGTTCATAGGTGTCAAGGTCTACAGGGTGTCACCAATTAATAAAGTGTCCACGAATTTCTGAAAAAATGTAGTCAGGGAATTTTTTTCAGAAATTCGTGGAAAATGTAGTCAGGGAATTTTTAAAATTTCCCTGACTTTTGACAGTGTAGAATAACAAGTTTGTTTGCATTTTTTTTAAAGGAATCGTGAAAATCGTCCTCCACCAATAGCTGATCAGACACCAGGCTTAAGAAGTTCTTGCTACCTTTTTCTTTAATACTGTACTTGAATTTATAGAATATCTACATTTTAATAAATTTAATATTTATAAGAAAATACAACTTTCACTACGATTTAATAAATAACAAAATATTAAAAACATTAAGACATGCAATAGGTAACAGAAAAACAAAGCTAAAAACAAAATTTTTTTCGTTGGTGTTATGTTTAGGGCTTTAATTAGAAATAAAACTAGGGAACTGGAGAAAAATTTCGAATTGCAGCACTAAAGTTTCCCCTCGATTTGCCATCATTAGGGAAATTTCTCTAACTTAATTCTTGATTTCTCTCACTTCCCCTGACTTTCCAGAATGTGGACATCCTGATTATCTAGTCAAACTATTTAACCAACCAGTGTCGCACTCATTTCAAGTTATGCCAAATCGTATGCCTTTTATAAATCTATATTAATTAACTGAAAATTACATCTTTTAATCTAATGTTTTTCTAACGATAGTCGAGTTTCAAGATCTCGAAGCCGACGTCGCTAATGCGGTAGAAATGTGTTTCGCTCTAATGGCGATCTGACAGATTTACAATTGAATGACCGAGTCACGGGAAAATGAGATCATGTGCAGATTTTCAGAGTCCATTAGACATCTTCAAGACGACACAAGATTCAAAATGTCGAAGAAGTAAATTAAATTTTTGAATCTTTAATAAATTAGTTTCATATAATTAATTTCTAAAGCAGGTCGTTTTCCGAATCAGATGTTGTTCTGTAATAAAGAATGTAATCTCTTCGGCGTATACAATAATCTTAAAAAAGAAGCATTTTGTTTTAGTGAATACATTTATTTATTTACCTGCACTTATTTTATAGCTTATGGCTGATGCAACGTCTCATTAGCGTCCATATTCATCACTACTATTTGAGAGGCTCTACGATAAAATTCTAGAAAATTTGATACCGCAAAGTATTTTCTGTCACTGGTAATGTGCCCTTTTCAGTTCTATTTTGAATTAAAGGAATGTTTTTGGAATTTTTTCCAAATTCTCTTACATATACTGTCAGAAATAGTTAAGTAATGCTGTAAACTAATAGTACATTCGTAATATTAATGCGTATCATCTTACTATTTATAGGTACTTATATTTTCTAACCCCCGAGAGTATCGTGCGGCAAATGCTCCAGGGGGAGGAACAGTGGAGGTTGATGGTGGGTTTCGCCACGGTGGTGATGAAAGCGAAGGAGGAGAAGGAGAGGAGGTCATTCGACAGGGACCGAATTAGAATCGGGGTGGGGGGCATTGGGGGTAATGCTTGCGCGGAAAAAAAAGGTACTTATATTTTCAAGCAATTTTTATTGATAGTGCAGTAATTTTTACATGGTCGGCAATGGGAAAAATCAGCACCTTTCATCACATTATCCCAAACTGAAAGTTAATTTGTGTATTCTATAATGTTAAGCATTATAGGAAAAACAAAAATTTATCGAAAATTATAATGTTTACATTTTGTGTATTTCCTATCTTGCCTAAGTGGTTTTCTTAACTGAGAATGACCCATTCGCAATATGACCTATTTCGCAATACTTACCTTTAGAACCTATAGAATCATTCAAATGGGTTTAATAATGTTATGAATATCTTACATCTATTTATATATTCCATTTACAGTCGATACTTTAAAATAGCTTCAACGATAACAAACTTTCACTTAAACTGAAAAAGATCATTTCGTAATCCAGCCGCCCAAATTAAAATCCAAATTAAAAATTAAAATTAAAATCCGCGCGGACATTATTTTTCGTCCAAACAGTACCTACCTACTCTGAATATAATCGCTTACACAACACAGGACGTTGGTTTTGATTAATGCCGGGTTCATAGTTTAATGTAAAGTAGATCGCGTTAGATATAAATCAGGTAATTTAGTCCCATAAAATAAAAAAAAAGAGCGAAATTGCCGCGTTCAGCGAAAAACAACAAGTAGGAAAATTATCGTAAATGAACACACAGAAACAATACAGATGTAACATTTACATAGATGGACAGTAACTTGATTATGATTATTTCGGTTTAATTTGTACACAAGTAGGTATTAATTAATTCTGTTTCTTGAGCAATTATTTTGGTCCTCGATAACTGAAATAATAATTAAATCATTAATGATTTCTATGCAAATTAAATTTCTTATTGAGACAATTTAATTTTGTAGATACGTCTTTCGAATTAATATTTAATGTTGTTTTAGGAATACACATTTAAATTCAAATAAGAAACTGTTATTAGTCAAAAAAAAAACGATATTAAGAGACGTAACGCCGTCGTCGCTTAGATAATGTAAAAGTGCCTTTATTGGAAAAATCGTGTTTATACAGCTGGCAACATTCCAACGGCCAAAGAAAAACTACTTATGAGAAAATCGCATTCACTTCCTTCGGAGGTATTTACCTACTTTAATTGCTTTTATTTTGTAACGAGCTATGTAGTTATCTACTTTAACGTAGATATCGCGATCGTTTCTCATATTTTAAACTTATGTTATATAAACGTTTTGTTTATTTCTTATTTGGAATTGTATTTGTCTGTCAAAGGTAGAGACTGTAAAGGACACCTAAGTGAGTACCTACAAGTTGGCAGTACAATGTCGAAACAGACATAAAAATCAAACTAAAACAAACCACCGGTTTATTCAGCTTCTGCATAAACCGTTCGCCAGAAGATCGCACAGATTTATAAAGCATAGAAACTTGGAGGCATTCCAAATACACTCCCCAGAATTATAAATTAAAATCAACGCGGGTTTTAAAACTAATTGCTTAAATTACTTTTCAAACTTCTTAATAATATATAAATTTAAAGAAAAAACTTTTTAATCTAAAATCTCATTTCGATCTGCATTTTTAAAAGTCTATCTTCGTACCGTATATTGCGATAGAAAGAGACGTAATGCCGTAGAATATTGGCTGACGTTCGATATATCTATATTGAATGTTGTACCAAAATTTAAAAATTCAATCCATAAATTGAAGTTTTTAGGGATATCGTCAATTTGCGAGGGGAAGTTTTATTAAAATACATCAAGAAAAATGAGGATGATATATCAAGGGTTTTAATTTCGAAAGTAGAACGGGAATAATTTTCACCATCTTCCCAATGATTAATCTCTGCTTTTAAGGTGAAGTCTGGTTTTGACATTTCATATCTTATGCGATGTGCCCGAAAAAAGGGCATAACACGAGAAAGTTAAATATTTAAATTCTTCTAAAAAAAACAACAATAGGCAATTTTACGAAGGAAACTTTATAAAGGGAAATTTTGCTTTAGACGTATAATAAAGCACCGGTAATCACTTTTAGACAAAGCAGGGAAATTAGTATTGGAAGTTTGTAAACTAGGACTCCCGGAATCGGTCTAATTTAGCACACGATCAAGCGTCAATTTAGACCTCCTAGATAATTTCACGGATAAATCAACTGTTGTACGTCAGTAGTGCGAATTAGGTATGGCTTCAGGAAATTAAAGATCATTTTTAAATTAAATTATAACAAAAGTGTAACTAATACGCGTTCATAAGAGGGGAAAATAAAAATGTATTTTATATGAAACACCGAAAGTGTCCAATAAATACATTATTTTTACCTTGAAACGTAAATTCATTTTAAATGCCGTTCGCGAATAAACTATTTATATTATGTACAACAAATTACTTCGTTAACTACTTTAAAAAAATAATTTCTATACAATTTTATTACTTTCAATACGTTTCAATACGACATTCAATACGTTTCAATACGACATTCAATACGTTACTAATAATGAGACGTATAAAAACGATTTTAAGATTGGTAAGTTTAGTAAAACGGTAAATAAAATGGTAATTATTTCACAAAATACGTTTTAAGTTCTTTTGTTTGCGATAACAATTATTAGCTATATTTGTTGTCGATGCAATCTTAAAGGTAAAGGGTAAAGCTTATCAATCCTAGTTGAAAAAATAATAGTATAATAATATAATAGATTTACCGTCGATCGTTCATCGACGAGGCGACATTTACTAGATTATATTTTTTTAATTTACAAGGTGGCCCAACAAATTCACTTCCGCCGTCAATCCACCGATGTGGACAATTGTCATTCAAATATTCGCGTGCTGGCAGAGAAAAATCTGTTGATGCCGCGTCCTGCACAAACCACATGTTTTGGTCTTCAGGCGCGTGATATACTATCTTCTAGAAGTCCATTTAAATTTTGCACTAGGAAGTTTCAATAATAGGGTTTATTTAGATTGGGTGGGAGTTCAAAAAGCATATCAAACATATCAAATGTACGTGAATTCTCGAAATTTCACAAATGTTTGTTCTTCCAATTGAAAACTCCCTCTCTAATAATAATGTCGTCCCATCGCGTCAATGAAAAGACTCTTATCAAGAAAGTTTGGGTGCGTGTTTCCTTTAGGTATATAATAAAAATTAGGCAAATTTTAAAATAATAAATTTTATACAAAAGTATAAAAATAATGACGGCGGCCATAAAGTCAACTTTGCACATATTAAAAATTGCATAAAAGCGAAATGCCTTGAATGCAGTTATTAAAATTAAACAAGAGTCACTTTTCTTATGTAAAAAGGAGCGTTCTTCTAGATTTTCGATTTGTTTTGACCATAGTTCAACAGACAAACAAATTATGCCTCGATTTACTAAAGTAATAGGGTATAATTTGTGCCCTCTACGGACAACGTCAAAATAAGTTTCAAATTTGTAATTCTCGTGCTAAAAAACGTAAAGGTATCCAACTTTCAAGTCGATCCTATAAAACGTTTTAAAATTATTGAAATTTCAAAATAAAATTTCAACTTTGAACATCTTAAACTAGCACCATTTGTATAAGGCATGTTGGGCTCAATCGTCATATTTTGATGTCTAATACCTCTACTTTAGAGATTGTCTATTCTGAATGAATCATCCTGTATAGATTTATGAAGTTATGCTTAAATACGTATTTAATTTACAAATACTTGCGTAAAATTCAACTCCCAAAATTAGTAAGGGTGGTTTATCCTGGTCACGTCTAATGTGCAATTCAAACAAGTTTTAGACCAAAAATAACTACCTTCGATCAGAATTTAATTGACCCAAAAAATCATCAAATTCCATCAAATCGTTCACAAGTTATTTCGAAGAAACCAATTTAAAAAATCAACTTTATGGTATTTTGGTAAATTTTGGCAAATCGGCTTATTTTTGTCTGGAGAATAAGATCCTAATAGGTTGCCCACCTTCACTGGGACGTCCTGCATACATAATAAGACTAAAAAAAGAAATATTGGTAGAGGGAGTAGGAGATCCAGGTGGGCCCCCCGGTTTTGGTTGTCCAATAAATGTGGAGGAGTGAGTGCGGGCCACATATCTGACTTTGGTGGCCGGAAAGATCTGGATAGTGTTACAGTTATGAAATTGTCCAAAGTAGGGAGAGGCAAAATGGGCGTAGCGCCCGATAATAGTGTTTCCGCTTCTGCATATTATAATAAAATTTAATTAAAAATAAGATTTTATTTGACTCGCTCTTTTATTTACTAGTAAGTAATAAAAATAAATAATTTTTATTTCAATTAATAGGCATTTCGTTCGTTTTAAGCAATTTTTATGATAAAAGTTGAACAAATTTTCGTTTCCCGTTTACTGTTAGTTCTCGAACTTATGTGCTTAAAAACGAAACAAAAAACGAAGCAAATTTTGCGTAATATTGCAGAGAAAACTTGCAAAAGTTTTTAATTAGCTTGGTTGAACTGGTATCTAATAACTTACTTTATTTAATACTGTTATAAGTATACAAAACGTTCGCAATATGAATTTTAGATATAGGTATGTAATTTGCCCTTAAATAAAGTTTAAATAACTGTATATTTTACGATTTAATCAAATTTTAATTAGAACTCGAAGCGTAACAGATTCAATATAATTTTTAAAAATATTAGTATAGTGTGGGCGTCCACGTTGCAAATTTTAATGTCGAGTAACGACAGAAAAATAAGTAGCCGAACATTTTTCCGCAAATATTTTCCAAGCCTTAATCAATATGGATTTAATAAAGAAACCCAACAAATACAGTTCTCCGATATTATACGAAGCCGGCAAAATTCGATCAGAACTAATTTTTCATCGGAATGCATTCGGTCTCGTCGATGAAAACATCAATTAGTTCATCGGTCGGTGGTGCTGAATCAAAAAGCGTTCTATACAAGCTTCGTTATAGTTCTGATAATGATTTCCCGTGAGGGAAGTGAGGGAGAAGGGATACGTGGCTGGAAAAGCAATCGGTGCCGAGACGACATCGAGTTCATTAAATTATTGATGAACGTTTAAAAGAAATCCTCGCGACCACATATTTGTTTCGCAGGAAGTCCTTTTTTGAATTCAACCGTAACGTTGCGAAGAAGCTTCGCTATCCGTTATTTGAAATTCACGTGAGAATGAGGATAAAAAAGTCGCTACTTGTTAGTCTAGAAAATATGGGCGCTACATTAAACTTCTACGACACGACGCGACAGCTTTAAGTTTGTTTGTACGAAAGAACAGTTACTATCACCTATTGTTTTATCGGTTCCGCGCGAGAAGAATACAAATATATTATATAACATAAAGCCGCTACCGGAAATGATAAAATACAACTGCCCCCCCTCTGTATATTGGAGACAGTCGGCTATACATATATGTACCTATACTAAAAGGAATTCGATCTTATGTCGTCTAGACTTTTCAAAATGGCGTTTCGACGTGAATAAGACAAGTGCAGCGCACATGTAATAAATATACATTATTATGGTTTTATACGCAGAAGAAGTCGCATTCGTATCGTTTAAAAAAGACACAATGCGCGTCGCATTCTTTAGTTAACTATTTCAACTCGTACAATTTAAAAACGTCCTATAAGTAATAATTATAAAACTCGTTTTTATTTCGTCTTTAAAAGGAGTTTTCCTATAACTAGGTGCAAATAATCTTTTTTTTTAATTCTGTATACGTTTAATACGTATTAAATTTACAATTAGTTAAAAATAATAGAATGTTTACAAACTATGCAGCTGTACATAATTATTTACAATACATATATGACATGTAGGTACGTTTTTACATATCGTAAAAAGGATGCGCAGTTTTTATTTCATTTCTTTTCAATTTTGTCGGCATAGAAATAATAATAATTTAACTAGACCGTCGCCTCGTTCAACAGTTTTTTTTTTATTGAAGTAATTAACACGGTCCAATAAATAAATATGAGAACGATATTTATTGTTGATTAACTCTTAATGATAAATTATTTGCTTCTATGACAAAATAAGCAAGCAAATAAACTCTACAATAGATGGCATTCCTTTTAAATAATAAATAAGTTTATATTACATTATGTGTATAGAAATAAAATTGTCTTGCTGATATAAGTAATTTATTTGGTTCTTGTTTGTGGGCTGCGAATGTGGGAGTTGCGATCAAATGGGTGCCGCGTTGTAACTTCCAATATTCTCGACTTCATGACTTCCTATTGTATGATACAAACACAAAAAACAAATTTTGAAATAGTAATAAGATAATAAAAAGTTTGTTCGAATTCTTTCGTTGATATTTTACAGAACTTATTTTTTATCGATTTCTCTGATCAATAAGATCTGAGATTTTTCTGAGTCGATAGTTATACAGTGCGTTCACGACGAAAGGAACAAATTCGATAAACAATTTGATACAATCGTGATACCGACATTTTTATTTTAAATGGGTCGCCCCGTATATTTTTACAGATTACGATAGCCGATCACAAAATATTTTCACTAAACTCCTTACTTACAGTTAGATTAATTAAAAAACTTAACGTAATTTTTATCTTAAATTAATTTAAAATAATTTTTTTAAATTGAACTTAATTTAATTTTCAAACTGTCGACGTCGCCCGTTTATTTCGCGACACTAACTTGTTCAGATGAATAACTATTTCTTTTTGCACATTTTGCAGTACTTCTGGAGAAATTAAACGTATTTCGTTTGAATATTTTGATTTTTACGTCCTCTATGTTATTTATGTCCTCTATCCTCTGTTAGTTTTTAAAATTATTCTAATAATACTCATATTATTGCCTGTAACCGTATCTCAGAAACTAGTAATAATAAATAAATAAGTGTGGGGAGGTTAATAGAAATATTTCCTATTTGAGATTAATTTTTGAAAACAGAGGTTCTAATGATTTTATTCATAGGGAATTAATCGTATTAATAGGATATGTATATTGTCACATGTCAGTGCTCTTTATATGTGAATTGATTTCTACTACGATAATAAACTGACAATACCATAATAATGGTACTGATAATACGATTAAACCAACAATTATTTTAAAATTTAAGAAATATCGACCCAAGTCATACACATAACCTATACGAATTGTTTTAATTTCAAGATGCTCGTTATAAGGCGCTACTATAGGGGCTCTCAGTGACGTCATTTGATTTGCAACTCCCCCTCACCTATCCTCGTCAAGAAACTGATAGTTAAGGCAACTGATAGTGAGGGTTTTTTTTTGGGGGGGGGGGGGGGGGTAAGCTAAAATTTAATTTTTTCTTACTCGAGCACGGTAGGGGATCACGACAATTTATTACGTAAGAATTTTATTTTTTCGCAATTGCAGACAAACTGACTGGCTTCTGAGCTCATGTCCATTTCATAACTTTATATTATAATATTTATATTTGTTACAAATTGAAGTACCTATATTGTTTAAATGTTTAAATCTTTTTGCAAACATAAAATAAACATTCTTACTCATTAATTTCACTAACATTAACGTATCGAAAATATTTTTATCTTACGTAGGATTAGATTTAGGGGGTGGGAGGGATTATCATTGTTATTATTTTTTTACTTTGGGGCGGGTGGTGGATCTAAAAGTAAGAGTAAAACGCTGAGCGTTAATTTTTTTTTTCTATGCCCTATTAACAATCCCCTACAACGCCAACGTAACGTACTATACAGAATTGGTGCGTCATTTTAAAATCTCCCTGTATATCTAGTTTGTTAATCTACATACTTTTACAATTTGCATAATAACTTAATTATAAGCGTAGCTGCCTCAGAAGTCCTAGAATATCCTGTATTGCATAAGTCAATTAATAAAAAAGTAATGTAAATAGCATGGACTTCTTGACAAGATTGCGAAATTAAAAAAGTATTTTATTTAAGTGAATATAACATAAAATAATTAAGTAGGTAGGTGCAATGACATCTGTATTATTAATTATTCTAATTTATAATTTACAAGTTCCGATTATGTTAAATATGTATCTAATAATTATTGAGTTAAATTTAAACGACTAACTTGCATTTTATTTATAGTAGATGTTTCCTTTAAAAGCGTTAAAATCAAATAAGTAATTTTTCAAAATTCAAAAGTAAAAACATAAAAAATTAAATTAAACGACACTAATTGTAAGTAGTTATTAATTTGGTAAAACCTAATTTCTACGGAAATACATAAATGTAGACATTACTACTAAAAACGTTAATTAAAATTATTTAAGTTGAGTCCATAATAAGCTTTTCTCTTGTAAGTATTAAAGAAATCAATACATCTCAGGTCGTCATGTTCTCTTCTTTTCCTTATTCTGGCAGCTTTTAATTCAAATAAATAATATTATTTTTTATTCACGTTTCCGTGCTGCTATGAGTTACTAGTCAGTATATATGACGTTTTAAGTTGCTTTTCGTTTAAATCCAGGTATATGGTAATTTTAACGACCCTTTTAAATATCTATAATTTTTTATTATTTAGTATTGTTATTTTAATGTTATTTAATATTCATCTTTAGATTTTAAATAGTTTGATTCTATATTAAGATGTTATTGGCGTGCGAGAAAATGACGTAGAAAATTTGCAAGTGAAAAACCTCAGGAAGCGCTTCGTTTGCAATACTTATACCCCGGACACCCTCAAATGTTAAAAATCGCGCTGATGTTAAAGAAATCGAAAGGGGTTATATTAATAAATAATAATAATACGTATTTTGTTGTCGTTAAAAGAAATGATTTTTTAAACTAAATATTTTGTATTAGGACATGAGCGTGTTCACTTATGAAATATTTCGTCGTTTTACTACAGAATATAAAATTTCGAGCACGTCATCAACAAAAGATGATTAGATGATGACGTTTAACGCAGTGGCGTCACCTCGTATCTCGTATTTTTACGGTGCTAATAAATTGTAGTCTTGCAGATAGAATGTCACTTTCCAAACTCTGCGTTGAATTACAAATAAACAATCTAGTCGTCTTTTTATTAATGATGTGTATCGCAATAAAATTTGAACGACTCATACATAGGTAGTGCTTTTTTTTTAATTCATTTTTTCTTTCCAAACTAGAATCTAATTTATTTAACAAAATCTATTTAACGTAGATACCTAACAAAAGTACATAAATCTTTGTTGGTTTTATACATTTACGTTAATACATAAATGTTTGTTTAAATATATAGGTAAACAGTAAAATAGAAACATTATAATTACTTATAACTAGAAAGTATCTACTAATGAATTTATTTCATACAATATATAAAATATATGTTTTAGTTGCCTTCTATTGTTATATTAGTGAGATTTGTTAAGACATAAATGAGACAAATCAGTCTAAATTTTAATGCAAGTACGCGATGGTCGCTTATTTTAAGCTATATTTAGGATAGTGTGACTTGCAATAAATTGCAAGTTATAAGACATTTTACAATAACTCACTTCGTTACATCTCGCATTACTTGATAAAATCGAAGTTAGATTTTCTCATTGCACATAAAGCACTTTATTAAGGCAAAAGTTCACTTCAGAATCAAGAACTATATTTTACTCCTTATAGCAAAGTATAATTTAAATGCAAAAAAGCTTTAGAAGAAGAAAACTTTTTATCGCTAACTAATTTGCATAACTTGGTATTTGTACAAAGTCATACATTTTCTTAACTAACTAATCGGCCTTTTCTATTGTAAATAATTTAATTTTCGATAGATATTAAACAGATAAAATGTGTGCATTTTGGATCACTTTTTTTTCCATTACTTTCTGTTACCATACAGTCTATGATGCGCCCTTGCATCAGTTGATAAAAGTACAAAAGGGTTTTCGTTCCGGAAGGGATCGGTAGCAGATGACGTGAAAATGAATGCAGATGTCTACGTTCCGTTCCCTCAGGGACATCATCAGGTGTAGAAAACCGGAACAGTTAGACGACAACCTGCGTTTGAAGGAATTTATCGAGAATTTTCCTTAAGGATTTAACTTATGAAGTCTCTTTATCTTTGAACGTTTACTTTTCCAAATCCAAATAGAAAACTATGCGTAAAATTTGCAAGAATTGTGTATAATATATTTTATTGTTGACTTTTCCATCGGTTCGAAGAGTTTTATTAGAATAAATCCATATAAAACGGATACTTACTATTCAGCACTTTATGGTAAGAAAAACTTAAAATAATCATGTTCTCTTATAAATACACATGTAACTATAATTTGTAAAACAAAACAAAAATAACAGTAATAGGTATTTATAGATTGTCAATTTATTTTTAAGTGTATAAGCACTAAAGTTGCTTTTTATACTAATGTTTGATAATTACATTAGCGTGATACTTGCTAAAAACATCAATACAAGTTAAGTAAACATGATCGTCAATTAATTACCTACCTACCTACTACGTATATATGTACATACCTACTATGCATTGCTAGTTAAAATAATGTTTAGCTAACTTCTATCGTATAATACTTATAGGTAGGTGTATAAAATTGTGAAATCGAGTATTTACAGCAGTGTAAATTGAACGTGTAGGCATATTAAAAATGCTTAATTTATTTCCATTACAATATTACAATTGGGCAAGCAGTTAAGACAACAATATCCAGTTACGTAGGTATACATATAAAATTTCATCAGTTGACAATCATTTGCATTTACAGTTGAAGAAATCAAATTAATGTTTTTTTAAAGAAAAATCTCTAACAGTATGACAATAATAATACATATATGTATTGTTATTCAAGACAGGTTCCAATGTACGTCATCAATAAAAAGTTACTAAATTGTATATTTGCAATATTCAGTTTAAAATTTTGAACGTCGATTTCTAGCGACGATTTACCTGCACACATATGACATGACAAATAAAGACTACCATTTATTAGTACTGTAAAAATACGAGGTTTGATTGATGACGCGTATTGGAACCTATCTTGAATAACGTGTGTACATAATTAAGGATTCTAACTACGGAATTATTTAATAATTCACTTGCTTATTAAATTTTCTTTAAAAAAGTATAACACGATATTATAATCCTACAAAGTTGATAAATAACAAAAATAAACGGGGTATTTATTTGTAGTTAAATCTAGATATCTAGCCGATGGCAGTTATTTAAAACACATCGCAATAGATCTTACACGGTGATAAAAAATGACAAACGACGTAACAAAACCCTAATATATCTGTCAAATAACAAGTTTGTAGCTTATTCTAAAATATTTTTGTTAAAAATAAATGGTTTTATGAATGAAAATAGGGTGAATATGTTAAGAGGCTTTTTTACGCCACAAAAACTTCACGATGCCTAAAATGTACAGTCGAGTGCAAAATTAATGTCGCGGATTGCGAGCATTGCGCGGACACGCATGATACCAACGAACTAATTATGAAAGTAATATTTAAAGTAGCAACTTTGTGCCATGTATTGCTCGCGCAATGTTCGCGATCCGCGACATTAATTTCGCCCTCGATTATACCTACAGAGAGAGGTGTCAAAAGAATTAGTAAACTCATTACGGATTAATAACCTATACCTACCTACATATATTTTACGCCTAATTGTTGAACTTGTTGAAATTGTATTAATTTTAGTAGGAGCGGAAGAAATTTAGAAAAATAATTTCTGAACGCAGACACTGTGTTTGCATATCAAAGCATTTATATACAGGGCGTTTCAAAAATTACAACAATATTTCTAGGGGTAATAGAACAACGAAGAATAAGAGAGGTTTACTTAATGCACATTTGCCCGAAGGTCGTCGGTTTTCGAGATACAGGACTGGTCTTAATAGGTACAATTGTTGCAGCTTTTCATCGTCGTTCCAATAAAATAATCAGCCTACTAATTGTCTGCTCGGTGTAACTCACACGGCGCAAACGGCGCACGTCTGAAAATGCACCTTTATAAATAAATGTTACAGGTTATTATAGATTTGTAAGGTTACTAATTTTATTTCTTATTGCTCTTATTGGAATATAATAATTTTTAGTATACCTACATTCGGAATAAATGAATTTCTTTGCAATAGTGTAATACCTATATGGAATATGCTGAAGGCGCACTACCCCTAATCTTCCTAATCACAAGTATTTTCAAATTATTTTTAAAGTTTCAATGGCATTTATGGATTCCCCAAACATTTAAAGATATTTTAGAAATAGATATTTGACTTTAGACATTGGGCCGCATTTTTGTTATGGTAAATGCTTTAAAAGTACTTAAATGTTAAAATATTTTTAAAAATTCTCTAAAACGATTTTATGGAATTGTACGACTTATCATTATATTAATACGAAACTTTTGGTATGAGCAGGATGAACTAACTTTTTAGGACAAGTTTAGTAAGTAATCAATATATGTATGTATAGGTCTACAAGTATACATCTAGGTCACCGGATCCCAGTTTTTTTAGTTGGACTTTTCAAAATATAGCGTATACTTAATAAACAACTTTAAGAAAATTACAAGAATTACAGTCTATTTATGTAGAATATAAATCTCGTAAATTATAGGTATAACCCTTCACGGTGTACAGTGAAATATTATAAGTACATAAATAGATGTCAGTTATGAATATGAGAAAACAGAGGCATTTTGAACACTTCCTGAACTAAATTTGTTGTTTTTAGCGCATTTTGTTATCGTAGATGACAAAGGAAAAATTATAATAGGTAGGTACGTGTATACGTACTTAATGGATTGTTATAGCTAGTTTTTTCTTTTCGAGGGCTTGTAATTTCTTTAATACATATTACTATTTCATCTAACATTTTAACGAAAGATTTTCTTATAGAAAATTTTTAAGTTTTACGCTAATAATAATAAATATCAATATTTATATGTGAAATAGAATTTTCACACACCAGTGTTTGAAGTATAATTTCACACACATTTCACATTTAATTATATTTTTATGCACCGAAGTAGGCCGTGATAATAAAAATCAAATGTAAAAAGGCAAATTTTCTGAAACTTTTTCCTTCCGGGTGTTTTCTTTCTGGATATCGGTGTCGTACAGATTCTACTCGCTAATAATCAATTTCTGTCTCTCTCCCCTAGTACAAAAATCATATCTGCTACTTCGTCTTTTTCGAAATTCATGTTGATAATATTCAATCTTCTTCTACCAGGAAATAGGAAAGTACTCTTGCAGCAAATATTATTCTGTAAGGATTTGATAACTACCTACAGTAAAACGTTATTTGATTTTCACTAAAAGCAAAAAATTAAAGTCACTTGCTTGTTTTTTGCCATTTGATTTTTATAATCACGGCCTACTTCGGTGCATAAACATGTAATTAAATAGTTACTTTTGTTAATACAATTAAATATTTCAAAAATTACGCGTTTTAGACATAGGACATTTCTTACAAAAATTAAAGAGAAGAAACAATGCTATCGAATAGAGTAACAAAATAGGGGTCGTTCCATTTGAAAAAAAAATTAGTTATGGCACTTTGAAGTTTGGAATGTTTGCCATTTTTTTGTAAACACCCTGTATCACTAAATCCCAATTATCGAAATGTTGCTTTTTAACCGAACTAACATTATTCTTTCTTGACTTGAAAAAACAACGACGCTACGATTTTATTAAGAAAAGCTTGCTTATGGGAGAATTTTAGAAAAAAAATTGGCAACAGTGACGTAAAATCAAATGAAACACCTTTATTGCTGAAAATTCTTTTAGAAAGTAGATTTTTTCAAACCGACGCACTGTTGCAGGACCCTGTATATGAATATCACCAAATAAGTGCAAATAAAATTAAATCTGTAAAAGAATTGTTCCTATTGTCTCCACCTATGTAATAAAAGCCCTATTTATCCGTGGTCTTTCTTGTTTTGTTAGTTAAATATAAAGGCCACCAAAGAACCCCGGAGTGTGTCGCTGTTGTTTCCCAACACATGGCATCTGGCCGTATGGCAGTCGTTTGGTGCCAAAACAATGTCTATTTATAATAATCCATCAAATGTTTTTTTAATTTTAGTAGTTTTTAAAATTCCGAAGATCATTAAGTATTTTTCATATTTCTAAATTAATGTAATACATGATCTAATTTCAAGTACTTACTTATGGGATTTCTTTGTTTATATAAAATTATAAATCGATTTTTATTCATTAAACTGAATTTCCACTTAACCGACTGCGCACGACTGTGTTCCGGTGTTTAGAGTCTCCCACGGTATATCTTATGTACGTAATCGGCAGGTGATTTTCTCAGCAACACACCGCTGGCCGACTCAAATCGCACGATATGACCGCGCCGAACCGGCTAAGTGGAAATATGGCCTAAAAACGGTTTCAAAATGTTTTGAAAGAATAGTAGCTTTGTTCGACGGCGTTTTTCGCGTGTTTTTTTTCACACAGCTGAAAGTGTAGTCGACGACGAAAAAATTTTAACGACAACGCCGAGATTGTATTTAAAATAGATATTATTTCATTTTCATTTCATTTTACGACGTCTAGATAAATAAACAATTTTTTTTGATATGATTGTTGATAAACTCGGAAAGAGCGGTGGAATCTGCGACATCAACGTCGACTTTATGTAGAGTTTGATTATAGTAACGCCACTATAGGAAGAAATGGTGTTATAAAAACTCACGTACATGAATATAAATGCAGAAATTACCGTGTATACTCAGCTGTATTATTTAGGTTTATTTTCTCGTAGGTATTGTATGTAGTACTACATGTGACGATTAGATTTTTAGACGTTACTATCCTGGAGCACCTCCGCTACTTTAAGGACGAATAGTTGTATGTTGTTAGAATCGATCACGTATTCACAGCTATAATGCTTTTTCGGCTATTCTATAACGTTTTTATGGGCTTCGTGGACCGCTCGTTCGCACGATTGCGCTCTTTACGCAGAATAGAATGTATTTTTAGCCGCTAGCTTAATGTGAAGGAAAAGTCATAAAATATTTATAGTGTAAACTTTCTTCATTCAGTTTTTGCCCAAAGAATAGGAACAAAATGCGTTTTCTTAATAATCGAATATAAACGTAATGAGAAAACAGGGAGAGAGGCGAATGGGCAATATCGCACAACGTTTTTTCACGTTAAATCTCCATCTAATATTTCTTTTCTATATTATGTGACGCGAGCAAAAAGAAATCCGGGAAAACTAGTCAAAGCCACTCAAGAATAATACAGCCGAGAGTGAAAAATGGTGACACATATATTAATACTGGCGTTAAGACCGTTGCATTTGTCACGCTGGACGTAAAGTCCGGGGCCATAATCCAGGATGGGAACAGACAACAATAGGTCATTGCATTTGTACGGCAATGCAGCATTTTCTCGTTAGATTACACGATGACTATAAAACTGTCATTAGTCTGACAGGAAATTGAAATTAAATTAAAAAACAAACGCACAATCTCGGACATATAAAAGTAAAATGATCGTAAAATCGTAATTATTTAAAATTTGTTGGAGAACAAGCGTTTAGTGTCATTTGCGTGCATTCGAGAAAGTTAAAGTAGGTAATAAAATCAATTAATAATGGATATATTTACGACTTTTGGTGTAATGACTGACAAAAAGAAATAAAAAGGATATACTTATCACTAACCGAAGAATAAAGACCACCTTGTTCTCTTATAATTTATAATTAAGTGTAGGTAGGTATTTAAATGTAACTTTGTCTCGTGTTTTCATGTTAATTGACACTTTGAATATTACTGACATTTAATTGATACTCATCGATGCATCGATTGTTTGCGTACATAAACATCTGACGATCGAAAACTCATCGTTTTTCAATAGGTTTTTTCTCCCATTTATTGTTAATAAAAGAAAGAAAGCAGATTTGTAACAAAAGAAAAAAAATTTATCTCGCAACAATCTACTACCTACTGAAAAATATAATAGGCACCTACTTTAAACCAAGGACAGCGCAAATCAAATATTATGTACAACAAAAAAAAAGTAAGAACAAAGGATTCTTGACATGCTTATATATATATATATATATATATATATATATATATATAACTAAATCTGCAAAAAAATATTCTACAAATAAAGTAAATAGGGTAGCAACGTTTCTTTGAGCATATGCAGTAAAACACGAAATATGAGAATAAAATACGGCAAAGCTGGGTTTATTCTGCAAGAGGTTTTTTTTTTAACCGCAATCGACTAAAAATATTATGTTCGTTTATTTCAAAAACGCATCTTAAAAATATTTAATATTTTCTTAAAATTTTGTGGACATTAAAATTTTTTACTTTTAAATTTCGATGTCAAATCGATATCTTTTATTTTCACGCAATATGCGTGTTTAATTTTTACATTTTATTTAATAAAATTGTAAACTACATAAAAGAAGAACTGTTATAATGGGATACTGTTTTCTGGGGGTTATTTGAGTCGCCATCTAAAGTTAGTTTGTTAAGGTAGGTTTCACCCTAGCTATGATTTTTATGTTTATGTTGTTAAGACTGTTAAGCAGCAAAAAACTAATATTAATCCTTATAACACTTATTGAATTGATAAGTGATGTGTATGCTTGCTGTATCCTTATTGCAACTACGGCATTAATAACGCGATCCAGTAACACATCTTTTGTTTCCATCCTTGTAGCGCAAATCAATAATTTCACCCATCCCCGAATACAAAAATCAAGTGGAGTGAGATCCGGCTATATCGGCGGCCAATGTCTGTTTAAGGTGTGCAGTTGCAAGAAACCAGTTTTAAATATAATTTAACTTTATAATTCAAATTATTGCTTCCGAAGATTATTATATAAATAAATATAAATACAGGGTGGTCTAGAAGTACCTATATTATATACGAGTAATACGTCGATATAAGGTACTGCACTGTTGCTCTGTGTCCTATTAGGTACTTATAGACCATCCTGTATAAGTGGTAATATACATTTTACCGTACATTATATCTAACGTAAACTGTAGGCATTTTCCTTATTAAAATCTATATTTTGTGTCCAATAATTCAGTCTAATAACTAAGTATTACCTTATCTTATGTGTATATCTATTATTAATCTTGCAGCTTAATTTTGGTGCTCTTCCTATAATAACATTTTCGTGTTTTATCCTTAAAAGCAAATCACAAAAAATAACAAAAAAGAAAGTGACAAACGCTGTTCACGTATAAGAATGGATTACATTTTATCGGTCAGAATAGTTTGTACGTGCCGTAGCAGTCTCGAATGATATATGTAACTTGAAGCGAAAAAATCGGGAGAAATAAAATTGTAATTTATAATCATTATTTTGCACAAAGTTTATATGACATTAGAATCATATCAAAAACGACAATGGAAAAGATTCCCTTTTTTTACAATATTTAAAATGCGAATAACTGTAACAAATATATTAGGTAGAATAATACGTCTTTATAGACAAACCATCCGTTTTATAGATGAATCCGTGCAGAATGAAAGGAAACTACCACAACACTGTTAGTAATCCAGCCGTGATAAGCGGAACCGAATGACCATGCTTTAAATTCAACTATCACTTAACTGAAAATTCCCGTGTTTTTTACTATCATCAAACCGAAACGAGATGTATTTCGAGAACTGTTCTGTTAAAGCAGAAATCCAAGTTTTTAACTTTATCAGTATAGAATAATGTTATTTTGAATGAACTTTATAGTCGGTGTTATGTAAATTTTCACCGCTTAATGTTCCCATTCTAAGACGATTACTTGCTTTTAATTTGTTAAAATTTGTTTACGAAGCAAAATTATACGCGTATTTACCATTAAGGAAACTTGGATTAACGGTTTGAAATAAACGCAATAAGTAATTTGTTTTTATAGTTTTCTCTCTTATTTGATTAGTGGGTTTCGGTCTTCTGTGTTTAATAGTTAGAATTTACTGGTTTCCGTAAATCTAGTTTTTAGGGTTTAAGAATAATAGCTACGGTAGCTTGTGCACTATTTATTTTGAGAATTTAGAGGATAGTAACTCATATGCTAATTGATACCCCTGCTGGAATTCTTTAACTGCGGGGTCAGCCCCTATCGTAATCAAACCAGCAACTACCGGTAGACACGCGACTTGCTCAACTTCCCAGTTATCCGGGGCATTACCTTCCTCCAGGTGGGTACTTATTTATAACTAGATACAAAATTGTTAAAATATCTTTGTTTCGGTAAAAATGTCAGAGGTTTTGATAAAATATTTAAGTAAATACTTTTAACGAGCTCGTTATAAAATCGCGTGAAGTGTAGAAAGTACGTTTTTTTAATTGCTACAATTAACAATTATTTACATACGACGAGTTAAATAATAATACCTCGGTTTAAGTAGTCCAAGTTCATTGTAAAAATAATGTCGCCTTCTGCACGTTGTGATAGAAGCAGGAAATTTTAGGGGTATATTGTATGCACCTTACTAACCACAATAACCGTCAGAGCCATTTCCTGGTCACCCTCTAATTCGAAATAGTACTCGGGGCGCGTTATAATACAGGGTGTCTAAGAAATGACGAGAAATCTTCCGGGGACGTATAGAACACGTCGAAATAAAACATTAAGTTTCTGAAAACTTTTTTCCTACGACGGCGACTCTCCCCTGCCGAGATATTCAGCCCCAATGTTAAAAAAGAAAAATGAATTTGTTTAAATAACACATTCATTTTGTATTAAAATTTAATCATGTTCTTTTGTCTTCCCTAGGACGGGGAGCTTTGGAGCTTCAACTGTTGTGGTTATTTGCTTCATGATTACATACATCCACACCTACCAGGGGGCTATTTCTGCACCTGTACTAGGATTCGAACGGAAAACCCGTTAGGCGAGAGGTCAGTTTGCTGACCGTCTAGCCATCTGATTCGGCTTAAACATATTATTTAATTCGCATTCCTAACAAATGAAGTATTTCAAAACAATTTCATAGATTTTTAATACCACCTCAGGGGGAGCAAGGATACACTACCCCTGACCTTTCCGATCATATTTTTCTTCAGGAAATTAATTTAATTTTTTTTTAACTTAAAGGTACTCTCGCCCACTTTTCATAAAATAAGCCGTTTTTGAGAAAATCGCACTTATGGGATAACAGGCGCAGCGTTAGTCTAGGTTCTAATATTCTAAGTGCATTAAACCTTGCACTTTTTGATGCAAGCATGAAATTTTACGGACATATTCCATATCTTGTACTAACCACAATAAACGTCATAGTCCTTTGAAAATCATCCCCTAATTCAAAATAAGCCCGTCTTATGTACACGCTGTGCGTAAGTTAGTTTTTAAACACGCTTTTATCGAATATGGCTCATTTTATAGAAAGTGGTTATAGCACCTTTTTTATTCTAAAATGTTTGAGAAATTCGACAATAAAGTAAAAATTGAAATAAAATGTGATTAGAAAGGTTAAGGGTAGTACATCTTTGCTCCCTCTGAAGAGGTATCAAAAAATCTGTATCACAAAGTGCATGGATTATGTACTTAGAACCTGGACCTTAACTACCTACATGGTAAATTATTTCGAATAATTTTCATAAGACAATTTCAACATGAATAAAAAACAAAATACTAAAGTAAATAAAGTATCACAAACTATAAAGAAAGAAAATAAATAGTTAATGCTATCAAATAAAAATGACGCACACACAGATTAAACGATAAATCGTTGGCATGATTTTCGGCACCTGTAGGTATATAAAACGAACGTTACATGCACGAATTCGTTCAATTGAACTTTTATTAACTAGTTAACTACACTGAATTTCACACTATACGTATTAGTTTTCCACTCTGTGAAGGAAATCTTATGTTAATTACAGTATGGATGTTTTAATTTACTATTACTAACATATTCAAACAATTCATATAAAGTGTATATGTACAGTCGAGTGCAAAATTAATGTCGCGGAACGCGAGCATTGTGTGAACACACGATACAACAAACAAAACCACGAACAGAATATTTAAAGTAACAACTTTGTATTTTTAATAATTCGTCTTACTCGTTGTAATTACTTTCCATAGATTTGTTCGTTGTGTCACGTATTGTCCACGCAATGCTCGCTATCCGTAACGTTAATTTTACACTTGACTGTACAAGTACTATATTATTATATAGGTTTAATTTGTTGATGACGGAAATTTATTCTACGCCATAAAGTTTTATACGATTATATTTAAAAAAAATACCCGGTATAAATAAAAAAAGTTAACGCTGAAAAATAAACAATTTTAAAGTCTGTCTTTATAGTTGACAATATTACAGTGAAAAAACTAAACAAAATAAAAATAATCAAAAAAGTTTCATTATCCTTTATTTCCTTATATCCCTAAAATCTCCACCACTGTCTTTATTCAGGATCGTATCCAGAAACTGTCATAAAGTCTTACAATTTGAAGAGATCGTAAATTCTTGGATCTGTAATACGAAATACTTCTATAAAACATTTTGGCACGTAGTTAAAACTCTAGCATTTTTCTTTAAACTTTAGTTCATAATGAATTTAAAGCGTGTTCAAATATACGGTTAGCGTTTTAACCGCAGACATTTACATTAATAAAACAATCAATAGTGATAAAATTAAATATTGTAAATATATTTTTTATTGGATATCGATATACTTATAGGTGATAATTTTATTTTATTGATGTTTTGACGGTCGGCGACTAATTGTAGGCAAATTGCCGAAAATGAAAAACCACAGAACCGAATGGTTTTTTACACGTTGCATAACTGTATCTATAATAATATCCTAAAGCAACGCAAAACATTCCACGCTACTTTTTGTATCTAAATAATAGCCCCTAAAATTTCATTTCAACTAATCAACAGGTTGCTTTCGCATTCTAAAGATGTAATAAGATGTTGATTAGATTGATGAGCATATGGTAAGAAAACTGTAATTATAGCTCGAGGGCTTTAAATGTTAATAATCATTGTTTTTATATCGAGTTAAAACGTCTCGTATTAAATTGTAAACCTATTTGAGGTGAGATTTTATTGTTAGCCTCGAGAAACGCTTTTGTTCCGAGTGATGAAATATCGACCATAGATTTTTATTATATATATATATATATATAGTGTATGTAGCTATATCTACTTTTAAATATATTCTACTATTAATTGATGTCCTAAAAATAATTGGCATTTACTTTTTATGTCGAATAGGAATGGATGTATCTAATTAATGATTAAGCGCTTGACGATTTTAAATTATTTACTGCATCAGAGCAATAACAATGGAGACAATAATGAAAATACGGATTCAAAGTTATGATTACAAATAAAATAACAATCAAAACTTAGAAAAAAGGGCAAAAAACTGTTGAAAATAATAATAAAATTATGGTTTTGTATCTAACATATTGACAAGAGCAAAGTAGGTATCTAATTAAATTAAAACCTTAGACTTCAGCCAAACCTATAAGCAATTCACGTTATCAATAAAAGGTTACTAAATAATGACGTTTCACGCAGTGTCGTCACCTCGTATTTTTACAATTCTAATAAATTGTAGTCTTTCTTTATACCATCTAATATGTGCGTAGCTAAATCATCTATAGAATATGTCACTTTCTAAATCTTTATACAGTTACAAATAAACAATCTAGTAGTTTTTTATTGATGACGTGAATTGCATATTGGTATGGATATGTCGTACTTAAAATTACAATTATTTTTCATTTTAAAGACTTTAATTATATAAATATCTAATTAATTAGGAAACTTCCATGTATGTCTGACTGTGAGCGCTTTAATTACTATGTGATCACTAGAACTACCCTAATTGTAAGTATACCGAGCTTTTCTCTAATTTGAGGTGCAGTATTTTTTAGACGGTAAGACGCGTCCTAATTTTTTTTAAATTTATTTCAGTGCAAGCTCTTAATTTTTTAACTATTTCTCCGAATTCGTGGAAATCCCCGACTTACCACGTATCACCTACCCTCGGACAATTTTAAAACAGTTTTTAAGGGGTACATAAATGAGACGATATGGTATACGATCCACGTTGATTCAAAGAAAATTGTCGTCGAAAATGGTGTGTTGTAGGAAAAGTACAAACATTTTAGTTGGGCACTAAACGCTAATAATTTCGTTTTCATAATTTCGTAATCGTTATATATATATATATATATATATACACCGTGTCCAAGATAAGAATGCACAGCATGGGGATCTTGAAAACGGTAGAAGATACAGGGTGGCTTAAATTAGAAAAAAGTTGCGCTATTTAGAGTATGTTCACATGCTGGTCGCAAAAGTTCATTATTGTTTATCGTTTTCAAAATTCTCAAAAAAATGTGATTTTGTGGATTTTCGTTTCTTTTCATTTTTTTATTTATTTTAAATGATATTAAAAAACTACCGGCACTTTCTCATTGCCACTTTTTAAGCTCTACAAAATGGCGTGTTCAAATTTTTAATCCGACGTTTCGTATCCGAGAACCCATCATCAACTTTATTTTTTTATATGGCCACAAACAAAGAGACACCCTGTATTCGGTAGCATTATTCATTACAAATTCAACGATGTATCACACATTATGGTTTTGAAGCCAAAAAAGGGGAAAAACAATAACCAACAATGGCATTTTCAACCGGCGTAACAAACATTATTGGGCAACAGACAATCTTCATTTAATAAAAGAAACAAGGCATCAACATCGATTTGGATTTAATCTGTGGGTAGGCATTTTGGGTGGCAGAATAATAGGACCTTTTATTTATCACAACAATTTAAATTCCGAACGATATCTCGACCTACTGCAGACTGATTTGGAGAATGCCTTGGATGAATTACCATTACTTATAGTTAACAACTGCTGGTTTCAGCAAGATGGTGCCCCAGCGCATAATTCAAGAACTGTGCGGGAATATTTGTCCCAGAGGTTTCCTGAAAATGCATTGGAACTCACAGTGAAGTAGCCTGGCCAGCCCGATCACCTGACTTAACTCCGTTGGATTTTTTCCTGTGGGGTTATTTAAAAAACCAAGTGTATGACGCCACTTTTGAAACTGAAGAACAGTTATTGGCATTGGTTTTAGCAGCAGTTAATACAATCACACCAGAAATGTTAGACCATGTTTTGAATTTTCTGTAGACAGAGCATACTTGTGCTAGAAAATAATGGCAACCTATTTGAGCAATTATTATAATTTTTGACATTTTGTTTCTGTTATTGTACCAGCGCCTACTAATTTAAAAATAAAAACCTTATAACTCACGTTTTTCCCCTTTTTGGCTTCAAAACCATAATGTGTGATACATCGTTGAATTTGTAATGAATAATGCTACCGAATACAGGGTGTCTCTTTGTTTGTGGCCATATAAAAAATAAAGTTGATGATGGTTCTCGGATACGAAACGTCGGATTAAAAATTTGAACACGCCATTTTGTAGAGCTTAAAAGTGGCAAGAGAAAGTGCCGGTAGTTTTTAATATCATTTAAAATAAATAAAAAAATGAAAAGAAACGAAAATCCACAAAATCACATTTTTTTGAGAATTTTGAAAACGATAAACAATAATGAACTTTTGCGACCAGCATGTGAACATACTCTAAATAGCGCAACTTTTTTCTAATTTAAGCCACCCTGTATCTTCTACCGTTTTCAAGATCCCCATGCTGTGCATTCTTATCTTGGACACGGTGTATATATATATATATATATATATATATATATATATATATATATATATATATTTGTAAAATTGGGCAAGGAAATTTTTATCTTTGCAATACATACTTATTTGAGTTAGGAAAAGTACATTTTTTTCTAACTAGAGTGGAAAATTAAAATAAAATAGAAACAATAGAAAAATTATTACTCTTGTGTACTCAACACAAGTCATACTTGTGTAGTAAAATATCATTTTTCTAAACTTGTTGCGCAATATAGGTACTATTTCCTAACTAAAGTCTGTTTGATGAGATATTGCGGTGGTGGGCGTGGCAGTATGCAGAGCAGTTTACACTGGTAAATGATAAAGAATAAGACGACGACGATGACATCGATGACGTTTTGGTCGAACATCTTCAGCTTTTTTCAAAAATGAGTTGTTTTGACTATCTTACGCATCTAACAATAAGACAAAGACATAATTTGGTAAAATCTGGTAACAACATTTCGATTTTTCCACCAGAAAAATCGATTTCTATTTCCATAAGTAGGAAAGTGGAAGTATTTAGAAGTAGTTTATGATATTTCACGGAGAAATCGGCTATTCCATAATACCCGAAGTTCCTCTACCTATATGAACTTAACCTAACGATATTAAGGTCATTTGCTCTGCTTATCAATACTTTGACCGAAGCATCAATATTAATAAATAAACCATGTACCTACTTACTAAAAAATTAATGTTAAATATTAAATTAAATTACTGATGTGTATTTGTCAATATTAATATCCTTTAAGAATATGAAAATGTCATAAATTTTAAGTGAAATTTTAAATACAAATACACCGTCTTTTAGAAAACCCTCGAGATTGTGAGACTAATGGGCTTTAAATTAATTCGCGAAATTTTAGTCGCAAAATAATGTCAGTCTAAACGTACAAATTAAATCACGTCACTTTACTAATATTTGTAGTTTACAGATTACGTTCTGATCGGAAGTGACATTTCATTCTAGTATCAGATAATGTAGAACACGAGCGCGACATGTGCTTCAGTCAAGATCTTAATTAATGATGGTGAATACAAACAAAACCGCAATTATCACTCTAAAATATAATAAAGCAATTGCAACAGTAATTAAAAACCTTGATTATATCTTCTTAAACCTATACATATTTTTATAACGCAAAATTGAAGGATTAACGTAGAATGTCGTCGCGCGGACGGGACGGGTTTAATATTCTTCAGACTCTTATTTATGGATGCATTTTCGTGTAGAGGAACTTCGTTATATGCGTTAAATTTCATAACGACTTTATGTGGATCGGCTTCGTAATTAAACAGCAGTAGGTACGTACAAGGTAGGTCCATTAAATGCCAAGGGAGTGTATTGTGCAAAGCTGAGACCCTTCATTAATCTTTTATCCCCTCACCCTTAACTGTCGTAGTCCAAAATGCCATTCATTACTCTCTTTATCGCCTAATGTTGGACATATTCTTCGGTCACCGATAGTTCAATGTTTAATTTCGTAACATACGATAGTAATATAAGGTTTCTTTCGCGTGTAGTAAAATATTGGAGATTAACAACAAAAAGTTATCGATCTCTAAATAGAATTTAAAACAATGGGCACTGAAACATGATGCTGTAAAATTATTCAAAGTTTATTTCTATATTTACGTAATATCGTAACAATAATAACCAGATTTTAATAAATACACAATACCTAAATAAAGGTTTGAAAAGCAATTGTACGAATTTTATTGTTCCGTTAATTCGAACTCATTAAAATTTTATTAAAGTGTCTATGTTGAATTTTGCATGTTCAACGTTATAGATAGATTTTCAATAATTATTGTTGTCAATTTACAAATTATAAAATATGTGATTTTCTCATTGGAGTTCCCAATTAATTCCTCAATTAATATTACCTATTATGTGTTTTCAATATCCACAATAAAATGTAGGTTATGCATCAGAAATGACGAAAACAAAATTAAACAACAAATGAATGCATTAAAATTTTAACAGCAACCATCCGAATGGGCGGGTACGACAATTACGATCGATTAATTTGGAACAGTAAGCTCTAAAGACTGAAGAAATTCGTTAGAGTAATTTTTCGTAATAATTTTACTTACCCTTAAAGATCTTTAGCACATTATTAGTGTAGTTTTATCGTATTTCGTTAATAGGTAATAGGTATTTCATACAACAAAGTAATTAAAATAGAGCGAATTTTCGTGTCGAAGCAATCCTGGTATCTGTATTAAAAATAATAATAACTCAAGTTTGAAACAGCCATCTACGATGGTTTAATATGTTTGACATGTTTAACATGTTTAATAAATAATTTTATAACGATTCTAAAACATCGATCGGAACGAATACGATCCGATAATTAATAACAGAGATCGTCACGTTTGAAATGTTTGGTCGACTGCCATTTTAAAACGCTCGGTCATTTTTTAATTATTTTAATTATTAGTTTTAGTCCTTTCATGTAAGCTCCACAGAAAGCGTTGGACCAATATTGAAACGTCGGCTTTTAATGTACAGCAACTAAACTCGTCACAATAATAATTTTCCGAAATTGAATAATTTTTATTTTCCGATTTTATTATTTTTATTAGATATTAACAATTTATTTCACGTGTATTGTTACTAAAAGACGATTAACAAAAATTTAGGTCTTCAATAACTCTTTATAAGGTGGCCGTTAACAGGTTTATTTTTGATTTATATTATCTCACGACCGAATAGCTCTTATAGATAATAGTTAAATTTAATAAATGTCAATATATTTTACGTTTATAAAATTTAATCAAGTTTTAGTATGAGTAACCAAATAAATCGTTTGAAAATAAGTAAAAACGTCGATATAAAAAGTAATAAACTGCAAAAATGTAAAAATTAAAGTGGCCTTTTTTTCCAAGAAGTAGATAATTTAATTATTAAATAATTTGTTGCAAAGTTCACCATGAATTTATTAATAGCTCCAAATTCAGGCATTTGATTAATTTGTTATGCAAACTTTAATTAAAAAGTTTTCTCTCTTACAAATTATGGTTCTTTAAAGATAAAATAATACGGTATCACGTATTACCTACATTTTGTCGTAGTACTTATATTTTTATAAATAATAAGATTAGTACTTTGAATTTTGCACTTATTAATCTAATGTAAGGAAAATTCTTGAAGGACGGTAAACGTAAAAATACGTAAAAAACAAGATTCATATTACAAGTAGGTATGGAAATTTGATCTTAAAAATATTTGTTTCACTTCCGGATGTGAAATGATTACTTTAGTTCCCGTATACAGAGAAAATAGATTCGAATTGTCAGTAATTTGATAAAGATTTTTTTATTATTTTATTGGCGGTCCCCTGCTGTAGAATTGATGTACCATTTTGGAATCACCTTGTATAACTAAAACGTAGGCAAATGCGCTGTCGAAAACTAAAAATTACGGCACGCCCGTCTTTTATTTATTGCAATATAAATATTTGAACGGAAGCTTTAATCTTCAGAAAAGCTAATATAATCGCTCAAGTTTATATTTCAAAAAATATGTAGATAGCAAATATTTTCCTTCAACTTATAAAACAGATAGATACACATTTATTGAATAAGTCAATAAAACTTACAGTTTAAATATTTTTTTTCGGATTAATTTAAAGCTCTAAGCTCTTGATTTTTAAGTAGCTACATATAGCAGTTTGCAATTCTATTCTTTCTATTATAACACGAGAGGTATGCTCTTCTCATTAATTAATTTAAGTAACTATTTCTAGGTGCAGACAATATTGCACTTTAAAGTCTGCAAATTTGTTTCGTAACACTAACGTGACAGTAGATACTTATTAAGCCGGGTACACACCAAACAGTCGAACAAAACACGAACTTGATCCTTTGGCGACAGTCCACGAACTTTCTGCAAACATTTCGAAAGAACAAATTACGAACTAAACCAGTCCTGGTCAGTTTTCGACAAACTCGATGTCCCATCTCTTGTCGAAAAGATCAAAAGGTTTTCAATTGATTTATGTTCGCTCGGGTCTATATTATATATAGTTAGTTGCATTTTGTTGCGGAATTTGTCTGTTGTTGGTATTTTGTTTCAAACGGACCGTTTAGTGTGTAGCCGGTATTAAGTCTGAGAGGTAGACAATTTTTAGTTTTATATCTTTTCTGTTGCTCTAACACTCAATTAATATATTATGCAAAGGTTGTTATATGGGTACCATTAAATTTTATATACGAAGGACAAAATCGAGTTTGAAGTTTCTCGTGAAACTTAAAGCTGCAGTCTCATTAAACTATCGCCGAGCACCGACAGCCATCAACTAAAATTTCAACATACGCATTTACAAGTTAGTGGTTCCACCGGACCGCCATTGATCACCAACTACCTTTAAACGGTGGCCATCAGACCTATATTTTCAACATGTTCAAATTCCGCTGGATGGACACCCGGTATATGACCGATCCAAAATAAACGATTTATATTTTCGCGATCTAGGGGTCGAGATCGGAGAAAATTCAAATCTCTGACGGGTCCCGTCATCAGACAGGCTGCAATACATCTTTATTTTCTATGAAAATTCCCTAAAACGAACGAAGCTTGTTCATTAAAAATAAACCATCCTCTTAAATATTTATTCATTTATTGTTATGTACTATTTAGTAGGTATTTTATGGATAGTTATTATAAATATAGGAAATGTGATAAGCATCGTAGAGTCATACATCATTTATTGATGTATAGCTATTAACGCACGCAGGATGTTAGACAAAACTAGATACGTTAACCTGATATTTACACCATTTATGGGGACTAATAATATTTCTAGTAAAATTATCTGCTGTCTATCTTTTTCAATTTGAAATCCGTTTAGAACTGACATAAATATGTAAGTGTTCGATGGCAAAATGGGAAAATATGCATAATCTACGTACGTACGTACCTATAATAAATGTTGATGTCATTTTCTTTAGTGAGGTTTTGATCATTTTTACTATCAAAGTTATAAAATACACAATTTGGTCACAAATTGATTGAAATATCTTATTACAATTGCTTTATATAAGATGTTATATATTTTACACCTACATAAATGATTTATAATAATGTTATCAATTATGTATTATTTACTTCTATACATATAAGATTCAGTTTAGCATTTTATTTTTGTTTAAAAGTGTCGCTATAAATAAAATTGGAATAGGTACCTGCATTTTTTTTTAAATTTTTAACCTAGTTATTAAACATTGTATAATACTGTACCTACATAACGCCTAATTTAGAGCATTTCTTGTTTACAGATATTTATAGTTGTTGTAATTAATAAAAAGTGAAATCGGGATACACATATTTGTGATTTTTTGTTGTAAACACGCTATCGCTACATTATGATTATAGGTACATAACAGTTATGAAACCGACATTAAATCTGGAATAAAAATCATTAATTCAACTTTTAATCTTCCCAAACAATTTTGTTAATAGCGTGTAAGAAAACAATGCTGTGTCATTATATGAGATTGAAATAAAAAAGTTGTTCTACGTCAGAACCATGAAGCCTAACAGAATTAATTTCAACTGAAGGTGCCAGCTTATTGTTAGACGGCCTAATGCGTATAACGTACAACTTTCTCGGCCAACTCATTCTATCACCATTTAAGCACATTACAATTAGAAGCGATATATATAATTTTGTATAGTAGATATGTAACGGGGAAATCTGAACGTCTTAATTACTACGTCCATGATAAAATTGAGGTTTTTAACTACTAAATGATTTATGGTAACTATTAAAGTTATCGAAGTTATTTTTGGTTACTTTTTTATTTACCTAATGAAAGAATAACTCCTCATCTACAAATAAGGCGTTAAAGATTATAATATTAGTGATCAATCGTGAAAAACAAAATTCTGCATCGACTTAAACGATTTATGTACCTATGTATTATTAGATTATGTTGCTGGTGAATGGGTCAAGGAAAAATAATTAATCATGTCGAGTTAACTCCTCGCACAGGATATAACTGCTGGCATGAATCATATTCGAATTTCGCAATTAATTAACGCCCCAAAGATTCGTTAAAATAAAACAGTTCTTATTTCTCTACGTTAAGCATACAGTCATGGCTAAATTATTATCAATTTTCTAGTTCAAATAAAAATCTTAGGTGGGTCATTCCACGTCAAATCAACACGCCGATTTAACCTCAGTATCTCAGATTTTTATCGAATCTGGCACAGAGGTAGTAGCCTCCATATAGACTAAGAAAAAAAAACAAAATTTTCTTAAAATATATCAACCCATTTTGAAAATACGACTATACAAAGTTTCTAAAAAAACCTAAAAATCTCTTCATCGACATATAATTTTAAATCGCCATAGCAATTCCCCTAATTAAGCTATAAAGATGTAAGACTAACGGAATTTTGTAGCGTCTGTTCTGACATTTCTTATGACATGCAACACACAAGGGGTTATGAAAATTTTTTTGTTGCAAATTTAAATGTGAAAACATTAATTTTGAATTTTAAAAAAAGTTCACTTTCAAAAGTTTTTCAAAAATTCTAGAAAACAGTTCATACTAATGTTAAATGAAGTTAAAAAGTATTAAAGTTTAAAAGTGGGCGCATCGTTAAAATAATGTAAAACAAAATTTAGGCCTGTAAGGGTGTCCAGGAAATGGTAAAAAATCTCTCGGGTGCGTATAAACCGCGGCAAAAGTATGTCACAAGTTCCTATACATTTTTTTCCTATGGCGTTCCCAAAGTTGAAGAACAAAAATCAATATGTTATTCTTTATGTATTATTTTATCGAATGTGGTTCAAAGTACCTTTTTCATTCGAAAATATCTGGAAAATTCGAAAATATCCTTAGAAATTTAAAAACTTAATCCTCTACGAAATGTTGAGGTTATAAAGGTTAGGAATAGTGCACCTCCGACTCTCCTCAGGCGATATCAATAGACTTGTTACGCCATTTTAAAGTAAAATTAAAAATAAAAATGTTATTTAAAAAAATTGATATTTATTCTTCAACTTTTGGAGGTGAATATTTCAACAATAAAAAAAAACAATTTATAGGAACTTGTGGCATTAGTTTCATGTGCTTTAGCTGCTATCGCGAGGAAAAAAACGTCAAAGATGTGTTTTTTACCAGAATTTCCTTTGCGGTTTATTTTACGACAAATATCTTGTATATGATAAAATAAACTAGGAAACATTTCTTACAATTTATGTTCTTATCATTTTTCTGTAAAGTCAATAGAGCCGCTACGGCAATTTAAAAATATGTCGGTGTTGTTATTTTTAGGTTATTTTAGAAACTTTAAATATTCATATTTTCAAAACGAGTCGTTTTGTTTTGTTTTCTTAGTCTATGTGAGGCTACCTTTGTGTCAAATTTGATCAAAATTTGAGATGGCGAGGTAAAATTTTTATTAAAATTGTATTGATTTGTCGTGGAATAACCCAGGTATATGTATGTTGTTACATTATATATAAATTTGATTATTTTATAGAAATAAACATCTTTATTAATCTTTTAACTCGAATTAATATTTATTGTTAGTGTCAACCTGTAGCCTTGTACGCCTTATTTGGCATACTTTCGATTAAACGCTGCCAATGCACAAATCTCTGGATTTTTCAATTGTTTCAAAATCGAATTACACTCCTAGTATCAATCAAATGTTCATCAGAATAGTAACTTCAACCGCCAACAGTAAAGGGACGGTTTTCACGAAGAATTTAACAGCGTACAATACAGTAAAATCTTACGCGGCGACCGCCTCTTTCAAGCGACCACTTCTAAAATCGACCTAGGAACAGTGTTAAAACATTTAACTATTTATTGTAACCTTATTATTTATTTGTTATTCTCTATAAGACGACCACTGTATAAGCGTTTTAAAATCTATATATTTGCAAATTTTAATTGGGACGAGCAAATCTCATATTTATATCGAGAAGAAATGAAGAAATTGAAAATGTGGAAGATGTGGTAGAAAGAAATTCTTGCCGCCACAACGCGAACCGCGTCTAAGAAATTTTATCAGAAGAGGCGGACGAACCGTTAGCTGTACCCCTAGGGGAAAGTTTGAAATCTTTTCAAGCGTTAAAACAACGTGTCCCACATAACTCGAGAAACTCTAAAATGATTGAATTAATTACAGAATTTCAAACTATTTTAGAAAAAGTGGTTTAAACCAAAAAAAAAATACAAAGAGGTCGCCAAACAATGTTTCATGGGTATTTTAATAAAGAAAATATCTAATAAATAATTTTGATCCAAAATGTATGTTTTAATGCCGTTCGTTTAATGAAACAAAAATTTTTTGACATGTTTTTCTTGTTTTACAAGGTTCTGCATACAAACATATTTTTATTTTTCATTTTATCATTCTGCCCTAGGCGGCCACCTCTAAGAAAAGACCAGTTTTAACGTAAGTCGCAGCGAGCGTGGTCGTCTTAGACAGATTTTACTGTATAATTGTAAATACATAACTGTAAAATGACGTGCACGACTATACGAATTTGATCATAAACTAACAAAGTAATCGAAAATTATTTCTAAGTTTAAGACTGTAGATTGGATATACGTTTCGTATTTTCGGTTGCATTTGAAAATGACTGAACCGATTTCGCTCAAATTTTGCATCTGTTTTCTAATAGTCCAATGTTTCATCTAAAGGTTAATTTTTTTAATTATCATTAAAATTCTATTTTTTAATACCTAATGTAGATTTAAGAATAACAAACACAACGTCATATATTGAAGAGCACGTGAAATTATTATTATATAGAATAGCTTAAATAAAAATACATGCTAACAATAAGTAAAAAATGATACCCCAAATACACGATTAACAGATTTTAAACATAGGTGCTTAAAACGTTCTGATTGGAGCTCATACGGTCGGTCTAACGTTGCACCAATGAAATGTATGAAAGTTATGCTAGCGCCACTAGCGGTAGCGTTTGTGAAGCCCAATTGTACTGCACCCTTAAATGTCATGAACCGTTAAGTAAATTATAAAAACAACACATATATGACCAAATGCATAATAATTTGGCCATGACTGTACATCAAGATGCTAAAGCGATATCAAAAAAAAAACTACCATTACAGCGTTTATACGGTCTTCCAAGAATGATGGATGGATCGTGACATTTGTAGGAATTAATATTAACCACGACTGTTATCGTTAAAAAATAAACTGTTTCCACGCTTTCTTTTTGTACGTAAGTAGTCGATAAACGACTTAATATAGGTATATTTTCAGTTAATAATTTTGTTTTTACTAATTAAAGTTACCATACCTATACATAATTAGAAACTGAATAACGACCCCGAACGTCGTTAATGAAATGATTGCGTAAACAAAGAATCGAGAGAAGTTTCCGATTTGCATTTGGTAGGCGATGATTGCTACCTACATCAAATTTAATACAAACACGGAGCGTAATTTTATAATTCTACTTTCTAAAATTCTAATGTGTGTTACAGTAAACATTAACGATGCCATCCAGTCAAATGTTGATTATTTAGTAATACATTTTAGAGAAGTTTGTAACGACTCGAACTACGAACTAAGAATAATAATCGAGAAGGGCAATTTTCAAACACGTTGCTCGGGCGATTATGGATAATTGAAATAATTAATTTCGTACGTTTTCCACGTCAAACAGGAAGAACTAATTATTATTAAATAACGACCATTTTTTTGGGTGACCTACTACATAGTTCTATTTTCGTATTATTAAATAACAACTTGCATTCCGTATTGTCCGCACAATCAAATAATTAAAAACGTATTAAGTAATGCGGCGAATACACAGTAATAACAAAATCGCTATTTCTACTTTTTAAAGTAGTATTTAAATCATTGCTGTTTGTACTACTTGATTATCTTGCGTGGATATTTTCTAAAATAAGCTAGATAGTGCATTGTTTATCTGTCGCGTTGGAGTTTAAGTGACCTTTAATTAATAAATATAAATATCATTGTAAAAATAATAAACGTATGGAATTATTTCTAAAATTGTTATATATTAATAGTGTCATTGACTTGAAGCATGAGATGTTTATTTCGAATCGTCAAATAATAAGTATCAAGTATCGAAAATTATTAACAAACAACAATAACTTTATTGGGTAACGTAAAACAAAAGTCCCGAAATGCACCTTTGCCAACGATCATTACGAAAAATGTATAAATGCGCACCTTTAAATGCTATTGAAATTTGGTCATTGTTGCAAACAAACAGGTCGGCCGTGTGCAATAGAACTCGTTAACGGCTAACCAATCAAAAATTTTGTAGTTCGTGCGAAAGCATTTCGCACGCTGTTTACAATTAACCAATCAAAAACATTCGAATTATAGTGCGTGAAATGTTTCATATACAAGTGGTTTTATCGTTAAAAATAGAGAGCATTTTATAAATGTCACTACGGGTAGTTGAAATGAACAGTATGATAGAAAGAACATCACATGTCTATAAAATATTGTTGATCAATAATTTAAAAGAAATTTAGGTAAAACTACAGATTGTTACAAGAAAAAAAAGCATTTATAAATGTAACGTTTTTTATTTAAATAATGTTCGTTTGAACTACCGATTCGTTTAAACTAATTTTGCAAATGATCTGAAAATGTTGACGAAATCGGACACTTGAATATTTTGATTGTCGAAAAAGTATAGTGTGTATAATAGCACGTACGTGTGTTTATAAGCCACCCGTACTTTCGGCTCGTGGCACAAATCTTCCACCTTTCAACACTAATTATTTCATAAACTACCGTAAAGATTTTTATTTTTTTTGTATATATTAAACGTCATTCACCGAATTTTCAATATCTCATGTTTTTATTGTTGCAGTCGCTTTCAAATTTGAAATTTAATTAATTCTTAGAAGAAATCATCTTACAAAGTATACAGGGTGTTTCAGAATAATTATTCCTACAACGTTTAGTTTCTGACAATGAATACCGTTACATTTTCTCAGTTAAAACTTTTACGTCTCTGGGTTTATTGCAAAATTGGCGGCATTTTAAAAATTTTCAGTGTATTTTGCAAAAATAAGACCACTCGCATTCTTATCGTGTGACGCATCGTATTCGAGATAAACGACAAAATCTGACTTCAAACTAATTTAAGTGTGCGTCAATGTAAAAATTTATTTCATAATATCGTTTCTAAACTTTCGGAAGTAACAGTAAGCATCAAAATAAGGAAAAAGTCCCATATAAACTTAAGTTCGAAAATGCTTAGTTTCCGAGACACCGTGAGAGAGATTCTATATTCTTTTCGTAAATTTTAACACCCTGTGTATTTCGAAAATTAAGCGTTTGCGGACATTACTTTATTACAAAAAAGTGTTTAATTACATGCCCTTCGTCACGTCTGCAAAATAGAAATAATTATTCTGAAACATCCTGTATAACTTAAACCGAAACTGTATACTTTTATCGAACGAACGAAAAATAATTCGTAGTAAAGTTTGAATATCGTAATTTTAGGATGACGTCATACACATTTACAGGATTATAGCTTATCCAGACCTATATGATGTTCACGTCATCAACAAAAAGTTACCAGATTGTTTATTTGTAATTCGGTTTAAAGTTTGGAGAGCGACATATTCTATAGATGATTTACTTGAGCACATATTAGATGGTATGAAGAAAGACTACAATTGATTAGAACTGTCAAAATACGAGGTACGAGGTGATAACACTGTGTGAAACGTCATCATCTAGTAGCCTTGTATTGATAACGTGAACATCATATAGGTTTGGACAAGCTACAGATTGATGTTTGTTCGATACATAGATAAGTAAATGAAATAAAACATCAACAAATCGAAATATCTAATGAAATTTGTATGACGTCATCCTAAATTTCGGATAGACAACCTATAGGTAACTTGGAAATATTTATTTTACAATAGGCGCACAGATATGGTTTAGCCGTTACTTAACGCAGTTTTAATTATTAAACAGCAAGACTTAATCTAATTTACTCTTTAAAATGTACAAAAACGATAGTTGGCAAAAACCTTAATTTTAACATTACGAATTAAAAGGACAACCCAATCAGTTTTTAAATAGAACCATCGAAATAGTCAACTATATTTGCGTAAAAAATAATTTAAAATAAAAGTAGCGACCGACAATTTTTAAACAATCAAATATTTGACGACCAATTTTAAATGTTAAATTTTGAAGTAATTCGATTAAGCCGCCAAATAAAGAGTTTAGCGAATTAATATGTAAAAATTATACAAATTACGCATTTTCGCTTTTTCGACGCTTTTTCGCTCGACTTATAAAAGGCTCGTCAAAATGAGATCATATTAATATTTAACATTTAAACTTTGGAAATTCCCAAAAATCGCTGTTTCTAGAAAGATTTTAATTTTTAAGCGATATATTAAAACGCGAACAATTTAACGACGATAATAAAACAAACGAGTCCCGCGTAATCAGATGAAAGTTGAAACAATATAACATTCTTATTTTCTGACTAAATTTAATCCTCTTATTCCCATTAAATTTTTATGGAAGTAAACAACCGATTATGGAGAACGTAATAATTCTTTGACAATCGCGCTTAATTTGACTTAAATAGGTGTTAAAGCGACACAAAGGGGTGTTTCGAAAAGATAATAATCTCTAACTTAAACGGTAGAAATGTTAATAAGAATATTAAAAGTTTAGGAAAACCTTCTAGTTCTACGACTTTCCCAGCTCTTTTGAGGGCCTTCACTGCTTCGTCGTGCGTCGCTTCTCTCAAATCTTCCCCGTTAACCGACAGAATCGCATCCCCTACGTACAACTGTTCCGTTTGATCGGCTGCCATCCCTTTAAATATTTTACTAATAAGTATGGGCATTTTGTTTTCTTTGCCGCCTTTAATGGAAATGCCCAATCCATTATTGTCCGATTTAACAACTCGCACTAAACGTTTTTGATTCGCTACGGAATCCGGGACGTCCGGAGTGTCACTAAGTCCGCTGGGTGTTTCGATGTTATTGTTTAGGGAGCCGTTTAAGGTGGTGGAATTCTCGCAGGATTCGTCTAGGGTGATACTGAGGTAGTCGTCCTCTAGGGAAACGAAGACACGATACCATTGCCCCCGGACGTGTGTTTCGAGAATCCCGGAGCGACCGTAGTAGCCTGGGGAACCAACGCCGTCGCATCCACTCGACATTTTCACATTATTACGAATAGACGAAATTTAAACGACCGTTCGTTTGCTCGAGCACGCGACACCTGCACACTCCCACGTTTCATGCGTTACTGTTGCGTATCGTACAATAAAAGGGTAGGGAAAGCTCCTCTCGTAGGAGCAGGACGGCCTCCACGGAGCCCCCACGCTTAACCGTTGTATTCTGCTTGTCCTAGTGTTGACAAACACACGCCAGACTAGCCGACGTCGTCCTGTCTGATTTCTCGTTAAGAGCGGCTTTCGCCCGGCACCCCAAGCCAATGATTCGGCGCAAGGAAAACCCCCAGGTTGCCATAGTTACAGCTGTCCCTTGAGGCCCCTTCCGAAGCCCTTTCGTTTTGATTCACAAAGTTCAAGGTCATCTAGCTGTTTGTCGAACGAACACTCGACGGCACCGTTTTAACAGAAACGCTCAGATTAGGTTCTCGTCGAGGATGAGGTTCACCGCTAAAATATCCGATAAATGCGCGAACGTCGGCGTCGCGTCGATCGTCGCAAATATTTAGTAAGTAAATGCAGTCCCGTATTTCGAAAACGATCCTTGGAGATAACCTTTTATTTCCGTTACGATATTTGCAATTTATCGTAGTAATATAATTAATCATTTGTCCGTTTTAAATAATTTTGCGTTTATTATTGTTTTTCGTTTATATACGACGACACACTTATTACCGTGCATAAACCGTCTCACACTTATATAATTATGTAAATACAACATGTAATTTAATATCAATATGTATACAATTACAATGAAGTACAACAGCGGCGATTGTCGTGAATTGTTTAAAGCGTCAAATCAACTGTCACGTAGTTATCGGTAATTAATAGCTTAAAACATAAAAACTGAGATCGAGTGAAAATTGGAAGTTTCCATTAAAATACGTAGTATGGCATTTATGGAAATACAAAAGTTTTCGATCACGCCGACGCTTAAAAAAAATTAAATAACACTTAACGAGAAATCATTTTCTAATGTTATTTATTATGAAATAATTGAATGTGTAGGTAAGTGACGCCTAACTAATTGTTACGTCATTACTGATTATTATTCGAATTTAAAGTGAGTAATTTGAGAATGCGTTATCTATTTCGATAACGGATTAATTTATTCGGTGCTTATTAATCACGCTACTTATGATTAGTCGCGTCGATGAATGTTTTTACTTCGGAACCTCACAAGACCAGAGTCGGTTATATTAAAACATTTTTTCAAATGCTTGTAATTCCACATCATTTTAAATCAGAAACATTTCGCCCGCGGCGCGTTTAAATAATTACAACAAATTTCTATAAACAATCAATTGTTTTTTCGTCGATGGTGTTATCAAGTGATTTTTTTTGAAAATTTTGTATAAGAAATTTTCCTCGAATTTTTAAAGAAGCCGTTTAAATGCGAAGTTTGAATCCCTAATTGTAAGTAAGCAATATATGATATTGAACACTTTTCAGTTTTATTTTGTTCGAAAATTTCGTTCATAGGAATTTCACCCTTTATTTCTTCGCGAAAGCAATACGTTTATGGGAGCACGTTTGCCTGAATTTTGCCTTTGCCTGAAAACTTCTCGAATTGTTGGCAGCTGATTTAAAAGTACTCGGCGATTACTACAATAAGTACCTAATAAAAATTTTGCACGTACACTTATTTGAGAAATCTCATTATACTCGAAAATAAGACCATCTCAACTTTTAGAGCAAAAAAAGGGTGTCTTATTTTTGAGTAAATACACTATTTACTGTATTTAATTTTATTGCCCATTTGGCAATAAAATTTTCGAGTAAATTTCGTATAGTTACGCTCGCGTCGCATATAAAGGTAATAGACATTTGCCGTTTTAAAAATAATTATTCAATTTTAACGAAACTCTGTGTACTTATTTGAGACAGATTCGTTTATTACATACACATTTATTTCAGATTCGTAATCTCTGACCCCAAAAATCCTCTAAATTTAATTTTTCTGAAAATAACTTATCGATCACATTTTCTAAATTTCTGAAAAAATTTCTGAAAATTTTGCAAATATAATAATATTATCTATACGAGGTGTACCTATAAAAAATGGCGCATATAAGTTCTTCGGTACCTTACAGGGGACCCATCAAGGAACTCCAAAAAAGTAGTTAAAAAGTTCCTTGTTGGCCATTCGTATTATCGATATGAAAAGGTAAATTTGAGAATTCGACTTCTTCGATTTCTGCGAAGAATTTTTTAAAATTGCAATATTTTCTATAAAGGGTTTGATTGGTACGAAAAAAAAAGATGAATCTGGCACGATGATCGATGATCTGACAACTGCCAAAAATAATTTAATTTTCCGTCCTGTTCCGAAGTTTCGACTTTATGAACTTGACTAACTTAACATCCTGTTTTTTACTTTATATAACCAGTGAGCGTCACGGTGTGACGGTACCTACATCCGTTCTTGAAACAAAGCGACATCGTGCCCGCTAAAATTATAATCTTGAACTGTAAATTACCATAATTAGGTACTTTATAAGTAGGCCCGCTTGTGTACTTTTGTATGTATTGAATAAAGAAATTCAGCGATCTATTTTACCTATTTTTATTGTCTCCTTTGCCCCCCACCAACCCTTAAGAGGTAAATATTTCAAAAAACTCTATCTTACTTATCTTTAAAGATAGAAATCTCGTTTTAAAACTAAAACACGACAAATTTATGAGGAATAAAAAGTCTATAACAATAATCACTGATTTTTCAATATAAAACGAGATATATATGAAATTGTGTTTCAGTTACTTTACTTATTTTTTAAATTGACGTGATTTTCACAGTAATACGTAAGTAGTTTACGCAGTAAATTTTACTGGAAACTTGTAAGGATCACATTTAAATGACAGCAAATGATCTTTGCGACGAACTTGTGGACTCGCGCAAAATCCGTGGAATAAGTTATTTTTTTTTTAGTTTTTTATTGAAAAAATATCGAATTCATAATTATTTCTATATCTAAATATAATCAATTACAAAATTATTAGGCATAAAAACATGCATAATTAAGTAATTTGCAAAAATATTAGAATTGAAAATAATTCGTGGATGATAATACACGTTATTATTCTAAAATTAGAATCGCGATTTTCATTAACAACTGAAGTAAAAATTTGTTTATCAAGATTATTCGATAAATTTGATAAATAAAAATCCATAAGATTAAATAGGTTTAGATACGTAATATTTCTCTCGCTGTTATTTAAAGAAAATGTAGTTTATAGATTACTGATTTTGTTTCCAGTGTCCGTTGATTATACCTATTTATTAATCTTGATAAACAAATTTTTACTTCAGTTGTTAATGAAAATCGCGATTATAATTAGGTATAATCAACGGACACTGGAAACAAAATCAGTAATCTATAAACTACATTTTCTTTAAATAACAGCGAGAGAAATATTACGTATCTAAACCTATTTAATCTTATGGATTTTTATTTATTAATTTTTCGAAATATGTTCGATTACTTTTGTAATGAAACGTTTCAGTACGGCTTCGCTCTTTTTCCCAGTATCAATAACTTCTTCGTGGTTAGTTTCTTCTTTACTTTCATAATCGGTAATGCACGCGTTAGTGATCAGACTAAATGCGAAAACGGTCATATTGCAGTGTTTCGCGATTATCACCTCATGAACTGTGGACATACCGACGGCATCTACGCCTACCTTGTCCAACATTTTCAATTCGGCTATGGTCTCGAAATTGGGTCCCCCAAGACACGCATAAACGCCATCGTGCACCTTATCTCCAATACCTTCTTGGATCGCAATCTCTTTGGCCTTCTTAATTAAGTTCTTATCGTAAGCGGCATTCATTGGAGGGAATCGCGGTCCGAAACGTTCCTCGTTAGGGCCTTTCAAAGGATTGTTTCCTGCGAATCCCATTATGTTTATGTGGTCTTTCAACAACATTATATCCCCAACATGATAACTTTTATTTATCCCTCCGGCGGCATTAGTTGCAATAAGGTGAGTAACTCCGATTAGTTTCATTACACGAACGGGCATCGCACATTTCCAAAGAGGATAACCCTCGTAGTGATGGAAACGACCTTGCATACATAATACTGGAACTCCGGAGACGTATCCGAACACTAACTGTCCGGCATGTCCCACTACCGTGCTGACCGGAAAATTAGGAATGGTATGGTATGGAAACACGATGCAATCGGATAATCCATCCGCCAAAGCACCTGAAATTCAAAACATTCGTTATAATTTATGTTAAAATAGCTACCCAAAGTTAAAATAAATGGATATTTTGCTGAAATTCAGCAGCATCACCCGACATATTCGCTGCTTTAAATATTTCAATATCAACAACAGCAAACATACAGAAATTGACTTCATGAAATATTTGAGATAAGTACATCATTAAAAAAATTTATAAAAAGTAATGGATCCAAGTGGAAACCCTGAGGAACTCCCAAGGCAGCGATAAATTCATTTCATTAAAAAGTTTATGACGCAGATTGTCGAATTGATCCGAATTATACTATTTGGAAATGAATAATCAAATGTCTAATCGATTGATTTTCGTTAAACTGTGCTGAAGTTTGCTCAAAAACAAACAACGCGTATTAATTTGTTATTGATAAAGTGAAATAAAAAGTAAATGAATTAATCAAGCGTAGGTATGTATTTAAAATTTAATTAAAAGACCAGCGTTAGAAAAAATTAAATAAATAATAGCTAAGTAACTATTCTATACGTTTGTTAGGTATAAATTATTTTTATAAAAAATAAGTTGGATCTTAATCTTGTGGATTAAGATAAAAACTTTTGAAATTGATCAAATAAACAAAAATAGAGTTATACGTTTGCAACAATTAATTTTAATTAATAGTTAGTTAGTCTCACAATCGGACAAATTACTCTTTACATGTTGTAAGAAAATAAACATTGATCTTAAAAACATATTTGTTATTAGTTATTTCGATACTGAAATTTTTTAATAAAATAATAAACACAATTTAATCTTTTTTAATTAACAAGTAAGAAGGATAATAAAATCTCTCATTAACCGTACTAATTGAATGTAAATTGTAATGTTTTATAAACAGAAAAATGAAAATGTTACGTGAAGAAAGGAAATCGTTGGTAAGTATGTATACCGGGTGTCCCACACTACCCGGACCATTCAATTATTTCGTAAACGCGACGTTCTAGAGAAACAAGTTTTGAACAAAAGTTATAAGGTTTTAAATGATGCAACAGATGCTTGTATTAATATAACTTTGAAAAGCGTTGTCAAGGTTATTGGAAGGTCACCCTTAATATTTTAAATGAAACCCCCTATTTTCCATTCAATATTCTTATAGCTTATCTCGAGAGATTTTCAAAACACTATAACAAATTATTTTTCTATTAAGTACTTTTCGAGTTATGAAGCCATAAATTTTGAGTAGGTACTGTCGGCATAAGATTACCCAAGGTTTCACACCTTTGTTACCTGATATAATAACTTATTTAGGTAGGATATCAGAGTGTTCTAAACACCTTCATACCGCGCAGTGACGTCATCCGTGAGAGTAGGTACCTATTCGGAAACTGTCAGACTTCTGATATTTTCATAAATAATGTCACATCTTGATGCGCAAAACCGCCCCGATAGTTAATTTACCTTAATAGTTATTGTACCATGCCTATGTTATGTAAGCGCGCGCGCGCGCGCGTGTGTGTGGGCTAGCGCGCATTCGTAAGTCGATATAATAAGAATTAAACTGTGCTTCTTGAAAATTACATCTTTTAAAATGGGTTTTTTAAACTTATTATGTGAATTCATTGAATGAAGCGTAAAATTCAATTACAGACATTTTGATATGTGAAGTTGACTACAGTTTGATATGGACACTACTGTACGCATGCGTGAACCCACCCACCCATACACACACACATACACACAACAGAGGTGTAATTCCGACCATACGTCTCCACTGTAACGCAACGAGGATACGATACGCAAAAATGCAAGACATTGATACCCAGCTTTAAGGTGTACATAAATTGCAACGAATAACAATTTTTATTAGCGTTGATTAATAGTTTTTGTGTAACTACTGAGAAGTTATGAAACTAACAATTATTTTTGATAATTGTTGGGAATTCAAGGTTTTACATTTATTTAAAAAGGCCGAGATCGGAGCTTTGTAGTAAACATAAGATGTTATTGTAAAATTAGGTTATCTTGCAAAAGAAAAAAATTACTGCTATTTTTATATTGATTATCAAGCCTTTATATTTGTGTCGATTAATGTAATGAAGAAAAACAATTATTTCTAATAATCAAAAAATAAATAAATAAATTTTGAATGTTTTTATTACGGGGTCCGCCAAAAAGTCTGCACTATATGGAAAACCTTTTTTATTGATTTTTCAATGACATTTATTCTCGATAAAAGTTGGTGCAAGGTCTAAAACCCAAACTACAACCATCGAAAGTCAAAATTTATCAGTCATATACGGGTACGTCCGAAAATGTAAATTTGGTTCGACAGTAAAGTACCTATAGTCTGTCTGACGAGAGATTGCAGCGGCAGGTAAAGTAGTGATTGTGCGCCTTTTCATTTCATTGGTTGCAGTGGTCGCCCGTTATACACGGTGCAAAATCAATTCTTATCACTTAAAATCGAAAAGTCGTACTTTTCAATCGTCATTTTAGTTTGAAAAACGTTACTTTAGTACATTCCGGACGAATAGTACTTCTCTGGAGTACTTCTGTGGAGGTTATGTTATAGTTCGATGCGTTTAAGGCTAAACGTCACAAACGCCATTTCGAAAATTTTACAGGAGAAATAAAAAACTATACCGCTAGAAGCCTGTCAGTTGTTGGTGGTGCAAACTTTAAATTGCGATATTCCGCTGAAACAAATGGGCAGTTCGGCGCAGAATTAAATTCTTTACAATACTGAAGTTTTCATTAATTTTCATAACAATTAATTTGGCGCCTGTGCCGTTCTGCCTTAAACGCGTCGAGTTGTGCTTTGTTTCATGCAGACATAAATTTTCAGTAAGACAAGGTGAGTTTGCAAAATCTAACAAAACACAATTTTTTAAGATAGATACCGGATACTTCGTATTTAAATGTTGTTTCGACTTACGAGTTGTAGTTACAACTTTCCTTAATAACAATTTTCGATAGTGTAGAGCACATTTATATTTTCGGACATACCGATACATTACCGGACATTACCGATACATTTTGACTTTTGAATCGAGAATAATAGCTTTTGAGAAATCAATAATAAAAAAAATTCAGTATGGTGCAGATTTTTTATCGGACACTGTATATTCTCATTTTACTTATTAAACAGATTCTAAAAGGAGTATCGGAGAACGATATTAAATATCCAAATATTGCACGAAAATTTTCATTGAACACGACTCGTTGCACTGCATAAATAATTTCTAAAATGAATAAAATTTAATTGTTTTAATGAAGGAGAATTCGACTCTCATCGTAACATAGTATTATTAAATAACTCTGTATTTACGAGTTTATTTTATTATTGCTAGTTATTTCTGAGAACGCTCTATTTAACTCGGTACTATCTTTGAAAATAACCAGCGGAGACTTAATTGCCCTAAATTATTATAGGTAATTAAACATTTTCAAGAAATTCTGTTCGCAGTATAGTACAAACATTCAATAATTTCCTTAATGGTTTCTTTCTTTAGTGTACTAATCTAATATTTTCATTAAAGTACTTACATAAGTACATGTACTTACAGTACATAAGTTGCGTACTTTCTCGAACCGAGTGAATAAAATAATAAGGAGTATTAAATTTGAAATAGATTTTAAAAATAAACAAGAATTCACCAAAAGCGCTTATAAAAACATGCTTACTGTGTATAACAAATAAGTTCCCTTGCGGCAAAAAAATTACCATATTAACCCTAAAATCGTCATGGTAGACCTTTACAGCAACAAATCATTCCCGAATTTAAATTCTGAATAATTAATTTGTTTTTAAATTGGCATCCGACGCATAAAATTAAGATACAAAGTTGCGACGAAACGAATATATTTTAAGCTACAGTAATCGTGTTAGTAAACAGATGTTTAGTTTCCACGCATAAAGGTGATTTCAAAGGAATCGTACGGATTAAGAATGATTTAATATCTAGAAATCTAGAAAAAACCCTACGTGGTCAACTTCGGTTAAAAAATAAACCTAAAGTAATGTCGTTCATAAAAGAAATTAAAAAAGTATTAGGTAGGTAGTACCGTTAGGTAGATATAACGTTTAATAAAATCATAATAAATAAACATAAACCAAAAAATTTAGCGCGTACTTTCGAAACATTTAAAATGCAGTTGGAAAATTTATGCATTCATAAATTTTTATTTCGTTGTATTTTACCTAAAATGCCTATTATTAAGGACACTGTCAAAAAATTACTGTTGCACGTTAGACATGAAATATAGGCAACTTATCGAGCACTTCAATGTAACTCACCATTTCACGCGGACGGGAAAGATGCTAAACGATCGAATGCGTTGATTTTTATTCGATCGAGTTAACATTTTTTGTTACTTTCAATTTTAGGATAACTTACTTAGCTTATCCAAATCTATATAATGTTCACGTCATTAACAAAAAGTCACTAGATTGTTTATTTCTAATTCGGTTTAAAGTTTGGAAGTAACATATTCTATAGATAGATGATTTACTTGCGCACATATTGGATGGCATAAAGACTACGATTTATTAGAACTGTCAAAATACAAGGTACGATGTGACAGCACTGTGTGAAACGTCATAATCTAGTAACCTTTTATTGATGACGTGTTGCATATAGGTTTGGACGAAGTGTAGATATAGCTCATCCAAACCTATATGATGTTCACGTCATCAATATAAGGTTACTAGATGATGACGTTTAACACAGTGCTGTCTCCTCGTACCTCGCATTTTGACAGTTCTAATAAATTGTAGTCTTTCTTTATTCCATTTAATATGTGCGCAGGTAAATAATCTATAGAATATGACACTTTCCAATCTTTAAACTGAATTACAAATAAACAATCTAGTATATATATATATATATCATATATATATATATATATATATCTATATATATATTATATATATATATATATATATATATATATATATATATCAGGTTGGGGAAAAAGTTTCTTCGTATTTTCGCGGTAGATGGCTTTAAGATCGCATAACTCTGGTACTATTAATCGAATTTAGTAGTATTTACATGCAAATGAAAACTGACATTTCACAGAACAAATTAACTTAAAAAATTGTGATATTTATTCACTCAGTCAAAAGTTATTGCGTTTTGAAAATGAGTGAAAATAAAGTGGAAATTAGATACATTTTGAAATTTTATTATAAAAAAGGGAAGAATGCGACTCAGGCTGCTAAAAAAATTTGTGATATTTATGGACATGATGCAGTATCAGTACGGCTTGCACAAAGTTGGTTCAAGCGTTTTCAAGCTGGAAATTTTGATATCAAAGATGCACCTCGCTGTGGTCGGCCAATCACTGAAAAAGTCGATGAAATCATGACAAAAGTTGAGCAAGACCGGCATATTAGTAGTTATGATGTTAGCAAGGAACTAAAAATCGACCACAAAACAGTTTTAAACCATTTGCAAAAGGCCGGATATAGAAAAAAACTCGATGTTTGGGTGCCACATGATTTGACAGTGAAAAATTTAATGGATCGAGTTTCCATCTGCGATTCATTGCTCAAACGGAACGAAATCGAACCATTTCTGAGACGGCTCATTACGGGCGATGAAAAATGGATCACGTACGATAATAATGTACGAAAAACATCGTGGTCGAAGCAAAATGAAGCTCCGCAAATGGTGGCAAAACCACGATTGACGCGAAGAAAAGTGATGTTGTGTGTGTGGTGGGATTACAAAGGAATACTTTATTACGAGCTGCTCCCACCCGGTCAAACAATTGATTCTAATCTCTATTGTCAACAACTGGAAAGATTACGTCAAGCAATCGAGAGAAAGCGACCAGAATTTATCAATAGGAAAGGCGTTGTCTTCCATCACGACAACGCCAGACCCCACACGTCTTTTGCGACCCGTCAAAAATTGAGAGAGTTTGGCTGGGAAATTTTGATGCATCCGCCATATAGTCCTGATCTTGCACCATCAGATTTTCATTTATTTCGATCTCTACAGAACTCTCTTAATGGTGTAAAGTTGATTTCAAAAGAGGTCTGTGAAAATCACTTGTCGCAATTTTTCGCTCAAAAATCACAGAAATTTTATAGTGATGGGATTATGATTTTACCTCAAAAGTGGCAAAAGGTGGTCGAACAAAATGGCACATATTTAGTTTAATAAACTTCATTTATAATATAAAAAACTTGTTTCATTTTCGTATTAAAATACGAAGAAACTTTTTCCCCAACCTAATATATATGTCCGACTCAAAATGAATGACCTATATTTTCGTGATCTAGGGTCGAGATCGGAGAAAAGACAAAAGAACATGTCTGGGTTCCGTCATCGTACAGACTGCAATAGCTTTATTTTCTATGAAAATTCGCTAATACTTACAATTTAAAATTATTTGGAAAATCACTATCTACTGCCTTTATACCGCAGAATTATAAATTTACTCTATTTTTCATTTAAAAACTATTCGTATGCCCTCAACATTGAAAATTTTCCTATTACAAACTATAAACCAGATAAACGTTTAATCGCATTTTTATGCGACCGATAAAATACAAAACAACTAATAAAACATGCGCTCCACCTACTTTCATAAATTTTGGAGTGCGAATAAAGAATTGAAGGTTTTTAAAATAAAAACGGGATTTCCTAGTACTCGAATGCATTTATATATGTAGAATTCTGACTAGACCGCTTCAGATCTTTTGCGAAACATACTTTGTTATAGTGTTTTGAAAAGCTCTATAAGAACATTCAATTAAAAATAAAGGATGTGACCTTTGTGTGACCTTGATAACGTTTCTCAATGTCATACTATTATCTGATACTACTTACTATCTGAAATTACTATCTGATGCATCATTTAAAACCTTATAAGCTTTGTCCAAAACATTTTTCTCTAAAATGTCGCGTTTATGAAATTATTGAACTGTCCGGGGGGCGGAGGGGGTCTGGGACGTCCGATATACTAATCTGTTAAATGCGAAAATGTAAAATAAAATATTAAAATATTTTACTAAAATTATTTTACACAATAACTGAAAGTTAGATATGTACCTTTGAATTAAATAACAAAATTTTTAACCGACCGCCAGTCGCGCTGGCGCACGTATCTATATTTTACCTATAGCTATATAATGTAAAAGCATCACAAACGTATCTTATCTCTCTTAAATAAATATTCTTTCAGTAGATTTTTGTACTGATTGTAAGTGGATTATTTTGTTGTTGCAGATTTTATCGGCGTAAAATAGAAAGAATTTTACGTTTAGCACAAAGTGCGCCGCGCGATTAGTCATATAAATATTTCACATTTATTACTTGTTTCTTTTATTTAAAAATAATAACCTACTTTCGATGTCTGCTATGTGGTAAAAAGTATTTTGTTGTAAAAATTGCAGGGAAGATAGTCAGTAACACTTTGCTTATATTTCTAAGTAGATTACGTAACAAGTAGTCGGTTCCGTGTGTTCTTGTGGTAGATACTAAAATTTTTACGTTCTTTTATGTTATAATATCTACTAATAAAAATGCTATCTAAAAATGCAATTTGCTTCATTTATATGTATGTTTGTTATATGTATGTTGGGGGTTGTGCATCCCTGGCTCCCCTAAGGTGATATTAAAAAACCTATTTGAATGTTTTAAATTAAAAATGCTATTTAAAAAAACCGATTTTAAAGTTTCAACTTTGGGAGTGAAAATCTCGGCAAGGGCGAGTCGTACGGAAAGGTTTGTAAGAACTTAATGTTTTATTTTGACGTGTTCAATACGTTACCGGAATATTAAAACTCACATCTCATCACCAATGGTCGTATAAATGTGTAAAGAAAAATTATAATCTAAATTAACCCTTTCATTCCTATCGGTTCGGGATTAAAGGAGCATTCTTTCGCGTTTTTCATGTGTGTCACGCATGTTTCGTGGGAAACACGTCTTTATTCATCACCTGCTGACGTACAAAAAAGCGTTACCGGTTCTCCTACTGCATGTTGAATGTCTGTAAATATGAATCGACCTTTACTCGGAATTTACTTATATTAAATTAGATAACAAATTCTCATTATTTATACATAAATAAAAAATAAGGGAAGAGTATAAATATGAAATAATTTCTAAAATTGAAATTCTAATACTTATAAGTATGCTAATGGTAATTACAAAAAAATTAACCATTTATTTCTTATTTCCAAATAATTTTTAAAATTTGAAATATGTATTAAAATCGGTGTCTTCAATTTTGCAATATCATAACGAAAAGTGCATAATAGTATATGTTAAGGATCTTTATGGCCAGCAGGTAGCTGGGCCTCATGGAGGGCCGGCTATCCTAAACCTGGGAGTAAGAGACCAACGCTTGGCAAGTGATGACCGGCGTAACAGGTCCTTCGAGAAAAGTTCAAAAATAAAATGGTCCTTCGAGCCCGATTTATTGGCGAAAAAGCATAAAAATAAAAAATTAAAAAAAACGTGAATAAAAGTGAGTGCATCGGCCTCAAAAATTGTCCAGGAACCAAGCAACCGAACCAAACAATTGAATAGGGTAAGTGCACCTCCTGTTTCAACTTAATCCCATTTTTATTGTATTGGTAATAGCTTCGATCTGAGTTAATAATAATGGCCGAGTTAGAACTATTAATTAAGAGACGGGGAATAGTAAAGGGGCAAGTAACGCGGTTTCAAACATATTTGGACGGTGTATCCGGGCAGCTAAACGTAGATAAAGCGCAGGTAACTAGCAAAATTATGAGTATTGAACCGTTATTGGACCGATTTAATGCGTTACAGTTCGAGGTCGCAACGGTTCAAAGTGAGCCTGAGCAGGAGGAATTGCATGAAAGGGAACGAGTAAATTTTGAGGAATTATACTTTGCCTGCATTGCTCGAGCAAAAAACCTTATTAGCGCAGATGATACGAAGCAAGCGAATAATGCTACGCAAAGCGGTGTCGATCCGAACGGTACACTAGTTAATAACGTACGCTTGCCATTAATCCATTTACCGATTTATTGCGGAGACTATGATACGTGGGCAGAATTCAGGGATACATTTAATTCGCTGGTACACGAGAACGGAGTGATTAGTAATGTCCAAAAATTTCATTACTTGAAGTCGGCACTCAAAGGCGAAGCTAGCCAGATTATAGAGTCATTGCAAATCAGCAATGACAATTATTTAGTTGCTTGGGACACGTTGGTAGAAAGGTACGAAAACAAGCGTCTAATTGTCAATAGTCACTTGAATGCATTGTTTAATTTGCCAACAATGGTAAGGGAATGTAAGGTTCAATTGCGCAAATTATTGGATGGCATGACCAAGCATTTGAGGGGGCTCAAGGGTTTAGGTTAACCAGTGGACTATTGGGATACGTTAATTGTTTACATTATCGTACAAAAATTTGATGAAATCACAAAACGCGAATGGGAAGGTCAACATACCAATGCCGAATTGCCAAACGTAAATAACTTGTCGGTATTTTTAAAGCATAAATGCGAACTTTTAGAAACGTTAAACGCGCCGCCTGGAAGTGCAATTAGGGTCAGCGAAAAACCCAAAGTCAATAGCGGGTTGTACAAGAGAACGAATACACTAGTAGCCATAAACGACAAATTTGCAAGCGTCCCTAAGCAGGTAGTTTTTGCACTTTGCAAAGATTCCCACGCGTTGACACAATGCAGCAAGTTTAAGGCGGCAGATGTAAACGAGAAGGTAAGCATCGTAAAAGCTAAAAATTTATGTTTTAATTGTTCGAAGGGTGGTCATTCGGGAAAATATTGCAAGTCGCCTCGTTGTAAAATCTGTAATAGAAAACATCACGAACTGCTGCATTTAAATAACAACGATAATGAATGATGTAAATCAGTTCTCGCATTTGAATTTAGAAGTTGATCAAAATTTAGAAAATCCAGCGACAACAATGGTAAACCATGCATTAAACGATCACAATGAGGTATTGCTCTCAACCGCCACGGTAAAGGCGATGGGTCCAATCGGCAAGGTAAACGAATGCAGGGTGCTTTTGGATAGCGGGAGTCAGTCAAATTTTATAACGAACGCATTATGCGAGCAGTTAGGGTTAAAAAGAAATAAAATGAACTTGACGGTAACGGGAATAGGTGAAATAGAAACGAATATGAAGCAAAATGTAGAGGTAGTGATTAAATCAATTAACAATTCGTATGAGACAAAAACTTCCTGCATCGTACTTCCAAGAATAACCGGTAAAATTCCGAATGTTTCATTCGACCCGAAAGTTGTAGCGACACCGGCAAATCTAAAATTAGCCGATAAGAAATTCAACGTGGCAGATAAAATTGACATGTTGTTAGGATCGCAAATATTTTGGTCGTGATTATGCGTCGGACAAGCAAAAATAAAGGGCACCGACATCGTAATGCAAAAAACAAAATTGGGGTGGGTATTAGCTGGTCCATTAACGAGTCGAAACAATGCACAATATTCGCATTATAATTTAAGCGTATTAGCCAAATGTAGGGATAGTGTTCAAGATCAATTAGCTAAGTTTTGGCAAATAGAAGAGTGCCCCACGACCAATTATTTATCGGAAGAAGAAACCTATTGCGAAGAGCATTTTAAAAAGACAACCCAACGAGAAGCGGATGGTAGATTTGTAGTATCTATTCCCTTAAATGATTGTGTAAACAAATTGGGTGACTCGTTGCAAACGGCAATAAAGAGATTTGAATCGTTGGAGCGAAAGTTACAAAAGAATCCATCATTAAAGGTAAAATACATTGCGTTCATGGAAGAATATCGCAAATTAAAGCACATGACTACAATTTCAGAAGTTGACGCATCCGAACCTAATTTTTACTTGCCTCATCACGGGGTAATAAACGAGTCTAGCACAACAACGAAGCTAAGAACTGTATTTGATGGTTCGGCGAAGACTTCTACCGGGGTTTCAATAAACGACGCGCAGAGGGTCGGCCCAGTTATGCAGGATGACTTGTTCACTATACTGATTCGATTCAGAAAACATCGCTATGTTTTATCGGCCGATATAGAAAAAATGTATCGGCAAGTTCTAGTGGATCCAAAGCAAAGGGATCTTCAACGAATAGTTTGGAGGGATGATCCCGAAAAGCCGTTGCAACATTATAAATTAAACACTGTAACTTATGGTACGGCATCGGCTTGATTTCTAGCGATAAGATGTCTGCATCGAGTAGGGAAAGAAAGTGCAACCGATTATCCCAGGACGGCACAAATCATATTGCGCGATTTCTTTGTAGACGATTTGCTTACAGGTGGGGATTCGATTAAAGAATTAATAAAGGTTAGAGACGAAATAACTGCAATATTACAAAAGGGGTGTTTTCCACTTCGTAAGTGGATTTCAAACGAACGTAGAGTTTTACAGGGATTACCAGAAACGGACATGAAACAAACTTTACAGTTATCCTTAGATAATAGTACAAAAACTCTCGGCCTCTTGTGGGATCCTAACTTAGATCTTTTAGGTTACAATATAAGTAAAGTAGAAAACAGCACAATAGTAACCAAACGTAAAATGCTGTCGGTAATAGCTAAAATATTTGATCCCTTGGGAATCGTAGCATCACTAATTACAGTGCCTAAAACGCTATTGCAAAAATTATGGAAGGTTAAGCTTTCATGGGACGAGTCGGTTGCCATGGAAATATACACGGAGTGGTTGAAATTTCAGAACGAATTACACCTAATAGGTACGATTGAAATTCCGCGCAATATACTTTGTAACGAAGCAAACTTCATCGAATTGCATGGATTTTGCGATGCATCGGAGGTAGCATACGGTGCATGCGTTTATCTTCGGAGCACAAACCCGCAAGGCAGCGCATCGGTGCGATTACTTTGTGCCAAATCTAGAGTGGCACCTGTTAAGAAAATTTCTATACCAAGACTGGAGTTGTGCGGGGCGATGTTGTTGACAAAATTAATAGGAAAGGTTAAAGAGTCCCTAAATTGTAACATTGAAAAAACAATTTACTGGTGCGACTCCACCGTAGCGATATCGTGGATACGCACCGAGCCAAGCTCATTAAAGCAGTTTGTGGCGAATCGCGTAGACAAAATTAGAGAGGAAACGGATGTAAGCGCATGGCGCCATGTAAGGTCGCGGGATAACCCTGCTGACTTGATATCACGCGGTACTACTCCAAAAGCGTTAATAAAATCTAAATTGTGGTGGAAGGGACCAAATTGGTTATATTTACCCGATAATGAATGGCCAATAGGTTGCCTAAACGAGATACGCAGCTTGGACGATACAATTGAGAGAAAGGTATTGATAAGCATAAGCAAAAAAAGTGAAATGTTCTTGTTCTCCAGATATTCAACGATATCAAAATTACGACGCTGCGTCGCGTATTGTTTAAGGCTCAAAAACAACGCGTTAAAACCAAACCACGAACGTAACACGCAACATTTATCGGTCGGAGAATTAAATCGGGCACTGATTGTTTTAATAAAAATCGCGCAAAATGAAGTATTCTAGATAGAAATAACGAAATTAAGGGCGAAAGAAACAATATCGAAAGGAAAATTGCTGCCTTTAAATCCATTTTTAGATAGTGAAGAGGTGCTTCGGGTAGGGGGAAGATTAGGAAGTTCTTTATTTAATATAAATAAGCAGCATCCCATTATATTACCGCCCAAACATAAATTAACTTTGTTAATCATTCAAAACGAGCATAGGATAACCTTACATTCCGGGCCACAAGCGGTGTTAGCCTCGCTTAGAGAGAAATACTGGCCCATTTCAGGAAGAAATACAATTAAAAAAATAATACGCGAGTGTGTTCCTTGTTTTCGTGCTAAACCAAAGGCCTGTGAGTACGTCATGGGTGTTCTGCCCAAAGACAGGGTGACGCCTTCAAGTCCATTTAATGTTTGTGGCGTCGACTATTGTGGGCCTTTAATGGTAAATGATAGAAAGGGTCGAGGCTGCAAAATCACAAAGGCGTACGTTGCAATATTCGTTTGCTTTGTTACAAAAGCGATGCATTTAGAATTGGTATCGGACTTAACATCCGAGACCTTTATAGCAGCACCGCGTAGTTTTGCAGCAAGAAGGGGAAAACCTAGCAAAATTTACTCGGACAACGGCCTAAACTTTAACGCGTTATGTACCTTCGAGGAAATGTATACGGTATTGACTCAGATCGAAGCAGTACTAAACTCACGTCCCCTTACCCCCCTAAGTACCGATCCAACAGACCTAAATCCCTTGACCCCGGCGCACTTTCTGATTGGACGGAGTTTAATGGGTCCGCCAGTCGAAAACGTATTGGCAATCAACGACAATCGACAAAAGCTGGCGCAGCATTTTTGGACAAGTTGGTCCAAGGAATTCATAGGAGAACTACAGTCCAGGGTCAAATGGAGGACACATGCGGTCGATCGAATGCAGCCCGGAGCCCTGGTCATCCTACGTGAGAACAATCTCCCGCCTCTTCAATGGCGACTTGGGCGCATCGTAGCGGTTCACCTTGGGCGTGATAATGTGATGCGCGTAGTGACCGTCTCATGCGCTAATGAGGTAATAATGAAGCGCGCTGTACATAAAATTTGTTTGTTGCCCACTAGTAACGATGATAAGTAGTTTGTTTGCCTTACAACCAACATTTATTTTTTTAAGTAGTGTTATTGTTTAAATTAGTTATTAAAAATATATGTATATATATGTATGCGTCCCCAGATAGGCGGGACTTATGTTAAGGATCTTTATGGCCAGCAGGTAGCTGGGCCTCATGGAAGGCCGGCTATCCTGAACCTGGGAGTAAGAGACCAACGCTTGGCAAGTGATAACCGGCGTAACAGGTCCTTCCAGAAAAGTTCAAACAGTATAGTTTAATATTCGTAACGGAATACATTAATCAAACAATAAGACTACTTGAACAGATTATTTTAACGGGTTAAACGGCATCGAATCGAATCAGGGTTTTTAATTAAAGTAATAAACCTTGGAGTTTTCTTAAGTTAGTCATAATTTTATACCTTAGGCTTGTGGCTTGTGTATAATTTTATTGTAACATCATTTTATAATTTTTAACATCCAGTTCAAAGTTTGGAAAGTAACACCACTGTGTAACGTCATCATCTAATAACATTTTATTGATGACACTCATCGGAATAAAATTTGAATGACCTTTAGTTTTATTACTTTTATTCTAGCATGTCAAAAAGGTGTCTTAAAGGTCAGTTTTTTCATCTACCGATAAATTTATTTGACAAATTTTTACCATGGAAACGTTTGTTATAACAATTGTTTCAATGGTAAATATCTGTCAAATAAATTAAATGGAAGATGAAAAGATTGACCCTAAATATAATAAAAAGGAAACATATGTATCCTTATTTCAATACGCACCCATTCCGGAGCCACAAATAATTCCAATCTTTGGCTTAACTGGTAACCGTTTCAAAATATACTTTGCCGTGTCTTCGAGAGTTTCATAAGTGTACCTAAAAACATTTCATAAATACCTCTTATAATATTTTAAATGTACTTGTAGATAGCAGTGATTAAAAATTAAGATATTGCATAATATTTTGTTTTTAGCAAATTACATATCGAGTCTTTGATATGATAAAAATTTCGTTTATTACGTCACATTGTAATTTGTTAATAATTTAATACTGATAATTGTTGGTACAAATAGATAATCAAAAATATAAACTGATTGTAAACTTTAAATGTGATAATTTTATTGACGCAAGTAATAAGCAATAGATAGTAAAAATATAAAAATTAATTTTCGAAAGAGTTCATAAAAACCTGTTAAATTACGTTACTTTTAAATATCTCATTTTTATCAATGCTTAAATATAGTAAGCAACTGATAATAATTTTGTAATTTTTATCGACCCCCAACATAGAATTACTGAATTACGCAATTACTGTTACTATTGTACAATATTGAAATAAAAATGAACCTAATATTAAAAAAAAAGTAGATTATAAATCAACTTTATGTTTAACTATGTAGAAATGAATGATAAATTAATCTATTAGGAGTAATAAATTGAAGGAAAAATTATTTTCAATAGAGATGAGAAATCGAAAAGAAACTTACTCATTCACGTCGGTCATTTTGATTTATACACTATGTAATTCAACGTAACGCTACAATACCTCGCTTAGAGATCAAACTGAGTATTAACTGCTAAGATTGTGTTCGATGGTCTTAGATGTGCTGACGACGTTTATGTCAATCGGGTGAAAAGTTATTGTTATATATAGATACAGTTGTTTCCGTTTCCGCAATAGTTGACAGTTGCATGCGCAGCGAGTTGTATTGTACATGAAAAAAAAAAGTACAACACGTGTCTTACATAATTTACAATGTCGGAGACCCAACCACCTAAAACGTTTACAACGTCATCTTTCACGGTTGAGACCTTCGATGCTACAAAAATGAGATGGGGACGTTGGGTAAAGAGGTTGGAGGTTGCCTTTCAAATATTTCAAGTAGCAGAGCAAATGCAACTCTACTATCTTCTACATTACATGGGCTCGGAAGCTTACGATATTTTGTCAGACAAATTAGCACCAGGGATCCCGGAAGAACAGACTTACAAATACATAACGGAATCAATGGAACAGTTCTACGAATCTACACCGTTGGAGATTGCCGAGACGTTCCGATTCCAGAGCAGAAAACAACAAGAAGGCGAGTCGGTACAAGAATTCTTGCATGTTTTACAAAAATTAGCAATAAACTGTAAGTTTAGTGACTTTTTAAAGAAGGCGTTAAGAAATCAATTCGTTTACGGACTTCATTGTAAACGAATACAAAGTAGATTATTAGAAATTAGAGAGCTTACGTTAGATAGAGCCGTTGAGATTGCAATAGGGAGGGAAATGTCGGAGAAAGATGCAAATCAATTACATAAAATTCCTGCGGTTACAATTGGGACATTAAATACTACAAATACATTTAAAAAAATCCCCACTGCAATATTTACAATTACAAATAAAAAAAAATTTCAAAAATCAAGAATTTCGATAATGTAAATCCTAGTTCTAGAAGATGCTATCGATGCGGCAGTAACCAACATCTAGCCACAAAGTGTGATAAAATTAATATGATATGTAATTTTTGCAAGGTAAAAGGACATTTACAGAAAGTATGTATGAAAGCAAAGAAATCCTTAGACACAAATGAAGTAGAAGAGGTTAGTACAGACATACAAGAAATACTCAATGTGGAAGAGGAGAATGACTTTATACCCTTACGAAACAAATACTTCTTACAAATCCAAATTAATGACAAAAACGTTAAAATGGAGGTGGACAGCGGTGCACCCGTAAGTTTACTTAATTTCAATGCCTATCAAAAATTATTTTCAAATTGCAATTTACAAAATACTTCATTAAGGTTAGTGTCATACTGTCAGACCAAATTACAGGTATTAGGGTTTATGCAGGTTACAGTAGCTCATAATGAAGTTAAAGAACGACTGAATTTGTATGTTGTTCAAGGTGATAGAAATCCTCTCCTTGGAGGAGAATGGATTCGTGCTTTAAACATTAATTTACTGGAAATAGATGGAGTATATGCAATAGGAAATATACTTACAGAGAACGAGGAGGTTTGCAAATTAATTTCGAAATATAAGGATATATTCCAACCGGGAATAGGTGCAATAAAAAAATGTACAAGCCTCACTCTATTTGAAAGAAAATACTAAACCGATTTTTATGAAGGCTAGAAGTGTACCATTTGCGTTACAACCTGTAGTAGAGCGTGAAATAAATTCTCTTGAGAAACAGGGCATCTTGGAAAAAGTTGACACATCAGAGTGAACTACCCCCGTGGTACCAGTAATAAAAAAACAAATGGTCAAATTAGATTATGTGGAGATTACAAAGTTACCCTTAACTCACACATTTTAGTTGACGAGCACCCATTACCAACTGTCGATGAACTATTTGCACACATGGCAGGAGGATCGAAATTTACAAAAATTGATTTGTGTAAAGCATACTTACATCTGGAAGTAAAACCGGAAATGCGACACTTACTTACAATAAATACATCAAAAGGATTATACCGTCCAACTAGACTAATGTTTGGAATAGCTAGTGCCCCCGCAATCTGGCAGAGGCAAATAGAGCAAATCCTACAAGGTATTCCAGGCACATCCGTATTTTTAGATGACATAAAAATAACGGGACCCGATACAAAAACACATCTCGAACGATTAGCAGCGGTATTGGAAAAACTACACATACACAACCTGAAAGTAAATTTAGACAAAAGTGTATTTTTTAAGGACGAAATTGAATATTGCGGGTATAAGATAAACAGATACGGTATACAGAAAGTAAAAAAAATAGATGCAATTCAAAATGTAACAGTTCCAAAAGACAAATCTCAAGTACGAGCATTTGTGGGATTTGTGAATTATTACAGACGATTTCTACAGAATGCAAGTTCTATCCTGCACCCACTAAACAATCTTTTAAAGATTGACGTACCATTTAAGTGGTCACACCAATGCAAGGTAGCTGTTGAAGAAGCCAAAAGACAAATAATGTCTGATCAAGTTCTATGTCATTTTGCCCCAAGACTTCCATTAGTACTTGCAGCCGATGTTTCACCCTACGGTGTCGGTGCAGTGCTGAGTCACGTATTCCCAAATGGTGACGAACGACCAATACAGTTTGCAAGCCAAACGTTAACGAAAATTCAACAAAAATACGCTCAAATTGACAAGGAGGCTTACAGTCTCATTTACGGCATAAAATTTTTTTACCAGTATTCATGTGCAAGAAGATTTACATTGATCACAGATCACAAACCACTACTACAAATATTTTCGCCTACAAAAAGTCTACCTATTCTTAGTGCTACAAGAATGCAGCATTACGCGGTATTTTTACAATCTTTTCAATACGATATTAAATACAAAAGTAGTCAATTACATGCCATTGCAGATACATTATCACGACTACCATTATCTTCAGAAGATTTGACAATTTTTGATGAACCTGATGTATTCGAAATAAACCAAATAGAAACATTGCCGGTAACGGTTGAAACTTTAGCTAAAGCTACAAGAAATGATGTTTCATTTAGTAAATTATTAGAGAGATTAACTATGGGGAAACCTATAAACAAGGATTCACGATTTAACATTCCACAAAAGGAATTTACCTTACAATCTGAATGCATCATGCGTGGACAAAAAGTTTTAATTCCATTTACTTTACGTCATAAAGTTCTTTCAGAGCTTCATTCCGCTCATTTTGGTATGGTTAAGATGAAGGGCCTTGCCAGGAGTTATTGCTGGTGGCCAGAGATCGATAATGATATCGAGGAAATGGTGAAAAATTACATAGATTGCAATAAGGAAAAAAATAACGTACCGAAAGCGGAAACACACATTTGGGAAATAACCACTAAACCATTTGAACGTGTTCATGCAGATTATGCAGGACCATTGAACGGCGGCTATTATTTTCTACTGATAGATTTATACACCAAATGGCCTGAAATTCATTATGTAAGAAATACTACTACAGCTACCACGATCGAACTTTGCAGAGAAATTTTCTCACGGCTTGATATACCGAAATTTTTTGTCATAGATAACGGTGCAAATTTCACATCGTTCAAATTCAAGAAATTTTTAACCGAAAATGGTATTAAACATAAATTAACCGCACCATATCACCCAGCCTCAAACGGACAAGCTGAAAGATATGTGCAAATTTTAAAAAAATCACTAAAAGCGATGCATAAGGAAAATAACCGAAATTTAGCATTTTGCAAATTACTTATTCAATATAGAAAAATGCCACACATCACTACAGGGAAAAGTCCATCGGAAATGATGTTTGGAAGACAAATTCGCTCTCGACTAGATTGCATGAAACCTGATACAAACCATAATACTGAATTTTTAAATGCTAACAAGAAATATCGTAATTTACATGTTGACCAAAGAGTTTCAGTTCGAGATTACCTTAATGAAAAGTGGAAATTTGGTAAAGTTCTATCCAAAATAGGCATTTTACACTATCTAGTAAAGTTAGATGATGGAAGGGTGTGACGGAGACACATTGAGCAAATTCGTGAAATAGGACAAAACACACCTATGGAGACGATTAAACTTAACTTACCTTTACCAGACGTGACTGTACAGCAACAAATTACGCCACCTACTATTAAAGAGATAACTGTACCTGTTACGACTAATTCTCAAACTGACTTGACACCAGATGAAATTCCGACAATTCCAGTTCCAGTAGAGAAACCAACCCAAACCCTTACTGAAAATGTTGATAATACTGTACCAGTGTTAAGGCGTTCTACTAGAACTAGGAGACCACCCCAAAGGTTAAATTTGTAAATGTTCATTAAGGAGGGCAGGAGTGTTATATATAGATACAGTTGTTTCCGTTTCCGCAATAGTTGATAGTTGCATGCGCAGCGAGTTGTATTGTACATGTGTTAAAGTTCTAAATAAATAGAAATACACAACAGTTATTAACAACACAAATAATGAAATCGATATCGAAATAAATATTCGTCCGTTATCGTGGAATATTTTCAACCAATTAGTGATTAAAAATTGTTTGCATTAAACGCTCACTATTAGACATAGGTAAAATAAATACATCTACTTAGATGTTTATATTTAAATTATTTAATTAACGGTACAACGTATTCAAATCATTCAATTTAATGCGTTAGCTATGACTTATCCAAGCGTATAAGCGATCACGTCATCAATAAAAGGTTACTAGATGATGACGTTTCACACAGTGCCGTCACCTCGTACCTCGTATTTTGACAGTTCTAATAAATTACATAACAAAATTTCAATTTAATCAGTCGATTTTTTTAATCAGATTTTGAAACTCTATTACTGCAATATTAATTATCGATAATTTAAAATGTTTATTTTATTTCATTAATTAATTTATTCGTTTCACAATAGTCTTACAAATCTAAAGCCGCGTCCGCATTAGTAAAAATTTACGTCGTGCGTTGCATTCGATACAAATTTGTACAGCACAAAATACCGACAACGGATGGATCGTGATGTGTGTTGAATATGGTAAAAATATTTGTGTGCGCTGTTATGCGGCGAACAAGTCCACACTCTCATAAATTTGATAACGTACAAACAAATTTGTGCCGAATACAACGGGCAACGTACATTTTTACTAATGTGGGCGCGAATTAATGAACTAAAGAAAGAAACAAAATTAAATGCGCTACACTATTCGTAAAGACTAATACAGAGGATGTTTCATCTTGATTGCTTAATACTTCGGCAGTATATTCTTGGACCAAAACAAACAAAAAAAAGCGTAATAAATATAATTAATACTTAAAAACAAATATGTATTCGTAGAAGATTAATTTCGGAGATAAGCACTGATTAAAAAAAGAACTTAATTTAATTTTAAAAAAAGAACAAATACCTACGAAACTCTTTTAGGAGAAAAATTTCGTGCATGCGCTGAAGCAGAATTGTGACCACATACTAGTTCAGATTCTTAGTGTAAAAATAATGCCGACTTCTGCACTTTGTGATACAAGTATCAAATTTTAGGAATATGTTCTATATACCATACTGACCACAATAAACGTCAGAAGTATTTTGGAGCCACCCCTAATTCAAAATAATCCCCTTTTAATACTCGGGCGCGTTATAACAGAGTATCTAAAAAATGATGGGAAATTTTTCGAGGACGTTTAGAACATGTCTAAATAAAACATTAAATTTGTATAAACTTTTCTTCTACCTCCGACGCTCTGCTGCCGAGATATTCACCCTCAAAGTTGAAAGAGAAAAATCAATTTGCTTAAAAAACACTTTTTTTATTAAAATTTAATTATGTTTGGTTTACATTCGTAATAAATGAAGTATTTCAAAACAATTTAAATAGATTTTAAAATGCCACTTCAGGGGGAACTGGGATATACTACCTCTAACCTTTCTAATCACATTTTCTTCCAGGGGATTAATTAAAAAAAAATGTAATTTTATTGCTGGATTCCCCAAACATTTTAGGATAAAAAAGGTACTCTTGCCCAATTAAATAAATAAATAAATGTATCTCCTCTTTTAATCGCCCTTAAAAATATCGCCCGTCAAGTTAGTAAACGCCGCGGCGCCTATTCGAATAATTACGGTATTAAATGTCTACAAAGAACTGTTAACTGTAGTATGCTGTTAGCTTTAAATTTTGTTCAATGTTATCAAATCTTGTTATGTTTAAAAAAAATTAAAATTTTTAGAACTATGTATAATTGTTAATATTTTTGATATTTAATAATTTTCCTATTACCTATTTTTATTTAATAATGCAAGATAATCCTAGGAAAATATAATCGTGAAAGAGTATAAACTTAAATCGCAAACACGCAAATATACAAAGCGATTTAAAAGGCGGGGACATAATATTAGCGGTCGATTAATTATATTTAAAAATGATTGAATTCATTAACGAATATTCTAGCATAATTGTTAGTTCTAATAACTTACTATAAATCATCGTTTTAAAAATTAAAATTAATTGAGAAATTTCAGAGATATATGAAGTGTTAAGTTCACGCTTCGAGGATTGGAAAATTTTGACTTTTTTTGTGATTTAATGCTATTACGTGTAAAAATTCAGTTTTTTTTTTAAAAATTTTTCGAAGCTTTCATCTGTATTTTATCTAATATCATTAGACTACATGTAATACTTTTTCGTTTTTTCTTCAATCAAAAACATAAAATCACTATGTATTTCAACAAACGCGTTTTGTAGTAGAATTCAGTTAAGCAGGTGTATTAATGTAAATCAGATCCTATTAGCAAGAAATAATGCAATTTTTAAATAATGCTCACCGTTTGGTTTTACCAACTTAATGTGGATTTTTGCAAAATTTACCATAATAAATCCTGAATGTTCAGAACACCATTTGACCACAAAATTTGAAGAAACAAATTATCATCATTATTTTACTACAAATTATTACTCAATTGGAAATAATTTCGAAGAGTTTACATTTTTTAAGTTTTTGATATTTAAAATGTTTTTAAAAAATACAATCGATATATTGTTTTACTTTCGTAGGTAAAAGTTTTTGTTGTTCATGACTCCATTGAAATAGGACTTTAATTAACATCTACAACACATTTAACAATTTGATGTTACCTAATTTAAATTAATAGAAAGATTACAAATAAGTAGGTAGTTTATTCATTTTATTCATAAAAACTAATTGGCAACGGTCTAACATATCGATAAATTGTTAATTTTTCATAATAAAAATACAATGTCGTCAAACTTACGAGGTTCCCGAAAAATTAATTTTCATTAGATAATTTTACAATAATGGAGTTTTCCTAATTCGTTTCAAATAATATCTTTATAGCTCTGATTAAGACATTTAATGTCGAAACGTTAGCATTAGCTAACGTTAGTATTAACTAAAATACCGTATTTTTAAACGTTTACTGAATAATCGAATCTTGATATTTATGAAGTTTTCTGCAAACTTTCAAATGTGAAAACAATTCTCTATAACAATATCGATTACTGTTATTAAATTAATTTACATACATATTTCTAATCTGACGAATTACTGTAGAGCCATCTGTTCGTTAAATTGCGAGTTAAAATGCTAGTTATCTTTCGATATATGTATGCTCACGTAATTGCAGATTTCGTAGAGTTACATTGATATTATATGCTTGTACAGTGAAAATGATTATAAAATATGATAGTAAGAATATCGATACAGTTTTGGAAAAACATCTTAACCCACAAAAATTAAATTTTTTAGGAGTGTACATTTCGTGTAAGCAGATACCTTTTACGGAAACACAGATGGATTTTTCTGTTGGAAAAAATCGAAATATTGTTACCAGATTTCAACAGATCATGTTTTTGCCTCAGATACAGGAGATAGTCAGAATAATACATTTTCGCAAAAAGCGACGGTTAACAAATTAGACAAATTTTATACTTACCTACGTTAGATCAAAAGCGCAGTTCAAAAAATTATTTATCAGAAATTAAATTGCTTTTTCAGTCATAATTTCGTTGCCAACTCAATCGTGACGGTTGCGATTTTTATGGAATATATACAGAATACCTAAGTAAATCCTAAATTAAAAGGAATATAAAAATAAATAAATACCTACCTTAAACGTAATTGTTTAATTGTTTAAAAAAATAATCGTTTTTGTACGGGGTGGGTGTACTGTGTGGACTAAGGATTACTCGTCAGCTGTTAGAGACATCAAAATCAATTTTGGTATGGTAAAAAAAATCTTTACGACAGCCATGTAACCTAACGACCCAGTTCGATATTTAAAAATTCTAAAATCAGTAAAATTCTTTTTAGGAAATACCAGAACAGTGTCACATTTACATCTTTTAAATGTAGGTAATGACAACGACATTTCGCAAATAAGCAAATTCATTTTAGTAATCAAATTAGGTCGGTGTTGACATTTTTGGAAAGATATGAAAAAGGGATGTAAGTCGACACGACAGTCTTGTTCTTCGTGCGGTTAAGATTAGTGTTGTGACTAAAAAATAAGGATAAGTCCGTTCCTGTAATAATAATAAAAAAGTGATTTGATTGTGAATTATATGATAATTTAATAATAATATATGTGATAATTACATGTGTTTGTGAATTATTAAAAATTTCCCGTTCGAACCGGTTACGTTTGGACACGCGGTTACAGCCCTGACATCGTGGCTCCAAAGTTGACTCTATCACGTTGACTCGTTACAGTTAGGTTGCAGTTACGTGCAGTTAGGTTGGTGTTACGTTACAGTTATGTTACAGTTACGTTACAGTTATGATACAGTTATATTGCACTTATGTTGCAGATACAATGCAGTGTATAATTCATAACTTCAAAATTATTTATTCTTATTTGAGTTTTTTAAAATTAATTTACAACTGTAAATGTTATTTTGCTCAATGAACATAGCTTTGATCCATAGGTAATGAAAAATGGGTAATGTTTTTTTTTAATTAAGAAGCATAATGGTATTAATTATGAAGGTACCTACTATATTTATTAAGACTTTTTTTTAAAATTCACAAACAAAATTTTCTATAAAATATACCTGTCTATCCAAGCAGCCTGTACACGTCAACAATAAAATGTTACCAGATTGTTTATTTATCATTCGGTTTAAAGTTTGGAGAGCAACATATTCTATAGATGATTTACTTGAGCACATATTAGATGGTATAAAGAAATACTACAATTGTTTAGAACTGTCAAAATACGAGGTACGAGGTGATAACACTGTGTGAAACATCATCATCTAGTAACCTTATATTGATAACGTAAACATCATATAGGTTTGGACAAGCTACAGATTGATATTTGTTCGATACATAGATAAGTGAATGAAATAAAACATCAACAAATCGAAATATCTAATGAAATTTGTATGACGTCATCCTAAATTTCGGATAGACAACCTATAGGTAACTTGGAAATATTTATTTTACAATAGGCGCACAGATATGGTTTAGCCGTTTCTTAACGCTGTTTTAATTATTAAACAGCAAGTCTTAATCTAATTTACTCTTTAAAATATACAAAAACGATAGTTGGCAAAAACCAATACAATACGATTTAAAAGGACCGCCCAATCAGTTTTTAAATAGAACCATCGAAATAGTCAACTATATTTGCGTAAAAATTATTTAAAATAAAAGTAGCGACCGACAATTTTTAAACAATCAAATATTTGACCACCAATTTTTTTTTTTTTTATTTATATGCTTAATTTACAACTAGCCCTAAGGCTAACGAGCAAATTTGATGTAGTACTTAATTACTAAACTAAAATTATGTTGACATGTGGAGGGAGTGTCGCCCATTGGCGATTCCCTGAGAATACTAATATATCAATTATTAATTAGCAAGGTCTAATGTTTTAAGTCTTTTTAGTCTACAAGTGTTATTGCCATTGTCTAGTAAATTTAGCACTAACACATTGGGGTGATTAGTTATTCTGTTGACATAGGTAGCTGTACGTCGCTTAATCTCGTCTTTGATCCATGGAACTTTTAAGTCTTCATGGAGTGATTTGTTGCTAATGAACCATTCAGCGTTGGCCATTACACGAAGAGCTTTGCTTTGGGATCTTTGCAGAATGTCAATGTTTGAAGGCTTAGCACAGCCCCAAAGATTTATGCCGTACGCCCACACTGGAACTAGAACTGACTTATATACTAACACTTTGTTTTCCAGAGACAACTTTGATTTTTTCCCTAGAAGCCAATACATCTTTTTCACCATGACATCCAGTTGTTTTCTCTTATTTGTAATATGGGTTTTCCATGTTAAGCGTCTATCGAGGGTCATACCAAGATATTTTACTTCCTGTTTGATGGGGATCTGTATACCATTTAGGGTTATCGGAGGAGCGGAGTTGTGTTTCGTCGTAAAAGTAATAGCTGTGGATTTAGTTTCATTAATTTGTATTCGCCACCTGTACAACCATTTTTGAATTATGTAGAGACTACTTTGCAGAGTTATCGATGCTTGTACGGGATCTTGGTGAGAAGCTATTAACGCTGTATCATCGGCGAAAGTAGCCATCATTGTGTTGCCGTTGCATGGTAGGTCACCTGTAAAAATCTGATATAGGGTTGGTCCCAGAACACTGCCCTGAGGAACTCCTGCCTTTATTGGGTATAGTCCAGACTGACTTTCACCGTACTTTACTTGGTAGTACCTCTCGTTTAAGTATGATTTGAAGAGAAGAAAATATTGGTGTGGAAGAGACCGTTTGATTTTGTAGAGTAGGCCGAGATGCCAGACCCGGTCGAACGCCTGGCTGACGTCAAGGAACACCGCAACACTATCTTTGTTCTTCAAAGTCTTTTTCAATTACATCTACTACTCTGTGTATTTGTTCTAGGGCAGAGTGTTTTTGCCGAAATCCGATTTTTGATGTTGTGGAATAATTTCTTCATCTACAATTATGGGTGCCATTCTCTTGAGTATTAATCTTTCAAGTACTTTTGACAGTATTGGTAAGAGCGTTATCGGCCTATACGAGGTAACCTCGTGCGCAGGTTTGCTTGGCTTCAAAATTAATATTATTTGGCCGAATTTCCATAATATTGGGAAGTACTGCAGCCGACTGCATTGAGGATGTGTAGTATGCACATTATTGTTTTGTGGGGTAATTCCTTCAGTAGTTTAGCAGTAATTAGATCATACCCGGGCGCTTTCTTGTTGTTCAGATGTTTGATTTTAGTTTTGATTTCTTCGGGTGTAAAAGAGTGTATCAGCGGGCTTAATTGTAAAGGAGCTTGGAGATAGTCTTCAATCACTTGTTCCTCTTCGGGGGTAGCAACTGCAGGGTGCGGTTGAAATATCGTAGATAGATGTTCTGCAAATAGTGTTGCTTTCTCAACTTCTGTTCTTGCCCAAGAGCCGTCATTTTTTCTCATTGATGGAATAGGAGTACGAGCTTTGTTTAAAGACTTTGTTGCCTTCCAAAGCGTGTAGTTGCTGTCTGCTGTAGAAGACAAAGAGCTGACATAATCGTTAAATGATTCGTTTTTCCACTCCCTTACGGCTGCTTTTAACTCTCTAGTTTTTCTATTTAGGTTATTTTTGTCTATAGGATTCCTGGTTTGTTGCCAGATTCTCCTGGCTCTTCTTTTATCCTCGATTTTAGTTTTAATATAAAGTGGGTAGTTTACGATAACTTCAGAATTTTTGTGAATAGGCGGCGTTGAGGAGTAAGCTGCATTTTGGATGTTTTTTGTTAGTTGGTCTACGGCAATATCAATATCCCCTTCTGTTTTCAAAGAAGCCTTAATTGTTGTAGTGCACGTTAGGTACTCTCTGTACAGGTCCCAGTTTGTATGAATGTTGTGGAGGGAAGACTTTTTTTGCTTTGTTATAATGGAAGTGCTGATTGTGACTATTATAGCCGAGTGGTCTGAGAGGAGGCCAAAAGACATTTCAACTTTGCAGTATCTTGGAGATAATGCTTTGGTAACAAAGAAGTCTACAGCATCAGGTACTTTATTTGGGTCGGCCGGCCAGTATGTAGGCTCCCCGGTGTATATATAGTTATAGTTGTGGGCCAATGCAGTCTTATGTAGTTCGCGTCCTTTGGTGGTAGTTATCCTCGAGCCCCAGATTGGATTTTTGGCGTTAAAATTGCCGCCAGTTAAGAACCTGCTACCTAGATTGTTGAAGAATGCTTCATACTGATTTTGTTTTACAGAGTGCCGAGGCGGGCTGTAAATTGAAGCAACTGTTAATGGACCACTACGACTTTGGACTTTGATTATAGTGCCTTGTATATAATAAGTTACAAAAGCTTCCATTACGTAATGAGAAATTTTGTTGTTTATAATGATAACCGAGCCTGCGTGGGCTGTACCGTCAGGATGGTTAGTGTGGTACGTAGTATAATTGTGGATATTGAAATAGCTCCTTTCCGTAAAATGGGTCTCTAAGATCAGTAATATATCAATTTTTTGATCTTTTAAAAATAATTCGACTAGGAGACGATGCTGTGCTAACCCATTTGCATTCCAGGAGGCTATTCGGAGATAATCCATTATTGGTGTTTGGTGACTAGCGTGGTAAGCAGATTTATCATCATGCTGTTTTGATTCATTAGTTGGTTGAACATAGATTCAAACTTGGAGAAGAATTGTGATAGTCAGATGTCGTTTCTGTTACTGTTGATAATTTGGATTTGATTGTTGTTGTGATAATTTGACGTGGATCATGCTTGGATTTGCTTGGATCATTTACATTTGCAGAATATATACTTTGAGTAGTAATCGGTACGTTAGGCTTGCTTGTGCTTTGTTGTCCTAATGGGGTTGCTGGTTTTCCTCTGTTTAACAGGAGTTGTTGGTATATCTGACAGCCCTTGTAGTTTGCGGGATGTGGTCCTTGACAAAGAGCACATTTGGCGGGATCTTCTCTCTTTTTTTACAGGTGGTAGTGCTGTGCTCATCCCCACACTTAACACACAAGTAGGGTTTAGTGCAGTAGTTTTTACTGTGTCCATAGGATTGGCACTTGGTACACTGGATGATTGAATTTTTTTTACGTGGCGGCTCGATCGTTATCATTTGTTGGTTTATTTGATTTATTTCATACGCCTTTTTGTTGTTTTCTGCAGATTCTAAATCTACAAAGAACATTGGCAGTGGTATTTTTGTAGCCCGGTGTCGTACATTTATGATGCTACGCACCTAGTGACCTTCCTTCTGAAATTTACTTTTTATTTCATTCGTATCTGCCGTGTGGTGGATGTTTCTAATTACCACTCTGTAGGCTCTTTCTTCCTTTAGCTGGTAGGTGTGATGAATGATCCCTTCTTCTCTGAGATGTGTGATTAATTTCCTGTATGAGTCAGGAGTGTTTGTGTTAATTTTAATGGTATTGTTTGATTGTGCCTTTGTGTAATATTGCTCTTTTTCTAATACTTTTGTTAAGTTTGCCATCATTTTGGCATAGTTTGTTACGCCACATATAAATATGGGGGGAGGTTTAGGATTTTTCTTTTCTTCATTTACTTCTGGTACTTGTTTTGACGCATTGGTATTAATGTCAGCTAGCACATCGTATCTATTTGAAGATGTAGACGGGTTGTCTATTTTTGGAATTATTCCAGATATATGTGTAATTCGCTTACGTTTTTTAACTTGCTGCCAATCGTGTAGTTTATCTGTTATGTCCTCGTCGGAATCTTCAACAAATGTTGGTTGTATGTTAACAGTAACTTGGGAATTATAGGTTTGACTATTAACTGGTACGAATGAGGGTGTATTAATTTGAGGTGGAAATGCCGGTGTGTAACTTGGATATTGAACTAGTGGGACACAGGAATTATTTGGTGCGAATTGCAGATACCCAGGGTTTTGTGATGATTGCTGCGTTCCAAACACCGGCTGTTGCATGGTGAGTGGAAGTTGCGCGAGTTGCGATTGAGGTATGTACATATTTGGATCATTATATTGCATACTATTCCGAAAACAAAGTTCGGAAACGTATTTAAAGTTGTTAGATTTAAAAGGTTATTGTGTGTATATAAAACTTACACATGAAATATAAATTGAACAGCTGACAGCTGCTATCCGATAGCACTGTCTGTAAGGTCACCGCGATACGGATAAGCTGCATCCACTTAACTAAGATTGTTGTTGCGCGTTATCACTTAAACTTTCGTGAACTGGAACAACAAATTTATACGTCTTTAGGGTATAAAAGTCAAGCGAGTACTGACGACCAATTTTAAATGTTAAATTTTGAATGTAATTCGATTAAGCCGCCAAATAAAGAGTTTAGCGAATTAATATGTAAAAATTATACAAATTGCGCATTTTCGCTTTTTCGACGCTTTTCAGGGTACGCTCGACTTATAAAAGGCTCGTCAAAATGGGATCATATTAATATTTAACATTTAAACTTTGGAAATTCCCAAAAATCGCTGTTTCTAGAAAGATTTTAATTTTTAAGCGATTTATTAAAACGCCAACAATTTAACGACGATAATAACACAAACGAGTCCCGCGTAATCAGATGAAAGTTGAAACAATATAACATTCTTGTTTTCTGACTAAATTTAATCCTCTTATTCCCATTTAAATTTTTATGGAAGTAAACAACCGATTATGGAGGACGTAATAATTCTTTGACAATCGCGCATAATTGGACTTAAATAGGTGTTAAAGTGACACAAAGGGGTGTTTCAAAAAGATAATAATCTCTAACTTAAACGGTAGAAATGTTAATAAGAATATTAAAAGTTTAGGAAAACCTTCTAATTCTACGACTTTCCCAGCTCTTTTGAGGGCCTTCACTGCTTCGTCGTGCGTCGCTTCTCTTAAATCTTTCCCGTTAACCGACAGAATCGCATCCCCTACGTACAACTGTTCCGTTTGATCGGCTGCCATCCCTTTAAATATTTTGCTAATAAGTATGGGCATTTTGTTTTCTTTGACACCTTTAATAGAAATGCCCAATCCATTATTGTCCGATTTAACAACTCGCACTAAACGTTTTTGATTCGCTACGGAATCCGGGACATCCGGAGTGTCATTAAGTCCGCTGGGTGTTTCGATGTTATTGTTTAGGGAGCCGTTTAAGGTGGTGGAATTCTCGCAGGATTCGTTTAGGGTGATACTGAGGTAGTCGTCCTCTAAGGAAACGAAGACACGTAACCATTGCCCCCGGACGTGTGTTTCGAGAATCTCGGAGCGACCGTAGTAGCCTGGGGAACCAACGCCATCGCATCCACTCGACATTTTCACATTATTACGAATAGGTGAAATTTAAACGACCGTTCGTTTACTCGAGCACGCGACACCTGCACACTCCCACGTTTCATGCGTTACTGTTGCGTATCGTACAGTAAAAGGGTAGGGAAAGCTCCTCTCGTAGGAGCAGGACGGCCTCCACGGAGCCCCCACGCTTAACCGTTGTATTCTGCTTGTCCTAGTGTTGACAAACACACGCCAGACTAGCCGACGTCGTCCTGTCTGATTTCTCGTTAAGAGCGGCTTTCGCCCGGCACCCCAAGCCAATGATTCGGCGCAAGAAAAACCCCCAGGTTGCCATAATTACAGCTGTCCCTTGAGGCCCCTTCCAAAGCCCTTTCGTTTTGATTCACAAAGTTCAAGGTCATCTAGCTGTTTGTCGAACGAACACTCGACGGCACCGTTTTAACAGAAACGCTCAGATTAGGTTCTCGTCGAGGATGAGGTTCACCGCTAAAATGTCCGATAAATGCGCGAACGTCGGCGTCGCGTCGATCGTCGCAAATATTTAGTAAGTAGATGCGGTCCCGTATTTCGAAAACGATCCTTGGAGATAACCTTTTATTTCCGTTACGATATTTGCAATTTATCGTAGTAATATAATTAATCATTTGTCCGTTTTAAATAATTTTGCGTTTATTATTGTTTTTCGTTTATATACGACGACGCACTTATTACCGTGCATAAACCGTTTCACACTTATATAATTATGTAAATACAACATGTAATTTAATATCAATATGTATACAATTACAATGAAGTACAACAGCAGCGATTGTCGTGAATTGTTTAGTTGTCATTGTCAAGTCAACTGTCACGTAGTTATCGGTAATTAATAGCTTAAAACATAAAAACTGAGATCGAGTGAAAATTGGAAGTTTCCATTAAAATACGTAGTATGGCATTTATGGATATACAAAAGTTTTCGATCACGCCAACGCTTAAAAAAAATTAAATAACACTTAACGAGAAATCATTTTCTAATGTTATTTATTATGAAATAATTGAATGTGTAGGTAAGTGACGCCTAACTAATTGTTACGTCATTACTGATTATTATTCGAATTTAAAGTGAGTAATTTGAGAATGCGTTATCTATTTCGATAACGGATTATTTTATTCGGTGTTTATTAATCACGCTACTTATGATTAGTCGCGTCGATGAATGTTTTTACTTCGGAACCTCACAAGACCAGAGTCGATTATGTTAAAACATTTTTTCAAATGCCACATCATTTGAAATCAGAAACATTTCGCCCGCGGCGCGTTTAAATAATTACAACAAATTTCTATAAACAATCAATTGTTTTTTCGTCGATGGTGTTATCAAAAGTGATTTTTTTTGAAAATTTTGTATAAGAAATTTTCCTCGAATTTTTAAAGAAGCCGTTTAAATGCGAAGTTTGGATCCCTAATTGTAAGTAAGCAATATATGATATTGAACACTTTTCAGTTTTATTTTGTTCGAAAATTTCGTTCATAGGAATTTCACCCTTTATTTCTTCGCGAAAGCAATACGTTTATGGGAGCACGTTTGCCTGAATTTTGCCTTTGCCTGAAAACTTCTCGAATTGTTGGCAGCTCATTTAAAAGTGCTCGGCGATTACTACAATAAGTACCTAATAAAAATTTTGCATGTACACTTATTGGAGAAATCTCATTATACTCGAAAATACGACCATCTCAACTTTTAGAGCAAAAAAAGGGGACCTTATTTTTGAGTAAATACGGTAAATGGGCAATAAAATTTTCAAGTAAATTTCGCACGTTCGTCGAAAAAATCGTTTGCGGTATTAGAAATGTTTATGAATATTTATTGAATATTGATAACATTTTGTATAATTGTTTGAAATACATTTATTTAACGGTACAAAAATTTAGAGCAATTTACTTGCATTATTTTTCATTTTGCAACACGTTTTCCCCGAAATTTCGTATAGATACGCTCGCGTCGCATATAAAGGTAATAGACGTTTGCCGTTTTAAAAATAATTATTCAATTTTAACGAAATTCTGTGTACTTATTTGAGACAGATTCGTTTATTACATACACATTTATTTCAGATTCGTAATCTCTGACCCCAAAAATCCTCTAAATTTAATTTTCCTGAAAATAACTTATCGATCACATTTTCTAAATTTCTGAAAAAATTTCTGAAAATTTTGCAAATATAATAATATTATCTATACGAGGTGTACCTATAAAAAATGGCGCATATAAGTTCTTCGGTACATTGCAGGGAACCCATCAAGGAACCCCAAAAAAGTAGTTAAAAAGTTCGTTCTTGGCCATTCTTATTATCGATATGAAAAGGTAAAGTTGAGAATTAGACTTCTTCGATTTCTGCGAAGAATTTTTTAAAATTGCAATATTTTCTATAAAGGGTTTGATTGGTACGAAAAAAAAAAGATGAATCTGGCACGATGATCGATGATCTAACAACTGCCAAAAATAATTTAATTTTCCGTCCTGTTCCGAAGTTTCGACTTTATGAACTTCACTAACTTAACATCCTGTTTTTTACTTTATATAACCAGTGAGCGTCACGGTGTGACGGTACCTACATCCGTTCTTGAAACAAAGCGACACCGTGCCCGCTAAAATTATAATCTTGAACTGTAAATTACCAGAATTAGGTACTTTATAAGTAGGCCCGCTTGTGTACTTTCGTATGTATTGAATGAAGAAATTCAGCGATCTATTTTACCTATTTTTATTGTCTCCTTTGCCCCCCACCAACTCTTAAGAGGTAAATATTTCAAAAAGCTCTATCTTACTTATCTTTAAAGATAGAAATCTCGTTTTAAAACTAAAACACGACAAATTTATGAGGAATAAAAAGTCTATAACAATAATCACTGATTTTTCAATATAAAACGAGATATATATATATATATATATATATATATATATATATATATTAAATTGTGTTTTAGTTACTTTACTTATTTTTTAAAATTGACGTGATTTTCACAGTAATACGTAAGTAGTTTACGCAGTAAATTTTACTGGAAACTTGTAAGGATCACATTTAAATGACAGCAAATGATCTTTGCGACGAACTTGTGGACACGCGCAAAATCCGTGGAATAAGTTATTTTTTTTTTAGTTTTTTATTGAAAAAATATCGAATTCATAATTATTTCTATATCTAAATATAATCAATTGCAAAATTATTCGACAAAAAAACATGCATAATTAAGTAATTTGCAAAAATACTAGAATTGAAAATAATTCGTGGATAACAATACAGGTTATTATTCTAAAATTAGAATCGCGATTTTCATTAACAACTGAAGTAAAAATTTGTTTATCAAGATTAATAAATAGGTATAATCAACGGACACTGGAAACAAAATTAGTAATCTATAAACTACATTTTCTTTAAATAACAGGGAGAGAAATATTACGTATCTAAACCTATTTAATCTTATGGATTTTTATTTATCAATTTTTCGAAATATGTTCGATTACTTTTGTAATGAAACGTTGCAGTACGTCTTCTCTCATTTTCCCAACATCAATAACTTCTTCGTGGTTAGCTTCTTCTTGACTTTCATAATCGGTAATGCACATGTTAGTGATCAGACTAAATGCGAAAACGGTCATATTGCAGTGTCTCGCGGTTATCACCTCATGAACTGTGGACATTCCGACGGCATCTACGCCTAGCTTGCCCAACATTTTCAATTCGGCTACGGTCTCGAAACTGGGTCCCCCAAGACACGTGTAAACGCCATCGTGCACCATATCTCCAAGACCTTCTTGGATTGCAATCTCTTTGGCCTTCTTAATTAAGTTCTTATCGTAAGCGGCATTCATTGGAGGGAATCGCGGTCCGAAACGTTCCTCGTTAGGGCCTTGCAAAGGATTGTTTCCTGCGAATCCCATTATGTTTATGTGGTCTTTCACCATCATTATATCCCCGACATGATAACTTTTATTTAACCCTCCGGCAGCATTAGTTGCAATAAGGTGAGTAACTCCGATTAGTTTCATTACACGAACGGGCATCGCACATTTCCAAAGTGGGTAACCCTCGTAGTAATGGAAACGACCTTGCATACATAATACTGGAACTCCGGAGACGTATCCGAACACTAACTGTCCGGCATGTCCCTCTACCGTGCTAACCGGAAAATTAGGAATGGTATGGTATGGAAACACGATGCAATCGGATAATCCATCCGCCAAAGCACCTGAAATTCAAAATATTCGTTATAATTTATGTTAAAATAGCTACCCAACGTTAAAATAAATGGATATTTTGCTGAAATTCAGTAGCATCACCCGACATATTGGCTGCTTTAAATATTTCAATATCAACAACAGCAAACATACAGAAATTGACTTCATAAAATATTTGAGATAAGTACATCATTAAAAAAATTTATAAAAAGTAATAGATCCAAGTGGAAACCCTGAGGAACTCCCAAGGCAGCGATAAATTCATTTCATTAAAAAGTTTATGACGCAGATTGTCGAATTGATCCGAATTATACTATTTGGAAATGAATAATCAAATGTCTAATCGATTGATTTTCGTTAAACTGTGCTGAAGTTTGCTCAAAAACAAACAACGCGTATTAATTTGTTATTGATAAAGTGAAATAAAAAGTAAATTAATTAATCAAGCGTAGGTATGTATTTAAAATTTAATTAAAAGACCAGCGTTAGAAAAAATTAAATAAATAATAGCTAAGTAACTATTCTATACGTTTGTTAAGTATAAATTATTTTTATAAAAAATAAGTTGGATCTTAATCTTGTGGATTAAGATAAAAAGTTTTGAAATTGATCAAATAAACAAAAATAGAGTTATACGTTTGCAACAATTAATTTTAATTAATAGTTAGTTAGTCTCACAATCGGACAAATTACTCTTTACATGTTGTAAGAAAATAAACATTGATCTTAAAAACATATTTGTTATTAGTTATTTCGATACTGAAATTTTTTAATAAAATAATAAACACAATTTAATCTTTTTTAATTAACAAGTAAGAAGGATAATAAAATCTCTCATTAACCGTACTAATTGAATGTAAATTGTAATGTTTTATAAACAGAAAAATAAAAATGTTACGTGAAGAAAGGAAATCGTTGGTAAGTATGTATACCGGGTGTCCCAGACTACCCGGACCATTCAATTATTTCGTAAACGCGACATTCTAGAGAAGCAAGTTTTGAACAAAAGTTATAAGGTTTTAAATGATGCATCAGATGCTTGTATTAATATAACTTCGAAAAGCGTTGTCAAGGTTATTGGAAGGTCACCCTTAATATTTTAAATGAAACCCCCTATTTTCCATTCAATATTCTTATAGCTTATCTCGAGAGATTTTCAAAACACTATAACAAAGTATTTTTCTATTAAGTACTTTTCGAGTTATGAAGCCATAAATTTCGAGTAGGTACTGTCGGCATAGCATTACCCAAGGTTTCACACCTCTGTTACCTGATATAATAACTTATTTAGGTAGGATATCAAAGTGTTCTAAACACCTTCATACCGCGCAGTGACGTCATCCGTGAGAGTACGTACCTATTCGGAAACTGTCAGACTTCTGATATTTTCACAGATAATGTCACATCTCGATGCGCAAAACCTCCCCGATATCTTACCTTAATAGTTATTGTACCAAGCCTATGTTATGTAAGCGCGCGCGCGTGTGTGTGTGGGCGAGCGCGCATTCGTGAGTGGATATAATAAGAATTAAACTGTGCTTCTTGAAAATTGCATCTTTTAAAATGGGTTTTTTAAACTTATTATGTGAATTCATTGAATGAAGCGTAAAATTCAATTACAGACATTTTGATATGTGAAGTTGACTACAATGGTGACTACAGTTTGATATGGACACTACTGTACGCATGCGTGAACCCACCCACCCATACACACACACAACAGAGGTGTAATTCCGACCATACGTCTCCACTGTAACGCAACGAGGATACGATACGCAGAAATGCAAGAAATTGATACCCAGCTTTAAGGTGTACATAAATTGCAACGAATAACAATTTTTATTAGCATTGATTAATAGTTTTTGTGTAACTACTGAGAAGTTATGAAACTAACAATTATTTTTGATAATTGTTGGGAATTCAAGGTTTTACATTTATTTAAAAAGGCCGAGATCGGAGCTTTGTAGTAAACATAAGATGTTATTGTAAAATTAGGTTATCTTGCAAAAGAAAAAAATTACTGCTATTTTTATATTGATTATCAAGCCTTTATATTTGTGTCGATTAATGTAATGAAGAAAAACAATTATTTCTATTAATCAAAAAATAAATAAATAAATTTTGAATGTTTTTATTACGGGGTCCGCCAAAAAGTCTACACTATATGGAAAACCTTTTTATTGATTTTTCAATGACATTTATTCTCGATAAAAGTTGATGCAAGGTCTAAAACCCAAACTACAACCATCGAAAGTCAAAATTTATCAGTCATATACGGGTACGTCCGAAAATATAAAATTGGTTCGACAATAAAGTACCTATAGTCTGTCTGACGAGAGATTGCAGCGGCAGGTAAAGTAGTGATTGTGTGCTTTTTCATTTCATTGGTTGCAGTGGTCGCCCGTTATACACGATGCAAAATCAATTCTTATCACTTAAATTCGAAAAGTCGTACTTTTCAATCGTCATTTTAGTTTGAAAAAGTTACTTTAGTACATTCCGGACGGATAGTACTTCTCTGGAGTACTTCTGTGGAGGTTATGTTATAGTTCGATGCGTTTAAGGCTAAACGTCACAAACGCCATTTCGAAAATTTTTTCAGGAGAAATAAAAAATTATACTGCTAGAAGCCTGTCAGTTGGTGGTGGTGCAAACTTTAAATTGCGATATTCCGCTGAAACAAATGGGCAGTTCGGCGCAGAATTAAATTCTTTACAATACTGAAGTTTTCATTAATTTTCATAATAATTAATTTGGCGCCTGTGCCGTTCTACCTTAAACGCGTCGAGTTGTGCTTTGTTTCATGCAGACATAAATTTTCAGTAAGACAAGGTGAGTTTGCAAAAACTAACAAAACACAATTTTTTAAGATAGATACCGGATACTTCGTATTTAAATGTTGTTTCGACTTACGAGTTGTAGTTACAACTTTCCTTAATAACAATTTTCGATAGTGTAGAGCACATTTATATTTTCGGACATACCCAGTACATGACTGATACATTTCGACTTTTGAATCGAGAATAATAGCTTTTGAGAAATCAATAATAAAAAAAATTCCGTATGGTGCAGATTTTTTATCGGACACTGTATATTCTCATTTTACTTATTAAACAGATTCTAAAAGGAGTATCGGAGAACGATATTAAATATCCAAATATTGCACGAAAATTTTCATTGAACACGACTCGTTGCACTGCTTAAATAATTTCTAAAATGAATAAAATTTAATTGTTTTAATGAAGGAGAATTCGACTCTCATCGTAACATAGTATTATTAAATAACTCTGTATTTACGAGTTTATTTTATTATTGCTAGTTATTTCTGAGAACGCTCTATTTAACTTTGAAAATAACCAGCGGAGACTTAATTGCCTTAAATTACTGTAGGTAATTAAACATTTTCAAGAAATTCTGTTCGCAGTATAGTACAAACATTCAATAATTTCCTTAATAGTTTCTTTCTTTCGTGTACTAATCTAATATTTTCATTAATAATGTCATGATAAATGTCTTAATTGCAACTAATTATTATTTTTTATAAAATCAATAATCAGTTGTTGCGTACTTTCTCGAACCGAGGGAATAAAATAATAAGGAGTATTAAATTTGAAATAGATCTTAAAAATAAACAAGAATTCACCAAAAGCGCTTATAAAAACATGCTTACTGTGTATAACAAATAAGTTCCCTTGCGGCAAAAAAATTACCATATTAACCCTAAAATCGTCATGGTAGACCTTTACAGCAACAAATCATTCCCGAATTTAAATTCTGAATAATTAATTTGTTTTTAAATTGGCATCCGACGCATAAAATTAAGATACAAAGTTACGACGAAACGAATATATTTTAAGCTACAGTAATCGTGTTAGTAAACAGATGTTTAGTTTCCACGCATAAAGGTGATTTCAAACGAATCGTACGGATTAAGAATGATTTAATATTTAGAAATCTAGAAAAAACCCTACGTGGTCAACTTCGGTTAAAAAATAAACCTAAAGTAATGTCGTTCATAAAAGAAATTAAAAAAGTTTTAGGTAGGTAGTACCGTTAGTGCCGTTAGGTAGATATAACGTTTAATAAAATCATAATAAATAAACATAAACCAAAAAATTTAGCGCGTACTTTCGAAACATTTAAAATGCAGTTGGAAAATTTATGCATTCATAAATTTTTATTTCGTTGTATTTTACCTAAAATACCTATTATTAAGGACACTGTCAAAAAATTACTGTTGCACGCTAGACATGAAATGTAGGCAACTTATCGAGCACTTCGATGTAACTCACCATTTCACGCAGACGGGAAAGATGCTAAACGATCGAGTGCGTTGATTTTTATTCGATCGAGTTAACATTTTTGTTACTTTCAATTTTAGGATAACCTACTTAGCTTATCCAAATGTATATGATGTTCACGTCATTAACAAAAAGTTACTAGATTGTTTATTTGTAATTCGGTTTGAAGTTTGGAAAGTGACATATTCTATAGATGATTTACTTGCGCACATATTAGATGGTATAATGAAAGACTACAATTTATTAGAACTGTCAAAATATGAGGTACGAGGTGACAGCACTGTGTGAGACGTCATCATCTAGTATCCTTTTATTGATGACGTGTTGCATATAGGTTTGAACGAAGTATATATATATATATATATATATATATATATATAAGATATATATATATATATATATATATATATATAAGATATATATATATATAAGATATATATATATATATAAGATATATATATATATATAAGATATATATATATATAAGATATATATATATATATATATATATATATATATATATATATATATATGTCCGACTCAAAATGAATGACCTATATTTTCGTGATCTAGGGTCGAGATCGGAGAAAAGACAAAAGAACACGTCTGGGTTCCGTCATCGTACAGGTTGCAATAGCTTCATTTTCTATGAAAATTCGCTAATACTTACAATTTAAAATTATCTGGAAAATCACTATCTACTGCCTTTATACCGCAGAATTATAAATTTACTCTATTTTTCATTTAAAAACTATTCGTATGCCCTCAACATTGAAAATTTTCCTATTACAAACTATAAACCACATAAACGTTTAATCGCATTTTTATGCGACCGATAAAATACAAAACAACTAATAAAACATACGCTCCACCTACTTTCATAAATTTTGGAGTGCGATCAAAGAATTGAAGGTTTTTAAAATAAAAACGGGATTTCCTAGTACTCGAATGCATTTATATATGTAGAATTCTGACTAGACCGCTTCAGATCTTTTGCGTTAGTGCTTGTTTCAGTAGTTCGAATTTCAAATTATGACGTCGTATTTTTCGTCGCGTGTGCGAGGAGTGCTCATTCGGTTTTAAGGCCTTTTTGCGTGGAAGTGCGCTAGTGTGGTGTTTTGTATCGTGTTCTCTAAGAGGATTACAAACAAAAAGGATTAATACGACGAGCAAAGATAGGATCTTTTTTGTTGACTAACTCTCCATGTATTTATAAAGTGTAAATACATGGACCTTTAAGATCTAACACAAATTCTCTGAAAATCGAACTTGGTTAGGCTCTTGGATATGGACTAAGTTAGGGTCTTGGTTAGGGTTCCCCTTAAACATTGAACGATCTAATTTCGCGAATGAAATTTTATCTTACGCGCGTTTTCGCAATTACAAAGGCTGGTGAAATACAATGAAATATAAAGCGTAGGTAATAATGCAAGTACGCAGTCAGCGGAAGAATCTACGTTGGAAGTTGGTGATAGAGAGAAAACGATGACGAGAATAAGGTAGGAAATAAAAAAAAATTAGAAGTTTATAATGTTTTCTACAGACAAGTGGAAGGTCCAAACGACAGCAGTATTAGTTTCAATTTTACGTAAATATTAAAAAAAATTCAGGATTTTAACTTTTTTAAATGTTTTTTGATTTTTGAATTTCTCTTATTTTGAGACATTTTACGTTTTCGATACATTCGTTTACGGATAAAAAACGAAATACAAAGTTTTGATTGTCTCAACAATTTTTAAACAATTTAGGCCGAGAAGGTGGCAAAATTTGATTGATTAACTTTTTTATTTTGCCACCTCTTTACTTAAAAAAAATATTCTATAATTCCGGTTTTTTCGTGGCATTCTTTTAATTCTCCTTGTTCTAAATTTCTTACTTTTTTTACTGACTATTATAATACTTTAATGCAATTGTTGTAGTTATTTTATTAACAAAGTGAAAATAAGGCAACGTGTGGTGGTAAAGATACGGTTCGGTTGGTTTCCTGATTACCTTCTTACTCAAAAAGTCGACCGCGCACAAGCCTCGGTATCGAATTTTTATGTCGTATGTCAAAAACTCTGTTTTTTAAATGTTTCTCGAAAGTAATACATTTTTGAAAAATAATATTTACGAGAGAAATTTATAACCATTAAAAAAAATTATCACTTTTTTTCGATTATTTCGAAAATGGTGCATTCTATCAAAAATTATAAAGAGACGTAATCGCTAGAAAATTTTATGCCGATTCCAAAACATACTTCACATTCCGATTCGAGAGCAATAACGGAATAACGTCCTTCGTATTCGTAAAGACAATACGTTGTCCAAATTGCAGCTATATATATATATATATATATATATATATATATATATATATCGGAAATCGGAGAAAAGTCAAAAGGACACGTCTGGGTCCCGTCATCAGACAGGCTGCAGTAGCTTTATTTTCTATGAAATTCGCTAATCATCATGGTCATATGAAAGACGTAACCTGGCCATAGTTTACCTACAGTTACAAGTTATCTAACATATTAGATGGTTACTAAAAATGCAAACAATTCGATTTTGTTGAATTATGATAGGTATTTCTTATAAGCGTATTACTCAACTACAATAAACAGGACGAGCGATAAGTATAACATTATGTAATAATTATAATTTAATACTCTACTATCTACCTATCAAAATAAAATATTTTTTTTTATTTCAATAAACATTTAATAACTGGTGTTCAAAAAGTCTTTCGGCCTTGGTTGGCTGTGGTAAAATAAAGGTGTGTCTTGGCTTAAATCATATCGTAAATAATTATTTCTTGTCATATCATAGTAATTTACTTACAAGTAAACCAAGACATGCCTTTATTTTTCCACAGCCAACCGAGACCGAAAGACTTTTTGGACACCCATTACTTTAGATAGCTATCTATTGCCGGTACTATGATTTACTTAATAGTGCCTGTCTTATAATACATAATTGAAAAGCTGGATAAACTGATCTTGAAAAATCGTTAATATATAAAACACAATTGGGTAATGATAGACTTTTCAAAGCTTATTAAATTGAAGATAGCAACAGCTGAGCGGTTTAATTTACACATACGAAACATAATGTGAGATATCATGTTTTAAAATATTGTTTATATACATTTATATAAACTTGCACAACAGTGGTGTAAATCCAACCGTGCAACCTCCACTAAACGCTGGGTAATGCTAATGCCGTTGCGGCGGTACTCGAAATTTCAGACATTAGAATTCGAAAAACACTTAATGGAAAAATACTTTGTTATAGTGTTTTGAAAAGCTCTATAAGAACATTCAATTAAAAATAAAGGATGTGACCTTTGCGTGACCTTGACAACGTTTCTCAATGTCATACTATTATCTGATACTACTTACTATCTGAAATTACTATCTGATGCATCATTTAAAACCTTATAAGCTTTGTCCAAAACATTTTTCTCTAAAATGTAGCGTTTATGAAATTATTGGGTGGTCCGGGGGGGGGGGTCTGGGACGTCCGATATACATGCGAAATGTAAAATGCGAAAATGTAAAATAAAATATTAAAATATTTTACTAAAATTATTTTACACAATAACTAAAAGTTAGATATGTACCTTTGAATTAAATAACAAAATTTTTAACCGTCCGCCAGTCGCGCTGGCGCACGTATCTATATTTTACCTATAGCTATATAATGTAAAAGCATCACAAACGTATCTTATCTCTCTTAAATAAATATTCTTTCAGTAGACTTTTGTACTGATGTAAGTGGATTATTTTGTTGTTGCAGATTTTATCGGCGTAAAATAGAAGGAATTTAACGTTTAGCACAAAGTGCGCCGCGCGATTAGTCATATAAATATTTCACATTTATTACTTGTTTCTTTTATTCAAAAATAATAACCTACTTTCGATGTCTGCTATGTGGTAAAAAGTATTTTGTTGTAAAAATTGCAGGGAAGAAGGTCGGTAACACTTTGCTTATATTTCTAAGTAGATTACGTAACAAGTAGTTGGTTCCGTGTGTTCTTGTGGTAGATACTAAAATTTTTACGTTCTTTTATGTTATAATATCTACTAATAAAAATGCTATCTAAAAATACAATTTGCTTCATTTATATGTATGTTGGGGATTGTGCATCCCTGGCTCCCCTAAGGTGATATTAAAAAACCTATTTCGCCATTTTAAATGCTTTAAATTAAAAATGCTATTTAAAAAAACTGATTTTAAAGTTTCAACTTTGGGAGTGATAATCTCGGCAAGGGCGAGTCGTACGGAAAGGTTTGTAAGAACTTAATGTTTTATTTTGACGTGTTCAATACGTTACCGGAATATTAAAACTCACATCTCATCACCAATGGACGTATAAATGTGTAAAGAAAAATTATAATCTAAATTAACCCTTTCATTCCTATCGGTTCGGGATTAAAGGAGCATTCTTTCGCGTTTTTCATGTGTGTCACGCATGTTTCGTGGGAAACACGTCTTTATTCATCACCCGATGACGTACAAAAAAGCGTTACCGGTTCTCCTAATGCATGTTGAATGTCTGTAAATACGAATCGACCTTTACTCGGAATTTACTTATATTAAATTAGACAACAAATTCTCATTATTTATACATAAATAAAAAATAAGGGAAGAGTATAAATATGAAATAATTTCTAAAATTGAAATTCTAATACTTATAAGTATGCTAATGGTAATTACAAAAGTTTTACAAAAAAATTAATCATTTATCTCTTCAAATAATTTTTAAAATTTGAAATATGTATTAAATTCGGTGTCTTCAATTTTGCAATATCATAACGAAAAGTGCATAATAGTATAGTATAATATTCGTAACGGAATATATTAATCTAACAATAAGACGTTTTACTTGAACAGATTATTTTAACGGTATACACGGCATCGAATCGAATCAGGGTTTTTAATTAAAGTAATAAACCTTGGAGTTTTCTTAAGTTAGTCATAATTTTATACCTTCCTCTATAGGAATTAAATTAAATCATTCAAATTTTATTCCGGTGCACGTCATCAATAAAGTTACTGGCTTGTGTATAATTTTGTTGTAACATCATTTTATAATTTTTAACATCCATTTTTTTAACATTTTTAACATGTTTCAAAGTTTGGAAAGTAACACTTCTGTGTAACGTCATCATCTAATAACATTTTATTGATGACACTCATCTGAATAAAATTTGAATGACTTTTAGTTTTATTACTTTTATGCATAGCATGTTAGCTTAAAGGTCAGTTTTTTCATCTCCCGATAAATTTATTTGACAAATTTTTACCATAGAAACGTTTGTTATAACAATTGTTTCAATGGTAAATATCTGTCCAATAAATGAAATGGAAGATGAAAAGATTGACCCTAAATATAATAAAACAGAAACATATGTACCCTTATTCCAATACGCACCCATTCCGGAGCCACAAATAATTCCAATGTTTGGCTTAACTGGTATCCGTTCCAAAATATACTGTGCCGTGTCTTCGAGAGTTTCATAAGTGTACCTAAAAACATTTCATAAATACCTCTTATAATATTTTAAATGTACTTGTAGATAGCAGTGATTAAAAATTAAGATATTGCATAATATTTTGTTTTTAGCAAATTACATATCGAATCTTTGATATGATAAAAATTTCGTTTATTACGTCACATTGTAATTTGTTAATAATTTAATACTGATAATTGTTGGTACAAATAGATAATCAAAAATATAAACTGATTGTAAACTTTAAATGTGATAATTTTATTGACGCAAGTAATAAGCAATAGATAGTAAAAATATAAAAATTAATTTTCGAAAGAGTTCATAAAAACCTATTAAACTGCGTTACTTTTAAATATCTCATTTTTATCAATGCTTAAATATAGTAAGCAACTGATAATAATTTTGTAATTTTTATCGACCCCCAACATAGAATTTAAACACAATTACTGTTACTATTGCACAATATTGAAATAAAAATGAACCTAATGTTAAAAAAAAAGTAAATTATAAATCAACTTTATGTTTAACTATGTAGAAATGAATGATAAATTAATCTATTAGGAGTAATAAATTGAAGGAAAAATTATTTTCAATAGAGATGAGAAATCGAAAAGAAACTTACCTATTATTTGTATTCTCGACTGATTTTAAATTACAGCCATTTTGTGTTTCACCAATATAATGACTATCCAAAGAAATGCCATTAAGTTTAGCTTTTAGTTCTTGCTTGCCGGTCATTTTGATTTATACACTATGTAATTCAACGTAACGCTACAATACCTCGCTTCGAGATCAAACTCAGTATTAGCTGCTAAGATTGCGTTCGTGCTCTTATATGTGCTGACGACATTTATATCAATCGGGTGAAAAGTTATTAACAACACAAATAATGAAATCGATATCGAAATAAATATTCGTCCGTTATCGTGGAATATTTTCAACCAATTAGTGATTAAAAATTGTTTGCATTAAACGCTCCCTATTAGACATAGGTAAAATAAATACAATCTACTTAGATGTTTATTTTTAAATTATTTAATTAACGGTACAACGTATTCAAATCATTCAATTTAATGCGTAACCTATGACTTATCCAAGCGTATAAGCGACACGTCATCAATAAAAGGTTACTAGATGATGACGTTTCACACAGTGCCATCACCTCGTACCTCGTATTTTGACAGTTTTAATAAATTGTAATCTTTCTTTATACCATCTAATATGTGCGCAGGTAAATCATTTATGTCACTTGCCAAACTTTAAACCGCATTGCAAATAAACAATCAAGTAACTTTTTACTGATGACGTGATCGCTTATATGCTTGGATAAGAGGTATGTAGTAGGTAATTGACAAAACATATCTTTCCTAAAATAGAGGCACCTATTTATCAAAATTAGGACTTTAATCGTTTTCATAACAAAATTTCAATTTAATCAGTCGATTTTTTTAATCAGATTTTGAAACTCTATTACTGCAATATTAATTATCGATAATTTAAAATGTTTATTTTATTTCATTAATTAATTTATTCGTTTCACAATAGTCTTACAAATCTAAAGCCGCGTCCGCATTAGTACAAATTTACGTCGTGCGTTGCATTCGATACAAATTTGTACAGCACAAAATACCAACAACGGATGGATCATGATGTGTGTTGAATATGGTAAAAATATTTGTGTGCACTGTTATGCGGCGAACAAGTCCACACTCTCATAAATTTGATAACGTACAAACAAATTTGTGCCGAATACAACGGGCAACGTACATTTTTACTAATGTGGGCGCGAATTAATGAACTAAAGAAAGAAACAAAATTAAATGTGCTACACTATTCGTAAAAACTAATATACAGGATGTTTCATCTTGATTGCTTAATACTTCGGCAGTATATTTTTGGACCAAAACAAACAAAAAAAAGCGTAATAAATATAATTAATACTTAAAAACAAATATGTATTCGTATAAGATTAATTTCGGAGATAAGCACTGATTAAAAAAATAACTTAATTTAATTTTAAAAAAAGAACAAATACCTACGAAACTCTTTTAGGAGAAAAATTTCGTGCATGCGCTGAAGCAGAATGGTGACCACATACTAGTTTAGTAGAATTCAGTTAAGTAGATGTATTAATGTAAATAAGATCCTATTAGCAAGAAATAATGGAATTTTTAAATAATGCTCACCGTTTGGTTTTACCAACTTAATGTGGATTTTTCCAAAATTTACCATAATAAATCCTGAATGTTCAGAACACCATTTGACCACAAAATTTGAAGAAACAAATTATCATCATTATTTTACTATAAATTATTACTCAATCGGAAATGATTTCGAAGAATTTACATTTTTTAAGTTTTTGATATTTAAATTGTTTTTTAAAAATACAATCGATATATTGTTTTAGTTTCGTAGGTAAAAGTTTTTGTTATTCATGACTCCATTGAAATAGGTACTTCGTGTATATTTAAGTAGACTTTAATTAACATCTACAACACATTTAACAATTTGATGTTACCTAATTTACCCGCTATTTCGACATTTAATGTCGAAACGTTAGCATTAGCTAACGTTAGTATTAACTAAAATACCGTATTTTTAAACGTTTACTGAATAATCGAATCTTGATATTTATGAAGTTTTCTGCAAACTTTCAAATGTGAAAACAATTCTCTATAACAATATCGATTACTGTTATTAAATTAATTTACATACATATTTCTAATCTAACGAATTACTGTAGAGCCATCTGTTCGTTAAATTGCGAGTTAAAATGCTAGTTATCTTTCGATATATGTATGCTCACGTAATTGCAGATTTCGTAGAGTTACATTGATATTATATACATGTACAGTGAAAATGATTATAAAATATGATAGTAAGAATATCGATACAGTTTTGGAAAAACATCTAACCCACAAAAATTAAATTTTTTAGGAGTGTACATTTCGTTTAAGCAGATACCTTTTACGGAAACACAGATGGATTTTTCTGTTGGAAAAAATCGAAATATTGTTACCAGATTTCAACAGATCATGTTTTTGCCTCAGATACAGGAGATAGTCAGAATAATACATTTTCGCAAAAAGTGACGGTTAACAAATTAGACAAATTTTATACTTACCTACGTTCGATCAAAAGCGCAATTCAAAAAATTATTTATCAGAAATTAAATTGCTTTTTCAGTCATAATTTCGTTGTCAACTAAATCGTGACGGTTGCGATTTTTATGGAATATATACAGAATACCTAAGTAAATCCTAAATTAAAAGGAATATGAAAATAAATAAATACCTACCTTAAACGTAATTGTTTAATTGTTTAAAAAAATAATCGTTTTTGTACGGGGTGGGTGTACTGTGTGGACTAAGGATTGCTCCTCAGCTATTAGAGACATCAAAATCAATTTTGGTATGGTAAAAAAAATCTTTACGACAGCCCTGTAACCTAACGACCCAGTTCGATATTTCAAAATTCTAAAATCAGTAAAATTCCTTTTAGGAAATACCAGAACAGTGTCACACTTACATCATTTAAATGTAGATAATGACAACGACATTTCGCAAATAAGCAAATTCATTTTAGTAATCAAATTAAGTCGGTGTTGACATTTTTGGAAAGATATGAAAAAGGGAGGTAAGTCGACACGACAGTCTCGTTCTTCGTACGGTTAAGATTAGTGTTGTGACTAGAAAATAAGGATAAGTCCGTTCCTGTAATAATAATAAAAAAGTGATTTGATTGTGAATTATATGATAATTTAATAATAATATATGTGATAATTACATGTGTTTGTGAATTATTAAAAATTTCCCGTTCGAACCGGTTACGTTTGGACACGCGGTTACAGCTCTGGCATCGTGGCTCTAAAGTTGACTCTATCACGTTGACTCGTTACAGTTAGGTTGCAGTTACGTGCAGTTAGGTTGCAGTTACGTTACAGTTATGTTACAGTTACGTTACAGTTATGATACAGTTATGTTGCAGATACAATGCAGTATATAATTCATAACTTCAAAATTATTTATTCTTATTTGAGTTTTTTAAAATTAATTTGCAATTGTAAATGTTATTTTGCTCAATGAACTTAGCTTTGATCCATAGGTAATGAAAAATGGGTAATTTTTTTTTTAATTAAGAAGCATAATGGTATTAATTATGAAGGTACCTACTATATTTATTAAGATTTTTTCTTAAAATTCACAAATAAAATTTTCTATAAAATATACCTGTCTATCCAAGCAGCCTGTACACGTCAACAATAAAAAGTTACTAGATTGTATGTTTGTAATTCAGTTCTATATTTGAAAAGCATCATACTCTATCAATGATTTACCCGCACACTACAAGACTACAATTTATTAGAACTATAACAACACCAAATTTAATTGATAACGTGTATTGGAAGCTACCTTGGACACTGTTTTATAACTGATAAGTAAAATAAAGTATCTACTTATAAGAAAGATAAATAATAGTAGATAATCTGTTTTTCTCAATATTATCTGTAAGTAGGTTGATGCACTAACGATAAACACCTACTAAAATATATTTTACAATAACAATTAATAGTTAAATTTAAACCTACAATTGAAATTTGTTTTAGATAATAATTTTATTTAGAATGTTATCTAAATGATAACTCAAATAGTTAACACTGTAACAAGAGCTATAGGTCGTAACACTGATAAGCATGTAGGGTTGCCTACATAAATTAATTCCAATATCAGGAATAAAACGTATAACCCTTGTATAACTGTTTAAATTTACATACCAAATACTCTGGTAGCATCTCGTCAGTGGATAATAGAAAAGATTCAAATTGTTTAGTTTTGTAAATATGTAAATTATTTACTGACATTTTTTTAATTCTGGCATTTTAAACTGTTCCATCACTATTAAAACACTACCAAACATTTTCGTATACTTATAAAAATTAAGTTGCTAATAGTATAAAAAATAAAAATAAAGTTTTAGCGTGACGCTAGAAAAAACTATCGTCGTATATTCCAAAAAGCGCATTATTATGTGATTAAATGATACTGATAAGAATCAACATGTATGATTATAATTTGTATATCGGATATCAACGAGCTCACTAGCGCCCCTCTTCTGCCCCTTGCCATTCAATCTACCGAAACGAAACTCGGCACAGTTCATCGGCACGCTTAGTACGAGGCGCGTTTTTTAAGTAAGTACCGTTTTGGAATTAAAAAAAGACGTGCAAAGATATCGCAATAATTTTATTTTTACATGAAAGCCTGTACCTTAATCTACTTTTCTACATAATTTCCGTGAATATTGAGGCACTTGTCATAACGTGGCACCAGTTTTTGAATACCCTCCTCATAAAATTCTGCCGCCTGACTTGTTAACCACTGTATCACAAATGTTTTGACTTCGTTATCGTCTTGAAGATGCTGACCACCCAGGTGTTTCTTCAAGTGCAGGAACAAATGGTAGTCGCTGGGCGCCAGATCAGGGCTGTATGGAGGATGATCTAGAGTTTCCCATTTAAAAGATTTGATGAGATCTTTGGTCCGATCATGTGCACAGTTTTTTGGGACAGAAAAGGAGTATTGCTAGTGGAGTTTCTGCCTCGTAATGAGACAATCAATGCAGCGTCTTATTGTGAGACATTGAACAATCTGCGTCGTGCAATCCAGAACAAAAGACGTGGCAAGTTGAGTAAGGGTATCGTTTTGCTGCATGACAATGCCCGTCCACATGTGGCTAATCGGACCAAAGATCTCATCAAATCTTTTAAATGGGAAACTCTAGATCATCCTCCATACAGCCCTGATCTGGCGCCCAGCGACTACCATTTGTTCCTGCACTTGAAGAAACACCTGGGTGGTCAGCATCTTCAAGACGATAACGAAGTCAAAACATTTGTGATACAGTGGTTAACAAGTCAGGCGGCAGAATTTTATGAGGAGGGTATTCAAAAACTGGTGCCACGTTATGACAAGTGCCTCAATATTCACGGAAATTATGTAGAAAAGTAGATTAAGGTACAGGCTTTCATGTAAAAATAAAATTATTGCGATATCTTTGCACGTCTTTTTTTAATTCCAAAACGGTACTTACTTAAAAAACGCGCCTCGTACTATATTTTGACATGACGAGCGATTTTTCGGACTTCCCGTTTCGCCGGAAATGACACCAATTTTCGATATTCGAATGGAACCTCCGTATATTAATGCGTTTTCGTGATCTTGGGCGAATAATTTCATTTAAAAATCGAAAATTGGTGTCACTTCCGGTTAAACCGGATGTCCGAAAAAATCGCTCGTCATATCAAAATATGACGTTTTGCGTCTTCGTCAATTGTGGTAGCTTGAAAAGCAAGGGGCAGAATTTCTCCTGTAAAAAATTCCAAAATTGCAACTGTTTGGTTGTCAGTGAGCTTACATCGGACGTATTTGAACACGATTGCGCAATTAAAATAATTTGCGTCAAAATACAAACTGTTTGCATATTGATTGCACGTGTGCGCGCTGTCATATAAACCCGTATTCACGCGATCAAACGGTTGCGCAACTGAAAATTACACCTTACCGCCTAGCCTTATTCTCTTGTATTAAATCTACAAAGGTATATTGAACAAATTCCTGTGCGTATTTTTGTATTAAAAATTTCAATCGACAAAGTGATTAATATAATATTGGAAACAGAAAACATCTATACGGATTTGTGTAAATACACATCAACCATATTTGTTTTTAAAGACAGGTAAAATGTAACCTTAACTAGGTATTTTAGATAATTAAGATTTATCGAGGATATGGGAAAACTTTGTTGATGGTACTTGAAACGGAATAATGTAGCCAACATTACAGTAAACCATCTTCATAACTTTGTACTTAGCTTGATTAGTATAAGAACAGATTCAGAATTACTCCTAATGTGCAGTGGGTATATTTTAATAAGATGTTACCTACAATCCAGGTAAAATGTTCTGAACTCTGAGTTCAGAAAGTTTATTTTTATGGAGTATTCGTCCACTTCGTAAATTGTACCTATGTATGTAATTCTATATTTATTGTTTGGCTTTTGTAATAAACTTTGTTCAGTATTTTTTTAATTATGTACTCGATAGCTACCTTAAACTGCGCTTTAATGCGCTCTGTGACGGATGAAAATCGGACTTAAAACATACTTAACTTATTTTGCGCGTTTTGACTGTTTTAACGCCTCTTTAAAATATTTCCCTTTCCTCCCGAATCGCCCTGTATACAAATCAAACGAACAAAAAAATTATTTGTCGTGTCGTGAGTTCGTGTAAAATAACGATATTTTGTTTTCTAAATTTTTGCACTTGATACGATGGTTATTTAGTTAATTATTGCTTTATTGAAATAAAAATACGACGCGTGGTTTGTAGACCAAATGATATTTAAATTACAAGTAAATTACAGTCTTAACGTCCTAACAAAATAATGAATTTAAACCTCCTAATGCGAAATATAGATAATTTTCATTTGCAATCGGAATTACCGGAAAATTCATAATAAGACCGTGCAGTCGGTTTAGGTAATTATTGTTCTCAGAAAAAACGTTTGGACTTTGAACTTGAAATTTGTTTTCCCATACGTTTTGTACGAGTGTTGTTACGTTGTTATCATAAAAAAGCAGATAGAAGCAGTTAGTGATCGCTTATTAAAAACGTTCGTGATGTTTGAAGTTGTATGTGCATAATTATTATTCACGTTATTAATAAATTACATGCATGTTCAGTATGTCTAGTAACAGATTTTACAAAAACACATTAACGTTGATTAAATAATATAACAAGCTTTTTTTACCAGACTTGACAAGAGCGGATATTTAGGCGTAGTCCCGGCAGGTTTTATTGTTAAAAAAACATTTATAAATATTAAATATACCTACTATGTGGTGCGATATACAACAAACTAATATATGAAACTTCAAACAGAACTAACGCCAGTGACCCAGAATTTGAAAATAATTATAGACATGTACGGGCCTGATATGTATCCAAAATGTCAAATATATATGTACGTATAAAACTCGAACGTTATATTATTAAAATCATCACGTAAGTATTAATTGGGAGGCGTTCAAGTATTACGTAAGCAGGCGTAGGGTATGTGTGGGGGGGGTTACAATTTTCCTTATTTTTGCCGACAAAGACAAATGAGGGGGGGGTCAAAAATCTTACGTAAGGTAGAAAACAAAATAATAAAATAAATTAAATAATAATAATCAAATATTTGAAATCTATTATTTACTCTTTCTATACCAGTTTTGTATGCGACCAAACGTCCACTCCGCATAACCACTTGGCGTACACGTAAATTGATGTGCATAATTAAAAACGCGAACGAAAACGAAGATGCCAAATGACTAAGCGAGAACGACGTCTCTGACCCAGACGAAAAAAGCTTAAGTTGGACATCTCAAGACGAACCACCTTTTGTACATGGAATTGAAACCTGGTTACAGAGTCCTTGGGCTAAAGATTATTCATAAAATTTTAAATAATTGTATAAAACAATTTAATTTTTGTCTTTTAATTTATGTATAATAAAAATACTTCTAAAAAAGATGCTTAGGTATGTTTTATCCTAAGATTTATTTATCTTATCCTAAAATGGGGAGGATGGGATCTAAAATCAACGAAATTCTGCTTACGTAATACTTGATCGCTCCCTTATCACAAAACACTACCCTATGCTTATATTATCAGTTTTTAACAGTTGCATTGTGTTAAAAACCGAATTAAAAAGTTTAATTTGAAAAACATAACCTATAAAAATATAACGTACATAAAATATAACCTATAAAAATATAACGTACATGTTATATTTAACGTTTGAACTACATAATCGGCCTGATTATTTTGCGAAAAAACTGTAATTAATCATTTTTCGGTTTTATTCAAGTGGAAGTGGAATTTATTTACGATGGTATAATGGTGCAACTGAACTTCTTCAACTCGAAATACATATTTAGGCACTTAATTATTTGCATAACAGAACATTCTCAGTTAAGTAAATGAAAAGCATTCGAAAATCTAACAGATTTTATTGTAACAGTTATTTTTCGAAATACTGAACTTCTTTATAGAAGCAGTGAATTCTCTACAAATACAACTTGTGAAAATAAAATAATTATATAAATATATAACTTAACTTATTGTATAATATGTATACATCATAGTGGAATGTATTTACCACAGCTTTTGTAGTCGCTGATTTTATTACGTGCACCTACTTACAATTAGTTAATACATAATTCTATATTTTGATCAATTTGCGTTAAGTACTATGTGGTGTTCTTATAAAAAGATCAGTCTTATTCATAAACAATTATCTAAAGAAAATTCTGAGTTAATAAATGGCACCTAGCGATCGAGTTTCTAATTAAAGCTAAATAGTATTTAGCCAAAACTAGACGGCGAAAGGTAAAAGTCGTAGTAATAAAAAGAGAAAAATTTGTTTATGAATAATACTCGAACATTGGAATTTCAAGTCTACAAGCATTGCTCGTCTACTAAAATTTACCATCACAGATAAATGTAATGATAAATAACATTTGCTTACAAGTTAAATTACAAGTGAAATACTAAATTATTATTCTGTTCTATATATGATGTAGATATATTTTTTTCTTTATTAACGTAACTAAAAGTCTTAAATGTCTACTTCATTAACGTAGAAATATTACGATTTCGCAAAACACGCGTGTGTGCAATGTTTATAATAAGGTTTTTAAGCACTGGCGATGGCGGGCACTTCGCGAATCGATACAATTTAATTTCTAGCTAACTCCAATTAATCTCTTCGGGAATAAAATGTCATTAAGCATAATATGAGAATCATCTGCAATAAAAATATAACAATTAGTTATAAACATTAAAATTGAACGAATTATTCTAAGAAAACGAGGCATTGTTTTCTAACGGATTGAAGCGAATTTTAGTAATTTTTAAGTTTTAAAAGCTATCGACATTTTCTCAAAAATAATCATTAAAGTTATTACACATTCATAAATTTTTACAATCATCTTACCTCGATTGCCTTCGCGGCAACATTGCCAACGTCGACATTTATTATGGGCCGCGCCTTTAAACAGGGTGTTTCAGAATAACTATTTCTACTTTCCAGTTGCGGAATGGGACAAGTGGGTGCGACCAACTGGACGCAGAGACAAGTGAACGCGAAGATTATTTACCTGCATCCGTTTAATCGAACTAAATGCACGTTAGAGGAATTAATACAGATATACGCGGTGCCTTTTTGTGGAAACCAGGCCGATTGGTTAACGATGTGGGTTATGTAAAAAGACTGACAAAAAGTTTAGTCTAAAAGTCTAACCTTATCGAAAAAAGGTCGATATTGATGATATATATTAGTTCATCTAACGTGCATTTATTTCGACTAAACGGGTATAGGTAATAATTTTCGCGTCCACTTGTTGCTGCGTCCAGTTGGCCGCGCCTATTTGTCCTAGATCATTTCAGATGTGATGAAGGGCATGCAATTAAACACTTTTTTGTAATAAAGTAGTGTCCGGAAACACTTCCGTATTGAAATACACAATACGATAAATAAAGAAGGAAAATTTAAAACAATCTCAACTTGTAACGCAACACTTGTATTTAATTGTAATTGTTACAAAGTAGGGAAATGGTATTCAAACAGTTATAGAAACTGTTCAAGTTTGCGGCCACCATTCGCGATATACAAAGTATATCGTTGTATAATTGAAAAACGGATTCTGAGAAATATCTGCAAACGATTGACGAAGGTCATCAAAAATTAGAATACCTAATTTTGGCAACTAACTCTTCATCTGTGTTGATAGGTGTCTCACAAACAATATGACCTTTGATACAAAAATCAACTGGAGTCGTTGACTCTTCGTACCGTATTATTTCGATACGGAAGCGCGTCTTTGGACATTAATACTTTATTATCTACAAAACAATTTTTTTTTAATTAGGTACATACATACATGCCCTCTCACATCTGAAAAGAAGGAATAGTTGTCTATTCCGAAACGCCCCGAATATAAATCAAACGAACATTAAAAAATAATAAATCACAAATAAAACCATTTATTTGTTTCGAAGGCGCCTATAGAGGCAGAGAAATTATAAAAAATAAATATAGCTTTAACGATGTCTCGTTAGTGCGCCATAACCCTTATAAAAAGCGTCATTAAATTGCGTTAAATGGCAACCTTGATTGTAAAATAAGAAGTTCTTACTGTATTTATAAATGCGTGACGATAATTTCATCATCGATATCATCTTTTTCGTCGTCCGTTTCTTCGGGTTCGGGCGGTCGATTTTTAGCTTCATCTAAAGCCGCTCTTCTTTCTTTCTCTTTCTGTCTTCGAACTTTGCGCAGGTGAAGAATTTCGACGATGATGTACATGAAAACTCCGGTTAAAAGTACCGTGAGCATCACGTAAAGTTTCATTTTCGCACATAAATGAGTCGAGTACGCATAAGCGATGACAAATCCTGAACTTTCCCAAAGTCGATAATTTGAAAAAGCCGCTTCCTTGTTACGCCTGAATAAAGTTCCATAAAGACCTGCAATTTAAAGCGCGAATTTAATATTTGTTTGTTTGTTTGTTTTTTCAAACTTAACGTAATAGATTATAATTTACATAGATAATAATGTCGAATAATAGTTTAAATAAGCGATGCAGGTGATCGTTAGACTAATGAGATCTACAATTGAGGATATTAAGATATCAACAGGTATAGCCTTGCGGAAATATAAATAGACAAATGAGTGGAAGAATTTCGTTGATTGTACGAGTTATTTTTAAACATAATTAATAAGTATAACAATTATTATCTGTTAGAAAAAGAATTGTGTTTCATCAATCTGAACGTTTAAATACCAACGTAACCAATTTACTTTTTCTATTTTTACCTATAATTATTGTCTTAAGTAATTATATAATTATTTTGTTAATTTCTTACAATTAAAAACGTTAATTATTTCTCGAAATAATTCAGCAGTAACAAAAATCGTGCTTCAAGACAAATGCTGATTTTTGTGTGCAAGGTGTTCCGTGTTTGATTATTATTTATAAGTAGGTATCTACTAATTTCCAAAAAAAAAAATATTTTATAATTTTATTGATGTAGGTACCTATTCGAAATCTATGTATATGTTCCGTTATATTTGTTTCCACTTAAAGTATTAAGATAATTATAAATACTGACGTATTATATTAACGTAGAATTAACACCATCATTTATTACATAATTTACACAAATTTAAAATAGTAGTTATTATCTAGTGGTGTTATTTTAATAGCGCAATTCTGTATTTAAAAAAAAACAATTATCGAACATTTATTATAAAAAACAAACAACGATCTGAAAATATTGATTAGAGACTATTACGTTTTTTGATATAGGTACATATGTTATAAATGCCAGAAGGTAGCCGCTAATTAATTAATTTATTATTCACAGCGACAAAAGTTTAGCAATATATTTAAATAGTGTTGCACGGTGCTTAAGGCGAAATAGGTATCCAGATCGAACTGGCTACCTCTTGAGCCCGGGGCAAGGCAAGTTACCGGACTCGTTTGGCCTTTGGATAAACAATTCTGACTAAGCGCTAATGATATCACATTATCGGAGACATCACGCAGCAACAGACAATTTGTTTTCCGATAGGTAATGTTTGTCCAAATAAATTAATAGAAATTACGGTTCTCTACGCAAGTCGTGTTGTTCGGGTAAATTTACGTAGACAGCGCGCTGTTACGTTGACGTAATTTAAACGTGCCTAATCGATAAACGATAATTTGAAAGAAAATAACGTCAACGTTCTTACAATTAAATAACGAAATTGTTGCCTTGACACACGGTGGCTGCGAAAGTAGACTATTGACCCAACCCCCAAATATGCCTCTCTAACGCGCAGCTCTTGCAAAACACGTAGGTACGTAGAAGTTGAAAGTTACTTAAATTGTTGCTCCACCCATTCAATTTGCAAATTCCCGAATAGCTTTGCACAATAAAATACGTCTGCGTTCTATAGTCGATTTTAAGATAAAACTGAAGTTGCCTACCGTTTATTTGAGTTTGCCAGACAGCATCGCCTACGCCCCAAAGTCCAGAAGCGACGAAGAATAAAATGGGATTCGAAGGATGCGGCCTCCAAAGCAGCAACCATACGCAAAGAGCTATATGTACTCCAGCTCCAAGAGCGATAATCGGCGCCCTGCCTATATATTTCATGACAGATCCGAAAAGCAAACTGCAAAGAGCGTTCACAACCCCAAAACAGATCATAACGTAACCGACCGACGGTATTCCCAAGGCACACGAAACGTATGCTTGTGTAAAATCGGCACCTATGAAAGCCTGCTCCATTCCTATCCAGATCGTTATAGGAATAAGTAGTTGCTGATAGGGTTTTTTCAGTTGATATGCTGTCGCAGATAGAAGTTGGATGCCAGTCAATTCGACCGCGCTGTTCCTCCTCTGTTTTTCGCCATATCTAGAACAAAAACGTGTTACATTTTATTAAACGAATTAATTTGTATTCTAAAAGAGCTTAGCTTCGAACTAAACCTGGCTTAAGTTTCATAAAGACCGATACGTTAAATAATAGAAAAAAGGCGATTAATTTTGCTAAAAATTTAGTAGATATATTTAACTGCGTAAAGTAACTCGTGGAAGGAAATATTAGTGATTTCCCTACCCAGCAGCGAATGGGAGACTACAAACAAGCTATTGCTGCGAAGGGGAATGATTTAATCGTTATCTAGGCCTTTTATTGTGTTTCGAATTTGGTTAAATGCTTAATTTTAAATTGGAAAAACAATACGCACGATGGCGAGAAATGGTATTTAAGCGCGCCCTGTGTAGAGATTGCCTTTCTCAGTTCAAGAACTGAAAGGTAAGGTTCAGTGTGCGTCATTGTATGACACTTACATATATATGCGATATTAACTTTATGCTATACAACACGTGCCCATTTTTGTTCTTGAACTGACCAAAGCAACTTCTATACTGGGCGCGTTCAAATACTATTTTCCATCATTGTACTTTCGAACCGCAAATGGAATTATAATCAAAATTGCGAGTGCCTTCTATACCTAATAGATACATAATAGCGACATTTAAAATCGCACGTCGAAGCCGTCGTTTGAAACATTGAAGTTTTATGGTACTTATTCGCACGATTGTGTGCTGTCGAGAGCTCAACAGAACGCGCTTCCTTGGTCGAAAAGTAACTTATTTTTGGATTTTTTCATAAACTCGGAATCTGTATCCAGTTTTGTATAGCACAGGAGGTATCCTCCTGAGTACTAATCGTGTCCAGCACTTGTTTACTAGATGTTTTAGACCGGTGCTGGTAGTGTAGTACACGTTGTTTACTCCTATCTCTAAATTACATTCACAAATATCCAAAGTTGTAGCGGGATTCGAACCCGCAGCCGTAAGTGCTGCTAGTCGAATATCTAGCTCTCTAGGTCACCACGAATCCTAAACATGTAATAAATGGCAAAACAGTATATAGGTACATGTGAGGGACTTAAAGGAAAAGTGGCACAAGTGACATTTGTTCAAATGGTGACATATGTGCAGTAAAACGAAAATTGTGAAGTAGAAGTTGCTCAAAATAACACAATTTATAAAAAGAAACCATAAGCCTTTATAATCCATAATGGTACTAAGACGTAACTAGAAACAATGTATCAACTACTACAAGTAGTTGCACAATGACTGTAATAATCGCAACCAGCGTTGCACAAAATGCCAAGTGAAAATCTTTTAAAGTTGAAAGAATGTAATTCCTTCTTCATTCACTTTTGTATTTTATTGACTATAACGGTAGATAAACGAAATAACTGAATTGCCAGTATTCTCTGAAACTTGCCACTTTTTAAATATGCACAGAAATTGAATTTCTTTATTTGAACGAATAAAGTTCTCTACATAGATTTTTTGTGGCATAATTTTCCTGGACGATTCTGTTATTCTAGCAAAAAAGCACCGTGACTCTCAAAATTGAAGGGCGTCTTTCATGTTCATGAAAGTGCCGGCGAGTTTTGCAAATATTCAGGACGATTTGGTGAGATTTATTTTGATGTATTCTGTTTTAGCAAAAGTTATCGAACGATCGTTTATAAGGACAGCTGCGTTAACTTCGGAAAAACTTTAGGAAATGCTTTTATAATCGGAAAATATTATAAACTGTAAGTCTAAGCGTTAAAAAAAAGTACGGTACCCACCTACCTACCTATTGCGAACTGTTTTATTACGTAAATCGATGTTATTTCCGATTTCAACCTGTCAGTTAGCAGAATAAAAGGCGATTTTAAGTGGGTCGAACAATTTTCCTAGGCACAATAGCGATCGCAACTATGTACGAATGATTTGAATGATTGTATAATTTTAGAATCATACGGAATGCCCAAGTACTAGCACATCTGGGCATGTTTTGACTTCCTTCGTTAAACAAATTTACTCATATTTACGTTTGAAAATTGTGTCCGATCAGATACTTTAAAAGCAGTTATTTCAGTTGTTACTCGTTGACTATGTTTTTGGAACGATGTTCGCGAACACCAATCGACCAATGAGCTCTTGACAAATCGGTGATGCTGACCAGTTTCTGAAGAGCTATTGGTCGGCTAGATGTTCGTGAAACAGCAAACATTTATGTGTTTGCTACAAATTTGCGTGAAAAATCGAAATTTGATTACGGGATAAAAATTCAACATCATAAGAAGGCCGTCTCTGACAAGTGTCCAACTTACCTCCTCCTGGGGGGGGGGGCAACTCAAAAACGACAAATATTTAAAAATATAATATAAAATAGTGAACTTTCATATTTATCTATTTATTTATATTGAACCTTGACATCCAACATTGTTCTGGTGAAACAAATTCTCTATTTAATGTCAGAATAGTTATGGGTTTGCTATAGTTGTACAATTATTTATTATTGTTTTACGTTAAAAAGCAAAATACTTCTAGTTTAAAAAATTTCGTCAAGTCGGTTATGGTTTTATAGGTAGATAATAATAAACAAGATGAAGAAGTCTGATAAATACATTAAAATGTAGAGAAAAATACAATTTAACATCGGGAAATAACTAATTAACTCTAATTAGGAAATAGGAATTATGTCACGGTAAAATAACTGTACTGTCATTGATGATCTGTACACGCTTTCTGCGGATGCATGATTATTTTATAATAATTGTGGTTTTAGATCTGATAATAGTACCTACTGGTAATAATAAAAATCGTGTTGACATCCTTGACATCTTCCTAAACGTAAATAATCGCAAATAATTTGTTTTACGGGGTAATCTTAACCTCGCGATCCTAAATTATTGAGGAGAATTAGAAAATCACTTTCACAGCTTCTTCGAAATGCTACTTACATATGTACATACGTATATGTGTTCGTGATAAAAAACAAAGCTTTTCGACGAAATAGCGAAACTAGAAAAATCTAGATAATATTGTGTAACGTAAATGTGTATTTATCGATAGTTGTTGCATATTTATATATATATAAATCGTTACAAAAAATCTTAAGTCGTTGACGTCAAATTCCGCTTTTCACAAATGAAAAGGCAAGATTAATTTGTATTGCGTCATTCTCGATTTTGTGTTTATCAACAAGGGTGTGGTTTGTAGATCACGACCGTCGCGTTTCGTTTCGGCAAATCGTGGTTGAGTAGGTCGTTGATCGAATAAGTAATTTGCAGCGGCGAACGTAATCAAATCGAAAATAAAAATGTGCCGCCGCAGTTTTTTTTTAATGTTTTATGTAAACATAAATTTGAAAATGCACGGTCGAATAAATAGTAAACCTTCTTAAAAAATCTTGACCTATAGCAATTTTCAAAATACTAAAATTTTCTATACTTGGCCCGAATGTTTTAGGATATTTAATGTTATTTGGATTATTAGATAACCGCCCGCTCGTATTCTACAAATATAAACCAGTTATGTTATGAATAAAGTTACGTCGCATTAATAAATTCAGATTGTATTTTAATTATTCCAAATTTTACCTTCAAAATATGCTTGTTAACATGTAACTCTTCCGGTCAAAAATAAATTACTTAACATAGTACGGGTGTGTTGTTTAAAAGCGGTACCTGCATAACAAAACCAATAGCTATCGTTAAAGTTTTAACATTTTACTTGTTCGATTAATTAAAAAAATCCTTTATTCCGTCAACTTATTTATATCGGGGAGTTAGCCATTGAAATTTGCAGCCGGACATCTTCCATAATTTGTAACTATAGTAAAAGACAACGGTCATGAAAGTGTTCAGCGAGTGGATTTTTGATTTGATTTGTCATTTAAATTTAACCTTTTTTCGTATTCTATTTTTGATAATTTTAATATCCAGTAGTATCTTTTAAAAATAACTAATACTTATTTAAATTAATTTGTTTGCATACTATAAATACATTAATAGGTATATCTAATATTTATATAAAAAAGAGAATTTATTCGTAAGACTTATTTTAAGGCTTGTTTTATGCGTTTGATTAAAATGGGAATGGTGTTAATTGCATTTGAAAATATCGAATGAAAACTGCTATAGCTACAAAAATACCGATTAGGTAGGTATAAGCAAAGTAAGGTTTGCGTAGTTATCTTGCGTTCAAGTCACAACAGCTTATGTTCATTTTAAATGAACATCTATTGTTTAAAAATTATAACTGAAAACAATTCATTATATAAGAAAAACATTTTTCGGATGCGTTACAATATAATACATGTATAGATAATACACTGTAAAACTTTCTGTTTTTAATAATTATTAATTTTATTCTTAGGAATTTCAGTTTCGTAACCAGAATGATTTATGTAGATAAATATTAAATTATGTACCCATATTGCAAATAATCAAAGAGCATACCTATTATGAATGCTATACAAAATGCGTACATAACAGTACCAGTTACAAAATTGTTAAAACGAGGCTTAAAACGCATTAATTATAAGAATTCCGAGCGAGTACACGACCTTGCTTTATGTATTAAATATCAGATATCAGTTCATCCACTCCAATATGGCGTCCTTCACTAGAGAAAGGTGCGGGTGTTACAGTTAGTTACATGCGGTACCTACATCTAAGTATGTAGTAGAAAATAATAGCAAGAATGTGTAAATTACTCAATCGAAACTGAATGTATAAAATATAATTAATAGTAAGACAAATTGTAATTAAAATCGTGTTTTTTATCATTTTTACAATGCCGATTTAATTTGAAATATCTTTGTCATACGTGTACAGCGGGCTCATTAATTAATGACTCTCCATTCGAGTCGGTAAGGATCACCTTATCGCGGTTATAGGCCATCCGAATTTTATTGCGATGCACGTTTAATTCCAAGTTACCTATGATGTGTAATTAGTTATTCATATATGAACAAAAATTAATTTTTTATTATATAATAATCACTTCAGTACGTTAAACCTATCGCAGTTAATATCCCTTTTTAATTAAAACTAGTCATACTTATCTTAGGACCACTTAAATAGGATTTACTTTCCTTGAACTGAAATTAAAGATTCTGCAAAACCTTTCTACATTTTATTTTTAAATGCCGATTATAGAAGATTTTAATATTCTCCGTAGGATTATCATATGATATATTAGTAGATAGATTTCATTTTAAATACTTATAATAAAGATAAATTGAAATCGATTGGTGGATAATATCGAGTAAAAATTCTTCTTTTTCTTTTTCCACGTTTTTGGATTTTACGACTTCCTGATAATTTTTATTACAACTTTTAACGACCTATCTTTTGTAGTTTCTGCGAAAAAAAAATTTTTCAAAATTCTAATAAAAAACATAATTTTAAGATATTTACAATTCGCGGCAATTAAATAGCACCACCGTAAAACCACCCCAAAAAATACTTAACAAAACAAAATTACCTACACAACCGAGATATTCAAGAAAAATAGGATATTTTTCCCATGGTAGTCGAAATTAATTTAAATTTGTGACAACGCTGTTTCGTTTTCGTGGAAAATATGTAAGAAAACGACGCACTTCTTGATGTGCCGAAGTGATGTAGATACCTACGTTTTGTAGTCTTAATGTTTATTTAAAATAAACACAATTAAGTACTTGAAGTTGATATTTTGGAATAATTTCAAAAAAAGCATTGCATTTAAAAAAAAGTAAGATATAGTGTCACCTGGCGACGGTTGACGTTTTACCATAAAATATGTACCGCCAACAGAGAATTATTAACTATTTTCATAATTTTAAAATCTTTATCCGTTTCTGTGATATTGTAATGTCCCGTTCCTAGCTAAACACACTGTATATATCACGTATATCAAGGAATTTATAATAATCAACTAATATTATAGTACACGACAACTTCGATGTTCTTTAATCATTTATAGCCAAAATACCGCGTTGTGTTAAACCGTGTTTATATGAGGTCCTTATATCAGGCTTTCTTAAGGCAAGGCCTTACCACATTTCCTACTGAGATAGTTGTGCAATGTAATTTTCAACTTTAAACGTATAATTAATTTTAAATTGTATATTTATCGTGACACGTTTTACAAATTTTATTTTAAAATTAATGCAAATTTAATTAAAATACTTTTAAAAAACGTTAACTGGCATAATGTAAATGCGAGTTAAATTTTTACTTAAATTAAAATACAGAAAATCTCAGAAAAATAAGACCATTTTAAGCGTTTCTTTTCTAATTGATATTATCTATTGATAGAAAATAACATTAATATTTTATCGACACTGTATATGTTTTGTATATACAATAACTTACTATATTACAATAACTGTAAATCGTTAAATCGTATAATTAATGAGGTTATGGCGTAAGTTGACGTCGGTATCAAATATTAGTCTATAAAATATTTCGTTTTACGACGGTTCAATTAATTCTAAGTAGTCATTTAAACCTGCTCCACGTTCAGGTTCAACTTTGTTTTTTAATTATGAATGGCTACGAAATAAATTTTAATAACCAGTATACGGACTGAAATTTACTAAAACAGGAGAAACCAAAAATTAAACTGATAATAAATTTTATTTATTTCTTATTTTTTCGAATATTCGCTATTACCTATTAAAAGGTTACGCCATAGTTAAAAAAATCGGCCGACAACATGATTATAGATACATTGGAAACAGGATCGTAGCAGCCCTATGCTAGTTTATATCCTGTAGTAAAAAAGATGTTTATTTCATAATTACAGAGTACCTCTATTGTACTTAATTCTAATTTAATCAATAAATTTAAATATATAAAAAACAAAGAAATTTATCGTTTCAGAATATAAAATTCGACATCGTTTCTGACATCATGGTAGGTATATACAACGTATTTTATTTTGATTTAATATAAACTTGATAATTAAAAACTATCCTATTAGAATAAAATTTCATAATCTATTAGATTGTTCGGAAAGTAATTTCGTTTTTTTTTTTATGAAAACGAAAGACGATTTTCTTATAGTGAATAAATATTTTATTGAATTATATATTGTCCATTCTGGTCCAATACCTTTTGCCATCTTTCTGGCAGTAGCATTTCACGCTCATAAAATTTTTGTTCTTTGCTGGTAAAAAACTGATCCAGGCGGTCCTGGTCTAAAAAAATTTCTGAAATTTCGGAACAAATAATAATCAGAAGGTACCAGCTCTGGAGAATACGATGGGTGTGACAGTATATCCCATCCAAGTTGTAAAAGCTTTTGGCGCATTACCAAACTTTGTTGAGGTCTCGCATTATCTTGGTAGAACACTACACCTTTTCTATCGATCAATTCTGGCCTTTTCTGTTTAAGTGAATCATTCAATTTGTCCAGCTGATGACAGTACACTTCAGAATTGGTCGTTGTGTTGTCTGGTAGAAGCTCAAAAAAAACGATTCCTTTGAAATCCCACCAAACAGATAACATCGCCTTTTTTTGATGAATGTCGGCTTTCGAAGTGCTTTGAGCCGGTTCATATTTTTTACTCCATGGTCTCTTGCGTTTAACATTGTTGTAGACAACCCATTTCCCGTCCCCAGCGATGATGCGCTTCAAAAATGGATCATTTGCTTGACGTTTGAGAAGCAAATCACAAATGTCAACGCGACGGCACAAATTTCTTCCCGTGAGGAACCCATATGTCGAGCTTTGAGATTAAACCTAGGCGTTTCAAATGATCATGAACGGTCGAATTCGATAAATTTAATCTCACGAGTTGTTATTCGCCGGTTTGCATCAATTAATGCCCTTATTGTGTCTTCATCAGCTTCAACTGGCCTTCCAGAATGTGGTGCATCTTCAACATCAAAATTGCCGGATCGAAATTTTGCAAACCAGTTTTGGCACTGGCGTACTGTCAATACATCTTCTTCATACACATCGGATGATTTTTTCTTGCTTGAACAGCATTTTTACTTTTTCGATAGTAAAAAAGTAAAATATGCCGAAAATGCTGTTTTTCACTTTCCATATTTGAAAGGGCACCAATCAAAAACTACTGCGTAGAATCAATCGAACTTTTTCACAAGCAAGCCTTGCTATATCAGCTGTCAAAATATATAATGATTATGCTGCTTAAGTGTGAAGTTGGTTGTGAAAAAATACAGTTAAGTCCTCTGTTGGGAAAAAACGAAATTACTTTCCGAACAACCTAATAGTTTCTAGGAAACTATGTAAATATGTGAAAATCTGTTTAAAAATAATGTTTTAAATGTAAATATGCAGTTACGAGAAAAATCATAATCGTATTCATTCTAAAAATTTTAAAGAACAGAAAATAATTTGAAAACGCGTTGTATTTAAAATCATTACGAAAACAATTTTTTTTTATTATTTAAATAATATTGGGATTCGAACACAAGGCTCTTCAGGCGAGAGGCCTGTGTCCTGACCACTACCAAAACCACTACACCACTTGGGCCGGCAAATGTGATTTTTACGCGAGTAAAGTATAAATATATTGGAAGTTTAATATGGAGAATATTAATAATCGATGTATGAATATGTATAATGAGAAAATATGAAGCGCAATAACCTTTTAACGTTAATTACTTTACACAATTTAATATAAAGGAATTGTTTTATGTAGACATAGAATCGTTTAAAAAAATGTGTCGATAATATATGTATACCGGGTGAGTCATTTAAAAAATGCCACGCGTTTTTTTCGAAAACGGTTCGAGATAAGTAAATCGGGAGATATGGGGGTCTGATGGTGACATTTTGACCCATTGGTATTTTTGTAATAGGCTTAATTTACCTTTTTTTAATAGGATTGGGTATTTTTGTTATGCCCAATCGACCCATAATGGCCAATATTTTTCGAAATAATCATTCGACACAGGATCTCTCTCTTTCTCTCTCTTCAGAAATGAACACGTGCACCATCCAATTGTAGTCACATTCCAGCTCTACCACCACTCACAATCAGAGATATCTTCCACAAGATCTGGAAAATCGTGAGTCAAAAACTCAACAACCCTAACCCTTGTAAGTTGTGCGATTAAAAGAAAAAATCTAATTAGATGAGAGGCAATATTCCAGCCCAAGTATTTTAAGGTTTAATCGATGTTGGTGATCGTGCTCTACAATTTGTATAATAAGTGAATTTTGTTATGTATCTGTAACCGTTTTCGCAAAAACTGCCTGGATTTTTAGAAATGACAGCGTGAATAATTTTTTTACGTTCATTAAATATTTTAACTAATAACGACAACATACCATCAATAATATAAACAGGCAGATTGTGTTTGACGGCTCCCGGATAATTCCTTTTAGAATTTCAGGGCCACTTGCAATGATATATTTAATTAAATTAATTTTCTCGATATCTACATACCTACACAATGTTGATGGAAAAAAGTTGAAGCCAAGGTTCGTTACTTTGTATAGATCTCAATTGTAAATTCAACTTTTACTGTTGCACATTACATATTTGCGAACCTTGTTCACATAAAATTAGGTTATACGAACATCAATTTGATATATTTTTCTGTTCAAGGGAAAGCTTTTATATTGCAAACGTAAATTTTATAATGTCAATAATAAAATTGACCTTGTTCGTGTAATGTTCAAGATAATATCGCTTGCAAATTTTTCATTTCTGTCGTTAAGTTCTTGGCGAATTTTTGAAAATGAACTTCGAATTCCACGGAAATAAGCACAAGGATATCGGAGGCACTAAAAATATCGTTTAAAAATACAATAAATTTCGAAGCCGGCACAACCTCCACCTCTACCTAAATGGATTCGAACGAACATAAGGAAAAATAAGGTACAATCAAATTCAAGGCAAACCATTCCAGTAATTATTAAACAACCGTGCACCTTGCTGATACCGATGCTGTGAAAGGATAAGGCAGATCATTGTTTGATTCCGTTGCGTAACAGTTGAAATGCATTGTTGTCAATGAAAGATTTTTAATTGTGCGAAAATGCGCTTTACATATGAAGAAAATCAGAATCGAAAGACTTTTTTTACGACTTTTTCCGATTAAACTTTACGATTCATTTCAAGATTAAAAAATATATACATCTGCAAGTAGATAGTACCTACCTACTCTTCAATTTTAATTTCTACCCTGGAATTTATGTTAAAAAGTGACGAACTGTCATGAGATGAAATTAATTTAGAAAGTTAAAAGAATTCTTGTGAGCATGTTAATATTGAATTGATACAGATTTGAATACGATTAACGTGCCTAAATGTATTTAAGTAGTTACTGTTAATTCAAATTAATTTAAATATTTATATGAATTGTTGTATGTCTACTTATGTAGTACTTTTGCTCATAACTTTTCGAAGAGAAAGTACTTATTCGAAATGCACGATTTTATTTGCCTTGTTTTAGCAACTTTTGTTTCTTTTCTTTTTTTTTTAGAATTTTTCAAACTATCGTAACGTGTGAAGGCGTGGCGTGGATTCCCAAAAAGTGAGTCATCACATAAAAATAATTTTTAATAATCTAATTCCTTGAAATTCATAATCGAACATTCGGGAATAATTTAGAAACGAGTCACTTTTCGTGAGTGCTCGGATGCCGTCGACTACGAACTTATACAGGGCGTTTTAGAAAAACACGGCAATATTGATAGAGGCGATAGAATAGTGAAATAGTTTCCGATGAACGTGAAAGTTTTAGTTAGTTAATAATTAGTTGGTTTATAGTTAAGTTTTAAGATGAGTTACGCTCGATTTCATCAAGGAAAGTTTATTTTAACCGTCGATTTAAGATTTAACTAACCAATCACTTACTGTCAAATTGATTTTAATAAATTATAAACCGATCAGTGCCGAGTAATTAATAATTAGTTAATTTAACAAGCGATTAGATTTTTATGAAATCGAGTATTAGTGTGTGGACAGTTAGTTAGGCAAATTTCGTAAATAAATAATTGAATCGCTTATTATTAAAAGGAACTAACAATAAGTCGTTTTTAGTAGTTGTGAGAAAAACAGGAAAATGTTATTAACTTCAAAATATAAAAATGTTTCATATAATTCATATATAATAAAAATTGTTATATTTTGAAGTTATTAACTTATTTTTTTTTGTTTTTCTCACAACTAGTAAAAATGACTTATTGTTAGTTCATTTTAATAATAAGCGATTCAATTATAAGAAAACTGTTTAAATAAATTAAATAACGTTTTTAATAAACGACAAAATAATATTCGTTAATTTATTAGATGTGTTATTGTTATGTGAATAAAGTATCAAGAATAGCTATGGATAGATGTCATGACAACAGGAATATAAATAGATATAAATTAGATTTTAGACAAGCACGTAATCGACTGTCTACAAGGCCTGCATTGAATTCTCTCCATTATTTGGATTATATAGTATAATCCAAATAATGGAGAGAATTCAGTGCAGACAATGTCAAGAGTGGGGTTATGAAACCTGTAGCGATGTTAAAGATAGTGATTGGTTTTTTGTGTACGAATATGTCAATAGCCTAATGTGAATTAAATACACTTTCATTTTATATATATTTTTTTAATGTTTATTGAGTATTTCTTTTTTATACTTTGCGTAAAAATAATGAACGTGCTTATTTTCAAGTTCATTGCAATATTTTTGTGTTTTCTATTAGATTTTCGTGTGTAGGCGGTATTGCCCTACCGGTGCGGTGGGGCGAGATTATCCAGTGTTTGTCAGCAAAAAAATTCTGCCGGTTTGATCCTCTTAACTCCGCCACTGGTTGCTTGTGAGGCTTGATTCGTTTTAACAAAATGTGGCAACCTAGAATGCAACTTGGTAGGGATGCACCAAATTTGATTTAATTATTTTGATTCAATAGGAAGATATGAAAAGTAATATGATAATAAATAACAATATAAATAATATATATTACAGCACATGCATATGTAGTTATGTTTATAGGTAAATAAGACATTCGTTGAATATTGTACTCTATATTTTTCATAAATTAATTGAACCAAAAAGGTATCGCCTTCATAATTTATGAACGTCAACAATTTTTTTTTGTATGGGAATTCCGATTTTCTTATTAGTTTCAAGCGTGAATTTGTACACGTATAAATCTTACGTTCAAGGATCTAAAAATTAAAATCAACTTACCTTGAAAGCGGATCGACGAACAAAGCGATTGTAATGACTGCCAAAATAATGCAAGATAAGTAGATGCCCGATATTTCGAATATCTCTTTATCGTCCGGCCTCGCTAAGTTATCGTTGTTATTTAAATTCATGACGCAAAAATTTGCCCCGCACGTTTCGTACGTCGATAGGGTTACATTTCCACTTGATGCTGGATGCGCTCCGTGAGGATTACTCAGAACTGAAAACAAAAACGAATATGTACTCTCTATTATATAGTTTGAAATTTAAATCCGTAGTGACACACTTAATTAGAGATCGAAAGTGTATGTGTGTGTGTGTGTACCTATTGTTGACTGAGCGAATTTGCTTGCAATTAGGTGAATTTATTCCTCGATGCAGTTGCGTTCGAGTTTAACGATTTAATCGGCGGACCTGGCGTCAGTTTCGCCAAAAAGAAAGCGATATCTTGATTTCAACGGCAATTAAACAACCGCATAAATATAATGCAACTAATTAATCGGCCGATTTAAAATATTTTTCAACGTTTATCATTAAATTTATTTTTAGGTAGCAGCTTTTAATAAGTTTCTGTAGTGTATTCTTAAAATTGAGGTTCTATTATGTACATAATATTTTGTATATCGCTAACGGAATTGTTATTTAATTGTAACATTTAGAACTAATACAAATCGTAACCAAGGAATTTTAATTATTTATTTTACTGCAGGCGTATTTTAAAAACTCCCAAAAAATTCCCCAAAGATAGAAATGATAAACGATAATTTTAAATAAATAAAACAAATACACCGGAACCTCGATAAGACGAATATCGCGATTACTCGAACTGGCTGTGCGAATTACAAACAAAATTCTCAAGAAAATATATCTCGATTACTCGAACTTTTCTTCTCTTCCATTCAGATTCGAGTTATCGAGGTTCGACTGTATTAAGAAATGTTTTGTACAGGGTCACTGATGTGTATGGAAACGGTCAATTATTTCCTAAAGTAAGATAGCTAGCGAAACATGTTAAACTCAAAAATTTTACGGTTGTTTAAAATTTATTATAATAAAGACAAATTAATTGCATATACAGGAGTGATCATAAAGTTGAGTCAAAATAAAGTTCTTCTTTTTTTAAATAGAGCACCTTATATATTACTCGATGTTTCCATTCTTCTCTAAATTCTAAACAAGTTCGTATAACATACCATATACCGTGTTCGAGATATCGTATTTCTCGATCAGTGTACTGAAAATGTCTTGTTTATTAAAACTTGTTCTTATACTGTTTTCTTCTTCTAGTTCAGTGTTTTTATAAAATATCCAGTAATAATATCCAGACTTTCCATTAAAAAATACAACGCATTTTGTATTATACATTTTTACGAACCCTGTACGTATGCTTTTTTATTTTCTAAAAGAATAAACTAATAGAAATTAATAACACCCATATTCGTGTCTTGTACAGTTTTCATAATAAATATCCGGTGTGCCATACGATTTTTTTTTACAAATTCGAGAAGAATAATTGAAATATCGAGTAATATAAAAAGAAAAAAAAAGAAACTTTGTTTTGTCACGACTTTGCAACCACTCCTGTAAAATTAATTTTTTTTTAATTAAAATAAATTTTAAACAATCCTGAAACTTTTGCGTAGGTAAAACGTTTTTCGTTAGCTATCTTATTTTAGAAAATAATCGACCATTTCCATACGTATATATATCAGCGACCCTGTATAATTCATTAATGGTTTAATATTGGTATTTTTTTATAATTACAGGTTATTTTTTGGTTAATTGCCTTGCAAGAGTTAATTGGCCAGTTTGTATTTTTATTATTGTTACTTTTTAATTTTTATGTGTATGAAAATAAACGATTTCACAAAAAACACGCCTTAAGGGAATTGTCGAAATCGGCCTTGGCAAGATAATTAACAAACAGGAGGTGGCTTGTGGAAGGGTTAAACAATAGCGATATGAGGTTGTTTTACTAAACGGTCACGAGTTCTGATTTATATTTTTATTTTGTTCGTTATAGTGCCCGCCAAAAAATTTGCACCATATGGAAAACATTTTTATTATTGATTTCTCGAAAGCTTTTATTCTTGATAAAAGTGGGCGCATGGCCTAAAACCCAAATTACAACCATCAAAAGTCAAAATGTATTAATCATATGTAAAATGTAAATTTGGCTCAAGAGTAAAGTGCCCTTATTTTTGACTATCAAAAATTGTTATTAAGAAAAATAGTTTAGAATTAAAAACTACATACAAATATACAGTCAGAGCTATCCATCTTACAAAATAGTGTTTTGTTGGTTTTTATGTACCGATTTTTATCAAGAATAAAATGTTTTGGGAAATCATTAACAAAAGTGTTTTCCATATAGTGCAGACCTAACCCTTCTAAAATTATATAATACAGGATGTCCAGTAAAGAATGGTCCATACACTAACACTGCTTTCTTTGGGTAAAAATAAACCGATTTGAGTAAACTTATAGAAGGTGAACGCCCTCTATAATTTAAGCAAGAAATAATTATCTTGTCTTATTTGGTAATATTTAAAAATTTGAAAAGATGAAATTAAAAAAAAAACACTTGCACGGCACATAATTTTATAAGGAAGCGAACTTGCCCTAAAATAAGTTAACTCAAATCGGTTTATTTTTACCCAAAGATGTCACTGTTGGCGTATTGTCCATTCTTTACGAGACACCCTGTATAGGTAATAATTTAGATGGTACAAAGATTTAGTAAGTAAATTATTATATTCGGTTTCTAATTTTATAGGAACGAACTAACAATAATTTATAGAAATCGATGACGATATATAGCGCGGTTTTCCATCTGAGAATTAGGCAATTTATGTTTACTTACCAAGTGATGAAATAAGATTTCCCCACAGCTCGGCCGTTTGCCATGCAAGAAAGAAGAAGCCGAAAAATCTCACGATGATACCGTCAACTCCTTGGTCCGTGAGCTTGGCATAAACCCCGGCCACTTGTGTTAAATAAGAAGCTTTCGATGCCCACATCGGCGCGGCTCCGATACCCAAAAGAACACCGGCAGGTACGAGCGTATAAAATTTAGGGTAAAATTGCGCCCCGATGTACGGAGCATAACACAACATAGAAATGCACAAAGTCCACTTAGCGGTTAACCTTTTGATCAAAAAAGTTGGCACGAAAATGCAGCTCACGACGAGCGCCGCATATATAGCACTTAACGACACTGTCCCCAGTCCGTCTTTTGCATTAATACTACTTTGAAGATTCGCCGTTCCTTGGAACGCCGTAAACTGTATCATAAACGCCGTTGAAATTATGGCGACGTTTTTGAGAATTCGCCATTTTTCTTTGCGAGATAATTTAAATTTTCCTTGTTGAGAAGCTTCTTCGTCTGTGATTTCTCTTGGTGGCTTCATCACTGCTCCCAGACTGTCTCCATCACCTTTAAACCCATCGTTATCGTAACCTCTCGTTACGTTGACCGTGTATACTTTTCCATCAGCGTTGATGGGCGCAGAACCATTTTGAGATTCCGAATGATCAAGGGACGCGGTCATTTCGCGGCCGCGATTACCCTCCACAAACTGAAAAAGAATAAACGTTCTTATTAATGAGATAAACTATTTAATGTTAACGACATACTCTATTACTAATCGCATTATGTATGAATCGTATTATTTAGTAGATATTTATTTATTTTCTAATTTCACAATATTTGAAGAGGAAAAATACTTAGGCTAGGTGCGCATGGAGGATTTTACGTCGCCCGATCGCGATCGGTGATAGCGCGCTCTCGCTCGTTCGTGTGCGTTTTCCCATTTAACGCACACTGTTGCACGGCGATCGCGAATCGCGATCGGCGTAAAATCTCCTCCATGCACGCCCGGCCTTACTACAACATAAATTCAAATTAAATACGAGCCATTATTATTATTTACCATTTGTTTTGCAATTTTTTGTAAGTGGAGCTCAACTTCCTTACTTACTTCAACTCAATAACAACGTTTTTATAGGGTAGATAAATGTACAAAATTTAAAAATAAATTAAAACATAATAAGCCGTATAGATAGATATACCGTGGTTGCTTAAATACTGAACTTTTATCAGAACGAATTGTGTTTCTTTATTTTATGCACGAGCGCTGTTTTAATTTTTACGTTACGTCAATGTATCACCATCATAATACTCAGAAACTCGTTTTTAGGATGTTCCCGAAATTGATTTTAAGTCAATATTTTATGCAAACACATTACTTTGTTTATTTTTTTTACGATTGATTATTAAGTAACGATGAATAATTATTAATCTATTACTTTCTTAACGCTGTTTTTAAACAAAAAATCAAAAACTAAAGTCAATTTGCAAAACTAATATTAGACTACAGTCAACCGTAGCTGATTATTATGTAACGTGAAGTAAAGAAAGCTGTACATTCGTGACAACTAAAAAACCGAAAAACCTCGCTGACGAGATAAATACGCTCTGCAGACGGTAGAAAAACTGTGTAAATTGCATTTTACTTGTATGAAATATTTAGAACGAATTGCTCATACTTTCTTAATTTTTCTCGTATATACAGTGTGTCTAATAGGTATTTTTTTTAGAAATTGCCTACCTATATGCATTTTGATTATTTTGAAAATGCAAAAATAACTGCGTTTTAATTAGATTAAAATACATTGTGTGTCCCCGGATTGAGTTGACAAGATGAAAAATATTTGTTATTGATTTTACGATGAAGTCATTCTTTATAAAAACTTCTGCTTGTAGAAAAAATGAATTTACCATAAACAAATTTGAGATCGGATGTACAGGATATTCAGAAAATATAAAAATGCTTCAAGCGAGAAGTAGTATAATTTTTTATTTTGAACAAAATACTTAATAGAAAAAGTTGTTTAAAATCGTAAATAGAGTCCGAATACAAAATTTGAAGCCTAAATTCTAATTTTTAAATTTATCTCAAAATTATTCGAGCATTTTTCTTCAAACATAACATAATCTTCTTTTTAAGAAAATAAAAAGTGAAATAGGAATTTCTACGATTAAAAAACTACTGTGGTCGACACTCTCGGTTTTTATTTTGAATTTTCATAAATTCAACTTAAAATTAAATTAACGTAAAATTCAAAATTTAGGCTTCCAATTTTACATTTTTTTATTAAACTTATTTTTACGATAAGTAGAATTTTTTTATAAAGAATGACTTTTTGTCGTAATATCAATAATAACAATTTTTTCCTCCTGTCAATTCCATCCGGGGACACTATATAGCATTTAGTTTATTAATTTTTTAATTGTTTATATTTACTTAATTCCTAACAGTTTTCTTGGAAATTAATGCGTTTTGATAATAATTAGTGATAAACGTTCTAAGAATAAAGTGGAATTATACGCCATTGTATTGGAATTAACAAAGGAAAAATGAAATTTAGTATATCTATAATAATTTAATCGATACAACCTTGAAATTATAATAATGTATTACAAATAAGTACAAAAAGTCGCTTTGATGCTAATTAATCGATTTTGTTATTTTGTTAAAATCTATAACTAATTAAAAAACATTAAAAAAATATGCATTTTTTAAATAATTTTAATTAGTGCAAATCTAAATATTAGTAACATTAACTAAAAAAAAGCGTTTTCAATTCACTAGCCATTAATACCTAACTACAAATATAATAAGAAAATCAGAAAGTGGAACGACGCGACGGTTTTGAAATGTATACAAAAAAACCGAAAACAGTTTATGCTTATTTTTTTAATGTAAAATTGAACTTGAAAATTTTGATTTAGGCGGTACCTGCTGGTCGAAGAGTAAAAATGAAAATTAAATACATAAGTGAAAGCTAGCTGCGTTATAAATAATTGTTATTCAGATATTGAAGTTATTCGGGTTACATTTGCAACAAAAGAATTAAATAGCATGAATTATAACCGTGTTAAATTTTGAGAATTGCATTTAAAGCGTGTCAAATCAAAAACGTTACTTTGTTATTTTACTGTATTTTCTGGAAATAAACCGATCGAATATTAAATATCCGTAAAAAGGTGAATAATAAACATTTAACGTTTAGATAGATAACGAATTTTAATTCTCAAAATACCTATGAGTACGTAGTTGTTTTTGTAATCGACTTTTAAAATTGAGTCGTATACCTAATATATAAATCGTAATATAATTAATTTACCTACAATTGTTATGATAAAGCTTTTGTTTAATAATTCTTGTTTGTAATAAATTTTATCAATTTGGAGGTCAAACAAGTAGGCCGTATCTGAAATTACACGCATGCATGTAAAATATCTATTATGGAAGGTAGACATACGAGTATTTATATAAATCTACTGGAAAATTTTCTTGAAGCGCTTACTTCTTGTTAAATCCGCACCGAACCGGTCTGTCTGTACTCCTTACTTTCTTATTTAGTATGTTTAATCTTACTGCACGATCGTAAACGCACGTTAAACCAGTTGAACAGATATTTATAGTTACCTGTATATAAGAACAAGGAATGTAAACAGAAATTTTGCAATAATAATGTGTACGTTAGCTATTTATAGGATATGCAAAACGTCTCGTTAATAATGGCAAATATAAATTTATAACCGCATTGTGCAATCACAGATGTCGGGGTTGTTGGCCGTATATTTTACTATTTTTTTTTGTTTCTTCACTGATGACTTTAAAAATTAGTCTTTCTGTTTGACAGGACACTGATTGATTATTTTCGTAAAAAAGCTCTTGATCAAAAACGAGTTCTTGGCCCATCGCCAAATTAGCATAACTACATGATGTAACAGTTTTATGTAAATTAAAATCAACATACAAATAAAAACAAACGTATTGGAAAAGGGCGCGTTGTTTTTACTACGTGTGTTCTAATTTTTCCTCATCGAAAGTAGTATCTCGTGACGTTAGGTTTTTTTTTCCAGGAAGATTCACACTTTCCATTAACACACCGGAACTTTCTACGCCGGCATTTGTAAATAAATAAACAAATAGTAGTAAATAAAATAGAAATCAATGCTCTGATATAATCTTGAACTGAAACTGAGGTAAGGAAGTTTTGTTTGCGCGTGTAAAAGGAGAATTGTTGTGATTATGTATGCAGGAATCACATTTACAAATCTTCATGCATATTCGTCGTAGAATATTATGCATTTAAATTTTCTTGCTTTATCGCACGTTATAAAAAATGATATTCTATTTTTTTCTTTTCAGAGATATTTATGGAATATTTGGAAGATTAGCAATGGAGAAGTAGGTGCGCACTTGATGGTTCAAAACAACCATTTTTGCTTACACAAAGAGCATATCGCCGCCATTTTAATCCCAAAATGTTCCCTCGAGACAAACCAGCCGAAGTGATTAATCGTTAAAATTCAACCGCAGATTAATTTCACGGTCATCACGTTCGCCAGATTTGACAGCCCGAAATTTTTTGCTTTATGGTTATCTTAAGAAAAAGTTTACATAAACAAATGTCGAACGCTCCGAGAGCTGAAGAATAATATCCGACAAGAATTTCGAATTTTATAGCTAGAAACTTTACGAGCTGCGGTGTAGGTAACGGAACGCGATCTAGAAAGGGTCAGACTCTGAGAAACGCATCGTTGTGGCCATTTTATTCCATAATTTGCACTAGGCAATTTCCAGAAGTTTAAATAAATATGATTTAAACAGGAAAAATTTTCTACCTGTATTTTATTCAACAGTTCAATTTTTATCCCGTGATTTTGCTGTTTTAGATTTTGAAGTCTTTTTATAATAATTTACAGGTGCACCTCAACGAGAGTATAAAGCGCCCATGACAAGTGTCTAGCTTACACCCCCTAACCCAAAAATGACAAAAATATATTTTTTAAATATAATAAATTAAATTTCACTAAATTTAATATATGATAAATACTTATCTACCATTAACCCCATAAAAATATAGCGCCCTAAACCTAGTTGCGCTCGTGGCGGACGCCTCTTTCGTTACGCCCTCGTCTCGGCGTTGAAATCTACTTAAATCGTTGCCCTGTAGCACAAAATATTGATTGAATATAGATATGGGAACAAGGGACAAAGTGAAATGGCGGAGCAATGCGATATGTGCTCGACAATACATAAGTAGATTTTTGGGGATGTATATCACCATTGGTTACCGAAATATTGACGTTAAAATGATAAGAGTTCCCGCTTTTGGCATTCCAAGATATGCGAATGGTGTGAGTGTGGGTCTTTGTGGCTGGATAGGTCTTTTGGCGATAGGTCATAGGATGGTGGATGGTTAGGATAGGTCATTAAGGATGATCCAGAGTATGAGAAAGCCAAAAGTGGAAAGACACCTGAAGTGAGCGCATCCACGACTCTACATAACAAAAAGAATTCAAAAAGTCGGAGCTCTAGTTAACGACTGTTAATTTGAAAATAGTATGACTCCTATATAGAAAAATGACCTTGGAATGCATTTAAGAAAGTTATTGAAAAGTTTTTGGGGAACAATAAACATTTGTCGGCAATATTTGTAAACGATTTGTAAAAATTCTGATTTTTAGTCATTTTTAAAATCACCGCTGCTGAACTATTTACAATCGTATTTCTAATGCAAAGCAGCTCTCAAACATTTTTAATTTGTAGACCTGTGTACTCTGAAGATATTATACCTACTCTTAAAATTTGCTAATATATTTTCTATTAATTTAAAAAGTGTAAAGTATAACAAAATTCATAATTATAGTTGTTGTCAATTCTGTTTACAACAGAAAAAATTAAATAATTACGGAGGATATGGGTAATTCTATTTATCATTTACACGCACAAAGTACCTAACCTATAGTATTATAGAGTTGAGAATTAAAGTTTAAAAGCGCTTTTTAAAATTCTACGCATAATGTTTTCTATTACCTACAATAAAATTATAGTTTCGTTTTCAATAAATAATTTAATAAATATATAATTTAACACCAAGGACATTTTCTTCAGTACATATTTATCGCACTTATAATAGGTGTGTATACAGTCGAGTGTAACACTAATACGGCGGGTTGCTGGCATTCTGCGAGCAATTCATGACACAACATCGCCGCAACATTAATTTTGCACCCGACTGTACTGTACAAATACAAGTACCATGTGATTTTTATCATTATTAAAATGTAAACACTAACCTTACTTTTAACAACAAAGAGATTTTATTATTTATTTTAAGTATGTAAATTAATATAAGGTTAATAATGATGAGGGTACCCACATTGCTATAGAACATCTATCTGACATTACATCCAAAGCTTTTTAAAATTTTTAGTAATTTTGCCCAACAATTTATATTTGAAAAGGTTGGCAATAAACCCACGTCTTATCCAAAACACTAAAAATTACTCTCGAATTTAGAAAGATATTATTTTATGACGTAGTTTACAAAATATGTTTCTAACTTTCATTTGTGTTAGAAACTATATCATGATTTTACATTATTTGCAAGTAAAAAATGTATTAAGTAAATATGTACAGTATGCACAGTATATCCCCGGATGGGATTACAAAGAGGGAAACATTTTCTAACTTCGATTTCTCAAAAATTTCTATTCTACATAATTTTTGTCTGCTTGATTTCAAATCTCTGAAACTGTTTGTACTTTTTACGCAAGTTTTATAGTTAATTAGTTATTCGGGTTTTTCTGAAATGTTTGGATTACTACAATTTTTCGGACATACTGCATATAGTAAACCAAACATCCACATTTTTTAGAATTTATTACGTATACATACGTAACTGTCAACATATTCGCGACATCATGTCCCCCTTTTTCGAATGTCTAAAATGTCTATTTTATTATTAGATTTACGATAATATAATAAGAAGCATTTCTAAGGTATTTTATATTTTATTATTAATTGATTTGATTAACTTAAGACAGTTATGTAAAATGGCGACTTCCTTGTATGTATTAACTGCAATTTATAAATGTACGATATACTATAACAAACAAGAATATAGAAAAAAAAACTGGAAACTACTTTGAAAGTTTCGTTTACAATAGCGATCATCGTCCAATCTTAGTACTGCAATACTATCATAGTTCACTCTAAATATAGCAGAAAGCAGCATCCTATTCATGTCAAGTCAATTATTTATTTGTTTGTAAGTGTTCATTTGAAAGGTAAATATTGTTTATTGCTAGATTTTAATTAATTAATAACGAATAAATTTAATTTAATTAAATTATATAAAAATACCTGCGGATTAATTTTAAACGACTTTGTAGGTAAAACGTGCTGAAGATTTTTTAAATTGAGGACAAATATAGGAGGAGGAAAACAAACACAAGTTCTATCAATTAAAAATTAAAAAATCATCGAATTTCACAAGGTTTATTCTTTCTATTATATCAGATTAGAAGTGTCATCATCGTAACATCGCAGTTATTGCTTTTTTTAACAGTAAATGTTTACAATTTTAAAGTAAACATTAAATGATATATTATTTTAATCCTTTGATTCTTAAATATTCAAAGATGTTTTTACAGTAATACCTATTCAAGGTGACAGATTGATTTTTGAATAAGTACGTATTTATGTATTCTCTTGCTTTTATCGATTTTTCTGTAGAAATAGTAGAAAATCGAGAGACAATAATTCAAAAATTAATAAAAGAAATACTCAAGACAGTAAATAAATTCATTATAATATGGATTTTTATTGATCGGCGCGTTATCCAAATCTAATAGATACGTTTTCTTATCTTCTTCAAAATTACATAATCTTCAAAATTACGTATGATTATCTTAAAATCTAGATTTTTAATTATGTTTGCTATGTTACTCGATCGTGGACACTGATGTAATTAAAAGTCTAGATTTTAAGATAATCATACGTAGATACCTAATTTTGAAGAAAATAAGAAAACGTATTTATTAGATTTGGGTAACGCACCGATCAATAAAAATCCATATTATAATAAATTTATTTACTGTCTTAAGTATTGTTGTTTTTAATTTTTGAATTAATGTCTATCAATTTTTTACTATTTTACATAAAAATACAGGATATACCTAGACATCGAATTTTTAGATGAAAAACGTTTCAAACATACAAAAAAAAGTTGATTTATCATTCATTTATCATTTTATTTTTAAGTCATTTATTCAAAGTTAATTGATTTTTTATTCAATGTTGGTAGATAATAAAGTGAACGTTGTTTCACAAATTACACAAATGAATATTTTAATAGTTAACTTACTTAATAAGTTACCTACTAATTGAAGTTTTAACTTTCTTTCCTTTTCAATGCTTTTAGCCGTTTTCTTATCATACGTCGTGTTCGTAAAATGTTATTATTAGTTTATTATCACCTTATCAGATTTTCGATTTCTAAATATAACCTAATATAATTTTTTTTAAATTATTTACAACTAACCTTCTATTTCGTAGAATAACAAGCAACATGGTAGTATGGACCGTTTTGAATAAAAAATTTCATAATATAGATATAAACATGTGACCAATTTTCAATAGATGCGGAGATACAGCTGTTTGAATGTTACACATAAAACGCTCACAAAATGTATGAAGGACAGTCAAATGACTTATTGATTTTATTTATCGATCGATAATTTGCAAGTCTAAATTACGAACGCTGATGACTTCAACATGGGTACTTTTCAGCTTTTTTTGGCAATATTGTACTTGTAGCTCTTTTGCGGCCCTATTGACGTTTTTTTATGAAATCAGCAAAATTTATCATGCGAGCGGGCAATTCGCTTCTCGTTTTTATTTTTTTTTGTAGCATTCTTTTTTCATTCGTCTCTTAGGAAAAATCTATCCGAATAATAGTGGGGTCAGCACGACAAACTCAGACTTATCGTACAGACAAAAGTCTGCGCGTACTCTTTCATCCACACGTTGAAGCCATGTCATTCCAATTTTTGTTCTCTGTGCGAACATACATGAGACCACGTGTCTCTACAGACGTCTGTACGATGCAAAAGTCTGTGTCGCGCGGACCCGCCATTAAAAAGCGTTGTTTACATTAGCGTGGAGTCACGGCTGAAATTAGGCGTCTGATTATGTATGATACAGCCGCGGCTCCACACTAATGTAGACACCGCTTAAGATTGGCAGCTGGCTATTCACCATTCATAATTCATATTAATTAATTGTAAGTACCTATCACCTCCTAAAATATTTACTATCCTCCTAAAACACCCTTGTATTTATCATAAATTACATTACATCTCGTAATAGTAGCAGTTTTTGATTGTTTATGATGAAACGCGCTTGTTAATTTTCGTGTACCAAAATCTACTAAAATAAAATTTATAATATTAGTTTATCATTATCGGTAATTCAAGTGTCGGAAACATGTTATTACAAACTTCCGTGTCATTGAGCCTCAAGGTCAATAAAGATGGGCTCTTATTTACTCTTTTGCGCCGAATAATTTTTATTTTAAAGCGATAACAAGAGATAATTAATAGCCACTTATCGTTATAAAAACTAATTGTGCTAAAACTATAACAATTGCACAGTTCTAAGTATAAAAATTAAATAGTCCATCGAAAGTAAATAATAGATAAATGGCATATTTGCTAAAATTATTAGGATGTATTTGTTTGTTTACACAATAGATTGAACAACAAAAGATTAATTGGTTTTGTTACTGCAAATTCAGGGAAAAATTTAACGTTATTAAAATGGGTTATGGAAATTACCGTCTTTCATTTATTTAATTGTAATTATTGTGCAATTATAGTAGATACACTTCCTTTAGCTACGTAAAAATCCCAATTTAATCATGCGAGTTACACATACATGGATACCAACTGTCTTGTTAGTAATTATTTTAATTAATAGTTCTATTTTATTTTTTAATAAACACCACCGAAAATCATATAATACTTTAATTTGTTATATTTTACTAATTGGTATGTAATCAAAATTCAATGAAATAAATGTATTCAACTATAAACATTTTTGACGAAAATTACGACGAAGTAAAAATATTAATTATTACACGTGTACAGTTTGGCGAAAACTAAATGTAAACTAACTTGTAAACGAGAATATAAAAAAATATATTTTCGCTCAGTGGAAAATTCCTCGAATAACTACCACTTAAATGATCTTATTTAATTATCTCTCCATGATTGTTTTATTTTTATTTTGTGACGATTATCGATTATTTTTTAAATTTAAAGTGTATTTGGGTTACCTATTTTACTGATACATTTTGTCATATTTTCAAGCATTACAATGAGTGTTTATTTATATGTTTATAACTACTTTATAATTCTGCTGACTTGATTTAGAAATAAAATTAATTAAGAAACGCTTCATCGGTATCAGTACTTGCGAATATTTTTCTAAATTTGTAATAAACTTTACGATTTATAAACCGCATTTACCTAAATTTTCTACGTAAGTAATTTTATGTATTACATTTTTTTTAATGACTACCTGCTTCGGAAATCAACACTAATTTAGGTATATGTTTGGAAAATTGTATCAAACTTTGAACGGGCCAACACAGCGCAAGCGTTAATATTTTGAATCGGCACAAATTGGTGATTAATTAAATAAAAAATAATAATATTATTTAAAATAAATTGATTTTTTTCTTGCAACTTTAGGGGTGAATGTCTCGGCAGGGGAGCGTCGTAGGGCAAAAGTTTATAAAGACCTAAAGTTTTATTTTGACGTGTTTTATACGTCCCCAGAAGATATCTCATCATTTCCTAAACATCCTGCATTATAACGCGCCCCGAGTATCAAAAGAGGATTATTTTCAATTAGGAGGTGACTCCAAAATCAATGGCTCTGACGGTTATTGTGGTTATGGTATATAGAATATACCCCTAAAATTTCTTGCCTCACAAAATGCAGAAGTCGGCATTATTTTTATATTAAGAACTAATAAAGAATAATGAGTCATATGCGATCGACAGTTTTCCTGAAAATGAAGATATCGCGATTTTCAATTCATATTTTTCTTAGTTGTAAGGTGCTAGGAAAGTTTTGTCGTAGATACATTATGAATACCTAACCATTAAATTCTTATCGTATATATTTTCTAGAATAAGCACATCTATTTTTAACTGCATATAAAGTTTCACGTTAATAGGTTCAGTTTATGTTCCGCACTAAATTAACACCGTGTAACGTTGAACTTGGCGAGACGCGACTGCAACTGATTATCGTTTACAATTTTGAGCGAGGATTAACGACAAAACGTACCAGGACAAATATTTGTCTTTGAGCACCACACAACGACGGTATCAAAATTTTAAATATGATAATTTTGAATTCGAGGATGAAGTCCAGCAGAAATCGTTACTGAGAAAAACATCAATGCTAGAAAGAAGCTGGTGGAAGAAAATCCTTAAGCTAAAAAGTTAAGCTGATTGAAGACTAATGTACCTGATATTTTACATAATAACCTTCGCTTAAAAAAATCTGTACTCTGCGAGTTTCTCACAATCTAAACTAAACCCAAAAATGCTGCACGGAGTAGCTTGGTACCAGAACATGCTAAAAAGATTTTCAATCTGGGAAATTTTAACTGGTAAATTCAATAGTTACTGATGACGAAACGGGGCTATGACGCCGACGTTCCAATTAAATTACAGTCCAAAGTTTGGGTGTTAAACGACGATAAAACGTCAACAATGAGTAAAGCAGTAAACGAATGATCGCCGTTTTCTTCGCAAAACACGGATTGTTAATTCAAAGAGTTGTATTAAGGCGAGCATGTTACGCGCGGCAGTATTCGTTGCAGAAACAAAGATACTGGTGCAGGGTCGAGTAACAGAGCGTAACATGCTCGTCTAGTCGATACGGGGCTTTAGACGCTCAAAAGACGGTCACATCAAAATGGTGCGTTGAAACCTGTCATTCAGGCACAAATCATTCGGGCTCTAAAATATGTGCGGCCAAGGTCGCGACCGATACATGACTTTTGCACCATGGTAATGCTCCAGCACATGGCGCACAACCAAAAAAATGGTTTTTAAAAGATTCTGGGCTGGCCTTTTGGTAAAGCGCCATCGATATGTAGTGCCCTGAATGACGAACGAGGCGGTTATCGATCGGCAAGCGATCGACGTTGTGGATAAATCGGCGCAACAGCCCAATTAAGGCTGTGATTACAGTGCAAGCGATTTCGCACGATGTTTTACCAAGAAACCACCTCTCGTTCGCACGAATTCGGACGAAGGACAGTTCGCGCGATATCGTTTGCACTATAACCACAGCCTAAGCGTGTCGGAGTTCGATTTACGAACCATTTGCTTACACAAAGTATGCGAAAATGACGTCATAACAATGGGTTTGCATACAAATCCATTTGTTTGTCGTCATTTTCGCATACGCTATGTAAGTGATCAGTTCGAAAATAGGCCCCCTGAGCGTCGTTGTCGTAAACTTCTTTTGTCGCAGTACAAGATGCCGCTTTTTTGTGGTCGAAGCCCACGGCAATGCTCGTTCTGTCGCGTGCGGCAACGTAATATCCACTTCGCGAGGCAGAGCAACGAACGTTACCGCGCGCAACATGCTCGTCCAGTCGACACGCAAATTTTTAGAAAAGTGGCAGCAAATTATTGATATTTAACTGATTTATACGTATATTGAAATGTATTAATTGAAGTAGAAAATATTTTTAAAAAAAATCAAACAAGCAGTGACGTACGCGAAATTTTTCCAACACCGTACGTATTTATATTGATACTTGCAGATGTAGTGAAAGTCGTCGCGATCGACCTGTTGATCATCGCTGATCTATTGCGCGTTTTAAGCTAACATATTTTTGAAAATAATGTTTTCTGTTTACAAATTAAAATTTCCACATCTTCATAAATCATAAACGTGCGTATTTTTATAAGTTTAAAGCAACAGTACGTCTACAAATGATCTACAATGACACGCTATGCTGCTGTTGAAACAATAGCTTGGGTTTCGAATTGAAATATGTATAACTGTTTTTGAATTAATAGGTTTTTATTTGAACTAAAGAGGACAGTTCTCGCATTGACAGTAGCATTTTTATTAGCTATACATAATTTAATGTATTTATACCGTACTTGACAGATTTATAGCCGAATGTAAACAGAAATGCGCCTTTATTGGAACGAATGCCACTTCAGTTTAGGTTAGGTATATTTACGTGGCATGTACAGCCGAATGCGAAATTACTGTCGCGAATTTCGAACATCGGGCGGGCAATACACAGGCACGATGAACAAATTTAGGAAAAGTATTTACGACGGGAGCGACGAATCATAAATACAAACTTGAACTTTAAAATGTTCTGATCAAAATTTATTCGTTGCGTCGCGTCGATCGCGTGCGCCAGTGCATGCTCGCGATCAACGACATTAATTTTGCGCCGGGCTGTGTGTGACGCAGTTTCTCGCAAGTCGTAAACATGCGAGAAACAAATGTTGTTTAACTCAAAAATATTGTTTTTCAGTTAAAAGCAATTGTTTTTTAATCCGATGAAATCTAGTAATCAAAATACCTAGTCGTACACTTCAATCGACGATTTTATTTGTTGGGGGCGCGCGTGTCGTTTAAGGGTTTTCACTTAACTTTATCTGCAACTTCGTTGGCACTAAAGCAATAATTCTTTGGTTGTGCTGGTGAAACTTTTCAAATTTTGATTTTACAATTTTTATTTCAAATTTTTGTCATAGCATTTAATAAGATGTCAGTGAAAGAATAATAATATTTGCATTCTACTTATTGTTACAGTTATGGATGTTCAGGTTGGAAAAACAAAGCGATTTAATGATTTTTTTTAAAGAACCATATAAAAACAGTTTGTTTTCGAATCCTGATCTACACTTACCACACATTCGCATTTATGTTAGTTACGCAAGCAATTTAAAAACTATATAAGGTGAGTAATTATCAAAATGCTTGACTTGAGACGTATGTAGTAAATCGAATATTGTAGACCTACATATTTTATTTTTCGTAAATATAAGCTAATTACACAAGATGATTATATCATTCCCATGCAGCAAACGGATGTTATGATTCTTAGATGAAAAACTTCGAGAACCTGCTATTAGTCGCCAGAAATTGAAAATGTTAATAATGTAATTTAAACAGCTCGTGGATGAATAATACCATTTTAATGCGGATAATTTGATACTCGTATTGCTGCCACTCATTGTATTACAATTTTCTGTTTAGAACGTTTCGATAATGTTTTCTAGCGTTCAAACATTTCTAATCGGAATCGAAGCGTTCTAATCGAAAATTGTAGGTAGTACCTGCTAAACTGCACAATATTTGTTTTTATATCTCCATCTTGGGTGCAGACAATAGAAGTTCGATTTAAAAGTCATGCTTGGAATTCGCAAACACTTTCGCTTACATTAGACAACTTTTAAGTGAAATAAGTGAGAATCCTCGAAAAGAAGAAAATAGAAGTACCAAGTAAGACAAGATCCATGTTTAATCGGCATCATGAGATGACACGGTTAGTTGTAGATATATAAAAAGGGAAAACCTTACGTAGTAAGAAACTTTTCTTTGTTGTATATGTTGAAGCACTGGTGAAGAACTGTCGAGCCATGAATCTCTGGATACGTAAGTTTTGGCATATTTGGAAAAATCAAACACCATTTCGAATTCGGCTCACTCTGCAACAGTTCATTGCGTAAAAATCGCGGTAAAAATAGTTAAATATTCCCAATAAATGATGATATTGGGTAATTTGTCGCGTCAGAGTTCGTTTTGGCAACGATTATAGAACACCAAAGTTTAGGGTTAGACTAAATCGTATACTGAAAAATAATTTCAAAGTGCAACAATATCCTTGAATGTGTACACAGCTGTATCTAACAGCAATTAAATTTCTTCAACTGTTTTAACACGTTCGCAGTCACCTCTAAAATGGGTGTCCATCGCCAGTGGCCAATCAAGTTTTTTTTCGGTAATGCACAACTTTAGTGAACGAAAAAGGTCGGCCCCAATCGGAGCCGCTGGCACATACGCGTGACGCCGATCGGAACTGGTGGCAGCGAACGTGTTAAAATGTAAGAGTTTCAATTACTTATACAGTATCATTTATGAAATTGTTAATGTTTGGAGTTTTCTTTTTGTAATGTATTTTATGTTTAAGTATAGAGTTTCTTTGATGTCGTGATTGTCACTTAAAGTAATTAAGAAAATCGTCGATAAAGTTATTAGTATCAATGAAAAAGAGCAGCCGAGCGTAAAAGGTTAATTGTCTAGTTATTTATATTGAAACATCATATTATTTTCTACATTTCCTTAAATAAACCAATGTAACAATACGGTTACGTATTACGATAATAAATAGGTATCTGATTTTTTACCTACATCAACTTCGTCAGTTTCAAAGTCCACAATCGTTAAGATTACATTTAATAAAGATTAAAGATTAATAACTAATCATAGATTAAACGATTGCAAGAAGTAAAACTACATATATACATAATATATCCTAAAGCTTAAACGAAGATTTATAGATTTTATAAACAAACAAAATATAAAGATTTTAATTAATATACAAGTATGTATCTAATAATAATGATTATAGTTATGCAGGAAGATTAAAGGAAATTATATCAAGTTTTTGTTAAAGCCATTGTTCTATATTACAAAATAACAATTTTCATGATAATAAACGTATAAATAAAATATACGTTAGATGAACACACGACACGACGTACAGACGTGGGAAAATTAGAAATGTTAAAAAGGTTGCTGGGTAGATAACCAATTTTTTTGGAAACCAAAATGGCGTTCTGACGTCATACTAATCGCGTCTATTGTCAATCAAATCGGATCGTTTTTAACACGTTTATGACCATTTGCAACGTCCCAACCTAATAATTTAACCCTTGGTTAAGTATGAAATATCTATGAAAATCAATAACTTAAACGGGATTTAAGTATTTGATGATTAAGTATTTTTGAAGTATTAGTTTGTACCATCACCGATTAAATATTGAAGTCTGGTTTAAGTTATTGATTTTTTTCTAGATACGTTTGTGTTTCCATAGATATTTTATTATTAACTAATTGTTTAATTATTAGGTTTGTACAGACAAACGGCCATTAACGTTTAATATTTAAACATCATTTCAAATTAGTTACTATTGCAACTTAATTTTTAGCCAATTTTCATAGAAAATAAAGCTATTGCAGCTTATCTGATGACGGGACCCAGATGTGTCCTTTTAGATTTTCTCCGATCTCGACCCCTAGATCACGAAAATATAGGTCGTTCATATATATATATAATCAATTTCTTGTGAACACGATTCCACGAATTTGGACAGTGCATTGTCATTACGAAAACAAAGGACAAGTTCGTTAACTAGCCAAATCGACCGACCCATTTCAAAATGGTGGCCGCTTAAAAATTTTAAACAGCGGTATCTCCGGAATTAATTATCAAATCGGCAATATAAAATATGTTTTGCAATCGGCATAAAATTCTCTACCGACCATGTCTCTTGCTAATTTTCAACAGAATGCGCCGTTTTCGAGATAATGGAAAAAAAGCGATAATTTTTTTTTTAATTCTCGTAAACGTTATTTTTCAAAAAATATATTTCTTTCGAGAAAAATTTAAAACAAAAAGGAGTATTTTGACATTGACATGGAAATTCGATACCGAGACTTGCGCGCGGACGGATCTTTGATTTATAAATTATTTGATAGTCTATGTCATGTCTTTGTCCTATGTCATTATCTACTAATTTTCTCTAAGCGTATCGGTTTCAATGATTCTTATCGATTCAACATTCAAAAAATAGGTATCTAATTATGAAGGTGAGAAATATCTAATCGCAAGTAGGAATTTTATAAATTCCATTGTAACACTCTAATAACAAACTCGGTTGCAAACAAAGTTCTTTTAGTATTGGAAATGTTAACCGTACTGTGGGTTCATGCATAATGTAATTATTGTTTTTACCCACTTAAGAAATCAAACTTTGTTTTTCATGATTCTTATTCGATCATTTTGTTGGCGGCCTACTTTCGGTGATTTCGTATTCTATAGAAGTATTTATGATAAAATTGCAAATTTATAATACTTACATTTTTGTATAGAAAATTATAAGTTATTTTGTTATAGGTAATTTTCTTTTTATTTTTTTGCGTACCTAATTATGATATTATTTGCATATAGGTAGGTATCATTATATGAACACTATTATTTCGTATGGTAATAGATATTATAGTACGTAATATATAAATAGATTAAAATTAGGTACAGAAATTGCGATAATGCTATAAATTATTTGTAATAATCCAAATCTAAATAGCTTTTAATGCATTTCATTTTACTAATTCTAGAAATAGAATAAGTAGGTATGACAAACATAACGTTCAATTATCGTGCAAAATATTTACATAACTGATAAGTAATATTTTTTTGTTATTTTGTAACACTATAATTCCCGTAAGTATTTTATGTTGCCTCCGTAAAGGTGTTAACGGGCCAAAATTATGCAAAATCGTATAGGTACGCGATTGAAATGATTTAAAGATAGGAATTTTCCATTGTGGATATAATGAAATAAATGTATACTTACTCTGTGTTATTTAAACTAACCAGTTTCACAAAAAAAATATTTTGGCAATAATCCGAATTATGATGAAACCCGTTACCTGCTCGTTTTTTTATTAGGTAATAGATTATTTTAACCAGTAAACTGGAAGAAAATTTAAAGTAAGGAAATTCAATGATTTATTACAACCACTCGATGATAATAATTAAAACGAATAGGTATTATCGATGAGCGTAAAAAAATTTGATTCAAGTAAAGTACTTAAATATTTAATCTAAAAAAATAATGTTTAATAATACTTATTAAGTATACTGATAGTACTCGACAATTACTGATTAACTACTACCTACCGATTATTCTTACAATTAATATTAGCAGTTTACTAATACATATCTTGCATTAAAAATAGATACAAATTATCTGATTGCAAAAAAAACTATTGACTTTCCATATACCTATATTGGTAATTAAAACTTCTGTAGGTACACAACCGTATCGATAAATAAACAACTTTTATTTTACTACTGTATCTTATTCTAAAAATAATTTAAGTGGCACTAATTTAGTATCTATACATTCTATAAGGATTTCACATTAAATTATAAGACTACTTTGGTTAACAAAAAAGTTTATAAGTTTTTAATTTATTTTGTTTAGAAGCACTGGTTTTAAGACACCATTCAAATATACCAAGTCCATTTCGGTTCATACAAAATCACCGTTAAGTTATAATAGTTGTCTACTTTTACCATTTCCTTGACATAATCCGTTATAATTTGAAATATAGACAAGCAAGTAGCGATTAAATTTTTGAATTTTAACTACTTATTGTCAGAGATAACTCTTGTTGTTTTATAAGTATATCTAGGTACCTCCAATTTTTTAATAAATATGAAACGCTTATTATTTATACGTATTTATAAAATTGTTATCTATAAACGTAGTTAAATAATGTATTGTTCAAAAACTAATCTGTTTATCATCATCAAATTGTTTTTGTACAAATTAGTTAAGAACTATAGAATATAGACGATTCAATAATCTATTACAATGTAATAATATTCTCAAAATTGGCATGATAAAATCGTGTGGAAAATTTTAGCTCATTTAAGTGGTTTTATTTTATTTAGAAAAATTTGATACACACGGTCTAGGTAGATAATTTAATTTATAAAAATAAAATAATTTAGATTTATTATTTAATTATATTTAAATTTAAGCAAATAAATTGTGCCATAAAGAGCTCTTCTCGTAACCTAGCGGTTGGGGTTCGAATCCTTCTACTGGTTTGGAATGGTTTAATTACCAAAGCTATTTAAAAATATATATGCAAGCAATAACGATTAAAGAATATCGCAATTCACTTGCTTTTGTTGTAAATATAAATGTATTAGTTAAACGATGTTTATTTTAAACTTAATTCAGTAGCAATAATCTAATAGTAAAATAAAGATTACAATCTTAGTTAATTGAAATTTGAACAAAGGTGTTACACTTTTATCTTTAGTAATCTTTAATTTCAACTTATAGTTATTACATATTTGTCTTTCTACAATGGTAATTCGCTGTGTTTATGTGTAAGCATGTTTTGCAAATATTTAAAACAAGACAAATAATAAAATATAATTATTCAATGTATGCAAGAAAAGTGTAGGTAGGTATCTACACCGGGAAATATCAGAAACTACAGGTCATTTGATCGTCAAAAATACCACAACTTGAGGTCGGAAGGGGTTTGTTTTTTTTTTGTTTATTATTGCTACTTTTATTTATTTTTTTAGATTTTTACTACAACTTTTGACCTACTGGACCAATTTCGATAAAAAAATACATTAAAAGCTGCACGAACGCGTCACTTTAATATGGAAAAAACAGATTGTATTTCATAGAATAAAGAAGAAAGATGTATTTTCTTGAAAAATCTATGCTATCTTAAAAATTAACCAACGAAACCGTAGGTTTTAAAAAATTTTTATTAACACTAGATCATAAACGCTACTCTACAAAAAAAGAATCGTCTTTCTGTCTCTTTTACTCCAGGAGTTGTGATTGCTTAAACAGTGGTATTCAAATGGAACCGGTTCTCGGAAAATCGAAGTACTGCTTTTTCTTTATAAAAGTGCCACGCTTGTGTAGCTTTAAAAAGCAACTAATTTAGTTTAAAACAGTAGGTAGGCACCCACTTATCTAGATTTTTTTTATCGAAATTAGCCCAGTAGGTCAGATGTTACCTATAATAAAAAAAAAACAAAGCCCTTCCGACCTCAAGTTGTCGATGAAACGATCTCTAGTTTCTGGTATTTCCGGTTGTAAATTTTTTTGGGACACATTGTATAAGATTTTATATTTGCAAAAAAAATGTTTTATCAAGTGCCGTTACTAACGTAATAAATGCCATTAATAAAAGTAATAATAATTATATTAGATCAAAATATGTATTAAAACGTTCCACAATTAAAGAACTTGGCATTGAAAATTAAATCGCACTAAACGTAGCTATTTAAATAAAATTAAGTATCGGTATATTTAAGGCTAGGCGCGCATGCAGCATTTTTGGCCGGCCCGATCGCGATCGGTGGTAGCGCGCACTCGCTACTTTCCCATATAACCCACACTGTTGCACACCGATCACGAATCGCGAGCGGCGTAAAATTTCCTCCATGCGCGCCTGGCCTAAAAGTAGATATACTCCTATTAATACGCTACTTCCAATAAACAAAAGAACCTAAAATCAGATTTATAAAAACTCACGATTTATACCATTAATAATAAGGCGAACAAAATCTTACTAAATTGCGCAGTATCAAGGTTGTCCTTTGACTTTCGAAATGCAAAAGTAAATCAATCGTCGAATTCCACAATTTCGGGATTAAGGATATTGAAAATACGGATTTACCATAATCGGTAATAATAACATGGCGTCATCAAATTAACCCTGACATTACGATATCGCATTCTATGACTTTTACGGACAATAACTATCAAAAGGTAATTAATTATATGTGCACCTAAACGGTACGAACATAACAATTAAACAACTTAAATATGCACCATAAGCAAATTTTAATTCCACTCAACGTCGATGTAGGTAAGTACATTATTAAACAATAATAACCTCCGATCGAAAATGTGCTGATGTTTTTAGTTTAACATTTTATAGCGTCAATAATATTGGCAATTATTCTATTACATTACTTTATAGGTAATTAGAAGCAACGATTGTTCGGTAAAAGAATTTAAAAACATATTAAACACACATGATTTAATTTTATAACAAACAGACGTATTCGAAGATAAGAAATCGATGACTAACACATAACTCACAGGGCTTATTATTTCATATCGTCACGAAAAACTATAAAATTGATCGATAACTTTTAATTATTAATTTTAAAATATTGTAAATTTTACGGAAAACGCTAATTAAACTAATTGTAAGGTCGAGTAATTAAACATTTTAAACGTTTAAAAGGTCTTTATAATACATATTCAAAAACGGTATAAACTTCTACGTATTTATTAGATAATTTAGTCAAAAATAACAGATAAAAGAGATAAAAAATGTCAGTAGTTTATCTGTAGAAGATTTAGTAGATTTAATTGTTCACGAGAAATGTTACACTTTTTACTGACAAACTCAAAACAAGTACAATTTAAATCATTCAATAATTTGAACTAGTGACCATTTAAATTTAATGTAAATTAATATCTATTAAAACAGATCTTTAATTAATTTTCTTTTAAATTTTTATCCACCCTAGTACTGAGGGCTTCAAATGCTGCGGTAATTTTCTCTACAATTAAAAAGACATCCGCGTCTTAAGGGGAGGAGGATACTGCACCACCCGTACTGGGATTCAAATCCAGGACCCATCAGGTGAGAGGCCAGTTTCCTGATCGCTCCGCCATTAAAATCTAGATCTTTAATTTATAAAAACAATTCTATTACATTTAAATATTTAGATTGATTATAAACCATTTTATACTCGGATAAATAAAAAGTGTAGGTATAATAATAATTTCATAGTTTAAAGTAAATGGATTAAAATGTATTAGGTATGCAGATACTACATACTAATTAAAACTGGATAATTTAAATTGGCCCCAATACTTTGTCCTCGTGGCATTTTATTTTATTAAAAGCTTTGATAAATAATTCGTCTTTTCTGATTATCATCTAATATTTTAATCTGAATCAAAAAATTAAACTCTCAAATAAATAATTTTGATTAGAAAATTAGAAATAATTATTATCGACTTTTTATTATCCACTAATAAATATTTTTTGAAATTTAAAAAACTGTTCAAAAATAATCTATTTCTCTAAAATTAAACGAAATTTTGAAATTGTTTTGTAAATTCACACTAAAAAAATTTACACGTCAACAAATACACATTTCCTAGGTATATTAATTTAAACATTAAAAAATAAAATAAAAATGTTGCTGCTTTTTTTCATTGAAATGTATTACCTAATGTTTTTAATTGTAATGTGTGGTAAATACATTAATAATGGAAACTAGTATTTATATAATTAGGTAGAATATACTTTTTTAAATTATTTATAACTATGGATAATATAAAACGAAATAGTGCCGAAAACATTAATTAACTTTTATGGAAATCAAGAATCGTTAACTCTCAAAATCAAATACTAAAACTAAAATAAAAATCGATTTATCTTCAATAAATTATTGTGTAACCTAACATTATAATAATTACCCAAAATCTTCCGTATTGCAAGTAAGATGTACTTACTTTAAAAGTAGTAAGTACTATAAATGATTTTATAGAAGAAAAATATGCATGAAATGTTTTAACTGCAGGTACATTGCTTCTTAAAGACTCAGCTGAACAGACAATCACAACACGTATTAATTTACTAGGTAAATTATTAACATAATTATTCCTTAAATTCGAATTATTTAAAAAAAATAATAAAAAAATGTTTCGCAATTAAACTTACTTGAATATAATAAACAATAAAGTGTGTTCCGTCGCGACGCTAGAACGTCACAAAAACCCCTTTACAGTCACCCCTTACTGGTAAGCGTAGACCGCCAACTTTTATAGCACCTGTGATCGAGTACGTCTTCCACGACTTTCCAAAAAAAACACACGCGATTCAATATTTGAGACGTTTTTAAATAATAATTCCCCAGCTTGCAAAGGAATTTAAAATCGATGTCTATAGAAAAAAAATTGCGCTCGAAATTCAACTAGTGTACCGACGACGCGGTTTAACTACGAGACCGCACTAAACACAGTGGCCAGTCACACAGGTAAGTACTGAGTACTGATTTCTTGGTGGTGGTAGTTTCAAATGCTCTCTACTTCTCCCAGAGCACGACTTTTACAGAGATAGTTCACGTGCTGTAGATGTACTCGGCTTTGATAGCGTCCGTATTGTCATTTATAAAAGATACGGCTTGATTAGCTTTTTTTTTCAAGCGAAAAACGTCACGAAAATTTCTATTTTACCGACGAAATGTCATTATTTGTGTTTCTCCAGTTCTATAAGTGGATGTAATGTTTGCATACACATAATTAGAGTTTATAGCCTTTGAAATAAGATATGCAGACTTTCACAAATTCGATATCATGTGAAGATGTACAATCAGACAATGTACAAAGGTAAACAACCATTCTATCGTTTATGATAAATCAAAAATTAAAATAATTACCTAATTAATTTTAATCTTTACATTGAGAGACTGAATGATGTTTACAAAAAAAACATTAGATAACTGTATGTAATAAATTGCACATACTTATATATATATATGTACGTATAAATATAGGTATATAAAGTTTGTTTTAACAACCTACTTTAAAACTCATATACAGGGTGATTTAAAAATGACGCACCAACTCTACAGTACCTACCTTGCAGGATACCACCCCCAGAGTCATTTGTGAGAATAAGTATAAAAATACAGTAGATCGATTTTTTAAATTATTTTTCTAGGTCCCATTAACGGTCCCCTACAACATTAAACATAATTTCGAAATATTATATTTTTCATTGTACCTGAATTTTATTTTATTAATCTAATCGTTTAATAGTTTCGTAGCTAGATTACTCTTTACTAGTCGGAGCTGAAAACGAAACTGTCAAAATAGAAGTTCCGTTGCAATACCCACAAAAAACAAAATTGTTTCCAATTCCCGTTTGAAACAAAAGAGATATTTTGTTTCCATTAATGGAATACGCTGTATTTATTTTAATATTTCGATTATTAGATAAATTTTCCTATTTTCGAATTTTATATTAACGATAATACAACTTGCTATAAATACAAGGACGATAATATGTAGGCAAACGAGATATTGGCAGTTAAGTAAATCTAATCTAAGTAGATCTAGATGTCTAATCGATGGTAATTGTTTTGAAACTTAGTCTTTTACTATCGCAGTCTCTATCAATTAATTTCAAACGGTTGGTCTTATGCGATTGTGATGAAAAATGACAAACAATTTAACAAATCCGATTGCGCACCGGTTGCGATGACGAATTTCTTATAGGCCATACACACTTGAAAACACTTTTTTCTTATTCAAAATCTAAAAGTCATATTTTTCAATTATTGTTATTTCAGTTTGAGAAACGTCACTTATTGCACTCGAAAGAAAAGATTAAAATCTAACTTCTTTCGGTAAACCTCTCGCAAAGTTAAGTATGCACCTAATCATGCGCTGTCGACCGACAACCTAAAACTTACGCCTAAGCTTGATTTCATAGTTTTACCCCACCCTGTATATATATATATATATATGTTTCCTTGTAAGTTGCAATATTTCAGTATTAATTAAAAGAAAACGTAAATCTCATAAATTATAAAGAAAACAGGATAACCATCGAATTCTAAAACTTTGAAAAGTTTGAGATGGTACCTGCACTATGTTGGCCTTCAGAACGAATAAATTCATTTAATTTTTAATTAAATTTAATACAAATTAATTTAAATTATTTTATTTTTTATAATTTTTGAAAATTAACTATAGATGGAAAATTAAAGTTGACTTCGTGTCAAAAACTGTCAAAAGAGCACACGTGTTTACCGTAAAATTTCGGTTAGGTATTTATTATCTATAATTTCTTCGAACGCGTGCATGTTATAGAATTACCATGATTAATTTATTTTTACATAAATTCTTTTTATCGGTAATAAATTTAAATTCTTTCCTCAGTAAGTTTTCGTTTGTGGTGGTGAATGGTATGCGCGCGTTCGTATGGTTGTCGGTTGGGTTTTGCTCATTCTTCCGATAAGTAGTGGTCATTTTTCCAATATCGTTAATATTTTAGGATAACTTAGGTAATTAAATAAATTATTTATTTTCTATTTTAATAAATTGTATTGTGTCGAAGTAACTTCATAATTATTTTAAAGATATGCTAGTCCATGTTTCAAGGGATATTTTGGTAGGTATAGGTCATGCGAACTAAACGCCACTTTCAGGACATGTTTCACAAAAAACGATGGTGGAGATCTAAGAAGGGCAGATTAGGATCGTTAGGTTAGTGTTATAGGTAATGGATCGAATGTTTGTTAGTGTCTACTCAAATTTTTACTACTTATCCCAATTTCCATGGTTTAGATGCAAAGATTATTTAAAGGAATTTTTTTTTTGTTAAGAATAACTTTTTTTTGTAAAATGCGCGGTTACATAGTTATTCGACGAAATATCTAACGCTGCATTGCACTCAACTTAATTATTTGTATTTCAGACTTTTGTTAAGTTATGTTATGTTATGTTATGTTAAGTTTTGTTATTATGAAAAGTCGGATACATCATTTGAATAAAAAAAAAAATTTGAAAATAATCCAAACAGTTCAAATGTTATTAAGTGATTTTAAGAGAACGCGAGACGCCATCATTTTTATTAGTTTATGTATATCAATTAAGATTTCAAAATGTATACGTAAATTAATAACAAAAAACAAAAGCTTATTGTATAAACTAAAAAAAAAGTAATAATGTATTAATTTAATAAAAAACGACGTCAAAATAAGATAGTTATCCTGAATATACCGCAGCTAAATAATTTGTATAGTTCCACTTCCTTTATTTTAAGAAATTCAATAATAAACTGGTGTTACTTAAATGGTCTTATTAAAAATGTTCAAGATTGCATAAAGAGCTGCAATAAATACTTTCCCTTAATTTATAGAAAGTTAATGTAATGTTTTAGAACAATTATGTAAAATAACAATAGCTCTATAAAATAAGATAGGCCATTGAAGATGTCTAAAAATAATTTATTTTATCTGATCCAGTTACACTTTAATCTTATCGGTCCTATTTAAAATCACAAACCCAATTAATATTGCCTGAAATTATTTATAACCATGTAAATATCTTATTCGTTGGTTACCTACTCAATAATATAGCGGTAGTTAATACTGTCTAGTTTTCAACGCTGCCGTTGCTTCGCAACGAGAAAAACAATATAATTTTTAAGTTTTGTTTTTTGATAAACAGTTTTTTGTTGTCATGTTGTAAAAAACGTGTGAAATAAAACCTTGTCTCTTGCGGAACCTTTTTTCCGTTCATAAATGAGCAACCCTTAGTTGCACGATCGTCCGAACATACAAATACTATAAAAAATTATCTTCTTCTTCGTTCTTCAATCCGCGAATTGGTTGGCAGCCTTCCATCTAATGTTGTTACAAGCCATTCTTTTCATTTCTACGTAGCTTACAGTTCCAGCGTTTTTAATGACTTGATTTAAATATTGTAGTCTAGACCTTCCCCTGGCCTTTTTTCCGGGTATTATTCCTTCCACGATATTTGTCACAAACTCGTCGTGTCCAATTATGTGCCCTATCCACGAATGTCGTCTATTATTTAACGTTTTTAATAATGCTCTTTCTTCCTTCGCTTTTCGAAACATCTCTTCATTAGTTACACGGTTTGTCCATTTCACTTTCAGCATTCTTCTTCAACACCATGTTTCAAATGCGTTTATGTTTTTTTTCCTTTTTCCTATGGTCCAAGTTTCTGAACCATATAGGGCAATACTCGAGATGTAGTTTTTTATTAGAGTCTTTTTTATTTCCAATTTGAGGTTATTTGGAAACAGTAGTTTTTTTATTATTTAACATGACATGAATGTGCTGCCCAGGTATTTAAATTTCGGTACTTCTTTTAGAGCGTCGTTTTCCATTCTAATATTAGTAATTTAGCAAAGCATTAAAAAAAGCAGCAAAAAATTATAAGAGATTATATTAAGTATAGGTATCCAATAAAAATGTTTTTGTAGTTTCGAAAATTAACAGCTTTTCGACAGCTTATGCCTGTAATTCTGTTCTCAGTTTTTCCATTATTCAATCTATTAGAACAATAGTGAAGGTAGAATGCATTCTTTGTCTCGCTCCTCTTTATTTCAATTTTTTGGGTGAGTTGTCCGTGTTCTATATAGGTACTTGCTAGAAAGTTGTCATAAAATAATTGTATTGTTCTTATATAGGTAGTATACTTGCTTGGTATTCCATGTTGCCTTAATATATTTCACATTACCTCTCTTTCTAGTGAATCAAATGTTCTTTGGACGTTTTACGAAGTTAGCAAATATTTTTTCATCCATTTCTGTTGTTTGTTTCTGTCCAATATTGTTCGCAAGGTGCATAATATATGAACAACGCAAGCTTTGTAAGGTCTAAATCCTGATTGGTTTCTCTTAATTTCTCGTTAATAGGTTCTTTTATTCTTTCTATTATAATATTATCTTACTGTTAGTCGTTATTTTGTTTGCTACACAAAGTAAAGTAATCGGCCTCCAGCTTTCGCACGTAAATCGATTTTCTTTTTTGAATAAAAGATATAAATAACTTATCTATAGGTCTATAGTTTATTTTACGTAAACTATACGATATATACTTTTTAGTAGATATTAGTAAACTAATATCACATGTTGATTATAAACAACGATGCAACAGTTGTTGGTTAGCTTACTATCGTAAAACATATTTAGCTATGATCATAAGAACGGCTCGTAGTATGGTCAAAAGATTCCATTACGATAGTATCAATCAAATATTTATGTGCAAATAAAACTTATTAATATTTATTTTCTAAAACGTTATTTTACATAAAATTTTGGGAGGCCGATTCTCGAACCATTCACTTACGCAAAAACGACGTCATAATAATGGGTTTATACAGAAATCTATTTGTTTTGACGTTTGTATATAAGCGAATCTTATTCATCGTCCGATGCCGAACTAAGAAGCTGCAAAATCATGAAGTTAAATAGAAGTTTTTCTCACACGATATATAAAAAGATAATTAAATTACGTTGGTTAAATCAAAATCATTAACAAAATTAATTAAAAAATCATTCGATAAATTATATGGTAGGATATGGCGTACAAAACCTTGAATATGGTGATTAATAGTAAAAAACTGCTTTATTATAACAATAAGATTTATTTTTATTGTGTTCAATGTTTTTTTTGTAGCTACTCGTATTTAGTATCTGTGGTCGCTACCAAACTAACGTTTCGGATAATATTCGGTTACCTAAAGGTAATGGATGATGATCGACACAGTGCGATCACCTTAACGAATTTTGTAAAAGCGCCATTTTGTAAAACATTAATTTTGATGCCATCAGTTATCAGTTATCGCCGAAACCGTAAATTACCAGTAGGTAAAAAAACCATAGTAAATATGCCATTTTAATGTTTTTATAAAAATTACCTTAAATAAAAGAAACGAACAACAAATAATATTATCTATTAATTAATCGCTTTAATTGGCGCATCACATCATCTGCTCACATACATTTTTACATTTTAATTCGCTAATGGATGTTTATATAGCTTGGGAAAAATAAAAGAGCACGTCATGACAAGGAAGAAGTACCTACACGATTTTCTGATTTGATGTTATGAAATATTTCCCGTTGTTTTGATTAATTTGTGCCAAATAGAAGGTCAGTATAAGTAGATACCGATTTTATTTACAGAACAGATTATCAAGTAGATACCTATTTTCTATATTTTTAAACCTTATATTAAAACACTACGATATTTTATTTTTAACATTTACCACTAAATTTCATTTTAATTGGCAATACTTTCACTGCAGTTTGTTTCTGTACCTCAAATGAATCGTAAAACTGGCAAATATATACACACGTGTTTATGAAAATTGCAATACCAGGAAAAAAACGTGCAGATGCAATAAAATTCCGGCGGCAGTAGCGCCTTCAACTGTCACGTATCAGGCTGACCAGGCTACGTATAACTGACGGGCTGTGGAAGATCTAGACGATTGGTCTACAGTATCAGTGATCCGGGAACAGTACTCCGGGCGTCAGTGTGCCTCACCGACGGCAAAGAGCGTCGTACACCCACGTGACGGAGCGTGAAGGCGGATTGTCATATCGCAAAATTGTTACTCGTGCGACAGTGATGCGAGTGTGGCAGCAATGGACGGACGAGTCGAAATGCAGGCAGTGGTCAGAGTGTTAGCACAACAATGGAGTGCCATTCCTTCAGCACACTTCTGGCGGTACATATATTCCAACAGGACAATGCCCGATCACATGTCGCCCGAAATCTTCCAGCCTTCTTCGAAGCAAGCCAGATACCGCTGTTGCCATGGCTTGCATGTTCGCCCGATATGTCGCCTATATCGAACATGTGGGGTTATAATCTCACAGCACCTATCTCGTCAGTGTCCTCCAGCAGCCACTGCCGATGACCTGTGAACTCGGCTCGAAGTCGTCTAACAGGTTATTCCCTAGAAACGCATCCAAGACCTTTTTGATTCTATGCCATGGCGTCTAGCAGCTGCGATTGCAGCTAGTGGTGGTTTTACAAAATACTGCTTTTGCGGCAACAATATTGTTGAATTGCGCTCAAACTTTAATCCTTTGTTCGCATCATTATTAGTAACTTGCGTAGTAAATTTCGTTTCATTTGGATGTTTCTTTCCTGGCGTTGCACTTTTCCCCCAGAAATGTATAGATAATAATTTATTTGTGTCTAGGTACTTAAATTTAAAATTAAATTTTCGTAAATTAAAATTACTTGCAATTTTTTATGCATATTTAAAATAAAGGTAAATATTTAAGTCTCAAAATGTAGTAGACTTTTCTAAAATGTAAGCATTTATTTCAAAAATTACTTAAATATAGATAAATTATATTAAAATTTTTGGTACCTAAACTTTTATTTACTTATTTGAATTGTTTAATTTTCTTAAGTGATTTCCGTTTGTCACGCCTTTGTCCAAAAATTTAATATGGATATAATTTATATAAATTAAACATAACTTTTTAAAAATGTATTTAAATTAAATGTAATTTTATTTAGATTAAACATATTTTCCCTTGAGCGTGTTTTTTTAAATTTATGTTTAATTTATTAAACATATGTCCTTTTTCCCCCGTATACGCTTAAGTGTAGTATATAAATACAACGGAATTTTGGCACTTTTTTCGGCTCGCTCTGTATATTATACAATTATTAAAATGATCTAATTCAATATGTAAATATTTGAGTTTACTTATCTATAAAATATAAGAATTTTAAAAACAATATAAATATAATAAATATAATTTCATTCATGAAGCATATATTTAGCATTAACAATCAGTTACTTACATCTTATTGTATCTAGTAGTGTTTGTTAATGTTGCAACTAATATTGTATCAATTTTAATTGGCATTACATGTGTTCTGAAAAAATAACAGTAAGCGTTAATCATACCAAGTATATATAAAATAGATTTCCTAAGATTTTTGGAAAATCTGAAGTTTTCCTCCAATAAGTATATGTATACGGATTCGACATTTAGATAAAATTCAGGTGTAGATAAGTAGTTCATAAACAAGAACCAGATAATTCTGGATAGGTATCTGCTATCAACATCTTAAGTTCCTTAAGAAATTGAGATTTCTCTTAAGAAATTGTTTTAGGTTGTTTCTACATCTAGATAACTATTTATGACGTAATTACACATTATCAAAAAAAAAGAAAGAGATATATTACGACGTCTGATAAAATTAAACGTTTATAAATCAATTCGGCCACGTCATTCATTCATAACGATATCGGGTATCATTTGAAAGCGAGTAATATGAAAACCAGCTAAATCTGTGCGTTCAAGGCTAATTTATAACAATTCACATAATAATACACCTACTTACTTTCTCCTCTTACAGTTATGCGTTATAGAATTACCTGTCATTTAACATTCTAGGCTTATTAAATATTTCTAAGATAACAACGAAGTATTACGTAAGTTACGTAACGCATCGAAATTTCCCAAATTAATAAAAAACCACAATAACAATTTTGTTTTCAGTAAAACCTCCTACCCTGTGATTAACTCCATCATAATAATGGAATTCTATTTTGTTTTTCAGATAAGTAATTTACAGTAATAGATTAATACACTTCCTAAATTGTTTGTTTTTAAAATACGAGTCCTAATGAAGATAAATGTATTATTAAACATATATTTGTCGTCGTAATAAAATTTAATGGGAGATAATTGCAAGCTGAAAACAAGCTTTTGATTATTTTAAGTAATATAATACATAGGTATTATCGCACTCTATATACAGAGTAGTAATACAATAATTTCGGGATTCGATAGATTAGCGAAAAGTATGTAGTACGGTCGGGTGCAAAATTAATGTCTCGCAAAATAAAAAATGGCATTTTGTCCTCTAAAATCATCGAATGAAGTTGAAGTTCACATTTTATTATTAATTTTTCTCCATAATTTGGAGAGTTTTTAAAATATCCATAAGAAAATTGGCGAAAGGGGGTTTCTTGAGATGGGACACAACAATATATTCCTAATTTTTGGCCTCCAGAGGGCGCTTTGTAACCTATAGTAAGTGTACTAAAATAGTCTTAACTTTTTTTTATTCCTCCGCAACGCAATGTTAACTTCGATAATAATTTTTTAGAACAATTTTCAGAACTGTTTTTATTCCACCCTGTAATGATTGAACGAAGGCAAGTTGCTCTAAATCGTAATATTCTGTTGTAAGGAATTCACTATTACTCTGAGTGCCATTATACTTATGAATCGCCTTGCATATAAAATATTTATATTTTAAATATTTATAAGATGCGTAAGTTATAAAAAGAAAATTAAATCCGTAAGTTAAAATTAAGTAGGTGCCTATACTATTCGAAAAAATATTATAGAACAAACCTGATTTACTTTTCACTAGCCTGTCAATCTTTGAAGTTTTTCCATTTAAAATTGAATCACTTTGTATTGTAATACTGCTAGTGTATCATAATTAAATTTAAAATGAAGCAACTTAACACCCAAAAGTTGATTTTTGTATTAATCGGAGTCGATTTAAAATTGTAGAAAACGTTTATTAAATCATTCGTAATGTAGAATCATTCTGTAAATTTAAAACAGGATACACGTCACTCGATATGAATTGGAAACATGGAAGATGTCTTCTTAACTGAGCCTTTTAAATGCCAATTTATTATAGGAAAATAATAAAGTGGATAGTTTGATAAATTATATGTATGTAGTTGCTCAACTAAAAACTGTAATTTTCAATTTAATTTTGTTACTACGCTACGGTAGAAAGGTCGATCATTAGTTAAAAGGAAACATATCCGGTATTACATAAAAATCAGCATAAATAGAAACGAGCGATTTATACATCTTAAATCTAATAAATTGAAGACTTCGAACAATATAACGGCTGTCCGTGCCTTATACTCTTTAAATGCGAAGATTAACGTCAAATTATTTAAACTAATACATGTCTACTTCTATAACTTAAAATATTACTTAAAATTCCTACATTATTTTAAATAAGACTTACATTTTAAGTATCTAATAATAAACGTAATAATTGGTTAATCATGGCCTATAGAATAAACAGCTTTAATAGCTTCAAGAATAATTTACCTACGATTCTACCGTTACATACGTAATTTTAAAACGATGCACGTCATATAAATAACGCAAAAATAATCATGTAAAGTATAGGCCGTTCAAATGTAAAACACGCACGTCATCAACAAAACGTTATAGTTATAGTGCACTGTCGTCATCAATAACGTTTACTCGATAAGTCATCGTAATGCCAATTGTGAAAAACCATTAAGGTGGTACGGTCCAAATAAAAAGATTGATGTTTTTATGAAATAAATTACATTTTCCATAGATTACAATGTTCCGATTCACAGAAAAATACTTAAAAAAATCTATCATTTCCATAACACCTTTAAAAACCTTAATGATTGTGCAAAAGGTACAATTTTACAATCAAAAGTGCAATCATAACTCAAAACTGGGGTAACCAAAGTTTGCAATTTAATAACTAGTGGGTAACGTAACATTCCCTCTACGGCACAACGTGCTCTTTTATAATATGAAATAAATAAATAATAAATAATAATAAATAAATAAATAAAAAATAAATAAATAAAATGTCTTAAATTTGAGAAAATTAACAATGAGGAATTCGCAAGATCACTGGAATACATCAATTTTGTTCTTTTTTCTTGCTATTTTGTAATTAAGCTTTTTGACGACTATTTTGCAATTGAAGTTCTTACGAACTTTCCTTTTTGTAGTTCATTTTTTTGTATATGGCACCTTCTACTTTTGACGTCATTATTTAATAAATGGTCTTTATTTACATGTACATATTTATAAAACTTTGGTGGTGTAATACAAATAAAAATACTAGAAATAGGTATATTACCTATATTATTAGTACGAAAAGTTACATTTTCCGACGACCATTATGAAAAGTGCATAATTTCACACCAATAAATGTTATGGAAAGTTAACCATTACAAACAAATAGGCTGACCGTGCGTAAAGAAACTCGTTAGCCAATCGAAAACGTTGCAGCCCGTGTGCGATCATTGCACACGGTCAATCAAAGTCTTCTACACTGTCATGCAATTACTTTACGCACAAACTGTTTTATTATCAAATTTGACATTTTATTAAAATGTCAAACGAACTTACGTAAACGTCAAAAATCAATTTTTTTTAATAAAAATACTTGTGGTCGTCGGAAAAGCATAGTATATAACACGTGCGGAAAGGTAGATATTTTAGCACTAGTTATACAATATTACTATTGTATTATATTTGCATTCGAGAATAAAAGTTTTTCTGCGAGCGCTAGCGAGCAAATAAATCATTCGAGAATGCGAAAGCATTCCGCAATCGTGCATCAAATATTTTTTTGATAACTGTCCCAAAATTAGTAAAAATGTGATTAGAAAGTTTGACATTTACGATTAATTGATAACATTTTTTGATAACAATACAATTACCGAGATCCGTTCGCATTCAATATCCTCGAGAACGCCCTATTTATATTGTTATAATAATAATATTAATTATTAATTAATTTTCTAATTTCAATTAAAATTAAAGTAGATTGTTTATTAGTGAACTTTAAATAAATCAGTTTTTCAGATCAGTAATCTCAGATTTTTCCTGTACTTAACATTAAATCTTAACTTTTGTATTGCGAATTTTAAAATCGTCTTCGAATACGTTTTAATGTAAAAACACCGTATCTAAACATTTATACCCTTAGTTTCAAAGCAGGTATATTTTACGACTTTACAGAGGCAGGCTATTTCAACCAAGAAGGATGGTCTGTTTAATATTTCTCTAAAATTCACTAACAGTGCCATCTACGGATTATCGTTTGGCGGCAATAGGGACCGTACGCCCTTAAAAGAAGTTTTTTGTGTTAAAATATATCATAAATGCCGTGATTGCATATTTAAATGTAGTTTTTAATTCTAAACAACTTTTCTCAACAACATTTTTCTATAATGTCAAAAATAAGGGCACTTTACTCTTGAACCAAATTTATTTTTTCGGACATACTTCGTATATAACTGATGAATTTTGACTTTTGACTCATAAAAAATCGGCCTTCTTTCTAACAACCTACTTTATACGTAACTTCACAATTATTTTGACATTCAGAACTACTAAAATTAGGTAATTGTAAATTCCTCGATATTTGTTTGATCTCTGTGCATATTTTTATACATCTGGCGTCAAAATATCCAAAGAAAACATGTAATTTATTTACAGATAGAAAGTGTAAAATAAATATATTTAAGTTATTTACTAGACTTAACGATGTATGTGTATAAAATTGTGTTCAGACGGCAATAAACAGCTAAAGCTTAGCAACTTTCAAGTTTAGAATGTTTAATTTACTTATTTTATGTAAGTAATCAAATAACTACATATATGAAACATTAATTTGTAATCAAAGAGTATTTAAATTTTATTTTTGTATAATTGATATTTTTTCCATTGACTTTTATCTTTGCTAAAAAATTCCTATTTTATGATCATTCATTTAAATTAACTGCGAGTATCTTTTTAATATACATAATCAAAGGTTATTTTATCGCAAAAGTTCATTACGAGGTAAAAGTTATTAGATATCACAAAAAATATGGTAGTTTCAATATTAGAAATTACTTCACCGACTATCTATGATGATTTGTAATTTTGTAATCTATGACGTTTTACAGGTAGGTACCTATCCTACATAAAACTATCATGTTGTACCATATATCGTTTAGAAATTCCATCTTTATAGCTCTTATAGTGTCGTTGATACAATTTTTACGCCACTGATTTTAAATCAAAATATAGGTAATACGGTAAGTCTTCTAGATACAAACGAGTTCCGTCTCGCGATCGCGTTCGCAAGTCGAATTCGTTCGTAAGTTGAACAAAGGTGAAAAATTGTTAATTCTAATTAGAAATAATGTATTTCTCAATAAATAATCGATGTATTAAATAATTAAATATTTATCAATCAATAAAAAAAAACAATTTATTTTCCAAGGCGATAAGTTGATCGGAAAACGCCTAATGTAAATAATAGGTAAGAGGATGCATTTTGTCTCCGTGAAATTTGTAGTTATACGCTAAAATTTTGTTCGTATTTTTGAAAGTTCGTAACTTGAAGGTTCGGGTTGAGGTAGGGTACTTACTGTACTTAATTTCAGACACGATTACGAACCTTTCTGCTAATCACTGTAAAATTTAAAATATTTAAATCGACATTAAAACGTAAATCGTTTAATGAAGACTTTGAGTACATTTATGTAGGGGCTGAAATACGAATTTATCATTAGATATTTTATATAATTATTCGATTAACACGGTTTCTTTAACCTTAAACCATATTTTATACATCAGTAAAAACAATAAGTTAATACGGTATAAAAAGAAAATTTAACCACCTTGGACTATTTTAACTTATTTGCGCCCAAGTGTAAGATTTCTACGTAAATATTTTGCGCAAAACGGCGTGAATAATTTATGGTTCATTTTAAATCATGCATTATCTGTTGATTATAGGATTTGTGAAAATCTGAGAACAATACGCGCTTTATTTGCTTTTTTCTCCTGTTTGTTAATTAAATATGAGAGTAGATACGTTGTGATTCTGAGACGAGACAAATATTTACCTATATCTATATTCAGTTCAAATTTTGGAAACTCTTGATATTATCAAGATAATAATTGACATTACCTACGACCTATGTAGGTAAGTAATTTGTTCGTTTTATAATTAATACACGTGGGAAAATGTGTAAAGTGTGTTTTCCAACAGTGAAGACTTTTATATATAGGACGATTAATAAATAATGCGAAAAACTTCAAGAGGCGATTTTTTGTCGTAAACTAAGGGTGACCTTTTATATAAAGTTTTTTTTCCTAAAACGTCTCTTTTCGGAGTTACGCCCCTCAAAATTAAGTTTTTATTTTGTTTCTCAAGCTTGGAAAAATGCGGAAGAATAACATTCAGTAAGTGATATTTGCTTATTAAAAGGTTTCCTATCGTAATATTTTCAATCATCTCCTATCTTCACAAGAGGGAGGTGAAAATTGCAACCCCTGCCGGTTTTCTTAATGACCTTTTTGAAGGGTTGCAATCTAAAACACTTACCTAAAATTTGAAATGTGTACGTACATAAATGTCTTAGAAATGTAGTTACTTGTATTCGCCTGTAAGACTTTCAATTTTTTTTTACAAAACATGAAATAATTTCAAAAAAGGTAATTTCGGAGGCAATATTTATTAGAACAAAAATCGAATAATTGTCTCGGGAAACAATAATAAAAATTAGGTTGTTCCATTTAAAATAAGGAAGTTGATATTTATTTCCAGCGTAATCGAAAGAAGTGAAAATCTGAAATTATAGTTTAAATCGAAAAGCCGTAATCAATTACCATTACTTTCATAATTTTAAATCGTAACTCTTATCACTTTCTTATATTCTTTTAACCAAAACTCATTGTGACGCACACTATATAAAACGCACCTCTCCCCTTAATTTTTCGACAAAGAATCGTCCCTTCTATATTTTCGCATTATTTATGAATCGCCCTGTATATACTATAAAAGCACATTATGGTGACTAAACTTTGCATTTTCGAGTGTTAATGGAAAAGGCGTTTGAATTGATCCTATATGAATAATTTATTGCAATTTGAAATTAGAAAATCGTGTTCTTTTACTTATTAACGGCGTGTATTATGAGCGCTGAATCATATTTAAAAAGAAAAGGTTAATAAATACTTATCGCGCAACTGATAAGACAAGCATAATGTGACGTCAGCTTTGAATTCTATTACCTATATTTTTTTGTTATTCAAGAATCACGAGAATGTACTCGTTTTAATATTCCTTTTCAATTTAGGTCAAGTTTTATTTGAAGATTTTATTATAGTCCAGTTTAATTAGTTATTTTTATTAATAATGCTTTTTAAAATACCAAGAGCGCTGCTTAATTATTTGTGTATATACTTATACTTGTTTCAAATTTACATAATTTCAATGTTTATTTACTATTATTTTGTAGCATCTTTCAAATATTTTAAAGCTTAATTTCTAAATATAAAAATAATTTTAGTTAGATAAATAAACGAGTTTATCTGAAAAATATAGGTGGTTAATTATAACTTTTAATAAGAGGTACCTACGTTCCTATCTATTTTAGGATATCCTTTATTTTTTTTTATCTGACTGCGATAAAACGTTTTATGAAAACTTGTATAAAACAGAAGCGTTATAAAGTATTAATACTTTAGATTATAACATTTTAAATACATTTTAGTAAGTAGGTACGTAATAAATTCTATTTTAAAATTCAATTTTCGTATAAGTACCAATAGGTACTTAACGCATAGGTTTTATCAACTCTCAGGTTATTATCGGGTGTTAATTGAAAAAAGTTGGTATAAATCTGTCTTGTAATATAACAGTTCAAAAATCCTTCGTTATCCGCGTAGTTTTGTAGATACAATAAAGTCTCAATAATCCGACTACGACCAGCTCGAATTACTGTAGAGGTTTGAATTTATGCAAATTTAAAAATAAACATCTAATTTGCGATAATTTGTATTGAAAAATAATAATAAAATAAAAAATTAATACATAATATGTATGTACACTTAATCTACAAATTAATGTCCGCGCGCTCTTTCATAATTTGTTTGGGTGACTGGTTATGAAGTATGTATAGGTCATTCAAATTTTATTCCGATACACGACCTATTACCATCTCTGGTTATCCTGTCGCTCAAGCAAATTATGCAAGGGCGCGCGGACATTACTTACATTACATTACATTACTTTATTGATAAAGTGTACTTACATACCTTCATAAATACTTTCAATGGTATTTAAAAAATATTTTCTCAATTTTTTAAAAACAATCTATCGGTTGCAGTACTGTCCCCTTGCTGTTTCACGTATTCGAAAGCTTTTTCTAATCGCAAACTGCATGGCTAATTTTCTGGCCAATTTCTTCCTAATCGTCCTCTTCTTTTTCAGCATGTTCGTCTACGATCATTTCAGTAATTTTTTCGTCAGTTTCATCTTCAATTTCGTCGCTATTTACCTTTAACCAGTTCTTAACCTTCGTAGTATTGCATTCATTTTTTTTGTCGTCAGCGTCGTTGCCTCCGATTGTCTTTTCTACATCTTCTGAAGTCGACTTCAAAATGGTTTTCCATGATTTTGTCATTTCTGACCGGACATTGACTAACAAATAAATTACGCCCTATTCACTGTTTTCAGTGTATAAACCGATGATTTGCCCTCTTCTTGTAAGACGTAAAAGCTTGCGTCGGTACTTTTTTTAGTATCTCAATAACTAAATATATGGTTTTAATATCTTCGCTCGATATATCTTTTACGTTTGGATGTGATGGAACGTCGTCAATAAATAAGCAGTACTTTCCATGGTAAGTTCCGTTGTTTCAAGAATTTTTCAACTTCGGAAAAAAATTCTTTAAAATTCATGAGTTTACCTATTTTGCTGGTAGAGTCCATTCGGTTTTGAAAAGCTTAGACTTTTTTGATTTTTCTATCATGAGTTGCCGAATTTGATGTGTTTTTGAGGTGTTTTCTAAGCTTTTATCTGGTAACAATTTAAAATTTAATCCAGTTTTTTCCAGACAGTAAAATTAAGTTCACCTTCTTTAAATTGGTTACGAAAACATAGCACCTTTTCTTGTAACATTGGTTCTGTAATTAGGACATCTTTACGTCGTTGCATTGAAAACCATTTACGTGGCCGGTCTTTCCATATTCACTTTCTTTTCATTCAAGATCTTGAAGTCGAAGCATTTTTTGAATAATTTTGTTCATCGTGCCAATGTTTCCAATCGTTCACTGTAACAGCACACTCACTCCTAACGCCCGCGCAATTGTTTTAGGAGACACGCCTTTATCTATATGCGATAGCGCATCTAATTTCACCTTCAACGACAACCAAGTATGTTTGCGTTTACTCGTTATGATTAACATGTAACGCGACGGGTACTGATTGAAGTTTGATTTAGAACTAAAGAATGAACGGTAAGGATGAAGGGGGATTTTTGAATTTCCGATCAAAAGGCGCATATGGCTCACGAATCTGAATTTAAATAGAAAAGGAAAAGACGGGTTAGGAAATTAACCTCCCTTTCTTTTCAAAGAATTTATAATTTGATATAGTAAATGCTAGTAAAAAACAAAAAACAAAATTGGAAAATGACTTGGAAATGACTCCGAATTGTCGGAGCTCAGATTATTGATACTCTACTGTATCTGCAATTTCGTTTATTAAACACTACTTAATAAATTATGAATGTTTGTTATAAGATGAGACGTTCGTTTATAGTTTTGATTCGCGTCCGCGCATTATTGTTATCTATTATTTTGTACGGTTTTTTAGTTTCAATTTTTTTTTTGGCTCGGTCTTTGGTCATCGTCCAGGTCGTACAATGTATTTTGAATGGAATTTTACAGGAACGCTTGGTCATGGAGTCTTTCATGACGTTTTTCGTCTTACGCAAACTGGTTAGACCACTGGATATCCTGGAAAAGAGTAGTTACAAAGGATTTTGTTTTTCTAAATTTGCAACGCTATTTATTTTAGTTGTTTAAATATTTTTTAAATATATGTTCATGTCATTGCTAATTGTTTATCGTTAAACCGCAATTTCCCTTCCGAAGTCGCAAGATTTGTTTATATGGATATTTTTTAACGGGCATCGTCATTATAATTGTGAATTACGATGAGTAAGTACTACCATATGCAACAAAAGGGGGGTGAAGCCTAATTTCAATTTTTAATTATAGGCGCCGAAGAAATTTTAGAAAAATATTCAACCCCCTACTGCTGGGGGACAGATCACGTAAGTATCGTAATACAATGGTCAATTACAATTACAATATTATATATTTTTATAGCAACAATTTATAGAAAAAGGAATTGCAGAATTGGTGGCTATGGCGCACACCCCTATGGGGATGGTGTGCCACAATGGTCACCTGCCACCCGAGATAGAGGGTATTTAATGATCGTTAAGTATCCCCTTTGGGGGGGGCAACTTTTTTTATTCGCTATCGATAAGTACGGTAAGTACGATTAAAAAAATATTACGTCGTATTACTAACCTAATATTTTACAATCCTTAGAATACCAAGCCGGAGAGGCTACGATATAAGTATAAAATAATATGCGCATCACATAACTTTGTTTTTATCGGGGTGCGTGTTTCAGATTACGACCAGGATTTGTAAGTTGAACTCTATATACGTCTACGCCGAGAACATTTCTAATTAAATCTTTTTTATTTTTCAGATTGTACAAAATAAAATAAAATTTAAAAAAAAATTAATTGTGTTTTAATCGATATAAAGCTCTTAAAGTAGGACAAATGAAATCGAGATTGCCGGTTCTGGTTCTGGACTCGGAATATCGTCGGCCCGCTCGGTTCTGGACTCGGAATCCTGAATATCGACCTGCGCGATTCTGGAAAGTATGGTAAGATATCATTTTTGTTAGATAAAAAATTTAAGTAGGCTAGTAAGTACACAATTATCGAAAATACTCGTAAAATGTTTATATGCGATGTGATGGATGCCTACTTAAATTTTTCTTAAATCTAACAAAAATGATATCTTACCATTTATCCATGTTTCAAACCAAACCCTTATCCGAGATACAAATTATCTTCACAATTTTATCGGTAGATGTCCTCCGCGCCATGTCCTCCCAACTTCACAGGTATGTCCTAGTCGACTGTTGTAGCTAACTTCACAGGTAAGCGATGACGTCATCACAAATGACCTTGAATGCTATCTTTTTGGCCCCATGTATTTCTTATGGGGATTTTGGCGTGGAACTCCCATTGTATATCTACTATTGCTAGTTTTATAATTAAAAGGCCTGTTTATATCTATACTATTTAAGCTGCTGTACGAAACGCAGTTCTTTTAGCTTCATTAATTGCGGTTTCGTTATCGTTCTAACGTTGGAAAAACCTCACGGATAACAAGGAATTGCCTGCATACTGTATCATACAGAATTTTCATAAAAAATCCTTCAGAGGATTCTCTTTACGAAATTTAAATTTCCGACCCATTTCTGAAATAACTGGAAATTTTAAAAACTGATTTTTTTTAAGTCGTTTGTTTCTGACATAAAGCTAAAGAAAATTTAATTACAACAGAACGCGTTTGTAACAGCTACTGTAGGTAAGGATGTGTAAAATGTGAGTGTTTTACGCACGAATATTATTCATCAGGGCCGAAGGTCGAAGTAAACAATATGTCGAGTACGTAAAATATTTCGCACGTGTTGCATACAAGATTTTTCTACAACCGTTAAAAGGCGATAAAAGACATTTTTACTTTGTAATTTTTAATTAAAAATGTCCGTTAGCCGATTTCTTATGATTATTGAACTATATGTGTATTAATTAATATGTAGGTACTATTAATAATTTTTGAACTTGTAGGTATATTTTTGTTTTATCACACTAACATTTATTAGGTATACTGAACGTTAGTAGAAGAATGCTAATCTAATAGGTAAATAATCATTATAGTTTTCTATTAATATTCCACTTAATTTTTACTGTTAACTTTATCTGTTAACGTAGTTAATTATTAAATATTTAAACACTTAATAAAAAAAGTAATAGGAAATTAAGCATTATTGCAATCTCTATCGGCTTTTCAAGTACCATTTTATATCAGCAGTTATGTAATCAATTAACCTTGCCGCTAAATACACTTGGTAACCATTATAAACAATGTTGAATAAGTAGTCTTAAACGACTTTTAGGGGCTCGCGAGACCAATAAAATTTCTTTGTTGAATAGATTGTTAAAAAGTTTTACGGCATTTTTAATATTTGCTTAAAACAACTTATTGTTGATCATAATATTTATAGCTTATCCAAACCTATATGATGTTCACGTCATCAACAAAAAGTTACTAAATTGTTTATTTGTAATTCGGTTTAAAGTTTGGAAAATGACTTATTCTATAGATGATTTATTTGCGCACATATTAGATGGTATAAAGAAATACTACAATTTATTAGAACTGTCAAAATACGAGGTACGAGGTCACAGCACTGTGTGAAACGTCATCATCTAGTAACCTTTTATTGATACGTGAACATCATATAGATTTGGATAAGCTATAATTTCAAGTTAAAATAGCGGGAAATCCGTTTAGTTATCGTCACATTATTTTCAAGTCACTTGCACGAATTTAGAATGTAAAAAGTTTTGAATGCAGTTGAAGACAGTATAAAAAATGTGTTTGTGACCGCATTAACATTTGGAAGCACCTTTCACGGCGTCTGCCGTCACGACCGTCAGGTTGTCAAGTTTAGTGACGTCACGGGGCTAGCATGTGACCACACGTTACACTGCCTAAAGCAAGTTCGTATTACATTATAAAGTATAATTTTAACAGACACTGTTGATTCCTGGATGATAACAAACGCTTTGCAAATCAGTATGAGTACTGTATCACGAGTACTACGAGCTGTCGAAACTGGTGCAGAAGTTGCAACCAGCTAACAATCGGAAGTCGTGAAACGTGATAGTAATTTAACCCAGCGATTCAGTTATTTACAAGTTTATTTAAGAGAAGTAAAAAAATAGATTTGTTGAGGATTTGTAAATATGAACGATTTTATTCCACCAGAAATGTATTATTTTGTAAATCTAAATTAGTTGGCTTCATATTACCTGTAAGTTATATTATTATTTTGTTACTTCAAATGCCTATTATTTTATTATTAAACGCAACAACAAAAAATGTAGAACAAATTTCCTTTACGGCTATTAGCATAGGCACTTCGGTTTGTTTAGATTCACTAACTTAACCTTGAAGAAATAAGACGTCACGACTTACCTAGCGCACTGATGACGCAAACATCTAATTTCGTTGGACGAATTGTACTTAACTTATTTTATCTAAAAATTTAAAAACAAATTGCCACCAAATGCAATATTCATGTAATATCGGTACGTTCGTCTGCAATATTTGTGACCACAGAAAATTTCATAATAGCTCTATGAGAAAACCCGCCCCAATCCTCAATACCTATTATTAGCAACGTTCGTTCTTGGTTTCGCATATGCAAATTTTGCATTCAAACCGTTCAAGATGTTTTTATAATCTCGTATAAAATCAGCTCATTCCATAAATATAATACAATCGATCATTCATATTATCGTGTTTGCTATAACAAGAACTTCATTAGTGAATAATAATAGATTTATGAAATATTTATGTAGTTTATTGTATAGTCAGCACACTGATATTCATGCTTATGCTTGCTTTACAACCTCGACATTGTATGACTAAATTTAATATTATTTTATATGGGCGTACTTATAATGTTTCAAATTTTTCTTCAAACGCCAGTTTCAAAATCACTGCCTTACTGTATTCAAGGTTGAAAGACACATAAGGTCAATAACTTCCTTTTGGTGTTAAAATCCGTACCTGTTCGATTTATAAAATTTTTTTCATAACCAAATTAAAGAATAAATAAAATGATTTCCTATAATTGTGACGTGTTAAATTATTCTGTTGAAATAATTACTGAGCCGTAGTAATTGTATTTTGTTCGAGTTTCAATATGTTATTTGCGATCATTTGCCGTGAAGTCGGATTTAAATGTTTTTGACGTCAAATCAAGGTCGTCAGTTATGGGAACCTCTTTATTAATGAAAAACCAACAATTGCTTGGCGTAACGTTTTAATTAAAATATTATTTAACGTACAAAAAGTAAACTATTATTAACGTATTGATGAGTTTATTAATCTATTATTTATCCTGTTTACCTATTAAATCTACCTATTACATAAATAAATTAACACATTTATTTGTAATAATTTAAAAAAATTATCGACTATTTTGATAATGTTATTAATGTTGTCAAAATAAAAATTTGTGGTGTTTTATGATGTTTTGTTTCCTATTTTTTGTTATAAAGTAAATTGTACATCCTCAATTGTCGAGCTTATTATTGTAACTAATTTTACATCAGTAGAGTAATTAAATTAAATTAGGTAGGTACGTAAATTGGTTCTTTATGCCAGGTTATTCTAAACGTTTCACGTTTCTAGTTTATACTGAGCTATCGTTAAACCGTACTGCGTATCTCTATATGTATTTTGCAATTTAGACGATCAATATTCCTTAAATAACCTTGAAGCTCTTGAATTTGAGTTTTTGCATAACATTAAATTACTCGTTGTGTTTGCTATTTCTAATTTTTAGACAAGGCATTTTCAAATCCTTTTAAGTTATTTTTTAACTAATATCGAAAGAGACATTTTTGAAGACGACCAAATAACGCCGTAACGAGGGTATGAAGCGCTTGTGGCAAGTGTCCAACTTGCGCCCACCTAACCCAAAAATAGCCCCAAACCTAGTTGCGCCCGTAGTGGGCGCATCTTTTGCCACGCCCTCGTTACGACATTGCAACTAAGCGAAAACCAAGAATATAACCTTCATTCTCCAATTTATTAAATTTCTTTGCTCTCTTTAATAAATCATAGATTTAGTCAGTAACTTGTTATTTTCGTTCACAGCAAACAACTTAAACCAAACAAATCATATTTTTTTTAACATTGCGCAAGAAATATTCTGATGTCTATAATTATATGAGTTATAACTATATCCCGTCAGGTGAATTTTTAACAAGAAGGTGTTTATTTGTTATTTTTCATTGACCGAAAACGTATCAATGTCTTCCAATTTGCCCAGTTCAATACTTAATTAATCTATGGCCTATCCAAACCTATATGCAATTCACGTCAACAAAAAAAAAAGTTACTAGATTGTTTATTTGTAATTCGGTTTAAAGTTTCGAAAGTGACATATTCTATAGATAATTTACTTGTGCACCTATTAGATTGTATAGAGAAAGACTACAATTTATTAGAACTGTCAAAATACGAGTTACGAGGAGACAGCACCGTGTGAAACGTCATCATCTAGTCGTCATCTTTCATTGATGACGTGGATTGCATATAGGTTTGGACGAAGTGTAAACATACCAAATTATTGCAAAATAACACTGTTTGCAAAAATATTGAAAATTGGGATTACCAGAACGATTAATGTAAAAATTAATAAACAACACTAATAAATAGAAAGGCTCAAAAATTAAATAGTCGGCTTTGTAGTTGTTTAATTTATTAGTTGTTTTAGTCAGGGAATGAACCCGAAGAATAGCGAATAAGTACGTTTGGACACAATCAGAAACAATCTGCGAATGTTTAAAAAAGTTATTGCTGGGTACATAGGTTTGTAGTTATGACCTTGAGATAAAACTCCAATCTTTGCAGCCCGACAAGAAAGTACACCAAGGTCAGAGTGCAACATCAATGCTTATTGTTTTCTTCGCCCAGGACGGCGTTGTTCACCATGAATACCATCCAGCAGGTCAGATGGTGAACAAAGCGCCTACCTAGCAGTTCAGAAGCGCTTACGTGACGCAGTGCCAAGAAAACGGCCAGATTCGTGGCAAAGTGGCGATTGGGTGTTTCATCACGACAACGCAACTGCCCATTCATCGCACATTAACCTTCAATTTCTAATAAAACACGACAGCCTTCCATACAGCTCTGACCTGGCTTCGTGCGATTTTTGGCTGTTCCTCAAATTGAAGAATCCTCTAAAAGAAAGACGATTTGATGGCATAGAGGAATAAAAGGGAATGCGACTAAAAATATAAAGAGTGCTTTCAAAAGTGAGAGCATCGCTGGTAAAAGATTGTGGCTTCCAAAGGGGAGCACTTTGATGCGGACATCGTCGTCATTGAACAGAATTAACTCATTCTAGTGGTACAGCACAGAGTCGAATAGTTTCCGGACAGATCTCTCATCTATACTGTTTCGAACGGGGTTTCAAAATTAAAGGAGCCGACTGTACAATAAGTTAGAAGCATTAACTGCGTAAACAATTAAGACAAATTTTACATAAACTGTATTTGACGATCTTTCAATATTTATTTTTCTATGAAAGAAATGAAAAAGATTTAAAAATACCAAAAGTTAACTTTAATAAAATTGATTAATTAATTTTTGTACCTACTTTACTTATATTTTTACTTGTAGTAAAGAAATTTCTGGATCTATGTAGGTTTTCGTTTTAACCTACTCACATTTTATGAGGCCATTGCTTCTCCTTATTACTAATGTCACGTGTCACCTCCCCTAGAAGTGAAAAGATGTTTTCTTAAATCCTATGAAATATTAAAATAAGATTAAACTGTCAACAAATATTGATACAGCTGCTAAGATAAAAAGTAAATGTAAAATTCAGATATTTCAGACATTGAAAAATCAAGGTATTTAACTTCTACTCGTATATGTAGAGATATAAAAAAAAATGTTTTCTCTCCCAACTTACTCTACAATGTAATTGTACCTGCTCGAAATATTGTGTGCTAACTACTTAGAAGTAATTACACGTGCAACAATTAAAAATGTATGAAAACAATGCAGTTAAATGAAGACCTTGAATATTAGTAGTAATCTAATGATTGCTGCATTGCAAATACAGTAGAAACGCGATAATTCGATGTTCGTCCGTGCAACACGAATTGTAATCCGAAAAAAAATAAAGCTGCACGAAATACACATTTTTAAAGACAAAAAACATATACGAAATTCATGTAGTAACTATATATTTAAAAACCTTATATATGTTTTTAAATTACAACATTCTGCAAGTAGATAATATTTTTCTTACATATAGATAACGGGTGTCCCGTAAATAATGAATAATCTCGGAACTGGTGATAGATTAGATCATGACTATCCAGAATGTCACAATTTGACTTAATAAATTTTTGGGTTTCGAGATTATGGCACTTATGTTACAATTATGTGTCATGTTTCAAAAATTAGATCACGCCCACTTTTTATCACTTTATTTTGACCGTTGGTAGTGCAATAAAAGGTCAGTATCGACACACCATCAAACCGATTCGCGAACGGTACATGAAAAACAAAATTTTAGATTGTGACAGTTGAGTAAATCCTAAAATTCTGATTGATTTAAAGCATGTACTGTACCATTCGTAAACCGGTTTGAAGATGTGTTGGAACAGACTTAAACTGTACTACACTACACGTGCCAGTTATTTTAACAAATGGCGCATTTAGTCTAGTTTTTAAAACGGTAAACAACCTTTAGTTGCAGAAAAGTGTCCAACATGTCGAAACCCAAGCGATTTTTACTAAAGTGAAATTGTGTTATTATGGACAGCCATGGCCTGGTTTATCACCAGTTCCAAGGTTATCAATTATTTACGGGACACCCTGTATAAATATTTTTAGTTTTATTTATAATCAAGCTTTGCATGATTGTTATCATCAACAATAATTTCATTTATGTGTATATTTTGGGTAATCCGGAAATTTCGGTAGTCCGACAGACTCTCGGTTCCATAAATGCCGAATTAACACGATTCTACTGTACCTAATTAAATTACGACCTAAATTTTCAAATAAAATATTACCAGACTCTTAAAATATGTAAATATTATTAATTTACAGCCAATTATAATATAAAATTAGTTTAAACGATGCCGATAGTCGAGAAACTTATCTAACAGGATATTATCATAATAGTAACGAAATGATTTGGAAAACACTTAAGGATCTTCTTTGAAGATTGATGGATGACGGTACAAGAAAAATAATAATAGATACCTATTCATTCAAACAACGTCTCATAAATAAAATGGTCTTCTATGTTTATAGATATAAATTTGAATAGTGAAATTGCGATTTTATAAAGTAGTACAACTTTTAACAAGGATTTGCATACAATACGTTTTAAGTGTTTTTAATGCGGCACGAAAATTTAAAAGTTATAAGAAGTTTACCTGTAATTAAAAGATTATAAGGAACTAAATAAATATGGTACGAAACTTGTGGCCGGACACGTTTTCCATAAATTGTTTATCTGAAATTCTTAGTTGAACATAATTTTCCATTACATAATTTACGTGTTTGTACTTCTCCCTGTAATTATCGAATAAGAGTAGGTATCTACTAACATAAGTAATTTCTAGTTTTTTCAGATTTTTCCAGTTCCGTCCGATTATAATTATTAAAACGAAAAAGTGATCTTTCCTTGCGTCAGTGTGTTTATTAAATCGAATGTTATGTTAAATTGTTATAATAATAAAGATGTGATGCATATAAAGACATGAATTTTCTAATTATAACACAAAAATTTACAATTACCTACTATTAGGTGTTTAGTAGGTAATACAATTAATTGTACGCAAATAAAAATTAATTTATTTTTTACATACAAAATTAACGACCAATTTTAATTAATTGAATTAACTAATTTAAAATAATGTGTAAAATCCAGCTCGATTTGAATTATATATCTACTTTTTTCTGATAATAATCCAAATGTTTACCAAGACGTAGGTACCTACTTTATTTAATTGTAAGATAAAATAATAAATCAGCGTCGTTGGTTATATTACGACTAATTGAAGTAAACGATGAAGTTAAAAATATAATTAAAATAATTAGGTAGATAAGTAGAATTAATGAAATATTATAAGTATAAAAGTTAACGCAATATGTTTTTTTATTATACAGAAAGAACGAGATAGACACGTAGAACTCGATTTTTCTGATGTTTTTGACGGTTGTTTTTAGCGAATTTTCATAGAAAATAAAACGTGTCTTTTTGGCTTTTCTCCGATCTCGTTCCCTAGATCACGAAAATATAGGTCATTCATTTTGAGTCGGTCATATATATAATCAATTTCTTGTGGACACGATTCCGGTCGCAATTTTGAACATAGGAGGCTGAAATTTGGACAGCGTATTGTCTTTAAGAAAACGAAGAACGAGTTGTTAACCAACCAAATCGACTGACCCGTTTCAAAATGGTGACCTTTCAAAAAAGATTTAAATAAATTCTAATCTCCGTTATTACTCATCGGATCGGTAATGTGAAATATGTTTTTGAATCGGCATAAAATTTTCTACCGATCATGTCTCTTTATAATTTTCGATAGAATGCACCGTTTTCGAAATAATCGAAAAAAAGTGATAATTTGTTTTTAAATTCTTATAAATTTCTCTCGTAAATATTATTTTTCAACGAATGCATTTCTTTCGAGAAAAATTGAAAAAAAAAGGAGTTTTTTTGACATGCGACAGGAAAATTCGATACCGATGCTTGCGCGCGGTCGAACTTTTAAACGGTAATCGGTAAAAGTTATGTATGTGGCGGAGGACCTCAAAATAAACAAAATTTGTTATTTGATATCTTAAAATGCATAGGATTAGAGTTGATAACATGTCGGATAGTGTTATGTATACAAATGTACAGTTGGGTGCAAAATAAATGTCGCGGATCGCGAACATTGCGCGACAATACATCGTACAAACAATAGAAATACAAAGCTGCTGCTTTAAATATGTTGTTCATAATTTGTTAGTTGTAGGTATTGTGTGCGTCTGCGCAATTCTCGCGATCCGCAACGTTAATTTTGCACTCGACTGTACAAAAAGAAATTGCGCGGTCGACGTTACACAAAATAAACCAGATATACGGTATGTTACCGGTCAAACCCGATTTCGGGCCAAACTAGTTTCGTCTAAGCCAAAGTTGCTTGTCCAAAGCCCCGTAGGATAAACCAATATAGCCTATGCCAAACTAATTCATCTTATGAGACTTAGGGTAAACTACTTTGGCATAGACCGAACTAGTCCATTCTAAATGCTCTTGTGTTAATTTAATTTGGCCTGGTAGTACGCCAGTTTAGTTTACATACATTATTTCATTTGCCATTTTTATAATCTTTATTGTTTTTGTTTGTAAAAAGAAATTTTAACAAAAAAGTTAAACAAGCTGTCCATTATTATTCGGTGCATATATTAGTAGTTTTAATGTTTTGGTCTTAAAAATGTTAAGATAAAGCTAGTACAAACAAAAAAATACGTAATAGATTAAACTAATTTATATAATGAGACTAAAATAAACGACAACCAACACTAGATCATCGTATAAGATGAACCAATTACTAATGTACGAATATTTTAGTAATAATTATTATTCGGCCTAGGTCAAACTAGTTGGCTTGAAATCGGGTTTAGCCGGTAACAATAAATCTATATAAGTAGATATGTACAAAAAGTCGCAATTTTCTACGAAAATTCGCTAAAACCCTCAAACGATTGCGCGCGCGAATTTTCTTTCACACACGCACGTCAGTATAATAATTATTATGCCTTCCCAGTCTAATATGGTCTAGTGAAACTTTCACCTTAAATATCTCCGCTTCGATGCGATATAGAAATTCGGCACAGTGAAGTGTTTTGTTCGTTTTGAAGCCCTCTATCGAAATATCAATGTTTAATCGATATCCGCTGAAAACAATGGGGACATGATCTTTTCTTTTAAATCAAATTATGATAATATTTCATGTCTTATGTTCTATATTAAATTTTCGTTTTCAAAATACTAAAACTAGGCGATAAAAATAATTGTTAAAATTGATACAATTTCAAATTATAAGAGAATTCGCACTCTGGTGACGTCATGTAGGTACCCATAATAATATTTTTTACGACGAACACAACGAAAGTGCATAAATTCACACCGTTAAATGTTACCGAAAGTTGAATATTATAAACAAATAAGTCGACCGTGCGTAAATAAACTCGTTGGTCAAAGTATTCGAAAAGTATAGTGCATCACACTCGCGTGAGCTATCTGCCTTTCATCACTAGTTATACAATATACTATTGTCCTTGTAGCGACCAATAACTATCAACGTATCAGTGTGACCAACGCCAAAAATGCGAATTTAATGCCTTGCAATGCCTTCATGCTGTTGCAAAAACATTAATTTGAATTTTTTAAACTTCGAATCCGCTTTAAAGATAGAAAACATTAATATTATGAAGCCAAATTTTGTATTTTAACATTTTTTAACGTCTTCAAATAAAATTTAGTGTTTTTTTTGTAAATTCCCACTTTTGCAATGTTCTCCATTATGATGTCGCGGCCGTATAAGAAATAACCAAACCACTTTTCGAATATTATATGTACAGTGAAAGTCGAAAATAACGACGGCGAAGGGTGCGTGAGATTTGCGACGCTATATCCGACCGTCGCGTCGTTATATCCGAAAATTTGTATTTCTTCTTTATAATAAAATAAATGTACTCATGAACTTATTTTTGCAATAATAACCGCATACTAGGTAATTTAAGAATATTTTATTAAATTTTAAATTACACGAAATACTTACACGGAAGCGTAGAAAGGCTACAATTTTTTTAATTTTTTTTATTTCTGCTAAATTCCCAATTTAAACTCGGAATTTATAACGTTAAAGCACGATGACGAATAAACGCTTTCTTATTAAATTCCGAATCTATGCTCAGAATTAAAGAGAAATTAAAAATAAAAAAATCTGTGACCCTTCTACGCTTTCGTAAATACTCCGGTAATTCTAGTTTGTTTTTCTCTCTGGTATATCAAGTAAGTAATTTCCCGAAATTGTATACGATTCAGTCACGTATCACGTCGTTATAAACGCCCTAGAAAATTAAATATCGAATAAAATTGAGCCGTTATAAGCGACTTCGTGACTATTACCGGCTACGCTATATCGGGACTATTTTTACGTTATTCGTATGGAAAACCGAGCAACGTATTTATATCTTGTCGTTATAAGCGACTTTTCGTCATAAGCGACGTCGTAACATACGACATCCACTGTATTTATTAAAGTCTGCAATATGTTTTTCAGTTTGTTACATATTAATAAGTAAGTATGCTAAATAACTTCAATTAATCGAAAACTAAATTTAATTAGAAACTGCCTGAGGTTTTAATTAAATCGTTAATTCAGTTAAATCTTGGTTTGCCACGGAAGCCTTTCCTGTTGCGTACCGTTCAATATAATTTGAATTAGATATCTACTATTTTGGTATAATATTAAAACTTATATACTCGATAGAACTCGTTTCCAGATGCTGTTCCCTATTAATTATAAAATAATCAAAAATAGGTACATACTTAACACAAATGACGAAAAACACAAAAATATATGAGTATTTCTTATTTCTTAGAGAGGAAACGTAAATAAATTATATGAAATTATAAAAAATGCAGTGAATATTTAAAAAACTGAAAACAACGAAACACCAGGACCGCAGAATAAAATAAACGGTTAAAGTTAAAGATTGTTAAATAGTTAAGGGCCGATATTTTTATCTCCCAATTTTATTTAACAAATATTTACTACGGAAACGTTTGTGCCAACAATTTTTTTTTCAAATAAATAAGTTCAATAAAGTAAGAGCTACCGGCACACTGACGTGACAGCAAAATTGTCTGCTAGGCCGTACTGCTTTTTTGGTTTATTTTTTGTTTTGCAGTTGTTCTTGTTTTGTAAGCTCGAAGACTATTTTGTCTAACTCGTATCGTGTAATTGCAGTGCGCTTATTCCCATGTAGATAATTCGATGACGTCTTTGCAGAACAGCGTAAACAACACCTTTTTCAAAAATGATCGAAGTGGTGTCAAACACGCGGCCCACGGCCCTGAGCTTGAAGTTGATTTTTATTAATTAAAATAATAAAATTGAATTTGCTTAGCGGTCAGAAAACTGGCCTGTCATCCGATGGGTCCTGGGTTCGAATCCCAGTACGGGTGGTAAAATAACCCTCTGGTAGGCGTGGATGTCTGTGACCGTGGCGCTAATAACACAGCAGTTGAAACTCCAAAGCCCACTCTGTACTAGGGTGGATATAAAAAATTGAATTTTATTTTACCGTTTAAATTTATTTTTTTACGTCTGCGACTCACTGATTAAAAATGTTTTTAGTGGCCCGTATTTGTGTACGAGTCTACACTGTTGCACGGAGTAATTTCTTTTTTTTTAATATGAACGTAATTTATTAGTAGGTACCTATTTCTTTTTAATTATATAAACATTTAACGAAATCGGTTTACTTATTGTTATTTTTTATTTTATACTACCCAAGCAACTACTTATAATTGTATTGTCTTTTAAATTGTAAAAAGTTATTTTGATTAACAAATTTTTTCAATAAAATCTTAATTTATGACTGTTTTATTAAATTTCATATTTTTTCAATTCGAATTTATTTATTATAAGTTGTTCTATTACAGAAACGTTTCATCTTTTATGTTTTCTCATTTTTTTTATCCAGTTCGGCATTTAAAAATGTTATACATGAATTTTTCACAATGTTGATATGTTACAAACTTAATTATTTTAGAAACTGTAAGTCATCGTGTAGTATATTAATTTGTTAGTCACTTGAAAACTCACTGTCACTACTGGGACTACCTTCTATTTAATAATTAATCATTAAACGTTTCTTCAAAATATTCAACATTTCTCGAATTTTTTTTTATTAACTATAATATCGTAAGATTTCGCATCTTATAACGTAGCTGTACCTATCTAATTGTTTACATTTTTATAATAACTCCAAAAATTCCCTTTACTTTTATTAGTAGGTTTTTCCTAATTTGTAATTTTTATCAAATTTTCTATTTTATAATTGTAGATAGTAGGTATTTAAATTTATTTATCATATTATTACTTAACTTTCAAATAAAGGATTTTTAAATGTTATAAAAGCTTTAATAATAATTTAAGCTTTAACTCGATATTTTTATCAGATAAAATATTATTTGCAGAGAATTACATATTTTCATTGTATTAATTATTTGAGATTTTCCTTTGTTTTTTGGATTTTTTTTTAATATTAATAAGTAACTATAAAAATATTTTTTATCACAATGCTAATTGAAATTATGACAACCGAGGTCGTCTGCCTTGACCCAAAATTATTATTGGCCTTAAAAATCTGATTTTCGACTTCCTAATATTGTAAAACAATATTTTTTAAATTACATTTACTTATATCATGGTAGATAAAAAAATAATAATTCAACTTGGTCTTATTTGGTTTCTTGCGACAATCTCCTATCTGAAAGCTATTTGAGTAAGTAGGTATTGTGTATTTAAACGTAATAAATTATTTCGCAATTTAATTTAAATAAGTAGGTAGCAAATGTTATTTCATTTTGTTACATTTAAAAATTACGCGTTTGATTAAAAATAAAAAATGGGAGACGTCGCGTTAATTATTGATATAAAATAAAATTCAGTTTTGCATTGACTATATACTATTGATCTTTATAAAACATGGATAAAATCGAAAAGTTGAGAATTCATCCGGTGTATTTTTTTTAAATAATTTTATTTTAATTTTAACCGTTGCGAGGGAACTAATTTTTAAAAACTTTTGATTTTACTTTGATTTATATTATAATTTTAACTGTGTATATAAACTATGTATAAATGAAAATTACAAATTTTAAAGCAAATTAATATCAAATGAAATGTTTTCTTTGTTGACGTGAAATAGGAACTTTTGAATTAATATGTTTTTATTTGAACTACAAAGGAATGGCAAATTTATCGCCGACGGTAAATATACAGGGCGAGCTACATCGCGTGGAATTTCTTATAACTTTATACAGCAACCCAATATACAAATATCATGGCAACATAGATACACAATACTTATGTAAAATAAAAATTGATCGCAGAATATCGTTAAAACACAAACTGATTTAAAATCAATTAATTTATTATTTTAATACAGAAAATAATACAATTTTATTGAGAAAATAAGTTTGGGGCTGTCAGGCGTGACAAGGGGGGGGGAGTCACACAACGCACGACGTAACATTACAATTACACAAGAATTTATTTTAAAATAAAATGTTAAGCGTACCTACCTATAGCTACTTATGATTAATCCAATTTTATTTCTCAAATTTTAAATGTAGGTATTATTAGAATCAAATATAAGATTAAAGTTCAACGAAAATAAATTACGTTTGACGCTTGAATTAAATTTAGGCATCTACGTGCAAACACAATTTTTCTAAAATACCTACGTCAGCAGTAATATTTTTTGTCAAAATTCTGTTAAGAACTACAATTAGCAAACAATAAATCTATCGACTTGAAGGTCTTTTGAGATATAAAGTTATAAATCTTTCAGCTGTACATGAGAAAAGGTGTGATCTGTCGACTTTTGACTCTTGGGAATATTGTGCGAAAATTATTTCCAAACTACCTAATTTATGTATTTTACAGTAGTAGATACAGTTTCATAAATGTTAATTTTTATCCTATAGAAACAGATGCGACGCGACGCTTTAATTTGAAAATTGAAGGCACAATACCTTCAATTATGTAACATTATTATGAATTGTAGCGTAGCAAAAAGGATTTATATAACCGAAAAGTGATGTGAGCGTATGTGAATACATAGTTACTATTATTAAACTTCAATAAATTCTATTATGCGATGACAAATAAATTGGGGAATTAATAAAAATTCAACATCTCTCTACTTTTGTTTGTTTTTTTTTAACCAGGTATATAGAACAAGAATCGTGACTTGTGTGACTGTAATTACTTGTTTATGTTTCTTTCGACTATTCTTTAGCGCGAGTGTCTATAAAAACTCAAAATGCTACTAGTTTAATTGTCTGCCTGATTTTTATTTAGATACTTCTTTAATGCTTTCAAGGTAAACTAGAAATCAACTGTTAAACTATTGAATTGGGGAACTATACCGCTGTTCTGTTTTCTATATTCCCCCAGAAAAGAATCTAAAAACTAACTACAGAAAATAATAATTGTAATGTCATCTTACTAATATTTTCCAAGTAACAAGTAGGAGTAATACGTAAACTGCTGTACGCTTAAAATAGTGTTAAAGAATTCTGAGACGAGAAGGTTGATGTTTATATTACAGAACACCCTGTATTTTATAAATGTTATTTGTATCTATATCTGTCTTTTTTTTCACGAAACATTAAACCTTTCGTAACCATTAAGTAATGAAGAAGAAGAATAACGTATTTATTTTTGGACGATCTTAAAATAAAAACATAAAAAATAAAAATAATTTAATTAGACAAATATTAAAAACTAAGCAAATTATTATGGAATTAAAACGCTGGAAAGCTCTACTCGAAAAAAAATTTAAAGCTCAGTTACCGACAAAAGTTCTGAATTAAAATAAGAACGCATGCGTAAAAATATGAAATAAACAGTATATTGATGAACCAATGACGAAAGGCGAATATTTCACGCGACTATGATAGTTTGAGCCACGAGCCGAAGGCGAGTTCCTTAAATTATACGAGTGTGAAATAAGGGGGCCACGGGGAGCAGATCATATACAATTTGAAAATATGTACGTCTGGCATCGTCGTTAGCTTAAAATGTGATTAGGTTGTGTTGAAATTAACTTAATTTGCTCGAAAGCGGCGGCTTCGGGACGATTTTGTAAACCGAAATGGCCGCGAAGACGTCACGCACGTTTTTTCCGACCGTTTTTGTGCCGTTTTTTGACGTTTAACGTTTTATTTAAAAGCGACCTCTATTCAGTAATAAAACTGTTGGTGTGTAAATACGTTATGTGAGAGACAAGAAGGTTTTTGATTGGACAGAGTAGCGTGTGCAATGATTTAACACTGGCTACAACGTTTTCGATTGATTAACGAGTTTCTTTACGCACTGTCGGCCTGTTTGTTTGTCATAATTGTCGTCGAAAACATTTTTTAATAATAGGTTGATCGTGCTGTCAACCGAGATCAATTTCTAATTGTTTCAACTAATCAGCACTTTAAATTTCAGTAGGTAACTATATTATTTATGAGTGTGTTCATATTTAGCGTGACGTAAAACGCGACGTCTACAAACGTTGACCATGTCATTTTTTACTTAAATATTTAAAATGTCTTTATTCGGGTAGTCGTTGTTAACTAAATGCCTTTCTTGTCACGTTAAGTATACCTGCTAATGTGAATCATATCGATTGCATCTGTCACGTTACGTGTCTGCATGTTCGAACTTTGTTAATATGAATCGACCTTTATTATTAATGAACTCTTAGTAATTGAAATTATCGACTTATTAATTTAGTATTTCTAAGAAATACCTGAATCTTTTAACATGAGTAACAATTATTGATAAAATAATTTTTGTTTAGGCGCCTACTTTGTAATTAGCTTATAATTAGCAACTAAGAATCAGTTTCATAATCGAAATTAAAGTTACTTTAGTTACAAAAGTTTCAAAAAAAGTTATTTACATTACCCAGAGCAAAGTAGAAATAGTGGTACGTACGCTTTGCGTCTCCATGGCAACAAAAGGTATCGAAGAACAATAAAATTCACACGATTCCAAACAATATTGTTCTGAGACGCGTTAATTACCCGACACCCCGAACTGCATCAGTTTAAAAATAAACGCCAGGAGCAGTCATCTTAAAAAGAGTAAGGACGAGCAGTACAACTAAAAATGCAAAAATAAAAGTCTTGGCAAGTTATTGCTTCAAATACATTGATTAAGATATAGAAGACAAGCAAGGCTAGGCGTGGTGGACTAGAGAACACTCACGGCCGCGGGTTCGAATCCCGTTACAACCATGGACGTTTGTGAGTGTTATTCCTCTGTTAATACTAACCCGATTCGGCACTCATCACCAAAAAAATAGTCTGATTAATTAGTTAGTCCAAAGCTATTAAAATTTAAAAAAAAAGAAATAGAAGACGAGTTTGGAATATCACACAAAGCACATTATTTAATTATTTTATTTTATTTTAATATGTAATCTTTAACGGGCATTAATTAACGAACGATAGCTTTATATAATTATCTGTAGGTACAGCTGGTTAGTATTTTTAGTATTTTCAGAAACAAACACTTGATATTAGTTGGGTGTGTCCGAAGTTTTTTCTCTTTTTGTTTTTAAATTTTTCTCACTTTTACTTTGTTTTTCTTATTCTATAAACTTGAGAGTGTGTATTTTTATCAATCTGTATTCAGAAAATCTTGGTCGATTTTTCAATTGTTAGCTATTAGCCATATATGACTTGATCGAGGATCTGTTTATTAATCTTTAATAGACGTCCCTTTCACAGAATTTCAAAACCAAAAAGCTGACATCGACAGCATTTTTGCCTGATTATTAATATATGTAGACCACGAATTTCAGATGTGTAAGTGTAATATCCGAAGACTTAGGCGGCCACAAATCCTTTGAGGATGTTCCGAAGCGAGCTCACGTTGCTTCTGTTTATTTTCCATTCTAAACGTTAATGTGCACAACTAAGCAATGATATTGTCGAGCGAGTCAGGAAGGTCGTGCTGATAACATGAGACGTAGGTACCAGTGTTACTACCCGTGCAGTTGACAGTTGCAGTCAACCGTGCCGGTGAGGTTTTAAATTAATCTCCTAAAGAAAAATGTGATTGAAAATGTTAAGGATAGTATATCCTTGCTCCCCCTGAAGTGGTATCAAACAAATCTTGTATCGCAAAGTGCAAAAGTCGTCATTATTTTTACACTAAGAAGCTGAGGAATCGTTCGCTAGCATGACATGTTATAGAAATCTGTTTATTACTTCATTTTCGCATACGTTATGCAATCGAATGGTTCGACAATTGGGCCCTTGGACTAAATGATGAAAATATACATAATGCAGACATTTTAAAAACACGACTAGTAAATCGATTATTTTTATTCAATTTTCTTAATGCATATAGTAATAACGTCTAAATATACTATGGCCTATCTAATCTGTTTGGCGATCACGTCATAAAGGTTACTAGATGATGACGTTTTACACAGTGCTGTTACCTCGTAACTCGTATTTTTACAGTTTTAATAAATTGTAGTTTTTATTTATACCATCTAATATCTGTGCAAGTAAATAATCGATAGAATATGTTAATTTCCCAAACTTTAAATTGAATTATAAATAAACAATGTAGCTTCATTTTTTAAGTACATATATAATGTATATGTATAAGTAGCAAAAATTGTTCAATGTCAGATATTCATCTAAAAACTCAACTGCTATTGGAAATTCCAGTTATACCAATTAAGTTATTTTAAACTGAAGTAAGTATGGGTAAATTTTAATTAATTGGAAATGTAAATGACCTTGAAAGTGTTCAATTTAATTTCCATTTTGGCCAAAAAAATTGAATTAGCATTAAATTAGTTCGATTTTGAGACGCTTTGACACTTTGAAAGCGACCTCTTTTGACAATTAGTAATAAAACAGTTTGTGCTTTTATGCATGACCTTTCGATTGGTCGAGTAGCGTGTGCAATGATTGTACACGAGCTACATTGTTTTCGATTGGTTAACGAGTTTCTTTGAGCACAGTCGGCCTATTTGTTTGTAATGATTAACTTTCGGTAACATTTATTGATGTGAAATTACGCACTTTTCATAGTGGTCGTCGGAAAATATGTATTTACCTACACCTACCATTATCACAATTTTACTACATTGAAATTGTAACTATTGTTTCTAAATACGTGGAACATCCTTATTCAACATCCACCCTTTAAGTATCTTTATATTATTATCATGTTACTTATTCTAGTTTTGACCAAAGAAAAGCGCGGCGTTATATCGAATATTGTGTTATAATACGTTAAAAATCAAGTAGGTTTATAAGTTGCTGAGAGACGGACGTTAGTTAAAAAAAATAGATGATTATTTATGGACGTAAACGTGCCATGTATTAAAATGTAATAAATAAATGTGATTGCATAAATTTATGTGATACAACCTACTTCTTTTTGGTCGGTTCGTCAATAAAAGTTTGTATCATACGCCATTGCGAGCTTAATTCACATTTTTGTGGACTTTCGGAAGTTTCGCCAAACTCAAATTTAACTTGCGAGTTTGACAAGGCAATTTTATTTCATCCATGTTTCAATTCTTATATAATGATATCTGGGAAAAAGATGTATTGACTTTTCTAAAAAGCATATGCTTGTCGACTTTTTACGATTTTTTTATTTTTGACAACGAAACAAAGATTTCAAATCGCGATTATTTGATAAATTATCTACTTTGATCAAGTAGATATCTAACTTATAAAAAAGAATTTTCACATGTTGAAATGTTGGTGTGTATAAAAAGTCTTGAAAATAAACCTGCTTTTCACTAATTTTTCGGAATGTGTGCGGTAACAGTTTTCTAATTGCGCTAAAATCAAATTATACACAATTTACTTTTTATTAAAAATTGAAGATAACGCACACTTCAAATTTTATTAAAACAAAAAAAAAGAAATGGCAGCGACATCTTTCCTGAGAACGACTAGCTTGCGGAAAAGATAACGGCATCTTACAAAGGTACAGTTCGAAATTTCTACGTTAGATGGCAGCGGCGTCAAAAAATGTTGTTAAAGCCGGCGCATTAAACTTGGTCTCTCGTTTGAATTTAACATAACGAATCGCGCCAAAGACTTCGGAGTCGGAAAACTTCAGCGTTGCGGGCGAGTATTAAACGAAACCGGTATCGGACGCGTCTTTAACGGAAAACAAAACAAACTTTTAAACGAAAAGAATAGCACATAATAACATGTTGTGTAATTTTCAAATTGTTGTTATTAAAGACAATAAATTCGTTAAACAAAAATTCCTTAAAAACTCGCAGTGTTAATACAGGATAATTGAATCCATTAAAGGATCAATTCGAAGTGTTCTGCTAGATAAAACAGAATAATTGATTGTGTTACTGTGCCCGCTTTGCTGCTGTTTTCTTTATCAAGGTAATTAAGTAATAAAATCTTAACGTGTACATTTACAAAATTTAGTTCGATTAATAATTAGGTATTAGGTGAAAAAAATAGGAGGACAATTGCGTCTTTTTTGTAACCGAGCAGTGGTTGTTATGAATGCATTGTGATTGAAAATGACGTACAGACTAAATAAACAGCTAGGGTGTAAGTACTTCTGAAACTCGAAATACATATGCACTAACTACATGTGCTATTTTTGTAACTCTTCCACTTCGCGATATGGACTCGCTTGAATTAAAATTGCGTATTTTAATAGAACTTTGAATAATTCATGGCATTACGTTTGAACAACTTCAGGAAGTGCAATTTTAATTTAAATATGCGCCAACTTTTACTTAATCTTCGTTAGAATACCTACTTTAAATTAATGCTTGTAAACTTCGCATTACAGGCCTGCATTAAATATAAATCATAATGCAGATAAGGCGTTGAAATAGTTATTAAAGTATCGAAACAAAAAATAATAATGGCGATGTAAACTAAACTCTTGCTTTAATTTAACTTTCACGAACTTTTTTTTTAAGTAGTTCTTGTCCAAAAATTTTTGAACATTCATTGTCAAATAACGAGTGCGACATCCATAAAAGATTTAAGGTAGGTACTTAGACGAAACTTTTCAAACTGGGATTTCTGGAGTGTTTTAATTACCGAAAGCTTCTAGAAATTTTGAATTGTAAGCAGATATAAATACCACATTTAAGTGCCTAATTTAAATACACAATATTAAAAAATTTTGTTTGACCAAAAGTTCATATTAATATTAAGTTTATTTATTATAAACTATTTATGCTTATTTTGGCTCTTTACATATTTGGTGCCAAACGTCTTCCGTGAAATATGTCGTTTGTTTTTGTTTTTAAGTTTTAAATAATGACGAAATTACATTCAGGACGTTAACGTATTTATGGTAATTTTTACCGTTAACATTGTAAGTACAAAGAGGAAATTGATGTTGGTTTCAAGTCACTTATTGTCGTAAATTCTTTAGTCATGAAAGTTATTACGAACACTCGTTACTTAGATAAAATATATGATGCGATCCTATATTAAATGGGAAATTAAGACATTCAACTTCATTTGGTTTTAATATGTAGATAATTTCACAATTTCTATTCACAAATACAACCCATTCAGACAGAGATTCAAACAGGTTTAGCCCAAAAATAATTCTTAAGGTCATTTTAAAAGTTATATGATTGTCGGTTTTTATTGTGCGGCGTTTTTTTAATCGAGTAGTTTTATAAAGCCTCGTTTCCATTGGTACACTGTTCGAAATACTGTGTAGAACTTTGTTGCGGACAAACATTGCCGCGCATACAAAGTTCACAACATTATTGTGGAATTTTGTGGTCAACGTTGTTGGAAACGAGGCTTAATAAATACAAAGTGGAAAATATTGAGCAACTTATCGTTAGATAGAACTGTATTTCATATAATTATAATTGTACTTTTAATTATATTACAATGAATTACACAGAATCCGCTGATTTTTGAATTTCGTAAAAATCTATTTTTTTATTGGAATTTAATAATTTTTGGTGTACATACACAATAAATTAACATCTCGGCGATGGTCTAATAGGTCTTTTGATATCACCTTAGGGGAGCCAGGATGCACCACCCGTAACCTATCTGTCTCCAAAATATTTCGGAGATTTAAGTTTTTAGATTTTTAACAGCATTTTAGAGTTTCCGAGACATTTTAGGATACTTTTGTTTAATTTCGATCAAATGAAACGTATACGAGAAAATCACTTTTAAATAATACTCCTTAGGTAATAATAATAACTAGCATTGTCTGCATCTTTTATTCTTTATGCATGATTTTCTCGAATATGGCTTATTTCATCGAAAATAAGCAAGAGTATCATTTTTATCCTAAAATGTCTGGAATCCAAAAATGGCCTCAAAAATTCGAAAACTTAAACCTCTGAAAAATGTTGAGGCTAGAAACGTTAGGGGTAGTGCGTCCTGGGTAATATTAAAACTCCTATTTACACCATTTTAAAGAACTTTATTTATTCCGCATGCGAACGAAAAATTATTAAATTTCAACGAAAAATAAAAATGTTTATGTTTCAACTTTGGGGGATGAATATCTCAACAGAGATGCCATTTTTACCATTTTCTGGACGCTCGGTAGTTTGTTGTAGTAATTATTTAAATAATACAAATATTCGAGTGTGCCAATCGGAATGTTTTGATTTTAAATAATATTGTATAGTAAACATTTTAAATAAAGTTTCATCAAAATCGGTTCTGTTCTAGTGGGTTTCGAAGTAAAAACCTAATTTGACTCGACCAGTGTGATTGTTTTGTATTTTCACAGTAGGTGTTCGTTTTTATTAGTTTCTAGTAACGTTCTTATACTTTTACACAATTAATTCTGGTACGGTATTTATTTACCTACATATAAAGTTAAACTCTTGAATAAAATTATAGACATCACCTGCATTGATTGTGTTACTTTGATATCAAGTCCTTTTAACGAAGGAAGTGAGCGATAAAATAAGTATCTTCGAGAGGTCGAACCTGTTTTTTATTGCTTCGTTTCTAAGATCAGTATAGATTTCTCTAATAAATTTTGTTCATTTCCTTTGTGTCATTCCGAAGCACTCCAATTTATCTTGTAAGGTAATTATTTACGTACTGCTCTTAGATTTTTAATTATTATTGTTTTTTATGCTGTAATTGTTTACACACATTTTTATTATATAACTAGTTGTCTTTCGAACAATTCTATTTTGTCGCAAAGATGGGATCGGCGTTTTTATTTTGAAAATTTGCACAACTTTTTAGAAATAAAATACGTGTTTATTATCAAGGGTTAATCGCTGTAATATAAAACACAGTAGTATATGAAATGAAATGTCGACTGTTAAATCTAAATTTAAAATTTACAACGTAGTAGGTATCCACCTACTTTTATTATTTTTTGCTTTAATGGTTGGCCTTTTGAATTATGTAGGGACCTACAGATTTAATTTTTTACTGTCTGTTGTATTAAGGGGTGTAAAATTTCCGATATTTTAATTGCGTTTACGTAAAAAGTTAAAACTAGAAATTATCTGAATCGTTATTATTTTAAAGTATATTTCATATGGGGGGAATGTGGGGTAAAGTGAAGCGATTAATGTCAAGTAAATAATTATTAGCGCGAAATTCATTAATTTGTACGGCATTTTTTCTGTTTTGTTGGCATCTTTGTTAAATTCGTTCGTGAACGCGGAATGTAAAAATTTACAATTTTTCTTATTCCGCAATAAAAGTAAGTTTTTAAAAAAATTGTTGCGTGACATTTTGCTTCTACATTTGTAAGATTTGTGTATCGTGTGTGTAACAATCCGCTATTTTGCATATCTTTTATCGTAATTTTATCGAAATCAAGTTAATAAGTCAATAGTTAATAAAAGAAAACCGAAATACCCAGCAAAACCAGCTGAAGCAGTCGATACTTCAAAATATTTTCGTTTTTTCCCGAATTAGTGAACGCCAATTTTCCATTAAAAGTGAAATTTTATCGATATTTATAAATACTTTAACACTATGCGTTGTGGTCAAGTTTTTTTTAAATCAGCTTTTATTTGATTTTAATGTGTTCCTCTTATTATTTGCCACCTTGCTCCGTACAATAAGGGACAAAGTGAACGAGTGTCACTACTCCAAAGTACTTCATAAAATAGGTGAAGTAATAGTCAACAGAATGTTACAAACTCCGGGAAATAAAGGAACGAGGATCGTATTACACTACAGCGAAGTATGTAATTAAGTATAATTTTTTTTCCAATCTAGGTATAAAACACTGTTGTTTTTTAAGTCTCGCCCTTACAATTAGCCCACATTAACCTACTTGTTAATTTAGTATAATGTTTATAAGATTTATTAATAGATACTTATTTAATTTTATCATAAATAAATATATATATAACAGCTATTTTGGTTAATAACTAATTTGATCGCTTTTCGTGTTGTCTAAATAATAGCACAAACTAAATATATTGCATGTTATTATAATGTAACGGTTTCCGACAATTGTGAATTCGTAGGGTTGGTTTGTTGCCTTACCCTTTATATCTTGTTTTTTTTTTAATGTAAATATTGTTTGACATCAGAACAATGTATACATGTAATCGACATGAGTAAGTAATCGTAAAAAACAGTGTAAAATGAATATCTAAATTACAATAACAAAGTATGTATTTTTATCATCGCTACCTCCCTGCAATTAAAGCTACTGCATACTACATACCTGCTCTTGTAACGAGCATTCGATCGCCTTATAAATGTTTTGAGGTCAATGGACATTTTTTTTTTATTTCCCGGCTATATTAAGCGTGTAACATTCAAGTAAGCCGACCATTTCTTATAGGAATTATGTACTTACAAGTTTACGATATAAGTACATAGGTACTTATTTTTCTTTATAGAAAACAAAAACCAAAATTGTGTTTTATTGAAAGTAAGGTACCTACCTAATTTTTATTCGTCTCGTTGAAAAAAAAATCTAAAAAAATATTCCTATATTCTTAATAAAATTTTTATATAAGTAGGTACTTATAATTATCTACCTACTAAAGATAAAAAATTATCATATTTAAAAAATATGTAAGTATGTACCTACATAATATGTTTATATTATATTAATATTTTAATTAATTAATGTTATAATGAATATTAATGTTGATTTATTAAAAAATGTAATAAAAATTATAAATTTCGCAAAAGATAACTACTTATATCTAGGCAATTCAAAATTTAATTAACTCCTTAAACTTAAAATAATCAATATCGAAGTGCGTAATTTTTCAAATTTAAAATGGTGCCGAAATGCAAAAGTCTGTGTCGTGTGGATCAACTGCAAGACAGAGAGAGTTGAAAAATTGTAAACCTACATCCATGATTGATTTCCTCTAGGCACGTTATACCTTTCTAAATTACAAACAGTATAAAATCTCCCAACTAATTCCTCATTGTCAGTTCTGTCATTATCTTACCAATACGTAACCATTTAGTTTTTTAATTAAATGTAAAAAAGCGAAAAACTGTCTTATTCGGTTTTGTTATGGTTAAGATACAGTATAATAAATCTTCTTGATCGTTACATATGTGCAACAAGTCATAAATAACTAATTAATAAATACCAAACCTTTTTTTAATCCACTGTTTCATGCTTTACACGCATATTTCCTTTTTTCAATTTATGACCGTCATTTCGTTCGCCTTTTATTATCATGATGAGTAGTTTAATTTGCCAAAAGCATTTACGTACGTAAAAAAGTAATGAATTAATGATCACCAAATTCAAAGTTACGTTTTGGGTTTGCAAAATGATCGGTCTGATTACTTAATGGTATCGTTGTTAATTAATTTACTTTTTATAGTTTTCTATTTTCGCTATTTAGAACTGCCTACCTATATGATATAGGATGTGAAAAATGTGTCGCTAGTTGCAAGATTAATTTATTGTACTCTTCAAAATTGAAAAAAAATAAAGAATAGGTACACAAACTAACATCCTTTAAAAATTAAGGAAAATATAAAAAAATCTTCTTTCATTTACTCTCAATTGCTGCTAATTATACAGTTGTATAAATACATAAGTGCTTTAAGATGACCCATATCGACTCGAGTAGGGTGTCATTAATTTAGAAGCACACTGTATTATATATATATATATATATATATATATATATATATATATATAAGTATAAATAACTATTTATATTGTATCTAGACACAGCTCGATATAAAAGTAACAAAAAACATATTTATGTACAGAGTGCGAAAGAAATATTTACCGTTGAAAATTCAAATATAATATTTATGTACAGTGGGGTGCAAAATTGATTTTGCTAATCGCGAGCATTTACGCGGACGTACACGACTCAACGAACAAACTGTGATTAGAACATTTAAATTGCAAGTTTGTATGTGTCATTTATACCATTCATCGTAAATAATTAATTTTCGTAGATTTTTCCATTGTGCCGTTTGTTACCCGCCCAATACTCGTAATTCGCGACATTTATTTTACGCACGACTGCACCTATAATGAGAATTTATAAATAAAATAAAAAAATAAATGATTTCCACATCAAGAACGAACGATGTGTCAGAATAGAAAGTTGAATGAATACTTTAAGTTGGTGTTTATGAATATTACTACTTTTAAACATTATCTCCTTGAAATAACGTTGCGAAGAAGATAAAATTATTTTATGAACGAAAACCGAGATAAGTATAATAACAGATAAATGCCTACTCAACCAACCCGGTTCATTTATTTTTTTGTGAGACACTGACGTACTTTTCTTTAATCTAATGGAAACGAACCTACAACAGCTGTTTTGAATACTTTTTGTGAGCGTGGCTGAACGCTCAAGTTTTTTCCAACTTTAAAATTTATTATAAAGCAGCTCGAGTCTCTTGTAATATTTTTTTAATAAAAACACGTCCATGTGTCCAACATTGCCAGTTGTCATCGAAAATCTTACGGACATTTTTGCATCGTTGCGAAAAAATGTAATGGATTTGAGTATTTGGATGGAGTATTTAATTTATTACAAACATCTGAAACAAATCAAAATCGAAATAAGTCCAATTCTAATCTTCAGAACTGTCCTCTGCGGTGCAGAAAGTAATAACAGAAAAATTGCAAACGTTATCTTTTTCGCTACTTGAAAGTTTACTAGAGGAAAACTACTAAAAAGAATTTTCTTCTTTTTTTTAATGGCTTTTCAGAACAGCAAGTTTTTTTTGCAATAACATATTTGCGTTTATTGAACCTCGCGATGTTGAACAGTAGAATTAAGTATAATACAACTGGACAGTTAAACTTTGGAGGTTATACACGACTATTAATAAATGGAACAGCATAGTTTAGTGGAACAAGTTGACTTTGCACTTTGCGCAAAAGTGCCGATTGCAGAGTGAAGAATTGCAGAGTATTTAATATGGAGGAATAGGTTACTTAACAAAATGAATAATCGTTGTTGTACTAAAAATTTCAAAAAAATTAGGTAGATATTAGGAGGTAAAAAGGTAACTTTAGTTTCGATTAAAAAATTGACCCATTAGCTGTCTTAAAAATGTCTTATTGTTAACAATTTTGTCACTCAATTACCGATCACTAAAAATTTCGAAAAAATACTAATTAGTAGTCGATTTATGATTATTATTTTGTAGTTTTATTGCAAGTTAAAAATTACATAATTAAATAATGTTGAACGGAATTTATAAACAAACTTCTTATCGTTAGAGCCGATTTTTCTATAATCAATCAATTTTGATCATCAGTAAATTATTATTAGAAACAATTGTCTCTATGGTGATTGATTGATTATTTACAAAATTATCAAAATAATACCGGGCAGGTTGGTCAATGGCGAGCGTTCTGATTGGTTGTTATTAGCATGAGCGAAATAATTGCTGTAAGAATTTTTGACGCAAATATTAACGGTGTAAGAAAAATGTTAAGTTAAACGAAAAGCGGCTATGCATGCAGACGAAAGCACAAAAATTTGATTAGTACACACTTTATTTTGAGTTGTATTGTCGTTGTAATACGAGGGTTGAGTAGGTGAATGACGAATTCTGATTGACTAATCGAAAATAATCGGTACCTATTAAATCAGAAATCATTAAATTTGAAAGAAGTAAGCTATATAAGTTGTACATTTGGTTTCAAACAACCTTGACATTTAAAAGGATAATTTACTTAACACAAAGTACCGTTTGATGTTCAGAGAGCAATTTAGTTATTTGTTCTATACAAACACAGTTCTGCTGTTTCCATGAATTTCAACAAGTCTCAACGGTACCATTTAGAAACGACTTTTAAAATTCATTATATGAATCTACCTGAAATCCCTGTTTAACAATGGACCCTGTACAACGACAGGTGCAATATCTTGGAACCTTCGGAGAAGCAAGAAGGTAGAAAGCAAGAATGTCCGGTTCGGATGTTTAAAAATAAACGGTTTCTCCGCCGTCTGTAACTTTACATTACAATCATTTTTGTTTTAATACTTAAAAAGTCATTTCCTTAAACAAGATAATCGAGATAAATGTACTAAATTAGTAACTTCCTCGTTTATTGCAATACTACGTAAAAAATAATAACTTTCACTATTAAATTTAATGAAATAGGTACCTATCGTAAAGATTGAATAATTTAGAAAAGTTTATTGGATCATTAAAACTTTACAGAGGAAACGCTGCTTATTTAGTTTTAGGCATCTGATTGTCCCAACAATCACTGAAACATTTCCTATTCGCGTACCTTGGCTGTTTTTCAAGTTCGATGGTTCAAACTTCATAATATTTGAAATACACACACACACACACACACACACACACACACACACACACACACACATATACAATTTTGTTTTGCGCTTGCGATGCCTCGAATTAACCTGCTTTGAAAAATGACTTCTCGTAAAATAATATTAAGTTTATCAATGGAAATTCACCAACAACTGTTCAAAGAAATTTCAGAAAGAAGTTTGAGGCCGACTCGAATGGCGCAGCGATCAGGAAACTGACCTCTCACCTGATGGATCTAGGGTTCGAATCCCAGTGCACGTGATGCAATTACCCCCCTGGTAGGCGTGGTGGATGTTTGCAATCGTGGAGCTAATAATCGCTACAGTTGAAGTGCTAAAACCCCTCGTACTAGGGTGGATAAAGATTAAAAAAAAAGAAGTTTTGGGACTAAGATTGTGTAGAGGCGACCTAAATCGGCATATCTTGGTCACCGTACAGTTCTGATCTCAAGCCATGCGAATCTTAAAAATCACCATCAAATCTGATAGATTTGAAAAATGATTTTCAGATGGAAATGGAGTCTATAAAGCCTGAAGTTTACGAAAATGTAGTTGGTAATTTTATTATATTGCACAAACCGCTTTGAAACTGTTGTAAATTAATCTGCTTTTAATATTTTATATTCGTGAAAAATTGAAAAAGAAAAAGTGAAAAAGAACTGTAAACAAATTTAGGTTTAGACAAATAACTTGAAGATAAAACCGCCAGTCGAGACTACACCCGATAATATTTGCACCATTACTTGAAAATTAAGAGTCCCAACTAAAATTACAAATAGGTACCGATATTACCAAAAATCTCGAAAAACGCCCTCGAGCCTCTGAACTAGCCATCTTCTATCTTTTCGCTTTTTCTGACAACGAACATCGCTATCATCCACAATTTTAACCGCAATCGATTATACACGAGGGTGGTCCAAAAATATTAATATACTTTACCCTTTTATATTACAAGATGGGTCATTATTAAAGTCGCCGCACGTTAGATCGGAACGGAATCGAATGCTTCGGAACCCGTCAAAATGATTAGCGGAACGAAAACGTCACGTGAATTTTAAGCCAATCGATTCCGTTTTGGCGGGTTCCGAAGCGTTCGATTCTGTTCCGTTCCGATTATACTTATTCAAATCTGAATTTAACGACAAATGATACAAAACAGAAACGACCTTGCAAAAAATTACAATGTAAATTTGACCACTTTAATAACAATATAAACAAGATTTTTATTATATTTTCATTTTCCTCAATGTAAGTACTCGCAATATACTCCGCTATTTGTTTTACTGCTAACGCCATACTCTTGCTGGTACTTTGTCAACTTATCATTTGTATTACAAATGTTTGTTTTTAATTAAAATTTGTGTTTTAAGCTTGGATCCTCATAATACTTTTTAATTCTAAACTTACAAATTAATATTGTCGTTTAAATATTCAGAGCACGAACTTGATGACTTTCGGTAATTTTTAATATTAAACCTTTATGTCTCTGTTCTCTAAATTTCGCTGCCCATTACGTTTCATATAAAGATATTTTATAATGGCCACCGTTAAACTTGCTGAAAATTTTATCGTTTACGTCGGTTTTATGAAATTGGAATGGCACACTATTTCCATACATATGTCGATTCTGGAAAAGCTTGTGTTTGAATGAACTACTCTTCAATATTGACAAAATTCAAATAAATGAATGAACGTTTTATTAAAATAAAATATAGATATCGTTCGTTTGGTTGTATTCGTTTAATTTTAAACTTGTTGTAGTGTTATTGTTATGAATTTTATACGGTATCCAAGATCGGATCCAATCACGTCATCAACGTTTTATGATCGCACGTCACGGGTAACTATAAAAATTAAAATTGCTAAAGATTGCTAAGGGAAGTTTCGATTTTTATTGTTATTAGCTCCTAGATATGCCAATGCAGATTTTATAAATGTAAAAATATGTTACAAATTCCTCATAAATTTTGAGAAAATAGGCGAAAACTCATCTTTGTTATCGTACAAGACATTATTGTAACATTTACAATGTTAAGAAACTTTTCAAGGTCGTTACCAACGATAAAAAAATTACACATAGATATTCATTTTGGATGAGCCCGGCTGAATGTGTCTAATATTTTACATGTTTCATTCGTTCGGACGTGTTAAGATAAATTGTTTTGTGTTAATTACGTCGGTGCATCTTAATTTGCACTTTCTCTTGTATAAAGGGAAATAGGTGTTAAAATCATTGAAACGAAATGAAAAAAACAATCAATTAGATACTTTAATAAATTACAAAATAATAGAAATTTGTCTGATATGTACTAGAAATTGATAGACGTAAAACAGTTTGCGCAATGTAAAACTGGACACCTGTTAAGTCGATGCAGCTATAGCGTGACCTTTAGTTATTTTGAAACCTCGGAAAACTTTTTTATAAAATTCACAACAAATTTTAACAACGCCAGACTGCATTGGTTTATTTGCAATTTTTGTTTTGACTCGTTTATCCGCTAATTTGCCTTTATTTGATATTCAGAATGGAATTTATGGCGATTCTGCATTTTCTTTTACGTAAGTTCCCTCACGATTGATCAACCTTGGTAGCGTTGTTTACTCTTTCCCTATTTCAATTTTCTGCAGCTGTACTACTTATTTATCAATAAATTTAAGTTAGTACAATAATAACGTTACGGATATTTGGGCTATGGAGAGACCCAAACTCGATTGTTTCGTGAAATGTCACGTAGCAGTGACGCGAACGTCCACAAAAGGGGCATTCCGTTCCTAGCCCTTCAAATAATCGGTAGTCCGCATGTACTTTTCAATTGTTTATTAAATTTTATCCAATTGATGGTTGTTTGTAATTCGCCTATAGAATTTAATGTTTTAACTAAATCTTAAATCTTTAACAATTACTTGTACTGGTCATTTAGTGATCGTTGTGGAATGGAATTTAACGCATGCTGATTCAATGTTCACAAAGTATAGGTTTACATTCATGACATCATCACTATTATGCAATAAAATAGTAAAATGAACAAGCTGCATTATTCAAGATTCAAATAGAACTTGCGAACATTTGCGAGGCTTGAAATGAACAACTATAAATCCCTTGCGGGAATTAGCAATCAAGTCTCTTCTATGTAATTTATTGGAAGACCGTTGCGTTGAATTAACATACACAAAAACGACAATTTGCCGGGCATCTACTTATCATCAGGCATATTGTTTTTCTGTTATAAAATCTATTGTTATTTAGCAATCTCTGTCACGATAACGCTGCTCGCAAATTAGAAATATAATTATTCTAACAGTAACTAACTAAAATAAAAAGGATGATAATATATTTTAATTGTTGAAATTTGTTTATCTAATTTTTAATAACATCTATCTGCATTAGAATGAATTAGAATTAGAATTTCCTGTCTTATCTAGACAGGACGTCTATCTACGTATTATCGACATTCTTCACGTGCGTGGCGTAGTAAACGATGATCGTTTAATAAAATTACATCAATTTATCTATAACTAAAAACTTACAAATTTCATTAATTTAACCCCATAAAATTATGTAAGTACAGGATGTTTCAGAAGGAACAGTAGAATTGGCGGTAAAATGGTAGTATTGGCGATTACGATTACCGATGAGGGCGCCACTAAATGTGGCTAATGTGTCATTTTTTTGTCATAGCTATTATGCGCGCTGCACTTTGTATTAGGTGTACAAAAAAGTTCTGAGCTTTTTTTTGTAAAATTCAATATTTATTTAAAAACAAACAAAAAGATATTAATCAACGAAATAGTCCCCGTTTGCATCGATAACCTTTTGCCATCTTTCGGGCAGCTTGCGAATTCCCTGATGATAGAAGCTCCCTGGCTTCGAGGCGATAAAGTCATCAATGCATTTGCGTAGGTCTTCAAGTGCCACGAAGTGTGTATCAGCCAAGTGATGCTGCAGCGACCGGAATAGGTAGTAATCAGACGGTGCCATGTCTGGACTATACGCCGCATGCGGGAGAAGTTCCCAGCCTAACGCAAAGATATGATCCCAGGTCGCTTTTGCAACATGTGGTCGGGCATTGTCATGAAGCAGTATCACTTTACCACGTCCTTTGCCAGTAAATGGCCTCTTTTCTTCTACTGCATCGCTCAAATTAGTCAATTGTTGCTGATAGCGGTCTGCCGTAATTGTTTCACCCGGCTGTAACAACTCGTAATACAATACACCTCTCAATCCCACCATATGCAGAGCAAAACTTTCTTGGCGTGGATATTGGGCTTTGAGTCGATGTCGAAGGTTGACCAGGGTCAACCCATGATTTTACGCTTCGGGTTATCATACAGTATCCACTTTTCGTCGCCTGTAATGATTTGGTGCAGAAAATCCTTTTCCGGAACCTTGAAAGCAAAGTGAGTGCGGTGTCACGCCTTCGATTGTTGTTGTCTTCGGACAGTGCATGCGGAACCCATCTGCCTTCCTTCTGAACTTTTCCCATTGCATGTAAACGTGTGGAAATAGCTTGCTGCGTAACACCAAGCAGCTTTGCAAGCTCCTTTTCAGTTTGTGCAGAGTTTATATCCAACAATGCTTGCAATTCGTCCGTTGCAATCTTTTGAGGGCGTCCAGCACGCGGTTCATCTTCAAGACTGAAATCTCCTTGGCGAAATTTTGTATACCACCTTTTACACGTAGCGTGACTTACAGCGTTCTCTCCATATGCGGCACAAATCATTTCAGTGGCTTCAGCAGCATTTTTCTTGAGATGAAACGCGAAGTGGATGGAAAATCGAATATGCTCTTTGGTTATTGCCATCGTAAACACTACTGATTTTTTAGGTTATGTGCATCAAACGTCAAACCGCATGGTATTTTCAAAGACCAAATGTCAACGTTGTAAACCCGCAAAAGGGCGGGAAACTTCATGAAATTTAAATTGTGGTTTCGGTTGTATGAAATCTAAAGCTCAGAACTTTTTTGTACACCTAATATTATGTACAGTTTTTCTGACGTCATATCATATTCACGCAAATTGCACCCAGTACGTTTTATATGTTTTATAAGATTACAGTCGCGAAATAATTAATTTTTATGGTAGATATAAATTTCAGTTAGTCCCTCGTAAAAGCTAAGAAAACAATTTAAAGTAAGTAAGTACCTTCGTAAATTGGAAATTTGTGAAATGAATTTAATAATATCGATTATAGCTCGAATAATTTCTATTCTAATCCTCTCCAATAAATATCTATTTTAAATACGAACGAAACTGTAAAAGGAAATTAGAGAGATGAGAACACGATAGAAAATCAACTTTAAAATTATGCAGTAACGCAAATACGTAATGTAAATACAATAAAAACACGAAGTATGTTAATAATTAATAAATAATAAATAATATTTTCGAGTTCTTAAGTAAACTTAAGCAACAGATTTCAATTACCTAGAACAGGATGCCCATAAATATTTTATAAACGTTCAAAACCTTTAAGATTCTTCTGGAACATAAACGCAAATATAAGGGTCAATAATGAGTTGAGTAATGAGTAAATCTTACAATAATTAGTGTAATATTCTACGATTTCATTTAAACAAAAACGTTTTACAAAACTTTCTTGATTTTGTTTTAACAATAGATTCTTGGTGCGATTAAATTACCTAAATATTTTACTGTTTTAAAAAAGTTGAGTCAACTTACATACCCATTGGTAAGGCATCAAACGTTAAATTTAGAAGATACGTTGCCATCTTACCGACCGACATGAAAAAGCTTTCTACGTAGAATGAATAAGTTATAGGATTACATCTGGTGTTCGATAAGTAACCTATAAGTACTAGTTTCAATTTTTATGCCCTTAAAACGATTTTGAAAAAGGCGAAAGTTAGATATTTAAATTGTTTGTTTATCTCGCCATATACCTAATCAAACTGTTATAAATAATTAACAAAAAATAGTTCGTTTCCAGTTACCTACGCCGCACGTGGTTTTAAATGAACGCTTTAATAAATTTGTTGGTTTATTACACATTGTAAGTAGTACTACTTCTTATGTAATTCCCTTCAGCAAATATTTCATGCATAGTTTTTTACGGAACAGTTCCGATTTTTGGGTCCATGCCCCGTTTTTCCCGGAAAGTCTGGCGAAATGCCAATGGTGTCTTGCTTCTCACTTGAAATTAATAGCGTCGTCAGGGAATAAATCTTGAAGAAAAATAAGATTTCGTGTCGTAACATATTAAAACATTTTTTGCACTCTAACTACAAAATACTACTCTTTATAGAATTGTCATAAATTAATATATCGGAAATGATTTAATTAGTATTGTATAAATATATTAATAATCGAAATTAAAAGAAAAGGCAATGTTTCTAAATACACGGAGGAAAAATTTAATTAAACATATTATGTAAATGTTTAAACAAACGTGATAAAGAGAAAATATGTTTAATCTAAATAAAATTACTTACATTTAATTTAAGCACATTTTCGTTTAAATTTAACAGTCGAGTCAAATTAGGTTTTTACATCGGAACCCACAAAAACAGAACCGATTTTGATGAAACTTTTTAAAATGTTGGCGCACTCAGATATTTGTATTGTTTAAACAATTTATTACAACAAACTATACTATACCTCGTCAAAATAATGCCGCAAGTTCATATAAATGTGTTTCCTCTTTAAGGAAAACCCAAAGCTGAAAGCCCCAAAGTTGAAGAGTAAAAATCTTTTTTTTTAATAACATATTTATTTTTCGTTGAAATTTAATAATTTTATATATTAATTTAATATTAATTCAGGAGAACCAGGACGCACTACCCCTAACCTTTCTAACCTTCAACATTTTTTAGAGGTTTAAGTTTTTTAATTTTCAAAGTCATTTTCGGACCCTCAAAATTTTACGATGAAAAAGGTACTGTGTTTAATTTCGATAAAGTAAACCATATTCGAAAAAATCACACATAAAGAATAAAAGTTGCAAAGAATCCTAATTATTATTTTAAGTATGATTTTCTCGAATAAGATTCATTTTTGTAGAAAGGCACGTCTTAAATGGGATTTACGCGAAAGGGCATTGAAATGTGCGCGTATTTAGCGCGAGTGTATTAACAAGGTTTTACTGAACAACATAACACAATGTTATAACTATTTGTAATTACTAAAAAATAGACGTTTTTGATTAAAGTATTCTAAAGCGAGTAAAGAGTAGTTATGGAAATGAAACTCGACCATTCTTTCAGAAAAGGAAAAAGCATTAACTATTCCTTGTATTTGTTATAGAGCAACGGTTCCCATGTGTCGATCGCGACCCCCCATAATGAACTACGGGGAGTCGCAAAAAACTGTTTTAATATATTTATTTTGTATTTAGGGCCGATTTTTCCATCTTCTATTAAAAGTTCCTATTTGTAGAACAACTTTTAATAGAAGATGGAAAGATCGACCCAACATAAAAAGAAAAATCATGTCTAGCGTAAGTATGCACGCAGGGTGCGTCGTTAGAATCCGGACAAAACCGAATTTAAAGTTCCCGGTTAATTAGAATTTAGGGGTAGGCGCTAGGTAGCGCAGCAGTTAGCCAGTTATGTTAGTAAGACTTGCCGAGTTCGTGAAGCGTGGAATACAATAGAAGAGCGGCTATTATAGAAAGCCTTTGGGCCTGAATAACGCCGACCAAAATTATAAAATTCGACAGGTAACAGTTCGAAAACGGCTCTTCCACTTCGGCGAGGAAAATACAGGTTAAGGAGAAAAAGTTCAAAACATGATTTTGGAAGAACCGGGGACCTCGCTCTGGAAATTGACCTCCGTCTTGGAGATGAGCGAAACGATCGTCCTGTCGGATCGCTCACGAGGACCTCAAACGTCCTCAAAGTCTTGACCGCTGCAATTTGTTTCTGTGCTCGTTGCTGACCGCATTAGGTTTTGCCCTGGATGTCAAAGTGAATCGGAGGAACGACTATCAGCTGTGTTTTTAGGACTAAGTTTCCGGCCAATATCCATGTCTTGAGCGTCGTTTCAAGTGCGGGCGATGTTGTGCCGCCGCACTCCTTCCAGAAGGTGCAAGCGGTTGCAAAGGAGATTTATTTGGAAGTCTTCGGGACAGTGATAAAGCCGTGAATGGAGACTATGTCTAATAAGAGGTCGTATGTTTTTCAACATGACAAACTTTACCCAAAACATGTCGATATGTTTTGGTCGAAGGACTTCTGGTTTCCTAATCGGACCTAAACCCTCTGGACTACTACGGTGGTCGATAGGTAGTCAACAAACAAATCAAGTGCAGGTACTCCAACATTAAAACCTTTCGGGTCGCTATAGAGGCAGAGTTCACAACCATAAATCGCGATCAGTTGAAGATAACTTGTCGTGCTTGATAGAGGCGCAGCAAGGATCCTTTAAATGAGATCGAGAGCATTTCTTTGTATCTTTACAGATTAGCTTAAATAAACAACTTGTTGCATAAAACTGTTTTTGTTCGAATTCTAACGGCGCATCCTGTATGTAATGAATTCGAATTATTTTTCGGAACAAATGTTTTTGTAAACGTAAATAAGGATTTTTACATGATAAAATCTTAATATTATCTATGCTAGTCGTTCGATGCATTCAAATAAAATAAACGAACCACCTGTTAAAATGATGACGTGCATTTAGAATTTTATTATAACTTTAACCGAGCTTACTTTCATATTTTAAATTTTACCATTAAGTAAAACCTATATAATACCACTGTGTTCGTTTCACAGCCTTTAAATCAAAAATAAAAATTAATTTTGTCTCAAGTCGGCCCTGACCCATAAAACAAATGTGTGCTAAAGTTAACTACCTACTATCTATTCCTGTAAGTTAAAGTAACGAATACATAAATATAAAAATTCAAAATGTAATTGCTGTTTCTAATTTATCTCCTACATATTATGTGGGTACATAATATTATTTCAATGGAATATTTTGTTTACTCACACAATTAAATTTTTAAAAGTACTGTAAGTAAGATCGACAGCTGTGAAAGACGCGCAGTTAGTTAAAAAATTAGTACAACATTCCCAACACAGTAAACTATAAATTTTAATAAATGTAGCAAAGCTTGTATAAGTTCAAAAATAGACCTCCTTTGTTTTCTTGGTCGATGAGTTGTCTCCCGCTTGTTAAAAGTAAATGTTTTCAACGCACGCCAGTTAGTAAAATACAGCTGAAGTATTACTACGTATTAGAAATTCATACGCTTAAAGTGTAAACGAATAATTTTCACGATTATTAAACCGCGTGTGGTAAATTCCGTCGTAATCCTAACACCACTTTCCACCCTCGAATTAACAACAAATATTACAAAGTTTCAAGGGGGACATACAAATCCGAATGTTAATCCGAATACAACACAGATATGCTTATTGTGCTTTTATTTATGGAATGTCGCAAATGCAGCAAATAAAATTTTGCAGCGTAACGTACAAAAAGGCGTGTTCGGTGTGCGCATTCTTGTATTTACCTACCTACCATTATAATGCGAATGCCTACATGCGAATTTATCGAAACAAAACCGTGGTAATATTATCGGATTGCAATTCGAGGGAACGATAACGTTCAGTAACTAATACATACAGATCTTAAATATTGTACTTATTATCGCATTAAAAATATCCACGAATATTTTTAATTTATTTGTATTAGCCGAGTTTAATGAAACAATTTCGGTGGTCGTTAAATTTCGAGAGATAACGAAGCCTTTCATATTAATTAAAATTTTTTTGGTGCTCTAAAAAGGTCAAGAGAATATTTCTCGTTTACGGAACAGCGTGGACGATGAAAAACAGAAATAATTTTAGCAGAAGTCGGATAATAATCATACTTAATAATTGAGGTTTGTATTCGAAAGTCATGGTGCTTGAAATAACATTTTCGTTTTAATCGACTTAAATTCGGTAGATTCAATTATTATCAATTGCTTATGTGGTTCGCGTTCTCTAATTGATTCGATTTTTTTTTTTATTTCGAGTGCGGATTCATTTGCTGACAATTTCGAATTTATACGATTGAAATTATTTTTATAATAAAATAAATAGGTATTAGTTGGAAATTCCAGTTTCAAATTAAGAACTATATCTTATGAGTATGACGAGCGAAAAAATATCCCATGGCAATGAAATCCAAAATTTTATATACTAATAGTTTTTACTGTGACTAAACTGTTTAGTCGCCAGTTATACAGGGTGATCCGTAAGTGATGGGACATGAGCAACCGTGAATTCTTTACATCAAAATATTACGATTTAGCGCAACTTATTGTTAGTCAAGAATAAAAATAAAAAAGTCAAGACTATTTTAATATATTTAATATAGAGTAACACACTATAAAGAATAAATTGTCAAGAGAACCCCTTTCACCAATTTTCTTATGAATAACTTAAAAATTCTTCAAATTTTGAAAAAAAATTAATAATAACATGCTGACTTGCAACACCTTGTATCTCTTGTTAATATCAATTGTTGGACTTAAGGTAAGTTGTGCTAAATCGTAATATTTTGATGTAAGGCATTCATTGTTGCTCTGTGTCCCATTGCTAATGGATCACCCTGTATACATAATTTTTTGTTACACCATTAGGTACTGTACTTTCAAATTGTCAAATTTAAAACGAAACTTCAGTTGTTGTATTAATTTTCCTTTTCCGACTTTAGGCATTTTTTAAATTTTTTTGAAATCATTTAGTTGTTGATCTAGTAGTGTTTCAACATAATATGGATAATTAATTTTTTGTTTTAATTTTATAAAATAAATTGATAAATGTTCGATAAATGGTTCGATTTCGATCGCAATTTTTATAAAGTTACAAACCTTGGAATCAAATACAGTACAGTCTCGATAACGTGAACTAATTACTGCAAGTGGAGTTCACGTTTTCGACGAGTTCATGTAACTGAATAGGTAGATATTTCATATAATTGATATACGTAATATGGTATGAAACACCAAAAATAATGGAATGAGATATAAAAAGAAATTAAAAAAAATATGCAATTTCTTGAAAAATGTTTCTTTTTGAGACACAGTACAGTTGATTTGAACATCAACTCCATACTTGTTTGATAATAAAGTAACCCAGAGTCTTTTCTTTGCATCTGATAAAAGCTTCGGTTTGTTTTCTAAAGTGAAATAAATTGATGCTTCCTTAGATGTCATAATAAATATAACAATATTTATCACGGGAACTTAAAAATGTTTCAATCACGTCAAGTGAGTCTTTCAAAGTCTAAACTTATTGAACTTGCTTGGAAATGAATTGTGTATTTCTTGCTAATAGTGTGTTCAGAATTACATTGTGCTGTGTATAAGTGCCTGTAAAACGGAAAGAAAATGAATGTGGTAAACGTTTAGATTTTGGTTTTTTGTTTAAACGTTTAAACGTTTGGATTTTGATTGAGGCAACTTAATATGCACATTAGTACTAATAATTCCTGCAAAAAATATCTTTAGAATTTCCAGTTGAGTAGCAAGAATTGAAAGAAATGTAAAATCTAACCTACAAAATGTGTCGTAATCCTTATAGGTCAACGAAACAAGTAATATAAAATATTTCTGAAAAAAAAACGTTTTTATGGAAAATCCATGAACATATAAATAAATGTTAAACAGAAGAAGATAAGGACCATGAAAATACTCGCAACGAACGGCTGTGGCAAAACTGTCAAGGAAACCTTTACGGTACCTAGGGAAAAACATAAAATCAGTAAATTTCCTAAACTTCATTCAAAATTTCCCGCTTTTTCCTCAATAATTTCAAATCACTCTGTACTGCATAGTTTTTAATTACATACACGTTTATCGTTTATTTTGAATCTTAAGATTAAATATTTTGTTTTCGTTTTTATTAGGAAGCAGCTGCATTAGGATATTCCGTGTTCTCAATTTATATAACAGTGTTACTTACAAGAACGCGGGGCTTTTATAAATTACTGTAGCATTTCCTATTGTAAATGCAGGAGAATATAATTTATTGTCTTTATGCATGGAGAATTCCTTTTAAAACTGTTCGTTTGCGCATTTAAATTCACATTTACCTTGTTAGACCTACGCAGAATAATGAATATTTTATAATAAGCAGTAGAAATCTACTTTTATCATGAATATGAATTTTGTATGTAAATTATTATCAAAGAAGTTGACTGGATTTATGTATCTAGTTATATCAAGAATTGGAAAAGGCTTTCTTCCGTATAAAAATTTAAATTGACTTCTTTAAGTCGCCCACGTTTCCTAGGTTAAAGTTTAAAAACTTAAGTATAAGGATAAAAGAAGAAGTTTCAAAACAATACAAAAGTGTAAGTTGAAATTATTAATGGGTTAAACAGATGCTTACTACCACCCTAAAAGGATGAATTATTATTTTTGGCTGCCACGCCACAGTAATTAACTAAAATAATTATGGATTATACGTACTAATAAAAAACACCAATGCTTGTTGTTTGAGCAACTCCGCAGTTTGTTTAATTTATTGTATTTTGAATATTAAATAAATTATTGAAAAATACCTACTAAAACTATTATTTTTATTGTTAGAGTAAAAGTAACTTGAATCTTTCAGTTATAAGGTTCATAAAAAATATTAAAAATTTCAAATCGATTCAATTCTTACAATTTGTTATAACAATTTAATAATATTAGGCCATAAATGGGAAAAATTAACACATTGACTTTCATATGCCTATGTGGAGTACACATTTTCTTTCAGACTCCATTCAGCCTAAATCTAAGAAATGGTTTTTTTACGAAAAAAAGTCTTTGATAATAACCTTTATTTTTTTTAAAATTGATAATTTCCGAGGTAATTGCGAAAAAATTAATTTTATCTTCTTTCGCCCCCTATAACAATTTTTGCGGACGTGCCATCGAAAAGGATTTTTGAAGTTTACTTTAAAATATAAAAATAAAGGTCCACACAAAAAAAACTACCTTTTTTAATATATATTTTTTTTATAGTTCAAACTTAATTTTATTGAAAGGATAATTAAAATGCAACACATTTTTCTGCCTTATTGGAAATAAAGCTAATGAAAACTACCAACCTTCTCTCAATTTACGAAAATGCAAAATTTAAAAAGTGGATTTCATCGAAGATATGCAAGTATATACGAAATAAACGGCGCGAAGTTTACATTTTCATTATCTGTAATACTTAATATTGCCACCTGTTGCTTTGTAATAATGGCCCAAAAGAATGTCGATTGTTTTCAAGAAGAGGAAATGTTTTAAACGATTTAAATGTTAAAGTGGGCGCACAAAATGTTTGTTACGGCCAGTTCTACGAAAGATTTTAGTCCAACGTTTACTCTTACAAATAAACTAGTTGATAATTTTATTGACAATGAGATAAACTCGGGGTGTCCATTTTCTGCAAAACCTGAAAGAGTCGGAGAATTTTATTTTGGAATATTGGAAAAATCAAGGAAAATCGAATCAGTCATTTATCTTGTCTATTTGTCCGAATCATGCTCGCGGTAGACGACTGATTTTTTCAATAATAATACATATTATCGCTAGTGCCAAATCAGTCGAGATCAGTTTTGGTGGTGAACATCGCGTCTTTTGTCCAATTTTTAATTTGACGCTTTTTTGTTTTTTTTTTGTTTTTAATTATAATTGTAATAAACAATGTTTGTATTTTTATTGCAGTTAGAATATAAGTGGCCTGGAATTTTTATTCAACATTACTGGAAAACCTGGAAAAGTCGGGGAATTTAATAATTTAAAAATAATCGACATACACATTACTGCATTTAAGCGTTCTAGAATATCATTTTCATGCCTGTACGACACGATGTTAAATTTTACACAAAATTTTGCGCAAAATGCATTTTCACCAACGTTACCAGTAATGTATAATTTTAGACTCGCAACCAGTCAACATTAATTAATTTTGAGGAAATGCAATTATCAAAACCTTATAGAAAACTATTTGTGTGCCCTGTTCAAAACGTGATTTTCGTGATTTTCACGTATATTTCTAATGCTTATCTTCTACAAAAAGATGTCTTGTAAAAATGTAACTTTATGGAAATGTAGGTAACTTAAAAATCCACGGGCTTTTGATAAAACATACACGTATTTAAACGTGACGAGAATCAAAAATGGTGAAAATTCTAAAATTCTGCTTTATAGTTAAAAACGTACTATAAGTAATTATTGTTTATCTAGATACATAGTACGTTACTTTTTGATCAATGACGTTAAAAATATTTACGTATAGTTTGAAATATGGTTGGTTTACTGTATAAAATTCTAGGATGTTTCCAATTATTGTTTGTGGAACCAATTAATTTTTGGCAGAAACTCAAGTAGGTGAAATAAATCTGGCACGGTATGCTGATGATTGATGATTACATAGGTAACGCAAAAATAGATAGACTTTTGAAGATTCCTGAAAAAAATGGAAATACACACAAATGAAATCAAATGTTGTTACTTATATTAGTATGACGTATGCGTCGTATTACATATTATGAATTATTTTCAATATTCTAAACCAACCGATTGCGATAAATTACTTTATCAAAATTACGGTTATTATTTTTTTTTCATTGACGTAAATTAACAAGTTGTAGATAAACTTGAACTGTGTAGCTTTATTTTCGTTATATTTCTCGGTTAACGAACAAAGTATCTCACGAAAGTGCACAGCTGCATAACATTTTCCAACTTGGTGATTGCTTTAAAGTTAAACGCACGTGGTGTTACTGTAGTGTAATAAGCGCAGCTGAACACAACCGGTCACTTTATGAAGGTGACCAACGACCATGAACTGATAATTTCGTTCAATAATCTAACGCGAAATATAACGCCGCGCCGTCCGCACGGTGATTTCGTTTAGAATTACAAATTGATTTTTATGCGTGTTTACAGTTGCACAAAAAAATCAAAATGTCTGCGCCGATTGGACACATTCCTATTGTTCTATACGTAAATTGAAAAATTCCTAATTAGATCCAAGGTTACTACCTACGCAGGTGTATTTTTTATCCTTCCGTTAACTGTTCTCATGCCCTAAATATTCTCATTTCCTTTCTAGACATTAGGTATTTTCCTTTATAAACTATGTTTTCCCTAAAATAATTTGCAGTTCTCAAAAGTTATTTATTTGATTATTCATAGCGGGATTGATAATTATCAATTTTTTTTCCTTTCAAAAACGATTAAAACTATCTTATAAAAATAAACGGATACGGCGGTATTTCAAATAAAAATACAAAGCGCTTCGAAAGTGGAAATGATAAACTATTAATCGTTGTGGGTGTATACTGAAACTAACTCGTAGCAGTTTTCACAACAGTCAGAAATCGCCCAAAAGAAAATGATTTTTCGTCAAGTACATTTTGTCGAAGCGAACAAGTTCGCAGAAAATGATTTTGAAATCGTGTTAGAGGAAATAAACCGTGTAAAAAAAGAGAGGCAGTTTTTTCGGAACCGTGTTATTTCAAAATCGTGCAGAAAAGACGGTGTATAAATAGATTTGGGTGTATTTTGTTGGGTTACTAACAAAATTGCCCGATTTTGTTAGACATACTTACGATATATGCGGTAAAATAGGGTAAAAGCGTGGAGTTTGTTAATTTCTCTTGAAAACAACTTTATCATTAAACGTTTATTAAATTATGGGAACAGGCGTTTGCTGTAATAATATAATCGAAGCAGCTATTATACGTATACCTAACTGAAAATATTGTAAAATGTCATAAAAATTGTAGTTTACGAAGAAGGGCAAGAACATTATCGAGTTAATGTTACATCAAGAATTCGCTTACGTTAAAGTAAAAAAAAAAACTGTGCAAGATAAGTGACATATGTACATACGTAATACTTCGACAGCAAATAACGTGCCACCGAAAGCAGCTCCCTTATGCTTGTCAACTGTTTAGGAAAATACCCCGCGAATATTAAAGCTTGAAATATCTTATAAACCTACTCGTTTTTTTTAAATTTTATTTATTGTGTTAAACGATATTTAAAACGATAGACAAGTTAATGTAACGATATACAACGACTACTTACTTAACTAAACTTGCGAGCGAGTGGTCCGTACGACACCGACCACCAATTATCGCGATATTCAGAAAAGTGACAAACTATCGAAACTCAAGGGGATTTTTACTAGTCGTAAAGTCAAATTATGATATTCTGGAGAGTCATGAGCTGTTCCATCACCAGTTCCAAGATTATCTATTATTTACGGGACACCCTGTATAAATCGAAAAGCTTATTTAAAGTTAAGTACTTATTTAAGTTTTAAATGTAACAAATTCATTGAGTCGAGTATAATAAAGACAATTCCGTAGCTTATAGTAATCGTACGCACTATGCTTAAAACGGATTTCATTCCTTTCCTCGACAATGCGAACAATGCTGTACACAGCTGCTTATTTCTATTACAGTAATTCTCTAAAATTAACTGCCAGCCTTTAGAATAGTGTCGCATAAATGTTTCATCTTGAATACACAAAACATAACTCCAGAATGAACATAGATAAATTATAATAAAGTAGGTGCACCTGAACTTATTTGAAATTGAAATTAAATCCCAGCGTAACAGAGAAATATAATTTTTCTTCTTATTTTGTCGAGATCGTTTTCGATACATCTGTCTACCTTTGATGCTCTACAAATACGGCCGAGTAAAAATAAAATAATACTGTAACATGCATCGTGCTGCCGTTCAATATCCCATATCATCCCTCGCATTTCCAGATAATCCTCATCTCGCCCTTATTGGGTTTGGGTAGTATAATCGAAAAAATTTGTCGTTGGACGTTGGATTTTCTAGTTCAAATCAAATATACATGTAATATGTGATCTGAAAGATGCGGTAAAACATATATTTTAAACACGTTCAATAGCGATTTTCGAATCGAAAGTAGTTTCGAATCTAACTAAAAAAATAAAATGGAAATCTAGATTTTTAGGGGAAAGATATGTAGGTTAGAAATAACATTTCGTAAATAAAAGTCCACAATTAACTTGGTGAGATATTTTTAACTCAGTCAAAGTGATGGATTTCTCGGTTTATTTTTCTAAAATATCTGGTTTTTGCAACTCCAAGTTACAAGGGATTTTAGTTGACTCCGTAAAAAATATAGATAAATTAATCTAAACCAAAAATATCTTCCAACATAATTGTATCATTTTTTTTTTAATTGCAAAACGAATCGGATCGTAAATTACTTGCTCTAACGTAATTTTACTAACAAGTATTGCAATATTTTCGCTTCTATTAAATAAATATTTCGACGCTTACGAAAATTGACGATTTATTAAAATTATGTAAATTAGTCTTATTGAAAACATTTTTTAGATGTACACTATAATATATCATCGTTTTTCGTTAAAAGCATTTTAGAAGTAGTTAGTTAATTTTTAAAACGATGATAAATATTTTAGTTACCTACCAACCGAAAATTTAGTACTTTGCAGCAAAATATGTAGGTATAGTCGAACACGAAGTCAATTGGGATCGCCTCGAGCAACGTATGCGGTAAAATTGCTCATTCGGGATTACAAGTAGTCTTTGAAGTAAAAATAGGCAGCTGATTGCAGTTTAAAGACCTTTAAAATAATAGGTGCGTAGAGAATAATATAGATACATAGTGTTGGTTGTAAATATGAATATATCGCTTAGACTAAAAATTCTTTTTTAAATATGGGGGTGTTCTAAAATGACTGCAAAAGATTTTAAGGTGCAATCCCTTCATTTATTGTAAAGCCTGGTTTACACGATGTTAATAGTTAAGTGTGCCAATTGAGTGGTCAGCTACTCGGAACTACAAGTCATTCGTTCGCGCGTACTGTTCGCATAATTCTCAGTAAATTGTCAGTTTTATTAGGTCAGGTAAACGTCATGTCAAAGGACCATTTAGATTGTAATTTTTACTTTAGCAAAATATTACATTTCAAAAATTCGTACGTTGCAAAAAAAATTATCTTCAAAATTAAAAATAAAAATCTCAGAAACTATTATCGCGAATTCTGTGGTACTTGTATGATATCGTGGAGGTACTAAAGGCTGATCAGTGCCATTTTGTTGGGACTCTCCGTGTACGACAAATGATGAAAGTAGAGAATAATAAATTGAAATAGGTAATTTAACAATATATCTTACACTCGGGGGGCTGTCACCAATTTTTCGGCAAATATTCCTTGCACCTACCCTTACTATATTTATGTAAGTATCAAAATTTCGCAAAGGGCATAACAGGTAAATGTTTGAACAAGTTCGTCACTTGAATTCGATAGCAATCTGCTACACATACATGATGTCGAGTATACGGTGGAGAATCGTACATCGTCAAAATAATTCCGCAAGTTCCTACAAATTGTTTTTTTTCTTTCGGCGCTTTCCCGTTGTGATATTCGCCCTTAAAGTTGAAAAATAAAAATCTTTTTTTTTCGAATAGGTAACATTTTTATTTTTCAAATTTACTCACGTAATAAACGAACGCCTTTAAAATTATGCGATAGGTTTTTCTTTATATCACCTCAGACGGGCCGGGGGTGCACTACCCCTGACCTTTCTAACCTCAAAATTATTCAGAGGTTTCAGTTTTCAAATTTTTAAGATTATTTTCAGATTGCACATTTTCACGTTTTTCATATTCACATAAATTCACACGCCTAATTATTACTGAACGTTGGCCGTTGTTATTATTATTCGTATTGATGGATGACTGCCGTGTATCATTGTTAAACGAATTGTGATTCGTTGTATTTACACACCCAACACCGTTTCACCTTTCTCATTGATTTTATTATTAATGTAAGGTACGAAATGTTTTATTTTTAATATGCATGCCATGTTACTGTCACTACAACTTCCACGTTATTAATAAACATTATGGTTTTGGCGCTTGTTAAATCATTGAATTTCATTACATACATTCCATTTAGTCGTACTCTGCCAATTCAAATAATTTTTTAGTGGGATTAATCAATACCTCATTTTTTAAATGTAACTTTTTCATAATATACATTGCAATGATTTTACTTATTAGTACACGAAACATACTGTTTGTATTCGCTTAATAAAGTTTTTTTATAAACTATATCATTTAATATATATGATATATATACTATATATATATATATATATATATATATATATATTATATATATATATATATATATATATATATATATATTTATATATATATTTATATATATATATAATATATATATATATATATATATATATTATATATATATATATATATATATATATATATATAATATATAATATATATATATTATATATATATATATATATATATATATATATATATATATATGAATATATATTTCGTGAGGCAAATTCAACTTTGAAATGGGTATGACAACAGAAGGTTCTAGCAAAGAAAATACGTCCAGTGTCTGAAAACGTCAACTTCGAAAAAACTTTGAAACTTTCTTGTGAGGCTCCACCGATATAAATCATTCCCCAAACTTAATAATTAATTATTTAACTTAATTATCAGGCTTGAGTGTAATGGACTGATTATAACTTCTAAATTAAATTATGTAAGGTCGTGTGTGTGTGTGTGTGTGTGTATGTTAGTAAATTCGTTATTTATTAAAGTGTATCGAATAATTTTAATTGACTTTTTGTTTGTTATCAAATTATTCGTAGATACATTTCGATGTAGGTATTTAAAGCACAACATCTGAATAAATTATAGCGAATGAATTTGAATTACAACGCGACGCAACGATTGAAATTTGTTTGTATTTCAGGTCTCCGGCTACCAATAATGACCCTTCAACTGACTGCAGGCAGTTAATAGTGACCGTTAGCAGGATGATTCAACTTCCCCTACAAAGAAGATTGCATTGATGACAAATACACATATACACACACTCGCAACATAAAAGCCGATACTTGAAAGCGCAGTCCTATTTAAAACAAGCAGTCACTTTAATCGAGAAAGGAACATCGGTGCGCGTATTTTTACTCGCGTAAATTAGTATTTATTTTTGTCCCTTTAGGGGGACTTGTCGATTTGATTAAATCACAATGGAGATGTTTTAAACGAAATATCGGATGACTGCAATCTTCGACAGAAAATGACGTAAATATTTAGTGAAAATGTAAACAGTTTTGCAAATGTAGAAGCTGGGTACGATGCCCTCGAAGAAGCAGTACGATTTAGTTCAGAATGACGACTACGATACACGAATTCCCCTGCATCCTGATGAAGCTTTCCACCATGGCATCACCTTTAATGTCAAGGTAATTCATTATTTTTATTTCTCGCGTTTGTATTATTTATTATTGTAAACAGAGACTTTTCCTTGGATATTCTCCAACACTTTAATATAAGTGTAATTCTATAAATTACGTAATCGAGTTATTTTCATAAATATTTACTTACATCACGATATGTATTTGATAGTATACACACCTTGGTTTTAAATCGTTAGAAAATTAACGCTAAAACTCTCTAATGCATATAAATAATTTATTAATATTTGTCCTAGTCAGAATTCTATCAAAATTTCCTATTGATTCTTTCACATATTTCTGTTGTAATCGCCAATCATTCCGTATTACAGCGAAAATTTCGCACAGATATTTACTGACCAATCAGACGCTTTTATTTCGAACCGTTACCGTGGCAACGTCGAACATTTCCGGAAATTTCTGTCGTAACTGTCCTAATAAGTATTTTAATATTTTTTAGAAGTAAAATTTTCTCACCGAATCTCCCTCGTTTTGAATTAATAAGTTATTAATTAACAATAATAAAAAAATTATATTCGTTAATCGGTAATAATTCAAGCACTAGGGAGATTACTAGCGAAAATATTTCTTAAATACGGGGTGTCCCACAAAATCTGTTCTTTGCTCAATCTCTTTTTCTAAAGAAATAAATCGTTACAAATTTCGGATAGATTTAACGGTTTAAGAACGTTTTCATGAAAAGATTAATTTCAAGATGATGTAGCTTCCGTTTATATTAGAAACCTTGTTGCATATTTTAACCTTTCGTTAGTCTGGTGAAATATTTTTACACCGTTAGTCTACCAAGGGGTCTAACATATCCCTAACTAATATCTTCCTTTTCGTAATTAATTGATGGTTTTGAAATCTTTTTTAGCGTTTTCTAGTGTTGTTGATTAACACATGTACAAGAATATTTTACTTTATTGTGATTGATAATCGCAACAAATATGTATGTATATCTTAACTTTCAATAGAACCGGTTCATTTTTGTCCTCTGCTAGTTCAACTTCCCACACCTATAATAATCTTTTTTGACCAGCTTCATAATCACCCAATTATTCTGTCTTTTCCAATATAAATAGTCTAAATAACAAAAACCACTTAACGTAGACTTAGCTATGGTTAGAACTGGTGGCTACTGGTGGAACGGCTACTCAACACATGACGATTCTGCGGATGTTATTTAAAAAATGATTACAATAAAACTAAGTTTGAGGGTTTGTCAGACCTCGACCGAAAAATTAAAAAAAATATAGAACGATTTATAATTAACATATTTTATATAGAAGATTTGCAATTTACCAAAAAAGTGATAATTAAGTACCTACCTATTATTTATAAACTAGACAAAAATGTAAACAAAATTTGTCGCTTTAAATTGATTACAAAGCAATTTGAGTTAAGTAATAGGTCATTGTAATTTTGTCGCGCTTGTGATCCCCTAATTCCGATCCATTTACTTTAACTTATTGCTATTCTTATTTGTAAATACATGCATATATTAGATACTTATCGCGGTTATTTATTTATTGCACATTTAAAATGTCACATTACTTCTTGTTAGACATTCTTAGATATTACTTATTGTTATTATCTTATTGTCAGATTCCCACCTAATCTAGTACACAGTCAACTTAAGGTTATTTGCAAAAAAAAGTTCAAATATACATAGGCTTTCTGTTTTAAGACTCTCCAGAGGTTATTTTAATGCAGGTTTCCATCATTACCTATTGCAGACGACGTCTCTCACATCTGCTACAACGATTTTCAATAAAAGGGCATTATTTTATTTAGGATAAATGGATTCCATTAAGTTTACGAAATTGTTTTCTTTTTTATCGCGTTCACTGTCATCATTTATTAGGCAATTTCACTCAGAATTTTGTAAAACAGGACTTCTCGCTTTCGACGGCCAATTAAATGGAATTTTAAATCTATCTCGTGTTTTTAAAGTTGGCCGTAATTTGCATTGTTGAAATGTCAACTTTAATTAACTAACTAGATATCGGTAACTGAATGTTTCGCATTTTTCGATGTAAACATCCGGCCAACTTTCATATTTATTCTGCGTTTTTAAAATTTAATAATCCGAACAAAAGACAAATATTGGATTAAACCTTTTGTATGGTAACATAAATTTTTCTATTAGTGCCTATCCGAACTTGGAAGGTACCTTATTGTTGTAGTAAAATGTCAAGAGGTAATAATCTACGACAATATTTATGATATACTACATACCTACATATACGAGAGAAAATAAATGTAAGTAGTTGAAATTGAAAAGTGGCCTAGAGATATTACAGAAATGCTTTTTAATAACTTTTTTATAATCGGTTCAAGGAAAATTGCTCGAATACAGTTGATCGAAAAAAATTCTCGAATTATGTAAATATGGTACTTATATTAGTGAACGTTTTATTCACACTTCAGGAGCGTAAATTACGCTCTATTTTAGAGGTAAAGAATAAACATTGGTAAATCATTGTATTTGAAGACAATCACACACTCATAAACACACCTTATCTACACTAACCTAACCGTATCTCATCTGCGTTAATCTACAGTAACCTAAACTCGCTTCACTGTACTAGTCTAAACTCATCTCATGTAAGTTGCAACGATCGCCCGTTATACACGAATTTTTATCACTCAAAATCAAAAAGTCATATTTTTCAATTGGCATTTTAGTTTCAAAACACTTACTTTATAACATCCGGGCGAAAAGTACCATTTTGTCGTTCGCGCAATCTGTCACCATCTAATTACCGTAAAATACGTTTTCGCACCCTGAAACGCTGCAAAAAGCGCGTTTTACTATATTAATACATGTTGTAGATTCGAATCCATGCCCGACAGATCCATAACCTAAATCGTCGTTTAGGTTATCCTGAAGGCGGAATGTTTTTTTGCCAGCGTAAACTGCTCCGCGTGCTACTGCAATCTTTCATCAGACAAACTTTAGCTCTCTAGGTCACCACGGTCCCCTTCAAATATTTTACAAATTATATTATGTGCTGTAACGTCTGGAGGTCCATAAATCACATCTCCGAAACTTCGTTGTGAGCAAATTAAACTTTTAATACGTTGTAATTCGAAAATAAATAAAAATCGGCGTAGATATCTATAATTTTTGGGATTAAGCTCAAATTCTTGTTTATTTTATTGATTAATAAAATTAATACCCTAAATATTTTAGAGTCATCAATAGATTTGTCTCGCACATACCGTTATAAATATGCATTTAGCTTTCACTGGCCTTTATGCCCATCGCCGTACGATTTTTCTCAACCTGTTCCTTACAGTTCCTGTATGTTTTTTTTCTTGTAAATATTTTAATATCTGTTGAAACCATTTTAAACGTACTAAGTTTATTATCTTATCTCGTGTCACCAACTTAGCCTCCTAACCTAACCTAGCCTATTTTCTTGCCTATCGAAGTTATCCGAGCCCCTAGATATACAAACTACACCTACATTTTTAATAAAATATAACATTATTAATAAAAAGACGTAGTGTGTGGACGGCCCTTTAAATATTTTGTTATCGATTAAGGGTCACGCATCTTATTTTTCAAGTGACTAACTCCACAGGAAAAAACATTTATTACTTTTGAATTATATTTATTAGTGGTAAATAAAATCATAGTAGAATTGTTGTTATGTACTATTACCGTCTGAGAAGCAAATCGAATTTCGATCCATCAAAACTCTAACAAAAAGACTGAAATAAAGAATTCCTGAAATACCTACTTAACTTCTTATGTTAGTACATAGTACTCGTGCTAAATAAGTTGGCATGACAAATTTGTGTTTTCATCTTGAGTAAAATGTGAACTAATCACTTTTAAATTAATACTCAACAGTAAAGATTTAATGTTCAATCGACCAATTACTCTTTGTGTTTGACGTCATGGCAAATAATTTGCCAAATCGGTGTGAACATAAACGCACTAACAATAAGTACAGCTACACATGTTTCTCATGATTTGATTGTAGTTCTCACTGTGGGACACCTGTTAATGTGGAAAAATTCTATTTATTTATTTCATTGTCATTTTCAATATCTTTTTTGTAATTGAATTCCCATTTTACTATAATTTGTATTTTATACTAAAGAAATCGAATGTCTTAAAGATTTCTGATTAACTGTGTATAAAAACACTACCTATAATAGCTAAATATATGTTTGCTTTATAATATTTATTTAAATTGACTTCCGGCGTTTAATACAAAAGAACATATGGTGAACGTTTAAAGGGAAGACTGAACTTCCATGGTTGAATTGACATGAGAAAAATGGAAATTTGCGGCTTATGTTTAGTATATGGGTCGATTAAAACATTGAAAAATAGCTATTTCCGTATAATTTTTTTATTTCCTGCAATTAAAAGCGAACAATCAAAGAAAGTTGTTCTCTATAAGATTTTTTATGTGTTCGTTTATTTACAAATTAACGAATATTGGATATCGATATTTACAATACAAAAGCGTATTTACATATTTAATAATAATTTAACATTAGGTATAAATAAATGCATCTTTTACGTTAAAGTATATTTTTCATATACAGTAGATAGGGGTAATAACCCCTACGGAGCCTGAGAAATGGGTACAAAAGAAATAAAGAAAGAGGAAAAGTTTTTTTGTATAAAACCTTTCTTTTTAGAAACTTTTAACCCCCTCTCCCCCTTCCCAGTCAATTTCTGGGCGCGTTAATGCACAGATAATATGTATTACATAATACAAAATTAGTTGTAGTTCATCTTAATGAGAAACAAAGAAAACTATTATTGTTATTCCAGCGTAAACACCGAAAATTACGCGCAGTCCGTTTTATAAAAAAATTAATTAAAATTATGTCTTTTAGTCAATCCATGCATCTGTCAGTGGCACCACATCTTGCAGAAACATTGACTCTTTATAACTGCACTAAAATAGACGAACGATTTACGTATATTTATTATATTATGTATGTCTATTTTAGAATCCATTCCCTAAATTTATTGTATTTCGCCGAACACATGTGATTTTATCTTGTTCTCGATTTTACTAGTTTTTCGTCGTAAAACTTCTCGTTTTATAGGTATTACACTAAAAATTAGTCAATAGCGTGCTTTGCATGCTCCGACGCTTTTTGAAACAGAAAATTATGTTCGACCAATTTATACGTATGGCCTATCCAAACCTATATGCAATTCACGTCATCAAAAAAAAGTTACTAGATTGTTCATTTGTAATTCGGTTTAAAGTTTGGAAAGTGACATATTCTATAGATGATTTATCTGCGCACATATTAGATGGTATGAAGAAAGACTACAATTTATTAGAACTGTCAAAATACGAGGTACAAGATGACAGCACTGTGTGAAACGTCATCATCTAGTAACCTTTTTATTGATGACGTGAATTGCATATAGGTTTGGACGAAGTATAGGTACTTACTTATTGTTAGTTTATACAATGCGTCTGGCCAGCCGTCGTTCAATACATAATCAAATCTCTCGTTGTAATTATATTATGTACTATTTGAATTATTTTACGTAGGCAGTTAAAATAGAATCCCATCGTTATGTACAGTCGGGTGCAAAATTAATGTCGCTGACCGCGAGCATTACGCGGACACACACGACGCAACGGCACAAATTATAAGCACGATATTTAAAGTTTAATGTTGTATTTGCAATTCGTCTCAGTCGTTTAAGTACTTTTCGTAGATTTGTTCATTGTGTCGGGTATTGCCCGCCCAATGCTCTTGATTCGCGACGTTAATTTTGCATCCGATCGTACACTGCGCATCGTATAAATATCATACAAGTCTCGTGAGCCAACAATCGCATTTTTTAACAATGACCGATTTACCATTACGTATAGAAATTATACGTTACATTAACGAGATTTATTTTGAAGAAAAAATACGAAGAGTTACTATTCTAAAACAAGTTTAGTAATTTCAAAATCGAATCGCCTAATATTTAAGATTAGATTTATTTAAAAAAAGTCTTTGACGTTTTTTGCGTAGGTACGTTCAAGTAGTTTAGATCAAATTTCCAAAACTTTAATTTAACCTACCTGCTAAACTTCTTTCATTACGCTAACCTAACCTGACAGATACTTTTGGAAGTTATCCAGGACTTGCAAAGCTAAAACTACCCTTTAACCTGTAAATCCATCCACGTTAAATGTCGTTCTAGTCGTTCGTAAAGTCCAGATGCACGTCCAGATTTATAACTCGATTAGTAGAGAATTAGTGGTTGCATAAATTCTTAGTAATTCTCTTTTATACCAAATATGTTACCGTAAAATGGCACATTAATGAATTGTTAACGGTGCGATCTTGTTACAAATCTAAATTTGTATCAAATCTATGGAAAAAGAAGACCGTTATGTAAAAAAGAACTGTGAAAATCGCGACCAAAACGTGACAAACTCTCTTTCAATAAATTACAAAATTTTCCGAAGACCTCTGCATGTGCATATTTAAAATAGCGTCTCGACTGTCGATTTGTTTTTTATACATTTTGATGGGAAACGGTTGTGCAATATTCGAACGAAGAGTTTTATTTAAATTTTATTTACTTTTAAAATGCCGCAATTAGTTATTTTTGCTAATTCTTGCACGGGCATAGTTCAATTAATTTTCTTTGAAAAATTCCATAATTTGACTGTGCAAACGCAAACTGTAATGTTTAAACGTTATAAGGCCAGTGATTGATTTACTGTTAACTTGAATTTAAACTACACAAACGTTAAATTTATTTTTAAACGAACTGATGGTTATCTAAAGTTACTTATTTCAAATTAAGCACGTGCACGGATTCTTAATTTATCTATTGATACACAGAATGTGTAGAAGAATGGAAACGCACCTTGTAGATATTTTAAATTAAATAAATTGCTTTTACTTTATCAGATTTTACTGCACGTTAATGTAAGTGCCGTCCACGCGCCACGTCTTGTTTGTACAGATAACACGTAGCGCGTGGACAGAAAAACAGACGTTTGCGCAAACCAAAAGAGCGCCTTGTACGACTTGTACACTATGGTACAGTAGGAATGAGATGCACCCTTGAGGAAACGAGATAATCTTGTACCTCAAGAAATGTCCACGAAATGAGCTCAAGCAGAAGGTGGAACTTTTGCCCAATGCGCATCCCTTAACCAAATGCCAGACCATTCCTACTGAACTCTATACAAGTCAGTTTCATAAATACAACTGAACAACCAGCTGTGTGACCACTACCGCGAGCAGCATTAGCTTGTGCAAAAACCGTGCAAACAAAACGTTGTCAAAAAAACGTAGCGTGTGAACGGCCCTTTATAAATGCCATAAAACCATGCTACTACGTATTATACGTGCATATTTAAGTTAGAAGTTCAGAAATGCTGTTATATTATTCTACTTGAAATTAGTTTTCAAATATACGTTCTTTGGTATTTACATGGAAAATTAGTTTGTGAAAATATAACATGGTATAACAATTATTATTTTAATAATAAATTTAGGTGTACAAAGAGCTTCTGATAATTTCACGTAGGTAGGTACTTTTTTCTAAAAGTCAAAAGCATTCTCTAGACCGTCCGAATCGGTTGGTAAAACGTCATTTCAATCCGGAGTAATATACGCCATTCAATTTTATTCCGATGCGCGTTATCACTACAAAGTTAGTAAATGATGCTGTTTCACATATTTGACGGTAGTCTATTTTTGCCATGCATTATGTGTGAATGTAAATTATCGATAACATATCATTTTGTGTACTTTACTATTGACGAAGTACATCGGAATAAACTTTGAATCGCCTATACTTCATTGTATTTTTGAAGCCGTTGTTACGTGATTTGCCGACAAAGGCTCCAGCGTAGGCGAGATCCGACGAAATCGGAACATGTGGATAAGGTTTAACACAAGTAGTGACAACAACCTAAACAACAGTAAACAAAACGATTGAAATTACAACGCAATCGTATAAAAAACTTGTACACACATACAAAAACTTATGTCTTTCATCACGATTAAAAAAAGAACAAATCTCACATAACATCAGGGAAAAGACGATAGAACAAAGAAAGTCATTAGAAGACGAGTAATTTTCTTTTCGATCCAAATCTGAATGCAGACTATACCCTTAAAGTTTCGATGTGTTATTTGTTTTAAAAGTCTCTTGGACTTGTAGATACATTATACTACAAAGATAAGAAACAATCAATTTTCTTAAACAATAGAGTTGGACGAAAATGCATCGAAATAACTGTTGTTTTTCTGTCAGTACGCCAAGATGAAGAAAGATAATTAAAAACTATGCGTCAGTACAGATTTAAAATTAGAAGTTAATCTAACGATCTGAATCATTTTGTTGGCAGACATTACCCCCGAGGATACAATACACACATTATGGTATAGAGTTGTATATGAGAATCTTTCGCTTTAAACAAATAAACGTCGTTGCGCGATTTTTGTCGCGCTTTCGTGAAACCCCGAAAGAAGGAAGTTGTTATTTGCACGTTAACGTAACTCGATATGATTTTTCAAGAATATACGAGAATCCTTATATATTTACACGATACATATTTTTATAAAAATTTTGCTCCTTTTTGAAACTTTCCCGTATATCATATGACTGCGTCAAAATGTTTCGTTCGTCTCTTTTAGTCAAACTGTACGTGTAAGCTATAAATTAATTTTGCGAAGCGTCAGCAACGTTTCTTAATAAATCAGAAAGCCTATTATAGTTATTAAATTCCGATATGTCTATTTATACATTAAAGAGTTTTATAGGGCTTAACAAGGGTTCGCGGACTTCACATAGTTGCTTAAATCCTTAATCCTAAAAGCGATGGTTCGTGAAAATATTATTTCAGATTTTAATAAAAAACTGGCAAATAAAAACCATACCATACTTTATTTGATGATTTAATTTACATATTATTAGTATACACTATACTATTTTGGCCATTTGCTATCTCATTTTATGAGTTGCAGAACGGCTTAAATTAACAAAGTTGGACGGAATTTTAAGGATAATTCATTTTCTTTGAAAATGTTTTGCTTATCTTAACCGATTTCAGCGTTTTCGGGATATTTTCTAAATCTGAGGGATAAGAATTTCTCAACGAAACTAGATTGTCCTTGAAATTTTGCCCTTTTCTTCATCATTTATATAGATATTAATAAAAAAGTTACCTCCTCTACAATGAGATGTGTAGATAGTTCAAGTTCTAAGTGTATAAAAACCTTACACTTTGTGACACAAGCATGAAATTTTAGGTGTATATTCTATACACCGTACTGACCAACATAAACGTCAGGGCTACCCCCTAACTCAAAATAACCACCTTTTAATGATGAGAAATCTCCTTACAAATGAAGTATTGTTCTGATATCACTTTACTATATGCTACTCTATCATTTCTAATCGCATTTTCTTTCAAGGGATTAATTTAAAAACAAATAATTTTATTGTCCGATTTCCAAAACATTTTAGAATAAAAAAGGTATTCTTGCCACTTTCTATAAAATTTGCCATATATTCGAGAAAATCGTGCTTAAAGAGTAACATGCGCGTAAGTGTTGGTAATTATACTGCTACGGACACCGTGTACTAAAGAGGGGCTTATTTTTAATTAAGGGGTGATTTCCAAAGGATTCTGGCGTTGATTGTGGTTAGTACAGGGTTACTCTCAAAATTTCATGCTTATATCACAAAGTGTAGAAGTCGGTATTATTTTTACAGTAAGAACATACTTGCATAATTTTATATATTTACAATATGCTTACATCTGCTTGCTTTTCCCTTTTTTTCCATTTATCGTTGCTTCTTCGCCCATATTAAATAAATTTTTTCATATATGTTCGCATTTGTTAAAAATCAGCAAAGTAATTTTAAAAATCTACTATAAAAGTGAAGGATTTGATGCAGTAATATATCACAGCACAATATGTGTAGTAGATAAGAAGTTATAAGAGTTATATTACAAAACGTACTAAGAATTTTTAAATAAAGGGTATGATTTTTTTACAATTACATAGGCATGTGCCATGTTTTAAAGTTAGATCACGCTAACTTTTTCATCGCCCTATTGTGATCGTTGGTGTTGCAAAAAATGTACTGGATTAAACGAGTCAGTTATTTTAAAAATTGGCGAATTAAAGTCTAGTTTTTAACGTTGTAAAAAACATTTATTTATAGAAACGGTACGCAAAACACCGACCGAAAGCACTAATTTTCGCGATATCAAAAAAGCGTCAATATCTCCAAATTCATGAGATTTTTTACTAAGGTTAAATGACCTGATCTATCGCCGGTTCCAAGGTTATTCACTATTTACGAAATACCCTGTATAATACACTCAAGTTCCATCACATTATCACTTATTTATATCTAATATTCTTTATTACTAACCTCTGCTGTAAATAATCAATTTTGTAAGTCTGTTATGGTTCGTTATAACCGAGTTTTACTGTACCTACATATAAAAAATCATAAAATCTTTTGTATTGATTCAGTTATCGTAAAAATTTTAATTTAAATTTTCTTTAAATTGATTAAATGTAGGAAAGTATTATTTATTTAATTATCTAACAGTACGTATAGGAATATGAACAAATTTTCTTAAAACGCCGTCACTAGATGAACATGTCCTATTGTTAAATAATCAATAAGCTAAAATTATGCTTTTTAAAACAATAAAGAACGTTGCAATGCTGTTTTTAACCTGCTCCAAAATAAAAGAAGTGATTTCCTAAAAATAGGAGCTAAATTTATGGGACGAAGCGTTGAAAAAAGTATTACCTACGCCTATTGTTGCCGTTTTATTCACCTAATTAAATGTTATTTATAAAACGAGACACTAAAATTGAAAAATTTGGAGATTTAGCCATTAAAATTATAAATACGATACTTGAAATAAACCGCAAATTCCGTTACACAAAATTTGCGAAGAAAAAATTAATACACAGATAATAACATCATTAAATTCACCCTAGGTACAGGGGAAATTAAACGAAGATTTTAGAAAATGTACAAATCATAATTTCTACTACAGTCGAGTAAATACGATCAAAGAATAATTATACCCAATTACGTACCTACGTAGAATTGATAAATGCTTATTCACAATGAGCGTAGGCGTAAGAAACACATGAAAAATTGTAAAATAAAAACGAAATTATAAAGAATCAAATTTTGTATTTTTAATGTTCATCTGGAAACAATACGTAACGATGATATCATCGTAAGAAAATCGTACATTCATTACGGATATGTACTTTTACGAATTCTCTATAATTCCGTTTTTATTTTATAATTTCTTACGTATTTCTTATACTTACGCTCATTGTGAATAAGGGCGTAAGGTACGTAATTGAGCATAATTATGTTTTTACTTGACTATAACAGAAATTATTATTTGTTAATTTTCTAATCATGATTTTTTTGACAGAACATGGATCAGGCTTACTGGGAAAGCAGTGTAAAAAAAACGCGCCTTGAATTCTACCTCCAAGGTGGTACGAAAGCGGATGCAGCGTACATTTTATACTTTGCTTGCTTTATATCTCGAAAACGGTTCCTTGTACGTGACAAATCGTGACATCTAGGACCTTTTTCATAGCGAATTTTGAGAAATCTACAACTTTCATAATAACCTACATTGATGTCCAACCTATAGGAAACGAGATATTCGCGAAAGCCCTTTTTTTATCTTCGACGAAATAAAGCTGTCGATCCAAAAAAAATCACTTTTATTTTTACGGCAGATCAAACCTGAAGTTATTGAACTAACACACGAGGCCCCCTTTTACTCGTTTTATTCTTAAAATATCAGTACTGGCCGGTCTCTCCCGCTGGACGAACTTTTCCGGACTTACCTGTATTAAACCGCTCTTTAGCTAATTAATAATCATCGATACCTTAGTCACGATTATATTTAAAAATCGGATACTTTATGCTTTCGGTCTTTGAATATTTCTGAGGAATTTCGTAGCCATGAGAATTAATAACCTTTAAATAAAATTCAAAAGACTTGATCTTGTTTAGATCTTGTCTAAAACGATTGAAATTCATAATGGGCAATGAATTGTTTTAAGAAATGGATTCCACTAATAAAATTAATTATTCGACGTATTTACTTAATATTAAGGTTAAATTGTGAGGTAAACTGCTAATGGAAAGTCTACGAGCGTTGCACGAACGAGGGTCATTTTGACGTGCATATTACGTGAACGTTACTTGGATAATTAATGATGCAATCTTTTATTGAGAATACCTATTACGGTTTTTGGTAAAAGCGGAAGCCATCAGTTGTAAACAATATTTCTTAGGTCTTTAACTTATCACGGTCAATTCAAAAAGTTCCCGGAAGAACACAAGTGTATCTAGGTAAACGTTTGCTATCTAAAATTCAACATAACCCTCTCGATCCGGTGCGTACAGCGTTCTTTCGGTTTCTGGAACGACCCCCTCGAAGTCGATTTCTGGAAGCGATGACATGGGACTATGTTTAATTTTAGATAACGAACTTTTACCTAAATACACTTGTGTTTATTTTAGAGTCTCAGTCCGGGAACTTTTTGAATTGTCTGTGTATAATTAGAAGTGGATTATTCATCATTTCCTCTAACGATTATCGGTTTGAAGCTTTCGTTTATTTATTATTTACTAATAGGTACATAGGTCTAGACCAGTACGTGCACATAGTTCGTTGACATGAAAAAATCGATACTGTTAGATATGTGAAATATTTACTTTTCGTGCAATAAGCACCTTCAAATATTTAGTTAAAATGATCCGTTGTGATGATTCCTCCGATTTACAAGAAATAGGACGGGCTTTAACGGAACAAATAATCAAGCTATGATACAAAACCAATTTACATTTAAATCTACGTAAAAGGAGTTTTAATCATTCTAACTAGTCATCGATGAAATTCTCCTAATTATTATTCTCGGGAGAACATCAATTTTCTCATATAACGACAAATTCTATTATATCTAACTGTGCCGCATTTGAAAGCCTTTGAAATACTTTCCCTCTTTGATTTTAATTCTTCGCAATTCCAAGCATGATTATATATCATTTTAATTTCGTATCCTCCGCGTATTATTTTACACGATTAATATATATCTACCTAACAAATAAGATACATTCCTCGTAAACTTCATGGCCGATTTACCTATGAGTACTTGCAACTATTTCGCAAATTCTCGAATGTTCATTTTCATTCCACACGAATATCGCTCGAGTACAGGAATTTCCGTGTAAATATGACGAGAAATAAGCGGAAACCACGTCTTTAATCATTTCAAAACTATTTCTACAAATACTGTACACTAATATCTACATATTTTAACAAGGTACTATAGGTAAACAGATTGAGAGTAAAAATTGCGTGGTTTAAAAATGTGAGGTTACTAAAATTATTTTTAATTTTTTAGGGCAACTACGTTAAGTAATATACGCTACATAGTATAGGTATAAAATACATACCGACCTTAAAAAACGACTATTGGTCATTTTTGAAAATTTGGGTTACCTAAATAATGTAGTGTTACTTAAATTACGTTTTGCAATAAATGAAACAAACTAATGACTAACCAAAAAAAAGTAGGTTGTCGAATAATAGGAATTTGTCATTTAATATTCTAGGAACAACGAAACTATAGAATTATATTGACTATAAAAATCGATCGCAAGTACAATAGAAGGGTAGATAACGTTTAAATATAATTAATAACCACACTATCTAGATTAAAACATTTTTATTAATATCTTGCACATTTCCTGTCGAAAATTGTTTGTAAAACATTCGAAGACACGCTGGTCAAATTATTTATCTAACCTTGATTATAAGCATTCATAAAAATTGCACAAATTCAAAATATTAAGAAAATCGTTCGAAAATATCGTATAAAAATGTTACGTTTTTCTAAACTATGTCCTTAACATTGAAAGTGTTTAAATTAGTAAATACCTAATCGACCTGTTAAATTATTATTAAATTTAAAGTGCTCACGCTGCGTTGCGAGAAACAATTAAAAAGAGAATCCAAGGTTTTTTTTTAGTAGCAAGGTAACAAACACCTTGGTATTTCATTCAAGTAAAAAAAAAACTATTTCTTAACGATAAAATGTTAACACACCTATGTATCCCATAATGCCTAATAAATAAACACATGTTTTAAATAAAACTTGGTCGAATAGATAGATAAGTACAATTATATGTGAATTTCAGGAATGCGCATATGCCTTGGACAAAATTAAAAATGATCATAATTTATCTTGTACTTTGCCCCAGTTTTTTCTCGAGTTTTGCGGAGTGCCCCGACTATTTTGGACAAAATGCAGAATATCTTTCCAATGCGTAAGTTTACCGACAATCGTTGGGCAGCCTGCCAATAGGTGCAAGTATAAAAGAAAACAAATCTCGGGCATCCAGCTTTGGCTGTGATTTATGGTTTTCAAGTTTATAATGAATACTCTACAATTTAGTTTATCAAAATAATCTTGAGAACAGTGAAAATCATTTAAAACAAACTCATATGGTGACTGGATTATGACAACATATTTTCACTAAACGCAATTTGTATTGTGACAAAATTACACGGTAAAAAAACCAATAAGAGTAGTCGGTTATAAAGTAGGTACAGTTCGTGTTGTTGTGTGAGTATCTTCCTATCTTCGTTTCAAACAATTTTATACTACACTATTTTGTTTTTACTTTGTTTTCGTTTTTTCTATTTTTGGATTTTTCAAACGACACATTTTTAAAATAACACATCTATACCGGGTGTCAACGAAATCGCTAGACAAGCTTTATTTTTGACATTGAAAAGGGTATCGGTCTGAATTGTTTTGTGATGAATATAGTACATCGGTGCTAAATTGTGATTGTTGGAGACTACTATTACACTTCCTATTACGCCGGAAATAACTTCAACTTGAAAAATTGAATCATTTCGAAAAAAGTTTTTTTATAACCTACTTGATTTTTTTTAGATAATTTTATTTGTGCATCTAGATTGCTGCGGTATAATAAAATAATAATAATAATGTAGGGGCAGTCAGGTGCAGAACTGATGTTTCTAATCGCGAACATTACATGGGCACACACGACACAATGAACAAATTATGATCAGAATAATTAAAGTTCGACTTTATATTTGTCTCAGTTGTCGTAAATACTTTTCATAGATTTGTTCGTTTACCGTTATGTATTGCCCTTCTAATGTTCGTAATTCGCGACATTAATTTTACACCCTACTGTACCTACCTATATAAAATAATAATTACATATTATAAGTACAAGCTATCTGATTTTTAGCTCTTCTAATAACCTAAATTTAGGTATCTATCCATTAATTTTTTGGATTTACAGCGGTCGGACTAGGTCACTATTTTACTTGAAAGTCCATATTAAAGACAATTTGTTCCTAAAAGTACATATTTTATAAGTTGAAAGATTAACCTGTTTCAATATACAGGATGATTCACAAATAATGCGAAAAACTTGAAGGGGCGATTCCTTATCGAAAATTAAGGCGACCTTTTACATAAAGTTTTTTCCTAAAATGTCTTCCTTCGGATTTACACCTCTCAAAAGAAGAAGGATAAAATTAAGTTTTCATTTTATTTCTCAACTTGAAGAAATGTAGAACAATAATTACCCTGTATTTTCTAATTAGTAGGTTCATAGGTAGTTTTGAAGTTCACTTAATTAATTTTTATACTAACAATAAATCGTTATTAATATAGTGTTTTCCTGAAGTTTAATATTTTTATAATACACAGAATTTTTACACAGAAATTTAAAAAAAATCAAAAAACATTAAAAAATTATAATCGGGAAATATATATTTTTTTAACACTTACGTAAAATGCAGACTAGATGCCACACTGCTGCCGCCGCGTCTGCCAGTTGTCTGTATCACACTATAAGAAAAAATTAGAACCTTCTAAATTTTTCTTTCTATTTCCTACCTTTTTCTCGTCATTGTTTTTTCTCTATCGCCATTTTCCAACGTAGATTTTATCGTTGACTGCGAACTTGCATTATTACGTACCTATACGCTTCATATTTCACAGCATTCACCAACCAAACCGCGAAAACGCGCGTAAGATAAAATTTCGTTCGCGAAATTGAACCGTCGAATGTTTGAGGGAGCCCTAACTAAGACCCTAACCGAGTCCCTATCCAAGAGCCTAATTTATGTTAGAGCTTAAAGGTCCATGTATTTACACTTTATAAATATATGGGGAGTTAGTCGACAAAGAAATATCCTACATTTCCTCGTCGTATTAATCCTTTTTGTTTGTAATCCTTTTAGAGAACACAACACAACACGCAACACTCACACGCAAAAAGGCCTTATAAACCGAACGGGCACTCCTTGCACATGCGACGAAAAATACGACACCATAATTTAAAATTCGCACTACTGAAACAAGTACTATCACTCTGTACCACTAACGCGAATGATCTGAAACGCTTTTGCCGGAGTTCTATATGTATAGATGCATTCGAGTTTATACGTGGATACTAGGAAATCTCGCTTTTATTTTAAAAATATTCAGTTGTTTGTTCGCACTGCGATAAGCTATAAAAGTAGGCGACGCGCATGTCTTATTAGTTGCTTTGTATTTTATCGGTCGCGTAAAAATGCGATTAAACTTTTATCTGGTTTATGGTTTGTAATAGGGAAATTTTCAATGCTTAAGAGCACACGAAAGTTTTTAAATTAAAAATAGTGTAAATTTATAATTTTGCCGTATAAAGGCAGTAGATAGTGATTATTCAAATAATTTTACTGCATAAAAAATACATAATTTTAGAATAAATTTCCTAAAAAGTACATATTTGAAAAATTTTCGGTTATTATTTGCATATTGTTTATCAAACTCCATATAAATTTCATAATGAGCTTTGAACGTGTAGGTTTTCTTTTTTTTTTGGTTATACAGATATTCTAGTAGCAGCAGTTGTATAAATTTAATACAACATTAATTTATTTATACCTATTGAAGTATCTACTGAAATATATAAATAAAAGTAGAACCGAGAGAGAAGTCCAACTGTTGTTTGTCTATTTTGTAATTTTATAGAGTTGCGATGTAGGTGAAAATTCCATGTACTTAATACGTTTAATTAAATTAATTCACGATTAATTGAGTAATCGATTATTATCCAGAAAACATGTAAACCTTGCCTTGAATTTCATTCCGAGAGTTACTTGTTTTTACCTTCAGAAAAATCAACTGTGCTGCATTTTAAGGCCGATCTATGCTGACTGTTCAGTAATTGAACGATTAATTATCGACAGAAGTTTAAACATTTAGACATTTTAAATATGAGTAGGTATTTATATACACAGTAATACCTAAGTAGTCCGGATGGACACTCGGGATTCGGGCAGCACCGGATTATCGAGGCAATTCTGCTTGAAGGACACTTCTTGATTATTTCTCAAAGTCATGGTGAGGCCAAAAATCTGATGCATTTGCTCGTGCATTTTGAATACCTTCATCGCTGTTATCGACCTCCATCCAGTTTAAATATGATTTGTTTTTGTGGTCATTCGAAATTAGTCGAAATTTATTACTAGAACTAATTGGTCATTTACTAGGTTTTTATATAAATTTCGAGATACTTCTGTTTATCACCGAATGCGAGTCTTACAGTGAAAGTCATTTATAGCGTAGTCGCGTCGCTTATAAGGAAAAGTCGCATGTAACGTCAAAAATTTGAAATTTGGTTGGTCTGCCATATGCGTACATTACGCTGGGGCGCAGCAGAGAAAATAGATTTTTAATCCAAATTTACGTATACAAAAATTTATATTTGTATCTCTAAAATCTCTTGGGACAGGTTGGCTGAATCACCCGATATATAAAATTGTAAATATAGGGATAATTTCTGGTTAAAAAATTAATTTCTTGTTTTATTTACAGGTAAGCGTCAATTAAAACTACTTCTTTATTATAGGTAAGCAAAGTTCATTTTGCATGCTCGAACTTCAAATTTTCTTCCTTATTGTTAGGTGCCTACAGCTACCTTTATAAATACTGCCATGTTGTATTTTATTATATATTACGTAAATTAACAATTAATTTTCTATTTGAGATAATGAAACGGTGCGTGATTTCATCTTAAAATAAAGCCTCCAGATTTTAATCTTGTACCTAATTATTTGATCATCACTTCCAGGCCTAAGAATCTTCTAATATTAAAGTTTCAAAGGGCATTTGTACGAGATTCATTATTAAGCAGAATTACCTAAATGTATATTCAAAATTAATATAAATTTATGATAGATCAAAACATTTGATGTGAGCTGTACGTTATTTTACGCAAATTTTACGTTAGGTGTGCTGTACTTATCTAATTTTTTTTATTAGTCTTTCTATTCGAAAAGTTAAAATTAAGGTTAAAATTTTCAGAGTGGGTCTTACATAGATATGGTGAATAAAGCATTACTTATTTATTTAAATCATTTAATGGTAGGTAATTCCGCGGCTTTTTAATATTGCAAGTATTTACTTTCTTACTTATAGGTACAACGTTGAATTTCCACATTTTATCATACAAATAATTTTTCCAATGCGTAATCGTTATTCATGTCAGAAACGAAACAACCTAATGTCAGTATCTACCTACATAAATGAATTTTGTAAAGACATTATCGGCCCAAAAAGATCGATACTTTTGAAGTTACCTAGTTATTTATACCTACCTCACGTTCCGCCTCATATTGTATTGTTCGTCACTTTAAATGAAGTGATTAAAACGATCTTTAGTTTTCTCCTAATCGAGTTCAATTTATAATAATAAAAGTCGGCGCAGGTTTTTGATGATTCACATCTGATCCATCTGCACACAATACAAACTTGTTATTAGCATTAGCCGCTTTTACTGTAACTGTTGATTATTGTAACTACTAGTTTCACTAATTATTATTCGTCAATTAGGAATTTGTTAGAACATCCGTTAGTGTATCACACGTTTTAAATTGCCAACGACACAAACACGCTGGCCTACAACTTACAATTAACAGAAACCCATGTTCGAAATAATTTCTAATGTTTGTAAATAGTGATTATTTCACGACATCCCGTCCCTTAATTTTTTTTTCTTACAATCCTTTTATCTACAGTACCCACATCAAACGAAGTGCGTCAATTAATATAATCTAACTAGTAGATTTTGCTAAATTTCCAAATAAATCACATTTTGACCTCATTAAAGTTCGCATTTAAATTTAATTAAGTGATTAAGTACGATAGAATGTTAAGTAACCAACCGAAAGAACGCCACACCCTCGTGGTTACCGTGATAATAAAAAAAATATAGGTATAGATACCGATCACGATGTATATTAAATTTATTCAATATGTCTAGGCATCTATGTGTTATTTTATTAAGTTTATGTGTTATTTTATGTATCCGCATGAAGAATTGTGGAATCAAAGAATATTCAGTCACGATTTTAGTAAAATAAACACGCTCTCGTGAATATTGCGTAAAATAATATGCTGCTTTTGTTTCAACAAGTCAGCGTTAATATATGTAAAAATATGGAATTCGGAAGCTTCACTTGCATCGAAAGTCAAAGATCAACATGAATAATAATTATTTAAAAATAAATACAAAAGGATTTAATATCTAAATTATAATATTTACCTATGTAAGATTAGGGAATGTTTGTTATTGTTTCTGTACCGTTTCACTTTTTAAAAGTTATTTTACGAAATAAAAAATGTTTAAGTAAAAAGTACTAGGGGTTACTTATTACGTATATTAATTATTAAAATAATAATATCTAAATATTTAAATGTTAAATGTTAACGAGTTTTTAGCAACATTATTTGCACCAACCCACTGATACTCACCAACTGATTCTTCTATTTGTATTAAAAAGGCCGATTTGGAACATTAAATTTGATATGTTGAGGGTACGTTTAAAGGTACAAACGTTCAACGCGTCAGACCCGCAAATAAGCGTGACAGATGCGATATTTTCGACGTTATTCACATTAACAGATACTTAACGTGACAAGACAGTCATTTTCGATAGTCGATTGAATCTGATTTTCGGTAGTTAACATACCCGATGGCGTTTTGTCAAAAGGGCGTAACCCACACTTTTTGTGAAAAAGCGTTATTCTGACTATCTTACGCATCTAAGGTAAAGGCATCGTCTGTTAAAATCCGATTATTTACAATGTTCCGATTTTTTCCACTGGAAAAATCGAAACGTATCTTCTTATAGCAACGGGACAAGGTAAAATGTACTTTCCTGCAAAATTTACTTTTTGTGGGTTACGCCCTTCTGGAGAAAATGCGTCGATACGAAAGATTACGCGAATAAAGTCGTTTTCGATCATTAAAGTCAAAAACGACATGACCAGCGTTCGTAAACGTCGCGTAGGCGTCGCCGTCGGTTTGGCTACGTTACACCAGATTTGAATGCACTCACCAGTTGCAGCAGAGTAAAGCGGCGTTTACGTTAACGCAAAACCACGGCTAAAATCAGGCGTGCGTGCGTCGCGTCGCAAGGTAGTCGCACGTTGATTAATTCATCGACTTTTATTAAGGGGATGGTATCACGCGTCGGTTAGTAACGACTTTGAAAAGTTTCTCGACATTGTAAATGATATATTTTTTATAATTATTTGATATTCTGTAATAAAAATTTATTGGTCTTGTACGATAACAAGGATAAATTTTCACATATTTTTTCAAAATCTATGAGAAATTAATGACATATTTTTACATTAATAGAATCTGTATTGATTTATCTAGGAACTAATATCAATAAAAATTGAAATTTCCCTTTAGTTATCTCATAATTTAAATTTTTATAGATGTTCCATGACCACGCGTCACAGGCAACTATAATGTTAAATAATTGAATATATGAAATGAATGTTAAATAATTAAAAAAAAAAAGATTTCATAAACGCTCCACAATTGTTTAATCAGCCCTTTAATGTTATATACAAAAATCAGAATTAATATTTAATCAGTCAATTTTATGACTGTTTAATTTTATGACAATTTTTATGTTGATCGATGAAGAATCAATTATCGCATACCTATTTACGGTACTTACCTAAACAGACGAGCACAATGTAACATAACGATAACATATCACGTTTTTTTTCAAATCACATTATTTATAAATAAAGCATTTTTTAAAATTATCTAATTGTAGCAGTGCCAAGTTCAACGCCAATTTAATTACATACAAATAAAATAAAACATGATCTTTTCGTACAAATTGGTAACTGGCTAATGTAAAAAATGAAAATGACTTTTTCGTGTAATTAAAAGAATTGCTCATTAAGAACGTGGAACAAGTGATTAAGCCAATTTAAATTAACAGCGGCAAACTGTAGTCGTTACTTGCAATATTTAGGGATTAAGTTTGTGTTGTAAACAAAAATAAGCGGCGTGAGGCCTTTAATCATTCGGTTAATTGTGTGGAAACTATTTAATGAAAAACGTATGGATTAAACTTTTTCTTAATTTCATGTCTGAGAAGTTATGTACGTAACAGGATATTCATAACTTCTTGAAAAAATTCCTCAAAAAGTTAATCTTAATTGTTTTATGTTACGATTTTGGTATCTAGTCAAAACATTACTAAAACAATAGGCCGATTATTCTAATTTCATAATGAGGATGCGTTATGAGTAATTAATTAATTAATTAACAATAAGAATAGATAATTCGATGGCGTTTTGTCAAAAGGGCGTAACCCACACTTTTTGTGAAAATGAAAGGCATTTAATTGAAAGGCATCATCTGTTAAAATCTGGTAACAATATTCCGATTTTTTCCACCGGAAAAATCGATTTGTATTTCCGCGAAACGTATCTTCTTATAGCTTAACGACGACACAAAATGTGCTCTCCTGTAAAATTTACTTTTTGTGGGTTACGCCCTTCTGGAAAAACTGCGTCGATATGTTATTCATTAGAATTTGTCTGACTACCTGCATTGAACATTAGGATTAAAAAAAAAATACAAAACTCGACAACTGCTACACTAAACCTGCTGTATGCGTTTGAAAAAAAGGGAGGGGGGAAGTAAAACTTCACAGTAACGCTTCAAAAATTTAATGAAGGCTTGTGTGCAATCCTATCGTATTTTTTAACTAGTTTAGAGCATGTTCATTACTTTATCAAATTTTATTTTAATAAATAATTCTAAGCGGTTAGGTAAGTGATGACATTTCTGTTGGATTATCAAACTGTGACCATTATTTGCAGTTTTATGTGCAAACGTAGTCCGGCAATTTCTTTCGTATATCGTAAAGTTGCAGTTAATTTTTTTCTCTAACTGTAAAATGATATTTTATAATAAAATCATCGTGGTCCCTATCAAAATCATTTGATTATCGACAAATGGGACTTATCTTTGCAATCTGAAGCGTTCGTCATATTGAAAACGTGGAAATTTTTCCCAATTATCGCAAAAAAAATTAATACAAACATACAGATACTAATGTTGTACTTATCTAATACATAACAAGTCTGCATTCAGAAAATTATACGTAATTATTCGTGCCAAACTGGTAGATAATTGTATGTTATTTTGTTCTACAAAATCGTTACGTTTTTATATTTATTGAACTTATAGTACTTATGAGAGTTACTTACAATTAGGCCTAAAATTTTGCGGTTCACGATATTATTTTATTTTTAAGTCCAAGGATCTAATAATCGAGTTTCAAGTTAAATTACGGCGTACATTTGTATCGTGCGATAAATAAAAGGTGGTAATGCTGTTGTTGTACGATCGAAGTATAATTCTAAAAAATATAGGGTAAAAGAGTATTTAGAACACATTATTTGATTGAAATTAATTATTTAATTATCTTGCTTCGATAAAAATTACTCGATTCCAGAATGATTATAAACATCGTTAAAGAGTCATAAATCCACATCATAAAGTAAAATTATTTCGTAACAGAACGCGAAATATTTAATTTGGGCTACTACTGCCCCCATTTAGAAAACGACATTTTCGCGTTACATTTTATATTTTTAATGTTCACTAAATTTTCATTTAGGTTACAAAAGCGCTGCCCCTACGTAGTAATTTATATAACACGTTCAACGTATAAAGCTGCCTATGTGGAAACGACATTAACGAACTCTAATTAAATTAACGGCTATCCACTAATAAACAATTCCCATTGTTATTTTCTAATTTACACCATACGGGAAGCAAATCGAATCGTTTACCTACAACGAAGCGTGTTGGTGTTGTCGGAATACCTACCTGAGCTACCTGCAAACCGGTTTTTATAGAAGGAACGGCTAACAGCTGATTCAATTTAAGTGTCCTGACCTCTTACAGGAATTTTGATTCCCAAGGTTAAATTTTATGTAGATATATTATATACATAATATTATAATGCCACTTATTACCTAACTAATTTTTTTACTCCTATTGTTTTTCTAACGGCACAATTTGCAACACCGAAAATCCCCATTTTAATATTACTTTTAACGCATAATTATCTTACAATGCTTACTTATTTTATGAATAACTTTCGGTATTTTCATAATTTTTGTAATAACTATCTTTATTTTTTTAATTTATTTATTTACAATTTACAGTTTGCCTAATTTTAAAAAATCTCTTTGATGAAATTTTAATTAGGTAAACACCTATTTATACTGCAACTATGTAAAATTACCTACTGTAAAATGACATGCAATTAAATTTTTAATTAAACCTTATAAAATGTAAAATAAGTGCGGTAATAAAAAATTGCTTACAAATTATCAAATAATTTTGTTACTTCTTGTTGTAATTTTGATTTTTATATTATAACAAAACAATGTCGATAGTTTTAATAAATCATAATTATAGAGGGTGTTTTATTAGGAATCGGACGTACGTTAACTATTAATAGAGGTCACCCAACTGATTCGAAATATACCATACTTAATGGGTCGGAGACCAATGGGTTTTATCGATTTTGCCTATTTCGTTCTTAGGTCGTAACTAATATATTGTATATTTATATGCTCTGTATATTTTGTTGAAATTTGTAAATGTTCAAGGTGTCCCTTATTTGACTCATGTCAGTGCATTTTTGGAAACCTTTAAAAAAAAAATTTCTGACCGCAGAAAATGAAGGACGAATGTAATTATTAAATGAAAACGTTAATGTTTTTTTGATGTGGGTGAACTTTTCTAATTTGTGGGATTAACTTTCAACGCATTTTTCTCCGAAATAGTTCGTTTTAGCGACATAAATGAAGTATAGAGACCGCTATATCAAAAATATTGATAATTTAAAGAAAATCTCGGTTTGCAAAAAAGTTATTGCAGTTAGGATGTTGCGAGCTCCCTCTATAATTGAGGTAAGACCTTGTTACCTTGTCTTATTTGGGCAAATTTAAAACACTCGTATACCAAATTTGAATAAAATTGAGTAATTCTAAAAAGATCAAATTAAAAAAACTTCAAGGAATCAAAATTGCACTAAGTAAGTTGGCTCAAACCGGTTTATTTTTTTCCCAAAGAAGCTACTGTTAGTGTATGGTCCATTATTTACTTGACACCTTGTATAGTAGTACGGTCAATCCGGGTAGGCAGCGATATTTTTGTAGGTTTCGTAGGGGCGTAAGTCATAAGTGTAAAAGTAAGTTTCTGGGACTGGGGGGGTGTTGTCATTCGGTCGCCATTTTAAAAATAAGGTCTCGATTAGTCGATTTTTCTATTTATCTCTGTAACCGCGAATTTCATAAAAATTTTATAAAGAGCATTTTTGCAGACAATACAATTCTCTACAATTTTCATTAATAACTTTTCGATGTAACATTAATAATTAAATGAACTAGTAAGAACTGCTTTTGTTCTTAAATCGGTTTCGAGACACTTTTTTGATCCACCTCACTATTAGAACACATTCAAAAGTACATACACGTTACGCTGTTATCCAAGTATTATTTTTTACAACACACTAGCTAGCAACGCTACAAAATCAATAAAAATAAACCGAATAAAAAAAGTAAATAGGTTCAGTTGCAAATAATTGTATTATCTACAAAAATGCGGCTTATAAAATTATTGCCAAACTTACAGCAACGGAAATAATTAAAAAAATAGATTAATTACACCCTTATTTTCAAAATGGTGGCCGAATGACAACACCTCCAGCCCCGGAAACTCACGACCGACCCTCTACAAAATCCAAAACAAAAATCGCGGCCTACACAAAATGCACGGTTGCCCATTTTTTAACGTCAGATTTACTGTAATAATAACTATTAGTAAAACGATACAGTAATTGTGTACAAACAACTAACGTAAGGAGGGATTTCAGAAATGTTAACAAAAGGTAATTAAATTACGTCAAGGAGATGTAGGTAATTAATTAATATTAAGGCTGGAGTATATATCCAGATTTCCTCTGGAACTGCCCCCAAAATAACAATAGCTGTATACTTGATAACGTTGAAAATGTTATTCTCGTTTCGTGTAAATGCCTATGCTTCAGTTTTAAAAATAACGCAACGCGTTTCTCTTGAAGTACGTACTTACCTATCGTAATTCCATTACGATCAAAAAATTATAACGTGTCACAGCCAATTTGCATTATATCATAATAATATTTGAAGTTTTAATTTTTGGGTAAATCAATAATAACTACTTAAATTACGAGTGATTATGAAGAGGTTAAAATTAATAATACAATACATAACTATCTATAAATATTTATGAAAATATAAACACTTTTTTTTTTAAATTTAATTAAACACCTAATTGAGGGGCTTAAAAGTGACATTTGTTCAAATGGTGACATATTTTGGTTCAGTATAACGATAATTGTGAAGTGGAAGTTGTTCAAAATAATACAATTTATAGAAAAAAACAGTAGTATTTAATCCGTAATGTCAGTTATATAGCATTCAAAAAACTTGGAAATATTCTTAGTAATTGTATTTTAAGTTTAAAATTAAGTATCTCGCGTAAACTCAAATGTCACTTGTACCACTTTTTCGTTAAGCCGTTCAATTAATATTTAAAACTTTGAAATCTCTAAATTTATGTTGCTGAAGCGAAACAAAAACAATTTATTGAAAAACTACTGGCATTTAAACTACACTACCGGTAGAATAAATAAAATTGGCGTGTTCAGGGATTTTACCAAAAATTATTCGTCGAATTTTCAACGAATTTGTTCCATATTACTTGTTGAAAAAATGAATTTTAATATTTTTATCACGTTCTAATTTGATCCCTAGCTGTGTCATATGCAATACCACAGCCGAGCCGGGCACAGGTCTTATCAGCCGCCTCGCGTCGTAAATCCTGGCCAGCTTATCTGCTTCATCATTACCATCCTGGTACGGTGTATTTGTATCTAATAATTGAAGAATGAAATACCAAAACGATTAAGTGCCAATTGTTTGAAATGTCGAGTTTTTCTATTAGAAATATTTGCAAATGGCATTTGTATTATTCCTAATAAAAAAAACTGGGCCTGATAAAAAAATAGCGCTTACCCCCTTTGGTATTTTCACTCTTCAATTTACTGTAACAAACTCAACATTTGTTTTTTTTTAACTTATACAAAATACGCATAAATAGTTGGTACCTAGATTTATTCGTCACTAAACATTTATAATATCGAAACCTTCGATTAAATAAATTTAGTTCCCAACCAAATTTTAATCGTACCCTAATATAGGTAATTACTTATTAATTTTTCTATTAATTAACATTATTTAATTAACTTAAAAGTTACATTGAACAAATAAGTAAATAATATAATTCGATTAACGTGCAACTAGTACTAAGCATAATGTAAATACAGATTATGTAAATAGAGCAACGACCTTAAAAAAACACTAAACAAATACCTACACACTTCAGCTTAGTTTTTAGCAATTTCTATTCATGGCGCTACTTTCATCACATCCATCTTATGTCAAGACGGAAATTTGCCTTTGAATATAACAGAGGAAATTCGAAACGGAATTTTCCTATCAAATAATTGGTTATCGATAAGAAAAAGAAATCTAATATTTTTAGTTTATACTTTTGCCGTGGGAGCTGAAAATTGGAGAATCGTATTGCTTTTTAAAAGAATTTTAAGAAAATAAAAAGCGATATCTATCCAAATTACAGTTTCGTTCTACGCAATAACAACGTTGTTTTGTAAAAAGCTTTTTTTTAACGCGCTGTTTTCGAGCTTCATTAACAAAACTACCCTTCCTTAAATTAAGATTGCTTGCATAATTAATGGACTTTGTGTAATTAAGTTCTCTTCGAAGTTGAACAGTCGTAGGTATTTTGTTGTACAAAAGTAAATACTTTTCAGAAATTCTCTATTATTAAGTCTTTATTCGGAAATTATTTGTTATAGATGCCGTTATTTGACAATTTAATTTTCTCTCGGAAGAAAATGGATTACGATGACGATGACTGGTTGATGTTTTATTACTTCATTATTTCTCTGATTTAATTCTATTGTAAACGCATATTTCTTGGTTTTATCTAATTGTAAGACGAAATTTTCATCAGTTTTGATTTATTATTGCCAATTTGATTTATCGTTACTTACAATATCGTTTATTATTAAAGCATTTTGTATTATATTTTATGTCTTTCCGATTTCCTATTTATAAAAATTAATTGATGTACTTACAATGAAAGTTACTCAAAAAGTACACACCGATTTTGATGAAAATTTTATCATCGTAACTACTACCCAATAAATGATGTTTGGTGAAAAAATTAGCTGCCATAAAGAATTCGTTTACGTTTGATTCAATAATGTTGATAAAATGGTGATTTTTCAAATTCATAGTACTATTATCAGAACGGTTTTAGATATAGGTTTAAAATTCGTAATATTTCAATTTGAGGTTATTTTGTACATTTTAGAATAAAACAATGTTTTTTCACGCATAGTTTTTTAACACGGCCGCCATTTTGAATTTTTTTTAATGGAAACGTGAGGTATGAGGTATCATTGGAAAGCTTATTTTTTTCTCTATTTAACCATCTAAAAATTGTATGGGGTTACATTAGGAAAAATTGAGATAAAATAGCAAAACGTTTTTCTATTCGTTTGGCTATTATAATATTGTCATTTAAATGTCAATATTATTGTCATATTAAATATTGTCATTTCTTGCATTGTTATTCTCGAAAAACTACTTTTCAAGTAATTCTTGATCTGTTCTATGCGTGTCAGGTAGTGTCATTTTATCGAGATTATGCAAAAATTATATGATATTATGATTAAATGTTATTATGATAAAATGAGTAAAAAATCGGTGTGTATGGTTTAGCTATGGTTTCCTTTAATAATATTTTATAAATGTAATGATTCTTATATTTTAAAGTAGGTTTAAAAGAGAAGAATTAAAGTAAGTACAATATACGTATTGTAATAGCCGAACAAACAGGTATACGAAAAACGTTTTTCTATTTTATCTCAATTTTTCTTAATGTAGCTCCATACAATTTTTAGATGGTTAAACAGAGAAAAAAATAAGTTTTCCAATGATATATAATGTTTCCTCATGTTTCCATTTAAAAAAATTCAAGATGGCGGCCGTGCTCAAAAATTATGCGTGAATTTTTTTTTTAATTCTAAAATGTAAAAAATAACCTCAAATTGAAATATAACGAATTTCAAACCTATATCTAAAACCGTTCTGATAACAGCCCTATGAATTTGAAAATCACCATTTTATCAACTTTATTGAATAAAACGTAAACGAAGTCTTTATGGCAGCTAATTTTTTCACCAAACACTATCTATTGGATAGTAGTTACTATGATAAAGTTTTCATCTAAATCGGTGTGTGCCCGTTGGGTAACCTTGTTTGTTAGTGCAAAAAAGTGATTCTCTTTCTCTTGATGTTTGTGCAAGTAAATTCCAAAACAAAACCGGTATGACTGCTACGTTGAAAAACACAGTCATTAATTTTTTTTAATTTAATAGGTAATACAGCTTATTAGGTGGTTTCAAAATTGAAAATTGAAAATAATTTGGAAATATATATTATATGTATCTTGTAAAAATACAATCAACTATCACTGTAGCAAGGAAACTCTTGATAATCCGACGGTCGATAGTCCGACAGGTTTGATAATCCGATAGTGCATATTGCTGTTGTAAAGCGCGAGCGTCGACTAAAGGGAGAGGGATTGTTTGTTTTTCTGTCACAACCTGAATAAGTAACAGTACCGCTGTCACTCTCGTTCCGTTGTTAAGCAACTGTGCATAATATAGGTCTGTGTAAAAAATCGACTTAATATACTTCTTCAAACTGAAAACTTTATTTAGCATTGTTTTAAATGGTACCCTAGGTAAATCCATAATTTTTCATAATCCGACACCCATCAGATCCCATATCTGTCGGATTAACAAGAACCCCCTGTATATGCGCCTGCCAGTCAAACACCATGTGCGTGAATAGGCAAAAAAATGAAAAAACGAAATTACCTTTCACGCTGAAAAAAACTTTCCTAAACTTTTACATAAGCTAACTTTACTTTTTAAAGTAAGTATTATGTTCACGTTCAACCATTTTTAGAAATTCGCCTTTATCTACATATTTAGAGTTACCCGGATCTATCTTGTCTCCGCTATTTGTGTTCTTGAACGTGATACTCATTTTTCGACGGCGCTCTTTTTTAAATTCGATTTCTGTCGAATCGTTGTTTTTCTCGGTTTTCCGCGTGTTTTTAATAAGTGTAGGTATTTCTCGCATAAAATAAAATGATAACGATATTTTGTATATCTACAATAATGTGCGGTAGGTATGTAATATCGAGCGGAATACGTGCGAGAGTGGAAAATTCCGCAAAATAATTATTTTGAATTTGAAACTTCCAAGAAAGATGTAATAAACTTTATCTGTAACGGTTACGTCGCGTAGATGCGTTAAAAATATCAATTAAATGCGCACTTTTTTAAAGTGAACTGTTTAATCTGACAATAAAGTTGTTTTATTTGATTTTCTGGGCATTTATAGAGCTGAATACGCCTGCAGTCCTATGCATGTAGGTAGAGATAAACGTTTAACACAGACCGCGATTTTCAAAGTTTAAGTAGGCACGAATTCGCAGTTAAACTGCATGGAGGTTTATTTTAGATCTAAACACTTGTTTTATACTAAATCCAACATTTTTAGCCTTTTTATTATTATTTTTTAATAACTTTAACATTAACGATTTTTATACGTCCATGTTAATTTCATACCTGTCACTTACTATCTACTTAATCAAATTTTAATAACATATTAATTTTAAATTTTTGTAATTTTATTATGTATGTCTACCTAATTAAAATAAAATGAAGTACTTTTTCCAAGACTGGGGTTCGTTCATCGATTGGTCCCTTATACTGTGGTCTATAAAGCCTTATTGTACCTACCCCTTAACGAAGTACTTACAATTAATCGTTTTTGCTTTTTAAAATAAACGCGGATTCGATATCTCATATTGCCGAAATGATCGCTTTTATTAGCACGTCACTTAATTTAGAATATCTACATAATTACGATAACATTAAAGTAATTCGGTTAAATTACTATTTCATTTTTAAACTTATAATCAGCGGTTAACGTTATATCTACCTACTTATTAATATATGATTAATATACCTATCTACATAAATCTTACGTTTGAAACAAATTAACGAGCTTCAGTAATTAATAGATTAGAAGTTAAATTTACCGCACGTTTTATTTTGAAATTACATCGATTTAGAAGTTTATTTAACTTTTTAAAATTAATTTCGCAATTTATCATCAATTATGTAAGTACCTATAGGTATATTTAATTCTTATTTACAATAATTAACGTTTCTGCATCTATGCACTTTTACCATTGATTAATTCAAACAACATTCAAATTGTTCGAACTAATTCTAAAACACATTGCAATTTACACGGAACAAGCTGTCAGTAAAATTTACGATCTTGATCATCAACTGAAACTGAACTTACCTACGTGTTTAATGGATCGGCACTTAAATTACAACGTTACCCGATTAGCTGTAATATTCAAGTCATTTTGTGTTGATTGGGCGTCGATATATCTATTATAAGGTATTGATTTCAACTAATATTTTAATTATAAACTTACCCACAAATACAGGGTGGGCCACACAACGCGGGGCGTGTTTTGCACATGTACTTTACAGCTGTTTCACTTAAGTCACGTCAATTTTAGGCATTAAAAGATGTTTAAAAATAGTAGAAAAACTGATGTAGTTCAGAAATTACAATAATTGATAGGGCGATCGTACACGGTCATAAATTACATGTAGAAATAACAGAAATATCTACAGGGTGAAATAAAAACAGTACTGAAAATTGTTCTTCGAAAATTTATTATCAAAATTAATATTGCATTGTCGAAATTTTACTATTTTAAACTAGCTATAATATCAATAATCACTTAGGTCTTATTATGAGAGTCAAAGAAAATTTGATTAATTTATTGCGTCGAACAGTTTTGTCTCAAAAATGACAAACTTTCGCGAGATTTTAAATGTAAAAATGAGTGAGAACGTACAACTTTCTAAAAGAATTGGAATAAGAAAGTCATGACTATTTTAATATACTTAGTATAGGGTACACGTGGTCCTGCAAAAGACAAAAATTGAGAATAAATTCCCATCTCAAGAAATCCTTTTTCACCAATTTTCTTATGGATAATTAATTTTTTTTTTAAATTAACCACCTTGTATTTAATATACCTACTTTAATAATAGATATTAACACAATTAGCGAGGCATATTTAGCTTAATATATATTTATTTTTGATTCGTGCTATAAAAAAAGAAAAAAGTATGTAGGCATATAAGTGCATAAGATTATACAAGGAATATGATTCAAAAACTTTTATATTTATTAATAAAATGTTTGTTTTTTTTCTTACTTAAGACCGTAGATCGAACATACGTTTCGTATTTCCGATTGCATTTAAAAACGACTGAACAGATTTGACTCAAATTTTGCATCAGGTTTTTTATTAATCCAAAGTTACATCTGAAGGTCAATTATTGTAATTATCATTAAAATTCTAATTTTTCGTTTCAAATTACCATATAATAAAGTAATTTTAAGAAAAATTAAATTATTAGCTTAAATAAAAAATAAAAATACATGTCTGAGTAAAAAACGTAACTGGAAATATGGTTAACAAATTTTTAAACATAGGCGTACCATAATAAACGCTCTGATTGAAGCTCTTATGGTCGGCCTGCCGTTGCGCCAACGAAATGTATAACAAGTTATGCTAGCGCCATTAGTGATAGAGTTGAACAAGCCCAATCCTATTATGACCTTAAAGTGAGTAGTCGATGCCGAACTGCTAAAGTCATTTGACGTCTGCAGAAAATTAAATTACGATAACTGAATTAAATATTTGAAAAATGTTATTCACTAAAACAAAAACGAACCCGTTTCCATTGAACATATTACTCACAGAATGATCAAATAGATATCAAATAACACGACGGGATGTCCAATATATTAGATATTATAAAATGTACATCCCCACATTTTAACCGAGAAAGTTTGTGCTTTTTGTGTTATTAAATAATATTTTGTTCGCGCATTCCCGGGAGACTTCATCTATAGCAGAACACTGCATTTTCGCCGTTACGTCGCTAAAAAATTATACATAAAATAAGTGTTTAGGGAAAAAAGAATTATGTGACAGAGAGGCGGCCCTATTATGGCCGTTCCACTTATTAAATTTAAGCATTCCTGCGGATTGCTCGAAAATGAGAGCACTTAATTCATCGCACAAAAGCTACTTTAATAAGCATAAAGAAAAAAATTAACGAAAAATAGAAACAATTTTTGAGAAGGTGCAAAAACCTCTTTAACCTACTAGGTAATGAAAATAATTTATTCGAAAAATAAACTTAATTACGATAAATATTTGTATGAACACTTTACCTATAGATATTAAAATAACGATCTACAGATTTTGACAACGAACCAGAGTGAAATGTTAGAGATTCGAAAATTTATTTTGTGGCGTTCCAAATTTAATTATTTCCGTCGAATTTGTTCAAGTTTTACTAATTACAGTCATTAGTATATATTTTAGGAGCGACTGATTTTCCAGTCATATGTTTCAGTTAATTAGGTATATTTTAACGCATATTAAAGGAAAATATTTTCCTGACTTCCCCGATGAACAATTTTGGCGACTTCAAGTTACGGCATTTTTTATAGGAACTTTATAGAGGTTTCAGGTTTTTATTATGTAGATTTGTAAGAGTACTAATTGGACACCAAGTTCTATTAAACTGTTTTGCGATTACTGGAAGTTACGGCTGATATCGATGAGGGATTTTTGAGGGCAGGAATTTTATATTAGTTGACACTGCAAAAAAACACGATGCACGCCAAAAATTGAGGTTATAGGCGGAGATCTAAACATATTGTTACAGTTCTTCAGTTAGAACTTCTACGCCACTGGGTTTACTGCAAAGTTGGCAGCACTTTTAAATTTTTCAGTATGTTTCGTAAAACTAACAGGGAAGGTTAGGTAGGTGGAAATCTCGGAAAATTTTGAAACTCGCTTATCGTACGACGTATCGTTTCCGAGAAAAACGAACAATATTCGATTTCGTGACACAAGGTGGCGATTTTCCGAAATTTCAAATAAGTCCACATATCTCAAAAACGGCGAGATTTTTATCGAGGTCGAGTTTGCACGTTCTGGTAGGGCACGACCCAAGTTATCATCCTCTCATATCTGACTCACTATTTTCGGGACACTCTTTATAAAGGTTTTGGTATTTTTAATTTGCTACATTTTACATGGAAAAATAATTCAAATCCGAGTGGTTTAAACCGGTTCCTAAATAATGCACTTTTTTGTCTACCCTACACTAGAAATTATACTTAAAAATCAAACCTTTTTGGTATGATAAGTCTTTTTCTTAGTTCGAAAAAATTGTTTCCGAATTAGAAACTAATTCGGAATATCTACCTATAGATAAGTAAGTTAAAAGCAAAAGTGAAGTCATTATCACTTCTTTTTCATTAAATTTTAAAGAAGCTATCCCTTCAACATCTTTACGAAATGCTATCGAGGTAGGCAGTGGGTATCTTTACGGTTATTCATCTAACGAAATCTTATTATTTTATATTTAGGACCCTAGCATAAAAATCCTTTTCGCTAAAAAATCGCCGACTTTACGCATTATTATATAAACGTCCATAAAATGCCTACAAAATATTTACTATTTCTAAATCCCTAATTTATATAACCATTTTCAGGTACCTACGTACCCACGTATATATTTTTTCGTGCGTTTTAAAAGTAGTGAAAATTAACCTGAAATAGATTTCAAATAAAAAATATTACAGGAGATTAAGATAATCTTTAAATTACTTTAATACGCGAATAAGTTTGGTTTATGTAATTTACGTGACCGTAATACTTGGTCGTTATTTTTAAAATACGGACAAAGTTTGCGGACGATAGAATATTTTAATATTGCTTTGACAAGAAATATACTTAAAACGTATTACCTCGACCTTCTAAATCAAATTTCCCAAGAAAATTTTCAGTATGGCTTTAAGCAATTTATTATCTCATTTCCGTACCAACTTAATCCTAAATTACTCACTTACTCGAAAATCTAATATTATCTACGTCTATAAATAATTTCTGAAATAAATATGGTTATTAAGAAATTATTGGTTTTACATTAAAATTAAAAAATTGCCAATAACGTTTATTAAATAAATTTAGGCAGGTGTAAATTGGAAGCGTAAATTTTTTGGATCTGCAACGCCTGATAATTGTAATTGGCTGTTCTCTATAATTGAAATAATTCCTTAGTTCCATTATTGTAATTTAATTAACATTTAGTTATAGGAATTAATAAATTGTTCGGACTTACTTGGACTTTACTGATCTGTGTTTCTAATTCAGTTTTACGAGAAATTTTCTGCGAACAATTAAATATATGTACACGGGGTGTCCCGTAAACAGTGGATAGCCTTGGAACTGGCGATAGACCAAATCATGACTGGACTTCCCAGGACTTCCAAATGGTCACCATGAGTTTTTTCAGTTTGGTCATTAAAAGTCGTTATAAATTGCATTTGGTGAGTAAAGTCATTATTTTTCATTAGACTCAATAAAAAGAAAATAATTATGAAATTGATGACAAAAATACTCATATTTGAATTCGGTATCACTCGATTTTGGCAAAAATCGAATTGAGTATGTCAGTTCTTACCCGTCATATTGAAAAAAATGGCGTCAAATATGAAAAAAAATACACAAAAAGTCGAGTGAGATATGAAATTAAAGAGAATTTTATACTGAATACCAGTGCAGTATATTGGTATTTTAAAAATCTAACTTTGAAGGATGTGGGAACAACAAATTAATTGTTTTTTAATTAATTACAATTACGTACCTACGTTAATTATTATTTGCAGTTTATTATAGTTTTCTGTTTAACGCCAAGAACAAACAACGGTTCGTCAAATTATTATAAAGGAAATTTTAACGTTTTATTATAAAGTACGCATACGTCGCCGTCGCTACAACCTTTTAGTATTCAGTAATCTAATTATTATACTGTCAAAATTTTGACATTCTAAATCCTTTTAATATTTTTAAATATAAGTAACAACATTTTTCCAGATTTTATCTACTTAACGGCCTATAGGTAATAAGTTTCGACACTAACGTTGCACTACCAAAAAAAAAGTCGACAGATTTGAACGCTTGTTAACGCTGCTCCTTCTAGGAGCAGCTTGTTATCAATTTTTCATTTCCTAGATTTTCTGTAATATTTCACATTTGTGCCTTGAAGCAATTTATCCTTTTATCGATCTTACAAAGCCGTCATAACTTACTTTTTACCCTTTCTCTTTCCTTTTAAATTTAATATCTTAGAGAAGTATGATTCTTGCTTCGCACAAACAATTTCGGTTTAATTAAAAAGCCACTAGTTCACTCGAATCGGTTTCTAGATTTAATTGTTTGTATAACGTAATTTCGTATTTTACGTAAAATTCTTAAAATTGTACGTTCGTAAATTTGATCCTTCGAAGATTACGTTGCCGTTGGTGTAAATTCGATTTCAATTAAGATAACATTTTCCTATTTGTTTGTTAATGCTCTTGAATCTCACAAATCATTCGTTCTTTTTTATCTAAACGTCTTCTATTTCTTAATGGGGTTTTTGAAGTCGCTCAAGAAACCCGAGTCGGATTTAAAAATTTAAAATCAACGCGCCATCGTTCTAGCTAATAAGGCCATTTCCGTCCCATTTTTTCATTTACCTGAACAGGATTCTTTTGAAATTCAATTTTAAAATTGCTTTCATAAGACGAATGTAAATGCATTAAGTTTTAAGCTCACGACTGATTATTTCGAGATTGAAAAACTTCTACGATTTTCAGTTCTGTCGAAACATCTGCTACTATAAATTTTATTAATAAAGAGAGCAGAACTGTAATTGTATGTAAATTTTTAGGGTCAGTAGAACTTTTTATTTGAGTTATTAATAAATCCTTTTTTAGTAGAATTTTAAAATATGGGCTTTTAATCTAATTTATATTTAAATGAATGTTTTATTTAATTTTTGGTATCTATCGTAATTATTGCCTTTATTTCGCAGAAATTGTAGAGGTTTTATTGATAAATATATTTTTGCTATTGTTTGTATTTCCTTTTAAAATATAAAACTTGAAACGACGGAATTTACAAATTCTAATACGACGTTAAGGGCGATACTTAAAATATGAACAGCTTTTATAGACACACAAAAATATTAAAACGGCGGTAACTTTTAACAGTCATACGCACAGATTTATACGATTTCCGCTTGTTTATTATGATGAAATCTTCACCTCGCTATTTCTTCATTTTCTTACAAAATTAAGTGTTTTCCTGTAAAGTAGTAGCATAAAAAATTTAATGATTTAATTTCTACAAAGTCTTTAGTTTCAAATCTACAGAAAAAAACTTCTCTAGTTTTTTGCTATTTGATAGGTATGCCCGGTTTTCACGTGGTGAAATTCCCTCAGCGATATCGGGCTGATTTTCACACACATGATACCTCATGATCCAGGATTAAATTACCTATAATTTCGGCCAAATCCGCGTGGTTCCTGAGATATGACAACGAGTTCGAGAAAGAATTATTTTTTCAGGAATGGATAAAGCCATGGCCTTGAAAAAAAAATAGGAAATAGGATACCTCGGGGCGGTTCAATCAAGTATAGTTTAATTTAATATTGTCACCTATAGAGTGTTAAAATAAAACATAAAAATTTTCGTAACACAATTTTTTGTACGCCCAGTAGAGGTGCCACTTATATATTTCGCATGTAACATCACTATCTACCCATATTCTACTTGAAATGATTGTCGTGGCACAACATGGTTAAAAATATAGGGTGTTAAAAAAATGATTTCGAAACATTTATGCACATTTAGTACTGACCAAAAGGAATAAGTTCCGAATCCTAACTTATTCGCAGATACAGCGATTTTTCAATAAAGATTTCCTTCAGTTTCATAAAATAAAGAATAGTTACAAGAAAGTGTTCCACATGTTCCCCTTCCATTTCTAGACAAACTTAAAAAAAATTCCAGGTTTCAATCTGGAATTTTCCACGCGTTCTTGATTGTTCTCTAAACTGTGAATTGGAGTGGAATAAACTAAATATTTCAAGTAGTACCTATCATCAAGCAAAAAGTCGGAGGGGGCCAAACAACCGAAGCTCTTCGGTCTAAAGTGTTCCAAAGCAATAAGTGAAAAATTCGACGGTGTTCCATCGTACATAAAGCACATGTTAAGTCTTCGGTTTAGTGTAACATCTTCTAAGAATAATGACAAAGCATTAACTCTGAAGTCATGGTAGGCTTGCCCTGTTTGTTGATTAGATTAAAAAAACTGGTCCTATTAATCTGTGGCCTACAAATTTCCAATTATACATTTTTAAGGAAAATCAACGTACCGAAAATAACCAATATCTTCGTAACAGTTGGTTTTTGAACCCATATTAATTAAGTCTTTTTTGTTCCTTTTGATTAATACTACATGCTCGTAAATATTCCGACATCATTTTTTTAACACCCTGTATTTTTAATCATGCGCCACGACAACCATTTCAGGTAGAATATATTATATTGCACGTGGTAATGATGTTACATGCGAAATATAAAAGTGACATCTCTACAGGGTGTATAAAAATTAGTGTTACCAACAAAAATTATATTTTATTTGGACATCCTATAGTTGACGAAATTAAGTCAGACTAGATTTGTTTGAACGCCCGTGATGGCGTGTACAGACCAAGCGAACAATAATCAAGCAATAAGCTCTTGACAAATCGGTGACGCTGACCAGTTTCTGAAGAGCTATTGGCCGGTTAGACGTTCGCTTGGTCTGTACGTACGTACCATAAGGTATCTTACCTACACCCTATATTTTTTCAAGGTCGCGGTTTTATCCGTTCTGGAGAACAGAATGCTTTTTGATTTTTGAACTGCATGCCATCACTTTGGAACCGCGTTGATCGAGGGACCGAAATTATAAGTAATTTAGTGTTGCATCGTGAAGTGTCGTGTGTGTGAAAATCAGCGCGGCACCGCCAAGGGCTTCCCACCATACGAAAACCGGGATAGGTACCCTTTAAAATTAAAGTATAGAATTAAATAAGGCCCTACTTGCGATAATTAAATGAACAGGCAGCTTAAGAAAGTAGAATAATATTGTTATTTTATTTGTCTATGTGACATTAAAAGATTACAAAGGTCTCTACCAAGGTTACTTCTCGCTTCACTTATTGGAAACAGATAAGATTTCACGCTGCTAATATCGTTTTCTGTTTAACATGCCCTAATGAGATTGTATCTAACATTACAATTACCAAGTTTAGGTTTTCTAATCCGCATTTAATAGAATTTGGATCAAATTAAACAACTCAAATTTCGTTTAAATATCCACGTTCGAACATTTTCGTTTATTTAAATTAAATTTTATTTTATCCATGTTCATTTATACCATTAAATGTTCACATAATAACACTGTTTTACATCAAAATGTTTATCGCAAGAATTTTAAGAACATTTACTTGATTTTGTAGGTATAACTGCAATTAAGTTTTTCAGGCAACTTGTATTAATTATGTTATTCTGAATTGTAATAATTAACTATTTATGTAACACATATGTACGTATACGTCAAAATTAATACGTAATTTAAGCTTTCAAGAAGAAAACACTGACATTTTTAATAATACGACTTTGAAAATTGTAGGTATTTATATGTGTTTATTTTATATAGATTATTTACAAATAATATCATGACATTAAGTAAGTATTATTCTAATCATGCACGAGCCTAATGCAACGTTTCTTATTACTTATACATTACATAGTTCCACACAAAATAATTTCAGATTTTTATTTTATGTCAGTAATGGATTTGATCGTCTAAAGTACCCACATAAGTTGAAATAATTGGGTACATAAACATTTTTTTTTAATTGGGATCGGGGTGTAGCGAGTTTACCGCTCGTCCGGTAAACCAGTGGTCGGAGGTTTAAATCCTCCTACAACCATAGACTTGTTTATTTACTTATTTATTTGTTTATAAAGTATTTCAATTTATGGCGGTCTCGCGATTTCTTGCGGATTATTATCAAGTCAGCAAAACTCACTAAAATACAAGAAATAGAAAACTGTGACGGACTTTTCAAATTAGATAACTAAGGAAAATGCGTAACCTGCCAAATTTCGACGACAGTTTGATGCATTTTTGATAGTGTACGACCATATAATTTGATGGTTTCTTCAAAACATCAATCGAGTCTAGTAGTTTAGTTTAACAAACAGAACCGATAATTTGACACCGGCTTTACGGAAAATTAAAAATTAATTAATAAAAATCGACATTAAAATTTTATGAATTAGCAACTGTAAGTTACCCTAATGATTTTTAAATAATCAATAGGTATCAAACTTTTTAAAACCGTCAACAATCAGTTGTAACTTCCTACAAAATGTAGATTAACGCGCGTGCCTGCATTATAAAACGAATAATTGTACGAAAACCTTAAAATCTATCAAAAAAAAAGTATAGTACACGATATCATTCTGCAAACAGCGAAACCGGTAAAATTAATTAAACCGCACAACAAAAATAGGAAAGTCGATTAAAAACACCTCGAGCACGAAAAACTATCGCAGAATTCCGAACCACACCGCCCTATCATCGGAAAATCTTCTTTTAAGTCAACAAAAACAATTAGCCATAAAAGCAATTAGTGAAGGGTTTGCTTTACTTTATTTCTTATTGTGAAAGATAAATACATTTCACGAACTTGTGTGCAATTTTAAATGCGACGAAATTTACCGTAAACAGAATTGTTTTCGTGTTTACGACATCTTAGGAAAATTCGTCATTTATGTCCTTTGTGACATAATACGAGATTCGTTTCTTTTTTGTCGAGTTTCATATTAAATTTATATAAAGCTCCCGTCTAGAAATCTGTGTAGGTAGGTAACGTAATATTTCAGCCACCTCAATTTCTTCCCTTTCATATTTATATATGAAACTTGGCTACATTAAAATTTATATGAATATTTAATGCACTTTCGTCTTTCTCAAATATAAAAAGTAGCCACGTCTAAAGATATATTTCATTTTTGGAACTGAAGACAAATATTACATTATCAATCGGGGGCGGCGTTAATTCTGGGAAGAGTTTGTTTATTTCTTTTATAAAGTTCCTTTTCGTTCGGTCTCCAAAGAATAAACTTGGAAAGTGATAATAAATACATTTTTATATTTCGCCAGATACTGAGCGAAAGTGGTACACGCTCAAAGTAAAAGTTACGTACTTATAATAAGCGAGACGACGACGAAAGATATAATATTATGGTCTAGACAAATGAAAGGAGTAAAACTTTCGTTCGACCTTCACCTAGACCGTTATACATTAGTTAATCCATTACATGGTCAAATTACGAAACCGCTTATATAAATCGTGCCCAATAATATTATTATTATTCCGTGCACACGGTAAATCAAAAGAACAAACCGCCTATATAGTTAGTCTTGATGGAACAAGACGGTCTTGCCGCTTGAAATTTGAAATCGTTCAGGTGTGGGTGGACTTTTGATGTTTTATTTTGCTTTGCACGAATCGGTCGGTAAATAGGTAGTTGGAAATTTTAAATTGTTTCCGTTTTGCGGCTTCGAATAATTGACAGTTTTAAATAAAGTTATGCGATGGAAAATGTTTAAAAGTTTCTTAGCGTTCGAATAATTCATAAAAAGGACAATAGTAAGAAAACGCAAAATTGCGTAGGTAGAAAATTTGGCAATTTCATCAAGTTAAACTGCGTATTAATTATGAGTAGAAACGAGGACAGCTGCAAATAAATTGCACTGCAGGTATGTATAGTAGGTAAATATAAAGATGTAAACTGGCGCCTAACTGGGTATTCTAAACTAATCAAGATTAGTATGAAAAATGAAAACTAGCAGTCCTGGCACGTTTTACATGTAACAAAAGGACATCCTGCAGAGGATACGTGAACGTTAGGGCATTAACTTCAATCAAGGACGAGCTAACGCTCGTTAAGTTCTCCACTAGCTTCTGGGTTAGGGTTCGTATTCCCTTGTAGAATGTGAAATTGGCGTTTGCATAATTACTTGTAATCAGCGAGCTTGTAGAAAATTTCTATATAATATAGTACATGCATAAAGCTCAACTTGTACCGTCCTTTGGGCATCTCGGTCTTAAGCTTTTTAATACCAACATAAATAACCGTGTGGCTTAAAAAAAAGAGAACGAGTCCACCCACGTTATATACATAAGTGACGAACACATTCACCCGCTTGCTGGCCGTCTATTCACAACTATTTTGGAGAACGAAGACTATTATTGCTCCCAGACGTGATCTGACGTTATTGAATTACATTTGAATATATTATTACCTACTCTTCGGATACTCCCCTTCCGGAATACTAAAGCAAAGGTGAGTGCACTAACGAGGATGACTTCCCAATGCAGCTACTAACTTATCGTTTAATCTTATCGCACGAAACGCAAATTAGGCGTTTTAAACGGCATATACAGGGTGGTTAAAAAGTCTGGAAACGCCGGAATATACTTTGAATTGTTAATTTCCGAAAAAACGCCCGTACACATCGATTTACTTTTTCCGTATCCTATATTTTTGCGACACTCGTTTGTTCCTTTTTTGTTGACGTATGTTTTTTTTTTTAATCGCAACATGGGCCAAGTGGCGTCTCATTTAAAGGATATTTTCATTTTCCTCACAACCTCAAATTTTGGTGAAGATTGTTTAACCTGTTTAAAGATGGCAGCACATTTGGAGATTGTTGTTTTTGCTTTTGCATTTGTGAGCTATGAAATAACAATTTTCAACTAAAACTGTAGTCATTTAAACTTGATTTTATGTAAAATTCTTTAATGCCCTTCATAATTATTGAGAAACTAAAGAATAACAGGACAAAACAGATCAACAAAAATACATTTTTAAACATAACATAAAGAACATAAAGAATAAATCGACGTGTACAAGCGTTTTTTTTTTTCAAAAAGTAACAATTCGGAGTATATTTCAGGGTTTTCAGACTTTTTATCGACCCTGTATATTTTATTACTATTACTATCTACAGTTTTACAATTAATAAAATGTTCTGGCGGCTGAGTTTGAAAGCTTATATTTTAAAAACGGTAGGCCCAAATTGTATAAAATTTTTATTGGACATTCATCTACTATTTGAGACTGCACGGTGAAAATTTCAGTTTTGTATGTAAAGCCGTTTTAGCGATTTTGTAAGGCATTTCGTGAAAACTGTCGAATTTTGCTGCTTGTCTTTAAGACGTCATAACTAAAGTATTTCTACACCAAATTATGAGAAATTTGGAAATATTGTACCTCAAATTTGTTGTAAGGAAATGTACGTATATATTCAATTTTAATTTCTTTAATTAATGTGCCTTTTTAGGGTTCGAGAGGGGTCGGCATTTTTGAGAAATCTAAAAAAAACAACGAATTTTCGTTTTTATTTTTTTACTGTGAAATTACCTAACCGATTTTAATGAACTTAGTTTATATGCAATATGTAGCGCATTTATAAGAGGTGTTTTGTCATTTTTTTTTCAAAATCGAATTATCACAAGAACTATATTTTTCACAGTGATCTAGATTTTGACATTGAAAAAAAAGCAACCAAACGTTCGGTGTTGAGAACAAAATTGTGAAAATTATAAACTGCCTAATATATATTATATCCAAGACTCAATTTCCTACGACCAGATACTTTTTACGACAATAAAATATATTCAACTCGCCGCACGGTGCGACTTGACGCTCCGGTGCGGTAGCAATGCCTCGTGAAGTAAATGATTCGTGAATAGAAGAAATGACAAAGTTAAGTTTTTATTTTATTTCTCAAATTTAGAGAATATAGTATAATATTTTTAATTATCTCCAATCTTTTACAAGGAGGTGAAAATTGCAATCGTGCTGATTTTCTTAAGACTTTATTGTAGGAAAAATGCCTTTTGATTCATTTAAAAGCTTTTTTGGCTCTTATTATTCCCACGAAACCTGGTTTTTGAGTGGGTAGCTAAAAAAATAATATAGGTAATGTGCACCGCAGTGAAACTTGAAACGTGTGATGTTTTATTGGTTAAATAGCGTTGTCCGTTATCAGAAATTGCCAACAACTGTTATATCTTTGTTCAACTAAATATTTAACATTTGCTATTCATTAATTCTTGTTAGATTCCACTACTTTTCAACACATTAATTTTCTTTTTTAATTTCTTATTTTAGAAAATTTTAATTAATTTCCATAATGTTCGCGTTATAGAGATTGCACTGTATTTAAAAAATATGTAATTAAATATAGTTCTATCAACCAGCGGTATTTAGTAATTTATTTTGCAAATGTAAGTTTTCAAATTAAGGTGTACAGTATGTAAGTATTTGTTCTAAAATTTGAACTGAATTTTTGCATACTACCTACCTACATAACGAACTGTTTTTTATAATGAAAACCTTATTTTTTTATAATCAAAAAAGTTTATTTTGTTAAAATTGTATAGGTCCTTTATATAAACAAATGTGGACGATTACATCACATATTCGCGTTAATCCGTTAGTCCGAATTAACGGAATTTTACCGTACCTGCCTATTATATTTCGTTCGTAAAGCATTTGGTTAATAAATAATAAATTAAATTGCAGGCCTAAATATAAATTTAAAATTATTTCAGATCGAGATTAATCCAATTCATTTCGCTGAAATTACACTGGTCGGAGTGTAAGAATTACCTAAGAAGAATTATTCCGGAACTAATTTCTTATGACACATTAAATAATGCGAATTTGAATTTTTCGATATTTTTTACTTTCGATAGTCGTCCATCTTACCTACCGCAAGCGTCTTCTATCATTCTTTTCGCTACGTTTCTTACGCAATTTTTTACTTTGCCGTTAGTACCGTCATTAATTTTATCTAACGACCTTGTCAGGACACCTGTAAAGAGTGAAGTAGTTTTATTGCTTGCCGAAATGAAAAATCGGCCAAATCTCGATTTCCACATCTAAATTTTATTTGCGATACAATTTAAGAATGTTTTAATCGAATACGCTTCTGCGTGTCCGTAGATATTTGTGACTGTGGACTAAAACGTAAGGTTAGCAGATTTTTGTTGACAGCTCTCGAAAAATATATTCGTCCTCGTGCATTTCAAGTAATCTAGGTGATGTAACGATTTTTCCCTGTCATGCCCGTCGCGTAAAGATTGACGGGCTCGGAAAATTACACCTCCATTTTTTTGTCAATATTAGCATACCAAAAAATGCGGGTTTATATTCAAGAACGAAGGTGACGATGCAATTATAATTTATTATCTTTTAAACGCGATTTTCGTAAATTAATATTAATTTAGGAGTTAGAACAATTTCTATTATATAGAGTATTTGGTTTCACTCGGGCTTTTAGAGTCCATTAAACCTTAATTATAAATTGTCTTTCGTGTCAGATGTGATTAAAGTTCTCTTGTTGTTAACAGAAGGACAAAATTTACCTAACAACTTGTTGTTTGTAATTAAGCGAATAATAATTTGGCAGATGCTTTTATGTTGTTAGCAGCGGGTAAAACTTCGATTGAAGTTTTCCGTTTTCTGTAACAAGTGGAGAGATGGAAACAACCATCCGGCTTGTAAATTGCTTTGTTACACGTCTACATACTTAAGTAACTTTTTACTACCGACTATTAAATCCTTTATAATATATGTGCACAAACACATCTGTTACGCATTTTGGATTTATTTTTCGGCTTCAGAAGAATACTAATTTTAACTCTCCGACAAAAATTTCGTATGCAATTTCATTTTTTTCGTCTAAACATAAAACCATTATTTATGTTCCCGTATTTACGAATATTTCCATTTAAAACGTGATTTTTAAAGAACGTAAAATAGACGCTCTTGACAGGTGAAGTAGAATTCCAAATAACTTATCCTCGTTTCAAAGAAAATGCGGCGAAGTCGAAAATCAATTCCGTAAAAATGAAAAATGAATTCGCTACCAATATTTTCTCGACTAATATTCGTCATAAAATCTTCTGAATTTTTAAACGGTAAACATTAAACGAAAGTTAGGCGGAATATTAAAATATTTTATATAGGTGCACGGCGCGACAAGTAGGTTGCGTTTAAAATCGATGAAAAACCGCCATTTATTAATTTAAATTTAAAACTGTTCGTAATTATTTATTTATAACATTAATAATTATTCCATCAATCAAGTAGTAAATTTAACAACGTTTAAACAATATAAATTGGTAAATTATGCTTATATAATGACCAGCATAAAGTTGGGCACAAATGGGAAACCTTTTTTATTTCAAATTTCTCGGAAAATTTTATTTTTCGTTAAAATCTCTTTCCCAGAAAAATACCACCGATAAACCTCGCACAAAACCTCACAGCACCTCCACAATATCATCATAGAAGTACTACAAGATTCGCGATAACAGTTTCCGAGCAAAAATGTTTTTTAAAATTTTGGTAATAATTTTTTTTTCGGAAAATACGAATTTTTGGAAGCTAATATTTTGCTAAAGTTAAACTAACATCAAGATGGACCTTTGAGAAAAAAGTTAGCCAAATTAGACCAAAGGCACATTTTCAATGTCTAACTAAGCCTTTCAAATAAAAAAATTCTCCATTGGTATCTAACTTTATGCCGGTTATTGTATATGTATTGTTCACATGGTTGAGCACTTTAATAATTATTATAGAAAGTATACACAGAGTTCAAGATTAATTTGCCTAACAAATCCGTTATTTTAGTATAACGATACTACTAACTAAGTTACTAAGATATTACATAATAACTATGTACACATACCTAAAGTTATAATAATTTTGCGTGTAACTAATTAAACTTCAAAGTGTAAATAGCTTAAACCAGTGCGAACATCAATTTCACAGAATAGTAGATATAATGTGTAACTACATATAAGTTAAGTGAATTTATGTTTTTATGGTAGTAATTAAACAACTCCACTATAAAACATCGGGGGACAAAATTTAAAAAGTAACGTTAAGTAAAATTGAATATTTTAAATTATCATTTTTAAAATTATGTACCTATATGTATATTAATTTTTTCTCATATATGTACCTGCACGTCAAGGTTTAATGTATAGCTAGGTTATTAGATTTTAAAGATAAGGCGAGTAAGTCCTTAGTTTTAGTGTAAAAGTGTAAAATCGTAGTAAATTAGGTTAGATAAGAATTCTCATTGGTCGACTTTTTGACCATATTATAATGTATTAAATGCCCAGATGGTATTTATTAATTGAAAAAATATACAGTGTACAGTTGTAAACTTGTTTACTTCTCGTTTTTAGAGAAAACGTAATTCTTTATACATAGGTAAATAGTTTAGTTTAGTTTAAAAAGTCCTTAGCCATAGTCAGAATGTCGATCTAACATACAGGATTGTTTAAAAATAATGAAACATTAAATTTTTTAAGAGTAAAGTACCAACTGTTTGAGTAAAAATGGAAAATTTTACAGGAAAGAATTACTCCTACTGTCAATAGATAATAAATATATAAAATTTCAAAACTTCATCTCAAAGTTTATACTTTTGCTTTGAAGGGTACGTTCGAGTCAGAGACTGGCTAGATAGAAAATGTAGGACTTTTAGCTAAGGACTTTTAAAACTAAGCAAAACTCTTGAATGACTTTTTTCTCAAAAAACGAGAAATAAAAAAGTTTAAATATAATTAGGTCCATGCGCGGACACACTGTGTGTATCAGTAGACATCAGTACAGTCGAGTGCAAAATTAATGTCGCGGAACACAAATTATGAACAGAAAATTTAAAGCAACAACTTTGTATTGTTAATTCGTCTTACTCGTCGTAAGTACTTTTCGTAGATGTTTCGTTGTGCCATGTATTGTTCGCACAATGTTCACGATCCGCCACAATAATTTTACACTCGACTGTACACACGATCACAAATCACCATCTTGTTATCCGGTAACCAAATATCTATTCTATTGCTGTAATTGTAGGTCAAATGTATTTTAACTTTAATAAATAATAAATGTAATTAGTAGATATTATAAATATCTTTTGGAAAAATACTTAAGATGAAATATCGGTTTGCCGCTGATTTATTACAGCACATATAAGTTTTATATTCTTATATAAACCGTTGTAGAATGAAATGGTTATTATCTCTTCATTTATCGTTTGGAAATAATTTTATAACAGACGTTATTCTGAAGAGCTTATTATGGATCGATTTTACGTAAAATAAATTTATTAAGCCTATTATAAATTTCATTTGAGGGCGTAAAGTGGCCGTTTTTCGTCCGATTTGGGTGTACATATGGCGTAGGAATTCTGTTCGAAGGTTTATGAAGTTACGTTGGTCGAACTATACTAAGAAGAGAATGCGACATCCAACCAGAACTGTAATTTAGTTTTATATTGTTATAGCACAAGGTCAGTTTAGTACAAACCCAGAAGGGTTTCGGGTTCCAGCCAGTGAAACCGGAAATATGAGTCTTTTATAATCGAAATATGCGGACATTCGGTGACCGGCATAAAGTTGGAAAACCTTTTTATTTGAAATTTCTCAGAAAATTTTATTCTTCGTAAAAATCTCTGAATTGTTCCAAATTCAAAATGCACGTGTCAAAATTTAAATGTAGCCTTTCGTATACGATGGAAGTTCAAAAATATGAAATTGGCTCAAGAGTAAAGTACCCTTAGTTTTGAAAATAAACAAAAATATTATTTGATAAAGTTTTTTAGAATTACAAGGAGATGTTGTATACGAAGTCATGATCGTTTTGTTCAAAAATATATTTTTAATGTTTGACCTATTATTTTCGTCCCTCGTATACGAAAGGTGATATTAAAATTTTGATATGTGCATTTTGATTTTGGAATTATGCACAAATTTTTACGAAGAATAAAATTTTTTGACAATGAGACATTTTAAATAAAATAGTTTTTCATTTGTGTCGAACTTTATGTCGGTCACTGTATGTTCGCATATTTTGATTATAAAATGCTCATGCTTCTAGTTCCCACTGGCTGGCGTTTGTATTACACTGGCCTTCTGCTATAACAATATAGAACTAAATTACGAAACTGGGCGAGTGCACAAGTTAAGCTCTCGACTTTAGTACCTATTTTTTGGTGTATATAAAATGTATGTAAATATTTTATTTCAACCTGCGTTTCTAATCTTATAACTAAATGTTTTAAAAATTACAATAGTTTTACGATAAACGCTTAAAACGACATTTACTTGATTAAAATCGCCTTTAAATCGGCACACTTTATAGGTACGTACTTTTTAAACGCCTATAAAATAACATTCAAACAACATACCTACGTTAATAAAAATAGAATTAAATACACAAAAAGTGAAATAATTTTAAACACCCTGTAGTTACATAATATACTATAATTACGAAATATTTGACTTTATGTATATATATTCGACCAAATGTTGGAATAGCAAATTATCGTATATGTAGACTAACGAGGAATTTAGGCGCAATAATTCAAACTTTCTATCCTAAAATTAATGCCATAAAATATGGGTGTTTGCCTAAACGAACTCGGAAAAATTTCTGGTTCGCAGTATAGAATTTTATTTTTGCAGCGACAAAGTGCAGCGTAGTAGTACTTGTGGCGACAAGATTTAAATAAACCAATTTTTGACACGTGGCGTTCGAACCAATCTACTCTAAGCATAGGTTAATGCCATAAAACCACAATCAGTTTCTTAATCCCCAACTTTAGATGGGAAATCGCAAACGGAAACAACCTAAATGGAAATTGATCCAATGGAAGACCGAATGAAGTATCGGTCAGGTTCGGCGGAGTTGATTATCCTCGTTTACATCAACCAGTTTGATCGGTGCTGAGATGTAAACGTGCGTTGAATAATCGCACCTTATCATCTGAGCCGCTAACCTCGTGAATCTTACATAAAGTGTGCCTTATTGCCTCTTTCGTGTTTCATTGATTTTTCAATTTAGGATTCCTTTGATGCCTTTTAACAGCAAATCACACGTTAATGTTCCACTATCGAAATATTATACTTGCTTAATAAACAAGTCCTTGTTATTTTGAAATTCCATTTATGTACATTTCATACACTAACGCCCGATTTCATAAAGGAAAGTTTATTTTAACCGATGATTTAAGATTTAACTAACCAATCAACTACTAGCAAATTGATTCTAATACATTAATAGACCAAATAGTACTGAGTAATTAACAATTGGTTATTTTAACAGGCGGTTAGATTTTTATGAAATTGGGAATTAGAGAAATACGAACTTTCAAACTAAAAAACCTACGTTTTTGTTTCTATACCATCAATACTATTGCTATTTATAGCACCTATAAAAGAAATGCAGGTTATATCAAAAGCAGTTACGTAAATCGAAGTTCTGAAAAATTGCAATTGAAAATGAAATTATTGCAAAATGAAATGAAAAATTGAAATTGTAATTGAGAATCAAGCTTGGATTCCCCAGGGATCAACTTGTTTTAGCGTTAACACAAAACATCCTTTTGAAATTTCTATATACACATCCTTTACAATTGAAAACGAATTGTTTTTGAGACATTTGGTTTTTTTTTAACCTCGACACTTTTCACTTTTTGATTTTTGATTGTTGATAAGTTCAAAATAATGTAAAGAAAACAGATAAAAAAAACAGATTATCACTATAAATTAAAAATTATTTTTTATTTCTGTAGGTAATTTTTAGCATTTTCAAATGTGTTAATCAATCGTCAATTCATCGTGCTATACAGGGTCCACGACGTTTAGGCGTCAGTACTTTGACGCAGACCCATTTTGACGCAAAGACATTTCGGCGCGAGAAATTTTGGCGCAAGTCTGGTTTAGTCAACATAATATGTTATCATAACATCATTGACGTTTTGGCAGAACAACTTAAGCGCCTATTTGTTCGAAAATAAGTTGTTAACAACATTTCGATTTTTTTCACCAGGAAAATTGATTTTTATTTTCGTAAGAGTTATTTGGCTATGGTTATGGTACAACACAAAATGTGCGCTCCTGTAAAATTAGCTATTTGTCGCTTACGCTATTTTGCCAAAACGCCATCGATATTTATAAAATACTATGTAGGTACCTGCTTAGGAAGCAAGTTATCTAGATAGTACCGCAGTTTGACGTTTTAAAGCGTTCGGTCTTGAATGTAAAAAAAAACTGAATCAATCCATAACACGAACTGTGTTTTTTTATCATGATTAATGTTCACTAAAACTTGCTGCCAAAAGCAACAAAATCGCATTAAGTGGGTAAACCACTTCGAAATTAAACTAAGGAGTTTAACCAACAAAGAACATCTTATTTATACGTTGCCTGTGTCAATATGTGCCGTTTCATTTCAGTTATACCTACTTATATAAAACTTATGATTTTGAATTTCGAAAATTGAACTTTTATTTGTAAGTAAGTAATTAGGTAAGTAATTGATTTAATTTACAATTAGATATGCACTTCGTTATTGCTTAAACTTTAATTGCGAGTGTTATGAATGGCTGATACAGTTTAATTTTTCATGTAATCTTGTGGAACACGTTGATGCGAAACACTAAAAGCTAAAGAAACTTAAAAAAAATTATAAAGTTTCCTAGTATTAATCGAGAGGTTATTTTGCATGTTGCTTTATGATTTATTTGATGACACCGCTGGATAATGGACTCATAAATTAAAGGAAGGCAGTGCGGAGGAAAGATTAATACTAGAACTTGGAATAGCTTGTACAAAATATAAATCTCAAGAACTCGATGAAGTTAACGAATAATTATTATTATTTGAGATGCTTGTCAGATACTTTATAATTGGAAAAATATATATTAGTATTATATATTTGCTGATTTTCAAAAAATCGTATTTATTTTCTTCGATTTGATATTTGAAGTATTAACGAGATTTATTCGCGCAGAACAGTATGTATAATAATAATAATAATAATAATAATAATAATAACCACTCTCATTATAGAATTTTTTTAATTTAATGTAATCATTTTAGGGATGTAGGAGTATATTTTATGAAAATAAAATTTAGAATTTTACGATCCTTAAAAAAACATCTGTGGGTTGCTTATTTAGGACTGGTCTTTTCATCTTTGAATTTCATCTAACTAATATTTACTTTGCAAACAATTGTTCGAACAAACATGAATATCGAAGAACAATCAATCAAAATATCTACTTATTATTAAAATTACGGCGATGAAATAATTTAATAACAGTTCGAAGACCAAATAACGATTTCTAAATTGGAACGGACGTATTAATCAAGTGGAATTAAATTATTGTATGTAGGCACGTATATAAACGAAATAAACATTTTATACACATTTCTTATCCGGTTAATTTTTAGAGTAGGTAACGAATGTTGTGATTTAAATGTATAGCTTGTAAAGTATTTTTAAGTTGGCACATCAAACAGAGGAAGGAAAATACGACATTAGACTGTTGAAACGTTGAATAAGGTGTTGAAAATCGGAAATTAGTGGTTTCGGTAAATTTAGTCTTCTGGAAAAAAAGTCAATTACGTGAATGTATTGGTGTTACTTACATAAAATTGATACCTATCATTAAATTCTTCATAGAATTTCTCATACCTACTTAATTATGTTTCGGTAAACCGCTAAACTAATTTTATAATGATCGTTTCAATTTTATGCAGAAGTCGTTTCTAAATTTGATAAATTAATTGACCAAACGTGTATTGTTTGGTCGCTTTAATATTATAAAATAAGGTTATTGCATTTCGTTTCGGTAAGTTATCAATTATAATTTTAGTGCAATATTATGCATGATACTGTAAAGAAATGTTAATTTATGTATTTTTCGTAGACTTGTTCATTGTGTCGTATATTGCTCGCCCAATAGTCGTGATTCGCGACGTTAATTATGCATCCGATTGTACATAACGATTGTTTATGTCTGTTGCACGGCGAAAATGAATAAGATATAGTTCTAGTTGGAAGCTCTAAAACTGGTTATAGTCAACGTAAGTAGCTAGATCCAGCACATATACAGGGAGATTTTAAAATGACTCACCAACTTTACCAATTCCAGGTGCGCAAATACATGTTGTTTGGGAACAGTTTATAGTAACCATATTTCGAACATCTCATAAAGAAAACTGTAATTTTTTTATCACAAGGGAAATTCCATATATACAGTCGAACTCGTTTATAACCAGCTCGGGTTTAACGAAATTCTGGATATTACGAGCATTTTACGTGCAATGTTAGAAATTTTCGTTTACTACGAACTCGGATCCCGGATATAACGAGCAAAAAATTTAAGAATGTTACTTTGTTCCAACCGTGACAATTGATTTACGACGACTACAAGAAAAATATCGACGAGCGACACTTGACGTTAACGACTATAAATATTTCTCGCCCACATAACTATAACAACCTTGCAAGTTTTTATACCAGGAATTTTCCGTATCAGTTTTCTTTAACATAAACAAATCCAACTATACATAAACAAGAAAACTGCTAAAACAGCCTGCAATAACGCCTTTTTTTGATACTTAATAAAAAAAATGCACTTATTTTCCCTTAAACGGAAATAATTTTTTTTCAGTTGCAATTTTTCATTTCCGGTTACAACGAGTATCGGTTATAACGAGCAAAAAGTGGCGGTCCCGTCAATCTCGTTATAACCAAGTTTGACTGTATTTTTATGCTGGGTGGGTCACACAACGTGAAATCCCTTACAACTTTAGACAGCAACCCAATTATAGCCACATAGACATTATTTATTAACTTTTCATAGACATGTTTCTTAAGTTGTAGTCTTAAAATATAAGGGGCCCCGCGTTTTGTGACTCATTCTGTATGTAAATAGATATATAGGATGTCTTCGAAATTGGGTTTACGATAGGTACTGGATCAAAACCTTCATCATAGGAAAAAACTATTTGTAAAATCTTCGGTTTAGATATGTCAAAAACAAAGTTTATCAAATAAAAACATTAAATTTATTACACAAGGTGATCAAAATATTACTTTATTAAAAACAAATCGGAAATATTAATAAACTGTGCAAAAACTTTATTTGGCGATTACAAAGATCTCAGTGGGTAAAAAACAAAAAAAAAGCAAACTAACGCTCCTTCCAGCCGATTAATCCGAGAATCGGTCGATCGAGGGACGGATAATCGGGTGTTTACTGTATTTGATGATTAAAGTTGAATTACGTGCACCAATTAAAAAAATACTTACGTATACAGTCGTCCAAACAAAATATAAAAGAATCCAAGGACATTACTTTGTAGATAAACTGTGCATACATATGTATGTACCGTCATGGTCATAATTAATGTCGCCGACAACGTTCAATATCAGCACCTAATAAACGTTGCATAGGTACATATTATAAGTGCTTAAATAATACAATATATACGGAATATATGTATAACGTAATATTTAGACACATATAAGTATAAAATACACTTTTAAAGCACGTTGCCGACAACATTAATTATGTCCATGACTGTACATGGATTGTTCGTCAATGGAAATTACTGTTTTGCCAATTTATTTATTTGAATATCAATATCAAATATTGACTCTTGATAAAATAAATATTACCATAAAACAACGAATATTTAAATGAATACTGAACTAAAAAACCTTTAAAATTATTAACTGGGATAAATTTCAACCTGCGAGTTACCTATTACAAGATAATGAATACGGAAAACCACCGTCGCCGAACTTAATCGAGTAATAGAAAGCAAATCAAAGATCCCGGTCTAATTTCAAGTTCCTCCTTTATGTTTCAAGCGAAACCGCAGGGTTAAGGCAGAAAATGAAACGTTATAGGTATATAGTTGGGCTTTAGGAGAACCTTCAACTTAAGCTAATTGCGTTATCGTTGTACATCCACACTGCATTCCAGGTGCAGAATTACGAAGTAACTTGATGCCCATCGAAGATAATCAAGAAAAGGTCAACGTTCTTGTCAGTGATTTCAGGAAGACGTCCTAACGCAATGATTTACACACTATTATAAAATCGGCAAAAGCGGTGATGGTTGTGGCGCCTCAAAAAGCTTATTTTAGACACATACACACATGTGTTATGACGTCACATTGGCGAAAATACACAGGTGAATTGTTTTATTTGTGTGTATTACTTGTTTATATTAAACTATTTTCTGTCGTGGCTGGGGCAAGTCTGCTCGAGACCTTCTATTTATTCGTTGCGTATAATATGGTCGTCGTCCTTTAACATTTTAAGCGGGAATAAGGAGCGAATTAAAATTTTACACGCCCGAACGACTTTAGTTTATCAATTTTGACATTACATAGTAGTTCGCAAGCGCACGTTAGTGACGCGTTTTAGATTTGCTGACGTTGCCAAAATTTTTAAGGATAACTAACTACAAGGATTTTGAAGACATGTCGAAAGAATCATAAGAATTAAATTGTATGATTTGAATTTACTGCCGAATTCGTATTTGGCGACACAAGCTTTTTATAAGACTATTCACGAAAAATCTTATTTCCTTCAATTATGACTTTCCGCTTTCTAAGATGAAGTTTTTCGGTTCACTTTTCATTCAGGTTGTTCAAAATAGTCCTAACCGAACTTTCAGCATTTAAAATCAAAACGAAATTAAATAATGGATTTACTTATCTCATGTCGAAGATGGATAAAACGTTACATTTAATTTAATTTCATACATAGGTAGAAATATGGACTAAAAACGACCTTTGTTTATATACTTATTATACACAAAAATATTAATATAAAGTTGGACAAAAACGTCATAGGTTCATAAAGAATGTAAGTTTATTATTATAAAAGAAAACTTTTGATTTTGTTTAAGAAAAATATTAAAATAATACAAACTTTTTTAAGCACATCAGATGTACAGATAAAATGCCTTTTGATTATGTCGTTATAAGTAAACATTTTTTTTATATAAATACATTTAAATATACCTACCTACTATTTCATAATTATTATGTCGCATAATATTAAAATAAACAGGGCGATTTCAAAATGGCGCGCCAACTTTACAGTACGTTGTAGGGGGCCGCTAATGGAACCTAGAAAAAATAATAAAAAATCTTAGTCGATAATTGCCGAGAAATGAAGAGATCAAGTAGAGGATTCAATTTTTTTTTATTTTTAGCAATTTTGGAATACATGTTACCCGTCGCCTGCGTTGATTCGTGTCAGTTGACGTTCTATCATGACTGTGCGATCGATTCAAAATTACAACTAGAGGCGCTTGCACCAGGAACTAATGAAATCTATGGTTTAGAACTTTACTATTTGCCGAAACTCTTTTGCTATTTTTGAATCACGCTGTAGATAGAGTAAAGTTGATTTTACCATTATTATTTTAATATCATTTACGGCCGGATTGTTCAAAATCTAATGTAAGTAATCGCATTCAAATTACTTAAATGACAATGAGTTTGTCGACAAGTGCGTAAGACACAATCGTAGCTTACTCGCGTTCCATTCACATACATAATCGATTCACCAAACAATAAAATTCATATAAACAGTTTTCCTAACTATACATCATTATTTATATGTGTAGGTACTAGACACAACAGTGCCACTGTCATTTCGAACAAGGTTCAGTACCTAATGAAGGAGATTTTAGGTTTCAAGATAGACGGACGACACTAAGCTCTTTGATTACTGTTTATTTGATAAAATAAGAACAAACGTCTGAACTATATTTCCCAACAAAAATCCGCAAATTATTTGTTCGAAAAAATCCGAAGCGATAAAAATACGGAAGCCAATTATAAAGGTTTATTATTAATAACTCGATCAGAGTCAAAATTAATCAATCAACAACATCAATGTCAAAGGGCGCCTTTTGTTGTCCAATGCAAATTAAACTTTCACTAATTCTATTGTAAATTTGAATAGTATTTTCGATCAAATTGAAATAATGGGACGAAATATTAACGACAAATGAATTATTTTATTACATTACGATCTCAGTAGTTCGGTTCACAATTGGTGTTTTATTTTTTTAATTTCTCGTCCGCGGTTCCAGAAATTAGAGGCGCGGGGCTCCCAATTTTTTATTATTTCTTAATCAGTTGCGAAATTACGTAAATTATGTAACAGGGTCCCATCGCAAAATTTAAAAATTTCCTTGAGGCCCATGAAAATTAGCTAAGCCGTTGGCCAACAACACAAATTTAGTTTTTTTCGATTGGAGATATTTACCTATACATGAATAACCGTCACGTAGAATAGTTTATAGGCCTTTCAACCATAAGACAGTGCGAGCATATTGTGTAACGAGTACTGAAAGAGGAATATTTCACACGAGTGAGACAGTCACGACCCGAAGGCGAGCGACGAATTATGATTTCGTTGACACCCGGTATATTAGAACCATGCCGTGTCCTGATCTTCAATCACATTCAAAATAGTGACGAATAGTGATCAGAATAATATTTTGTTTTTGCTACATAAATATTTTTCATTACAAATGTAGCAGAAACTATGGATATTATTAATATTGTAAGTAATTGTGAAACAAACAAATAGGATTCGAATGGATATAATGCAGGAATTGCACCAACACTTGCAAATTGTATGATGCAATAGCCACTTGCGTGCGTATACGTCATCTGTTTCATGGGCACAAGTTCAATTGAAAACTTTTACTGCAAGACTGAAATTTACCATCTTTTAAAAAGTAACATTTATTACTTTGGTTATACAATAAACTACTAATATAATATATATATGGCCTATTCAAACCTATATGCAACACGTCATCAACAAAAAGTTACTAGATTGTTTATTTGTAATTCGGTTTAAAGTTTGGATAGTGACATATTCTATAGATGATTTGCTTGCGCACATATTAGATGATATAAAGAAAGACTACAATTTATTAGAACTCTCAAAATACGAGGTACGAGGTGACAGCACTGTGTGAAACGTCATCATCTAGAAACCTTTTATTGATGACCTGGATTGCATATAGGTTTGGACGAAGTGTAATTTTATATACCCAAGTATTTTAGTTAGGTTGTACATAGGTAAAATACCTATCGCAATGCTCTCTAGAGTTTTAAAAGTTTTATATTTTATATACATACCTACCTACATATTTACTGATTTCGTCATTATCCTGTTTGCAAATTCATTGAAGCGAATGCCGTGACAATTAATGCGTTACAGCCTTATATTTAAAAAAAATCAGCAAATATTTGCGTAGGAAGTAAATTAGTAACCATACTAAATTTGGTTCCGATCCATGAATGTACAATAGTTTATAATTAGGTAGGTACTTATCTAAATCTAATTTAAGAAACATTTTGTTATCATTTCGTACTACCGTGTTGTAAATTATAAAATTATCGTTATTATAATAGTGTCCAATGTTTTACTTTTAATTACAGGCCGGTGTCGCATACAGGTGCGATCTTTAGTTAAATCTAGAATTTAATTAAGTGTTGTGACATTCGTTACCCAGACAGAAAGCATGTCGTCCTGTCTGAAACAGGACATAAGGTTATAAGGGTGAAATTACGACCATCTCGAATTTAATATGAATTTGGAAGGTTAAATATCCGTGAATAACAGTCAGTGTAATATCGTGTAACTGTAGCTTTCGTCTTTCTCGAAGACAACGTATAAATACAATTTTTTACTGCAACTGAAATCTTGTACCTAAACGGAAATAAGTTTTATGTTATGTGGTAGACATACTAAAAAAAATGTAATTTCAAATAGATCCAAATTGTGAATCAATTTAATGCCGAACTGTTTAAACTGTTTAATTTTATTTCATAATTTTCATTATTTCATCAATTTAATTCGTTTCTAGTAAATAAGTTAACTTAAAATTAGTTCGATAGATGAACGAAGCAGTATAATGGGTTGCGTGCTGTAAGGCGTCAAACTAATATTGTAAGCTGCAAATTATTTTCACTCGCAATCAGTTTCTACAAAAACAAAATTGAAACGGCATTTCTGAAAAACTATTTATTTCTTTTAAAAGAGGAAAGTATTGCGATTTGGTAAAATTAATAAAAATATATATGCTTGGTGGTCGTTTTCAATCTCGTTTTTTTTTAATAAATATCGTACACGAAAAAATATAAGTGAATTACTTTAGTTACGGTTTAGAAACATTCCAACCGAAGGCAATCGTTAATTCATAAAACTAAAGCATCTGTGCGTTTAGCAACCTGAGTTTATCAAAAAAAAAGAACATATGTTATAAGTTAATAATACTTGCCAAATTCCACAATTTTATGTGAATAGTAATTATTGTATTTCAGACACAAATTTGCCTCTTTCTTTAATGTATTCGAAGAAATTACTGGAACGCATTCTTAATTTTAATGCGAGCGTAGCAATGAGATCTCGAAATAAGTAAAAATAAAATGAAATAGGAAATTGGCGACAAAAAGCCATTTATTAAATTTGTCGTTAAATTAAGTAAAAAAAATGATTAATTATTTTTAAGCGAAAAACCATTTATCACCATACGTTTATTTCCAGTAAACAAGAATGGTGATGAATCGACGGATGCTGTTTTTTTTTTAATTATTCCATATAAAAGAATTTGTCATTTTCGTTAATAATAATCGCATGCAATTTTTGGTAAAATTGATTATATTTTAACAAGCTTAACATTTACTCGTTGATGTGCAGGTGTGATTAATAATTAGATTGAATAAAATTGTATATCATCAGAAACAGAAAGGGAATAAGAACAATTTGTACACTCTGTCTAAAAATTACTGTCGCTAATTAGTTACGAAATGTAGGCAACTTAGAGAGCACTTCAACTCTGGGTTACTATTTTACGTAGGCGGACAAGATGCTAAACGATTTTTTATTCGATCGTGTAAATTAACACCTACATTTTTTGTTACTTTCAATTTTAGAATAAGTAGGTACTGGGGCCATGTCAAATCAACCAATAAAAAAATATTTTTAAAATATTTTCAGAATAGCAAGATTTTTTGTTTACTCATTGTACATATAAATAGGACGAAAAACGTAACATTTCAGATTTTTTGGGCTCATAGTTTTTGAACTATTGTTTTTAACGAACTTTAATTTTATTTGCAACATGCCTATGATATTTAAATTTTGTAATTTTTGAAGACCTTAAAAACGGTTGTTTTTTTTTGAAAATCTCAAAAACGCCCCTTTTAATTTTATCTTTTAATACAGTTGCCTTTTAACTTTGAGATCATATTATATTATAGGTTCCAATACACGTCATCAATAAAACTTCGTATTTTTACAGTTCTAAAAAATTGTGAAATGTGCTAAGGCCTTAAGAAGGCCTGATATAATGACCTCATACATATAACACGGTTTCACACAACACGGCATTTTGTAGGAACTTATCTATCGTGTTATAGAAGGGTTACCTGTATAGTCGATGAAGATTAACTTGATGAAGATTACTTTATTATTAAAATTGATAAACATTAGGTAGGTAATATTCTTATACTATTTATAATTTTACAATTAACAATTTACAATTGTGGAATTTAATAAATTTAGGGAATTTCATGTACCTAAATTATAATATATATATAAAAAAAAGTTAATTTCCATAAGAACTCATTGGCGTCCCATTATGAAATTTAGCACACAGACAGTCAATGAATGTCTTTAAAACATACATGTCATAACAATAATTTAAAAAGTTTTAATTTAATGTTGGCGCTATAAATCTAAAGGCTTTCTGCCAAAAAATATGTTTATTGAGTTTAATTTTGACCACAAATCAACTCGCACACCTCGCAATTAAAACAAAAACGAAGCAAGGTAAAATATCAAAGATTGTTTATGTAAACGTTATTCGCAATATAAATAAATTGTAAACCAAATTTTGAATGACAGTCTCTATTATTAGAAATTGCTAATAATTTGTCATAGACCTATGTTCCTTTTTATTTTCTTCTAACTTTTGTAATTGAACTTTTTATATGAATTATTATCACTAAATTTCCAAAATAATATAAATTAATTTAAATACCTGTTTTATGCGATTTGGTTTCAAATCAATAATAAATTGTGAGCATTATAAATATTTGAAAAATAAAACGTTATACTTTATCAAACGTTTTAAACTGTAGGTACTATAATTCAAAATTTGTTACTTTAAATTAAATTGTATCCAAGCTATAACAAAAAAATATTTCAAATAAATATTAAATTCTCCATTGAAAGCCGTATGTATATTCAACATTTCTGTATGTACAGGGTGAGTCGGAATTAACGCACCAATCTCCGGGAGTGTATTTTACACAAAAACGTCAAACGACTTTTTAACTTACTCACCACTTGATAACAAGTCACATTATATAGGCAACCTCAATTACACAATAACTTGGAAACAAAACATCGAATTATAACTTTTGGGTTTTTTGTCTGATATTTACGTGTAAAACACGCACTCGGAGTTTGACGCGTTCTTACCAACTCACCTACTCACCCTGTATACATAAACTTCTCTTAGCGATTAGCAATTCCTCATTACATCGGTTTTCATAATAGTTTTGCTAAACTTTTCTTAGACTTAGATTTATCTGAGAATAGAGTAGTCAGAAGCGGTGTACCGCAGTGTTCCATTTTGGGCCCCATCCCGTTTACAATATGTACGAGTTCTTTGTATAAACAATTAGCAGCGGTTCTTGCGATTTACTTTCAGTTTACCTGTATAAATATGTATTCATAAGTTTCCTATAAACTTATTGACTTAAGATGGCTTAATAGGAATAATAGATTGAGGCTGCTTATTGCTTGTCATTGTCATAAAATAATGTATATACTAAATGTCCGATTATGTATTTATAGGTACAGTGAGGGATTTATTTCATGTCGTGTGAAACGTGCGCGCGTATGCAACCAATAATGCAACGAGGGAGAAATAACGACACGCGTTCTCGGCTAGTTATCGAGTCTTTCCGTTTATGAATCCTGATTTAAAAACGAAACAGGCGCTTTTGTCAGAAACCTTTCGAGGATAACTATGATTCGTCTTCAGCTAAATTTTAAGTTTGAGCAGTGAAATTTATTAAATATTCGTTTTAAAGATTTCATGTAGAATTCACGCATTCGTGTTGTTATTAGGTAGGTATATCAAATTCAAGACCTACCAAAAATTAAAAAAAAATTTATTATAATAACAAATATGAATAAATATGTTATAAAAATAAATAGAGATAAAAAGCAAAAAAAAAACATAACATATTTGTATATGATTGCCAAAAGCTCATGTTGAAGCTCCCGTATCAGGTTTTATGATTTTGGCGGGGGTAATATTAAAACTAGGTTTATAATTTAATATTCGTTATAAGTAACCACTGCTTAAACTTAAAATTTAACTAAAAACGAATCATAACTTCCACACGTAATCATCGACATGTTTATACAGCGCCAAAGTTTCGGTTGTTCCAAATCATAATCAATTTCTTCTAATGAACGTTTAATTATAATAGAATATTTATTTCTTCTTTATTTTAAACTGTGCCGCAAAATGCATGTTTCGTTATAAAAACGATTAAATCCTAATAAAAGATCACGACAAAACAAAACGAATTCCACTTTTAGAAAACGTCATATGTTACGGATATTTTATGTTGCACGTGGCAAATCTATTGTTCACCCGACCAATAAGTATTTGGAACATCGCAGGCCAGGCTTTTACTTTCCTATCGTCTATCACTTTCATCTTTATCTACTAACGATGAACTGATAAGTCCGAAAAATGTCCGTTTTTCTTTGTCAGTTATCGCTAATTTTTCTGGACGTCGCGTCGCGTCGGCGTCGCATTTATAACAATTATATCTAAAGTGTCTGAAGTTTTTAATACGCCTAAAAAAATATTATAGTTGTCTAAGACAATTGCATTATTCAATTATTTCGATAGGTAACTAAAAAGTAATATAAGTTACAATTGATTAGGTAAGTAATTAATTAACATTCAGTATAACTATTTTTTTTTAATTGAAGTTGTAGAATTACGTTGAAGGTACTTATGTATGTTTAATTACTTTATACCTACTTGTCGATTTATATAATATGTACATCATAAATATACCTACACTTCGTCCAAACTTATATGCAATCCACGTCATCAATAAAAGATTACTAGATGATGACATTACACACAGTGTAGTCACTTCGTACCTCGTATTTTTACAGTTCTAATAAATTGTAGTCTTTCTTTATGCCATTTTATATGTGCGCATTTTATATGTCATATTTCCAAACTTTAAGCCGAATTACAAATAAACAATCTAGTAACTTTGTTTTGATGACGTGAATTGCGTATAGGTTTGGATAGGCTGTAGTGAGAGTATTCCAACATCGGCCATTTTGAATTGTAAACGATTGAAATTTTTTGCCGCTTTGTATTACCGCCAATTTTAATTTTATGGCTTAGCCTTGTTCACTTTTATAAATATGTTCGAAGATTTTCCGTTGACGATTAAATTAGTATGGTAATCTGGAAAATGGCGGATTGATATATTTAATAGTGTCATAGGTGAAACTTTTTAGAATGTACACGTTAAAATGGCCGCATGTTCATTTCATTTTGTTTTCAAACAAGGCATGAAATGCTAAAATTAGTCCCTAAGGTAAAGATCGCGGCCAATGTTTGACAGAAAGTTTCTACAGTGACAGATTTATACCGCCCGCACAGTTGGCACCCGTGTATTTGGCGTTCTACTGTATTTATTGCTACACTTTTCGCTTTGAAAACGACGGCAATTTTCATTGAATGATTACTTTATGAAGCTTGTCGATTGTTTTACTTATTTCTAAAGTGCTCGACGAAAAATAACGGCCGCCTTTATTAAATTTTGTTTGTTCGAACTTTTAACGTGAATTGATAAACGAATGTTTTTCGCACAAATTATTAACTGAAGTTGAAAACGAAATATGTATTTACTACTAAGCGATTGTTATAACACTACATAAACGTTTTAAAATAATAAATTTTTTTGACTGAAGAAGAGTTATTAGTATTTGCGGTAGTAGAATCGTTATTTTTTGTTCGCTTCTTAACGGTTCGTTACACTTGGCTTCCTCAACTGCTTTTTTAAGAAATTTGTGTTCATTTTCTGTTCATATATAATTTATACAATGACAATACCTACCGAATTTCGCTCTTTATTCAAAAAGTAGATATAAATTTTAAAATACCGGGTGAGTTTTTTAACTCGAGACTGCACAATATTTGGTGAAACAGGATCGTACGAAAAAAAATTTCGACGTCAAAAGTTAATATTTTTGAGCTGAAATGCTAAAATTTTCCTGCCCACGCCTTTTCCTGGAGTTGGGGCGGTGGAAACAAGCACCCCGATCACAGCGCCATCTACACGAATCGAATAAAACGTTACGTATTAAGTGGGGGGTTTTCATTGAAGTTTTTAAAGTTCCCCTCCCCCCCCCGGTCACGACCCCAGGGAGGGACGGGAACAGGAAAATTTTATCATACCCGAATGCCCCCCTCGAAAATATTAACTTTTGAAGTCGAACATTTTTTTTGTACGACGCTTATTTCTCCAGATATGTTGTAGTCTCGTGTTAAAAAGACTCACCCGGTATTTAACGATCGTTTTTATTTCGATAAAATTCTCTAGTTTATTTATAACATCAAATAGGAAATACAGCACAATCAATAATATTTCAGATAAAACCCCTTGGCGCCTAATAGTCATTGCACAAATTGTTAGAATCGAGTGCCAAGTAACTTCGTAACTGTCATAAATATATTTTTTAAAGTACCTGATTAATAGCGTTAATGTGAAGAATACATTATCGATATGAGTACCTACCTAACATTTTAAAAACATCTTTCCGTTAACGAGAAGAGTAGATATTTAATAAGTGTACATGGAAATATCAATATTATAAAATTGAAATTATGAAATCAATTTTATTGTTAATTTGTGAACATATTTTACGTAGGTAAGTGAAAACATAATTATATTATCTTATTCGTAAATCAGAAATTGATTCATTGTTTTTGTTACAATAAACACGCTTTTTTCTGTTTTATTTCTGTTCGAGAGAAGTTTAATGTCGACCATCACATTTTTATAGTTATGACTTTGTAATAAGCGTTGCGAAAAGAATAAGCTTTTCGATTATGTATTAGGGGTCATTCAGTGCAATCTCTTTTCTGAATGTTTCCATTTTCTTTGAAAATTGTTGCTCCCTCTGCTAATTAACACTTAAAATATTAAGTGTTTAGAGCGTTTATCGAGAAAATTAAAATACCTACTTTTACAGCCTACCACAAATTATTATCTATATTTTATCGCTTTTGTACTTTTCGCTAGTTCCACTACAATCATTAATGAAAAGCATAACCGTAAGCTCGAACATTAAACGCTATTATATTTGATGGCAATACACTAACTACTTCGTATTTCCCAGAGGCTTTCTCCCGTATACGAAGAACAGGAAACGGCCTATTATTTTAACGAGACCAAATTATTATCCACAAAAGCGTGAGGTTTCTACAGAATAAGTTCATTTACCACTAAATTTCTTGACGTTTACTTCATTATTGATTATTAATTCATTAGATAGATATTAATTTCTCTTAAGATACGAAAAAATACTTATTGTTAATAATATTTTATAATTAGTAGATAAATATTTTCCGACTACTGACATACTGAGTATTTAAATTGCAACAAAAGATATTGATTTGAAAAACATTTTCTTGTATTGTAACGTTTTTCTAGGTTTCTGAACTTCAGCTTATATTCTACCGTTGCTTTTTCTACCATTCTTTTAAAAATGAAACATCGCCGTTGAAGAATCAACATTCACAAGGAATTCATCACAAACATCATTTGGGTCCACTAGCGATAAATAAATTATAAGTCTAATTCATCACCTTGTTTTTTTAGGTTCAATCTAAATAAATTGTTTCGTTGTTTGTCGTATAAGTTCTTCTTTAGATACTAACAAGTATTCTTGTAGAAGTAGTTCTTCTTCAAGTAGTTTCTTTTTTTTTTAGCATCGGACATTGGCCATACAGCCACTTATACTTTGAATAGTTAAGTGTTCATTTCATGAACGTAACAACTTATGAATAAAACAATACAGGGTACTTCAAATTTAACGTACAAACGATACGGGGGCTGTGTGGAGTACATCAAAATGAACCGTATTTACATAGGAGAGCATGACCGGAAACATCACCCAAAGGTGGCACTGATCGCGAAATGGGTGTAAGCGTGCAAAACGGGCCATGCATCAGATCGTGATGCTCTGATAGCCTCCGATATGCTTCCGTTGGCCACTTGGAGTTACACCTAGAGTGCTGCGGACCAGCACCATCTTCGGGTGGCGTTTCCGGTCATGCTTTCCATGCGAATATGGTTCATTTTGATCTATTCTATCTCTTCTCGAAGTTTATACATCGAATATTGAAGCACCATGTATAATCATAATGAGCTTTAAATAATAATTTATACCGGTAGGTAACTGAGAAGTTCATTTTTTAAATAAAACAAGTCCATTTTTTGACATTTTGACAATATTATAGGGTAGGTATTTGCCTTTGCATTTATCCCGAGTATTTCCTAATTTGATTTTAATATTAAATAAACAAGCTGTATTGAATTTTTTATAAATAAGAACGAATGACGTAAGTAATGATTTTGCAAGAAATTGTAGTAAAAGAAACGTGAAAATTTACTTAACAGTTTGAATAAAAAATAAGACTAAATAATAAAAGAGAATAAAATAAGAATATTAAAAGAAAAGTATTTATAATTTATTTTAACACCGAAAGCAATAAACTAATCGTAAGTACAGAAAATATAAAACATAATATTTCTTTATGTACCTAGGTAATTTTTTCCACATTGTTGCCTATCGCAGTTTGATTGCTCGCGATTAGCTTGTCAACGCTGTTTCGGGTATAAACTAATCTATTTATATAATTATACAGGGTGTCTTGAAATTATTGACCTGGTTATACATAGTCGCGCATCTGTCGTTAAAATAAACAAAAAGGTTCTTACAAAGCGTGGTCCTAAAGTGTTCTCCACCGCAATTTGTTTTATTATCTTTAAAATTCGATAATTTAGGTACGTATACTCACGAACTTAAAAATTGTAACGATAGCAGTTTGTCTGTGAAAATCAGACTTTCCTTCCAAACGCAGTTTTCATTTGCGATGGTTATCTTATTGCTTTTAAAGGTTGTCTTTTGCATAAATACTACATACATGGGTATTTAAATACAGGTTATAAGTAAGTTTATAAGTAATTATGTACATTTTCAGTTTTTACAATTTAGTTACGTTACAGTAGTTAAATTACGTTTTAATAAAATACACAACGTATACCTATTATATTGTCTGTGATTATAAAAGACTACAATTTATTAGAAGTGTAAAAATACGAGGTACGAGGTGACAGCACTGTGTGAAACGTCATCATCTAGTAACCTTGTATTGATGACGTGGATTGCATATAGGTTTGGATAAGCTATAACTAGGTTGGTGGATAATAAAAATAATCTACGACTTCTCAATATTCGAAAAATCCTTACAATTAGTTTTTTTTTCTTTAATTTAATTAATGGTTTTGGTCTAACCAATTAGACAGTCGAATGTTTGTTTATTGTTTTCTGACTTATTGCGCTAGTGAATGCGCTAGAAGGCCAATCGAGAGACTGACTCGCTAGGCCACACGGCCCCTAATAATCGCTAGTGGTTATTCTATATCTATGCACTTGTTAGCTCTTTGTTCAGAGGATTAGTTCTTGTTAGAAATAATGCCAGGTATAAGGTAAATGCAGTCGACCTGTTTTAAGCAACTAAAATTTTGCAATTTTAACCCACAAGAGTCGTCACGATTTTTAAGTTCGTGAGTATACATAGGTATATTGTAATTAGTGGTCGATTTTCAATATGGAATTACTTACTATGTTTTTCTTACAACTAGTTTCACATACCTAAATTATTATTTAGTGCCGACAAAGAGTCACATTTCTTAAGATTCAAATCTCCGATCGATATTTTTTACATTTTAATCCCAAACCCGAATCCTATATTATTATCTGGAATATTCAAATCGATATTTGGAAAGCGAATATACTAACTAATGCAAGTACTGAAATCACCGACGTGACTACAAAATTCAAATTTTTAACCTTATTCTATAAATTACATTCAACAGTTATCGTAAAAATTCCTATTTGATAACTTAAAGATTGGTTAATTTTGAACACTTTATGAATTATCACACGATGTATTATAATAAACACGTGGAAATGGGAGGTTATCAATGTAAAATGTAGAATTGATACGAGTTGAGTATGTATTAGGTAATACACAGTGGAACATTTAAAAAAATGTTGTTATGCATAATATGTATAAATAGAAAGTTACGAAATTTTAAAATATAATATTAATTGATTTTATATATTTTTTCAACTCTCACGATGACTGACTTTATAAAGTAAATTTGAATATTATTATAGTAACTAAATATTTTAATATTAAACTCAATTTTCAGGAATATTTTATTTAGAAACCGCTAGACTATGGCTTTGTATGTAAACCGATCCAATTTAATCAATCAACTGTTAAAGAAATCGAGCCTCCACAAACAATAAATTCGGGATACCTGAACATGGGTTTAAAGTTAAATCAGATTGAAAAACTAAACCCTTAGGCTTCTACATCTTTTTACTCCATATACCTACCTACGGTTTTCACAGTTGCCTTCTATTAACTTTAAAATAAGTCGTATAAAATTAACTTAAAACGCCGTTCTACTTTATTTAGGTAAATTTTGCAATTAAACAAAATCTCTTTTTCCTAAATAAGATATTTACAGTTTAATTTATTGTTAAATATAACAGTGACACAGGATGTTCTTCATTTTATGGTTATTTGCATTGCGTAGTTAAAGAAACGTAACAGTTTCTGTTCTTGTTTCAATTAATTGTAATAAACGTGCATGAAATTTAGAGAAATTAAACCAAAAACTACCAATTTACGGTATTCCGTTAATTGGCGAAATAATTTTCCATTAAACGAAGTACGTGCAGTAGCATCGCCACGTTCTAAAGCAGTTTTTCTTTATTACTTTCAGTATATTGGAATGCTGGACGTGCCCAGGCCTACGAGTAGAGTGGAAATTGTGGCAGCCATGCGAAGAATACGTGTAAGTAAAGAGATTTAAGGTTTTCTCTGCGATAAAATTCCGTTATTTAACATTAAATTATGTTTGTTTTCTTTTACAGTACGAATTTAAAGCCAAAGGTGTTAAGAAGAAAAAGGTGACGATAGAAGTTTCGGTAGATGGAGTTAAAGTCACACTTAGGAAAAAGAAAAAGGTAAGTTCCGCCGAACACTGAAGCTTTTTATATTTACAAGGAAAAACTCTTAGGCCGGTTAACTTTGCACAACGTAGCCGTATATTTTTATTACCGACGTCTTGCATCTTTTCCGGAATTAATAGAAGTGTATAATAAACTTCGGCTAGTTACTTACGGATTTTAACTTCCTTTTGCTTTTCCAACGAGGAACTTTTCATTTGTTTAAAAGTTTTTAATTAGGATCGCTTCTGCATGTGACCGAAAATTTTCCTTTTCGTATTCCAAACATTATTAAGCGCCAAGAATTACATTAAGTTGTAATACGAAAATATCTTTTTACAAATTAGATTTATTTTTCAGCGGAAACAGTGGCTCGACGATGGTAAACCAGTTTTGCTGTCGCATCCCATTTACCGAATATTTTATGTGTCGCACGATTCCCAGGACCTCAAAATATTTAGCTATATTGCAAGAGACGGAAATTCCAATGTTTTTAAGTGCGCCGTCTTCAAATCGAATAAGAAAGTAAGTGTTTATTAAATTGTCCTACAATTACGGTGATCGAATATGAAATGGTAACTTGATTACCGACCGAGACTATTTCAAATAGACATTCTTAATATATGATAATCTTTTTTTTTAAATTAATCGGTAATTTATTACTATCTATTTATTACTATTACTATCGTAATGTATAAAAAAATGAAAAAAAGAAGTTGTTTTTATATTATTTTCCCATAGCCAAAAACACTAGTTACATATACAGGGTGGGCCACACAACGTGGAAGTTGTAAAGGTATGCATAACTTCAGACAGCCACCAAATACCATGGCAAAATAATTACACACAATACTTATTCAAAATAAAAATTGATCGCTAAATGATAAAACACAATTTGACATAATGTCAATTAATTTGTTAATATAATATTTATACTAAAACAATATCAGTTTTTTCACTATTTCTAAACATCTTGTAATACTTGAAATTGACGTGACTTAAGTGAAACAATCGTCAAATACATTCAGAGCAAATGGTAGCTCTAGATCAATTTTTATTATTTATAAACATTATTTATCGATTTTTCAAACAAAATTTGTTTGTTGGGTTGCAGTCTTACAATCAGAATGTAAGGGGCTCCACGTAGCCACGTGGCCCGCCCTGTATAAAATCTACAACGACGTTGTATTAGAAACCTGAAGGGTTTCCAATTTTTTGAAACATAAATATTTAAATAAATCGAATTATGTGTCTGTAAACGTATTATAATATTTGGGCATAAATTCTCTTTGCTTTCCTGTAAATTTTCCACTACATTAAATAATTCTCTAATGACGTTTTTATCACGGCAACAAATTTATAACGTGGTTTGCATTTTTCGTAAGTGTAATGTTCCGTGTTCGCTATAGTTTTCGTAACGATACAAACGTTTTGTAGGTATGAGTTTCGTCAATTTATTATTAATCCTATTAATTTTTTTACGTTTTCTTTTAATATTTACAAAAAAAAAACATTGTCATTGACAGTATTGATAATTTGATCATTTTTTTAAATTATAGTATTGATTAATAACGTAAAATAACGAATTAACGAATATATAAAATAACGAATTATTATTTAAACAAAATGATGATACAATTGTTGTTCGATACGTAACTTTATTATATATTCGGTAATTGCGATGGTTCGACATTTAGCGTTCCCAGAGGCACATTAATTAGAAATTAAAATTCAATATATACATTTCTTTACAATAGATTTGAGGTGCATTATTTCCAAATTTCATATAATTTGGTGCAAAAATCCTTTAGCTATGACGTCTTAAAGTTGCCAATACTAGAATTATAACCGTATTCGTCTTCGACTCGTGAATAATAATCATCATTATATAGTCGTTGAAGAATATATTATTCATTACGCGTTTCCAAAGCCTACTCGACAAATTTTATTTGAAAGTGTGCAACGCAAAGACTTTAATATGTATTTTGCATTTTATCTAAATGACGCGAATCGACTCGCGCATTTTCGTTTACGCGATTTCGAAGTTCTTATGCTCTTTAGAAACTACTCACAGGAAATCACATCAAGTTATCTTAAGTCGCGTGTAAATCGAGGGAAGATTCGTTTCTATCTGGACAAGCTTTTGGCTTTAACATCATTTTTGTAACAATTGCGGCCAAATGAAACATAACTGTAAAGAGAACGATAAGGAAAACGAATCTACATTTTTGAAATTGTTTGTATGTAGATAACTATAATATTTTTAAAAAATCTTACATTTTTTAACCATTGTTATTTAAGAATACCTATTTTAAAGTAGGTAGGTATGTAAAAATGTTGCGCATCATGTTTGGCAAAAAATTTTTGAAAAATCGTTGGCATTTTCCAATAAACCAGAAATTATATAGAACAAAATTACTGACGCCGTTAAAACATTTCTAAAAGGGTTAATTAATAAGTCCTTTATTTTCGCAAATCGGGCGCGTTTAACTATTAGAATTTCTGAAAATTAATTAATAGGAATACGTATGAAAGCAATTGTTGTGAAAACAAAACAAAACAATAGGGTACTTAAAAGCAGGCTACCGACGCAGGGGGGGGGGGGGGTTCTTTAAGCACCGCATACAAAGATTAATCTCGGATGTGCACAGAATAGAATCAAACAAATGTCAAATCTTACCCCGGAGATGTTTCTCCTATCTCGAGTTTTATGTGGATCGGAGCTTTATGCTGACGACAAAAGCTCGAGTTTGTGTGACAGCCATTGTTACATCTTACGCTTCGCGCATAAACTTTAAATAAGTTCTATGGATATCTTTTCCACGTGCTATTTCTATGTAAATTATGAAGTATTGAAAAACTCCGATCAAATTATTTCCCGCACTAGATAATCTGGGAACGATGTAAAAATTCAAACCTAATCCCGTTATTATCATATTTGTCGAACACGAAGACGTACATAATAGATATGTACCTACCTATCGTTAATATTGTTTTAAAAGTAGAAAAAACGCGAAACTTTACCCTATTTCATTATATCATTTCAATATCATTTTGTTTTAAAGTTAGTTATTATAATGTGCTTTTTTAATTCGGCCGTTTTGGTCTGCTTTAATTTTTGCTTGTAGCACTAATTGAAAGTTAATTATAAGTCCTTCGTTTCCAATACTCCGACTTCTTAATTAGAAAACTTCCCAATATTGTATTTTAAACGCGTCGCCGATTCATTTAGATGGAGTTATTTTTGTTTGACTTACGCATAATTTGTTACATTTGCTCCTCTCTTTCAAAAGTGAAAGTATTTAAGATATTTGAATTGGTGATTTGTTTAAAGTTCCATTAAAAGAAAATGATGAAACGATTTCTTATAGGAAATAAGGACGGACATCGAATAAATACGCTATATTGTCATTCAATTCTTCCTAATGATCACTTCAGATCACTTTTGTTTTGGTAAATGCGCTTTTATTAAAACACGAGCTTTAAAGCATCTAATTTTGTTAGAACACTATAAGACCATCATATTCTTGTTTTAGTTCAGTCGGCAGAGCGAAAAACGTGGGTCCAAAATTCAAGTAGATCCAAGAACAGTAATTTTTCTAATGGGATTTGTTAGTGGGTTGGTCCTGACCATAAAATCAAGTTAGCGTGGTGCGGGAAGGAGCGACTATGCGTCAGTCGCTATTTTGATAAACATATATTGGAAAATATCTCCAGAACGGTTATTCCTACGAAAAAAACATCAAGCCCTGTTTTGCATAAAAATACAAAATCTATCTTTTTTACTTGAAACCTGTTTCAGTCAGATCAATATTTTAAGAGTTATAGCGATGAAAAGTCTTCACTTTCCAGGTTTTGCTAAATACTAAGTTCGTAATCTTGAAAAAAATGAAGACTTTTTTATTGATCTAGCGAAAACATGTTTCAAGTAAAAAGGATAAATTTGAACATTTCTCATTTTTCTAGAAACAAGGCCTTATTTTTTTTGCGTATACGTGTTTTGCGTTATCGAGTTAGCGGTTAACGTATAGCCCCCCGAACCGCGCCTATTTAAATTTATGTTCTCGACCGATCCACTAACAAATCCCAATAAAAAAAAATTGCTGTTGGATACTGTTGCAGAAAACAAAACGCTCCCGACTGTAGTATTTACTCATGAAACTATGTGCTTCGTCCATTTTTTTTATGCAACAATTTTATTTTTCGTTGGTATTTAATAATTTTTGTTATGGGTACGTAATAAATTAAGGTATTTAGAATGGACTTACCTGCAATAAATCTTTTTATATCATTTCAGGGGAGCCAGGGATGCACTATCTCTAATCTTTTTAATATCAACATATTTTAGGGGTTTCATTTTTTAATTTTTAAGGATATTTTTGGATTTTCCAGATATTTTAGGATAAAAACGGTACTTTTGTTTAATTTCGAGAAAACGATCCATATTCGAGAAAATCATACATAAAGAATAAGATAAGGCAGAGTATTATTATTATAATTATCTTTTTCCGACGAGCACATAAATTTATACTTTTAATTATTACTGAACGTCGACCGTTGCAAATAAATATTATATAATCAGTCTTGTGCGAAGAAGCTCGATTAGTTAATTCGGAAACTTACAAGGATATCAGAATCATTTTTTGTTTTGGCTACCCTGTTACTGAAATTATGCCCGAAGTCAGCGGTAGTTACAGTTTTAGAAAAGAATCATAGAAAAGATAATTTGGTTTTACTGGTAATGTTTGCTGTTTACTTGGTTGTCAGTAAAAATTTGTTCAGAATTGTTTTTATTTCGCATGCATAATATAAACCGGAACATAAACATAATAACCGAAAACTTAATATAGAATGAGTTATAACCTTAAATCTAAACGATAAATTCCATTTTAACAAACCCTTCCTACACAATATAGCTATTAAAAATACCGAATAGTAAACATAATGATTAAAAACCCAATTCAAAAGGAATAAAGATATTTAGAACACAAATTCCGAAAAAAAACCAAGTGTTTTTAATGTCAATATCATCTCATCTTTTAAAAATTGTGTAATTCTCTTAATATTACCTAACCTACTTGTTTGGTCGTTAAAAATGTAACTACGTACTATTCAGGTACTAAAATCTTAACTATAATAATTTATTATAGAAAAAAGTTTAACTAAAGCCCGGTTTCCATTCATACTTTGTTCGGAACATTACGTGGAACTTTGTCGAGGACAATGTTGGCCGCAAAGTTGCAGTACATGAATTTGCTCGTAACAATTGTTTTACCGTTTTTACGCATGCAAAGTTCCCAACATTGTTGGACACAAAACTTGTATGTGTGGAAATGAGACTTAACAATTAATAATTTGATTTAGGGCCGGTTTTTTCATCTCCCAATAAATTTACTTGACAAATTTGTACAATGGAAACAATTGTTTGAACAAACGTTTCTATGGTAAATATGTGTCAATTAAATTAAATGGAAGATGAAAAGATCGGCCCTTAGTTTAATAATTATTGCAAAATACCCGTAAAATGTTATTTGATTTTATTTACGTGCATTAAAGGAAAAACTTATTATAAATGAATAAAGTTACAATTAAATACGATAAATCGCCCGCCACTTTGAAAATTTCCGATTTCAATTGATACATGAGTGCTTCAAAGGATTTTTGAACCAGCAGTTTTTAAGTATCGCCGTTTTCGATTTCAAAGGAAATGAGCTGTTTTCAACATCGGCGTGCGAGTATGATTAATTTAAAAACTTCTACGTGAAATGCTCTCCGTTCATTTGCCAACCTAACCGAGTTGAAAATTATGCAAGACGTATGCGGCTAAGGTTGTCGAGTTAAAATATGATTTATATCTCTTACATGCTATAATTCAGGTTTTATCGAAAACTATAAATTGCATTATTGCAACGTCGATTTAAAAAATTTAGAATTTCAAAAAGTTATTAGATGGTTAGTCACCTATTATTTCGATGCACGTTCGGTTAAATATAAATTTCAAATCGCTGCATTAAAATTAAATTGAAACAAGAAGAAGTACCCATATTTCGTTATAATCGAGCAAATAATTATGTAGATTATAGACTTAAATAATTCCCAAACTATTTGAATACGAAATTTTACGATTTTAACCAGTTTAATGAATTACGTGTTGGCATTGATCACAACCACGCTTGAATTATATGGGGATGTTCAAGGGAGAATTACTGCTGCCCTCGTTCGAGATTAAATGTTTATTGGTGAACCGTAATTTCGTTAATTAATAATGAATAATTAAATCTGGATAGTTTATCTTATCGAATAAAATGTAAATGAATAACTAGGTATATTTATATCTAACAATAAGGGCCAATTGTACTAATCTCTCTTAAAATTTAAGTGTAACTTAACTAGTACATAGATAATATTATAGATTTCCATAAATAATTTATATTTAAGTTAAGCTTTAATGTTAAGATGTGTTGGTGTAATCCAGTACGAACGCAATCCGTTCGGTATGTCTTAAATTTGACGTGCGAAAAATAATTTATAAAACAAAAATTAAAAAATCAGGCCGAAGTGAAATTTTTCACGTGGGCGACAGAAAGCGAGAAATGACGTCACACGCTTATCTTTAGTTCGTTTAGATAAGGGAAGGGGGAATAGCTGTCTCATCGGCTTGGCGTCGTAACACGTTTCACTCGCGAGCATTTTACTGCCCAAGTTGCAAAGTCGCGGGCAACGCATAAGAAGTTTTAGTTAAAAAAAATTCAACTTAAAATGAAAACAATATACCTAGATGTATATTACTTACAATAAACATGCAACCGTTCAAAAGTATTTATTCCATGATTATAGTAGAGGTTCCATTGTTTTTTTTAACAACAATGTCACTCGTGAAGATTTAAATAAATTATTTCATAAATTGCCCAAAATTATTACTTTGCAAACGTCTACGAAATTTACGCGTGTGCATAAGCGGGCGATAAAAGAACACATTTCAATATTTTAACTCCGCTTAGGCTTTACATACGCGATATTTTTTTTATTTTCAAATCGCCCACGCAATCCTAGCGCTTTCGTTGTAGAGACCTTTGAATAGAGAGCCTTAGTAGTTTTTTTTTGAGAATATAAGACATACCATACGGAAGAAAAGCTTTTTACTAAGGTCTTACCATTCCAGTCAGGGGACTATATTGCGATTTTTCATTCATAAATTTTAACGAGAACGATCTCTACATTTTCATTTTATTCAGTTGCAGCGCCCCATCGCTTTTGCTTAAATGTTTTACCAGTCATCTTCGACAGTAATTTCTGAATAAAAATAAATTTCATAAAATAGGTTCTCTTAAGATTTTTATCGCTTTGTGTGACTTTAATGGCATCGGAAGCGTTCTTCTTTCAGTAGTTGAAGGTATGAATCATGTAATATCTAGCTATCGAAATTCTTTAGATATCAAACGTGACTATACTATATAATTGCCAATGTGAAAGGAATATAAGGTACTAAGCATTAAAATATAATTTCATTCTAAAGAAATTATATATAAGTTGATCACTATCTTATTGTTAAATAAACGTACGTAAAGGTACCTACCTAATACATATTTTATTTTTTATTTGTATAGGGAGTATAACTTAAATTCTTTAATAGGTACATATAAAAAATTATTATTTTATATTATAACGTTCCCTTACGAAAAATCATGTTTGTATAATTGATCTCATATTTTATTCTTTTGTTGTCTTATTTGCAAAATATTCTACGTAAAATTATACACTTATTTAATACTACACCATAACATTACTTTTAAAAACATACTTCAATGAAAAATTTACATTAAGTTCGTATTACTAGACATTTAACGTAAACCCTTAATAAAATAAATAAGTAGGTACTTATACTTTAAATACCGTGTGTAATAGAATCATGGTACACCCCCTTAATTTTGATATTTATTAAGATAAAATTTTCAGACTTGTTACATATCCAATGTACTTATCAAACGTCACATTTTGACATAAAAATTGTGTTTTTTTCACTTCCGGTTTTGCCAGAACTGACAACAATTTTCGATTTTCAAATAGAACGCCCTGTATATTATTACATTTTTGGAATCTGTACAATTTTCTGAATATAATGGCATATTATATGTCAAAAAAAATTTGGTAACTAGTTTAATTATTTTCATATTTTCTCCTGTAAATTCGGTTGTATTAATCTCACGGACAAAGTGGGCACGTGGGTAGTGTACCATCACAGTATTATTTAAAAAAATTAAGTTTTGATACAAAGACCATTGTTGGTAACTTTACCAGATGATAGATCAAGCAATCACATGTTTTTGACGTGTTTTATTTTTCGTTGGGCGTTCGATTAATAATAATTTAAAATTATTCATCCGAATTTCACGATTAAATCTGTTTCTTAATCTATCAAAGTTTGTTTGAATGTGTGCTTTAAATATCTTAATATACACTCAGAATGAAAACTTACTACGTCAATAACTTCACTCAATTGCACTGTAGTTAATTAGTTTATCTGGATCGTTCCAAAACTATTTATAATGTGCGCTACTTAGCGTATCAATTCGCTTCGATCTATCATATGTTATTATGTATAGGTATAAATGTACCTGTCATAAATTAAATTACAAACTTATTTTATTCAATGAAGCTATAGAACATAGTAAAAATTTTAATTTCGTTTAACAAATACAAAAGTTTTTAGTTTGCCGTTTTTCCCGGAAATTCCGGTCCGTCTAAACCCTGTAATTTATTCTTATAAAATGCTCACCTGCTTAAAATGACCATTTCGTGTCGGTCTCGGAAGGGGTCACTTTAGACAGGTTCTATTGTAGATAATACGTTGAGTTTTTTAAATAAATTAGATAGATTAATATATTGCGGGATTCAGTTGAATAGAACTGAATGTGCATTCATGCATGTACGAGATGATATACATATAAGTAGACGTATGTATTTTTATATTCTATTCGATGTTGTGTTCGTATAAAAATCTTTACCAGATGCCGCCGTTATTCGCATAACTTGTCACTTTAACTGACACGAAATTAATCATATCATATAGGTACCTAACGGTTGAGTTTTTCTTGAAGCGGATTAATCGCATACGTATGAGAAAAGTTCAGATTTGTTATTAATTTTAATAATGAAATTTTACGTTCATAACATTTTATCGTAATAAAAAATATCATTAGTATTACATAAGTAGGTAGGTACTTACATAATTATGTGTTAATTAACGAATTTATTATTTTTGAGTTAATTATTTAGTCAGTAATAGTAAAAATAAATTTAGACAGTTAAATTAAGCACTAATCAACAATGCACACCTTAGTAAACGAGAAAATAATAATTTAAAACAAATTTCGAAATCTAAATATAGATGGCATGAATGCTAATAAGAAAACACGAAAATTAATACAGTAAAAAATGGTGCAATTTAACTTTGATCAAAATTTCATCAGTATGAAGATATATGTTAAACATTTATAGCACGTTTTCTAAATAAAAACTAACAAGGCGGTCAATACTACTTTGTAAGCTGTAACTAAAATTTTAAGATAATGTCTAAAATAAGAATGTATAAGTGAGTCAGTTTAAAATTTTCAATAAAGTTTCTGGTCTACAACATTTAAGTATAATATTTATTTAAACATAATAAATTATTCTTTAAATGTACATATTTAATATAGGTAATATTTATAATTTAAAAATTAAGTAAACATTCGTTTTATCCCACTAAAGAAGGCAGAATATTTAATAATTGCAAGTGTTTATTTCAAATTATATCAAAAAAGCTGTTCCATCAATAAAACTGTGTTTAGTATTAACAATTAAACTTTATGGTGCTTTCTATGAAAACATAATAAAATTTCAAGGACTGATTTAAATTATGCTATTTTAGTAAGCAGTATATTGGGCATTATACTTGTCTTATTTAAACAGTATCTATCAGGTTTACTAAACTATTTTATCTTAGTCGGTGTCACTATGGGCTGTATATCAAACTAATTCGAGTATTGTTAACAGAATTTTTACTGCGTTGTTTTTTATTAAAAAAAATCATTACCCTGACAAGTACGATAATTTTTCTATTATTCTATATTATTCTAATATTTCCACCGATGAAGATACACGTTCGATTATGGTTTAACGAAACTCGTTTGATTGCCGCAGAGCTCAGCTCGCCGCGTCGCGCCGCCTCGTTATGGCAATCAAAACTCGTTTCGTTAAACATGTCATAATGAAACTTATATCGTTAATAAGTATCTATAAAAACAAAAAGAAATTATTTTCTTTAAATGTGTTCCGTTCGATATAACAATACTTTTTAGTACTTACACTTCGTCCAACGAAATGAGACATTGCGTCATTACATTTTTACCAAAACGTGTCTATTTATAAACGAATTATATGTTACGTGGTATACTGCGTACCATATACTGACAGTCGTGTTGCATATCGTGCATCTTTATCGGGAGCATTGTTAAAGTTCCGTAAAATGTATGTCTTAATATGTGCACACTGGGAAGCCTTTCATTATCGTCTGACGTCACGACTGGCAGGTTGGCAAATTTACGTGACCATAAATAAAATGGCAAAGATCAATACAGATGCAAAGCAATTAACCAATTGCCGTCAAATTACACGAATTGACGAGTGTATTTTGAGAGAAAACGTAGCAATGGTCAACCGTTACTGCCGTTACACTGTGTAAAAGAAGTTCCTATCACATTTATAAATTATAATCCTAACAGACACGATTACTAGATGATAACAAATGCTTTATAAGTCGGCACGATTACTGTGTCGCGAGTACAAAGAATCGTCGAAACTAGTGCAAAACGTGCAATAACTAACAAAATGCAAGTTCCGTTGCGAAGCCGAAAATTAATTTTTAATTTTAATTAATGTAAGCAAGCTATAAATTTAAAATTAGATTATATTTTTGTTTGCAAACGTTTATAATAATTTGACAACGCCGTGTGAAACGTCATTATCCAGTGACTTTTAAATGAAGACGTAAACGTCTCAATTTGTTAGATGGACTGTACACACTTGCAATATTTCACACGGACGGCGTTTTGGCAGAACATCGTAAGCGCCATTTTTTTTCGTAAATGAGTTATTCTGACAATCTTATGCTTATCTAAGGCAAAGACATAACCTGGTGGTAACAACGTTTCGTTTTTTTTTCACCATTCGTATTTCGGTATGAGGTGTTTGCTTATGGTTATGCTACAACACAAAATTTGCTGACAAAAATTACGGTTTATAGCAACAATTTAATTAACATTTTAGACACATTTAAATGTTCTTTTTAAAAACACCGTAACGTCTTGCCAAGTAAAACAAATTTATTTTTCTATAGCCTATAAGAATAAAAAATTTAACTTGAGTACTTTAAAAGTCTGTATACACCATCACCGTTTTATACATTTAAGTTGTTTATTTTGCTAATTCCTTGCATGTCTGAAATTTTTTTGAATACCTACATTGAATATTCTTATCGTATGATCCTTCGTTTATTTCATTCCATATGTTATACAATCAATTGTAAGTATAATACAAAAAATAAATTGAATATCGAATAATATTTCTTTTACTAAACGTACAATTTAATTTAAACGCCGCGCCGGAGAAGTATAGTAACAAAATAGAAAACGTTTATGTGTTTTCCATAGCAAGTAATGATGAATAAAAATTTCTTAAAAAAAAAATTAAAAACAAACGAGATTTATCATCACAAGAAGGTATTAATTTAAAACGAAATCAATTTAAATTCCGGCATTGTTTTTATTTTTTGAGCTTTTTAGAATCAGTAACCTGTAAATCAATACGATCAATAACAGAGCGTGCGTTAGCTTTCGAGTTAAATCTGATTAGATTAAACTGAAGAGACATTAACCTAATTGTTTATTCTCTACAATACAATCGTTCAATCTAATTAAAAGTGTCAGAAGACTTATAGAAACGATTAAAACTTTTAAACGGTGAACAAAACGGGTAACGAGTAAAAAAACAATGAATATTAGATAACTACAGTCGGGAGTAAAATGTTCTGGCGGCTGAAATTATAATAAGCAGCTTACTGGGTATTCATTCACTTATTGAGATTGCACAGTGAAAATTTCAGTTTTGTTCATAAAGCCGTTTTGGAAATTTTCTATTTATTTATTTGTATTTCACGAAAACTGTCGAATTTTGCTGCTTGCTCGGCAACTTTAAAACGTCATAACTAAAGTATTTCAGCACTAAATTATATGACATTTGAAAATAATGTACTTCAAATCTGTTGTATATATGTCGTAGACACAAAGGAAATTTAGGCAAATGATCATTTGACTAGGCGAATGCTAAGTGCCACGACAAATGGCAAAATAACTTAAAACGAATACGATTTTGCTATTTGTCTGGGGTGATTTTTGAGCGTTCACAATCGCGAACGTCGACATAAATTTAAGAAGATTGTCATTTTCCAATTTTTGAGTGTGCGTATCTTTGCGTATGCGAAAAATTTCGCTCGTAAAATTGCGAGCGAAATAAGACTGACGCAAACTGTTTTTTCATACTTATATCATATGAATTCTGAGGTTAACTTGACACTGACATTTATAAACGAGTAAAGGTAAGCGTAGATTATGCCGGGGCGGTGCGGGCCGCATCGCATCGCATTACTCTACATCAACACGACGTCAATTGCGCCTGTTTAGTAATGTCTAATATATTTTTTTATTATTATCTATGTAGGCATTATTAATACAATATAAGTACATAAATACTATCCGAGTCCGAATCGGCTCTACACACCTTCAGACCGGACCAGCGAACGCATGAAAACTACAGAGGCCTTCGGCGTATTTTCTAACTTTTTAGTCCACGTGCTTCTTGTTGGGGTTCAACTCGAACCATCCTACACACGATGCAACTGACAATGAGTGAAAAAAACACCGGACAGTGCGGACAGTTTTCTAACACGACGTCCAGTGACATACAACACTTTCTCCGGACGTGTCCGGTGGTCTGGTCCGATCGTGTGTAGGGACGATTAACGCAAAATTGATAAAAATAACATGTAAACGAAGCTATTACAAAGTTTAACGAATTCTTTATCAAAAGATTACGCTGGTCATTCGATTTAAATTGTGAGAGGAGTGACGCACAAAAACACCGTGTCGGACTATCAACATCTAATTTTCGATACAAATAAATCTCGTCTAATACATTCTTATTAAAAATAAAATTAATGACGTATTAAAATGATTTTACACGGAAAACATCTACGGCGACTGTTTTTAAAACTTGGTCTTCTTATCGTCATTACGTACCGAAGTTTAAATAATTACTTTTAGTTAAATTTCAACGAACGCTTATAATTTATACGGAAAGCGTATCTCCAACTGAAATTGTTTCATCGGCCGTTTTAAATTTAATTTCTTCAATTCGTTACGCATAAACGTCGTCCGCTAGTGTTTAATGTTTAATTTACGGACTTCTTTTAACCCCACCGATATTTCATCAGCGCTTCCCTTTTTAAGTACAAAGAAATTAATTTTGAAATTTACGCTTTTTGTGGTTTTATCTGCATTTGAAAGGTGTCGGAAAATGTTTCGATTCCGTTTTATTTTTATGTTTCCATTGGCATACTCTCAAGTTGGGAATGAAGACGTTTACAGCATCACCGTTTATTTTAATGCAAAAGAAAAGGCGTCTTAAACAAATTCATCCACCAAGGTTAAAGTTTATTAACAAAGTTTAAAATTATCAGACGGACGTCGTGACGCGTTAATATTCGCGTAAACGTGGAATCTTCGGGACAACTATGTGACATCACGAAAAAGTTTTGCCGATTTGCCAAAGGATTCGACAAAAAAAAATGTAAATATACATCACTTACATATTTACTACGCAATTTTTGTAATTCGATGACATTTTTAGCGATTTGCAATAACAAACAATATGCCACTAAAACGTTGCCAAAATACGAATTAGAGGATTTTGTTAGGTATTTAAACAACGACCATTATCTATTACGTTCAATTTTTCTACACCTGCAGTGTAATTAGTAAAATGTAGCCCCACAAAATTTTTGTAGGTAGATATTTCTGAAGCGGTCCTTATTTAAATGTTGGCAGTGCAGTCCGTAGGTTCTTATTGTTGGTGTAAAAATAATGCCGACTTCTGCACTTTGAGATACAAGCACGAAATTTTAGGGATATATTTTATATCTCATACTAACCACAATAAACGTCAGAGCCACCCCTTTTAATACTCGGGTCGCTTTATAATGTAGGAAGTGTCTAGGAAATGATGAGAAATCTTCCGGGGACGTATATACAACATGCCAAATAAAACTTTAAGTTTCTATAAACTTTTTTCCCACAACGCTCTCCTGCCGAGATATTCACCCTCAAAGTTGAAAAATAACCTCCTCTTCATTCCGTAGCGTGCGCAGCAGTATCAGTATTTTCATATTTTGTGGTAATAGCCACATAGGAATTAATATAACAAATAAATTTTATATAAATTAATGTATTTTATGTAGGTACCTTATATACTTATAGGTATTTATTCATAAAAATACAAGGTGTAACAAAAAAGGTGGGCTAACTATATACAAAGGGCTTTTACGACTAAAAATAAGCAAAAAAGTTTATATAAACATACGTCCTAAAATGATTCGTTACTGACAATGAGTTATAGCAGTGAATTTAAAAAAAATTCACTGGTTGCACACATTTAAGCTCTTCAAACAACTATCAAGTAGGTAATTCGTGCTTCTTGTGTTCAGTCGTGACATTTGATTAAATCATTAGTGGCCTGCACGGTCGCCCGATCTAAATCCTCTCGATTTTTACGTATGGAGACATCTAAAATCTATAGTGTATTCTACTTCGGTTCAAGACATTGAGGATCTTCGACATAAAGTGGAAGGCGGATGCCAGCAAATTCGGAATATACCGGGAATTTTTGAGCGCGCGAGGCAGTCCGTACATACCCAGGCGGCACACTGTCGTTATAATGTCGTCAATTATTGGCAGTTTGTGGCCCAATGGGGACGTCGCAAATGACGTCAATATGACGGGTTAATGTCACAGTCCAACGACGTCAAATTATGACCAATCTAGTACGTTACTTGAGACGTCTAATTGACACCTAATTTCTTTAAATGAGACGTCGATTTGACGTCCTATTGACGTAATCCTAAGGCATTAATGACGCATCTAAAGGTGAAAAAAATACAAATACATTCAATATAATTATTACTTTATTACAAAAATGAAGGTACAAACAAAGAACCTAAATCTAAGAAATTAAACAAAGTATGTTTAATATATCAAAGAAGGAATACAAAATTATTTGGATTTACCTACTTAATAACCAAATATCGTTATTATTATTATATACGAGTAATACAATAATATGTTTAAGATAAGATGTAAGCGGTAAATAAGATATACAGTGTGTCCACGAGTTCTGGGATCATTTGATAGAGCCTAAACTAAGCACAATAGAAAAAACTATTTTAGATAAAAGCTTTCTGGTTGTATGAGTCGCACAATGTAAAATGTCACACCAACAAAAGACATCTAAATAAATTAATAATAAAATGGGGGTCACTCGCGCCACAAAGATAACCTAGTCACCTAAAGGTTAAAACCTATAGAAATAAGTACAGTTTGTCTGTTTTTTGTTAAGCCACGATTTGTAAAATTATTGTAAAAAATATTTCTTCCAGTTGTTTAAATATTTAAAATTATTCGTTTTAACTTTAGGTGGCGATAGGCTGATTAATTTTTCTTTTACCGTTAAGAAATTATATCAAAATTTATAACGTAGAACTCACTGCAAAATAAAACCACTAACCTAACAAAACTGCTGACGGCAAACCATTTTAGCGCGATCAGTATGCACAGTGGCGTGACACTTTAAAGGAACTAGTTCTACCCTTTGACGTACACAATTAGAATAAATAACCGAATGCGAGTTTCCTTACTAGTTTAGTTGTATTCTAGCGTATTTATAACGTATACAACTATTACTATTAATCGCATAGACGCGATATAGCATAATTCCAAAATAGATTTATATATTTTTTAGTTAAAATTTTGATTTAAAACATAAACATGTTAGAAAAAATTACGAGGAATTTACGCTTTAAATTAACGCTTCAAAGGTCTTTAGTTTCTCAAATTCAGTTAACGTAACATGAAAACTTCAGTTTTTCCAGTAAGGATTCAGGACTTTGGAATGACAAAACAAAGACGTCTCAACGACGTTCTTTAATGACGTCAAATGTTCGTCGTGAAAGTGTCGTCGTGCGTATGTCACTTATTGGATCCACGACGTCGCCGACGAATAATTACCAATAATTGACGACATTATGACGTCAGTGTGCCGCCTGGGCACATACAATTTATTATTGTCTTGTTTATTGTTAAGCTTAATAAACAAACAATTTAAAATTATTCCTTATACATGTATAATATTATATACTTATATTTATATCTTTATACATAAAAACTACCGATATTAAAAAATTGTACATTTATTTGTAATTAAAATAAAAAGCACAAGTATTTTTTTAAATATTATTTATGAAAAATATCAAAATACTCTTATCTTAGAATGGCGGGGGGGGGGCGTTATTTCGAAATGGGTCTAACGTTTATTGTAATTAGTATGGAGTATAGAATCTATTTCTAAAATTTCATGCTAGTATCGCAAACAATCTAAACTAGCACTGCAGTTTTTACTCCTTAATGCGTTTTTTTTCGAATGTGGCTTATTTTCTCGATAGTAGGCAAGAGCGCCTTTTTTATCTTAAAATGTCTGGGAAATCCTAAATTACCCTTAAAACTTTAAACTAAAAAATGTCGAGGTGTGAAAGGTCAGGGGTAGTGCACAACCGGCTCCCCTGAGGTGATATTAAAAAACATATTGCACTGATTTAAAACCTTTATTTATTACGTATGCATACCAAAAATTATTAAATTCCAACGAAAATTAAAATTGTTAGGTATCTATTTAAAAAAAAGGTTTTTATTTTTCAACTTGGGTGGCGAACATCTCGGCAGGTGAGCATCGTAAGAAAAAAGTTTATAGGAACTTAAAGTTTTATTTTGACGTGTTCTACAAGTTCCATGAATATTTCTCGTCATTTCTTAGATACTTCCTACATTATAACGCGCCCCGAATATCAAAAGGGGTTATTTTGAATTATAGAATTATACAATATAGGTACTCCTAAAATTTCATGCTCGCATCACAAAGTAAAGGGTTTATGCACTTAGAACCAGAACTACTGGTATAAGATTGCAACCGAGCATGAAGAGACCATGTTAATGTGTACAAAACAACGATCGTTATATACTGGGGATTCGGGAAAACGTGAAAATTCTCTCGAAATTCCTTTTGTTATTTCTTCGTGTTTGAGAATTAGTAGCAGTAGGTATTATTTTATTAACATATAATCTTCCGTACCTACTTATTTAATTTTAGTACTTATTTTTAGAGTACTTAATTTAATTTATTTCCATTTGTAAATATATTATTTCGAAGTACGTCATCAATAAAGATTACTAAATGATGACATTTCACACAGTGATGCCGCTTCGTGCTTCGTATTTTTACAGTACTAACAAATTGTAGTTTTTCTTTGAGTAAATCATCAGTAGAATGTCACTTTCCAAACTTTAAAATGAATTACAAACATACAATCTAGTCATCGTTAAGATGATGACGTGCCGCGAAATAAATTTGAATAAACTGTAAGTTTTAAAATACCTATGTCATCACCTAAAAGATTATTTTTAAAAGCCTATAAAAGCTTATCAGATGTAGTGGGTAGTAAAAATTAGAGAATCTTACTGAACCATTATTAGAATTCAAAAGCAAGCTTTACGAGATATTAACTCGCTTCTATATAGCATTCGGCTTCGAACTTATCGATGTGTGCACGAAAACTACGAGCACGCAGGGATAGTTACGATAAACGCAGGGTCAGCTATTAACATGTTACCAACAACAACTGAAACGTACGCAATTCTGCAGAATTTCAAAAATTGAATGCGATTGCCAAAAACGCGTTAGATTAAAAAATAACTATAAAAAATATCGGTGTCGTTTATTTTAAAAATAACATAAACAACACAATACATATTCAAAATTCAAATAAAATAGATAAGTTGTGCACCTGGTGCGATCCTTTACCGCTTTTGAGAGTTTACAAAAAGCTCCGAACGCACGCACAATTAATAACGTACGGTTTCCTAAGATAATTTTAGCGCCTAAGTCAAAATTGCACGCCGACACCGAAACGTTGATTAATGCAATTATGAGAATAGAACTGCGCTTTCAACATTTACGTAACTGTTAGGAAGCGTTCTTCGCATTAATTAATTAAAGAGATTTCGATAATACTAAATTATCGAGAACGTCGCAGGTATCTCTCGATTAAGTCTGGAACATTAGCGAGTATAAGTAGATTAACAGAAAGCTTTTTCGTAATTAGTTCTTCTCGTAGTGGTAGCGAACGTTATATTACATTTGCAGGTACCTACGGAGATGCTTTTAGTGTCATATTCGCAATATTTGTTCGAAGACGATGACGACTCTATTACGGTGACGTTTGTTTGAGCACGAAATAGAAATAGGCAGTCACGTTTTATTTATGTATCAGTTGGCAGTCCCCCTCCACCCCCCGGTTCAGTTTAGCTACTTCCTCTCTTTTAATTTGAACACGTTCTTTTTTTGTGAACATTAGAAATACTATCGAAAACGTTCGGGCTCAGGTTTAGCGTTCTGTAGGTGCACGTCGAGGTCGAGCGTCGCGACGCCACTTGCCGCCGACTACCCAATCAGTCCGCTGGTCCTCTGACCACCTGGACGTTCGTCTAACCGACGCGAAGTCCGCAATAAGTTCGAACCTGTGATCGTTCAATAACCGACGAGAAACAGAAGAGAAGATAAATAAACGTTTTAATAATAAAGAAAACTTGGCGTACAGTGGTGTTGTGAAGTTGTTCGTTGTTAATATTAAAAAGTTCATAAAAGTTAATTAAAAGTTATGATTGAATGCAAATAAGTTTAATAAAGTTAAATTAACGTAAGGCGAGCCAAACTGGTTTTATTGTAAGTTAATATCTTCGGGAAAGACTAGTTTTTTTTTATACGATAATAATGTCGCGTTTATTTCCGTACTTGTTGAGTGCGAAGAGATAGTAATGTCTGCTGTTATTTTATGATCTCTCGAGATGGAGTAGTTAACATTTAATACCGATGTTCTAAAACAAGACCGTGTCTTGGTCAAAAATAAACACTGCAGACTACGTTGCGTCTGCTTTTACGATTGTCCGAGCGACATGACGAATAGCATTTCCCTAGCCAAAGACACGTTTCTTTGTCTATCAACGTAGACACGAAACGCGTCCCGTAGAAAATGTAAGCGCGACGAACGGCAATGACGAGCAGAATGGAAAAACAGAACATGATGAAAACGCGCCATCCGAGCTTGGAAAAGCCAGACTCCGACGCAACAAAAAAGAAACACCAGGACATGCTCACGAAAGCGAAAAACAAATTTTTAAACATCAGCGACGCCTTAAGGACAAATAGAATGTTAAACGGCGACGCAGATCATCAACATAAAAAATCTAGGACGCAGGCGACATTAGATTACTTATTCAAACCGTGTCCCAACAAAAACGACAGGAATCACATTTTCGCAAATTCGAGGGCCCAGGAATCGCCGAAACGCGGCTCTTCTTTACAAAAACAAAACTCGGTCGGCGCGTATCCCATTAAAATCGAAATATCGGCAGACGATGTATTGGATAACATAAGCAATTTACGCCCTTCTACTGTTCCGACCGAAAAGCGCGATCAACTACGGGAAACTGCCGCTTTAGCATTGGAACGTCCGCGCAAGAAGTTGTCGTTTCGCGAGCCGGAAATTTCCGGTTACGTTTCCCAAACTAGAAAGAAAACTATTAAGAAAACGAATAATTTTCCGGAATTGAAAAGGAGTATTAGCGCTCACAATGGTTTGGTTAGGGTCGGATCAAGTTGGGAAGATTTACAATTGGAGGTAGATAATAAATATACCTGAAAAAAGTTACGTCGCCTACTGAAACGAAAGGATTTATGTTTGTTATTTTTTGTTACAGAGCCAGGCGATGAGGGTGGTTAGGACTGTAGGACAAGCGTTCGAGGTGTGCCATAAATTATCTATAAATGCTCCTGACCCAGATCCTCCAGATCAGGACGAACAAGATACTCTTACGCAGGATTTAGTCAGCGATCACGTTAGCGATATTGTTAGCGATAAACCCAAGAAAGGTAAGAATTGATTGGATTGCTGAATATATATCGTTTATATCTTGCACCGACGTTGTTTCATTTATGACTTGTGATTTCTGAGATAGGCCGACTCTACTGTGAAAATTGTATAGGTATCTAGATGGAATATTTTATATCCAATATTTTCGTACATTCGATGTCATTTTCAGATATATAGGGTGTCCCTAGAAAGGATGAACCTATCGGTCATACGCTAACAGAGACTTCTTTGGTTAAAAATAAATCGATTTGAACCAACTTATTCAAGTTATTTCATTCAAATTTGATATACGAGGGTTTTAATGTGTCCAAAATAAGACAAGATAATTATTTCTTGCCTAAATTATAGAGGGCGCCCACAGCAGCCAACACGTTCTATTGGTTCTGCGATATCTTTTTTGTTAGTCGAGATTTTCTTTAAACGACCAAATTTTTTGAAAGGGCGATCTATTTTGTCTAAAAAAGGTACAGGGATCTTATTTATGTCGTTAAAATAAACTGTTTTAGAGAAAAATGCGTTTAAAGTTAGTCAAATGTGAGTAGTTAAATTTTACCCTCTATTTTTATGACTCATTAAATTTTTTTAATAACCAAAAATTAACTAAACTTTACATAGTTACTGCGTCTGTTTATTCATAAATAACAATAATTAATCATAAATACAAAAATGCTCTTAGAATTTAATTATTTTTTAGTAAATGTTCAATGTGTCCCCTATTCGACTCGATTCAATTTGGAACCTTTTCAAAAAAAATCTGACCGAAAATATGAAGGATGAATTAAATAAAATGGAAAAAATTAAAGTTTTCTGATGTACATACGATGTACAATTTGCGGGACTAACTTTAAACGCACTTTTCTCTAAAACAGTTTGCTTTAGCGACAAAAATAAAATATACGATTTTTGGAGAGTAATAGACCGCTATTTCAAAACATAAGTCATATAAAGAAAATCTCGGGTTGCAAAAAAACACATTCTATTGTAGAAACAATAAAATGTGTAGGACGTTGCGAGTGCCCCCTTAATTTAGGCAAGAAATAATTATTTTGTTTTATTTTGGGCACATTTAAAACACTCGCGAGGGGTCGTGTGGTTTAGAGAATCAGTCTCTCGACTGGTCTTCTAGTGCACTCACGGCTACGGGTTCGAATCTCGCTGCAACCATGGATGTTCGTGAACGTCACGTACTAACACAAAATCAGAAACCATAAAAACAAAAATTCGACTGGCTAATTGATTAGACCAAAGCCATTAATCAAATTAAAAAAAAAAATTAAATAAAACGAGTAATTGTGAAACGATAAAATTAAAAAACTTCTTTCAAGGCGCATAATTTTGTAAGGAAGCAAAATTGCATTAGCAAGGGAACATGGGTAACCGGGAAATTTAGATTCGACCGAAACTTGATAGGTTTATAGAGTTCTACGAGATAAGAATATTACATAATTTTTTTAGCGGCCTAATGTTTATGGTATAGCGTCCTTAAACGAAAAGCTACCTTTCGCTATTTGTTTCAATATCTTTAAAACTATCAAAGATATATAAAAAAAGTTCTAAAAGATAGTGCTCGTATAAATCGTTTTTGTGATATACATTGAGCGTCATCTTTCAGAACTCTTAATTTAGTTCAAATCGTGTCTTAACTTTTTGTTGTATATTTTTGTTAGTTTTTGAGATTTGAGACAAATAGCGAAGGGTAGCCTTCCTGCCACCCTAAACACTAAAACCACTAAAAAAATATGCAATGTTCTTATCTTGATAAACTCTATAAACCTACCGAGTTTCGTTCAAATCAGAATTTCCGGTTGTCTGTGTTCCCTTGTAAAAATCCACTGTTAGCGTATAGCCCGTTATTTACCAGATACCTGTAAACGATATAATAAATGAATTAATAGAATTTAGGTAAACCAACAGAAACATTTATTTTTAAAAATTTTCAAATCTTTTAGCGGTAGGTACGCGAAACGTTTTTAAAATAAACTATATTTTAAATGGCGCTAAAAGTTTTGAAAACAATATTAAATTAAAGTTAACAGTGTAAAAATTTGATTTGCAACAACTTTTATATATTCTCAAGTTTAATTATTTAGTGTCAAAAGGAAATAACGCATAAGTATGTGTGGTCTAACAAATTGTACCTACCTAGTCATAAATGTATCAGCTGTTTTTAACATGTGGTTACAGAAGAATTGTTTTTTATAGAATTATAAATATAGTTTAGAAAATTATAATGCACAAATTTATTAATAAAATATGTTGCATTCAAAAAAAAAATGAATATAGCTAATAAATTTTAACTCGTTTCCGTAAAGACTTGCCAAATAGTCTTATAAATCAATGCCATTAGAAATTATAATTATGTAATTTACATTTTGACAATTTAAAACAATGTTGGGTATTGATAATTATTTTTTAATACCTATATATATATATATATATATATATATATATATATATATATATTTTAAACTATTTTAAAAACCAACTTCAGGTATTTATTAGTATCACGCTAGAAATGAAAATAACGCTCTAAATAGATATCCAAAGAATGTTTTAAATAAAACTAACAATAAGTAGGCAATGCACTTTCAAAATATAAATAACGCCATTCTATAATTAAATTTCACAATTTATAAACAATACCTACTTTTATTACAAACATCTTAAGTTTAACGTATAAAATGTACAGTCGGGTGCAAAATTAACGTTGCTAATCGCGAGCATTGGGCGGACAATACACGGCACAATGAACGAATCCATGAAAAGTATTTACGACGAGCGAGACAAATTAAAAATTCAAAGTTGAAACTTTAAATATTCTGATCATAATTTGTTGGCTGTGTCGTGTGTGCTAAATTTTTATTATTTATAAACATTATTAACTTTTTATAGAAATTTGTTCGTTGTTCTCCACGTTGCGTGGCCCACCCTGTATAAAACTGTTCTTATAAAACTGTTCTGTTCTTTCATTTAGTTGTCAAACCCATGCTTCTTTTAAAACAATTAAAATTAAACGATTGATTTAAAACACAAAAAATACTTCACTTGTAAAATTGAACATTACTAAAAAGTTTCCATTCTTTCCTTCTGCCGATTTTCGTTTGGAGATGCATCAAAGTCGCCCGTGGAAAATTTTCCGTATGCTTGTCCTTAAACTCCCAACAATTCCCGTGCGTAAACTCTTGCTACGTCCGATTAGTTTTTATTACAATTACTTACTATAATTTTCCCAAGAAATTCCAAACTTTACGTGGTCGGAGAGCTTTTGACATTTAAGTGGTAAAGTTCAGTGTTAAAGACGTTTCGCTAAATTAACTTTGCAAAATTACGTTCTTATTTTTTTCAATTTTCTAGCACTTAATTAACGTAAAATAAATAAGATTAAAATGGACTGTTAAAAATTAATAAAATATTTATTTTATTTTAAATTTAAATAGGCACATTGTACAACCGACTGTTAATTGAATATCTATTCATAGAATTACTTAAGCAGGTTTATTTAAGATGACTGAGCTAATCTTTAAAATGATTGACAGTAACCATATTTAATGGGTTAAAACAATATTGTTGTAGTAATTGACCAAATAACAGATATTGCGTTTCTTCCGAAACATTTATTATATAAGAATATTAAGCATTTTGTATCATATTATTTTTGCTTTTTTTCCAGATGCATTGTTTAAATACAAATTATTTCATTTACTGGTCATATGCCTACGTTCGTTAATTTACTTGTATAACATTTTATACTATTTATAATTTCGATCAATTTGTATTTTTTTTTATAAATAATTAACCGAGTAAGTTATTATTTTAGTTCGATTTTTAATGTTCAAGAAAAAGAAATCCCGATTCAGTGAACGACTAAATTTAATCGCAAATCAAATTTTCATATTTGGATAAATTGATCTAACAGATTTCCTCACGGAAAAAATGTTTCAATAAGCGCTTTCATCGTAAACATCTAGGTACATATGACGAAGGTCATATGTGCTTTTACTGTAAGAAACGAGGAGCGTGTCATGAGCCAATTGCGCACAAGGTTTTTATTCCTGCGTTGTCCACAAAACGTTTGCCTCCCAACGTCTCTTTCAGTGGTAGAAACACTTGAAAGTCACGTACGAATAAATCTGAACTGTAGAGGGGACGAATCTCTCCAATTTCGTTTGACTGACCGCGTGTGGTTTGGCGTTGTCGTGAAGAAAAATCACGTCCCTAATCGGAATGCGCCATTTATTGAGCAACAGCCTTAACTTGTTCGGGTAGTTTGCATGGTAGTATGTTTACGTTAATTGTTTTCGGTTCATCGAGAAAATCAAGGAGAAGTGGGCCTTATGAGTCCCAAAACACGGTGGCTAAGATTTTTCCCGCAGACAATCGAGTCTTCGCTTTGACCGGTGGATGAGCTCCCTTTTTGGACGAGTCTCTCCTTTTCGAGAGGGTGGGTTTCACCTCCTTGTCGCTTAGCCTGTTGTAAGCTGCCGCACAAATTCGACGATGCTCTCGAACTAAGTACGACTTTCCTAACATCTCCACCAACAACGCTTCCTTGCGGTCGTACTCACCCTACTCAACTTTCCCGAACTCTAGCGCGAAATTCTCGTTTATATTTGATGCACCCTCGTATAACGATTGAAAGACAGGTAATCGCCGCCTACTGTGTCATCTCTTGATGTGACCCATGCATTTCGATTTTACTATCCCTTACTTATTGAATTTTACCCTCGTATTTACATAAGACTTTCGATTATTTAACTGAAAATTCGAAGTAGATAAATAAATTATTAAAATTGCTATACATAGCAACCGAAAACGTTTATGTATTTAAAAAAAATACGTAAATACTGAGCATTAGAACAATTTTAGATTCGAATTTAGTTTTTCTCGCGTGCGAAAATTAAACGTTTATTAGAATAGCTTAATTGACGTTGCTTAATGAAAATTGCTGAGGTAGATTGTGTTAATTTGTCGCCCACTAACAGTTGCCGAATAGAGAGAAAACTGTTGGATGTAGATAATTCCATTTGAGGGTCTCCGACCGAAAACATTTTCGTCTCAATAAAGTTAAATCGAAAACTTCAAGCTTCGATTAAAGTTCGTCGTAATGGCCGTCGTATAAAACTCGCCCAAAACGTTCGAATGCATTGCGAAGAAACGTTGGTATTTTTAACACGATTAAGAAAAGGGATAATTCGATTTACGTTAATTGCTTTAGTTAGGAATTTAGTTAGTATTTACAGATAAACAACGTGGTTTGCTTCAAATTATATTAAATGTAGGTATTGCGGCGTGTGCTAGTTAATAAGCTGCAGGCATTCTAGATAAATCAAGATCGGGTTGTACTAATTTTAAGGGATCGCTTAGACTTTAAATTAAGCATTTCCAGTTTGTAAATGAGATCGGTTAATATTTTAAAAGCACAATTTTATTAACTAACTAGTAGGTGCGTTATTTTTCCGATAAAATTATTTAACAAAAGCCTATCTAGTACCTACGTAATATAAACCATCAGGGTGAAACTTGCACTTTAATGAATTTGTGTTTCTTGGCGGAGTTACTGCGAGTTATTTGCGGTTTTCAAATATTCGTAGCGAACTCATTAATTTCCTAATTAACTGCAGTTCATTGAAATTTTGAATGGATTTGTTTTTTCTTGCTTTAAATGTGAAAACTTAATTAAAACCAAGATTTTCTTTTCTGTAACCGTAAATTCGTAAATATATTTTTTAACGTATATTTACCAGACAGTTCATTTTTTTAAATTTAATAAAGATTCCGCTACGTCAAAGTTTACCCTCAGGGAAGGAAGGGGGAATACCGTTGCCTGTTGAAGCATTAAATAATTCCTGTTGGCGGAAATTTTACGGTAAGTTCGATAATAATTAGACTTGCGTATTTATGTGGTCGCCGTAAAAAATAATTAAAATAATATCTGGAATACTCTGCATCCCTTATTCTTTATGTACGAGTTTCTCTTAAACAGTTTAGAGAATCCGAAGACGTTCTTAAAAATTTAAAAACTCAAACCACTGAAAAATTTTGAGGTTAGAAAGGTTCAGGGTAGTCTGAGGTGGTATCGAAAAACATATTACACAATTTGAAGACCTTAATTTATTACGTAGGTATATCGGTAGGAAAATTAAAAATTGATTTTTATTTTTCAACTTTGGATATGAATAACTCAACAGCGAAGTGACGTTCGAAAACAATTATAGGAACTTGTGGCATTATTTTGACGTGGTTTATGCGCTCTCAAGAGATTCGCCACAATTTCCTCGACACCCTGTATATGAATATTTATAAAGGATACGATTATTAAGTTTTACTTGGCCAGTTAATCTCCTTGATAATTATTTTCTATTTTATATAGCGTTTAAATTTCGCCGCGCGCGCGTTTTTTAATATATAACTTGTAACTATCGATAAGGGAAACAGCAACTTATGCAAACACTAACAAGAAATATTGTATCTACTCGGTCCTCGAGTTAATTTTGCTTTTACAAACGTGAAGTGGTAATTTGTTTAATGGGGTTTTTTTTTTTGTCAAAGTGAAACTTCTTGCGTGTGCGATAGAAAGCGAGAGACGACGTCACACGTTTAGTTCGTAAGAAGGGGGGATAGATGTCTCGCCGGCTTGACGCCGTTATAATTTTAACCGCATTTCTGTTTCATATCATACATTAGCAAAAATAATTATTTTCTTAATTTTACCGGCAATAAAAGAAATTACTAAAAGAAAACGCGATGTCTAGTTTCCAAGAATGAAATTCTACTGATTTCATTAATCGTCCGAATTTATAAAGTGGTTAGATGCTTTCCATCGTCCGTGTTGTATTGACCAAGTTCACTTTACAATATTCATAGTACATACCTATGTATGATCCACAGGATTTTATGGTTAATGGCTGGAAGTGGTTTTAGCCGTGAAACTTGTATATAATCTTCTTAAATCCGAGCTTAATGGATTCCATTTCTGTCAAGATCCTAGCAATCTAGCAGGTGTTAACGTATTTGAAACTTCTACTAACAATTAGATTTCGTTTTATTAGTAGTTTAAACTCTTTAATCGTGATCGTTTTCACTTTTTGGTAGGTAATAGATAATTACAAATGGGAACTGTATTTAAAAGATATAAACCAGTTACAAAAGTCTTTATGGTCATATAAAAATAAACTTTAGCTTAAAGTTAATTTCTCAGAAGAAAACGTTTTCGGACAATCAAGTGATGTAAACGAATTATCTAATGTTAGTTTGATGTGTTTATAAAAATAGATTTAAGTACGTTTGAAACGTGATAAATTTCGCGATCGCTTTCTTTTATTTTTTAAGAAAAATATATGTGTATGTTTGTTTTCTATGGTACGCATTAATAGGATTGTTATTTATAATATCGGCCAATTTGCGTGAACGTAATTGAATTCTAAAATAAATAAAAAATCTTTGCGTCTCGAAATATTTAAAACGTCTAATTTTCAAATATAAAACAGAACATCTTTCGATAAACTTATCACTGTCGCAACTAGAAAATGATTAACCTCGAATGTATTTTGAATTGGTCGATTTATTTTTTTTATAAGCGTTTCTGCGTTTGGTGCGTCATTTAAAGCCCACGGATTGTTTATTATTTCAAAGTTTGGCGTAAATTGTTCTTTTTTATTTATTGATCTTTGTTAAGTTCTTTGTTTGTTTAGTAACTCATCTTTATTGCAATTTAAAGATGCGATAAATGAATAAAAAGTGTAGTTTAAAGAAACTATTTTTTTTCTCGTTTCTATCCATCAATTTATAATATGTATCTGTTATTAATTTTCAACAGCCGCCGTATGTACATAACTATTGTGAATTTTATTTTTGTAACAAACATCACAATGGACGCAAACACAAACGTGGTGTCATAAAACTTACGAAAGTAAAAATTTGGTGTCTTATAATAACGAGGCAATAACGAGAGTATTCCGTTGAGTGCTAAACATTGGAGCAATAAAGCCGCTTTGAGGTCTATTCACACGCATCAGTTACGTTACGTTTAAGTTCCGTCAAGCTTTGGTCATAAAAATCTTCTCCCAGTTTCGAATCTCATCGTCAGTCTCACTTTCGGCGCCTGACAATTAAACACCATGTGTATGAATATGACTGAGATGTAACGTGACCGATGTGTGTGAATAGATCATTATATGACGGTATTCGGTTTTCTCCTAATAACTGCACTATCATATGCACTTACAAATTTTTTGAAAAATTGCCATTTCAGTACTCGCTTAATCTTGTTGAGAAATACAAAAAAGCGCGTGAAATCATTTCACATGAGCTAGAACGTTTTTTGAATGGTTAATCGAATTTTATTATTTGCAATAGCCAACTTTCAGTAACGATTGGTGCGAATTTATACATTTTTCGGAGTAAAAAATGTTATTTAAATCCTTAAATGTCAGTGCACTAATTGTAAATCTATTATTTTGTTTTTGTAAATTTCATTTAAGTATCTTTAAAGTTTGCCTGACGAAAGATTGCCGTGGTGGGCGCGGCAGTACGCGGAACAGTTTACACTGGCAAAAAGATTGCGCCTTCGACGTAACCTAAACGATGCTGACGATTTAAGTTGATGCGTTTATCGGGCGTGGATTCGAATCTGCAATAAGTATTAATACACTAAAACGCCCCTTTTGTGATGTTTTTATGGCGCAAAAACGTATTTTTCGGTAATATTTTTTATGCAACAAAGCACAACTACAACACAACGGAATGTAATAAAGTAACGTTTTTCAAACTTGAGCGATTTTGAGTGATAAAAATCAGTTTTGCACCGTGTATAACGGGCGACCGCCGCAACCAATGAAATGAAAAGGCGCGCAGTCCCCCCTCTTTACCTAGTACTACAATCTTTCGCCAGACAGATTATATTATGTACGTACCATATATGAATTTGAATTAAAACACAAAATGAAATTAAAAAACTTGACAGAACTAACAATAAGTATGCGTTGATAGAAATAATGTAAATTCATTATTTATTCTAGATGTCAAAGAAAGGCCATCGAGATTCATAACATGCACTGACAATATTACAATAAAAACATAGGAAAAGATAAATGAAGAATAATAAAATTACAATATGCAAAAAAGCGTTCCTATATCTATTCACGTTGCATTTTTATACAAAAGATAATTTTGTACACGCCGTAAACACGAATTTTTATAAAAGAAAATGACGGACAACTCAAAGCCAAAGAAACACAAACGGTTTTAAAAGAAAGAAAGTTAATTTCGCAAGATTATGTTTATTAAAGTCTTAGAAACCGGAACGGGACATGGCTAGGCACTGTAAATTTGTGGAAGAAGAGAAATTGAAATGTTGCAAATCTTTTAAAGCTAGCACGAATTGAGTCGTTAGATACCTTCTCAAACTCCGATAATGTTTTGAATAAATAATAAACTTGGCATTGTATTTAGTAAAAACTTTTTTAAAATGATCGAATCAGTTAAATCTAATAAAATATTTATTTAATCTTTCAAATATTATTTTAAAAGAATGGTTATTTTTAATAATTTATTATTAGGTATAAAATTTTTAATTTTCGTTATTGTTATTTTTTAAGCAATTTTTTTATAATTACATAGGCATAGACATGATTAGGCATTTTGAAAAGTAGAAAAAAAAGAAGGTTTGATCAATTTTAAATGCATTAGACATCGGATTAAACATTCATAACGAGCAAAACAGATAAAATTCACCGTTATGGGCGTTTAATCTGATAGGTATAGCTCATTTAAAATGGAACAAACTTTATATGCGAATAACGAAATGTGCGAAAGTGAAGAACCTCTTATATTTACAATAAAATGTGAAAAGGAGCTGCGTTTTATGATACCTATCAGTTGTCCTGGGGAAAGAAATAAATACGAGTACGGTTTATTATTTACATATTTTTCGAATATCATTTATGTTAATCCAAATAAGTATCTGTAGGGGCTTTTACGTCATAACCGATTTAAAAAGTAGAAGTGTTAGCAACATTAAATTATTAAATTATAGTATTTGAAAAGCGTTACACAAATTAAAAAAAATATGTAAAGTATTTATCAAAAAATTTGTTTCTAAAATTGGATTTTAAAGTTTCTTTCATTTTAAATGAGCTACATCGGATTAAACGGACGTAATGAGCAAAAAAAAGACAAAAAATGCACATTCTTGTCCTGTCTTACTCATTAAACCAGGGATTCCCAACCTTTTTATATTCCAGCGTACATTATCCTAGCATAAAATACCGGTAGGGCGGTGGGCGCCTAACGTAATCTTAAATTTAATTTTTTCATTAAAATTTTTAGATATGGCCAATTTAAAACAATGGAATAAACTTCACATGGAATGCACGTTCTAATATATAAACATTGCCGTTTTTTAGTTTCACTGTCTTATAAAAACTAACAAAATCGGATAATTAACTGAATAACCAAATTACCCAGGTAAATTTAAGATTAAATCACGCAAGTAGACAGCTTTATCTATATTATTATGACAGTTGTCAATAAATACTGCAATTGCTTTGAAATTGATAAAGCTACTTCGTTTTAAGTAATAAAGAAAAGCTAATTACAATGCTGATATTCAGCTAGGTACCTATTATGAAAGTTATAAAAGTCAAAAATCTATTTTTTTGTTTAAACAGTATTATCACTTTCGGTTTCACTCAAAAAAATTGTATTTTCTTTAAAATAACGAATATTTTTTAGCTTATTAAATAGAATTTTCTTTATTTTTTAAAGGTATAGACATTGCCATACTTTTTTACTGTGACTATTATACTTATAAAAAGTAAATTTAAAACAAATACTGAATCTGTGGCTATCTGTAATAAGGAAACAAAGAAAAATACTTGTTAAATTTCATCTCTTTACCTGGGTAATTTAATTATTGAGATAGTTATGCGATTTTGTTAGTTTTTATAAGAAGGCAATGACATAAGAACAACAATGTTTTTGTCGTTGAAAAGCGAAAAAAAATCTTTTTACAAAAAACATAGGAAAAGAAATGAAAAACAATAAAATTACAATATGCAAAAAAAGAGAAAAAAATCTCTTTTTAATAAGCTGAAAAAATGTATAGCATTCTATTTAAAATAATAAAATTAACTTCATTTCCGCTAAAACCGGAAGTGATATAATGGTTCTTAAAACTGCACAAAATAGACTTTTAACCCAAATTTAGCTACAAAAAAATTCATTTTTGTATATGCTGAGTTATTAGCTTGGGACAGGTTGACTGAATCACCCGGTATATGAACAAAATAAATGACATATTTTCGTGATCTTGGGATCGAGATCGGCGAAAATCTAAAACGGCACGTCTGGGTCTCGTTATCAGACTAGTTGCAATATATTTTCTATGGAAATTCGCTAAATGTTCCTGTAGGTAAGCGCACATTATGTCAAGGCGCAGTGGGTCGCATCGCAGTGCAAAATTGCAGCGCTTGCATTATTATGTACTTATAACTACGCTTCATTTTCACTGTATTTCATCAACCACTGTAATTGCGAAAACGCGCGCAAGATAAAATTTCATTCGCAAAATTGAACCGTCGAATGTTTGAGGGGAACCCTAACCAAGACCCTAACCGAGGCCCTATCCAAACTCGATTTTCAGAGAATTTGTGTTAGAGCTTCAAGGTCCATGTATTTACACTTTATAAATACACCGAGAGTTAGTCAACATGGATCCTACCTTTCCTAGTCGTATTAATCCTTTTTATTTGTAATCCTTTTGGAAAACACAACACTCGCGCGCTCACACGCAAAAAAGCCTTATAAACCGAACGAGCACTCTTCGCACACACGAACAATATGACGCCGTAATTTAAAATTTGAGCTACTGCAACAAGCACTACCGCTTGTACCACTAACGTGAAAGATCTGAAACGGTTTTGCCAGAATTCTATATATAAATGCATTCAAGTGATTACATAGATACTAGAAAATCCCGTTTTTATCTTAAAAGCATTCGGTTCGGTTCTTTGTTCGCACTACGATAAGCTATGAAAGTAGCACATGTTTTATTAGTTGCTTTGTATTATCGGCCACATAAAAATGCGATTAAACTTTTATCTGGTTTATGGTTTAATAATAGGGAAATTTTCAATGCTTACGGGCGCACGAATAGTTTTTAAATTAAAAATAGAATAAATTTAAATTCTGCGGTATAAAGGCAGTAGATAATGATTATGCAAATAATTTTACTGCAAAAAATACATTATTTTAGAATAAATTTCCTAAAAAGTACGTATTTGAAAAAATTTCGGTCACTATTTGCATATTTTTTTTAACAAACTCCACTACGATCCCTGCCGATGTGATCACCTGGGAAGGAAGTCGTGCACACGATCAGTAAGTATCCAGGAGCATAACTCCTGAGAAACACCACATCTACGCATACCGATGTCGTTGCATATTAGTAGCAATTTGTAGCTAATGGGTTGAGTTCCCGGAGCCAAAAAAAATAAATAAATTTTAAATACATGAATTAGTCCAAAAAATTAATTTGTCAAAATTATCATCATGAGTTATCATTTAACAATGATGTCGTAACTCATTTTCACTCTAAAGCCCTGCTTAGACACTTATACTTGCCTAAGTTTTACCTGTACTGTTCTAACAATAAGTCGTAATACAATACGCAGTGTGTATAGGGTGACAAGGACGCTTGCAAGGGAATGCAGCGAATGGGATGTGTAAATTTTTGATAAGTCATATATTGTTTATTAGGGCTTGTCGAGCTGAATACGAAATTGAACTCAAATTTTGCGAAATAGATTTGGACTGCGAGGAATAGACTAAAGAAATTAAGTATTGCGGGTTCAAATCTCAATGCAATTATTTTTTTCTATCAAAACTTTTGAACTTTTGCAGTGCAAAATTTTCAATAACAATAATAATAAAAAACGCAAAGTTTTAACGTTTCTAACTGACTAAACAAAACTGACAACATTACGGTATTTTAGGATAGTGACGTAATAGTCCTCTTATAGCGAATACCCCTTATTTTCAAATTCCATGAAAATTTATTACTTTCACAGCAAATAATAAAATTAAAAAAAAAATTGGTGACGAAATTATATTATTATTAACATAAGTTACTTTTTCACATAACAAATCATTATGTACATACCTACCTACTTGTTTTTATTTCTAAATGTGAGAAGTTAAAAGTAAAATGGCTTTATCTAAGTTTTCCTTCGCAATTCAACTTCTAAATTCCTAACAAGCAAAACGGTTTTAACTTTGTTTTCGAATAATAAATAAATGAAACTTAGTAAAGGGTCTTTTGTTGCTTAATTACAATACTAAATGAACATATAATTGTATTACAATTATTAAAGATCATGTTTATAAGGTTTACAAGATACGCAAGGTAATTAGGAAGGGTTATGTTTACATATTAATCTTGTTTAGACAATATATATTTACTTTTTTAAATGTTTCAAGAGTTTTAAGCTTATCCACTAGGCTTTTTTTTTGTTTTATCACAAACAAAGTCCACAATTCGTTTTTGTTTCTTGTCTTTCTACATCAACTGTTATTATTTATACTTTTAATATAAAATGGAATCGTGGATGCTTTTCCTGCAGGTGGTTCGTCCCTTTCGCCTTTTCCGGACATCCTTATCCATTATTATTTATTACTCATGTTGTTTATTTTTTTTCTACTCCTATTAAATTATATTCCCATAATTAGCATGTTTTCGATTAATAACAGTAGCCATAATTCACAGTGGTAAATTATATGGATTCATAATTAACTGCTTTCGGCCAATCACAAGCAGAAATCCATAATTTATTCATTGTTATTTGGTACAATGACGACGACCCATTTCAAATTGCACGCGATCACCCTTTCTGCGACGATTTAACTTAATAATTAACATTGTTCATATTAAGTTAACAAGTTGACATGTCTCGGCTGGATATTGATAAATTATAATAGGAATGCAATTTGATAAGAACAGAAAAAGCATAATATGATATTCGCGATTATGACCTTTATTCACTCGGATAATTTTCTCCACTCGCTTACAGCTCGTGTTATAAACCCTATCCCCTGTAAATAATTAATTACTATCATAATGGTTTATATAATATTACATACTATTCACTTTTGTTTTTTTACTCATGTTTATTGTGCCCTTTCACTAAATATTAGTAGAAATGAATTCACACATTGCAACATTTTTTTATACCACTATGGTGCATTTATTAATTTTTTACTTCATATCATTCTTCATAATCGTATCAGAAAAGCGAATATGTATTGGATTACTTAGCAAAATCTTTAATCTAATGCATATGTAGATATATTAAATTTAAACTTTAATAGATAAGTAGTAAAGTTAAAATTTGATTACAATAAATGATAAAAATAGTATAGAATATAGATAGATATTTACAAAACGAGTCAAATGTATGGAATATATCAAATAAAATTGAAACAAATGAATTTTTGTAAAAATCTTGAAACACGCCGATTTTATTTTTTTTAATGCACATTTGTTTATCAAAATCATCTTTAGATATTTGTTTGTTTTTAAGTTACGACGTCATCAGAATTATTTTTAAATAGCAACCCCTGTATTTTGCGCGATAGATTCTTCGATTGTCTAAAATGACAGTATAAAAATATTAATATGTCGGTACTTACCTTACATAAGAAAATTTTCAAGAAATAAATTATTAAAATATTTTTATTAGAATGGAAAAAAGAAACTGAAAATTTAATTCCTCAGTAATTCTTTAAATTTCTTGTCCAATATGTCTTTTCGGATCTTCGACGTAATCTTTTGTGATCCAAGTAGAATAAAATTTTGATTTTAAATAACCCTATAAAAATAATCAAGTGGTCATCAAGTGACCTCTCAGTAAACCTGATTAAAGAGCTCAGACTGACGTCATTTTCATCTGCAACTTTTGCCATTTATTTGTTATTGATTATTTATTGTTTATTTCGGTTTTCAGACTTTTTTGCATTCTAATAAAAATATTTTAACTATTTTTGTTATTTCTCGAAATTTTTTTTATGTAAGGTATTAACATTTTTATACTGTCATTTAGACAATCGAAGGATCTATCTAAATCGCGCAAAAAATCAGGGGTTGCCATTTACAAAAATTCTGACGTCATAATTTAAAAGAAAATTAATATCTGAAGATGACATACAAATGTGCATTTAAAAAAATCGACGTGTTCCAGGATTTTTATAAAAATTCATTTGTTTCAAAAACAGATATGTTTTATTAATATATTCCATACTTTTGACTCGCTCTGTATATTAAATTTAATATTCCAGTAAGTTTCAGTAAATATCAATTAGGTAATTCTATCAAAAAGTTTTTTAAAAGGAATTGCCATAATTTAATTACTCATTCAAACAGAAAAGATGGGGAATTCATTAAACTCTGACATAAAACTATAGTGATTGTAATACGTATGTTATAATATTTAGAGGATTGCATTCTTTCTCAAACGTTGTCGTGTGTGGTGCACCCATTGACGTCAGTAAACGTCTATAAGAACTAAGAATAACAGCGATAATGTTGTGGAATACGAGGAGTTCGACGACACTATGCGTTTTTGCACTTCTTTGTCCATTTAGCTCTAATTTTAAAACTAGGTCTACTGTCGTTTAATGTATCTTTTGAAAATTTTATTTTAAGAATATGGCAGATGTGCAAAAGAAAATCGAATCTGCTTCTTTACACGTGCGTTCTTAATATATTGAACGGCTATATTTTCAGCGTTTCTGATATTATGGCTCCTTTGCCAACAGGGAAACTATAAAAATTTACGTTAATTATAATTTTTTATATCGAACGACAAACCCGTCCTCCGTTAATAAACAAACATTAGTATCAATGGTGGTAATACATTTCTCGGAAAATAAAACTTTGATGTTGTTCCGATTACTTGCAACTAGAGGTTAATCAATTTGAAAGGGATAAATATATCTACTTTCGGACGTTGCCTTACGCCTATAAAAATTTTATAGTCTTCCTGTCGAATAGGCAAACCCCCATAAAACTTATGACCAACATTGTTACAACTGTTGAACATTTATAAACGGGGATTTGAAAATCAATTTGGGACGAGATTGCTACTAAAACTACTGCGATATGTAAATAATTTTTAGTTACCGACATTTAATTAAAGCTGTGTTTACATTAGCGTGGAGCCACGACTGAAAACAGGCGTAAGTACGTCGCAAGGCAGTCGCACGTTTATTTATTCGTTGACTTTAAATGCAAGAAGTAATACGTCTATACGTATGGCGCAAACACTTTGACGCAGGCCCATTTTATCGCGGACATTTCGGCGCAAGTCCAATAGGACACAGAGACATTACGGCGCGAAATACATATTTTACCGAGCGCGCTATCAGTTTTAAATAAACTATGTTAGTCTTCGCGTGTGTTGGATGTGTTAGGACGCATGAAAGAGAATTAGTTTAGGTTAGCGTAGATAAAATAAACGAGCCTTTCTTTATTTAAAAATAGAATAATCGACTTTATAAGCAAAGCCCTTCATAAAAACAAATATGTAACAGTACATCCATAAAAATAGTACAAAATAACTTTGTGTTATGCTGCAAATATTTCTTCTTATCAAAAAATGCTTTTATTGATATGTATTCTGTTTAACTACTTATTAGGTACAAAAATTTCTTGTTGTCATAATCAATAAACGTATCTTCTTATTTTTTAATATACTATTATCGAAAACTAAATGGAGAAATAATTCATATTTTTATTAGTTAGGCTTTGGTATTACGTAAGCTCTATAACTTGGTTTCATCCAGATATAGCAAAGTAAACGTGAAATATATGTTTTTTAATATTTACTATAAAAGTTATATGCAGTAGATACATTCCCATTATTATACCGTCACCGGTTCTTAAATATTGATTGTTTTTCAGTACTTTATTACTTTTCTTCTAATGACTAATGAGATACGTCGCAAATCTAATCTAATATATTCTTTGTAGGCATTGCATGTTTGAAAAGTGTCCCTGATTTTATTTCGTTGGCTTTAATAATTATAGGATGTCTTATCCCAAAAGTCTCATTAGAAAGTCCTTGGAGTGGAAAACGACGTTTATCGGGACTAATACTTTCTTAGAGCAGATTCGTTCCAGATTGATCTAGGAGATTAAGGCGAAGGGCCTGAATCATTCATTCAATTATATATAAATTCCATTAAGTGATCGATTGGGTAAACTTTTTGTCTTTTATTGGAATCGCCAGGTAGAGAGCATATTTTAAGTTAATTATTTTAAGTTTTGATTAATTACCCTTTCCAACTTAAAAACGCCTTTCGGTATCAAAATTTAAACATTAGTTTTGATAACATTTTCAATAATTTTTAGTTTTGTTTTCGTTTAAATAGGTACAAAATTAAAAAAAAAAACAAACAAACAAACAATTAAACCTACGTTACAAAATTAATGCCTCTCCTAGGTATAAGACGCAGCTACAAAAATACATCAAATAAAGCTTACGTAGCTTTTTGCCAATTAGCTGATAGGTATAATCACTTTCCAAATTTTGTTGTATTTTCTGACAGTCAGTGGTAGGGGAGAGTAATTTAAAATAACTTATAATTATGTGTACTTACTATCATTTCATTTGGTAAAATAATTATAAACGTTGAACGTTTCATAATGTTCTTTTTAGTGATTTTTCTTATCCGTTTCTTAGTTTAGGTACTTAGGTTGTCTTTCTACGAGCGATAGTACTCATTAATGTGAACAACTATTTTTTGTGAAATTTCAAATTCGATTTTTTAATATAATGTTGTTTAAAAATGTTAAAGTCGGTCATTTTGGAAACTGTTCAATGGATTTTTGAAAAATTAACTGCAATTTTAAAGCTTTAAAGATTATGAAAATTATGTAGATAAAAATAAAAGTTGTAGACAATAAAAAGTAGTTCTTCAAAAGTGTTTGTTTTTGAGAATTGGTGCGTTACCAAAAAAATTACGGCAGTTCTTAAAAAAAGAAACAACGAAAAATATCGTTAGTTTTGATATGAAAATGTGCCGAAAAATTTTACTAAAAGAAGTTGTTCTATCACTTGTATATCGTTGGTTCAAACTACCTGTACACCCTATACCTATATGTATTTAAAAACAACCAGCCTTGCTTGAAGTATCTAACCTAATTCTTTATTTCATTTAGCAGTTTTAGCACTAAATCGTTACTATTAAAATTTTTATTGTTAAAATCACATTATGAGGAATTTGTTGTGATACCTACTTACTATATGTGTGAATTTAAAACAAAATTTTATATTTATAAAAATTAGTTGGTACGTATGAACTGCTGAAGTTCATTTAAATTCATTCTCCTATCTACAGTGATTGTTGTAGAATGCCTTTTACTATAATATTAGTCTAGCGCAGTAATAGCAATCTTTTCTTGCCACCAGGCAAATAGATAATTAAATATTCGATTCGAGTCGCATAAAAAAGTCCACGTGAGGATCGCATACGGCCCATGATGGGTCGCGTGTTGCTCGTCACCTTCGTAGCGCCATTTATCATATTCAAATTTTGTACAGATGTCACGATCAAATGAGCTATTAGTTTGTATAGGTAGTCATTTAGTGATTTAGTCAATCATTCGTTCATTATAATAGACGGCTTATTTTAAATAGACAGATTCGGGACCGACTGGTTTTGATAACAATAGCCTATTGATAACATTATCCGTAATTATAATAGGCGAATTCCATTTTATTAAATAAATGGTTATATTTTAGAAGTTTATTTGAATAATACTAGCAGACTATTTTCAAATTAATCTCCATGTTACCTTCATCACGTCACAATCGCATTACGACTCATAATTCTTCCTAATATACTAAGATTGATGAACGGTCATTTACCATGTCTGATGTAGAAATATAGCACCAAAGGTATATTGTAGACGTAAAGCTGCGTATACATTTACGAGCCGAAACTATTATGAACCTAATTAGGACGGTGCGGTGTACCGAACGCCGAACGAACCGTTCTTTTGAACCGTCCATGCCGATCCGCCGAGAGTCGATTTTTCGCGTTCTAGTTCGGACGGTGTCGTGACAGGTTCGTGTCGTGCTTTAGCGAGTTCGTTTTTGGCTCGGCTCTCCGATTGTTCGTAAAAGGTTCGTTATGAAAACGATTCTCACGAACGTATCGCGAGCGGTTACAGAGTAGGTTCGGCTCGCAAATGTTGTTACGTCAGAGATTTTGTTATGTTTGCACCATCTCTCCAAATATTTTTTAAAATTATAAGAATTTTATAAATCACTTTTCTATCACTGCAATTAATACACATTTAAAAGATTCTTCTTGTTGAAAAAGTTATCCGAAGATTGAAAAACTGACCGTTAAAGTTATTGATATCTATAATTAAAATCTGATATTGAACTAGTTTCGTTTTTACGGCCTTCAAAGTTGGCAAAAGAAAATTTGAGATCAAATAAGTGTTTAAATTCGTAATTAAGAACGTTCTGGCGTATGTAAGGTCATCGTCCTTCGATTGTGTAATGTTCTAAATCCATTTCGTATTATCTTAAAATAAAATCGAACGTTCGAAAATAGGTTCAATTACAAAAATATGCTCAGTTTTAAACTAAAATCGGCTATTTCTATTAGTACGTATCTTAATTTAGAACCAAATAAATTCCAATTAAGCGTGTTACTGACAACTAGCACGTCACATTCAATTACACACCACTTTGAACGTTTTATATATTGCACTTTGCATTTGTACTTTGGGGAAAACGCGGTGCCAAGTTTTGCAAGTACAATTATTAAAATGAATTATATACAGTATTGTTAGACGATAAAAATTTTCTCAATCTAATTGTAAGTAATATTAAAAATAAAAGTTCCTCAAATATTATAAACTATAAAAGCTAGGTACCTACATAAAATGTAGACAACGGTTTACTGAAACCTTGTTTTTATCCGTCTGCTCGAAATTGGCAAACAAGTGTATTTTTACTGTCAATTGTGTGACTATGTGTGGGCTGCCTTATGGTAACAAAACAACGAAATATAAAATGGTATTTTTAGAAAGCCCGATTTTTTAATAGAAACAAGGACTTGTTTTTAACATTTTTCGGCTTAAATATAAATCTATAGTGTCTTATTTGAAAAACTGCTTCCTGTATCAGTATTAACTAGTGTTACTATACTAAACATTATTTTCTTTAGCAAATATACATAGGTAGGTAAATACCTATAACAAATTTGGAATCACCTCAAAATCAGTGCTGATTATGGGGGTCCATTACCTATACTTAAATGACGTAAAGAGATTAAACGCATGCATTATCACTTACACAATAACTAGATGCAATACGTTGTGCCATTGTGCCAATAGAACTATATTATTTTATCCTTTGATTAATGATCTTAATTTATCGTTATAAAAATAAGTGATGTCTAATCTAACCTTGGTTAAACATTTTTGCTGTTTTAAACAGCTGCTATAAAACATCATTATTTGTAGGTAACTAATTGTAAGATTAATTTTAATCTGCATTTATTTTATTATAAATATGGTAATAAAACTATTAGGTACTACAACGTTGTTACGAAACCGTTGATTTTTATAAAATGGTTGTATTTCTGGACTTGATTTTCATTTGATACATGTTTTATTGATATTTGAAATAAAAAATGTGATCATTTTAAATATTAGGTACTAATTTTTCCAATATGACGATAAACGTATAGCTCGTTTTTTTTCAATCGATGACTCGCCCAACTTCCATGTTTGTGCATACCAGCCTCGAGCCGGGAACGTAAATTTCTAAAGGCCGGATCAGACGGCGTAAGTTCTTGAAGTGTATGAGCATTTCAAGGGAAACCACACAAACAACGAGTTCGTGTGATTCCGGTTTAAACTAAATAGGTATTCGTGTGTGTGACTATAGTTCGTTACGTTACGTTACATTCGTTCGCCAGTTTGTCGTCGACTATTTCATCGCCGTTAAATAATTAATTAAAGCTCACCTATATATTTTCCTTTAGCAAAAGACATTTATTTAATAATTATTATTTGTAAGTATAAAAATCGTATTTTTTACGTTTAAAAAATTAATTGCACATCAACTTAAACTATTTATATCTATACATTAACCTAAGCTCATCTCATCTGTACTTGTCTAAGTTTACTTTATCTACACTAACCTTTTCATTGCATTTATTATAATAATAAGATAATCAGTGATGAAACGGACGACAATGAATTGGCGGCGTTGAAATGACCACACGATGAACTGGCGACAATGAATTGACCCATTCCGATATAATAATTTATAACGATGCCTCAAAAACCATTCTCTATATTTAATCGTTTACAACAACAGGACGAAAATTCCAACTAAGTAACAAAACAAAATTTGCTAGACATAATAAACAATAAAGGTGCTATCATTATCTAACAATGCGTATGTAAGCATCTTATGTTAGTAAATGTGACAGCCGACGCGACGCGACGGTGCGCCCAAAACTAACATCGATTTGCCAAATCAAATTTGTGCCACATAATTTCGCATGCACACGTTATAAAACATTGCACGAGGATTGAGAAAATAAATGTATCAAAGTTGAAAATTTATATAAGAAATCAAATTTTATGCGTGGTGTAATAAATATTTAAGTGTGTACGATATTCATAATATCCAAAACAGTTGAAGGTAACGTTCACTTCAGACCAAATGATTTCTTTAATATCTAATTCATATATCCAACAGTAAATGATTTTTATCGTTATTTAAATAAAAAAATGTATTATTTTAACATCAATGACGGGCTTTGATTAGGTAGGTGACCTTTCCGGTTGCTAATTTTGAAAAAATATACTACTAAAACTTAAAAGTCGCCAAAATTTATATAAAGTATAACAAATTTTCGAAAACAAATGCACGATGAAAAATAAAAATATATTAGTAGCCTGATTTTTAAATTTATTTCTATTAATAAGTATTAATAAATGGGGGGAGCTTACGCGTGCAGGTGTATTAAATAGTTCTATTGAAGAAAGATTTAAACGGAGAAAACACGCAAAAGAAGATATTTCGGGTGAAATAAATATACTGAACAAGTATAAAAACAAGTTGATAATACGTATTAAATGGTAACAAATTGCGCATTTTTGGGTTTTCGTCAGTTGAACGGCTTCAAATGAGAACGTATAAATATTTTTTTCTTTATAATTCAGCAAACATAATGAAATAATTGGTTTTTAACTAATAACGATTATAAAATTGGTAAAATTGTAGGGTTTTATAATATACCCACTGTTTGATCGCCGGTCGATGACTCAGGACAAGAGTCGCTCTTACTTAATCAACGCAAATAATGTGCTATTTATTTAAATTTAAAAATATAGAACAATGGCATCTTATTTTTCTTCTATTTCGAAATAATGAATTACGTAAAAATTTAACGTAGGTATATCTAAATATTGCAATAAAAAAATAACCTGTCATATACCTACTTACTTGCCTAAAAAACGTCATCCATCAACACTATAAACGATTGTTTCAAAATATTGTAATTTATGCCAAAAGCTTTTGTATTGTTCGAAGCCAAAATTAAAAAAATTAAAAATTTTAGTGTCCATAAAACTAAAATTGATTTACGGGTCGAAGCGAATAACACATCTTTTATATTCTTTGGGTCGTTATAGCTGTTTTAATTAAAGGCATAATTTTTGAACAAAATCATCAAAAGGATTTTTATGGTTTGGTTTGTTTTTCAAAAATTTATAATTTTCGTTATTTTTAGATGGCGTTACGTTAACATAAAGAGCAACGTTTTGTAATTTATTAGAAATAAATATTTAGATTGCTTTATCTACTTATATATTTATACAATAATTATCTAATATAAACAATTTTGTTAAAAATTGATGAAATATTATTTCTATAATAAACAATTTGTTATACAAATCTTCAAAAGAATTTATTTTAATTTAAAACTTGTAAACATTGAAGTAGGTCAGCTGTTAAAATCCTAAGTGTCGTTTCGTTTTTACGTATTTCTAACGTAAGATAATTTCGAATTTCTTAAACAACATACTAATGGCCGTATGCATCACCGACGTTTAAACGTGATTAAAAATTGATCGCGTTTAATCATGAAGAAAATCATGTATGGTAAACGCAATCGGTCTTCAACAATGTTTAAACTTCGTTGGTGCATACGTCATAAAACAACATATTTTTTGCATCTTCCCTAAGAGTAGAAAAGCTATATTTAATTACATAATGTCGGTGTAATATTGTGAATGTTGTATAAATATAGTAAAATGGGTAATATTAGTGCATTATTAAATGTTGTTAAATGTATGAATATTGTGTAATCGTTGTGCTAAATATTTGGGCAATATAAATTGTAATTATATATACATATAGTCAACATTACGGATACCTAATACATAATACAATTTAATAGGTAACACTTTTAGAGCTCATCCAGTTTAAGATTGGGAATGTCAATCATAATATTTAAGTATTATAGTAACTATTATGATTGACATTCCCAATTTTAAACTGGACGAACTCTACTTACAATTAGTTACCTATTACAGTTGTATTATAACAATATAAGTTTCAAGGTCCTTCGATATTTAAATGTTGCCGTATACAGATAAACCCACGGTCGGCCGTATTTTTCTTTAATTAAGTCGAAAAATAATTTTGCAGAATGAACTTTATAATTTGCAAAGTCGAAATAATATAAGTACATAACCTATATGTATAATAGTTTACGATAGGTTCATATCACCCGGAACATCCGTCATATTACTTATGACCTAACCTGCTCTATCGAATACAAAAAAAATTTCCTGTTATAGCCTCAGTGGAAATGGAGATTTCAAAAACGAATGAGCCCTCTAGCGGCGACTTAATTAAACGCAGTTAATGAGTAATGTTTGAAATATTTGTACGGTTGATAGCACAATACGGTAATCGTTTCTAACAATTTGTGTGAATGTGATATGATGCCAGAAAAAAATTATACATAATACAAATTGCAGCGTATATAATAGCTGAGTAGCTGAATAGATGACACATTACGCGTAATCCACATTTAGTGCACTCTCATCGGTAGTCGAAATCGCCAATTTGAACATTTGAGCTGCAACATTTGAATATCGAGGGACCTTGATAAGGTTATGCCAACGTTGGCATAAACCAATCGTATTATAATGAGGGGACCTTATCTTGGAGAATCGTTTGTTGATCACGGCGACTCTCGCATTGAGTAAGAAATGAACTGCTGGACACGGAAGTAACAATTAGGATCAGTAGGGTTGTAGCCTAACAAATGAGCTACAACTGTAACTGCCATTTAAAACTAATCCTAACTACAGGATTTAAAAAATGTGCACGAAATGTCGCTGTTTAATATCATTATTACAATATTGAGGGGCAAATATCGTTTTTAAAGCCACGCATTAATATTGTGCGATAAATATTGATCGCACAATGTTAGTTGTGTTAATGTTAATCTATATAACATATTTTTTTATTTATTAAATATGAAGTAAAATGATCACACCTTTGTCAGCACGAGAACATATTATAAGTAATTAAATAAAGTAGTTTTAATTAAAAAAAAATAATTTTCAACGTAAACAAACAACTTTTACATGTTTGAAGCGACAATTCAAACCATTTATGTAAGTATTTAGCAACGTATTTATTTAACATATTTGTGTTATACCTACATACGCATAATTTCAGTAATGATCGAACCTTTTTGTGTTTATCACAATTCGCATTATTAAAATATAGATGGAGTAATAAAATTTTCGACATTCCTGTTCAACAATAACGTTGTCAGACGCAACAAAACCCAAATAAAACTCGACAATTGTTACATAAATAGTTTAATTCTGTCGCAGCTTAAAATAGTATTTCCCATTTAAATAGTTTTAAAATATAAAAAAATTTCTGGCATTGTGACGCGCATTCTAAGAATTATCGCAGTTGTTTTGGTCCAGAGCAAAATTAGAGTATTAGAGCAAACTATTTTTATATTATCTATTTTATTAAAGTGAAAATATAAAGGAACCTTCAACTTTACGTTTTCCTTTTCCGCGAGTATTATAATTAGGAAAATGTGTAGAGAACAGCAGTTAAGATAACGCATGGGATGAGATGTACAGCGTGTTTTATAAACTCAATATCCTTACAGAATGCAGATTAGTTATGAATTTTATAGCAAGTAGCTGCACCAAACTGATAAAGTGGAGATTGCCTCCCTAATGTAATTCAATCTCTGCTCGCTCTAAATTATGAGCTTCCTTCCTCTTTTATTTCCACTGTCTTTATGAACAAACCTAGAGAATAAATTGCATAAAAACGTTCACGGTTCTCATCAAAGTCCCGTACCCCCCGAAACGTTATTTATTAAGTGTCCCTTTTCGACTATAATACATATCCCCACGCGATCCTTTTGAAGTTTTCTTTATTGCGGAAAATTGTGTCTAAATTTGGGCGTTATATGTTTTATGGGTCATTCGCGAATCTTTTGTGCTAAACCGTTTCGTATATTTCAGATTTACTATGTGAAACAACAACGAACGACAGAAACTCCCTAACCGTTGAGGAAAATATATTACTGGACGAGCTAAATTGCGCGGACAACTCGAAAGCTTCTAAAATTCCTCAACCTGATATAGTTTCTACACCTTCGAATAACACGAAAAAGCCGCAGTTGGTGAGTTCCTCGAAAACTTTGCCTGTAAAGTGGAGTTTTATCGATATTTTTATAGGTATCTGGGGAGACGTTTATTTCACCCCTAAGTGATGTGTTTCTGACAGGTGGAAGCGGCGGTAGCGGTAGTTTGGGAAACACGACGCTATTTTCATCGGGAAGCGCTCTGTCCGCTCATCACGAGATACAGTTATTAAAGGAACAACTCGAACAACAATGTCAACAAACGCAAGCGGCCGTTGCGCAATTACAATTGGTCAGGGAACAACTTGCGGCCGAACAGGTAATTTTTCATAAAATATCGCTCGAAGAAAATTGTTTGTTAACGACTCAAACGTTTAGAGCGCCAGGGTTGAAGCCCAAGCAAGAACCCACCAGCTTCTCGTCCACAATAAAGAATTGTTAGATCATATCGCCGCATTAGTTTCACATTTGCAAGGGGGCGAAAAAGGTTCGGCGCAATCTCATACAGGACCACACGTAACGATGCCACAGGTATTTACGCATGTATTATTTTAATTGTTCTAATCGGAATGGCTTTGTTGCTTGCTTTGCTTGTTGTCGGCAATCGATTTGTTCGCCTAATTATTGTAATTTTAATAGCCTATTAATTATAGGTATTACCTACCATACGGGGTGTCCAGAAACTCACTTGCCAAATGAAATTTTATGTCGATTTGCGTTAAATCGCCTTATACATTAACGCTTGCTAAGGGAGTTAAGGAAGTGATGCTTATAATCACTACAATGGATGCACCGTTTTCGAGAAAAGTCAATTCGAACTTTTCGTGTTTTCTTGCATGCAATTCAGTACCAACAATAAGAGTTGACTTTGATAAATCAACAAAATAAGAACTGTGTATCTTTGATATTTTTTGCTAACGACCGGCGTTTTGAAGATATTTGAAAAAAAATTGATGGGCCCTAACTCCCTTAGGAAGCCTTTTTGTATAAAACGATTTAACTCAAACCGGTATAAAATCATCTTTAGAATTCGACGTCGAATTTAACAGGAAAGTTTCTAAACATCCTGTATAAACCGTTTTCGTTCAACAATTATTTTTATTAACGTCAACAACAAATATCTCCAAATTTTAGACTAAAAGAATTTAATTGTAAAATATTATTTTATTCGTAAAAAAATAAATTAGATAATTGAATTTTAATTAAAGCTTCGAACTTCTGCTTTAACAATAATTACACATAGGTAGGGATATCGTGAACGATTAAAGCAAACTTTTTTAATTTAAACTGACTTTTAAAGCAAGGTATCCTACCCTCGCATTAATTTAATACAGGTCTTTTAATTTATTTTTAAATGTAATTGTACGTATTTTATTAGTCTATCTCCAAATCTTATTTTATCCGTTCGTTTAAGATTTTACTAACTAATGATTTGCTACTGTTAAACTGGTCGTAACGTTCGGATTAATCAGTGCAGATGAGTATTTAACAATTGATTAATTTAGTCTTTTATAAAAATTAGGCATAAGGGTCGGTTTTCTAATCGTTTGTTAACGCTAATCGTCGTTCAATTATCACAGAAACTTGCCAAAACAAGAAATTGACTAATGGTGAAGCGTTGACCGACGATTGAAATACCGACTCTAACATTAAGCATATTTACATTGTAGTTTACCATTTTATAAAAATACTAGCTTTTACATGCGATTTCGTCCGCAAGGGATTCGAAATATTCGAACGAACGTATTGTACAAATTTCACATTTCATAGGTGACACGGGTAAACTGATCAATTTTTTAAAAAACGTATCGCACTTTCCCCGCAAGAAGGGGGAATTTAGTAAGTGGAATTTCGGAAACGTCATTTCTTAGTGGGTGCCTACATTATAAAACAAACATATCCTTCAAATCTAATGTTTTTAGGATTAGTGGCTTAGGCTTGACGTTGATATGTCAGTCACGCTATATTTTTATATGTTGTATAGAAGATATTTAATTATTTTAAAATATAATAACGGTGCTTTAATTTCGGACGAGTTATCCTAAAACTAAATTAAAAGCGTCGATTTTAAAGTATTTAACGAAACTAATTTAATTGTCTTAACAAAAAAGAATTTTCTATTACAAGTAATAGTAAGAAGTAGTAAAACAATTTAAAATTGTAAATAGGTACATAAAAAAACACTATCTAAAGGCCATTCAAATTTTATTACGATGAACGTCATCGATGAAAGGTCACTAGATGGTGTCAATTCACACAGTGGTATCACTTTGTGCCCTGTATTTTTGTAGTACAGTAAAATAAATATGTTTCCAAAGTTTTAACCGAATTATGTACTAATATACAATCTAATTATCATTTTATTGACGACGTGCTTCGGAATAAAATTTGAATAACTATATGCGTATAAACTAATTAGGTACAAGGTCTATCTTGTACGCTGTACAAGATAGGTTCCAATGCACGTCATCAATAAAAGGTTACTAGATGATGACGTTTCATACAATGCTGTCACCGAGTATTTCGTATTTTTACAGTACTAATAAGTTGTAATATTTCTTTGCCATGTAATATGTGTGCAGGTAAAACCATCGCATCCATAGATGTGACATAAATATGTTACGTTCCAAACTTTGAACTGAATTATATACAAATATATTTAATATATTTATATATTTAATACAATCTAGTAATCCGTTTATTGCTGATGTGGATTGGTTTGGTTTTTTGGTTACCGTATACGTATTATTAATCAACAACTCATTGATATATTTAAATTTATTATATATTATATTTTTAGAAAATATGTTTCTAGGTATTAAAAATGTAAAAAAACATCTAAGGTTAAAGCTTCATCCAAGAAGCTTATGTCAACATGTCATGCGTCATAGTAAAAAGGTACACCTTCTCAATTTCATCGAATTTTCTCACCTTGTCAACGTCATAAAAATTGTCATGTGTTGGCATAAATATTTAATATTTGGCAGTTGTTCTGAGAAGAAATTTAAAACGAACACGTTGTGTTGGTTATGTTTGTAATAGTCTTTCTGATGCTCAGAAACCGTTTTAATTATTGTTTATTTTTCATAAAATAAATTACCTACGGGAAAATAGTTGGTACACCTACCCATTTTTTACATTATTAAAACATGTACCGATAATAGCCTGTAACCCGTTTTCTTATTAAACTTAAAAATTAAATTTAGGGCTTCAAGATGATATACATGATGATATACACAGAAAGTTATAAACTGGTGAAAATCATAACAAGAAAATAGTTTTTCCTCTCGTGAAAATTATAAAAATATGTAAGTACTCCCCTTAAAAATCTGACCTGTTATAAATTTAATTAATTAATAGTAGGTAATTTTTTAAACTTTTTAAATAATTTCCATGGGAAAAAAGTGGGTATTGTTTTTTTTGCTTTAATTTTTACTAATTAGTAATTTCAAACTCTTAGATTTTGTGAACGAAGCATTTTGCAACATAAGTGTTAACAGAATTTTTGTTCTTACTTTGAAGCCCCAAATTCAATTTTTACATTTGGATATTTACATAAATCTGTGGCATTCTAACTCTATAACATTTTAGACAGACACGTTCATAAAAGAATGACGACTAACAAGCTGACAAATAACTTCATCGGACAAACTGTACACATTTTTTAGCGTGTGTTATTTAATCTTTAGATAGCTCACTGATTGGCTACTTGCAAAACAAGTTTACGCTTTATAAGTTTATCAAATTTCCGGATATAAAATAAAACAAAATTGATATCAAATTAATATCAAAATATCGGTAAGATCGAAAATTGTTCTAGTGTAATGGTGTCTTATATTTCTACTCCTAATTTTGAAACGAAATATAGTTCATTTTAGTTTATTACCTATATCTTATTAATTCCGTAGTGCACACATATTCGTAAGTAGATTCAACCCTGTCTAACATGTACTTATCGTAGGGTGACATTCTAATCATGCGTTTTCTTCATGTATTTATTTATATTTACTGCGTAGGTTCAGTGAATAGACTATAGTCATTTTTAGAAATGAAAAAATGATTGCATTAGGAACTATCATATCGTGGCAAAAAACTTATTAGAACATTTCTTATCCTCATCTACAAATGTAAAAATAACTATTTTCCCCGTACGACCGATGCACAACGAGATTTTCAGGAAAACTGATTTTTTGATATTTTACACGATATAAAAATGTTAATAGATACAGGATCGATGTGAATTTCTTAATTATAATGACTAATTAGCATCATACAAAAATTCAGTATGGTCAGAATTGTTCCGAATAAAATCTTAATATGTGACTAGACTATTTTTTATCTATGATTTATTTTCGGCACCCCGATTGTTACTTTTTTAAAGTAAACTAATAATCTTAAAAATAGCTTATCATATTGAGTTGTTACTTACTACTATTACCAACTTAAATATGAAATATTTTAATAAAACAAATAGCGTAAATATTTACTTACGTTATTTTGATCTATTTTTACCACAAAAATCGGAATCGTAATCGGATTTTTTTAAAAGAGATTAAAAAACGAATAGGTTACAAAATGATTCCTTATAGTTGTTAAAATTAGTACTTACGCCGCTACGGCCGTTATTTTTACATGACTTTTATAGTCGATTTAATGTGAAATGTGGTGCTATTGTCGTCAAGCGCAAATTATTCTACTTCTATTTTACTTATCTACTATTAAATTATTCTTCAACATACACTAATATAATAAAACCTAATTTATTAAACATATCGTTAAAAAAAAGAGTTTCCTACGTTTTCATTTGACGTAAAAAGAAAAGACGTTAAAAAACGAAGTATTCGATAATGATCAAAAATACGTTTTCGGTAGTTATCCGGTGACACTTGTCTAAAAAGGTTTTAAAATCGCTTAGATAGCCAGAAAGTTTATGAATAAAGCACTAACTACACGTTGCATTCGTCATTAACGTGAAGAAATTATTATCCAGTACATCATCTTAAAAATAATTTATTTTATTCGTTGAAAGTAATTAATTTAATTTTAAAAGACAGAAATACAATTACGTTTGGATTGTTTTTGCCGCTGCTTTGTTTTTTTTTTGTGATTTCGTGCATGTGATTTACCAGATTTTTTTTACAATGGCAGTTTATTATTTAGCTTTCGTTGCCGTTTGATCGTTTGACGTCGTTTGGCTACTTTAATTACAGTGAGTGTTGTTTGTATTCCTGCAGGTCTTTTCCGATACTACGGATAACAATAATCATTTGCTTCTGGAAATATTTACCAGAACTAAATGTTAGGTAATTAATAACGTTGTTTGCTTTAATAATATTTTAATTGAGCGTCTTTTTAAATATGTTTTCGATTAGGTATAAGTGAAATAAATGTGTTTTTTATATCCAGTGAAAGAAAATGATCTAGGTACCTATGCATAAATATTTTAAATTGTGATCAGTTAATAATTTTTATCGGAATGTTGCTCATACCGATCTTAACAAATCTACAACACTGCCCGCGTATTATGTATAACTACGTACGACAAAAATTGTTTAGGTCGTTTTTATTTGAACTTCTATACTCAATTTTGACTTAAATACATAAATAAAATCTAATAAGTATACAGTAAGACCCCAATTAACGCTGATTTGTTATAACGCGGTTTTTTCCGAATATCAAAAATAACTAAATTTACGTTAATTCAATACGTATCACTGTAATAATACGATTATTCCTAAACCTGAACATTTCGTCGTAGCGCAGTAATTTCCAAATAAACCCTAAAACATTTGTGCATTTGTTTTCCTTCACCTACATCGCATCGTACAGTTGTTCATTGCCAATCAAACATTGATGAACGCATTCGGCCTAGTTCAACTGCTAGTATTTATTGTAACTCGGCAACGACACGCAATTGGTTTATATGTATTTGAAGGGACTCGAACTGAAACCGCCTAAGTGCATTTTTGTTCAAAATCAGTTATAAAATGAGGAAATTAAAACTGAACTTTGTTTAGCAATAAAACAACCCACGATTATTCGTTCCGATTATTGTGCCATTTATTATCGAGAGAAAAACCATTATGAATAATAGTTAAGATTATTAATTTTAATTTTAAAACTACCCAAGTGCACTTACAAGGTAACTGAAAAATTCAGACAGGTTTTTAAAGTTCCTCGAGATAAGAGCATTGCATATTTTTTAACGGCCCAAGCGCCCATTAAACGATTGGCTATCCTATGCTATTCGTCGAAATAACTCACAAACTATCAAAGGTATTTAAAGAAAAGTTAGAACGCGATTTGAACTAAATTAAAAGTTCTAGAAGCTGGTGCACACAAAAAAAAATCGAAAAATGTCATACTCAAGTGCTTAAATGCTCCTTTTTATCAAAAATAAAGAATAAATAAAAATTTTCCATTTATTTTCTTTTCGTATTTATATCTCAATATTGACTTTTTGTTACTTAGGTGGTTTCGGCTCTAATTCCTTCATTTTTAAATCTTTCAATGTAACTGCCGCGTGACAGCGCTAAACTGCTGAGTTGGACTGAACGCATTTGGAGCGTTGCGCAAAATTTATTTATTCGCTGTAATTATTGCTATTATTGACCAAGAAAATTAACATAAAAATTCTTATAGCTATATATAATTCTAATAGGTACCTATTTATAATTTATTCTTAATAAAAATTGAAATAACTTAAAATTAAAGTAAAACTTGTTTATTCTTGGTCGCGTGTTATCATATCCCCGTTTATTATGTGTTCAAACGACCCCACTTAATGCTACTTCGTTTATAGTTCAGTCTTCTAGGAACGTATACTGAGCATTCATCGGGGCAAAGGTACCGTAATTATTATACTTCTTTTTTCATTATATTTACAAAATGTTTCATTAAGATGATAAGATAACAGATAAAGTAAATACCTACTTAATTTTCAATTCATAAAGGAAAACATATTTAAAAGGGCGTCAGTCACATCTACTTTACAATATTGTCATTCTCTTTTATTACGCAAATGCCACTTTATTGGCAGAACATTTTATACGGGGGTGTCTCTGAAATAAGAGATGATATTTTAACGGGTAATAGATGACGTAGAAAGAAACGCAAATACGCAAAATGAGCGGTCCCAAACCAACGTGAATGTATCATTGTAGTTTTAGGAACACGCGCTGCCGTTTTTGATCATTTCACGCGTATTGTTTAGATGAGAATAATTAAGATTAAGAATGTTACAGTTTGGATAAGTAAATTACAAGTGCGAAACATACGGACCACTAATGTGGTATGGTAATGCGGTGTCAACTAGTATACCGGCTCATCCGACGTTGTTGACAAGGGCCATTTATTTATGAGTATTATGATAATTTCAAATACCATCGTTTATAACACTCGTCAGTAAACAACACTGTCGCAGAAAAACTCTGGCTAACGTTTGCGTATCTCGAGCTGTACGCTGCAGCCAATAATAAATTTAGGGCCGCAGTTAGAGCACTCGGCAATTTTTTTTCTCATTAATCTTTTATAAGCATGCATATGCGTAAAGATTGCCTCGCCATATTTTGGATTCTGTTCCAGTGTCCATTCAGCTATTGTCTCTTATTTCAGAGACACCCTGTATATTAAACTTTATCGCCAGTGCGTTGCGTATTTGAGAGTGACAAATTAGGTATTAGGACTTCTTCAATTTAATTTACAATTTTAATTCGCACAGCAACAACTAAATCAAGTAATCGGCGATGGTTACTTGGCGGATCGCTCCGAAAGCACGTCCTTGGATCAAAGTCCAGTTTTCCAAGCGCTAGGCTTGCAACCTCAAGGACTCATTGAAAACAGGATGGTAACTTCGTGCTTACCGTCTTCGCCTTTACGAACAACTTTCAATCCGTCTGGCTCCGTGTTCAACTTCAGTTATGCTCAACAACAGGACCCGTCGTTCGAAGGACAACTTTTACAAAGGTTACAAGCGCTCGGTGGATACAACCCACCTTATACTTACAACTACCAACCTCTTATGCAACCGAATTTATACAGCCCTTCGGTATTAAACAACAACTATTCGTTACAACCACCGCCTCAAAAGAAATATCCAACTTCACTTATGCAATCCTACACGGGCAGTCCTGTATTAGAAAGAAGAGTTAGTCCTGCGCGTAACATAGACTTTCAAATGCAGCAAGATCAAATTAATCAAAATCATCTACAAGTAAATCAAAACATGCCGCGGTTGTCTCCTCAACCGAGACCTCAATTATCGCCGCAACCCCAAACGCCTCCCCAAACGCAGGTATCTCCACAACCTCAAATCTCGCCTCAGGGACAAAGTAGAGAACCTCAGTTTGTCAAACCCCTTTCTCAATTAGGCACCTTGACCACGACTGACGTTCAAGGCCGAGTGCGCGTTATCGTGCCGATACCGTCGGGATCTCAAGATGACGATGCCGGAAATCTTTTAGCGTCGTTACGGCTAGGTGACGAATTAAGGCCGACTATTACTAGATCTACCAGCGAAAAGGTTCCCAACAGAAGCGAGCTTATGTCCCAGGTACAAAGGACTGCTTGGGCGCGACATACTACCAAATAAATTAGCGATAATTTTACAGTATACATTTTTAGGTGTCTTTCGTATTCGTCAAAGTGAAAGAAGAACATTTATCGAGTGACTTGTTCTAGTGAACTGAAAATATTCTAGTCAATTATACATAGATAGTTTTGTTAAAGTTCCTTTCATTTTAAACGAGCTGTATAGGATTAAACGACTGTAACGAGTAACAAGGACAAAATTTTGTCTTTGTTGCTCGTTATAGGCGTTTAATCCGATATGGCTCGTTTAAAATTAAACAAACTTTAGTAGAGTGATGTTATACGTATCTTCTGATCTTTAAAACACGTGTCTATTGTTATTTCGAGGTTATTCAAAATTCAGGAACTGTAAGAATAGATGCGAAACTAGTATAATTGTAAGTAAAATCATATCCTCGTTGATCTAATTGTTCCTGATTTTTAAATATCTTGCTTAATGTGTCGCCACAGGATCTCTTTAGCTCAAATTTTAGACTGATCGTTAGTAAACGCATTGATAAAAAAGGAGAAAATCGATTATTATAGACGCGAGCTTTCTGTGGTCGAAATGAAAAACTTGTGAAATCAAGGTAATATAATATACCGTATCTACCTAAAGTTGCCAATAATTAGCCATATTTTTCCAAACACGTTCTCCAGTATTTAATTTTAAGATTTATTAGTAATTTAAGTATGTTAAGTTTGTATAAATATTATTTAAAAAGTATTATAATTTATACATTCGAACTGATAATTACTTATATTAAAAATTGTATAAATCAATAAAAACTTGAATTTATGATTGTTATGATTGATTTTGTAATTTTTGTATACTGTTTAATCGCAAGAAATAGAGCTGTTAAATTTAGCTGTTTGTTAAATTACGCTTTGTATTTTAACTTACCTTTACAAACTAAATGAAAAGCTTCTAGGTATTTAAATATTTGAATGCCGACATTATTTTGTTCTTAAAATTTCACACTACAGAATAATTAAAAAAAAATTTAGGTACTTATAGTTACAAACTTATTTATACAATATGTACAGCCCAGTGTGACGAATTAATGTCGCAAATAATGAGCATTAGACAGGCAAAATTCACGGCATATAGAACAAATCTACGAAAAGTACTTACGACGGACGAGCGAGACGAATTACATATACAAAATTGAACTTTAAATATTTTGATCATAATTCGTTCGTTGTGTCGTATATACCTGTATAATGATAGCGATTAGCGACATTACTTTTACACCCGACTGTACATATACTCAAAACGTTCCTGCGTTATTAATTTATGTATGATCAGGACAAAGATAGAAAACTATTTATAAGTAACGACATATTTGTAATGACGTGTATATGTTTTTTTTGCCTAGAAAAATTTAAGTAAACAAGCTAATGTAAGATAAAGCAAAAACTTCATTCGTTTACACACATAGGCTTATAATATAAATAACAATATAAATACTATTTCTCAAATATAAATTTACATATTACTCGTGAAATTAGCGATAACTTTCCCACTCTTGTGAAAAATGTCACTTTTCGCACTCATAATGTAATATACTATTCTCAAATACATTCCTCGTATTTCCAATTTTTACATTCCCAAATTTTGCGCGAATGAAAAGTTGAAAAAATTTGTCGGTACGCGATGTATTGCTTTTGTAGTTACAAGAAACGTGCATCTGCAAAATTTTTTCATGAAGTATCTTTCTCAAAAACTCAATTTCTTCGTTTTATTTCTTATATAATTTATAATAATTTCATGCTTAATTTGGGGTATTTTAATTGCTGATAACATTTCTGCCACATACAAATGACTTGACAATCATTCTGAAGTTTAAGAAAGCTCGTTCGATCGGACAATGAGCAGGACCTAAATTTAATTAAATCGAACGGCACATGAATATTTAGTAATTGTCAAAAAACATATCGTTTTAATTTGATCCGCTTCAAAAATCTATCGCATGAACCATATAACAAGTTTTTAGTCAATCGAACCGAGTACCTCCTATTATTTTTTGTATTGTTTATTAAAAAAAAACTAAGAATTATTGAATTATTTCTTATTGTTTAACGAAACAAACTGTTTTCCCTGTATTTTGACATTTTTTTTTCGAATACGTATTTTAAATAAGTATTCGATGGCATTTTTGATACTGTTTATAACTTATACAACTTGTCCAACATCCAGAATATTAAACTTCTGGAAAAATCTGTTGTTTTGTTGCCGCATTAAAATTAATGTGTCGTTATTTTTACGTTTCTAAAGCTAAAACTCGACAGTATTTCTCGGAAGTGAGAAGTACGTCTGAGAGTACTGTCGAATAGTATCGCTGTCCAATTATCGGATAGCGAACGTGTTGAGAGTTAGGTGCTTGCAAATGAACACGCAATTACTTTACATTCCTGATTAGTCGAGAAACTATCGAAACGTCGTTATTACTGGCGAAATACGCACCTGGTTTGAATTACAATAATGTTCTCATTGTCAGTATTTGCGGCACTGCTAGAAATTATGATAAACATTAATAAACTATTTCTTGTATTAATTATAAGGTACAATGAAACAACAACTCAATACAACAGACACTCGATAATCTCCATCACCGTTAGCCCAGTAAAATTAGATCTATAACAAAATTATTAACAAGCTAGATTTTTGTGCGGAGGTATATTTTATGTTATGAACTAAACCTCAAAAGTCCACTTCGATAGCATGATCGCAAAAATTGTTATAGCGACTGAAAGGAGGTAAAATTCAGTTTTTTGCAATGGTTTCGGAAACTATCAATTTTTCGAGGAAAATGTTAGTATCGAAATTATAGTTCGTAAAATTTTTCACAAAAAAGGACCTTTGACTTTTTTCGTATAACTCATCGGTTTGAACTAAAACGTGCGACAAAGTGGCAATGTCGCACTATGCATACGCAATGTATGCGTATCAATAACACATCCGCTTACTATGGCAAGAGATAAGCATGCCTTGATTGATCTGGACGAAACTTACTACCTACCCTTCAATGTTCAGTTTAAAATACTAGTAAAGTGATAACGAAAAAACTATATTTCCGTTAGGGGTGGCAAAGGTAAAAAATATGCTTTGACAGATCTGAACCAAACTTGATACATACTCATACTTTACATCGTTCAGCTTAAAATACTGACAGGGTTGCAATTCGTAAAAAACCTGGATGTATTATTGATATATCATTGTATTGTAATTGTTTAATCTCGTGTACTTAATCTTAATGAATTACTTACCTACCTAATTAGTTAACACTAAAAGACAAATCAGTTTAGGATTATGAAACACAGAAAACAAACTCTTTATTACGTATTGGATATCATAATTAAGTCATAATCACACAGCGGGATTTTAAAATAATAGTAGTGTTAGTAGTGTTAGTAGTTAGTAGTGTAGTAGTGTGTATAGTGTTCAAAATCCCACTTATTGTTGATTTAATTAAATTTTTCTAATGTCTACTTGACAAAGAATTTGTTTTCTGTGTTTTATAATCTTAAATTCATTTATCCTATAGAATTAACTAATTAATTACGTCCAAACAAATTACTTATGTAGTAAGAGCGCACGGACATTAGACAAAATACGGACATAGATAAAATATAAAACAATTTTTTTTAATAATACATAACTTATAAAATTTTGTTATTTATTTCTTCTAATATTAAATCATTTTTTTTGATAACGTATGGAGGATCTTCTAAGATCCACTAATTAATAATAAATGCAATAAATATTAACACTTTTTTATTTGATTTAACCATTTCTCTTTTACCACATAACATAAACCGTACTTAATTTTCTTCAATTTGAAAACCACTCCTGCGCAATCACTTTTCTAACGACTTTCCTTAACGTTTTCTTTTTTACAAATTTGCTATTTCACCTAAACGCCTACGTATAAAACTTTAGATTTTGTTTCTAAAATGTCATTTTAATTAACTACTTAATTATTTAACAGTATTATTTTAAATGTAATTAAAGTTGAAGGTCTACTTGATAACTGCCATGCACACCTACAATACAGTAAAGCAGCAAAGTCAAATTGAAATTACGAAATTAACAAAACATTTATACTAACATTTTCAGTTTTTATCTATTTGTTTTTTTTTTTAATTTGATTTTATTCCCATACAGCTTAGTTCGGCTGCAAAAGTAGAGCGATGGTTTGAACTAATCGAGCCGTTGCCGCCAATATCCAGACCAGAAAGCGGATTTGTTTCATATCAGGATCATGAAAATGAAGATAATGAAGAGCAAGCCATCTTAGAAGGAACGCGTTCTCTTTTATCAAAATTAAGTGCACGAAAGCAACGTAAATTGTTGGGACTTAAGTTGGGAAAGGTAACGACTTTTTGACTAAAACTTCGCAAGAAAGTAAGTCGGGAGTGGTAAATATCAGTTACGAGAACGATAAAAGTTTATTTTCAAGGACGTACAAGTATGCGTTGCTATTTTTTATTTAGTATTTAAACTGATATTCGACATGTATGTTTCCTCAGAAAAAAAATCAAGTTCATTGTGATGTTAAATTCCCGCTTTATTTAAATAGGATCTTGTAGCTAGATGTTTTGTAACTTATTCGATTTGTTTATAAATTACGAAAAATATTAATTTATCAGCATATACGTTAGAACTAAAAATAAAATTAACTAAATAACAAAAAGTTATCTAATAACAAATAGATATACTTATGTAAATGTATAAATTTCACTCAAAAAACAAATTTAGACGAACGTTTTTCGAAAAAAAAAATAATAATAAAAACAATTACGAATATAAACGGTTAAATATATTGTTAGAGGTATTCGACTGTAATAAATTTTAACTTCAGGACTGCAGGCTAGTAGTTGTAGGTTTTTAGGAAAATGTTATTTATATAAATGGCGCGTTTTAATTATAGGCGAAAGAAAACTGCCACTAAAATTAATTTAATTAAGGTAATATGTATAAGAAAGTCGACTAAATTGATAACTTTTCAAACGGGATTTCATGCACGGAAATCTAATGCCGATATGAAAAATGTTTCATCTCGTAATTCCAAAACCTTTCATAGAATTGATCTGAAATATGATTGGTTACTATGTAAAGGATGCGGTTTTGAGGCGAAATAAATCGATTTTCAATTCAATTACTATTTCGTAAAGATCGCAATTGGTATTTTGAGAACAAAGACTAGCAAGTGTAGTATCGTTCTGTATTAGTATGTATGTATTTAAGTAATGCAAACTACGTTTTTATATTTAATCTTATTAAATTTAGTGTTATTTATGTCATTTTTTACTATTTTTATACAAATAATTCGATTTATTACTTATCTATACATCGCGTCGTAGGTATTTATGTTATAAACATCATTTGACAGTATTTTAATTATTATATACCAAATGATATTCCTAATCCGATTGTGTTTATAATATTGCACTTTTAAATATGTTATACATACGTAAACAAATACATAATTAATTTTGATTGATATAGGTATATTTTGAAAATAAATACCTATATGAGTAATTACGCTTAAAAACCATTAATCGTATCATAAATACTTTTTTCTTTAACGAAAATGAAACAAAAATTATTTGTATAAATAATGTGTGTAGTATGTGTGTATGTATGTATTTTACGTCAACGTAAATTAATTTTTATATCAATTAAAATACATTAAAATGACTCGACATCTAATTATTATTCTATGTAGATACGTAACAATAATTAATTTTAATAAACCACTTTTAATAATACATTGTTAAGAAAGTCTGAATGGCATTTATGTACCGTATTAGGAATTACATATAGGTAATATTATTGACTGATGTTTTCATACATTTAATAAATAATAAAATATTACGTAATTTAAAACAATTATTGAATAAACATCGCGCAAAGTTTTGCGAGACATAATAATCTTGCACTTAGCCCAGTTTTCAATCCTTATTTCTGTATTAATGTAAGTACTATATCTCTGCTTAATACATACAACAAATCCTGAAATTTATAATTGAAGATTTCGAGTTCTTCAATATGGATTTTTATGGAATGCAGTAATCCGTATCCGAATTTCAAATATGCAAAACAAGGATGTAGAAATGCCTGTGTGCACCTCGGACGTGCAGAGAATTCACTTCATAAATGAAAAAAAGCGACTTTTATTTCCAGTCATTTTTTGGTAATATATATTAAATAACGGAACGAATTAACCGCGTAAATCGAGGAGTCACTGTACACACAGGACCGTTTCTTAATTGCATGTTAATAATGGTCAAAATTTTTCAATGATTTAAAAAAAACAGTTCATATTAACGTAGCTTTGCAACCGATGAATTTATTTATATATTTATGTAGATATAGGGTGTTGCAAATAGACATCAGTAGAGTGAACAAAAGTGGAAGTAGAACAAAAAAATGTGTTTTTATGTTTAGTTAGTACTACTTACTAAAATTCAAAACACTATCTAAAGCAGTTTCAAACTTATTGAGGAAAAACCGATTTTTATCCAACGTGCAACATCGATATCTCACAAATAAAGCGGTTGCGGACATAGATTCGTTGATGTGAGCTTTTTTGTGATGTGAGAAATTCGGGGAAGTGTAAAAAATAAAAATTTCAAGCGCGAGTAGGTACCCTATTATTTGTCGTAAAATTTTTTAACACAAAATTACGTTCTGTTTTGTTTTAGTTATGTTAATAGGTGCTCGCGTGAAAAACTTTTCGAGTTCGTCACATTTCGACCCTCGCATTGAGGCGGGTAGCTAATTAATTATTTGTAAAACAAGTTAGATGCCTTTTTTAATTTAAAAGTATCCCGCACAAGAGTACGTTACGTTCTAGTGCTTTTTAGACCCTTTTTGTATTTTTAATGTGCACTAAAGAAAAGTTTTGGAACGTAAAAACTTACCTGCTTTTTAAGTGTAGGTAATTATAAACTTTAAAAGAAAAACAATTTATTTATTTCATAATTATTATCGAAATATAGTACCTACTAAATAAAACTTTTTAATACCGTAAAGTGGGGCTAATTGGGAAATTCGGGCCATTTGGGAAAGTAAGAGAAATTTTTTATTTTTATAACACTACGAATATCTACAGATTATGTTTTCGATCTAATATGTTGCCCGTCGAGTTATAATAATCTCTTAAGTGTTATTTACATGTGTTATTACGACCAATGTCAAAAAAGTTAATTTTTCAGAAAACTAATAAAGGCATATAAATAAGTACGTATTCTGTTTGATTTAATTTTTTCTCAAACATTGAATTGGAATAGTCGTATTTTTTTGCTATTATTTGGCAAACAAACCGAACATGTCAAAATATATTAAGATATTGTTTGACATTGGTCGTTTTTGCAAGAAACCCTTCAATTACCTACAGTTTATTAAAAAAAAACTCTTTTATTTGATTTTGAACATTATTTACAGCCAAAGTTTTTATAGTGCCTTTTACCTGCATTGTTGCAACAACAGTAAGCCAAAAATATTAAAAATATTTCTCTCGTTTCAAAAAATAAATGCATCTGCAACTTCCGATGAACTTATTTACAATGCTTGTTTATTATTTTTGTGATGCATGGATATACATTTTCGTGATGGATGATTCATATAAATAGTTGGGTCTTCGGAGATCCGAGCGTCTACTGTAGATCCTTAGTTTTCTAATAGAATTAAACGATTACCTATAAAATATTATTACTTTACTAGTTAACTGCGTCCGAAATTTATTAAGCAAGTGATAAACTAAACATAGTGACCTATACTTGGTTATCAGTTACTATTAATTTTTAAATTGGAAAGTTCACAGAACAGCAACGTGTTTTCATCTAGAGATTTTAGAGGAATTAGACCTTATTCGAATGGGTTTAAACGACCTTAAAACAAATAAAATAGGCAAAAGTGCTGTTCCAAATCGCATTGTTTTTGTTATTCTCAATAAACGCGCAGTTAACCTTACTTATCAAGTCTCTAGGTGTAATCGTTGCCTTTAAATAATGGCATTTAAACAATGCTGAGAACATTTACCTGCTTTATAATATAGTTCCAGTTTTTAAAAGTGAAGACAAATCAAACGTTTCTAATTAGTAGATACATATATAGACCCGTTAGTATTTCGTTTGCTATTGCCAAACATTTTAATTAATCAGCGAGTAAAACGTGGTTTTATGTTGTAAAAGTTTCCAAAACAGGGGTGTATTATTGACTCAGTTCACGTCAATTTTTGCAAAGTATATTTGATGTTCTAATTAGTGCATTCACACAGCTTTGGAAATTAATGGTAGGTATAATTTTGATTCCTATACTACAAACAAACAATAATAAATAGCTTCAAAACATCGAGTAACCAAATAAATAATGCTGTTTTGTTTTGGAAATATGAATAAAAATACCCACTTGTATTTTTTATTTAAATAATTGTATTTGCCAAAATGTTCGTCTTCCCATTTAATTACACTTTTCCAATGAGAGGGCAGTTTGAATATACGATTTTTATAAAACTCTATATTTTTATCATGAAAAAATCGAGTTACTTCTTATTTTGTAGTTGCGTCATTTGTAAATTGAATTAAAAAGAAAGAATTTAAAAAAAGATGGTACCCGAACAGACATAAATCAAGAGAATAGGACGGATGAGGTAAAAGTTCTCATACTAATTGCATTATCTTGTTTGTTGTAATTGCTGCAACGTGTGAACGAGCGTTACCTTGTAAAAACAAAACTCCTCGTCGATTCACGAAAGATACTTACAGTTGCCTTAATTTGTCATGTATGTATAAACCCACGTTATGTTGCAGCAGCTCACAGTAAAAATTTACTATAAAGGTGTGAACAACAAGGTTTCTATAGAAATTTATTAGTTTGACGTCATTTTCGCATACGTTTTATAAGCGAACGAGCCAAGAATAAGACCCCTGGGGCCTTTTTTCCGTCTAACCTAGGTGTCGGAAGCGAGGAGCAGGGTAAAAAACTCCATCTGAACATATCTCATATCTATATCGAAGGATTAATCGACGCGCTTGAGAGGTTTATCTAATTGCAGGATAATAATGAAAAAAAAACTTTTTTCAGATTTTGAATCATGGAAGATTTCAACAAAAGGTGATTGAAAATATTTCAAGTAAACTATAAGCGGGTAAACAAATATCTCTCCAGGTCTAAGAGACCCGGTGTATGCATTTTAGGGTTAAAAAAAATTAAGCAACGTTAAAGATTTACACATTGTTTTTTACAACTGTCATATGTATTTCATAATTTAACTGTTTCTATTTCATTTAATTAACTATTTATATTTCATGATGTTCTCTAATTTTATAAAACGCATAAACTATATGAATTGGGAAACAAATTCTAAAAATAAACAAACATTTAACGATGTTATAGCTCCCAAATTGGAAGGAACAAATTTGCATTGTAAAAGAATGCAATCGACGCCGACGTTTTTTGATATTTTATCGAAAATGCGCAAATTAATTTTAACGCGAATATTCCAAATGCTACTACGCTCGCACTATATGTAAATGTAAGTAGGTACCATTTGTTGGTATGTTATTTAGAAAATAATTCTCTAAACCAATAAATGCAATGGGTTGTAAAATAATTATGAATTTCAATCAATTATGTACGTAATTATCATTAATACATGCCTACTGTATTATCATTTGACATAATCCAATTTGCTATCTTATAATCCCATGAGAAATATCCATGTCTATTTTAATTTACCACATATACATACTCTATATACTCATCTACGAAATTACGTAGGTACGTGTTATTCTTTCACGAAGCATATTATACTGGGCACAAAAACAATTTACAAAATTATAAAAACCATTATAATGTTGTTTGGCAGGAATAAACGTAAGTTGATAATAATGTGGGTGGTAGCTGGTAGGTCAAAGAATATAATCCTCGCGCAAGGTGTGGTCTCCATGGATAATGTTAATGTTCATCACGCTATTGTCCGCACTTTTACTTACGCTAGTGTCAACTAATAAAACAGGAGTGCATAACGTGCTGCTCATTATAACCTGAGAAGTACGTAAGTACCTACTATACAATAAAATACAACAATAACATTAATTTATCGATTATTTATTGAATAAATAATCAAATACCGTTATTTCCAAAATTATACGTTTTCGAACAATTTCAGTTTTTTTCCCTCAATTTAGGTAATTTTCCTCATTTTTCTAAATTGCGCAATAATTTTTGATACTAATTTCCTTTTAGAAATATGGAAGCTTTAAAGGTGGAAACCGATAACAAAAATCCAAAGAAGCCGGAAGTACCGAATCAACGGAAGGAAGTTATCGAAAAGGAAGGGAGCGTCAAGGAAAGTGAATCAACTCGGGAACAAAGTAAACGTCGAAGAGAAGCACCTGTAGGAATTCTCCGATTGGATCATGTTGGAAAATCTCGTCTTTTGACGCAAGTACGTTAACGCATTACCATTTTATTTAAACGCATTTTAAACGATACAAATATTTAAATCGAAGTTTAAGCAGTCACTCCCTGGTTGCTGTTTAATTAATAAACGAAATGTAATCAGGATCGAAATAAATTTTCGAGCTTTCAGAATATCTGTGATATACATTATAGCAACGTGCACGCTATTTCGAACATTAATAATCATCCCTTTACTCGGTACATCGAGGTGTGGTTGTACTGTTACGCTATCTTATCCAGTCACATCCGATACACCATTATACAGCAAAAATTTGAAAATTAAGTCAAATGGTCGCGTTTTATGAATATTTAACAAATTGTAATTTTTAATATGAGTTCGGTAGTTTAGCAAGATATGTAATGAAAAAGACCTCCGTGACACTTGCATGATGGATGATCAGGCAGGGTATAGTTCGCCTACTACATTACCGGGATTCCGATTAGCAGGACGGACGTAATAACTGATGTGGGTTTGATGTTTATACGAAAACTTTAGTTTAGAAAAAATATTTGTAGATACATAAACACGCCCATTCGAAAAGCAAATTAAGTAGAAAAACGTAATTATCGCCCTTCTTAGGTATTACTTTAATGAACGAAAGTAATTTATTAATTTCTCATGCAGTGGGATAATACAACAAACATGCATGTGGGCTCTAATAATGTTTCACAGCCGTGAGCGATTTATTTCGAACTGCGTATTTGCAGGACTTTCGTATTTTTTGTTTTTGTCTAATTGCTTTCGAGTAGAATCGTGCTGTCAATCAAGTTCAATCGCACGACGTTGTGTAATTAAAGTCGATTTAATTTAGCGACGTTTTAGGGAAAAAAGAAAATATTTAAGGGTGAGTTTTTATTTTTCTATTAATTTTTCTATCAAACTGGGGTTGATGGGCCGGTTGGTCTCCTATACTGCGGCCTATAAAAGCCTATTGTACTCCAACTGAACTATTTAATATATGTACCTACATATAAATAGTAAGTAATAGGTAGAAAGGCTTACGTTGGGATTAAATAAGTACCTTCGTGTATAAATAATAAAAACAATATAAGTAATAAGTACTATCAGGTACTTATACGATTATTATTACTATTATTTTGTAATGAACAAAATAAAAATGAATAAATAAATCGATAACAATATACAGGGTGTTCCGAACGTAACCTGCCAAATTTTACCAGTAGATTCTACGTTCAAAAATAATGAAAAAGTTGCAATAAACGTAGATCGAAAAATGCTTTATTAACGAGCTACAGCCCCTTAAATGTGCACCTGAAGATGATTTTTATTCAATACCTACGAAACGGGCGAAAATAAAAACGTAAGATTTTAGACTTTCACTGACTTTTTTATGCTCATCTAGAGAGGTTGATAACAATCGCATAATTTTATTGAGTAGAGGGGGTTGAGTAAAAAGTACCCCAACTTTTTTGTACGTGTTGTTTCCAGAGTGCCGATGTAAAATTTCAAATGTTGTATGGTGCCGACTCGGTGGTCGAGTGGTTAGGAGACTAACCTCTCGCCTGACGGGTGGTCCTGGGTTCAAATCCCGGTACGGGGTGGTGAAATATCCCCCTGGTAGGCATGTGGATGTCCCGGGAGGTACTAGAAGTGTAATACCTAACGCGGCACAGTTCCTGTTCGGAACTGTCTTTCGGGGTGTGCTACTAACACAAAAAAAAACGGTGTATGATATAACACCGTAAAATGGCTCAATGTGAAAACGGAGACCCGTCAAAATACCCCCGCCAAAATAGCTCAAATTGCCTCCATTTCGAGATACGGCTTCTTGAAAAGAGACCTTATCTCATAGGTACTTTTTCCAAAATAATTTGAAATCAACATCTTTAGTATGATTAATGCGATTTAACATATGATTGAAAATACTATTAATAAAGGTAGCATTCAATAAATAATCTGGAACCGAATTGGACCGAACTTAAGCCTTTAGTATATTATTAATAAAATGTGCAGATCATACAAGTAAATTACGGTTTCAAAATGATAAACTACGTGAGTGTATAAAAAAAAGTTTTCAATAACCTTACCAATTTTTTTATAAGCCAAATACTTCTTATCAAAGTCGTTGAATAGAAATCAATTATATTGTTGATTCCTTTAATTTAAAAACTGACGTTTAAACACTAAATAATAAATAAACAGGATCGATTGATACGTGGTAAAAATAAAAAAGTTATTATAGTGCACTTTTAAGCACGTGTAGGCTGCTAATATGCCAACAATTGAGTTATGGAAGTTTGATTAGTTTGTTTGCCTGGCGTGTTGAGGATATAGCCTACATAATTTGTGGAATTTAATAATAGAATAATTGAATGTAATTGCTAATTTTTTCTTGGTATTTTTTCTATAACATTGTATGATAATAAATTAACTAATAGAGTTTTCGTAGATATGTAGGGCATTTTAAAATAAAATAATCAACTAATGGATTATTTACGTTAATAGATAGTATAAAATCACGCAATTAAACATCAGCCGAAATTATCAACATGCAAATTTTTCTCATTAAAAAATGACTAAACGAAAATCTCAACTATAAAAGACCAAATCGCGTGGTTGCTGTGAGAAATAGTGCTCTTACTTGAATTAACAGAACCACCTAAAATACTAATGAGTTAAAAGAAGTACATAATAACGGATCAAATATGTACGTCTCTTTTTTCTTAAATCGTTTTATATGAAAACAGTAAGAAAGACTGAGGGATGTAGAAAAAAATCACAACGACGAGGCTGAATTGGCCTGGTGTTCAAAAGGTGTGGTCGGATTGACTAAATGCGTGTTCCGAAGGTTTTCCAGCAGTTTTCCGATTAAATTATAACCCTTTTCATTTTCGCCCCGCTTCACCAATTTATCCGAGATCGAATCCAAACCGAATACAAGCATTTCTAACTTATACTTTGATAAGAACAGAACGTATATATACCGAAGTATGTACGTAACTTTAGTGCGTCGAATTCCGAAGTTTCTTATTCGACGAAGTTGTAGTTATAGTAAGTGATTTTGTTTGGAAATAGTGTTTGAATGTAAGCCTTATTGAAATCCGTGGAACTTTGTATAAACAATTTCTCGATCAAGTCTGTATCGTGTCATTTTAACTACCTTCATATTTATGTTTACACGGTGCAAGTGTGAGATAATCGTAAAAAAGTTTTAGTGATTGTCGGTAATTATCACAAATTTATTTACTTATAATTGAAATAAAAAATCAGAGTGACTACTTAATTCGGTTCTGAATCATAATATTTGAAGACTTTTGTTTGTAAACTCAACACAATTTTAAAAATTGGTTTCTGATAAGTAAGTAATAAAAATTACTTATAAACTAATTAAAGCAAAATTATATGTATGTACTGATTAATGCATCTTTGATAAATGTTGGCAAAGATGACTACCAACCGATAATTCTGATTTAGGGAGAACCTCCTTCGCCGCAACCCTCTGTCGATCGTCTTTCGGTGACTTTTGCAGAAAGCTCCGTCAAAAGTGACAGTTCTACACGCTTCAATTTGTTTATTCCTCGCACGTCTTCTCTAAACATGGATAAAGTACATTTTCCGACAGCAACAGGCAAGTCATAAATAATATGCAAGTAAAGATTGCCGGCTCATTTTCGTTATATTTTTAGAAGCTGTAAGTACATAAAAGCGAAGTAATAAATTAATACAGTATTTATAGTTTAAAGTGCTACTTATAGTGCCTCCAGTCGATTATTTAATTTACTTTGCCGTTCTTTAAATATAAAAGATATACCTACAAATGGAAAACTTTTATTTGAAATTTCTGAAAAAATTTTATTCTTCGTAAATATCTCTGCATAGTTCCAAATTCAAAATGTATATTTCAAAATTTGATTATAACCTTTCGTATACGAGGGATGTTCAAAATATGAAATTGGCTCAAGAGTTAAGTACCCTTATTTTTAAAAATGCACAAAAATTTTATTTGGAAATGTTTTTTATAATTGCAAGATGTCAAATATCGTTTAAAAAAAATTGTTCCTTTTAGCTTACATTTTTTCTTTCCATGAATGTATTGCGTTAAAATAATTTATTTAACCCTTAACGAACGATCTAGTTTTTCAAAACTATAGCCAACAGATCGACGGTATTTTAACAAAACATTGCGAAAATTGTATAACAAGAAATCGTGTATAATTTAGATCGAAAGCGTTAAATACAAACTAAGTGTGGTGAACCGAAAGAAATCTATTTTACGACGACCACTAGTGCCAAAGCGCCTACGTTAAACGACAAAAATCATAATTTTTTAATCAAAATACTTGCGGTCGTCGGAAAAACATAGTGACATCATTTGAGTTAGGAAAAGTGCAATTTTTCCTAACTCGAGTGCCAAAATAGTACAAAAAACAAACAGAAAAATTGTTAAATTTTACTTTGTTTACTTTTATTACCCATGGCAATGAAATATTTCACTATATCAAAGGGGACTTGATTATAATAACGGCTGTCCAAAAAGTCTTCCAGTCTTGGTTGATTGTGAAGAGATAAATCAACTTAAATCATGTCACATATTATTTCTGTCATGTCACAACAATTTTGTTTTTAAAACGTTTGTTACGTCCATTTTTCGGCATACGCTTCTTCAAACTCTTTCCATTGGTTTTTTTCCTATGTCCACTTTTAGGCTTACCCGTCTTCGAGCTCTTTCCAGCGTTTTCTTTTGTGGCCATTGGCATCCAGTTAAATCCCGACGTCCTTTTAATATCGTAGTGATAAAATTACTTGCCTAAACCGGAAATGTCTTTATATCTTTCTACAGACAACCAAGACTGAAAGACCTTTGGCCGCCCATTATTTGACATCATGACAAAAACAAATAGAATATTCAGTTAAAACGATAAGAAGTTCCTTACCAAATTTTACAAAATCTTGTGTACAACTCGTCAGGAAAAGTGTTTTTTTTTAACTAGTGCGATAAAAACACGCCTTATGGAACTTATTTTTTTAATGGACATACCTTCTATTTTATTTGTTTTGTGGTTCATTAAAAACAAATAAGAGTGTTAAATGACTTATATAAAATGCGTAAATTATTTATTTAGTCATATACAATTTTAGGGTAGGAAATTTTATTTCAAAATAAGACCTTTTCTTAAATTATATAAAAATATTTAGGATTCCATTAAAAAAAATGATAAAAATAATATTAAATTAAAATGAAAAAATATAATACACAAGTATTTAGATACGAATGAAAAAGAATCGTGTGAGAATGATTTTTTTTCTATAACATGAAATATTGTAATTAAATCGAGAAAGTAATTTTCGTAATCGCCTATTTTTGCAATTATTAGACGCCGAAGAATCAGACGAAGAAGATTATTCGATAAGCGTAAATGCAATAATACAACGAAAAGCTTCGCAAAAACGATCACGAAAACGTAGTAAACGTAGAGGAAGTTCTCCGTTTATTCCCGACATTCTTCCAGGAACAGATGGAGAAAGAAGACGGTCCTCGGTGTTTACCACAAGTTCTGGAGAGTAAGTAATATCGAATAGGTACTTTTTTTTCTACATTGTTACCATCAATATTTTAGTACGGCAATTACGGTGGACGATAGTCCCGTTCTAGAATTAACTCAAGAACAAATTTTTGAAAACATTAGAATACACAAAGAAGTATTAAGCAGTGTAAAAATGCAGCCGTGGAACATGAGGAAGAAATTAAAACTCGTTACGCAAGCCAAAAATTATGTAAAACAGCACGAAGGTGCATTACAAGAAAGATTCACCCAAACGCATTCGATTAAAAATATGCTCGCGAGATGGAATATATATTTAATTAAGGTAGAGTGCGCTCGAACTTTTAAATTTAAATAATCAGGTACCTACGTTTGTTTTGTAGAAATGGCAGCATCTTGGAAGAGAATCGGCCAACCTTTCGAATTGGCTTATTCCATGGGAAAGAAGAATAAAGGAAATCGAATCGCATTTCGGTACTGTGGTTGCCTCGTATTTTATATTTTTGAGATGGCTTTTTTGGGTTAATATTGTAATTTCCGCGATTCTTATTGCATTTATTGCTATACCTGAGGTAAGTATACAATTATAAATCATAAAAACTTTCTAATTCTAACAATAGGTAATAGTAGTAAACTAATGATTGACAGGTCTTTTTCTATATGGCGCGATCTCTAGGAATTTAAACAATCCTACCTTTAACTGCCTATTCGATGCACCCTTTTCGTTGTATGAATTTTTCCTGTAGGCAATTCACACATTCTAAAAAGCTTCATAATTATCGAAGCGCGCACAAAATAACACACGTGCATAAACAAAAACAAATGCTTCGGTGCACACTAACTTACACATCGCGAACAACGCCGAAATTTTAAATACCTCTATATATACACCGTGTCCAAGATAAGAATGCACAGCATGGGGATCTTGAAAACGGTAGAAGATACAGGGTGGCTTAAATTAGAAAAAAGTTGCGCTATGTTCACATGCTGGTCGCAAAAGTTCATTATTGTTTATCGTTTTCAAAATTCTCAAAAAAATGTGATTTTTTGGATTTTCGTTTCTTTTCATTTTTTTATTTATTTTAAATGATATTAAAAAACTACCGGCACTTTCTCATTGCCACTTTTTAAGCTCTACAAAATGGCGTGTTCAAATTTTTAATCCGACGTTTCGTATCCGAGAACCCATCATCAACTTTATTTTTTTATATGGCCACAAACAAAGAGACACCCTGTATTCGGTAGCATTATTCATTGCAAATTCAACGATGTATCACACATTATGGTTTTGAAGCCAAAAAAGGGGAAAAACAATAACCAACAATGATAACCAACAATGGCATTTTCAACCGGCGTAACAAACATTATTGGGCAACAGACAATCTTCATTTAATAAAAGAAACAAGGCATCAACATCGACTTGGATTTAATCTGTGCGTAGGCATTTTGGGTGGCAGAATAATAGGACCTTTTATTTATCACAACAATTTAAATTCCGAGCGATATCTCGACCTACTGCAGACTGATTTGGAGAATGTCTTGGATGAATTACCATTACTTATAGTTAACAACTGCTGGTTTCAGCAAGATGGTGCCCCAGCGCATAATTCAAGAAATGTGCGGGAATATTTGTCCCAGAGATTTCCTGAAAAATGCATTGGAACTCACAGTGAAGTAGCCTGACTTAACTCCGTTGGATTTTTTCCTGTGGGGTTATTTAAAAAACCAAGTGTATGACGCCACTTTTGAAACTGAAGAACAGTTATTGGCATTGGTTTTAGCAGCAGTTAATACAATCACACCAGAAATGTTAGACCATGTTTTGAATTCTTCTGTAGACAGAGCATACTTGTGTCTAGAAAATAATGGCAACCTATTTGAGCAATTATTATAATTTTTTGACATTTTGTTTCTGTTATTGTACCAGCGCCTACTAATTTAAAAATAAAAACCTTATAACTCACGTTTTTCCCCTTTTTGGCTTCAAAACCATAATGTGTGATACATCGTTGAATTTGTAATGAATAATGCTACCGAATACAGGGTGTCTCTTTGTTTGTGGCCATATAAAAAATAAAGTTGATGATGGGTTCTCGGATACGAAACGTCGGATTAAAAATTTGAACACGCCATTTTGTAGAGCTTAAAAGTGGCAATGAGAAAGTGCCGGTAGTTTTTAATATCATTTAAAATAAATAAAAATGAAAAGAAACGAAAATCCAAAAAATCACATTTTTTGAGAATTTTGAAAACGATAAACAATAATGAACTTTTGCGACCAGCATGTGAACATACTCTAAATAGCGCAACTTTTTTCTAATTTAAGCCACCCTGTATCTTCTACCTTTTCAAGATCCCCATGCTGTGCATTCTTATCTTGGACACGGTGTATACTACCGTATATATATATATACGTACTAAAACACTACGCGCTGTACAAATAATCCGGCAAAACTAAAGTTATTTTACCAGAATAAAATTATGTTTATAAATGCATTAAAGTTGCCTATTGCGTTAAGGCCGTAAAAACCCATTTTTATTTTAGGAAGTTTCTATTCATTGTGTTTATCTTACAAGTTATAATAGATAAATTACTTACGAAAGAAACTTATCTCTACACGTGTTCTATATTACTCTATTTATAATTTATCAATCCGTAAATGCGATTAAATAACGCAGGTGACGGGTACGGGTTGCGATAGAAAAGTTTGTGTTGTTAAAAACACGCACAACTTAAATTATTTATAAGTGATCTTTAGCAATATACACGTATATATAATTATTGATAAGTATTTATAGGATTATTTTTTTAATGAAGTTATTGGTCATTTATTTATAAAAATTGGAAGGAAGTAAGATAACAACTATATATCATTATTAAAAAAAAAGAAATTTCTAGGCTAATTTACAATTTTTTAATATCCAAATTCTTTTATATGTAAGTGGCGCGCGAAATGATTTTAGTCTACAATGTTTTTGATTAGCTAACAAGTTTCATTACACACGGCCGACTTAGTTGTTTGCAATAGCTAACTTTCAGTCACGTTCAAGGTGTTTTATACATTTTTCATTGTGGTCGTGGGAAAAATAATGTTTTAATCGTGAAGACAACTTGTACTTATGTACGAGGTTGAATCAAATATTAACCGACCTCGTGCTCCTGAAAGCAGGCCCGGTTCCTTTCCATACATGGAAAGGATGTTCCCATCAGAAATGTACCGACCTCTCCCTCCCCATGTAATTTTCATTTGTTTGGTCCGTTGAAGGAGATTCTTAGGGCAGAGCGTTTGAAGACGTAGGTCGTAGTTGAGAAATTCGTGCGCAATTAGTTGACGACACGTCCCCAATCTTTCCACGATAAGGGAATTTTCGTAGTTGCCGTTACGTTACGAAAAGTGGAGATTATGAAGATTTTTTTGGTTTTGCAAAATATTTTGTAGGTAACTAAAAATTTATTAAGGAAGATCGGTTTATATTTGATTCACCCTCGTATATTGTGGTCATTGGAGTGTGAAATATCCGCTTCTCGGCATTATTTTTAGTTTTACTCATTAGATAGCTATGTATAGTAAGTTTTAAAAGTATGACCTCCTTACCTATGTATTGTTTATGTTTCATAATACATTTATTGATACTTCATAAATTTATATACGTAACGTTTTATCGATTTTATTATAATTGCTAAAACCGTGATTAGAAATGCATCGGCAAATGCCTCTGTTGGTAATAATTATTAATACAAGTGCAGTTTTAAGTGATTATAGTGAGTCTCTTCTATATAGTACAATGAAAACGGGAGCTATCGAACATGAAATATTATTTAAACTATTTCACTAGTAAGCACACATTAATCGTATATTACAATTCATAATCCTACACAAATCACTTTTAGCGGAAGTATCGATCGAGGTCAAGATCTGATCATCGATAACAACATATCTTTAATTAAATCTCAGTTCGATCGAAATCTACCCACAACGTTTATAATACATGGTTGGACTGACGGTGAAGGATCTCACTGGGTTAAAGAAATGCGTGAAGGTAAAAACTAATTGAAAAAAATAGTAGTAAAAAAAAAATCGTTGTAGTAATGGCAGAAAGAAAAAAATGGAATGTTATAGTTGTAAATTGGGCACCGATGTCTTACGCAATTTATTATGATGCAAGAAATCATGCACGTTTTGTGGGACAACAGTTGGCGAAAATGTGCATTTTTCTAAAAAAGCAGGGATTAGTTCAATTACCGTCCACACATTTCATAGGGCACGGCATCGGTGCTCACATAGCAAGCTATGCTTCTGACGTTATCAAAACTGAAAGTAATCAAACAGTTGGCAGAATCACCGGATTGGATCCAGTCTCCTTATTGTTTGAACTTCCCTATCTTGAAATACCAAAAGAAAGGCTTGATCAAGACGACGCTAATTTTGTCGACGTCATCCACACCAACGGTCGTGGTTTAGGAATGATGACAGCAATTGGCGACGTAGATTATTATCCTAATGGTGGCGTAAATCAACCAGGATGCGGCTCCTGTAAGTCAAATAGATACCTAAATGTTCACAAATTGAAGCTACTACTATCACCGAAGGGATATGCAGTCATGAGAGGGCGTGCGATTTCTGGACGGCATCAGTTAAAAACCCTTGCCAATACAAAGCAACATCGTATTCCTCTTGGGAAAAATACACGTCGGGAAATTCTAAAAAACCAATAAGAGTTCCGATGGGCGTTAATGCAGGATCCTTCATTCCCAAGGGATTATACTTTGTAGAAACCGCGCAAGAAGCACCATACGTCAACACAAACACAACCGCGTTGGGTTTTATTAAATGAGTCTGAATGTAGAACGTGACAAGATCATTTCTTATGCAAATTTATTGTATGTAATATATATTTTCTTAAATATTTAGTACTTATTAGCTTTCCTTTATTTCCATACATATATGAAAAGTTTCTTTAACTACAGTTAAAGAAACTTTAAGAAACAGTTAAGAAACTTTGGGTACTAATTGTGCTCAGCAATTGTTTTCTATGTGTTCACACCGGCGCTGGTAGTGTAGCATACTTAGCCGTTGCTTTTCCTATTTTTAAAATTACATTCAGAAACGTCCGTGGTTGCAGCGGGTCTCGAACCCGCAGCCGTGAGTGACCTAACGCAGTTATTGCTCTCTAGGCCACCACCACCCCTACATAGTAATAAAAATTCATTCAATACACTATTCATAGCAATTACTAACCATAAAGAAAAATTATCTAATTAATATTTTGTTTTAGATCATAATTACTTCAACAAAAAACAACGTTGAAAGAAAGGAAATTTTACCCGAGGAAAAGTACAACGCCACCAATTTCCTAACCTTGTGGGATTTCGAAGGAGTCCTCAAATATACACCATTATTTTATGGATGGTATACAAATATAGATTCGCAATTAGGTTATCGTTTACCGCTCGCCTATTTTATGACCGAACTGGCCGTATATGTTTACAGCTTTGTGGCAACTTTAAAAAAGTTAGATTTGCACTTTAACGTTAAAACGTAGAATCTGATTGTGAAATTACAATTTTGTAGAATGGCCGAAAATTCGCGAATGTCGAAGCTATCAGAAAAGGACGACGAGTGCGTATTTACGTGGAAACTTTTTACCGGTTGGGATTTTATGATTGGCAATCCCGAAACGGCCCACAATAGAGTCATGTCAGTTGTTATGGGTTTTAAAGAGGCGCTTTTAGAAGAAGCCGAAAAGAAGAGAAAAACGCGAAAGTAAGTAAACAACGGACGAAATTAGTTAGGTAGGTAGCTAAACGTTTTAATTGTTTGTTTAATATTTAGTTGGAAAATCATTTGGACCAGAATATTTGTGAACGTAGCGGTGTTGGGGCTGTTTTCTTTATCTGCTGCGGCTGTTATTGAAGTCGTAAAGAGATCTACAGAACCCGACGCTACTAGTATATGGCGAAGGAACGAAACGACCGTCGTAATGACTCTTATTTCTTTTATATTTCCAATGATATTAGAGTTTTTGGGGTTCATGGAACAATATCATCCGAGGAAGCAGTTGCGGATTCAACTTGCAAGAATAATGCTTTTGAATTTGTTAAATTTGTATTCGCTTATATTTGCGCAATTTGATAAAATAAATGACATGGTATTTACATTTCGCATATTCATACCTACGCATTTCTAATTGAATTAATTGTTTGTAGACGCAAGATTTACGTGGATTTAAATCAAACGTAACACCAACACCTACTGATTCCGTTACGCTGTTAAGCAGCAACACCGATAATCCCGTGATGATAACGATAAATCACCCGGATATCAATAATACGGTATGTCATAAAATTTGTTTCAATACAACGCACGTAGATAACGTAATAGATGCAGTTAGCGCTACGGTAGCGACAACTGTTTTTCCAAAATTTTGGAATTCCGTTAGTGCGTCTATTACGAATTTTACCACAACCAGTTCTCCGATTGAAGCGACAAACGATTATAGCGTTAACGTTGAAAATATCACGGAATGCTGTACCGACGCCAATTTAACGTCTTTAGTAATAAACAATTTCAAAGATACTTTTCAAGATTATTTGACTTACGTGTTGAATTCGATCAAATTATGGAGAAGCGATGTTAATAACGGAGAAAATGTCGACGAGGCCATTTTAACAAATTTTACCACAATTTGGCAAGAGAACGCCACGTACGAAAGTTTGAAATCGACGGTGGTTTCATTGTTACACACAAGCCCAGATTATTTAGACGAGCAATTCGAGAAAGACTTTTCGACATTTTACGATGATATAAGTACTACTATATCTTCATCTGAGAGGTATCATTGGGAAATATGCGAAAGTGTGTGCGAACAGATTACTTCAACCACAACAGAAAAACAATCAACTTATTCGACTGCATCTACTACCTCCTTCGAAGTAATTAACAGCACGATTGCCAGTTACCAAAACAGATCTAAACTGAGAAGCTTGTGTTGGGAAACGATGTTTGGACAAGAATTGGTCAAACTAACAGTTTTGGATTTTGTTTTTACGGTCGCCGGTACGGTCGGAATAGATTTCGTGAGGGGCGTCTTCGTGCGCGTCATGAACAAATGCTGGTGTTGGGATTTAGAAAAGAAATTTCCGGAATATGGCGAATTTAAAGTGGCCGAAAATATTTTACATTTGGTTAACAACCAAGGCATGGTCTGGATGGGAATGTTCTTTTCGCCTGGAGTAGTTCTTATAAACGTAATTAAATTAATGTTACTAATGTATTTGCGATCTTGGGCAGTTTTAACTTGCAACGTTCCGCATGCCGTAATATTTCGAGCGTCGCGTTCTAATAATTTTTACTTCGCACTACTGTTAACGATGCTATTTGTATGCGTTCTACCCGTCGGATATGCAATCGTATGGGTCGAACCGTCGTGGCACTGCGGCCCGTTTTCAAATTATCTTCGAATATATCAGATTCTAACGACAACAATTAAAAACATTGTGCCAAAGCGATTGCATAAAGCATTGGATTACATAGTATCTCCGGGAATCGTCATACCCCTTTTAGTGATTCTGGTATTGATTATTTATTACTTAATTTCGTTAACTAATTCGCTGAGAGAAGCAAATTCAGATTTGAAGGTAGCTAGCTATATTTTAAAATACTAAAGATATTATAACGATAACATTTTAGGTTCAGTTACGACAAGAAAGAACAGAGGAAAGGAGAAAAATGTTTCAAATCGCAGATCGTAGGAGGCGGGCCGGCTCGGTCGAGTCGAGCGGACTCGAAAACACTCCTTTCGGTAAGTGGAAAAAATTAATTCACGAACTTCCAGGAGGAAAAAGTATAGACGATTCATCAAAACCGTCGGTTCCGGCAGAAAACGGCGCCGTAAAAAATGACGTTCATCGTAATAAAGGTAGACAGACGTTCATTATTTTATGTTCAAATTTAAAATTCCATTTTTTAGATTTAGTTGCAAAGTTTTTACGGCGCGCTTTACGCAAACATTCAATGCCATCTGAAGATGCCCGTGCACAAGTTCAAGATGACGCGACCGATAATGAACAACCAGAATCGTTACCAGAAGACGTTAACAGCTTCAGAGACAGCAGGTACTCGATTAGAGAAAAGCCCAACTTGAAGAAACGAGAAACTTTAGAAGGCAGCCTTGATTCTACCGAAGGAAAACATGTGCATATAAATGAAACTAGTCCTGAAGTATACAGGAAATATTCAACCCCAAGAAGAGACACTTTCGAACTCAAGAAAAGAGAAGAATGGCGCCAAAGACGACGCAATCATTCACCATCGAGATCGAACAGTTCGAAGGACACGAGACAAGATTCTATCGCTTCAAACTGGTCGGACAACATACCAGTGATTACAATAAGCAAAACAGAAAGTTCCGAGTGTGTACTAGAATCGCGAAAAAATGTCGAAAGTGAAGTAGCTAATGAACAAACGATCAATCAGGAAATCGATAATCAGGAAAACGTTTCCAACAGTAACGATCGGCCCGAACCTAAAGTTAAACCAATTTTACAGAAACAAACGGACGTGTCTGATAAAGATAGTCCACCCGATAGTGTTGGTAAAGAAAACGACGAAAGTGAAGATGAATCGACAAAGACAACGGTCAAATCGAGAGTGCTCGAAAAAAGTTCTGCGAGTGGAAATTCAGACCCTAAAACGGAATCGAGCGCAGACTACAAGGAAAAATCACTTTCTTAGAAAATTTCCAGATTATTTATTAAATAATTTTTTTTTGTGATTCATTGCTGGTTTCGCGAACAAATAACTGTAACAAATTTTAATAAGATAAAATTGTTAAAATCATCTTTGAAGTGTTATATGTAATTTCAAAAAAATACATTATAGGTAATTAGGCCGATTTTGCATCTAACATAAAATTAAATAGAAATAATTTAATTTTAAAGTGAAATTAAATTTTATAGGTAGGTAAATATTTATTTGGATAGATACGTCAAATCTTAATAAGTATTTGCTCATTGTTTATGTAATATATTAATTTGCGAACATTTGTTGTGATAATCAATTGTGATATTGCTCTTTCATATTAGTATACACATACGTGTAATAAAACTAATATAAACACTTTACTCTGCGACTTTATAACCCTAAAAAAACAGATTTAAAATTGACGCTTACGGCATTGCAAAAAGATATTTATTTAACTTTGAATATGGATTATGTATACTTATCCGTGTCTATATAAATGTGTAATCGATGAAACAATGTGAAAATAAAATTCGTGCCTTAAATTTTTACGTTTTATAAACCCCAATTCCCCGCATCGTAAACGTCTTTCATTTGAACTAATAATATCGCCTGGGTGGTCAGACGTGACGGCATCAACCCAATTAACGCAATTTAAAAGTGATTGACCGAACTTCTAAAAGAAGTAATTTGTTAGAAATGAATTAAAGAAAACGTATTAACTTTTCAAAGGGTGAAATTAGAAAAAAAAACACGTTTAATCATTTCATTCCAATCGTTTGAAACGACGAAATTATTTTATTTAATCCTCGTATAAAGTTTTCGCCCATAAAACGAACAAAAATGCAATTAAGTTTAACAAATTACGGACATAATAAAGAGCAAGGGTAATCGACAAAGGCAACTGGTATTATTTGTGAGCATTCACATTAAAAACCGCAACCAATTGTAAATGTGTTCCTTCCTTATTTTATTTATATATAGATGCGTACACGATTTGACTACGTTAATTTTTTTAATCGCCTATGCAAAATCATCCATTATGAATGCAATTTGTAACTACGATCATTACTTATCATTTAAAATTGATCAGAAAATGAAATTCTACTAATATAATTGTAAGTACATATTTACCTACTTATATATAATGTGTCAGATGGAGTTTACATAGAGTAATGAAATAAATTGTTATTAATTAATATTTACGACAAAGTCGATATCTTTATAATAAAGTTTCGTAGCATTGTTGAGCTAGATAAATTAACCATCGGAAAATCTATTGAGATTAAATGTACAGGAATGTCCACAAATTAAGATAAAATGAAAATGCTTCAACAGAAAATATCTTATTTATTGCATTTTAGAGTTTATTGTTAACAGAAAAAGTTCTTTAACAACCTACAATTAGTTAAAATACAAAATTTTAAGTCTAAAGTTTGAGTATTATGATTGTATGTTGGTAAGTTTAATTGAGATATCGTGTTATCTGTAAATTAATGTGGATAATCAATTAATCAATTAATTAATCTTGGCGATCAAAGGTTGTTGTATTGTCTAATTATACCTATTGAACTGTAAAACGTCATTAATTGTAGATTTGTCAGTTATTTTCCGTTGGAGTTGCAAAATGTTAACTATCGAAGAACGTATTTATTTGATTAAATGTTATGGAATTGGAAACGTATGTTATCGATATGCTATAGACATGTTTCACGAAAAATCCCCAAACACTGCAGTATCGCGCGAAGCACTGCGCAAACTTGTGCAAAAATTTGATTTAACTGGATCTGTAGTAAATGGTAAGAAACCTAAGAAAAAATACAATGAAGACGATACGGCTACACTTTTGGCAGTAGATTCAGTGATAGAAACACCAAAATTATCCTTACGGAAACGATCACAAAGACTGAATATTAGTAAATCTCATTTGCAGAGAATTTATCAAGAAAACAAAGTTCGGCCGTTTAAACCACAGTTCCGACATACACTTGAAAATGGAGATGAAGAGAAGCGATTGGATTTTTGTTTATGGGTTGGTGAGAATTACCTCGTAGATACACGTTTTCATAGAATGATATTTTTTACTGATGAAGCAACCTTCTGCACCAATGGTCACGTTTCATCACAAAACAGTCGCTACTGGGCTTTTCATAATCCAAACTACGCCATTCAAAAACGAAGTCAACGTTATAAAAGTGTAAATGTTTGGTGCGGAATTTTTTACGATCGAATCGTTGGACCATATTTTATTGACGAGAATTTGAAAATTATGATAATTAGCAATTGTTTTAAAGAGTTAATACCAATTTACGTTATAAGTCCGGAAAATGAGTTTTTACGGTACGAGTAAGATGTTTCCGGTCGAGCCGATGGCGGAGCCGAGTCTGGAATTTCGAAACGAGTAACGTAAAATTATTGCGCGGCGTATGACGTATGACAGGAAGTTCCGACTATTTATAACCTTAAGTTAATTTCATTTACAAAAATTAAAATAAAACAAAATTACAATGATTGACATATTTTAAAGTTTATAATTTTGAAACGAGTATCGTAATGTACTATTATTTATAATTATTTCAACACAGCGCATAAACTTAATATTGCACGAATTCTTTAGACAGGTGATAATATTTTATAAATTTGATATCGCTTAAAATAAAAAAGTTACTGCGACCTCGTATTAGTCGCCTTGAACGTTTTCTCTATGTCTATAAATAGTAGAAAAATGAACGTGAAAAGCGCAAAAGTTAAACAATCCATCTCGCAGTAATTTTACCTTCCGACACCTGTCCAATTGTTGTAATAAAACAATGTGTAGAAGCCCATTGAACGCCATTTCGCTCGAACCCAATAAACACTTCTTAATTTAAACACAAACTTATTTAAATGTTACGTTCAACAGCAACTAAAATGCGCATACCATTTTCACACGTTAAGTTGTTAAATAACAGGCAGTGATAACGTTAACGTTAACTATTCAACCGTTAAATATTGTTACATATTGAATTTTAACGTATAACATCTACGTTAACGATAACGTTTTGGATTATAATAATTATAATTCGATAACTCAAAATTTAATTCGATTGGACAACAAAATTATATTAGTTTTCAAAATTAATCTCTTTAAAAATCGAAATAGCAAACAATTTATTATCTAAATACTATCTAACTGATTAAAAATATTACCATAAAGTTACATGTCATCATAAATAATTAAATATTAAAATCTGTGAAGTAGATAAACCGGTAGGTACCAACTATTTTTATAGACATTTCTTATTGAATTTACTGTATTTCTAATAATTTTTCATGAATTTATAATTGCTTAGCACATACAACTGTATTGTATTTCATTATCTAATCTACATTATAGAGAAATTCTAACCTTTGTCGAGACTATGTGGGTTCGTGACCTACGGCTATCTGCCATTATTATCTTTCTTGGACTGTTATTTCGCTCAAGTCATCACTTTGTAAAATAGAAATGGATACGGGATTTTTTATGACATCGAAGCTGGCGCTGAAGTTGTGATCTGTCTCCGACGTTATCACTTCGAGATTTATCATAAGCTGCTAAGTGTGATGCTTCAACAAATTTACATTTATTTTAAAACAAAAATAAAGAAGATAGTGTATCATGTTATTGTTTAAAACAAAATGACAGGGGACTTTTAATTTTATACAAATTTAAGATTCTCTAGTACTAAATTATAAACCCTATAGAATAAACGATTTTCATAAATGTTTTTTGTGATAATAATTATCAAAATCAAGATGATTTCGACGTACTATATAATAGTACGTGTATTTATCTAATCCGCTATGGAGCGTTTTTTGTTTTATCTGTATTGGTAATGTTTTATCGATCAAATTCTATTAAAACAGTACTTAAAATGGCATTTTTAAGTTATCGGTGCAATTAGAAAGGTACATTTTACCTAAACTTGTAGCTTAGAGCTAATTTTTTCAAATTTTAATTAAAGGAATCATATTTTTTTTACAAAATTGCTCGGTTCGTGTGATTAAAATATTGTATTTTTTTGTATTTATAGGCAACCAACACTTGAAATTACTAGTTGAGAATTTGCGATACTTGGTACGTCCAAGATCTTCTATTTTTGATGAATTTCAAAATGCAATGTAATACATAGTTATAAGAATCGGCCCATCATAATAAAATCCAATAAGATAACAGCACTGCACTGTATTAGTAAAATAAAAATCGCTAAAATATTAGAACCTCTTCACGTGCATCACAAATCGGCAAACAGATACTAAATACAAAGAAGCTGTTACGAAGCTAAATATTTACAAGAAAGGAAGAAGCTATATAGTTTATGCTAGGTATAGGAATAAGGGTAAAAATTAAAACTATGTCAGTTAGGCAGCTAAAGAAACACAAAACCAAAATACATTTTAAGTATAGTAAACTCTCCGCATTTGCGGATTCATTATTCGCGGTTTTTTTATACCCTAATTCTCTATTCGCGGTCGTTGGACTCGTCATTCGCGGTTTAGTTATGCGCCACGGCACGAAAAAGATGTTTCTTGGTGTTAATAATTTCACGGCACACCTGTTCCTTTAAAAAAAAACATAGAAAGAAATCCAGTGGGTTTAAGTCGGAACTCCTTGGAGGCCATCTCACAAGAACAAACCGGTCAATCTATCTACCATTGAAATGATTATTTAACCATTTTGTAGTGAATCTACTATTGTAGGAAGGTACACCGTCATGTTGGAAGAACATCTGTTTTTTAAGGTTTAATGGAATATCATCGAGTATACCATGCAGCAGGTGATTTTCAAGAAAATATCGATAATGATTTCCATCCATGCAAAATTATGTTAAGGCCAAAATATATATATTTTTCTTTAACAGTTCTATAGTACTAGGGGTATATTTGGTTAATTGCTTTCTTTTGACATAAAGAACTTCAGTTTCAAATTTTTACATTTATACGCCTTATATACAGAGTGTCCCAAAATTGACGCCAGTGCGTTTGGGATATAATTCAGAAGGCAAACAAAAATCAAAAATTAAGAGTGGGAAATTTGTCGATTTTCCTTGATTATCGAGTTAGCGGAAAATAAAGAAAATTTAACATTTAATCCTAAAAATGCATCAGTAACGAATAATTAGGTACTAGAAAAGAAGATACTTTTTTACATGTGTTCACAAAAGTTGTTCAAACGTATTACTTCCTACTGCAAGACAAATTCTCGCACTATTTATCATTGAAGTACGAACTCTCAGTAGCCTGTTTTCGTCTACAAATGTAACAGCAGCACGAATACGAGATGGATTAACAACAGGTTCGCGATAAACGTTTCCTTTTAAAAAGCCACAGAAAAAGAAATGCAACGGATTCAGATCCGAAGGTCTAGAAGGCCACGGTATTGGTCCACCTCTTCCAATCCATCTCGCAGGTAAATTTTCGTTGAGGAAATTTCTTACGGGTATTCCATAATGTGCGAGTGCACCATCATGTCGAAACCAATAATTTAAATGACTTTTTTTAGCCATAGCGACATAATTACATTATCTTGCACGACAAATTTGGCCTATCGCGCGATAACACGTATTGTTTACATTTTTAACAATAACTTGATAAACAAAGAAACTCGGAAAATTTTCCACTCTTTTTTCACTCAATTTTCTATTTTTTCGCTTCTTGAATCATATCCGGGCGTCAATTTTGAATCACTTTGTATAGTTGTCCAGCATAATACCAGTCCTTGATTTTATTATTAAAGAACAAATAATTCCATAGTTGTATCGATATCCATAAGTTGCTTGAGTTACACGATTATGATTTAAGTAAAGATAATTTAGAAGAGATAGCCTAGAGAACCAAAGCCGTCGACCGAAGATCAACTTCTAACAAACATGGAAAAATTTACGTTGATCATAAATGTGCAGCTAAAGGAATTCGGAAGGAAGTCTTAAATATTGCAATTCGAAACTTAACGAAAATCTTAATAAAAATTATTTTTGTTTTAATATTGTTACGGATAGATATTTGGGCTATGGCAGAGGAGATCTCGAGGCCGTTGTTTGTGAAGAAGTCACGTAGCGGTGATTTCGAACTCTGGCGAGCGTCGACAAAGGGCGTTCGTTAGCCGATCCTTCGAATAATTGAACTTCATGCACTTCAATTATCGATTAAATATGTATTATTTAATTAATACCCATTGTAATATTGTAATTCGTCCATTAATTTTTTAATTGAAAAACGGACTATTTAACATTACGTATTACTTTTTTTAGTCTTTAGAAATTTAATTACACTTTGAAATACTAACTACATAAAGAAACATTCGCTCGAATTATTTTAGTTCAAGAAAGCGGCCAAACAAAACACCAACAAAACAAGAAATTATCTCATGCTAGTCATTCAGACACATGTACCCATCCTCAATGACGCAATAGTGGAAATATAATACCATTTTTTATGTAGTTCATTAACGAAATCACAATGAGTTTTTAAATTAATAACCTAAACACTAGAGGCCATACGATGGTTAATAAACTGGACTGGTGCGTTTAAATAGACAAAAAAATTTAGAAAATTAGGTCGATATACTACTATCGTTTTTCGGTTTTACTATAAACTTACAAGTAGAAGCGGTCCTATTTCAATTTTAAATACAACTTTTGAAATTGTACGGTTAAAAACAGACTACGAATTACAGTTATCGGCGATTTATGCAGGAAACATGTACGGAAATGAGATAAACTTTATCGTTTATTTACACCCTCACAAATCCTAATGCATTATCTCTACTTTTGTAACTTAAAGAAACTTTGTAAGTAAAAATGATACAACCGGCAAGGTGGATTTTTAAATTAAAGCCATCGAGTAAATATATTACGTTAAAACTGAACCGGTAGACGCAACAAGTTGAGAAGCAAAACAGCAATTAATAGCAAGCAGTACCTAATTGTTATGCTTTTTGCAACAGCTGTTCTAAAAATAACAGAAATAAATCAGAAATTCCAGTAACCACATTCCCGTGGTAACAAACTATGTAAACCACAGATGTGAGTTGATTGAAGTTATTATTATTAAATTTAAATAACGAGGAAGCCTTTAAACAATTTACGAACAAATTTAATTATCAATTTAACTCAAGTTCCTTGTTTATTTAGTAATGGAATTTTCGAATTTAATATGTACATATGTATTTGTCAAATAATTATTAGGTACTGTAGATTTACTTAACTGAAAATATCTGAATTATTTCTATTATTCATTTTGCAGCATCGACAGAAAAATTCTTCAAGTTAATAAAAGAAGACAGTGAAATTAATTGGAACAATAAGTAACATAGTTTGGAAATAACGAGGGTTTGTTTAAAAGTTTTTCTCCGCGACTATTTAATAATAATACATGTATTCATATTGCATTTTCAGTTGAATAATGACATTCATTATTCAAATACAATATTCATATACATTATTCAAATTTTTAAGTCGCGGAAAATGCATAGTCTTCTACTCGCGCTCGTCTTCGACTCGTGCGGTAATAATCCTCGTGAATAATACCATCATTATACGCTCGTTGAAGAATATACCTACTATTAAATTATCTCATTCTGCAATCGAGATAGAAACTTCATTCTGTCAACGAAAAATAACATTTGATGGCATAAAGTATAAGGGTAAAAATATAATGGTATAAAGACTCGTGCCTTGACTCGAGCAGCGACTCAAGTCTCGACTGTGATCTCCAGACAAACCCATTATTTAAAATACACTACTTCGAAGTGAAGCCTCGATTCACGACTCAAACGTGTTTGTTTTTCGAAACGAAATTTTGTCGAAAAGTCACTGTCGAGGCTTGAGTCGCATGAGGCTTGCATGAGGCTGTCGAGGCTTGCATGAGTCGAGGCATGAATTAATAGTTCACTTTTTGTACCCTTTCCTATGTGCGCCCTGATGCCAGGCTTGAAACGAGGTATGAGTCGATGAGTTAGTGGAATGAGTCGTGTTTACCCTTAGTGAGTATTTTTCGCTAATATACAATATTTTAGTTGAGCCTTTACATGGTTACGGTCGTAACCATTTGTACGCCTTCAGTTGCGATGTTATCAATATCTTAATATTTTGATTCTATATTTTCCAAAGTGTGATCGATTATCCGAAAAATCGATTATTTTCAATTGTTACGTCCCAATTACTTCGGATAATCGTGTCTATACTGTACAAGAAAACGCTTAAGTAGCGATGAAAACCAAACTTATTAATGCGTTAGATAGTAATTCGTTAGGTAATTATATTTTTTATTGTAAGTATTTTTATTGTACTCGTTCGTATATTGCAAGTTTATGCACAAATATGACCTTAATGCAGAGCTCGACTTTACTGCGATAAAAGTAACGATTAAATATCTAAATAGGCATTTCTAAAATCAAAATTCTCAGCAAGGAGTGCAATTTATAAGATTATTCAAAAGACTACTTACTATCTATATTTAAATTTTAGGTGCTATCATTTTATATATTTATTTATCATTATCTATAAATTTAATGATGCTACAAAAACTATTAATATACGTAGTACATTACTTTATATGTATAGCAGATTCATTATAAATAAATATTTAACAATATTCCATTTTTCTATAATAAGTACATACTTATAGAAATTACAAACTAAAATATGTTTGAATTGAGATTATGGTATTAGATTAGAACTTTAATTAGGTACCTAATACGTATTGGTATTTTTTTTAATTAATAATTTAAACCAATTATACTTATTCGTTCACGAAAAAGTTTGAAATGATATCATACACATTTTATTAAACTTTTTGATTTCCTGAAGATTTGATTCGATAACCTATTTGTTCGATACATTATTTCGCGCATTTGAAAGCGTAAATAAAAATACAAATATATAGGTAAATTAAATAAAACAAACATCAACAAATCGAAAAAGTTTATTAAAACGTGTATGACGTCAGTTCAAACTTATCGCGAACGAACTTTACGACTTATTATGTCTGCGTAAGTTCTCTTAATGAAGTTCTAAAAATATAATGGCCACTTATCGCGCGAATTAAAAGTTCACAGAAAGTGATCGAAGAAAGGCAAAGAGGATTTTGATAGTTTCAGGACGGACTAATACAGTTACGTACGTATTACATAAAATATTAGATTATTAAATACTTGATTAATATGCACATAACTATAACGTAAATGATAATAAATTCAAGCAAAGCGTATTATTGTCTGTTGTTCATTTTACGCTTGTAGTCCTAAACAAAGAAATTCATATTTGTTATAGAACACTCGATCATCCGTCATTCTTTGAGAACTTGACATAATGACCATTTTGTGTGTCGTTCCCTAAATGCAGCCCTGGGGCGCGAATGAGGCTACCAATTTCTCCAGCCAAGTGTTTCTCGGCATCTGTGGGCATCTGGAGCTCATAGACATGAATACCGCATCTCTTCGACAGTGTGAGTCGACCAGCAGTCGGTGATGCGTGAGTTTACCACACCGATTCTTAACTTTACAACTTGCACGCTCTACAAAAAAATCTAAATTACACGCGCGCGGCGGGAATACAAAATACAAATTGCACGTTGCGTAATGTTGAGTGAAGGCGAAAATAGAAATGGATTGACCATTATTTATAGTAACGACATACTATTTATTTGTTAAGTGCAAGTGTCCTTTGCAATTTTAATTGAGAATTTTTAATTATAGCTCTTGCGAGCGATAAACCGTAAAAAGTGTACGTTTTTCTTTTGACTTAAAAATGTGCTGTGAAAGGACGTTATTAGCTCTACTACTTTTAATTAGTACTGCACAAACTCAGTATGAAATAGATCAAACTCCCCTAATTGGTATAGGAAGGACTGAATGTTACGACTATTTTAATAAACCTCAGGTGATTCTTTACTCATTTTTAGTATATTATGTATTAAGTAATTAAAATATTTTAATTCGATTAATACCATATCGATTATTTTATTATTTATCATTCGTTGATTTATCGAGCAGTATTCGTTGAACAAATAATCCATATTTATTTTTACTTATTTAATTGAAAATATGCAAGTAAATATGAATACAACGAAACAAATTTAAATCGGACATTTTCCAAGTTTGTACGATATTAAATAAATTGAACACTTGGAATTTTTGAAAATTTATGCTAAAACTAGAGCTCGATTCTAAAATTTATAGGTTATGAAATATTAAATCAACAATCATTTCAAATATTTAAGTATAACAATCCATGATAATAATTGAAAATGCCATATCTCTCTATAAATAACTTTCTATTACTTCATTAATAAAACAGACTCATCATAATAAATTCATGGGTTTCAAGGCAAAAGTTCAAATTTCTATCAATATTTTACTTGTAATTAAATACTCCGTACAGACGTGTGCGTTATTTAACTGTTTTAATAATAGTGCCTAATAAAACGAATGGAGAACATGACCTTTTTTTTTAATCAGATTATAGTATTCCATGCTTTACATGACAATTTTTTTTTGCTAAACGCTAAAATTAGGTGGCGAAAATAATTTTTAAAGTTAATAAAATTTCAAATTTAAAGAGAATTCGCGCTGCGGATGACGTCATTTAGGTATAATAGTATGGAACAAAATTCATAATAATTGTTGTAGGTATTTAATATTTTTAAAAAATTTCCGGGACACTTCTGCTTTTAATTTTAAAATGCCATCTTCTGGCGGAAACAAAAAATTGTTGACATCATAACTGTGCTCAATTACTTATCATCAATTTTTTTGAATGGTAACCCCTGTTTTTCTCTAGTTTTTGATAAACCTTTTTGTCGCTTTATGCCTCTTTTACAGGACTTTCGCTAAAGTTTACAGTCAAAATAATAATTTTGCAAATACGATTGTCGCACTACTATATTATTTTATATTATAGAATTTGAGGCACGCATCCATTTTGTAAAACAATATTTATTTTCTTGTAATTCTTCAAAGCAATTTTCACTATATTCCAAACAAATAGCATTTTTAAACCTGAAATTTAAACAAAAATAAACATTTCTTTCTACAAAATCGATGTCAAATGTCAAATTCTATAATAAACAGTTGGCCCCCATCGCCCAATCCATCTTTCTGGAAATATTGCGTTTTTTATTCCAAAAGAATTATTTCGTTAATAATAATTATACCTTATTATTTTGAAACAAATGTGTAGTTTTCTTGAAAAAATTGTTATGTATCAGTATTATTTAATCATCATTTAAGCAGTAAAAAGGTCTATTAAAAACTAAAAAAACGGTGGTTACCATTTCAAAAAATTGATGATGGCGGCATCAATTTTATGTTTGTGTCTGTGGCAGGTGTCTAACTTGCGCCCCTGCCCAACTCGATGTTTATCTTATCTTATGTAAGACAAGGCAAAAATATGTATTGTGTCTTTTTTGTTCGTTATGGCCGTTTAATCCGAAATAGCTTATTCAAAATGACAATTCGTAACATCTACCCTAGAAGTTCAACTTCTCGACTGGCCTTTTAGCGCACTCACGGTTGCGGATTCGAATCCCAGTGCAACCATGGACATTTGTGATTGTTAATAATAACCCGTACTGAACCAGATTTACAAATCACACAAAATTAGACTGGCTAATTGGGTAGCCCAATGCCGTTAAAAAAAGTAATTAAAAAATAATAATAACATCCCTGTTGTAATTTTGTAAATTTGTAGTTTTCAAATGTTACAATATTTTTAATATATTTATGATTACAAAATCAAATTCAAATTATAAACCATTTTTTCTTCCATAAGTATTCGATTTTAAATTTATAAACGAACGTCATAACTTTGTACTATATTGACAACATTTTTATTCAAAACTCTCTTTTGAGATTTTTGATTATTTTTAAATTACATATAGCCTTCCCCGATGACTGTTGTACTTATTTGATTGTAAAAAGGCAAAACCTTTGAATGTTTGGAGTTATGGTCTAAAATATAAAAAAACTTTAATGTAAAAATTCAATATCGTCCATAAAATATATAGGTGTACCTGCCTAATTCACCTAAATGTTTAATCGAGTTAAAGGAAATTTATGACGTTTTCAACGCTTCGACTTCTTGAAGTCGTATCGATATTATTCCATATAGATTTATGGAAGTAGAACACGTTAATAAAAACAAGGAAACTTGTGCATTTCTCTTCGCTTATATCCACACCCACTCGACATTGCACTTATTCTTAGTTGTAGTTGTTTATGTTTTACGAGAGGTTATATTTAGAGATTTCTTCTTCGATATCCAAGGGGTTAGCGTACTGCTCCGTTCGTTATTTACTGTTCGAAATGTAAATTAAATAATTTTATTTACGGTCATCATAATTTTGATAAGCAAAACTTAATTTTTTAGTTATAATATTTTCACGATGAAGAATTTACTTGTCTGCGTGCATTGATTTATATACATATACATGGAATTAAAATAGGCGGTACCTACCTAATTGAAATAAAAGTTCAAGTATAATTTCATTCATAAAATTATTACTAAACGTAAGTACGAAAAACGGTGACTAAATCGTGCTTAATTTTTATAGTGATAAAAGTAGGCAAAGATAATTATTTATTTTTATTTCCGTTGGAAGTTTATTTATTGTGGTTTGATAAAATTTTAAATTAGTATAAAGGCGAGAAAGAGTTTTAAGCTGACTTTCGCAAGACATTTATAAACATCGTAATGTTTATATTACTGCAAAAGCAGACTACGGACGTGTTCTCAAAATGAAGCTATAAATGATTTAATGTTATACAAATATCTACAAGTACACGCAGTAGGTACCTACCTAAGTAGGTTTCATTTCATCATACTTTATAGTCAATGTGACCTTAAAACTATTAAACTGGAACTTATTGTTAGTATTTTAACATATAAAAAATACTAATCATTTGATCATTAATTATTTATTACTGAATGTTTTTTGTTATTGTGAACTAAATAAATGAAAATATTTAACTTCGATAAAACAATAATAAACTAACAAAATTTATTGCCGCTACAGTAAGCGGCATTCAAAATTCGAACCCCCTTTCGCTGCACGACATTTAATTCTCCTCAACCTTCTTACGCCTTCAAATATTCAATTTTTTTTGAGTACTTAACTTCAATGAAATGAAATAAATGAAAATAAATCAAGTGAATTATATTTACAATTGGATTATTTAGTTTCTTTTTTTAATTTTTAATAGATTGAGTTGCCCAAGGTGGCCGACTACTAAATATATAAGAACCAAATAAATAAATAATTTTTAATGTAATATTCAGGATATCGTTAAAAAATAGGTTTTATGTATTTATTTTATTATTTTTTTTTTGACTGTTTTATTTATTAATTTCCATAATTTTATTTAATCAAATTTATACATAGGTCTTTCGTATAGCAAAAATTACCGTAACTATAAAGAATTTATATTAAATGTAAAACAATAACGCAGGTACCTAGTTATTATTAATTATGTTTCATCGTATAATTTCTCCAAGCTAATTTTAATAGAAAACATTCAAATTTCAAATATGCTTCGCATGTAATCGCGCTTTACAATTTTATAAAGCATGTTTGACAAATCGTCTGATTGTGGACTCACGTGAATCGCCTAATTCGGAAGTCGAAGATTTCATGGCTTTTACAGCTTTTCGGACGAATGTGTTTGAATAGCACTTGACTTTACAGGAACCGCCAGAGGCGCAATAAGTCAGAGATTTAACTTACATATAAAGATTACCTATATCAATTTTCAAATTGATTATTGTTAACATGACGTTTTCTAAACAGTGGTAAAAAATTGATATGTACATATTAAAATGACAATTTTTGTATTTTTGAACTATAAATGATTGTATGCATAAGTAAATAATAGGTAGCGTAAGTTTTGTTTGTTTCCTTATGAACGCCATCTACTTTCTTTAAACTTCTATGAATAATTGCGTGGGCGTTGCTTGGATTTGAAGTAAGGGATGCTGAGGGTACAATTCCAAGAAATTCTACAGATTTTTGTGCCAGTCGGCAGTCGTTTCGTCGATGTTGGTGGTTCTGTATTTTTGTAGGGTTGTAAATATTTCTTTTGTGTTCGACCTCTTTTAAGTAGGTAGAAATAATGAATACGTAGGTAGGTATGTACTTCTATTCATATTAAAACGATTAGTATGTTACTCACGGAAACAAATATGTAATAAATAAATAAATTCGAATAATGATATATATGAAACCACTACAATTTTTGAACAATTTCCAAAATATGTTGTTCTACAAGATGAACGAAATTGCAAAGGGCCGGTGAAGTGAATTACAGGTGCAGGTCAAGAACCGCTACACGTGCACACATCTGAGTTATTGCTCAATTACGTTACCTGACTGTACATTTCACCTCACTAACCTTCATGCTTTTCACAAGAACCGCAATCTCATCTATTCTTTTTGTTACCGGCTAGAATACTGGAGGTTATCTATGTTAAAAAAATTCATAAGAGACATTAATACGTCATTGCGTATTTGTAAAATAATTAGCTATTATACAAATTTAGATTAATTAAGTTAAGAACGTCGTACTGATTTGAAGAGTACGTCTTTTAAAGAAGTGTGGCGGCAGAAACAAAGGATCGCCACGAGAACATAATAATAAGGGGGAGTGAGTGACTGGCGTTTTATGAAAAAGCTCAAGTAATAAGACGACTTGCGACTGTTGGAGTATAGGACGAAGTTAACATAATTTAGATCTCGAGACCTTTTAAAACTTAAACGTTAATGAGAAACAGATGTGGTCGGAAACAAAAAAAAATGTAAACATACTCTAATATGGGAAATGTGGTTATGTAAAGAATACATTAAAACTAGACGTAATTAAAATAACTAGGTACATTTTAAAATTGGATAAATGTACTTGGGGCTTCATTTTTTTTAAACAAATAAAAACAGATTCCACACGATTTTGTACTAACAATAAGATAACTGCATTAAAGAAATAACAGTTAAATTTATTTGCAGTAGGTATTAATTTGAAGTTAGCATAGAATTGTTCTCTGTAAGAAACCAATTAACTTTAACCCCTACATAGGAATTAAATTAATATCATAATTATTCTCTTGTTTTACAGACCGTTACAGCTGTACAATGCAATATTACCTCAATGTATTTCTAACTAACGATAATTATCTTTAAATACAGCAGGTATACAGTGAAACTTCTTAATACCGGAAACTCGCGGAATCCAAACTTAGTTAATATCGATAATAACTAAGCATTTTAAGAAATATCAAAAACAATTAAAACGTCTGGTTATTATTATGCATAAAAACTTACAAGATTAACCTTTCTTTCAACCTTAACCTAAACCTGTGTGCATTGTATGTGTACACGGGGTTAGGTTAAGGTTGAAAGAAATATTATCTCGTAAATTTTTATGCATAAAAAAACAATTATGCATTTAAGACTGTGTACACTGGGCAATTATTGTCTGTGTACACGGAGTCAGGTTAAAATTGAAAGAAAGATTAATCTCCTTAGTTTTTATGCATAGGTAATAACCAAACGTTTTAGTTATTTTCGAAATTCCTGGTTTTTATCGAATTTCATACAAAACGACTAAAAGACGGCAGCCTTTTTATTTATAAATTAATATAATATAATAAATTAAAATAATGCTTCCATTATAAAAAGGCTAGAGGTGCGTAGTCGTAGGTATTATAAAAAGGCTATGATTTATCAGCCAATTTGAGACATACACGTTTTTTCGACAATAAGGCGGCGTTTTGTAAAAAGGCTGATTTTACAATTATCTTACGACATGTATACAAGGTGTTTCAAAAAAACACGGCCATATTGCTAGGGCTGGTAGAATATTGAAAAATAAGTTGGTTTCACTTAATAAATATTTACCTTAAGACCGCCCGACTTTAAGACTCAGGACGTCAAAGTATTAAATTAAAAACTTATTAATCCATACATGTTAATACATTTTAACTTTTTATCATAGTCCAACACCATTTCTTATAAATCCGATTATCTCGAAAAATATCTATTTTATGAAAGTGTAACAAGAGTACATGATTTACGTAAAAAATATTGTTAAATTCAAAATGAAACCAAAATTGAAATTTGAACAGTGCCGTACAACTTAGGGGGAATCGAGGGGTCCATTATTCTTGCTGTACGTCTTGAAGGTAGGGAATAAATTATTTGTTTCATAATTAACTGTCTTTTAAGTCAATAAGTTTGCCTGTAAAGTTTGGTAAAAAATATTAATTGGCATAAAAGTTATAGGGATTAATAAATTTCTAATTTAATATTTTGACGCCCTGTATTTTAAAAACGGGCGATCTTAGGGCATATATTTGTTAAACAAACCCCACTTATTTTTCAATATTCTATCAGCCCTAGCAGTCTGGTCGTATTTTTTAAACACCCTGTATGTAATCGACATACACTGATGAATACATAAAAATTTATTTAAAATAACTGTTTGTTTAATTTATTAAACCGAAAATTTGAGTTGACACGGCGACAACTTGATCCGGCGGCCGCGGCGAGTTGGATTAGGCCCATTTTAAGGTTTCCGAAAATTCGAAATTCGAACTCGAGTGTGGACACGACCGAAACTCGTCTGTATTTATGCTATCGTTTTACCTAGGTCGAGGTTAAACTCGTTTGAAAAAATTAGTCAAAATCGGCATCCTTCAAATGTAAATTAAAAAATAATGTCAAAACTATACTCTAAACTCTACCTTTGTTATTATTTTATTTGTACTAATTATTTTTAAGTAATTCGACAGGAAAACGTGTGGAGCTTTTGACTTTAAGAATTTAAAGAATTTATTCAAGTTTGCAGTCGAAAAACTTTTCTACAAGAATGACTCGATAAATTAATAATATTTAGAAAAAATCAAGTAAACATCGAGGATTTAAAATTTTAAATAAATAAATGTCAAAATTGTAACGAGAGGCGATGCAAACATTTGTTAACCATAAATTGGTAGTATAAATAAACGGTTCGTAGATGTGGACGTTAATCGGTCGGAATTTTAACAATTAATTATACTACTATCTATACGCTTAATCCCAATTTTAAATTAAACTCTATCGAATAGCTCGAATCCAATTTAACCTTATTAAATGAAGTGCTTGACCACGCGTTTCTTTCACAGTGTTATCAATTGAAACTACTTGAAATAATACCGAATGGTTAATTTCGACCGAGTCAGGTCGCTTGTTGGTAAATGACCTGGCTACAAACTGCATTAGTACAAACTGTGATGTAAAAAAATAGCATCTTCTCGATTAAAACAATTACGATTTATGATATAAGTTAATTACATTGTTTTGATTCTTAAATTTTTTCCTGTTGGTTTTTATTTATGAATTATTGGATATAATCTTTCTTGTTTAAATGAAAAGCTTATTATGTATTTAAAAAAAGTTATTAATTCTCCTCGGCACTAACGTAAAAATCGCTTGGTTCTTTCTGTTACGATTGGCAAACCTATATGCAATCACGTCATCAATAAAAGGTTACTAGATGATGACGTTTCACATAGTGCTGTCACCTCGTACCTCGTATTTTGACAGTTCTAATAAATTGTAATCTTTCTTTATGCCATCTAATATGTGCGCAGGTAAATCATCTATAGAATATGTCGCTTTCCAAACTTTAAACCGAATTACAAATAAACAATCTAGTAACTTTTTATTGATGACGTGAATTGCATACAGGTTTGGATAGGCCATAGGTACTTAATCCAGGTTGTAAATTATTTCTCAAAAACTACGTTTACACGTACAAATACGAGATGCCGATCAACATGATTTATAATAATTTTTAATAATTGGCGAAAAAACGGTCAGAAAAGGTGGTTACTTTCACTAGTAACTCTTAAGCTCCATATACCTAAGCAACTGCTTCCAACATTGTTCCCTTTAATTCGGTAGCGGTGGCTGGAAATCTACCAGACCACGCAAGGTGTCTGTCAATCCTTGAATTTCTGGAATTCCCTGAAAACGCCTGGAATTAAAAATCGATACTTCTTGATGAAATATACGAAGCATCATTTTTTGGCTTTATGCGCACTGATGTGAGTGTAGAAAATTAGCGATCTATTTTTTTATTAGGAAATAACGCCTTCAAATAAAACTGTCACGTTATAGAAGAATAGGTATAATTCAGAAATTAATTGGCGACACCAATATTTTTAACTTATCCTAACGATAAGTTAAAAATATTCTTGCTCTTGCGCAAGTTTTCAGAACAAAATATGTACAGTGAAACTTCTCTTAACGGACACCTCCAAATAACAGAATTTTTCAAATACCTGACACTTTTAAAAGTTCAGACATTGTTTTATAGTGCGTATAATGTATTTCGTATTGGCGGAGACTGCTTAATAACGGACGATTTTTGGTCCCGCGAGTGTCCGGTATTGAGAAGTTTTACTGTATTTACTTTTGTGATGTCAACATGTTGGCGGATTGCATTACTGACGGCAACACGTTGAGATCAATTTTTTTTGAAAATTTTCCCACGAGCCAAGGACGAGTTGCTCTTTCCAATGACCTTAAAAAATTTGACATCGCCGATTAAAATTTTTCACCATAGGCTTTATAACGTGTCCTTTACACCTTCATATTTCTATTACGTGGTAAGATTCAGTACACAATAAAACGATTTCGATCTAATTGAAAAAGTCATCGGCCAAAATTAAGACGTTTTAATTTTTTAATTGGTAGGAATCTAATTGAAATAATCTCATCTGATTGTGAGACTGCACGACGCGGCTACGCAGAATGTTGTTGAACTAGTTCTGGTGAGGGTATTTATTTACTGATTTCCAGCAGCTGCAGTAGTTACATAACACCGAAAGATTCAGATACAGGTAGTGCATAAAGATATTCCTAAGTACATGAAGAAGGCGCCTGAAATGATAACCAGCTAAGCCCTGAAATGTTGCTTACCTACACATGTATCATTTTTATCATGATACAGGTTAGATAGTATGTATGATAGCGACGATTCGAGTTCTTCATATTCATTTCTGTAATTTTATATTGAATTTTACTTAGGTAGGTATTTACCTATCTTACTTTATTATGAAAAAAGCTTATTAAATATTAAAGCAGCAATAAAATTTTCGTTGTAAATGTACTTAAATAAATATTTATTCCGTGTAATACGGGCCCTGGTCATAAGGCCCGTCGGAATTTTGAGGTGGACGAGTTTTCTCTTCGGATCTCGTTATTGGTAACGTATAAAGGAAAAATAAAATCTCGGATAGACATCTGGTAACACGGACATAAGTTTTATAGGGGGCAATTTCTTTTTCGTATAGTAGGTATAACTTACACACGTACTACTTGTAGGTACGGTATGCGGGATGTTCCAAAATTCATGGAAAAAACTTTGAGGAGTGGTAGAATACGTCAAAACATCGCCATAAGTTTCTATAAACATTTTTCTCACGACGCACCCCTGCCGTGATATTTACTCCCAAAGTTGATAAATACAAATACAGTCAAACCTTGATAACTCGAATCTGAAGGGAAGAGAAGAAAACTTCGAGCTATAGAAAGTTCGAGTAATCGAGATATTCGTCTTATCGAGATTCCACTGTAATCAACTCATTCAATAAAATCTTTATTTTTGATTGGAATGTAATAATTTTTGGTATACATTCGTTGTAAGTGAAAGTCTTTCATCCTGTGCAGTCGATTTTTCGATATCGCCCCAGGGGGGCTGAGGGTGCACTACCCCTAATGTTTCTAATCACCATTTTTTTGAAGATCAACCTTTTGGATCCACCAAACCTTTTACCATAAAAAAGGCACACCTTTCTAATTTCTAATTTCATTCGAGAAAATTGCACTTAAAGAGTAGTAAAAGGTGAAGTGTATCCAAAAACCCAAGATGGACATTACTTTAAATAAGTACTTACAATTTTTTGCATTGTTATGTTTCAAAATACCAATAAACGAAAAGTACCTTGTCAGCATTTCTTTCTCGGACCCTTTCTTCTATAAGCGTTTAAAATGTCAATGTTAATCACGTTGATTTTTACGTGCCAACTTTGGGAGGGAATATAGAATGCGTGAGTGGTGTGAATAGGGGTGCGACGTAGAAAAAAATGTTAGTTATAAAAACTTTTGGCATTATTTGACGTGTTCTATCGCCCCTACAAGTTTGTTTCATAAATTTTGGAACAACTTGTATATTTTTATACTTTTTTTTTACCTTGTATACTGTGTACTTTTCTAACGCACTCCTGTTAAGATATTCGCCTCCCAAAGTTACATGCCCAAAGTAACCATCAAAGGAACAATAAGGCAGCAATTACCCGATATTCATCATCTAAAGTGTAATAATTAGCAGTGCATAGCTACCATTTCAATAACACTTTTTTAAAAGGTCTTCCTATTGTAAATTCTGAAAACTGTTTTCGTATTATAGCGAAAATCGATTTGTGTTAGATATAATTTTTCATATTTAAAAAAGGTCTTGTAATGAAGTTATCGAATAATGATTAAATTTCAATATTACGATATATCTGTATTAAAAGTAAATAGGTAACATTAACTTTTAAATTACTTACTACGATAAATAAAGAAGTAGTAGGTAACTGTACATACAAAAAACTAACAACGTCTCGGTAATTACCGACATGGAATTACCTACCTTATAAACATCTTACCAGTAATTAAGTAATATTTAAAGTAAGTATTAAGGTATCTGCCAAGAGGTTTGTCAATTTTACTAATTATAACGTAAATATTTACATTTCTGTGAGCTGGAAGAGAACTGAAAAGCTCTAAAAGGGCAAAACCGGAAATTTTCAGAAACTTAAATACTCGACAACGCGCCGGCCGATTGAATTTAAGAATAAGAAAATCCGCGATTGCAATTAATTAATAAATAAATGAAATTTAACTGGAAATCGCTTTTATTAAATGCATATTTGCAATAAAAAACATTTTTTAATTCAAACAAGTTGATAGGTATAACAAGATGATTTAACAGAACAATAATTTTAACGCAACTAGCAATGATTTATCGAGATAAATCAGGTACCTACTGCTAATTAATTTCAAAATTCAAACATTAAAAATGAAACGTTATTAACGTATCAAGTTTTTCTACGACACCATAACATCTAACGCACTACCATTTTTGGTAGAATATGTCATTAAGAATAAACCAATCCGGAATTGGTTAACTTACAAACTAAGGATTGATGTAAAAACATGCGAACGTTAAATTATTTTATGTTAAAATATGCAGCAGAAATTGTAGATATTTTTTACTACACCTATAGAAGCGTGGTATGTCGAAAGCATATTATTCGTAAATATCTTGTAAATTAAAATTTATTAAATTTCACATAATGACGACTTGAAAACAATTTATGAAGAACGGTATAATAATAACTAATTTAACGTTAGACATACACTTAATAAGTGAAATAAAAGTTCATTTAATAAAGTATAAATATTTAGAAACAAATGATTAAGATTAGTTTCGTTGTCGCAGCTGAACTCATTTAACTTTTACAATATTATGGTTCAACACTTTTCCGTTTCGTTGATCGGTTTTAACCAATAATTCCGGTCATTCCTCAGTCAGTGCTTTCGCGATTTCACAATCGCCTAGCGTTTTGGAACGATGGAACGTTCGATAAATATTCTTATTAAGGAATATATTTTGTTTATCCTTTAATCGAACTTTATAAAGCATATTGTGTGATTTTTATATTTAGTAGGTACCTGTAGGCATTTGTAGTAGTGATTTACGTTATAAGTTCGTGAAACGAGTTTTTACGGTACGAGTAAAATGTTTCCGGACGAGGCGACGAAGGAGCCGAGTCTAGAATTTCGAAACGAGCACGTAAAATCATTTTACGAACGTATAACGTATGTACAACATATTATTGAATTTTATAATATATTTGCATTTTTTGCTTTCTTACTTGAAAATAATCTGACTATGGCCTATCTAAACCTATATGCAATTTACGTCATCAAAAAAAAAGTTACTAGATTGTTTATTTGTAATTCAGTTTAAAGTTTGGAAAGTGAAACTATAAATTCTATAGATGATTTACCTGCGCACATATTAAATGGCATAAAGAAAGACTACAATTTATTAGAACTGTCAAAATAAGAGATACGAGGTGACAACACTGTGTGAAACGTCATCATCTAGTAACCTTTCATTGATGACGTAGATTGCATATAAGTTTGGACGAAGTGTACCTTCATAAAATTACGGCAGCAACCAATATTGTTTTGATGGTAGATGAGTGGTAGGTTGTTTAACAACGCTGTACTTTTGTACCTTAACACGGTAATATATTATTATATTCTGGGTTAAAATTACCCTTGTAAACATTGAAATACGATACAATATGAAATAATAGTGTGGTATATTACATAATCAGTTATGAAAGTGACACTTTACTTTCACGACGTATTATGTATAGCATTTTTTTTCTGAAATCGTTTTAAATTTATCGGTACCACTTAATCACAAATAATTTAAAATGGATCGATCTTTTGGTGAGAATCGTGTAGGTAGAATACGTTTCCAAGGTGAGAACAAAAGTTGTGTCAAATTTTGTTTTTAAATTTTTGGTCAAAACTAGTTTTTTTTTTAACGAGAAACTGTGTTAAAACGTTACAAAATACAGCGAGCAATGCGATGGTGAGGAGTTTTTATCAATTCTTCCTGCAACGCTCGACCTTCTTGCTGCAATTTTCTAGTTATTTACATATTTGAGTCGGGTAAAGTATTTTCCTGACTACATAGTCCGGAAAGTATTTTCATGATTGTTTTTGTCTAAATCTAGTTTCCATACTAATTTGAAAGCCAACTTTACCTACACAACGGTTTCGTGTATATTAACTTCGTTATTGAGATACCCATTTTGCAAAAGCAGACAAATTTTAGTAATTTTATAACAATTTAAAAAAAACAATTTTTGAAGTTGGAAAATTTCAAATATAATATGTATAATTTCAATTTCAGCGATGTATACCGGAATTTGAAAATGCCGCATTCAACGGCCATATGGAAGCCACAAATACGTGTGGCGATCAAGGTCCAATCGAATACTGTATACAATCGGGCGTTTCGGGAATTCAAAAGTCGTGTGAAATATGTTACCCGAATCAGCACTCGGCTCGATATCTCACAGATTTCCAGAGTGAGGATAACCAAACGTGGTGGCAGTCGGAAACAATGTACCAAGGGATTCAGTTTCCCGCACAGGTTAATCTAACACTAAATTTAGGTGAGTTGATGAAGTTTATTTTTTACATTTTTGTTTGTCTTAAGCGGCGTTTTAGTTGCTTGTACCAGTAACTTGTAATGCTTAGTTTACAAGGGCTTGGTACTAATGATTAGTACTTGCTACTCGCATTAATACGGTGACGTGTAAACAGGCCGAATTAGTACTAAGCGTACTCCCACCACGACTCCACTTAACTTGCAGCGATCCTTGCAACTTGCCGCAACGTGCAAACCTCCCCCCTCTCCGGCTTAGTGTTTACTGAAGGCAACCCCTTAAGTATTACAATAGATAATTAAAATTTCCTTTAACTTCGGGCAGGTTTCATGATCAAGTCTAAAGTTATTTTAAATTAAACTTTAATTGACTATTACAGAGTAATAAACGACTTTAACTTTAACAATCTTATTTTTTTAATAATATTTAAAATAATAAATTCGAATAAATAAAGTTGTTTTAAGTAAAAAACAAGTAAACGTCAATATAAGTAGCAAACTGAACTGTTAGTAAATGCTAAAAGTCAACTTTCAATTTCAGGATCTTCAGGCATAAAATTAAAAGAAACGAATTCTACTTTCAAAAAAAAAATTAAGTTAATAACGTTTTACTTATCTCCCATTTAAAATTTAAATTTAAGCAGCTTATTATTAAAACTTAATGAAGTTATGCTTATAATTACTTTTTTTCCTTAGCTTTAAATTAGTTTACTGCTAGATATTTTTTAAAATCCCTTCCGAAATATTGATGTATATATATATAAGATTCAACTGTGGTATAAGCTGCAGATTTCATCCCAGGACGAAAAGATTACATATGTATATATGTAACCTTTTAGGGTAAAACATTACATCCGACAGTGAAGAATGTTATAAGCTACATAAATATTCAACGGATGTCTTGGTAATTTGTGTGGCCATCATATTGTATGGCTTCTGGTGATGTGAGACGACAAACCCCGCTTTTTATAACGATATTTCCACGATTTTTATCGCTCAATGTTCGGCACGCGACGTATGTATATTCAGTCCTTATAAGGTTGCCGAGTTGAGTTCGCTTCAAGGTTCAAATTCGCAAGTTTTACGGAACTTTCGCTACAGTTTACAGCCAAAATAATAATTTTGAAAATTTGATCGTTGTACTTATGATGATAATCAGATGCTATAGTAAGTATTGTTCCTACAGTGCTATAAATGATTGACTATTGTAACGAACAAATTAAGGCGTGGCCCAGTTTCGAAGGGAGTCATATAAATAAGCTGTTTATTCTATGCGTCATAATCGATGACTCGTAGTTCGCGATAATAAAATTGCCAGAATTCTGTAATATTCAATCATATCGAATATTCGAGAACGTTCTGAGAATAAGTCAGTCTTTGGGCATGTTCGGCTACGAACTTGTATAAATAGGTGGTAACGGCTTAGTTACACAGCTGACATTCTTACAATGCAATGATATAGAAAGTGGTGACTTTCAACTAATAAAATAAATGGTCGCGCTCGATGACGTATAAAATAATTCGAATCGTTCCGCTTCGTGATATAATTTTATTAATTGTAAGATCGTGTTAATGGAAATATACTGTTTAAATGGAATAGATGCCTCAGATAGCAATAACGTTGATAACTAATTCTTTTAAACAATTTTATACAGGAACAGAATATCAAACACCCTGTAGACTAAATTAGTTTAGTTTCAAAGTTATAATACAATATTAATTAAAAGTTTATTAAACAACTATATGTACCTACCTACATATAATTTTACAAAAAATCATTTTTCAAAAGGAGCTATTTTTTAGAGAAGGCATATTCCTACGTTATCATTTTAAAGATAATTTGTCAACAGCTCATTTATTTAAGATATATGACTGTATTATGTTTTATTGCCTTTTTAATCAGTTTTGTGAGGAAATATAAAATAATAAAAAATATATAAAGGTTGTGTATTTAAAAAAAAAATACAAATTTAATTTACTGTTTATTTTACTCATTACCATGTGTAATTGAAAATATTCTTGCAAGGTAGTTAACCAAGATTTCACCAGCTAGAACTTTTTTCATATTTCTGTAATATTGTATGGTTAATCTACAGTATCTAGTAGTGGTATCGCATTATATTGTCCGTGTTCAATCCATAACCTAACCTTATAGAATGATATCAGTTTATAGAAATTATTAAAGCAACGCGTCAATCTTTATTTAATCGGTATATAGATAATATATTTCCTATAGCCGCTATGCAGTTGTTTGTTCGCATTAAAATATGTATTCGTTAGTGTAAACGTGTACAGGGAACTTACACGATCAGTATATTGTCCGTACTGCACATAAGTATTTTGCTATCATTACTCCATTAGTACTGTTGCTCGAATATCAGAATATACTGATCTACATCATTCCATTTTTATCGACCTTACACGTTCAATAATACTGTCATTATTTTGCTAGTAATGATAGTATTACTGTAAGGTTCCTAGTAGATATAGTTTCAATCAGTAAAATTAATTAAAATAAACTACAAATAATAAATGGAAGAGTAGCGCAATTAATTTTAGATTAAAATGTAAAATTCTTGGTAGTGTTGAAAACGAAAAAACAATCAATGCAAGTTAGACACAAAACCGCCCAGTAGGCAACAAGTAACGTTACAAAACAAATTGCAAAATTTATTACTTCGCATTCGCATGCCCGCTGGTATAGCGGCTACTGTGGTTTCAGTAATGGCATTTTTTTTGCTACTACGTTTAGGAATGTATTTTATCATTCTTGCGGCTATAAAAAGGAGAACAAAGGCAAATTAGAACCGTCATTCTACAAAAAGAAGACCTCTAAAATGGGGATTAATAATTATATCTTTATAAATAGAAACTCTTTAAATAAATATTCCTATTTCTAAAGTAATTTTTATTTTTATTTTAAAAATAATTTTAGTATTCATTATAACACGGCCTCGGATAGAATTATCTTCTTTATATTTCGTAATGAATATATACCTACAGTAAAAATTCGCTTAACGCTGTTTCCTTATAACACGTTTTTTTTTTCGAACCCTAATAAATCGTGAAATATTCCGTGATTCGATATAACGGGGTTCTAATCGAAGCCTCAAAAAAAAAACCGTTAAATTTACGCCGATTTAATTAAATTTATCGTGAATATTCCTTGATTCGTATACAGAGTGATCCGTAAGTAATGGTCCATAGAGAAATAGCATATTCCTGACTTCAAAATATTACGGTTTCCCCCAACAAGTCGCAATAAAATGTTGTTAATAAAAAAGATATAGGGTGTCAAACTTGAAAATTTCGTAATATGTTTTCGCAAGTCATGTTTATGCCGTTGTGATGAACTTAGTACGAGGAATTATACCTACTCAAACATAGTAAGCACCGTTTCTTTCGCTCTTTATCTTTTCCCTACCATGTATCGGCAACTTTTAGACTTTACTACGTATACCGTTTGCACAATATTTCTGCACGATTTCATTTTGTTGACAATGTTTGCGAAGATCTCTGGGATAAACTACGCAGACAGAAGACGGCCAAATGCCCTATAGACATTTATCGAACTAATAAATGATTTGATTGAAGAACAAGAAGCGAATCTTCAAGAATTTATAAATAAATTAATAAAAAATACGCCCAAACGATTCAGAAGTATATCGAGAAAGATAAGGCGCCATTCGATATCGATCTTAAAGACAGGTTCAAATTTACCGTACTATAATCAATTACCTACATTTTCTTGCTAAAGTTGTATTATTATTAATAGTTAACTGTATTATCTGAATTTGTATCTAATAGAGCTTAAATCTTGAAAACACCCCACAAAACTTACAGTTACAGTCTGTTCAACAAGAAAGTAATGGCGATATTTCGAAAAGTGTAAAAGATATTGCTCCCTCTTTTTCTCGGCGCGATTGTACCATCGGTGCACAACGTCGTCAATCTAATTCGGTGCGTTCCACGAACTTAAAATCCCTACATTCCGAAGTCCATATGGAAAAACGTATGAGCTGATCTACCGAAAAGATCAATCGTGATTGATCGAATGTCGTGGAGCGACTTTTTGGGCGTGGATTCGTATAAAGAGAGTTTACGTACACGTACACATTTCAAGCGTCCGATAAAAATCAATGTTTTGGCTGCTTCGAGCTCTTCAACAAGAGTTTGAACGCAGAGAATATGGTTAAAATTATTACAAGCGTGGTCTTCTAAAATCAGCCGAGTAGATGTTTGGATCCAACAACGAAAATCGAACACGTTTACCCAAAACATCGACCGAGTCTGTAGAACCCGGAAAGAGGAAAATGGCATCACAACGATGGACTGGATCCGCTCAATCTCCCGATACAAATTTCAGTGAAAATGTGTCCGCCATTATGCCAACTCTCAGTTCCCTTGCAACTGAATACGCGGAAAAACTGGACCAAAAGGTGCCGAGGTTGTTAGGTTAAAGGTTTATTGTTTGACAGCGACGTATCATTCGTGATGCACTTTTATGTGAAACAAGTTACAAATAAATATCTTTTGTACTTTTCAAAAAGTCGCACTTCCTTTCTCGTTGAAGAAACTGTAAAGACGAACTTACCTAGAATTATTGGCAAAATCACAAAGTTAAGGTATTAATAATTTTCTCATCAGTTTTTAGAAACAAACAAAGAAATGAATTACTTGGATATGTATCCACAATAAATTGAAAGTTAAATAAAATATTTAACAAAAGGTACGACAATTCAGTTGGCTCAGATTGCTATTTGAAAATCAAATAAACCGTATTCTCCGTCAAAACTTCCAGCACGGTAGTAGGTCGGTAATACAAGACTTCGCCCACTACCTACTGTCGTATTAAGGATGCATAAAAATACTAATTTATAGCTTTGCTCTGATTTATGTTTCCTATACTCGATTTTGTCCTATTGTTAGGTGTAGGAAGATAATTTAGACCATAATTAGTTTTACTCGGCGTTACGTTACCTACTTACCTACTAACATTTGAAGAATTTTTGAAGGGTAAAATGATAGTAGGTCGGCGAACTAACCATATTATGATTATAGGCCGTTAGGGAAATCTTCCAATAAAGACGTGCCAAAAAGAAAAGCTGAACTATGCATATACATAAAACATAATTGACTGATGTATATGCTCATAATATTACATATAACGAATGAAAGCCTATATAATTTGTAATTTATAATACATTATAAGATATTATTTTAAAAAGTATGTATTAAACTTGTAGTCTATTACATATGTATCATACATCTAAAAAATACATAACTGGCCGTGTGGGAAGAATTCAAATAACAACTTCGGGCTACTTGCCTTATCTGCTAAAGACCTATTAAATTCGACTTTGTTTTTTCTTTGTAGAAGATAGCGACATTCGTACATCTTGTTTTCTAAATTTACATTTAAGCTATCAGTTCCACAAACGGGAATAATTTTAAGAAGAAAATTGAAATATAACCTATATATAAATTATGGACTTACCGAAAATCGTTTCATGCAAATCCTAACCTGGCATTTATTTGTTGCACATTGACACATGCTGGGAACAAATATAGACATTGCTGGTCTGACAACAAAGTTTCTGCACTTATTTTTAAAATGTCATTAATAATAAACACGCACGCACATACCGTTTCGTTGATTAATTAAAAAAAAATTGTTTATTCACAGATAAAGCATTCGACATAACGTACGTACGATTGTGGTTTAACTCGCCTCGGCCAGAAAGCTTTTCGATATACAAACGAACATGTGAAGAATGTCCGTGGTTACCGTATCAATCTTACAGGTATGTATTTTATCAAATTAGGAATAAATACTAAAAATCTATTGGTAAGTATCTACAATTGTAACTTTCTTGATTACTAAAAAATAGTAGTAGGTACGTATAAATATTTAATAATTATCATCGTCTGCGTTGATTCTTATCAAAGACACATATCAGGTCTGTGAAAACGACTGACCTGACAACCTTAAAGAAATAACAGATGTCGCTCGCGTCAGGAACTAATGGTAACTGTAATGTATATTTGCAACTAGGAGTTTCATTTAAAGTGTGTAATTTACATAGCAATTAAATAATACGAAGCTAAAGCGTTGTTGCTGTGCCTAATTGCACACAAATAAATAGAAATAAAATAAAAATGCACCAATTCCCTTCTGATATTTTCATCTAATCTGATGATTTACATATTTTCAGAGTAATTTCTCGTCTACTTTATCAAAAATATATGAATTGTAGTTTTAACAGATGTAAAGCGAAAACAACTTTATTTTTCAATTTAAAAAAAGTTACAGCAAATAGTATAGTTCTAAACCATACATAATAGATTTTATTAGTCCCCGAGGCAAGCGCCTCTAGTTGTAATTTTAAATCGATTGCACAGACCTGATATAAACAATCAACGCAGACGACGATAATTAATATATACAAGGGTATCATTGAGGACGTACTAGCCGGGACAGGTTGATAAAGAACCTTAATACGCATCGATTGGACCCCCATATATGTTATCCGAAATTTGTTAGTTTAGAAGTTATTCAAGTTTTATGTATTTTTTTATGTAGATAAACTCCGGTTTTGCCCACAAATTTTATTATTCTGGTTAATCTATTGGGACTAGCGCCAAGATTTTTTAACGACCGTAGTCCAATAATGGTCCTATCATCCTAAACAATATTTTTTATTCGAACTAAAGGTATTTCGACAAAAAAAGCATCTTTTAAAGATTTTATTAAAGCAAAAATTATTCCTTAGCTTTAGAACACTCTAGCTAAAAATAAATAGATAGAAAAATTAGTACCCCCTAAAAACTTTTCTACTTTACTGGCAATCGTCCCTAAAAATTTCATTTGGCTAGTCCCGTGACTTCATATCGAAAATTTTGTGCAAAGTGAAACAGACGAAAGTTCCACTTTTTAATTTTAATCGGAAATGCGTATAGTAAGGTCGGTTAATGTTTTTAAGAGACAAAATTTCGAAGTGACAGCGTGCTGTTTCTCGTAGTAATTTCCTTTGTCTTTGCTCTACCAGCTTGTTTGTTAATAGCAATATCGCCTGTTTTGTTTTTTTTTTCGTATTTTTGTGAATTTGGCTTGTGTTTTGGAATTTTCTTTGGAGTAAGCCGTGGCGCGTTACGTAAAAACAATGCAATACTAAAAAAGTCTAATTAACGAGCTAATATCAAGGTGTTAACAATCCGAGTCAGTAAGCAACTAAAAACTCCAAAAACAAGTCAAATTTTCTAGATTTTGTAGGTTTTCTAGATTTCCACCGTTGTCGCGTTCCCCATTACCTCTCATTCCCCATTACTGTAATTCAAATACAACACTTTCGTAGGCCGTCGTATTTTTATAGTTGATAAAAGAGTGAAGTCAAGAGTGACGAGTAAGTCTCGTTTTTTTTTTCAAATATCTCGATCGCTATTAAATTTTAATTTAAAAAGAGCTTCACCTAACGAATGCGAGAGTTCTGGTGGCTTCGATGGCCTATTAATCTTATCGAATTCGTTTCGTTCGATAAAACTTTACCTTCTGAGTGCCAACTATAGACGTTGTAATTTGTCAGAGTCGACAGACTAAAAACAAAGTAGATATAGGTAACATCCTAAATTCGATTTAAAAGTTAAACCAATGAAAGTACATTTACGCTTTTGGGCACTTTTTCATTACCCACGAAATTATAAATATTTAAAATCATTATAAAATTAAATAGGTACCTAACGAAAACGATAAGCTATGTTTCTTATTTCAAATATTTCTTGTAATATGCTATTTATATTTATAGTTAGTTTATTTATAGTACGCGCACAGTCAACAATCAATTTCTTGTTATTTTTTAAATCTTACATAAATAACTTTGTTATAAAATAAGTTATGAGTTATAGTTATTCGACTGATAACAAAATCACTTGATCGCCTAACGGAATTTTGCTTTACAATGGGTCGTCTGATTTTCTATACAATTTTTCGACGAAAAATCAGATGAATAAAGTTGATCGGCCAAGTGGAAAACGCCTACTAATGTACATTGAATTAAAAAATGAAAACTTTCGTATATGCAACCAGCTTAACTTACGTATTTGATTTACAGTGCATCGTGCCGCGAAACATATGAATTACCGGATAGTACAAAAACTATTCGAGGTGAAGAGACGAGGGCACTTTGTACTTCAGAATATTCCGATATTTCACCTTTAAGAGGGGGAAACGTCGCATTTTCTACCCTCGAGGGACGCCCATCGGCATATAATTTTGATACGAGCCCAGAGCTGCAAGTAAGTGATAATTATGCCTAAATGCAATTTACAATATCGTTGTAGATTTTAATTTTAAAATAACACAATAACGTAGGCACCTATATCGATAATTATTGAAGATATTAGAATTGAAATTATAATGTGAGCAATGCCTGTTCTCTTTTAGTAAAATTGAAAGTTATAATTTATTATTTTATTTATTAATTAAAACTAGCTAGTCAAACAATGTTCGTTTGAATTCTTATAGTAATGACGTTTATAAAATGCCCTCTACCATGCGAAACATTTCACGAACTGGTTATAGAAAGTTTTTGATTTGTTAAAATAGCGTGCGAAATGATTCCGCACGAGCCACGACGTTTTTGATTAGCTAACGAGTTTCGATGCGCACGGTCGACCTATTAATTTGTTTGCAATCTCTAACTTTCAGCAAGAAACATATTTTAAAGGTGTGAATTTACGCATACATTTTTCGTAGTGGTCGTCGGAAAAGGGTTTTATAATCTGAATGGTCTTTTATAGTTATCAATAAGTAATTAATCTAAAAGAATTGAATGACGTGTTTTTATTCAAGAATTCGTAAAAGACTTCTTTATCGACTTTTTCATCACGCAATCTTCGAATTCGGTAGAATGGTATTTCATGCATTATAAAAAAGTCGTAATGTTTCAGTTATTTATTTTAGGGAATCTTAAAAAAGTTTCGACGTTATGTTGCTTCAGTCTGACTGCTCGGTAAAGTTCTGCCTGGCACGATGATTGATTTTATGCATATGTGGTACAATTTTTAGAACATATTTATCAGTATTTTATTAAAACGTCTCCAGCTTTACAATTTTTCTTTTATTGCTACTGGAAAATTCCAAGTTGAACCATTTAGGTAGGGATGGAGTATAATTTGCTACCAGCAAAATGTTGCCGACGATTTTATGTTAGAATTTCAGTGCTTTCGAACGGAATATATCGCGTGTCCCTCCACGTTTACGCGTTTTCGCAGTAACTTCGAGAGCTATTAAATCATCGCTTTCGTTTAATTTGTCGTGCAGAGTTACGGAAACTATAAAAATCTAGAAGTATGTTTAAAAAACAAAATCCTTTGTCAAAAAACCGTTTGGAAGTGTGTCAAAATTTTACTGCCAACAATAAAATGAACGAGGAGGACTTGAACTTGTTCGTCATCGAAGAAGTCAGCAAAATTATTAAAGAAACAATCGAAAACACCATAAGTGGAAGCGTTTATAATCAAGATAAAGTAAATAATTGGAGTTCGCTAATTTCAGAACAATGTTTAGGTTCGCTGACTAAGCTGAAAAAGAACTTTAAATACATCGTGACCTGTTCAATAATGCAGAAAACGGGAGCCGGTTTACACACTGCAAGCTCTTGCTTCTGGGATAGCTCTACAGATGGTACTTGTACTGTGAGATGGGAAAATAAGACCATGTATTGTATAGTGTCTGTGTTTGGACTCGCCCTTTAAAAATATGTATATATATATATGTATGTATCTTTAAATAATATTGTAGGTATTTGTATTGATCAAATTATGTTAAGTAAATTTTTAGAACTAGATGGCCTTTATTTAATTATTTGTAGAAGACTAAATTCGTAAATTGCTTTCCCCTTTATAGTCCCGTCTATAATTAGAAGTTTAATGCATCTGAGGTAATGTTGTTTACGACGTTTCCCGCAGAATTTAACGCTTGGGGTTTTAAATTAAAGGAGCAAGCTTAATTTAGTTAACAACTCTAATGATTGAAATGGAACTTTGAAGTTCCACTTAATTTTGGGGAAAACGAATTCGTTCGATATTAAATATTACATCTGCAGCGAAATGAAATACACGCTTAAATAGGAAAATATAACTTGAATTCGACCATATTTATATTTAAAAATACATTATAATACCTTTATTTGGTCGTTATAAATAAAATTTCAAAAGTACCTATCGACGGCATGCGAGCTAAATAAGTTACAGCAGGTCAAAGGTATTCTCGACGAATATGTCGTTTTCTATCGGTTGGACGACAAAAAAAATTATACGACAATAAACTATGGAAAATTTCCTACAAATATGTTCCAATCGCTTTTTTTTGTGAAATCAATAGCTTCGGCGTGTCAGTTTCACAAAGTTTATTCTACCGGATAAATCGACGTTAAGTAATTAGCATAGAGAAATTACATTTTACTTTTCGATACAAACATGAAAATTTGTACCTACATCGTTACAACCATCTAGGATGTACATTTTCAGGTAAAGAGTTCAGAAAAATTTAGTTATGAAGTCGTTAAAAATTTTGTTACCTAATCAACCTAAGCAATCATCAGCATATCGGGAATTTTTATTACCGTCCGAATGATACTCTAAAGGTCTCTCGATTAAAAAAAAATAAAAAACGAAACGAAAATCGAACTAGTGGTCCTTGAGGTATACCTGTAAAAAGTTCAATTGGTGGCGGCCAACTTTATGACTTCGCGGAGGAATTTTCGTTGTAGAATAAACTTCGCGAAGCTGGTACGCCGAAACCATCGACTTCACACCATAATGATAACAAGATAAATTATAGGAAATTTTCCCTAATTTATTTTGCCATATGGGCATTTTCGTCCTAAAACGACCCGGAAAGTATATTCTGTAGAAAAAACCTGTTTTTTAACGCCATTTTTCCAAGATGGCGACTCTAGCTCTCAACAGATTGAGTTCAGGACTCAAAAAAAGATTTTAATTTACGTTTGATTTACATTCTTAATAAATGGTAAATATGCCAAAACAATTTGATGGATTTTGATGTCACTTCAGAAGGTTGAGGGGCAAGGATATACTACCCCTAACATTCTAGGATAAAAAGGTACTCTTGCCCATTTTCCATAAAATGAGCCATATTCCAGAAAATCGTGCTTAAGTGCACAAAAACAGTTCATTTATAACGTTCTATTTACAATATTATAATATAAAGAGATTATATAATAAGTTTTCTTAATTTCAGGAATGGGTCACGGCAACAGATATAAGAATATCTTTGGACCGTCTTAATACTTTTGGCGACGAAGTCTTCGGAGACCCTCAAGTATTGCGTTCTTACTTTTATGCCATTACAGATATAGCTATCGGTGCAAGATGCAAATGTAACGGGCACGCTTCTGAATGTACTACATCGACTGGATTAGATGGTTCGAGAAGAAGGTGTGTAAATGTGAACATTTCACAGCAGGCCCCGACTGTAACGAGTGCCTACCCTTTTATAATGACGCTCCTTGGGGAAGAGCATCCGCAAAAAATGCCCATGAATGTAAAAGTAAGTTTTTTAAGATTATTTTATTTTGGTACCACGTTACAAGACATATCGGTTAAGTGAATGTGACATTTAGTAATTTATTTAAATAGCTGCATAATTAGCGAAGAGATAGCGGACAATTAGCAGGAACTTTAAGTATTCAAAGGCCGTTTTCATTGTTACTCTCTGTTCTTGTTTAACCGACCGTTCACCTTTCTGTTTATGGTATAAAGCGATCGTTCTTTGCAAAACGAATGGGCTTCTACTCTTTTATAGCTTATCGTCCTGGAAAGATTGAATAGAGTTTAATGGTACGGTTATTTATAATGGCTTTTCTATTTATGGCACAAATATACAAAACCATAATTATAAGGTAGTGCTACTGTTGGCCCACAATATGTATAATAGCGACATACCCTAATATCTACTAATTATTTATTTATCTTTATTTTCAACATGTTTCTCCTAATTACGTCGATTTTGAAAGACATTATTATTTAGTATCTTTTAAACATTTATTAATATTATTTACAAAAGCATAGACGTTGTATGTGTAAAGTAGATTGAAAATAAAAATAGGTATAGCTTACCTTGTGACCTTACATCGCCTACTATATGCCTAGATAATTATACAGGGTGTCCCATAAATAGTGGATAACCTTGCAACTGGTAATAGATCAGGTCATGACTGTTCAGAATATCACAATTTGACCTTATTAATAAAAATCGCGTGGGTTCCAAAATTTAGGTACTTTTGTTAATATGTATTATATATAACATGTTTTGCACTACTAACGATTAAAATAGGGCGATGAAAAGTAAATGTAATTTAAATTTGAATCATGGCACCAAAATAAAAAAAAACAATATGGTTTCTAAACTTAGTGTTATGTTTCAAAGTAAAATCACGCTTATTATTCATCACCTTATTTTGAAAAAACACGTAGGTACTGCACCAACTATACCATTTATTCTACAAACTGACATTTGACAAACAGTTTAGTTTTTAAAATGGTAAAAATACTTTTATTTGTAGAAACGGCACACAAAACACCGACGAAAAGCACCAATTTTCGTGATATTCACAAAAGTATCGAAATCTCAAAACCTGTCGAGTCATATTAGGTTTTTATTTCGGAACCCACAAGAACAGAACCGATTTTGATGAAACTGTTTTTAAAATGTTAGTTATACTAATTGCTTGAAATCAGAAACATTCCGGTATTTGTAAAGTTTAAACAATATTATTACAACAAAATACAGGGTGTCCAGAAATAATAAAACTCTCTCTCTTTAATGTAAATCTCGTCAAAATAATGGTCGCATTCAGGGAATGATAGCGCTGTAGCGCTTTATCGAAGCGATGCTCTGAATGGTGTCTGCTTTACTCGCAGTGCTGCAGCGCTTTAGTAAAACATTAAAGCATATAAATATTCCGCTTTAACGCTTTATAACTAAATAAAGCAATGACGCATCCATGCGTTCTAACCTAACAAATTATGTTGCTTGTGTATGTTTTGGTTTATGCAAAAAATAAAAATGGCTTATAACGTTACAATTCGGAGACGAAGTCATTTCCCTTGCAGTAACTTAAGAAGAAAGGTTGAAGATATTACAAGATAAGTTTTACATAAAAATTTGAGTGTTTTACAAACAAAATTGCCAACCTAAGAATTAAAAGCTGAAAAATAACTAGTACCAAAAATGTTTATTCAGGCAAGATAAAGCGTTGCAGCGCTGCAGCGTTTCGACGCTACAATTCCCTGAATGCGACCAATGTCACAAATTCCTACAATGTTTCTTTTGTATGATTTTCTCGAATATGGACCATTTGATCAAAATTAAATAGAGTGCCTTTTTATCCTAAAATGTCTGGGAAAAATCGATTCTGTTCATGTGAGTTTCAAGGTTTTGACGATTTTACGGCTTTATTTACTCTACTAAAGGGATTTTTACTATCGTAAAGTCAAATTGTGATGTTCTGAACAATCATGACGTTTATCATCAGTTCCAAGGTTGTACACTAAGACCCTTACACACACTATACATACATATTCGGAATTTAAATTAACTTTTATTTATATTTTCAATGAAAATAAAATTTAAAAAATGATAAATTATTGAATGTTAAATACTGCAAAAAAGATCAAATCACAAGTTATATTTAGCAAGACAATACAACGAGAAAACGAAATAAATCCAAACAATAGTTTTTGAAACGTCAAAAATTCAATAGGTACGTTGACGTTACCATGACGCCTATAAGCAGTTGTCAACACACACAATCAACATAACCATTACTTTTGACGTTAATTTTATTATTGTGAAAATTTTGACGTACATTTTATCGTTGTAAAAAAACACCCCCAGGTAAATAAAAGGTGGCTGTTGGTTGATTTTACATAAATGGAAGGATTTGATTGATGCTTTATTTTGAATTTTTTGTCTAAATAAGTAATTTCGAAACTAGCATAAACATTTTCGTGTGTAAATAAAATATGCAATTACTCAGTGTTCTTTCTTAACTAAATTTAAAATTCTATAAATAATTTTGAGGTCGAGTGCATTGGCTATTTGTGACTGCAGGAAGTTTAGGATATACTGTTGACTAAAATTGAAAAGTTTAATTTCATTGTTGACAAGTTCGTTTTTCACGAAAATGTAATAAAAAACATATCTTTTATATTTTATTAATGATGCTTTTTTATTGATTCTTTGTATTTCCAAATACTTATATCAAAAGGAAAATCGGTGAGAAAAGAAAGACCAAAATCTACTTTTATTCTGTATTTATATTTATGCCCTTTCACGAAATGAAGAGCTGAAAGGAATACGATGAACGCGAGTACCTATGTAAATACATATTATATTCATTCATCAATTCATTCAGGACGATATTTTTATCATCGTTAAAGCCCGTGTCACACTCAATTTGTAAAATTAGACTAATCAAAAACTCGATTGATGACGTAACCTGACGTCATCTAAATAATTTGATCAAATTTTCTATTTTTTAGATGCACCTCTATACTCATCAGTCAGTTTGATGCTACTTTATCGGTACTTTTATTGGTCACTTCAAAATTCTAAAATTGGCGCTCTTACAAACACAACCATATTTATTTATTTGTGTTGTACATAAGGGTCCAAATATTTTGATATTATAGCTTATCCAAACCTATATGATGTTCACGTCATCAACAAAAAGTCACTAGATTGTTTATTTGTAATTCGGTTTAAAGTTTGGAAAGTTTCATATTCTATAAATGATTTACCTGAGCACGTATTAAATGGCATAAAGAAAGACTACAATTTATTAGAACTGTCAAAATACGAGGTGACAGCACCGTGTGAAACGTCATCATCTAGTAACCTTGTATTGATGACGTGAACATCATATAAGTTTGGATAAGCTATACCTAATTTGACAAATATAATTGACGTTTAAACATCATCTATGGTTTCGAACCATTATTTTCGATAAACGACGTTTATCGTTAATCTGAAGTTTAAACCGAATCTGAAATACTGGGCCTTAAAGGAAAAACCTCGGAGAATCCAAAATCAATAATGAAAATACAAAGCTATGGCGGACTTTTTGAATTAACCAATGAAAATGCGCACCCTGTCAAACTCTGAAAACAGTTTGATAAATCAAATTCGATAGTGTGGCCATGCAGTTTGTTGGTTGTTTAAATCATCAAATTTTGAGGTCACCAACCGAGTTTGATTAATGTAGTTTGACAAACTGAATGATAGTCTAACATGGGCTTTAGTTATTGGAGATTTTTAACTGAACCGTTTATAAATAAAATTGTTGTAATTTAACAATAACAAAAGTAGATAATTTTAATTCATTATGTAAATGTATCTCCTTATATTAATAGAATAATAATAATTGCTTGATAGTCCGAAAGTTTAACATAAGTGAAATTAATTCCATATTGTTTTGTATTACATTACCTTGAACGATTTCACTCACCTCAGCGGTAATCCATCTATTGAAAATACAATGAACTGTGTTACCTAGTTAATATAATATTCAATAAGTTACATATTTATCTAAAAGGGCACCTATCTCAATCAATGGGTTATAGGTTCCGTTGTCATAAAAGATATGAATAGGATAACTTTCTAGGAACCAATGCAATGATCTGAAAAATATTATAATATATTCATGACAAACGATTATTCACCTACAGGACTTGAAAAGTTGCGTCTCGACCATCGATAGACATAAAGAACTACATACAAAAGTGTAGGTGTAAACGTTAACCTTATTCAAATGCATTAGTGTAACATAATCATGAAAATTGAAAGATAAAGCTAGAAAATACTATCTTCAGTAAGAGCTGTAAGTGATGGCGCTAACAAACCGATTTTTGATTCTTATAAGAGTAATAAAATTTGCAAGATAATTTTATTATCTCGTACAAAAGAAGTATAAGTATACGTTGCCGTTAAATTATCAATTCATGGTACTTATCTTAATGTTGACAAAATGGTTTTTGAAGCATTAATATTCAAAAGGTACATTCTAAAATATAGTAGATTTAATCCGACTCGCCAATTTATTTTAATAGACGATTGCGATAAGTGGATATTTAAATAATAAAAAAGTAGTCGTTTAACTAACCAGTCGCACAAAAGTCGTGTATTAAATTTATGAAGCGTATATTTATAATTTTATATTTTTGATATTTTTTACTTTTCATTTTTAAAATGGGTTTGTTCAAAATTTTAATAAAATTTCAGTCTTTTAAATTTAAAAATAGGTACCTACACAGAATCGGAAACAAAGTATAGGTATAAATAAATAAATTGTATATTAGTTGTAGAGGGTTCACTAAAGATAAATTTAAAAAAAATTGATAACATCGATATAGATCAACGTAATTGAAAATATCAAATATAGTCAAACTATTCTATAACAAAATCGAAAAATCCTGGAAAAAAATCGCTATAGAAAAATTTCGTCAGACAAGGTATGTCACAACGACTTTTAGTTAGAAAAATATGTAATGCGATTTGTAATTTTGGAAGTAATGGTAACTGGTTACGCCCTTTTGATTTAAAATAATTTTAGATTTTAGCTTCTTGCGGTTATACCGGAAATGTGTATTCAATTTCCTTATTTCAAATGCATCTACCTAATTTTTATTATTGATTTGTATTTTCGAGGCAATTTTACAACTTTTTGTTCCAATAAATATTGACTCTAAAATTAGACCTTTTAGAATTATTTTATGTTTTGTAAAAAAATTGACAGCTGCAGGCTATTAAAAATTATTATTAACTATATGTACAAATTTAAAATGTTAGGCAAGTATTTTGGAAAGTAAGCTGTATTCGATGCTGTATCTATAAACTTAACAAAATAATACCAGATGTTCAGAAAAAATGTCAAACTTGTTATCCGGAAAATATTGTTATTTTAGTAATTTTAAATAGCAATATATATATATATATATATATATATATATATATATATATATATATATATATATATAATATCTATATAATATATATAGTTAATAGTTTTAGAGTTATTTTGGAAAATGTATTAATTCCCTCAAAATTTTATTTAGAATCGATTAGGCTACCGAAGGTGGCGTAAATAAATAAAAAAACAAAAGAAATATTTGTTTCTTAATAATCTAAAACGTTAAAATCGAAGCTCGTGGTGTGTTGTTGGAGCATCAATATATAATACTAGTACTCAACGCCGTAACGAGCGTATGAGGCGCCCGTGGAGAAACGCCTATGGCAAGTGTCTAACTTACGCCCCCACCTAACCCAAAAGTAGCCCCAAACGTAGTTGCGCCCGTAGCGGGCGCCTCTTTTATCATGCCCTCTTTGCGGCGTTGCTACAGCTTGATGATGTTGATTCGGCGTGACACACATAATCAACATTTTAAAATGAATAGAAAAGGGTTTGGATAGAGGTGGTGATGTGTTTGAAAATTTCTTTTAGGAACCCAACATGATTTATTGTCGATACTGTTGTCTAGTCTTGTATAACAGTAATTATTGATTTCAACGTTTTAGATTAAAGAAACAATATTAGGTATTTCTTTTGTTTTTATTTATTTATGCCACCCTCGGTAGCCTGAATATAATGAAATAATTACAAAAGAGCTAATTTTAGAGGCAATTCTTATTGGAACAAAAATTTGTACAATTGTCTCGGGAATACGAATCAATAATAAAAATTAGGTTGTTGTATTTGAAATAAGAAAGTTGATGTCCATTTCCGGTGTGACCGGAAGAAGAGGAAATCAAACGGGCGTAACCAGTTACAATTATTTACAAAATTTCAAATCTCAATCAACTCTTGTTACTTTCTTATATTCTTCTATTTTTAACCAAAAGTTGTTGTGACATACCCTGTATACCTATAGAATATAAATAAATTCTATATCTCGTATTAGAGCGGTAATTTTTCGTTAATATTGCAAGTAACTTTTCATAGTAACGACGTTCCTATAGCAACCGATACGATTTTTATTTTAAAACGAATATAGATTTTGAAGAGAATATTTAGGTAAGTAACGACAAACAGTTTTACTAGTTCTTATTTGATTATGCGAAATAATCTGATCGAATACAATGTTCTAGCTCTGAATTTTTAAGGATCAATTTCCTCTTGTTACCTGCGCAGCGACTCGAATTGTGTAAATTTGATAGGTAGTGAAAAATCTTCGAACCTTCGGTTCTTGGGTTTTCAATGCTCGTCAAATTTACACTCTTCTCATCACTGAACAACAAACAATCTGGAATTAATCGACAAATTCGGAATTCTTATTACATTCTTTTCATCTTTTTTTTACCTGCAACGCTTATATATATATATATATATATATATATATATATATATATATATATTTAATTTAAAACCTACAAACTTAATCATTTAAACATTTTCATATTTCACGACCAACTTAATTTCAACAGAGACTTGATAATAAAATACACGACATATCTTTTGATAAACTTTTTTATAAATAAAACAAACTCCGACGAGTTTTAATATACATACATTAAACGATTACCATTTATGCAACAGGTTGATAGACATTATCCACGAAGTTTCGATAAGATCTACATGATAATGCTTACAATGTTTATGTATCATGCTAATCATGGGAGCAAGTAGCAAAGTAAAAGTGGAGGTAAATGTGACAGATCAAGTGGAAGGTGTATTCTACTATTTCGAGCCACGGGTCTGGCAAGAAATGCCGAAGCCCATGAGTCAGTCAGTGCCTTGTTGGCTGTCGTGTCCGTGTCGTGTTCTTGTGCCTTAGCACCAGACGTGCTCTAACATCTGATTAACTTTCACACAAATTGCACCCTGTTTTTCACTTATAGCGAACAAATTTAAATACATTTATGCTGTTTAGGGAAAAAACAGCATATTCTAAAACGGTTTTATTATTAAATTTAAATATAATTGACAAACACTATACCTATAGTTATCTATAAAATGAGACTTTTCGACGGTGTCTTCAACCACATAAATTTTTATATCTAATTTATTATCGTCAAAATTTGAATATTGCTTAGAGTTTCTAGTTCTAATCTCTGTAATAGCTACAAAAATGTAGATTAGTTAGAAATAATGTTGCGTTTACAACTCGGCGTGTTTTATTTTTTTAATTTTTGGTTTTATGGCACTCACGGGACTGGATGGGATGGACAAACACCGTGGTTCTACGACTCGAGTAAGTTTTTGTTAAGTCGAGGGTTGTAGTTTAGAAAGAAACATCTAATTCAACTTTTGTTATATCACATCGGTAGCCAAAAGAGGCAGATATTTTATTTTAAATTTTATTAAATAGATTACGATTTTTCACCATCTACAGGAAGACGTCCAACCGGAAAAAATTCATAGAGATTAAAGTAGGCGTGTTATAATTTACGGCCTTTACTAATAATTATAAAAAGTAAACATTGTAGATAGTGATAATATAAGGACGAGGCTTGTAAACTAACGTAGCGTTGAAATCTTTGTAGGTATAAAATTTCGTATTAGAACCAGACTTTAAAATTGTACTTATATTAAATCAAAATTATTCTACCTTTTCTATTTTACTTATAAACTAGCAAAGTGTAAATATACTGGTCATGCTCGAGAACGCGACACTGAATTAATACTTTAAAAAATCTTGTTTATGAATAATTGTTAGATCCAGAATCTAGTTACTTGTAAGTTTTTTATTTGTTGTTAAAATTTAAAATTACCGATACAAACTACATTGTAAATACTTTACAGAACTACAGACTAAAGTAAGTATTTCCCATAAAAATTTGGCATTTTAAACCGACAGAATTAAAAAAATGTTAATTTAAATTAAACGTTTTGATTCGAAAATTACTACTAATCGTTTGAAACTGTTGAACCGGGAAATTTCTAACCGTGGTCCCATCCTAACTCGTTTAATTTAATGCTGATTGATTCACGTCAGGTTTCTTGTATAGCATATCTTCGTATTAGTGAAATTTATTGCATGTGGTGATGCAATTTAAAATGTAAAAAAAACAACAACAAATAGTAGAATGAGTCATCCTATTCGGAAATAATCGATCGAGCGGGAAGCCGGCGCTGTTTGTATAAGGGCAAAATTACCTCCATAATGCGTACAGGAAAACCTAATATAACGTTGTCGTTGTCAATTTACTAATTTTTTTGCAAGCGAGTTTATGTAAATTGCTAGATTGAAACCTAAATTATTTTAATTATAAGAGTCGTTAAAAGAAAGTAAGATAGATGACTAAAATTAGTTATCTATATTTATAAGATACCTATCTAAAGTGAAAAAGAACTAATAAATTATGATGCCTTAGTGTATAGTCGACGTCCTGACAAAACACAACATTCGATGTTGGCAAATTATTATTTAACTTTATCGCACTTCATCGGTTGACTAATAACATTTAAGCCTTGTAAGCACAACAAACATGATGGGCCGCACTAAGGGTCATTTAAATATAAGACAAAATTAATTATAAAAACTAAACGTCAGGAAACAGGTTTATTACAAATTCGATTCTTAATAAACGCTTACTTATTTGCAAGAAATGTCACAAGACTGCAGTTAAGAATTAACTAAAATCATTATGTTTTTGAGCTGAGTTTAAAGTCCGTCTCTGAAATTTACAGACGGCGAAAGTTGCACCGACGCTTATTGAAATTTCTTCAACACCTATTGTTCAATAATTACCTAACTACCTTCCGATCTTTAATACTTATGTTGGATTTTGCCAGGACGTCGACTATACAGCGAGTCCCATTTTCGTTGTATTTGCGGAAAATTACCTGTCGCCAGGTGTTTAATTTTAAGTTAGCCGGAAATCGATTTTTTGACTATTTTAGAGAAGTTTCATATTAAGTGCCTATCGTACCATTGTAATTTTGCGTTTATAATTTGAAATATTTTATCAGTGTTTCTACATCATAAAAGAAACGTCTCCTCAAAATTGCACGTTTCTAGAACCAGTGATTGGGCCTAGGCGTGGATTTGTCAATTTTTAAAAAACATACTTTCCCGGTTTCGTCCCCTTAGGAGTGGAATTTCGAAAAAATCTTTCTTAGTGGGTGCCTATATCATAAAAAACATATCTTCCAAATGTCATGTTTCTAGGACGTCGAGGCTGGTCGTTGATATGTCAGTCAGTCAGTCAGTCACGCTACATTTTTATATGCAGTGAAACTTCCCTTAATGGGCACCTCCAAATAACGGGTCTTTCCATATACCGGACGGATATGTCCGGATACGACATGTGCCGGATATATCATATCTTCGGCATTTTTCTATAGATTGTAATTGTTAAAATACTTCTCAATAACGGATTTTCTAAACAACGGACGCGGACACTAAAATTGCTCTATAACGGACCGTGTAAAAATCCGATAAACCAGATTTATATACCTTCTGTTTTATAGAATTGCGTAGGTGAGTAGGTACTAATTACCTATACGGCGACGGCGCGCGACGATATACTATGTAAAAGTATTGACGCTGGCTCTGTTTAAACTGGTCTACGTGACATTAACATAATAAATATTTCGTATTAATTATTTCGACAGTTGAATTTTAATTGTACTGTTCGGTGGTTGTATTTGTTATATTTTTTAATTTTAATTTTCTTACTTCTTCTGTTTTACACATATATTATGTCGCAAGAAAGTAATCGGTTAATGGTTTCCGACCTACGGCACCATATTGAAAAGCGTTCTGCAAGTGTAAATAAAAAACAAACTAAAATAACAGATTTTTATTTAAAAATCACATTTTCAAAAAATTATTTTTTTTTTAAGTTTTTATATAAAACTGGCACGTCATGTCTTGTTTAATGAACCAATCTTGCAGTAATATGAGGTAGGTACCTATGTTTCATTTTTATTAATATGTAGATATTATTTTAGTTACCGAAATTTTCAAACTGTTTTATAATCTGTTATTTCTCATTAGCGGACACTTTTTAATAACGGACTTTTTTTTGGTTCCGCGAGTGTACGCTATTGATAAGTTTCACTGTATATGTATAGAAGATAGATTTGTCAAATATTTACCTACTAACAATAATAATTCTGAAACGACTAAATGAAAAGTAGATTGATTTAGAAGTCGTAGATCTCTTCGAATCAATACAGTATTTCCTTATTCTTATTACTTTTAGTAATTTATGATCTATACTATCCATCTCGGCACTCAACACACCAATGAAAACCAGAATCCATTTTAATATAAGACATTCTTAGCGTTCTTCGAAATATTTATAACTTAAAAACTGGTAGTATTTTTCAGTAATATATTCATTATCAACATCTTATATGTAATAATATAGACATATTTAATCTTCATTAATTGTTTGCGTATTTTAAGTAGGAGATTGCTGTTTGGGTTTACAACCTTATTTTTTAAGTTTCCTAATTTCTTTTTCAGTCTCTTTTCGGAATTATATCGATGGCGTTTTGCGAAAAGGGCGTAACCCGCAAAAATTAAATTTTATAGGAGAAAGCACATTTTGTGTTTTGTGTCTCGTAGCTAAAAGAAGATGCGTTTCGCGGAAATACAAATATTGAATATTGTTACCAGCTTTTAACAGATGATTTCTTTGCCGCAGATGTATAAGGTAGTCATTTTTGCAAAAAGTGTGGGTCACGCCCTTCTGGCAAAACGCCACCGAATTATCTGCTCATTGGGTATATTCGGCATCACTTACCTACTATATATTATCGACAGCGGGTATTTTTACGAAATCTGGATTTTACAATTTTACTGAATGAGTAGAAAATATAATGTATATAATACGCTTTAAATTGCTAACAAACCCGATGAATCTACTCCGTAAGTTCCGCTAAATTGTCGTTTATTACAATCATCGAACATAAAGAAGTCATTTTGCAAATTTCTTAGTGTGATTCATTATAGCAGACTTTTACTGTAAAAGCATTTCAGATCTTTCCATAGACTTGTAGCGACTACACTTAAAAAAAATGGCTCTAAAGTACGCAAGTACCTACTCGTGATATCAGTATGCAAAATTCCTAAATGCAGCAAATTGTGAAAATCTCCATTCTACTTCAAGGATGTCGTGAAAATTAATATGGATATGGCGGTCACTTCAAGTTCCTGCTTTAATTACCGTATTTACTCGAATCTAACGCAGTGCCTAGGCATAATTAGTACCCAGAATGGATAACCACTGGGGAACACTACATCTCCGCATACCGATACCGTTGTAATACCTAATAGTGCATCTGGCTGTATGGCGGAGTACTTACTACCATTATTAGAAAAATATAAGTATATGCTACTGTGAATGTCGTTAATTAGTTTTATGTCGGCAATAAACAACGAATGTTGACATACACAACGAAGGCTTGGTGAATGATAATAATTTATAACGAAGACAATTTTTCAAGACAAGGGCGCAACTAAATTTAGGGTTATTTTTGGGTTAGAAGGGCGCAAGTTAGACACTTAGGAGACTCACCTCTCATCTGATGGGTCCTGGATTCGAATCCCGGTAGGGGTGGTGAAATATCCCCCTGGTAGGCATGGATGTCTCGGGGGGTGCTAGAAGAAATGCTAGCGCGATTCCCGGTGTCTTCCGGGGCGTGTTACTAACAAAACAAAAAAATAGTTAGACACTTGCTATAGGCGCTTCATACTCTCGTTACGGCGTTGGTATGATGACAATGTAGCACTATGTCGACAACCAAACGCTGAAGGTTGTATATGTTATATAAATGGCTTGTTTATCTTCAATTTAGTAAAACCAGTTCAACAAATTACATTGTTTTTTCATAATTTTGTTATCATAAAGTATACAAGTATAATAATAACGACTTCGGAGTCAGCAATCCACTTCAAGTTCAATACAAGATTTCATTTAAGTAATATAAAGTAATCTTCATTCTCATTTACATTTAGGATCGAATTCGTGTCAGTTTATTTTCAGTTGAAAATGAGTATATGGGTCAAATTAAGAGTCGATATTTGGGCATAACCTTTACGTATATCTTGTTCGTTTTGAAATTCATAAACGAATACCTTGTTTAAAAAAAATGCTCTGGCATAAACTTAAAATTAGAAAATATTTGTGCTCTTGTGTTTGAAAAATGACATTTTAATGTTAGAATCGCATTTAGAAGATAAAAATTATTCAAAAACGACCTTCTTCTTCTTTATGCTTTTTATAGGCTTGTGCCTATTTGTTTTAACACCGCTATAAACTATATCTACAAATTTTTCTTGACATACGAATTCTTGTTTTACCAGTTCGACGTTTGTCTCTAGCTATTCTAACTAGGCGTTACTGTTCCATTTTGCCTATGTGGTTCTTCCATTCATTTCTCCGTTTGTCTTTCCACTCTTCTATCGGTGTTATATCGTCTGTCTTATATCGATGTCGCGAATTCAATCTCGTATTCAATTTCCGAAGGATTTTCATTTCCGTTGTTTCTATCCGTCGTTTTGTTCGTATTGTATTACACCGTGATTCTGCCATATAAGTTATTATTGGTTTAACTACTTCCGTATTTGTATATTCTTGTTTTTGTATCGATTCGTAGATGTTTGTTCAGGCAGTCTGATATTCTGTTGACTATTTGTTCTTGTACTTCTGTGGTAAGTCACCGCTGCTTGCTATTTTCACTTCTAAGTAACTGTCTAGTTGGTGCTCATCACTTATTCTATACTTTAATGACTATAATTTGTATCTTATAGGTTCTCTAAAGTGAAGATATGCATCGGTTATTGTTGGAAAATCAGTTGTTTTGTTCAAAATTTCCAACATTCACCAAACCTCCTGTGTGTATGTCGACAATCATTGTTTACTATCGGCATACATATACAAGGTGTTTCGTGTAAACTACAAATAGAGGACGCCTAGGCAATTTCAAATAACTGGGTGTCAGATACTTAATAAACCGAGATGCAGGGTGTTTCATCCATTTATAATAATCAAAATTGAAATCCAGGTCCGACTTTAAAAAATAATAATAAACTCTTTTACTCCCAAAACAGCACCCGTTATATCACAATTTTTAAAATCCATTTAGATATTTGAAAGGGGCAGAAAAATTGAGTTAGATTGTATACTTTTTGTAAGTGCGCATTTTATATTAGTACAAAAGTTTTAAACTCAATGTAAATTTATGACAAAAGTCGAGGTATAAAATTTACAAAAATACAATACACGACTACTAAAAATAAAAAAATCAGTGGTTCAAATCTTAGGGCTTATGAAAGAAATTGTCAAAATCGATAAAACACCCTGTATCTCGGTTATTAAGTATCTGAGATCCAGTAACCATAGGTTATTTGGAATCGTCTAGGTGTCCTATATATACAGTTAACAGTATGCGTGTATGTACATTTACCTATGAAACGCTCCGTATAGGTATTAATTGTTGGATACCTTTATTTAACAATCACATTCTCCACAACGCCGACGCAATGATACCTATGTTTTATAAAAGTTGTTGGTTATTTAATAATAAATATATAGCGTATTAAAAATTGCGAGTTTCAAAAATCGTGCCTACGCTTATTTTAAAAACATTTTTGTGGTAGTTATAAGTACGCCTACAACATAAAATGAAATAAGTAGGTAAATAATGCTACTTTAAAATTTTTTGTTGTTTGCTTTATTTTAATTATTTATCGAATACCTACTATAAATTATTATCTATTTAAACGCCACGATTTAATAATAGAAAACAAAATAAATTGACGAATAATATGTATAAACGTCGACTTCATTTTTTTCTAGTAATTTAAAGTGGAGCAAATTGCTTTTAACATTGAATGGACAATGAATAGTCGACAGATCGGTGTGGATTGACGAGTATCATGACAAGACATTGCTTCTGCCATGAGAATTGCGCTTGTTAAAAGTCTTGGTGCTGCCGTTCGCGTTGCATTGTTCTCGGCATTCCTTCGTATAAAATATATCTACGTTAATGATGTCGCTTTTTGGAGTATATACCTTATATGACCTTTGCGAACCTTTGTAAACCTTAAATAGTAAGATCTGATCGTGTGGGTTACTTATATATACATTGCAATATGCTGCGCTATTTATTTTCTTTCACAATCAGTAATGGAATGCAGATAAGTACCTTACCTACAAAAGCACGAAAACTTAATTGTCGGTTTCGTTTTATTTAAAAATCTTCACTAAATAACAGAAAATCCGATTAAAAACTAGAAAAAACAAAATACTAAATTATCAAAACATACAGTTTACGCACTTAATTATCCATATGTATAACTCATTGATAGGAACGCCAGTCCCATATTGATTGACGTTGTAAAAGTAAGATAATTTTTTTTTCTAAAAATTATGTTTTTTAGTTTGTAGTTAGTCCATAATAAATAATTTTTGAAAACCCAAACGCTTAATTTCGTCGTTTTGCTATAATAGTACGTCGCTTGTATACTTAAGATTAAGTAAGGTAATGATTTTAAAAAATCAGAAAAGTTTGCTATTAATTTATTAACAGTATAATTTTTGCTTTAAAATTGTGCAAACTGTTGTAATGATAATTTACATTCATTTAAATAGGTAGAAGGTACCTACTTTACTAAATGATTAATTTCGCATTTTTTACAACATTTTCATTTTATGCAGAAAAATAGAAAGCACTGATAAAATGATGTATGATAAATGTTTAAAATGTTCACCTGAAACCTGATATTAACGTATAAGGTGAAAGTAAAACCCTTCAACAATATTTTATTCGTTATTTAATGAGATAGGCGCAGCAGGATTTCTTCTTTTTTTACCTACAGTTTGAACGATGACATTCGTGTTTAACTTTAATATTTCATAATTTAACTATTATTCAGGTTATATGTAATTATTTATTTTTCTTTTTACGTTCGGATATTTCTTGCCACCGCCACCGCCTGCTTTGGCATATTCGAGTAAATTTGTACGCCCACATAAAGGATAATGAATATCTAGTATAACATGGGAGGAATGGTTCATCAAGTCTAACCATGGATAAATCTCTCCCACGGCCCTTCCCGGCCCACGCGTTTAATTCTTCAATACTATTAAAGTTCTTGCCATCTCTTAATTATAATTATAAAGTTTTTAATAAAGTATGTTGTGCATTTAATTATTTCTTTTAATCGAGACATCATAATTAGATATATTATAGAGTCTTGTTAATTCGGGCACCGTTTATCCGGACTTCCGGGTAATCCGCACGTACTTTCCAGAAGAAATAAATCAGCCTAAACGAGTACCGGTAGTTCATTGCATTTACTGTAGTTATACCGGTGTGTGCTCATTCTTAATACGAATTCATAAATAAATACTAAATACATATTTCATTACAGCAACAATGAATGCAATTAATGAATTAGTTTTATAATAACTTTTTTAACAGTATTGCGTATTTTTATAGTATTTCTAGCGAATCCGGTTATGGTCCGGTCCAATCAAGTTCGGATTAACGAGACTCTACGGTAGTATATAAGATACGGTGTATACTGTATAGAATATTTTCATGAAATAAGTAGATATCCTGTTGGGAAAAGTTTAATGGAAGGCTCAGAAGTTCAACGCCGTAACGAGGATATGAAGTGCCTGTGACAAGTGTCTAAACTTATCCCCCCCCCTCCCAACCAACAGTTCCAAATATAGTCTCAAACCTAGTTGGATGACTTATTCACGCTTTTTAACTTCCGAGCCTTCCAAATATAAAATTTATAAATCAAACAATATCTAATAATAAGCTTTCGCAAATAAATTGAGCTTAATTTAACAACACGTAAGGTTTACAAAATGTTGATACAACATAAATCTTTTGAGATGTTTTTTTAAACGTGCAAAAATTCACTACGTTTGCCTAACCTCATATACCTCGGATTTTAATGAAAATTGGCGTGTTATGAGCCTATTATATAAGATGTAATATTAGTTAGACCCAACTCGCATTACCCCCCTCCCGTCTTCGCATGGCCCATCAAATGTTTCAAAACATAGTTTACATCGACACTTCAATTTTCATCAATATTCAAGATACATATTGGAGGTCAGTCCAGCGTTACGAATTTTTGCACATTAAAAAAATCTATTCAAAAATGTATGGTAACATTTATCCATGTCTATGTTATTATAATTCTGTGTAATGAAGAAATAGTAAACATGCTTAATTTATATTTCGTTAATCTAAAAAAAAATCGTATTCGTAAACGCTAATCTATTTTTTTTTTAGTGTGTAACTGCAATGGATTTTCTGATCGTTGTTATTTTGATAAAAACCTTTATGAAAGAACCGGACACGGAGGTCATTGTTTAGATTGTTCTGCAAACAGAGATGGTTCTTATTGCGAACGCTGTCGTGAAAACTACTATCAAAGAGAAGATCACCGTTGCATTGCATGCCATTGTGATCCTACCGGCTCGCGCAGTTTACAATGTAATTTTGAGGGTAAATGTCAATGTAAACCTGGAGTGACCGGTGACAAATGCGATAGATGCGACATAAATTACTACGATTTTAATAATCAAGGATGTAAAGATTGTGGTTGTTCTGAAGCTGGCTCTACTAATAATCTTCCTAATTGTAATACATATAGCGGAACATGTCAGTGTAAAGAAAATGTTGAAGGTAAACGATGCCGGGATTGTAAACCCGGCTATTTTAATCTGGATATAGAAAACGACTTTGGTTGTACACCTTGTTTTTGTTATGGACATTCTTCACAATGTACTTCGGCTCCTGGCTACTCAAAATATCAATATGAATCTGTATTTTCAAAAGGCATCGAAAAATGGCAAGCTGAAGATGAATATGGTCGAAAAGTCAATGTAAAATATGAAGGATTAACACAGACCATTGCAGTTTCTTCGTCTGAAGAAGAAATCGTTTACTTTTTAGCTCCGAATCGGTTTTTGGGCGATCAAAGAGGGTCTTATAATCAAATTTTACAATTTACGTTAAGAATTAATGAAAATCGACCTGTACCAACGGCGGCGGACGTTGTTTTAGAAGGGGCTGGAACTCGCGTCACTAATGCAATATTTGCCCAGAGAAATTCTTTGCCATCAACACAGGTACGTAGTTTCATTTAAATTTGTTATAAATTCATACGTAATCTGTAGTACTGACATGTTAAATTGCAAATATTTTAAAACAGAATCAACTATACGTTTTCCATCTTCACGAACACCCTAATTATGGTTGGCAACCGCGTCTTTCATCTAGATCTTTCATATCTATTCTTACAAATTTAACGGCTATTCGAATTCGTGGTACATATACAGCACAAGGTGTTGGTTTCTTAGACGATTTCAAATTAGAGACTGCTGCAAGAGGAGTTGCTGGCATTCCTGCCCTGTGGATTGAACAATGTGAATGTCCTTTAGGTATTTGTTAGTTCTTATCTTAATACAACGTAAATAACTAAATGTGAATATTTATTGTAGGATATGTTGGACAATACTGTGAATCATGTGCACCTGGATATCGACATTCTCCATCACATGGAGGTCCTTTTAGTCCTTGTATACCATGTGATTGTAATAAACACGCAGACATTTGTGAATATGAAACTGGACGATGTATATGTCAACATAATACTGCCGGCGATAATTGTGAATTTTGCGCTCGAGAATATTATGGAAATGCATTGGCAGGAACCCATAATGATTGTCAACCATGTAACTGCCGTTATGGTGGAGCCTGTATTCAGTTAGATGAAGACGTAATTATCTGTATTGAGTGTCCTACTGGTTATACAGGACATCATTGTGATTCTTGTTCTGATGGTTTCTTTGGTGATCCCTCGAGTCGTTTCGGGATTGAAACGCCCTGTCAACCGTGTGAATGTAACTTGAATATTGATCCAAATGCCATAGGAAATTGCAACACAACAACCGGCGAATGTCTAAAATGTATTCATAATACGGGAGGTTTAGGATGTGAACAGTGTTTGCCAGGATATTACGGTGATGCTTTGGCGCTCCCTAAAGGTGATTGCCAACCATGTCAGTGCTATAGTGCTGGAACCGAAGAAGATTTTGATGCTGCTCTTCTTTGCGATCACATTTCAGGGGAATGTCGTTGTAAACCGCACGTTCATGGTCGTAATTGTGATGAATGTGAGAACGGGTACTTCAATATTATTAGTGGTGAAGGATGTTTACCTTGCAACTGTAATCCTATTGGTTCGATTAATCAAACTTGCGATTTGTATACAGGACAGTGTTATTGTCAACTTGGAATTACTGGGTAATTTATTTACTTTTGGTTTTACTAAAGAGAAAATAAATTTATTAATGAATAATTAACATATAAATAGACGATTGCTTAAATATTTATATTCTCATTTTCCAAAATATCTAAATAATTGTTTTAAACGTTTTCTATAAATAAAGTCATTTAAAATTTCAGTTTACGATGTGACCAATGTGAGGAATACAGGTATGGTTTCTCATCTAAAGGTTGTAAATCCTGTGATTGCGATCAAATTGGATCTACAGGACAACAGTGTGACTTAATGGGCCAATGTCCGTGCCTAGATAATGTTGAAGGTAGACGATGTGATCGATGCAAAGAAAATAAATATGATCGTCGAAGAGGATGCGTCAATTGTCCCGATTGCTATAATTTAGTACAGGACGATGCAAGAGCACAACTTCAAAAATTAGATAGATTAGTTAATATCTTGGATAAGATTGAACGGAATCCAACAGTTATCGATGATGAGAAATTTGAAGAACAATTGAAGCATATACAGATCGAAGTTAAGGATTTGTTAGATGAAGCTAAAAGGGGCACAGGTGGCGATGAACAGACGATTTCTGAAAAGTTAGATGACATACGAAAAAGGCAAGAAAAGATTTCTCTTACTCTGCCTGAAATCGAAGAAAATATTTATTTATCACATGAGAGAGGTGAGATGCATAAATCTAAAATTTAATAAATAAAATAATAATCGACGAACTGTTTATTTTTTTAGCCGATGAAGCTCAACTTCACGTATCGTATGCAGAAGAAACTATCGATCTTGCAAAAAATGAACTTAAAAATGCCCTTGAAAGTTTAGATACAGAAGGTAAGGAAGCTTTAGATAACGCTCAACAACGAGCAAAAGAATTTGGTCAACAATCCGATAAAATGACAAATATTGCTCAAGAAGCTCGTGTACTTGCCGATGATTTGGATAATAATGCAGATGTAATTGTTAAAACGGCAAATGAAGCTAAAAACCAATCTATTCGTGCGTACGAACTTGCAAAGAATGCTACTGATCTACAACGTAACATTAATCAAGAAATACGCTTGTTGAGAAATGACGTTTCAAATACTAAATCGAAGTTATTTAATACTAAAGAATGGATCGAGGATGTATACAATAAATCGACAACGGCTAAAACGAAAGCATTAGAGCTATTAAATGACATAACTAATTTAAACGTTCCAAGCATCGATATAACCACATTAAAAAAACAAGTTGAAAAAGCTAAGGAAGAAGCCAAAAGCCTATTGAATCAAACTGATAATTTAATGGGTAAAAGTGATTTACTTTTAGATGATATAAACGAACAAATTTTAACAGCCAACGATCTCTTAAGTAGAGGAACCGATCAACAAGATGAAACAAACGATTTATTGAGTGACATACATTTGGCTAAGGCACAAGCTGAACGTGCCATCACATTAGCCATTGATATACATAACGAAGCCCTGGGAACATTTGAAACTGTAAGCCGTAAGTAATTTTTCTATATTTTACTTTTATTGCAAGTATTATTAGATGAAAAGCGAAAAATGTACGTTTGAACAACTATTGTATATTAACGATGATAATATTTTTAAATTAAAAAAAAAATCATTAAGTAGTATAAAATTTCATACTGGATATCTACCATTTTCATATCAAAATAAACTATCAAATATCGTAGGTACTAAAGGTTAAACGGAATCAATTAAACAGAAACCTTAAAATCTTGAAATAGTTTAAATTATAACGTAGATAGTAATTTATCTACTTACAAAAGGTCGATTGATAACATTTTGCAATACAATAAACTGTCATGAACAGAGAAAATCCACCATTTCCGGTATAGCAAGATTTCAAATATTTAAATTACAACTTATTAAAAAGTATGCAAAAAATATCGTGTTTTTTAATAGAAAAGGTTTGATAATGCATTATTCTAATAACATATATGCTTTTTACAATACTTTGCATTCATTTAAAGGGGAAAATTTATTTCATATTTTAGATTTCGATAAGCAAGTTAAAGAAAGTCAAGCAGCTGCTCAGCAAGCTTTAGGACGAATTCCCAAAATTCAACAAACAATAAGAATTGCCGTTAATAAAACAGAAAAAGCTGAATTGTCCTTAAATGATTCAAAGAAAAATGCCGATTATGCTTTAGAGACTGCAGAACAAGCTAACGAGCTTGCCAATAAGACATCACAGATAGCTCAAAATATTCAAAATGAAGCGGACTTTTTACACACAAGTGCTAGTGGATTGAAGAAGGAAGCAGAACTGATGGGTGGTCGTTTAGAAAATACCGAATTTGAATTTAATCAACTATTTGCACATACAGCTGACAACAAAACTTTAATTAAAGAAGTCAAAGACAAAGTAAATAAATTACATTTTATATTGTCAGGATTTGTATATATTAATTTCTTTACAGATTGGCCGTGCAGGAAAAGATTCCAACGAGGCAACTAAAAAAGTAAACGAAATAATCCAAGATGTCGAAATAATTATGAAAAATTTACAAGGACTACCTGATCTCGATAACGAACAGTTAAATCTGTTGGAACAAGAATTAATTAAAACTGAACGTCGAGTTGCAGAAGAAAACTTTGACGAAATAGTGGAACAACTTCAAAGACAACACAAAGAACAACACACGCTAGTGGAAGCGTATAATATCGAAATAGAATGGCTCAAAAAAGAAGTAGCTAATATTAGGGAAATCGCTAATGCGTTACCTGAAGGATGTTTTAGACGGCTACAACTCGAACCGTAAATTTCTTACCGATGTACTTGTCTGAATTCGTTGTCTGTTTATCTGTTATATTGATTTATTTTAGCTTGATTTATTAAATTACTTGCATGATTTTAAGTTAGGAACATATTAAGTAGGTACGTATGTCATACAATTTTAATATTTTATACCAAAGAAACTATATACGTTAATACATACTTATTTAGAAGTTTTTTGCCATTTCAATTTTATGTTTCACTGCCATTTCTCATATTATTTTTATATATTATACTATTCTTTTGATAGTTTATAATATTTAGTAATGTAGGAAAAAAGAAATACTTAATAAACATTTTTTTACTTTGAATTTTGTAACGAATATTTGTATTTCTTTAAACTAAATTTAAGTAAATATATTAAGATAAGCTGTAAACACATAAAATGTAATTTTCCCCTAACGTACTAAATTTAGCATGGATACTATTAAAATTTGATGACATTTACAAGGAGGCTTTATGACGTGATAACAATCGATTTCAACAAAAATCTACATAATGATAGATTTTTGTGTTAATTATTATTGGGAAAAAACACTTCAAAATCTTAAGCCACATTAACAAACAAGTTTAGCACAACTGGAAGAGAATTAAAAAGGGAAAATGCACTTTTTAGTATAATATAAATAGAGAGAAAAACGTATTAATTATGTCATTTACATTGTCTTTGTTTTCAAAAACATAATTATATTCTAAAAAATTATTACATCACAATTCAACTAACAATGTCTTAATACACTGTGCATCGGTTAGTGCATTAACAAAATAAAAACAATTTTTTTATCAATTCTAACTTATGTATTATATCATATCACAGATTACCTTTTAAAATAGAGATAGTTATACTGAGATAACCTGTTTAATGAAAGATAAGTTATCTGTGCCCATAGGTATAAATAGTCCAAACATTTCTTACATTGCTATTAAAAATGGAACGAAACTATTCTTTCATTTTTTTTATCTTGTATTATAACTTGATTAAAACTGAAGGTAAATCGTATTTGCATTCACATATTTATATAATTTTCTATTGTAAATTGTTTTAAGCTTTTAATAACGCATGCAATTGTTATATTTTGGGAACTGTATCGAGCATAGAAAGTAAATCATTATGCGATAGCAAAACACAACAATGTAAATGCTACTCAAACGTAATTGGAAAAAATTGCGACAAATGCGCCGAAGGCTTTTATAACATATTAAGCGGGAATGGATGTTCAAATTGTCATTGTAGCGAAACGGGATCGTATAATTTATCCTGTAATGCTTTCACAGGACAGTGTTATTGTAAAATTGGATTTACTGGGTATAAAGATTTTTTAAAAATCAAATTATTTTGAATTTTTAATTCTTTAATTACTTTAAAGTAACTCACGAAAAACATTATTATGGCGCCATATATACTTATATAAACGCCTTTTATTCAATACATCAGTACAGTATTCTAAATTATTTCCTGAATGTTTCCAGATTGCGCTGTGATCAATGTAAAGCGTACATGCATAAACTTCAGTCTAATATGTGCGCAAGTTGCAATTGTAATCCGTATGGTTCTAAAGATCTACAATGCAATGAAGTTGGCCAATGTCCTTGTATATCTAATACAGAAGGAGTTCGGTGCAATCAGTGTAAAGAAAACATGCACGATATTAAACAAGGGTGCGTTCCGTGTCAAGCCTGTTATAAATTGGTGCAAGATAAAAATGAACATTTTAAAAAATATTTAAGTGCAACCGAAAAAATCATCAGCGAATTAGAGAACAATCTACCATCACATATAAAGAATTACGAGCAATTTTTAAATGAAATTAACGACTTAAATACAAAAATATCGAAATTAAAACTGAAATATGAACAATCTAAAGAACTAAATTTTCTAGGTGATAACTTAAGTAATTTAACTAAAATAGTTAAAGATGCACATGATGAAGCTATTCGTTTAAGTATAAAAGTTAAACAGGAATTCGATCATGAGAAAATTAATAGCACTGTAAATATCGGCCATACCAATTATGAAGAAGCTAAGAGTTTATTTAGTTTATGTAAAACCGCTTTAAATAATGCAACACTTGTGTCTAAGCAATTGCACAGACACAGTAAAACGATGACAAACTTGGCCCAAAACGCAGAGATGGTGTTAAAGAAAATTGAAGAAAATTTGAAAGTACTGGACTCTGCATCTGAAGAGGCAAACTTTACATGTAGTAAAGCTTGTAATAACACAAATACGTTGTATAAGGCTCAACAAATTTTAAAGAAAAAATATGAGAAACTAAAAAGTGAAGTTTTAAATAGTTCAAACGGTGTTGATACGATTAAAACTTCTATAGAGGGCATTAATAAGAAAGTTAAAGATACAAAAGGCGAAACTACAATGCTCGAAAATGAAGTAAATGACTTAATTATTCCAAATACTGGCACTTTAACAGAAAGTGCCAAATTAATAAAAGAGGATTTTAATACTATAAAAGAAATGATGAGAGATTTGGATGAACAATCGAAAGAAATCAATAGAAATGCTGAATCATTAAATCAAATTTTTAATCAACTTCAAAATGAACAAACACTAATCGACCATAAAGTTTCAGTAATGCAATCTTATAGTGACAGAGCAGATACTGCGATCAATTCAATTAATGATATTTGGGATATAGAAAATATAAACTTTGATGGTAAATATTATATTATGTACAATATATTGCTTAAATATTATTTATCTAACCGATTCTCTCTTGTTTTCTTAATTAGAATACACAAAAATGATACAATCTCTCGAAGATTCTTTGAAATATATACCCGAAATTGAAATGAAAATTAAGGCGGTAAATGATAATTCCGAAGAAATTAAAAACATTATTGAAGAATTGCTCATGATCGAAAAGGATGCTGAAAACATGAGACAAAAACTAAATACGACTTTAATAGAAGCACAAAAACATAAAGCTACACTTTTGTATAACACAATGTTACTTAACGAACTTGAAAAACAACAGGAAAAAATGCAAATAAATTTAGAAAAACAACATGCCAGACTTAAAAATGCCAGATATATTAATAGCGAACTTGACGAATTGGTGAGTTATATTTTTTATCAACATTTTAATGTAAAACTGCATACGGTTTATTTCAGAATTTGCAAATTATCAATAATATAACAGCAATTCGTGAATATATTATATTTTTGAATTCGCTTCCTCTAACAAACACCGAATTGAATGAAATTGAAAAAGAAATTGATATGATGGAAGAGATGATTAATACAGTGCAGTATTTAACTATCGAAGAAGAAATATTAAAGAAAAAAGTTCAAAACGTAAAAGACATTCTGGAAAGTATTCCAATAGATGATGCCAATCTTTGCGAAACAGCTAAAAGTGAACCAAAATTAAATGCGTAATTACCTAATGAAGAATTTCACCATTTTTTTGTATAACTGAAAATATTTATTATATTCAGTAAGTAGGTATATATTTACTTCTTATTCATTGTTTTTATTAATTATGGTTTATAGTTTAGTGTTTATACAAGAAATTACAACTATAAATGTCGTTAAAAGTGCTGTGCATATTTATACCTAACAGAATATGTATAATTACAATCCATTAGGTATTTTATTTTATATTATTTTGGCTTAACTTGAATATTACTGTTATATTAAAAACTGGTTATTTCATATTTTCTAACTTTAATAATTTTTAAAATTTATATATTTAGTTTTAATTTGATAATCAGATAATTACATATCAATATGTGGCCATTAATCACCGGACACCTTGTCCGGTAACTAACTTGAATCTGGTATAGTGTCAGGATAATGTAGGTCCATCTCGCGCCGTTATTACAGCCCCAACTCTCCGATGAAGACTTTCCACCAGTTTACGGTAAGCATCTGTAGGTATTTAGTTCCAATCCTCTTTCAACATGGCGAATACCTGTGGGCAGTTTAGTTTGCATCTTAGCTGGTATTCTAATTCATCGCAAAGATGTTGAAATGGGTTCAGGTCAGGGCTTTGGGCTGGCCAGTCGAAATCATCCACTTCTTCCATTTCCTCAAACCACTGAGTTGTGGTTCTGGCTGGGGTGAGCTGCTGCATTATTCTGTTGAAAATGAAATGAACAAGTTCCAAATTATCACAATGTGGGTAGACAGTAAATTGTTTAAAATATCGTTTCGTGAGATTTGGTATTAATGGATCCCGTCATAGAAAACAATGGATCAAGTTCATACCAGGAAAAACAAGCCCAGAGGAGAATAGAGGTGACCAGTGATTAATGGCTATGTAGTGTATAGATATTAGGCATACCTATGCACTATACAACAGAGTGTGTTATTATAGGTAACGTCGTTCATAAGGATAAATTAAATTTTCTGTCTTTGATGCATGCTCTTTTTATGCTGACACTAAATAGTATTAAAAAGGGAAAAGTGATTAACTTCTGCTATTTCTATTGAAAATTTATTTTAACTTGCATAATAGGGGTTTATATTTGAGGTAAAAATGCGTTTGATACTTTTTATAGGTAGGTATATATGAAATTAGTATAGGTATTCTATATGAGAGAAGATTTCAACTCGATTTCATATATTATATTATTGAAGTCCGGTTTTTCAATTGCTGGTTAACTCTGACTATCAATCACCAACAATTGTTTCAATAATTATTTCTAGTGACTGACCGATGGTTAAATAGGTAGTAAGTTAATTGTTACCAAGATAAAATAATATAAAGAAAAATTAAGATTAGTGTCACATGTTTAAATATTCATGCCATATGTATTCAATAAAAAAACAATTATTTCATAAAATGTAAAATTCAATAAATTGCATTAACAAAAACATGTAGGAGTATATAGCTATTATAAATTTCATAACACAACTACCTGTTTGATTACTATAAAACTCCATGTTTTACAAGTTACACAAGTAGATGATGAATTTATCGAAACAAATAAATACCTTTACTGTAACCGCCGTGTTTGTGAAAAATCTTGTGAAACGCATGTAGATCGAAATTACAACTGATCACCAGAATGCACGTCCATGGAAAGTCGTTTTACATAAGAAAAAGCTATGGATGATATCTGTCGTTAAAGTTGCCTATATATATATCAGCAACGTTATCGCGATCTGTTATATCGACATAACATTGCCCCTTTAATATGGCCGCAGTGAAGTTTTTCGAAGTGTAATGCAAGTGTGTTTATGTTGTTTTTAAGTGATTTTACGTGAACTTGAATTATGGCAGACGTAGATATAGACTGGTCCAAATTACCCGATGACGTGCGTGAAAAATTGGCCGAGCTCGACCTGGAATTGTCTGAAGGTAGGCAATTTTCGTCAATTGTTGTTGGCCCCCCTACATAATCAATAATTGCTTGCCGAATTATTGCTTTACCTGAAGTTGTCATGTACACGATTAAGTTTATCGTTTCTGGATTTATTTCCGCGATAACGATGAACAGGTTAAGTCATATGACCTCATTAATTCTAGTTCTGAAAAAAAATAAGAGTAGGTACACTGCCCTTTTAATGACAGAGGCAATTGTTGAATATTTAACGTGTTTTTATATTAAAAATTCAATAATTGATCGAGTTCAAGACGAGCCATTCGTTTAACAATAATTATTAAAGGGTGTACTTGCCTGTAACTACCTGCTGGTGAGGTGTTATTATGATGGCTCTAAAGGTCACTGAAACCCAACTTTATAAACAATTAACAATAGAATCTGCAAATTTTTAAAATAGGTATTGAAAAAAACACTAACCTCCGTTAATTTTGTAAAAGCTGTAATACTTAGTAGGTATATTTTAAGTTTCTTATTATTATCGTCGTTTGCTAAAGGAAAAAATCGAATAATGACGTTATGTGTATCCTGTTTGATTAGATTATTTAAATAGAGAAATCTTAAGTAAAATGGAAAGCTATTTGCGAATAGACAAGTAATTGCAAAGGTTCGTAAGAGGCCTGTTCAACTATGTATTACGTGCTTGCTAAACAACATTTCTTGCAAGTACTAGTCAAGGTCGTCATAATTGCTTGTAATAATTGAAAAACTTGTGTTTTAAGTCACAAATATTTCACATTATGTTAATTAACTATTTGCATTGTGTCCATTTGTGTACTTCCGTTTGAATGCCACGATATCCTTTCTCTGATGGTCAGAACTTGATATGGTCGAAGCTTCAACCTAATTTTCATATTAATTAATTATAATAAAAACTTACCAGTTTTTAAATTAAATTAATGTGCGCCTGTCCTCAATACTTCACTAATTGCTAATAATAATGTTTTGTTTTTTTTAAATAATTTAGCCAAGTTAACAAAGAAGTTCCAAAATTTGTCATTTTGGGTTTGAGATTTATAAAATTTACCTACTTTGAAGAAGGTAAACAAAAATGAACGTATAAAATGAATTCAGATTTTTAAAAACTATTTATAATACTCGAATTCCAACGATAAATTTCATTTTTTCTTATGGGGTTCATAGCTGATGACTATGATACCATTGAAAAGATCCATTTTTCGCTTTTCAAAAATGTATATAAGTAATAATTTGTTATAACAGGTGTCCAAAAGGTCTTTCAATTTTGGTTAGCCATGGGAAGGATTCTGAGCGTAAATTACGTCATAAATTATTTCTTGTCACTGTGTGTCATATTAATAAAATTACTTATTATTAAACCAAGACACGTCTTTATATTTCCATAGCCAACCAAGACTGAAAGACTTTTTGGACACACGTTACTTTTAAAAATTAGTTCTAACGGATCGGTAGTTCAAATCACGCGCATAGTAATTCTTGTACGATTTAGATATTGGCACGCCTGTACGTCGTTAAGTGTTAACCTAAAATACGATTAGGTTATGTGTCGAAATTAACTTGATTCGTGCGAAGGGCTGCTTCAGAGCGGTTTCGAGGACCGAAACGGCCGCGAAATAGTTGTGGACGTTTTTTCTGGCCGTTTTAAGTGCTAATTGATGACGTGGACTGCATATAGGTTTGGACGAAGTGTAAAGTCCATCCAGCGAGTTGAGATATTTGCGCCATCATTAAAAAGTCACTAGATGGTGACGTTTCCCATAGCGTTGCCAAATTATTATAAACAAGAAATTTAATTTTAAATTTAGGTTATATTAATTAAACCTAAAAGTTAACTTTCGGTTTCACAACGGGACTTTCGTTTGTTAACTGTTGCACCTTCTTCATCAACTTTGACAGCTTCTTGTATTCGTGATACAGTACTTATGCTGATTTGAAAATATTCGATGCTGACAAAAAACAAATTTTACAGCAGCGCACATTTTATGTTGTAGCGTAACTATACGACCTTTTCAAACCTATATGCAATGCACGTCATCAATAAAAAGTTACTAGATTGTTTATTTGTAATTCGGTTTAAAGTTTAAAAAATGATATTCTATAGATGATGTACCTGTGCACATATTAGATGATATAAAGAAAGACTACAATTTATTGTAACTGTAAAAATAGGAGATACGAGGTGACAGTACTGTGTGAAACGTCATCATCTAGTAACCTTGTATTCATGTCGTGAACATCACATAGGTTTGGATAAAGTGTAAGTAAATGGTCGCATTCAGGGAATTGTAGCGTCGAAACGCTGCAGCGCTGTAACGCTTTATCTTGCCTGAATAAACATTTTTGGTACTAGTTATTTTTCAGCTTTTAATTCTTAGGTTGGCAATTTTGTTTGTAAAACACTCAAATTTTTATGTAAAACTTACCTTGTAATATCTTCAACCTTTCTTCTTACGTTACTGCAAGGGAAATGACTTCGTCTCCGAATTGTAACGTTATAAGCCATCTTTATTTTTTGCATAAACCAAGACATACACAAGCAACATAATTTGTTAGGTTAGAACGCATGGATGCGTCATTGCTTTATTTAGTTATAAAGCGTTAAAGCGGAATATTTATATGCTTTAATGCTTTACTAAAGCGCTGCAGCACTGCGAGCAAAGCAGACACCATTCAGAGCATCGCTTCGATAAAGCGCTACAGCGCTACCATTCCCTGAATGCGACCAATATCTCCTACGGAAATGCAAAGCAATTTTTTTTGGTAGAAAAAATCGAAATATTACCAGATTTTAACAGATCGTGTCTTTACCTTAGATACATAAGATAGTTAGAACAGCTTATTTTCGAAAAAAGTGGCGCTTAAGGTGTTCTGCCAAAACGTCATCGATACAAATAATAACAGTGGATGGTAAGATGGTGGATGTAATCAAGAGGTAAAGTGAAGGAAAGATGTAAAACAATCAATTCTTATTTGTTCCTAAGATAACCGAAGAAAATCTAAAAATGTGTTCTTCAAAAAGTCGTCGATTTTTCTTATGAAAATTATACTGCTTGTCCAGAATATCTGTGCGGGTAAAAGATCTCCAATGTCTGGATGCGCGCTGGCAGCGATACGGCGCCCCGTACCCACATAGTTATTTTGGACAAGATATACAAGTTATTTGTTTTGTTTAAAAAAATAATAACAAAACTATTTTTGTATGATCATATTCATATACATAGACGACATGACAAGTTGCTTATAGGGTCAATTCGCGTGTTTATGGCCCTTACCTTTTCGCAACCACTAACAGCCATTTTATGCAATAACAATAAAACCATTAAAAAACAATTAAAATAAAAAACGTTTGAAAAAACGTAAAAATTAAAAAAAATTGGTATGGTTTTTATTTTTACTCATTTTTAAAATGGTTTTATTGCATAAAATAGTTGTTGGGGGCCGTGACACTCGGTAAGGGGTCGTAAACAGGCGAATTTACCTTTAGTTGGTTATACCTAAATTTTATTTAATATTGATATGTACCTATAGTAATTTTATTCTTTTGCTTGAAATATTAATAATATTGCAGCTCAACGATTAAATTTTAGGAAGTACAGAAGTATCTATTTTTAAACGATCCACAATATCGATTAATAAAATATACGTAGATTATTAGTATAAATTGTCTGTTAAAAGATAGCCTGTTGGTTCCAATTCAGTTCAAGCTCTTTTGTTTGTGTACATATTATGTTGCTACCTGATGAAGAGGTCACTGATTTAGTCATCGCGTATCTTCCGTAGTAGTTAATTACGGTTCTACTGTTTTGTATGTATAGCGGTGACTAAATATTTATGTAATTTAGATTTTGGCACGCAGATTTTGCGCCATTTGTTTACTAGTGTATGTATTTATTTTTATTTAGTTTTTTATTAAATTTAAAAAGTGGGTTAAATCTTTGCAGGGATTTGCCAAATAAAGTAAGACAATAAAAATTAGCAATCGTTGGTACTCCCGTCGCACATGTTAACTATTCAATCCAATATTAAACAAGTTAGTTCGTTACAATTGCGGTTTACAATTAAAACGAAGCAATTTGATTAATAGGTCGAAGTAAAAAAAAAACAAATTAACACGGTGTGTATAGTAATTCCACAATAAACGAAGTGAATCATGGGCCACTTTAGGTTACGAACCCTTGGTCCATTGAACCTAATTATACGATGATGGAATGGAATGGAATTAAACATTTGCGTCTCTTTATCACTCCATCTACACATTAACATTTCCTATGCAGCACGAGCTTCTTTTTAAATCAAGTTCAAAGGCATCTTAACTCTACTGGAAACAGGAAATTGTAATAGTCACTAGTTATTCCTTAAATTAAATTGTGGTACAGATTTTCTCACTTATTTATAGGTGCAATTTTAATAATACAACCGATTTTTTTTCTATTTATGGTTTTGGACTAACCAATTGGCCAGTCTATTTTAAAACTGATTTGTTGAATCGTGTGAGTAATTACAATCACGAACGTCCATGGTTGCAGCGGGATTCGAAACCGCAATCGCGAGTGTACATACTAGGGAATGATAGCTCTCTAGACCACCGCGGTCCCGTGTCTGTACTTAAGAAACAAACTTTAAACAATAATAGTAATAGATGACTTTCCTCTCAATTTGAGAGGGATTATGATATTTATACATGATGGGGCATCAAGCCATTGCGCAAGAATTGTCATTGATTGACTAAACCGAAAACATTAGAATAAGTGGGTAGGAAGAGGGTCAAACAACCCTTGGACTCCTAGATCACCAGCTTATAGGGGTTATACAAAAATCCAAGTATACAAAACTAGACTATTCGCAAATATTATACAATTAGAAAATAAAATAAGGGAAGTTATTAATGAAATTCCACGACAAATGATACCAAAAGTTATAAAACAATTTCAAGCACGAACAATTAATTGTTTGATAGTTATTGAAGGAGAAGGACGACATACTTGAAATCTAATTTATTTGTTATTGCTTTAGTTGTTTTTTTTTTCAACAATTTTTTACTTCTAACAACTGTAAAGGAACTGTAATTCTGTAAAGGAAGTATTTATCTATACTATAAATATTCTATAAAGTTAAAATCTTTATCAACTAATCTATAGATTATTGTGAAATCTATATAGTTCACGGAAACCTGTATCGCTTGGTTATACGGGAACCTCTCCACTCTTGTGAAAAATGTCGCTTTTCGCACTAGTAATGTAATATATGTACTATTTGTTGATTTCTGATTGACTTTACTGCTCCTGCGTGAAATAGTAAACTTTCCCGCACTCGTTACGAGAAACCCTGTTTTTCTTAATTATTATGATACACTTTTCCAAGTATCGTATTTATTCGATTCTAAGCCGTACCCCGATTTCTCAAGAAGTTTGTGTGAAAAAATCAAAAATGCAAAATAATTCTATTTGTTAGCATACTAATTAGCTAGTTTTAAGATTAATTGTAAGCAAATCAGCCACCTAGTGCAATTTTCTATGATATTATCGAGTTGCAGAAACTTGTTAACATTTTTCACCTAATATTCAAAATCCTTAGTTTTTTGGCGTAACGTTTACTCATTTTTAGTATCTGGCGGCGCTCATTTCCCCGTCCAGACTTTTTATAAAACGGTCAATTAGAGCTTTTCCTCGTATATTAAACACTTATAAGTATGTATGGACATTGTAAATATAGCAAAAAAAAACATACCAAGTCCATTAATTTTGATGTTGTAGATGAAATTCAATTATAGACACGAACAACGAACTTGCGTTATCATATAGAAATATATTGAAAAGCTTTTTATTTCATTATAATTTTATCACATAAATTACTAGTCTATACAGTAAATAAATGGTAAAACATTTATGTTCTATTAGACTTAGGTATAAATATTTGTCTATTGAACTTCTTGTTAGTTTGGTACAATCGCGAGTCAAGTAATAAAACGTCTTTTGAATAAATTAATGCCTGCTGGACAATAATAATTTATTGTGGTCGTTGGTTTGGCTCGTCACGTAATTCCTATGTGCAATTGTGAACAACAGTTCAATGCCAATATCGCGATCCGCGCTATTTTTATTGGACATTTAGTTTTGTAAAGCTTCGCTGAAACAATTTTTAGAATACTCATCAATTTGTTTAATGTGGCTCATTCTTTTCTTTGAAACATTTTTAAACGGAAGTGTATGCGGTAATTTATAATGTTGGAGTTGAAATATGAGCATGTTTTACTTTTAGATTAAAAGTTTACATGATCTACTTGTAAAACCGAGGTAGTAAGTATATAACCCAAAAAATTTCTTTTAGAACAAATATTTACTAATATATTTTCAACAACTACATTTTTCGATAAATGAATAAAAAATGAATTTGACGACGATGTTCTAAAATTATGAATAATAATAAATAATTGAAGCCTTTTTTACAAAAACAAAACCATGTTAAAGAATCTAAATTTTTGAATTTCGCACCATAAGTTGGTAGTGGATTTACATTTATGTTATGATTATATAGTTCATCCAAACCTGTATGATATCACGTCATCAATACAAGGTTACTAGATGATGACGTTTCACACAGTGCCGTCACATCGTACCTCGTATTTTGACAGTTATAATAATTTGTATTCTTTCTTTATACCATGTAATATGTGCGCAAGTAAATCGTCTATAGAATATGTCATTTTCCAAACTTTAAACCGAATTACAAATAAACAATCTAGTAACTTTTTGTTGATGACGCGATATCATATAGGTTTGGATAAATTATAATATCCTAAACACAACATACGTAAGTTTATACAGGGTGTTACAAAAGAATGTGGGGTAAATAGAGGACATTTGTTTTTTCCGGTGGTATAATTTGTTCAACTGAAAAATATTCTTGAACTTTAATAACGCAGACCATTGGCTAGTAATTTAAATTTCAATTTTTCCAAATACTATTGTAATAATTTTAAAATATCAAAAATAAAATTCAATGTTATGTAGTTGGTAAAGCTTGTCATTTCTTATAAATAAAAAGGGCGGTTAGGAATATAAAACTCCAGTCTCGTCTTGGGGTATCAATTTCAGCTTCAGTACCTATAAAATGTTCATAAAATATTTTGAATCTATTCGCGATATCTAAAATATTTGTTGTTGAATTGTTTTTGGTTTTTTTTTGATTCTGAAGAATTATTGGAAATAAACTGTTCAGCAACTTTCTTAAGTACATAACAGTATAGTACATAAGTATCTGCATAACATTTTTTTGAGATTTTTATAAAAAAATTATATCTGCCGTGACAAATAAAATCAAACAGACAATATACAGTAGGTACATATAACTACTAAATATCAACTGAATAATAAATATTTATAATACATATAAATAATCACATACCTCTAGTATTTTGGAAATAGGAATACACTGAACTGTCGTGAATGTCAAAGTTTACTCTGCTCGATAATCGTTTTATAGATAAGTACCTAGATATGAATACCTATATACATAATATGTTAATGTTTAAATTATCATACTTAATTCTTTGGAAATACTTATTCTAATGAACTTCCGAAACGCCTTGAAAGTCAAAAGAATTTTCTAATAAAAATTATAATAGTCGCTGTTAAGCGGCTTTATAGATTAAAAAGCACTACTAGAAGACTTACAAGGTTAATCACACCTATTTTTTTTATCATTGTAGGTAGTCACTAGCTTCTTCGAAGCGTCTAAAACTATCTAGATTATTTTTCGTGACATTCATTTGGTTTCGAACAGTCTAGAAAACGAATAATACAAAATATATATATATATATATATATATATAATATATAATTAAATAAGTATTAGAACCTATTAAGTAGGTACTACTTACTTATTTAATTGTTATACACTTATCTACTTACATCCAATACTTATGTCTTACTTAAATAATTTCAATTTCATAAACGTTTCCTAATTTACATTAGATAAAATGTATGACTGTTTTATATGACTAATTCGACTAATTATTTACAGATACCTTGACTTTGTTGAAATATTGTCGATTCTAAGTATAAAAAAGATTATTCCCGTTTATAATTCTATGCAAATTACCTAGTGTTAGGTAGGTATAGTTACGACAAAAAGGTCTTTATGATTTTTTGCTTTTATTCTTATAAAATTAAAACTAGATTTCTTCCAATTACATAGTAGACATAGTTAATTATTTATTACTTACATTATTTTTTATCAGAATTGTAACATTTTTAATAGAAGGAAGTTCTACAAAAAATGATTATGACCAGCAACTCTAGCGTTCGCCTCGGTCAGTCTATTATTTCTTGTGTAAATCTGAGTCATTAAATTGAAGGTTGAAGGTGTCACTCCCAAATAGAAATATTAACTTATTGTCAGATGCTGTTATGCTGACATGTAGTAGATGCTTACCTACTTACCTACAAATAATACTGAAGAATGCTCATTACATAATATGTATATGTTTATTATGGATATTATCATGCGAATTAGATAATAAGTATCTGGAACAACGTACCTACCCTTAATTTACTATCGAGCAGCAATTTAATATTATATTGATGCATTTATAAAACGCACACATATACTCTAAATCAGGTGGATAAACCCTGGGGAATACCACATATCCGCATACTAATGCCGTTACAATAGTAAAAGTATGTGACCAATCGCCTAAATTACCGAAGCCAATAATAATATTAAAAAAAAATACATTAATTATTTTTGTTAGAATTTATCAAAGTGCAATTTATGAAGTACCTACATATTCCTACTTAAATTAAATACCTATCTAAAGAATCGCCAACAGTAGATAAATAAAAACATTAATCATTTTCAAAATGCTAGCCATTTACCTCTTGACAGTATGCAAGTTTGTGAACAAATTCTCGAGTCACATCTGCCAAGACTTCTTTACCAATTCATTCACATTCATCCATTTATTATTGTTTGCCAAATTCCGACTCTAATAGCGGGTACTATGGAGGCTCGCACATTGCGCACATGTCAGGCGTATCTCCCTAGTTTTTAGGAATAAAAATACCAAACCCTACATTAACGAATTCGGAAAAAGGAGCTCTATTCGAAACTACACAAATATACGGAGCGTCCTATTTAAATTTAAAAAGTTTGCGGTACTTCCGGTTAAACCGAAAATCTAATAACAACGAAAATACATCCATTACATGCGCCAAATATCATAAATCGTACGTGCAAAGTTTTATCGAAATCATCGTTTCCGTTTTAAAGATATTTGCTTGGTTCCATACTTTATCTCAACCCTGTATATGTATTAGGGGGACCGGAAAATAATGTCGTTTTTTTTACATTAAATTCAAACAAGTTTTTATTTTTAATCGATGATGTAATCACCCTCGTTATCAACAATCTTTTGCCATCTAGTGTGCAAATTTTCAATGCCGGATCGATAAAAATCAATTCGTTTTTGAGCAAAATATCTGGAGATGGCATTTTGGATATCATCCAAATTTTCAAATTTTTTACTGGATCTGGACTTAGAAAACTACCTTTGACATTTACAAACATCTAATGCACTTGGATAAACATCGTAAATGTTTTTGGTACTGTTGGTAACTGTTACGTTACTACCCTTGTGAAACTTAAAAAGCATACAATTCCAGATATGTTCCTCTTATAGTATTTGACTGGCCATTTCACCCAAAATTGTAAAAAAAATGAAGATTTAATTATTTATAAGTAAACAAGTCACATTAACCTTAAAATATCTTTGGTGCGACTTTGAAGTACACAATGAGCTGATAAATGGTAAACAAATATTGATGTGCGCAAAAACGACATTACTTTCCGGTCCCCCTAATATTTATTATACATATGATTTGGTCGCAATTATTTTGACAATGGGTGTTTTAATTACATATAGAATAGTGAAAAATCGTGCAAAAAACGATGAATCATTGTACGTGGACGGAATCACTAATCATAATAAATAAAAATATGCATTTTTGGTTTTTTCTCCTAAGTGTCCGGTTCGCCACTACCGTCGAGACACACGCACAAGCAATGCAAGTCGCCCACCTAGTTCAATTTTTATAGACGAATTAATGCTGTGAACAAAAAAATTAGTTTTAATAGGTCATTATTTTGATAATAGCAGTTCATGAAGAGCAATAAGTGTTAATTAATTGTAAACTAGCGCTAATTTAGACATACGGATATTTAGATCTAACATTGCCAATAGAACTTTAATGAAGAAACAACTGAATTTTCTCTTTTGTTTTGATTCCACGCAGCCTCAGTAAGTTTAGAAGTAGGTATAAATTGTTTTTCTATAATTTTATCTTAAAACAGTAAATTACATTAATATATAAAATAATTTAAAAATTGTATTAAACTCATTTAGTAGACTAAATATAATCAAAAATAATATTAAGCTGACATAAACGATAAAGTCAACGAACCAATTGATAACTTATTTGTAAAATGCCGTTGTACTTATTAGTTTTTATTAAATATTAGCAAATGTAGGTTAATTTGTAGGATGAAAGAAGTTAACTCGCTAGAATTTCTATTTGACGTATGTTTAAAATCTATTAACTCTAGATCTTAGAGTTTAAAGATTTTAAAAATTTGAAAACATTTTAATAAATCTCAGTCACGGGCACATATTTTGTAATAAAAAATTAAAAACTGTATCCATTGCCGCTAGGTGGCGCTAATCTAACTTTAATTTTTTAAATGGAATGCTATATTCTTTATTGGATTTTTGGATTCTATGACGTGGTTCTGATAATTTTTATTAAAACTTTTAAACTTTTATTGTTTATTTAAACAAATCACGGAAAATAAAAATGGCATGTTTATTGTTTAATCGCTACCTTTAAAAATGTTATGAGCATTTTGAAAATCCTAAATTTCAAATAAAATCGTAACGCCCCACAAAACGACAATTCTTCTGCGATTTTTAGAGGAAATGAGTAATTTAATTAAGAAATAAATAATGTAAAGTTTTGCTATTTAATTACAATATTTCATTTACATTGTTTTATTTAATTTGAACTAACAATGAGTAGTATGTTCAGCGTTTTCCAAATATTGTTATCTATATTTTATTGAAATAAAGCAACGCGATTTAAAACTTGAACTTTGAGTATTTAGTAAAACTAAACAAAATATTGAATTGTAACAATTTTAACATTTTGTGTGTGAAAGCTTTATATTTAATTTAAATGCTTTATTTTTGTTATTTACGAGAAAAGATGATTTCTGTTAGTTTCCTGTACCTACATACCTACCAGTGCATGTGGGACAAATCTAAAATTAAACTATTCTCTAAGATTTATTATAGTTTTTAAGTAGTCGTAAAATTTATGTCTTAGAAAACTATCCTCTTGTAAAATGATAAAAAAATAGATTTTTTTTAATTGATCTCAAACGTTCATTAACCTATCGTAGAATGTATTTGCTCGAGAATAATAATTATGTCGGTATAAACATTAGGCGTATAAATAAATAAGTAATCGGATTTGACTAAACTTTGATATTGACGAAATTGTTTTATTTCGACAATTGCATAGAAAAAATTTACATTATTGCTATATTTCAGTTGCGCGAAATTTCAGCTATTCTGCGAACGGAATGCTAAATGACAGTTCGAGACGCGAAATACTACCTATGCATTGTTATTATCACTAAACGTCAAAATAATTAATCGTAAATGTCAAACTTTCTCGTCATATTTTTACGAATTTTGGGACAATTATCGAAAAAATATTGTTTGATGCACGATTGCGAAATGTTTTTGCGTTTTCGATTGCAAAAGATGCATTAAATATATAAATAAAAAATATAAATAATTCCGACGATCACTATGAAAAGTGCATAATTTTACACCAATAAATAAATGTTTACAGACAAATAGGCTGAGCGTGCGTAAAGAAACTCGTTAGCCAATCGAAAACGTTGTGACCCGTGTGCTACATTGCACACGGATAGTGTTGAAAGGTTATTTCAAGTGTGTGATAGTTTAAGCCACGAGGCGAAAGCTAGTGACTTAATTACACGAACGTGAAATATCAGTCATTGCCAGTTATACAATACAGGGTGATTTATAACGGTCGGAGGAGACTGACGATGAAAAGGTAGTTGGCCAAACTAAACATTTTTCCTTAGTTGGATTTTGGCCAAAACTCGGTAAAGTTACAGCAAGTTAAAATTGAGTTCATTAATGAGCATTCATTACAAACTATGCTATTAATTATTACCGTCTTAAACTTGAATATTAGTGAACTAATTAACAAAATTTGTATATACTTATTGAATTTCTAATCACTACTTTCGTTTGTTTTCTAGTTTTATTAAATTAATCAGCGATTCTCAATAATTGAACACAAATTTTAATGAATTTCTTAACTAAACATTGTATAATTAGCTCTCAAATAGTCAAAATTTAAATTTAAAACTAATTTAATTAATGTAATTTTGTAATGTTTGTAATTTAAGAAAAACACGTTTATTTTGGTCCTTTCCAGCTAACTCATTCAGTCTTCTCTATACGTTATGAATCATCCTGTATCCTATTTTTGATGAAGTTACAGCTTTTTAAAGGAGATGATGAAACATTTTATTTAATTTTATGTAAGTAGGTGGATATTACTGACTTATTGTTTTACAGGCATTTATAAAACGTCGAGATTCGAAATGTTTCTCTATTTAAATATTATTTCAGGTCTTGCGATAGGTATCTATAACGGAAAATCGCCACCTTAGAAAATTAGATTTTGCTTCGTGTACAAATACCTGTAACACAATTCAAAATAGCACGATTTATTGGAAGCTATAACAAATTTTCTTCGAAATCCTATTTTATCAAACTCTCCCTTTGGAATTTATGACGAGGAATAACATTTTTATAAAACGTTTCTTGTATATTAGAGTTCAACTTGAAGATCAAAGCTTATACTATCGGGCTCCAGCTTTCAAAAATAAAGGGCTTCTTTATGTCTATTTTCTTTTCTGTCCCATGTGAATTCTATTTTTATTATTTATCGAATATGATAAAATTTGTAAAATAAAGTTATTAAATGGATTTACTTTTATATTCAAAATAAATAATTTTAACACGTTCGCGAACAAAATGTTATTAGCCGTCCAACATTACTTTCCGATGTTGCTTCAAACCGGCGGGTGTGCGGGAGCGGCGTATACGTCGTCAATATTGCATAATATACGTTATTTACGATAAGTTCCAACACGTCATCAACAGAACCTCGTATTTTTACAGTACAATATACCGTGTTCAAAACTTTCAACTGAATATTTACTAAATAATACAATTGCAACTTATCGTGAATAACGTATAGGTAATTGCATTTGGTTGTAATTTACTCTCCCAGCAGAAAAAAAATTATTATAATGTACAATTTTGGTTACTGTCTGCGAACGTGTTAACAATAGGTACAGTTATGTGCGGGTCGGTAAACATCCTTTTCTAGTTTCTCCCACTGCAGTTTTTGTGACTTATTTTTAGATTGAGGGTTTTACCTAAAGTTAAATATCGATTCGTTTCGGATCGGTCATAAGATCGGTTGCAGAGGGATGTATAAAATGCTTTTGCTGTTAATTCGGTTTCTCACGGCGCGCAAAATGCAACGGTCAATTGTAAAGGAGCATTTTAATTAATGGTTAAATAAAATTGATTTTTAATAATATTAAGTTCATCGAAAATGTATTTATGCGTAAGTATATTTTACTCCCCCTATAGTTTTAATTACATAAAATATATTTATACATTATTTATAAAATAAAAAGTCGAACAAACTGTTACTTTGTCTTCCAACTAGCATGCAGAGTGTTTTTGAATTAATGTCGTGGAAAAAACTAGGGATAGGTAAGATCAAAAGAAACAAAAAAACCTAAATAAAAGTTTTCCAAAGTAAATAATTTACGAGTGATTACGATTATTCATTTAATAATCGTTTTACTGGAGTTTGTCCCTTTTAAAGACCTTTTAAAAACTCGGAAAGTAAAAGTGACCCAACACACCCTGTTGAGGTAGGTATTCCATCCTAAAGTTGAAGAGTAAAATCTTTTTTTTTTTAAATAACATTTTTAGTTTTTGTAGAAAAGCAATAATTTTTTAGTCTTTAAAATGATCTAATATGTTTTTTTTTTAATATCAACTCACTAGAGCCATGGTGCATTATCCCTAATCTTTATAATCTCAACGTTTTTCAAAAGTTTATGTTTTTAAATTTTTAAGGACAGCCTCGGATTCCCCGGAAATTTTAGAATAAAAAAGTTACTACTGTCTAATTTCGATAAAATGAATAAAACATGTAGAGTATCCTAGCTATTATTATGTATAATTTGATAATATTATTATTTAAGTGTGATGTTCTGGAATATGGTTCATTTTATTGAAATTAAACAAGAGTACTTATTTTAATTTTAAAATATCTGGGAAATCCAAAAATGTACTTAAAAGTTTAACAACTGTAGGTCTACATACACCTAAAATTATTAAATTTCAACGAAAATTAAACATATAATTAAATATATAAATTAAATATATATTTAAACATATTGCAAGTAATGTAGTATAACATAAATTTTAAAAAAAATTGCATCCAAATCGCTGGGTTCTGTTCTTGTGGGTTCCGAATTTTTCACGATTTTTTGTCTTTATTTACTCGACTAGTAATCTTATACTTATAGTGAATGAATGAACGTATTATTTTATAAGTAAATAATGCTTGTCGTGACAGACTATATGTAGGGTGATTGGATTAATGATGGGGGCTGTTAAGCTTTTGTCAATAATGCGGATATTTCAAGAGCTGTGTCATTTGAGAACACTTCTAAGAAGCCACCCTAATGCGGATTTATAGAATTCTTTTCCTTGCTTTGCTGAAGTGTTTATTTTTCAGGTATCCGTTAAATTATATAGTATTTTATTATATGCTGTTAAAGGAACGATTCATTTGTTTTAATAATTATTATTAATATTATTGCTGTCAAAGTACACTAGAACGAGAACATTTTTATTAATATCACAGAAAATTATAAAAATTAGTTATTGATCCAATTTAATGAAAAAGAGAAAAATAAACTTTTTTTAATGATATTAAATGCTACGAATATGGTTTACATTTAAAATAGGCACCTATATTAATAAGTAAATAATTTATAATAAATAAATATATTTAGATAGGTGGGAACATTCTCTAAATACTTTCAAATAATTTTAATTTTGTCGAGTAATATATTGTAAGAATGGGAAATATGTATTTACCTACTTACATTAAAATGATTAACCTATCGCAACTTGTACAAGTTCAATACCTATATTAAATACAGTTGAATTTTGATAAGTCGAAAACTACGATTATTTCAACCTATTAAGAATTACTAAAAAAATTGTTATTTATATCTATCTAATCGTGTAAATTTAATTAATGGAATTATTGCTAAGAAACTAATAACTAATTCTTATTGGGACATTTCACGATTTATTTAAAATTAAATGAAGTACTTGCGTCGTAAATAACCAAAACATAAACTTTAATTTTTTAGGTATTCCAAAAAAAAAGATTTTTTAAGTTTCAGAAAGTAGCACATTTGATTGATTTATTATTTTTCTATTAGCATTTTAAGATTTCGTATTAAACATGTGTTTTTTGGTTATTCACATTTCAAATATTTCACGTATAAAATTGTATATTTGCTAACGATTTCGAATTAAATTTGGAGTTGTATGTATTACCACGCCATCTATTCACTGTTTCGTTAAAGCTGGCCAACATATTGCCAGGAATGAGAGAAAACTTCAATCTAGAATTTTTTGTTAATTCACGGTCTTGTGCGTAGATGGCGCATACGTATTTCTTGCAGTTGTTAAATATCAAAGTTAAAGTGAAACACAGTTTCAATTCCATATACGTTTAGGTACTATTCCAAATTGTATCTTTGTTTATTATAGTTTTAAAAAATATATATATATATATATATATACTTTTAAATTGGAATTTATGAATTAATGGTTAACGATTTTGAAGTCTCCTACGATTTTTAATTATTTTTAATTAAATTTCAATTACTTACCCATATTTATGTCTTTTTTTTAAGTCGAGCTTAAAAGGTTTATTTAATTTGTACTTACAAATTGTGCTGTCACGTAGTTAACACACTTCGTTAACTTGGAATTCCACCAAAAATGAGGATTAAGTTAATTAAATTAAATTAAATTGTTACAACACCAAGAACAATAACTATTAATTATAATAATTAATTATTAATGATGCATTATACAAATAATTTTTAACCACATTTGAGAACGTGTACAAAATGTTGAACAAGAAATTACCAAACAACTGTTTAATTACAATTCATGAAAGTTTACAGGTGTTAAATTATGAGCCGCGGAAGAAACGGGTTTATTATATTAACTAACTGATTAATTAACATGCCTTTACAATAAGTACATATTGTTGTAGTTGCTTCGTACTATTTATGTAAGGTTCGATAAATTAAACAAAAGTAATTCATCGTAATTAGGCGAAGTTCGAACTATACTGAACCAAAAAGTACATAGGTACATAATTGTAATTGAATAAAGTTGCCGGTATTTACGAAAAATTCATAATTTTTTACTTAATAATTTCTTTTTTACACATGTTGGGCGCAAAATTCGAAAACGGCAATTGGTCGAAAAATTCGACCTATGGTTTGGACGCTTGCAAATTACCAAAGTCCAAAATGAACTTGTTTTTCGGGCTTTGGCTTTGGCTTTAAATTGCCAAACCTATAGGTCTAGTTGTTTGCAGATTGTCAAAAACCAGGCATGTCCTTGTTTTTCGAGCTTCGATCGACTTAAAACTACCAAACCTAGGATTGGCAGATTACATATATTAACCAAAGCTTTTGACCAGTGCTATTTTATAAAAATAAAACATATTTTTACAAAATGTGCCGAAATTTAGGTAATTTTAGAGAAAAAAATTAACATGCTAGTTTGAACTTACATTTTTCACGTTATATGATTTTTTAAGTTTGATGTAACAGTTTAGTCGTTTTTTATTTCATATCATTTTAACTTTGGGTATTTTCAATTTGTTCAATCCTAGGTTCGATTGTTCCAAAAACTTGTTTGCTGTACCTTCTTTAAATGTGCTTTCAGGTGAATTTTGAATTAATGACGTCAGTTCGATAAAAATTGTTTATTTAGTCAAAAATTTAACTGAACCACCTTAATCTAGGTTTAGTAATATCTATAGTAAAACTCAATTTATGCGGATCTCGTTCGTTCGAATTTCCGAATTATCCGAATCAACTTTTTGTTGATTCTTAGATACAAGTTTGTAAATAATCTGTTAAAAAATAAGGTTCAATTAGAAAGAGTAGTTTTATACGAGTGAATAGTATGTCCAGTAAATATTTATAGTATTCCTAGTAGGTATAAGTATACGAATATTAGTTCATTATACGTTTTATTTCATATATTTGACTCCGCGCGTTTCGAATAAATGCGGTTTTACTATACGTAATCATTAAACATTGAATATGTATTATTTATGATTTTTACATCTTCCCCACGTATGATGCCACGTTGGGCATTTCTATTTTTTGTTATTCTTTATCAATAAATGTAATGTATAACACACGCTTAACATTCTTATCTATAAGAGCATTAAAATCTTCATTATAGTAGACCGAAATAGGTAGGTATAGTCAGAGAAATAATTAATATCGTCGTAACGTGCATTATAGGCGTATTTTATATGTATGCGTCTATATATTATGATATAATATATAAGCACTTATAATATTTATGTTTCATTTAGGTATCAATTTGCTTAATTTCTTATTATTTATTATTCACATTGATCATGATTGTAGGTACATATGCAACAATTAAAACAAGAATGTTAGATTTTTCCACAAATTGCTAAAATTAAATTTTGTAGATATGGATGAAAAGGTAAATTATCTACAATTAAAAAATATATACTTATTTGTTTTTAAACTTAATTCAAATTTTTGACTCATTGTTTGCTTAATACTCTTACAGTTTTTGTCATTACGGTGATAGTGATGGTGATGTTTTCTAATTAAATTAATAAATACATTTAAATACTTTTTTCTATTTAGGTAAATATCATTTTAGAAGGTCGTTTCGAAATGTGCGAATCCGCTTATCGCACTAATAATAACGGATTTACCTTGAATAAAATTTATGTCGAAAATTAACAGTCTCTTACTGCAAACTCTTTTCATTCATTTTGTCGGAAACACGTAAACAATCTCTAATCAAGTAATTGAATTAGCAAGTTAAGGAACAAAAAACTTCTTTCATAAAAGAAGATGCCACATGTGATGAATGCGTATCGAAAAGAAAACTATAGGGTTAATAATTATCGTTTTCGCAAAAGTTTCTTATCCCCAATATTAGTAGAAGTTTCCTAAACTTTGTATCCAGTTTTAATTGGAGCATCTGCGATCTATCGTTGAAATAAAACAGTTTGTTAATTTATAAAAAAGATAATTAAAATAAAACATAGGTAGATATTTGGCAGACTTATTGTTGGTGGAATTTTAAGCAACATCGACAATTAATCAAAGGGTTACCTTATTTTGAAAGCGATTGTATTTTTAATATTGCGAACAATCCGCTATTTAACAGGATACGTATAGATACACAACATTAATATACTATTAGGTAGATATGTATAGTAGTTTAGTAGTCTGCAAGTACCTGTACATAGATTTATTGACGTCATTGCACATTAATGCAGATATTATTAACACACTGTCATATACCGTAATGGAATTCAGATTAAACCATTTATATTCGTTCATGCAATTATGATCTGCCGTAATTAATATTACATACCAATTTTCATGAAAATTATATTCTTATTTTCATATGAAAAATTATTTGAAACTTCGATTACGTATATACCGTAAAAAATCTTCCGAATAGAAAACCGAAGGAAAATGTAACCAACAAACAATGCACTAGAATCGTAGGTAACATAGTTTTCAAAAAGTTTTTAACATTTACAGCAAAACGCTTGTCAATTTAACAATTTTTACATTAAAAAAAATCAAAAAAGCCGAAAGATTAGCATTAAAAAAGTAAAATCTTCGTTTTTCTTCTGATGTTGATTGAATAGAAACGATATCGTTTACTTATTCGCACATTAAAAGTTTGTATGACATTCGTCCCTTACTTTTCCATAGGTTACTCGGGTGCAGAAACTAAAATATCTAATACTTATATAAAGGACCCCGTACAATTCGGAAAATATAATGAAACGTCTCCATGGGTACAACCTTCAATAATTTCAGCGTTTGACCTCTACGGGGCACCATTTTTTTTGTTAAAAGTACCCATCTAATGTCACAAAATATTTTATTTTCAACGAGTAAAGTGCACGCCTATTTCATTTACTCATGACTTTCGACCTATTTAATGAAAATATTTAAGTTTTTCTTACTTCCGATTAAATGTACCGGAATTAATAATTAACTTTGTTATTTTAAATTGAATGGTTTATTTTATGTTACGTAAAATCTACAGATATAAAATACTGTATCGATTGAAATCGGATTTCTGTATACTTACATATTTTCAACAGTTTTTTTTTTAACATACTTAGTCGATATTATTTTGTAGACTGGGGCCATGTTGGTCTAGAGAGCTTTACGGTTCTTTCCTAACGATCGGGAGTTCTAATCTCCATGCAACTATGGATGTTTGTGAATGTCATTGATATGATGTGATATATTCACTTAGGAAACAAGTGCTGGTCACGATCAGTATCCAGGAGGATAACTTCTCAAGAAAACCACACCTCCACATACCTATGCCGTTGCAAATAATTACAGTTTGTGGTTAATGGGCTAAATTGTCGAAATTAAAAACAAAACAAAAATTATTGTAAATATTTAACATTTGCGCGCCCTTTTTCGAAATTCTGTATTCATGTCAATGCAGTAATAAAAACCAAAAGCGTTTCATGATTAATAGTAAATGGTTTTAAGTATTACTCCAGTGTCATAATTTTTGCCCATGTATTCACAGGGTGGCCAGTAAACTGTTGACCTATTGTCATAAATTCGGACTCCTAAATCTTCTTTTTATACTGTTCAGAAAACTGTACTCTGTATCAATTTTTATCGACATCTTTGTTTACCGACTATTTATTATTTCAAGTGGTAAGGTGGTGACACCACTTATCGACACCTTAAGGATTTTAAAGTTATGTGACGAATTTCTTTAGCGTATAAAACCTTATTGTATTGAAACGAAAACGACTTTAAATCATTTCTATTGCCATTCGTTACGGGTTATTTGAAAATTTTTTGTTATTTTTTTAATTCATTATTTCTTCTTTCAGTTTTCGTTCAGTTGCGAATTTCAAAGAATTAATGAAATTTACGTTTCAAAGACGACAATATAAGCTTTTACAATAATTGTAAGTTTATAAACAAAGCCTACAATACCTATACAAGAAAGTTTTTAATTTCTCAAGATCTATTAAATTAAAGCAAATTTCAATTATTTCCTACATGTATCAGTGTTAAAAATGTTGATCCAATCTTTGATTATTTTAGGAAAATATTATTTTAAACATTCGTAAGTACTGATAAGTGCTTACTACGTTAACAAATAAATAAATACCGTAAATATTAACGTTTCCCACTAACCAAACGACTATTAATCGTGGAATAAGTACAAAATTTGTGTTTCTATTCATAAGCACCACATTGCTAAAGAACCAATTTCAGTTCTGATAGCATCGTACTAAATTTTGAACGTCATTTCCTCTTCCAGATCGGAGTAGAATTGAATTTAGCAAACCCAGATTATAACAGAAATGATAATTATTTCAAGTTACAAAGAAAATTAACAGAAATTATCCGTCGACAAAATTTATTTAGATGAACTAGTGAATAGAAAATTAAAAACGACAGAAATAGATTAATCACAGATAACTTTTTTTCATTAAAAGTTAGTCTTATTGTTAATCCTAGTAGAAGATAATACCTACCTATTTAAAATAAATAATAATTAGTGATAATCGATTACCGTTTTTCTATCCTTCTCTTTTTTTCTCGAAATTTTATTTTTTCTCCTTTCGTTGATTTTATTTCAACCTGGATGACTACGAATAACTGCATATGGTGTGTGGACGTTGTGGTCACCCCTTCTAATACTTATAGGTAATATTTTAATTACACTTCGTCCAAACCTATATGCAACACGTCATCAATGAAAGGTTACTAGATTATGACGTTTCACAGTGCTGTCACCTCGTATTTTGACAGTTCTAATAAATTGTAATCTTTCTTTATGCCATCCAATATGTGTGCAGGTAAATCATCTATAAAATATGTCACTTTCCAAAATTCAAATCAAATTACAAATAAACAATCTAGTAACTTTTTTTTTGATGACGTAAATTGCATGTACGTTTGGATAGGCCATACATAGGTATACTTACAATATTAATTCAGTGACAAAAAGATATGTAACAAATTTATACTCAATTATTTTCTATGCACAAAACTTAACATACTAGCTATGAGTTGATTTCAAATTATTTTCTTTTTGCTCAAGCAATTATTTTTTTTTAACATTTTCGTTTTACGTGACGTGGCCTTTCTTTATGGTACTTCAATAGAACAGTTTTCTTTTTTAGACGTTCTATTCCCTTTAGAGAGAGAATTGCTTTTATAACTTGAAAGTCGATATAAATTTTACATTTACGAAATCGGATATGAAATAAGTAACTATTTTAAAAGAGTTTTTATTGTGTATTTTAAAATTTAAATATTTTATTTAGGTATCTACCTAAAATATGTATTTAGTTTTTTTATTAAAATTCAAATTTATCTGTAATACTTTTTAATTTATTTTGTACCGAAATTTACTTAACTAAATCCTCATTACAAAGACAGTTCGATAATATTTTGAAGTAGGCATTAACTGAAATCGGCTTAAAATTTGCACCGATAAATTATCGCGGATGGTTAATGTAAAAAGTTCTCCCAAGTTTCATTATTTGCGCAAGTTAATTAAAATTGAAACTGTGTCACTGCACTAAATTTTTGCCGTACCCTGTTCTTATTGGCATTAATTACGTAACAATTGTCCTGTTAAAAAATTAAATTTCATTAGAATAAGATACAAATTCGAATACCTACATTCATTTGTAATATACAAACAATAATTTAATATTTTTCTTCCTGGATCCGTATCCACACGGGTGTTAACCAACGCCCTGTCTGCGTTCTGTACATATATTACAATATGAATATCTAGTATGAACATAAATACGGTATATCATGTAACAATGGTCTGATTGGTTTGGACGGTAGCTAGCCTGTTTTTCTTACGAAACTTGATTACCCTATGGGGGGCTTGGCCCGCGTAGGTTCCAAAGCTGCGCCCCACATTATAATCCTTTTAATTGTTTAAAGTTCCAAGAAATTTTATCATCGATGCAGTGCGACCTTAAATTGTGAATTTCATTAGGCATTTTTAAAATTAAGTATAATTTAATTTTTAAACTATACAGTAGAACCCGCTACGACTCGAAAGATGTCTGGGCGAGAGTGGGGTGAGATCGCATAGCGGGGCGAAACCGCCTGCCATTTGTTTTTAGCTTAATTCCTGTCACTACTTAGCGGCTAATACAAGAGCTCTTGATAATCCGACAGATATGGGACTAGATGGGTGTCGGATTATCAAAAATTATGAATTATCGAGGTTACCATTTAAAACAATGCTAGATGGAGTTTTGAGTTTGGAATCTTAGCGAAATATATTATGACGATTTTTTACACACACGTCTAAATTACGCACAGTTGCGTAATAACGGAACGCGAGTCATTGCAGTACCTATTATAATTTATTCGCGTTGCGACAGGATAACAAACAATCCCTTTCCCTTCCGCCATCAATATAAGCACAGTCGGATTACCAAACGTGTCGAACTATCAAATGTCGGATTATCAAGAGTTTCCTGTATAACTAATAAAAAATGATAGTTATACATTTTTATTGAAATTTTTATTTTATTTTCTTTTTTTTTAATTTTAATTTAATATTAACGCGTGATACAGTTATTTATGTTCGCATTGGCAAAGTAGGTATAGCTTATCCAAACCTATATGATGTTCACGTCATCAATACAAGGTTACTAGACGATGACGTTTCACACAGTGCTGTCACCTCGTACTTCGTATTTTGACAATTCTAATAAATTGTAGTCTTTCTTTATGCCAACTAAAATGTGCGCAAGTAAATCATCTATAGAATATGTCACTTTGCAAACTTTAAACCGAATTACAAATAAACAATCTAGTGACTTTTTGTTGATGACGTGAACATCATATAGGTTTGGATAAGCTATATTTATGAATTTACTGTGTTTTTGTAAGATTCTGGTTTCTTTGAGTACGTTGTTTAGTTTTTAGTACATTATTTCTTCCTTCAAGGGCTTCATCTAGGGATTCAGATATATACACCATTTGACTCTTTCAGCGTTATATTTAGGGCGCTTCACCGTTAGAAAATTATAGAACTTAAAAGTGACAAAGCACTGCAATGTTTGGAGTCGCTTAAAATTAATTTTTACCAACGTGACTTTTTGAGTTCCGGTATTGTTTTTCATCAGTTGAATTTTTTAGTCTTTTCTTTGTCAATTAATTTTTTGGGATTAGTTTAGAGTTGTACGGGGACAATAGCAACGAACGTTTGTCACGCATGTGACATATCCTTGTACTTATATAAAATATGAAAAAATATTACTAAAAGTAGGTATATACCTATCTACTTATATTATTACATCCGAATTTAAAAATTAAATCGATTATTAAAAATTAATAAAAAAAAATATTTATTCTATAATAATAATAATAATTAAAATATATTCGCGATATTTTTAATTAGATAAACGATTTTAATTCCCATCGCTCTCGTGACAATGCTATTGACAGTGCAAAAAGCAAATTAAAATAACTCGCTCCGTTGTGTGAAATAATGGTTACTGAAACTTGAATTTTAAATGAAAACGTTTTCCCAGTTGGATTCCGTATTAAATCTAGTAAATGTATAGTAGGCCATCAGCAATAAAAGTGGATAATTTATCGACCTGACTTGAACGGTCTGTCTTTATAAACTTGGCTAAACATTAACTAATGATTATCGCTTCAGATATTACGTTTATTACAATCCGACTAACGGAATATGTATCACTGTCATTTCGAATCAGATTTTCCAACTCTCGTTAATCTTCCCCTATTTATCATTTATTTGCTAGCACGACGGAAGGTACCTATTGCCCCTTAAGGACTGTTTCATGAACAAATGTTCATAATAGAAACATGCAGAGCGGCTTTAATTAAGTTCTGAAATTGTCATTTTGTCGTAAATGCAAAATGCGTACCTATTACCATTTCGCAACGTGTTACGCGATCGAGTAAACTTGTTTACTTTTGAGATGGGTTCATTAAGCTTCAACGTGAGCTTAGTGTTAATAGTATTTATCTGTTCTAGTTTTATTGTTGTATCGCATATATCACTTATTGTCAGTTATTGTTCTTGATGCGTGTTGGTCGCTAAAATGTTCATTTTAAATAGCGTTAGCTTTCTGTTTTCTACTTTTCATATATTTGAACGTACATAGATACATTGACCTATTTTACTTATAAGGTGCGTTCGGATTATCGGGGTTCCGACAATCGAGGTTCTACCGTATATTCATAAGCGTATTCTCATGCTACTAAAGACCATTACATCGAATTAACTTAAAAATAATTATTGTAGATAAATAGATAACTGCCTACGTACATACCTGCCGGTTTTAATGTAATTTTATTAATTTACAAACCATCACACATCATTAGTCTCCATGGCGTACTATTTCGTTATCTTTGTCATTATTCCTATTACAGTAGAACCTCGATGAGGATTTACTGTATTTAATATTAATAGATTTGAAAGGATCCACTCGCTCTTTCATAATTTGTTTGGGAAACTGAATACGTAAATATTTATCTACTTTAAGATTAATTTTTCATAATAAATAAAAAATTATCAAAAACTGTATTAGTTATTTATTTAATTTGACCTCATCTAATTAAAATATAAAAGGAACTTAGGCCTATAATTCTAAAACCAATGAGTTTCAAGGTTATCCAAGGTCACTATCAGACGACCTCCTTCATACTCTACAATTTTTATAATAAGTGATTTTTACCTATCTCTTAACTGTTTTCGAGAAAAACGCCTGGTATTTTTAAATGACGCCCTGAAAGCCTGTATTTGTGTAGCATATGTGCAAGCAATTGTAAGAAATATAAACATTATTTACAAGAAGCGGAACATCGTATGTATTGAATTTTATACGCTTTTAACCTTAAACAGGAGCCGTGCGGCTCAGAAGGTCAGCCTGACGGACTGATCTTCTGGCGCACGCACCGCTGCGGGTTCGAATCCCACTGCAACCATGGATGTTTGTAAACGTAATACTAACATGATTTAAAATCAACCCCAAAATAGATTGGCTAATTGGCTCGATATAAAGATATAAACATAAAAATAACCTTAAACAGTACGCTATACTAGACATTCCTGGTGCTTGCGCATTTTTAGCACAGTATACTCTTTACGTATACTGTTAATCACCTGCGCGTACGTGCTCCACTGTGAAAGTTATATATCGATGACGTTTTGGCAAAAGGGAATAACCCACACTTTTTGAGAAAATCAGTTATTCTGACTATCTTATGCATCTAGGGCAAAGACATCTTCTGTTAAAATCTGGTAGCAACATTCCGATTTTTTCCACCGGAAAAATTAGGTTCTTAATATTCTTATAGGTTACGCCCTTTTGACAAAACGTCATCGATATGTTTAAAGTCATATTGGTGAATACACCATATGTGTATTCAACTAGGACCTAGGGTGTTAGTACCTTTTTTAAGCGATTATTAAAATTACATTACCCATATATCGATTGACAAAAACAAAAAATGCGGTAGTATTTTTATTTTTTTTTGTGGTCTATTGATTGGCATAATTTGTTTTTGTGAAACCTATAAATATACCTATAAATTTCAACCGATCCTTTCAAATACACGCCTATTTAAAAGGTATTTATAATGTAAATTTTTTAGGGGTAAGTACTTAACTTTTAGCATAGGAAGAAAGGATTTTGAGCGGACTATGCATGTATGTATAATCGTGACTGGCAAAAAATTTGCATAGGTATTATTTCAACAAAGGCCTTAGGCGTAAGGGACACAAAGTAATTTGCGTATTATACGCATGTAAGTCCAGATAACATCATAAACGATTTTGTGCAGAAAATATTTTTCATGCAACCTTAACGAGATACATAGATGTCAGACTTGTTGTCACTTTGAGGAGTTGTCTGACTTCGGTATAGGTACTCTATATACCTACTTGACATTGAATACCAGTTTTTTCTTTGATTTTATTACGTGGTTTTAACGATTTGTGTGTCTTAAATACTGGAAATAGAGTAAGTGTCGAAACACAAGTCCAAGTTTACTTCCAAGTTTTTTTAAATTTTGTAGCTATAAAAAAATTAAATTTTCTTCTTTTGATATTTAAAGATTCTGATTTATTATGTATGATTCACGTTTAGTGTTTATAAGTAGATTTTCGACGACATTATACTAGGCTTTATATGCATAATTGCCTTCTAGAAATTCTAACTCATTATTTTCTAATATACCTTACTTACTTACTTTAATGACTATATCTTAATAAAAATTTATTGATCGCATCTTGACCTTTAATTTTAAGGATCAGTTTAATGTTTGTTAATAAGACTATTAATTCGGACACTTTTATTAAATCAGTTTAGTAGTTTAAAACAACTTAAAAATAAAAAATGCAAAATGAAAATATTTTTAAAACGTATGTATGTAATAGTTTTAACGATTAATGGAGTAAAAAGTATTCTCAGGCCAAATAAGATAATGTTTATCGACGCAGTTTTTCCAGAAGGGCGTAACCTACAAAAAGTAAATTTTACAGTAGCGCACGTTTTCCGTCGTCGTGTAGCTTGTAAGAAGATAAGTTTCGCGGAAATACAAGTCGATTTTTCTGATAGAAAAAATAAGATAGTAAAATTTTCACAAAAAAGTGTGGGTTACGTCCTTTTAGCTAAAACGCCATTGATATGCAGAAACATGTCGATTAATATTCCAGGTTGCTATTTAAATTATTTATTACGTTGCTTAATCTCTAATCGATCGGTATGGTTTATGCAACACCAGCTTTTAATTTTATACATGTTAATTTATTTAATCGCGATTTTATTTTAACAAGTTTTGAAGTGACAATAGAAGAAATATTGCAGGTTTTAAAGCGACCATACGATAGTATAATATTTACATAAGTAACCTCTCTGTGCAACACCTGTGGACATAGATAAATTAGCTGCACCGCAGTTATAGAAATTGGGTTTAGAAACTTCTCGGTATTGACTTGATTTATTTTTGATGTTATTGTTATCTAAAGTAACAAAAAGTGAAGGAAGTCGCCTAAAATGCAAAGAAAAATTTAGTAGGACGCTCGTAATCGCCTCGTTAGCTCTACATTTGATTTTGTTGTTTACCGCAGGAGAAAGTTTTCTAGGTTAGTTGCTCATTTTATGGAGATAATTCAGACTAGAAAATGTTGACGATGTATCTATAAGTCAATTTCTCACTGGTTAACGAAAACTTGTGTAGTCTTTGACATATCTAACATTGAGCGGATGTATTATTACAATGCTATTTAAAAAAATTGAAAATAAACCTCATATAGGTAGTAATGTAAGTACTACCTACTGATTATATTTATATAAAGTAAATTGATTTTGTTTCACGATAAATGTGTTTCTGTGCATTATAAACAAATGTGTTGCGCGAAAACATTAACATGCGAACAGGTGTAAGTTGTTATCCGAGGAAAAATATTTTTCCCTCAGGTCTCCTCTTTAACACACTAGGTGTCGTGAGGTATCCGGCGACCTCAGCGATCAAATTACTGATTGATCGAATTAAAGACCCTAGTCTTTAGGTTTAGCAACGCTATTTGTTCCACTTATGGTTAGTTTGCGACATCATCATAGTTTATCGTTTAGCCTGCTGATTGCATCAGCTGCGATAAAGCTTGGTTTTTGACTGCTTTGGTCGAAAAACTCATTGTTGGTTGATACGCAAAAATGTCAAAAGAATATGTTCTGAATAAATATGGTTCAAATTAATAAATAAAGATTTAGGTCCTGCGAAACCCAACCTCGATTCACGCTGGCACACAAAGTGATTATTAAACTGATTATTATGCCAGTTGAACAATCGCCGAATATTGTCGGCGACTGGCAATCGACATTGACAGCGCCCTGTTTGGTCGGTCCCCTATTCGGTGTTCAGCGCTCACGTATTATTTATATAACATTATATGTATGCGACGATTATTAATATAGACCAAACTTTTTCGACAGTATACGAAATAATAATCATATGTGAATACTTATTCTCAATTTGGGCCGATCAATATTAATAATGGCTACTTTGGTGTGGTCAAAAGACAACTAAAACAATGTAACGAACTTTTTCTTATTCACTTTTATATTTTAATACAAAACAAAAGTGCAATGGAAAGGTTAGTGTAGATGAGTCAAGTTTAGACTAGTGCAGATTAGGTATGTTCGGCATTCAGCATTTAATTCCCGTATTACCTTTGGTATAAATTACGAAACGGCCCATTTCAAGTCTTCTTCAGACTACTGACCACATTTTTTTCTTTTTTGCCATTTGAAAATAAAATGGCTGTTTTCGCTTTATTTATATTGCAGACATTTCTCGAGCGTATACACCGCGAAATTCAACAATTGAATGTTGTTATGCCTCTAATTTCTTACTACCTTCGACGTTAAAGGTACTGCTGCAGCATTTTCCATTTCGTAAGTGCATACACGAGCACGAGCGGTACAATTTAGCCGCACTTCCCCTATATGCATAATATATAATATTAAATGCCAGGCACCTTAGGTCAATTCGACTATGCAAATTATAGTTAAACAAAATCGATTTCCAGCAGATTAAATGTACTAGGTATAAATTAAATTAAAACGAATATCATCACTTGTAAAACACGTAAACGCAAAATAACTAATCGCAAGTGAGCAGGGTTGGGCTCGACAGCATGGAAACTGCTGATTTATTATCTCGACATTATAACATGTTGGTACCTATCATTAAATTACTTTGTTTTATTTTCTCTCATCTGCATGCGCATAAACATTCTTCAGCAGAACCTATTGGCAATGGCTAAATGTTAAATTTCAGATAAAATCGATAATTTAGTACGTCGTAAAAATTGATAATTCCGTAGGGTTTATATTGGAAAAATTGCTGCAAAAGCTATGCTTTGCCAGCTTTTATATCTGATATTTGATCTGTAAAAACGCATCCTGCGTACGTCTCGCGAGAATCATTTTGTCGTACTTTACCACTTTTCATTTCTATTTCTTTGTACCGTCGTTCCCAAAGGCATTGTTAATAGTCGTATTCCATAGCTTCTACCTCTCTTGTCGCCCTGCTTATTATTTAACGAAAATTTAGTATTCTATAGGGAATATTAGAATGCGGCATTTCTTAAAATAAGACATTTTAGTTTGAAAGATTTACATCAATACGAAATTAGAAATCTTGATCGATACAACCTGTTGTTTGTTTAATATAAAAAATAAATTGATATTGAAACTCATGGTTCGTGTGGTCCAGCAGCTTTCATGAAAGAGAACCGGACGACTTTCGGTCGTCGACCTATACGTTTTCGTGTTTGAAACATCTGCTTGATAATCTTATATTATTTGAATTATTCTTTGCCATGCTTTATGTAATTCATGAGGATACAACAGCTATCTTAATAAAAAAGTTGTCAAAAGATGTATCTAGAATGGCATTAGCATTTTAATAGCAAAATTTAATCATTATTAGCTCCTCGTTCGAAATACCATGATTAAACTATGTAAAAATTTTATTAGTGATTTGTAAGATTAATAAAAATCATTGTATTATGAGTAGAAACAGTTACGGGACCGAAAGTAATTGCAGTTATTTTGGTAACCGCTTTTTATTCATTTTTGCGTTATCAATTGTAAAAATATGTTTTTAATTTTATTATCCGTGTCAATGCTTTTTATTTTTAATTTTATATGTACCTACCTACTTATATTTTACAGATACATTCATTTTTGTTCATACTAAACATTTGAGAAAATGTTGTGATTCGTAAGTAGGTACTTATTTGACAATATTAAATAGAACAAGGATTTATAATTGCAAAATTTTGACAGTGAGTAATAATTAGATTATGTTTTTAGATTACTGTATACTAGCATAAGATTTAATCGTATATTAATAGTTGTTCTATCCATTACCAAAGTATTAATTGTAAGGAACTAAATAACTTCAATTATAAATATTTACGTATGTAAAGAGTAAATTATAACTTGATTTGTTACTGGACGATTTAACATCTAGGTATCTGTTATTTTTGTCTGGAGTATGTATTGTATAAAATTTAAAAAATGCGATTCATTATACCACATTTATTTCCCTCTAACACAACTGGTAAGCCAAACATTTATTTTTTAAAAAACGCGATGACGTTAGTCGCGCCTAATTGTACATTTGACAACGTTACATGGGGGAGCGAGTAAGACATACACAAGTTACAGCAGTACAAGTGAGAAAGCAAATGTTTGATTTCAGATATGAAACTGGACCTGTAAAACAACTAAAGTTTCTTATGGCCTATCCAAACCTATATGCAATTTACGTCATTAAAAAAGTTACTAGATTGTTTATTTGTAATTCGGTTTAAAGTTTGGAAAGTGACATATTCTGTAGATGATTTACCTGCGCACATATTAGATGGCATAAAGAAAGACTACAATTTATTAGAACTGTCAAAATACGAGGAATGAAGTGACAGCACTGTGTGACACGTCATTATCATTTAGTAACCTTTCATTGATGACGTGGATTGCATATAGGTTTAGACGAAGTGTAAACACCTCAACATATAGCCTATATTTACTGTTCCTTTGACGTCTGTGTTTAGTGAATCGCAATATTTGGAACGTAAACCAAGACAGCGTCAAACGAATATTGAATATAGATTATGTTGGCACGTCACATTTGTCACGTTTTAAATGTTGCGAAACACAAGTTGCTTTTTACACGCCTATTTATTTTTATTATACAAACTAGGTTTTCGTTCTCGCTTACACCAGTACCAATAACAATGTACATTATTCATTTTATTTTACATTACCAAGTGTATAAGGTTTAGACATAGAAGTATTCACAAATAACCTTTAAATGGTCTTTAATTTTTATTTTATGGCCGTAAAATACTAATTTTCCATATGACAAGATCAGACAAGGTCGTTGAAGTAAACGTCACGTGAAAAAACTTGTGCATTGTTGCCGCATGTACCGCAAAGTACTTACGATGGTGGGCACGGTTTCCACGTACTTACGGAAATATAAATCGATTTTTCTGGTGAAAGAAATCGAAATTTTGTTACCAAATTTGTGTCTTTTCTGTTGTCGGAACAGCTCATTTTCGAAAAAGTGGCGTTTACGATGTTCTGCGAAAACGTCATCGAAATGAAACCGAAAAATCGCCGAAACCTCTGAACCTACAAAAACAGAACCAATCTTGACGAAAGTTTTCTTAAAATGTTTGTTATAAATAAATAGGTACTGCATTATTTGAAATCAAAAACATTCTGGCTGACGTATTAATTTTGAGAATGTTCTTGTATATAGGTACCTAATCTAATTTAATGAGTTCATATAATATTAAATCCGTTTTTTGACGAGAAAATATTACATAGGGGGTTTTTGGGGTCGCTAATTAAGAATACGCAATTAAACTAAGGACTTTCCGGGAACTCACGGAATTTTCCAAAAATTGGTACAAATTGTAAAAGTTTTTTGCAATTTATTACAAAAAAATTGATATAACTTTGTATTCGATATATTTCTTTGATTAAAATATTAAAAATAGAGTTGAATTATGCAAATAGTTTCCGGACATTTTCCACAATTTTTCCGGAAATTTGGAAATGGCGGGTAATAATTTTTTTTCAGGAAAATCGTATCTAATGTGTTTTTCGGGTCGCTGATCACGAATTTTTTATCAGAATTGAGATTTTTCTACCTTTTCCAAAATTTTACAGAAATTTTAATGCTTTAAATTATTTCTTACCTATCGCATGTATTACTCGAAAAAATTTGCGGTAATAATTCAAACACTGGGGAGAATTACCTACTAGTGAATTTTTTTAATTTTCCGTTATCGTTTTCTATCATTACCTATTAGCGAGATTAACTACACACCTTGGCTACAGTTATGTAAACTTATGAAACAAACAATAAACAAATGAAATTATTTAATCTCCTAAGTGATAATAAAATGAATGTATTTCATAACGCGCTTTGTATTATAATAGAATTTAAACTACGCGCATTTTTAAAATAATTCTGTTAAATTTTCCTTATATAAGCGAAAACTCGTGTTAGTTTGGTAAAAAATTTCTCCCACTTCACGCTTGCGAATCTCGAGATGTCAAAAATAACTCGCCGCAATCAAACGTACTATTATAGAATAACCAAAAACAACTGAAGTAATAGGTAAATATTCGTTTGGCTCGTTAACAATTTTATTTTGAAAAACATGCGGAACGAATACGAAACATGTCAACGAATAGTTTCCCAGACATTTACATACGCACATGTAAACGTCACACGAGAGATGTTGTTTAAAAGGGGTTAAGTGTAATGAATTGGGAACGCTGTGAATGTTAATTACGCCGATTCTGTTAAAAATAATCTTTGTTTTTTTTTTTTTTAATTTATATTACTTATTTGTATGTATCAGTTTATTCCTGTCAGTATTTTCATATACAAAGTGAATTTTAATATAAGTAATTATGTGATCATTACAACAACCGCAAAGCTTGTATAAGGTTAACTAATGTAAACCTCTTGTTCGCCCAACTTGCTGATTTTCCTCAGTAAATTAGTGAATTAATTACAGAACAAAAGCGCAGCTTTTACCATTATTACTGTGTGGTCCAAGGATGACTGGACTTTTATTATCAGCAACCCTTTGCGATTACATTATTTTTTATTTCTCTATAAAATACGGAATATGTGTAACTAACCTCTTATCATCGACCTCGTGCCAACCGATTGTTTGATTAATTAATCCTATAAATTTAGCCGCAATCATAATTTCCCGTCTTTTTTTCAACCGTTCAACAAAGATAATGACCTGTTTTAACTGATCTCGTATTTAATATGTCCGCTTACTAAATAACTGCGTTTTTAAAATTTCTCTACGTCATAGAATTCTGGCAAAACGCAGATTGTTCAAAAACGATATGCATAAATCGACGTATTTTTGCCAAAGTATCTTAAGACGAAAACTGCGCATTTTGTAGATACTGTCGTGGAACAATGAACGATACGTATTAATAGATGTCCATACGCTATGTTTTTTACTACGTATTACTTGTGCAAACCTAGTTTGCATAGATAACGCAGCATGTGGACGGAAAAACAGAGGTTTGCGCAAACCAAAAGAGCGGCTTGTATGACTTACTACACTAGGCAGAGGTCATTTTCATAAATACAACTGAACAACAAAATGGAACTGTATGTCCACTAACAGAACGTATGTGGATAAAATGGAGGGTGGAGATAAAAGGAGACTATTTCCAACAAAAAAGTTTCAAAAGGTTTTATCCGATTTTTATCAGTTACGAAGTTACAGCCGTTAATATACCAAATTTTTCCAAGGAAAAATGTAAGTTAGTTTTTCCTAAAAATGACGAGGGTAATAGATGTGTTAAAAGTAAAGATCGAGCACACCTTTCTTTCGAAGGACGAGAAATATAGATAATGGGACAAATATTAAAATGAAATCCGCACTACGATGTGCTACGTACCTTTCAAATTTAGTTGCTATCGGCTTCCGATAAATGATATAAATTAATTTTCGTCCGGAATGCGACACAAAATTTTCCACTTTTCGTGCGTGTCGTTCAAATGGATTCGTTTACTAAATTCGCCTCCGTTACTTTGGACATCTGCTTTAACGATTTGCTAAAAATGGCGGCTCATTTTCGTTTTTTTTTCTGGAGAATTCCTTAACTGTTGCAGATAGAAAATAATTTCAAATAAAAAATTTAGACCATAATAAAATAATTACTTTTTCTCGTTACCATTTAAAGCGGTCGGGCAAATTGTTCATAAAAGTACATATTTTGTAATTTATGATTGTTTTTCCTAAACGTGATTATACAGTAAATTGAAAAATTAACCAGTTTCAGAAACTGTCTATAAATTGTCTATTAATTAAAATTTATAATTAACCTGCTAGGACGCCAACACGCACGGGCTTCTCTAGTTATAAAATGTATCGAGTTTCACAAATTCAATTTGCTGTTAACAGCTAAAAAAATACTTTCAAACTACTTCAAAGTACTTTCAAACCTGTACCTGAAAAACATGAAGGGGCGATTCCTTGTTGAAAATTAAGAGGGGCCTTTTATATAAGGTTTTTTCCTAAAATATCTCCTTTGTATTTCCTCAAAAGGGGTTGCTCTTGAATTAATTAATGACAAATGTTACAATATAGACGAATGTTTAGTTGAATAAAGTTATATCCGTTGTTGACAAGTTCTAACATCGAACAATGCTATTTAACAAATTAATAAAATATCACTAAACATTGTTCCAAGTTTCACTGTAGTATATGATTACTTATTTCATTCTTTGCTACAAAATTGTAGGTTTTATTGGAAAAATGAAAGAGCCAAAAAGATTTGAAATAAAGTTAACCTTTATAAGGGATTTTCTAAATTATAAGGTTTTAATTCTTCAAAAAGGCCTTTGAAAAAACCAACAGGCATTGAATTGAATGCATTGAAAAGGTAAAATCTCTCAAAAAAAGAGGAATTTAAAAAAACATTAAAAAATTAATCCTGAAATATATATTTTTTAATAATTACGTAAAATGCGTACCAACACTACTACCGCTGCGACTGCCACTTGTCTGTAACGGACTATGAGAAAAAACTAAAAATTTCTAAATTTTTCTTTGTATCGTCTATCTTTTTTTCGCTGTTGTTTGATTTCCTTTATAGTCAATTTCCAGCATAGATTCCTTCCGTTGACTACGAACTTACATTACTACGGTTACCTACGCTACCGCTGCATACCTACGCTTCATATTGTACTGTATTTCGCCAACCACTGTGATCGCGAAAACGCGCATAAAATAAAATTGCGTTCGCGAAATTGGACCGTCGAATGTTTGAGAGGAACTCTAGCCAAAACCCTAACAGAATCTCTATCGAAGAGCCTAACCAAGCTCGATTCTAAGTGAATTTGTATTAGAACTTAAAGGTTCATGTATTTACACTTTATAAATACATGGATAGTTGGTTGACAAAGAAAGATTCTACCTTTCCTCGTCATATTAATCCTATTTGTAATCCTTTTAGAGACAACGCACAATGCTCGCGCACTCACACGTAAAAAAGCCTTAACGAAGCTAAACGAGGACTCCTCGCACTTACGAATACGACGCCGTAATTTAAAATTAGCACTACCGCTCTGTACCACTAACGCGAATGATTTGAAACGGTTTTACCGGAATTCTATATATAAATGCATTCGAGTTTATACATGGACACTAGTAAATCCCGCTTTTATTTTAAAAACCTTCCGTTCTTCGTTCGCACTGCGATAAGTTATCGTACGAGTTGGTGGCGCACATGTTTTATTAGTTGCTTTATATTTTATCGGTCGCATAAAAATGCGATTAAACTTTTATCTTGTTTATGGTTTGTAATATGTAAATTTTCAATGCTTAAGGGCACAGGAATACTTTTTAAATTAAAAATAGTAAATTTATAATTCTGCAGTATAAAGGCAGTAGATAGTGATTATTCAAATAATTTTATTCCATATAAATACACAACTTTAGAATAAATTTCCTAAAAAAATACATATTTTAAAAATTTTTGGCCACTACATATTTTTTTATCAAATTCCACTATGACCCCTGCATTTGTTTCTTTAAACCCAACACAGTGGAGTGGTTAAATTAAGAGCTGCATAATATTATTGGTTTCAAATTTTCTAAATTCGAATATCAAAAAATCTTAACTGACAATGAGTGAGGGAAATCTTTTAACAACATTTTATTATTAAAAGTTAGTTTTAGTTTTTCCTTGCCGTATTTTTGTAAAATGTCACATGTCGGATATGTACCTACATACATAACGATTATTTATGTCTACTGCACGGCGAAAATGAATAAAGTGTAGTAACTTGTTAGTCATGACGTGATCGAAATAAAATTTGAATGGCCTATATAGTAAGGTAATTAATAATAATTGTAACGTGTAGGTAATAACTTAATCAAATTTTTTATCATCCCTCCTTAAAATTTTTAATAACAGCTTTAAGTTTGGAATACTAAATTTAAAAAGTAATAAATAATATTATTATTTAAATAATTACTTACTTACACTCCGTGAAACTGAATTACAGGTAACAAAAGAAAATCACATTTCTGTTTATTCTGTCTATGTTACCTTGAACTAAATTTCACTTTGTGTCGCATTACAATTCTTTAATAATATTGTAGTAAAAGAAAAAGCAATAAAAAGCAATACTTAAATAGTTTTTGTAAACCAAAGAAATTAGTAACGCTCTGTATGTGCTTGATTTTATTGAATCGAGGTTGTTTTAACTTTTAACATTGGTCATTAGTTTTCTATTAGAATGAGCACAATATGAAGAATATTGTACTGTGAATATTGTATTGTATTGTACTTACCTATATAGTCCTCTTAACATAAAGTTATTATACAGGGTGTCCCCGTTTTTTGTAGCAGGACTTTCACAACTTGTAGTAAAATTCATTTTGAAAACAAAAGTTCATATAAACATATATGTATGGAGGCCTCGTTTTCGATTTACAGGGTGTCGAAATTTAAAAAAAAATTGGATGTTTTATTTGTAAAACAAAATTCCCTTTTTTGATTTTGTTGAAACTTGGCAGTTTTGTTTGTAATAATAATTCACATTCTTTCACATCATTGAATTTGCCCTACTTCTTCCAGTGCCGCCACAACAGGGGACCAGCTTGATAAAAATAGAAAAAAATATGGTACGCCCCTGCTTTTTTCTAAGTTTGAAATTTTTTTCAGATTCAGCAATCAAAATAAAACTTTTTCTATTACGCAACTTTTTTCCTATCTCGCTTCGTTTAGACAGAAATAAAACTTATTTTTTTACAGAATTTATTGTTTGATAATAATTTGTATGTCAAAAATCAACCACACGGTATGAAAGGAAACTTATTCAATAAACAGAGACATAAAATCAAAGGAGCTGTTCAAAATGCCTGCCATTTTGTTCAACACATAAATTACAACGACGTATTAAAGACTGCCGAACGTTTTCCAAATGATCTGGAGTTATTCTAAGAGCGGCATTTCGGATTCGTCGTTCAAGTTCCTCTTGTGAATTGACAGGCGTAGAGTAAACTGCTTCCTTAATAAATCCTCAAACAAAAAATCCAAGGGTGTTAGATCAGGCGATCGAGGAGGCCACCCTACTGGTCCTCCACGACCCACCCATCTTTGCGGATATGCTGCATTCGGCCAGTTCCGCACCACCAAAGCATAATGAGCAGGTCCCCTGTTGTGGCGGCACTGGAAGAAGTAGGGCAAATTCAATGATGTGAAAAAATCTGTATTATTACAAACAAAACTGCCAAGTTTCAACAAAATCAAAAAAGGGAATTTTGTTTTACAAATAAAACATCCAATTTTTTTTTAAATTTCGACACCCTGTAAATCGAAAACGAGGCCTCCATACATATATGTTTATATGAACTTTTGTTTTCAAAATGAATTTTACTACAAGTTGTGAAAGTCCTGCTACAAAAAACGGGGACACCCTGTATAACGTTTTAAGGCAGTTAATAAAACGAAGGCAAGAGATAATGAATTCGAATTAAAAGTTTTTGTATCCAACATATCATATTTTCTTTCAACATTTAAATAATAAGCTGTGACGAAAAAAGCGAATACTATGAATCGGATCATGCATCTAACACGATTTGTAATAATTTTAATAATTACAAAAAATACGAATTTATAAAAAAATATTCATAAAAGTACTTTTATTCCTGAGATATGTTTGGATTAAATATCACTCTAAATAACTTCAACTAATATCGTTTACCAACATAAATAGAACTATTTGTTGTATGTTGTAATATTCCTACATATTTAAAGTGATATGCAAATTATTACTATTGAGTTTCAGCAAATAACATAGATATGCACTTACGTTAGATATAAGTTTTTTTTTTAATTAGTGCAAGTGCGGTTTTCTTTATTAAAATAGATTTAAAAATACACAATAAATTTATTGTAGAGGCTGTGGTATTTATTAACATTTAAAAATAACAACATGTAGGTACCTACAGCTAATTATTAGTACCTAATTTATATACTAATATCACGATGTAAAATTGACGATGATCGCCAATGAGGCCCATTAATTACTGGCGATAATTAAAATCGAAAATTTATTGCTAAATCAAACGGTATAATAAACTATTAACGTTAAACAAGTTTTGAACTGTACTTTAATCGCAAATTCGACCGTGAAAACAGTGTAACTAACAGTGTATTTCTTTTAGTCGAGCATTTTATCGCTTGCAATGTTGTTGTACATTGATTTTCACATACAAGAAGCTAAATATAAATGTTGAAACCACAAATATTTATTCTAATAATAGAAACTAAGGTTGAGATTTGACTACTTGTTGAGATTTAAAATCGTTCGGTATTCGTTATATATTTAAAATAGGATGGCCCTAAATTATAAAATGTAGGTTCTTGTTTGATTTTACTATGTTAAATTGCTTTTGAATTTTTAGGGTAGATATTAAGAAAGATAATTTACAGGGTAAGTTAAGATAGTAGCACCCCACTATTAGTTCGTTGATTAATCGTATTACAAAAATATTTTCTTCAGGGTATAGGCGCAAAATTAGAAAGCGTTATTAAGAGAGCGAAACGTTTGTAGTTAAAAAAATTTCTTGATAGAATGCGACCAAGTAGAGAAGTTTTTCGAAATACTTTAAGGTTTCGCGAAACTGGATCCCTTCAGTACCAGAAACGCCAATAAAAAATATTAGTACCTACCTACTCAACATTTGTCATTTTTTGATTAATGAATGTTTTTAGCCATTATAAATGAATTATTATTATTGTATCTTCCACATATAAACTCACAAACAAATTGTGACAATTACGTACCTATGAAAACAGATTAAAAATTTTAAATGTTTTATTTCTCGATTACTATAGATGATATTGTTAAATAAGAGATTTTTTAACTTTAATCGTATTTAACAGTGTAATTTTATCATCTAACCCCACAATATTTTTGTAATACCGCATAGAGAAAAAATTTTTGTTCTTCCAAAAAAATTAAAAAATATACAGTCATTTAAAAATAAAAAGTTGCATATTAGGTACTGTTCAAATCTCATTAGACCCTGAAATAAAATAAATGTACAATATTGAACATCTTTTCTTAAGAAAATATGTATTTTTCTAATTAACTCGCCCTGTATTATTCTTCTGTATAATTATTCATATTTTATAAAAATATAAGAAAATAAATTCATAAATAACTAGTTTATTTTAAAAGGAAAATCCAAGATAATCTCTATTTACTACTCTCTATTAGATAAAATTTCTTATGAAGTTTATTTAATATTAAAAGTTAGATTAAATTGAGTTAAAATTTAATTAAAACTTAACGCGTGTCTGAAAATGCCGAAATTATTACATGAAACTTATATTTTAATCACTTTTATTATCAACACCGTACATAAATATAGGGTTCATTTCTAAATTAAAACTCGTTTCATCGTAAGTTAACACGTTGAGCGCCGCACAATAAAACGAATACTATAAGTAGAAATGCGTGTTTTATTTACTAACGTTGAGCTATTATAAATCTTTATTAAATGATGTGCAATTGTATGTTCTAACATAAGACACTTGTGTAATAAACTACGTAAAAAATAATTATCCGAAATAGCTCTAACGTTGGGGTTAACTCGGACGGACGGCCAATTTCATTCAAAAACAAAAAACAAATTTTTGTCACGAAACTGAAAATATATTTATTGTTTTAAGAGAGCATTATCATTTACCTATAGAACGTAGGAATATGAATATTTTAAAAATATAGCTAAAAATCTTTAGAAAATTTTGTATAAGTATAAACATTGTTTAAAATTTATCGTCGAAAATTTATTTTTTGAAAAAACTTTTTAAATAAAATTTCAATTTTTCAAGGACGCGAAAATCTTATTTTATATATCTCGATATCGATTAAGCATAATTGGGTTAATTCATATTTTAGATTTTACTAATTAATAAATAAGTTTGATAATATGGATCTCTTCTAGTAAATAGTAAATTACTCAATCGACCTATTTTCTTTTTCAAACTTGACTATGTCATAAATTAGAAGGTAATTTTCACTCGTATCGCAAACTATCACATTGTTAACATTAACTTCACATAGATATCAGAAGTTATTTTCGGCAAGAGCATCTTATCTTGTAATTAACCCGTGCAAGGGTATGTGGCCGTTAAACCAACATCATGAGGCGTAGGTAGGTATTTCATAACGCAATTACCTATCCTGCGCATATTTGAACGTCTGAATTCATCATCAGGTTGCTGTTTCGTGTTTGTCTGAACTTATAAGAATTGATTGTCTGAATCGGTTGACAAAGTAAAAGTTTTGTTTGAGTAATTAATTACTTTAGGGAGTATTTATGTTCTCTCCAAACTTTAATCGTAATTTTAGTTAGCTACGCTTCGACAAATACTTATTTTTCGTTATTATAAAAGTCTGAAAAGATGCGTAGAATGAATTTAGAAATGTTTAAACAATCGATCGTTTTTAAATGCAAATGATCGAACTATTTCGGAATGTAAGGAATTTTTAATAGTTCAGCTATGTGTATTTCGAATTTTTTGTAATATTCTTGTCTAGACTGGTTAGTCTAGTATTCTGTTTAATTTACTTTTTATCAAACGTATTAGAAATGGTGTAATATTATTAAATAGTCCTTGCTATCGTTGTTAAAAACATCAAGAAAATTTGAGGTTTCAGGTTCTTAACGATTTTATAAATTATTTAATACAATTTTCGTTTTGTAAACGAACAGCGAATAAAAATTAATGAACGATCGAAAACGTTTCAAAAATGTTAGCCCATTATCTCAAATAATTTTGAATAAAAACGCATTTCGTTCAGAACTGTATTTTTCTCTTTATTCGGTATGAGTTTTAGTTTTATTTAAATTTAGTAGCTGCTGGTAAAGCTCGTGCAGTACCTACAAGTTCCACTTCAACTTTTACATGTATCCACGTATAACCGGCTTACAGCTTATCTTGTTCTTTTATACTGTTTTACAACTGCACGATAACAAAGAGCACACGGTTATTTTCGCGAGAAGTTTCTGAAGTTTCTTAAAATAAACTTTTTTTTTCTTGAAATGCATACGCTTCCAGTTTTCTCCGCGTGAAATTTTTGCACTCGCGAATTTATAATACTTGAATATTGCATAAGCAGTGTAAGAATGTATAGATTCGTAGAAGGTTACAAATAGTCGGCAAATAGGTAGTTTTCCGACAACCACTATAAAAATTCATAAAATATCTTTAAATATTATTAAAAATTGAGTATTACAAACAAATAGGTCGACTGTGTGTAATTGAACTCGTTAACTAAATCAAAAACGTTGCTTTCTGTGTGAAATCATTTTGCACGTTACTCAGCCAATCCAAAGCCTTCTAATCGGTTGCCCACACGCAAGGTTTTGGTCCTTATCGATGTACTCTGACAAGAGTCCGTTCTGATACTTTTGTTTAGTGTTTCCGTTTGCGTTATTCGAGTAAGATATGCGAAAACGTGTTTTTTTTTCTAATTACTCAAACAAGTAAGAAGTATAAAAAAATAATAATAAACGTGCAATGTGATATCTATGATATCTATTACCGTTTAACCACTCTCCACCTCTTCCATTGGCAAAAATGAATAATGGTCGCTATTTCGATAACCGTTAAGACTTTGCACTATAACATATATGGTTATTTTTGTTCCTTTTGACCTCACTTCTCCTGATTCACCGGTTCAAATCCGCTGTTTGAGTTTCCTGTCTATTTTTATTCTTTGTCCCAGATTTTTTTCTTTGATCTATCAAAAAATGTTGACAATATTTATTAGTCACAGAGACGTTTCGATAGAAACACTATCATCTTCAGGCTATACAATCAAATAATAAATATGTCAACAAAAAACTTATCAGAACAAACCACCAATAGATTATAAAATATTAACAATAAACTGAATAGACGTTACACGTGCGTTAAAAATAAGGCCGCAAAAATTGACGTGCTAAAAATTCACCACAAATTAAAAATACACATTAAAATATCAAAATAGACTACAGTAAGTCCCCGACATACGAACGAGTTCCGTTCCGAGAGCGCGTTCGCAAGTCGAATTTGTTCGTAAGTTGAACAAAAGCGTACCAAGATAAAAAAATGTTAATTCTAGTTAAAGAAAACGCTTTTAACCTTTTTTTTAATTAGAAAATCATAAAAAATGGATATTAAACAAAACCTAATCTTACTTTGAAAAGTATAATAATTATAAGTTTGTATTTTCCAAGGCGTTAAGTTGATTCGATGTAATTATGAAAAACGTCCAATGTAAGTATAATAATAACAAAGAGCGTGGGTTTTGTTGCCGCGCAATTTTAAGTTACGCTAAAATTTTGTTCGTAACTTGAAGGTTCGTATGTAGGGACTTGTATTTCAAAACTTAAAACGATTCTATTTTAATTATCCCATTTTAACATAACGTAACATATTAGTTAATACATAAATGCGTTATTTAACAAGCATATTGTATAACATTTCGGTACACCAGATAAAACAAAGCAATTTTAAATACGCTATACAGAGATTTCATGAACAAAATGGATAGGTATTCTGCACACGATTTATTTATTAAAACGTTATTTCTTGTTCTGCTTGGGATAATATACACTTTACTGGTCGATACCTACAACTTTTGTTGTTACTAACCGTGATAAATGTTATAACAACAATATTTGATTTGATATATAAATGAAGACGTATAACTTGTAGTGTCGTAATGTGCTTTCTACCTGAACATGTTTTTAGGGTTTCTAAATTCGACTTTGTTTGTTTGATTGAAGGGTTCGCTGGCAGTTTATCTTGCATGTAATTAACTGAGCACGATCTCGTAACGTAATTTAATTTCATTCCCCCTTACAACGGTTTACACAGTTATTGGAAACAGTTTATCACAAGTCAACAAGGATGCTTTTAGAGGTATTGTCAGCTGGCGCCAAAAACAACCACATATAATTATTGTGGAATTGAGGTTATTAAAACTCTGGAATATAGTACGTAAAGCGAGCGCGGTTGTAGAATTATCGAGTATTTATCGCAATTGTGCAATTTACATAATCAACCCTGGCATTCTCCGATGTTCAATAAGAGTTATTGCATCCACCTAGTATACATATAGGATTATTGTTTATGCAAATTTCCATTATATATCCTACTTTTGAAATGTATAAAATTTTAATAATAGGTTAATAGGTAATAGATGAATAGATCACAATCTTTCCAACTTGTACTTTAACATTAAAATGTATAAGAGTACCAATATTACAGTAATATTGTAAAATATCTATATTCAATTACACAATTACGTCTCAAATACTAATTTATGACGTAAAGTTCGTATTCAGCGTATCTGTCGCAGTATCTTAAAACATGTTTAAATTTTCTCTGCAATCGTAAGCTAATCGTAAATGAGAAATGAATCTTTTGAATTAGATCCAAAACTTTAATATGAAATTAAATTGTAACGTTTCTTTATCACAGACAAATCTTTTAATTAATACATTATTTAAAGAACAATTTGGGATTATGATTTTCGCAATTTCCGTTCTCTTATTGCACTAAATTGTTTAAAATTCGAGTTTTTTAATGCTAGCACATAAAACACGTGCTATCAATTCAATAAAATAAAATCTAAGAACGAATTGTCTGTCTTTTACAATCAAGATCATATGTTTTATCCCATCGTCTGTGTTAGTTTTTATCGTAAATGGCCCAAAAAAAATTACTATCCGTTTTTATTTATTATCTGACATGTCCCTTTTTACAATTCAAAAACAACTGCTACCCTTCAGTCCTCTCGATCCTTTCTCGTCGCTCGTTGACCTGCCATCACATATCGCGGGACAAAACGTATGAACTTGACTGCACATAAATTGTAACGATGTTATCTATACGTATGTAAGTACGTAGGTACATAAAATATAAAAGCTACTAATATTCACCTGAGTATTTTCTATTTAGATATTTCACTTCTTTATCATTCTCAATCAAAATAACATTGCAAATAGAAATAGCATGATAACGTATGCATACGTATAAGTTATGTGGAGCTTCTAGAAAAACTTCATAAATCTTACAAACACTAGTTGAAAAGGTACATCTTTGTTTAATTCCTTGTTATATGAAGTTCATTTATTTTAATTTTGAATTTTCTAAACTCCCGTGCCGTGGAAAATGTTACTTACCTACCCACATTTACGTAATATCTACTTTTCTTTTACCCATCTTTCAAAATATAAATTGCCTTATAGTTCTTAAAATAAAACCTTTTTTAAGACTCATTTATTCTGAACATTATTATTCATATACATAAGCATAAGCATACTTAAGCTTTTAAGTATAACACAAGTTTTCATATTTATCTAAAGCGGAGTTTACATTGGTTAAGTTACTTGTATCAGTTACACATACCAGTACTAGCTTAGTTTGTCAACTTTCCCACACATAAGGCAAGTGGATAGTGTTTACTCGCAAAATTATTTAAACCTATACCTACTTGCTTCGCCAGTACCAGTTCTGCCATTCAGCCTTATTTTGGCGATCGTTAGTTACAAAACTACGCCGATTTGTGAAAGTAAGTGAAACATTACTTGCCAAAGTTTCCAACTCCGGTTTCGCGTGTTTCAACAACGCTTAGTCACCGAAATCGAAAAACGAACACAGCACCGTATAATTAAAAACGTTCCGGATTTGATGCGAATTCAATGGTCACTGAAACAAGGCTGATTGTGGTAACAGTATCATACTTTGTAATTAAAAAAAAAGTTATTAAAAGTCTAATAGTTTCCCTATCGTTCCACCTCATTAAAACAAAAGAATAACGATTCCTGTTACTTTGTCAGGACTATACAAGGAATCTTGCTAACTACTAATCTTAGTGTTTGTATTGGGTAAGTTGAAAGGTTAGTAGTGGGGACAGTGAAAATGGCGCGTAACAGGGGAAGGCTACTAGGTAAGTAAATAACTCGGGTACTGAGGACTTGCCTGTCCTCAAAATGCTACAAATAGACACTTCTGCCCGTTCGATTTACATTGGATTAGTAGCTGTCTTGCAACTTACTGGTACAAACAACTAATCCATTTAATATACCAATGTAAACGCCGCTTTATGTTCTACATTTTTAAGTAATATCTAGTATTGTATATTTTACTTGTTTTTGGTTGAATCCTTGTATAGGTATATAAAAGTATAATTTATAATATCTAATTAGAAAATATGGCTCAACTAAATAGTTAAAAGCATAATTTTAATTACCTATACGAAATCACTAATAAAGAGTAAATAAGGGTATCTTTAAAATTTCCTAAAAATTGGAGTGCACTGAAGTTGAATGTGTATTCGTTAGTATCCTGAAATATTCGGCATCGTTACTAGAATTTCAAACATTCGAATATATTTTAATCATGTTATACCTATCCTTAATTCACCTCTAACTCGGTTCGCTAACGAGATTATTTGACATGCATTACCTGCAATTGAAACGCGTTGCAGAGCAAGATCTAATCACCTGTTCGCAGTAAATTATTTCTTATTGCAGTAGTTTTATTACTCTTTTAACCTGCTTATAAGAATTTTAAAAGAAAGCAAGTACGTAGTTGATGATCTCTACGTTTTGTTCTGAATAAAACGGTTTTATCTACGTCGATGCAGGTGTATCTGTAAATATATCAACATATCCAGACCATTTTAATCAAGGTCGCCCACTTGTGCACTGCTAGGAATCTGCGATGAACAAAGGGCCGTGGGTTGTGTACCCTTGTGCGTTGTTTAATATCAGATACGAAGTCGCAAATCGCTACTCTCCGGGATGTTGTGGGACGATTTTATGTAGACATCCTGCAGGTTAGGTGAACCTAGTCACGCCATACATGGTTATGTATACGGCGCGGCATTCACGTACTGTGAATTTTACGCTTACAAATTGTATATCGATCACTATACATTTTAGTTCTATTATCTCTAATGATTAATAGTATATAAATCACTGTATAAGATAAATATTCATCAAGATCGTGCCAATGGCATAACAAGCATCTATACGCATTTACATAAGTAATAGGTTTTCCTATAAAAATAAAAAAGAAAAAAACTCGTAAATCAGTTGCAAACAAAAATTAACCCTAAACGTAATCGCATACGATGAATTCATAATAAGGGGCCGTATTTTACAGAACAGGGGAAATATTGCGCACGTACGTGTATAAGAAAGGGGATATGAAATGTTTAAATCCCTCATGTTGTAAAACAAGCTTAAAGAGATATCCTACACATCTGTCGCAGACTAGTTAAATTACGTAATATCACGAAGCATGTACTTTTTTCTTTTCAAATTGCGCTTCGTGGAATTCCTTTAATTGCAAAACAGTATATTTGTATAACTAATGCGGAAAGGCGGATATTTTACGCGAGCGCGATGGTTTTAAACGCGAACCAAAACGGCGAGTGGCTTAAACGTACGAGCGTGAATATCCTTTCGTCATGTGTTATACATAAACCATACTTTTCTTTCTTTTTTTTTTGTTTATGACTTTGAACTAATCAATTAGCCAATCTATTTGAGTAGTGATTTGCTAAATCGTGTTAGTAATTACGGTTGGAAACGTCCATGGTTGCAACGGGATTCGAACCCGCAGCCGAACTAGAGAGCGATACCTATCTCGACCACCACACTTTTCGGACAACCACAATATGGACAATGATGTGGTGTTAATGAGTGTTCGTTTTCATTGATATTTCCCAAAAAAAAGTGTTGTCATAAAACTAGTGTTCACCCAAATGGTAGTTCAAATGAACAATATTATAAGAAACGTCACTTTTACTGTTGTTGATTAATCTTGGAACAAAGTATTTTTTTGATATAACAATCTGTAGTGTTACTTAATTTCTTTTCAATTCGGTATTGATCAATAACGTAAATTTTGGAATTGGACGTTTCGACACGATCATTTCAACGCGAGACTTTTCGACACGACCCCGATCCTACGCGAACACGTCTTTACGCGGCCACTTCGCCGCTGAGGATATTAGAAAAATGGAAATATGCTAAACCACGATTTACTCGAGTCACCTAATATTTTTGTTACTATAAGAACAAATAATTTAACTTTAATCAGAATTTAAACTAGGATTGAGAAACTCACCTTTATTCGCATAGGTTCAAATAAATTTTAATAATAAAGTTGACCTTTTTGTTTGAAAAAGCTTTACATGGCAGATTTTATTCTGAACTCGAACGGTGATGATAAAAAAATTATTATTAATATAGTTAATTACAATTATGGTTAATGGTTATTAATATGGTTACATTTTGGAAATGTTATGGAAATGAAAACCTATATGTTATGGCATAAACTCGAAATTGCCCTTTATCAGTATTGGCCGACCATTATCTGAAACGGACGATTGAAATTATTTTGCCGCCAGTTGTATTTCGAGTTTAGGCCGACCGTTATGCGTAATGACATATTATGTGACTCGGTCTTTTTAAAAATAAATAGCGTCGTGGTGCACACAGTGCAGATTCGTATCAGAAATAAGAAAAAGTATGTGAAGTAACATGCGATAAAATGGGAGATGTGAAAGCAAAATTTAATAGTATGTAAATATCTATAATATAGAGCTTCTATTGACTAAAAACAGATTAGTGAAGATGAGATTAGTTTAAAATAGTGCAGATGAGGTAATTTTTAGGTTAGTGTAGATGAGGCAAGCTTAGATTAGTGCTTAGACATTGCTCATATAGATCAGACATTGTTATAGTTAATAAAATTTAAAATCAATCATTTATTATTAGGTACTGAGAAAGATAAAATTCATTGCATGAATAGGTTAATGTTACCCTCCCGGCTAGTTAACATATTAGTTATACAACGTCTATTTTAAAAATGTTTGGACGCTGAAGTAACCTCACATCAAAATGGGTTCACGTCGAAATATAATGTTTTCTTTTGTAACACTATTTATTTGAAATACTCGTAGTAATGTAGTTTGTAAAAACGCTTTATGTTTAGGAATAAAACCGCTTGCATGTGAAACATTTCTCACATTGTTTAGGTTTTTGATTAGTTAATCAGCGGTGCGAAATGATCTTGCACGGACTAATCCGTTTATGATTGGCTAACGAGTTCCATTACACGCGGCCAACCTATGTATTTGTAATCGCCAACTTTCGGTAACATTTAAAGGTGTGAGTTTATGCATTTTTCATGGTGGTTGTCGGGAAAACTTTTTCGAAGTGATTTTGTAAAAATACTCGAATCGGTGCTCTGAAATTTCTAATTTTTTTTTTGTAAAATTTCGTGTGGATCAATACAAATCTCTACACGCGAATATGTAAAAAGAAAACGAGAAAAAAGCTAGTTAAAAAGTTTGCTAGCGACTTTTCCATCTGATGGTGATAAAAAGTGCGGTTATATGTGACATGTACACGAGTTATGATATTTAATTAAGTATCTCGTCATGTAAAATCCACGTTCTTCAAACGTTTTTTCATTTATTAATAAGCTTCAGATTTATTAAATTCATTTGCGTAGTAAGGTAATTTTAATTATCAAGCATTTTTTATAAATAACTTTACCCACATATTAACCGTTGCACGGGTCGAATTTAATTAACGTTATTGCTGTACTGTATTCATTCAATTCTGGCAGATTCTTCAATTACTGATTAATTTAAAATCGGTTATATATATACAGCTACTACAGCTTACACCAAATCATTTAAGTTTGAAATCGTAACTTGAACGTTTAGCTACTTTTTACCTAACTTCCAAGAATCTCGGCTTAATGTTTTAAATTTTCTTTCCCAAAAAAGTTAATTATATTATTCGATATTTATTTCTGGGATTTATCCATTTACGCTTTGTCTACTTTTCTGATACAGTAACATTTAATGCTGGTTTTAAAGTCGTTTCTGTAATTGAATCCACAGTTCTAGAAATTCAAGAGAGATCACTTTTATATTTAATCATTAAACTCGAGTTGTTCAAAGCTTTCAGCTTTCCTGTCCTCTCGGTAGTCAGTATAATACAATATTTATTCGAACTGATCTTGAGAAGGATTTCCAAGTTCTAATAAATCTGGAATGTTAGATAAAGCATATTCAGAGACCATTAATTCTTATAAATAATTAGGTATATATTTGCATGTAACAAAAAGAAGTAGAATATTAGTAGATAATATTTTAAATAACAGAAAAGGTTATAACGAGTCCGCCAATAGATCCACCTATTAACTATGTACATATAAAAATTCAGAAATACTGATCTGTATAAAACGTTATTTATAAAATAAACGATTACACATTAAAACACATGGAAAGCTTAAAATGGCAAATTGTAATAAAAGTAGACGTCTAATAAAATAAAGGAGATATGAAACATATCACTTATCAAAGAAAACAGTTACAAAAATACCACATTTTTATGTCTCAGGAGTATAAAACTGATCTAAACAACAAGATGAATTTTATATAAATGTAATTTGAATGAAACGACGCAATATTTTTTTACTTTATTTGACTGTCTGTGCAAAATGAACTCTTATGACCTGTTTTTCAATCCCTAGTTAACTTTGATCAGTCAGTTACTATGGGCCAGTTGTACAATTCATAGTTCAACCTCAGATCAACTGAACTGAAATGTTATTGGTTAAAAATCTGTCAATATTCAAAAATTATCAAATTTTGACAGATTTTTAATCCATAACATTTCAGTTCAATTGATCTGAGGTTGAACTATGAATTGTACAATTGACCCTATGTTTCTTCATTGATTGACTGAGACTGGTTCACTGATTGGTACTGCAGCCTATAAAGGTCTATTGTACCTTCGTTGTTTGTGTGTGGTTATAAAGGTACTTCTATTCTTTCAAGGAGAGTTAGGATTCTTGATGTTAGAAAAGGGGTTACATTTTTAAAAGGCATATAGTACGACCAAAAACAAGTTAACAATTATAAATATATATGGGTCCACAAATTAACCGTTTTTTGAGACGAGGGCAATTTTTTTCTTGAATAGCTTAAATACTTAAAGTATTTTCTTTAGTTTTTATATAATTTAGTGCGAAACGATTATCAAAAAAGATGTCGATATGTTTTTTTTTTAATATCGATACAGGATCTACATTTCAAGAAGGAACTCAGCATCCTTTCAAAAAAGCTCTTTGATTGAATTGTTTGAAATCTTTCTTCAATTCGTTGTTGCAATTCAACAAGATTATTTAGAGGTGTTGCATAATTGTTTATTAAACTTTTTAAGTAACTTCAAACATAAAAAAGTCCAGAGGAATTGAATTGAGAAACATAATAAGACAAAAATTTATTTAATTTTTTTACTTTTTTCAACCCCTTGTTTATAAATATAATAATTATTTTATTAATAACAAACCTAATAAGAAATATTTTATAGTAGCGTGCTGTCAACAATAATGATACAGCATTTTTAAATCAGATTAATAATACAATGGCAGCTTAATATTCGGGATCAATTAAAACCAAAACTAATGCGGATTATCGAAAAATCTGGATTACTGCAGAGAATGAAAATGAAATAACACAAAAAATATTTTATTACATTCAAACAGCAGGTAATTCGAAATAACATTAGAGTACGCAATAAATTGAAGCCTGTAAAAGTTCGTAATGTGCGTCTGCTAAACTTTTTAAGCACGCAGTTCCAGTAAACGCACCGGTAAACAAACTGTGAACGCACTGTCATGCAAAAATTGCGTATTGCAGAATGCATAATAAAGAAATTATTAAATTCGGATGCTCTGAGAATCCGAATCGCCAAAGATTCAGATTTTTAAGACACTACTGTAATCATTTATAATTACATTTATTTGCCTAAGACAATAAATGCATTGAAAATTGCTGATAATTTAGGGTAATAGCTGAAAATTACTCAGCAGATTGCCTGTTTTAATCGCTTAAACGACTGAACTATCCACCAATTTTCAAAACGTAAATTATATTTTGCAAAAAAATTTTATGGATCGACAAAATATTTTAGAGTTGTTATTTTGACAAATAATGTTTTAATATGTTACGAGTTTCTAAAAAACCTTTCGAGTGTATATTAAATGCTTTTCTTTATTCTTTTAACTTTTTGTCTTTTCTTAAGTAAAGAATCGTGTAATTTCAAATGAAAAATTACCATAAATCAAATGTCATCGATAACCCGAGAATGGAATCCCATTTGGAATCATCCTATATAATCTAAAACATAAGTCAAAAATATGGTGTAATGTAGGTAACCCGATAATTATTGTTTTATTTTTTCAGATGTAGATAATAATTAAAGGCCGTTGTCGTATGATTTGCACATTTGCTTTTTAATGTCGAGCTTGGTTCTTTTTTAATAAACGTTATCCACTCTCCAGCAACAGTTTTCAGCAATGTATTAATATATTATTTTATAAGGAACTAAAATTACATTTTTTTGTATCAAATTTGTAGGCATTTGTAAAAACAAAATGACTCCAAAGTTTCACATAATATACAGTGTGTCTACGGATGGACACTATACTTGTAAACTTGCAACTTTCGAAACGTGTCTCTACTTTTACTTTGAAAGAAACATGAGCGAGAGACTAGCTAGATAGAAGTTTTTCTAATACTAAATGGATTCGATGGTTCGATCATATAACATGGCCTGCACGCTCACCTGATATTACCCCACTTGATTTTTATTTATTGGGATACTTAAAGCAAAAGGTTTATGTGAATAATTGTATTAATAATGTAGACCTTTTAAAACAAAAAATAACAGAAGCGATAGCCAACATAAATGAACATGCGATCGATTTAGTTTACGAAGAATTTAGATTAGAAAAGAAAAATGTGCAGAGGTAGGAGGGCCTAATGTAAAGTAATATTAGATATTTGTGTTTTTGTTCATACATATTTTTGTTTCTGTTATTTAATAAATTATACGCTTTCTTTAGATTGGATACAGCTGCATTAATTTCAATGTAGACAAAATATCAACTTTGAGGCAAAGTTTTGAAATTTCGCATTTGAACTTCTATTGGCATTAGGAGTAATTCTTTCCTCTAACATTTTTCATCTTTTGCTCAAATGATTGGTACTTTACTCTTGAACAATTTAATTTTTCATTATTTTTAAACAACCCTGTATGTTATATCGACATTCTGACTATCGCTAAGAACTTTTCAAACTAAGAAAAACTCTTTATAAAGAACATTAATGTTTAATGTATATTAAATATTTAAAACACAAACATATGGGTACAAACCTAAAATGGGTTGGTGGTGAATATAGGTACGCCTATTGTTTTGATTTACAATAATGCAAAATATGCATATATTATTTATTGAGGTGTATAAAATCTAAAGCAATCCGATCCATATCGGAGCGAACGGGTAGGTATTCGCAATTCTTTTCATTATCTTAGAGTGGTGTCTGATTACACCTTCTTCTACGCTTCATTCGCTTTTCAATGCACTCAACCTTCATCAAGGATATTTTTAGTAGGCATTTCTTTATAAGTAGATAGTTCATACACCTACCCGCTAAACTAACAAACATTTTGTTCATAACCCCGAGCTTCAGACAGTTTTATAAGTGATTCTTTTGTATCAAGTAGGTTAAGATAGCGAGAGTCTTTAGTATATTTTTTAATAGTTTAGAAATGCCCCTTGTTTGTTTATCGGTATAAAGCAGCAATACAAGACGCGGTAAAGAGGAATAATGGGTAACGCATAAAGAACGGCGTGAAAAAAGCCAGACTTCTTCTATGGGGATAAAAATAATCTGGCGTGGTGGCCGTGCTTTTAAAATGATAATTTTGTCATTTACAATGTTTATTTTAGGCTCTCGATAATTATTTTAATTATGTCTGGATCGAATTTATTATTATGTTTTGTTGCATAATAGAGGTCAGTTACATATTAGTTCAAATTCGATTATCATTTGTAATTATCTAAGTATATTTAAAATAAAATTAATGTAGTAGGTATAGTGCCATGATAAATCAATATTACTTTTTATATTGATTTTTTTTAGGCAATTTAGCATAAATTATTAATGCATAATTGAGCACGATATGATTATATTATTTGTTAAACGTTTAGTTATATAATAGTTTACTTTTTAATTGGTGCAGCCCACAGCACAGATCCTTGGCCGACACTTAAATTTCACGGCCGAGAAAGAAAGAAAAATAAAGATAAGTACACTGTGCTTTATAAAAAAAATGAAAGCAATAAATGAACACCGTTTGCCTAGTTTGAGCTTTATATTTTATGAATTTGAACACTACGAATTTTGATACGAATAAATTAAACTCATTTTATTTTTTAACCGCATTTTAAAACATTACACTACGATGTTAAATTTCGTCTTACCCGCTTTGTTTCTGTGACAAAAATGCTGATCTTATCGCTTATTTAAATAAAGATGAAGCTCCCTATTTTGCTTAACATTTTCCATAAAACTTAATGAAATGAGCAAATATTAAAGATAATAAAACAGAAAGCTAATGTTTATCGTCTATAAAAATATTTTTCATCTTTTATAATTATACTTCATTCCCTTTTTATACTGCTTCGTCGATTATTTTGTATCCATATTATTTGTAATTATTCATTAAATAATCCAGCTTTTTTAAATAATGTAATATATAATGTTATGTACATGTTCAAAACACTGCATTGACAAAATAGCTCCTAAATAAAATAAAATACAAAACACACATGCATTTTTCCTATTTATGCTTGCCTCCCTTGATCTGATTGATTAATTATTAATTTTAAACGATGCACTAATTTTTATCATAGGTTATATTCCAAGAGCAGTCAATTTTATCGAGTAAACTGCGTGCAGCTGTTTTTTGCAAAATTTTGCTTAGAAAATGTTCGAGACTTAATAATTATCAATGAAACAGTATAATAAATAACAATATCCACATATGGGGATCTCAAGTTATCAAACTTACAAGGGAACACAGGTAACTGGAAAAATCCGATTGGAACGAAACTCGGCAGGTTTGTAGAATTCCCAGAGATACAAACGTGTCGAGAATCACCTTTAACCGAAAAGCTACCGAGTTCCTCGAGATAAGAACATTGCATATTTTTTAGCGGCTCAATCGCCGTTGCCCGGGTTTAAGTACCCGGGCACCCGGTTTCAGCGCTGTTTGGGGTACAGCGCCCTTTAAACGAAAAGCTACCAGGAACTCTACAAACCTGCCGATATTCGTTCCAATCTGAATTTTCCAGTTGCCTGTGTTCCAATCTATATAGGTATGTAAGGGTTAAAAAAAAACTAGGTAGACACCCACTTACAGTTAGTTTATTATATGAATTACCTACGTACTTCCTAATACTTATTGGTGCAATTAAAAATCATTGCACATAAAAATCTTGCATTTTTGTTTGTTCCGTAATGGTAAAGATTGAAACCTGAAATGGCAATTTAGAAAGGTCAGGAAATTAACTGTGAAAATATCTTTTTTATATGAAGCCGTAAACAAGAAAGGCACAATTTCAAATGAACTGGGATTTAAAGGATCTTGTTAAAAAGACAGTTCATAAAATCTAGAGGTTTTATGTAATGGCCAACGGTTTACTTTGCAATCATTTTAATTTATAAATTACTTTAGTAGTTGGTACATCTAACAACATGCACGTTCAATTACAAAATGTTATTCAACTTAAAATGATGCAGATGCAACACGAAAACTATTTGTTAATAAAAGTTGATGTTTATTGAAATCGTTAACTTAACTTTTGTAACCACGTTTTCTGTTCTAATTATTTATTTAAAGGAGAAAAAACTATCGTGCCAATTTAAATTATGTATTATGTATTACTCTACTAGTAGAGCAAATAAAGACGAAAAATCGTGAAAATTTCGGAACCCACAAGAGAAAGAACCAATTTTAATGAAACCGTTTTTAAAATGTGAAATCAGAAACATTCCGGTTGGCGTACTCAAAAATTTGTATTGTCTAAACAATTATTACAACAAAATAGCGATATCAGAAAACACTATGTAACACTATGATAAAAAATCTTTTGGGAACGCATAAACCACGTCAAAATAATGCCACAATAAGTTCTTATAAATATATTTCGTACGGCGCTCACCACCAAAGTTGAAGAGTAAAAATCAATTTTTTAAATAACATGTTTATTTATCGTTGGAATTTAATAATGTTTAGTGTGCCTACGTAATAAATAAAGGTCTTCAAAATGATATAATAGATTTTTTTGATATCACCTCAGGGAAGCCAAGGATGCACATCCCATAACCTTTCAAACCCAAAATAATTCAGAACTTTAAGATTAACTAATTTTCGGATTACCCAGACATTTTGGAATAAAATGGCTTTTCAAATGCGGGTTATCAAAATTCAAAATTCGTTTTCGCGATCTGAACGTTTCCTTGTTAGAACTCTACAGTACAGAATTGAAAGTATGTCGGTCCTTAAGAGTGTAATATCATATCTGCCAAATGGTCATCCGCTGCGTGATGACTTCTCGCAAAATTTTAGGAAATATTGCGGCTATCTCGTTATATGTTGTTCTTTAGGTCAATGGTTTGAGTGTTATCAGCATAAACTTTGTTCTTTAGATAACCTCATAGAAAAAAGTTCGTGGTAACTACCCTGTTAATTGTATTCCTAGTCAGTGCCTCGCCTACGTGCTCGTTGCGTTAAAACTACCGACCGATTATTTCTAAGAACATTTTGACTATTTTGGTCCGCTGAGCACTCATCATTTTCATCATTAATAAATTTTAAAATGTTCAATCGATACGAGAAAATGATTCTTTACAAATCCACATAAATTGCATAAAATAATTTTAACCACAAACATTTTTCAGATTTTAAAAATTTTCGAATTTTTCTTAACTTGAACAAATTGCATTTTGAAATCAAAGGGTTTATCATTTTAAGATTGGTCCCGGTTTTAGAATTGCAAGATGATCGAAAACGAATCTTAAAATTCTGTTCTAATTAAAAAATAAGAATTTGACTCAACTAATGAAAGAAATATGTATTCCGAGTTTGAAGTGTCCCTTTAATTCCTTTAAATTGTAGGTACTATGTGTTTGTTGAGCGTACCTATATTTATAATTTAATATATTTATTGTATATATATTTATATTATAAGTAAATTCTCTACCTAGGTATTTAAAGTAATTATTTTCTTTTATTTTTCAGGTAAGAAGTTGGTTTTTAGCGTATTATGAAAACTGCGTGGAATTAAATGTAGGTAAGTTGATTACAACGATACCTAGTATATCTACATATTTTTTAAAATTTATGTGATGGCTTTGACATCCCCGATTTTAATATCCATATTAAGCTTTAACCCCCACCCCACCCCCACCCCCACCAGCGTCAAATGAATTCTAACCTATTGTGCTGAAGTTTCAAATTACATAAGCGCTCTTAAAGTTTCTTACGGCTGTTACGGAAAAACAATTACAATTAAGGCACTGAGTTAACATTAAGCTATACTAATTTTCCCATGATGGCGACTAGACCCCAACAGATTGAGTTCAGGACTTTTAGTATGTTTGAATGAACAACTCTGCCAAATTTCAAAACTATATCAATTTTTTCCGTCAAAATTTGTTATTCGATTGGACTAATATTAGCCGCTAACTATGTAGAATTACGAAGGTCGCCGACCGATCTTATGCTGCGTCTCGTTTAACAACACATTATATTATTGATTATAATAGCGTACCTAACGAAGTATTATTTAAACAAAATAATGATATAATTATTGTTGTTAAAAAATGTAACTTTATTATATGCACAAATAATTTTGTTATTTGGTGCCGGACGTCGGTAATTGCGATGTTCAACTTTTATTGTCCCCAAAGGCACATTAAATTCAACAATACTTTACAACATCTCCAAAACGGCTTTACGTACAAAACTAAAATTTTCAGTGTGCAATCTCAAATAGATGGATGGATATCCAGTAAAAAATTTATACAATTTGGCCTTGCCGTTTTTAAAATATAAGTTTTCAAACTCAGCCGCCAGAACTTTTTATTTCTATAATAAATAGTACGAATAAAGAAATAAATAAAAATAAAATTAAAAATTAATTGCTACAAATGAATACATCACTTCCCAAACTTTAACTGAATTACCTACAACTAAACAATCTATTGATAACTTTTTACTGATGACGTGAATCGCCAGGCCGGTTGGATAAGATATACATACTTACTGCAAATACAACAGTATTCTCAAAGGCCATTCACATTACCTATAGATAAACATATACCTGGGGACTGCACAATGACACAGCACTTCCAAATACAAATTCTTCAATGTTTTTTTTAATATCCGCATCACATTAATACAAATCAATTTTTGTTATCAGTGTATTGCATAACTTAAATAGGTACAAGTACTACATAGATTTTCAATATGTAAATCATAGTTTAAGTCGTCGTGTCATCTCATTTACTTTATATTTTATTTTAGGGATTTCTTTAAACGACATTTGTATTTTCGTCTATTTTTTCCACGTTGTTATTGTTTTAATTAAAATGATCGTGTACAATTTTACCACAGCGTAACAACCTACCGCAAGTAGGTATTGAATCAGATGTGAAAATTTTTGATTGATTTACAAATTTTCAAAGTTAGGTACTTACAAAAATAAATAACTAAAATAATTATCGTATCAAGTACCTATACCTAATCCAAAACTTCACCACGTCATCAATAAAGTTACTAAATTGTATATTTCCAATTCAGTTCTGTGTTTAAAAAGCGTCATATTCTATCGATGATTTACCTACACACATACTAGATAGCATAAAACAAGAATACAATTAATTACTACTGTAAAAATACGAGGTTTTATTGATGACGTGTTTGCCAACCTATCTTAGATACCGTATAGTACTACTACGTGCTTACTGTACTTGTACGTAAGAAAAAATTACAGGAAAATATTTCGATTAGTTCTGTATCCAAAGAACTCATCTCGGTTAGGAATTACCATAACTAAGGCCCATGAAATCAGGCGTGGCCCGATCGCCGTTGAAAAACCGGCGAGATCACTCTCTCTCGTGCCCCTCTGGTACCTCTGTGCCCCCGAAGGACTCGGTCCTCACCAACACCACTAACATCGGTCAGTCTACCGGTTGCGAGCTCGGTGAATGACGTTTACCTCGTCGGTATCGTAGTTACATGTTGCCAATATGGTCAGTTATGTTCAGTTGCTATCCAGAAGTGGTAGTTTTTTAAATTATGAAATGGGAGTGATGTACATATTTGACCACGTGTTTAGTGCTTTGTATACTTTATCGTTCGGTTAAAACGAATTTAATGTTTTTATGGCCAGTGTGGCAAACGCACAGGATTATCACCTACTACCTCGGATAATTAGTGACATCTCTAGTGCATCTTTTCGGATTATTTTTCGCCAATTGTGTTATCTCTTTGTGGTTAGAACTAAAGTTTAAAAAGCGGTACTTACTTAAATTAATAAATTGTGCGGGGAGTGTTTTGCATTATTGTAATTGTGGAAACGATATTGCCCTAAACTGGAAGTGGAGTTAAACAATTATGGTAATTTTATTTGTTTTTCTTGCATCCTTATGTGGATTCTGTGTAATACCAGTTGCTTTAGTGACACCATTGCGTGTGTTGAATACAATAATTACAATAACTAAACACTGGTTGTTTGCGATTATTATGGGATAATTTCCTCCGTAAAGTGCTAGAATTGCCTTGAGTTAATGTCGATATTGTTGATGTTTTGTCAGTCGTATCGAAACGTAACATTTTATCGTTAACTAACTCACGCGAATAACGACATTGACATTGTAATATGCTTGTATTTCCCGACCAATTCCCGTTTAAGGTACAGGTATCGTTGGAAGAAACTTTTTATATAAGTAGGTAGTGCGTGTAGTTATTTTTTTTTCTAAATAATTTAATCGAATTCATAAGTTATTTATAAATTAATGATTAAAGGAAGCATTTTAAGTAATTATGCCAGTTTTCTAGCGAATTATAACGTAGGTATAATCATTCTAATTGAGAACGAAATTATTAATTTTATAAAATTAATGTCAATGTTTTTAATCTCTCGTGTCGTTATTGCCTTTCAGTATCAATATTTTCAGTAACATACCTACATATAGTCTATCCATCTGCATTGGAAAGTTTTCGGCTTTAAATATTTATCTGCTAATTCTGCTGAAACAAAACAGATTAATCAGCTGTGTTCGACCAGATTTAATAATGAAATTTATCAATCAAACAAAATGCGGGGCTGTCCAGTAACCCTCCTGTCAAATGATAACGTCGAATTCTAGCTATGATTTTATATCGATTTGAGTTAAATCATCTAACGGAGTTAGAGCCCTTTGTTTCATTCGGGCAAATGTATGTTAAGCAAACCTCACTTATTTTTCATCTCGAGCAATATTGCTATGTTATTCTTAAACACCCTATAGGTATAGTTAAAAATATATATATATATATATATATACATATACTATAGGTCAAATGTTTCCAACCTTTCTGTATCTCCGCCGCTCCTTTTTCATAAAAAAAATGATGCCCCCCCCCCATCAATCATTTTGTACAACACCCAGCACCGATTTGATTTTTGTTTGTTTGTATTAAAAAATTATATTTTGGTAAAAGCAGCGCGCGCCCCTTGCAAAAATCTCACGCTTCCTTGTGGGGCGCGCCTCACAGTTTAAAAAACACTGCTATATGTATATCATATAGTTTTTGATTATAGTTTTTATAGTTTTATGATACTTGACTGTATGTTTTAGGCACCAACTTCTTCATTTTTATTAACCAAATTACACAAATCACGCCACACAAAATGACGAATAATACCATTGCTGCGGGGTTTTAGTTTTTAAGACTATACATGAATTAAGAATGGAAAATCTTTAATAACATCTTAAGACATTTTATTTGGAACCAATCATTTTCAATAATAATGAAATGATCTTATGGTACCTGAAGGTGTCTAATAAACACTTTTAGTTAATAAAAATCCAATTAGTTATTTTACAAAAAAAAACAAGTAATTATTATTGTTATTAAATATAGCGTGTACATGTACTAGATTTTACAATATTTTTTACATATGTGAGAATGTTTTAATTGCGACGATTTGGCTTCTATCTACCTTTCGTTAAAAATGCATGTTATGCAAAGAAAATTATCATCTAAAAAACCATTAATTATTATTATTAGTGAATTTTTTTTTTAAGAATAGATCGTCAATAAAACCAGGAAAACAAGTATCAAAACAATATCATTTGCTTTAATAAATTAAAAAATACATATACAGTAGACTTTCGCTAATCCGGATCTTTCAACAATCTGGCATTATCAGACCAACTCCTCGCGAACGTGGAGGAGAAAATATGCACTGCATGTCTCTGAACGCGGAACAAAACAATATATTTTCGTTGCCTCTTTAGTCGCCAGCTGTGTTCATATTTGAAGTTCAGTTTATTTTCTTGCTTTGTCATTTTTAATAGAAATACAGTAGTATATGCGTTTTTTTTTTAAATATATAGTTTTCCAGTATTCCTGCGATTTCGATAATCCAGCACTACTACTTGGTCTGATATGTGCCGGATTAGCGAGAGTCTACTGTGTTATAATTTTACAATTACATACCTAATTTATTTTTTATGATTGTTTAAAACACGTTATTACAATTAAATAATTTAATGAAATGTAATAGTTACTTTTATAAGTAATGTGAAAGTTCGAGTTCAAAAAATAAATAAAATTACTTTCGTTTTAAAGGCTAGTATCGGAAGAACACATTTACTTTCAATATTAAATAACTTTCAATATGTTTATTGCATAAAAGCAACATTTAATTGAGAAATATTTCATAAAATAAAATAAAATTATTGGACGAATATAATATGATCAACATCTGGCAGGTTGAATAGATAAAAACGAAAGTTGTCCTATTATAATAATTGTTAAATATAATTTACAGGTGTATAATTTTTATAAATTATATTTTGATAAGATTTTACCCGTGTATCGCTAAATTAAATGACCGGAATGAGGAAGAAAAAAAATACCTGAAAATATTTGGAAATATCTGCAAGTAAATATGTTTTCATTTAAAATTCATGGATATAAAGAGTGTTACATCTAAAATAACGAAGTTGACGTTATTTCCGTTATACCGGAAGTAACAGGAAGTCACTAATGTTTTCATTAAATAGGACATATTGACGAAGATTTGAATTTTTAGACAAATTTAATTCTTGATTTTAATTTAATTTTCAAATTTTTAATTTAAAAATATCGCATTGAAATCTGAAATTGTTTACAAACCTTAGTCATCATGTTCTATTTCATAAAAATATTAACGACTTGTGATTGCTTTCGGCATAACCGGAAATAAATTCAAAACTTAGTTTTTTTTAAATGGAACCCCTTATATAGTGTACCTCCGGATGGAGTTGACAAGAAGAAAAAATCCTTTATCATTGATTTTACAACAAAAAAATGAGTCAACTTCATCCAGAGACACTGTATAAATAAATATTTTAAATTTTCGTCTTTCGGATTAAAATTTGTTACCATCTCCTTAGGAAATGCATTTCGTTAATATCCGCCTATTTTTGTTTACGCCAATCAGTACACATGATTCACATGAATACACATTCGAGTGTTCCTCTAAAAAAATCGGATTTTTATATATATTCTAATATTCCGTAATAAATCCAATCTTGTGAACTTCCCGTGTGTCATTTTACAAAAATATCAGACACATCTTTTGGTAATAAAACGCTACCAAAAGATTTCTTTCACTCGATTAAGGTTTTTTGATATTCGTATTCAGAATGTGATGGACATCAATGACATCGTACAACTAACTCGTAGTTCAAACACCGTTAGGTTTAGAAAAAAATTGTTTATTTTGTTGTGATCTACCTACTTCTTTTATTTGAAACTTTTTTATCTGCAAAGGTTGAGAAACTCAGTAGGAAAAAACCAAACATGAGCAGCGATTTTTTAGTATGTTGGCCGTGGCAAAGGTTCGATTTTAAGGAACTTTTAATATAGATGTGCAGGTATATTGATTAAGAAGATAATTCTCTACTAAATTTCTTACCTTTTTCCACGGATTGCATAATTTTTGGATTATTTTTCCTGCACTGTTATTTTATAGAAGAATTTCTTATATGTAGTTTTAAATAATAAAATAATTAAATTCATCAAAGTTTTACATAAACATTTATTAAATAATTTTTAATTTGTCTCGTCTCATTTAAAGCTTCCCAAAAAATTATAAAAGAAATGATTAGATAGCCGTTTTAAACAAGTCAGTACCTAATTAAAAAAAATTAATTCTTAAGATTGTCATTAATGTATCGGTTTTTTTGCGAAACCACTAAAGAAGACCCCAACAAAAGGACGAAATACATTTACGATAAAACATTAAAAAATGATTTTTCTGTTAACTAAAGTATTAAAAATAACTTAAGAATAATAAAATAAACAAAATACCAATACAATAGAACCTCGATAACCCGAACTATTAATTGGATTCGTTCGGATTAGCTAACATGTAGGATTAACTTAACACTAATTGAAAACGTGTTAGTGTACATTAAGATAATATAATAATACCTACGAATTATGACAACTACGTACTATAAATTGGCTTAATACAAATTTTATTTCTATAGAAACAGAGGAGTACTACCTAGACGTGTTGGTTGCTAAAAATGTATTTTAGCGTTGTTTCCTTCTTTTTTTCCTATTTTCCATACGTTTGCATGTTGGCCTATTTCACCTACGATACGTTGAAATTACAGGGGCTCTGATTATCAAATTTCTACTGTACTTCTATTGGATCATTCGTTAAGGTCACTTTTTATGAACCGTTATTTCGATGGAAATTTCAACGTATAGGTATCTATTTTTAAACGCAAAAGCTTTTAACACGTCTAATGTCATAAATAGGGATGCTTTCTTTACCCAAGGACGCGTTTTTGACCTTCAGTAACAGGTGTTTGAACAACAGGAACGGAAATGGTGACCGTTTTACTACCTGGAACTAGAAATACTTGAATAAATTTTTGAACATTCTGCAGAAAAACAACCAACATTTTCAACATAGATGTTGAAAGTTCATGTTCGAGTTGGTAACCGATTTTATACAATTTTTGATCGATTAATAGGTTTACTCATAATATAAGTTAACGAGTAAGTACATTTTAATTTGAAATTGTTTTACGGGTCATGACCCGCGAATGCTCGTGTTGGAATTTCAACCTGAAATCTAAAATGGTTGACTAGAGGCGATTTTCAAATTATGTATTGTCACGTTTTAAATCTTGCATTTCTTGTATGTCACCTTCACCTTTAAGTTATCAGCGATACATTTTTTAAGATTTCAACTTGCCATTTCAAAGCAATTCGTGTAGGTTTGAATAAATTTTAAGAAATGTTCCATTTCGATTTCAATATTTAAAAAAGACCCCATACCATTTAAGTATAATTTCATCGTAAAATTCTCGAACGTGTATGTACACATCTTTTTAGAGATGTGACCGCCTACTTCAATAACCTGTTTTTATAAAATAAATACCCATTTGACTGCTTGTCGCTTTATGTTAACGTACTGTTAATTAAAAGTGAATAAACTCATATACATAATTATAATAATGCGGGGGTTTATTGCAATCAGTCTACGATTTTAAATTTAACTTTATTATGCCCCCGCATTCTATAATTTATTAAACATTAGTTAACAATAAAAATAATTTTTAAATTTCTTTTCTAGGTTCTTTTATTTTGAACAATTGTCAATAATTTAATTTGTTTGTTTGTGCCTATATTTAGGGTAATTTCGTTCATTGTCTTCGTAGTTGTAACATCTCATTCGAGCTGTACTTTGGTAACGGTTCCGTTTTTACAGTCCCGTTTTAAAATCTCTCGTAATGCCCGAAGGCAGTCATACAACTGTACTAAACCAATTGTGTAATATTTATCGACGTACTTCTTATTTTTTGCACATTTTTACGGTTCACTTCATAGGTTCCCTCTATACATCACGTAAATATTAATTACTCATTTTAATGTACCTACTCGAGTAAAGCTTTTGTACTAAAAATTTGCAAATGTAATTTCTCTCACAATACTGTCTTTAGTTATACGAGTAAAGGGGTCCCAAAAAGTTTAAGGGTTCATATTTCAAAGGGTTAAAATGAGATAGTTTAGACACAACCACTTCTAATGAGTTTTGCTCTTCGACTTGCATAGTTTCACTTTCCGATTAGAAAATAGAAAATGAGTACCTAGTTCTGATGTATTTTTTTAGAAGAAGAAAAGAATGATAGAAAACATTTTCTATATTCAATCTTTGATGGTAGCAGAATGCGTACTAACCCCGGTACTAACTTTATTTCACAGTATTGTGTGCATTGATTTTTGCGGTACTGCTGAAACACCGCAGCGGCACCGTACATTTAAATAACAGATGTGTGCATCGGGCCTAAGTTGGCGAAATAAAATAAATTAAATTGAATAGTTAAATACAATATGAAATAATAAGTATAATAAAATAAATTGAAATATTAAGTAACAGTTTTGAAAATGTTTACTATTTGCAATAAAAATTAATTTAAACAGTTAACGTATTTCAAACTTGTTTTTTTTTATAAAAGTTAATTAATGTTTTATGGTATTAGTTGACATATTTATAGACAGTATAGGAACCTCGTACTTTAAAATTTATTTATAACGTACATATTAGCATACTTTTGATGTCAGTGTCGAGGTGTTTCAAACGAACATTTTAAAAATTCATCAAAAGAAAGAGCAAAACAAGCTAAAACTCTCACCGTTAATGATTGTTTGCGGTCTCGTAATAAATTTGAATCATTAAATCTACGTTATCTGTAAAAGGATGGCGGAAATGCTTGTTTACAAGGAAATGTGTAAATATTTATTAAATTTTGCTATAGGCGACCTTCACAATTATAGCTATAAAATCGTTACGGTTGAATCCGTTCGTGGCTTCATTATTATTAAATTAAATCATGGCAGTCTTCTTCCTTTTCTATTTGTTCGAGTCAGATCTATATTTTCACCTTTTTGGTATAAAATTTATAACTGGTTGCCTTTAAACTTGTAACACTTTTGACACTGACTTATTTATTACAAATTATTTAATTTCTGATGGAATTTATTTCTGTTATACCTGTTATCGTGTTCGTTTCCTTAAATGTTTGTGTCTAATGTACCCGAACCGGACACCGTATTACCGTAATTGATTGATTTACTTAAATAAGTTAATTAAAAAAAAATTAATAGAGGAAGTGATCCGTATATGGGCCCCTTTTAAATATAGTATGATATATATATATATATATATATATATATATATATATATATATATATATATAATATATATATATATATATATATATATATATATATATATATATATATATATATAAGCTAGATTTTGTAAAATAAGTTTTATTTTCATTGAAACAAATTTAAAAAAATTAACATTTTAACATTCTTTTTTTATTTTTATTTTGTTTAGGTATTTTTAATACGCATTTTAATTATTTTTCATTGCTTGTTAACCATGTTAAAATTTAACACGGACAGATTTATCCGTGAACTTGGCATATTTCTTAGATAGACCGAATATCAACTTTTTATTCAAATGAACAAATGAAGGTAGTCCAAATGAACAGTATTGTAAAAAGAAACTTTTTTTCAAAAAGAGTGGTTTGATAGATTTAACAGAGAGGTTCAATAACATTTTTGATAGCTGTAAGTTAGGGACGTCAAGGTGCCCACGCGCCAAAGTTGCAATAACTAGATCGCCTACTATTTCAATAATAATCTGTATATTTTATTTAAACCATTTACAAGGACGGGCGGGGTTCAGCTATTAGCTAATGACTTTCAATTTCAACTAAATTAATCGTTCATCTATATTTAGTTAAAACAAAGAAACACATGGTAGACGTTGGCGTTAAATTCACAAAATGTGCATAAATTATAATGCCACTTAATTTGGTTATTAAAAAGGCAAAGAAACACGAACTAGTAATTTAAGGAATCCATTTTTGGTTATTTTTACTGGCCGTTTTATTATAGGAAATTATAAAAATGTGAAATTATATTTTTCTAGCCTGTTTATTTACATCACGCGCGTACTCAATAAGCAGCGTTTGGGTAAACATAAAATATAATATAATGTGTATAATTACAAGTAGTTACACTACTTTGTAGTTAACATATTTTATAGAAAGTGGAAAAAGATCGTTAATTCAATATAACTTTAATGAAATGAACTATGTAAAATTTAGTCAATTTCTACTGTTATATCTTATAGATATATTAATTAATTAATTAAATTATTTTGATTACTTATACCAGCATTTTTTAAATGAAATTCTTTCCGTATGTTGTACGTTGGCGGATCCTCGATTTTTAATTAAAGATGTAGTAAATTATAAAATATGCATTAATATGAATAAAGATAAAAAACACGTAAATATTTATATTATTCCTAAGATTTTGAACTCTTAATTAACTTAATGATGTTTTTTTGCATCATTTACAATTTACATATTTATATATTATTGAATTTTGTATTTTCTATGATTTTTCTTTTTATCATTGCCTTTTTTTAATATGTTTTATTATCTCACTTTAAAGCTAGAAATTACAACAATGGTGCAAAATGGCCGTAGAGTTAACTTCTTTTATTTTTACGCCATTGTTAAAAAAAGTGTTATATTAATTTTTATTTAAAAATATTAACAATAAACGCTTAATAATAATTGTGTTTGGCGTTAGAAACATTTAAAAAATAATATTTAGGTGTTTTCAGAATACTTTTTAAAAGGATGTTAGGCTTAAGGCCGGTCATTCCACCTTCTAATAAGAATCAAATATTTGTATATTTGTAGAATAGTGTCCGTGTGTATCTTGTGGAAGTTATTCTACCACTAACTATTCGAAACTTTATTAGAAGATGGAACGACAGGCCTTTATTTACAATAATTTTATATGCATCTCTACCTTTGAACCTGCAGTCTCTATAACCTATTCATTTGATTAAACCAAAGTTAAACAATCAGCCAAACAAACCAAACAATATGTCGTCGCTACCAAATCAAAATATATTGTGTGGATTTTACAGAACTTTGTCAAAATCTGTTATTTGCAGTAAAAAACTCATTTTGTGAAAAAATGCTGCATAGCAGGGGCCAATCGTTCGCTTCGTTTTATAAACGAACGATTCAAGAATAAGACCCGGTTTTGACTTGACAAGGACGATGTGCTGACGCCAAAGATGTGCGTTTCTGTTTAACAATGATACTTGCATTGCAGTTATGTACCTATATCTAAATATAGATAATAATTGATGTGGTTGAATAGAAGTTTAGTATGCTCGGCGCGTACCTATATAATCATCCCAGTCTTTATGTTACTAATAACTGTATATAGTAGAACATACTGTTAGATTTTGTAAATTCTTAAGATAGATAAAATCAGCAGCGTGACTTGGTGTTTTACAAAATTTGCCAATCACTTAAATTGTACTTTTTACCATATACTGATATATATATATATATATATATATATATATATATATCTTGCTTAACGTGACTAATTCCTTGATGTTGATGGCCAAATTTGTTCTAAGAAAGGATTAATCTTATGGTTCACATAAATCGTTCTGTTATGTAGGTATATTTTAATAATGCAGAGTCAAATTCCATGTCAAATCAATCAATCAATGATCTGAACCTTGACATCCCAGAAATTCCATCATATTTGCACAATAGTAGTACCAAAAAATTAACAAAAACTGTAAAATTTCAAATTTTTGGGCTCGCAGTTTTTGAGCTATTGACTTAAAAAAAGAAGCAAAACTCGCACAAACTTGACAACATCTTTAACACTTTAGAAAGCTGAAATTCAGAAATTATTTGATCTAGAGAGTCAATTTGGTGTCGTTCTCTTCTGTTTTTAATGGGTTTTAATTTGATGTGCAGGGTGACGATGATATTTAAATTTTGTAATTTTTGGAGGCTTTATAACAACTTTTTTTTTGAAAATCTCAAATGCACCCCTTTTAATTTATTTGAAACAAATATATGTTCTGAAGACATTCATTGACTATCTGTATGCCAAATTTTATAATGGAACGCCAATGGATATTACGGATATTAATTTTTTTTATATTATAGATAATAGAGGTATATGAAATTCGCTAAAATTCACTTCCATAGCATTTACTATGAACGTCTCTAGCGTGTTATAGGAGGGTTACCTGTATGGTCTATGAAGATTACTTTGATAAATATTAGGTAAGGTACTATATTTTTATTATTTATAGTGCAAAAATTATAAAATAAATAACTAGCAACTTTCAAATCAGAATTACTCAGTTTATAGTTATGGAAGTCAATTTTAACGAATTTCACGTACATTATAAAATAAAAAAGTTAATTTTCATAAGAACCCGTTCCATTGTGAAATTTGACGCACATATAGTCAATGAATATCTTTGAAACACACATTTTTTTTAAAGAAATTAACAGGGTTGTTTTTGAGATTTTCAAAAAAAACAAACGTTCTTTTAATGTCTTGAAAATGTAAATATTATAGTCATGTTGCATATCAAATTAAAATCTTTTAAAAATATAAGAGAATAACTCCAAATTGAGCTTTCTAGGTGAAATAGTTTTTGAATTGCAGCTTCTTAAACAGTTAGAGATGTTGTCTTGGGCAATTTTTGCTTCTTTTAAAATCAATAGCTAAAAAACTAAGCCCAAAAATCAGAAATTTTGCGTTTTTCGTCCTCTTGATATGTACAATAAATAAATAAAAAATCTTACAAATCTGTAATCTTAAAAGGTCTAAAGATATGTTTGTATTGGTTGATTTGATACTAAATGACCCAACATTTTAAATTTTACAAAACATTAATAGCTTTACAACATAGACAACCTTATTATATTTTATGATAATCTTGTTTAGTAAATAACACATAAATAGTAAATCGGATTACATAAATAATAAATATACATTGTCTAATCTGTAAAGATTATCCAAGTTTTCTATAAACAACAAACTAACTCATTAACCGTCACGTGCATTGTAAATACAATTAATTAAATTAATATCGAACGGATCTGCATTAGAGTAAAGGCAAATTAGATGGAAATAACTGCATTATAGAACTGGCAGTTTGCCCATTCAACAACTCACTAGCGCTAGTAGATTAAAACTTTAATGACGGATTGAAAAGCTACAGTTTATGAGAAGTTTAAAATATAGAGTTCTCGTAAGATAACATACATAATAATATCTGACAAATTCAATGTGAAAAAACTTAAGATTGTAGATATGTATTAGAACATTATTCTAGATAATTTTTAAATATTTGTTAAACGCGTTATTGTTCATATTGCTTAATTTTAGAATTTTACAATTTTCTCAGGTTTCCCAATAAACTATTAATTTACAATATAAAATTATTTATAAATAAAGACTACCTCGCAGTGAGCGATTAACTGGACAAATCGTGCAGTTGAGGCAGGGCTGGATAAACACAGTTCTCGGGGCTGTGGTTTGGGGCCCTCTTTTGCTACGATAATCTGCGCAATTCACACAGGCAATCGTACAGTTTTCGCAGTACATTATTCCTGCAGTCATTGCAGTCATCAATTGCTGCTTCTAGTAACTCGTCCAACAAAGTTTCATCATTTGATAAATTGTTTCTCTGGAGATACTTATCATTCCTTAACCCAAAATATGCGCTACTGTTTTCTCTTGGATTTTTCTTTTTCATTTAATATTGACAATGCGACGCGACGCGGCAAATAGGCAACAAATAACTGATTTTCTTTTGTTGCATACAGTTGCTACCAAGTTAGTTGCTACCAACACCGAAGCGATAGGCACATCACAAAAAAATTGGCACAACTTAGGAAACTGAAGTGTATCCACACTTTCAATTTCGTTTATCGTTCAGTTTTTTTAACACAGTTGATCTGTGCAGTTAAACTGTAATTGTGTAAACAGGTACCCATTTTATCCTTGCTGTTTTCCAAATTATTGAAATAGTTATAAGAATATAATAAATAATCGATCTACGATTGACATGTTTACAACAATTTTTATTTTATTATTTTAATTTAAAAAAAAGTGATGTTTAATACCCTGACAGATTTTACTGGCATACAGTTCTTTACGCTATATTTATTAAACTATTGGACGTTAGTATCAAATGAACAAAAAATTATAAACTCCAGTTAAAAGTGTACCTACCTATAAATAAATACAATAAAACGTAGTTATTAGGTACCACAAGGTACTTGCGAAGGTCGAGTTCGTTATATCTAATAGTTCAGTATAAACAACTTTATTTGTAGGTCCTTATTGTTAGTAAGTATATGACAATTGTTAAGGGCCGGTTTTTCATTCACCGCCAGTTAATTCTGACCATCGGTTAATTACTATATAGAAATGATTATTAGAAACAATTGTTTCTATAGTAATTGACCGATGGTCAGTTAACTGGCGATTAAGAAACCGGCCCTAACTGTTATTTTTACGTATAAAATCATATAGCTATTGTTTATATTGCACATGTATGCAAATTAATTTAGACAATTTTGTAAATACTCGATTTTTTTCTAAAATCAACTAGTCAATATTTGTGACAACACAAATGCAATATTATTCAATTCCAACGTCATCATATAATTGAGTTTATAAGATTATAAACGGTAAATCGAGGTATTAAACGCTGTCATTTCTATCCGTGTCCGTATTCGGGATTATGTACTTTCAAACTTTTTAAAATTCAAAAATGAACGTACTTAAATAACGGGTTTTTAAATAAAATAATACCTAGTAGTACTTGTAAAATAGTTTTAGTTACTTAATTATTTTTATGTGTAAACTAACGATTTACGCCATCTAAATTATAGCTTAACTAACGAAGTATTGTTCAAACAAGTACAACAAATACTTACATTAGCACCATTAAGAAATTCATTGTTTTATGTTCGCATAGATTAACTAAGCCAACGTCATAAACTCGGGCGTTTATCGTTTTAAAGTTTTAGTTTCACTTAAATTTCAACATTGTTGTTATAAAGATGTTTCACAATTACTTGTTAAATGAACAGTTACGCAAGACTTATTATTTAAGATCCTTGTAAATGTGATTATGACGAAAATAAAATTTAGAACCGGTTAATATTCGTATATCTGCTATAATTATTATCTATACAGTGTGGTTTATAATCGATGTAAAGAATTTGTAGATATGTTTAGCACGCATGTTTATGTCTTTTTACAATAATATTTAAACTCAAAGACATACATAGTATGTGAGAAAAAAAACTATTAAGATTAAAAATTAAATATTTGATATTTTTGTTATTGTTATGGGTAGATAACTGTGCAAAAAATTATCAATTTCTGAGTTACCAAGGTTTAGTACAATACATTGGTTGATTTTGCATAGAATGACCATATTAAAATAAAATTTAATATACCTACCCGCAAATAAAAATTTAATAATTAAACTGTAACCACTTTTCATCTATTAACGTTGATGTATCGTACTAAAACGTAATGTAGGCAAGTAGGTATAAGTATTTGTAATTTGATTTAATTGAATAACCTTGAAAGTGTACACTCAAGATCTCCTAACACTAAAACGTTTATAGGCGTTCGCACAAATTGTAAATCGTGTCTGTTGTTCCATACAGGAATCGGGGGCGTTTTATTGCGTACAACATAAGAAATATACGACCGAAAGCGAAAGTAGGTACCTGAAGTTTAGAAGAAAGTTATGAAAGGTTTTAAAAGCAGACAATAATGGACATACTTAACTGCGGATGTAATTTTATGGCAATTTATAGCTCGATTTTTAAATCCTTCTAAATTTAAATCTGCGCTAACGAAAGTGTTTTCCCGTATTAGGTTAAACATATATCAACAGGAAACCGATTTTAATAATTAATAAAATTGAATATGAGACGAAATTAAATTTTATTTTCCAGTTGACAAACCAATAAAATACGCCATAAATAGACAGCTTTATAGAGGTAGCTTTATGGGCCCTTTTAGGGCGACCCCTATTCACACTCTAAAACCTATAACTTCCCAAAAGTTATTTAAAAGCTCGTCAAAATGCTTTGCGCAACTAACGTCGACGTCGTATTAATTTATGAATTCCGTGTCATAATTTACTTTTTAAGGCAACATTAATGTTTAACCATTAGATAAGCTAATTAATATATATATAGTATTGCTATACCTACTTAATAGCTATTTTAATAAATGTGACTCGTTATCGTCGGATTGTCGCAGTTTCTCTTTTTGTTTCAATTATTATTTTCAACTATTGGCATTTAATAATTTTTGACATATATTACGTAAATTCAAATATCGTATCATACAATAATTAATATAGCTGCAACTTACTATGCACCAAATTTTCCAATTGACAGTTCATTATTAATTACCTATATAATTTATTAAACAAAAGGTAATAATAATGAGCCTCATAATAAATGTTTAATATGCAAAATGATATATAGACACGTAACGAGTCTGTTAATTAGATAAAATTTAAATTAACATACTGATATACAGGGTGGGTCGTTTAAAAAAATCCACGCGCTTTTCTCGAAATTTATTAGAGATAGGTAAAAATTACTGATTATAAAAATTGTAGAGTACGAATGGGGCCGTCTGATGGTGACATTGAATGACCATGACACGCATTGATTTTTTAGAGTTATAGGCCTAAGTTACCTTTGTTTTTTGAATAAATTAAGTATTTCTGTAATGCCGAATAGATAACTCGTAAAAAAATTGAAGTTTTATTTAAAGGTATTTTTCGGAAGTAAGAATTTTTTAATTGGAGTTTCAAATTTATTTCATAGTTAATTCTCAAAATGACTATTGCTCCAAACATTTTTGTACCCTGTGAAATGCCTGCTGAACTGCGTCTATGTCAGAATCGAATGTTTTCAAAAATTGATTTTATTCTATTCTTTATGTGTTTACGAGCAGTAGGCCGTCCAAAGTAAGTATGCCAGTTATTTCACTTTTTCCCAGAAGTAAAAATCCATACAGACCATGTTAGGCGACTTTGCAGGAAAAGCGACAGGACCAATCCATCTGTTGGGAAATATGGAGTTTAATTGTTTCCTAACAACTTTTCGCAAAATGAGCAGGTGCGCCATCCAATTAAAGCCACATTCCAGCTCTGTCACTCAGAGGTATTCCATTAGATCTGGAAAATCGTGAGTCAAAAACTCAACAAACCTAACACTTGTAAACGTGCTATCCAAAAAAAATCCAATTAGACGAGAGCCAATGATTTCAACCTAAACATTAAGACTCCATTGACGTTGGTGATCTAAAGTACGTATCTAATGAGAATTAATGTCGTTTCGATAATAGCAATTAGGCCGATTAACGTTGTTTTAAAACGTTTTAAGCATCCAATTAAAAAATTCTTACTTCGAAGCTAAATTTTTATTTTGACTCGTATCTTCGAAGCGAATGATTATTTCGAAAAATATCTTTAAATAAAACTTTTTAATTTTGTTACGAACTCGATTGGGCATCACAAAAATACCTAATCCAATTTAAAAAGGTAATTTATGCTTATAACTCCAAAACTAATGGGTTTCGGGGTTATTCAATGTCTGATGGTGATCAGATGGCCCTCTTCATATTCGGCAAGTTTTGTAATAAATAATAAGTGATTTTTACTTAACTAACCGTTTTCGAGAAAAACTCGTGGCATTTTTTAAATGACTCACCCTGTATTATAATTGTTTAATGATTTTTATTTACTGGCCAACATCACCTAATTTATTTTTATGTTGACTAATAAATAAGAAATCGAATGTAATATAAGCGATACAAATGATACATAATAATGATAATAAAATGCTCTGAAATTGCACAATCTAAATAATATTCTGATGTAACTTTTAACCTTCACGGTAAATAATATTTATGCTAACTGGGTGTTTGTATTAGTATCGTTGCTCTAATAATACTAATTATTCCTGCAATAATTCAAGGTTGTTAGCAATTTTCTTTTTATCGAAACCAAAAATGTTGCTTAAAATTCAATTACTTATATTATTAGACATAATATCATAAGTATGATTTACTTATTATTTCGATGGACAGAAAAGTTTAACAATACCTCTCGTTATAATTAAAAATTGCTAATTTTGTAAGGATTTTTTTTAATATTATTTCAAGAGTTTTTATTTAATTTTTTATTTATATGCAGGGTGATTATTCGTTAAAAATGGGCAGTCTCGAAACTAGAAATATGTATTAGACACAAAAATATGACGATTGAGCGCAACATATACCAATGTCGCTGGTTTATGAGATACAGGGTGTTCAAAGTTGCAATTTTATTTTGTAATTTCTCAATAATGTTGAAAATTTTCATAGTATCAACTTGAAAATTGATAGCTGTATGTCCTTTAACACGAGAATTACGAATTGCGTCTCTATTTACATAAAAACTAACTTTGTTTAATTTCGATAACTATCGGTTTTCGAGGTATTTCCTCTTAAAGGGTTCAATGCTTTTATACAATTTTTAAATAAGCAAAGTTGGCTTTATGACCGCTATTATTATGTTTATTTTTTTTGTCAAGTAGGCTTGTGTTTATATTAATTTGGCATTCAACTTTGAACACCCTGTATCTCTTAAACCAATGACATTGGCATGTTTGACTCGAACGTCGTATTTCCAGCATCCTTCAAGCGTCAACTACATTCCGAAATGATCATTAAAACTATTCCTGGTTATTATTCTAAATAGGCAACACGCTGATATACCTACACTTGTAACGCACTCGTAGTTACTTACTTTAATTATACTAATTTACTTATTTACTTGTAATTTAAAACCAGTGCAATCAACTAGCACGTTATTTCAATTTAATGACAATTTTTTAAACACCAAAACGTCTTTGTGCGGAAACGAGTTACGTCCAAGTATCTCGGGTCGAAATATTTGGCGTGAGAATAAACCGTATCGAAACCGTCACGTCGAAACAGCAACATCAAGACGTCCCAATGTCCCAATTTCGTCGTAATACGTTCACGTTATCACAATGTATTACACCAAACTGTCGTTGTTAACGAGAAAGCAACGAAATAGGTACATTTGTTTTGTAGTTGTATAATATTTTGTTTAGCAAGTTCTTGTGCATCGTCCACTTTTCAATTTTCTGAAACTTTAACGTGTTGTATGTATGTGCACATCGAAAATTTGTTAATCGATTATTTCTCTGTTTTGGAATGTTTGTAATCGATTAGACGGACTTTCGTCATGTAGATCCTGAATTGCCACTTTTGAATCTTCGAAACTATACTCTTGACTTACTACTTTTTTAATTAAAATTTCGTTTTAGATGTAGATATTTCAGAATATGGAACGGGCGTCTATTTTAAATAGTTTTCCCTGGCTTGATTTGCGCGGTTTTATTTAGGTACTGTTTTCATAGAACGAATTATGTACTTGCGTAAATAGAGGAATTATTGTAATTGATTCAAGACCTAAGAAAAAAGTGTTTCGGGTTTCCATATAAGGATTTGACTCCAGTTGGAATATGAAATAGACTTGCATATTTAAATAGTGTAGGTGCAAGCAACAACTTTTTACTGAAACCAAAAGGGGCGGAACTACATATCATCGCCTTAATAACTCCTGCTTAACTCCATTTTTATCCATTGTAAAATAGTAAAAACCCAATTCGACGATAATAACATATGTGAAAAGATAAGCAGGGGTGTCATAAGAGACGACAAGATATATTTAGTGCGGTGTACAGTCAGGTGCAAAATTAATGTCACTGAACATTGTTTGATCAATGTTGTTCATTGTGACGTGTATTTTGCCCGCCCAATGCTCGTTATTGGTGACATTAATTTTGCACCCGGCTGTATAAGTACTCGAATTTCATAGAATATCAGAGTGGTGTCTTTGAGGCGCCATACTTTTATCTCAAACACTTCGTTGTTTCTAATGACACTCTCTCTGGCGAATATTTTCACATATTTTAGTATCATTCGATTAGGTTTATGTTATTTTAGAATGGAATAGAACTGTATCGTAATTAGATAAAGGGTTTCCAAGGGGTTTTTGCTTTAAATTGGCAATTTTAGAGAAAAGTAGTTGCTTATCACCACCCCTACTATTTAAATACATAATGTGAGTCTTATTTCGTATTCTGTCTGGGGCAAAATGAAACTCGGAACCCTTTTTTTTATAACTGCACCCATAATTTTTATACTCGTAGCAACTGTTATAATTGATATGAAAATTGTAAAATGATAACTATGTCCTCGTTAAGTAACCCGATGGTATTCCTTTCGGAACACGTGTAGCGCCGATAATAATGTTTTATAATCAATCATCTGCGTTTACTTTCATTTATTTTTAACCTTTTACCTTAAATTATACGACTTTTTAATACATTGTTAACATAAATAAACTATTTTAAATTAATAAGTAAACACGTTTTACGAGATCCATGTATTAAATTAGTAATAATTTATTTACCTACTTATTTCCACATTTATATTTCGCAATAAGCTTTTCACTGCTATAGATATATATATGGGGAACATTTTGCCTCGGGTTCTTAAATCGAAAAGCCTATGTGTTTACCGATTACATTCTTGCGCAAGTGTCTCACCAATATATTTCCCGGAACATTTACCCGAAGTGCCCACTTGTAATGCGGCTGGTGTAGCAATAATTCTCTTTGAAACCACATAGATGCAGCAAGTAAATGTACTGTAACTAAATTATTTTTTATTGCTAATGTCCACGAAATTCTTAAACCTTTATTTTCTACAAGGTTGCATTACATTTTTATATAACGTTTTTACGTGACTAGAGAAGAAAGCAGCGGGCATCGTTACCAACTGTTTTTGTTTCTTGGTCGAATGTGACATAAGATATTTACGACATAAAAGGTATTTAAAATTATTAAAAAACAATATGTAGGTATAATAATAATTTTACATGATAATAAAATCTTATTAATCTCTTATTATTCAACGCATTTTATATGAATTGTATACCTATACCTTCTCAAATAGGTACATAATTTAATATACAGGGTGTCTCTGAAAAGTCTGTACAACGCTTAACCAAAGATTCTTCAGCTGAAAATGAGTTGATATATCACAACTTTTCAACTCAGGAATCTGTGGTCAAGCGTTATACAGACCTTTCAGAGACAGCGTGTATATTTGTAAAATTATAATCGATAAATTTAATTTTAAATACTAAAAGCATTAAACACTTTTGTCAAATGTGTTGTCAACTCTGCATTGTGAAAGAAGTTTTAAAATTATTCCATCAAGTATTATACAATACTTACGTGATAAATTAAATAGTAATTAAAATTTCACATTATTAGAGACCGTTAGTAGACAAGATTACAAGTAAAACTATTTTATAGTTTGTCTAATATTTTGTATGAATACAAAGTTTTGAATTTTATTTTAATATTAATTTATATTCCTCGTACGAGCGAAACTATTTACCTATGTATTTTAAATATTTTAATGTTTAATTTTAAGTTTAAAATATTTTATATAGGTACCTAATCAAGTTCTGAAAATTTACGTACATCTACATAAATTTGCACACGATAAATTTACACCAATATAAATATAAATAACATTGAATCTACGAAAATCTAAAACGTCAAATTGTTTCATAACATGATTATTGTGGATGAGGTTTCCAAATAAAATACGACCTTGACAACACGGCGAACTTTAGGAAATTATATAGCAGTAATGTTTATTATTGCTCAACAGACATAAACTGATTTACAGATTAAAATTAGATATAATTATGCATACCTATAATACATATTATAATAGGTAAACATACTAATTTAACGGTAGGTTATTACAAAAGTAATTAGAATATTTAAATAATTTAGAAAGGCATCAAAGACAGTTTAGTAAAGAATAATTGAATCTAGCAAGTTCTCATAACATTCTATTATTATTATTATAAAAATCGATTTTAAACAATTAAATAATACTTAAACATTTTTTTATATAAATAATAATAAATTTTATTAGAACTTTGTGATAGGAACAATAAAAGAAGATAATCTTTCTCCACTTATTAGTTGGAACTCGAGCGTGTAGGCGCACTTCGCTCCGGAGGCGACAACGTATCGAAAATAATTATAGTTAGTACGTACAGCTAGAAGAATGCTGAGAGTGGCAGTGACAAATCTTTTCATATTACCCATTCCAACTGACAATGAGCAGAACCTTTAGTAAGTTATAACCTGTAATATATAGGGTGTTTCGAAAATCGCGCATATGGAAATGATATTACACAATAAAAACTGATTAAAAAGTTCCTTTACGATTTTTCGATTAGACCAATCCTTTTTTAGTTATCGTGACCTTAAAAATTTGAAAAATAAGTCAAATATGACTATTATAAATGTGGCCCATAGTGTTTTGTCCAAAAATTCATACGGTGTCATAATTATAAATTCTTTCGGACACACAATCCTTAGAAATCTATCTGGCACACTTTCTCAAATAAATTTTTATATTGTAAATGGAATGGACACAATTGATCAAATTACAGTGGCTGCAATTTAGATTAAAACGTATACGAAAATTCTTCGACCAATCCATATGCACACACTGAACCGTTGATTTAAATAATATCCCACGATAAAAGAAGTGCGAACTGCAAGTTCGAAGGATTTCTCACGGAAAAATTGAATTGTTTGGACGATTGCGCCAAAACGGTAATACAATACTATTGAGAGTGCTAACTAACTGTTTAATAATTAAACGAAAAATTAGATCTTATGAATAAAGTGCAACAAATGCTATTACTTCAATTCATTAAAATTTTTCAACTCGTACAAATATAATTACCTATACGTTATTCAAGATAGGTTCCAATACACGTCATCAATTATTATCACCTGGTCATCACCTCGTATTTTTACAGCACTAATTGTAGTCTTTCTGTGCCATATCATATGTGTGCAAGTAAATCATCGGTAGAATGCGCCACGTTCAAAACATTAAACTGAATATTACAAATATAGCACAATTTAGTAATTTTTTATGTACGACGTGCATTGGAACATATCGTGAATTACGTGTAGGTACTTACTTCGCGTACTTTTATTTATACGAATCCAAACATTTCAATAAATTGAAGTAGAAGGATTTTGTTACATTTTATTCATAAGACACAACCTATCGTTATGCAATGTTATCGCGAATAAATCATGTACTTGTTACATAACGTTTTAAATTCAAAACATATTTTTGTCGTGAAAGTATTGCGTGTCATGATGTTGGCAGATTGTTGTTCAAAGATAGCGGGTAGTTTCAAATTGAGAATATGATAATTTAAATTTTTAAGTATTGGACATTATTCTACTAAAACTATATAAATGTATTTATAATTTTCTATAAAGTGTAGGAGTGAATTATATTTTTAACATTATACTACTTATTTTACAATTACAAATTTATTTTCTTTTTTATATTTTACTATATATATATATATATATATATATATATATATATATATATAAAATATAAAAAAGAAAATAATATTATATATATATATATATATATATATATATATTCTTCCTTCGTGTGTTCATTGTGATCATTTGTTTAACCATTAACTCGAAATATTTTTGAAAAGCAACGAATTTTTAAACTAAATAGTATAATACTTATCACAAATATCACTGTTCACCGCTGCGCTGCACTGTTATTAATTAGGTAGGTACCTACTACGGGAATGGCGTATTATCTAGATTATTTATGTTCAAATACAATAATAATCTAAGTAGTTGCTAATCGATTTTTGTATAGGTGTGTACGTATGTTGAATAAGTTTCTCTACGTCTAAGTTGAATAAATTTCTAGAATCGTTTGGCATGATCTGGAGCATTCATGCAAAATGAATGAGACCGTGGTTAAGGGATGAAGCATTGTGGTTTGGGGATTAAATGTAGCCCGATTAGCTTGCCGATGTTATATGTTCTAATGATAATCCCGAACTGCATGCCCAAGCCAAATGGTAATTAAACCAAAGTAATTATAAAACCGCAACGGAAATTTGATGGACCATTTAGTTGCATTAATGCAATTCAATTTCATTAGAAACAAGTACTAAACAGTATCGTTTGTTCAACTTCATCAAATGAAGCTGCTTTGTACACTGTTACTTAATTAGGAAAAGTAAATTAAAATTCCCACCTAAAAAAATCGCTCACCGATTGGCTACTTGCAAGACAACTTTGGTTGGATAATTTGCCGTACTACTCACTATCAAATTTTCGGTAATTAATGTTTACGTGTGTGTAAGTTGAAAGGTAAAACTTTAAAGTATTTTAAAGTTATTTCGGGTACATTAACAAAATAAAAAGTAGTTCCTTGCAATTAGTTAAATAGTAACCGTGGCGGATGGGCAAAGATCCCAAAAAGACTATTAAAAAAACAGTTCTTTTTTGAGTTAAACCGCCTTTTTTTTAATGGATTCAAACCCAAAAACAAGCACTGCATATACAGTTTTGCCGCCAAAAAATCGCCATCGTTTGGTGAATTAATTTTATCATTTGCTGAAGAGCAAACTATTTTAAATGTGTATCTAAGAAACTAAAATTAAATGTTGCAAATACATCAATAACCTAAGTAAAATATAACCAGAGGCTAATTTATTCTAAGTATATAACACGTTTATTTTTGAAAAATTTAGATTCGCCGCCGTCTAACGACAAGATCGAAAATTGTTCTAGATAATCGTGTCTTATTATGTCTCTACTACCTACTCCTAATTATGAAACAAAGTATGCTATGGCCTATCCAAACTTATATGCAATTTACGTCATCAACAAAAAGTTACTAGATTGTTTGTTTGTAATTCGGTTTAGAGTTTGGAAAGTGACATATTCTATCGATGATTTACCTGCGCACATATTAGATGGTATAAAGAAAGATTACAATGTATTAGAACTGTCAAAATACGAGGTACGAGGTGATAGCACTGTGTGAAACGTCATCATCTAGTAACCTTTCATTGATGACGTGAATTGCATATCGGTTTATCGGTGTACGTATTTTATTTTTGCTTTGAATGAATAAATATTAATTGATGGATTGGATTTCTCACCACTTCACTATACTCGGATTCGATCTAATTTTGCGGGTGATCTTGCGCGATCTTGGAGTGTTTTTGATGTTAATTACGAATATTTATGTGTTAAATTTATATTTGACTGTTAAATTATATAATAATTTTTTTTGTTATTATTGGCTATATACGAGAATTTTTTTATTACACATTTTTTTATTTTACATTATTTATTTTATTTTATTTTACATTTTGTTTTATTTTTTTATTTTACATTATTTTTATTATTAAACGTACAGTATTTGTACTTGTTTTGACCACTGATTTCGTGTGCATAGAACGCTCATCTCCAAAACAAAGATTGCGAAGGTCACACGCAAAATCAGATCGAATCCGAGTATACATGAGCTGCAACCAGCGTTAATTATAATAATGATATACCGGGTGATTCGGCCAACCTGTCCCAAGCTAATCATTCAACAAATTTTATAGTTAGAAAGATGAATTTTTGCATAGGTAAATTTGGGTTAAAAGTATATTTTCTATGTTTTTCTAACTGAATAAATAATCAAATTATCGGGGTACATTTAAGATGAAATCCAACAAGTAGATTTTTTGTTTTGTTACGGCAGTTGTCAATAGACGATCGTTTCGAAATTGATAAAGTCTACTTCGTTTTAAATAGGTTAATAAAAGTCGAAAATATTGTCTACAGCAATGAAGAAAAGCTAGTTATGTTGCTGATATTAAATTGCCTATTACAAAAGTTAAGTAATTCAAAAAAAAACTATTTTTCTGAATTTAAACACTCTTATCACTTCCGGTTTCATCGACAATTAGGTACAACAAAATATTGTTTAGTTTATTAAATAAAATTGTCTTTCTTTTTTTAACGATATAAACATTGTCATGCGTTTTTATTTTTTTATCTCTAAAATCTGTTGGGTTATTAGCTTGGGGCAGGTTGACTCTATCGTCCGGTATAGAAGGTACATGTTTTCGTACTTATTACCTTGTCTGCATTAAAAACCTTGCTGCTATATTTTTATATTTTACTTTTATTGCACCGAATTATTATACTTATTAATGTTGACGGATTATTTACGGAGCATTATGCATTTTAATTTAAAAATGAGTGTGTAATTTTTGTTAGCATTGTAAAAAATCTTCTGCGTCTCATTCTTATATCTACCTAAGCTTTTTTTCTAAATGAACAACTAGAACAAACATTACAGTAAATGAAAGGATTAAAACGATAGTCTTATAAACAGGTTGAATCCCTTTTTATCCTGAGAAAACTTTTGCTTTGTAAGATAATGTCTAAAAATTCCTAGAGGGTTTTCGTGATTTACAATAGTTACGCAAAATGTTTCGCTTTTAACTCACGCAGATCTGTAGTCTGTATTCCGAGTCTTATGCATAACATAAAAAGCGTAATTTATATCGCGGAAAGATCAAATGAGACCGTAACACGAAAGTCGTCCGTATTGTCATACATTATAAAAACGCGTTCCGAAGTAATGAATCTATCGATTTTTACATTAACGCCAGACACATTGGGCTTTCTTAGTAATGAACTGCTAATCAAAAGCGTGATTGTGCTGGCACGGCGGCTCGCGTTTTACCAGGCTACCGTAACTGTAATGCAACGCCGCGCCGCTAACTTGATATTGAAGCTCGTTATCATCTGAAGGAGCTGGTTTATTGAATTAAATTCAACTTGTTATTATTTATTCCGCAAAAAATAATTGCATCCGCTACTTACTAGTTGCTCGTTTTTTTATGTACGAGGGGTTTTTCATTGGGGCAATTTAATGTGTAGGTATGTATACGAGCGATGGGGCAGTATGAGAAAATGTGGGACGACGCGGGGCAGAAAATTACCTATCGAGCAGTACGGCATTTTGATGTGCAAAATTTTGTCAGTGAAATGCCCCTCGTTTAGTTTTTTATAGCAAGAAAGTTAAGTTTCCAATTCACGTTTTACAAGCTCAATATTTAAGCGTTCTCGATAAATACAGTTTTTGCGTCGATTTTTATAAAATACTTGCTATGGTAGATATGGGTAAAAAATAAAGTGAAAATATAAAATTTTTCAACACATCAAATCGACTGTAGGAATCCACCATTTATTGAAAATAATATGCCCAACACATAATTTGATACATTTAATTCTCTTTTTGCACGATAGGTGCGGTTTCGATAAATATACAGGTTGGCCACGCGGCATAAGACATAATTTCCAATTTATTAGCCAACTTCCAGTTTCGACGGAAGTGACACCAAATTTGATTTTTGAAATTCTCGTTTTTCTTAAAAATAATTTGAAAAATTTTAATTTTACTTTTCAATACAAGACTGTGACTGCACTGCAATAAAATTGTTCAACCTCGACGTTGGCTGTAGGTGTTCCTTTATTTATTTATTGTTTTCTAGGACTGCTGTTTGTAGTTCAATTAAGACAAATACGACAAATATATTCAGGCAGTGAAATATCTAACCGTTTTTGAATTATTTAGTGTTAAATGGAAATAAAAGTAGATATGTCGCATATAGTTGTATTCGCAATAAAATTTTACCCAATGACGCGAGTGATCAATTCACTTTACCTTTAAAAAAAAATTAACTTCTATATCGAAAGCCAGGTTTTTAAAGTTTATGGGCGCACGAAACACTAAAGTAATAGTAATTTGCTATAAAAAATTATTATTTGAGTGGATGATAACAGAGTCGAGATAGAACAATTGTATCGCAGTCACAGCCCTTTGTGTTGAAAAATAAAATTAAAAATTTTGAAATTATTTTTAAGAAAAACGAAAATTTTGCAACTTAATTAGATGGAATTTCGTCCGTAGAATCCAAAAATAATAAAATATCGAGGGTGTTCCATTTGGTATCACTTCCGTCGAAACCGGAAATCAGCCATTTCGTCTTTATACGTCGACAAATTGTAAATTACGTCTTATATGCATGTTTCAAATTTCAAAATAATCGGTTCGTGAACATAGGAGTTATAGGTTTGGTCCGAGTCTCGTCGCCACCCGGCACTTACTGAATTTATGAAAAAATTCCAAACCGAAAAATCGATAAAAATAATACAATAAACCATATGAAAATTCATGTCAGGATCTTATTATTTTTACGCGTTCACGCATTTTATTTTATAAAGATTGCGCTTGTTCAGTATACATTTAATATACATAAAAGAAAGTACGTGTAGTATCATATGTAGAAAAGGAGTTCTAAAATACATACATTGTTTAATAAGAAATCTTAATAATTTTATCAATTTACGGTACTGCAGCCAACATTATACGATATTCGCGATAGGTTCCGTCATCAATAAAATTTCGTATTTTTACAGTTCTAATAAATTGTAATCTTTTTTATACCGTGTAATATGTGTGCTTTTCAATCACAGACATGGTAATTGGCCAGTAAAATCACTATTAATCAGTATTTTTTAAAAAGTCACTTTTCGTTCACTATTAAATTTAGTTTAAGTTCACTATTTTTAGAAATTGTCACTAAAGTCACGGTTTCCTCCGCAAATTTTAGTACAGTCAAAAACAATGAACCCCATTTCTCTACATTATAATTAAGAAAGTTACATTGATTTACTCAAGGATAGAAAATGATCAGTAAGATCTGTTAAAAATCAGTTTTTTCATTTTGGTCAGTAAATTTGTAACCTAGTGTCTAATTATTATTAGACTATAAGACTTGGAAACTGCTAAAAAACTTTTTGTTGAAGCTCTACGAGATTGAAGCAAGCGCTCGAAAGGAAAAGTTTTGAGGATTTAACAGCAGCTAAAAGGAACGCGCGTTAAAAGGAACGTCTGCAATTCAGACGCAGGCACAGCCGAAGCGAAAATTAATTGAAAAGGAATCTCAGTTAGTTAATAAAAAAATGACTTCGTTCATCGCTAAATTCCTTGTCAAAAACCTTAAGAAGTAGGTAATGTGGTGCACTACATAAATTTTGTTAATCATACAAGGACTTGTAACGTTCCTGTGGGGTCCTTGGTGGGAGTATACTGTTTAATTTCGTAATTGACCTGGCGACATTGCAGACTAACTGTTTCTTTTTTTTTCAATGAAAAATTTTCCTTGTTATAATAAATTCTGTAGGTAACACGAAAATTCTCTTTTATTTGGTTTATTATTCTAAATGGTCACTATTTCGGCACTTTTTTGCATATTTGGCCATTAAAGCCACTTTTGTGAGGTTAAACTCATTACCGTGTCTGCTGAATCATATTAATAGAACTGAATTACAAATATACAATCTAGTAACTTTCTATTGATGACGTGATTGTTGAAATGGCGGTGTCCAACGTAAAATATTTGTTAAATAAATTTATTGGAAGATGGAAAGATCGGCCATAACTTACTTAAAAACTAACTAACTTAACTTTTAACTTGAGCATTTAACTTGTCTAACTTATTTAAGAAAAGTACAATATTATGGAATGAGCAGTTTGAAAGTGTTTATGTAAAAATCGCGACATTAAAAATAATTTTAAAAAAATGTCAAAATCTCTAAAGTTTGTTTTTACCTAACAAACCCGAACATGCGCAAAAACTAGCTACGTGAAATTATCAGATAGACATGTTGTATTGATTGGGTATTTTAACATGCGTGGCTAGAAATCGGATGCATTTGATCGATTTTTTTATTTGAGCAAAAAATTCTCGAATTGTCGGAAATTGTTTCGAATACACGATTTTTTGAATATTATCCCGAGTTGTGAAATGACGAATAATTTTTAAAAAATCGTTTACGAGGGAGATTCGGTAACAAAATTTCACAACTAAATAAAATTAAAAAATAGAAAATAATTTGTTATGACAGAAATTTTAGGAAATTTTTGACGTTGCCATCGTAACAGTTCAAAATAAAATCGTCTAATCGGTTAGAAAATCCTGGGGTGAAATTGATAAAGAAAATCTCTTTAAGTAAATATATCATTCATATCGAAAAATTGGAATAAGAAATGTGAGAAAATACAAAAATTTAAATAAAGTAATAAATAACGTGAATTCAGGTATTTTATTTATTAGTTCTAAAACGAGCCAATAAAAAAATTGTATATACGTAGATATTAAAATAATTTTGATATCAGAATCGTAAGCGTTAGATATAGAATTTAATATTGAATAAATAGCAGTTAAGAATTTCAGTAATGCAAATACAACTACAACGTAATTGAAAGCCAACATCACTTTATTACACCTCGACATGTCATAAATGTTTCAACTATAATAGGTATTTTTAATTTGCGGCAATGAATTTAATTCATTATAATTAATTAAGGTTCGCTTAGGTTACTTATTCAGAATTCGCTGTTGAAACGGAAACGATTACTTTTCTTTTCTTATCTTACTCGCTGTCGTAGAAGTTAGAGAAAACCCTTTGTTATTTCAGAATCCCTGGAGTTGTTGCTATCTACTTGCTGCAGGATATCGGAAACTGAACACACAACCGCTAATTATTTTATTGCTTCGAAAGCTTAACGGTCGAAATTTATGGTTTTAGTTTGATTTGATAAGTTTCCGGGCGCTTCTTGGCAACTTTCATAGAACAATTTCGACGATACGAAGAATATTCGAAGTGTTAAAGTTAAATTAAAAAAAATAAATTGCCAAAAGCGGAAAATTGTTTTCCACGTTTTTAACATGTGCCGTTTAAAATTTACTTCGCGCATTATTATTCACATAGGTAAGCAATTTCTAAATTTAACCGATTGGAAATTTGCTCTACTAAATTTGAAATAAACAGTAAATTACAATTTTTGGAAAAAATTCGTTAGCAAAATTTCAAAGTTTTCGGTACAAGACAAATGTTCTAGCATACCTAGTAATTGATGTATGTTTTTGTCGAAAAGGGATCATAAAACATTTAGGCTGCTAATAATGGCAAAGGGCGAAGGACAACGTTTTAGTTGCGTAGCAAACTTCTACGACGGTAATCTTGGAAAACCCGTGTCGATTTTAACTTGTATATCGAAGGGTCAACCTTTGACCTCTTCTAACAGTTCTTGTGGCCTCCACAATATCTTCAGGTCGGTGTTAAGGCCTCACAAACACCACACCCGCGTATTGAACATAATACAAATCGCCTTTTCAGGAACCCGTTTTATGTAATCGTGGCTAATAAGCGATTTACGGCTAGCGTTTCCAAAAGCAAAGTCGTAGTTCGTTACGTTCCATCTCAACAGCGTTCTTGCTTCCTGGTTTGGGGTGATGAATTGTTAAAGTTCTTAACTAGCCTTTCGGCCGTATCAATTTAATTTTAAGCGGAAATCTTATCGATATATTTTCTATGCTTACTGCATAAATGTTTACTCGTGAATCTGTTTTGTTCATTTCAACAACTTGGTACCTGTTTGAATTGGAGATTCTGTAAAAAATCCAATAATTTTGGAAATTCGCCTTTAAAGAACAATACAACGCATTCTCATCTTTTGCTTTTGACATTTTTGTATTCTTGGTTTTATCTAAAAATTTAATATAAACATTTAGTGTACATTTTCAGTACCTAGTAAGTAATTAAACTCGAGTACCTACGTTCAATAATGTGGTTGTTTGTGTGGTTAGTAGAAAACTGTAACTTACTAATAGGTACGATTTAAAAATACCCCATTTTAATGATTTCTAAAATCGATATAAAATTATTAAATTGTTAAAAATTTTATTATAGCGAAAATAACGTAGGTACAATTAGTTTCATTTTCATGATATATTAAGGTCATTCCATATTAAATCATCACGATTTATAATAGATTTGTACCTCACCTACTTATATTTTGATAAAACTTGGTATACTTAATGATCCTATGTATAGCTTATCCAAACCTATATGATGTTGACGTCATCAACAAAAAGTTACTAAATTGTTTATTCGTTTTAAAGTTTGGAAAGTGACATATTCTATCGATGATATTTACCTGCGCACATATTAGATGGTATAAAGAAAGACGTACAATTTATTAGAACTGTCAAAATACGAGGTACGAGGTGACAACATTGTGTGAAACGTCATCATCTAGTAACCTTGTATTGATGACGTGAACATCATATAGGTTTAGATAAGCTATAGTTATGAAAAAAAAAACACGTATTGTTTTTTATTTTTAAGCTCACAGCCTAACTTCTCAAAAATTGTATTAAAAAATAACCTCATCGTGATGCTTTAACTAGCTATAAATCAGTCACCAATTGAGGTATGGAATTGGAAATAGTCTTATTTGAAGTCTAGTTTAATGGGTTTTTATACGATACACAACACACTAGGTTTATATGAAAGAAAATAATTAAAAATCGATTGTCCCGAAAACGGATATTTTTTTAAAGATTTGAAAATATCTCAAAATTAGCTCATACTTATCTGTAACTATCCACAAAATGTTTTTTTGGGATCATAAGATATGACAGGTGCACATAACATGCATTGATCAACATAAATGTGATTGAGATTTGCTGTTTTGTACTTCACTTTTTAAAGTTTTTGTTTGTTACATTATCTCTAGGAGTAATCCTTTGTATCTCCAATAATGCTGGGTCATAAAATTAATAACACAAATACACGGTGCTATATAATAATTTATTATTAAAACAATAGGCGCTTAATGTGCAGAGTTATATCATTAAAAACATTAACTCACATGATCGTTTTAGTTCAATTCATTTTCACATAAGTGGTCATATTTTCGGTAGTTTGTTGGGCTAGTGAACTGATCCTTTTCTTCCTGTTTTGTTCAAATATAGACCAACCACCGATTGCCACTGTATAGTGCTTTGAAATAACCGTATATTTGACTGAAAAACGGTCTATCGTCCTACTTCAGTTGCCTTAAGTTAAGTTAAGTTGCCCTAAGTTCAACTTAAGTCTTCCATCAGTTGTAAGATATAATAAGAATATTTTATGTTAATTGTTGTACATACGTACAAAAATACATACAAAAGCAAGTTATTTCTATTTAGGTACCTGTGGTAGAAATGATTCACACGCTCTACTTATTTAGGTAATTTTCAAACCATCTTATCTTGAATCTATATATTAGAAAAAGTTTTTCTATCGTTTGTGTCATCGAACAATATTTATTGGCGAAAGTCATTATAAACACCTGTCATTTGGAAATCAACGATATTTGAATGAAATAGATGTCATTAAATTCCTCTTTCTCGGAGACGATAACAGCTTCCACTAATTACGCAGATAAGCTTATTTAAATTAGTGTTTCTTACACTATAAATACTGATTTGTAGGTGTAGGTACGTTGATTTTTAAAGGTTGTTAAAATACATTTGGGAACACTGAATTACACAGATTGAACAAGCACGACAAATTGCCACTAATCTCCGAATGAATTTATAATTCCAGTCCCGATTAGATAGAATTATCGAGGTTAATTTATTTAAACAGGTATATTGAAAAATTTACTTTTGTGAAAATAACAAAAGACACGCTACTTCATCATACCTACTATTGATTTTAAAATTTACCTAGTATCACTTAATCTGCCGGCACGTCTTGTAAGATTACCTATACGACGCGTCGGCGTCGGCGTCGCCGGCAGATTAGGTGGCGTTATGGTGTGGGAAAATTATACGCTGCGCCTCCTTAACAATAACAAAAAGACGGCACTTTGCATTTTTAGATGTGTTCAAAAATATATTCGTCGCAAGTACTTACCTCATAATGTCGCAACAGAATCCACAAAAGGACAATCGCTTGCCGATTTCACTTTTAATTTATTAAAAAGTATTTTAATTTCTTATTAGGTGGGGCATCTTCGTCGACACTTGTGTCAGAAACTCATCAATTTCTTTACATTTCCTTATCGATAACAACTGGATATAACATTGATATTTTACGATGATTCTTCGTGTTAACCGATACGAACGGAATGTGAGAAACGAAATACTTATGTTCATGATTTGTAAGGTAGTAGCTGTAAAATGAAACCCATCACGTTCGAAAACCTCCGGCGCCTCATGGGAGGCGGCCGTAAGAAGAAGGATAAGGATGTCTCGTTTAAAAGAAGCGATTCCTTTAAACGCATTTCGATACGTAAAAGCTATTTAGATCGCGGAAAGAAGAAGCATTTACATAAATTGGAAGTTGCCACCCAAACGGTTACCGAAGAAATTGCTACCAAAATCGTAGATGCGACAATTAAAGTTGATAGTTCGGTTCAAGTTGATAAAGTGGAAATTACTAACGATTTAATTACCGTTAATAAAGAGTTCAAAATTAAAAATAAAAATAAACAGAAGGTCGAAGCGAAGAATGAAATTTTTGATAATAGTGTCATCGCGTACGGGCAATGGTTAAAAGGTATCAAAGTGGACGAGGCTCAAAATCCGAATCATCAACAATCCGCGCCAAAGGGAGCCGAAAGAACTATTATTTATGTGCCCGCTTGTTCGGATTCTAAACCCGCTTGTCCGATTATCAGACAACTTTCTGCTTCTCCCACTTTACATAAGAAACCCTTAAAACTGTCTAAACCTTCTAGCCCAACGCTGCAACGAAAGGAAAGTAACGATTCCGCCGTTGAAGTATTTCCTTGGGGAGATTGTGCCGATGTCCAAAAGTCACCTTTAATTAGAAGACGCGCGAGACCCACATCGCCCCCGTCCCTTTTGCCCGATTCTGGCGCAGAAGAAATGTGCTCGTTATCGATTAGTTTAGGTCGAATTTGGATGGACGCTCCCCAAGGAATGGCTCCGAGAAGTTTAGAAATGCCTCGTTTCGGAGGATTGCCGTTGCCCGCTCATCACTCTCTGGATAGTGCTCTAAAAGATCGTAAAGAAGATCCTATAATAATTAATAGATTACAGAAAAAAACGACACCGCCGGTTTCGCGTACGTTATCATCGACGAGTAATACAACAACTTCCACGGGTATATTTTCTAGTAAAGATTCGGGATTTTCGTTTTCTATATCTATACCAAAATTGACAGATTTCAATTCTTCGGCCGGCCCTGTGCCTGCCTCGAAGGGATTTTTTCGAAAGAAACGACCGAAACCTAAATTGTCCGTGAGCAAGGAAGGTTATTTCAAACGGACCAGCGGAGCTTTGCTAGAGGTTCGAAGAAATTCCGTCAGACGAAGAAGTAGTCGTAAGAAAAAAATTAGAGGTTCGGGTAGGTCGAAGAAGAAGAAAGGAAGTTCGTCCAAGAACGATATCTACCAAGTAGTTATAAGTAGACCGCAGCGATCGCTGAGAAATTTAAAACTCGACCCCATGATATTTGTGCCTCCGGAAAAAAGAAGAGCTTCCGTACGACGTAAACAGTCGTTTAAAGCGGGATTATTAGAAATAAGAAATTTTAACTTGGACGAAACCGGTAGAGTTTTAAACGAGAGCACGGACGAAGGTCTCTACGAACCTCTTCCTGGGGAGTTCGAAAACCTCTCGGATGAGCAACCCCCTAGCGGACGCATCTCTCGGATTAGCCTACGAGAAGATGATTACGACTACCCTTCTAACGACTTTCAAACCGCAGATCGTCTTTCGGAAAAGTCCGGCGCCTCGGGAGCCGTTAGCGCCGTGGCCAGTGATGATGATAGTTACGACGGCAGTTTCACTTCCAAACGTGTCAGCCCTTATATCCCGCCGGGCGTGTCGCCGGTCCCTCGAAGACGCCCCGTCAGACGAAAAAGGTCCGGGCTTTCTCATAAAAGGAGCATTACATATGTAGCAAAGCCGAACATCATGCGTGCACCTTCAACCCTACGAAGACCTGTTAAAAAAAATGGTAAGTTAGTCAAATCGTATATGAATCAATATAAAAACAAATTAGGTAATATAGTACATACTTACTTCATTTACTTGGCATAATTTATCTACTTACTTGTTTATAAGTACCTAATAATTAACTGTTAAAGTTATTCCATAAATTAATTGTTAAATATTTTCACTTACGGTAAGTACTTACTTACATAAATATTAATAACATTCAAGTACGAAAGGTATTAATATTTTTATGTGCCTTCTCTAATACTATTTATGTAATTATAATAAAATTAACCGTGAAATATGACTGCAATGATTAATAAAATGTAGCTTATTTGCATGTTTAGAAATATCTTATTTGAGATATTAATAGATTTCGTTATTTGCATTGTTTAAATTCTATCTAAATATTGATTATTAACATTTTAGATGTTATCTAACATTTCGTTTTAAAAAAAAAACTTTTAAAGAACCGTAGATAAACATTTTTTTGCAGTTGCAGCATAACACATAGGTACAGTCGGGTGCAAAATTAATGTCGCTGAATTATTCCATCAACATACTTCTAATAAAAATTTTACCTCGCCATCTCGAGTTTTGATCAAATTTGCCACAGAGGCAGTACCCATATACACTAAGAAAAAAATATATATTTTTTAATATTCCGTTTTGAAAATACAACTGTATAAAGTTTCTAAAAAATAACCTAAAAATCGCATCACCGATATATTTTTAAATTGTCGTAGCAGTTTGTCCTAAGCTAAAGAAATTGTAGAGTCATTGAGATGTTAAACTAGAGAGGACACCATTATAGGTCCGAATTTTGGTGAGAAAGGGATTTTGTTTTATATTACCTTAAGGCTGAACCCATTATCGCCGCATTTTCAAACTTTGTAAATCATTTAACGTTAGTATGAACTATTTTTTAAAATTTTTTGAAAAGTTTTGAAGATGCAATTTTTTCAAAATTGAAAATGAAAGTTTTTACTTTTAAATTAACAAAACAATTTTATCTACAACTCCTATTGTGTTGCTGCATATCATAAAAAAGGCCACAAAAAAATCTACAGAATGGCACTTGTCCCACGTCTCTAGCTTAGTTAGGAGAACTGCTACGATAATTTAAACGTATGTCGGTGATGCGATTTTTACGTTTTTTTTAGAAACTTTGCATAGTCGTATATTCAAAACGGGTTAATATATTTTAATAAAATTTTATATTTTTCTTGTAATATATAGAGGCTACTTCTATGTCAAATTTGATCGAAATATAAGATGGCGCGGTTAAATCAGGTGTTGATTTGACATGGAATAACTCAGCTGATCGGGAGCATTGTGAGACACATACGGGATGAACACAACGAATTACGATCAAAATTTTTAAAGTTTAACTTTATATTTGTAATTCGTCTCACTTATCGCAAGTACTTCGCAAGCCTAATGCTCGTTATTCGCGACATTAATTTTGCACCCGACTGTACAACATTGAAAACACCTGCTTATTACAAAATACTGTTACAATACGTACTTACTGAAAAGCAATTACTTTTGCATTTACGTTATCATTTAGGAAATCACTGGCGTAGCAAGGTTTCAACTTCTATTTGTAACTGATTTTCTCACTCTGAATTTTACGTTGTATAATTCTAAAGGTGAAAGTGATGTCCATAAGATGCTGATTTATGATTTATTTCGACCTCAGGCCGACAATTGAAGCTCATCAAACTAGAATTAGTGTTACGCATTATTACTTAATGTGTTTAATTCATTATAAGTGTTAATTATAAATTGTTTTAGATATGCACGCGCGGTATAGTTAACATTAAAGTTCTTTAATCAAGGAACTCATTTTCAAAATTAAGCAAGTCCATTTGTGGATCACTGCCCATCACTGTGACGGTCAGGGATAACCCCTTAACAATCAAGTAAATATTCTAAATCACTTCCACAATTTAAAAAACAAACAGACACGATTATTCTTGTTGTTTTTTGGAGGTTATTTGCATTATAGGTATTTTACGTTTAGGTTATTAAAACAAACTAATGTCTGTTTCCTCGTGACATGAAACGTGTACGTCTTTAAGACACAATAAATAAAAAAGTAACTTACCTTTTTCGAAACTCTTTTCTGCAGATAAAATATTAATAAATTGTGTAACTTCCTGTACTTCGCAACACTAAATACCGCCTTGCAGAAAAAATTTTACCGTCTAGTGCAAAATAGTGGTCAGTGTTTCGACTTAGAAAAAACATACAATACGTCCTTTTTTATAAAAATTGTGAATATCCTTTAAATATAAACTGTATACTACATTTTAAGCCTAAACAGAAAGATATTATTACAAATTTGTTTTTAACTGGTGCGGTGTCATCTAGCATCGAATGACCCTGATGAATTTTCAAATGAGTATAGGTACAGACAAGTTCAAAATTAATGTCCCGGGTCGCGATCATTACGCGGACATACACGATTCAATAAACAAATTATGATCTGAATATTTATGAAAATTTTTGCGTTCTTTCCGTATTCTAGACGCCATGAAAGGATTGACGTTGACGTGGGGTACTGGGCCGTAAACCCCTCGACCCCTAAAAGTCCCGAAAATCCTGCCGGATACTTCGGAATTCTCAAATTTTTGGTCCTTCGTCTTACGGTTTTTTCTCGGTGGCAATCGATAGAGAGCGAAAGGTCGCTTTGCTACTCACTTGCAAATTTCAAGGAAAACCTCGAAATCCTTGCAGTTTCCGAGATACGAGCGTTTTAAGAAAATGTTTGCGTTCTTTCGGTATTCTAGGCGCCACGGAAGGGCTGACGTTGACGTGCGGTATTGTGCCATGAAAAGCCAGAAAAGTCGAGGAAATATTTACCGATCTCGTGATCCGAGCGTTTTAAAGCAGTAACATTGTATTTATAATTCGTATTACCCTTCTTCGTAAGTACTTTTTGTAAATTTGTTCGTTGTGCCAAGTATCGTCCGCGTAATGCTTGCGGTTCGGGATATTAATTTTGAACTTGACTGTACGTATATTCATACCTACATTCTACCTCCACATTCGACTCTCAATACGCGAGAGTGTTTTATGGCTGGGCGTATACATACATATATACACACCCGGAGTATAGGTAGAACGCTTTATGGCAAAAACGAAAGGGTTAATTTTGTATAATTAAGCTGGACGTCTATTGCCTTCCTCTTGCGTTGAACGATAAAGTAAGCGAGATGGAAAAATGCAATTGCTGCGAGAAGGGTATTAAACTTGTACGTAGAATATAGGAATTTAAAGCGTTCAATGCTAGTATGGCAAGTTATTTGATAACCATAGTATAAATTTGCCAGTTAATAATTCTGTTATTAAAAGGTATGCAAACAACGTTAACGTTCATATCTTGAAAGGTACTCCCGTGAGGTATAGTATCGGTATCTCGTGTTGTTTATAAGTTCATGGTATTTTACTTGAAATGAGAGATGGTTCCCAAGAGTAAGTCGAAGTTTCTAAATATGCGTACAATTACGGTATAAACTTCGTTCCTCGGTTTGACGCTGCACGTCAAAAGTAAAAAGTCGCTGGCGATGGCGTTGTCAAGTTATTTTTTTACCTTTTCAATATAAGTTAAACGAAAATTTTAACTTTAGATAAATCGAACGTCAATCTACTGAAATTTTCATTAAAATTTGTATTTAACTTTCTGCCCAATGATATATTTTTGTTATTCATTTCAAACTTTGTAGTTAGTAATTATACTGACTTTTTGTTTATGATTTATACTATATGTATATTCGGATTCGATCTAATTTTGCGGGTGACCTTGCGCAGTCTTCCGAGTGTTGTTTATGTATATTATTATAAATATTAACGTTAAAGATGTAAATTGTTATCTTCAAAACAAGTAAAGAGTGCAAAGGTCACTCGCAAAATTAGGTCGAATCTGAGTATACCTAAAGAGCGAATTATTTAATAGTAATTGCATTGCAATCTAAAAAAATCGAACAAAGTTAAAAATAACAATTATTTTACGTGAACGGTATTTTAAAGAAACATTTATGCAAACGTTAATTTTTATGACCAGAGTGACTGTCTAAAGGGCACTCTTTTCATATTTTAATAGCTTCGTTATCGATTTAAAGGCCGACATTTCTTCCATTATAGTATGGGTTCTTAGAAAATATCCTGAGAGTGCATTAATTATTGCAATCGACAATATGCAAGAGACAAAAAACTCTTTCAGAATCTGGCGGTAATGAAACAAATTCTCCCATAAATTATTTAAGTGGCGTCATAAAGTTCCAAGTTTTACTGTAGCACACGATCGCCCATTTTATTTTTTTTACTCGAAAACTGTAGGTTTCTCGAGAAAAGTGAATTGGCCAAAAAAGGTTCCAAATAAATCAAGCTTTCGAAAGAGATTTTCTGAATTGCAATATTTTGACCCTCTAAAATGTTCTTTAAAGAAAAACAACAGGGGTTGCAATTTTCACCCCTTTAGAAAATGATCGAAAATATTACTGCAGGAAACCTTTTGATAAGTGAAAATCATCTACTAAATGTCATTCTTCTACATTGCTCCAAGTTTGAAAAATAAAATGAAAACTTAACTTTACCGCCAGGCCGATGCAGACAGGCCAAGGTGGAAGCACTAACGTTCATTTTTTCTTGGTTAGTGCTTTGTTAATAATAATTGAATAAAAAATATGTAGCTAATAATTTATTATAGATAACACGTTTTATTTTCTTCTGTCGCGTGCAGTTCTATTTCGAATTTGAACCCCTCGGTAACTAGGATTTATTTAGGATGATTACCTCATTGAAAAATGAAGTTTAAGTCTATAATGTCATGTGTATATATTAATTCGTTTCATAGAAACAAAAATAATCTTTCGCGCTAAAGTTTATAAGAAAAAAAAAACCGATTGGTTCTTTTATTTGTGTATTTTTATACATAATATTAACATTACGAATTAAAAATATTAAATTTGATTCGCTCGTTATATTAAAACATCCCTTCTTTATTTTAATTTCCCAATATTCTAATTTAGTTGTTTATGTATTTTTATTTAGTTGATAGAAAATTAAATTGTGGTTTTCGTTTCAGATGAGTCCTTACTTTAACAATGTTGAAGTTGGGTGAGGGGTGAATGCCAACTTTAGAAATATAGGTGTTTAGTACTTTTTTTTTAATATAAAATGTCGTAGTCGGTTTAAGAAAAATATAAAAGCGTTAGTTGCGTTTATTTACAATAAGGTTCATTAAAGGTCTCCGAGTTCAAGCTATGCAATTTAATTTTTGTACATTACCACACTTGATGGCAAATCTTCTCTCGATTAAATGAAAATGAACCTATGTTTCCCTCTCACTTATGTTCACTGCGAAGGTTTTTCTAATGTAATATCAAGTAATCCTTTCACATTTCTAACTATTTATAAGTACCTCACTTTTCTCTCTCTCTCTCTCTCTATCACTTTTTCGCCATCTTTACCTTTCGAAAAAGATAGACTGAAACATGTAACCAAATAGAAATAAAGAATTCGTATGTCAATGTGCCTTCTTGAGCCACCCGCGAGGATCGTGATACTTATTATGAGGTAACTGGTAAGCAGACACGCTCTTCGTGAACTCGTGATACCTTCGGAGACCGACGTTTCTTATAACAAACTCGATGGATGTAAAGATCTATCGCTGGTGGATATAGATTTAAATGCAGTTTATCAATTATTTAAATATATCTTGTAACTTTTTACGTTATTACTGTTCATCGTCAATTGGTTTTGATTTCAGGTAATGTGCTCTCGTAGTAATTTTAAACGACGATCACAGTTTATTTTATTAACTAATTGGAGTTTTCGTGCAATTCTCCCAAAAAGATTTCCTTCATTTAAACGTCTTCGAATTTTTCTTACAGACACTTCTTCGGACTTTCCTTGAAATAACTGTTTGTGAATATCAACTGCAGTTGTCGTCATTGGAGCTTGTTTAGCAATTCGAATAACGCGACGATCTAGAGCTGCAGATGTTTTTCTGGGCTTTTTCTTTCTTGGTACATTATTTACTGTATTAAACTTAATTATAAACCATACGTTTAGAACATTTGAGATGATCTGCAATTTTTTGATACGATCACTTTTGTTGTACTAAATTTACAATTATTTGCCGAACTTCGGACGTGCAACTTTTGGTCTTTTCCCTAACTGCATTGTATTACTTGTAAAAACTATAGTTTCAATAGCAAAATCTACAGTACTCGCCAAGCAAACGTAAAGTTTCACTTTTGGTCACTAAATATGACTGGAATTCCAAGTATATCTTTCGTTGTTAATTATATGTCCGCACGTGTGGAACTTCGGAAACAATGCAGTCGTGTATTGTGACCGTTTGAAACTTAATAACTTGATACTTAATCTCAAATACTTTACAACCATTATTCAATAAACTGCAAACGTAATTAAACACGTTATTTGCAGCATTATTAGTGAAATGTTATTTTTATTGACTAAATAATTATGTAGCCGCCAATGTATATACTTTTATGTTGTGTGTGCAATTGAATTGAAAAATATTAAACTTCTAGTAGGTAACTATATTTATAGATCGTTTCAACTTTGTATGCAGCAATATAAAAATATAAATAATCGAATTGTTACTCATTGTTAAAATTTTGTAATTCTAAACTCTTGTTCTATTTAACTTAAATTTGCTAGGATCTGGCCGAGGACTATACTCTAATGCGTGGAATGAAATGAAAAACTATTTCTAGATTTTATCTAATATGATTATTCATGGCATAAAAACAATTTTATGAATTTTTATATGACGTTTACTGCATACTAAAGTTTAAACGGGAAATATCTACATTATTTACCGTCACTTTTTACACCTAATAAATTTAATATGTAATATAAACACCATATTCAGTATGTCACGTATTATAAAATTACTAGTTGACTAAATAAAAAGAGAATAAGGAAGAACTCACGGTGTTAATACCATAAATGATGTGCATCGACTGTAACGTCCGTTAGAGGATCAATTATCGGTTTATGTACGTTGTCCGACCAGTTAGGAATTTAAAATCTTCTAGGTAAATTACACACTGCCGACATTCTGATTTACTTTGCAAATACAAAGATACACAATATAAAAAAGAAGCATAACCAACAAAACTGTGTCTTTACAGAAAATTTAGTTGCGAGGCGGTTAGAAATTTAAATCTACTTAATGTTGAACGTCCATGTTGAACTTCATTATATTATATAAATGAAAAATGAGAAGGATGTAGTTACCAGTAGGATTATTCCATTTGTAAATGTTCACTGAACGTTTGTTCATGTTTATGCACTCTTGAATCTCTTGTATTCGATCCTTCGCCATATAACTCCGACTTTTAGTCATTTTCAGCTTGAAATGCTAATGAACTGATATGCATACCCACCTATTTGCCTTTAGAATTCCAGAATGGTTACAGAAAAGATTTTACGTCTATTCGAGTTAATATTCCTTTCGTTTATTAACGGTTTTTGATTACCTATAACTTGAAATCTCGGAGAATTTCTAAAGAACACACATTTTAAATCTCTCATTTGAACGATTTTGAACGACATTTTACTATGGTATAATTTAATAAATTTAATTTTAATTTTCCCAAGAAACACAACTTTCAAAGTAGGTTAGGATATCTTACGTCGATTTTAAAAGATTCAAACGAATCGATGCATATATTATAAATGATTTTTTCTCTCTTTTAATTATTATTATTGACTTGTTATATTGTATTATATCTTTACCTTATTAATAGCCACAAATAGACATTTTTTGGATCGTCTAGAGGCACCCCATTGAGTATCGCACATTTAGAACCAGCTGGGTGACCTCTATTCGCGGTTAACGTATTGTCCGTTTCTCGCCGAAACACCCTGTATTAACTTCGCATTTGACATCTTGCAATTCTGAAAGAACTTTCCCAAATAACATTTTTATGCGTTTTCAAAAATAATAGTACTTACTTTAATCCACAGCCGTTTTCATATTTTTGAACGTCCCTCGTATACGAAAGTTTATGTTCAAATTTTGAAATATGTATGTATTTTCGGAACTATACAGAGATTTTTAAGAAGAATAATTTTTTTTGAGAAATTTCAGTTTTCCATTTGTGTCCAACTTTATGCCGGTCACTGTACATGTATATCTACGTTGACCATTATTTATTATTATACCTAAATGATTTCTAAATTAAATAATTATAATTATTTTTCTATCAGTTACCTATATCTTTTTTAAATTTATAATGCGACTGTAATGTGTTTAACATAACTTCGATATCATCTTGTACTCGGGAAGTTTCACAAAGCTAATGTTTCTAAACCGAATTACCAATTTTGCTTACCCAATCAGGAACGGAAATCCTATATTTTGTTATAGTTACACCGAAGGAAGTACATAAATTATGAACTTAAAAGCACGAGTCGGACATTAACTTGGTTTAGTGCTAGAATTGAAATTGTGACATTCCTTTCTTTTTTTCTATAATCGGAATTAATTTATATTTAAAAAACCATTAAGTCCGTTGCAATTAACTAATTGTAAGTAAATGTTTAACAACAATAAGCAATGAAAGTTTTAAAAACAAAGAGTTGTTGCGCCTATTTTTATACTAAAACCTGTTTTACTTGCATAATTATGCAATTTACATTTGATGATTTTAAATAGGTACTTATAGTTATAGGTATGCATTAATTTTATAAACCATTTACTAGAAAATAATTTCATTACTATCTAATATTATAGTTTTTCGGTATTACTGAATACAATAAATAAAATTAAATCTCGATCACCCCAATTTGCGCTAATCCAAACTCCCAGTAGTCCGAACAGGGTTTCAATAATGTTCCTCTAATTACTTAATTATAAAAAATTTGAAGGATAAACCAATCTATTAAATCTAAATTTAAACCAATACCTATGTGTAAAACTAATGTAAGTAAATAACGAAAATGTATTTGTTTTACAACTTAAAACTACAGTAGTATGTACAGTCAAGTTCGTATGTTTTGTCCCATCGCCTGTGTTAGTTTTTATCGTAAAAGGCTAAAAAAGGATTACTGTCCGTTTTTATTTATTATCTGACGTATTTCTTTTTACAATTCAAAAACAACCGTTACCCTTCGTCCCTTTTGAACTCTCTCGTCGCTCGTTGGCCTGTTATCACAGCTCGCGGGACAAAACATATGAACTTAACTATACATATAATGTATTTTCTGTGTTATCCATCTGACCGATTATTAACGCACCTTTCGGTAATCCGAACTTTTCAATAGTCCGAAACGGCCCCAGTATTAATTAGTTCGGATTAGCGATATTGCACTGTAATATTAGGTAGATCTAAATTAAAGAGTAATAAGTAAATTTCACGGTGAATTTAATGCTAAAATAGTTTTTTGGATGAGCAATGTATGAAAAATAAATCCCAAACAAGTTCATGAGGGAAAAATAATATAACATGTTGAAAAACCCAAATTCGGCAGGTCAAAAGAAAGTTGACGTGTTTTTATATTTTTCTTAAAAACGCGCCTATAAGGGTTGGTAATCCCTTCGTCATTTGAAATCGCAAAACCGCATTAGAACGAATCTCGGTACAAGTATATGACGCTGCTATATATTAATAAATGTATTATCTGCAAAAAGTGTCTTCAGTGGTGAACATCGTCGTTTTCGCAAAGGTTACTTGTGTCACATGCAATTTCATATAGATGATCTTAGATGTAAGTGAATTCAACCCAAAATTTCTTGTTTTTATGTATATGAACATTGATAATTTTAGCCAAAATTCTCGCGTAAGTAAAAGTTTGGAGGAACAACCCTTACAACGGTCAGTTTCATAATCAAAAAGAAAATTACTAATTGTTACAGCAATATATTGCCATAGTAACAACATAATTTAAATTTAAAAATCACTTTAGTTTGATATGTTAATATTATTTAAATATTCGTAACATTTAAGTAGGCGCATTATTTTTTCGCAATCTCTGTTAAAAAATATAGATTGTACAGTTGGTTGAAATTAAGGTGATGCGGTACCTGTTTTTGCATTTCCATTAATAAAAAACTACAGTAACATCATGTTTTATTATTTAATCATTCTTTATTATTATCTAATAAAGAACGTTTACGCGTAATTTCAACTTTGCAAATTACAATTTCTTTATGAAGGTTTTATAAAAAAAATTTTTCCAACGATATTTTAAAACTGAAAAACAATAAAATTAACTTGTAGGTAGACATTTGTACATAAAAATTCCAATATTACGATCTGTCTATTTGACGTTTTCATTTATTATTCTAAGTGATTTCCATAAAAACAATAGATAATAATAGACTTACTAAAGGTCAGTTTTTCAATCGCCAGTTAATTCTGACCATCAAATTAGAATATCGTTAACTTATTTAACTTAATCCACATTTTATAATTCTATTAAGTGAGAAAGATGACTAACAATAAGTTCTGTGGCCTACTTATCAATATAACATTGTCTTACAACTCTTAGGGGTTGTTATAAGTATTCTGCTAAATTTGCTATTTCACTGCTAAATCTGCTTATAACTCTGTACTTCTTATAACGAGCAAAATTAATTGTGCTTTGCCAATTCAGCATATTTCGTGATTTAGGTAAGTACCTACCTGTTATTATCAAATTTTAAGTGAAATCTAAAATCGAATGTTAATATTTATTGTATTATAATAAATACTAACATTCGATTTTTCTATACCTACATGTAAAACAGCCGGAAGCAATTATTTTTCCGTGAAAAAAATGCAAACCTTGTTGCCTTTTTCCTGACATCATAAATTTAAATTTTTATCTCGGCGAGTAGCCAAAGCAACAATTTTCTGCCCTTCGGGCTGAAGTTACGAGCAAAATACAGTTAATTGTGGGAATTAAAGTCGTTCCGCTCTGCATAGGTCTCCGCATAAATAACAACAGCGGAATTAACAGGCATCCTAGAAAGCCATAGTATTGAATATGTTTTATGTTGTATCACCTAAGGGTGATCACAAAATTCCAGTTTATTATTATAAAATAAATAATTCAAGGAAATAATTGGATAATATTTAACAGGGATATCTGTCCCTTGTTATTGTATGTATAAGTACCTACGTACCTGAAGTACGAGTATATCAACAACGAATTAAAGTACATATTTTGTAATCCACCATAATATTTCAACAAAAAGTAGGTACTTAGGTATATGCCTAGTCATTTGAATAATGTCGGTTTAAACGCGAATAAAAATTTTACTTGCTCTCATCAAGAAGTTTTTATTATAGACATTTCCATTCAAAGTATTACATTATCGTAAGAACTTCGCGTACAATCCATGCATACAAGGCTTCAGTATATGACTCCATAGATACATAAAACTGAAAATAACTTTCGTCAACTTCTTTAAATAAAACCAATACTTTTTCAAATAGGAAAGTAAGTAAGTGTCGAGCTTCGGCGAATCTTTAAAATACCACGAAGAAAATTTTTCAAGCCGATTCTATTTCGTTGTTTTAATTTGACGTGGTTACTGTTTAAATTGTTTTTGTTTTTATTGCATTTTTAAGTATTTTTTAAACTTAAAATAACGTAACAATCGTTAAGTAACGCAATAATCTATTATAACTAACCAATTTCTCTTGTCCGAAACGAGAACATGACGCAAATATAGGCCGTTCAAATTTTGTTCCGATGCACGTCATCAATAACATACACAACAACTTATCTCACTTTTCGATTACTTACTGTGTGCTATGCTGTAGTCGATCAAAATTAAAAAATGGGATTTTCGCCTTTTTAACTTTACACACAATTTTCGATGTAAAGCCATGGGACTAGCTCAATGAAATTTAGAGTTGATAGTCAGTAAAGTATAGAAATTTTTAAGATGAATACTAATTTTTTTTAATATCTTTCTATTTTTCGCTTTGTGTTGTAAAGTTAAGAAATAATTTTTTGCATTAAATAAAATTTTTATTTTTTTTGTCGCAATACTTTTGATTGGAATAAAAAAAATATTATTCAGGATGATAAACCTATTATTGGACTATGATTATAAAAAAAACAAAAAAATATATAGCGCTAGTACCAATATTTAGCCAGAATGACGAAATTTGTTGGCAAAATCGGAGTTTAACTAAAAATACATTAAAACCTAAATAACTTCTAAACTAACAAATTTCGCCTATTATAACATACATATATGGGGGTCAAATCGATGCATATTGAAGCCTTTTATCGCCCTGCGCCGGCTGATCCGTAGACAACGAAACGCCCTGTATATATATATAAGTTCATTTATAGGTTAATTAGATAAAGACAACGATAAAAATCACACTTATACCCTACATACGTATATTTTGAGCTATTTTAAAAATGACAAAATTTTATTTCTAAGTACGAGGGCAAGTCAAATATAAACGAAACTGTTTGTCCCAGTACCGACATAGTAATAGTGGGACGTCGTCGATATGACGAAGGTTGTTAGCGTGTGTAGGGTTGGTTGTCCTACCGCATCATTGTTTTAGCAACAATCGCGATGTTTGAACAACCGATATCTAGCTCCGTTGCACAACACGTTATTATAAAGTTTTTACCAAGGGAACATTAACATAAATATTTATTTTATTCATTTGTTTCTTTTAAATTATATCCAAGGTGATTTCATTCACATAAAAAATATTCGTTTCGTCTTATAAACATGTTTTTATTGTTTTACAAACTTTGTTTACTGTAAATAAACGTTTACTTAAAATTTTGGAATAAACTCCTACTTTCTTAGTTAACTAGTTTGAATTAACTACGAAGTTCTGATGAAACTCTTATTATTAATTAATTATAGTATGTGTCCTTATTTATTAGTCTTTAAAGTTTTGAAGTTGTAACTCTTCTTAACTTGGGCGAAATTTAATGCCAAAATAATACCAAACGTGTCTTATAATTTTAGTTGTTAATTTTGACGGAGTATTTATTTATAGATACTTAGCTCGTCCTTAAATGTTAGGAGTAATATTTAATTATACCCATTTGGTTCTATAAATTCCTTGTATGAATGATAAAATATTAAGTACCTAGTCGATTCATTTGAAAATACGAATACGCGAAACATCTTTAAAACATATACAGGGCGTCTACAAACTTCTGCCAAATGAAAACATCGAATTGTATGTCAACTTGAGTTAAATTACCCCTATACCTAAACTCTTCCTAAGGGAGTATAGTCCATTGAAGATGGCGTCGAAAACTAAGCAGGTAGTCAGTTAACAGAAAATGCGTTTTTAAAATTAATATTAAACTTTAAAAAAGTTCTTAAAAGTTATCGCTGGTCGCAATAAGCAGATGATCACATTATTCAGAAAAATTTACATTAAAAATGACCAACGAAAAGTGATCGCTTTGGCCAAGGTGGTCGCAATATGCAGGTGATCACTTTCGCAGGTTATACTGTATTAACAAAATTATAAGTAATTGGTTATTTTAAAAATTTTAACGTTTGGTAAATTTATAGGTAGGTTTCAGAAATAGGACATTAACCGACATTAATGTTCGCCTAATAACATAAATAAATAATTCCACTTTATTTATATTTGTTATTTTAATTATAAAGTTAAGTACTTTAAACTTTTATTTATTTATTACTTTTTTAACACTTTAATACCGTGAACGTTCTGCATTAACGTGACTTTTTCAATTTCAAGATAAATTGGTATAAGATCGCGTTGATAGATAAAAATGCTTTTCAAATTTCCCCAATGTCACGGAGAAAATATTCCTTCCTAAGAATTGTAATGATCTAATCGCACCGTTTCAAAAACCTTATACATTTTAAACGTAAATAATTGAAACCAATTTAAATTTTTATTTATTTTAAACGAATAGATATTTCGTAAATATAGGTAATTTTAGAAATTTTATTAAAAGAAAGGTAATTTAAACACGTTACTTTCGTTACCACTTAGGTAACTGTATTGAGTTGTAATTAGGTGGTTGCTTTCTTAAATAACATATAGGTAAAATTACTTACGCTCATGAACATGAATGATAAATATCCTCTATTCTTTGGTGAAAGAAAACGTATTTCGGTGGCTGGTGGTAATATCGAGCAATTAATATAAAAAAAACCTCGGAAATTTCTATATCCGTCAATCTCGTGTTAAATAGTTTACTACACAATTTTGAAAATTAGTCACTCGCGCTTCATGGTAACGAAAATAATGATAGGTACTTACATAGTTGTTGTAAAAAAATTTAACTAACGTCAGCCACAAGTACTTACTTATTGAAAAACTTGAAAAAATAAACGACAATCAACAAACAGCTTCGTGTTCAAATACAGTTCGCCTTCCTCGACACAGCATAAACTGAAATATTTTGGAACGCCATTCGGTAGCTTTTTTCACTTCATAAAGTATTTCATAAAACATACCTACACTAAAAGTTGAATAACATTAATAGAGGAATTTGAAAACAATAAGTTCGTTTAATTACGAGAAAATTTGCGTTCTTCTTCCCACATTCTTATGCGTTGCGTAACACGATTTAATAACCTTTTCGTTCCTGATAAGGTAAATCTGACATTGTTTGTCTTGAGAACTGTGCCGGCAATGCCGCCTGAAGGCCATCACCAATCATTTTCTGTTAGGTCAGTCATTGTGTAGAAATAAAATTTACTTTATCGAGAAAGTGATGTCTTTGATACTGTGTTTGTTCTACTTCCTTGTCCACAAATAAAACGAAACAATCATTTTTTATCCAAGTGGGGCGTGATTAGGTTTATACATTCACTTGTCCATCGCAAGAAAGCAGGAAGCGCTATCGGAATTACATAATTGACGCGCTTATGATTAGTTTGACTATAAGTAGGTACTTGATGAACAAACTTATGCAAAAAATATTGTTTATTAGGTGTTTATTGGCAAAATCTATCACTCATATTAAAATACTTACAGCGATATGCTTCCTTTTATTAATAATTAGGTGTGTTACTACTGTCATTAAGCAAGAATAAAATAACTAGATATTAAAATTAATGGCATCATATTTGCGAATACAGGGTGCCCGTTTTTCGAGAAAATGCATGAGGACCTCGACTATCTTACGAGATACGAAGTCGGTTAAATTGGAGCAAAGTCGCGCATTTTTGTTCTGATTAATAATTCTTAAAAAAATTGACGTGCCAATTTTGATTTTAAAAATATCTATTTATTTTGTATTTTATAGTATTTTGAGAATACAAGAATATGTTGCTGTTATTTCAAAGCCGAACCTTGTTTTTAATTTTAATTTCTGTACTAGACGATTGCGGTATTGAAACAAAACACGCCTATCAAAAATGAAAAGAATATTCAAGGTGATTCGTAACTTAGGACTTATGAAAGAAATGAACAAAATCGATAAAACAACCTGTATCTGGGCTATTAAGTATGTGAGACCCAGTAACCATAGGTTATTTGAAATCGCCTAGAGGTCTGTTCTAACACACCATCAAACCGATTTGCAGAAGGTACAGTAAATACTTTCAACCAATGACAATGTTACATTTTGATAGTTGAGTAAATTCTAAAATTCTAATTGGTTGAAAACGTGTACGGTACCGTTCGCAAACCGATTTGATGGTGCGTTGGAAAAGACTTTAGGTGTCCTATATTTACAGTTAACGTACATGTAAAAGGTAATTGTTTAGAACTGACTGGCAAAATGGCAATGTGGCTAGGAATTTTAGTGGTTCAAAGATTGTAAGTTATACAAAACAGCAATGCCGACGGTTGTGATTTTTGTTTACCTTATTAATTTTTCAGTTTTACTAATTTATCGAGTTTTCGTACATTACCGCGCCAGCGGTAGAACTCAGTCACTATTTTACATAAAAATACAAATTGCGGATAATTTGTTCCTAAAAGTACATATTTTATAATTTTACATGATTCTATGAAGGTATTAAATTTAGTAAAACAAAAGGGGGAAATTTAGAACCAGGAGTATTAAAAGAATGCCATGAAGAAACTGGAATTACTAGAATATTTTTTTAAGTAAAAAGGTGGCAAAATAAAAATTTAATCGAGAAACTTTCGACGCACAATTTATAAACATACGATGCTCCAAATAAATTAAATTTGTTTTTAATTCAACATTAATCAGGTATTAAATACATAGTTTTAAAAAAATGTAATATATTATTGTAACTATAATACCTATTTAAAATAAAATAAATCACTCTTGTTAATATAAACTAGAAGTAAACTAATCACAATAAATTTTAATAACTGACTCGATCGTTATTAAAAAAAAAAAGTTAAGAATTAATTTTTGTAAATTTTAGTATTTAAACTTTACCTCGTTAGTCTAAATTGTATAAACGAATACATTAAAAGGTAAAATCTCTTAAAATAAAAGAAATTTAAAAAAAAATATTAAAACAAATTAAAATCCTGAAGTATTTTTTTTTAATCTTACGTAAAATGCAGACTAACACTGCTGTCAGTACGACTGCCACTTGTCTGTAACAGACTATGAGAAAAAATTAAAAATTTCTAAATTTTTCTTTATATTTCCTACCTTTTTCTCGCCGTCGTTTGATTTCCCTCGATCGTCAATTTCCAGTGTAAATTCCTCCGTTGACTGCGAGCTTGCACTACTACGTACCTATACCAACACTTCATATTTCACTGTATTTCACCAACCACTGTGATCGCGAAAACGTGCGTAAAATAAAATTGCATTCGCGAAATTGGACCGTCGAATATTTGAGGGGAACCCTAACCAAGTCCCTATCCAAGAGCCTAACCAAGATCGATTTTCAGAGAATTTGTGTTAGAACTTAAAAGTTCATGTATTTACACTTTATAAATACATGGAGAGTTAGTCGATAAAAGAACATCCTACCTTTCCTCATCGTATTAATCCTTTTTGTTTGCAATCCTTTTAAAGAACACAACACTCGCGCAAAAAGGCCTTATAAACCGAACTAGCACTCCTTGCACACACGAATACACGACCGTAATTTAAAATTCGAACTACTGAAACAAGCACTACCACTGGCGCGAAAGATCTGAAGCGGTTTTGCCAGAATTCTATATATGAATGCATTAAATATTAGGAAATCCCGTTTTTATTTTAAAAACATTCAATTCTTTGTTGGCACTTCGATAAGTTATAAAAGTAGGTGGCGCACATGTTTTATTAGTTGCTTTGTATTTTATCGGTCGCATAAAAATGCGATTAAACCTTTATTTAGTTTATGGTTAGTAATAGAAAATTTTCAATGCTTAAGGGCACACGAATAGTTTTTAAATTAAAAATAGAGCAAATTTATAATCCTACGGTATAAAGGTTAGTGATTATTAAAATAATTTTACTTCATAAAAATACATAATTTTAGAATAAATTTCCTAAAAAGTACATATTTTATAAATTTTCGGTCACTATTTTCATTTTTTAAATCAATGCACTAACACCCCTGTATCTACTTAACCATAATTCATCCGTGATAATTCCAGCTTTGTCCTTCGTCAACAAATCGTATCGTATACAGTTTATGCTACCGTATTTATCTATACACTCGTATAGATAAATAGGTTATGATAAGCATAACCTATACCAGATACATACGACAGAATGCGTTGTATAGGAGTCGATAAGTATTCGTTATTTAGGATTTTGCATTCCAAATGTACAAAAAACTTCTAGTTTTGTTTATACAGGGTGTTAGTGAATTAACGTCGCGGAAGAAAGGTACATGTACCTGAGACTAATATAAACAAAAAATCTTAGTAACATTTTTTGATTTGAGCAAATTTACTTTTGAGGGGGGGAGGGTGTTTTCGTCCGAGAAATTAAACCAGTAGTTCCTCTTTAAACTTCAACAAGTGACATTGGAGGGTTCTGAAAAGTACCGTTATCTCAGCTGGCATTCCTTTAGGTTACTACGATAGTAAACAGAAACTATTGTAGGGGTTGAAGTCGTAAATATCTTTTGCGGTCATTGACAAGTTTTAATGTAACAAATACTCAAAATGTTTCGTCATTTAAGTAGATATCTAAGTAGCTATTTGTTATTCATTTTATTTTAATCTTTTACATCTGCATGTGTTGTTCTAATAAAATTTTTAATTAATAAATCAATTTCGATAACGGCACTTCGATAAATGTACGGGAAAAAACTCGAAATAACACTGAAAGTTACTAACACTCATTGCGTCATTATGGAATGTTTAGTTTTTAAATTTTGTTTTTAGTTCTTATGTTTGGTAAGAAACCAAAAAATAAAGTACCTACTTGCCTATTTGCATTGAATTATACTTTAAAAGCTCTTCGAAATTTCTCAATTTCTCTAAATCATAAAACTAGTACTGGCACCCCTTTTAGTTCAAGCCTCTCAATATTAAACGTAACTATTCCAAAAACAGGCATGTTATTAATTATGTTAAATAAAGTAATCTAACTTTTACGTGTAAACCGAAAATAGGAATTGCATTCATAAATGAAAATATCCACAACAATCTGCACTCTCCTACAAACGGGGGCCATAAATTAAAGAGAACAGATGTTTTAGCTGCTGACCCAACAGTCAGTTTCACTTTCCGAGTTTTTAAAAATCTTTAAAGGGAATATACCCGAGTAAGACGATTATCAAATTAATAATAGCAATAACTCGAAAATTATTGATTTTAGGAAAAATTTTTATTTAGGTTTTTTGTACGTCTTAATGTTACCTACCCGTAGTTTTTTTCCGCGATATTAATTCACTAACACCCTGTATAACTGATTTCTTTATTTCCTAAATCACTGAAATGTCACCAATAATGATAAACAACGCTGTTGCTTAAATTCTTACAAGCGGTGTTGTTATTTGGTCGGTCAGTTCTAATCAATCGCCCTTTACATTTGCCTATGAAACACTCTGTATTATGTACATATATGTACTTACCACATAATTTCATACGAACTTTCAAATTAAAAAAAAGTTTTGAGTAACCCGATAAGGCCACATATCAACCTTGCTCTTGCCAATTTTTTGCAACAGTTTAGACCTATCGTGATACTTAAACGTTGATGAACATCTCGAATATTTAATAGTTTATTAATTATAAATTAGTTTATTAATTATTATTCGATTGTACATTTTTCCTTGTAAGTAAATTCTTATCTCATGAACCTTGCAAGGTATAGGCGAGTTTTACGAGTGGCCATAAATCAAGAATATCTATGTAATATTAATGCATAAATATACGTTGAAGGTAACAAATGGCATTACGCGCCTACGGTGCTAAATATCGAACATTTATGTACGTATGTATATACGCCATCGACCAATAGTTAACGGCACTACGACAATCATTTTCTTGAAATGATACCATTAACTGCAACTCGCCTACAGCGGTATAAATCAGATAGAACATTAACAAAGAATGATACACGTAAAATTTCTAAACGATCTTGACTAACTAATTTCATGGGCATAACTTCATAGGAGATTCGACATTAAATATATTAAATAAAGTTTTGATTTAATTTTACCATTCTAATTGCATTGTTTGATCAAGTTAAATAGTTATAATAAATAATAAGACGTAAAACGAGGCGCTGCTTTACTACCTTTCCAAATTGCAGCACTAATCTCGACACTAATTGTGTAGCTAGCATCAAATTAGTCCATAAAGTATTCTAATGTGCACCGTGTCCCAAATTTTGCGATCTAAAGTTGATTACATTTTGTGGTCGACTATATTAAAATATTGTCGCGTGTTTGTTTCCACACAAATTCACATGTTAAAAAAGGCGACAATTTGCAACTGCAAATTAGTAATTAATGTAATTACTAGGTACTGAAAATTCGTGAAAGTTAATTATTAGACTTCTTCCGTACTTTAATGTCGTTAAAAATTGCAGAGAATATTTTATAAAATAGATTCTAGATCGCGTTAATAAAGTTTAATTATGGTGGTATAAATACGTTGATGTTTACAGTGTTAATGAATGAATAAAATGATTTATTATTGTTATACGTATGTAAATTTTAGTTTGCAGAACTTTAAGATTCTAATAACATTGTTGTTGAACAAAATTAATCAGATAGAATAATTTTAGACCAGATAAAATATCGTAAACGCCAAGTAAAAACAGCACGTGTTCTTACTTACACCGTAAACCTGTTTGTTTTGATCACCACTGATTCCGTTCAAATTTAACAAACTTAACAAGCAAGCGGTCAATTTACAGAGAAATATTATTGTGTAATTAAATGGGATTCATCATTCAGATTCCTCAAAATGTGATCAGTTGAGTACAGGTGGTTATGTTATAGGAATGACTAGTTTCATAGGTTTTACTGTATGTGATTTTCTTTGAAATCAAAATCGCCCTAATTAGTTGTTTTTTGTAATAACAACTGGTTTATAATATAACCGTTGAAAAGTAGATTTAAATTATTTAAGTATACTCAAAATTGTGTCAATTAAGGATATATGTACGTACAGTCAGGTGCAAAATTAATGGTGCAAATAACGAACATTAGCCGAGCATACCTACATATAATCGAGAAGCTTTGTTAGTCATCTTAAATGTTTAAATGTCTAAATGTTTATAAATTTGGACAGTTGCCTTAAATGTTATAAAGTTCTGAATTTGTGCATTTTAGATAAATATTGATTGTTTTTCTAATTTAAACATTTGAGAGCGCTAAGGTAACACTGCCAGAACGACCTTAAAACAAAAAAAAGAATGTATTCGACTTTTCAATGCTCTACCCGAATCTGAAGTCGAAATATTAATATTTCGAATTTTTTTATAAGTTACCTAATACGTTTAGTATATGAAGATGTGGATGCACTATCTCCAAGTGCTTCTCCCTTTTTCGCTCTCCCGTACTTTGAATGATCCAGATCTTTCCAATCGCGAATGTCCGATATGTGGTCCGCACTCGCTCCCTCCATATATCTTGGACAGCCAAAAGTACCAATATTTCGCTAGCTTGCTCCGTCACCATCCTCGAGGCTAAAAATTCTTAAAAGTTTTTTGTAAGTGTTAAATTCAAATTTTGTCTACCATTTTCTTTACGTTTCTTAAGAAATAAAACGTTAGTTTATCAGACATTTCTGTTTTATTTTTTAATGTTCTATCCGAATCCAAAGTCAAAATTTGGAAATTCGTAGTTTTTGTATTTTGTTCACTATTTTCTCCATCTTTCTTAAAGAGATAGGGCGATAGTTTTATCGGTCGCTTCATTCAACTTTTTGACACTCTCTGTAAATCTCGACTCGAAATTTTAAATTCACTAAAAATAAAAAACCGCACAGACACGTATTGATTTTCAGTAACGAACTTTTTGTGTTCGTTGCCACAGTAATATCGTTAAAATTATAGAAAAAAACCTAAATTTAATCGTTGAAAAATACGCGTCGGCCTTTTTAAAGCCAAACCACAAATACATTTATTGAAAACTGCTGACCTTTTTTCTTCGGGAGTATTGATTCAAATCACGCTGCAATATTTTCTCGTCTCTTTCAATTTCTCGTTCATAGTAATTATAATAATGACATTGGTATTGACGAGGGTTGCGCCTATTGTAGACTTATTAACCTCGCTAACTTGAGATGCCACTAGGATTTCCCAGAATTATTCAACTCGCAGCTGCTGCTTTCGAATAAATATTAAACTTTTTCCAACTAAATCAAAATTAATATTAAATAATATTGTATTTTAAACTTCTATTTGTAAAACTATATCGTTTCACATGGAAGTGTTACCCAATTGGACGAGAAACTCTTATTACATAAAAATTAATGAAATAAATATGAAAATAAAAACAAGATTGTCGTTAAAGTAATAATTTTTTTTGTAAAGTCACTAAAGAAGACTTCATCGAGAAGTTGGATTTTTCTGTCGGTCGAAGTACTAAAACTGACATAAAAATATGTAGGTACATAATTATAAATTTCTATAACGGTTGATTTCTAAAATAATTTATTTTATTAAATTTTAAATTAACCAATCGTTCGTTGATATTTTAATATAGAAAAAAATTTTTTAAAAAAGTAATAAAGAATGATAAATAATATGTTGAAAAAATATCTGGCTTCTCAAAAAGCGGAACTATAATATAACTATTAGTTAATTTTAATTTAAGCTGAATATTTACGAACGACTTCCTTAAAACAAATTGACAACAAATGTTACTTAAAGTTCTTACGATAAATTGAACGCTACTTAAGCAGGTTATTTACAATTTGCTTTACTATGCTCATTTTATATGCAATTATTTTAAAAACTAAATTACCATTATACTTTAAACCGTTAAACACATAAAATTACCCAAGAGTACCTTGAAAATTTTGAAATTATAGCATTCTTAGCTAATCGCGTATTGAAGTCTCCCAAATATTTTTTCTATACCATTTACGTCACGCCACAAAAACTATTACATAACCGGCGCCAACATTGTTACACTATAAAAATTCGTTTTGTTGGCCGCACATCGAAAATCGCCGGAAGGGTTTAATCAATCGAAACCAAATTGGGAAAATGTTCAAAGTAGCAAAATATCTACCTAATTAGCATATTACAACGGATAGAATAAATAAAGTGCAAGTTAATGCCCCCATCATTCTTAAAATGGTTAAATAAACTAAAATGTGTTCTTTTTAAATGTAAATTTTGTTCACCTTGAAATGCAAATAAACTAATAATAAGTAGGTATATTGAAGGAATGCAGAGGAGTTAGAGTATAAAGAGTAAGATGACCTGTTACCTCTTAAATTTCAACTATGAATAGTTGTCTATAAAGCTATTTATATATGTTCGTGTTTGTTGAACTTCAGAAATATTATTTGTTACAAACATTCTTTAAAATACAACGTAATAATGTTAAATATTAATTATAAGTAGTACTTATACGAAGAGTCCATCAATAAACTATATGAAAATTTGGTAAAAAAAAATTGATTTACTAATTTTCCTGTTTAATATGTTGCATAAGAAAAAAGGCAAGATCTACAATATTTTATACGTATAATCATAAGACATAAGATAAAAATATAAATCGGAACTTGTGGCCATTTGATAATAACCTCATATCTCTATTGTTTAACCCTTCCCTCCTGTTCCCTCCTGGTCACCTCCTGTTTGTTAGTTATTCTACCAAGACCATCTTCGCCAATTTCTTTTCTTTAATTGTGTCCTTTGTATTCATCTTCATGTACATAAAAATTAAAATAAAAAAAAACAATAATAAAAATACAGACTGGCCAGTTGATTCCTCCAAGGCCATTAACCCAAAACAAAAATAATAAAACAGTACAAACTTTATACACAGGGTGTTTCTGAAATAAATAATAAATATATGCAACTTTGTTTGTAATCAATTTCATATCATATTCTGACATTTATTTACAGACCTTCGGTCTCATAAATATCAGATTAACGTGATTTTACTGTATTTAAGTATTCTCTAAATACATATCTATTAAGAAAACAATTCCGAAAAAATGCGTTTGTATCACGATTTTATTAAGTTACGAATTGTCTTTCTTGTAATTATTAACATTAGTTAAATTGTAAAAGCGAGAGGAACTCATTACAATCAGTTGACGGATCTAATAAAGATGTCCCAACCTTGTTCCCATTACATTTCAATTCTTAGAAAGAATCTATTCTGTTTTAGACTATCATTTATTTATTAATTCCGTGATTTTAAATTACAGTGGAACCTCATTAAGTCGACCCCCTACCTTTTAGGAACAAATAAATAAAAAATGTACATGAAGATTAAGAAGTCTTGAACAATAATCAGAGAGAGAGATAGAGAGAACTAAAACTAACTAATAAACATCTTAGAATATAACAAATTTAATTAAAAATAGGTAACTAAATTTTCTGTATGTTGTCTTTTATTAATTTCTCCCGGATCGGCTCCGGTCCCAATTGATCCGACTTAACGAGGTTCTACTGTATTATTAATTATTAACCTTGGTTGAAAATAACTAAAAAACTGATATTGTACTGATCGAAACCGTAGAATTTATAATATTGTTTTTAATGCTTTATCGAAATACATTTTTTTTACAAAACTCCCAAAATTGCACTATTTTATTAAAAAACGCTCTATATACCATTTCGTTGGAATTACACAATTTACAAACCGTATTCGGTTCGATATAACCTGTTTTTTTAAGTTAAAGGATATATGTCAATATAAACTTGCGTTTGATTCCCTAATATGAAATTTTTCACCGATTTAACCTTATAAAGAAAGTATAAAAGACACACTTTCCAGCTCCGCGATGTGAAATCTGTCTTATAATGGCTCAATATGAAAAGATTTATTGAGATGGTAGTGGTATTTGTTCAATATTTGTATAATGCCCTGCTATTTATTACCTACAGTACGATAAATTACAAATTTAATATTAATTTGTAAAATAACATTAATCTACAAATGACAATAAATTAACTCTGAATATTGCATTTTATTTTGATATTTAAAGAATAGTTGCATACAGTATAATATGTAATTGTTAACGATATACATATGTAGGTATACTACAGTACCTAACACTAAAATAAACCGAACATTTGTTGTTTTGTGACTTGGTATGTTAAGTATTAAAATAATATTTGTATCGTATTGTAATAGAAGTAGTAATATCTGGAAATTCGAAAAATATAATACTTTCGTCCTAACACGAATTTATTATAAAATCAAAAAGTAATGTTGTTTCTACAATTTTTCCTCGAATACCTAAATAAAACAGATGACCGACCTTAGCATCCCTTTTTTATTTTCAAATTGCCAGAGCGTAACTATCTGATGCTATAAGTCTTATTTTATTTTGTAAATCGTGAGATTACCTAATAATTTTACGCTCATTTTATATATAAATTATTATTTTATTTAAAGATAGATAATTTTTCATCAAAAATAAATTGTTTCTATATTACAATCTTTTTAAAACGAACGTGAATTCAGTTGAAACTTGCGTCTCTAATATTAATAAAGTAATACGAAATTGCAATCAAATTCTAACATTCAAAACACTGTCGATTAATTAATGTCACCTAAACTTGCACAAAACAAGCAATTTAGAAGCTTTTGATTTATAACAAATCCAGTCGAATTTGAAGTAAGTACGATCTCAAATTAATATTTAGCAATTTCGTAATTTAAAATTTAAATTTCGTAAAAATAAAATGTCAGGAGTATAAAGTCTTAAAAATGTATATCGTATTATGGATTATATTTTCCGTTCAGGAAATCTGCGAATTTGTTTTATTTTAAAACGATGCTGAAATAATAATGCATCCTTACCGTTGAATGCCGCCTTAGTAACAGCAAATAAAATTCATTTCACGATACGAATTTATAATAAATCGATTCTACCTTAAAGGTTGTTGATTTCCTTTTTTTGGCAGGACCGGGTTTTTATGTAAGATTCTCGGTCGCTGAACTCCTTCAGTTCTCTGAAGGCCGTCGAAGAGATTTAGGTATTTTACAAACTACTTACTTAATAGAGATCTTCTGCTGGATAATTAAACATAAATATATATATATATGTATTTTAATTTATCGTGGCCCTCAAAATTTTCTAATTACAGGATCTGAATTTTGTAATTCATTTGCCTGCCTACCTACTAAATTTCACTTGTTTAAATTAATTAATTAAACAAAAGTTGAGCCTGCGTATTTTTAAACGTGTTTACAAACCGAATTAGCCCCCGAAAATAGAAATGTTAAACACGCTTGGCGAAAACCAGGATTGCTCCACTTTGAAAAGTTTTTCATCCGCAGTTTCCGTAGTTTTGATTAATTGATGTGGCGTGTAAACAAATCCTTGAAATTTTTATGCAGAAACTATGTCGAAGTTGTATATGTATATCTAATCTTGTTTTTTTTTTTTTAGGTGAGTTGGGTTTTTGTATTTTCCATAAGGATGAAGCGTTTTGCGGTGAGTGATTCACGATATTTTATATCATAAAATTAAGATGCTTGTCGCATTTATTATAAAACAAGAGGCGTGATTTATATTCTTCACGTGTTTGATCAAAATTCAGAACGAACAATACTTTTGATGTTTAAAATATCTTAGGTTATTTATATGTTTGGTATTTTCGTATACCTCATACGGTATGCACATATAAATGAAAAATTAAGTGACGATAATAAATAAAAGTGAAAATTAAATAAAAATAAATTAAGTAAGCTTGCGCTGATTTTTTTTCGTATAGGTAGGGAAATTTTAATGCTAATAAAAATGGAGGCACGTAAAGTTATTTAAATTTAAAAAAGCAGGTACATTTAAAAAAATTGTGAGTAATTCATGGAAGTATTATTTCGTTTTTTGTTGGCAATACGTAGAATCTTGAAACAGTGTATAATTTATTATTGAACTTCACTTTTAGTAGCGGAATAATATATCAACAATACAACTTTACTGAAAATAAAGAAAAAACATAATAAATTGGGGTGTTAGGTTTAGACACGAGCAATATTTATTTCGTGGGATTAATTTCTCTAAGGGCTAATTGACGCTCTACTTTATAAAGGTGGTCTTTTTATGTGGCAAGGTTAATCGGAAAACTCTTATTTTTAGGACTGTAGGGTGCTAAATGAAGATACTTTATTTTAAATAGGAATATAAGTTATATTAACAATAAATTTCAAAAATAAATTAAATAAAAATAGCGAGAAATTTCTATTTCTTTTTTTTTGTTTAATTTGTTACTAAAACTTCTACTTCAATTACTGATTCGTATTCATTGATTTTTTTGAATTAGTACTTAAATAATTTTAAAATTGTTTTAATCAAATCTCGAGAGGAAACTTAAAAATTTTAATTGGAACTTTTCTTTAGCACGTTTTTAGTACCTATCGATATTAGTTACTAAAAAGAATGCGATTAACTTGCATAATTCAAAATATATCTACCTACCTTAATAATATATTTGAATAACTTTATGAACCCAACTTATTTATATTTTATAAATAAGGAACTGCGAATAGGTTGTTCGAGTAACATTTATTTTGAATAAAATACGAAAAACCCGAATCCAGATTTATTTCTTTGACCTTTCGCAATAAAATATTTGCGGTAAGGGAATTTATAGGGATTTTATGAATAATGTGATTTTAAAAGAGGGCTACCATTAAAATATGAATGTTGATAAAGGCGGATGTCCATTTTTAATTGCAGTATGGGAAATATTTCGAGGGTAAATAATGATGACCGTAAAAAAATTATTTATCGAATAACGTCTAACGAAGATAAACGATGTTCTAGGTTTCAGTCTATTTTCTAACTAATATTTGGCAGTTAGAGAATCTTTTTGTTGCTCGCAAAACCTCTAATGTTGCGTTTTTTACACTTGCTACGTCAGTTTGATGTTTTTTCGTCTTATTTTGTCTGATCTGCCTGTACAAATAACAATCAATTAGTTAGACGACTGTTATTTTACTTGAAAAAGCTAAAGTAGTTCGTTTTCCAAGTGAATGACGTAACGATAACCAACAACCCTTAAATAGGTAATTGAAAATTAAAGTGTTAAAAAATACATCACATCTACCTAATAAATTAGGTTTCTTTTACAGTAAGTAAAAGGGTTTAAAGTGAGATAACTAGGGAAAAATGTTAAACACAAAAGTTTTAGGGTTGTTTAAAAACTATTACAATAAAGAAAAGTTAATTATACATGAATGGTTACTAAGTCGTGGCAAGACAAAGTTGCTTTTTGTAAATGGAACATCCTGTATTACATCCATGTATTACTCGATATTTCAATTCTTCTAGAAATTCTACAAATAATTCGTATAGCACATTATATACCTAAATTTGATCGATTTCGAAATATCGTTTTTCTCGATCAATGTACTGAAAATGTCTTGTTTATTAAAACTTGTTCTTATAATGTTTTCTTCTTCTGGCATAGGACCTTCTATTGAAAAATAGAATCTTTTCGTTTTATGAATTTTGATCAGCCCTGTATAAATATGTTATTTATTTTCTACAAAACAAACTAATAGAAAATTTATTAATTTGTGCCTTGTACAATTTTCATAATAATTATCCATCATTCGAGCCCTTTTTGTGTCAATTTTAAGAGTAGTAAAAATAATTTTCTAAATCCGATATTTTGAAAATAATTATATTTAGATATATGGTGTACTATACGGATTATTTGTAGAATTTCTATAATTGGTGATATACGGGGTGTTCCATTAAAAAAAAATTTTGTTTTCCCACGACCTTATGACCACTCTTGTATAATTAATTTTCTCCACTGTAATAGATTTTAAAGAACCCTAAAACTTTTGAGTTGAACATTTTTCGCTAGTTATCTTCCTTTAGGAAATAATCGACCATTTTCATACTTATCAGCGACCCTGTACGTAGGTTTTATTTTTATTTTAGAGTAAATTATAAATAGGTATCTATAGGCATTCAGTTAACACGGCAGATATATAAGTTATTGCAAATTGCGTGATTATACAGACCTAGATAGTTATGATACGAACGGCCAAAATTGTAATAGTGCCTATCTGTTCTAACAAACTCTAAAGCTCCTTAAGGATAATAAATTGCGATAGCCTGAGAAACCTTTCACGCACCGTAAACTTAAATATTGATAACCTAGTTTCCCTTACCCGCAGTGTGCGTGCTTTTACCTATTTTTCATTGTTATATTTGTAGTCTTTGTTACGTATAATTTTTAATTTTTTAGTAATTTACGAATTAATCAGTCCCGAGAAATTCTGCTAATTACAAGAACTTTCTAAGCGTTACTTTAATTATTAAATTAATTATAAATTAATCGAACGATGTGGCGTATATTACATAATATGGAATACTTTATTTATCTACCACAAGTTTCTAACAAGATTGTTGTTGAAACTAATACTGATGGTTTTCAAACAAAACAAACGTTTCTAACTAAGTTATCTTGTGTAAACTAAGGTTTATGAATAGTTTACCTATATAGTTTGAGCTTCGTTTTTGTTTTATAGCTAAAGCTCTATAAACAGAATTTAAACAAAAATAAGTATATGTAGTAGGCAAACGCTATTTTTCCTACGACTGCACTATGAAAAATGCATAAATCACACCTTCAAAAGTTACTGAAAGTTAGCCGTTACAAACAAATAGTTCGACCGTGTGTAATGAAACTCGTCAGCCAATCAAAAACATTGTAACCCGTGCAAAATCATTTCGCACGCTGCTTATTGTTAACCAATCTGAAAATCTTTTAACTAGTGTGCATTTTATTACTAAACAGAGGGCTTTTCATAGATATTACTACGAGAAGTTCAAATGAACAATGTTATAAAAAGAAATATCACATTTATAAAATGTTGTTGATTGTTAATAATTTAAAATAAACTAATAAAAAGTAAAACTTCAGATTGTTACAAGAAAATTGTTTGTTTCAAGATTAATCAACAACAATAAATTGCGTCGTTTCTTACAATAGTGTTCATTTGAACTACCGATTCGATATAACAAATTTTACGGTAGCGCATCTACTTTTTTATATAGGCAATGTTGATGGTATGAATCTGAAACACGAATTACTGAATAATTAAAGTTTATTCGGAGGAATTTAATACAACTTTTCGTAAGCAATATTTCATCCGATTTAACCAAACCTCTATTATTTACATTACGGAAGTTTACTCCTGAAGTTTCTAAAAACCGTAATTTTTTTATTGCTGTAATCATTATTTGGAACCCTTAAGAATACGAGAACCATGTCCGGAAACGAAATTCAATGTCAAAGTGGTCGAGGAAGTGAATTTTCCGAAATGTCTGCGATATAGAGCTGTGAAATGTTTCACAAATTTTAAACGCGCTTTTCTCAAAACTGCATTTTCCGAGAGATTCCCTTGTTGAAAACGAGTCTATGAACACACCGTGTAATAATAATACACAATGCATCACTTTGTTATCACACAAATTCACGAAATTGATAACCGATAAGCCGTTATTCTAAAAATTAAAAGTAAACGTCCGTGGAAATTGTATTTCATGTAAGATATACGGGGTGTTCGAAAAAGATGTCGCGTATAATTTAAAATATGCTGTGTAATATTTTCTCGCCAAAAATGTAGTAATCGAGTTTCTCGATGTTTCAGTTGAATTTTAGAAGCACGCATGATCTTAAAATCTATGAAGCACATTCTAGCTCTTAGCCTTAGTCTTAGGAATACCTTGAAAGTCTTGTGCATTCTCTTTCGGTGTAAGTGGCCGATCTGGAAATTTCTGGATTTCCTGATTAAAGCAAGGAACAATTTTGTGTGCGGGTGTTTTCTGTTCTTAAAAGCGCCGCAAATGGCGCCGCACTGGTGGACTTTTTGATTCGCAGTTACCATTACTGAAGTGAATTCTAGCAGATCAGTTAGTGACTGACAATTGAACGACGCGCGCCGTCACAACGTCTGCGCTAATTCACAGAAAATTCATAGTCATCATGACTACTAATAATAATAAAACTTCAATATTTATAAGCAGTTTGTCCCAAGTTGTTTATTATACAATTGTAATCGCGGACAGCTTTTCCGCTGACCCTGTATTAATTTTCGTACATACGTCCGCGAATCGAGTTCGTCGTAAGTATAATGAATCAAAACTTAATCGTACATAATTTTATATATTCAGAAGTTATTCGTACTTTCACACGTAATACGTGAGTTCTTTCTGGAAACATTTAATTACCTATACGATTTGATTTTTAAAGCTTTTCGGTCGGGCGTAGACTTTATCGTGCATTTAGACTCATCCAGCGATATGTTGCATACCACAGCACCTGCTGTGTGTGTTAATAACACTGTCACAGCGCGGTAGACTATACCTTAAGTTTTACCTGTACAATTCTAATTGTAAATCGTAACGCAAGACGTAGTGTGTGTGATGACAAACACGCAGTTTTACCTGTACAGTTCTAGTTGTAGCTGCACATAATGTGTGTAGATCAGCCATGTTGACTTAAAATCGCAAACGGAGTGTACCTATATGATCTCGATTAGGATTCAGTCTTGCATTACAACTTATTACTGTACAGATAAGACTGTACGTCTATGTCAGCCCTTAAAGGAATCACTTAATCACTTTCATACGTTGACGACAATTTAATTAAAACGCGTTCCGTATGTACAGAAAAATATTTAAATTAATTTTAACGATTTAACATCTCGTGAAATAATATTTCATCTAATAACTACATTTAGTTATAGAGCTCAATGGGTCCGAGTATGTATGACATAATGTTAAAAATAACGATAACGTTATAACAAAAGTAGATATTATTGCACTTAACTTTATGAATAGTTTCTAACAAATTGAGAAACTCTACCTATAGCAGGTAAAATGTCCATATTGAACGACATCAAATAATCTAAAAGAATAAATAGTTGTTTGCTTGTATGGTACGAGACCTTTCAATTTTATTATAATAAATTAGATAAATGGATTAATGGATTTTCTGCGTAGCACTTACTTTTATCAAATTACAGATAATAATTGGTCTTTATTTTTTGACAATTTAAGAGGCTCCATTATTTACCTAAATTATCTAAGTATTCATTTATCTTTTTAACTATAATTAATAAGAAGCAGGTGTGAAATTTTAAATTGCCTCGTTAAAATATTGGCGTTACACTTATTTTAACATGATTTTGTCAAATATTTTTTATATTAAGGTTAGATATAGTTACATTAAAAACACGAAAGGGTGTAATATTTATGGCTTTGGAAACCCAAGTTATGTGCGTATCGTTAAACTTAAAAGCGGAATCTCTCTTTCGTAGATTTTAATTTTCAAACAAAATCGGGAAAGGGCGATGCCTAATTTACACTTTTAATTTGGGTAAATACGAAAGACAAATTTTAGATACCTACACATCTAACAATAAGCGATACACTAAACACTAATACATAGATAACTAAATAAGTTTCGTGTTGGTTTACCTCGAGACGTTTATATTTTGCACTTAAATTACTCTCGTCAATTTTTCGTATTCTTGGCGGATGGCCAAAACATTAAAATTCAAATTATAACTATAAAAGCTGTAACATCATATTTCAGAGAGCTTTATTCGGGCCAAATTTTATGAATCGGATTTCTGGAAGATGCTATTACAAGAACGTGCTCGCGAAATGCAAAAATGAAGAACAAAAAGGTGCTCCGTTTGCTACGTTAAAACTTTCCCCAATATGCCATGTTATAAATATATTTCATTCTTTTTAGAACAGTTGTCAAGTTAACGATATGAGACAAAACTAAATGACTAAAAAACGTATTGTATTTACTTGAATAAATAAATCATATAATGCAGACGGTAGAAGTGACAATTTTGTAATAACATTTTCGATGCCTAAAGTGATACCTATGTATCAGTTTTGTTATAACTTTCCACATCGTTCCTTTATGTTTTATTTTGTTAGTTGATATTGTTTCCATGTTTATTGTCTCCATAGTTAAAAATGGAAATGTTTATTAATGTAGATTTTACTTGTATTTTAATCGAGGTCAAAAACCAACACGTTCTACTCAAATGACACGCCATATAACGTCGTCTCTGTTCCGTATTCGATAAAATTATAATTTTACTGCGGATGTTAATCGTGATTTTAAAAGAAATTCTAATTTTGTAGTGATTTACATCTCTTTTTTTATTCCGTACTACCAATTTCTAATTGATAACTGTAGCTTGCCACGCATTCTATACTATTTTCTTACTTTTAATCAATAAAAATATCATTTATATAGGTATGTAGTTTCTTATTCCCAACTTAACATTAATCAAAAACGAATAGAAATGTAATCTTGATTTATTCTAGGCATTATTTGATAAGAATTTTTAAGTATAATCCAGCTTAGACATTTTGAAGTAAATAATGGTGCGTAAGAAAACTTCGGCGACCGGTAATGGCTAAAGTAGCAACCGAAAGTAAAACTATTAATATTAAGGTGACAGCTAAAAAATGGACATCCATCAATTTTTCAATTATTATATCTATGCATTTCAAGTAAAAACTTATAAATTGTTTTTTTTCTGGTTTTTAAAATGATTTGATAGTAATCGCAAAATTAACTTAATAGCTAATACATTGATAACACTGTGTTGCGTAATTTCTTTTTTTGAAGTAAATTGTAAATTTGACCTGCGGACAAGTGCTCATCAGATTCCATTTGTCCTACTTGAAGAGTCAATACGTCTTGCTCAAGAATAAAACGAACTGAAAAACTGTTTTCTAAGATGTATTGTAGTAAGTAATAACATACTTATATACAATAAAAACACTACATTTGAATTAGTTTTCTATCCACAAGTTAAAAAAAAAACGCGAAAAAAATGTATATTGCATCTACCTCAAGCACCTTCTTGCTCATCGGGCAAATGCAAATTTATCATAACTTGCCCGAATGAATCTTTACTTGTGCCGGGCAAGCGGACAAGCGCTAATTTCGAACCCTGTCATGGTCATGTTGCATATCAAATTAAAGCCCACTAAAAACAGAAGAGAATCACATCGAATTGACCTCTCAAGGTCAAATAGTTTGCGAGTTACAATTTTTCAAAGATTTAAAGATGTCATTTTTGTGCGAATTTTGGGGCTTTTGTCCTCTCGATAGGTACAATGAATGAATAAAGTATCTTACAAATCTGAAATCGGAAGGTCCAAAAATAGTTTTTTATCGGTTGATTTGATATGGAATGGCCCTATTGTAATAACATATATATAAGTCGAATCGCCAAAGAGGAGCCTTGCGTCACAACGAATGTAGATGTAGAATGTACGAACTCATCTCTGTAATTATTTTATTTTCAAGAATTTCGTCCAATTAAAACGGTACATTAAGCTAGTTTATAACTGATTACAGCGATCATTATTTTTCGTTACTTTTTATTAGTTTTTTTTATTGGAGCATACGCTGATTGGGATCAGGGCAATAAAATGTGAAAAAACTTTATTGTACTTACAATAAAATTAGTCCATAGATATTACATTATAGAATAAATTTTATATTTAGCTTATGAGGTTGTTCTTAAAAAACTAATGTTTTTTTTGAATCGTTAATAATGCATAACTTCATGCATCGGTATAAAATTCCATTCTTCGCTTTGTTATTTGTCACTTGTTACAATGAAAGCTATTCAACTTTTATCTAACATTGTTTTTTATTAGAAATAAAATTTTCGTTTAAATTTGACATTTTGAGGTCACGAAAAAACGTGCGTTTACTGTCCCTTACATATAACTTATTTTGAAAGCGCAATAAGGCTTAAGGTCCTGCCATAAACTTATCGTTTAGTGTTCTGAATGGCCTATATTGCGGAAGCGTATGTGCTACTATCCCGGGTAGAAACAGCCGTTTTCTCCTATACTCAATCAGGTGTTAACTAGTGGCCATTTTGAATTCGCACTTGATTTGCTTTGGATCAATGTTCACAAAGGCAAATTATGCTTATGGATTTGGGAGCTTTCGGCGAAAATGAACCGATAACGTTATCTTAAGGAGCAGCAGATTTAAATTATTGGGTCTAAATGGGTATTTGAAAATTGTATTTCTCTTAGTAGGTAGGTACCTAATACTTAGCTTTCACCTAAATGGTTTAATTAAGCTTATAATGTTTCTGAACTCCAACTGTGGTACCAAACAGCTGCTATTTAGTTTTCAGATAATGTCTTCATTACGTTAACTATTGAATCTCTAGTTAAAACTGGTAACGACTGTTTGTTTTGTTTAACTACAAATAAATAATTTATAAAATTTGGATTTTATCAAAGTTGAGTTCAAATATAATAAAACACATTAACTATATCAGTATATGTAAATTTTTGTAATGGGTGATCAAAAAGTCTTGTTCAGATCCAAAAGTCAAAACTTGTTAACGTGCTTAATGCGTTATTAATTAATTAAAGTTATTTTATTTTTCGTAAATAGATAGTCCCGTGCAATGAAAATGTTTCTAATGTAAGTCACGTGGCACGAGAACGTAGGGTTTGGTTTAGTTAATGTATATTTCCCAAGTACATTTGTATATGTCCAAATACAGAATTGCACCTTAAGGGTAACCCTTACTAACTTATACGCCCTAATTTTGAGAGTGTAGTTTTTTTTGACCGCATTTTTTAATTCCGCAGGTCTTTTAGCATAAAAAAGATCATCTTTGCAAGATTTCGCTGCAACGGACAGTTTGCGAGAAAAACGCATTTGAATGTCCTCGGGTCAGGATTTGATTGCGCGTTATCTCAGTTGTGATGAAAATTGTTTTAATAGTATTGGCAATTCATTTTGGAGAAATCGGAGGTAAAGAACCTTAAATAGTCTTGGAGACGATAAATAACAAATGAGACAACGCATGATTTTCATGCACGATGGCGCACCGCCGCACTTTACATTATTCGTGCGGAGGCATCTCAATAATACTTTTCCAAACAACTGGATCGGTAGATGCGAACCTATCGCTTGGCCGTCTCGCAGCCCTGCTACAAACCCACCTGATTTCTACATTTGAAGACATCTGAAGTCTTTAGTTTATTCTTAAACAATTAGACTAGGAAAAAGCTACAAGAAAGAATTTTTCACTTCAGCAATGAAATCAATCAATCAACAGTTAGGTGTGCACAAGAATGTGTTAGAGTAGGTAGTAGTCGTTTTGAGCAGTTTTTATGGTAGTTTATATATATATTATATATAGTCTTGTCAATTTCACGAAAGCATTTAAAATGATGCATTAAATACATAAAATATTTCAGCCGTCGCGACGTGTCGCGTCGCCTAATTTTGTCTACTCCGTCTGAAATCAAATCCTGACCTGAGGACATTTAAATGCGTTTTTCTCGGAAACTGTTCGATGCAGCGAAATCTAGTAGAGGATCGTTTTTATGCAAAACGAACCTGCGGAATTCGAAAATGCGGTCAAAAAATTTCATCCTCAAAATTAAGGAGCGTAAGTTTGTAAGGGCAGTTTACCCTGTTCACCCCTAAGGTGCAATTCAAATGAGTTTTAGATCAAAATAACTGCCTTCAACCGGGCTATATAACTGGCTCAAAAATCATCAAATTCCATCAAATCGTTCACAAGTTATTTAACACGTTAACTGCCAACTACGAGATAACTCGTAGTAAAAACATAATAATATAATATGATTAAATTCAATTAGCTTTTTAGACCGGGATCCTGAAAAGTACCGCGGCAGTCGATGTGTTAAAAAAAAACGAATTTAAAAAGTCAACTTTAGAGGTAAATATTTTACTAAGGTTAATTTTGGCAAATCGGCTTATTTCGTCTTTACCTTCACTGGGACAGCCTGTATATTACAGGCTACTGAACAAATCCTGATGTCTTGTTGTCGGATGTCTTGATATGTTTGTGGCTGTTGTTGTATTTTAGTATAGAACAGTTTTACTTCTTTAACAAATTGAATTTGGAATTGTTTGTCAGACCAATGTTTTTCCAAATGGACTTGCTCGCGTTTTTATGTAGGTAGGTACGAAAAAGCATTTAATTTAAATGTTTTTATTAAATACGTATTTTATAATTAAAATGTAAAATATTTTAAAACAATGTTTAGATATAAAAATAATGTAAGTAAGTAGGTATAAAAATGAATTCAAAATAAATCAAGTCGTTTTTCATTAAAAAAAACTGAAAAAGTAAAATCTACGGCAGAGTTGAACCAATAATTACAATACGGAATTGACGTTACAGTTTAATCAAATTTGCGAATACAAATTATTTTTGTTAAGTCAATAATTATAACGTTATTTCGATATGCTCGTGTTTACATTATTATAAAGCAAAGTTAAATCGTCGTTTCCGAATTTGCGAAAATTCGAAAAAAAAAAACTTAATTAAAACGGCAACAACATCAAATTCTAAAGACTTTTTCTCGCATTTCTTTTCTTCATTGTTCTTGTAAGTTAGTGGGATCGCCCCGGGTGTTGCGCTCGATTTTATAGATTTTGTCCGTCTTAACGGAATTTAAGTTTTCTTTCGCGCTTGCGAGTTTTTCTAGGTTTTTCTTTTAAGAATGCTGGTCCCGAATTAACTTTTGTTTTCGGAATTTATTTATTTTATTATTTTTTATCGTGAGATTTGACGTCTAAAGTAATTTCCTTTATTAAAAATTTCAAAAAGTGAGGAGCGCTCGTGAAGCCAAGAACGCGTTTTTAAATAAGCGGCGGGATGATGGTCGCGGTTTATAAATTTCGAGGACTTTTTCACGCGAAAGATGTATGGAAGGAACGCGCTTTAATGTATTCATTTTTGGGAGAACTTTCATTATCCTTTATTATGGTTATGTTTTATGATGTCGCAGTGTTTATTGCTGTGTCAAAGTGGGTCATCGACTCCTGTATTCTTGCATATTATGTAGATGGTGAACAAGTTTAGATTTAGAACTGCGATGCATAAGTGCGGTGCCAAACGGCCGCGCAGGTCAATTCTACCGTGCGATTTTCGTATTGGGGGCGGCGAACTGCAGCCGCCGCCAGTATTATACCGGTTGTCGCGGTGTTCGTTCCCGGCCTCTGAGGCAGACAACGGGATGACACATGTTCATCATGCACAATTATTTTACATATGCTCAGTGCATTCGGATGTGCCGTGACGTTTCGACTAATTCGTACTTCGTACAGAAACAGCTATTATCGTTATCAGACGTGGTAAAATTGCTCGTAAATTTTTACTGAAATTAAAATAAATCGAGGTGATAAAAATTATTTAAAGAAGTTAATTTAGTGATATCTATTATTAAATTTGCCGATCGTTGTTGAATATTACCTAACTATTATATATTTTAATAATAAAATTGAAATAGACGATAAAACGAGTTTAAAATATTTATTGTTACAGAAAAGTTTTATAAACCGTTGATTTGTGGTACATTTAATATACGTGTGTGGTTTTACAAATTAATCAAAAAGTGACGTGCCGCCGTTATCAGTAGGTTACTTGTAATAAATTTAACTTAACTGGATGTTAATTCCGACTTTAACAAATCGAGCTTTAGTACAAAGTTAAAATCGTAACCACTCGAAATATTCTTGCGGCCGAACCCTCTGAGGTCGTCAGGAATAAATACATAGGTAGTAATATCGCAATATGTTGTTCTCTGTTATATTAAAACCGTAACCTTTTGTTTCTCATTAGTATTTAGTATTTTAGTACATAAATTTGTGTCTGAAATTTAGATAGAATTCCTCCTTAATAAAAACATTTTCAAATAATATTCTATCGCTAACACAGTTAAAATTGTAATGTTTGATCGTTTAATTGTCCTTAATAAGTAAATTAAAACTGTATATTACGAGAAATTTTAAATACGGTGTCACGATACGCCCTAGAGAACTATCTAATCTATTATTTAAAATAGATAACTACCTGTAAGTAACTGTTGAACTATGCAATTTATTCTAGAATTAAAACAATTTTACAATTTCTTGTAGATCCTTCATAATAATTTTAATGCGGAGAAAATTGTTCAAATTAATTTTCTTAAAAACGTTTAGTTGCACGGAAAATGAAATTAATCGATTACCTACTACCGTTTATTGAGTTTAACCGATTTATTTATTTACATATCTATACTTAATCGATGTTTATTTTTTATTAATCTCGCGTAATAATGAACTACATATTATGTGAAACTAATAACCAAGAGTCATAACAATTCTCAATTTTTCGCCGCATTTATTTATAATTTATGTCTAGTTTAATAAATTGTAAATGATATGAGTCACCATGCGGCGTTAGTTTAATTTTAACAAATTAGTAGCGTGTTAAAAAGTTCATAATTGAGATGTTAATTAAAATTGCTATTAAAGAAGTAGCCACAGGAAGTAAGGTATTTAATTTAACGCCATAACTCGGTATTCGATAGTTGAAGAATAATGCAAATAAGGGGAACTTGAAAATGCGGCGAAAATTAAGTGGATAAAATGAAAATTTTGCTTTGAAGAAGTAGACGTGTACATAAAGTTAAAATGAACGGCGCATATTTCCAGGTCATTAAGAATTTTATATTTTACCACCACAATTATTAATTATTTCATTATATGGATACGTGGATACTATCCAGGTTTACTTTACACCATCCAAAACTACAACACCGTTCAAATCTTTCCAACCACCACAGTCCGATATGTAGCCCGCACTCCCTCTACATATCTTAGACAGGCAGAAGCGGGGACCGGGGCTTTTAGGAGAGGCCCTGTTCTTAAAATTGGTCTTTAAAAGTACCTTTTTCGACATTTCGGTCCCAAATTCCTCTTTTCTCGGAAAAAGATACTAGTAAACTGATGAAAATTACTAAACAATTATTATAGACTTCTACAGAAGTTGAAAATGCTTAACAGTTTGAATTTTGGTGTCATTTTATTTAAATTTATTATTGTTCCCTGTTATGCCTTTTACCTGTAATAGCTTTTTAATATATATATCCGGCCGAATGACCAGCGATTTTAACTATAAACTTCTGATTAATAACTGTAAAACTTCTATAAATCTATATTAACTTTTATTACTATAAACTTTTGATAATACTATAAAAATACTATGATAACTGTAAATATTTATTACTATAAAATTCTATTGACAGTTTTCTCTGTTCTCAAAACAACAACAAAACAAAAAACTCCTCTCCCACTCTGATCTCTCTTTTTTCAAAAACAAACATAAAACTATTTAACTACAATTTAACATTCCCAATGACGTAAACTGAGTATAACTTGTGCTCCTCGTTGTCTTAGCATTGGTACAACGGATAATGTTGTTGGAGCACTAGTTATATTTTAATTGAAGGGTTTAAGTGCATATTCTTGAAAAATTGAGTTAATCGACGTAAATTCTAAACGAATATCTAATTTATTTGGTGGCATAAAAAACAAGTACTTTTGCAACTTACACTATCATTTTTTTTATCCCTAAAAACTACTACGTACGCAGGTTGCCCACTTTGACTTCAAATGTACATTTCTTAACCCTTTAATAAACCACATGTGGGCAAACCCGGCCCTCTACTTCTTTTGATCCGGTCCTGATCAATCTCGTTGTCAGCGAAGTTAATTGGATTCGTATTCAATGGGTACCTATTCATCCAATAATTCAGTACATATTTATTCGGTCTATAATTTTGTGAATGAATTAAAAATATCGTACAATAATTCAATTCAAAAATATCATATCATTTAAAATTGGCAATTTCTAATTTTCATAAAATTAGAAAAATAAGGCGCGAAATAACTCATAACAATTTTATGACACCGTTAATCAGGGCTTTAGCATAGCATTTTTAAGTTACCTGCCAACGTATACCTTTATACCAGAACATTATATTATAAATAAATGAAATGAGAAGTAGCAAGTTGCTTTAATTCAATTAATATGAATTTATTTTATTTAATAATTTTGTCCGACGGCGGCGGCGGACGCTTGACTCGGAGACAGAATGATAATTTGACCCCAGAATTAGGAAAGGTTGCCCATGCTTGCTTTAAACCGTTAAGGCTCTAACCCCTTCAATTGCATTTATGTGTTAACTTACTTTTGTGTTTCTTTGGTCGCAGGCTTTAATACGGTATAAATTTGCAGAAAGAAATAATTTATATTCTATAACTGAATTGTTTTTCAATCAGAGCTTGCTCTTTTTTGATTTACACCTTGTAACACTGTTCGTTTTATTAGTAAGTTTAAAACATCGCCATAAGTTTTATTGTTATTTACTTATTTTGCTACTAATTAGTAGTAGTTTTGCAACAAAAAGCACCTGCCATTTATTAGTGCGGTATTTTAAACTTTCAGTTTTTCTAGATGGATCAGTATCAATTGCAGATGTTGATTTTATAAAAATGTATTATAGCTACAAGAAGAACTTACATAAAGTTAAAAACAAGTAGTTTTACAGGTGTAAATATTTTATTTTGAGGTTTTATTTTGAATAATTTTTTTTTCAATTTTATTTGAGTTTTTCAATTGTTTTCTCTAATGTGCAGAAAATGCCGGCCCCTAAAACTCCCCTTTTTTAAAAAGGAGTCTTAAATTGTGGTCTTTAAGTTCTTTTTAAAATTAGGTTAAAATACTTAAAAGCCCCGGGACCCACCTAACTTTCCTACCTGCATAACCAATATTTCGATGACCTGCTCTGCCACCATCTTCAGGGCTAAACATTCCTTTGATTAATTGATACAAATACAGGGTTTTTAATATACTAAAGGTATGTAAGTACTTGATAAATTTTTTTTTTATTTAGTAAGTAAATTATAATGCAACGCCGTAACGAAGGCGTGACGAAAGAGACGCTCGCCGTGGGTACAACTAGGTTTGGGGCCCATAAACGTAAAAAAATAAATAGATATAGGTAAAAGTCCGTTATTTTATATTGTATTTTTAAATTTGCGTCATTTTTGGATTAGCGCTAAAAATAAAAATTTACTTGTTCGCCTCATCTTATGTAAATTAATGTACGACTATTGAAAGCCTTTGTGCTTCGATCAGTGTCCAATCCAAGCTACCTAGCTTACCTTATATAGCTCAGATCTCTTTCTATACCTGGCTTACTATAGTCTGCGATAGGTATTTGGTTCCATTCCTCCTTCAACATGGCGAATAAGCTGTGGTGTTTTGTGGGCGGTTTGGTCTGGTTATTAACCGGAGTTCTAATCCGACCCAAAGATGTTTAAGTGTACGACCAATCGAGTTCATCCACTTCCATTTTCTCAAATCACCGAGTTATGACCCTGACTTTACAAGCTGGTGCATTATTATATTGAAAACGAAATGAACCAGTTCCCAATTGTTGCCACAATATAGGTATCATCGAATTATCTAAAATTGTTTCATAGACTTTGTCATTCCCCTGATCCCGACACAGAAACCAGTGATCGAGTCCATATCAGGAAAAACAAGACCACATCCCAAATACTTTGATGTCCGATGATTAGTGGCTCAGGTGGTTATATGTATGAAAGTGTATTTTTAATTTTCTAGTTGTTATTGAATTTTATTCGTATTTTTATTTTGTTATGTACTACCTATTTGTGTACTACAATTTTTGCAATTAATTAATTATTCTAATAATGTTTACACTTCTGGTACGTTCATTATATAAAAATTCAAGTTTATTGATTTTCATAGCTTTCTTTGTTATTGCACCAGCTATTGTTTTTAAAATTCTTTAAAAATTTAATTAGCGGTTATGGGGTAGATATCATCCTATACAAGGAACGCTGCTTTCATGTCACGTACTCCAGGAGATAATGTTGTGTTTATGACGTCGAACACAATGAATTCAAACTAATCACGGATGACAGAAAAACGGCTAGGTGTTTTGTTTTTTTTTTTCTGTTTATCTCTTAGTAATTCCCGATAAGCCTTCTTTTAAATTAATTATTTAGAAACAATCAGTTATCTTGCCCTGCTATTCATTAGGGAATTTGAACGTACGCTATTGTTCTAAAAAAAAATGTGCATTATCTATTGGTTATTTTATTTAAAAGAATCCCTAAAGGATATTTTAATAAAGTACTCAGTTTGTTTTGTGCATTCATTTAAATGTTGAATTTGGTAGGTAGATTGTTTCATCAAATGGAAAAATATTGACGCTGAATACGTGAATTGCGCGAAATGTATTTTTATCTTTTTTTTTAACTTTTTTTATTCAGCACATACTTATATAGTAACTTCTCGTTAATTTTAATGTTTAAGAGCACATACATATAGATAATATTATAATTTTCGTAATTATAAAAAAACAGTTAAAAATGTGCTTCCTTTATTTTTATATTTACACGACAATTTAGAGAAATCCTAAGCAATTAAATGACCTTGTTACCTGGTATTTCACTATTGTTCTATATATCGACCTCGTTCTTCACACGATTCTTTAAATTATTGTGGTTAAATTAATAAATTTTACGCGACCTTGTTCGTATTATTTACCGCTTTTAAACGTGTTGTTTTTCGTCAATTCGTTAATGAACGATCGCCTTTAAGAAATTCAACAATAAGCAATTAAACGAAATAATGGTGTTTAAAACGTATACTTACGTAATTACAGTTTTATTATTACTGTAATAAATATTTAGATCGATACAATTAAATGTCTATTGGATATTTACAACCACTCGCTTTTCCCCCACGTACGATGTTTGTGTAGAAAAACTATTTTTAATTTCTCTTCATAGTCCAATAGCAGGGTAGATTTTCCTTGCAAAAGGTCGATTTGTAGATAGTTTTGATTTTTGGATGTATTTTAGATATTGGGGTTCTAATAAAAATCTAAGTTTTCGAGTTTGGCACACCAGCACTCGCACCGTCGGTGGAAAAATTGCGCCAAAAACGAGTTGTTTGACAAAGTCTCTTTTCCGGTTCATTTATAATAAAAATACCTATAGGATAAAATAAACCATAGGAGATTTCCTATAATCTATGTTCTTGTCATTTTTTTGTAAATTCAATAGTTTCGGCGCGTGAGCTTCACAAAGTTTACTCTGCAATGTAGCTTGACAAAATTTTTATAGCATACGAAAATTACACTGCATATTTTCACGCAAGCATGAAATTTGTACGTCGGTAGACCTACTTAAGATATAAAAAAGAGGACAAAAAAATTCCTCCACCGACTGGATTATGATGCTACGAAGCTGGTAAAATGAACCGGAAAATAGATTTTGTCAAACAACTCGTTTTTCGCGGTGCGAGCTGAAGTGCGCTATGGTCGAAAACTTGTATTTTCATTGGGACCCAAGTATATAAAACATGATGTTCGAAAATCAAAACTACCGAACCTTTTTCAAGGCAAGCCCTTTTTTTCGTTCCCTGCTATCGAACTATAAAACTGCTACGGTCAATAGCGACGGAGTTGAAATTTGTGGGACATTCAGAAACCACAATGGTATTCAGCGAGGATCGAACCCACAAAACTTTCGTTTACTAGGCAAGCGCTTAGCTCCCTAGTTCACGAAGGCTCCCCCAAAAACATTTACCTTTATTTTTTAACTTTAAAAATATTTAAAAAAGGAACCATATCGCCTTAAAATGTTTACCTAATACGTTTTACAATTTTGTTATATTCTTACGTTTTCTTGTGAAAACGATATTCTCCATCAGGGAACCCAAACGTAAACGATTTTTTTACTAAGTGCTTACGTATTAAAAATATCTGTTATTTTGAATCCTGTATGTAAATGCCCAAGATATAATTTCTAAACCAACAATATTCCTCTAATATCAATAAAGTTTATCGGTAAATATTCCTACAAGTTGATACCTACGTAATTTGATCCCAAATTCAATTCAATGTAAAGTTTTGTTAAATTCAAATAATTTTGAGTATCATAAATTAACAAAAAGTGTTAGCTCTTGACTTAAACATACATATGGGCACTGACTTATCGTTAATATTGTCGACAAATTTATAGTGAACGTTTCGGTGTTGGCATAAAATATCGTGTCATGTGACATTAAGCGCATTTATGTTAAGATCCTTTTAAATTATGGTGAACGAAGCGAATTTGAACAACCTAATTTTCCACTTACTTTGAGGCAAATCCAGTTGCTCAGCGAGTGGATCCTTGTAGTTTAATTAGGGAAGTGCATACAAAATGTACATCAACTAAATCAGGTTTCATAAAGAAAACGTCTTCTTTTATAGTTGGATATAATTCGAGGCATATGTAACTACATTATATCTATAAAGAACTACAAAATACGTTAATTTCGAAGCTGTGTTTGTGAGGTTTCGAATTTGCATATCTTTTAATAATTTCCACGTTAAAATTCAACGGCTCTAGTCATATTAAAGGTTTCAGATATGAAAACAATCGTAATTGGGAATTCATGTGTTTTAAAGGAGGCAAAGATGACGCATTAACTGAAGATAAGTGGAGCAGAATTTAGGTGGAATTGTAGGACTACGTAACTTTAAATATTTGAATTAAAATAAATTCATATTAATATATTGTGAGGGACGGTATTTTATTATGGGGATTAATGTTAAATTACCTAGTTTTCCTTAGTTACTATTGTATTCATTTAATTAAACAATTTAAATTTTCATCGAAGTTATTGGACGTTATCTAACTAAAATTCTAAATCTTTATTTTAATCAAAATTGCGTATAGGATGTTTCAGAAAAACATGGCAATATCGCTAGGACTGATAAAACAGTGAATAATAGGTGGGGTTCGCTTGATACACATTTGCTCGAAAGTCGGCAATTTTTTAAATACAGGACGTCGAAAATTGTTTTTTGTATTTTTTTTTTCAACTGTGTCAACACTACAAGCAATATCGTATTGAAATTTGGCGTGCAAATGTTTTCGGAATAACTGAAGCGGTTAGAGGTACTCACGTTCCCGTATGACATTAAATTTTATTGTTAATTATCTACTCGTCTTTGATGAATAAACGCTGAAGTGAAGTAATGGTCCTACTTAATTGTCTGCTCCGTGCGTATATCACATCGTTAATTGTGAAATATCTCGAGAACGGTGGTTCTGGGTGACTTTTTCATGGAAAATTGGACGACCTTTTAGTTTTTATAATTGTTATGCCTACAAAGTTGACCTCAAAAAAGTTACGAACAAAAGTTAGTCGCGAACGATGTGTAACTAACGCCCTCTATGACATGCGGGAACGTAGATGGCCCCAATGGCTTTAGCTACCCCGAAAACATTTGCACGCCAAATTTCAATACGACGTCGTTCGTAGTTTTGATGCAGTCGAAAAAATAGTATAACAAAAAAGAATTTTCAACATCCTGTATATCATAAAAACGGACGACCCTCGATCAAACCGTGCGTTACTTTTGACTGTTCTAGCAATATTGCCATGTTTTTCTGAAACCTAGTTAAAAAGAAAAGTTATTTTAAGGCAATGGATAAATTTCTTATTTACAAGTAGGTATAATGAAAGTCACATTTATCATTTTTATATACTTCATTAAGTGTCATTTTACGAGCACGATTATCCACACCGACTTCTTCTATTTATTATTTATTTCCCCACGAGTATTTACGATATAGGTAGGTAATTGTTTTGATCTTTTATTAAAAGATTAAAACACATTATCTTCTTTTGTTTGTATTTTCCGTTTCTCGAATTTAATCATTTTCCCGTTTAGCAAATATTTATTTACTAACATAAAACAATATTTTTATACATATGTAATACGAAAAAAATATTAACGAAGACCTTTATATTTTCACTAAAATTATTTTTTGTAGAGTGTGGCAAAAAAGACGTCTTATCAAATTCTACCGCTAGCAGCGCCAGCATGACATTCATACATTTCATCGGTGCAACGGTAGGTCGACCGTAAGAGCTCCCCAATCGGAACATTTATTTTGAAGCACCAATATTTAAAATCTGGTATTCCGAGTTACATTATTTGTTTTTCTTAAAATTGCTTTATTCTGTGCTAATTTGAAATAAAAACATAGAATTTTAATGATAATTACAAAAATTAACTTTTAGATGTAACCTTGGAATGCTATTAGAAAACTTGATGCAAAATTTGAATCAAATCGGTTTAGTCGTTTTCAAATACGTCCGAAAATACGATTCTGATACGAAGTTCTGATCTACGACAGTTGAAAAATAAATTTATTACGTAGGGAAGCAACATTGTAATAAATAGGTTATAATATTAGTTATTACTAATTGAAAATAGTCGATAAAAATAACGCTACAAAAAGTTGAATTTCATTATTATTAATATATTTCTATATTTTACAATAAAAATGGGCTAGCACGTAAAAAATACTGTATCGTGGAACCAGCGTAGCGCAATTTAAAATGTTGGGCTGTAGTAAATAAAATTTTACTTAATTAAATAAGAATTTACGATGTTCGTGTACAGCCAAAGTTTAATATAAATAATAAAGTAGTTAAATTTAAAAACGAATATGCAGTAGGCTATAATTTTTAATAAAAATTCTGTTTTCTTTTACATTGCTTTTGAAACGTAGTTTCGAAGACGTTGCATAAATCATGTGTTGATAAATAAACGGTTACGTTTGTTGGAAATTTTATTTCCACTACTATTAATTTATAAATTATTTGAATAGATATTTAAGTACCATCTATAAGTTTTGTACCTATGTATGTTTTATTTGGTGAAGTATGAGGAAAGACGCGAATACAAACTAAGTTTAGTGGGTACAGTGGCGCCTTTGCTAGAAATAAATATATTTTATTTATATCTGGGGACATTGAAAGTTTATTTCCGGTATTAACTATAAATACAGTAATAGAATTTTTTCATATTTGCTACTATTTTTACAATTTCGATAACTACACGATTCTTACAATTGTAATAATTATTTTCCACTTGTAATAAACTGGTACAATAGTAAAAGTATAAACTGATGGAATTAAAAATTTTTTGTTTCGTTTCATTCGAGGACCAAAATGATAAATATCTATTTATGTCATTTCATTTTTATTTTCGATTAAGAATCTTTTTTTTTTCTCTTTTATAATTTTTATTTAATTTTGCCAATCTTCAAATATAAATAATTTGGGCCACTGTCGGTTTATTATAATTATTATCTGTGTTATCAATTTTCACCCTTATCAAAGCATTTTCTGCAATAACATTTGTAATTATGCCTATCTTTTAGGCCCCTGGACGTTAGTGACAACTACAAAAACACAAGTTGGAAATAGTTTTTATCATCGTGATACCCGCTTTACTTGCTTGAACGGACATGGTTGTCAGATTTATAATTTTGCAAGTCAAATCACGATTATTTGATGGTGATTTTAAGTTGTAATCGTCTTATTGATTGATAAATTAATTATTTCGTTTAAATATTTATGACTTATTAACTGAATGTGCGATTTTAAAAATATTACTTTAAGAGGTCCGCATGAGAAAACTAAGCCTTGGAGACAAGTGTTTTTAGGTTAGAAAGCCTACCTGAAGCTTTAGTGGAAATTCTGGGATACCCTGAATTAGGATTCTGTTGATATTTTATAAACACTCTCGTTTTTCAAATATTTTTGTTCACATTGAATATATCATTATGTACTTACATTTTATCGTTTACAAATTACAATAAATACACTGTGAAATGAATTTTATTATTACTTAGTTTTCTGTCATACTTTTGTTCAATACTAAACTCAACATTCTAATTTTCTAAAAATATTTAAATTAGTTTTGTCGTTACATTTTTTAGCGCAATTTCGTGTCGTATTCGTGAATTTTTAATGAGATGTTTTATGTGTAAGATCCCTAAACAAGTCATTATTTCACACGCATCGCGATCGCCTGCTTCGGCCCGAATTACATTTACAATTATCGTGACAGGCTAGCTAAACTTAGGTATCTACCCAAGAAAATGATTTGGTTTACTGGAAAATGTGGGCGACGTAAACTTTGACTTACCAGAATTATTTTAAATAAAATTACGTCATTACGAAGGTTATTGTTGCAAATTGGGACCAGTCTCGGCGTGAATCTCACAGTGAAAGCGAGTGTTTCTTAATTTTGTGAAATCAAAAGACTTAATAACCTAATTACGGACTTGGTGTTAATTGGTGATTTCATTAAAAGCGATTATTTCCTAGACTAACTTGCTAGATTATCGGGAAGGATTTGTAAACAAAATAGTTACGATTTTTGGCTTGTGGCCAAGTTTGATTTCATGGTGATTTTTAAATAAGAACGGTATACCTACGCTAAAATACTAAGTGGTTTATAATTGTTTAAAGCTACTTGGGCGTTTTTATACTTTCAGTTCGAATGCATCACACGTGTGACTAAATTTTAAACATATGTTGACACTTGTTAGTAATAATAACAATTAATCTGTTTCCTGTGCAAGTTAAGAAAATTCTATATTTTATTAAAGCTTGATTACTCCAATTTGAATTCATGTCAGATTGTGGAATGCAAGGTTATTTGCTATCATTGTTCTATCGGAAAACATTTATGAAAATTAATCTCAGTTTAAATAGGTAATCTGAAGTTCATCTTGATTTGTATAACTGAACTTTAATTAATTTTTATGTCGAAACGTAAAATAAAAGAGGTTATTTAAGGTCATACTCTGCAATACTCGTAATTTCGTATTCATTGTACAAATTAAAACATCCTTTACCCAAATCAGTTGGATATACTATTAAAATTATACAGTGTGTACAAAATGTGACGTGTCGATATCTAGTTTTCGAATAAACAAACTGCTAAGTGTTTTTAACTACATCGTTTACAATCAAAACATTAGATAATTTTTAATAAGCTAGCTAATTACCTATGGATTTTTTTTGGTGCATAACTTTCGAATGAATAAGTCGAGGAATATGCTGCCTTCTTCACAGCTGAATTGTCAATTTAGTAGAGTATCGAAAACTGCAAAACGTACAGGATGTGCCATTTAAAAAAATAATAATTTTGATGCATTCCTTACAAATGAATCGCCCTGTATATTCAAAAATATTTCGCATTGATAACTTAGGAAGCCCTAAAACTTTTATTTAAAACTTATTTAGAAAACGAGATATTGACAGATTACGTTACTTTACATTTTGTACACGTAAAAAAATCAGAACGTTCCAGCAACAAGATTTAAATTTATGTCTTCCCATAAATCTAATAATTACTATTTTAACAAATTCGGAAAGATGACAAGTAGAGCATAAATGTAATAAGGGTAGCTAGTATATTAAACTTACATTAGACAATAATCCCATTATTACACTCATAGCTCCAAACCAACAACAGAATTAATAATAAATATTTGTATTAATCTTCTCCCCGTTATCTCGTATTAAATCTACGAAATTGTAGAGACTCTCTTAATTAATTATAATACATAATTCAGTTTTAAAATTTTAAATTCAAATCGACGGTGTAATTATGTTTTCTTCGTTTTTAATCGTAGGTACTTTTTTCATTTTTTTTAAAAATAATTAGATTAGTTTTTCCGGTATCAACACTTTACTAAATTTGTTGCCCTCGTTTTCTTGAATGTCAGTTGGAGGAAAAGTTCTTTAATTAAGACATAAATCTCTGTCAATGTTAGAACCTAAATAAATGCAGTTACTCGTATCATGATTTAAAACAGACTGCTGTTCCAGTAATTGCATAATTCAAGATTATCTCCAGGACTTCTTTGAAATTATTATTTGCAATCATTCTTTTTAAGAAAGCGAGATGTTTTATTATACTTATCACAAATTGTTTTCAAAATGGGAGTGGGTTACTTTTAGGAATTTTGATTTATTCTTTTAATTATTCCACGAATTTATTTAGTAGACGATTGTTTAATTTTTATTGTTTCTTTGTGCAGCTGCGTTTTATGATTTAGAAAGATAAATCTCGATACGATAGCCAACATTTTAAACATATACCTCTAGGTCTTTTTTTTGGCTTCGGGAACTTAGCCCATTAACCACAGACTGTTGCTATTTGCAACGACATCATTATGTGAAGGTGTGGTGTTCTCAAAAAATTATCGTCCTGGGTACTAATCATATCCAGCACTTGTTACTTACTGGTACTGGTAGTGTAGTATTCTTAGCCATTGCTTTTCCTCTTTAAAATTCGAATCGTTGGTTTACTATAATGAACGTAAAGCTCTCTAGACCACCTCGACCCTATATAATCGTCGCTAAACCTTTAGTTCAACAGCATTACTCAAAAGTCGTCTAAAATAAGGAAATAATTGGAGTATTAAATTTTTTCTTTAAATATGTTTGTCTATACATATATTTTGAGAATTCGATGAGTGCCGAAGTAAACGCATTCCGGAAAGATCTAAAAAGACGGCATACGTGAAAATCGATTCTTATGGCATAGTGCTTCAAGCGTTCACGCCTGGTTATTTTATAAATATTTTGGTTCCTCAAAGCCGCCTCAAGAAAATATTATGAGAAATGCAAAAATATATTATTATGAACCTTACGGGTTCGTATATAGAGCTGGACCTAACTGGAGATACCAGTGAACCATATACCATTTGAAAAATCTCGTTAAGTACTATAACATTTCCTCTAAGCATAAGTCACGAAAACGACGTACAACATTTTTACGAGCATTTAAACGTTTTATATAGGCTTTGTCATTAAGGGCATTTATCGATAGAATACATTAACAAACCCTCATTAGTCATATACCACTAAAAAGTGCGCTTCTAGCTCTACACGATGGTGCCAAATTCAATGACCTAGCTGCTGACGCGAGTACTGCATTTTAATTTCTTTGAAGGTATTTTTATATGGGTTCAGACACTTGCAGCAAATAATTATAAATACTACTCACGTAAAATGCAGACTAACATTGCTGCGACTGCCAGTTGTCTGTAAGAGACTATAAGAAAAAATAAAAAACTTCTAAATTTTTCTCGTCGGTCATTTTCCCTCTATCATCAATTGCCAGCGTAGATTCTTCCGTTGACTGTGAACTTGCATTATTACGTATCTATACTTACGCTTGATATTTCACCGTATTTCTCCAACCACTGTGATCGCGAAAACGCGCGTAAAATAAAATTTCGTTAACGAAATTGGACCGTCGAATGTTTGAGGGAAGCCCTAACCAAGACCCTAATCGAGTCCCTATCCAACAGCCTAACCAAACTCGATTTTTAGAAAATTTGTGTCAGAGTTTAAAGGTCCATATATTTACACTTTATAAATACATGGAGAATTAGTCGACAAAGAAATATCCTACTTTTCCTCGTCGTATTAATCCTTTTAGAGTACACAACACATGCGCACTCACACGCAAAAACCGAACGAGCACTCCTCGCACACACGCGAATAATACGACGCCGTAATTTAAAATTCGAACTACTGAAACAAGCACTACCGCTCTGTACCACTGACGCGAAAGATCTGAAGTGGTTTTGCCAGATTTCTATATATAAATGCATTGAATACTAGGAATTCCCGTTTTTATTTTAAAAACATTCAGTTCGCACTCCGATAATTTATCAAAGTGGGTGGCGCACATGTTTATTAGTCGCTTTGTATTTTATAGGTCGCATAAAAATGCGATTAAGCTTTTATCTAGTTTATGGTTTGTAATAGGAAAATTTTCAATGCTTAAGAGCGCACGAATAGTTTTTAAATTAAAAATAGAATAAATTTATAATTCTGCGGCATAAAGTCAGTAGATAGTGATTATTCAAATGATTTTATTGCATAAATAATACATAATTTTAAAATAAATTTCCTAAAAAGAACATATTTTAAAAATGTTCGGTTACTATTTGCATATTTTTTTTATCAAACTCCACTACGGCCCTGTATAGGTAAACTTTTATCAATTTGCGAGACTAACTGTAAATACATTTTTCTCGGAAACAGTACGTTTTGGCGACATAAATGAAGTATACTTTTTGAACATAATAGACCGCTATTTCAAAAATGTTGATCATACAAAGAAAATCTCAGGTTGCCAAAAAAATGATTGTAGAAAGAATGGGATGTTGCGAGCGCGCTCTATAATTTAGGCAAGAAATAATTAAAATCCTCGTATACCAAATTTGAATGAAATAACTCCAAAAATAAGCGAGTAATTGTAAAAAAATGAAATTAAAAAGGCTTCTTTCAAGGCACAAAACGTTGTAAGGAAGCAAAATTGCACTGAGGTAAATTGGCCCTAATCGATTTATTTTTACCCAAAGAAGTCACATTAACGTATGACCCATTCTTTACTAGACATCCTGTATAATGTAAAAGAATAACTTACATAAGTTATTTTTAATACCCCAATTTTTCCTTTTTATATAGATACTAATTTTATTGGACTACTTGTTGTTGTTTTTTTAATTATCTAATTAAGGTAGTTTCCTGATTGTCAATTTTAAAACGTAGATATCTCCATTTGGTGGACATTTACTGTAATAGATACAGTAAAAACTTAACTATTCTGTGTGGAATTTTAGTATCATATGACTGCAGGTATATTTTTAACGCAATAAATACGTAGGCAAAAGAAATTAAGTAAATGTTATAAAATATAAATAGCATTTTCAAATATCCGTTAATCGTTAAAATTTATTACGTAGATGCCCAAGGGAAAACTTTTATTACCTAATACAACAAGAAAAGGAAAAGAAAAAAAAAACCTATTTTCCGAACCGCAAATTTTCAAGAGTTTTATTGCTACAGCAATAATTTGAACTTGGAATAAAACTATGCCTAGAACTTCTGTTATTAGTTACTATTCTGAGAGAAGTATTCGTAAACTTCCACATATTGATTTTAATGGAAGAACTTTATAAGTGGTCATTTTCGAGTAGCTGCAGATGTAATTTCGTTAATAACAGAATTGTTTAAGTTTCAAATTAATTAATGTTAAACATTAAATGGTCTTCAATATCTTTATAGTGTTTGCGTTGTTTAATAATTAGGATTTCGAAAATTGTAGCGTAAATACACATATAGCTTATCCAAACCTATATGATGTTTACGTCATCAATACAAGGTTACTAGATAATGACGTTTCACACAGTGCTATCACCTCGTATTTTTACAGTTCTAATAAATTGTAGTCTTTCTTTATGCCATGTAATGTGTGCGCAAGTAAATCATCTATAGAATATGTCACTTTCTAAACTTTAAACCGAATTACAATTAAACAATCTAGTAACCTTTTGTTGATGACGTGAATTGCATATAGGTTTGGATAAGCTATAGGTAAATCTATTTATTTCTGAATCACAAATAAAATAAAAAAATCTCTCTAGCGTTTGAATCGTTTTATTGACATTTCTATTTCATTGAAATTGAAATTTCGACATGAACGATTTTATAGCATTGCTGTCAATGTCTGTTAAATATTTATTCATATCTACATAAATGGTAACCAGTTAATAACTATAACGAACCAACATTTTTTTTTAGAAAGTGATAAACACGGACAATAACATTATTCCCTAAATAATCGATTGAACGCAATTCGCCAATACGAAACATTATTTATTTAATTTAACTTAATCTTGAATTGAAATGTAGGTATTTTATTTTCGCGCTTTTAACTTTTCTTTTATCAAATAAAAAACATATTTGTTTATTTCCATTTCTTTTAGTTGGGTGCTTACGATATGTACGGTGATTTTTCCGGTAGAATCCGCTAGACTAGAAAAATATTCGGAACGGGTGCAACAAATTGCCTAAATCCCACGAGTGCCATTTTTCATCCATTCTCATCATAACAATTCTCAACATTTAGAAGTGTCACAAAAGCTGGAGAAACGTCGCGAGCTTGAATTTATCGCAACCCCGCACTTAATATCGCCCGTTGATACCAGTAAACGTGATGAATCTCCACCCTTGACAGATAATTACAGTCACTGACATTGTTATTAAATTTATACCTAAAACGAAGCGGTTTCCAGATTAAAAGTTTTCGGACTATTTTTTTTATTTTATTTAAGCGGATTTGGTTTTTGGCGTGTTTTTACGTTTATATTAAGTTCCCATCAATATTCATGATGGACTGTTCGTTTTGTGGTCCTTTTCTTTCGCATGTTAATTTTATAGAATATTAACGGGCTAATCGTATTATTATTTATTACCGATCTGTTCGATTTTTCAAAGCAATTTGTTCGATAAAATAGTTTATTTAACGCCGAACGATCGTTATTTGAAATTAAATACGAGAAATGTGGAATTCTTTGGAACTTATAACTAATAAAACCTGCGTAAATAAAATAATGATAAAATCAACGATAATTACACACGCAAACAAAATATTAGGAAAAATCATAGTTTTGTGGAAAAATATAAGGCCATTGACTTTCCACAAATTTATAACATTTAGGGACCTACAGTTATTTAATAGGTAATTAACCTTATAAAATTTCTACTATTTAATTTAAATGTTATTTAAAGTTCGTGAAGGACCATAAACAATACCTATTACGCTAAATTTTTTACCAGTATATAGCAGATCGCGTATTTGCCTTAGATGCAAGAAATGGTCGGGACAACTCATTTTCGAAACGAAACGAAACACGAATTACTTTAACGAAACAGTATCCGATATTTTCATTTTAATAATCGAGCGTACCCTTGTTCTCGAAAGAGATTAACACTTTCCTTTAATTTAATAAATGTAATTTAATAAATAAAAATCAGTTTATTTTGATCAAAAGTATTGTAGCGCTATTGTTTTTATTCCATTTTTCGATGTTATAGGTAACTTATTAAACGTTATTTATCCTTCAACAATTTATTTTATCTTTTAAACGTTGTTAGAAATGATATTTGGTATTTTATACGCGAAAAAAAACATCATTCTGCTTTCAAGCTACAAACGCAGCCCGACTTTGATATTTATAAATGTGACTTTTCGCATTATCCCAATTTTACATGCTTTCATTATTCCGGTAAAACACGAACACAACGTTACAATTTGCGAAGGTTTCATTATTTATGAAACTGAAAATTTAGTTTGGAACTGACGTTTTTTTTTTCTGTTATTCGCAGAGTCGCATTCAAAAACGGCGTGATATGTTAAATTTTTGTTATTACTCATAGCCGACATTCCAACCTAGAAACAGTCGTGCGTTTTCCTCTTATTCATAAACATGCTTTTGTGGAAAAAAAAACAGAGATAAATATTGTTGTAACATACTTTACAGTTTACAAGCTTACGCGAGAATTCCTTTTGCTCGATTACATTTTTTTTATAAATTGTTTCGTTTATCGCTATATAAAGGAAAACGTACAAATAATGTCATTTGTGAAGTACGTTGCATATTCTATGTACTACTCGACTAAATGGATAGATAATTAAACCGTTTAATTAAACTGAAGTTTCCTGTTCCACCTATGATTCCGCTTCTTGATTAATTAAAATAACGGAAATTTTATAAAACACGCTTATAAAAAATAAATTAAAAAGTTAAAGGTTGTATAAATCTACTGTTTTGCCTAAGTACCTACGTGAATTTTATTTATTTAGGAAAACTTTATTTTTAAATATAATCTTGTGTATTATACCAACTATTGTACAGGGTGTGTCTATGAGGTGTAGCCAAACTAAACTAAACTTAACTAAACTTCCTTAAACTAAAAGATGAAAAGAAATTTATGTATAAACATATGTCCTTCGAAGCGTTATTTATAATGTTTCATTAAAATATTAATACAGTATAGGAGACTCTGAACCAGATGGGAAAACTAAATGAGGTAATTAAGGAGAAAAGTATGAAGATACAAATGTGGAGGAAATTGATACGGGACAGAAAGAACTGGAGAGAAGTAGTAGACGAGGCTAACAAGAAAACGTTCAGATCGCGAAAACGAGTTTTGAATTCGCATACTCCGCATTTAAAAGGCCCGTCTGTATTGGTTAACTCGCACATAGAATTATCGCCAAACGCCGAGACACTTGGCCGTTATGGGGCGTTAAATTCTTGGGATTTTTTCCAATAATTCAAAACTCTGCTCAATACGTTGCTGTAATACTTCAACTGTTCTGAGATCTTTAAGGTGGCCCCACAAAATCAAGTGGGTTGCAATCAGGACTTTTAGATAGCCGTATTACTGGTTCTTCTTCAAATCCACCATCCGTGGTAATTATTGTCAAGATATTCTTTGGTATCAGGCTAAAATGAGCTAGAGCTCGATCGTACATAAACCAGGTTTGACGTATAATATCTAGTGGAACATCTTCTAAATGAGGAGCCGTGGTGGCGCAGAAAGTTAGTTACTTGACTGGCGTTCTAACGCCACTACGGATGCGGGTTAATTAATCGTAACCTATACTAACCATATTTATATGGTATAAATATATAAATAAAAGTCTGTGATCAATGGGCAGCGATCATAAAATAACACACACACACACACACAGAAAATCTTCTAAATGCGCAGATGAATCTACTTCTAAAAATGACGATACTTTTGTCCGTTTAGAATCACTAATGACACCAGACCAAACATTGCAAGAAAATTGATGTTGATGCTTGAGGAATTTCATGAGGATTTTCGTCTGCCCAACGTATTGTGAACATTCGTTATCGCGTTTTCGCGAATGACACCTCGTCAATAAAAAGCACTTTTATTTGTCGGTCAAGCCGTGATTTTTGTGCTAGTATATTTGGCTTATAAAGCTTCGAAAGACCCATGTTCATATAAACTTGTTTTCATTGAAGTCATTGATGTTTGGCTATACCTCATAGACATGCACATCCTGTATAAAACAATTATTATAAAATAAATAAAGATTTGCCAGAATTTTTCAGCTTTTTTAATGAGAAAGTAGGAATTAGGAATATAAAAGGACATTGAATAATCAACGATTTAAAATATATAGGTATTAATAATATTTTTCAGTATATCTATTAATCCGATATAATCGAATACTGTTATCTTCTATATATATATATATCTTAATTCGGCAACTTTAAATAAAATATCATTGGGGGCAAAGGTAGAATGAAATTACGGTTATAAAAATTATCGTTGAACTTTCATTAATAAAAGGTGGCAACGATGTTAACGTTGTGTGAGCTCGTCTTTTTGAGTTCGATATTATGTATCATAAACCCATGGAAAGTTTAGAAGAAGTGGCAGCTCGTGACCAAGCAGAACGACAGCAAAGTCTTCGCGAACTTGAAGATCTTTATGAGTGGCTACAGCAGTTTGAAGACCCTCCACCGGCCCCTAGACCACCACCTCCTCATCAATTTCGAAATGGTTTGTAAAAGTTTAATGAACTTACAAAGTATTTTGATGATTATCAAGTAGATACTGTCTGTTTGGTGACTATAATATAGTCGATAAAACGGCATTCGTGAAATCATATTCTCACGAAAATGTTATGTTTTAAACTAATTGCCGTTATCAAATAACATTCAGCAACACAGATACACCAAAAATATATGGCAATTTCGATAAATTTTTTAGTACAAATAGCTACCAACTTAAGACCATATAAAATATTTCTTCAAAGAAATTTTCTTAACATCTTCAAGTATTTTATTTAGAATTTTATTAATTTACTTTTAATTTTTTATGAATTGTCTATCAAGATAAAATCGAAAATGAAAAAAAGTTGAGTGATTATTCGTTCGCGTATAAAAACTTAATTAATGTAAATGCGACTAGTGATGACTCTTTGCTTTATTATAAAATAACATGTTCAAAGAACTAATAATACTCCATTGCAATGAAGTCTTACAATTAGTAATGAGCTCTTTATTTTTAGTTGAACTTTTTAACTTATCATAATTAAATGTAAAAGCCGGGAGTATTAATGTTTGTTTTAGTACACTTTAGTTTTTCAATGCTCTTAAGGAAAATCGTTACCTATCTCTATTTCGTATCCATTTATTAAAGAGAAATACTTTCTGTATTTTAGTAAATAATTAAACGAGACTTACGGAAGTTCATAATATGTATGTATATAGATACATATAAAGTTGAGGTGTGTTTAAAAATGATGAAAGATTTAAAAACGAATATAAAAGCAAGATAAAAAAGTACTAACTATATTTTATTAAGAATAAAAATTCTACAGTAAAATCTCGTTAAGGTGCTCCCTCTTGATAAGCTTTCCCGCATAATACCTTCCACACTTTCATAATAATCTATGTAAAAAAGTTTCTTGTCTTTCTTTAATATAATTTTCATTATTTTCCAAGTAAATGGCATTTTTCAATCTGAAATTAAACATTTTTTTTACAAAAGCAAAGCATACCTCAAATTCTATGCCCTCAAATAATATAGTAACGCAACTATTAAATTTCCAAAACTTATTAGTTTAGTTGTAATCTTACTGAAAAGTTAGGGAAAACAAACGACTTTGACCCTTACCGCGATTCTCTTCCTATGCGCCTTATGACGCTGTCCCGCTTAAGACCCGTTTTTTGTTCGGTCCCTTGAAAAACGTATTAACGATGTTTTACTGTAATAAATACAAGTAGTATTATGTACAGTCGGGTGCAAAATTGCTGTCAATTGTGTCACACATGACACAACGTATAAATTATGATCAGAACATTTAAAGTTCAACTTTGCAATTCGTTAGTGATTTTCGTAGATTTGTTCATTGTGCCGTGTATTGTCCGTCCGGTGCTCTCGATTTGCGACATTAATTTTGCACCCGACTGTTCCTATAACTCGTTCGTTTGAAATTGAAAATGACGTCATGCATATTTTATTAAATATTTTCGGTTTCTTAATGTTTTCGAATACGCGAGATAACATGTTAAACAAATATCAATCAAATCTTCAAAAAATCACATCATATAACATTTTCAATCTATCGCGAACAAGCTTTAATGCGTATATTATTCTATAAATTAATTTAATTTTTATTAACAGTTTTAATGTAGTAAGTAAATCGTCATAAAAAAATTTGAATGTGTAGGCTATTCGTTTACCTGTCACCACTGTACATAAACTAATTGCAAGCATGTATAACAATAAATAATAATTAAAACAGTTTGCATTTAGGCCCGCTTTTACAAACATGTTTAGACTGCAGAATAAGCTATTCCTGGAATAACTGCTATGGAAACCATTGTCTCAACAAACACTTCCATAGCAGTTATTCCAGGAATAGCTTATTCTGTAGTATAAACATGTTTGTAAAACCATGCCTTAGTATTATATTTCTTGCCACTACGTTTACATAAGTACGTATGTATGTATGGCTTATCCAAGCGTATAACCGATTAACGTCATCAATAAAAGGTTACTAGATGATGACGTTTCACACAGTGCTGTCACGTCGTACCTCGTATTTTTACAGTTCTAATAAATTGTAGTCTTTCTTTATACCATTTTATATGTCTGCAGGTAAATCATCTATAGAATATGTCACTTTCCAAACTTTAAACCAAATTACAAAGAAACAATCAAACGATGCAAACACCAGGTTCAGCTTATTATAATATTTAATAATTTTCATTAAAAGTTATAAGGGAAAATTAAATCCAACTTTACCTTATGTTACGATAATGCAAATAGTTGTAGAAATTAGGTATAACTATTAACGTTGGAAATTAATGACGTCATGTTGTAAATGAAGTGAGTGGTGTGTAGAAGATTCTATATATTGTACAAACGACACGGATGGATATGGCGTAACATATTACTCACGAATTACGATAATTTGTAGCTTCAACTTTTCTCGGATCATATAGATACAATATATCGATTTTTATACATAGAATGAATTACAAATACACAAACTTGTAACTCTTTATTGATGATGTGTAATTGCAAAATGCTTGGATCTACTATACACTTACAGATTTTACAAAATATCACCTTTTTATAGAGAAGACGTTAGGTATCTATTTTAATTAGGTAGATAGCACCTGCACTTCAGTCTGCTTAAGGCTAATGATTTCCAATCTAATTGTAAAATAGGTATAAAAAGGTCAACCCCAATAATTAAATTTGGTTAATCGTGGTGACATGGCTAATTTAATTGACAGTTGCATTGCTTTTTATATGTACTGGTATAATACATCAATTACTTCATAATTTATATTTTTATCTGCTAGTTAATTAATAATAATATTTTGTTTCAGGTAAGGCAGCTAACTCTTTATTCAGAGCTCAACAGAAATCTTAGAAACTTGACGTAAGTAATACAATTTTGTAATACATACAGCATACATATAACAATACTTAGGTACTTATCGGAGCAAATCCGACAAAGTAATATCTAAATAAATGGAAATTGTAATAATAACAAAACCATTACATAAATTATTTTTATTGATATATATGTAGTAATTTTTAAATTTATCTTGTAAGTGCTTACATGATTAAAGCTTACATAATTTAAAGATTAAAAAAGAACAACGAACTGAGATTTAAACACAGGGAACTCGAAAATTAAAAAACGGGGACCGTGGTGCACTAAAGAGCTTGAAATTCTTCCTGTAAACCAACGGCCTGAGGTTCGAATTCTCCTGCAACCGTGAACGTTTGTGATCGTTTCTACTTAGCAATATATAGTACGCAGAATATATGTACATACTAACTGGCCGATGGTTAATAATCAGGGCCATAAAAAAAGTTTAGTACCACCCCTAATTGTTGAAATTAGGGAATATGACCATTTTTTTTTTAAATCAGATTGTGATAGTACTCTATAAGAAAATTTATTTGCTAAGCAATAAAATTAAGTGATCAAAACAATTTTTAAAATTAATAAAATTTCAAAATATAAGAACACGGCTCAGACAGACCGGAAAATTCGGGGAAACTCATGTAAATTATCACGTCAACATAATACCAAAAGCTTCTATAAAAAAAATTTTACAACGCCCCTACCTGCCTTACAGGTTCATATTGATAAACCCCCAAAGTTGAAAAATTAAAATATTTTTTTAATAACATTTTACTTACTGGAATTTAATAATTTTTTTTATTCGTTCGTAGTAAATGAAGTTTTTTAAAACAGTGTAGCCTATTTTTTGATATTATTATGTACCTACCTACTTTAGGGAATTAAAGCAGAGAAGTGGGAATGGTGAAATATTTGAAAGTATTAATGTTTTAAAAGAATTGATATTGGATAATTCCAATAGTTTATGAAATGTTTAAGTAAATACAAATATGTAAATTTTGCTTTAGGGGCTGCTAATTATTAAAAGGTACCAAAATTACTTAAAAAGTAACAAATATACCTATAGATATACATGGGTATGTAGATATGAGTTATTCGAATTTTATTCAGACGCACGTCATCGCTCATACTTCGTATTTTTACAGTACAGTAAAATCCCGTTAAACCGGACTAATTGGGGCTCGCGATTTTCCGAATTGACGGAGTTTTACTGTATTAATAACTTGTAATCTTTCTTTGTCATGACATGTGTGTTCAATCGTCGATATAATATGCTACGTTTAAAATTTTAATCCGAATGTTACAAATATGCAATCTAGTAACTTTTTATTGATGGTGTGCATCGAAATAAAATTTGTATAACCTATAATAATAGGAATATCTGCTTTTAGTCGCGTGGCTTATTACTTAATTTTTTTTTTTATTAAATGGTAGCTTGGTAATGTTAATTATTTATTACTTCGTCGATTTTCTCGATTTACTTTAATACATTGACTGAAATTAACGCTTCAAATAAATAACATATTACAGCTTGATTTACTTACCTATTAAATTTCACGAGTAGGTAGTGTTTATTTTATTCTTTTTTATACTTACATTTTTCATTTTTTTGTACCGTCATTGCATGGCATTACTTTACTAGGAAATTATAAAGAATATATATACGAAAGCCATGCCGTTGATAATAGTGACGCGCGAAAGATATTCGCGATATTACGAAAGTTTTAGAAGTAATCGATACTTTTTATACGTTCCAATGTATTTCTTGGAGCACACGTTCGACGACCAAAAATGTTTCAATATTTTTTTGATTCTAACAATAAGTGCACTCGCCATAAACCAAATACAGCGTCAAGATAATAAATTTTCGCGCTACCTATAATTTTTGTAGTTGGACGACTTCAAGTTGTTTTTATAAGTAATAACGTTAGCATCTTAGGACGGCTTTTTTATAGCAAAATGCTTTGTTTTTTTTTTGTTAATAATAGTTTGTTTTTACACGATTTATTAAAAATCACCAAGTTAATGTTTAGTAGAACAGTTTTAACGAAATAACTCATTCAAACTTATGCCGATTTCAAAAATAATCGTTTTACGAGTCTAGAATAGTTTTGAACGGCGTGTGTGTATAAACTTGGCAGCTTCATTGGTACAGATAAATTTTAACAGCTGTTGTATTAGCTGGCGAATTCGCGGACATTTTTTATACCCCATAACGTACAAAACTGAAATTTTTATGGCGTTCTACATGTTATAAGGTTAAAGTAAATGTGGTACCCGTGTCTTTGCCAAAACCGATCGAAATATTTTTAACGTGCTATTGCCAAAACACTCGCTTAATAGGAAGTAACATTTTATATCTTGAAGTAGTTAAGAAATCCATTTTTTTATATAATAATATTCAATTTTATATACCTAGGTACAGTGTATGCCGTGGAAAATAGGACACCAACATTTGTACAATGTAAAACCGACTTTAAAATTTAAGCGGGGTTTACACTTATGCATTTTACTGTTCACATGTTGCATTTTTTCCATGCAATGCGCAGCGAAATGCATCGAAATAGAACTTGTCTTGTTTTTGTATGCAATTCTGGGTATTTTTAAATATAGTGTACCGTCAATGTTTCATATTTATCAGGTTGGTGGCGTTTGTTTGTTTATAGATAACCTAAAACAGTTATTTACTATTTATGGCTTTGTTTTTTTTTTTAAAGAGCTGATTAAAAACAATGCAATTGCTTTGAAATCCATTTTAAGCCTCAGACATTACATAACCTTTTTTACGGAACCAAACATTGAAAATTGGTAGAAACTAAATAAAAACGAAACTTCCTAAAGTTGTTTCAACATGCGCGTAAACTACGTGTAATATGAATATACTTTTGGCGTTATGCATCACAAATTGTAGCAACTAATTACTGTATCAAATACATAAGTGTGAATCGCGCTTTAAAGTATAACATAGATATCGATGAAGTGACATTCGACAATTTTTAATTAACCATTAATTAAACGTCAAAATAAAATTTTTAGGTTAGCTACCTTACCGTCAAGTAGTAGTTCCATTTTACACCACTAAATATTCGTAAAAATCTACTTAAGACATGTATAGCTTATCCAAACCTATATGATGTCTATGTCATCAACAAAAAGTTTCTAGATTGTTTATTTGTAATTTGGTTTCAAGTTTGGAAAGTGACATAATCTATAGATGATTTACTTGCGCACATATTAGATGGTATAAAGAAAAACTACAATTTATTAAAACTGTCAAAAAACGAGGTACGAGGTGACAGCATTGTATGAAACGTCATCATCTAGTAATCTTGTATTGATGACGAACATCATATACGTTTGGATAAGTTATACCAGTTTTTATGGCGACCACTGTACTTAATATTTAATATATTATATTTACAACATAATTTACAGTTTAAATAATAAAATTTAGAAGTAATAATTTACCATAATATTATTATCGACTGAAAATTAATAGACTTTATTATTGTTATCCAAACTGTTCGTGTAAATTATAGATACCGCATTTTCCTCGAGTAGCGATATTATCAATTCGTCGTTTGCAATTATTACTACAAACGCCTGCCTTTATTTTCCCAACTTGATTTTTCGTTTTTTATGCACGTTTCTATTTAATTTTTTGCCAAATACTTGTAGAAAGCGAACGGGACGATTTAACGTGCTTTTAGTACGGCGAACTCTAAATTATAAGTCAACGTAATGATGTCATTGTATTGTTTAACCCCATTGACCTACATCAATCCTTCATTTCATCAGGGTCAAATTCCATCATCTGCATCTTTCTCGGTTTTTTTTTATTTGCCTCGTTAAGCCGGCCGTCTGTATGTATTGGTATTGCTGTATATAAATGAAAACGTTTATTATCAAAAAGTTAAAAGCTTCTTTCAAATACTATCCTTGTTCTCATTTCAACTAACGATTTAATTCTTGTCAGCTCTTTGTTTCTGTACCTTTTCTGGCAGTTTTTGTATTACGAAGAGCGAACGACATTGATGGATCGCACTAAAAATATCACGAATTATACGGAAGTCCATTTTCATTTTTTCACAGATTGTATAAAGTGGTGACCCGTATTTTTCTATTAAATGTATCCCAAGTCCCGAGGGGATATTCGTTTTGTGTTACGTTTTTGAGGACGGTTTAAAAAGGCCGCGTGTAAATGTTTTATCGAATGATACCATACGCTACTGACTAATGTACAAATATGTCACGAACTGTGACGGAGGCCGACATTGATTTGCAACATTCTGTAATGGACTTTTCAGGTTAGATTTGAGTATCAATTATTATTACTTATTAGATTGGCAGGTGAATGAGGGCCGATTGCACCAATGCATCTTACAATTTAACCGTAACTTAAATATAAATTACATATGGAAACACAAGGAAAATTTACTAGTTAAACTACACTTAAATTTTAAAATAGATTGATGCAATCGGCCCTTAAGTGTTTTTATTATGTACGCACGTACTTATACCTAATTGAAACATTAATAAAGCTTATAATATAATAAAGTGAATACAGGGTGATTCAGAATAATGTTTCAAAATTTTAGAAGATTATAGAGGGCGTTAATATAAATAATTATATATAATTAATTTTAAATAAATTCGTATTACATAATACGTACATGCAGGGAAGAGAAAAAAGTAAGTCAAAACGTAAAAATATATTTTTGGAAAAGTTACTGTAATAAATAAGATTATAAAACTATAAGATTATATTCAAATTTTAAATTTGGAACTATGCGGAGATTTTTACGAAGAATAAAATTTTCTGAGAAATTTCAAATAAAATAGTTTTTCATTTGTGTCCAACTTTATGCCGGTCACTGTATATTGAGTTGATATTACTTACAGTTCTGTAGTTCTGGAGGAAAATTGTAGAAGATTGATTTTAAAATGTTTCGCTAAAACACACAATACTTATCCATTCCTCGGTCAATAAAATCCCTCGGGTTATAGTTGATGCATTACATTTACTTGTGAATGTATTTTATCTGTAAAAATGTTGATACTACGTATTTATCAACATTAAATTATATAAAATAATTACTCGTGCCTTTTCTCCATGCAACATCTAAATATATGCATATCGAAGAATAAAATAAACTCTGAAAAATAATGAAAACTTTGCTTAAGCATGCACGTCATGTTCAGCTTTTCTAGTTTTCCTGGCTTCCAAGTTTCTAACTTGTCTAATGCACGCAAAACACATTTATTTCCAGTTACAATATCTTGTTATAGCTAGTTTCTCAGTCAGTGTAAGTTTTAAACCGAAGTTTATCGGAAATAATTGTCGATACGACAACTTCTTTCTCTTAAACCAAGTTCTACTGGATTAGTTTTACAATGACATTGTGCTATTATAACTTTGTAAAAATTAATCCCAGTTTAATGCGTTCGCTACTAGCGTCATAGATGTACGACTAATTACAATTAGATTGCGCCTACATTTATATCCATATTTATTAGTAATTTTTCTTATTAATTAATAGATTTTAATTTTAATTAACTAGATTAATCATATTATATAAGCACAGATCTTCCGTTTAAAATTGGAAAAATAAAGCATGAACTGTGATTAGAATTTCATTTCCCCGGCATGGTAGTGAACGTGTTAATTCCTATATAAGGTGTCCAGAAACTCTCCCGCCAAATGAAAACGTCGTATTCTAGATATGGTTTTATGTGGATTTGGGTTAAATCACCTCTATACAAAAGCCCTTTCTAAGTTAGACTTCCGTTAGACCCCCCAAATGAGACGCTTATAATCGCAATAAAAAATTCATATTTATACTAATGGATTGAACATTTAAAAATTAATTATTGTGTAAAGCTTCATCTTTTTTATTATTAACGGCGTTTTGAAGAAATTTGAAACAAAAATTATGGTAAGGCGCCATCTTCAAAGGCCCGTAGGAAGAATTTTTGTATTGGGATGATTTAACCGAAATTGACATAAAACCATCTCTAGAATGCGACGTTTTCATTTGGCGGGAGTTTATGAGCACCCTGCATAAAGGCAATAGTTCTATAAAAATTCTGTTCGTGTCTCATAAAACGTCGCAGTACTTAAAAATTCCCAGATTGGATATATTAATTTTTTCTATTAATGTGTAGATGTATTTATGTATAAGTTCGTACCTATGTATTTACTATTTTCTGACTATGATTTAAGCACGAGTCTAATTTATTAGATATCACATCTGAGACGTTTATTTTACACTTAATCATAGTTTTTAATTAAATTTGATAAATTTTATGGTCTTTCAAAATAAAACAAAACAGGAAACGAGGCACAAAGTGGCGTAAAGAAATTTCTGTTGTCGTTTCCTCTAAGTAACCTATTTTAGTGGTTAAGCTTTTGTATCACAGGCGTCAAAAGTCCTTTTAAAAGTCTTGTCGCTTCATTCAGGTTTGATAGCATTAATCCACAAAAAGTGTTGACACTTTTCTTATTACTTTTTCGAAGTGTTGCGCGAAACAATTTAGAGTCTGCTTTTATAGTACGAATATGATAAACTAAATAAAAATGTTCGCCGATGTTCATTTTCGTAAATTTGCTCCATTATTTTGATCGGAATGTAAATAAGACAAATACCAGGTGTGCCGAGTTTTATGGCCGCGTAGTTTTAAAGCTTACAAATAAAGAGAATTCATCATTAACTTCATCAACAAAACCATAAATTTGTACCTTGTAATTGCTAATGTTTAAGTATTTACGCAAATAATGTTTTTAGGAGAAATTAATTAAGGTATTGTAAATGTATATTTATAATCACAACTGTTATTTCTTATATATAGTTATATATTCTTGTTATTTTACCAGAACCGTAACAACTATTTTAAAATGAAAACAGCAAAACGATCTCGATTCTAACTGCTACGTTGAAAGTAAGTTTTCAGGGACAATTGCGGGCTCGCATTCAAGAGATGGGACGCCATTTTAAACATTTATAATGTCAAAAAATTCCAAAACATTTTACTGTTTTTATTTTAAAGTAGTTGTTACGGTTCTGGCAAAATAACGACAAAATACGGATGTTCTCGGATGCAATTATAAATTTTACCCGTTTATCGTAATTTATTCTTCCTCGAAACGTTAAAATATAAATAATTAACTTACGTAGGAACTTAAAGAGTTTAGCAAAAACTGATTCTTTTTAAATTTATGACTTTGTTGTCGAACTTTTTTAGTACGAGATGATATTTAAATGAATTAATAAATTCGTGTTAAATCGATTAGTTACCTATAATGTTTTGAACTCGATTTTTTTGCCGATGTTAATATAAAATATCCGAATTTTTAATATATTTTCGATATCTGACAGCTTAATGTAAAAGTTATGCGTGCTTCCACACTTTTAAGATGTGATTGATGACGTCTTACTTACGAGCAAGGATCTGTAATGAAAATTTCCGGTATAGGTGTAGTTTTTCTAAAAAAAATCCTTGAATGTCGTTATTACACCTATAAATATTTTATATTAATAATAAGAATACCAAATTTCTTTAATTACATACAACGTCCGGGAATTGTATTTAATTATGAAAATTCGGGAAAAAACGGGGAATGTACTTAATATTGGAAAGTCAGGGAAAATCTAATCAGTTATTTACCTATTTTGCCGATTTCTCCAAATCATTAATGAAAATCACTTTAAAATATAACAATATATGCGTGCTTTTCAATTTTAAAGGTAAAAACTGAGAGTAATAAATTTCGTGAGATATCAATAAGTTTTTATTTAACAAAAACGTCCTACCTCGTAATCGGAATAAATTTTTGTCGATGCGACGTTTTAGTAATGTTTATATAGGACTTTTTGGAGGTAGCTAGGGCATTCAAAGATATTATAGTTGCCTGGTGTGCTGTTAATAATATAACTACGCTAATACACATGATATTTCGGAGAACAGATAATGTTAAATAAGAACAAGGAAAGTGCCGAGGGAATAATAAAGATTAACCCGGTTATAAAACATTTTGATATGTTTATTTTATGTATCGCAAGTAAGACGCCCCAAAGTACGTTTATTCCCAAAGAACAAGAAGTCGTGATTAAAACTTTAAAGCAATGCGGAGTAGAGATAAATTTAGATGTTTGCCTCATAAGCAACAAACGGGCGCATATATAATATTGCAGATATGATTGTCTGAGGAGCACGTACTAACTGCTTATCGACTCTTGAGTAAATTTTGCCGACATATCTAATTCAATTTATATTTCATGAGACGATGAACGATCAACAATGAACGAGGGCGGTCGATCGACCCTCAGGCTGCGATACAAGAACAACGCGACATTACATCATCCGCAGAGTTTACAGTTGAGAAAGTTTCGGAATTTATCACGTGTTCTACACATAAACACCTATCTTCTTAGTTTACTTCAACGCCAACTTGTGCTTGAAATAGATTTTTCACCAAGGTTTCGTTTGACTTTATAATCTTGATGTAACAGATTTCGTAACAACTAGTGCGAATGTGTAGTAGTGCCTAGGTATGGCTATTTAAAGCTAATTATGTTCGTAACATGTCGTTTTCACGTGCTTCTAACGTTTTTATACGTCTAATGTCGGGGGCACTAAGGGAAGACAGTTTAAGACATTAATAATTCGCTTACGCAAACTAAGCTGCGCCTGTTTTAGAAAAAGATTCCATATCAGCTTTTTACCGTATCGTCTTTCTTCAGAAAACTGCGAGGTTCCACGACTAGAGATCGTGCCATATAGAAAAAGACCTGCCCGACCTGAAAAGACCTAGAAAAGACCCTTAATTCTCGAATAATTTTCATGGAAAATAGGTTTTCGTCGCTAAAAAAAATTTACCCTAGTATAAAGTTAACCACGTGTGTATTACAGAAGGTTAATTACATTATGATTACTACCTATAGCTTATCCAAAGCTATATGATGTTGACATCATCAACAAAATGTTACTAGATTGTTTATTTGTAATTCGGTTTAAAGTTTGGATAGTGACATATTCTATAGATGTTTTACTTGCGCACGTATTAGATGGTATAAAGAAAGACTACAATTTATTAGAACTGTAAAAATGCGAGGTACGAGCTGACTGCACTGTGTGAAACGTCATCATCTAGTAACCTTATATTGATGACGTGAACATCATATAGGTTTGGATGATTGTTGATTGATTATTATACAACAATAACATTTTTGTACAAACAATTTTTTTTTGATGACATTTATAGTTTGACACATGCGCACTCGTATAAATGCAAGATGATACAGTTTCATCAATTTTTTTTATCACCTATTAGTAGCCAGTTCTCTCACTATAAACGATTCGTATTGGTCGATTTTTTTTTAAATTGACGTTTCGAAAATCTCAGTATGATTTATTTTTCTAAAATGCTCCTAAGAAAGATAGAGCCCCTTCAAATGTGTGTTTCTAGAATGGTTTAATTTAATATCTCCTAAAACTTTTAAGATAAAATGATGAAAGTTGATACATTTACTTATTGTTTTAATGCTTATTAAATTAAAATTATCAAATGCTCAGAATTAAATTCGGGGGTTGTCGAACTGCATAGTGAGTAGGTAAATTTACCTACCCTTAAATTTTTTGTATGTCGATTTTTTTAACTTTTAACAAGTAATTATGAAACATCAAAATTTTGTACTTTAAAAATGTACTCTTATCAAATTTTGATAGGACGCACCGTTTTCTAGTAACATCATTTTGAATATTCCATTACATGAAAGTATTATTGCTGTAATGCAACGAAAACAATTTTTATTAATTGAAATATTATCAAACTGAGACACTAACGTTATTTTTATTATTTTTTTTAACCAGAATTATCTTCTTATCAATGTTCCCTAATGAATTCTTATTCGGTGGGTGATAAGAAAATATGAAAGTTGTAGTATGTTTTTCTGATTTCACGGTTATTATTTTCTGTCTTTCAGTAAGACGTTAAAAGTTTAATAATATTTAAAAATTATTTAAAAGAAGAAAGTAGTGTTTTTGTTAAAATTATTATTTTAGTATTAATGTGATGGAATTTGGAATAATGGAAAATAAAATAAAATTGATAGCAATTCCACTCTTATGAAAAGTGATACTAAATTAACTTCCTGGACATTTTATTATACCTGTACTGTTTAACTGTTTAATTCTGTTAAATTATTTATGTAAACTGAATTTATGAACTTATTAATTATTATTGTTGAAACTTATTTAAGTACTTTTTAATAGTGGAACTTGTTCAATTAAAAAATCAATTCCAGAAATGTTGACGTATACTTTAATTTAATTAATAGATATGTACTTAAAAGCGGAATAATTAACTAATTTAGTGACACTAAAAGAGTGCCTGGCTATTTGCATTGGTAATGTAATCTCGTCAATCAGCGATGACAGTTTTTCATTCCATTGGGAATCGATTGGACAAATAGGGATGTCGATTTTCAAGAATACCGTTTGTTTTTCGTGTTTTAAATTTGAAAGCTCGCTTCAACGATAAAACAGAGTCTACATGCGCCAAATATATAGCTATAATTTATATGATTCTAAGAGTATCGACAGAAAAACACTTTTTCAAAAAAAATATCTAACGCTTCGAATAAACTATTAAAACGGTAATAGTATATTGTATAATAGTGTTGAGAGGCGAATATTTCACGCGAGTGTGATAGTTTGAGTCACGAGACGAAGTCGTGTAACTTAATCACTCAAGCGTGAAATACCCTTTCAGCACGTGTTATACTACACTATGCTTTTCCAACGACCACAAGTACACTGGTGGAAATTGAAATTGCAACGCCTTGAAGGTGTTGTCAGATTTTCTCCAAACTTGGTGTAAAGGCATACAATAAATATAATAACAATTGATTAAATTTTTAAGTTGTTTTGTACATAATCTGAAACGTTGATGGGAAGTATCGTGTTAACTCTTCTTGTCGTAAATTTAAGAAGTTTAAGTTGTGATTAATTTTCTATTAAGTGTTAAGGCTGCAATTTATTTTAAGATATGTTAAGAAATACCAAGAAGAACATAAATTAGAGAATACGCGCAAGTAACACAGTTTGAAAGAGTTCGTATTATTGGACTTCGTGAGGAGGGAATTTTATTTCGTGATATTGTTGATCATGTAAGTCGTAATGTTGCTTCTGTTCGACGCTGTTGAAGGCAATGGCTCGAGGAGGGCACGCATACACGAATACCTGGTTCAGAGTCTAAAAGACGCGCAGAAGTCCAACGTATAAATTTGGCGTATCTAGCCAACAGATGCATCACTTCAACTGAAATTAGAAATCTTGTTGCACTGCCGGTGACCTCCCGAACTACACGAAATCAAAAATTAATCACAACTTAAATTTCCTAAATTTACGACAAAAAGAGTTAATACGATATTTGATCAACTTCGATACATCGACTTTTGAGATTATCTACAAAGCAACTTGAAAATCAATTGTTAAACTTAAATCAATTGTTATTATATTTATATTTTCCTTTACACCAAGTTTGGAGAAAATCTGACAACACCTTCGGGGTGTTGTAATTTAGATTTCCACCAGTGTATTTTTATTACAACATTTTGATTTTTGACGTTAACGTAGACATTTTAATAAAATGTCAGTTTGCGCGTAAAGTCATTGCATGACAGGCTAGAAGGTTTTTGATTGGCTGAGTAGCGTGTGCAGCGATTGCACACGGACTGCAACGTTTTCGATTGGCTAACGAGTTTCTTTTCACACGATCGGCCTATTTGTTTGAAATTGTTAACTTTCCGTAACATTTATATTGGTGTGAATTTATGCACTTTTCATAATGGTCGTCGGAAAATTAATAAACAATACAATAATAATTTTAGTATACTATGTGTCTCAATGCGCGACCGTTTCTTTCGTATATAATAACGGATTTTCTGCGTTGACCACATAAAATATCCATTGTATGTGCCTTGCGATTTCATAAATTCTTTATTCACGATGCTGCAATTTATCTAACTTCCATACTCAGCAAAATGTTGAGAGATATTTCTAATGAGGTCAGACTATTGGCAGTAAGGGAATGCTTCGAGGAGTTATTTGATCATTTTCGATTTTATAGACCATGTAATTTTAACATGTTCTTTATCGATTTATATTCATTCCCAATTACCATTTACGATGATCTATTTTTAAAACAGAAGTTATATTTTAAGTAAGAGTATCACGCATATTTTCGAATATTAACAGAAGTAATTTTAAGTATAGTTGTTTCTTATAAACGAATGGTTCATTTTAAACGATCAAGTGCGAGCTTTAGATATTAAAGTACAGTCAAGTTCAAAATTAATGTCCCGGATCGCGAGCATTGCGCGGACACACACGATACAACAAACAGATTATAAACTGAATATTTAAAGCAATAACATCGTATTTATAATTCATGTCACACATCGTAAGTACTTTTTGTAGATTTGTTCGATGATCGCGCAATGTTCGCGATCCGGGACAACGCGTATGTACTTGACTTTACATACCTACCTACATTTATATCGGATTTGTCGAGTATCTTTTGTATAAAATTTGCACATTTCGCGACAACGAGTAAACACAAACGTTATTAAGGGAGCTTGGCAAGAGCTCCGATAATAATCCATTAACTTATACTACCTGCTGAAAACACCTTCGGTAAGTGTTACGACAACGAAAGGTGATCAAGATAAAAGTTAAAAGCTTATCCAACTTTTTCTCCGATAAACTCGTTAATAGAAGAAACCCAATAATATTCAATGGGTAATTTTTGCAATGCGGATGAAAATAATGAATGGTGGTCACGTATTTTGCGCAAGAACCTTCGAAATGCCTGAAATAAAATTATGTAGATTAAACTTTTTATATGGTCGCTTTAATTGCGTTATTTCACAGAAGTCGTCTCAATTATGCCCAAGTTTTCCTTTTAATAAAAGTGGTAATAAAAACACGTAGCGTAATCGTCTTTCCCCTTATTGTTTCGTGTGATCCAGGTTTTTTAATGTGGCTTCGTAAATAATCGTATTTTTAAACCACCGACCTTATTAAACGGCATCCGCATTACCCTCATTTTTCTTCGGGAGTTTCTGTTAATTAAAAAATTGTTTCGTTCTTGTTATCTTGCAAAGTTTTTCCAATTTACCCTTTGACTTCGTTGTAATGAATTCGACTATCGATGCTAACAACGCCAGTATAAAAATGGAACACTATATGACACGTCGGTTTAATATCGTATTCAAAAATAAAACAACTAATTTCGTAAGTAATTACAAAATGTATGTAATTACTGTTACACGAATTTATTTCCAAAATTCGCACGAGTGACATTTTTTGTGTGCGCCCTGTCCTAGTCATATTTGACAGATTAATTTTTACTTTGTTAGTTCAAATTAGTTCAACGTCAACCGTCGCGTCTGTTAGATTTTATGAAACGTCGTAAAAGATTGCTAAAAAAAAATAGTAGTGCTAATTTTTTTTATAAATACCCCTATCATCGCTAAAGCGCAGTCCACACTTGTTAAATATTCATCATTCGTCACATTTTAAGTTCAACTGATTGTGAATTCTGTCAAAAAACAATGTAGAAGCGAAACGCTCGTCGTTATTATTTTTTTAACAATGAAAAAGAGTGATAAAGAGCAACAATTTTGACTTAAGTTAACTTGTTTTAACTTAATCAACATAATATTTTCTAAATTGAAGACAATATTGTTTTGTTTTTCTAAATTAACATAATTTAATAACAATTAACCCGCGTGCTATACATTTTTGTTCAATATCTAAACGCCCATGCATACTTGAATTGCGCAATGTAAATTTTATCACTATTAGGTACAGTCGAGTGCAAAATTAATGACGCTAATCGCGAGCATTGCACGAACACGCACGATACAACGAACAAATTATGAATAGAATATGTAAAGCAGCAACTTGTATTTGTATTTATAACTCGTCTTACCTGTCGTAAGTACCTGCATGCTTTTAGTATGTTTATTCACGTCATGTATGCGTCATATATTTCCCGCGCAATGCTCGCGATTCGTGACATTAATTTTGTACTCGCCTGTACGCTTGGGGAGGGGGGAGAGTGTCCCAGTTATTGATTTACAAGGGTTTGTTTTAAAATGCGTCATTTAATGTAATAAATAGCTAATGTGCTGCTTTCAGACACAAATATCTAGGAATTTTAATAAAAAACATTTACACGCATTCATTCATATAAGAAGTGGTTTTTATCATATTCTACGGATGTATTAAAGTCGGATCTATCTACATACCCGTTTTTATTTCATCGAGTTAGTATTCTAGTATTGTTCGTTCTTTAATGTAAAAAAGCTGTCGCTGTTGTAGAAAAATGCGAAAAGCGCCGATGGAATTTACTACGAACACGTACACGGCCATACATTTTTAAATAAAGATGACATTCGTAATTAACTACATTATCGCGTTAGGTACCGCGTTACCTATTGCCAAAAATAAGATAGTATTTCGCAAAAAAAATATTTTATGAATTTCTAAGTAAACAGTATATGCTTTTATTATAAATAGACATGTAAAGTAAAGCGATTAGCCCCAGGCATTGCGAGGAAGACAAGTAAAATAACATTTTCCAGAAACTGCGTATGTCAAAAATTGGATTGGCATTCTGAGATTAAATTCCCACTAGGATTTACACGGAACATTGGTCTCGAGAGAAACGAACAAGGACAATTGCGATTTTCCAATCCAAAATATTATTGTAAATTACACGGAGGTTGCGGCATTTCAATTTTTCGTTTTACAATTTAGTATACTGTTTAACGTATAAAATATGTTTTTTAGTCTATATTTCCTTTATCCCACGCCATTAATAGGATTAAATTTCATGCATCCCGCATTTCTTGCGTATAATAATATATTGTCGCGCATATTTGTAACACGTGACGATGAGATGCACTAACTTTGTCTAGTACGAGTTTAATTGCTTTCGTGTACTACACAAAAATTGATAGGAGAAAAAGACACGATAGAATCAGCATCGAACGTTCGTGGACAAAGTTATAAATTTATTAATTGCACCGAGCAATTCTGGCGGAACGTCTTAACCGTCACTTTTTGCGAAAACGAATTATTCCGACTATTTCATGCATTTAAGGCAAAGACATAATTTGTTAAAATCTTGTAACAATATTTCGATTTTTTTCTACTAGAAAAATCGATTTGTATTTCCGTTAAAGGTGTCTGCTTATAGCAGCGCTACGCTACATAACACAAAATTATAAAAGTATACCAAAATCAGAAAAACTTTCATTTTTTCATTTAATTTCATTTATTATCCTTCATTTTTTGCGGTTAGAAAAATATTTTCGAAAGGGTTCCAAAATTTCGAAATATATCATTAGTATAAGTTTTAAATCGTTTGTTGTATGTTCTTAAAATATTTAATTTGATAATATAATTAAAGAAAATGTTTTATATAATTTAACAAATGACACGGTCATAAAAGTAGATAACTCGATTTTTAGTCTTCATTCGAATCGTTATAATATACCTAACTTTCGAAATTAACTACTAAGATCTCTACTTTAAAATTGAACATCTCTCTAATGTAGGTAATTTCTTTTATCTTCGAACGATACTTGAGAGAATCTTTAAAGATAATAACCACGTTAGACAAACTATACGAGCTGTTCGTGATCTGTTTGTCTAGAATCGACTATTTTCAAATAGTCTTATTGTTAGCGTGAAACGTTCAACTAACGTGCAGGCCGTGTTCTATTTGGAGTTCTTATTAGATAGGTACTGTTGATGAAATTTCTTCCATTTAACGACTGGAAAATTACGCGTATAACTACTCTCATATTTAATCGAATAATTACTCGTAATACCCTTGTACCAACAACGACGAAAGTCCCACGAGAGAGGCAACTGTTCGTTTTGTTTAAATTCCCTCCGAATTTTCTTTACCGAATGTTTGTTAATAACGTTTCGTGTTCCTTATTCGGAAATTTGTGTGCTATACATATTGCCACAATATATCGAAATTTACGAAGCGAACATGCGTAGTTGCTATAATAAACGTTTTAAAAATTTACGAATTCAAGTCCATATCTGCTTAAATTTCACCATAGAACAGAAAATAAGAAGAGTTTCCCGACCGATGTTAGACTAATCTGAAGACACAACTTCCGCAGTTATAAATCAAGAGTCGTCCAGGAGGATCTCGGATACATAAATTATAAAAATTAACTATTGTTTTATGTTTATTTGGTTAGCTACTACGTCTATACATAATTAGATTTGTGTTAACTAGAGTAGTGCCAATTTCCAAAACACTTTTAGCCTACCTAGAGATTATTTCTTGAATAAAAAATGAACAAGTAGAGAAACTTTTCTTCGCGAAATGTTTAAGATTAACATGATATCGGTTTTTTATACCTATTAGGTAATTGAGATTTTTAATTACTTTCAACTGCTAATAAGTACAGTATTTTTAAAAACATTTTATCAAAGTGTAGTTTTGATTGATTAACTGTAGGTATTATTAATTAGTTATTTCAGTAAATAATCTATTGTATATAGAAACAACCAAAAGAACTAAAAACATTTTGTATATATGTATAATGGACATTTCTTGTAAAATACGCCATTACTTAGAATGCCTATTGATAAATTGATCAACGTGCTTATAAATCGTACGTGTATCTCGTTTATACGAGTCTTGATTATCCCTTGCGAAAGCGACTAAACGGAAAATCTGTGCAATTAACACGTTTCGTGTCAGCACCTTCCTTCTACACCGTGTCAATCCTGGAAGATGATAATCGAGGGAATATGCAGCTTGAATAAACGTTTGTTTGAAAATTTTAAATTCGCGTCATGAATTATCTCCGAGCTTTTGAAATTAATGAATATATTTTTTATAATATAAATAGGTGGCTAAGTAGTTAATATTTATAGTTTTTAATAAGTTACTAAGGTAATATACTTATTGTTAAAAATATGCTCAATATATTCAATAAGTTGTGATTTAGATCGTTCCATGACAAGCTCCATAACACATTGTTTTTTCTAAACATGTGTATATACAATTTTTTATATCGCGTGCTATACACAAGTGTGTGAAAAGAAGCGACCCAACAACCTGTTGATCGCGAAACCACGACCAAGTGTAGCCACAATTTACAACCCGCGTTATACGGGGTTTACCTGTACTACTAATCGAAAATTCAATGAATAAAAAAATAAATTTGTTAATATGATAATAAAAATAAATTTGTTAATATGATAATAAAAAAATATTAGTAGGTACATATCTAACATTTTAGGCAAAGAAATTTCTGCATGAAAAAGCATCAATTTTTGTAATGAAAAAATTGTTGTCTAGTAGGTACCCGAAAAAGGCAACATTTTAGTGATAGAATAGCAGCAGTACAGTCGTTTTTAAAAATAACGTTCACTGTCTAATAGTCGAATTGATAAACGAAACTTAAGGCCTCCTTTTTCTAACATTCTTTTTTAAATCGATGCCTACATCAAATTCTATAACTTAAAATAATGTAATAGTGCAACGATGAAATTTCCAAAATTATTATTTTGACTGTAATCTTTGGCGAAAGTTCCGTAAAACAAGCGAATTTGAACCTCAACGTGAGCTCTCCTAAGAGACATTAAGTGTAACATCTACTTAGGTCACTTTATTTTTACTTGAAAATAAGATTGTGTGACAAATTTGGAGACATGAGTTTTGCAGATGACTTTCGATTTTAAATTTGATAAATTTAATAAGGAATATATTATTTTCAAACTCAAATGCGTTCTGATGTGATATTCGGTATAATAAATGTTTGCTTCTCGTAGATTTTTCCGAATTCATACAGATAAAAAGCATTTTAAAGATTATTCTAATAGAGGTTATATTGTGGCCTTCTCTACAATTTCTGCTGATCCTCATATTACATTCTACTATTGAAAAGTTTCTATCGAATCTTGAATATGGATTTGATTATTTTACGTTAGGTATATCTGAACTGGACCAGAGATTTTCCCAATCCGTGTAAAATGGACGCGAGATTTAAGGAAGATGAATTTAGAACTGACATCCGAGAACATTATAATGCCGATATAAATTCAGAAAGATACCCGTTCGAAGCAATAGATCACGAGAAAATGTCTTTAGCGATCACTGTTCAATTTTAATTTGTTCTCGACCAGAATACCGAATTTACTTCGGGAAATGCATCTTTACTTCGCTGTGGTAGAAGCTTTATTAGGTAAATATGTACATATTTATGCGTTGAATATTCTTTCCTTAATCGCATATTTGTATTAAAAAAATACTATATTTAATTAAACCGATATTTGAAATTTGAACGTAGACATTTAATCTTTGTCTCACTTTCCATTTATTGTATTTTTTTACCTACAACATTAAAATTACTTTTCGCATACCGTACTCCCGAATGGCCTATTTTAATCTTGTATCTCGTTTCGTGCTAGGAATGATTTAGGTATGTTTCGAGAAAACGTTGTTAAGGAATTTGTTTTATTTAAATTCAAATGAGCAATATCGTTAATTTATAAAATTGCTGTTTTATCGAATGTTTTATAAGTATGTACTCATTATTATTAATTAATCGATCGTATTTATTGTAAAAATTTTTAAAAATAGTTCATCGTTCTACAAGAAATGATACCTTATAAAATTATAAAAGTTGCCCATTAATGGAAAAAAAGTGAAAACACCGAAAACACGCGTTTATGAAAATAAATGTAGGTTCATTAAATAACTCAAACTTTCTTGATTTACGTAAAACTAGGTAAATTAAATTTTGTGAAACAACAGCAAAAAATAATTAATATTAATGGAAACAAGTTAAATAAGAAATGACTCGTAAAAAATTAACTTCGTAATTTGTTTTGGATCGATAATATTGTAAGCAGTATAGGATATTTTATAAAATATAGGGTAGATATCCATATACAGGACATTTCGAAAATATTTGTCCAAATTGTAGAAGGTCGTGGACGTGCACAAAATAACCTTTATTGTCAAAGAATGTGTATTCAGAAATGCGCTGGCATCTAAAGCAAGATTTGGAATTTAAACAAAATCAAAGATGGGGAAAATCAAATGTAGCAAACCTTTTAATGCATCTCAAAATGGAAAAATTAATAAAAAATCAAAAAACGTTTAAAAATTAAAATTCTGAAGTATATTTTTTATGCTCGCGTAAAATGTAAACTAACACTGCTTCCGCAGCGACTGCCACCTGTCTGTAACAGACTATAAGAAAAAATTAGAAACCTTTTCTCGTCATCGTTTGTTTTCCCTCTATCGTCAATTTCCAACGGAGATTCTTTCGTTGACTGCGAACTTGCAGTATTACATAACTATATATATATATATACCTACGCTTCATATTTCATTGTATTTCACCAACCACTGTGATCGCGAAAACGCGCGTAAGATAAAATTTCGTTCGCGAAATTGAACCGTCGAATGTTTGAGGGAGCCCTAACCAAGACACTAACCGAGTCCCTCTCCAAGAGCTTCTCGATATTCAGAGAATTTGTGTTAGAGCCTAAAGGTCCATGTATTTATACTTTACAAATACATGGAGAGTTAGTCGACAAAGAAAGTTCCTACCTTTCCTCGTCGTATTAATCCTTTTTGTTTGTAATCCTTTTAGAGAACACAACACAACACACATCGCTCGCGCACTCCCACGCAAAAAGACTTTATAAACCGAACGAGCACCCCTCGCACACGCGAGTAATACGATCTCTGTATCACTAACGCGAAAGATCTGAAACGAATTTTGCCAGAATTCTATATATAAATGCATTCGAATAAGGAAATTAGGAAATTTAGCTTTTATTTTAAAAACCTTCAGTTCTTTGTTCGCACACCGATAAGCTATGAAAATAGGTGGCGCGCATGTTTTATTAGTTGCTTTGTATTTTATCGGTCGCATAGAAATGCGATTAAACTTTTATCTGATTTATGGTTTGTAATAGGGAAATTTTCAATGTTGAGGTGCACACGAATAGTTTCTAAATTAAAAATAGAGTAAATTTATAATTCTGCGGTATAAAGGCAGTATATAGTGATTATTCAAATAAGTTTTAGAATAAATTTCCGAAAAAGTACATATTTTAAAAATTTTCAGTCACTATTTGCATTTTTTTATCAAACTCCACTACAACCCAAGTAATCAATATCTGTGTTTACTGTATAGTCGGGTGTAGAATTAATGTCGCTAATCTCGAACATTACGCGGGCACGACACAACGAGCAAATTATAATTAGAATATTTAAAGTTCGGACTTTGTATTTGTAATTTATCTCACTTGTCGTAAATACTTTTCATAGATTTGTTCATTGTGCCGTGTATTGTCCGCCAGTGCACGTGATTCGTGACATTAATTTTGCACCCGACTGTACCTCTTACACAAATATAAGGTTGTTTGGTAATGACTTGCCGCTTTTTCGCTAGAGGGAGTTTGAAGCGTTGTGGGGCAAGCAAATAAAGCAGCATTTGGCAACTCTGTATGTCATTTGACAGGTGATGACATTAGCTACAAAACGACGTGTCATTTGTTTAGTTTTGACTTTTTTTCACAAGTGGCAGTCGCTGAAACATGGAGTTCACTAATGCCGAAATTCGCGCTATTTTGAAATTCTTCTTTGTGCAAGGCGAAACCGCACGCGAATCGCATCGCAAGATTAATGGAGTTGTGGGAGATGGTACTGTGTCGATTCGAACCGCCGAAGTGTGGTTTCGGCGTTTTAGAGCCGGCCGAAACGACATAACAGACCCTGTACTCAGTGGACGGCCAATAACCACTGATGTCGACAAAATCATAGAAAAAATCCACGAAGACCGGCATGTGACTATCAGAAGTATCGCGAGGGAGTTCCAGCTAAGCACTGAAACCGTCCATAGGCATTTGAAAGCGCCGGATACACTAAAAAGCTGGATAATTGGGTGCCACATGAGTTGTCCAAAAAAAACCTAATCGACCGCATTTCCATCTGCGAATTATTGCTGAAACGCAACGAAAAGGAGCCGTTTTTGAAGCAGATGGTGACTGGCGATGAAAAATGGGTCACCTACGATAATGTTGTTCGCAAACGATCGTGGACGAGGAAAGACGAAGCGGCCCAAACGGTGGCCAAGCCAGGATTGACGCCCAGGAAGGTTTTGTTGTGTGTTTGGTGGGATTGGAAGGGAATCATCCACTATGAGCTGCTCCCATCGGGCCAAACACTTAATTCTGAGCGGTATATCGAACAACTAGACCGTTTGAAGGATGCCATCGACCAGAAGCGGCCAGAATTGGTCAATAGGAAGGGAGTTGTGTTCCATCAGGACAACGCCAGGCCACACACATCTTTGATGACCCGTCAGAAGCTCTGGGAACTTGGTTGGGATGTTTTAATGCACCCGCCTTATAGTCCTGACATTGCACCATCGGATTACCATCTCTTCTTGTCGCTGCAAAACTCTGTTGGTGATATTAAATTCAACACAAGAGAAGACTGTGAAAACCACTTGTCTCAGTTTTTTGCCAATAGGGAGATTTTTATTACAATTATATATATCAAGTCCAGTAATAGAACTTTTATATTATCGAATATTCCAAAATTATTTTGCTAATAATATCTATTTTTATATAGATAAGGTTACTTATTTAGTTTGAAATATTTATGTGTTTCCTTACTATTAAAATTTGCATTTTATCATCGGTAGTAATCTGGGATTCTACGAGAGGGGCATAATGAAATTACCTTCAAAATGGCAACAAATTATCGAACAAAACGGCACATATTTGACCTAATTCTGTTTTAATCCTAACTATATTAAATAAAATATTAAAAATCTTGTAAAAAGCGGCAAGTCATTACCAAAAAACCTTATATATATATATATATTTTTTGAATGTAGTACCATTACGTTATTATGTGATAATCCTGTAACGTTGAAAAGTATGTCAAATAAAGAAATATTTTAAGGTGTTTAAATACTTTTAATATTTCCAATTTTTTTTCTGAAACGCCCTTTAAAGTCAGTACAGTGACAAATTCTGGCACTTTAATTTGTCTTTATTGTTTTCTAAATTACATTTAGAACTTTTATAGTATACATTTAAGGTGCAAGAAAAAAATAATTCAAACAGATAACACCTATTAATCGTGTATTATAATACTCAACTCCAGAAAACCCCGTTTTTATAAGAAATGGCAATCAATGCGGTTATTTCGAAATCCGTAACCCTTTGTGTAATACCTAGTATAGTATATGGTCAGATATGTTGTAAATGACTTACTCCATCACCCATTTCAGTATTGACGTCGATATACTAAACACTCTGTATAATCTAATGTCAAAGGTTTGAATTGGGATCGATGCTACTCAACGCCTCCCTACTCGTTTTGTTTAAGATTATTGAATTTTTGGATCTCCTCAGAAGGGAGCATATAAATAAATTATAAAATTTATGGAATGTTTATGTAGAGTTCGTCCAGCGTAGTATTAATCCTGCCAATAAAACACAGAAAAAACACGGCACACTGCTGTGCCGCTCGATTTTGGAGTGGTTTGAAATAATTTATACTTAGTGTTCATTGGTCGTTAGGCCGAATTCGTACACGACTGGCACCTCGCCGATCCTATTTCTACGCCGGACAAACTCTAATTATTTTTTTATCAAGACTTCCTGCGAGAAACAGTTCGCAACAGAGATTTTTATTACAATTATATATATCAAGTCCAGTAATAGAACTTTTATATTATCGAATATTCCAAAATTATTTTGCTAATAATATCTATTTTTATATAGATAAGGTTACTTATTTAGTTTGAAATATTTATGTGTTTCCTTACTATTAAAATTTGCATTTTATCATCGGTAGTAATCTGACTCTATTTATCGCACAATCAGAAGCTGTATTGAATATCTGAACATAGTTTCGTTACCATCCCTAAAGTCTGAAGTAGAATGGAGGGTTTTCGCCCTTCTTTTGGGACGAATACTTTTATCAGTTCCTTTAGTGCACACTTCGTTAAAATTACATCTAGTTTGAAATTTATGTTATTACCAAAATCGAATTTTCATGTAAAAATATTTACTTACAAAATTGATTTTTCGATCGCCGTTAATCCACCTATACCTTTACTTCAAATTGTGTTAATTGATATAATATTTTTTAAATCAATTGCTTTTGTATTTTGCAATTATATGGATAGTTACAATAATTGTATAGGTACAGTGACCGCCACGAAAACTGGAACATGTGTTGAAGTGGATTTTAACGAATATTCGGTGATGTGAAACGGAGTTACTTAAAAATTTTATTTTAACGTTCAATTTTCGATTGACTAAAAATTATCGAATAATATATTATATTCGATATAATATATTCGTCGATATTTATTTTAAGTTTTAAAGTCAGTTTTACGTTGGAGCTACTTTTGTGTCCCGTTTTCCACGACGCCCATTGTACTTACGTACATGTCGATTGCTTATTTTTTATTTCGATAATTCAATCAGTGCTGATATTAGTTATTTGGCTATATTGTGTATTTACTATATGTATGAAATACAACTTAATCTTTTTATAATGCATGTTAAGGAATGATTTTGTTTTTTAAATTAGATATCTTAATTATTTCGATAACTATTTGCACGTTTATATTTTCGTTTTCTTCTCGGTGAATACGGGTTTTGTAACTTCCGACTTTAGTCATAAGCAAAGCGAGATATGATGGCAGCAAAGTAATTGCTTCGTTGCTTGTTCGTTGTGTTCTAATAAAATATATCCTCGACGCCGTAACTTGCTTAAAAAAAAAGAAATTATTTCTCGAGAAATGCTTTATACGTATAGCAATGGCACGTTTAAAGTGGCCGTAAGTCTAATGGGGTCTCTTTGCATAATATACAGAATATTCAACGAGCTCCCGTTGTTTATAGTTTAGCAATTTAAACGTTCCTGGTGGCGTATGTCGTTCGTTGGTGGGAATACCTAACGGAATATTTCGAATAATTTAAAAGCAAGGGTGACGGAGTAAGGTGGTTTTATTTAGAAAAATTATGTATTGTACGATTTATTTTCGAGAAAGACGATGTGAGTAATTCGAGATGGTAAAAATTTCCTTATCTAAGTGCGTGATATTATTTTTTATATTAATAAATAATTACGAACTTACACGATATTCCAAATTTTGGATTAAAATCGAAGCTTATGATGTAATCCTAAAATTATTTCTTCGCGGTTTTGGACACTGACATTACAAATCCCGTGGGCATAAAATTTATGTTCTGTTTTATGTAGCCGTTTAAGCTTTAAATAAAATGGGTTTAAAGCAAACTTCTACTAATTATATAACTCAAACAATAACTTTCAAAAATGTATTAAGCAAATTCGAAGCTACGTGTTTATTAGGAATATAATTTATATGTATAGGTTACCTAAATTTTAGTTACATTTTCAATATAAGTAGCGTCTCGGATAAATCATGTTATAAAATATTTATAAGAATTAAAAATCGTAATTTTGTGCACGTAATGTCATCACTTAATACTTAACTATTGATGTGACGAACATGTTTAACGGTGCATGTTTTCTTACAAACGTGAAACATACGTAGGTAACTATTAGAAAAGGCGATAATATGTGAATACGCTACACGTTAAAATACATATTCACAGAATATGACGTTTACTATTTACATTCGTTTAGAAAACACGTTGAACACGGAAAGAACACTTTTCCTAACGAAGTTGTACACAAGATTTTTTTTAATTCGATAAGAAATTTCTTATCAGGAATTTGTCAAATTTATCATAACCAATGCCGTAACTAGGGCATGAACTGCCCGTGGCAACTGTCTAGCTTTTCCCCCCTCTCTAATTGTAAGTCAAAAAAGCCTCAAACCTAGTAACGTCCGTGGCGTGCACCTCTTTTGCCACGTTCTCCTTATGGCGTTATCAATAACTTCCCTTTGATGTAATGAAATATTTCATTACCATGGAAAACAAAAGTAAACAAAGTAAAATTTTATAATTTTTTATTGTTTCTATTTTTTCACTCTAATTAGGAAACATTGCGCTTTTTAACTCAAAAGAATATCTAAATGTTAAAGAATTCCTTGCCGAATTTTACAAATACAGTGGTAGTCGCTTATTGTGTTCACTGGTTATTAGAATCAATCGCTTAATATGCTCATTATTGCCTGAAGGAAATAATTAAACTATTTTTTTAGCACCATTTAGTGGAATCGCCGGATATTGCAGTCAAAGTTGCTAGTCCCAACGTAATTCTATTAAACAGTATTTACTGTATTTACAACTCCCACTATGTATATATAGTACCTAAATAAGAACCGATTTAAAAAAATTCAAACTGATTGACACTCCCAACCTGAAACTGGACGAGTTTTAGTATTTTTAGCGTACCTACGTGTTAAAATAGTGATAAATAACGTTATATTCGTCGAACAGCGAAACCCAAAATTTTCAAATACCTAGGTATATAGGTAATAAGATTCTATTATCGATACGATGAAGGTAAGTACCTAAGAAAAAGTAAATCGGCCTGTTTTGTTTCTATTGTAGTCACGAAGACGACATTATTATCTTTTAAATGGTAATACAATCCATTACTTTATGCTATTTGATAAAGATTATATTATCAAGCAGATACATTTTTTTCCAAGTACAAAAAAGGATAATAAACGTTTGCCGTTGCGAAATAAGAATCGTCGCTTTGTTTAATTTATAGGGCGTTAGTTTAAACTTAATTTCTTGGCTGTTGTGGTTGGGATTCGTTGTTATCGCGTCTCTTATTTGCATGTTGGCATTTATTAGAATATCGCAGTAGGAGGTACTGTGCCAAGTAATACATTCTAACAGCTTTGGTAATATGAATCAACACGATAATATGGCAAAGGGTGGATAATCTTTGGGCGCACGTAAGCATAAATATGTGAACCTTGGTTAGTTTATCTTTTTTATCTATATTTATGTACCTACATGTATGAATTTCGACGAAGGACGCTGCGCGTCTCCTTATAAAAGTGATTTGTTAAGGCCGCTCTAAAAAGCTCCTGAATTTTCTGTACCGATAGAATGCGCAAGCGTTGTATTTTCACTTCCGTCGGCATGTTGTAAGAAAAATTTTCTATTTCGTTGTTTTTAACTGCACTGTGCCCGCCAATTCGCTTATTTGAAGAGTTTTCTTACTGTAAAGAATCTACAACATTTTAAATTATTGTGCCGAAAACTAAATTTCCTATTTATATTGCCTAGCATACCTAAATAGTAGGTACTATAAAATAGAAATGTATTATCGGAACCTTTTTTTTAATAAGTATCTTTATTATTTATTGACTGATATTTTTTTACTGCATTAATGTATTGTACCCATTTCGATATTTTAAGTACTTGACTGACATGTCGATTTATGTACCTTTGCCGTATTTCGACGTTTCTTTAATAGGTAATCTTTTATAAGTAACTGGTAATACTTTTGAAAACTGATTTGTCGTTATGTCGAGCTTGAAACGATTAGAAAAGCATAACAAAAAACAATTTCGAAAAAAGCTTTTATTAAGTAGGTTCGCAGTTAAACTAAATTTAAAATGTCGTAATTCTCATATGAATTTTGTTACTTTATAAATCCCCTTGATGATAATGTAAAAATAACTTGGAAAAACAACACGGCGGCAAATAAAATTAGCTAAAATGTGTTGATTTGTTGAAATTGTAAAAACGTTTTTTTTTTAATTCGGGCGTTCTCGTAGAATACATTCAGGTTTTATGTTTATACGTTATTCAAGATAAATTCCAATGCACGTCATCAATAAAAGTTACTAAATTGTACGTTTGTAATGTTCAGTTTACGTTTATTCTACTGATGATTTACCTGCACGCATATGACATGGCAAAGAAAGACTAAAATTTATTTGTACTTATTGTAAAAATACGAGGAGATACGATGATGTGAACGTATGTAAACGTAATAACGTAGGTAAAGATTTATTGATTGACTTACTAATGAGCTTGAAGCTGTTATTGAAATTTCATCCGTATTAGATAACTTGGATTTCTTTTAAAAAGCCCTATCGATATCTACCACTCACATATTTTTTTCCTCTGTAGATCTTGAACAGGTTTTCGATGCTTTATATACATTACATATATGCGATACTGCATTGAATACTTTAACGATTTTTTTCAAATATTTTTTTTCTTCGTACCAATAGATAATTTATTGAACTTCCGACACTCAACCATCTGTTAAATTTTCCTCATTCGCATTTTTTTATGTCATCATTCATCTTATACCTACATATATGATTAATCTGTTGCTTTCTTTCATAAATATGAATAGTGCAAAATTGCGAATAAGTAGGTACTTTAGCACTTTTTAATATCCGAAGCTTTGATTTTTTTTAATGATAAATCTGAACTAATTCTAAAAATGGCGCAACTAAATTAACGTTGGCGGTAATTCAGGACTGGAAAAGTATGATTGTTATTTTTAGTGTTAATTATGTTTAGTCTCTTATGTCAAGTGTATCCTTAAAATTTGTTAAATAAACCGTTAAACCCACGACCTCTTCAATTCTTCTGATATACAATTGTACCAATTGTACAATGCGAAATGATTTCGCACGGGCGATACGGTACTCGAAATGTCACACACAAACAGTTTTATTGCTAAATAAATGACGTTTCATAATTATGCCACCACAAGTAGTTCGAATGAACAGTGTTATAAAAGACGAATCACATTATTTATAGTAAATCTATGTTGTTGATCAATAATTTAAAAGAAATTCGGCAAAATTGCAGGTTGTTGCAAGAAAATAGTTTGTTTCCAAATTAATCAATAACAATAAATTTATAAATGTGACGTTTCTTATACATAATATTCTTCATTTGAACTATCGATTCGGTAAAACTAATTGTATTTGAAATGTGAATATTTCAGTTTGTTTTTAATAGTTTCAGTTTAACCGTTGTTTCAGAATAATAGAAGAAATGCGAAGAATCCCGCAATTATTTATCAAAAATACTCAACAGGAATTTATAAACAGGATAGGGTACTGCCTAGTAGCAAATAGTGGATAATTTGAATAAAATAAGAAGTATGTTTAAAAATTTTATTTTTGTGAATTTGGTTTGTCCCGTTATTTATAAGTTTCTCAATAAAGAATTTTACATAAAATTAAGTTTCAACGACTACAATTTTGGTTATAAATTGTTATTTCATAGGTTATTATGCAAAAGTAAAAGCAACAACAATCTCCAAATGTCTTGCTTCAAAGTGCTGCCATTTTGAAACAGGTTAAACAAACTTCACCAAAATTTGTGGTTGTGTAGAGAATGAAAATACCTTTTAAATGAGGTGCCACTTGATCCATGTTGCAATTAACAAAAAAAAATTACAATGACTTCATTGCGTTGACGATACATAAAAATTAAATCGTCGTGTGCGAGCGTTTTTTTCAAAAATTAACGATTCGGAATATATTCCAGGATTTCCAGACTTTTTATCCACCCTGTATATAAGTACTTTATATATTTTTTATGCTTTTATTAGTTTACATCAGAACAAATACATGATGTATATAATGTAATGCATATTGCAGTTTCTTATGAAGTCCACACTTAAATATTTAATGTACACGTTCGACTAACGTAAAATTCAAGTCACGTAAAGGTTTACGGGAACACATTACGTACGTAACTCGATGTATGACTAGTACGTTTCAAAGACTATTTTGTAAAATGTCATTTCTAAGCATAAAAACAAAAATTCATTAACTTGGTTATTCGGCCGGGAATTTAGATACGAAACACAAATAGTCGCACCGCAAAGGTCCTATTTGGAGCGGAAAACGTTTAAAGTTTACATAGTGGCCCATTTTCCTGTCAAACGGGGCCAATATTAGCCGCATCGGTCCGACCAAAACCATTTACTCTGAACTTTACAATATCGGCGTATTTCCCAAAACGGTAAAACTGCGAACTAATAGCACGAGAAAATAAGCAGCGAGACTAGGAGAATTTCAGAATTTCACCTACGTCGTATGAATTCTTTAAGAGCTTTAAATAGAACAAGAAGCAAAAGGGTGACGTTTATTTCCCAGCTGGGTAACGGCCGTGAAATACGGTCAAGCTACTAATGCGAGCGATCATTTAAAATCGTAAAAAACGGAAACGTTGACAATTGAATTAAATAAACTGAGCGCGATGCAATATAGATTATATTTGACGAATTTTTTTGACGATTCGAACTTTTTCTAAAACAATTTTAAAAGAAAATGAGTAGGTAGTTAAGAGACTGGGAAGCCGGCGTGACGTTTTTATCTGGAAAAATTGAATTGCAAAAAAATAATAGTGCAGCCGAGTGAGCATAGAATTAATCACAAAACGTTGCCCATCATTTCTAACCATATAAATTTGTTAACTTAAATATTTAAACAACTCAACTGAAAACCGTTTCACATATTGGTAAAATATATTATACACGACTATTATTTCGAACCGAAAGGAAGTCGGAATATATAATGAAGTAAAATCTATGTTTATATTTGCAAGAAAATAAGTAAAACGTAGAGAGTTACGTAACTTATAATATAGGATAATAAATTTTACAGTTCAAATACGGTTATATTTACAAAATTTATTCGTTGGCTGAATTTATTTTAAAAAAACGTAGTGAAATTGTTCATTTTAATATACTTTTTAGCTTATTCTTAATCAATAAATTAAATAATAAATATAATTTGTATAATTTGTAATTTGTATGCGTAATTATATTATACATTATTAAAACTAATCTAGAAAGAAAACAATGAAAGCTAAGTAAGAATTATGTAAGTATCGCAAATCAGGGGTTCGAACTTGATCGAGGTCTACGGATTTTTCGAACAGAAAACAGCTGCAAATATGTCTTCTCAGTTAACGAAATAAAACAGTAAGCCCCTTGTCAATGAACGTTAGGGTCTTACGAATTTACCTTTCAGCATTATTATACATACCTAGTTATCTACAAATTTTCTATTAAATATGACGTGTTGTATGTAAACTGTAATTTGAGACGAAAAGGTGCGAATCATGGTGGAATTTTTGAATCCATAAATCTCCCACACGATAAAACATTCTAGAACGGTGACTCGTCGCATAGTCTCATAATGACAAACCCCTCGGAAACGTTCGTTAACGTCGCGTCGCGTCGGCGGGCCAGAAATTTCCGATTCGTTATCAATTTTGAGAAACGGCGGTTGTCGGGTTATTATCGAGTTAGTCGGTATCGATTGTAGAGTTACGAATTAAACCGTAGTGCGAACTAATTAATTGATATGTACTTTCCAAATGAAAATAAATGGACGATCGATAAAAATAAATACCAACAAAATTGCATTTTATAAAATGAATATTTTATTTTCTTCATTTTATATTAGTACTTACTTGTACATTAATTTATCTAGTTAAAATGGTTTAATCGTGGGAACGTAAATGACATCCAACGTATTTTAAATCGCATGCATCAAAGTTGCATCTTATCAAAATAATAACGATGGTGTTACGTCTAAGTTCTTTTAAATATACTGTTAATAAATCACAAAAGAAAAGGTGGTAGGTAAAATGCGGGAAATATGTTTTTTGTTTAAAGTTTTTAATATATATGATAATAAGGAATTTATAAATCGAGCTACAATATTATAAGAATGAAAAATTCTTGTGTGGAAGTAGAAGAGGGAAAACGTTAAAGTGTTAGACATGGGCGATTTTTTCAAGCGTTTTCAGTTTCTATATATTATAGAAATCTAATAGGGAGCAGTCATTCGCTTCGATAAATTTCGTGTATTAGATGGTTTCGTATTTTTACAAAATCCCTCTATAAATTTATTTTCATCTAAAATTATGATTTCGTAAAAGTCGTTCGGTAGAAAATCGAATTTCTCAAATAACTAAGAACAAACATAATTGTTAATTATGATGATATCCACAAGGAAATCATAATAAATTACCCTTTCCCAATTAAATCATTAAAGTTGGCAAATTAGGGCCTGTCTCGAGATATTCGTAGAATTTTCCTGAGGCATAACATGCAGGAAATATGGAGATATAAATTGTTGAGGACACGTAATATACTCCGAAACCGCCTTAATCCTTAAGTGACACTGACTACGCTAATAAATAATTGTTAATCTACAGTGAACGAGTCTATCTTGTTCTGACATTCGCTAAAACAATGGATAAAGTGGGCGAAACCGGTTAATGAAGCAGAAGGGAAGTAGAACTCTTAAAGCTTGCTAAGAGATTAATGTAGCAATTTTGACTACCACCCCGGATATATGTATGTGTTCCCTGAAAGTAGAAGCGGCGGAAGTTCCGATTGCTTCTGATTTAAATTTCGCTATTTATGTACCTACTTGTAATTAAATGGAACTTTTCCTACAAAATCGCTTAAATAAGGTATATTCAAACAATAATTACTTAGATTTTTTTTTACTTCGAGTACCATTCATGTTTTTATTAAAATACCTGAGTCAAATAAGGCCCACCTTAATTATTATAAATTGTATTAGTTAGACAAAAGTGAAATAATAGTGTTTATGCTGAAATTTATTTTATTATAGCTTATCCAAACCTATATGATGTTCAGGTCATTAACAAAGAGTTACTAGATTGTTTACTTGTAATTCGGTTTAGAGTTTGGAAAGTGACATATTCTATAGATGATTTACCTGAGCACATATTAGATGGTATAAAGAGAGACTACAATTGATTAAAGCTGTCAAAATACGAGGTACGAGGTGACAGCACTGTGTGAAACGTCATCATCTAGTAACCTTGTATTGATGACGTGAATATCATATAGGTTTGGTTAAGCTATATCTATTAATTAAAATAATACAAATAAGAACAAGCTTTAGAGTTTAACCAAGTCTTTAAAACCAATCCAATAAGACCTCTGAATAAATTAAGTGCATATTTGAAACAAAAATCATTTTTAATTATGATTCCAGCTTAAGAACAGCCACGAGGTATACTCTTCATGGTACCATTTAAGACACCTTGTACTTACTGAACTTCCAGCACGTAAATTGTCATCGAACTCGGACTTGTGCCTTTTATCTTTGAAAACAATCATAGGGGGAATAGCAGACCCTGTTACACAACCACATCTTCATCAACCACGATCTTCGAGCATCTTTTTGGATTAAGACTAACTGCTGATTATGTATTGTGAGACGACACCGGTTATAGATGCGTTCCGAGCCTGAGCAGGATTCAAAAATTGAACTTTACGTTTGGAAATGGTTGGGGTTTCTTTAGAAACAACTTCAACCAATCTGTTTCTTTATCGAAGTTATTCCTAATTTTATCTTCTAATTTTAATTTTATCTTTATTTTATTTTCGCAAAATACAAAAGTTTGCCTGCGTTTAGCTTTTGAAGTTATAGGGACGCCAATTGAAACAAACCGTATTATTCTTTTTATCAAATTCTTCTCTTATTCTTATGTTCAAAAGATCTTTTTTTCTAGTCATTTCGTCGTCTTCAAATGATTCCTCAATGTTCTTCTAAGCATGTTATGGCGATCTTGACACTGCACGTCGAGATCCAGTTGAATTTCCTTTCTACAACTTTCTTAATGGTTTCTGGTCTTTCATCAGTCAAAAGACCGACATATTCGAAGGCATGCAGCAACAAAATAAGTTCCTTTTTTGCACGAATAGCGGAGACGTTAACGTCAGATTTTGAACAGTACTTTGCATTCTGCGATTAAAGCATGTTACTTGGACCTAAGTGAATCGATTTCGAATTGTGGTCAGACAATGCCAAATAAATTAAGATGGGATCAGATAGGCTCAATCAAAGATTATATAAGGTTAAGGTAAGGCCAAACAGAGTAATGCAAGGTCTGATAGCAACAAGACAAGCTCAAACAAAGCGAACGAAAATCAGCCACGGCCGGTGAAATATCAAATAAGGTCAAGAAAACGTCCGGAAGGTCAGAAATTGTTGACCAAAGACAGAGAAAGTCAACAAAATAAACGAGATCGATATAGTATCATACAGAGTTAAAGCGATGTCATGACAACGTCAGATTAGTTGAAAATAAAGCCAGACAAAGTTGGTCAAAGTTAAACAAGGTCAAGCAAAATCAATATGAGGTCAGACAGGATCAATACCAGGACATACAATATCGCAGAAGATCAGGTAGGGTCAAGACAAAGGTAAAGAAAATATTACAAGGTCAAAATGTGGTCTGATAAAGTCGAAAAAGATCAGACAAAGTCAGAACAAGCTCGTAATCAAATAGAGTCAATACAATGTCAGACAAAATCATATATGATTAGATAGATTTAGATACGATTGGACTATTACCTGTCCTCGCAGAATTCACCAACTTTCTTCTATATTACCTATATTTATTTATTTTTAATTATTACGATTCTCACATCAGAATCATTAATTTTAATACCCGAAATGGCGGGAGTCATAATGGATTAAAGAGCTTTACGCGTAAGCCAACGATTTGTGGTTCGAATCCTCTTGCAAACATTGACGTTTGTGAACGTCATTCAGTCCTATGTTGTATCATTTCTATTATGGTGAACGCCGGCGCAACGTTAAGAACGTAATAACCAACCACAATTGAGAGTATTTTTAAAAGGAAAGTAACAATTAGGTATACTATACTTCCAATTCTGATATGGATGAATTGCCGCAAAAGCAATGGTTATCCAATGGGGAAACACAACATCTCCGCATGCCGATGTCTACTACTCGTATTAGATATAAGTATTTAAATAGAAAAATTCAATTTTCATCTTATTTCTCTAAGGATGTGTACACTATAAATTCCCACATATTCGTAACTTTATAAGAAAATAGAAAATATAAAAGATACTTTCGGCATCCCTCTATAGAAAACCAAATAAGTACTGTCGAAGTTCTAAAAAAAACTGTCTCATTTTAAAGGCAAGATAATATTTAAATTTATCTCGCGTATAACTAATTTTTTTTACTTAATTTTTTTCGTGGCTAAATTGAGGATTACGAAATGGCGTTTAATTATCTCGAATACTGAGGCTGTCTCCTTCAGATACTGCTCGGAAAATACAGTTGAATTATAATTCGTTATAAATACATCACTGACAAAACATCCCCGATTATTTAAATCGTTTTAAAAATTTTCTTTGACGGAGATTATGCAAAGTAAAGCAGGGAGATTTTGTTTTAATCTCTACTTATGAGTGACTTACCCGACTTTAAGTGTCTCGAATAACGAGAATAAGAATTTAGTTTGAAATTTATTTTTGAGAGTTAATTTTAATTAATAGCGGAAATTAATTAAATAAAAATTAAGTAGATATTATACCTACTTATTTAAATACCTATATTTTTACGTAATTTACATGCTTACGATTTTAAATTTTGCGATATGTTTTAGTAATTTTCATTATTTATGGCAAACAGACTAAAAATAGACAACGTAAGGCCAGAATGAAACATAAATGAGGTCAAAGCGAGAAATATTTGTTTTGTGTGTACCTGGAATAGTAAACTTCGTCTTCCCGAACGTGTAAATTGTTACAGAATCTAAGATAGCAATAAGTCTCGTTGTCCCTGCAAACTGAAAGCTCCTTTTGCCTAAAAAAGTCACAGCTTTTCTACATCAAAAACCTTACTGGAACTCTGCCAGAATGGTCAAAGTGTAAATACGAATTTAACGGGTTATTAAATTATCTTAATCTTCGGTACTTACATATCTACAAGTGTATAAATTCAACACCTTCCTGTCATCATTTTAATTCTTAACGTCTTTCTTTCTATTTTTCCGCAGGTACTCATTTTGTATGTTGTTTCAGGCGACATCACGCAAAAGGGATATGAAAAAAAGAGAACAAGACTTCTGTCTCCATATGTGCCTAAGCAAAACACAAGTAAGTGTAACAATTTTAAATTTACAACGTGACTGAAACTTTCCTCGCGAGGAGAGTGTAGCAGAAATCTCGTTTTAAAAATTCATTATCAACTTTAACCGTTATGTATACAACGGACAAAAAAATAAATATAAAAAGATTTTCTACACTTTTTATGACGGTTATTCGAAATTATTCGAACAAACTTATATACAATACGAAAGTTCTCGGTTCTTTCAAGTGAAGGCCGTAGTTTATTGCAGCTTGAAATTTTAGGGGAAAACTTTGCTTCCAGCCTTTACGTTTTATTCCGGTTAAATCGGAGAGTTAAAAAAAAAAGTAACGCGTCAGCCTTATCGACAAACATATTTTTAATCGTTTTCCACTATTTTATCCGTTCGTTATTAATTTGGTCGTTTTCGATTGGATTGTGTTTTGAAAACTGTCGTTCCTTCTTATTAACTTAAAACTTGCATATTAAGCGCTTATGCTTCACATAAGTTAACATATTACAAGTTAACTTTCGTTTTTATCTAATAAATAACTAATGCATTTAACTTTCCAAAGAACTTTTTAGTTCGTTTATTCTTTTTTTATTAACTCGAGCTATTATGAACTAGTTGTCTGGCAAATCTATATAGGTAATTGCTTATTATATTTCCCAATAATAAATCGATTTTAAATAAATTTATTTTACGTAATACATACAGGACAACGAAAAAAAGTAGGCCAAAAAGTAAAAAATTTTTTTAAGCGACCATGACTTCGTATTTGATGTCTTCTTGTAATTCTAAAAAAAAATTTTTCAATTAACATTTTTGTGTATTTTCAAAAATAAGGGAGCTTTACTCTTTAATCGATTTCATATTTTTTAATGTCCCTCGTATACGAAAGGTTATATACAAATTTTGATATGTGTATTTTAAATTTGGAACTGTGCAGAGATTTTTACGAAGAATAAAATTTTCGGAGCAATTTCAAATAAAAAAAGTTTTTCTACTTGTGTCCCAACTTTACGTCGGTCGCTGCATATGTTTATTAAGGGGGCCGTAGTGGACTAGAGAGCTGAACGCTCATCTAGTAATCCAACGGTCTGGGGTTCGAATCCTTTTGCAACCATGAATGTTTGTGATCGTTTCTATTAACCAATAGTAACTGGTTAACGATTAATGATCAATACCATTAAAAAAATGTACCTAATAAAAAGTATTAACTGATATATTTTCGATTAATAAAATCGCTAGATATTAAAATCAAAATTAAAAGCGCCTACCGCCATCTGATTACGTTAACCGACGCGACGCCGACGCCTGCCGTAGACAAGACAATTTGCCAGACAATTGGTAGATACTTATATTTATAAATTTCTAAGACAAATTGAATAACATTTCAACTTTCATAAACTCATGGCATTTCCATTTTGCTGCTTGAATTCGGAATTATGTTTTCTTATTAGATTATTTTAATACAGTAAAAGTTAAAAGTTAAACATAATTCTCGATTTTCTAAAGGTTCTTTTATGCGTACTTTTTAAATAACAATTTTAATATTCCTATCGAAAAGGTATCCGTTTAAACATTTTATAAGCTTAAAGAAATTAAAAAAGCGTGCTTTAATTCAATAGCTTTATTAACTCGTGTGCGCTTGACGCGTTCATGTGTTGTATAATGTTTAGCTGGAAGCGGGGGAAATGGCGGCGGAAACGGAAATGAAAATGGCGGCAACGGCGGTAAGCAACACACAAGACGACGCACGCAACGACGCGTCACGCACAACGAGAAGAGATATCATTCAGGTTCGCTCGATGCTTAATTGCTTTGTAACTAATGTACGATATTATTATTAATTTGTAGAGGTTGTTGAAGCACTCTGCTTATTTCTTGGTGTTGTGGCCTATTGCAGTAAATGTTGTTTCGGTGTTGACTTATTATTAGTGGTATCTATACACAAATCATTCATATACATTGATATAGGTAGTAGGTAGTTTTTTTTTTAGAATCTTATGTGTAATTTTAAATTGTTTTGTTAGTTTTCAAGTTACCAAAAAGTTTTCTGCCACACTGATGTTATTTATAAACACTTATATTTATCTTTTGCTGAATAAACAATTTACTTCCTTCAATTTTAGTACTGTTATATGTACAGTGAGGGACTTGTTTTATGTCGCAGATAACGTGAGCGCGTATACAACCAATAGTGCAACGAAGGCGAAGTAACGACGCGCATTCTTGGCTAGTTATCTAGTCTTTCCGTTTATAAATCATGATTTAAAAACCGTTAGATCGGTCAGTATTGTTGTTGAAATGGTGCGATGACTTATTTTATTACTGGAAATACCGCTCCGAAATCTTCATAAAGGCGAAAACGTGCCCAGATTCGAATATGTATACATTACGGATTTAGTGTTTTTTAGCATATCGGTAATCGTTTAAAACTACTTGTTGTTAGTTAAAAGTAAGCCGTAATTTATTTACCTACATTTATAACAAAAATAAATTCGTAACAGTAAACTTTACGGTGGCAATAAATAACTAACACCACTAACACGGCAAGATTTTATACCCGACCAAAACCAAATAACAGCCATAGTCAATTTTAGATTATTTTAAAAATTCGAATAAACTTACAGGGAATTTTGAAATTTTAAAATATAAATAAGTACAGTCGAGTTCGTATGTTTTGTGCCGTCGTCTGAGTTAGTTTTTATCATAAAAAGCCAAAAAAAAGATTACCGTCCGGTTTCATTTATTACCTGGCGTGTCCCTTTTTATAATTTAAAATCAACTGCTACCAGTCATCCCTCTTGATCCTTTTTCGTCGCTCGTTGGCCTGCGATCACATCTCGCGGGACAAAGCATATGAACTTGACTGCACCTACTTATCTGTATTGTTTTACTAGAAATTTTCGATAACATTCTGTTTTAAAAATGGTTTACTTATATAGTTTTGATGGTTTAATATGATTTATTAAGAATTACTATAAATAATAATTTTGTATTGTAAAAAATTGTTTTCTGCTTGACAACTTGAATACAAATATTCAATAAATAATATTGGTTATAAGTAACCGTCGCTAAAACTTAAAATTTAACTGAAAACGAATCTATATGGTATCTTTGAAAGGTTGCTGACGAAAACATCTGTTTAGTTCTTAAATGGGTCGGCAAAATCTTTTAAAGAGTGGGTGACAAGTGTATACCGACGAACGCTCAAGGGCGAAATTTTACTGTTTAAGCGATCAGTATTGAAAGTGATAAGAAATTCTCAAACCTTAATACTTTTTTGTTGTCAATAAATGACCATTATTTATACTATTCACTAATATTGGATAATACTTTAAAATGCATTTTTCTCGTAGAAAATGAGAATTATACAACTACTAAATACGTAGGTACTTAAATAATTAAAAAAAAAGAACAATTTAAAAATTGGAAATAAATCATTATCTACCTATTTAAGATTGGGTAGTTCAGTGATTCGAATTTATTTTTGTTGTAAATGTAGATAAATGTAAATTATGGTTTACTTTTAACGAGTTTTAAACGATTATTAACGTGCTAAAAAACACTAAATCCGTAATGTATGCATATTTATAAAATAAAAAACATTTTTGGTCTGGATTCGAATATGAGCATGATTTCGTTTTTACGAAGGCTTCGGAGCGGTATTTCCAGTAATAAAATAACCCATTGCACCATCTCAAAAACAATACTGATCGACCTAACGGTAATAAATCAGGATTCATAAACGGAAAAACTAAGTAACTAGCCGTGAACACGTGTCGTTCCTCAAAATAAATCCCTCACTGTACATACTTATTGAAATTACTTTTATTTTTATTTTGATATTTTGAGAAAAAATATTTTTTGTAGATTTCTATCGTATCTATACATCAATTAACAAAAAAAAGTATAAACATCCTAAAATACCAAGAATGCTCCTATAAATCAGCCAAAACGTTGTGCAATAAATAACATAATTACTTACTTTCAAGTTAAAAGAAAATCTATACAGGCAGGAGGGTGGTCGCCGATCATTAGAAAATGCAAAAAGTTTTAATTAATTATACCTAATCTTTTGAAAACAGTGATTCAAATGATTAAAATATATTAGATATTATTATTTCCGTTAATGCACTAAAATTATAAATAGAGATTTAATTTTATAAAACATTTTTGAATTAACTTAAATGGACGTTAAAATGGACAGTGAGAAATAATAAAAAAATATATATAAGGATAGAAAATACATATACGTACCTACACCTATTAATATTTATGTGTAGGTATAATAAGAAATAATATTATGGTTTGAAAAATAATGATTATGATATCTCAATGACTTCCGCATACAGTTCAACATTTTTATACTGTATTTTAAAATCAGTGTTGCACTTAAATCATTGGTAGCTATTGCAAAATCGGTCAATGTTATTTTATTGACAATCTTCTCGTGAACGTATTTATTTCTTTTAAGTTTAATTTTGTTATCGTTTCGCATGCCTGAGTGTATTGTTTTGCATGTAGCTGTGGGGTCTGGGGGTACGTCCGAGACCAGGGGAGTTAGCCCAGCAACGAGGGCGCTCCGCAGAGGCAACAGGCGGTTGACCCGCAATGAAAGCCGCTACCATTCAGGTGAGTGCTTTTGCACTTCGTGCTTTTTCATGTCCATATCACATTTTCATCGAACATTGTACCTATTACAAAATTATATTTTAATCTAATTTGCACGTGTACATAATTCATAAGAAATTAATAACATTAATGCTCTTATTGTACAGTTAAATAATTATGAAAATTACAAAAACTTTATTCGGGTGTAGTAATTATTTTACCCTTTTCATTCAAGAGGAAATGATACAGCATTTGAATGCATACATGATGATTCGCAAATGGCGCACCAACTCTACAATACATTGTTGGCGACCGTTGATGGAGTCTCTGGAAAAAATAATACAAACATTCTATTCTATAAAACGTTAAATAGGCAGATCGCATAATATTAACTGTCACTTAAAATAAATTAAAATTACGCGTAAAACAGGCGTTGTGTGCCTTTTTTCTTATTCGACAACAAATGGATAAAAAATTGCGTTATGTTTTAAAATTGTTAAGAATGTAGAAGTGGAATCGTCTGCTTTATGTCTTCATTTTCCAGTGAATTGTTCTCCCAAGATAATTTTTAAATAATTTTCGAAGACTCGTTAACGGTACGTACAACGTGCTGTAGTGTTGGTGCGGCATTTTAGAATCACTCTGTGTGTCTAACATAAAAATTTACTATTAGAATTGTTGATTTTGTTGCTTTTTTCTTCTTTTTACCTACTACAATTAAAAATTTCTGATGTTTTATCAACTTTTATACTAATTAAGTATGCTATTTGATAATATTACATTCAAGTAATTAGTGGTCATTGGTCAAAATTAGTCAAAAATCAAAATCATACTTATAACTGGCACATTAAATGAAACGTGAAATGTTAAATGAAATGCTTTTCATAAAAATCCGGACACCCAGAAAGAGTTCAGTCATTTTTTCATAATATTTACTAGCAGTGCAATCGATGACAGATGAAATCTTAATTTTTTTAACATTCCGTTATTGGAGAGCAGAACTATTCGGGTTTCGTTCATACAGACCTTTCCGTATCTTTCATTACTTATTTATCGCGTTTGTTGTTACAAGTGGTACAATAAACGAACAAACTGAAATAAATATTGACGATTTCGTTTCGGTTTTGGAACTTGTTTTTGAACAAAACGCCAAAATCTACAGTTTGCTTTGAAACGCCATCGCCGTATTTCTTTTGAACGGGGGGAATAATTGTTTAAGATACAAACCCCAACCTTGGGGGTCTATCGGAATTCTTTGTGTACGGGGGTGGAAGTGACCGCTTTTTCAGCAACACAATGCGCGTCCTCACACTGCAGGAGTTTGAGCAATAATTTGCATAAAAATAATTTTACGCGGTCGCTCAGTTTGTCGCCAATTGAACGTGTAATTTGCCCATATTTGTCTTCATATTTACGTAGTTTAAAATGAGATAGATATCTCAAGACGTCATAGATCATCTAATTTTAAATATCTTTTATTGAGTCTTAAGGTAAATGTGTACCTATATAAAAAACAATAGCGATTAAATCCAATATCGTATAATGTTGACTTTACACGACGACATTAGATTTTGTAAAATTGATGATCTGAAAATTGTTTACAAAAAACAAAACGAAAAATGTCAGTATCTATAATTTTTTTAAACACCCAGTACCTATCTATATAAAAGTGTTTTAATTGGAATTGGTTAAAATTACCGTTGCCTTGTAATAAAGTTCAAATTATTGACGAAAAAAATCCGTAGGTATTTATTGTTAGTGTTGTTTTAACAAGTAACAATGTTTCTCGTAAAATCCGGTGATTTGATTTTATAAGTAAATAATTTCAGTTAAAATAATACCAATAGTAGGTATACGTTTGAACGCGTTTGACTGTAAATAATTCGTTTTTAAATTGCTCTATTTGGAACGACGGTCGTGCTAATTAAATCTGCCGATTTTTTAAATCGATAAAAAATTCAATCAGAATTTAGAACTAGGTTAACTGAAAATCTATAAATTTTAAATTTAAAGGGATGCTTTTATGCGTGCTTATTATTGTTCAATTTCGTTTCTGTAAGTCTTTTTTAATTACAGATGAGATAACGTAATATGTTATATTATAATAAATTTATTATTCCTATTTATTAGAATTTTAAACTGTTCAAGTGGACATTTTTCAAACGCTTATATAGATATTGTGTGTAACTAACTTTATGCTGTCAAGGTATAAATGTTTCGGTAGCATTTTCGTATAAAATATAAATTTTTATATGGTCTTTCAGGTTGTATGACCGTTGTATATCTGTCAGGTTGATGTGTCTATTCTACAGAAAATTCCCGATGGGGACGTGAGGCTGACAGAAACTTCATATGAAGTACAGCCCCAGGTCCTTCTTATTTCGTTCTATGCTATAGGGGAAACGTGTACATCAACTTTTCAAAATAGGAATTTCTTAAAATTAACTTTATTATCAAGGGAATTTTCTTTATTACAATTCGTAATTTAATATCTTACATACAAAAACCTGTAAGATGTTCATTTATAAATTGGACGAACAACTTCGTGCGAAATTTTGCAAAACTGAATAATACGTAGGTACGAAATATGAAGATCTAAATTTCTAATAAAAAGTCCTAAGTAATTGATTTTCCATTTTATCGATCTTCCGGTCATTTTTATATACATATTTCCTTCTTAAATTACTTAAATTATCAAGAAGGTGTAAGTTATAATGCAATTGATATCCATCAACACTCTCAATTAGTAAAAATTATTGAATAAAAAAGTTGACATTTTATGTTGAACTCTATTGTTTGTTATTTCGTAAAATAACTTCTAAAAATAATTTTATAACAAATTATTTTGAGAATCGAAGCAATTCCCATTAGGTAATTAATTCCTAATTAATTTATATAATAATTAATCAATAACATTATAAATGGATTACTTTAGGAAATTTTTTATATTTATTATGGAATAGATAATATACAACTTGTAAAAATTTTAGGTACCTACACGATGTAACAAAGTTAGAAATATTAAAAAAATATAGGTGCGTAATTTAAAACTAAACTCATGTAAGTATTTAAAGTATTAAAAATATTTTAACAATAAGTGAAAAAAATTAAAAATAGCTAGGTTTATTAAAAACTGACAAGCGAGGATAAACAATAAAATCTTAAGCACACAATATTAGGTCTTTTCCAACACACCATTTAAGGTAAGCGTACATTATGCGCAGTGGGCCGCATCGCAGCGCAAAACTCCGCAACCAATCGTTGTCACATAACAGAGATGCCGGCATTGACTCATTTAAAATGTACCCCAGTAATTGGTTGCGGAGTTTTGCGCTACGATGCGGCCCACTGCGCATAATGTACGTTTACCTTAAACCGGTTTGCGAACGGTACCAATACATGCTTTCAACCAATCAGAATTTTAGAATTTACTAAACTGTTAAAATCTAACATTCTGATTGGTTGAAAGCCTCTACTGTACCGTTCGCAAATCGGTTTGATGGTGTGTTGGAACATGTCTAATATCGACACAAATCAGTACGACACAAGCGCCATTTCGTAAATTTTACAGAAGAGCTACTAGTCCAGTTTCTGAGTGTAAAAATAATGCCGACTTCTGCACTTACGTCAGAGCCATTTTGGAGCCACGCCCTAATTAAAAATAACTCCCTTTTAATACTCGCAACGCGTTATAAAACAGGGTGTCTAGGAAATAATAAGAAATCTTACAAGAACTTATAGAACACATCAAAATAAAACTTTAAGTTTCTATGACACTCCCCTGCTAAGATATTCACCAAAAATTGAAATGGAATATTTAAGCACATAGACAGTTCGACGCAGAATTAAATTCTCTACAATACTGTAGTTTTAAGTTTTAACTAATTTTCATATAATTTGGCGCTTGTGTCGTTCTGCCTTAAACGCGTCGATATATTATATAAAAAGTTGCTGAAAAGTGGATATTTCGCGCGAGCGTGATAATTCGAGTCACGAGCCGAATGCGAGTGACTTAATTAAACACGAGTGCGAAATATCCTTTCAGCACGATCGGCACACTATACTTTTTCGACGGCCACAATGATTATAAATATAAGATGCCTTCGTAAATGAAAAATTACTTTGTTAAAAGATGCATAAACAAATGCGCGTAGTAAAATCACTTGGCGCGAAGTATAATGTTTTTAACTAACTAACCGAATTTTATTCCTGCGCCTTAGTTATTTAGCTGTAATGGCCGACTATCAGTAATAATTAAAAGGGTGAATTTATAAATTTTTCATAGTGGTCGTCGGAAAACTGCGAAATTGGACGTTTCGACGCGGCCATTTCTACGCGACCAATTCAACGCGATACTTTTCGATACGGCACCGTTTCGACGCGAAGACGTATCGACGCAAAGGATATTAGAAAAATTGAATAGATGCTAATTGATTGCAGTAACTTTATTACAGTAAATATTAGTACTTTTGATCTAGTTTAAAGCATAATTTACCCGAGTTACCTACTATTTTTGTTACTATAGGAACAAATAGTTTGACTTTAATCACAATTTAAGCTCGTGCGATTAAGTCATTCACAGTGAAATATCCACTTTTCAGCGCCAGTTATACAATATACTAAGGTAGAGTTGTAAGATTACATGCACATGCAAACAATTCGATTCTGAACCTTACGTTTAGAGCCCAAAAAGAAAATGGTGTGTCGGTTTTGGCTATTATCTACTTATTCAATATTTGCAAGATTTAATTTGTTTTTTAATTTTTATAATTTTAAGTTTAATTTGTATTTACTGTGATAATAAAATTACTCATTTCGTTTGATCACCAATCCAAAAATTTATTTACAATAAAATTGTATGTTTTCTACGATTTTCTAAAAACTATTTGTGTATACATATATATATGTGCGGTTGTCAATATTGAAACGCAGTTCCTACTTCAATACTAAATTCCTTAATAATAGTAGATTCCCGATAACACATAAATACAACACATTCGCATAGGAATGAAACAATAAAACCTAGATAGAGTAGACAGTAATGTCAGTCAAGAATGATAAGAAGACATTGTTTTGTCGAGATAAGAAACTGTATCGCAAGGGTGGTCTGAATGTTTGTTAAACCCGCATGTTTGAATGTTGATGTTGTAATTTTTGTTCTTTGTATTCAAGATATATTGTAATGTCTTTGGTTAATAAGTAGTTTTCTGTTATACGATACACAAGAATTTTTTAAGAATAAGCTTATACATTTTAGAAGTTCGACAAGAAGCTGTACAACAGGCTTTGGCTCAAGCCATGCAAAATAGACACAAACCTTCGTTGCCGATGCCGTCCAAACGCACCTCCGTCATGGCAAGAAGTCCTGACCGGGATCGACGTGATTCTGGTAAGCAATTTTCATTAGTGTAGATGGCGGATCTGTTTAACTAAAATTAAAAATTCGAAAAAACTTATCTTTAAAGATAAGTATGCACTTATTCGCGATAATTAATTTCAAAAAAAATACAGGAAACTTAACGAAATGAATTAACTTTTCGGAGAACTTAAGAACTAAAGAACTTGACGCTCCTCTGGTTTTAAACTAACGGGCAGATGTTCGAATTCTCTTGCAACTACGAACGTTTGTGAATATTATTGAGTTTTAAAAAGGGAGACAACGTGTAAATATACTACACTATCAGCACAGGGGTAACCAGCGAGAAAACAATCGCTGGAAACTATTGGTACTCGGATGGGGAACCACTGACAGAGGTCGGACTCGGTCACTATTTTACTAAAAGTACATATTACGACCAATTTGTTCCTAAAAGTACATATGTATTTTATAATTTATGACATTTTCTCGAAAACGCGAGTATTCAGTAAGTTGAAATATTGGCCAGTTTCAGAAACTGACTATACATTTTTATTATACGGTCCGCTCTGTGTTATTTTTACGCCGATAACGTCCAGTTGCTCGCAACTAGGTAACCTATTAAGGCACCAACTTGCACGGTGTTCTAGTTATATAATTTATCGGGTTTCACAAATTCAGTTTGCTGTTAACAACTAAAAAAATATCTGAATGTTGATTTATGTATGTACCTACATAATATACAGGGTGATTCACAACTAATCGAACAATGAACGACCTATATTTTCGTGATCTAGGAGTCGAGATCGGAGAAAATCCAAAACGGCACCTCTGGCTCCCATCATCATCCATGTTGCAATAGCAAAATTTTCTATGAAAATTCACTAAATGTGCCTACATCGAACATTAAATTGTTGAGGAATTTTCCACACCACCTTCAAGGTACTCCCTCAAGTGCGTTGTCTCTGTAAGGTCGAGACTTCTCCTAAAGCCCTACCGCACCTTAAAACTCTCCTACGTGGGTAACTACGCACAACCCACAGCAAACAAGCCAAGGTCAATTCCAAATCTTGACCTTCACAACTCAACTCAGTGTAACTTGTTTACAACTCTCGAACTTATTCTATTTTATGTACGTAATGAGCACACAGCTTGTTCTTCTTAAGTAAGTACTTCAAATTGCTAAAAATTGACCAAAAATCATCTATTTAACTTTGTATTTCATTCGATTTCACGCCTTGCACATACTCTTTTCACATAAACTTACTAAATATAGTCAGGATAACCGCCATCAAAATTCTGAAAATGTAAAAATGTCCGAAGTAAGGCTACCATCCCAAGTATGGGTACTTGACTGTAACTATAATACTTAATTAAAATAAAATAAATCACTTATGTTAATATAAACTAGAAGTAAATTAACCACAATAAATTTTAATAACTGACTCGATTGTCCTTAAAAAAAACTGTTAAAAATTCATTTTAGTATTCAAATTATATCTCTTGTCAGTCTAAATTGTTTAAAAGTAAAGGACAATCAAAAATTTGAATTCCGTTTTTTATCCGTAAACGAATGCATTGAAAAGAAAATCGCTCAAAATAAGAGAAATTAAAAAAAATCATTTAAAAAAAAACATTTAAACAAATTAAAATGCTGAAATAATTTTTTTTAATACAAACTTACGTAAAATGCAAACTAACATTGCTGCAGCTGCGACTATCACTTTCCTGTAACATACCATGAGAAAACATTAGAAACTTTTAAATTTTTCTTTGCATTTCCTACCTTTTTCTCGTCATCGTTTGTTTTCCCTCTATCGTCAATTTTCAGCGTTTCATTCGAATGTTTTAAGTGCAAGTGGTGAAAGTGTCGCAACCAAAAATTAAAAAAATTAACTTTTCGCATTAGTATTATAAACCAAGAGTTGACGATGTTTTTACTTGCAATATTTTCGAAAGCACATAACTTCGTAGGAGGTTTATTTTAGACATTGTTTAAAACATTGTATGTCTAGCCACCGTGCGTCCGGTAGTACAACTTCGAGTCCTCAAAATTGAATAACCAAAGCAGCGACGAGCATCGGTTTCGGTAAAACAGGTACAAAAATGTACTTTACTTATTTCATTATTAAAAGTTTGGTTTTTGCAAATTTCAAGTTTATTTAGTATTAAATTAAAATTTTTAAACGTTCTTTCATCCTCCAATAAACAAGTGAAAAACAAATTTTATTTTTTCTTGGAATTTATAATAGGTAGGTATAAATTTTTTTTTAAGTAAAATATGACATGCGCAAATTTATCTTTTATCTAAATAATGACGAATATCGTTTATTGATATCTTAATTAAAAATAAATATTAATCAGTACCTAATAATTTTACTTCAAAGTGATGTTATTTATCGTTCTGGACGCGGATATTATTATAAACCATTAATGTTGTGATTCAATTAAATAAATATAGAGTAGTGTTAACGTACGTATACCTATTATATTCTTTAAAAACGTACATGTAAGAAATAAGAGTTACTTACATGTCACATGATATTACACACGTACAGGCTGAGTCATTTAAAAATTTCACACGTTTTAAAAAAAAACGCTAAAAACACAACAGTTTTAACGAAATGAATCTTTTCAAAATTACATTTACTAGAAAAATATTTCGAGAGTAATATAAAAATTTAAAAAAATATATCACTTTTGCCGATTATTTAGAAAACGGTGCATTCTATCGAAAATTACAGAGACATAGTCTGTAGAGAATTTTATGTCAATTCCGAAACATACTTCACATTATCGATCCGATAATTAATAACGGAGATAACTCATAATTAGTTTAAAATTTTTGAACGGCCACCATTTTGAAACGAGTCAGTCGATTTGGTTGATTAACGTACTCATCCTTTGTATTCGTAAAGACAATATGCTCTCCAAATTTCAACAAGATTTAATTATATATAATATACATGAATGTAGATATATATGACCGACCCAAAATGAACGATCTATATTTTTGTCATCTAGGAGTGGAGATCGGGGAAAATCCAAAGCGGTACCTATGTGTCCCGTCATCAGACAGACTGCAATAGCTATATTTTCTATGAAAATTGTTAGAATTGAACTTATTATTAGTTTTTTAGTGTAAAAATGTCCTTAAACTTGCTAAACGATATACTCGTGTATAATAAGCGATATTTTCTTGAAAACTATTTCACTATGAATGCCTTTTAAAATGTTTCGGGGTTGTTTTATACGTATGTATAATAATAAATAATACTATACAACCTTAAAATGGAGTTAAATGGAACAAACTTTAGTTTGTTCAAACTAAATAAATAAATTACCACATATAATGGACTATAAAAGGAGTACTGTAAATATATTCGATTATGAATTCAACAATATACTCGGCTGGAAAAAAAGATAATGGAGTGTTCTAATGCTATCCCATGCACGTTCTCTTGCACTTTACAGAAAAGCTGCTACAGACAAAAGTTTCGAAGTGTATTTTTCGGTTAATTTCAGACAACTTAATTATCAATATTGTCACTGACAACAAAATATAGCGATGTTCCCAATTGTATGTATAAAATTTATTTGACAAAAAAAAAATGAATATGAAAGTAAAATTGTTCAAAGTTAGCCCCCGCCGTTCAATGTATACGGTAGTATATTTAGAATATACATTTTGAAACCGACTATATTAAAATTAATTTAAAAACTTATAGACAGAATGTAATTAATAAAGTTGCAAAAATGAATGTATAGATAAAGATTATAATATACATATTAGGTACATATTATGTAATAGATATGGGTACAGTTGTCTCCTTTAATTTTGATACGCCGGCCGACTCGAGTATGATGTCGTTAATTTAGCAGCTCGCTGCACATGCATTGATAAATGAAAAAGTACACACCGTTTCGTTTTTACAACTATATATTTTGATTTACGAACATGGCGCGAAAACGGGATACCTATCGTGTAACATGAAATCTCATTATTTTATATGGATTTAAATTAGATATTCTATGATTTATTGAAAAATATTATTATCGTTGTTATTTCTGTAGACTACAAGTTCTCGATTTAAAATTACTGACAAAACCGATATTTTTAGATTTTATTTAAAAGCAAGTTTTTCTTGTTTGTTTTTTTTTTCGAAATGCTTTTTGGACTATTACCTACCCTACCTACATTTTAACAAACACAATAATCGAATGAAATGAATTAAAAATTATTGCGTAATCACATTGAACAACTCAATTTTAGCGGTTTTAGTGGTAATGACGCTTGCAATTTATTTTCATTATTAAAGAATGTCGATTCGCGGAAAACACGGATTTATCTGTTTCGTTAATTTAAACAAAACGAGTAATTTTATTTCTATGGTCGAAAATATGCGTCAGTTTTTTTATTAATCGTAGATCGTCGTAGCTGATGTAGTTTAATAATAATATTAATTGTACCCTACGAAATTGAAATTTATAAATCCCGGTCAATGTGTTTCAAAAACATTTGGAATGAATTAGTTTTGATTACATTTCGAAGGCAACCCGTAAGTTTATTATTACTCGAGTTTTATTATCTCGAGATTTTTTGTGGATAAAACAATAATATCCTTTGTTCAAATACAGTTGTTTTTGTTATTATTTGTACGTTATCTCGTTTATAACGTGTCGGGTCAATTTTATACTTGCCTTTTCTGGTAGTTTGAAAAATTAATTATTAGATGTGAATATCTTCACGTTTTGATCGTTCATTTGCTTGGATACTTAATACTTATTTAAAATCAGGTTATACGAAATTCTTTGGTGCCGTTTTTTACCCGTAGGCGATTACAGGTGACTATTACTAATGTAAGAATAAACAAAGACGGATAGTAAATTTCTCTCGAACTGAGTCATGCTGAAGTCATTTTAAATCTTGTGTGCGGTCAATGCTTAGGTGCTTTAGAAACTGGCGAGGTCGTGTATGTATTAATAATATATTTTGGGGTATATTCGTGAAAAATCTGTTAATTTTAAGGCCCTGTTTAAAATGTTATCACTATGGAAACGTATGAAAATTTCAATATTGTTATTGGTTATTAACGGTGCCGTTCTGTAAAATAATTACAACAGTCTGTAATTATTACAGGCCCGTTAACATGTTATCACCATGGAAACGTATGAAAATCTCGATTGCGATTGGTTGTTAATTTTCTTACAGCCCTATGAAAATAACAGATTTGTTACGAATTAGTACCTTGCATAAGTTCATAAACTTGTATTTAAAAAATGTTTATTATATAGACGCTAATTTCATCTTCAACAACTTTCAGAATCCTCTTCAGATGAAGACAGTATAGTAAACGAGGAAACAGTGGAAAGTACACCGGAACGCGAACGAGCACGGGGAGACCGTAGCACTCCTCAAATGTTACCGCCACCTCCGCTTTCGGATACGAGCAGCACAGGTTCGCCACCTCCGCTACATCATAGATCAAGAATGCCGCCACCTAATAATTGGGATCTTAGAAATAAACACGAAATAACCGATATAAGCGATGTCATGCACAACTTTAGGCCTTGTAAATGTTCTTCGTGAAATTAACGATATATTAATTAAATTAATTTGTTTCTTAGACTCACAACCGCCAGATGTAACGCATACATCGGGTCAAGGTGGTCGACGATCTACTGCTGCCGATAGAGTAAATAGATACGGATCGTCCGCATCAGACGATACAATCGGAACTGGAACAGGCCGCTGGAAGGTCTCGGCAAAAATTCAGCAACTTTTAAACACTCTGAAGAGACCGAAGCGACGTCCGCTGCCTGAATTTTACGAAGATGACGACATAGAACTAGAAATTGCTGCTAATCCCAAAGATCCTAATGCTCCTAAACCTGAAGGTAACTTTTGTGCGAGTAACATTTAAATTTTCTATAGCGTTATCGATTATTAGGCGGCTGTATGACACCTGCGGTTGGAGAACAACTAGTTGTTCCGTCTGGTTTGCCTAGAAATTTAGAAGCGGCAGTTACGAGGTACGGTTCGGCATCGTTTAAAGCACCCGTTGCAACAGTTTTAGATCCTAACGGGAAACTGACCACTACGCTCACTTATGGTAAAACATTTTTCCATCAGGACTATAAGGAAATGTTATTAATGTAATTTTTAGGAAAGCTACTTAGTCGTTCTCAGAAAATAGCGTACGCATTACTAACGAAAACGTTTAGTAAAACCGGAGATACCAGTTTAAAAACGGGAGATCGAATAGCGCTTGTCTATCCAAATAACGATCCGATCAATTTCTTATGCGCGTTTTATGGTTGTTTGCAAGCTGGAATAGTTCCTGTGCCTATAGAAGTTCCAATAACTAGACGTGACGCTGGCGCTCAACAGATAGGTTTCTTACTAGGCAGCTGCAGTATACAGGTTGCGCTGACATCCGAAGCATGCTTAAAGGGATTACCGAAAACTACGTCTGGGGAAGTTATACAATTTAAAGGTTGGCCGAAATTACATTGGTTTGTTACCGAACATCTAACCAGGACGCCCAAAGATTGGCTTCCGCCGCCAAAATTGACCGACGAAACTCCCGCTTACATAGAATACAGTACCGACAGGGATGGGTCCGTTATGGGTGTCACTATTACTAGGGCAGCTATGTTGTCACATTGTCGTACGTTAACGATGGCATGTAACTACACCGAAGGTGAAATAATGGTTTGCGTACTTGACTTTAAACGAGAAGTCGGTCTGTGGCATTCAGTATTAACCAGTATTTTAAATGGCATGCACGTAATTTATATACCGTACGCTTTAATGAAAGTAAACCCGGCTAGTTGGATGCAAATGATCACAAAATACAGAGCAAGTGTAGCAGTCGTTAAATCGCGAGATCTCCACTGGGGATTATTGGCTACCAAAGATCATAAAGATGTCAGTTTAAGTTCGTTACGTATGTTGTTAGTTGCTGATGGTGCTAATCCTTGGTCGCTTAGCTCGTGCGACCAATTTTTATCAGTATTCCAAGCGAAAGGTCTGAGACCCGATGCGATTTGCCCTTGTGCTAGTTCGAGCGAAGTGCTTACTGTATCAGTAAGACGTCCTGGTCGTGCAGGCGTAAATGCTACAGGTCGAGGAGTGCTATCGATGCAAGGTCTTAGTTACGGAGTTGTGCGTGTCGATCAAGAAAACAGTTTGACCTCCTTAACTTTGCAAGACTGCGGCCAAGTAATGCCCGGTTGTGTTATTGTAGTTGTAAAAATGGAAGGCCCAACTTACCTTTGTAAAACCGATGAGGTTGGTGAAATTTGCGTGAATTCCGGTGCGACCGGTACGCAATATTGGGGACTACAAGGTCTTAGTAATAGTACGTTCAAAATTCAACCGCTCGCTTCCGACGGCAAACCAATTTCCGATGCCGAATATACACGTTCGGGACTGTTAGGATTTTTGGGACCAGGTGGATTGGTTTTTGTGTGCGGTTCACGCGATGGATTGATGACCGTTACTGGTAGAAAGCATAATGCCGACGATATAATTGCCACTGTTTTGGCCGTAGAACCCATGAAGTTTATATATCGAGGTCGTATTGCCGTTTTTAGTATACGGGTCCTTCGAGATGAAAGAATATGCGTCATAGCCGAGCAACGACCCGACTGCAGCGAAGAGGAGGTAAGTTCCTGTAAATTAGCATTAGCGTTAGTGCATTGTTAGTGTTAATTTAATTTTGTTATATAGTCTTTTCAGTGGATGTCCCGCGTGCTACAAGCAGTGGATTCCATTCACCAAGTAGGGATATATTGCTTGGCGTTGGTGCTGCCAAATTTTCTTCCTAAAACTCCTCTTGGAGGAATACATCTGTCTGAAACCAAGAGACGATTTTTAGAAGGAACGCTGCATCCGGCAAATGTACTAATGTGTCCACACACGTGCGTTACAAATTTGCCAAAACCTAGAGAAGTTCATCAAGGTATGTTTCTTTTAGACATTATATCGTTATTCTACAGTTTCCTTGTTTTATTTTACTTCTGAAGGTCTGAAATTCAAGGGACTTGAATCTTCTTGTTATTGTTTACATCATATTATTATATCAGTTTCTTTTGTATGTTACTCCGAGCTCTGTACTATATTATGATTTACCCTGTAGAACAAGAATAGTCGAATGCGAGTATACGAGGATTGTAAATCACATTCACATATTTGTTGTCGTTGAGAGTTTTATGTTACAAATGTCGTGTCTGTGATTAACAAAGTGTGTTGGGAAGCACCGGTATAGAGCTTCAAGTAGCATCAAATAGTACAGTAACTAACAAGCACATTGACACTATTTTATTGTATTGTGTGCAGCATATATTGCACGTTAATAACTAACAATTTAGAAGAACTTGAGAAAATTTGTAACTTGTTATTTTGTTGTATTCTTGTTTTCATAATTTTTTTTTAAACACGATCGTCTTTGTATAATTGGCCCTTGTCTAACCTGGCAGCTTGAGCTTGAGTGATGCTATAGCATGTTGTTCCTCTGGCTTTCAGCAGCCGACTGTGTTTCAGACGTTGGCCCTGCGTCTGTAATCGTGGGCAACCTCGTGCAAGGCAATCGCCTCGCTAGTGCACAGGGCAGAGATATGGGCATTCTCGATGAAGAAAGCGATTCTAACAAAAGAGTGAGTATAATCTTTGCTACTTGTATTATTTAAAGCAATGATTAATGATTTCTAACATTTTTATAATTTATTTTTAAACGACATTCAATAATTCCATTATTAAATTAAAAAATTTAGTTGGTGCAGTAATTCTGTTTTCCATTATGAATTGATGCCAACTTATAAACTTGCAGCACCAATGAAGAATCGAGCCTTATATTTGGGAATTACGTAATTGTTTTACATTGAAACATAAATAAACATCAACGAAACTTATCCTCATCGCGTACTCAAATAATTCCATTTTGTTTTTGACAACCCATAAAAAAAACTTCCACAAATCAGTTTGAGTATGAATTTTTGAGTATTTTACAATTTTGTAATTAGGTACATTGTATTTGAACAATTTGAATAAAATTAAGAATAATTAGCAATAGCAGAGTAGTTTTAATGTACATAAATGTTTTTTAATGTTGCACGTTTTTGTTTCAGTATCAATTTATATCGGAAATTTTACGATGGCGATCTCAAAGCACTGCGGATCATGTTTTATTTACACTACTCAACAGTAAAGGAGCAGTTGCAAAAATCCTTAGTTGCTCTGAACTACATAAACGAGCAGAAAGAATTGGAAATCTTCTGAACGAAAAAGGTCGAATAAATACGGGCGACCATGTCGCCCTTATCTTTCCACCAGGATTAGATTTAATATGCGCTTTTTATGGTTGCTTATATGTCGGCGCTGTACCTGTTACAATTAGACCTCCGCACCCTCAAAATCTACAAACTACTCTGCCGACAGTCCGAATGATCGTAGATGTTTCTAAATCTGTTTTGGTGCTTTCATCGCAAGCCGTCATTAAATTATTGCGCTCAAAAGAGGCCAGCAATGTGGTAGATTTAAAATCGTGGCCGCCCATCTTAGATACAGACGACATGCCAAAAAAGAAACTTCCAGTAGCATATCGAGCTCCAACTGCTGAAATGTTAGCTTATCTCGATTTTAGTGTTTCGACGACTGGAATGCTGGCCGGCATTAAAATGTCGCACGCCGCAGTCACAAATCTGTGTAGAAGTATGAAACTGGCCTGTGAATTATATCCTAGTAGACACATAGCACTCTGTCTAGATCCTTATTGTGGATTAGGATTTGCTTTGTGGTAGGTAATTTGAAATACTAATGAAAACAAAAAAAACACTTTATCTACTATTATATGTGAAATTTAATACAACGACAAGTTATACCGTAAAAAACAAAACATTCACGAAGTAGAAAAACATTGTTTTTTTGATTTTCTTAACAGTTACATAATAAACATAGTAACAATAAGTACAATGCATTTCCAAAAAATAAAACTGTACCCTTTTGACAATAAAATGTTAACAAACATTCAATTAAAACGATATAATTTTTAGGTGCCTCAGCAGTATATATTCCGGTCACCATTCAATCTTAATACCTCCCTCAGAAGTAGAAGTAAATCCAGCGTTATGGTTGACGGCCGTAAGTCAATATAAAGTTCGTGATACATTTTGCTCATATGGTGTGATGGAGTTGTGTACGAAAGGTCTTGGTTCTTCGGTGAATCAGTTGAAATCGCGTGGGGTATCGTTGGCGTGTGTTCGAACGTGCGTTGTTGTGGCCGAAGAGAGGCCCAGGATTAATTTGACTACTAGTTTTTCAAAGTTGTTTAGTGCTCTAGGACTTAGTCCTCGGGCTGTTTCGACCTCATTTGGTTGTCGTGTGAATGTCGCTATATGCCTTCAAGGTGCTTCGAGTCCAGAACCGTCGACGGTTTACGTCGATCTTCGAGCGTTAAGAAACGATCGTGTTACTTTAGTCGAACGTGGTAGTCCACACAGCTTGTGTCTAATTGAAAGTGGAAAGTTGTTGCCGGGCGTGAAAGTGTTAATAGCCAATCCCGAGTCCAAAGGACAATGCGGCGATTCGCATTTAGGTGAAATATGGGTACAAAGCGGACATTCGGCTAGTGGTTATTTCACAATATACGGAGATGAAAGTGATTATGCCGATCATTTTAGTGCTCGTCTTGTAACAAATAATACTGGCGAAGTGTATGCTAGAACTGGATATTTAGGATTCCTCAGAAGAACGGAGGGAGCGCCTTCTAGTGGTCCTAATGAGGAAACTACTAGATTAGGTCTCGGTGAAAGTGATACGGAATCGTTAGGGTCACAACAGCATCTTGTTGCTGCCGATGCCGTAGAACTTCAAGATGCCGTTTTTGTAGTAGGTGCTCTCGACGAAACTATCGTTTTAAGAGGAATGAGATATCATCCGATCGATATTGAAAATAGTGTTTTAAGATGTCATAAAAAAATAGCCGAATGGTAAGAAAATTATAAGAATTTATTTATGGTACCTATTCATAATTTTGTGTTATTTTTTAGTGCTGTTTTCACATGGACCAATCTGTTAGTAGTTGTGGTTGAATTAGATGGCAACGAGAGTGAGGCCTTGGATTTGGTACCTCTAGTAACAAATACAGTATTGGAGGAGCATCATTTAATAGTAGGAGTAGTGGTAGTTGTTGACCCGGGTGTTGTGCCAATTAATTCGAGAGGAGAAAAGCAACGTATGCATCTTAGAGATGGCTTTTTAGCTGACCAACTTGATCCTATTTATGTGGCTTATAATATGTAAAACGTTTTTGCTAAAATGTTGAATCATTTTTAGTAATTAATGTTCTTATATTGTAAGCATATCTGCCATGAAATCGTGATTTATTATTATTATTATTAATTTAGATTAAGTTGTATTAGGTAATGTTTTACATTAGACGAATTTTGTGACAATTCAACAGTGTTCAACTTTTGGCTCAAATTTTTAAATATCTAAATACTTTTACAATTTCACAAATAGTTAAAAGTTGTGTAGATATAAATAATACACGGCCTACTAGGCGTAGTGTATAGTTTACATGTTGTTAAGTTGTACAGACTGTATTTAACTATTTCTAGTGAATTTGCTTTTATCTTGTGCAATACTTTCATTTTATTTTTAAAATATAAACAAAATTAGTATATCGTAATGTTTGCAAAAAGTTACATTCAAAAGAAGAAATTTTGGGCAGCTTAAAAAAATGATATTGCACTTGTTAAATAATATCAAATGTTTCACGGATAAAAATCAAAATTGTCTTTTTTGAGGTACACTAATCGATTTTGAACAACTAAATTCTTTTCGTAATAATATCATTCTAAAAATAGCCAAGCCCAAAGGTACCCTATAATTATTAAACTGTTATTGAAATACAAATGGGTTTTTAATTATAGGGCTAGGCCAATCTAGGACTTTGGTGCCCAGAGTAGAGGGTATCGTAAGATAAAATTTTGATTATACACTAGATATAATAAAAACATTAACCTTCAGCTATTCATTTTTTAGCAATGTATCACTCTAGTCTAATAATAATGGCAATTTATTATTCGTTAAATTAAAGAAAAACTTATGTAGTTGAATGCATTGAAAAACCATTTAGTTAAAATATATCTATATCATTATAAAACTGACGTAACTTTTCTTTTAAATGTTCAAAGACTTATAACTTGTAATAGTTGATTAAGTTCGTAACACATAAAATTCAGCTTTTTGCATACTTACTGCCTTAGTTTTGCACAAATACTGTGTTTATAGCACAGTTCGTGACAATAGATTATTTTTTATGTAAATACTAATAATTAAAGTTAGTGCTAATTTTGCACGTACGGTTATATTAAAAATTATTGATTATTTAAAATTACCATGATCTATATTTGTTAGTCCTGTAAAAAAATTACGTAAATTGTGCAAAGTTGCACATTTACAAATAAATGTACCTTTTTAATTTTTGCTTTTCTTTATGTATCCTACAAATAATCGAGTAATTTCAATAAGGAACTTAAAGAGCTTTTATTTTGATTTCTGTTTGAATCGAATTCGATGATTAATTTCAGTCACATCTGAATCTTGTTTTTTAATATTTAAATGTAGAAAATATACATTCAATATAACAAAATTCAAAGTTAATAAATGTACATTATTGTACTTTTTTAATTATGAAGTTTATTTTATAAACTTCTTGATACATTATACTGTAAATTGCGATATTTGATTAACATTTACCTATACTTTATAAATTATAGTATAATATATACCTATTACTGTAGTCATATAAAACATAAAAGTACATTTTTTATTAGTTTTTATCTATCACATCGTGAAATGTGTCAATTTCCATCTGGGAATACTTTTAAATTTGTTTTCTTTTAACTATAATAGATTAAAAATGCATAAATTTAGTTTTATAATTTTATCGTAAGAACATTTCTGTTTTGCAAATCCTTTTTCAATAAACTTATAAAAAAATAGTAATAGTTCTAATTAATAATTTAATCATATTAATTCATTTAATCATATGTGTTACACACATAACGTACTTTACGATTATTACTGTCTTGTAATTTTCTAAAATTATTTCTTAATTGCTTGTTTCTTTTTGCTATATTTGTAAACATTTCAAACTGATTTTTAGAAATAGGAAGAATTAATTTGGGAATAATCCATATTGCTGACTCTTCGTAAGGAGGATTTGTGAGAGATCCTTCGTACGTGTAATAGGAAACTGGAGCTGTGTAGATCAGTTGCTTTAAGGGGAATGGCTTAATTTCTATGGGTCTATTTTTTACTTTGGAAACATCTACGATAGCATCGAAAAAGTTCTTGAAACCCCAATTATATTTATTATCTATCTGCAAATTTAAAAATTATTAATTACGGCATTTAATTTAATTTAATCATCATCAGTTACCTTAAAGAGGTGCGATACAATTAGAAATTTGTGGATATAATTTTTTACCGTTTGAGAATGTAAAGCTTGCATTTCTAATGGATAAATGTGTTCATCGATTTGATGTTCAGCACCTTTGTTATTACGATAGCCCCAGTGAAAATTTATATGGTTAAATTCATAATCGGTATATAATAATTTAGAAGTCACGTGAAGAGGTTTATTTTGTTTGACTTTTAGTTGAACTGTAAATAAAATATGTTTACATTTTACTACACTTCGTAAAAGGAAGTTGTTGAATATATTATATTATCAAAAAATTTATATTTAACGAGTGTTCATTATAACAAGCCCAAGTAAAAATAGACATTCAAATTATTAATTGTTGTACTACATATTTGCATCAAAAACTACATATAAATTTAATAAGTATACATACAATTTTCTCCAGTATTTACAAGCATGACTTTTTCTGGATTTTAAAATAACCGGAACTCCATTCTAGAATTGCTGATGTTCTTTCTGGTATTGCATTTCTGGTATCAATTTTAATTGGCGATTGTCGAACTCGTTCGATGTTTTCCTGTTGCAACTATAAAAATAATAGTATTAATTTATGCATTTATATTGCAAATTTTTGGAGACCTAAATTTACTATACTTAATTTTCACAAATTTGAAAGACGTTATTGCTGAAAAGGTCATTTATTAAAAAACTGGTACAATGTGTTTTTCTTTAAATGACTAGATTTTTAATTCAAAAAAAAAGTTCTTATTCAAATTATAAAATCATAATTGTTAATAAAATAGGTGAATACAATTTTTTTTTTAATCTTTAAATATAGGATTCATTTATAGATATTATAAAATTACTTATTTAACTGATAAAATTTTAAATTAATTGAGCAGTTTGAAAAAATATTTTTGTTATGAATATTACATTTCTTGTAGTGTATTTGTTGAATAATTGAAATACAGAGAAAACATTCAAAAATGAATAGATAATGAAAATTTGGTTACATAAAGTCTTTTCAACTCTAACCTTATCACATGTAGAAAGTTGACAAGCATTTTTTTCATTAAATGAAATATAAAATTTCAATTTTGTGGAGTTCATGATTCTTCGATACCGTTATAACGTGCCACTTCATAAAATTTTACAACAATATTATCGTAAAGGTAAACAACCAATTTTTAGTTTTATATGTTATCAGATATTACAATTAATGACATGATTAGTTCATTTTACAACTATGATTTCTAGTAAATAAGAATATTCATATGAAATCTATTGTTTTTGATATTAAAAGTGTACCTTTTGTTAAATTTTGTGAGTGCAGAATAAAGTTTTATTTATTTTTGAATTATATTTATTTTTGAAATTTCGATTTATTGGCCATTTATGTAGCAAAAATATTATGAATATTATTTAGAAGTTAAACCCATTTTAAATTAGAATTCTTAAACGACGCGGTAGAACTAGGATGACAAATTTATTAATCTGGTGGGACTATAATTCGGAAAAAGGTATGTTGGGTTGCCTATATTGCAAATATTTAAAATTTGTTAAGTAAATTTAATGGGAAATTAAAAAACATGTGATAACGCAAAAAAACTCGGAGATATTTGTAAAAGTTTTGTCACAATAAAATTTCATCGTGTACAGTTTAATTCATATTATTTTCGGTAAACATCCGCCGTTGGGTCCGAAGATGTTCCTTACAACTATATTAAGATTTTAAGGTTTTTGTTCAGAAGGTTCTGTTTAACCCCTGAAGGGTTTAACCTTAATACATTGAAATACAGATACTAAAACCAAATCCATATATTGTAGTTTGCTGAATTATAAATGATACTTTCTTCGATAAATACATAATTTTTTAATATATCGAGCGTAATAGTTTGAACTTGAAAAAAAACATTAAATGAAAATAATGAAAATCCCTAGAGTCAGCTGTTTCAAATTGTCAAATACATTACACAGTCGAACAAAATTAAAATATTTTTAACAGAATTTTACGTAATAAACGTAAATAAAAACGTTCTCCTTCACTAAATTCCTCGTAATAATAATTACAAAAACGGCAACAGAAGTATTAAGCGTAAGTATTTTATGTGAAGTCTTGTAAAGATTGTGGGTGTTATTCTGTGATCCCTTTGAAATGACTTAATATTGCAAGTAAACACTTCTGTTAGCATGGATATTAACAAAATGAGCCCTATAAAAGTATTTCAAGGTAATATATATCACATCTATATTAAAAATTTTATCTATACAAAAAATTTCCATTTACTTATAGCTGGCTGCACAGCTGATACTGGAGAGGAGCCTTACCCTAGCTTATCAGATTATCATGATTACGAGCCTAATTTAGAATTTGATGATACCGAATTACACCAATCACCAGATGCTATTGCCCATACAGGTTATTTTAAAAATGGACGTTTACAAAATGTTTATCTTTTACTTTTATAGTCGATTTAATGCAAGAAATCGAATCAAATGGAATGGGATCGCCAGTTTCTGATTTTACTGATGAAAATTTCGAAGAAGAACTAGCTGAAGCTTGCGAGGAAAATTTAGACAGTTTAATTTGTACATCGTACCCCGAAGTCGGCGATACTTCCGATAAATTTTTAGACGTTGCCAAATATGGAATTGTAGATGTTAAAGGTGACGACGCATTGGGACGCAAAGTTATAGTTGTATACGCTTGTAAATTGCCTTTTGTTAAAGATATAGATCATGGTAGATTTTTAAGGTGAGCCAATTTTCTTTTCATTAAAAATTAAATTAATGGTATCGAGAGCACAATTAATGAGAAAGTAATCAAGAGTGAAAGTAATAATTAAGTGAATTAAATTATTGAACCATTAAGTAAGTGGGTAATGCTAGCTATTTCTCGAAATGTTTTAGTTATAACAAATTAGTACAAAAAGTAATAATTGTAAGTATATAAATATAATAAAAGTAGGTGAAAGGTATATATGTGGTAAAGGTGAACACATATACCTAATAAACAATAGTTCTATAAAGTGTTCTCTATGTGTAAAGATCCATTTTACTGCATATCTTTATATAAATATGAATACAGTAGAGCCGGATTAATTGGGGATCGATAGTGTCCGGCAAATGGTACCATCGTATGGTGCCATAGTATGTTGCTATACTTATTTCAAAAAGTTTCAAATTTATTTATAATAGATAAATAAAAATACAAACATATTCAACATTAAATACCGTATATTAGCCTGAATATAAGACGACATGCAATTTTTTAAAAAGAAAACCTTTACATTTTAATAAAAAATACAAATAAGTAATTAAATATATACAAAAACATATGTCAAAATTCACAATGATGGTCGTTTTTAATCGCCAAATGTTTCACCAATAACCTCATCTTCATCAGCACTTACACTTATGGTAGACCATCTATCTGAATATAAGACGACCCATGTTTTTTTTTCAGTAGAAAAACCCTCGTCTATAAGCCTATTAGATGCAAAGTGAGCAAAGTTCAAAATATTAAAAAATGAATTACGCACATAATTTGTTATAAAATTCTGCATCTATCAAAATTTTGTTTGGTTGCAAAATGTGCATTTTTCGTAGAAAATAAGTTCTACGGCCTAGTGCTAGCGTAAGAGAAAACTGTTTGGACCATTTTTCTCAGTTTTACTCGAATGTAATTTCTGAAAAAATCTGAAATTCATTATTCAAAGCTATTGAAACAAATGGAGGTGGCCACTTTGAATCTAAAGTTGCAACTAGACTGCTCTTGGGCGCCAGTCGCCTTTTCTCGCAAACAAGAGCGAGATGCTGCAGCGTGGAATACCGCATTTAGGAAAACACTTCCACCGAGCCACGTTGTACTGAGTCAGTGCGGCAAATCGCCACTGTATAATACTGCAGCTAGGAAAACGTACAAATACCTTAAAATTTTAATAATTGAATTAATTTCAAGTAATTTTTGAGTACAAATGTTAATCTTTTTAACATACAGTCGAACTGGGTTATAACTAGATTGCCACTCTTTGCTTGTTATAAGCGATGTTCGTTGTAACCGGAAATAAAAAAAAACTGTGTGCGAGTGAATGTAATTTCAAATGTAAGCACGTAAAATGCTCGTTATAAACGTGTTTTACCGAGTATTTTTAACTCATAGTTGTATTTTAAAATAATACTTTACCATTACACACTCTATTTTTTCCTAGGTACTTAATACATACACTAGATAAATATGTGGAACAAGATTATAGTTTAGTGTATTTCCATTATGGATTGACCAGCAAAAATAAACCTTCAATAGCCTGGATTTGGCAAGCCTATAAAGCTTTCGATAGAAAATATAAGAAAAACTTGCAAGCATTATACCTTGTCCATCCAACTAGTTTTCTGAAGATAATATCTCGAGTATTTCGACCGGTGATTAGTGTTAAATTTGGACGAAAGATTAATTATATAAATTCGTTGAAACAACTCAGTGAATATATAAAATTAGAGCAACTATCGATACCAGAACAAGTTAAAGAGTAAGTTTTTAATTGATGTTAAAATATGACTGACTATGTGTTATATATTTTTAGATACGATCGACAACTTGTAGGATCTAATAATATCACAGTCACCGATTCTTGTCCTGAATATCCTACACAGCAATTTGGTGTTACTTTATCATTTATTAAACAACATTATAAAGTTGTTATACCACCGGCCATAAGACAATGTGTGGAATATCTAGATAAACCAGACGGTAGGTTAAGAATAGAGGTAGCTTTTTAACAATATTAAATGTTTGTTCGACTTGTAGCGCTCGAAACGGAAGGATTATTTCGAAGATCTGCTAACATTCTAAAAGTGAAACAGTTAAAAGATGCTGCAAATCGTGGAGATATCTTAACGTTTGAGGATCCACACGAAGCTGCCGTTTTATTAAAGACTCTTCTAAGGGAACTTAAGGAACCATTACTAACTTATGATCTTTATGATGAAGTCATGCAGTTTCAAAGTAAGTACAGCGAATCTCCCTAAGTAGGCATCTCCTTAACTTGAATTTCTCCATAACTCGAATTATTTCATTGTCAAAGGCATTTAAAGCAAGATTTTAAGTTAAAATGCCGTTCCCTAAGTTACAGATAAACCTTCAATTTGTTTCTTTATAAAAAAAACTCCTTATACGATGGCTAAACAAATGAATTTGTGGGTTTGTTAATGGTATTATAATATAGTATAGCAATATATAATGTTTCAGGTTGGAACAGAGATGAGCAGTTACGTCAAGTTTCAATTCTCGTAATGGAAAAGTTGCCAATAGATAACTATAAAGTTTTAAAATATATAATTAGTTTCTTGTCGAGGGTATGTAACGTGTATATTGATTACATACATAATAAAAATAAATACTTACAGGTAATGGAGAGGGCAGATTTAAATAAAATGACCGCACAAAATTTAGCTGTGGTATTCGGGCCAAATTTAATTTGGTCAGAAAATGTTACCATGTCTTTATCGGCTATAGGCCCTATTAATATGTTCACCCAGTTCCTTTTACAACACCACGGAGAAATTTTTATAGTATAATGGAAAAGGAACCAAATACATGCATTTATCATCGAAGAATCGAAAATAGGAATACGGAAAGTGATGTTTATTTTTTATTTTTCTACTTACCTGACTAATAATAGTGTAATAAATAAGGAAGTATATTAAGTATATATGGAAAAGAGTATTGGTGTTGAGATTAGTCCAAAATACCAAAGAGTTGATGATTCTTTTAGGTTTTGAATGTATATAGAATTAAATATTAGAATAAAAATCTAAAGAATGTTGGCGAATGTAAAGATTTAAAAGCCAGTCTTTCAGATCTGATTAACTTTGTTAGACAAATAATTTGTAATATGAATGATTTTCGTAAAAATCAATTCAAATGAAAATTGAAAGATTGGGATTATTATTTAAGTGTATATTGCAAATTTATTACTTTACAGATCATTGAATTTAACCTGACACAGAGTGTGAATAAATTTAATTTATTTATTAAATTCAAACTGCACGAACAATACAAAATGAGGGAAAAGTAATTTTGAAAAATTGGTAACAGTTTATGTGAACTTTTCTTGATTAAAGTAAATAATCTGCATAATACAGACTGGAATATATAATTAATTTTTATTTAAGAATTTTCAGAGCTGGACAGGAAGCTGTTTTTAAAGACATTAAAAGATTTTGAAAGAATATATTGTTTAACAAATTATATTAAAGGCGCTGAATTTTTGCGTTTGCTTTTAACAGTTCATTTGAGAACTGCAGACATTTAAACAAAACCTTTTAGATTGTTTAGTGATAAATTAATTATTTAATTGTCCATTTTATGTCTATGTTACATGATTATAAATTTGTTATTAATTTTTTGCACAATCGTGCATATTTTATTATTTACTAGTATTTTTGATTGGCCCTGTAAAGGCACAATTTTATTAACATGTCGTTTAGATGTTATTGTCCATTGTTTACATGTGACTACAAATACAGGTAATTATGCAACATCGGGAGATACATTTCTATTATCACATGAAATTTATGGCACGGTTCAAAGTCGCAAATTGAGTTTAACCTAAAATATAATTTCTAGTTTTAATATTCTTATTTTTAATAATTAAATGAACTGTTAAAAATCGACGTTATTGTCATAATAGCCTTTTAAAAAATAATTGAGAAATTGAAAATTATAAAAATAAAATTAAGGAAAATTTGATATATGAGTTTACTATCTAGCTCTGAATATATTACAACTTATTTTTAGTAATTTTTTGTTGCAACGTAAGTACCTATTTATTGAATTTACACGATTTCGTCTTCTACCTCGGACTAATTTAATTAATCATTCCATTAAATTAATAGATTCGTATTTTTATATTATTTTCTTTCAGGGCCAGTTTTATCAAGTGCAACCGACTGTTAATATTGTTGAGTGTTGAGTATAACGACCGCTTGATTATCTGTATAAAAAATGTACGTAAACTTTTTGCCATAATTCTAATATGGACTATTCAACCTGCAGCTTGCGTACTAGAGTAGTTTTATAAAACTGGCCCTTAGCTCATCGAAGCATTGTTAACAAATAATGGTGGATAAGTGAATCTTTATAAAATGTAATCAATTTAAAAACGACTATAGTTTAAATTAATGATAATTTGTATTATTTAGAACTTCATTTTATACTATTTTTACAGTTAGGTAAATTGTGCCATGTCAGGTACTCTAAATGTCAAATAAATGCTTTTATTTTAAGACAATATAGGTATATAAAATAGTTTTTCTAAGTTTTAAAACCAATATTTCTATGCGTAAGTATTAATTTAAAAACAAATATTAAATATTTTATGCAGAAAAAAGTCGTTAATACATCACACTTTTTTCCCTTACAATTAGATAAAAACAAAAATAATAAACAGTGTATTTGTATAACTATACCTGTATTATATGTTGATATTTATAACAATAAACTACAACTAATTATTACAATGTTTTACATTTTTTGGTGCAAATATCAAAAATGAAATTTTCCGGTGGACTATCCAGTAGCAGTACCCAGTACGACTTTAGGAAACTTCGATGGCTAAGTAGCAACTGTATATAACTGGTTTATTGTTTCATATCTGCCAATCCTATGCAATTTCTATCTAGCTGCTGAGTTTTTTGAACGCGACCATTCGCTCCTTCAAGAGCACAATTTCCTACCTTGTATAATTTGATAAATTCTAAATTACCTACAACTTATATCTTGATTAGGAGCTTTTTCTACAAAAACTGCTGTGTGATGTTCAACTTTTGCGCCGACAACAATTTTAATTGAATCCTGTAAAATCGTTTAGAAGTATTATTCAAAGTACATAAAATTTGAATTATTTTGTATATTAAAAAGTTTGAGAAAACAACTCAACTTCATTCTAAATAATTATTAATGAACTATTAACTTTTAATATAAATATGAGTATCAACTAGTGTTTTTAATAAATAATCGTATTTATTAAAATTTTTGTGATTTGATATTTAGGGAATTTTAGAAATTTATATTTGTGATCCTGTTATTATCCGTGTCGCCATCTACGCATAGTTTCTTTTCCTTTTGGTATAATCAGTTTTTCAACATGGTAAGATGTAATTAATCTTGTATTATTTAAATCATCCTTTAATACCCTTATAAATCGATTAAATTAAAATTAATAAATTAACGGCATCTTGTCGTAAATATTCTTATAATTATCAAATTTTATTTGTAGGGTATTGATATCAACCATAAACATGATAGGAAGGTTAGGCGAACGGAACCAAAAAGCCAAGATGTATATCTTCGTCTTCTCGTCAAGGCAAGTACCAAATGTTAGTATATTTAAACGAGCGTTTATTTTAATCTAGTTTATATAATTTTAGTTGTACCGGTATTTGGCTCGACGTACCAACTCCAAGTTTAATCGTATAATATTAAAGCGTTTGTTTATGAGTAAGATTAACAAGCCTCCGATATCTCTCGCTAGAATTGTTAGACATATGAAAAAACGTGGACGCGAAGGCCTAACTGCCGTAATTGTCGGAACTGTAACGGATGATCAACGTATTTGGGACATACCAAAACTTACAGTATGTGCTTTACGTATAACAGAAAAGGCAAGAGGAAGAATATTAAAAGCAGGTTTGATGCAGTAATGAAGTATAGTGTTTTGTTTTTTAAAGAATGTTTTATTAGGAGGTAAAATTATGACATTCGATCAGTTGGCACTTAAAGCTCCCACCGGTAATAAGACGGTTTTGTTGCAAGGACGCCGTAATGCTCGAGAAGCTGTAAAACACTTTGGCCTGGCACCAGGTGTCCCGCATTCTCATACTAAACCATTTGTTCGTTCAAAGGGTCGTAAATTCGAACGTGCCCGTGGTCGCAGACGTTCCTGTGGTTACAAAAAGTAAAAGATATTCTTTAACTGTGCTGGATTTCCTTTTTGTATGTAATAAATAAGTGAGGTACAGCAGCTTTTTATTTTATTTCTGCAATTTATAATTTGAAGAATTTAAATCTTAAAATTTAACTACTTGTTAATGAAAAGTTGAGTTAATATTTTATTAAATATTTAGTTTACAAAAATATACTTAATACAAAATATAATTGTTTCATAAACAAGCAATTAACTAACAAGTAATCATAATTTTTCAAGAAAAGTAATATAATGCTATCATTTCATTAGATTAATAATTATTATATATAATTCTTAATTAGTTATAAAAAAGATCTTATACATAACACATAGGGTGTTATCATTCAATCTTATTGTTAGTCATGATAGAAACCTTCATGTCTTGTACATATGTAAAACACATTTTGTAACTTGTTGCATAGATAACTATTATAATGAACAGTACACAGAATATTTTTTAAATTAATACTCCCATATCTTTCTTCACTTATTGGAACATGTTCTTTAGGTAAAATTTTACTATCAATTAAATTTCTTAATTTGAGGTTTTGTTTTAAATCCTTATACTGTTGAGATACATTCTATTTTTACCCAATATCTTTATTTGAATTGGATGATTTGATAATTTCTTTTCAAATAGTCTGGGAGCCAGTGCTGAATTTTATAGGTCATAATGCTGAGTAACTGTTTTCGATAGATTAGTAAAGGTTACCGAGCACATAATAAAACTGATCAATTTGCTCTAAGTGGTTACATTCCACCGCTATTGGAGGTTGAAAGTGTTTAAGCTGTCTGTGCATTTATGTCACATATCTGAGATAAACTTAAACTCTCATTCAACAGTGTAAGTTACAAGCAATTAAAAAAAAAGCCATGTCACGTAGGTCGTCAGAGTGTCAAAGTATCGACACTTGTGTCAACTCAAACAATTTTTCCAAATCTCTATATAATCCGTTTTCATCACAATTTTCATTCAATATAATATCTCCATTTTTAATTTTGTGATAAATCTCCTTTTTCCTAGTAATATATTCATGCGATTTTGTAACAGTTTTACCTTGCTTTATTTTTTCATGTACTATTTTCCTAAGGAGCAAATCGACTCTTTGAAGATTTGTAATTATAAGTAAATTTTCAGATACTTCTTGGAAAATACTTTGGATTGGTTCAAGAAAACATTTATCTAACTTTTGAAAAACATTTACAAATATATCTTCGCCAAATTCAATATTCGAATTAATTGTTATATTGTGCTCCCATAACTCTTCAGGCTTTTCAAATTTTGATGCCATCTCTATAAGAACTTCTTCTCGAACTTTACATTGTTGACTTCTATATTTGTTTCTAAATAGAGCAATTTCTAATTGTACATCAAAGAAAACTTCTAAAAATGAAGTCCGATATTTTCGTGCTAATTTATAGTATTCGTATCGCATACTTTTATAATACAAATTGTCATCTATTAAGATTATGTGTCTATTAAATGTAACTTCGTTCAAGATTGATTTTATAATATCCTCTACTGTGATTAATATGCCATTTCGTAACTCCTTATACCTATTTTTATAGTCTTTTATTATATCATCGTAAGTAATCGTGTGACACTGTATGATCTTATCAATTTGTAAACGTTGATTTAACATACTTGCAAACGTTGTTTTTCCTGCTGCTGGCAAGCCAATTAATAGGGTAAAACAAATTTTTGACATCTAAAATAAATATGAAAATTAAAAATTTAAATATTTCCCATTGAAGTAGGGAACGTTCACCCAAAGTTAGGTTATCTTTCAGAGGTTCTCAAACAGTATGTTTCGGAAGAATGTCACCTGCTTCAATTGAATAAGAAATTACAAGCAACTAAACATATATAAAAATCGTTTCCTGTTTGAATTTAATTAGTACTAGAAATACGAGTTTTCTAGTCGTTTCCGACTTGTTCTAAACGTTCCGTCTCAAACCGTTTCAGTCAAAATTTTGGCAAAAAAACAACGTGAACTATAACCAAGGGATTTTTTAGAGATTTCGCAAAAATTTTAAATCGTCGAAAACGCAGATAGTTTGTCATTCCTTGCATTGTTATTTTCGAAAAACTATTTTTCAAGTAATTCCGGACCTGTTCTATGCGTATGAGGTAGTACCATTTTATCGAGATTATTTAATCTATTTAAACGCCGGCTATCGTCATTTATAGCTTCGTTATACCAGAAATACGAATTTTATAATCGTTTTCGACTTGTTCTGAACGTTACGTCTCAAAACATTCAGACTTAACGTCCCCTGCTCCTGTTCAACTGTAACAAAAATCACACACTGTTACTTAAGTTGCATAAGCAAGGTTTCGGGTGAACGGGTCTATCTTTTGTCAGTACAGGGGTATCTAGCATGGGATATAAGTACCGCTGTATATATGACCTTTATTCGGGCGAGTGGGCTTTCGGACGAACGTTCCTTTCTGTTTTTTAATCTGCGGAATTTTTCAACGGTAATTTGTAGGTTATATTTCTCGTATTTTAATTAGTCGAAATTTAAGTGAAAATGTCAACAATTACACAAACAAATACAAAAACTGAAGGAAGCAAACTTAAAAACAAAGAAAAAAAATTAGAGAACGCTATAAAATCGGATAATTTGGATACAGTGCTTGAAAAGGTTAAGAAAGTCGACCATACCTGTTCTTTTACCAAATGCAAAACTAAAACTACAGATTTCGCCATCCAGTGCAAATACTGCGGTGGACGTTTTTGTACAACCCATGGCCTTCCAGAAATTCACGGTTGTGGCGAAGCAGTTCGAAGAGATGAGAAACGACAATTTCTGCATCCTCCGACAAAACTCTCACAAGAAAAGCACGCTCAGACATCGGATAAACTTGCTGCAAAACTGAAACAAATGCAGTTTGAAAGGAAATCTAAGCAGTGTAAAGGAAAAAAATAAATTGGTTTGTAGTTAGTTTAATTATCTATTGAATATGTTACCTATTTATCGTAATAAACTTTTATAAAATCGTGATATATATATATATACACACTAGATTAGACATCTTTTTCATAAAAATATGTTTAATTTGAAAATCAGTTTATGTTACTTCATGATACACTAACATTTTTATAAAATATAGTATTATAATAAAATCAAAATGATATGCTTAAGCCTACATTTTCATTTCTAACATGTGAATGATACAAGTAGCGGTTCGATGATCCAGTGATAGGGAACCAAATTTACAAGGGTAAAAGATTCTCCAATTGCTACAAACAAATAGAATGAAATATTGGTCAAAAAATATAAGAAGATAAAGTTCTTATTACAGATTATTTTATTTTATCTAATAACAAATTCAGTCAGGGTATATATGTGTATTGACAACAGTTCAGTCTAAAAAAGAACCAACTCAAGTATATACTAACATTATTATACAGGTACATAAAAATTTATATTAATCCAAAAATATAAACAGCAGATATCCTTAAAAACAAAAAAGTAGATATTAATTATTGGAATAATTATGGTATTTTGCAGAGGATAAATGTTCCAAATGTATGAAACAATTTTTAGAAAAAATTTATTATATAAATAAATATTCACAAATTCTTATCTAATTTTTATTGTGATGTGTTTTTGGCTCCTGTCGAAAACGAGAATCCCCGACTTGCCACGTATCACAAACTTTCGGACAATAAGACGCACTCCAATTTTAAATCGGTGTTTCAGCGTAAAAAAAGGTGCATCTTATGGTCTGTAAAATACAGTATACAGAACATTCTGAATGTAAAAATTCAAATATATATGTCGTGTGACATATGATGGTTTTAATCGTCACTAAACCTCATTTACCTCTACTTAAAAAGAATTATTACAACAATATCATTTATAAGAAAAAAGTAAGGTTTAGTAATAATTAAAAATCGCTACACTATAACTTTTTAGCCAATTAAAAACATCCAAGCTTGCATGAAATGATATCATACACTTTTGTTGCTAGAATTCGTCCTGTATAGAATTAGTCCCGCAAACATTCTGTTTGAACCCTTATTAAGAGCAGACATATTGTATAAGCAGAAAAGACACAGCAGTGCTGTACCAGTGATTTTACTTAACGTTCATTGGTCGCTAGGCCGAGTTCGTATACAGCTGGCACCTCCCCAATCTTATTTCTACACTGGACGAACTCTAAGGGGTTATTATTATGTAGGCATCCTGAATGTATCTGTTATAATTCGAACAAAATATCATTCATAAATAAATTCATACACAATTACTATAAGTTTATTAATTGCCAGCAATTTAAGAAGTTGATGATGTTTGTATTTCATTTTTTTACTATATCATATTTCAGACTATCAAAAATATATATATATATTTAAAAAATATATACGTAGAAACGTTTATAAAAATTGAGAAATCTAGGAATTCTTTATACCTAATCTAAGTAGTTAATAAATTGACAGTCACGAGCACAACACATGTTACAGACCAACACAGTACAAATACTATCCAAAAGGTGCTTTTAAAAGGGCTAGCATATCTATTACTTGTTATGCCACCTATATTTCGTAGACAGTACTTTCTAGCCATCCAAACGAGTAAAGCTGGAACAACGTACTGCACAGCAACACCTGCAAACGATCCGGTGAATTCCACCAAAGATCCAACATTATTAGTAAGAAGACCTACAACAATAGGAGGTGCGATAGCAAGAGTTGGAAACGTGAGACGTCTTAAGATGAAATTATATCTATCCAATGCAGACACATCTAAGAATAATGTTTTCAAATTATTTTGAAGTGTGATCGCTATAATTGGAAAACTTGTGGACAAAGTAAAAACGGGAAACAATCCTAAATAGTATTCTATTATTTCCATAAAAGGTCCACTAATATTTAAACTACTTGGAACAAAATTTAATGTATATAAATCGGAAAGATTTGCAAACGCAAAGCTACCTGTAAAAGCTAATAGAACATAAAATACGCAAATCAATAAATAATCTAAAGCTAACTGACGCACTACATATTGTTTGTCAGCAAAAGGCGCAACCAAGCCCGGCAAAGAATGGTGACTCATAAAACTATAAACACTAGCACCAATGAGAGCTGGAGTGCCTGCAAAATGCATTATAGGAGGAGAACCACGAGGACCGTACTTTACTAATTCTATAACTGCAATTGTTATCATAATTGTAAATGCACACCACCTCATACTAGACGTGACAATTTGTAAATATTTGGTTTTTTGAACATTAAAATAACTAAGAGGAGCAACTAAAATGGCAAAGAGTATGACAAAAATTCTATAAACGGACATTTTATCGATCGGTAACCAATCGCTGCAGTTAGTTTCAAGATTTGCTTTTACTGACATATTGTCGGTTGAATTACAAGTTAAATCGGCTAAAGTTTTAGATATGGCCGTAATATAAATGGATAAATCTCCATATAAATACATGCAAAGTATAATATAAAACAATGTGCGTCCTACTTTATTGAAATATAAAGCTGTCATTTCTCCTAATTCTACTTTTTGGTTGAGCGTATAGTAGCGTCTTTGTGACCTGTTAATCATGGCAGTTTCTTCATTAATATTGTCTTCTCCAGAATCTTCGAATGCTTCACTTTCCTTCAAATAAAGGACATTGACAAAAATTAAAAATTTAATAATACAAACAAGACTTACTCCGTCTATCCTATGGGATTGAATTCTCGTCCATTGTATCGTAGCATTGGCACAAGCGATACTTTCAATTATAAACGTAACAGTTATAAAACCAACAAAAGCAAGTGTGATTATAAGAACAAAACTTAACAACCATCCGGCACCTGCAAAAACGGCTGGCAGTGTTAAAGCACCTGTTCCGACAATTAAGTTGAACACGTAAATTAAGCCTACCTATAAATTAAAAGGTAAAATAATAGCAATATATAATTTTATAAAAATTTACCCAAGACGAATACACATCTGGGCTATTAATCGATGGCATTTTGAGTTAATGGTCAGTATAAATCATTATAAAAAACTTTCATTGCATTTTCAAATGCATTTATCTTAAAAAAGTTTAGAAAAACTTCAGTCATCAATTATAAATTTATAATATTAAAGGTAGGTTAAACCATAACATTTTTTCATTTTGCTTATGTTCTAATTTTCTTGCGTTGGCAGCCACCGTCTTTTTGTAAAAAACATGATAAAAAACTAAAAAAAGATTAATATGTATACAGGGTGTAAAATAATAGGTTTTCGTTTGCTACTTTTATTATTATAGAGACTTCAACATAATTGAAACCCACGTGACTTTGGTACATAGGCAACCAAACATGATCAGTTAGTAATAATCGAATAAGTAACAAATAACCAAAAATAAATTGTTTAAATAATTTTTGTGGAACTTTTGCTATATAACTAAACTGTAAAAATAATTGATAAAGCAAAAAAAATAGAAGAAACTCCAATAAACAGTGATATAAATTTTTAGAACGTACTACACTAGTAAAATCTGAAGCTGTCAATCGTTGTTTGACGTTAAGTGACAACGCCAAAATATTAAATTCTCTAGTATGTCCAAAAACAATTTGCTGGTCACGTGGATTACTGTAAGGTACTGTATAATAATGAAAAAAAGTTAATTATTTCTACATAATACAGTGTTTACTTTTATTAATACTTTAATTACTTTTAATTTATGGTAATAAACACTAAATTTTGTATTTTATTTTAAAAGTGCGCATTTAAAATGTATTATGTGTTGCCTATTTGTTGTTCAGAAAACACGAAGCATGTGTAGTAGAAACGTTTAACAACATAACCTCGTTTAAAAATTAACATTTAAATTCGTTTTAATTTTCTTAATAAAAATTTCATCGAAATGAATCAAGAATCAAATACAACTGTAGAAGACGATGATTATATTTCAACTATGAACGACTTCGATTTTCAGCAAGTAATTGCACGTTCTTCATTTGCAGACATGTTGTATGACTTCGAACGAAATCAGAAATATTTCGACGCCCTAAAACTGGCGATAGATGAAATGCATTCTTTAGGAAAGAAAGCGAAGGTATTAGACATCGGAGCCGGTACCGGTTTATTGTCAATGATGGCTGCTAAATGCGGTGCCGATTCTGTTACAGCTTGCGAAGAAGTCCATCCGATATGTGCTTGTGCTCAAAAATTAGTAAATTTAAATGGGTTTGAAGATAAAATTAAAATTATACCAAAACACAGTACTCGTCTAACTATAGGAGAAAATTGCGATTTATCAGAAAAAGCTAATATTTTAGTTGCTGAACTCTTTGATACCGAACTTATCGGTGAAGGTGCTTTAAATAGTTTTAGTCATGCTCGTAGAGAATTACTAGAAGATGAATGTATCGTTATACCAAGTTACGCTACTATGTATGCCCAAGTTATTGAAAGTTCATTAGTGAAAGATTGGAACGAACTCAAAGGTTTTTATAGTTCAGATGGGAGTGTCGTAATAAAAGCTCCTCCTAGTATAAAAAATTGTCCAGGAGCTGTATATGTTCATGATTTACAGTTAAGTCAGTTGCCGATTACTTCTTTTAGAGAAATCGTTAAACCTCAACCTGTGTTTCGCTTTAATTGGTCAAAAATCGATTCGAACCATTGTTCTGAGCAACATTTGTTGAAAGTAAAAGCAGAATGTAATGGCACAGCATATGCAGTGTTCATGTGGTGGGAATTAACAATGGATCCAAAAAAACAAATTACCCTTAGCTGTGCGCCCTATTGGGCCCATCCATTGAAACAGACAAATCCTAATTTAACGAGCTTAGATATACCATGGCGAGATCATTGGATGCAAGCTTTATATTATTTGCCAAAACCTATAAATGTTATTAAAGATCAAGAATTACTTTTAATTAGTTCACACGATGAGTATTCGTTGTGGTTTAATTTAGATACAAATCTCACATCGGAAACTAAATATACATGGCCGATTTGTAAATGTGATTTACATCTTTCGACATCTCGCACTGCAATCGGAATGCTTAACGATTGCTCTAGAAATGAGAAATATATTTCAATTTTGAAGAAATACGTAAACAATAATACTGTTATTTTATTACTACACGATGCGTGTTATTTGGGTTTAGTTGCAGAAAAACTCGGAGCTAAAAAAATATTGTGCTTAACTGAAAATTTATTATCTAGAGATTTGGTGAAAGACTTTGTACATTTTAATAATTTGGAAAATGTTACAATATTTAAAAATTTAAAAAAATTGAAAAATAGCGAATACATTAAAGATGTTAATTTAATTTTTGGATATCCGCAGTCTTCAAATTCTGTATTTCCAAGTGATAGCGTATCATTTACTTATTTAATCAATAAAATACGAAACTGTTTGCCGAGAACAATTACAATATTACCTAAAGTTATTTCTGTAAAAGGGATGATAGTGCATTTCAATGATTTATATAAAATCAGAGTTCCTATAGAAAGTTGGAAAGAATTTAATCTAGTACATTTTAGTAATTTAATTTCGGTAAATGTAAGATATCTTCATTTTATTATTATTAAAACTTTATGTTCATTAGGAAGCAAGTTCAGTATGCGATTCACACTTCGAAGTGCAACCGTTATGGGAATACCCTTGTACGGCTAGAAGTTCAGTTAAAGAATTTTCTAGATTAGATGTAGAAAGAATGTTTTCAAATGAACCCATATCAGGAGAATTATGTTTTTCTCTTACTGAGTTTGTTTTTTTTTCTTTTTAATATTAATGCAATGTATAAAATGTTTGCTTTTAGAAAACTTTATAATGCATTGGTAGTTTGGGTAGACTGGGATTTAGATGGAAATGGACAATCTATTATTTGTACAGGACCTGCTGCTCCACCTAATATTGGGGAAGTTGTTCAATGGGACATGTATACAAAACAGGCAGTTCAATTTATTCCTTTCAAACCACAAGAAGTATTGCATTGTAAATTTTGTTTTGATATTAAAAGTTGTGAATTTATAGTTAGTTGCTGCTGAGCTACCTGATACTGAATTTGACTTATTTTGTTTTTGGCTCATATAATCGGTATTACAAGATAATAAATTTGTTGATTTATTATCTTTATCTTCCATATTTTTATATCGATTTCCATGTAAAACAATGGACAAAATAATGAAATACATGAGTTTTCATTGAGTTTGACAATTTGATTCACAATCATATCGATGACGTTTTACCAAAAGGGCGTAACCCACACTTTTGTGAAAATGAGTTATTCTGATCGAAAAATCGACATATTGCCACGAAATGTATCTTCTTATAGCTACTTGATGACACAAAATGTGCTCTGTAAAATTTACTTTTTATAGGTTACGCCCTTCTGGAAAAACTGCGTCGATATGTAGTTGTTCGACATGTGTTTTTAAAGAAATTTTTGAGAAAATTTCATCTAATTTATGTTTTAAATTAGATCTCAATTTTAACATTAGGTAATTTTATGTAAGCTTCAATAGGGCACTTGCATGAAATTTTAATTTTATATAACTAATTATAAATGTGAAGAAATAAAATATTGGTAATACCTAGTGAATGTTTATATGTATTTTAATCGTAGTAAAACTTCTCGATATCGGACAATCCGCAAGGTCAAAAATATTGTCCGTTATTAAGAAGTGTTTGCACTAATGAGAATACAATGGAAACATAAAAAAATGTTGGGGGTTTTAAAAGTGTTTGGTATTTGGAAAATTGCAAATAAAAACTGCCAATTTCCATTTTATAATACACAGTGATTGATTAGCTCTGTGATGTGATCCTGCACCATTCTGCTGAAACCACTTACATATTAAGTGTTAAGTCATCAATTACCTATTGTAACTTAAAATTTAAATTTTTATGAACAGTGTAAATTCTTAGAAATTTATTATTGTCACATGAAAACTGTTCACAGCCAATTTATTATTGTCACATGAAAACTGTTCACAGCCAACGTATTTTTGTTTTATCATGACTATATAGCAAATCTTTAATTACTTACTAACTTTTAAACCCTTATAATTCCTTAAATAATAGGAATCGGACCTATAACATAATTCATATAATTTTTTTTGCATAAAATTACACCAGCTTCATCTTTCAAAGTCTATCATAGAGCTAATAAATCACTTTGTATATCCATATGAATAATACTTTAATTTTGTTACCAAAGTACAAGAAATTAGTAAAAATGCCTTACTTTTTTAAATGTCTATTAAGAAATTTTTTATAATAGTACCTATAAATATGCATGAATTTCTTTTATTTTTATATTTTTTGCCTTAATTCACTGGTGTAAATAAACAGTTAGTACCTACATTAAAACTAGATGTTAATAATAAATATGAAAAATGAAATGCCGTTGAGATTTTGTAAGTGAGCAAATTAAAATCTTTATACGTAATTTATACGTGAATTTAAACAATTTTAAAATATCAGGGAAGAAGGTAAAAAATACTCTGGAAAACCTGGAATTATCAGGGAATTTTGAAATATATTTTTGTGTTATAAAAAACGTGCGCAAAATAATGAATTAAATTCGTTTCAGTCGAGATAGAATTTTCGCAAAATTTCTAGAAAAACGTCTAATTATAATAGTGATTTGTGATTAGGGGAATTTTATAGGTGAAAAAGGTCCTATTGTGTGTAGAATTAGAATTACCTATAAAATATATGTTGTTCCATTTAAAAATTCAAAATTAACTGGTAAACATAGATATTATAGAAACTTAAAATGGAATATTTATTTGTTAAATACTAAAATAGTACTTATAGATCACAGAAAAAATTAAATATATAAACATTAATAAAATCTATGTAAATATAAGTAAGTAGATAGTTAAACTGTTAAAGGTACTACATGATTGTTATAAAAATACAACCGCATGTATTGCATCTGGAAGAATTAATTTATCATTGCACTATAGCTACCACAGTTAAAAACTAAATTTAAGCTAAATTAATACAATCGAAATGTGCTTAAAATTAGCGTTTATCTCTTACAATTAGATAATTAGGCTACAAAAATCTATAAAATCTACAGTGATCAATATATTTTAGATAGTACATTAAGACACAAATTCTCATAAATAAATATGAAACGCTCCATGAAAGTGTAATTAATAATATGTTTCGTAGTTTTTATTTCTTTCCAAACGAATCTTTATTTTGATAACCCGTTACATATCCAGAACCATCAACAAGGTCCTTACGACCCGCTATACCTTTGCCTTTACCACTGTCGTCGAAACGTTGCTTATGGGCACCAGTGTATTTTGATGTATTCGTCAATCTATCGACGGCTGCACCGGCTTTTGACTGCTAAAAAGACAAAAACTTGAATTAGAATTATAAAGAATAGTGTCAATTGATTTGGATATTAAAATTCATATCGATAATGATTAGTTAAGCCGTTGTAGTTGCCCGTGCAGTCGTAGCATGGAAAAAAGTTTCCACGAAAACAATATGATTTTTGATTGGAAAACATTTTGGCCAGATTGTATTCTAGTCAGTGAAACAGTAAACTGCGAAGATTAAGTATAATAAGGACGTGGAGGAGTTAATAAATGATCACAAAACCGAACTCGGCACAGAAGGACTCCAACATCTTCACGATCAACAACAAAAATAAATGGAAAAAGAAATTTTGATGGACGAGAAAGGTGCCAAATTATGCATTATTCCAATGTCGGCCTTTAAGAATTGTTCTCTGTTTGGTTAAAGCATAATAGTTATTGTGGAAATGTGGCACTTTGATAAGACAGAATTGGTCACTACCAGGAGTAAAACGTAATTCGATGACAACGTAATGGGTTATTTTAAAAACATCAAAGAAAATACGCAAAAATTATAAAATTAATTAATCAGATGATAACTCCTAAAAATGCTCTTTTTTGTCACATTTAACATACATTTTTTATTTTTTTCAAAAAGCAAATAGTTTAAGCGTGAGAGGCTTGTTAAAATATTTCTCCGACGTATGTGGTACTGTCATATAATATACCTGCTACCCCTTTTTTTCGCTACTTACTTGTACACCCGTTAGTCCGGGTTGTCCGCAAGAGGCCATTTTGTTTTTGATTTCATCCACTTCGACTTTTTTATTTTTGGCCAAATCTTCCAGAAATTTGTTGTAATCCTCTAAACTGAGCTTTTGCAATTTAAGTTTCTTAAAATAAATGCCAGTGTCTGTAGTTGTGATTTTCTTGGCGTCAATGACTTTAGCTTGTTTCATCCATTTATCACTTTGAGAAAGCGTTATGTGTTTTCCATCCGACTTCGTATCGCCAAATTTGGAAAAGACTTTGAAAGCTTCCTTGAAAGACATGGGTGATGGACTTGAACTCGGACTTGTTGGAGTGGCGGGTGTGTTATTAGGTGTTGGAGTGGTGGGCTTCTCTACATCGCCATCGCCATTTTCGATTTTTAATTTTTCTATTCCGGCTGTTGGAATGGTCCCATTAGTATCGGCAGACATTTTCCTATAAGTAAATAATTTTAAGCCGATTAAGGATAAGCTTTCGCGCATTTCCTGGAAGTATAACATTAATATCAAGTGAACTGGGCGTTGCATAATTTAAATAAAAGATTAAACTGATGATAATGTAGCTTATTTAGTGGTAAAAGAGACTATAAATAAATACGACCCCTTTTACAGGACAAGCTCGTGACCGACTTAAAATTTCCGTTGCGTGCCCGGAAACGTTAATTAAAATAAATTAATGGGAGTTTTAATATTTGGCGCAGTGTTAAAACTTCAATCTAGGATTTGCAATGAAGTATAACAAATAAAGACCATGTTTTATATTATTTGCCTACCTATTAGTAAAATACAATACAAATTCGATTATGGTTTACATAATGTTGAAAGATTATACCTACGGATTCAGCGTAATCATAGTGTACAACGCAATTGAATTTTGGCGTTAATTTGCAAAAAGGCGTATTATAATATAATAATAGTTGTAAATTGCAGCTATGTGGCCTTGTAGATAGTACGTTGTTTGAAATTCAACTAAAAATAAATTTATCTACGTCTCTGATTCGAAGACATTTTGTTTTTATTTTACCTATTTAATTACGTAATTAAAGTACGTAATTTAAAATATTTAAAATTAATTTTGCAATTATTTAATTATGGCGGCAATAATTAAAAATTAAAAACCGTATGAATTTCGACAGCAAAGAGATGATGAGTTTGTTGCTGATTTTGTTGGTTTGTTGTTAATTCTTTGTTGTGAATAAGATTTGCATGTTCACCAACCGAATAGGTAGTATAAAATTATGACCAAAAATAAATGAGATTGATTTTGCTTGAACAGCGAGTTTTTAAAAGTCACTGCGTGTCTTATCGACAAATTTTGGGACCATCGTGCTTACAAGGAATTTTTTTAATTCGGCATAAACATCATTGATGTTATTAATTTTTTTACAGCCCTCTTGCCTCTACTCTTTAAAAACTATTTAGGTAGGCACATACAACATTCTGGGTTTTTATCTACAAAGACAACCGATAAGGTGTCCAAACACCGTGATTTTCAAACATTGATGTTTATTTCACATTAAATATACACATTAAAACATTTAACAGCTGAAAAGTAGATTTCTGTGAATGTCGTCTTCTTGTACGATCAAGCATATAATAAGTATTAGACATGTTTTATCGGATTAGTGTCAGGTGACTGATTGACCTATGGAAGTTTCTCGATGCCGTTCTGTGCCTACCAATCTTAGACAAGAAATTTTATCTACAATAAACAGAATAGAAAGTATGTTCGACAACGCATCGGAGAATATTGGAAGAAGGGCCGTATGGCGACATATTTTTCAACGTTAATATTACCCACACATTTCACAAACTCTGATAATGATTATGTTCTAACTAGCACCCCGATCATAAGAGAAAATCTGTCATGCTTTACGGTTGGTTGTAGGCGGTCCATGTCAAATTATTGATGACTGACTCTCTCCAGATACGCGTGGACCCGCTAAATAAATATGTGAGAAGAAGGACTCATCTGAAATGATGCGAAGTTTAACGAGCATCGCACTACAGTGCTTGCCACAATTTTCTTTTCGAAATATTGACTGACTAAGGTGAGAAGTGATAGCTGATATTAATATTTAATGTATGTAAACACTACTATAGTTATGCTGTAGCTATAACGCAGTAACATCATCATCCAATTGACGATTGGCAGCAGAATAATCAGCTTAGGACAATGTGTTTCTAGCTTCTACTACATGTGTAATTATTGTACAACAATAGCTCTCTCTGTAATTCAGTCGATTCTACGGTGCCATGGTTTGGGGCATCCTTCTTATTTTCGAGAATATATCACTGCACGCAACTCTCAAATTTAGAGATAAATTTACACAGTAATTACAATACAACACATGAATTTCTATAAAATTATAATAGGAAGGTGTCTATATTTACTTATTAGGGGTTATCTCTGTACAAACCGGAGTAAACTAGTACCTTGTTCTTTTGTTATTTTAGGAAATCGAAAATAGTCAGCAATTTGTGAAGCTTTTTGAGAACTATTCTTTACAAATCAACCCACTTTTTTGGGTAGAATTGTACGTATTTATAGTACTTAGGCCTGCTTATTCTAAAATTTGAATAGACTTTAGTTACTTTTACGAACTCGTGCCTAAATAAAGGTCGTTTCAAAACTAAAATCAAGATCGTCAAACTGACATTTCGAAACGGTTTGGTTGTAGAAAAAAGTATGTTATAAGGCAAGATAAGATACGTTATTCACGTTAGGTACTAACTCGTCATCAATAAAACCTTGTATTTTTACAGTATCTACTAATAGATTGTAGTCTTTTTTTTGCCATATCATATGTGTCATATTCAACGGTAAAATATGCCATGTTCAAAACTTTAAAGTGAACATTACAAATATACAATGTAGTAACTTTTTATTGATGACATGCATTGGGACCTATCGTGAATAACATATAGGTTATTAATCTAATTAAATTACAAATAATAGTCTCCGTATACAAGAAGGAACTGAATTTCCACGTGTAATAGTTGATTTGACCATTTACAATGTTTTTATTTCCTTTTTCATGGGTGGCGACAACCGGAGTTATTTTGTGACAGGGGTTTCAAACCATTTTCTTGGCCAAGCAAAATTTGATCAAGAAAATGGTTCGAACCTCTGTCACAAAGTCACTCCGATTGACGGTACCTATATTACCTATAAATAATAGAAAATTGAAATGCAAAAGATAAAACACCGTTAATGCAAAACTCCATTAAATTAAAACAACCTATAACTCTTAGCTTCTATTAAGCTTTTTGATGTTAATTCTGCTCCCTTCCCAACACTTTAGCTTTCTAAAGAAATTGATGGTCGTTATTTTTAGTACAATAAAAAATGTGCAGCTATTTATAAATATTCTAGTCGCATTTTCTGTTTCGCTTCATTTTACAATTTAAAACACCGAACGTTTATTTTATATTCCATTCATTGATGAGATCTTAAAGTGGTTCAAATAATAACTTAAATGCAAAAATAACCGTACATTTTAAATTATCTGCGAACAAATTCTCACGGCATATAGGCATCTAACTATATTTTGAATTTTCATTACATTTGCAAAATTGCTGGTAACGTTACTTTACAATGGATGAGATCATTTTTGAATATACAATACGTATTCGTAATAATTATAAGTAGCACGTATCGTTATCTCCTGCTGTTTCACCGATGAAGGGAGATAAACGTAATTACGTCACACTTTATGAACCTTTAGGTGATGTTGAAAATACAAATTCAAATGTTTAATTCAAGGTTCGATGTGAGCTTTTAAATGTCACCAGTCGTACGTTTTACTTATGCAGTATATTCAGAATATCTGGACTTTAATATTAGAAAAACGGCAAATTTATTAAAATAATAATTTCTCATAAATTATTATAGATACTTAAACATACAGATTATTTTTAAAAGTTACGTAGTCGTACTTATAATTATTTTTTGTAGAAGTGTGTCTTATCAGCACATATTTGTTTTCTATAGTTCATTATTATAAGAGCATCAAAATCAATTAATGATTGTAGAATATCACGCGGAACATGTATGATAATACGACGAATATAATATTGCAAATAAAGAAAAGCATCGTATGTACCTACAGCGTGTCCCATTTTCGTTGTATTTACAAGGTATCTCTGTTATTACAAAATATTAGAGAGTTGCGGATTCCACATTCTTGGCCTACTTTTTTGTGCCAATTTCAATAACCAAATCAAAAGTTACGTGTCACCATTTGATTTCGAGTTATAGTCGAAAATCGTTTTTTTTGATTATTTAAAAAAAGTTCTATAACTTATTCTGTGTTTAAAATTGCGTTTAAATTATCAATGTTCTTAATCGATTTTTCATCGTAGAATTCAGTTTTTTCTATAGGGTACCAATTTCGAGTTATAACACAAATCTGTATTTTTTTCAATAACAACTATTATCGATTTTGACACCATTATAATACTCGTTTCTTAAGCTTTTCAAAAATATATAACTTAATATATATTTATTTTAAAATATTGCTTAATTATTAAGGATTGAGTAAAATTTATAAAACTATTGACGTCAATATAGCTATGAAACTAAGAAAAACTAAAGGGAAAGGGAAAAACTAGAAAAATTCAACTTTTTTTAATTAACTACTTTAAACATATAAAAATGAGTTATAAATAAATTGATGTATAGCTTATCCTAAGCTATATGATGTCACGTCATCAACAAAAAGTTACTAGATTGTTTATTTGTAATTCGGTTTAAAGTTTGGAAAATGACATATTCTATATATGATTTACTTGCGTACATATTAGATGGTATAAAGAAAGACTACAATTTATTAGAACTGTCAAAATACGAAGTACGAGATGACAGCACTGTGCGAAACGTCATCATCTAGTAATATTGTATTGATGACGTGAATATCATAGAGGTTTGGATAAGCTATAGTTCACTATTATATTGTTTATAGGTACATATCTTCTAATTGAACTTTAATATAAAATTATGATGTACATTTTACATTACCGCCGAAGTAAACTACAGTAATCCCTTAACATTCGCGGGGGTTGCGTGTTAGGAAACCCTCGCGAATATTGAAACTATCTTCCTGCGTAAAAAGGTAATTTGGTTCTATGAAATTTTAATTACATTTAGGTACCTATCTACATATAGTACAGATGAAGTTTATTTGCTAATCGATGGCTGAAGATATTTGAATTTATTTGTGATTGTTTGGCAAAATAAATATGTTCTCTATAAATTTCATTATAAGGCAGGATCGCGGCCTCGATTCCTCATAATTTAAAATGTTTTTTTTTTTCATTATTTACCTGCGATTGGTAGAGTCATCGTTGGCCCCCAAGATCTTCTGACCTAAATTGTTTAGATATTATTATTTGTGGGGATATATGAACAATATGATATACCAAACACCGCCTGAGACTGTTGAAGATTTTAGGAGACGCATTTTTGAGGCAGTAAAATAATGGAATAATATTTTACGTACAGTAACTAGATCTCTCTTTAGAAGAGCGATTATAATGTATTTCGAGAGCAACGGCGGTCATTTTGAGCAATATTTATAGTGAATTTAAACTAATAACAACCTATCTAACGCTCTCTATTTTTAAAACGAATTACTATAGGGCAGAACTTTATTAGAATTTTTTACTCTATTTGGTCTAAAGATTGCGTACACGGAGTAGTGACCTCACGTCGCAGGACACCCTGTAAAACTATAAGACAAGACAATGTATTATGTTTAAAACGTGAGATATTCATTTTTAATTTGACGTATACAAATGCGAACAGTTCTAAGATTAGAGTTAAATTCCAGAATTATACCTATTACAAAATATTTATTTCGGAGTTCGTTATCGTGCTTTATTATTTAGGAAGAGTTGTTTTTAACTTTGTATTTCTCTATTTTTATCGGTTTATCAACGTATTTAGGTAGGTACCTAACAAATATATTAATTAGGTACCTATTGATTTGAGTTTTTGTACTGATTTTTACTGTTTAACAGATTTGTCATAATAATTAACTAAAATCACATTAACTTAATAATCAATTATATAACATAAATGAAGGTCGAGTTTATGTAGAAGTTACAAATTTGACTATGACTTAATACTTAACTAACAGTTATTTGATAAACAACGTATGACCTTAAAATTATGCAAACTTTCGTATATCTCCGTGCAGTTCCTTTTTTGGGATAAAATTTTGAAATTGTCGTGTTAATTTATTTCCAGTCGTTAATGAATCCATCATAGCTATTTATAGAAGAATATTTCAAGGTATTTCAAGTAGTTAAAATTGGACAAGTTTTAATTTTAACATGTTTATCAATATTTACTCGTGTCCTAGATAAAGCCAACATACAATCACGTATCTACCTAATTGTATTGCAAATAATTCCTCTACACGTTTTGATTTTAAATGTATTATTACAACCAAAATGGGCTTAAGAAGGGAAAGCTTCTGATTCACCCTCCGAATAAGAGTCGTGCTGCATGCGCACAAATGTTAATCGATTTTCGCAAGCCCTTAACTAAATTCTTTTGTTTATAACAAAATTTTGAGATCTTATGCGAAACAAAAAGGAAAAATCTAGTACACATCGACATTTTCGAGAAACGAAATAATTTTGGAAATTAAACATTATTATTGAAGCAACAAAATGTAATTTAAAACGCTTTTCTTTACATTTTAAATTTTTTCACGGCATACCTTACAGTAAATTGTTTAATAAATATCGGATGAAAATTGTCGCGTCGTGCATTTTCTCAATTGCAAATCACAGAACGAAAATTGATTATAATATCAATATTAGATAATTATTCTCACCTGCTTTTTTTGTTATCCTTAATTCGCACGATAGTCAATTTAACACGATACTAGAAAAATACAATCACTAAACGTCGACCTTTGCAAGCGCCGCTCGAATTAGCACTGAATTTTGAGTTGTAGTATTCTGCAAACGCGCAACACTCCAATTTTTAACGTCTGATAAAACGAAACGCATTTACCTACAACGAATTTCTCCACGTCTAAATTAGCGAACGGAGACTAAAACGAGAAAAATCACTCGTATTTCTCTATTTACCTAATTGTTCTTTATTACTTTACGAAAAAAAATTAGTATAGGTATAGTCAAATAATAATCTAAAATTTACGAAACTTCCACTTTAATCCCTGTTGTTTAAAAAATAAACGACCAGATATGGCTCATTTTTTTTAATTCTACATCTTGCGTCCTCAAAAAATGCAAAAGCTAAAAAGAAACTTTTTATTTTATGATATGCGCTTTCAGTTTGAATAATGTGAATTTCAGTTTGTTGTTGTACCTAACATAAGGATAATAATAATAATCATAGGATGATTTATTAAGAATGGACAATCTCGGACCAAATAATGGCGATTGAGCTCAACATGCCTATCAAGTGTTGCCGGTTTAAGAGTTACAGGGTGTTTAAAGCGACGGGTCAGTGTACACATTACACATTAGTGTGTATTTGTTTCTAAAATGTAGTACAGAATTACATTGAATTAGTTTGTATTAGATGTATTACTTTGGATTACTTTTGAATTACTTTGAATTAGTATTATTGTGTATAAAATTTACTATAGTTACCGACCCCTCGGTCCAAAATTAGAATTTTATTTTGAAATTTCTCAATAATTTTAAAACTTTTTATATTATCAACTTTTTTTTGTTAGTAGCACACTCCGGAAGACACCCATACGTACCAGGGGGATTTTTCACCACCCGTACCGGGGGACCAATTCTCAAACCATTCGCGATCATAACGTAAGCAAAAATGACGTCATAACAATGGGTTTCTATAGAAATGTATTTGTTGTAGCCGAGGTTGTGACGTCATTTTCTCATATGTTACGTTAGCGAACGGTTTGAGAATTGGACCCGGATTCGAACCTAGGACCCATCAGGCGAAGGTCAGTATCCTGACCACTCTGCCACCTGGTCGGCTTATAATATCAACTTGAAAATTCGCAACTTTATGTTTAATGGCATGATAATTACGAATTTAAAACTTTCTTGGACGTTGATCATAGAGGGCGCTAATTATACCCTACTACTTTAGTAAATCGAGACATCATTTTTTATCTATTGAACTATGGTCGAAACGAATCGAAAATCTAAAAGAGCGTCTTTTTTTACATAAAAAATAACTCTTCTTTAATTTCGAGATATTTACTATTAAAGGTTATTATTGCAATTTTTAATTTTTAAAATATGTTAAGTTGGCTTTATGGCCGCTGCTATTATTTTACAAAATTTATTACCTCAAGATTTACCTGCTCGGATACGATTTTCCATTTTTTATTAGTTAAAAAAACGTACACCCAAATTATTAAGAATAAATATTCAGGTATGGTATGAAAATATCAAAAATCCGCTAGACTGGGGATGACGAAACTCTAAATATGGTTTGATTTCAATTCAATGAATACGGTTTGATTCAATTTCCACGACCAAGGATTCGGCTTTACAGTCGGTTGCAGTAATATAGGCCTCCGATGCTCTACTATCTACATCTGCCGGTTATAGAAGACCACTAAAAATAAACGCACCGCAAGGTGGTGTGGAACGAGTATTCAATATTAATTATCCGTGACGGAAATTCATTCATTTAATTACTTATTACTGTTTATGATCCTTAGAAAGAATAGAAGTGCCATTATAAAACACATTCACAATTACGGTACAATAGACCCCTCAATAACAAAGAAAATTCTATAATCCTTAAAACGAAAGAATCTAAAATTGTTTTACCAGAATTACGAAAAATTACCCAACTTTGAACAGCTGCGTCTTCGTAACGGTTAATGTTAGGGAAAAAGTCGTACATGTATTTTGTAGGAAATTTAATAAGGAATAATATTGAATAATAGGTGTTTTCCCCCTCAAGTTAATATTTTAGGAAATATTCGCAAAAAAAACTTAATTTGACGCCATTTTTTCAATATGGCTGCCAACGCAGACCTCGTCCGAGAAGGAAAACTTAGTATAGTTATCAGGAGATGCAAATGAAGCGATTAAAGCAAATTCCAGCTTTTTAGGAATTATTTTATTATTTTGCCTGGTCCATTATAGAAAATAAAACTTTCATTTTATGTTGATGTTTAAATTAAAATCTAACTTTGGAGTCACTTACCATTAAATACAAATTGTTCATTAAATAATTAACATAATAAGTATTTAAATTATTTAGTTTATTGAAGTAAAATTTAATATGTAATTTTATTTTTAAAATTCGTCGAATTCTAAAAGTTTAATTTTATATAATTGATGAAAAATATAATTTTTCTATTCATTATTGCAGGAGTTATTGATTTATTCACGCCACACGCCCTATAATAGTGTAACGGTAATCTAGTTGATTACAACCACACGCATTTTATCCTTGACTGTTTCCTGTACAGACCTAAAAACTCTAAATTAAAATCTATCGAACATACTGTGAGAATAGAAACGTTTAATTTGTACATAATAAAGATAAGTATGGCTGGTGCCACTGCTGGTGGTTCGAGTTTACAAGTACAATTTGCAATTTTTGCCAAGTTTGGCGACAGTAAAGCTGATGGTAAAACTATTACGCTTACTAATTCCGATAAATGGATGAAACAGGCCAAAATAATTGACGGTAAAACAATTACCTCGACCGATACGGGAATTTGTTTTAGCAAAATGCGGTAAGTTCAGTTTAAAATTCGATTATAAAATTGATTTATAAGTTAATTACGATAGCTTATTTCAGATCAAAGAACCTGACCTTTTCAAATTTTCTGAAATTTTTGGACGAGCTCGCAAAGTATCGTAAAGTTACTGCAGACGATTTGATAGCGAAGTTGGTGGAATGCGGCAAACCGGGGACTTCAAATACAACGGTTGCTCATATAATTATTTAAATCGTTTATTAAAATACCTAATATTGTTTTGTACGCAGGAGCCTTTAAAAGTTGCCGCCGTTGCACGTTTAACGGACACTAAAAATTATACCGGATTACACAAAGAAAGATTTGATGAAAGCGGTCAAGGAAAGGGATTGTCGGGAAGGAAAGACGTAGTTGACGAGAAAGGTTATGTTTCTGGCTACACAAATGCCAATACTTACGACCAGACACACGAATAATATAATCAACATATTTTATGATAAACATAAAAATTTTGCACTTACGCAGTATTAATAGATAACTGGATAGTGTTTTGCAACAAAATGAACTAATCCGCAGACATGTTGTTTGCCATAAATGAGAACTGAAAGATGAAGAACTGAACGTGAGAAAGATTTTTGAACTGCTTGTAATACATTTAGTGAGCTGAGAAACTTTTTTTAAACTGTACACACACAAAAAATGTATGATTTAATAACCTTTTAGACCTCGTTTTGCAAATTTCGAAAATTGTTGTTCACGTACAGCGAGTTAAGTTCTTCGGTAATAACGGCACTTTTCAGATGAAAATGGGATACATACCTAGATCGTTTTTTCTTACCATAGCAGGCACCATAATGAACAATTTAAATTACAACAAAAAATTAGAGTCTTAAGCAAAGTGCGGGTTAAACCATTGCATTCCTGCAAAATACCGTTCAATTCCAGGATTAATTTTAATGTACTAGGTGCTTACGTAATATTCGAGTTTTAAAAATTATTTTCAAATAAATGATAAAACAGTTCAAATTGTTTTATGATAGCTTTTAAAATGTTTATAATTTTATGATGTATGTACCCATAGAATAGTCTATTACATATAATAGTCTAATAGTCATAGTCATAGTGTAATATATATAAATTGAAGATCATCAAAGTGTAATTTTTGTAACATTTTATTAAAGGCTAATAACGAATAAAGTGTCAAAGTTTCTTTAGAAAAGGTTAAACATACGAGAATGTTTCATTTAAAAATTGATAATACTTTGGTTTCATTACTGATTCATAAAATTGTTAAAAATATTAATAGCAAATTATATGTGGCTCAAAATAAGAAAACAATTTATTCTTACATATAAACATGTGTCTATAATTTTGCTTCGTTACGGAATGTGTGTACGGTGCAACTTCAAAAAGAAAATATCGGAAAATATCGGACATTTTTGAAAGTCCCGGCGTTTTCCTATATGGTCAAAATACTTTTCAATCACGGATCTTCTAAATAATAACGGATGCGAACACTAAAATTATTCTATAACGGACAGTTTAAAAATCCACTAAAACCAAGTTTACCTATATGTATACATACATACCCTAGAATTGCCTAGATAAGTACTTACTATTGTAATTACCAATACGACAACGACGATGTATGCAAAAGTATTGGCGCTTATTCATCATAAGCTATCATAAAATTAGCATAAAACGATGTTGAAGTATACTGTAATTAAGTTCGGGATAGCATAGTTTTACATATTGAAAATTTACATTTGATTTACAATTATTAATGAAAGCACTGTATTTAGAGTCAGTTGCACAACAGCCCATCATCGCTGATCGTCAGTCAATCACCATAGAAATTGCACATTAAAATTCTAAACAATTGTTTGCATGGCGATTGACTGAGTTTCGTCGGTGATCGGCTGCCGCGCAACTGGTCCTTAATCGAAGATACCTCACATCAAATTGCTTTATCGAAATTCAAAATTGTCCAAAGTGAATCTATAAAAAAAAATAACATAAATACCTAACAGCAATTTCCTAATTTTCAGCATGAGTTTAGAGCAACAGTTTACAAATTTTTCAAAATTTGGCGACAGCAAATCCGATGGTAAATCAATCACCTTAACTAACGCCGACAAATGGATGAAACAAGCAAAAGTGATAGATGGAAAGAAAATTACAACCACCGATACCGCAATATGTTTCAATAAAATAAAGTAATAACAATTATTACATATAATAGCAATAAATTATTCGTAATTAATTGCCTTTAGGTCGAAAACGATAACTTATCAACAATTTACAAATTACGTGGCGGATCTCGCTAGTTACAAGCAGACAGACGTCGATGATCTCAAAAATAAACTTATTACGTGTGGAACACCGGGCACCTCAAATACTACTGTAAGTTTTTCCGAGTTGGTCATTAAAAATGATTTACCGACATTTTACACTTATTAGAAAGCTGTAAAGGTGGGTGGAGTAGATCGTCTTACGGATACGTCAAAATATACTGGAATGCACAAAGAAAGATTTGACGAAAGTGGAAAAGGAAAGGGAAAAGAGGGCAGAGAAGATATAGCAGATGATAGAGGCTATGTTAGTGGTTATAAAAATGCAGACACTTACGATAAAACGCATAAATAAATATTTATTTATCTATAAATCCTGAAAAATTTATTATCTTGAAAACATATGGAGCTTTCAAATAATTCTTGATAAATAAAGAACTATGTTAGAAATGTTGTTTATTCCCGACAATTGTTTAAACTATTAGCTACTTAAATTTAGCACTGGTTCATACTAGGCCAGTAGCAAGGCAAGCAAGCAAGTAACCTGCATCAAGTTAATAGTCCTGCATAAACACGAACTTGCCTGATGTTATGAGCAAGTCAACTAAACGAGCAAGACAAGCGAATTCTATTTTTTGGACAGTTCGCCATCCCTCACCATCCCCACAAAGAAGTAACCTGCCTTTCACTTTTCAGATGTGAACTCCCACTTGCCCTCTAGCTCATCTCTAGTTGTGTCACATGTCTCTTTTTTCTGTCATGTTTTACCATTTCGACATGCTCGAAATACCATTGCAACTAAACTTGTCACATGTGCGAACGTAAATTTGCTTTGGCAACTGCCGACCCTACTTGGAGCATATTAGATGCTTTGCTTTGCTACTGGTTCGTGTGAATCAGCGTTAATTAGACACAAGTGATAAGAAAATGAGAATGAATAGGAGCTCAAATTGGAAGATGGATATTTACTTACATTACTGTTTGCAGATATTGCAGATGATCGGATAGTCTTGGCCGATAATCAAGTTGATGCAAATTAACGAAAGAAAGATAACGAAAAATGTGGAAAATGGGGCTTATAGAAATTAAGTGGGAAGTACAGAAAATCATAGAACTTACTAAAGATATCTAGATGACAGAAAGAATTAACGATGACATACAAAGAAAATTGGTATAAATTAAAAACAACCCTTGATTTAATTATAACAAATCGGTTAATAGGTGCGACGTGTAACTAAAGCGTATGTATAGGTATTTTCAACGCAGGAACAAAGGTAATCTTGAAAACTTCAATCTTTCAAATATACAATAAATAGGTACTTTAATGCATAACTTATAGAAAATAGAAAATATTGTTTACTCAAAAATTACACTTGATACGAAAATTAAATTAGGTAAAAAGAAAAATGATAACGCCAGTTTTGACTTTAGAACAACAATTTGGAATTTTTGCCACATTCGGAGAACAAAAAACCGACGGAACAACAATAACGCTATCGTGTGCCGATTTTTGGATGATACAAGCTCAGGTAATCGAAGGAAGAAAAATTACAACGACGGATACGGGAATATGTTTCAATAAGTTTAGGTAATAAACGCTCTTGAAAAGGTAGAAGGATATTTCAAAATAGTTCTTCCAGAAAGCGAACAATAACGTATCAACAATTTTTAACATACCTGGAAGACCTCGCTAAATATAAAAATTCAGATCTTCAAGAAATGAAAAAGAAACTTGTTAGTTGTGATCTGCCAGGTGAAACTAAAGTAAGTTATTTCAAATATACGGTTAAAAAATCTGAAAGTGCATAAAGTTTTGAAAATATGGCATTAACGGTAAACCCCTTGTCCACTAAAAAAGTATCAGTTTTGGTGGTCTTTTCTTTAAAGATTTTACAAAAAAGGTATAGAAATGTTATTAGATTGTTGAAAAAAGATAATAATATTAGTCAAATGGATCTATGAATGTTCTGCTTGGACATTGAGGATGTCCACTGGATATCCATTTTAGGTCCAAAAAATATACTATGGATGTGGATATGTCATAATAATCAATATGTCACAACTCTGAACAAACAGCGGATATCCTTAATGAACGTCCATAATATGTGGATATTCTTCCCAGACAACCAACTGATGTTAAATAGTGGTTTAAAAATCGACATTTTCCATCTGAATGGTAACTACGTAAGCAGTGCAAAATTACCTCGTTTTTGACAGTTCTAATAAATTGTAGTCTTTCTTTATACCATCTAATATGTGCGCAAGTAAATCATCTATAGAATATGTCACTTTCCAAACTTTAAACCGAATTACAAATAAACAATCTAGTAACTTTTTTTTGATGACGTAAATTGCATATAGGTTTGGATAAACCATAAGTACATATAGGAATTAACAAAAAAGAAACGCCTTTTTCCCGCAGTCGCAAAGCAGCCGTAAATTAGCGCGAATCCTCGACGAATACATCAGAAGTATTTTCATTTAATTTTGTTTTGTAGAAAGACGTTAAAGATGGTAAGAAAAAAGACGGACCTGCACGAAAATAAGAAAAATCACAATACAATCCCAATCGCGTATTTTTTTATAAACAAATATAGAGTTAAAATCAATAAATCTTGATTTATGCCAATAAAATAGTTTATTTAACTTTTATTTTTTAAAGTATTAAGCGTCGTCTGCGTTGATTCGTGTCACTTTCGACACTTATATTAGGTCCGCGTAATTGATTCAAAATTACAACTAGAGGCGCTTGCATTGCTATTGAACTTGGCTATGATTTAGAACTTTACTATTTGTTGAATCTTTTTAAAATTAAAAAATAAAGTTATGTTTTTCGTTTTACATCTGTTAAAAATACAATTAATTAATTTTTCGTAAAGTAAAAAAAATAAATTATTCAGAGAATATTTAATATTTTAATGAGAAAACTATATACATATTTTTATTTATTTGCGTACAATTAAAAGAACAACAACGTTTTATTTTCATATTTAATTGTTTTAACCCAACAGTTTATCAACAATTATAAAAAACAATTCCACACTTTAAATGAAATATATACATAGTTGTAAATATACATTACAGTTACCATTAATTCCTGAGCAGAGCGACATCTGTTATTTTTTTAAGGTTTCAGGTTACACAGTTTTTGCGTTTGCACAAACCCGATATAAGTGTCAATTGACATAAATCAACGCGGACAACGATATTAAATAAATAATAAATCATCTATAATACAAAAAAAAACTACCTACAATTCTAAACATGGGATAAACAACGTAGACCTTCTATTATTTACGTCAGTGATGACATAGAGTCCTGTTATAGTGAATCCACTATAGTGGAATACTATAGTTACTACAAACCGTCGTCTGCGTTGTCAGAGTTGCTTATAAGGTCTGTGCATAGCTAAAACAGCTGACCTGACAACTTGAATGGAAATAACAGATGTCGCTCGCGTCGGATATTAATGGTAACTGTAATGATTATTTGCAACTAGGATTTTCATTTAAAGTGTGGAATTCACAGTAAATAATATGCAGCTAAAACATTGTTGTGTGCCTAATTGTACACAAATAAATAGAAATAAAATTAAAATGCACCGATTTCCTTCTGATATTACGTATAAAAAATTGTGGTGTAAAAAAAATATTTAATGTAACAGGTAAATAATTGCGATTTCAATAATTCATTCTTATTTAACTCTTTATTACTACTTAATTATACATTTACAGGACACAATTTGAACCCAATTTGTATGTTTGCGAAAAACATTTCGAAAAGAGTTGTTACTATTCCAAAAAATTCTTTAAGTTCCCATTTTTCTTGTTACAATCATAAAAATTTAATCACAGACATCATTTTAACAAAGCTAATTAAACCATTATTTTCCAATTACTGTAACACGCAAAATGATAAAGTAATTAATCAAAATGTATATTCAAAACCACAAACTAGAAAAATTTTAAAATTATAGTCTTTATAGATCAGTATCTACCATTTTATTAAATATTTTCGCAATAATTTCTTGTTTACTTTACGAAAAATACATTAATTGCAGTTTTAATAGATGTAAAACGAAAACACAATTTTATTTTTCAATTTTAAAAAGTTACACCAAATAGTCAAGTTCTAAACCATACATAATAGATTTCATTAATATCTGACGCAAGCGCCTTTAATTGTAAATTAAAATCTATTGCACAGACCTTATAAGCACAAAAACAAGCAACGCAGACTACGCTACGAACTACAGTTCCTAGTAATATATATAAAATCGAGTTTGGTCGCGAATAGCAAGTTTAGCCTCCAGCAATTTTTCTGAATTAATGCCGATAATACAACCCTATATAATCTAAAAATACCTAGAATTAGTTTAAGATAAGTATTATTTGGTCGGGGTAAACGTATTTTTAAAGAACATATGCAGTTAGAGAATTCACTTCTCGAGACGAACCCGACTATATGTACATGTTGGTAAAAAGATTGATACATAAATATCCCTAGGCTATTGTTATTAATGTAAGAATTGTCAAAATAAATGTCAAATCTGGAGGTAGAATCAGGGAGAATTTAGCATTATTTTGAAATACACCATGGGGGATGGTAATGAAAGCGAGAGACAACCCCTATTAAAAGACGACAATACTTCGTATGTAGGAGATTCTGCAGGTAATTATTAAAACTCAAAAGTAACATTTGTCAAATGATCTTAGTTTTAATTTTATGTGTAGGATGACTCATACCCATTAGTATTTATAAATAATATCGATAAGAATAATTTATCGAGTTAAATAACTTGATTTAAAATACAGTGTCTTCTTTCAGGTCAACAAACCACAGTTTCTCCAATTGGACCCGATGAGTTACCTCCGCCGTTTTTTCAAAATGCCGCTGGGGCTGGAGTTCCTATGGTCACTTGCAGAGTATGTCAGGCAATGATTGATATATCTGGCAAACGTGATCAGCATGTCGTTAAATGTGGCCAATGTAACGAAGCGACAGTAAGTTATGATTTCTGTTTTTTGCGTGCCGGATATTGAATTGTACGTTTATAGCCTATTCGAAATGCACCGCCTGGGAAAAAATACGTGCGGTGTCCCTGCAACTGTTTACTAATATGTAAAAGCTCCTCTCAACGCATTGCTTGTCCTAGGCCAAACTGTAAACGCATTATCAATTTAGCACCTAGTCCTGTTACTCCACCTGTACCTTCCATGCCAGGCATGTGTAGGGTTACTTGTGGTCATTGCCACGACACATTTTTGGTAAGTACCTGCCTTTAAAGACCTAATAATTACAAATCATTAACTTTTTATAATTATAGTTTAATACTTTGAATAATGCTTTGGCACGTTGTCCTCACTGCCGCAAGATATCATCTGTAGGGCCAGATTTTGCACGGGGTCGAGGTATAATATTTTTGATATTAGGACTCATATTTTTAGGCATCGGTATTGGAGTAACATTAGGAACTTACAAGCTAGTTACAGATCACAACAATGGCGTTTATGTTGTTTATGTGGGAGCGTTTATTATAGCACTGATTTTGTTAGGGCGTAGCATATATTATTGTTTTATGAAAGTTAGCATTATCGAAGGACCGATGTAATTATATTAATGTAATTTTATTTAACGGTGATCTTTGGCTTAAAAGTTGCAGTTTGCTTGTGTTAGAATTAGAAGATATCTTTCTATGTCAAAAAATATTTAGCAACATTATGGGCCAAACATGTAAACTACATATTTAATCTGTATATTAGTTGCTTTATCTTTTTATTTGATAATTTAAAAAATATTAGAATTTAATTGCTAATTGCTTTATGTTAATAGTTTATAATATTTCATATTTATACAATTGCATTTTTAAGATCTTGCACTGTATAAAGCAAACAAATCTTTATCTTATTAAATAACTGTTATGTATAGTTTATCATATCATGCTTTAAGACAAAAGATAAATATTTAACTATTATCAATAAAATAATTATTTAATTTATCAATATAGGTATTCAAAAATTTAACTCGCCGTATAAACCAAAAACATTCCCATCATTAGTTTATAACATTAAATGTAAATAATTTTAAATTGGTTGTAGTTAGTCAAATTATTTTAAAACTTTGTAAAAGTAATATAGGTATATTATCAGATTAGTAACAGACTGTATAAAAGGTTGCGTGATAAATAAACACATTAATAAAATGAAAACTTTTATTAACTAAAATTAATTCATACCTATGTACTATGTAAGAATTAGTTGTTTTTTTAGTTTTAAATTTAATAAATTTTTAACAAAGTAGATAAGTTTAGTATAGTATCTTGTGAAAATTGCAAATAATATTTAATCATTTTGCATGTACTAAACAATTTTTTCAAATAACGCGCATTTTTATATATCTTGAGAAATTAAGGTAAGTATGGTAAGTTCCTGGAGTAGGCCTCTTTCTTGACTGGCTGCTACTACCATGAAAAGCTAGGTATACTGCAGTACCAGCACCGGTGTATAACACCTAGCAAACAAGTGCTCAATACGATTTAGTATTCTGATACTGATTCTGAATCCAATAAAAAAAAATACTCCTAATAAGTATACGTCTTTTACTCTTGAATCAATTTCTTATTTCTGGAACTACAGTCGACACTGCCTAAGGGAAAACTCGAGGGAAGTTCTAATTTGCTTTACAATAAAGAGGTTTTACTATAGAGAAAACGTCTGTATAAGAAAAAATTTCCTCATATAAAAATATTTCTTATATAGAATCAAACATCAAACACGACAGGTCGACATCTCTTGGTGTTAACATTCTTCTTTTCTAAGAAGAATTCTTCTTAGACTTATCTACAATTAGATAGACTTTGTATTAGTTGTATTTATATGGGACTCTGGTATGTATTTATTAAGGTTTTATGTGCTAACATAATTCTGCCAAACCGTCTATTTTATTATTATATATCGTTGTCCAGGCAACCCCTGGCCACCTATGACATCCCCCTTTTTTTATTATACAATTAAATTATTATCTTCACATACTTAACTATTAATTAACACCTATACATTTAGTCTCTGAGGAGGGACTATTTTGCGGCCACTCCTCGTACACATAACATTATCTTCCTCCCGTGTAGTCTCTCCATTTATCTCTTCCATTAAATCTAAATAGTGTCTTACTTGAACTTCTTCATCTTCGCCCCTTTCTTCTTCTACCAATTTAGGATTTAACTCCGTTGATGAAGGCCTAATATTTTTATACGGCTTCAGAAACCTTCTATTTCTAAAGACTACGGAATTGTTATCTAATTTTATTTTATAAGTTCTATCTCTAATTTTCCCAATAACTATTCCTTTTGACCAACTTGAGTTCGGTTTTAATTGTACAAATACGTTAGTACCTTCTATTATTGACTTTAGAATTTTTACACCTTTACTGTTGTAGTATTTTTCATTTTTATTTTTCTGGTGTTTTAAAAAATTGTTGAATTTTCTATTGTCTATAACGGAAGGTTTATAAATTTCATTCTTATAAGGTAAAATTGACCTTAGCCTTCTAGACATTAAGATTTCTGCGGGCGAATAAGTACCGTCGACAGGCATGTTTCTGTACATTAGTAAAGCTAACTGAGTGTCTTTGTTATCACCTAAAACTTTTTTTAATGTGCATTTCGTTGTTTGTATGCTGCGTTCCGCCATACCATTTGATTGTGCATAAGTTGGTGAACTTATGACATGGTTAAACTCCCATGCCTGCGAAAACGACTTAAACTCGTGGGACGCAAATTGTGGTCCCCCATCTGAAACTACTGTTAATGGTATGCCGTGACGTGCAAACATCGTTTTCAAACTTTCTATAATTTTATTGCTTGTCGTACTCTCTGTCAATTTTTCAATCTCTACGTATTTTGAATAATAATCTATTACTAAAATGTATTTTTCCCCTTTTAGTTCGAAAATGTCTACCCCCACTTTATTCCATGGAATTTTTGGAATTTCGTGACTTACTAGTGGTTCTGAACTCTGGGATCTAGAGTATGTAAGGCAAAATTGACAATTATAAATTCTTTGTCTAATTTCATTATACATGGTTGGCCAAAATACTGAGTCTCGAGCTAATTGTAAGCATTTTGTGACCCCCATGTGATTGTAATGAACTCTTTCTATCATTTCCTTTTGTAAGCTTTTTGGTACTACCAAAGCATTACCTTTGAAAATTAAGTCACTCATTACTGTTAGCTCGCTCTTGTATACTTACAATATATAATACTATATATATACTATATATATATATACAATATATATACTATACAATACTTTTTTATTTTCTCGTCTAAATTCTTTTTATTCTTTGGCCATCCCTCTAGAATTACCTTTTTTAGTAACTTTAATTCAGTGTCAGATGCAGTTTTCTCTTTAAACTCGTTAAATTTATTTTTTGTAATGTTAATTTCTGAAATTATAAGACAAACCTGCGAGTCAACTTCTTCATCAAAGTCATCATTTGACTGTACTTTATCGATGTATCCTCTAGAAAGAGCATCTGCAATTATGAGTTTCTTCCCAGGTTTGTATCTTACTTCGATATCATATTTTTGAATTTGTAATAGCATTCTCTGTAAGCGTGCAGGACATGCATTTAAAGGTTTTTTAAATATACTAACTAAGGGTAGGTGATCAGTTTCTACTATCACTTTCTTAGAGTAAATAAACTCATTGAACCTCTGCAATCCAAAGGAGATTGCCAGTAGTTCTTTCTCAATTTGTGCATATCTACACTGAACCTCCGTCATTGCCTTTGAAGCATATGCACACGGTAACCCTTTTTGTAGTAAAGCTGCCCCCAACCCTGTACTCGACGCGTCCACTGATACTACCGTTTCAGCGTTGACATCGTAATACTGTAGTACCGGGCAACTTGTCAAAACTTTCTTTAAATTATCGAAAGCTTTATCATGTTCTGGCATCCACCTAAACTCCGTATCTTTTTTTAATAACGATCGCAGTGGATGGGTACAATCAGAAAAATTTTTAATAAATTTACTTACATATGTTAGCATTCCTAACACTATCTGTACTTCTTGTTTGTCTTTTAGTTTAGGCATTTCTGTTATAGCTTTAATTTTTGAACTGCTTGGACTAATACTGTCCCCTGAAATTATATGCCCCATGTAATTTATTTGATTTTGACCAAAATGACATTTATTTAAATTAAATCGTACATTATCGACTCTTGCTATTTGTAATACATTTTTGAGCCTTGCATCATGTTCAGCTTTGTTTCTACCTCAAACTAATAAAACATCAATATAGGTATCTGTACCATCAGTTTTGAAAATTTCTTTATACCTAACTTGAAAAACCTCAGGCGCCGACTTTATGCCGTATGGTAGTCTTAAGAATTTATACCTCCCAAACGGAGTTCTCACCGTGCACAAGTCTGAGCTTTCTTTATCTAGTGGTATTTGGTAGAACCCTTGCGAAGCATCTAAAGTACTAAATACTGTAGCGTTACCTAATTTACTTGTAATTTGCTCAAGTGTTGGAATTATGCAATGTTCCCTTTTTATGACCTTATTTAAATCAATTGGATCTAGACATATTCGTAGTTTATTATTTGGTTTCCTCACTATTACTAGTGGATTAACCCATTCGGAACTACCCTTTACCTTTTCAATTATTTGTAGTTTCTCTAGTTCCTCCAGACTCTCTTTTAAATTATTTAACAACGGAATTGCCACCTTTCTGATAGGGTGTATTACTGGTTTTGCATTTTTGTCTATATTTATATGATGTTTCTCTTTTATGCATCCTACTCCAACAAAAACATCTTTATATTCTTTTATCAAATGAGCATATTCATTTATTTTGCAATTTAAAGAATCTACTTTAATTATTAAGTTTAAATTAATACTCGACTCAAGCCCTAAAATAGCCTGAGTATTTGAATCGACAACAAAAAATTCTAATTCGTAATTTTTTGACTGTCTGACTACTGTTAAAGTTACTTTACCAATTATTCTTAAATTGCTACCTGTATATGACTTCAACCTAGTTTTCGTAGTTTTGATTTTTGCTTCTTGATAGCCTAGAGATTGAAAAATTTTCACAGGCAGTACATTAGCCATGGAACCAGTGTCAATTTTGAAATGTATCTTTTTGTTATTAATTTCCAATTCCGTTTTCCACTCGTGCCTGGTGATGGTTCCTTTCACCTCACCGATTGAACCTATAAACATAAACTTGTTACTTTCACTATTGTCACTAATTAAATTGACCTGATCTCCATTTTCTTCAGCTGAAAGCTCCTGTATTTTCTTATTTTTCTGTTTACACACTACTGCAAAATGATTTGGTACTTTGCAGTAGTTGCAACTCTTCCCATATACTGGGCATTTATTAATCGGATGCGATTTATTACCACACTTTCTGCAGTTTATCACTACAGCTTTACTTTTCTTTCCCCATTGGGAACCTTTCTGACCATACGAACTTGTATTTTTTTTTACACTATCTACTGTTGTAGTAAAGCTGTTGCGGCTTACACTTGACTGAGCTATCACCTCACTCCTGGACTTTGACGATGTAATCACATGACAGAGATCTACCGCCTTATCTAATGTTAGATTATCTTCCTGAAGAAGTCTCTCCCTTATTGTGTTGTTATTTATGCCGCATGCAATCCTTGTAACTATTAGACTATCTGTTAATGTATCCAGTTTGCATCTTGCTGCTTTCTTTTCTAACTCTGTAACGAAGCTTTCTACTGTTTGACCTGTCTCCTGTCTGTAGTTAAAAAACTTGTAGCGTTCATAAATTAAATTTTCTTTGCCGTGAAAGTGTTGATCAAATTTCTCTAGAAGTATTTGCAAATTTTTTTCTTCGTCTTTTTGGAATTTAAAAGTCGAGAAAATCTTAAAACCTTCATCCCCTATGTAATGAAGTAACTGTGCACATTGCGTCTTTTCATCCTTTTTTATTACCTCCGAGGCAACTAAGTAATTTTCAAAACGGGCTTTCCACAATTTCCAATTTTCTGCCATATTCCCTTTCAAAGATAACGCCGTAATACCTCTACTAATCTCCCATTTTCACACTTTTTTTTTTTGAAATTTTAATTTAAGAACACTGTTAAATAGGTTACTATTCACTTACGACTGCGCCATGTATTAGTTGTATTTATATGGGACTCTGGTATGTATTTATTAAGGTTTTATGTGCTAACATAATTCTGCCAAACCGTCTATTATTATTATTATTATCTATTATTATATATCGTTGTCCAGGCAACCCCTGGCCACCTATGACAGACTTCTTATAGAAGTTCGAGTTATGGAAGTTTGACTGTATATAGGCATCTATATTTTATTTTATTTTAAGGCTTCAATTATTTGAACTTTTTTTACGTTTTAACTTATGTATGATATACTATGTGGGAGGTATCTCAACAAAAGACATTTATAAACGGTTTGTGTGAATAATGCAGTTGGAAAAGGGGTTAGCGGGTAATCGCCATCATTTGAATTGAATAAATAATAGTTCGATAATAACGTGTGGTTACTTAGGAAACGTGTATGTAAACATTCAGGTCTAGTGAAATGGATGCGTTGAATATGAACGCTTTAAAATCAAATATTAAACATATGACCAAAGAAAAGTTTGATAACTTATTAAAAGAAGCCCTTCCGCCTAAACAACCCAACAAAAATGTAGAAAAACCATTGTCCGAGAAAGAATCTCTAAGCAGTAACGAAGACGTCGATTTTCGAAACGAACAGACTGTCGTACAAGTCGACGTTCACGAAAATATAGAAGAAAATGGTGATAATTTTATTTTGACTAAATTTTTAAATGACACAACTAATATATCGAACGCAAACGATGCGTCAATTGGTGAAAACGATCATACACGTATCAAACAACCAATTCCGCGTCCAAGACGAAGAAAAGAAATTATTCTGTCGCCAAATTCTCTTCGGTCATCGAATAATGAACACGATATTAACAGGAAATCGCCGGAGGACTTAAATAATATCATCAGCGGCGACGGCGACGATGGTAAATCTAAAAGTACCATCAGTTCTCAAACCGTTAATAGTCAGTTAATCACCGATGAAGATTTAAAAGGCGACGAAATAGCACACGAAGAAGAAACAAGATCTAAAACAAAAACGAAACATTCGAAGAACCGTCGGGAGCAGCAAGTGGCAAGTGACAATAAAAAGAAAAACTACTCGTACGAAAATGTGATTTCTGTAATTTTACATAAAACCGATCGCTTACAATTAAATTCTTTAATTCATTCATCCGTTAGTTAAAATACATTTGGTGAATATGAGAAATGGTGAATATGTGAAGAAAAGCGATAAAAATAGATCGGTAGTTTGTTTTAACGAAAATACAGATACTGATTTTATTTTACCAGTTATTTCCGAACCTTACCATTTATACGAAAAACAGTAAGTATTTATTCTTTGTTACGTTGTGCCCTTAAAGTAATAGATATACTTTAAGTTCTTTTTACCCCGCATGGGAAGAATCAATTCTAATAAACGAAGATATAAATTATGTGCTGGATCAGAACGTTATTGTATTTTTTGAAATATTGGATTTTGTATCGTTTTCGGTAGCAAATTCTCAGATTTTGAACAAAGGTAAGTTCGTCTGTTCTATTAATTGTCATTACTTCGAAATTAGCTATAGGCATAATTTTCCAGATTCTTCTAAAGGCTGGCATAAAATAGCCTGGGCTTTTCTAAAGCCAGTTGGAAAAAATGGGGAGATGAATATTAATCGGAGGGTTCGTTTGCAATTATATCAACCTGGTAAGCACAAAAAAATACCACAGCACGTCTGCTTGCTGTTTTATTGGTGGCGCGACAAAAAACTATTAAAATATCCGTCATCTCTGCATGTTAGCGTGCGAGGAATTGTTCCTCCAGAAATGGTCACGGATGCTCTGCGTCCAAAAACTCCAATACAAGCGGAGAGAGCTTCGAGAACTACTTTGGACCAAAACGAAAATTGTACGCGCGATTCTTTAAATGCGGGCAATAAAATTAATAAGAATAATGAAAATATTAAACGAAAAGAAACATCATGGTCGAGGTTACGCTATCAACTATGTAAATTTCCGAATAAATGCGTCGCCGAATTTCCCGGTTACGAGGAGGGTTGTTTTATCGTAGAATTTAGCAATAGCGGTTTATATTTAGCTTGCGCTGTTGTGATGGATGAAGTACATTCAATTGTAATATACGATGTAAGTACGTTTTAAAGTGCTTTAACACGAACGCAATTTTACAATTTCCCTTTGTAGATTAAGTCGTATGTCGAAGTATGCAAATATTGCGACCATCAAGGCTTAATTTACAACATAAGATGGTCAACGGACGACCAGTACGTAATAACAGCTTCGGCAGATTGTACCGTAGGCATATGGAGTTTTACAGATCTCGCTTTTGTCGAGGTATTGATAACACTGTGTAACACAATGTTTGCCTTTGGGTTTTAAGTGCTGTTTTCTATTTCTTCTGTTTAATATAAGTAATGAAATTTCAATTTTCTCCCCCACACTTTCCTTTTGTGATCGGAGATCGATATTACGTGGTACCTGGTAACAGAACACAGATTTTATAGTCATAAAAGTCACAGACACAACATAAATAAAATGTGTTCAAAAATCAATCAATCAATCGGTCATAACGTCTTGCGCCGTTGTCCGATTCCTAGCCTCCATTCATTCCTATTATAACACTGATCTTCTGTGAGGTTTTTTCGCTTATGGATTTCCGAATTCCCTGTATGCATGATTTTTTTGGCCTTCCTCTTCCTCGTCTTCCCACAGGTAACTAGGTTTAGGTAGCCTGTTGTCCATTCTACGGACATGTCCGTATCATATTAGTTGTTTCCTGGTAATGTCGTCTGTTATTGTTTCGTCTATCCCCATACGTCTTTTGATTTCTTCATTTCTGATTCTTTCTGTTCGTGAAATTCTCATGGCTCGTCTAATTGCATCCATTTCGGTCACTTCCACTTTTTTTTGTTTCTTTCTGTTAATCTCCACGTTTCACATCCATATAGTAGTGTACTTTTAATTATTGCCTCATAGATATTGAATTTGCTTTTCTTCATGATATTTTTATTCCACAAGACCCCATTCAGACATCTAATAATTTTCCTCGCTTGTACTACTCTCTTGTTTATTTCTTAATCGTTGGTTCCCTCTCTGTTAAATGTTCAAACATTTCGATATTTAATAGAAAACAAGAAATACCGACTATCACATAAATTAACACACATGGTATTCTTTAATGTTTATGATTCAACGACATATTTGAAAGTGAGTTGTTTTACGAGACTTGCGACAATATTGTACATCACTGTCGAATAAATCCCCAAATGTAATCTCCCACCAAGATCTCATCACATTGTTCTCGATATTGTCGCTCAAAATCTAAAATGTCTTGGTAAAGCGTCCACTTTGCTCCTCGGAAAAGGTTCCCATATTCTCCTCCTTCAACTTGTCCAGATGCGAATGAAGTACTTATATGTACTTTAAGGGACATTCTACGACCCAATTTTCCTGTAGTTGCGCATAAGGTTCTCAACAAGGTCAGCGTAATTTTGATAACTTTAAACTATTCCAAACTGCTTTCTTGTAATCAACTTGCAGCTCACACTCAATGAGCTTCTTGATTTGTGGACTAACAAATACACCAAAATCTTCGCTTCAGATTGTTTTTGAAAGAAGCCTTGGAGGTAACTAAAAAAGCTTCTGAATTCTTATTACAATTCTCTACTGAATTCTCAATTACAAACTGTTTCATCAAGCCTAGTTTAATGTGTAGGGTCAACGCCTTTCGAGGATCAGCTATTTAACACTGATGATTACTACACTTTCAAAATATCGATACTCTTGTCACAGAAGCAAAGTTTATAAGGATACTACCATTTACTACCCAAAGACAAACAAAAGTTGTTACACTGCGTAATTCAAAATTACTTATGTAAATATATACTATTAAATATACTATTTGATTAAAATTGATGAGAAACTAAAATCTGGCGAATGATTTGATATAAATGAAATTGCAAATTATAGATTGTACTGCTAGTCTAAAACTGTTTCAGATGTTACCACATCCATCGTATGTGTATACAAACGATATAAATTCAAAAAATGAAATAGCCACCGGCTGTTACGATCAGATAATCAGAATTTGGTGCAAAAGTAAAACCGAAACCTACGAACTATTTCAAGAACTCGAAAACCACAAAGGACACGTTACGTCTTTATGTTTTAACGACAAAGGTACTCATCTTTATTCTTCCGATTCGGTAGGTGTAATAATTGAATGGAAGAATGACGATGCTAAAGTGAATTGGGTATTTAGAAGGTTCGTTATATATTTAAGTGAGTAAAACAATTTTTATTAATTTTTAACTTTCAGAATATTTAAATGGATCGACTTGAAAGATACCGTGATTAATCAAATATTACTTCACACAAGAGGAAAGCGATTATTAATTCATGCGCGCGATAGTACTCTACGTTTGATGGATTTAAAAACTGGGTGCATTTTACATTGGTTGCATGGAGGATTGAATAATAGGTAAAGTATTTAACGACATCGCAGTGCATTAAAATATTTCATTGTAAATTAAAATTAATAGATTTCAAACCACGTGTTCGTTTTCTTCATGTGGGAATTACGTATTCGTTGGTGGTGAAAACGGTATTATAAATGTTTGGAATTCAGATTTAGGACAGCTCGTGGCAACGTATGCTCCATATAAGACATTCGATTGCCAAGTTGTAACCGTACATTGTGTTAAATTTCATCCACACGACAACATAATGGCTATATCGCACTACGGACGAAGCTTACCCATATTACTAATGATCTATGATCACCAGTTTATTGGCGAGAACAGCGCAGAATTAAACGTATTACAGAACGACAAAGAGCCCTCTACTTTAGAACAAAAAATTAAATCAAAATCCTTAGAGAAATTGAAAACGGCCTTATCGAAAGACAACAACGAACAAAACAAGCAAAGGAAAGTCAATTTTGAAGATGTAATTGAGAAGATGGATAAAATTATTGTGGATCAACCTTCTGTCATGGATGAAGTCATTCGTAATAACTGACGTACATCTGCAACGGTGATTTTTAATAATTGTCAAAAGGCGCAACCGGAAGTTGACTTAGTGGGGGGTTAGGGAGGGGGAAGAGTTTTTCTGTTAATTCGGTGTCGCTGCTTTCGTTTTCCTCCAGAATTATATCTTCAACACGTAATGGTGTTGGTTCTCCTCTGTACCTGCAATGGTTTCAGATGATTACCTTCTACTGGAGGAAAAAGAATACAGTGAGGATTATAGTAGCATTTTGCCACATATCTTTTTATCCAAGTCGTCTTCTTCAGCATCGTCCAAGAGTTTATTCATTCAGGATTGTCTACGGCAGTGCTTTCGAATCATCCAAGTTGATTTCATAGAGTTTCATTTCAGAAGAGGCTATTTCCTGCAGTTCAACCAACGTCTTATATGGTGGACCTCTTTGTGCAGATTGTCAAACGTCGCATAAGATATGTATTCGGTTAATTCTAATAAGTTATCAGAACAATAATAATAAAAAATTATTAAATAAGTAATAGTTAAAACTTTAAAATAATAATAAAAATAACTTTCTGCGCGCCTTTTTTCAAATAATAATATGTTACAAATAACGTACATTTTAAAATAAACTCAAAAATTTAAACATTACAGTTACTTACACTCTGAAACTCTGCTACTTACTCTTCTGAAAATTCTTAAATTTTGATGTCTGCCTTAGTTCAAAATCATATCACTTTACGATAACACTCAAAATGATAACCTCTATTTTTCTTTAATTCTGGAATTAGTGAAATATCGCCATATTTATATTATTTGTATTTGCGAAATGTGATTATATCTTTGCACTTCTCAAAAACATCTTCGGTAAAGGTAATTATTTTGCCTTATGCCCTTGCCTTAGCTATATAAAAGGGCTATACAGAACTGACAACATCGCAATATTTTTTTTGTATAAGACAAATCGTCAAGTTATAGTGAATCAACTATACATACATAATCATTTATGCTTCAAATATTGTAATTTTCACTTTCAAAAGCTATTTAAATTCATCGTTTAGAAATTAGAGTTATTTCGATTTACATAGATAACTCAATAAATGTCTGTTCTAAATACAATTATTTAAATTGGTAAAAATTCTAGGTAAAACCGACCCTTATCTACACCATAAAAACGGAAGTTGCTATACATAGCTACGTAGATTACATTAACCTTGAAATTTATAATTGAGTTATAATTTCATATATATGTTCTATTAAATGGGTAAATGTTTAAAATTCTTAGTGTTCGTATTCAACATAATGTTGGTATAGAAAATAGTGATTGAAAAAAAATGTATTTCTAAATTATAATGTAGAATTAATCGATAACATTATGGTTAACGGAAACATTCATTAATTTTAATATGTAATGAATCTTCATTTAATTAAATAGTTTAAGGACCATGTATAGATCTACTGTAATTTTAATAACGGTCATATTAGGTAAATTTTATTCTGTTATAATACTTTTGTAGTAGTACTTATAACCCAACTTTTTAGTTATAAGATGTAATGGATCTCGAGTTTTGGAATTAAGCGACAAATTTAGTGAAGTTCGAAAAGATGGTGGACATTGGCTGGTTATGTTTTATGCTCCATGGTGTGGCCATTGCAAGCGGCTTGAACCGATATGGGGACACGTGGCTCAATCCTTATATAGAACGAATGTTAGAGTTGGACGGGTCGATTGCACTCGATTTTCAGCACTTGCAAAGGAATTTAAGATTCACGGTTTTCCCACTATAAAGTTGTAAGTAGATGCAGACACCTAATTTTCAATTTTATAAATAATAATTTTCAATTCAGCATTAAAGGAGATCAAGATTTTACTTTTCAAGGAGATCGAACCAAAGAAGAAATTGTTAATTTCGCTATGCGAATGTCTAATCCTCCAGTGCAGGAGATAACACGTCCAGAAAGTTTAAATACCATCAAAGGCATTCACAATATTTTCTTTATGTATGTGGGGCCAAAAGAGGGTCCATTATGGGAAGCCTATCTAGCCGGAGCAAGTAAATTACAACCACACGGCTTCTTTTATGTGGCCAGTAGTGAAATTGCCAGTCAACATACCGATTTCCAAGAATTACCGACTGTATTTGTTTACAAGGAGAGCTTGCATTATTTTTATCTGGGTATTGATTTCTTTTATGTATCGAGTTGTCGAATGTAAAAATATTTATTTACAGCTGGACCCGATTTAGAAGACGATGAAGGCTCTTTAAATGATACGCTATATAATTGGCTTAACGAGGAACGTTTTGAAACATTTCCCAAAGTAACACGAGGAAACATGAATGAAATTTTGCAAACCAAAAAGTATCTCGTTTTGGCCGTAGTCGAAGAAAATAAATTGCAACAAATTTCAGCAGAAATGTTGGAATTTCGAGACATGGTCGAATCGCTAATTCAAAAAAAGCGTGACAAGTATCATAGAAACTTTCAATTTGGTTGGATCGGTAGTCCCGAACTTGCTAACAGCATTGCCATGACTGTTTTACCACTACCTTACTTGCTTGTACTTAATTCTACGACTAATCATCATCACATTCCTGAAGACGAACCTGGTCAGCTTACTGTAGAAGCGGTCGATCTTTTTCTGGAATTAATTTATAACCAAAGTGTTCCGGTTGTATTATCAAAATTTTAGTAAACTTGTGTATTAATAGATTTATTGTTTAGGCCTATGGAGGTAACAGCTTTGCAGTAAAATTATATAGAACATATTTTGAAGCAAAAGCATCATTAGGAGATATGTGGCGTGGCAATCCCGTGCTTACAACTGTGTTATTTGGGCTTCCTCTAGGTTTCTTTCTCTTATCCTTTATTCCATGTGTTGCCAAGATATTCTTGATGCAGATGACGAAGAAAGTGGTAAGAAAAATATATAAAAAGTACAAGTTATAGTTATACAGTCAAATTCGTTATAATGAAATTGTTGGGACCGCCACTTTTTATTCATTCTAAGCTATGCTCATATCCAGAAATAAAAAAACTGCATGAGCGAATACAATTTCAAATGTAAGCACGTAAAATGCATGTAATATCCAGGATCTCGTTATAACCGAGGTTGACATTACAATAATTATTTAAGGTAAGCGTACATTGTGCCAGACCACATCGCTTTGCATTACTCACAACCAATCGTCACGCAACAGAGATCTTAGCATTGACTCATTTAAAATGTACCGCAACGATTGGTTGTGCTGAAATGCGACCCATTGCGTCCCAGCATAATGTTCGCTTACCTTTAATAGTAAAATGAGTTAGAGTAGATCTTGTAATTTTTATAGCTATTAGATTTAATTTATATTTTACATCTTATTTGAAATTAACTAAATTGTTGAAAACAAGTTTATTTTAAGCTTTTAGTTCGTTCATTTTAGGTATCTACATTATTTCTGATTATATTAATTTCTTTTAGAACCATTGTTGCAACACGAGAAGAAAGAATAAAATGGATATTAAAATCTAGTCATTTAGTTATTAAATACCTGTATTATGTAATATTACAAGTAATTGTTTATTAATATTTAAGAATAATGAAATTAAATGTTTTATTTATACAATTATAAAACTTTGTAATAGGCGAATAAGACGTGTTAAAATATATGTTTGAAAACAATCCCCTGATTTAATTTCTTTAAAAATTTTATTCAAAATGCTATGTGTACGTATATAATTAAGAACTTACTACTAAAAATCATCATCATCGGAATCAATGGCAGCTCTTCGTCTATCAAACTTAACCGAAGGCTTGCTCTGTGTCATTTGAGAGTTTACATTTTCCAATAAACCAATTAGTTCTGGTTCTCCGATTTTCTTGCCTATCTGGCCCATTTGTGCCATTCGTATTAACATTGATTCTACCATTTTGCCCTTTTCAGGTTTTCCCAACATTAACATATTTACTGAAATAATAATGTCAAAATTGTTATTTATGAAAATATCGTACTCACATCTAGCACGAGCGGGCTGATCCAGAATTTGAGATAAAATTGAATTTTTCGCGTCTTCTTGTGCTCTAGCTTGTTCCTCTTCGGCTTTTTTCTGAGCCTGGACGTTTTCACCCTTGAAAATGCATTTGTATTAATTTACATAGCTAACATTTATTTTTGTCTTACTTTAAATTGGTTTTGCATTTGTGCTAGACGTTGTTTTCTTAATTTTTCTAGCTCTGCATCGGCCATTTTACTAAAATTTATTTAGTATCTAAAATTTATATGAAATATTATTTGATATAATAATTTTTTTTTAATAGTAATGCGGTTAGATGTTAACAAATTTTTACAAACCTTTTTGTATGTATAAACTAGTTGTGTTGGCAACTCTGACAATTTTTTTTTAATTGCAACATTGGCGTAACAAATTGGTTTTATATATTAATTGAAAAGAAAATTATAAATCTATTGATAATATTATTAAAAAATTGTTTTTCTTGTGATATCATAGCCGATCTTTAAATATAAACTATTAAAAACATGAATAAACTTAGATTCATTTAATAATTGCACATTAATTTGTGTAATTAATTACGATTTTTTGAATTTAAATAAGGTTTTTAATTAATAAAATAAAAAAAGAGCTAGATATGTATAGCAGAAAGAGTGTGATTATAATATAGAGATTATGTACGGGTTGATTTTTTTATTTTTGGTAAACTTCCGCCTTTGGACCTGGAAATGTTTCCTTACAACATGTTTACTTTTTGATAATTTTTGTACAACTTATTTTTAAAGTACATGTATATAAGTACTTATATAGGTACTATAGACACTTCTACGTTTGATCAATCAAATTATATTATTAAAATAATTAACCTATAGTAGACCAAAGTAATGGTTTTTCAATGTGTAAATGAATAAATATTATAATTTCTTATATAATTAATCGACAAACGGTATGCAGCCTCGCGAGAAAAGTCATTCTCATACCCATACGGGTATGACCTTAAAAGAAAAAGAAAAATATATGGAAAACTTTCGTTTTCCATTTTGTGACGATTCTGCAAAATATGAAAAAGTTGCTAAAATTGGACAGGGCACTTTTGGGTAAGTCTTATCACATCTCTGTGGAAAATACAAAAAAATTCCGCTGGAATTTATAGGGAAGTATTTAAAGCAAAAGAAAAGGCCAACGCAAAAAAATTAGTTGCAATGAAGAAGGTTCTAATGGAGAACGAAAAAGAAGGTGTAAGTGATTAAGTCAAACTTAGTAGTCACTTCTTGTTGCTATTAATGTTTTAGTTTCCCATTACAGCTTTGCGGGAAATTAGAATTTTACAACGATTAAAGCATGAAAATGTGGTAAATCTCATTGAAATTTGTCACAAACGAGCAAATCAACAAAATAAGTGTTTGTCCACGTTTTATCTTGTTTTTGAATTTTGCGAGCACGACCTTGCTGGTTTATTATCGAATGTAAATGTGAAGTTCAATTTAGGAGAAATAAAAAAAGTTATGCAGCAATTATTAAATGGATTATATTATATTCACAGTAATAAAATTTTACATAGAGACATGAAAGCTGCTAACGTGCTTATTACAAAAAATGGCGTATTAAAACTTGCAGATTTTGGTTTAGCAAGAGCTTTCAGTGCCAATAAAAATGGCCAACCTAATAGGTAACCAAGTAAAGAGAACAAAAGGCCAGAACAAACTATTTTGTGATTTTTGTTATAGGTTTACTAATCGTGTTGTGACTTTATGGTACAGGCCTCCAGAGTTGTTACTGGGTGATCGTAATTATGGACCACCCGTAGACCTATGGGGTGCAGGCTGTATCATGGCAGAAATGTGGACAAGGTCACCAATAATGCAGGGTAACTCGGAGCAACAGCAATTAACTTTAATTTCTCAATTGTGTGGTTCAATTACACCAACCGTATGGCCTGGAGTTGAGAATCTTGATCTTTATAAACAAATGGAATTGCCACAGCAACAAAAGCGAAAAGTAAAAGATCGATTAAAACCCTACTTGAAAGATGCATACGCATGTGATCTCCTGGATAAATTATTAGTGTTAGATCCTTCTAAACGTGCTGATGCTGACACTGCGTTGAATCACGACTTTTTTTGGACTGATCCCATGCCATGTGATTTAGGAAAAATGTTAGCTCAACATTCACAGAGCATGTTCGAATTCCTTGCACCATCTAGAAGATCTCGCACTCATCACACAATGGCTAATCATAGGCCCACTACGTCGGCTATGCAAGATAGTGGTTATCAAGATCGTGTTTTTTAAGAAAAGCATTAGCTTTGTAAGTTACTTTTTTAATAAATGGTATTAACCCATTTTTATATATATAATCTGGCCTATCACGGTCTCCCATCTACACCAAGGGACCAGCGAGGATGTCGGGCAGGATGCAAGGTTCCTATCGTCCCCACGCCATTCCAAACACTCACTTTGGAAGGTTGGTCGGCCCGGGATGTTGATTTGGGCTCCTGCCCCCCAAGATGGACGGGCCGATCATTACTCCATACCGCCGTTATATAGTTTTTATGGGCGGTGCTGGCCCTGAGGTGTTGTGAGATCTAAAGGAGTTGGACCGTGGAGGTGTAACTCGACCAGATGCCCCTGGCCCCCACCAATAGCGGGTGGAAACTGATGTGGTGGTTGGGCTATCTACAGTCCGCCGTCTTCCAGAATTTTGGATTGTCGTAGCTAGCCGCTTGTTAGTCCATGACTGGTCTAGGGAGTGTAAGACCTCCCAGCACACTGGCATGTTGCATGCTACAATGGAATTTGGTGCGACGTGCACCACCAGATCGGGTTTATAGAGCTAACCGACTCGATGACAGATATGCAGCTCGACTTCCGTCCTCCAGCCCCTCTGACTGGTTGAAGAAGCGAGCTTGCGCACTATCAGGTTGTGACGTTCGACCCTGTCATGGTGGGAAATGGGGCAGGCCTGCAGCATGTGGCAAAGAGTCTCCACACAGCTGCATCCCGCCTGACATCCTCGCTGGTTCCCTTGGTGGGAGGCCGCAACAGACCAGATTATATATATAAGTTCGCGGATGTAATTACCTAATCAGGTGGTTTATTTCTCTTCCAGACTTAAAAAAACCTACCTTTCGACAAAATTTCAAGAGATAGAAATTAAAATTTCACACCACTTTTTTACAACTTTAAACAACTAAGGGGTAGTTCGCGACTGGATTGGCTTAACCAGACTGTCTATTCCTTAGCCAGACTTACAAAAGCTACCTTCCTGCAAAATTTCAAGTGGTACAAATGAAAATTTCGAATATATTTTAATTTTAAACGACTAGGGGTAGTTCGCAAACGGAGTTACCTAATCGGGTGGTTCATTCCTCAAGCATACTTAAAAAGACTACTTTTCTATAAAATTTCATGAGATAGAAATCCCACTACAATTCTTCTTACAATTTCACATCCCTTTATTGCAATTTTAAACGATTGTGGGGTAGTTCGAAACCGGGGTTGCTTAGCCAGACTGTCAATTCCTTAGCCAGACTTAAAAAAACTACCTTCCTTCAAAATTTCAAGAGGTATAAACGACAATGTCTCACCCTTTTGCAATTTTAAACGATTGTGGGGTAGTTCGAAACCGGAGTTGCTTAAAAGGGTGGATCCATTCCCTAGCCAGACTTAAAAAAACTACCTTCCTACAAAATTTCAAGAGGTATAAACTCGGATGTGAAAATGTTCACCAGCTCTTAGACTAATACTATTCTTAAACTATGTAATTTGTCAGCTGATAAGAGCTGTTTGAGTCCTGTCATAAATAGAACTACAGAGTATTTATTGTTTCATTCATGTATTCGCGAATATTTCTTTAATCTATTCGTAGGTATTTTCATATTAGTAACTGTGTATATAACAAATATAAACACACTTCATCAGCGATAGTGGTTTTAATTACTTCATTATGACCTTTTTATTATGCAAGTACATTTGTACTAATTTTATTAAGTTAGTAAAGCTTTAATATTAGATAATAACAATTAATTTCTGTGTATATTTAATTACTTAGGAAATCAGTAATAAGGAATGTTTCATTCAATCTCATTCTTCTCGCTTCAGGTACCTACAAGTTTTTGCATATTGGCAAGTAAACAAATTTATTTATATATATATATATATATATAGTAAAAATTAATTAATAAATATTTGAAAATTGCAAGTAGTCAACGGTTCGATATTATCGGTTTTAAAATTGCAATAATACAGATTTCTTTTTCTTCTCTGCAGCTGCAGGTTTAAATCTATGATACGTAATTTAGCTATTTAGCGACAGGCATTTTAATTATTTTAATATAATGTAGTGAAAGTGTGACCAACGCCATCTCATCAGCAAGAAGTGTACCAACACGGAAATTCTGTGGTCTTAATGCTGAACTAATGTCTAACTACAATACAACAAGATAGAGCTTCAGCTTTCAATTTGTTATACATTTATGCAAAAACATTATCGATTTTTCAAACTTTAATGTCCTTCCGTGAAATACGATTTTGTTTAAATTTTGGTATATTGTTTACGACACATGAGCGGACATTTAAGCGAAGTCTCTTGTGGGGACCTCAACGCTAAGTGCCCCTTTCTCCGAAATGCAGGAATCTGAAAAATACAAAAATTTTGGGCTGCTGGCGAATTTGAGAGCCTTCCGCAAATACGATTTTGTTTAAACTTTGGTATATTGTTTACAACACATGAGCGCACATTTATGCATGGTCTCATGTGGGGACCTCGATTAGAAGTGCCTTTTTTAATTCATAAACTAGATTTAATAGTTGTTCATTACATACATTAATTTTCTCCAAACTTTATATTAACAACTATTATTTCGCCAATATTATACAATTTGTAATTTATTATTGTTAGTTTCGTTGTTACTGTAAGTATTTATTGATTTTATTTGTCCATAATTAGTAGTTAATAATATGGCAAGTATTATAATCCGTCCGTGGGAACTTATAGTGCGACGTTGCCACATATGTTTTAGGCTGCTAGCTTTAGGGTCGGTCTTTTCATCTCTCAGTAAATTTACTTGACAAATTTTTACTATAGAAACAATTGTTTGAACAAACGTTTCTATAGTAAATAGTGTCAATTAAATTAAACGGAAAATGAAAAGATCGGCCCTTAGTCTGCTAAGTTCGCTCCCTTGTATTGATCAGTGGTATTAGCAATAGTATGGACTAGTGTAGTTACTTTAACCAGTTTTAAAGGACATTTTTAATGTCTTACTGTCGGCAAATTAATGGCATAAGGTACATAGTTCAAAAGGTTCTCCTGTTTTTGATTTGTTTCAAATAAAATTCCAAGTTTTGTGGCCATATTTCCAGTAGCAACTAACAAGATTTGTTTATGTTATGTCGAAAATGAAGGTACGTTCAAGTTCGGTTGTTCATAAAGACAATTCCAAGTTTTTGGACATATGTCATAGCAAATTAATCAAGATTGAATAAGAAGTGCAATAATGGTAGGTCACTGTTTAAAAACAATTCATTGGATTAGAATTGTATGCAAAATCAAGGTGAAAGCAAAAACGAACAGTACTGCGAAACTTCGGTGGTCACTTTTAAAAAACCAATTCCGCATATCGGATTAGCAGATTGGTATGCAAAACAATGGGAAAGCCAACAAACGAACAGTACTCGCAGAAACGATGCCTTTAGACTTCGTCACGAGTCGAGGCAATTGCGTAACGAAACAAGAATTCGCACTGACTGGGATACTTACCACAACAATGCCCGTTTGGCCGATCGCGTTACCGAACTGAATCGTTGGAAAGACACTCTACAGGGATGTCTCGAGCGTGTTGAAAAAGAGATGAATTGCCTAAAGGACGAAAAGTTTTCGACGGAAAGAGAACTGGACGCCCTCGGTATTCCTCTTGGCATTATTTCCGAATGCATTACTCTGAGAGATTGTCGACCGGGACCCGAGTTAACTTACGACGAAGGCGATACCGAGCTCAAAAAGGTAGGTAAATACGTATCGGTTTTTGGCATTGTTTCTAATTCACAACATTTCTTCAGGAATTATGCGTTGTGGAAAATGCGAAAGCGTTGCTTATCGATCGATGTCAGACAGTTTGGGAGAAAATGAACAGATTAGAAGAAGTACGTTTTAAATTAAGATTGGATATAAACGATAAAAACGAAACGATCGAAATCGACATGAACCAATTGAATTTGGACAAAAATTGTGCAAATATAAGCTTTAAAACGGATCCCCTAAAAATTCCTAAAGGGTATATATAATTTGGCGTGTTTAACTTTACGTTTTACAATTAGTAATCAATTTCAGTTCAATTCCTTATGAGACATGGTTAGAACATTCACGTTACACGAAACTACTCGCCGACACCGAATTGGCCGACACGTGCAAGTTGCGGGAAGCTATGTTTGTAGTTCGCGAACGCGCTCGCAACGATGTTAAGGCTCAAAGGGATTGCGTCAATTTCACTTTACGTAAACATGTTTATGAAATTCAACGTGCCCGTAACGAACTCGAATGGCAGTTGATGAAAATGCACGAGGAAATGGATAGGATCATCAAGGAAATAAACACTTTAGAAGATGCTTTAGGAGCGAAAACTGATGCCTTAAAATTGTGCGAAACCAGATTAGAAAATCGAAGTTACAGGCCGGGCATCGAGCTGGCGCGCGACGAAGCCGAGATGGGGTTAAAAGATGAAGTTCTACAGCTAAAGCAGACGTGCAAGGATCTGAGAAACAAAATCAATTGCGCAAAAGTCACGTATAACGCTTTAGAAAATCGGCAAGTGCTGATCGACCAAGATTTGGCCAATAAGAGTCAATCGATGATGACCGATATAAGGTGCCTCGATTTAAGAGTACCTCTGAAAACCGGAGTCGCGTCTGATACCGATAGAAACATTTCCTTGGTACACATGGAAGACGAAATTCCGCCCACTTAAAATTAATCGTGAAAGTTTTATATTTCGTCAAAATTTCGTAATGGAAAGCTTCGAGAAAATGTTCGTCGCAATTACAATTTCGTCCAACGAATTTTGTTTTTGGTTAAATTTGTACCTAATAAAAATTTTCAACACCTTTTACATAACTTTTAGATGAATTTTTGTATGTGTGTGTGTGTGTGTGTGTGTGTGTGTATTCAACAAGTGTTATACTCATCGATATAACTTTATACACAGTTCATAGTAAATCACGTTTTTTGGTTTAGGTCTTATGTATTTTGTGCAATACATTATTATAACATAATCATTTCGTTTTTTTCGATAAAACTTTAAAATTATAATAGACCAGTTTTTACCTGCGATTTTTCTGTGTGAGATTCGAAATATTTAAACGAACGTATCTTTTTAATTTCATATTTCAAAGATGAGAACAAACTGATGAAATTTTTAAGTAACATAATTTTTTCCCCCTTTCCCCTTTTAGGGGTTTTTTCCCTTAGGGATGGAACTTGGAAAAGCCCTTCTTAAGGTAAACGTACACTATCACGGGGCGCAAACGATTGGTTGCGGAGTTTTGTGCTACGATGCGGCCCGCAGCGTATTTATAGTCGTTACGTATCTTTAGGATTTTCTTAAGTTACAATTTTTCTTAGAAACGATTGTTATTATTATAGAAATGCATATCTAAAAGGAAATACTCGAGGTAAGAAACAACTATAAATATCGCCCATAGTAAGTATTTAAACCGCAATTTTCTCACTATTAACCGAGTTTTGATGACGGGTGCGATGGTTATAAATTAAATTGTTTAAAAAACAGTAGATACTAATGAAGGTATAATAGTAATATCGATAAATAAATTTAAATTGCATCAAATTGTGTAATATTACATATATAGTTCGTTGACGATAAGTTCAAAATAACGTCACACAATTTTATTAAACATTTTAATTTCCTGAAGGTTAGATTGATATTTGTTCAATACATTATCTCGCGCATTTAAAGGCGCAAATAAAATATGTAAATAAAATAAAACAAATATCAACAAATCGAAAATATTTAATAAAATGAACTTTGAAAGTTTTATAACTCGAGCAAACCATTTTATTATTTTAAACCATTTTATTTATAATGTTTTTCTTGATTAGTTGTGCTTTATATATCTAGAAAAATTAGCTTAAGAATTTTGTTGAAAATATTTTATTAAGTTTTTAATAGAATATAAAGTTCATGAATGATTATAAATAATTCATTTTCGACAAAAATCTATTGCCTTTTTACAGACTTATAAATTTGTTTTATTCTTACAATTAATTTAAAAATCATTTGTGTGCAGTTAAGGATCGAAAAATTTCCTATTAAAACCAAAAAACTATGGTTAGGTAAATATAGTTAAGTAGTCGTATTTTTATGTGACTGATAAATCTACCCATATAAAACGAATAATAGAACACGTGCGCACCATCTTTGGTAATTTATCAGAGTTCTAACAAAGAATAGAAACTTTCCAAAATAAAAATAGGGGTTTCTGATCTTTATGTAATAAACTTTTACGTTTATAAATACGATCCTGGCAAAATAACTTCAGTTCTTTCGCGTTATTGGTACAGAACGGTAGTGTTTGTTTCAATATTACAAATTTTAAATTTCGGCGTCGTATTTTCGTGTTTACGTGGAGTGTTCGGGTGTTTATAAGGCCTTTTTTATGCGTGCGCGTGTTGTGTTGCGAGTGCTCTAAACAAGATTACAAAATGATTTATATAACGTAAAGGTACATATCTACACACGTCAATGAAAGGTAGGATTTTAGGAAAGTGTAAATATATGATCTTTAGCTCTAATACAAATTCTCTGAAATTCGGGTTTGATTAGGTTCTTCGATAGGAACTCGGTTAGGGTCTCGGATAGGAAAGAACTTGATTAGATCCTTCTTAAATACTTAGTGGTCTAATCGGTACGCTGGGCCGAATCGGAACAAATCTGTTTTCGGACATATTAATTGCCACAGTCAGTGGGATAGTAGACATAGATAGTTGACATGTGGAGCTTGAGTTCCCATCAGTTACTGGTTAAATTCGGTGTCGCACTTTGAAGGCAGAGGTGCGCTAAAAACTAATAAAAATTCGCTGTATTTTGTGCATGGAAAAACTTTGCCTGAAAATCATATTTCCGATTGGATTGAAAATGTTGAATTTTTTTAAGTATTGTTTTTCTTTCCGTGAATTTTAAAACAAAAATTTGCACTTTTAGGGGTCAATCGGGACGATGGTCAGGAAATACAAAAAAGTACCTGCGACAAAAGTTTACAAGAACTATAGTGCTCGAACCATTCAAACTGCCCTAAATCAATTTAGAAGAGGTCAAATAACGCTACGATAAGTCAAAGAGATTTATAACATCTCATAAAAATCGAGCTAGAGTTATTTTTTTTGTATTTATAGTTTCCACATATAGTTTTAATGAGTTAAGCTATATTTTTGACATTTTATAATAAGTTCTAAATAAATCTCATTTTTGAATTTTTTTTGGAGATTTTCGTCCGTTTCTTTTTTTGTAGAACAATTTTTTAAACCTTTTTTTTGTGCGGATTGACCGCATTTGCGGGGCTAATCGGGACACCTACTAAACAAAAAAATTTAAATCACCTGTCGAAGTGACAGATGTGGTTAATATCTCTTTTTAAAACTCTTACCTACCTTTTTGCGGTAGTTAGAAACCTCTATCTTTTTCCAAAAATGTTATTTAGAAAAATATCTCAAAATCGTCCCGATTCGCTCCATTTGACGGTACCTTACGTACGTTTTCGCGATTGTATTTGCGCAAGATCATAATGATTGGCGAAAAACAGTGAAATGTAAATTGTATGTAATATTGCTACTCTTAGTCAACAGAAGATATTTCGAGATGATATGGTATGATTTTCGCAATTTCCGCATGATTTTTGCAATTAACATCTCATCTTTCATCACCGCTGAAAATTCATACAAGGAAAACAATGACAAGAGAAAGGTAAAGAAAAATTTAGAAACATCTAATTTTTTTTTAACGCCTTTTATTTTATTACGTACGTATCTATTACATAAAATTAGTTTTCTTTCAGGAAAAATTAAGTATTTATTTCAGGATTTTCAAATTTTTTATTGCTTTTTGCTTAATTAAAACAGTAAATTAACGAAATTTATTATTACTTATATAGGTAATAGGAAATTTTGTGTTAATTTTTTTAAATTGCTGTTATTCTAGACAATTTTGCCTTTTCAACTAATTTCAACTTTTAACATTTTAACTTTTCAACTTTTCACCTGGCGTCGACGAAATCATTAGACAGCCTTTATTTTTGACGGAGAAAAAGGTATCAGTCTGAATTTTTTATGAGAAATATAGTACAAGCGATGTTATATTTTGATTGTTGGAGAACTACTGTTGCATTTCCGGTTACGCCGGAAAGACCTCAACTTCCAATTTTTAAATGGTAGACCCTGTATATTTTGCCGTTTTTCGAATCCTCTATCGATTTTTAATACAATCACATCAATTTGAAAAGTTTTTATGGCGTCCTTGATTTTTTATAGACAATTTTATTTGTGCATCATCGTTCATTGATTTTGACGATCGTGTGACACCAAGCCTTAAATGATGACGCAAATAATGTTTTATTTCGTTGGATGGACTGTAGGTATCTACAATTTTATTAAAATATGTAATTTTGACGCTTAAATAGAAAAAGTATAACAGTTATCTCTTTATTTAAAACTATGCGATGTTTTATAGCTATTTATATAAAATTGTAGAGAATTGCAATTATAAAAGAAATGCTTTACATTCGAAATTAAATTCTAATAACAATAACTAAGGGGTTTCTTTCGAAACGAGCTTATTATTAACTATTTCTTTAACTGTGTGCAAATAATGACAGTAAATGGGTTGGCTTTATTAATGTACGGTTTCGTAAGTATATACAAGAGGACTTCGTTATATGTCCGTCAAATACAGTTCAGAACGGCCTCACAATAAGTTGTACCGTTGAGTGAAGGATTTGGGTTAGGTTAGGTTATGTTAGATTAGGTATAAACTTTTTCACTCAACGGTTGTACCTGACACTACCAAACAACGGACAATTTTTTGGTCCCGCGAGCGTCCAGCATTTAGAAATTTCATAGTTACATATATCAATTTATCACTTATACGGGGTGTCTCAAAAACATACCGGCCAATTTGGTGGAGTTATAGAGTACGTCAAAACGAGCAATTTTTGAAGAATTTATTTAAAACTATTTTTTTTTGTAAATGAGTACCTAAAGAAACGCTAAGGTTATTGAGCTATTCTGAGCGAACGTTTTGAATTGGCACAAAAGTCACACTATCTTACTGCACTACTGTACTTACACTTACTTTCATAATATTGTTAATAATAAAATCTAAACAACCATATTTTTATATTAAGTTTATTTTCAAAGCACACTTCGTAAACATTAAATCAAAACTTTAATTTGCTCTAGGGCCACAACAGCTCACTTTCGGATATCGGTATGTTAACAAAAATTGCTCGTTTTTATGTGCTCTATAACTCCAGCAAATTTGTCTGTATGTTATACATACACCCTGTATAATATATGTATTTATTAGATATAATTTCCGGCAATTAAAAATAATAATTTCAAATAAACTAAATACGTGATCATGTGTTATGAATAACGAAATATCATTGTGTATCCTTTAACTTTGTTGGCAAGTAACTACATATTAACAAATAGCACTTAGCACTTAGGTATTAGTTTCGATAAAGACCATTGGATAGTAAATTGTTAATGAAAGAAAACTTCTGATCACATGTTTATTAACTATCAATATAACACGTTCGTTTTATTTAATTTTCTAACAGTTCCTTTAATGAATGAAATGTGGTTAAATGTTCGACATGCTTAAATAAATATTTTGTATAAAAAATAAATAATTTAAAATAAAAAGAGTACAAACTACTATCACAGGCATTTCTAATCAAAATCTTTTAAGTAAAAAAGCGCTTAAATCATTTTCATTTAAGTAGTCCAGTAATACTTAATACAAAACACTTACTAGCTAACTTCGTAATTACTATTTGGCACTCGATGTTTCGCATTTAATATATTAGTACTATTTTTTTCCTAACCGTCACTAAAATTACTTGGGAAGATCGTGCGCCGTTTGGCACGAACATCGGGTATGATTGGTGGCGATAACGTGAAGATATTTGTCTCTCGGTCCATCGGAAGCTCTTCTTCGGTTTGTTTTGGTGAGTATCCTAAAGGTGATGGACACGTCTTCTGTTATTTGGGGCGCGCAAACTTTCGTCGAACTGGGGCAACAACCTGAACGAGCATCGCACCGATGAAGCACCGTCATTTTTGGAAATACCTGTAATTAAAAAATATATACGGTAGGTAAGTTGTTGAAGAAAAGGGGGACGTAGTTAAATGTCTCGCACGTTATCTTATTTGACCGGGTTTTTCATGAAATTTACAAGTGCATAAATATTATATTCTATAGTTCAAGGTTATTTTTTTGTTTAAACAAGTTGCAAAAAAAAACTCACGTTTGAATTAATGTCCGGCACATCCTTCTCGTCGATAACTTCTTCAAATTTGAAAGATCTAGGTTGCGGCGGTCCGCACGAAAAACTGTTGATCCTTTTTTCGTGCGCCCTCCAGTTATCCATGTCCTTTGTACACTTTGAAATTTGTACGAAATGAACGAGAAGTATTTCGAAAACGGCGAACAAAATCACTTTGTGCACTTCCATTTTTAAATTCGCGATCGACGAAATTTTCGACAACTATTTAATTTAACCGGCGCGTTCAAAGCGACTACACGCGTTTTGTGTTGTAAACGATGTTTTAAATAATATAGCGATAACCTTAGTCGGGTTTAATTACGATAGCGGTTTGAAGAGAGCATTGGTCAGTTCTTCGCGGATTTTAGAACGAGTTTGCGGTCTTGTGTTGTTAGAGTGGCGATTTATATGGATGTGAGGAAGGAAGAAAATGCGACATTGTTGGCAGTTGCGGTGACTAATTTGCCGCATATTATTAACATTTGGGAAACACTGTTCTTTCCAGGAGCGATTTTATTAATAAGAACGTCATTCGAGAGTTTGTTGTTCTGATCGTGGATTATAGAAATAGATCTTCAAAGTATGTATGTGTACGATTTTATTAAATTCGACATTCGAAGATGTATTTACTGAAATTATAATTCTTATCGCAAAATTAAAACATACACGTATAATATGTTGATAAAAATTTAAATGATTCGTTTCGGGAGTCGTCGCTTTTCGTGGGCGAAGTGTAGTCGTTGCAGGGTTGGGAACGGAAGGAAAATATCGAATTTTTCTTATCGCGTTTAGTGGACCGATAGTAAACAATCTCAATGGTTTAATTTTATGTTAAAAAAAAAAGATGCGGTAATAACAATTTTTGAATTATTCGTTAAATTATATTGACTACGGTTTCGTAATAGGTACCCAAATCTATTTTTCGAATTTATGTTAAGAAGAAAAATGTGTAAATTTAGAGTCATGTCTAATACTCATTCAGACTTTCTGCGGTTAGAACTTTATTAGTACGTCTGACTTTTCTGTCTGGCATAAAATTAAAATAGATTGAGTAATACATTCAAATTTTTATTTCGCAACTTAAGTCATTGTTGACGATGATTTTTACGTACAAATAAAAACGCTATAAACCAAAATCAAAGTTGAGGTGATGGTTCCATTTCCATTATTTAAAATGATTCATTTATTATTTGAACCAAGGTGGTTGTAAAGTTATTACAAAATTATGCAATATTTAAAAAGAAAACATTTTAAAACTTGTAATTTACGGACGATATTATATACGTAACATATTATTTCGATAGACAATGTTATCATTATTAAAGTGTTTTTTTTTATTTACGAAGTTTCTTATCACCTGGGAAAGGTAACCTCAATTGTTTGATAATACTCGATGAGCTTGTAGATAATTTAAAAGTACAGACTATTATATTAGATATTACTACGTAGTACCTACCTAGGTAGGTTATATTTTAAATTTTTCTTGGCGTTCCCCTTTTCTATCTAATGATTTTTAAAGATAATATTATATTTGTTTAGTACTTTTGATCATTAGTCTTTTAAGTAAATTGTTTAAACGAAATAATATTTCTAAATGATTACCCATTTTATTATAAATTTTGGGATAGTATTGAAATCCGAAGTAAATAACTTAATTTCTTATGAATCCACCTATATTCTAATTTTTCTTTAAATAATCATGACTAATTTAATTTGTTTAGATACCTATGCTATATGTATAGTCGAGTCAAATTAACTTTTTACTTCGGAACCCACAAGAACACAACCGATTTTGATGGAACATCTTTAAAAATGTTTGTTAAATATATTTATTTTTCGTTGGAATTTAATAATTTTGGGTTTAGGTGCATAAGCAATAAATTAAGATCTTTAAATGGTGTAATAGGTTTTTAATATCGCCACAGGTGAGCTACTACCTCTAACCTCTCTAATCCCAAAATATTTTAGAATTTAACTTTTTAAATATTTAAGGTCATTTTCGGATTTCTCAGACATCTTAGTATAAAAAATGTACTCTTGCTTAATTTCAATAAAATGAACCATATTCGATAAAATCACACTTAAATATCTAATTAGAAATCACATCAAGGTTACTTTGTATTTCTTATACTTTATGTATGATTTTTTCGAATATGGTTCATTATATCGAAATTATACAAAAGTACCTTTTTTATTCTAAAATGTCTGAAAAACGCTAAAATAACATAAAAACTTAAATCTCTAAAAAAAAGTTGAGATTAGAAAGATTAGGGGTAGTGTACCCTCACACTCTTAAGGTGATATGATAAAACCTATTACAGTATCTTAAAGACCTTTATCTATTATGTAAATGTACTCAAAATTATTAAATTTCAATAAAATCTAAAAATTTTATTAAAAAAAAATAATTTTACTCTTCAACTTTAGGGGTGAATATCTCGGAAGTGCCCTGTCCAGGAAATGGTGGAAAATCTCTCAGGGAACATATAACTAATAATGCCACAAGTTTCTATAAATATTTTTCCTACAGTGTTAAGACATTCACCCATAAAGTTGAAGAGTAAAATCAATTGTTTTAAATAACATATTTAGTTTTCGTTGAAATTTTATAATTTTTAGTAGACATACGTAATAAATCAAGGTCAATAAAATGGTGCAATAGATTTTTTGATATCACCTCAGGAGAGCTAGGGTGCATTACCCCTAATCTCTCTAACGTCAATATTTTTCAGAGGTTTAAGTTTTTAAATTTTCAAGCATATTTTAGAATTTTTTTTATACAAAAAAAGGTACTTTTGTTTAATTGCGATAAAATGAACCACGTTCGAGAAAATCATAGATGAAGAGTAGGAATCCTAGATAAATATTTAAGTGTGATTTTCTCTAATATGGTTCATTTTATCGAAATTAAGCAAGCTTACCTACCTTCTTTATCCTAAAATGTCTGGAGAATTCGAAAGTGACCTTAAAAATTTAAACATTTAAACTTCTAAAATAGTTTAAGGTCAGGTCAGTTTAAGGTTTAAGGTCAAAAGTTAAGGGCAGTGCATTCTCGACTCCCCTGATGTATTATTAAAAAACTTGTTAAACTATTTACAGATCTTGATTTATTACGTATGTACACCGAAAATAATTAAATTCTAACGAAAAATGAACATGTTATTTAAGAAAATTGATTTTTACTCTTCAAGTTTGGAGGTAAATATCTCAATAGGGGAGCGCCTTAAGAAAAACATTTATAGGAACTTGTGGAATTATTTTGACGTGATTTAAATATGTTCTGACGAGATCTATTACTATTTTCTGCATACTCTGTATACTGATCTAATAATTTTTTAACCAATACAGATAGTCTAGCAGTTTCCAACCTTTCTGCATCTTCGCCCTCCTTTTTTATAAAAACAATTGTTACGCTCCCCTCAATCATTTTTTTTACATTCATTTTTTGCAACACCCAACACCGAATTGATTTTTTTTGTTTGTATTACAAAAATATATTTTGCTAAAAGCAACGCGTCCTCCTTGCAAAAATCTCACGCCTCTCTAGGGGGTCGCGCCCTACAGGTTGGAAAATAATACCTACGTCAAAATAAAACTTTAAGTTTCTATAAACTTTTTTCTACGACGCTTCCCTGTTGAGATATTCATCACCAGTGATGTTGGAAAAATGGATTTGTTTAAATAATACTTTTATTTTTTACGAGCAAGGATATGCTACCCCTAACCTTTCTAATCACAATTTCCTTCAGGAAGTTAATTTAAACAAAATTTAACTTTATTGTTGGATTTACTAAACATTTTAGGATAAAAAAGTTTCCACTTTCCATAAAATGAGAAAAAAAGTGTCTTGATTGATAAATAATTATCTCCCTATTAAAAAGGGTGTGTCGAATTCAATTACAGGTACAATTATTGCTTTCAACTGAATTTTATGATTACAAAAAAAACTGCAGCATTAAAATTCAACAATGTCGTGCCAATAAATAGTCTAGTCGTGCAGTCTTCAATGTAAACGTGTTCATTTTGTTATGGCGAGCAATTACAAGAACACTCCAATTTATAACTAATATATGCAAATACATATTATCTATAAAATATTTTATAGCAGTAATTTTATTTATTGTTTAAATGTTAATTTTGCAATTAAAAGATTAAGTAATTGTAATAATTTTTATGGTTCTTTAAATATCATTAAATAATAATTACTAGTGATATAATAATAACCGGACATTGTGGCGCGATCGTTGAGACGCGGTCGTTTTGGCACAAGTCCAATAGGACTACAAATAGTCCATGGTTTTGGCAAAATTTTGACCCGACCTAAAACGTTCAGAACAGGTTCGAAACAACCAGAAAACTCGTTTTTCGATTAGAACAAAGCAAGAAATAATAAACTGCACGCATTTAAATCGATTAAAATTTTCGTAAAATCTCAAAAAAGACGGTTTTGGCAAAATTTTGATCCAACCTGAAACGTTTAGAATAAATCCAGAACTACTTGAAAACTCGCCATTGAAATACAAATTTTATCAAGCGTAACTACGATCAGTTTAATATGTAAACTCATAATAATATGTGAACAATGACTTCATTGTCTTTAGGTACCAGCTACATAGAAAAAACGGTGTAAATTTTATTAGTTTTTAAGCTGCAGTAGTTGTTGACCATTGAATGAAACAATTGATATCTGATGTAGAATAAATAATCGTTTTTTAACAGTATTATTTTAGAAATAAGTAATTCAAGTTACATAATCATTTGTTTTATTTCGTAAAATCAAAATAGGCAAAAATAGAAGAGGTAGACCAAGAAGAACCTGGAAGAGATCTGAGGAAGCTATACTTAAAATCAAGGAAAAAGATTGAAATTCAGCTTCATTAATGGCAAGGAATAGGAGAAAATCTTAGGAGGAGCGAAGAGGAGAAGATTATGTTATGTTGTTCTTGTTTTTTATATAAACATTAAGTATGTACAACATGTTTTCCTATGATCATTAACTCAAATAATAATTTAATTTTAATTTATTGCTCATATGTAAATTTCGTCGAGATTTTTACGACGTAGTGTTTTTGCATCCGAATGGACGTACCCAACTGGTCGTGCCGTAACATTCGCACTGAAATTTCCTAGACAATTTATTAGATTATTACAAATTCTACTCCTAAAAAATTCAAATAACAAATTCTCCTAAAATTGATATTAAAAGCATTTTATGTTTTTTTTTAACAATACGATAAAATTCAATTCGTTTCCAAACCAAAATTAATAAAACTCAAATTGACTGTTTTAAGTAACTGCTGTGACTGTTGTAACGGATTGAATTTTATGGTATTTTCTTATTTTGGTATTTTTACCAATTCATTTATTTTTAGTCCTGTAAATGGATTTTAGTTCTGTTGGGCTAAAGCTATTATTATTATTACCATTATTAAAAATGCAATTGTTAAATTAGAATAAAATTAACCAGATAGAATTATCTTATTTTATTTTTAATCTTTGTGTTCAGTAAACTTTAAAGTGTATTAATAAAATACGACCAAAACATTTCAACGAACTATTAAAACAAGAAATAAAAACGATCATCTTTCTACATTTTTATAAACATCTAATATTTATTTCGCTGTCCAGCGTTTCTTACAAATTGAATCTTGTAATACAAATTCAATATGTATATTGTATTTGTATAAATAAGAATAACCAATATGTATCGGATCAAAAAGGTTAAATTGTGATAATACATAATTGATACAAATTTGTTTAATTTTTTTGTACTTGTAAACAGTAATTTTCTATTTAAGTGCTTTAGAAACCAGTTTTTATATTTGCGTTTGATGTTATGTAGCCACGTTTTCACTAATTTCTTAAATTTGATAACTTCTTGGGTCAAAGCATAATTAAACTTTTATGTTAGATATTTTTTTGTTTAATTTTTTTCATGTCAATCGATATTTTTAATTGTTACATCATTATTAGTTTTCATATTTAATTCTAAGATTTTTTTGTATTGTATTTTGGACTTTATAAATATCATCTGCGATTAAAAAAATGTACGAAAACGATCAAATCTATCTATAATGTACGACATTGTCAAGTTGACAACTGTCACGCTATTTTTTATTTTTTTCAGTGGTCGTGTAAAAATTAGCTCGTCCGTGAAAATAACTATTTTTGACATTAGAACTTTATCTATATAACCAAATACCTACTCTGTTTATATTAATGGTAAATTCTATGATAATAACATGAAGTGTTCTCAGTGGTCTCCCATCCATATACTGGCCGCGACCAGCAGATGTTCTGAGGACAGTTTCACCTTTTCCAGTTGTAAATTCAGAAAGCGTTCAGTTGTAATTTAGATTCACTAATTGTAAGTCAGAAAACATTAAACGATCAACTTTATGAACTAGTTGAAAACTTTATTATTTTTTTTAATAAATATTACAATAAGTTTACATAATTATTACCTAATTGAAACTACTAGTATTGTCAAAGCTCAAAGAAACATCGTGTAGTTTTAGAATAGGTAATAATAACGAGTAAGTATGTACTTGTTAAAATTTTGAATATATTCCCTATCCAAAATACTTGACCCTTAATTTTTTCTTTAATTTTGAATTTTTTTAATTCTTGCAACAGCCGAGATAACTGCTGTGACACATAAAATCAAACAGACTGTACAGCGATCGGCATAAAGTTGGACACAAACGGAAAACTTCTTTATTTGAAATTTCTCAGAAAATTTAATTGGTCGTGAAAAATTCTGTATAGTTCCAAATTCAAACGACATAGTTGAAAATTTGAATATAACCTTTCGTGTACGAGGGACGTTTAAACATTTGAAATCGGGGAAAAGTGACATTTTTTTAACATACTTTTCTAATTGCAATACACTTGAAAGTATAAGGATCAATGTCCCATTATTTATTTATATGTAGTAGACAGTGCGGCGTTAAATAAACCTCACTTATGGCCCTATGATTACAAATGTTGCTGCATTGTTGTTTTGTGTGTTAACTTGTTCACTTTGCCCCACGTTTCACTACTTACCTACTCTAAAATAATTTTATACACTTAACAATAATGACTTTCGAAATATCAATAGTTGATGTAGTTTCTGACGTGAACGAATAAGTAAATCACGATTCTTTATTACACCTTGGGAATAATCCGTAAAATACCTACCACTGAATAATAATTTCGTTCATTAGTATTCGTCAGACTTTTGATTATTTCATAGTGGGATTTTGAACACAAGCAATTACGCAAAACAACATTACGTTTCGAACAATTTCTCTATTTTAATGAAATAATATATCTATCTACTAAATATAAAATAATTATTTACGACTTTTTGATACACTACCTAGTTAATTAGAGCTAGATTTATAAAAGAAATATTTATATCTAATGAAAATTGCCAATTTATTAAGTGACACATATCTTGCGTTTAACAATAAATTGTATTAATTTGTCTGACGGTACGAACACACATATGACTATATAAAAATTTTGTTAGAATTCTGTTCACATATGTTCCCGACTTATGCTTGGAAATTATTAGTCAGATCATTAATTGAGTAGTACTATAGTTATAATCTAAAAATAGTGAAACGGTTCTTTATTTTTTTATTTCTCCTTTTAATGGAGCGCCAAAAATGGAACGTGTTTGCGTACGGAGAAAAATCCCTTTTTTTTACAAGAAGTACTTTTTCTTGCTATATTTTTAGATTTCCAGCGTACTTTTTTGTAGCTATAATTTTAAAACCTTGGAAACGTAACAGACTATGTAATTACTATGTAATATTAAATATTTACTAGTAAAAAAGATAATAAAAAGATTCTAATAGATAATATAAACAGTTTATTTATTTACAAGTAGTACATTTTTTTTGTAATAAATGTGTAATAATTTTTCTAAATCATACTTCGTAATCTTTTTTTTTTAATTACAAAAACGCATAATAAATAAGTATCTAAGGTATATGTATATTTTTTATTTATAATTCAATTCTAAAATTGGCGAAAGAAACTTTATTGCGTACTATTTTGAGATTTTCGTAAAAAAGATTTTAGTAGTAAGTAAATGATATTCTTATTAAATTAATGGTCCTTTTTTAATTAATCGGCAAGTTTGTATTCTTGTTCGTAATGGGTTGATTGCAATTTAACTGCAATTTAACAATTTATTTATATCATACAGCGACCCATAATTATTATATTAAACCATTGGCCGTGACCTAGCCTTGAAATTTTCGTTAAACTATTTTATAACTGGCTCTTTAATGATTCCATTTCAATAACCTAATAGCTGGTCCTGTAGTATTTTCCTGACACAACGTCAATTTTGTGGATAATAATAAATTATAGTCTTGTATGAAAACACATTGTTTTTACTAAAGTACAGGTAATCCTCGTATAACGCAGAAGGTTAAAATATGACATATGTTATAGAAATCGCGTTACGTGAGGTTCGGGTTTTATACAAAATGTAGGGTTATGTTCCGGAATGTACTTTTTTAGTTATACATATAAACAACAATGACATTCAATAATAACATTTTGTTCATTTAAGACCTAATTAAATGAACAAACTATTTAATATAGCTTAAAATTATAAAAATGTTTTTACACATTACATTTGAATAGTTATATATATATATATTATAGTATATATAATAATGGTACTACACACAAAAATATGTACATATGTATATACTTGCGTGTTTCCCCTTATAAATACATAGAAATTCCCGTTAAACGAATAGACACTTTAACGAACATATGTATATACAGATTTTTAAGTCACGTGGCAAAATGTGTGAAAACAAGCAAGAAAAATTTATAGATCGCGTTATATTGAATCCGCGTTGCATAGGTACCGCGTTATACGAGGGTTACCTGTGTGTGCTTTATGATATGTAGAAAAGCTGTTATGCAATTTGACTGAACGAATTGTTACGGCCCATCATAGGATAATGTTTAGCGGTAACTATATTAGATCTTAAAACCTAGTATTCCATTTTTAAGAATTATTAGGGGCGGGTGTACAAATTTTTAAAAATGTAATTTTTTTTTAATATCTGACTATAGGGCGTTTTAAAAGTCGTAATATATTACATTTCTGTTTAAACTTTTTTTTTATTTTTTAATAGTTTCTTCGATATTTGTAAAAATAGAAAAACGTAGGTCATACTTTTAAGAGCAACTTTTCCTAGTTAAAAGCACTGCCGAAACGGAAAATTGTTAAATTCTTATACTGGATCCTTCTACAAAGTTTTTTTTTTTAAATTTTTGTATTGCCTGCGTTCCCTTGTTTGGTTATAGTGACAATTTATCGACATTCATAAATCAATGCCACGCATGCCAATTTTGGAATCGCTTGAATTTTCCATTTGATTGTTTTAATTTAAAAGCTAACGTACGCGTAATTTATGAAGGTAGTGGTAACCTTAAACAATTTATTTTATTTTTGTATAATAAAAACAAGGATTTTTAGAATTTTCAACTATTGAAAAATGTAAAAGTTATTGGGAGTTCCCGGGGTTTTCACCAGTAGTGTGAACATTTAGTTTCGTCGGTATGTATGTACAGCGGGCTCCTAAATTAATGACACCCTGCTCGCTTACTGTGCCGTCTCGAACGGGGTGTCAAAATTAAAGAAGCCGACTGTACACTATACCGTATGTAATGCAAAACCTCGCGTAAGTCTCACAAAATCTTGTAGTATAAAGAACATTTCATATTATCTTGTTTTTTTTATTTACTAAAGATTTTTCGTAACTAAATAAAATTTAAAAAAAAGTAAGTAACGATTTATTTTGCTTCAAAGTTACGGAAGAACATTGTAACATTGTATTTAACAAATAAATCATCATTTAGTAAGTAATAACTAATATAACGAGTTTATTAAATACTTACAAATGAAAATTCTAGGTAAGCAGATGTGACGTAATTTTGAATCAGCCGTCCCTCAAATTACATTTCAGCTTACTTTCAGAGAAAAGCGTAATCAATAACTGTTTCGTAAATTAAACCATTGTTTTGATTTTTTGGTGAGTGAGTGAGTGAGTGATGCGTAGATGCGCTAATCGTTATTGGTGTGACTCATAAACTATTTTTCTTTTGCTTTTATTTTTGTAACAATATACTTTAATTTAAACTGAGGAAAATGTGTCCAAATTAATTTATCATCAATGTGATGATGGTATATTACCTATTTATTTGGTTAAAATTTACTAATTTATAATATTTATCCTATCAATACATTTTTTTAATTTTCTAATTATCAATTATCATTGACCAATCTCGGAAGCTATGAAATAATTATTATACTTAAACTTACTCATAATTATTTATACTTATCTACATTCTTTTATTATACTGTACTGATTTTATTTTTTTGTCTCTTGGTGTAAATTACCTTGTATATAATCTATAAGATAAATGAGCCTAATAAGCTAATACAATCGCCTAATACAAAATGAATTAAGTGGGCCACCTTTTGCTCACGTATCTTGCAATTTTAGTAAAAAGTTGTTAGATTTGTTTACTTATTGCTAAATCATACATTGTCCGTATAAAATCAAGAACATAAATTAAATACATATAAGTATAAATACCTACCTCAAACGAGAGAGCTTTGAGCTTTAAATACCTATAGTGTTTCACCGTGTTTTTTTGGAAGTAAACGAGTTTTTTAAAACGCCCAAACATGTTGATTTTATTTTCAAGGGGAACAGCTTATTGTTATAATTTCACCTAGATTATGCCAACCCTTTAATAATAAGGGTGGCAGTAACCTTCTTAAGAATTTTACGTGAGGTAGTATTAAGTGGCATATCATGAGAGAAAATGCGTTAAAATTATACGTGCAACAGATCGTAAATTCAGCTTTAAAAGCGATTATTTTTTATTTATTTATTTTAATCAAAAACCTTAATTACCGATTAGGTGTTAAGGCGATGCAAATTACAAATTCATACAGGTTACAATTCACATATAGACGTTTTCGTACTGGTGCACGTCATTCTAATTTAAACTTCGCTGAAGATTCTCTTGACCCCATTCCTTTTTGTTCTTTGTCACTCTTTTTCTTTTACTCCACGACAGCCCCTTGTGCCTTAGATTCTCCGCTATTTCTTTGTCCCATGATTTTCTTGGTTTTCCTCTTTCTCTTTTCTATTGAGGTCTTGTTTCCCATATTCTTTTGATTGCTCTTTCTTTCTGCTCAAAATGTATTTTCAATTAATTCGATTTTGAACACTTAATTTGGGTACAATCTACTAAAAATTGTTTTCAAAACTGAATTTGCATTTTACTTATTGCACCTGCAACTTCAAAACGCGGTTTGTCGAAAACGCATTTTCTAGATTGGAATTCAGAAAACAAAACACAGTCATAAAGAAGATTAAAAGACCTTTGAAATGTTGTCACTTGATCTATATATCCATTTAACATTTTTGAGAGGGTCATTCTCTTCTTAGGGATGGTTAACGAAAAGTGGATGAATGTATAACAATAAGCTATGGAATTTTTTCGTCGGGACACAATAATTGCCAGTAAACGCTTTATATTTATTTAACAATAAATCTAAATATATCGAGTGATTTTATAGAATAAGTAACTTAGGTTATACCGGGTGGCAACGCGACCAGACTCAAGCTTTATAACTAATTTATTAACGTGTAGAGTCAAAATAGTACATTCCCAGTGTCGACGGAAGTGACACTAAATTTAATTTTTTAATTGGAACAAGTACATATTTTACTATTTTTGGAACCTACGAACCAAATTCTATCTGATCACTCTGCCAAATTTTTGTTTTTTCAAAAATAATTTCAAAATGTTTAATTTTATTTTTCAACGCAGAAGACTGCGACACCTGGAAATGAAGAAATAAAGGAATACCTACAATCCTCGTGCGCCAACGTCGAGATAAAACAATTTTATTGTACCGCAGTCACGGCCTTCTATGTTGAAAAATAAAATTAAAAATTTTGAAACTATTTTTAAGAAAAACGAAAATTTGGCGAAATAATCAGATAGAATTTGGTCCATAGATTCCAAAAATAGTAAAATATGTAGGACGTTCCATTTCAAAAATCAAATTTGATGCTACTTTTGTCGAAACGGGAAGTCGACCGTTTTGACTCTAGACGTCAATAAATCGGAAATTATGTTTTCTATATACATGTTCCAAATTTCAAAACAATCGGTTCATAAACCGAGGAGTTATAAGCTTGGTCCGGGTCTCGTGACCACCCGGTAAAAATAATCATATATTTTGTATTTCCTTGTTGATATTAAAAAAAAATAAAATAGAAAGGAGCAGCTTTTCAATTTAATATATTAACTAATTGTTTGCACTGTCATATCTTTCGAGCACAGTTAAATAGTCCCATTTTAATTGTCGCAAGAAAATTAAAATGAATCATTATGTAATTAAAATTGCTGTGTCAGCAATAACACGATAACAAGGAATTCCGACGGAATCCCTTTACTGTCTACTCGAACACCTGAACCCATCTATTTTCATTCAATATTATTAAAATACCATCGAGAAGTTCAATAGCTTTATGACAAATCACCGAAAGTTTTCAAAAACGTTCTCACGCGGTTTGCATTTTATGTATCTGACTCATCTGTAAACGCGGTACATATTATTGGTATATTTTCTCATGTCTGACAGCTTTTCAATTTTTATGTGATTTAGATATTACATAGATAGAATGTCCCGAAGGATAACTGCGGTTTTATTTAAATTCTTGACGAGCTTTTCGTCTTTTTATCAACCTGATTCATAATTAACATCGCCCATACAGAAGAAAAGTACCCCTTTAACCGCGTGATTCAAAACATTAGACTGCGGGGTTATCGCCTTCTTTAAAACCGAAGCGATTTCGTAATTTTTCAAGGGGAAAATATTTAATTTTTTATGTTTTTACAATGCGTGACAAATGAAAGTATTAAGTCATCAAAATATAATATTTTTTACGTAAGTACTTTAATTGAATGATTCGTCCGGAAATTGTCGAAAAGTGTAGTTGTGAACCCCTGACGTAAATGTTTGTAAAACTGCATTAAGTGGGAACACGTGCTAATAACATGTGTAAAGCATCAATTCATAATTATTACTCATAGGGTAAATACTCGCGAAACTGCTTTACTGAATCGCACAGCCCAAACCTGTTATCTTCGTGGAATGAATCACACAATTATCTTCAAATTCTTGTTCGTTAACGTTTTTTTAAAATTATTTTTATAAGGTTAGTAAAATTGAAAGATATTGTACATATAATGATTAATAGCAACGCGGTGAGTTATTATTGACGACAAAAGAAAGTTTCCAAGTTTATCAGTCAATTTAGTCGAACGTGGAAAATTGACATATAAAGATTAATCGATTAATCGATAACAATAATGTATCCATTTTTTAACTAATAAAATATATTAATAAGCCGTCTGGATTTAAAAGATAAACGAGTATTACATATCAACTTCCCTTAAAAGTTATATAAATATCATTTAAGGATATTTTCCGGAGGTCCGGTTTTTAATTTTGGTTGGGTGCCAATGTTTTGTAAAAAATTTTTATACATTTTGAATCAAAATCAACAATTAATGTAGTTATATTTATTCGTAGTGTGAAAAATCCTTAAATTAAATAAAAATTGCGAGCGATAATCGAACCTACATTTTTGGGTTCTTTAAGTTTAAACTGTTCTGGTGGACTTCTTCGCGACCAACAACAATTAAAAGGCCCAAAACCTTTGAAAACGGGCCATACAGTGAGGCTATTTCTCATCAGCAACGATTGGTAATTATCGTTTTAATTGAACATGTCGAATTTATTTAAACATCTTTGCAGATTGCTGTCTTTTAGATATACAAAAAAAATATTTCGGACAAATGTTGAAAATGTTGTTCTCTACAAAGCCGTTAATAGCCAATTTTTATCTTAGTACGAGGGGTCGGTAACTTATGTATTAGTGTGTATCTTTTTCTAGTATTTAATACAGACTTAAACTTGAATTAGGTCAGAATTAGTTTGAGTTTGTATTATTGTGTATAAAATTTGCTATAGTTACCAACCCATCGCCTTAGTAGTTACCCACCGGTAAAGAGTTTCTGCGAAGCTCCTCTTTTGAGTACAATTTCTTTAAAATGACGATAGCAAGGTTTAAAACTTAAAATCTTTATTTATAATTATTTTTTATGTTTATGGCTTTGGATCGAGCCAATTAGCCAGTCTATTTTGGGGTTGATCATGTTAGTATAATGCTCGGTATTACATTCGTAAACATTCATGGTTGCAGCGGGATTCGAACCTGCAGCCGTGCGTACGCCATAAGATCAATCTGTCAGGATGCCCATCTGAGCCACATGGCTCGCGGGAATCTTTATTAGAACCTCAAAATCTATGTATTGTTATGTATGTCCTGATGCTCCCTAGCGGAACGTAGGGACGTCTAGAGACGTTTCTAGTAACAGCCGATATTATATACAATAATACTGACGTTCTTCCTTAACAGCACAACATTATTGCACAATAACAATGATTTTAAGTGAATTTTCTTGCATTTTTAACTTTAAAATTATTCTTTATAAGTACATAATTTAAACTGTATTTTTTAACAAACTTTTTTATTTTAACATTTTTATTAAGTAGTAATTCTATATTGATTTCTTATACAAATACGAATGTATTTAAATGCGGCACAATTATGGTCAGTTATTGTACAATCCCTCATTAATATTGCACAATCTTTCGATTTCACCTGCAGACGTCCAATACTATTGCGCAACCTTAAATATTGCACAATAATATTAAGCGTCTGGGGACCGCATCGCACTCTTTTTCCATGTTTCAGATGGGTGCCCTTTTTTTCTTTTTCCAGAAGGTTTGTATTTCAAAGCCTTTTTTTAAAACTCGTTATTTAATTGTTGCAATTAACAATTCCTGATTGGTTTTGTCACACGCCCGTAGTTCTTCATTAGTTATTGTACTATCGGGCCAGCGAATTGGCAAGATCTTCCGTAAACATTTATTAGTAAAAATTTGTATGTTATTAATATCTTTTTGTTCTCATTCCGGTTTTCACATGCACATAATAAAACGCTTTTAACAGTAGAGGATAAAGTCCAAATATGGACTACCATTTTATTTTCTTTATTAATATCGAAATAAGTGCAACAATTAAACTGGAAATTAATTTTAAATATATATGGAAAGTACAGGTAGTCCTCGCTTTTATGTCAGGTTAGCAACGAGCGACTTAAAACGAAACGCCGTAAAATGGACACATTTCTTTATACGTTTCTATGTAAAATCATGTAGTTTTTAATTTTTTTTCTCAGATATGAAAAAACCGCATTTTTTAAAGAAATTAACTAGTTTTATTTATCAAATTGGCGTATTTTTGAACAAAATAATGCTCACAGTAATAAAATAACCTGGAAAACGCATAACCATAACCTGGAATCGCAGTAACCATTATCTGGTTTAATCGTACCTTTAATCGAGGTAAATCGATATTACTGCCACTACTGGGATCAAGGACTATAGCCATTTCTACATCAATCTCAGACTCAGAATTGGATTTTGCCTTTTCTTGATTTTGTCCTTGATTTTGATCTCTTCCTCCAACAAAATTTAAGCGCCTTTTTTTGCCCACTGATTCTGACAGTGTGGACTTGTAAGGGCTACCGGTTATGAGGCAAGATGCCACTCGATTATCGATCTTTTTGATACAATTGAAAGTTGCATGTCAACAGGACTCCAAAGGATATTAATGTTGATGACCAAAGGTATTGGGTAGCCTGAAGGTGACACGGGAGCCGATTCTTCCGACGATAATACAGAACTCAACGGTTGATTCCTTCATTCCGCTTTGGCTGTTAGGAAATCTGATTTCCGTTTCGCGAAAGCCTTTCGCGGCAGTTTCACCTGTTTATTCTTTTAAGTAGGCCATTCGTGGATTTTTTCATGGTGCCGTGTATGTGCCCGCACAATGCTCGTGATTCGCAACATTAATTTTGCAGCCGACTGTACCTACGTTTAAAATATCGTTAAAATGTTAGATTATCAATAACTTTTCATAACACGAATAACTTAAAAATAAAAAAAAAGAGAGATAACGGAGAACGGAACGTTGAGAATGTTCATACATGCTGCTAAAACAATTTACTTAATTTATTTAAAATGTAATTATTATGTACTATGTGTAGCTGTTGTTCTTTTATAAATTTATATTTAACAGCTAGATTAGTTACGTTATCTTAAAACCTTGACGTAACTGAAACCGTTTATCATAATAAAATTAATAACCCAAAAATAATAATTAAGATATTTCCATATAGGTAGATAATTATGTATAGTAAAACCACAACGTACGAACTTGACGTACTATACGACACTACTGTGGTTTGCAAAAGCGGATTAGTGTCTTGTACGCAACTAAAATCTGTTTCCCCATTAACTAATGAAAAGTAAAAAGTCATTGTGGTATCAAGTTGTTATCACATCGATATAAAAGTTTCATTCATAAAATGCCATCCCACAAATGACGCGTGCACTCGTTTAATTAATTCGCACATATTAGTACAGGATTTCCGCTTATTTTCGCTCGTATTTTTTGAAATATTATAATTCTCAAGATCGTGATTTGGATACTTAAGTAAAACAAATTTTGAACGATGCATTTTTAATTACCCAATTAACGGTCATCGATGACACTCCAAAAATTATTATTTATAACTTTATTTGTAAACAAAACATTTACCTACCACAAAATTTATAAATAACCTATTGTTAATCTTCACTGCAATTTTTATTCAAGCAGTTGTCGCGGGCAATTAGTTATTTTGGGAAAACAACTTTTGACTGCAGTCGGAGTAAAATGTTCTGGCGGCTGAGTTTGAAAGTTTATAGCTTAAAAACGGTTGGGCCAAATTGTATAAAAACTTTACTGGGTATTCATCCACTATTTGAGATTGCACAGTAAAAATATCAGTTTTGTATGTAAATTGATTTTGAAGGTTTTGCGAGGTAAGTATTTCACGAAAACTGTCGAATTTTGCTGCTTGTTTCCGTATTGGCAACTTTAAGACGTCATGATTAAAGTATTTCTGCACCAAATTCTACGAAATTTGGACAAATTTGGATCTCAAATCTGTTATTATATATTAAATTTTAATTTTTCGAATTAATGTGCCTTTGAAAACGAAAAAGTCGAACCATCGCAATTACCGACGTATATCACCAAATGAAAAAATTATTATAATAAAGTTACGGTATGGAACAACAATTGTATCATCATTTGGTTTAAATAATAATTAAATAATATAATATGTTGTTATTAAAACGAGACGCAGTATTAAATCGGGCAACGAAATTCGTCATTCGACTTAGTAAGCGGCTAATATTGTGTAATATATATATATATATATATATATATATATATATATATATATATATATATATATATATATATATATATATATATATATATATATATATATATATATATATATATATATATATATATATATATATATATATATATATATATATATATATATATATATATATATTATATATTTAAGATTGATCTAGAATCTTGCAATCGGTTCACCGACTGCAATTCACCGTCAAAACGTTCACCGACCTATAGTTCGCCGAAAGGAAAATTCTGATTTTAAAATCTCGTCTTCACTAGTCTAAACTCACTTTATCTACACTAGAAACATCACTCATCTACACTTAAAATCCACATTGAAACATAAAAGTCAATCTACTTTCTACTCTATTTTAATTTACTCTAACCAACACTTTTTTTTAATCATAAATATTACCAAAATGCTATTTGCGCAACAACGTTTCATAATAGCAAAATAGTATTTACCCAGTTAAAAATTATTTTCCTGAAATAACTATTTGCCTGCAACACAGCTTATACCAATTTGCTATAGTTATCAAAAGTGTTACTTATAAAATAATAAATATAAATATTTGATAATAGAATCAAACATCCTTTAAATGTTACTTTTTAAAATTTAGGTATATTTTATTTAGTACAGAATTGGAGATGCTTTAATGTTTAAAAAATGTCCGCAATTTTCCATGAGACGGTTGAAGGTGTATATGAATTGTTGGTTCGCCACATCCTCGTGACGGAAACAACCGCGATTGTTAATAACGGAAATACATAGGTTTCTCCACATATTCGAGTACTGTCTTGGTACAACTGTTAATATTGTCAAATGTATCAAGCACTTCCGATATAACCGGAAATTTGTTTGTTTTAAATAGAACACCCTATAGGTTATACCTATGGCACAAAAGTATACGGAGTTAGTGCAAATTGTCAGATTTTTTGAAATGCCGCTTTTCTTATCGGACTCGACCTGTTCTACAACTTTTACGGAGCACCAAATTTATAGTTTGAAAGATACGGCCACTAGGAAAACCCAGAAAGTTGACTTTTTAGGTCAATTTTAATTTGCCTAAAACTCGTTTATTTTAGCATTACCTACAGCAAAAAAATGCTAACACGTAATTTGTAGAATATTAATTCGGGAGTAATTTTTGTTTAAAAATGAATTTGATTTAAGGTAATTTTAAAAGTCACCCCCCCGCCAGTCAAAATTGTTCAAAGTGTCGTTTTTATTATAGAACTTGACATGCTGTATAACTTTCGTAGGGGTAAAAATCTTATAGGTTCAAAAGCGGAATTGCTTCCTGGAGGATTAAAACTCTAAGTTTGCTCCAGGCTCAAGTCGTATGTTGTATTATAACGGCTGCGTTAATTTATCTTTCCTTTGCGAGTTGTGTGTAGTGATATATTGTGTCCCGAACTTCTGACACCGCGGAATTGGCCGAATTGCAAGCGGAAACCACTTCTCATCTCACAATCACTCGATAGTTCGAAAAGAAAACTATGGGCAAGCACTATGACGGTTAAACTTTTAGTTTTGATGCAGCGATCGTACATGGATCTGGAGAAAATTTAGTCAAGAATTCAGGTGATTAGAGTTTGTGCAATGCGCGGACAATATCAATGCTAAAAACAATACATCATTGTATCGGAGACGGGTTTTCTTTCAATCCATTGGGAAACTGAACTAACCGTCTATTCTGTTTATGGTAATTCGATGAAGTTTTTTATCACATCGCTAACTTAAGATTAGCAAGCACAAAACGGCGTTTAAAAACTTTCATGGGCCAGTCAGTCACCTGATGACATGTCTTAATATGCTTGATCGTGTAGGGACTGTGAGGAGACAACATTCGAAAAAATCTGCTTTCCACAAACAGCTGCTACAATATTTGCGTGTTGAGTGGGTCAAAATTCTACAAGTCAAGGTGGCAGAACTCATCGACTCCATGCCCGACCGGATTAAGGCTTCGAAGACAGCAAGGTGAGCAGCAACTAAGTTTTAATGTGCATATTTAACGTTTGTATCAACCGAATATCGTAAAATAAACATTATTGTTCGAAAGTCAGGGCGTCTATTTATTTATGTGTTGTGTCCGTAGATCCAATTAGAAATGGGAACATTTTGAAATATTGCCGCTACGTTGTACCGATATCAAAGTTGTACCAAACAACCAAAGCAATCTCGGTACTTTATTGAAAATTGAATACAAGGTGGCCTATCGAAAACGAAACAGTCGTGTTTTGGGGCATAATGTGACCATTGACAAACGTATGACCCGTTGTAATAGCTTATCTTCATTTATTGAATTTCAACACCGTACCGAAAATTACATTTTGGTAAATTTCATTTAAAAATTTACGTTAGCAATTAAGCTGAAGACTATAATTCCGTAACGAAACAAAATCAGACACGCATGTTTATAGAAACGTTTTTTTTTTATTAATATTTTGAACCATCCAGGGCTGGTTACACTGATTTATCCTAAACTTTATTATAATTTTTTTAGATTTTTTATACTTTTAAGTTATTCGTTTAAATTTTAAGATACATCGGTTTCGGGTCTGTCCAAACCTATGAATTAAGAAATGTTTCTATGATTTTTGCAACTTCATGTTAGTCAATGATATGGTATTAATTTTTAAACGTGCACGCTTTCTAGGAATCCCTCCTAGTTAAGCAAATTAATTTCAGCAGGTAAATCTGTTTATATTTTTAAAGTGTATAAATGTCTTCTAGAATAACCTGTTTTGAATAAATTGGGTGCTTGTTTGTTCTACTATAATAATCTGGATCGTTCCAAAAAACGTTTTGGCTTCTCTTTATCGCAATAGAAAGACTTCAATATAGTTCTGACGTTCCATCTTTTAACCGAAAACGCTTTTCAAATCTAAATTATAGAGTGTTATCATCTAAGGTTAGCGTGAATTATATACATACGTAAAATTCAGAAACGCCACTTACGACGAATCGAATCATCATAAATCACCGACAGATAATAAAACGCAATTACGTATCACCTGTTGTAAGTCAAGGCAATCAAACTTGTTTGCTGTTTTTTCCAAACCTCGCCATTTACCACAACTATTGCAGCAAACGTACCATCTATTAAAAATAACTGGTTTCTAAAAAGTATAAATTGTGGACGGGGAATGCAGGTACCTAACCCTATTAACATCTTGTTGTTTATACTCTGTTTATCAAATACTTATTTAAAACTGCGCATTCATTCACGAAAACACCATTAAAACTTATCAATAATAAACACGAGGTAACAATTGCAGAAATATTGAAATGTTAATAGGTAAGTACCTATGTATCGAGTCGTAAAATTAAAACAATTATTGTTTCAATATAACTCAGAATTTCGAAGGGAACAATTACATACCTATATCGCGACATCGACTTTGATATCTGGAAATGTTAATTAACAAAATGAGACCTTGAACGTCACGATAAATTTACTTATATACTTTATCTTTCTTTTTAGGACGAAAAGGAATAATCGAAAACCGCAGTGAAATTATGATCGTAATCACTAAATCGCGATGAAAAAAGTTGTTTCGAAATCGGTTAGAGAAAATTATAAAAGAGCGGAATCACTTGGATTCAAATTAGTCAACGGCGCGACTCCCGATAATAAACAGCACCCGTTCTAAAATCGTTTTATCTCTAGTACCTACCTAAAAATAAATTGAAAAAAATAATGCACTTGAATTTCGTACGAATCTATCGACATAAATCGATCGGGGGCACTATAGTGACGTCGAGAGAAGAGAATAATTGAAACCCCGAAAAAGTCGCCTCGAGATCAACGTGGAAATGAAACTAAATTTTTTAACCGAAAACACCGCGTGTTAACCGTAAAATTTCGTGCTGGTGCAGAGAATTTTATAAATATAATGGCAATAAAGTGTCTTCCTACGCGCATCACAACGAACTTTGTGCTCTGTGGACTAGTTTTCTTAATAATTCCCACCTGTAAAGCGCAACTTTCTTCGCAAGAAATTTTAATAAGATTCACGAGACATATGGATGTTTTTAAAAAGTTTCCCTGCGAACTTCCTCAGCCGCGGTCGATTAGTGTCGAAGAACTATTAGGCGATCAATTGGACACTTCCGAAAGTGCACAGCCCCACACCACCGTTTTGCACAGGTACGTTTTTCAATTTATTAAAACACACGACGACGACGACGTGTACGCTACTAACAAAACGAAAATAAATGACATTATTTTGTCTGTTCCTAACTTACACATATATCTACTATAATTTAGTTGTCGTTGATAATAAATGTCAACAGCATTAAACTAAATCTATACAAAGTAATAAATAACTCGTTATTGCTTCAAAAAAATAACCTTCTAAATTTAACTCTTTATAAACATTTGCTTTTAATCAATTGAAATCCAAAAAGTCAATAAAAATGCATTTCCCTTCAATTGCGGGAAAAGTGACACTTTTCAGGGAAGTGATATCACTTGCAAATTGCGCTATGGTCGTGTTCAAACTTTTGAGTTTTTGATCGATGATAGTTCTAAACGTCCAATAAATATGTTTAATTCGAATAAGGAAACGTTTTTTTATGTTGAAGGAAAAATAATTTGGAAATAAATAAAAATGGCTTAACTTGATCAGTTGAAGCGATTGAAGGTGTAACAGACAAAAATAGAGTTTTGTAGAGCAGACAAAAATAGAGTTTTTGCTGTTATAATCGTATTCGCATCAGAGTTGAGCGAAACAAAAGTAAATAGTAGTACTTTGAATGGTGAATTACTTGGCTCGTGAACGATGAAGACAGTACAGGTAAACTGCGTCCATTCATCTCAACAGCTGAATGAAATGGTAATAGACCGAATTTTCTTGAAATAAAAATAGTACCTATTTAATCGAAATTTGGACGCCCACGTTTGAACATTTGGTAATGGCTAATTTACATGACGACACTAGGTTTCACAACATTGTATTCTACAGTCATCGAATAAAGTTACGAAACTAGGAAGTTTCGGGTGCTTCCGAATCGGACATTGACATGTCAAACCTCAAATTATCTAAAACAACGCAGACGACAGTTTTGCCGTATAAATATTGTTTGCGAAATGAGGAAACTGAACAAATTGTTATGAATTCTCGATTTTTATGCAGAACAAACGTATTTTCGAAATTTTCATAATGTAAATTTAAATAATAAAATCCAACGTATTGCTATCTCAACAATAGATCAATTTTAAATAAATTCGTTCTACGTAATACATACCGGGAAAGGAAAAAAAATGTTGGTGAAAAAAGTAACTGTAGCTTTATATTTGATATTTTCTTTCAATTTTAAGACAAATAAAATCCAAATAAAAGCTCATGTATTTTCAAAAATAAGGGTAATTTACTTGTTGTTTAATAAACTAAGTAACTTAATTAAATTTTAATTCTATATAATTATAAATTACTTTCGTACGTAATTACAACTGATATCTGTATTCTTAGTAAAACAAAAATACGAACTGACATTTTTCAATAATTTTTTCTTTTGTTCTAGCCTGATTTTTTGTTATCCACTACTACTCTTAAGTCGATTTCATGTTTTTGAACGTTCCTCGTATACGAAAGGTTATATTCAAATTTTAAAAGATACTTCTACCTATTGGTAAAATCTTATTTAAAATAATTAGTACATACCTACCTATATTTGAATAATACAAAAATATAGCTTCTATCAGTTAATTATAAATATTACCTGATCATTAAACGATGACGATTCTGTATTTACTTACTCGGTATTCTCGAAATACAAATAGATACAACATTACATAAATGAATAAATAATTATTGGATTTGGTATCTACTCAGTTTTTAGAAAAGATGATGACAAATAAACTATCATATTATACCTACCTATTTAATTTATTTATTCTCGTGCATCAAAATTAAATAGGTACTTTATTTTTCACGAAATAACTGGAATAAATACATATACAGTAAAATCTCGTTTTAAAATTACGTTCTTCAGTGAACCAACAGAAAACGTGTTTTAAACGGAAATAGCTTATACAGGGTGTTAATAAAATGTCCAGCATAACTTCTAATGGTGCATTAATAAACAAAATACTATTAAAAAGTCTTTTAAAATGTTTGGCTTAGGTCCTTAGTTTTCAGAAAAATCGGAATAAGAAAATTCTGAGAATCAACGAATGTTTAGTGAATATTTAGTTAAAAACTATATACTTATATCCATTTTTTCGGGTATTGAAAACTTCTTTTTTAGAAGCCTTTCATAACAATCGAACCGACCACTAAACCACCAAGAAACTGTTAATAACGAATAGTGTAAATAAAAAGAGCACTTTGAAAATACTTTGTGGAACAAAATAAACTCTTATTTACTATTAATCTATATTTCTTTTTTGTATTAAAATTAAGAGTTGCCCTATATTATATCAAGCTTACTTTGATATTTAGAATTTGTTTAAAAGCGCTGCTTAAACGACATCACTCCGTTTCGGCGTTCCCCAGTTCAGTGCTCACGTATTTTTTATACAACATAATATCGATGGCGTTTTGTCAAAAGGACGTAACCCACACTTTTTGTGGAAATGAGTTATTCTGACTATCTTATGCATCTAAAGCAAAGGCAACATCTGTTAAAATCTAGTAACAATATTTTGATTTTTCCATTGAAAAAATGTGCTCTCCTGTAAAATTTACTTTTCGTGAGTTAGGCCCTTCTGAAAAAACTGCGTCGATATTATGTATGCGGTCATTATCAATAATCGCCATTATTATTAATATAGATCAAGTTTTTTGGCCAGTATACGAAATAACATTAATGTAGTTTATCCAAACCTATATGATGTTCACGTCATCAATACAAGTTGATGACGTTTCACACAGTGCTGTCACCTCGTACCTCGTATTTTTACAGTTCTATTAAATTGTAGTCTTTCTTTATACCATCTAATATGTGCGCAGGTAAATCATCTATAGAATATGTCACTTTCCAAACTTTAAACCGAATTACAAATAAACAATCTAGTAACTTTTTGTTGATGACGTGGAACATCATATAGGTTTGGATAAGCTATATATAAATATTCTCAATTTGGGTTGACCAATATTTATAATAGCTACTACTTTGTTGTGGTTAAAAGGCAGCTAAAACGAAGTAACGAACCTTTTCTTATTAACTTTACATTTTAATACAAAACAAATGTATCTACAATGAAAAGGTTAGTGTAGATGAGGCAAGTTTAGACTAGTGCAGACGAGATCATTTTAAATTAAAATATGTACATAACAGTGCTCAAGGGACCATAAAAAATAGCTTATTATACGGGAAGCGTATTTTAAATGGGTGCACTTTAACGAGACTTTACTGTTTGTATTTATTTAATTGACGTCTTTGAATATAACAAGAGTAATATCATGCATCTATGTAATTGTAATTAAGTTACACGCAATTGAATTGGAAATATAAAAACTGCAACGAGTGTTCAAATATTTACTTCTGTAAAGCGTAATAAAATGTTGTTAAGTGATTTTGTGATGAGCAAAGATGGATTTTAAAACACCTATTAACCAAATATATGTTAAAATATACAGTAGGGTCTCGTTAATCCGGACGTACTTTCCCGAAGAAATCAATCAGCCTAGCGATGCACCGGTGTAGTTCATTGCATTGACTGTAACACATTGACACAGTGCACATGTGTACGAATACATTGTTTTACGTTCTTGTAAAATGTTATAAAAATGTATAAAAGAAAAGTAACAATAAGATATACTTAAAAATTATTTTTAATGACTCAGTGGTAATGACCTTCATATAGTTTTTGCTCAACAATCTTTGATCACATATGTATTTAACATATCATAAAATATTTTAAATATTAAATTTAAGTAATTGAGTCAAATGATCTTAACGAAATTTTGAAGTCAACAATAATATTTCTCTCACCTATAAATGTTATAGATAAATTTATGAGAATAAAAAATAAAGCAAATGGAAGCGTTTTATATTATTTAAATAATAATTATTAAATATATTATAATAAATAAATTATTCCCGTCTTTTTTTTTACTTAAGTACTGTGCGCATGGTTTTGTTTAAAGATACGTTAATTTCGTCAAACGATTAATTGTACGAAAAAAGTTGAACGACCTTTTTTGTAACAAATTTTACGAGCTACACTTTTTATAATAACATTTTTCTCGAAAAATTGATAGTTTCCAAAATCATTGCAAATTTGCAAATTTTACCTCCTTTCACTCCGTAACAATTTTTGCGGACACGCTATCGAAGGGTACTTTTGAGGTTTACTTCAAAACTAGTCTGTTAGGACAATTAAGAAAATTAATACACAATTATTTGTTTAACTAACAATAAACATTCAAATTGCTTTTCTGTCTAATTGAACTTAAGTATATTTTCCGTATATGAAAAATGCATAAATTCATATCGCGTTCTAAATAGTGGTTAGGCAACCAACAATCTTTTAGTATTTTTTGTCTACACAATATAAAACGAAAAAAATTGAATCTTGGAATGCACCTAGTAAAAACAATTCCGAATCAAATGTACAGGCGTATTAAAATTTTTTAAGTACCTACCTATTAAGATGGAAATTAATAAAGATTATTTTTTAGAAAACGATCCGAGAATAATTTTTTATATTATACGACTTTAATTTAATAAATAAATGAGTTATGCGGGTTTCAAAAATTAGAAATAAAATCAGGCAAGACAAATAACAAGTTGCGGCACAATATTTTAAAATTTAGATTTCTTATGGCTAGAAAACTCTTCGCAACTACTATTAAGTGAAATAGGATTTGTAAAAACATATCTTTTTTTATTCATAATCAACTTACAAAATATGTCCATAGAACAGAAGTGGAAATAAATTGCTTGTGCATTTTTACTGTTTGTGTTTATACACAGTAAGGCCCATAATGTATGCTCAAGTTCAAATAAAAAACATAGTTGAATAGGATGTGTTCATATATTATTGAATTATATTAAATCGACTTAAATATCAGTTAATTCCAAGGTAAATATCTAAAACTATGTATCTGAATCCGAGAGGTAACCAGTCGTAATTCTAATTTTGATATAAGCCAACTTAAATATATTTTACTACTAATTGTTGACCAAGTAAAACCTCCACATGTTTAGTTTTCTTAAAAACAGTTTAATGTAATAATTTAAATTTAGATATTAATGAACATCTAAATATTAGATGATTTCTATTTTTTTCCTATCACCTCTATAAATGACAAAAATAGAGTTACAACTGTTTAACTCTTAGGTATAGATAATATGTATTATTTTATTAAGATTCATAATCAAATATTGGCTCCCCAATTTTTTAATCGGTTAACGTTATTTATTGTTCTTTTCAGATGTGATTCAGGCACAGGGTGCTGTTCTCAAAAATCGCAAGTATGTAAGGTAGCAGAATCGGAAAAAGTGGAATTACACTTTTTCATCACCGATACAGTGCGACAACAACGTAAATCTGAATTTAGGGAATTTTTAGTATCTAATCATACAAAGTGTTCGTGTCAGTCGAAGAAGAATGATATTAAGTAATTAATAGTGCATAAATATACTTATTTATTATTTAAATTTGACTGATCTTTTAGTATGGTGCAATATGTAAATATTACTTCTGTATTATTACTGTATATTACAAAATGTGATTGTAAGATATTATTCTATAAGTTATTTATTTTTCTATTTCTAAAACATGTGTGATATTATGTAAGTAATTGTAGATTACAATGTTAGATATTTAAGCAGCAATATTATTTCCATATCTTACTTGTATCAATATCTTGATCGTATCTAAAATTATTATATTTTTGTAAATATTTCATTATAATTACACAGAAACTTTAATAGTAAATTGTTGTTATTGTTATTACTCATAATGGGTACGTCTATATAGATTTATCATTGTTATAATAAAACCATCAGGCAAGTTTATAACAATTATGAAATACCTACATATTTTTAGTAAATAAAATTAAAAATAAAACTTTTTGTGCTTAATGTCAGATATATTTAACATTGTATAATGATACTCCCATAATTTCATCAAAACATTTTAGTTCTTAAAATTGCAATGACATTTATTTGATAGATACAGGCCAATGAAGATATTTTTAAGTAGGTACGAAATAAACGAGAAAATTTTTTACTTATCGTGAATTTAATACAGATAAATCTAATCTAATACTATAGGAAAACTACTACATGTATTCTAAGGATATTTCTTAAATTAAATTTATTACCAAAAAGTAGAATAAACAGAAATACTTTTTCCACAGTATAGCAAATACACCACGACTACAGTATTTTACCATCAGAACAGAGAAACTATTTCATTTTGTAAATACAATATTAAGTAAAGATTACATTTAGATTTTATTACACAAGACTGCATAAAAAAACATGTCACTTTATAATACCATATTAACAATATGAAACAGTCGAGGTTTTCAAAAACTACCACTAAGTATGTAAGTTAAAATATTCAATCAGCACCTACACAAAAGAACCATTAATAATAAATGCCTACCGGTCTAATTATGCATTCGCCTATAAAAATTTCAGTCTGCTCTGTGAATCAACTCCACGCCTAATTAAATAGAAAAAAAAAAGTACTTAAAACCTATTATACATCATTATAGAGAGATCTGAAAATTTTACTCACAAACAACACAAGTCAAAATTGAAATTTTCAGAAACAAATTACGAAAGCAAACATGGTTTTAGTTATTCAATAATGAAGGAATGATTTAGTATTATAAAAAATGAGCTTTAAAAGCGGCCATACGGACTGCGAGGAGAACGTCCTCTACTTCGCCTCGCTACCCTCGGAAAATTCGATTGACCACGACCGCCACGATGGGACTCTAATAAATCACACTCGTGTAATACACACTAAATAATATATTTATATCTTACGTTGATGTCTAGTGGTATGATGTTGGTCATTCCAGACAATAGGTGTAGGAGTAGGTCTGGATAATGACCCACGCATGTGCGTGTTCCTTACAGAACGTCGAGCAACACCTGATCCGCGCGAACCACTACTTCGAGAACGAGTATTTGTGCTAGGCGAAGCTTCTGCTTCTCTCCCTTCTTCTTCGCTCTCTTCCGATGCAGGTGGCTTTTCACCTTCAGATGTAACCTACATGTCAATTGAAACAATTAGTGTATAATTTTTTTCATTCATAAAATATTGAATTACTGTTTAAAGTGCTAAGAAGTGCGATTATATTCGTGCCATCTCTTATGCAATGAATTCGTTATATTTAGTGTATGTTTATTATTTCAGATAAATATTTGTACTGTTTTTGAGGTCATAGATCAGAAAATACATTTCGTATTTCCAGTTGCATTTGAAAACGACTGAACCGATTTAGCTCAAATTTTGCATCAAGTTTTCTAATACTTCAAAGTTACATTTACGGTAAAGCATTAAACAATTACGGTTATATTTAAAGGTAAAGGTTTAAATCAGTAAAAATTTAAACTTTTTTAATTTCAAATTAGCATAGAATAAAGTAATTCAAAGTAAAACAAATAAGATTAACATATTTTAAACATGGGCGCTCCGTAATAAACGCTCTGATCGGAGCTCTTGCGGTCAGTCTACTGTTACACCAATGAAATGTATCAAAGTTATGTTAGCGCCACTAGCGGTAGAGTTGAACAAGCCCAATTGTACATTACCAAGAACAATTTTTATTAAAATATTATATTATTTATATTGTAACTGCATTTACAATTTCACAATAATATAAGTATTACATACCCCATCTTCATTGTCCAACATTTCTTCATGTCTTTGTTCGACAGTACAACCTTCTGCTGAAGTACCAGCACCACTGGGAGGACCCATACATTCGGTTAAGCTACCCTCGGGCCCAGATTCGGCTTCTTCTCTTGCTCCACTCACTGTAATATCCGGAATCTCGGCTGTAACATTTTTATTAAAAACCGGGGCCTTTTCAAAGGATTCATTTGAACTTACTTTCACAATTAGTGCTCTGATGGGAATTATGTTCTTCTCCAGCAGGTCCAGATTCTTGAGGAGAAGTTTGAAGTGGTGTGCTAGGAACACTCCTGCCGGTACCTTTAAAAAATATATTCGAAATGCTTTAATTAATTAAATTTTACATTGTAACATACTATTATCATCTGTATTAGAAAATTCGAGGGTTTGTTCTGGAATTACTTCAGTTGATCCAGAGTTGTTTGACGAGGCAGATTCATTAAAAGTAAACCTACCACTGGTGGGTACATGGGGAGAGCTTACAGCTTCACCAAAACCGTCAGATCTACGGGGTACGAATAGAGTTGGTGTGGATGGTACTATTCCTGTAACGAGGAAGTTTCGGAGAAACATGCGTTATATTTATGGACGAAAAACACGATTTTTTAGTGTCGAATAAATTTGATGTAAATAAAAATACAAATTTATAATAAAATGGACATTAAAGATTTGTATATTTTTTTAATCAAATATGTATATCACTAATTTCTATATTAAATTTCTGTGATATGGAATCGATAATTATTTTCTTGGTAATTTTTTAAAGTTACAGAAATATTCGAAATAAGCTTATTTACAATATAAAAATAATATTCCTTTTTACTAAACTGCCTGTAAATTGAAAACACCTTTAATATTTTAATCACAATAATACTTTAATAATTTGGATCATGGTGGAAAGAATAAAATGGCATAAGAATTAAAGAAGAAACACAAAAATGTTACACAAAACACCATTTCGCTCTATTTAAAAACCTGTTCCATGATTGTTCCAAATATTAATTATAAACCTGTAGCGTTATCTGATATAAATAAGTGGTGGGTGGATCCGTTACAACTTGAAATCTTAACTATTGTTTTACCATTATGTGTCGATATCACCTAATAAAGTTTATGAAGTTGAGGGAACTTGTGACAAAAAAAAAATAGGCAACAAAACATGTACTGCAGAAAAACTTGATCAAAGTAGAATCGCAAGGAATTATATATTTTACACATTGAGCAAGTTTCCATCTCATTCACGTTCCACCTTGATAAGTTTTATTGTATTTTTGGTGCATCTACTGTGTTACTAAAGTTAATCAATACAGAACGGTTTAATAAATGTAAATGGGAAGCCTTGGGTACCGTACAGTCGAACAACTTTGACAGAATAGAGAAACTAAAAAACTTTTACTTTACTGACAGCTTAAATTGAGGACATTGAAAATTATTACGGCAAACTTAATCCTTTCCCATCAGAGGTATTTTACCTCGCAGTTGTACCAATTCACTTTGCGCAATACAAATAAATTATCATTTAAAAAATTTGTAAAAGGAAATTATTACACGAAATTAGTAATTACAATAGTTTATGAAGGGCAAGGCTTTTTGCAAGATTAATTGTAAGTGTAACATTTTCAAAAATTCTATGCAACAGCAAGTATCATTCAAAATTAAGTTGTTGCAGCAAAATTATTTTTTAAGAATCTTTACCATCGTCTCCTCCTTCATCCATGCCATGAGGCAATAACAAGTGGCCCTGCTGTTGCTGTCGTGCTAATGGAGCAACGGGTCTTGTCCGAGAAAAAGATGGCATTGTCACCGCTACAGATGGAGATGCTTGAGATACCGTTACACTTGACGGACCTGAATTAATAACTTTTAATTTTATATTCGATAAAATACTACAAAAACAGTTACCATCTGTACCACTGCTGATAGTTTCCGATTGTGCTTGTCCAGAACTCTCTTCTTGAGAAGCATTTTCTTGCATTGAGTGTTCACTTTGATTTGGAACTTCGCTCGAATCCTCCACAACCTCTACTTCGTTACCGGCTTCTTCCTCTTCTATGTCCTGGCAATCTGCATCATCATAATTTAATTCCTGTTCCTAAAACCAATTTCTAACAATTATCAATTTTAGACATTAACAATTACTTTTATACCGGATATGTTTCCATATCGTATCCTTCCGTATCTGGATCGTCTGGATCATCTTCACCTTCGCCCTCGTCCGGTCCTTCGCCGTCATCATCGCTTTCAACAACAATTACAGCATCGGTGTCTTCTTCATGATCTCTTTGACTGCTTGTTGGCACTTCGTATTCGATCTCCAATCCGCTATCAGTGACAGTGCCATGCGACTGAAGAGTTTCTGTCGAACCTTGCTGTATTCGAGAACGTTTTGTTTGCTGTTGGGACTTTCCCTGGTCATCAATTTGACAACTATCGGTATCGACTTCGCGTTGACGTTTCAAACCAGCTTGAGTTGTCGTGACAGTATTGGAACTACTACTACTAGTACCCGACTCTTGAGCAGGACCGTTACTTGGTTGTTCGACTCTCGGAAGAACTAATGCAACTGCTTGTTGTTGTGGTGCAGGTTGTACTTGCATATTTGCATCATCGATCCTCTATATCTTGAGTGGATTGAGTAGGAGGAACTGCCACTTGTCTGGGTATAACAACAGTAGGAGTTGCTGAACTTGTAGCGGGCATATATTCTGTGTGCGAACTGGTAGGACTGCTAGATAATGGTTCGATGTTACTAGGACCAGTTGTATGAACTTGTTGAGGCGTTACCATAACTGCACTGGGACATTGGCTAGTTGAAGGGCCTTGACTAGTAGGCAACACAGCAACGGTGCGTAACTGCATGGACATAGGTCGAATACTAGCAAGTGGCGTTTCGGGACCACTACGCCACGGCTGAATCTGTATCGATTGTGTTTGTGTATTTGTCGAGTGACCCGCCATTGGTTTTATGTTAGCTGTTGGAGGCTCTATCGTTGACTTTTCTGCAGTCCCAGAACTAGTGGTTGGTTTTGAACTTTGTTGACCTACTTGTCTCTGAAGCTGGTTTATTCTTTGCATCAACGCTTCGATTTCGTTATTATAACGTTCTTTTTCTTGTAGCTTTTCAGCAAGAATCTCATCTTTTTCTTTTATTAATTTTTCGATTTCAGAATTTTTATTGGTATCATTTTGATCGGGCGTTCTGTTGCTGTTTAATTCAGTTCTAAGACTGTTATTTTGTTCTGTTAATGTAACAATACGTTCTTTGGCGTTCTTGAATAAAGTTTTAAATCTCTCTTCTTTCTCTAAAGATGTTTGTTTTAAAAGCTCGATTTCTTTTTTATAAGTAACTGTTTCTTCGCTAGAAGAATTAATTTGTTGCGTCAATTCGTCCACCTTTTCACTGTGAGTTTGTTCTAATTTCAAAATACGTTCTTGTTGTTCCGAACGTGAATCTGCAATTAGCTGTTCTTGTTTTGCAACTATCGCTACTTCATTTTCACATTTACTTTCATACTGTTGTTTTGTTTCTTTCAAATCATTTGTCAACTCTTCGCATTGTTGTTTATACTTCTTTGCAATTTTCCTTACTGCCAATAAATTATTTCTTAACTCTGAAACCATTTCCACTTTACTATTCAATAGAGTGTCAGTTAAAGATTTTTCATCATTAAGTTTTCCATACTCTTCCTTTAAATTATCTAAATCCTGCCTGATAGAAGAGCATTCATCTTTAGTTTTAAGAAGTTCATTTCGAACTTTTTCTAGTTCTTCGAACATTTGATTTTGTTGCGAACGAAGATTTTTCAATTGTTCCTCTAATTTGGTTTTTTCTTGTTTAACTGTATTCAGATCGTCATTCAATTTAGTGGTAGTGCCACGTTCTATCGTAAGTTGTTTGGCTAAATTTTCACGTTCACTTTGTAACCTCTTCCAGTCTTCCGGACTAGTTCTGTTACTCTTCTCAATAAGCATGTTAGCTCTCTGACGCCAACGTGTCGCATCGGCTTTTAGTGTCACATTCTCCGAATGTAATGCATCAGATTTAAGACTCAACTCTTTGTTTTTTTCTTGTAATGGAACTAGCTGATCTTCTAATATTACCATGCGATTTTTAAGTTCGGTAATTTGTTCGACCAACGTATCGCGTTCTAGTCTTAAAGTGCGATTACTATCTGTTATTGCATTGAGCGTTTCAATTTTACGCAGCACTTCCGCATGTTTGGCTGCAGTAACAATTGAAACGTCAGATTTTTGCCTTTCAGATTCGAGAACAGCTTTAGCATCTGATAACTGTTTTGCAACTAAATCATGATCAGATTTTAATCTCATATGTTCAGCTTCTAATATTTCACATTTACTAATAGATATATCTTTTTCTTGTCGCAAGTACTTAATAATTTTTAGGAGTTGTTCTGAAGATTTTACTTCATCTTCTGTAAACGATCTACTTAGATTAATACCTTCCCTACTTCCAAATGATTGACTTTGCTGTTCGGTTGCTTGAGTTTGAATAAGAGTCACTTGATTGTTTAATGTTTGTATTTGATCTAAAAGTAAAGCATTCTGTTGGTCCATATCCTTAAATCTAGCTTGCAAGTCTTCTTTCTCTTTTTCGAAAAACCGTTCTCGAATTGCTAGACTTTCTTTACTTTCTTTAAGTGCTTCAGTCGCTTGATCTCTAGCATGTTTTATAGTCTCAATTTCGGTTAATATTTGGGCGAATTCTTCTTTTGTAGTTGTTAAACTCTTTAATTAATGAGAAAAATTTTTTTGTAAAAAAGGTACTGAAGAGAAACGATTTTAATTGATAATATTTAATAATAAACGTGATTTTAATTCTAACTTTTTACTGGTAATGTCGATAAACACCCAACTAACATTGAATCTAACATTTACTAAAGGAATGTATCAGGATAGAAACATGGACGATTTTCATTATCTCATCATTATAGTTAACAGGGCTCCCAGCAGATTGTTTTTTTTTATAGACTATAATTTGAAATTATTAGACTATAATACTAATAAGATATTTGGGAGCCTTGAGTTAATAAAAAATTATAAAGGGGAAATATAGCAAAATAATAACGATATATACCAAGTTATAAAGATTAGTAGCCCAGACCTCTACGATTTTATATTAAAATGAAGTTATCAAAATATTTAATAATTAAAATGTAGGTGATAATTTGATATAATAATTTAAAGCAATTACCTGCAAATCAGTAGAATGTAGTAACATTTCTCTAGTGTACTTATTTTCAGCAGCTTCTAAATCTACAGTTAATTCTTTCATTTTACTTTGTCCTGCTTCTAAATCCTTCATTGCCTCATTCAATTCAGATTTTGTAGTTTTTAATTCTTCTTCGTGTCGTTGTAATTTGCCACGCAAATCCAGCATATTTATATCATCAGTTTGAATGGATAATTCACCTTGAAGTTCAGAACATTGCTCTTCTAATTTAGCAATTCGTTCGTCTCGTTCTTTTAATAACTCCTTAGATTTCTTTTCCTCTTCCATAAATATTTTCATTTGTTTCTCGGCACCTTCGCTAACATTACACAAATGTTCAGCGTGTTGTTTTGCTGCTTTTAGTTGTTGCTGCAATGCTTCCACCTCCGCTTTACTATCATTTAACATTTGTTCTAATTCTCGGAATTTACATTTATCTATACTGGAATCTGGAATTGCTAGAATAGAATTTTTAAGTTTTTTGGTGAGTTCTTCTAGCTGAACTTGTTTTGCAGTTAACTCATCACGAGTTTTGGAAATTTCTTCCCTTAGTTTAATTGCTTGATTTTTTTCTTCTTCCATTTGAGACTGAAATTAACAAATATATATCTTTTTAAACCAGTTAATCGCATTTAAGCTCAGAATGGCAACATGTATTTATTTATTTTAGTAAAAGATAATTCAATTTACCATATTATTGTTATTATGCACAAAATACATAATTTTGGTGAACAAAGTAAATATAGATATTAAACTGAGCAAATTTATTAAAAAAAAACATGAATATGATTAGAATGAAAACTTTTAAACTTTCCCAAAAGCAAAAATTAGATCAGTTTGTTTAAATTATTTAGATACAATAAGAGCAAGATAAGAGCATAATATGTATGGACTTTAGTGTTCATTAAAAAAACAACAACACATATTTACTACATGTTGTTTTTGCTAAAAAAGTTATTTGATAATTATGGAGTAAGTGAACAAATAAAGACCAAAAAAACTCAAAAAAATGTTCAAAGGTAATTAGACAATTACTTACATTTTTCAAAGATAATCTAGAAATAGCTTATTAAATACTAGTATAAATAAATAAGTGATGTTTTTCAAAAAAAGAGCTCACCTGTGCTGCTCGTGTTTGTTTTTCTAAATGTTCTCCCAGTTCTCGGAAATGATCCTGTTCTTCTTGGAGCCGCCTTCGTAAAGCAGCACATTCGCGATAAGCTTCGTCCAGCCTCTCCTCCAGACGAATGCGACTTTCTGCATCATTTCTTTCCAACGTCGCTTTTATCAATTCTATATTTGTTTGTAACAAATTTTTGGCAAGGGATTCTTTCTTTAAGAATTCAACTTCTTTAATTAAGCGCGTTTCCCTATCGTGCAGTAAGGCATTTTCCTTTTCTACATTACCAAGTCTCACTTCGGCCTTTGAAAGTTTAGTCTGGGATTGTAATGTTTCATCTTTTAAAAATGTAGCCATTTGTTCATGTTTAACGATACTTTCGCTATAAATTTTATTTTGTTTTTCAAGAGCAGAAATTTGATTTTTATAGACTTCAAGATTGGACTGCATCAACTTGAAACGTTCATTATTCATTTCAATAACTGAAGACAATTTGCAATTTTGGTGTGTTAATTCTCGCGTTTCTTTACGCAATCCTTCGATCTGTTCCAAAAGTATTTTTTCATTAGCAGTTTTCTCTTTACGGTAAACGTCGTTTTCCTCTTTCAAACTGCTAATTTCTTTCTTGGTCTTCTGTAATTGCGTTTCCAATTCCTGCACCTGTTATAAAACGATAAACAATCAATATTTAAGTATACGCTATAATTTATATAAACTGATAATGAACTACAAAAATAAAATTGAGAAAGATTTAAAAAAAAAATTACATTTCTTCTCCGATGCTAAAGTGGGTATTCATTTATAGAAAGTATATTTATTTTTTAAAATGTTTAAATAATAAAAATCAGTATGAATAAATTAATAAAAAATAAAATAAATTAAAATTGATAACTATAGTATAAACAGAAGAATCTTCAATATACTCAATCCCCTTGTTTACGTTGCCTTACTTATTTGCAACCCCTAGCAGATATTTTATGCAATAATAGTAAAACTATAAAAATATGGTTAAAATGAAAAACATACATATTTTGTATGTTTTCATTTCAACTAGTTTTTTAGCCTTCTTTTTAATTTGTCCACTCGAGTTAAAAAATGATTCCATGTGGTAATATTAATAATATAAATTGTATAAGTACCTTATCGTCTGATGTAGAATCAGAACTTCCCTGTGCTTTAGGACTTTGGGAACGCCTTTCACCATCTGGTAGAAAAGGTCTTTCTAAATGAACATTAACATCGTCACCTGATCCTTTGCCTAACTGTTCGTACAAATTTTTGTACATGTCACGCTGGCTAATAAGCATGTTCATCATTTTACTTTGTGATTCCTGTTGTTCAAGCAAATTACTTTGCGTTTCTTTCATCGCTTCCAATTTTGATTTCATTTGACTAATAACTGCTGGGTCCAAAGATTCTGCTTCCTCTTGTTTAGTGCTAAGCTCACGAACAAGAGCAAGTAAACGTTGATTAGTACTCTGCATTTCGGAAATATCATTAAACGTAACTAATTTTTTACTTATTATGTCTCCTGAACTCATGCTGTCACTCATATCTTGATCTGTAGATGTAGAACTGGAACCTACTCTTGATAATTCAATTTCACGCAACAGATGACAGACCTAACAGATATCAGTTATATTAAAGAAAAGTCAAAATTAATATTTAAGAAAGTGCTTAATTTTTTTTTTTGACAATATAATGTGTAATGGCTGACCATTGCTCACTTAGACTAACAACCTTCAAAAGTTTTAAAGACAAAAAATATAATACGTACCAAACTTATGAAATTTTTAGTAACATGGTCAATTATAATTAATCCAGGAAATGGTGGCGAATCTGTCGGGAGCATATAAACCACTTCAAAATAATGCCACAAGTTCCTATAATTTTTTTTCCTATGGTGCTCCCCTGTTATCGGAGGATAATTAGTTAACGGGTTAAAAAAGAAAAGTTTTGAAATATATCCCCTTTAAATTTAAAAAAGTTGTTACCTACTTAATCTTGTTTTCAAAACTTGAAACATCCTCTGCATGTCAAAGTTTTTAACGATGTTTCCAATCAAATCAATTACCGTATATACTCATGCATAAGCTAACTTTTTTTGGACAAAAATCAACTGAAAAATGAAACGGTGTTCTTATACTCCAGGTCAAATATGTTTCAAATTTTTAAATGTCGAAAATATGACGCTGTATCAAGTAAGGACGAGAAATGTAAAATTAACTTAAAGTAGGTAACTTGCCGAGCGCCTCGATCGTTCGCATTTTTAGATTTAATTACTCTCTCCTCAAAAATTCAATGTTCTCATATACACGTTATTTTTGGCAAAATTTTGTCAGAATATAAGGAAATGATGACATGGACCAGTCAAAGTAGACATGAATATATATGGAATAATCCAATAATAAAACAAAATGTAATGATAATATAAACGAGTTTTATAAAATCTTACCTGTCGTCCTAAATCGGCAACTTCCTTTTTAAAACGTTCACTCTCGCGCAATGCAATGGTTTCTTTACTCTTGTATTCCAGCATCTCTTCTTTCGACTGTTGATATTCTACAGTAATCAATTCATAATTTTGAGACAATTCCTTAATAGTTTCTAAAGCAACTTCATAATCCTCAATTTGTTTCTAAACAGTGGATCTTTTTCTTCGATTTCTCTAGCGACACGTTGTAAATAAGACTGTAATCTACTCGATTCTTCTCTTTCGTGAATCAATTCATTATGAAGGTTTGCATATTGGGTACAAATTTGCGTCAAAGACATATCAGGCTTGATGAGCCGAGAAGCGGCTGCTGCCGCAGGCGAGATTGTTTCAATTTCATTTTGAACAGTCTCATCTTTCAATATTTTAAATACATCATTACTAGTTTCCAATTCTTGTTTTAACATCGATATGCATTCGTTCTTTTTCTCTATAATTTCTTCATTCGCCAGTTTATATTCTTTATATTTTGTTTCCAAATCCCCATATTTATTAGTAGTTTCTCGTAAAAGATTTTGAAGTTCAGAAATGGCAGTAGAAAGTTGGTCTGCATGTTCCTTACTTTGTTCACTTGAAGATTTATAAAGGTTGGATAGTTTAGTCTGAGACTGTATCTCGTGTTGATATAATTCATAGGTTTTTGCATCTTTATCTCTTTGAGCTTTTAGATCTTCCATCAATTCTTCTATTTTAGTGGACAAATTGTTGTTAATATCAGTAAGATTTCGAATAGATTCTAAAGCAATAGTTAATTCTTGAGTTTTTTCTGTAAGTTTGTTTTCTAATTGAATACACCTCAAACTACTATCTTTTTTTAGAATTAATAATTCCTCCGTACGTTCATTACATGTTTCGGTCAATGTCTCAATTTGGTTTTTCATAAATGCTCTTTCCTGATCTAATCGTTTTTCTTTATATTCCAAAGTCAGTTTCATGGAGGCCAATTCGCCAGATTCTGCTATTGCTTCGCATTTAGCATTAACAGCGCTGTGTAGTTGATTTGTCATTGCCGTAACCTCCATTTGTAAACGTTCCACTTCTGCAGAACTTCGTTTGAGTATTTTAGCGAGCTCATCTTTTTCGCCAAAAGCCAAATTACGTTGATGACGAAATTCCTCAGCTTCAGCTTCCAATTTGTTACAAGTTGTTTGCAATTTCGTAATATCGGATGTGCAAGTTGAAATTTGTGATTCGAGTTCTGCTATAGTACGTATCGCAGCATCTAATTTTGTATTGGATTCTGATAAACTATTTTCCGACGTTTCTAATTTATTTTGAACTTCGGTTAAAGCATTTTCTATAAAATTTAAGTGCAAGGTAGTCTTATTGTTAGTGTATTTATCTTAAAATTAAATATTATGTTTAAAAAAAAAGTTACTTACCCGAATTAAATTTGTTGGTTTCGGAAATCGCTTTTGATGCAAATAGCTCGTCATATTTTTCAACAACAAATGTCTGTATCTTTTTTGCAATTTCAGAAGGAATTTGAGACCATTCTTCCTCCGAAACGGCGGACGAAAACAAGCGATACGTGCTACTTTCCTCCATGGTTATTAAAATTGGCACTCTATTTACTTACACTTATAACTTTTGTTAATTGCATCGCATTTTACTTTGCACTTTCTTAAAAAACGTTATAGAAAAAGCTGTTAAAAACTACAACAGAATTAGGAGCAAACATGCCGGTGTTTTTCCCACAATGCAATATTGTAGCGATATTCAGTGCTACCAACAGAAAAATTATAATCTGGAATTATTCATAAAAATAAAGACACTGCACCTCGTTTGCAGGATTGGCGCCACGTTCAAATGTTGTTCAAAAGATCAACAAATGAGGTCATCCTTACAAAAGAACATAACTAACAGATTAAATTATAGAATTAACAGAGAAAATTATACGATCAAGAAAAAATATAAATGTAGAGAAATAGATACATGTATAAAATAACTAAAGACTTTTGCAAATGTTTGATATGGTTTTTGAACGTGATAAAATTATATAAAATTCCAATGTTACAATATGTATAAAAACCAGGGCTTTCAAAGCGCTGTTGTCATTTTTAATACAAGTTGATGGAATTTCTATAATTTGGGTAATGAAGAAAATAACAAAATAACACATAGATATATAATATTATGTATATGTAACAATTACCCACTATTAGAAATTGTCAGGTAGTCGCTACAACAATCTGAATATTCTAAATCCTTCTTCCATAATTTGAAATTTCTTAATATTACTCGTAGATTGGCAACATTAGATTATTTCAAACTTTTAAAATAATGGGAAGTAAGAAAGTTGGTGTAAATCGTATAATTATCAATAATTTATATTTGATCGTGAGTATGATCATTTAAATAATAAATTGCCACCTATCAAGGTAATGCTTATTAATTGTTAGTACCATCGACTGCTGGGATGGTTTTTGGGGTATGACAGCCCATATTTTAGAAAAAATATTAAAATATTATTTACAATATTCCACGATGGTGAATTTTAACTTTTTAATTTAAGATTCTTAAAACCCTTATGTTCTATTATATAATACAGTGAAACTTCTCAATATACGACATTCGTAGGTTCAAAAAAAGTCTGAGAACTATGAAAAAAAACAATTAATACATAATAATAAATTAGTAACAACTGTTATGTAATGTGTTTGAAAATAAAATAACTCATTTGAATAAAATAACGTGTCCACAAACATGTATTGAAACAGCAGCATAAAAATGAAGTAAATTAGTGAAGATATGAAGACTCTGCATTATACAAAAGTAATGTTCGGTCATAACATTATTTTTCCATAACATAGGGTCTTCATATCTTAAATTGCCGTATTGAAGATGATGATGGTTCTCATATCAAAGTTTTATTAATCAAATTTATTCACAATAATTAGCTAGTTGCTTTGTCAAAATATTTTCCAAGAATTTATAACGTCCATCATTAAAGCACATATAAAGAAAGATGATTGATTGAACACCAAATCGTACTACTTACAGTATTAAATAGTGCAAAGTTTTGCACGTAAATAAAAATCGATTAGAAAGAGTAGTTTTAATGTGTGCAAAATATTAGTGAATTCATTTTAAATCATTATTTAACTTAAATAGTAAGTCTAATACTCATATATTATATTAATTACATCACTCCATAATTACATGTAGGTATCTAATCCCTTTAGGAATTTAAATATAATTCAAATTATATGAAATTTATTATATGTACTTAGATACAAAATAAGTGATTAGTTGCATAAATGTTGAATTTGTCAGTCCGAAGGCGATATATTCTGTGCAGCAGCCACAAGAGTATCGTGAATTTCTTTTGTAAATGATATTTGAGCATTAACTGTACTTAAAAACTGTGGGTATGTTAAAGTGTTATCAGGAATTCCAAGGTTTTCATTACGAGTTGGAGCCACTGGAAGGTGCAAGTATCTAGATCCACTTTCACCTTGACTTAAACATTTAATTGAAGTTTTCTAAAACAAGCACATAATAAAAACAATATTTTAGAATAAATAACCTTTACCAAATGTAGTTCTACTTGATCACATATGGAATAGAATTCTTCTAAACATTTATCAAAACGTGGTATTTGTACGTCAACTCCTTTCCTATAATGTATACATTTAATTAAGAAAACAATGTAAATCTTACATACTTACAAAGAACCTACATCTACTTGACTGTTTTGATTTAGGGTTTGTGCTGCAGTTTTAATTGTATTCTAAAAAGTAATAATGTAAGTGTATAGGCACTCATATTTATGATTAAACTTACAGAAAGTGATTCCCTTAATGGACCAATTAATGATTTTATTTTAGAAATGTTGTCTAACGGTTGTGGAGGTGGTTGTTGAGGATTTTGTTGTGGAATGCCCATTCCAGGAACATTCATTTTGTTTTTTTAAATTATTCATAACCTAAAAATTTTAATCCGAAATTCGGGAATGAAAACTGCGCACAGGTGGCGTTACTTGGCAATACGACAATAACGTAGATCGTGTAACAACTATTTTTATTTAATAATCGTTGTTAATTGCAATAAATCTTTTATTTATTATTAGTAGAAGACATTTATAAAAATATTTTGAAAAATGAGCAATTATAAATTTATTTTATATATTTAATGCTCAGTTAGTAGTTAATTTGAGTTGTCACATGGTCTATCATATGAATATCGCAATGGGGGACCATTAATTGGTTACTTGCAGTTGGGTTGGTGTTGAATGTCAACAGCTGATTGAAGGCGTTGTCAGTGTCTATTAGTGTAAAGTTACAAAATACTTTTAAATCATGGCTTTAAGCGATGCAGATGTACAAAAACAAGTAAATAATTTAATTTAACGTAAAATTCTAAAATTTTTAACATACCATTTTCTATTTTAACCTAGATTAAGCATATGATGGCATTCATTGAGCAAGAAGCCAATGAAAAGGCCGAAGAGATCGATGCCAAAGCAGAGGAAGAATTCAACATTGAGAAAGGGCGACTTGTTCAACAGCAACGGTTAAAAATCATGGAATATTATGAGAAGAAAGAAAAACAAGTGGAATTACAGAAAAAAATGTAATGATTTGTTACCTTTTTTTTGCTATAAAAAAATCGATTCAAAATTTATTTACAGTCAGTCTTCGAATATGTTAAATCAAGCTCGCTTAAAGGTTTTAAAAGTTCGGGAAGATCATGTTCGTAATGTGCTTGAGGATGCCCGTAAACGATTAGGAGAAGTAACTAATAATACTGCTAAATACGCGGAGATTTTGAAAACTCTTATTCTGCAAGGACTTTATCAGGTTTTAACTGTTTACTATATATTTTTTTCCATTTTTTAATTTAAAATTGTTTTAGCTGTTTGAGATCAATGTTATAATAAGAGTAAGAGTTCAGGATAAATCTTTAGTCGAATCTATATTATCTGAAGTATGTGACAAGTACAAAGAAGCTGTAGGCAAAGATGTTCATTTGAAAATTGATCCCGATAATAACTTGCCAACTGATACTACTGGCGGAATTGAGTTATACGCGCAGAAAGGAAAAATCAAAATATGCAATACTTTAGAAGCTCGTTTGGAGCTAATTTCGGCACAGTTGGTTCCGCAAATACGTACTGCATTATTTGGACGCAATATAAACCGAAAATTCACAGATTAAACGGGAATAGTTATAATATTGAATTTCTGTTACACAATATGTATTTAGTTGTATTAATTTTAGCATTCCATACTAAAAATCTATTTAAAATTTGTGTATGTAATGCATCTTGTAAATAATTTTGCTTTAGTTTGTTGATAGTTGAAATGTTACATAGGTTATTAAAATTTTAAATATACTTTGCTTATTTAAAGTACCTACATTTAAATGTAAATAATAATTTACATGTAGTTTTTGGCAATGTTTGCTCCATGTTATTAAAATAAAACTAGCTTTTATTTCATGTTTATTTTTAAATTCATTATTTTTAATTAGAATAAAGGTGTAACTGGGGGTAATTTATTTTCACAATAAAGTTACCTAACTAATTATAGAATCATTGATGGGGTAACATCAGTAACAAGTATATTTGAATTACTATTTAACACTTTAAAAGCGACTCCTAATTAGTAAAAACTGCTTGTATGTAAAACATTTTGTAACACTAGAAAGTTTTTGATTGTATGGGGAGCAGCATGCGAAATGATTTGGTACGGTACCTACACAATGTTTTTTATTGGCTAATGTCGAAGTTCCGTACGTAGCCTGCGATGCCTAGGTCGTTTGTCCTGCCTGTGTCGCTAAAGCCGCATGTGTCTCTTGCGCCGCGTCATCTATGTCTCCTGCGTCGCTAAGATCGCTTGTGCCACGTCGTCTATATCGCTTAGGCCGGTCGCATACTTATACAACATTTGTATCTGATGTAAACTTACGACGTGTTTGCTTGGTGTACGAATCCCCATATAAATGATGAAAATGAAACGACACGTCCAATACATGTCAGACACAAATGTCGTATAAGTGTGCGACCGACCTTAGGTCGCTTGTGTCGTCTATGTCGCCTATGTTGCTAGAGTCTAGTGTCGTGTCGTTGATGTCGCGTCACCTATGCTGCTTCTGCATTTAGGTCGCGCGTGTCGCTAGCGTCGCTTGTGACGCTCATATCGCTTAGGTCGCGTGTGTCGTCTGTGTCACTTGTGTCGTTTGTGCTATTTATGTTGCCAGTGTCGTTTGTGCTATGTCATCTATGTAGCTTGCGTCGTTTATGTCGCTTAGGTGGTTTGTGCTGCATCGCCTAGATTGCTTGTATCGTTTATGTCGTCAGTATCAGCTGTTTCGTTTAGGTCGTTTGTGTCGCTAGTGTCGCCTGCGTCGCGTGTGCCATTTGTGTCGTCTGCATCGCTTGTGTCATTTATGTCGCATGTGTTGGTCGTGTCGCTAGTGTCACATGCTTTGCTTGTATTGCCTGTGTCGCTCGTGTCGGAATTTAGGTATCACGTGCGTTAAATAATCTTGGTATTAGTAATAAGACAATAGAACAATAAAAGTGCAATTAAACTAATTAAGAATCGTGAGTTGTACAATAGGTCCAAGAAAATTGAAATAAAATATCATTTTATACAAGAAACGTAAAATTAATGTCAAATATGTGTCGATAGATATTCAGTTAACAGATAATTTTACGAAACCTGCATCAAAACAAAAGTTTGATAGTGTAAAATTATCTTTAAATATTTGCAAAGGTCGAATGATAATTGATAATTTCGTTTTGAAGGAGAAGGTTGAGTTAAATTCAAATTCATTACTTTACATGCTAGTGCGTTGGGGAGCTATTTTTGATCGTTTGTTTACAAAACGCACATGCGAAAATGACGTCATAACGATATATTTCTTTAGAAACCCATTATTATGACGTAATTTTCGCATGTATGTTTTGTAAGCGAATGGTCAAAAATAGTCCCCCAGGCAACTTTAACAATAGATAGTACGTAAAGTAAGTATAGTCAAGGTGACATGTTGTACCGATGATCATATAGAATACTGATATTTAATAAACTTAACATTAAAACAGTCGGCTTGTTCATTTTTCCGATTCACTACATAGTAATCTTGATATTATATTTAACTCTCCCTTTAGTGGACATCTCTCAACAATGGTCAATATTTTGTACCCTACGACTGTTCATTATTGAGAGGTTTAACTGTACTTTATTTTTGATCAAAATTTTCTCGTTTACTTTTATCAAAACTAACATTTTTTTGAAAAACTATTAATAAAAAATGTTTTCCATATGGAAAGAATTTTCGATGTACTAGAGGTAACTGTGTCTTGCTTTAGATACTTGAATTTTATCTACCTATAATGGAGATTGATTATAATAAATTATGTAGTACTATGCATCCGTCTGAATATTTGAATACCTAAAAAGTTTTATAATATACCGCTAGAGTTACTTTGGATCTGACAGATTTAGGGTTTAAGTGGTGTAAAATTTATAGAGTATGAAATAGGTATTTCTTTCGTCTAAGCGTGAATTGAAATCTGGAAAAAGGTTGTAGATGGAGAAAATAAAAGGTATAAATTATGTATGATTCGAAAGAGATAAATATATTAAACAGAAATAGCATAAATTAGTAACTGAAACTTTATCGTTGTATGGGGTGGAAATTGTAAAAATTATTATGTTTTATTAGTTTGTAAATACGGAAACGAAACGAAACCTACGGATCGTTAGACAAGAAAAATATGGAAATAACCACTGCTCCAAGAAGCGACAGAATGGAGAAACTAGAAAAACAGCATGATAAACAAGGTCTAGAGGAGGTCGCAAGTGCCCTAGAAAATTCCTTACACCACGTTTATGCACGATTTATTAGTACAATAAACGCATTTGCTTGTTTACGATTTCGTAACTTTAAAACATCTGTGTTCGTTTACTATTTATGCGTAGGTACAATTTTGCATCAGTTCAATGATTGTAAACAATACCTATAAACTTAAGCAGTAGGTATTTACCTACTTATCGTTAATTATTTTCAAATTGGCTGTGGACTCAAAAACTATTGTAGTAGGTATGTACCTACCTGGTATACATGCTTTAAATGTCGAATAGTGTGGGCGTTCAAATGTTTATAAACAATATAATTTGACGTTCATATAAAGTTCAAGACGTCAGAATACTAATTGCAAATAAGAAATTTGGTACATAGGTAGAACTTGCATTAATTTTTTTAAGATGAATTTATGTTTACACTGCTATCGAACTCCACCGCTATTTTTTATTCTCTGGTGGTTTTTTATATTGGTTAATCATTCTCGAAATGGCAAACAAGTCTCCGCTGGAGAACAGGCAGTAGTAGTAAGAAAATTAATCAATTTGTTAAATTATTTTGTAACTAAGATAAGAGAGTATATATTAAAAAATAATAATTATTCGATTAAATGACATTTAATATTTTGTTAAAAATATTTCGATAAATTTCTAGTTTTGTACGATAATAAGCAAGGCTACTCAGTACTTTATTTGCCCATCCTATTATTGATATTCGTGGGGCGCCTGCGTTCGTTTTGGGGGTTGTTGTGGCGACGCGCCCCCTTTGAATTGCGCCAGTTTGCGTCGCGACGCTGACGTCTCGTGTTCTATGCTGACCCTTGCACGTTGCAGACATGATCCTTTAGTTTCTTCGTCGATCTACGACCGAAAAGTAAGACTATTTTAAATTTATTTTTTAATTTATAGAATTATTGTAGGAATATAAAAGTAATTAATATGCACAGTAATTAAACTTAATTTAACTATATTTACAAGTCAAAATATTTATATGTAATTGCGGTAGGTTGCAGTCTGGAAAATAAACATCGAAGCAAAGCTTGCGTGCGGAGGAAATCGGAGACAGGATATAAATTTCAACAATATTTTTTGAAATTTATTACAGTCGCTAGTTTTAAGAATATTCGGCATTGCTTAACTGTTACGAAACTCCAGAGAGCGAACAAAAGTTCGGAGTTCGGAGTTTCTCCAATTTTTCGAATTTATCGTTACCACTTCGCTTGGCGGTCGAACCATTATAAAATTTGATAACGGGAAAGTTGAACTATTTTTAACACCACAGGTGTTTATATTGGTTTTGATGGTAGGCGATTGAGTTTTTTACATCCGAAATATAGTTATATGAAAGTTTATCGCGTTAAAACTTTAACGAGGGTCAGCAAGAACGTTAGGGATTTTTAGAAACAAACGGGGCGCCTAAAAATAATAAGGATTGGGTTGTTCATATAAGTGCCGAGTCAGAATTGCAATTAGTATTCGTAAAATGCAAATTGCCTCAATTTATTTAACATAAATACGATGTTGGCTACCCGAATACTACTTTTTAAACGATATTATTTTGACATGTCAACGATCTCCAAAAAAATTTTTTTTCGAAAATTATGAGCGCTTTATGGTTCATTGTTTCTCGTTTCAATAAAAATACGTTAACATTTATATTACTAAATTGCGCTTGCGGGATTAATTAAGTTTAGTATTTTATTACTTGTTCAGGAGTTTATTGCACATTGGAGATGAATAATTTTAAAAATGTACCTATTAGAATAAAATGCGTGTTTTGTTTATTGATATATATATATATATATATATATATATATATATATATATGCCGCAGGATAATTGCAAAATCGGCCTTTTTACAAAACGTCACCTTAAGATAAGCGTACCTTATGCCGGTGTACAAACGGGTCGCATTGCAGCGCAACCAATTGCTGGGGGCATTTTAAATGAGTCAATGCCGGGATCTTTGTTACGTGTCAACGATTGGTTGTAGAGTAATGCGCTGTGATGCGGCCCGCTCCACCCCGGCTTAACGTACGCTTACCTTTAATGTCGAAAAAATATTCGTTCTCAAATTAGTTAATAAATCAGCAGCCTTTTTGTTTTTAAATGCTTCCATTATAAAAGACTAGAAATGCGTAGTCGTATTATAAAATGGCCATGATTCATCAGCCAATTTGAGATACGTACATTTTTTCGACAATAAGGTGGCGTTTTGTAGAAAGGCAGATTTTACAATTATCCTGTGGATATATATATATATATATATATATATATATATAGAGAGAGAGAGAGAGAGAGAGAATATTATATATATATATATATATAAGATAGAGAGTATAGAGAGAGAGAAATTATATATATATATATATATATATATATATATATATATATATATATATATATATATATATATATATATATATATATATATATATATATATATATATATATATATATATATATATATATATATATATATATATATATATATATATATATATATATATATATATATATATATATATATATATATATATATATATATATATATATATATATATATATATATATATATATATATATATATATATATATATATATATATATATATATATATATATATATATAGAAATAAAGAACTGTTTTTTTTAATTTTAGGAGACGGTAATGATGGATAATACAGATACAGATAATACAGTTGAGTAATAAACCGAAAATTTTAACACGCTTTCGAACTACAAGATAAATTGAAGCTTCGCATATTATAAAATTCTTATATTTAATGTATATTTTTATTTTTATTGTAATATATTAATTATTTTGAAGTTTATTGAAATTATGAAATATTTTTATTAAATCAAGTATTATGTAAGTGGAAGGTATTCTTTGACTATATTCTTTAGGCATAAAGTAAGAAAAGAAATAATAATTAGCAGTTTATTTGGAAAATATTTTTAATTTAATTAATTACATACTTATATGAAATCGACAAGAAGCAGTCCTTGTTAATGTTTTAAAAATCAATCGATTACATTCGATTAAATGCATTAGCAATGTTTTTTTTTAATATCTGGTACAATGTATAATTCAATCATGTTTAGATGGAGATTTTATTTAAGATTTAATATTATATCTTCATAATATATTTTATGCACGACCCGGCAACAACTAAGGGCACACCTTGGCGTGTTAATAACCTTCGCCTACGACTCGGGTTATTATCTGCACTTATCTTATTTTATGCCCTTGGTGCATAAATAACTGTTACTAACTTACTTTTTCCACTAGTGCAGACAGTAAAATGTCAAAATATCTGAAACTTTAGTTTCAATTTATAATAAAACTAAAGTAAATTTAAAATTTAAAGTCTGTTATTACCTTGAAACATATCGTTATATCGATTTAAAATCTTGTGTTGATTAAATGAAATAGGTCCTAAAAATAAAACGCATTTTAGGTTAAAACACTTAATGGTGTGCCAACTTCGAAGTCGCGAAAGACCTGCTCGAGTGTTTTTTGACTAGCGTAAACGTCAAAGTTTGATTTTCACATGAAAAGGAAAATATAGCTTATCCAAACCTATATGGTGTTGAACACCATCGTCAAGCTAGCTTATAAATATAGGCAAAGGTAGTTCATGCAGACTCCTACGTTATTTCCATAATGTTAGTGTAGCCAGTGTAATATTTTGAAGGAACACATATCTATTTATAAGTACTTATAAGATAATATGGTTAATAAATTTACTTATGAATTTTATATTTTTCTTTGGAGTTATTAGTATCAGTTAAAACCTAAGTTTTTGCTTAGATAAGTACCAAATTAACTTAAAGTATCTTTTGAATTATTAGAATTTTCCTCAAAAAATTAACGCAATTAATATTTATTGTTAATTTACTTGAGAATGACAATTAAAAAAAATTAAGTATGTGTTTCGACGGTGAAAAAGATCGAATGATGTAGCTGCATTAAAAATCGATAGAGGATTCAAAAAAATTTAAAATATACAGGGTGTTCTATTTAAAAATCAAATATTGATATCATTTCCAGCGCAACCGGAAATGTAATAATAGTTCTCCAACAGTCAAAATATAGTACCGACGTACTATATTACTCACCAGAAAAAAAAATTAAGACTGATACCTTTTTTACCGTCGAAAATAAAGGCTGCCTACACTGATTTCGTTTACACCCGGTATGTTTATTCCATGTATTTATGTAAATTCGACATTATGAAATTGAATTTAAACGTATATTTATACACGTAGGCAATTATCGTAAGTCTCGTTCCTATTTGATTATGTTTACCTAGATACCTAACTGGGAAATTAGTTTGGGGTAGTAAGTCACAGTGACCAATCCAAATATTTTGACAGATGCTGTTTACCAATTTGCGGAACTTAGGTCGTCGTATAACGAGTCTTCCTAACTCGGAAATGAGTGGTTTCACAACAATTAAGAACAATAGCAAACGATTTGTATTGCCCATTAACATCGAATCGCAAAGGAGAGGCATAAATTTCGATAGATAGCGATATAAATTTAATGAGGGCCCCCTTGTCGACTCGCAAAAAGCTTGTCGACGTAGCATACATTTTATACCTACTGGAGTTTTAAAGTGAACATCAGTAATATAATGCCAATAAGATTGAAGTAATTGTGAAAGGAAAAATTTCAGGAACAGAAAAAAGAAAATGACGGAAGAGCTTTAATGGACTTCCTGGAATTGCTTACAGTTCATCTTACTAACTTCAGTCTACGCTTTTACTATTTTTTATTAACTGGCATTCGCTTTATCCAATCGCGCATTTACTGTGCGCAAAATTTAATTTGCGTTTAGCACAGCCATCTAATCATTATATGGATATAATTTACGATTCCCGAAGACCGTTAATTTGAATAAAACGAATTAAAAACTATGTACATTACATAAGCAAGGGTAAAACTGTATCGAATTTATTTTGTATCCCAAAACCATTATTTACTTCTACAACGTTATAACAACGTGTAAAGGCAACTTTCGGTTCTCCAAAACAGATAAAAGTCCAAATAAAAGTTCTAACTTGTTGTTTGTGGTGGTCGACTACTTTTGAAAGTCAGAGGTTACTTGATGTTCTACCTCAGCCTATTTAGACACGAAGGGGTTTGAACTTTTTTATAAAATTAGGAAGACTCGTGTTCAATTTGCTGCTTTTTCTTATAGAAAAGATATTTAGTTATCTAGTTCTAGTTGCGCCCTTTCTTGTGTAAAATTAACGAAGCTTTCGAAAATTCGATTTCGTAAATTTTTCGGAGTAAGTATTATAAACTTCGGTACAAATTATATTTACTCGTGGCCCTATTTTCTCGAAAGTGTCTTATTTAATTTCACGTTTTCGGCGTATTAAAAATTAGGATAAGCCGAACGGTCTCCCCCAAAAACCCGATTGTTCCAGAATTCGATTAAACGACCGAATTAAAACGATTGATTGGAAAGTAAACAACAAAAGGTCCCGATAACAACCTCTATTGTAGACTTAATTAAAAAATACATTCTCTTTTACACGAGCTTTATTTTAGTCAAAGAAATCGGCGTTTCGGTTTATTTGAATTTTACTTAATTTTTAACGCGGCTATTAAGGTTTTAATTAATAAATTACAGGATGATAAGTATGTATCTATATCGGGTTACATTTTTGATTGTAAACACGTCCTCTATTTTGCGAGTACATTGAGAAATCTAATCGATTTTGTAAATTTGTGTCTGTCAGAGTCAGATATAAAGCTCTGGCTTGTTTTATTGCATCATTAAAATCCGGTACACGACGTACTACTATATTTATGGCTCTAACAAAAACTTCAATTAGATAATAGGAATTCTCACTTGTTGCAAGTTTAAAATTGAGAAACTTTCTTCTATTTATCTTATTATTATTTTATTACTACTTACTTATTATACAATATATATCTACTAACAAAAACAGTTGTTAATTTCACTAACAAAATATTATACCTACAAGGTCGTTGATAAGTAACGGTCAATTGTCAATCAATAATCATTTCTTAAAGTAAGATAGTTAGCGAAAAACGTTATACACAAAAATTATCAAAGTTTTCCCCAATTTGTCCGTCCTCGCCGAGATCTCCATGTTGAGACTCGAAAAACGGACACCTTGTATATAATTTGCATTTGAATATAATTTCCATACCGCTAATAAATAATTAGATAAAATCATATAACCAAAGCTATTTATAATTGTGCGAAATTAACATTTTCTTATTGTACACGCCGAGAACTTAATACTTTATACGCGGATACCTACATTCGTGCGATTATAAATACATCAAAAAGAAACAGATGTATGCTGTATACATAATATTCTACACCGAATTGAGAATATGTAGAAGGAAATAGGAAATAAATTTATGCAAATAATGATTCACCTTCCCCTAACTCCCGAAAGCTCTGTTAAATGTTATCAGATATAAATATACATAAAGAGAACTCGAATATCCCTCCGTGCAAGAAAGATAATCCGTAATTTTGATTCCACACATATTGCATTTTAATGTGTTAATTTTGCCGAAATTCGCGGGAAGAAAATAAACAATTAAGCGGCGAATGGTTTTACATATTTAGTAAGTAAAGCCGCGTAACCCCGTTTTTCTATCTCCTTTATGAATAATATAAAAGAAAACATCAATGCATGTATAAATGCCCGCAGTCCTTTCTATTTATACCAATCTCGTATTCAGAGGAATTTATTCGAAAATAACAAAGTAGTTGAATGTGTTTACATATTCATGAGTTATTCGAAGAAGACGTTACGATTTCCATCGAAACTAGTATTATAAGTATATACGATCAATAATATTAATTAATTATATTTATTAATAATAAATTATGCGATGACATACAAATCTAGGTATTTAAGTTTACTTGTTAAGGGGAGGGTATAATCTATTCCCGGCGACCATTAGAAGTGAATTATATTCTTTATTTTTAAATTCTACAAAATTCTCTTATTTGGAGATTTTTCGCCATCAAATTATCTATCATTTGAGTTTTTAAAATTTAATATAAAATTAGTAATAACGAAATTAGAACTTTTGTACACAATTCAAAATCCAATTTAAATTGCGGCTTCAATTTTACAACGTATAATGTTCAATACAATATCTAGGAGATAACAAGTTTTGATGAAGATAGCTGAAGTAGAAATAGATTTTTTATTGAAAAAATGTTGCGTGTAAGTTTACTTTTATGAATAAAATTCAAAATTTCAAATATGCGTCAACGTATCAAGCTCATGTTTTGTCATTGCCTAGAGAACGTTTTTTTATATCATTTAAGATGTCGATCAAGTTTTCATCTTTAATAGAACATGATAACCGTACAAATGTTTTTATAAAATTTCACAATTAAACAAGAGAAAGAGAAAGAATGTGCAGACCTCTACAGCTCGGCACGTGGTCTTGTTAAAAATATTTATTACCCAAATAATCCTGACAGATATATAAAGGTACCTACAATGGTACCTATATACATTCGAAACTGCAGGCAAGTTTTGAATAGTAAGAAAGCGTCAGAAATTGCTTTTTAAAAATAAAAACGTTATAGGCACCTCTGCTACTACATAATTTTTAATAATAATAACATGTGTAATAAAAAATAATGTAGTTTGTAATAAACAATATGAATTATAAATCGGCTATTCAAAATTTAAGTGTTATTATTATAAACAGAATGAAATGGTTGCAAATGTTATTAGATTTAAACATAATGTTAAAAATTTCGTTTTGTTTTGTTTTAAATGGCATAGATATACGAAATGTCCACAAAGCCTGGCCCCGCACCATTTTTTCGTAAATTGTTGGGTACCTATATGGAAAAATTGGCGAACACGCACTTATCTACCTATTCCATTATTTTTAGGGCACAATTTTTGATGGAAAATGTTTAGGTGTGTAACCTCCGGGAGTGGGAGGTGGAGATCAACTAAAAAATTTCAAATGTAAACGCATTTCAAGTCGTATGTCATTTAAAAGCTTTTAATAAACAACAATTTTTAACGTTGGTCCAAGATCGATACACCAAACAAGTCATGAATGGCGAATACGAGTACCAAATAAAATTTACAAATAAGTTGAACAATAAAGAAGAAAGGAACGAGGGAAACGTTTATACTTTGCGCGACCTGCGCCACCCCGAAAGGACCAGTTTCGATAATCCGCTTGCTTGGGTGCGATAATAACTAGTAATTAGATATGAATCGTTCTCAAAGTACGACGTTCAAAATAAGAATGATGTGGTTTTTCGTTTCCCGTTTATTTAGAATATTTTGCGAAAACTTACTCTCGATCTTAGAGTCGATTTTTACATCTCTTGGTAAATTTATCGGTAACCGTATAGGTATTTACCGTGGAAACAGTTGGTCGTGCAAAGTACGGTTAAAGTAAGATTAGATTCTATGGGAAATACCTATCAGATAAATTCACCAAGAGGTGAAAAAATAGGCGATGAGTTTATAAGTTTTCCCAAAATATTTTAAATAAATGGGAAATTAAAAACCACCTCATTTTTATTCTGTAATAACAGGGTCATTAGCGAATTCAAGAAAGCGAATTATCGAAATTGACAGTTTCGGGGTGGCGCAGGTACGCGCAAAGTAAAATGCATGTTATATTATTTTCAGTACGGATAGAAGAAGCGTGTTTAATTATACGTTATTCAAGATAGGTTCCAATATACGTCATCAATAAAACCTCGTATCTATTTTTACATTAGGTACTAATAAATTGCAGTCTTTCTTTGTCATGTTATATGTGTGCAGGTAAATCATTTATAGAATATGCCACGTTCAAAACTTTAAACTGAATATTACAAATATACAATTTAGTCACTTCTTATTGATGACGTGCATCGAAACCTATCTTGAATGTATAGATTGAGAATTCGAACGGCCGTTTTCAATTCGTTCAAATGGCCGCTTAGATTCTCCAAACTGACGCCACGCGACTTGGTTTTTCGGGGGCATGTTAAAGACAGTGCTTATGTGCCACCGTCATTGCTAGTTTACGAATATGAAGTAAAAATTTTAAAGGACACGTAATAAAACCAATGGCAATGGTGAAAACTTTTAGTCGGTAACGCCATATTGTACTAGGTAAATATATTTTTTTGAAAAGCTGCACATTAGCTAAAAATGAGCTGGTTTTTCGATGTCATTAAAAAAATTGAGTAACAGAATACATATATGTAGGTAACATAAAAACGTGATTTCTGTAGTATAAGTGTTCTGTACATAATATGTTATTATCTGAACGAAACAAAAGAACAAAACAAATATTTTCAAAGTGCCGTATTATGTTATCATTCGCTTAAAACTCCATTCAATTTTTAGATTTTATACTAAAGAAGTAAAGCGAAAATATTCTTAAATTATATGTTTGTTGCACGAGTTTGTTTTTATCTCAAAATAAAACGTATAGGTACGTATATGGTTATTATAAATAAATATAATATGTTATGCCGTATCTCGTTCACATTTACTTATTTTATATCACTGCTGTCTCGATAACAGCTTTTACTGAAAAAAATAAATGTCTGCTTTTAATGTTATGTCTCTATCGTAATATTAAAATGTTTTTTTTATTTTACGTCTATAACGAAACCTAAACGAGTATGACGAGTAAACGACGAGTTTTTGGAACAGTAGATAAAGTTATCAAACGATAAATTTTTTAAAACAACCAATCATAATTATTATGTTAATATTTCAATATACCGCGGTACTAGGCAGAGGAGTTCGAATTACCGTCAAACTTTAGGTTTGGTAGACATGAACAGGAAGATGGCGGTATAGGAAGTACAGTTGACAGCAGTAAACATGATCTCTGAAGGGGCGTGGCAGGCGTCGTCGTAAATTTTTGGATACAGTTCATGTAAAAAATATTTGTGCTGTTGTAAGGTTATGTGTTATTTATCAAATAAACATAATATTTATTAATTATTGTACGTGCCGTTTTATTCAAATCAGGTAACAGAGTCTCGAAAAAGACCGACTTTTAATGGAATAAACGCAGAAAAATAAGACCTGAAGCGAAACTTATTGACAAATGTAAGTAAACAATCTGAATGTACTTTTCATTGGTTGTTAATTATCATTGGATGCATGTTTCGCTGCTAAAATTTTTGAAATTAGCTGGCATATTTCCCATAGATCATGTTTACTTTGGTGAGCTGCAGTTGATGCTAACGTGTATACGGTTTGAAAAAAAAATAAAATAAAGTCGGTGAAGTACTACAATACTGTGTTATTTTAGCCAATCAAATACTGTTATTTATCGAATCAATAATTTATCCAACAGATCAGTGTTACAGAAACCGGCCGTAAAGCGTTACGTAACTTTTAACTTTTCGAAGTTGGTTGCAACGTCACATCATAAATTGTTAATAAACCTAACCTAAAACTTTAATATTTTGTATTAATTTGGCATATCGCCAACCACAACAAAATTCCCTAAATTTATAATATACGATTTTTTATTTTAAAGAGCATAAAGGAGCAAAATATAAAAAAATAGTCTAATAGCGAGGTTTTTATCGCACTCGTCCTTTATATTAGAAAACACGTCGTTTCGCAGCTCATTTACTAAACTTGAATTCGTGCGATTAAACAGACCTAATGAAACTTGTTTTTTAATATACTATTTGGATAATCTTTAAAGGAATTACACATAATTAAGAAAAAAAGAACATAATTATTTACTCTGAATATACAAAGCTAGTGTTGTAGTGTTGCTACAGCGGTATTACGTGAAGTATTAATTAATTAAAACTAAATACTACAATTTTTGCCGACAGTGACAAACATGGCTTGTTCCGCAATACTCGAATGATAAATAGCGTGCCATTATATACTCTAGCTCTTCATGTTTTTACTAATTTCGTTCTGGCGCAATGTATAAGGAAGTTGGGTTATGGTAAAACTGTTTTTCGCGTCTTTTTGCGACACAAACGCCAACGCGGCACTTAATTTTTTGACTCCACCTTAGTGTTATTTGTCATCAATTAATTTTCAAACGTTACAAATTAGTGCTCGTTATTTGCTATTTAGTGCTTATTTTTGTTTACACTACAGATAATTTTGGGGATCTTCATTTGATATATTGCTTAGTCTTAGAAACTAATTTAAACTTCCCATCTTTGCAAATCCTTTGAAGTCCCTTTAAAGAATAGATACAAATTTATAATACGGATAATTGCGAACATAAGTCGTTTTATTCCTTTAGCTCAATTCGTCTACATTTTAACTATTTAATCTTTGGTAGCTCAGAAGCTCCCTACAGCGTACTCATAAACATGCAGAGAATCTTGATTTGGAAATGATACAATAAAGCGAACCGACGCGTCGCGACGTCAACGTTTGGAAACATTTAAGATATTAATGCTTATTATTTTTGAACTAGACGAAAATGTCAATAAAACGTTTTAATTGATATTAATGTTTGTTTAATTCAACGGCTAATAAACATTTATATTTATGAATTTACTGGTTTGGAGAATACTGATGTTCGAATGTTTTGTAGATGAGTCACTCTTCGAGTTCGACAAGAAACTTATATGAATGGCCGGTAACGGCTTACGTTAGTAGTTGGAGTGCATTGAGTGGGTGTATTGGTAATATTCAGTATATAGTTTTGAACGTGACATATTCTACCGATAATTTACCTGTACATAGATGACGTTGCGAAGAAAAACTACAATTTGTTAGTATTGTAAAAATACGAGATTTTAGAATACTTACGGTTAGAGAGTTTAATTAAACAATTGGAAACAAGATATACTTTATAACAAATAATTAAATACACAAAAGCAAAACGGAGAACTTCTTGTTGAAGAAAAAGACTAATTTATCCTGTATCCAGTGATGGGGGTTGGGGATTATCTCTAATCGTAAGTATAGAGATAACCTTGTTTTTATAGCATCGCCATTAAACTTACAATAACGATTGAACTATGCGCTCAATTTAATTACGGTTCGGTAGATTGCCCTCAAAATTTTATGATCAGAATTTGAGTAAAATCATATACGTAACGTTTTTGCTCGTATAGAAATTTGAAAGTCCAAGACAATTAAACATATAAACGGATATTAAAAAACTTATGTAAACGAAAAGAAAATGGGTTTTTTCGTTAAACTTTAAAAAATATTAATTTAGAATTTCTAAACATAAAAATATTTGCAGTTTTTCGAGAGGATAATTTAAATTTTAAAAGTTTTTGGTATACTATTCGAATGGCGATTCGTTGAATGTCTAAAACTTTTTCCACGTAAATGCCAAATACTTTAAAAGATTTGCAACTCTTCCTACGGCCTTTCTATCTTCGGCGAAAAGTTTTTATGGTTAAGTTTGAACATATTTTTAAGTATACAACAGGGCGCTATAATATAACATTATAAGTACAATTATAATATTTTAGGAATAATCGATATCGTTTTCTATTTTATTATATCGTTGTCGAAAACCTTTTCAACAATCCTTAAGTCGTATCTACCAGAAAGTAATTCTTTTATGATGGTAATTTTATTGAAATATTTTATGTCCTATCCAAATCAAAAATTGATATTGGTCGCTTAATCTCACGAAACACCTCGAAAAGGACTAAACGCAATTTTCTTTCTTGAATTGTTCGTGTTAGATAGAAATACGAGGAACAACGAATTACTTCTTCTTCGATGATTACATATTTTCTGTAATAAATATAGGTACGTACTTACGTATTGGTTTCCGATTATTTTTTCCTCGTTCGAGTTGCTTATTTAGTATGTTGCAGATAAAATTTATCTCGCATCGAAAACAATAACGTTTGCAAAAATAGGTAGGTTACATTTTATAGGCATATAGTCTAAACTCATAAGCTTTTCCTTCGTATCAAGCTTTATAAAGGACGAAAGGAACTTAATAAAATATCCTATAATCTTAAACCAAAATCGACCTATCAAAGATGAAAGTTTTATGCAATCAGATAGGACTGTTTAACGACAAAATCGTATTAGGTGATCATACTTGCTATAAAGATTTATCCGAATACCTATAGAATGCAGTTCCAATTTAAATTGATTTCAAATAAAGAAACCTTTGATGTTTACATTCCGACTTCCTCATACGTTCAAATTAGGTTAACGATCACTTCATTTATTCGAAGATGGAATTATTTTGTTAATACCCAACAATTACCATATCTTATTGGAGAAGGTGATGATTGTAGGCAAAACGCAATTTCTAACAATAGATAAACGTTCTTTAATTCGTCCAGACTTATTTATATGTATTATAGGCCTATGCAGTTTTAACGGCATAGGCTATTTTAATTATGAAAAATAAGATTCTCATTAAAAAAAAAGTTCGAAAAATTAAGAATAAGTTCGTTATACAGAAATGCAGTTTAAATTTTAAAATAAACATGTATCTACGTACTAGGAGAAATTAATTTGGTGTTATGAAACGAATAGAATAAGAACCTGCGTTGCTAAAACTATGTAAAAACGAATACTCGATATATTTACCTACCTACATATTTTTTAAATACATATAGATATGTATTTTTTGTTTTATTTTTGCCGTTAAGATTAAGCAAAATCCTAATTAACTAGGTTTTACTGTATTAATTTTTGCAGAAGTAAAATTTAGATAAGCGGGCTCACCATAAATCTTGAAGGTCGGACGTTCGTGCTAATTAATGTAACTTTATGCGACTTTTGAAGCATGAATAAGTAAGTATAAGTGTAAAATCTTTTATCCCCCAAAGGATATAGAAATTAAACCAGAAACTGCAACAAGGAATAGGAAAAGTTAGATGAAAAAGATTAAAACGAATTTAATATTAAACAGTAAAATTATTAGATATCTATAGGTAAATAAAAAAGTTGGTTTTTAATTTATATTTATTTGAAACACGATGAACACGATGAAAACGATATGCGTTTTATAAACAACTACATATAAAAATAAAAAATCATATGGTAAAATTTAAAAATGATTAAAACTTCGACAAAAATTTACGGGTCTTGAATTTAAAGCACTTTAAATTTGAGGGAATTTAAGGAATTACGGGACTTTATTTAACTTGCATGTTTAGTCGGAAGTCTTTGGAAATTACGTTGAGTACTTGTTAAACGAAATAATTTTACCCTTAGAGGGCGGTTGACCTTATATTAAACAATGAAAATGATTTAAAAATTGAAGGATTTAGTGATAACGAGTTAAGTGGTTTAGGTACATATGGTGTCATATGACCTACTTAGGACATGCGTGTTATAAAATGAGTTATAAGACGGGGACATAATTTTTGGTTGTGATAGTACATACCTACATCTGAAGAGCCTTTCTTTATTTCACTTTGTAACCATTATAATAAGAGAAACTAGGACAAGAGAAGACAGGGAAAAGAAATTAACTCCAATTTTCCGGCGTGCTTTAAAAACTGTTACGGAAAATGTCACATTTATCATTTTTCGAGCAATAATTTATTGCATATTTGATTTCGATAAGCCGTATATTCTTTGGACAAATAATAAACAACGCAAGCAAGCTGAAAATGTCAGAACATTATAATAAATCCTTTCATTTTTGATACAAGCACGAGGGGAGAGTTTTGGAATGGGGTTACATGTACATATTTGAATACGTTTCCGCTTTTCAAGTTATATATAAAACCGAAATTTAAACTCATATATTATATAAAAGAATTATGTATACTGTATATGTAGGTATATACCTTCTACGTTTGTGTTAATTCAAGTAATTCTCCGAATTTACCTGGAGGTAATACAGAAGCGTATAATTCTTGGATAACCGAACTTTTGAAAGTGTGTATGTGAATTGAGTAACTTTAAGCTTTAACCGCAGGGTAGAAAACAAAGCGCACAAATTCAATTTTTAACTTGAATAAGCTTCCGTCGTTTTTATGATAATATCTGTATAAACCTTTAAATTAAATATTTAGAGAATTTACTTTTGATTTTTAGAAATAATTTTAACGCTATATTATTTTAAATGTAAAATGATTTGTTAAAACTTTTTTAAGAAATAAAAAAAATATTTTTTTGACCATGAAATAATATTTAGAAGTAATTTGTAAATGAAGTAAAATATTTTATAATGAAAGAAATAAAACAATTTAAACTACATATATCAGATACGTTATCGTATTACCTGCGACCCAAGTTTAAAAGGGGAAAGCTGGACCTAAGGCTTACAATCTGTTTGGGTAATACACCATGTGTGAGTAATAGTAGAAACTGATTTTACAGGTCTTACTGACCATGAAAAGCAAACAGGTAGCGTAGACATGATAATACGGTTACAATTTATTGTAAGTAACATTTATGTTAGTAGAATAAAGAGCTATAATAAAGGAAAAATAACCCTAAATAAAATGTATTAAAAATATGTTAGATATAACTTATCCAAACCTATATGATGTCACGTCATCAACAAAAAGTTACTAGATTGTTTATTTGTAATTCGGCTTAAAGTTTGGAAAGTGATATATTCTATAGATGATTTACTTGCGCACATATTAGATGATATAAAGCAAGACTACAATTTATTAGAACTGTCAAAATACGAGGTACGAGGTGACAGCACTGTGTGAACATCATCTAATAACCTTATATTGTGACGTGAACATCATATAGGTTTGGATAAGCTATAGCATTAATCTCTTGAATACGAAAGTCAAAAAAATACATATTCCGATGACCACTATGAAAAATGCAAATTCGTACCTTAAAATTTAATATCAACAATGGCATACAAATAGCTAAGGCGTGGCTGTGAAGTTCGATTAGCCAATCAAATAACTCTTAATCCGTGCGAAATATTTTCACGCGTTTTTATTGACATCTGTCAACAAAATCATTACAAATTTCAGTGTCTGTTGCACGAGATGGTTGTTGGGCTTCTTTCATCTTTTCTGGACACCATGATCTTTGATTGGTCTTTTTTTATACATACTTTGAACCATGTGTAACTAAATAACGGGTGTCCAAAAGTCTTTCGATGTTGGTTGGCTGTTGGAAAGATATAATAGTAGAATAAACGCAAAGAAAATAGGAAAATATTGATAAAAACAAACACGAAACCAAGGTAATCAGGGAACATTGAAATAATGAGGCTGCTGAGTTGCCAATACACGGAGAAGCACCGTCTAAAAGCAATTGTAAGTGGGAAATTAGATAATCCTCGCAGTCTTAGCGAGTGACAAGCAGCCAATAAGATAGAATAATTGGAATTGGTAAAACAATAGTCAAAAATTCATGTGCCGTACGAGTCGTTGGTGTCCTCAGTGGTATTACGTGAACTTATTTAATTTTTGGGATATTACTCGATAACGACGCCATTGTTTAACCGATTGTGGCGCCGCCAACGATAAAAATTTATCCCAATAGTGTACAACTCGTGCTGAAAAGATATTTCACACTCGTACAAGTAAGTCACTCGCCTTTGACTCGTGGATCAAACTATCACACTCGTGTGAAACGCTCACTTTTCAATATTCGTTATACAATATGCCTACTATTATTAAACTTTTTTTATTATTGCATAGTGATAATATTAGATAAAAATGTTGCACCTACCTATTATAAAAATTTCTAGAGATTACGAACAAAATTGTATATAAATACTACCTACTTTTTATTTTTATGTTTAAAATGAAACCTGTAGGTAAAGAATCTCATTTCGTTTTATTTGTTTACGTGTTTATATAAAGGTAAAATTTTATGACAATGAAATATGCTTGATGTAAAGTTTACATACCGTAAACTGGGGTTACTTTGTCCTCATTCCCATTTGTACGACTACAAAAACAACTATATAGTTTTTTTTAATTCGATGTAAAATCAAAATATTTTTTGCCCATTTTCTACTAATTGTAAGACATTAGGGAATTCAAAGGTAATAGAGAAATGCTGATCAGTTCACTTTAAATACAATTTTTTATTTTTACAAAATTTGTGCCAAGGTTGCCCTGGCTCGGGGTTACTTTGTTTCAATCTTGTATTTTCGTACATTACACATGATACAAGTGCTTAAGACCAAAGTTATGACCATTGTTTATTTATCATTGTTACAGAAGTATTCACGTAGATAATTAGTCAAAACAATTTAAGTTTGTTCTTACATAATTATCTAAATCGGGGACATGTATTTGCTTTTGGGCTCAAATTGACCTCCTAAAGGCGTCACTAATTGATAAACGATTCGCTACATTTAAATTACTTAAATGTCACAGGACGGCAAGCAATTACGGAGACTCGTTTTTGTTGTTCTAATTACTTTTGTAGGGTAAGGACGGAGAGGTCAAACTGTGCACCTATAGATAGAAATGATAACTTCCTCATAATAGAATCGTTAAATTACATCGCTCCAGAAATAGTTTAATTGCAAAAAATATTAAGGATCGTGCGATGTATTTAACGCGCTTCCAACACTAATTATTTGATTAATAAATCTAGACAAAAGCGTTTCCTAATGGAAAGCAATTACACACCGAGTGCATCCCGCCCTTTCCCTCATCTTGCATTTATTTTCACTTCGCTCCAGTTTACTCATGACTGCTTCAAATTATAATTAAACCAATTTTCGCGTAGACATAGCTACCTCTCTTTACAAATATGGCCGTATTAACTTAATCAGATCTGTGGTGTGGCAGTTTAAAACGTCGAAAGATCGCATTTATTTTAAGAAAATACACCCAAATTCGTATAAGGTCTACTTTCGAATGGGAGCACTTAAATTTTGCTGCGTTAAGCTCGTGTTACTTGAAACGGATTTTCTCGATTTCGAAGAGGATTTTCGTTTAAGAATCGCATAATTCACTAGGGGTGCCATGTCGTCGTAGAAATATAATAAGATTGAAATAACTTCAACGCAGAAGTTTCGGTTACTATTCCTAAAAAGCGATTTTAATATAAACAGACGAAAACGAGAAAGAACTGCTTATCGTTTGGGCCGATTTGAATTTGAGAAATCCAATGTTTTGATCTGCGCGAAAGCAACAGGGCCATTTTTCAGGGGGAAAATTCTGCATTGTCAAAAAAATTGGTTTTATTATAATTTTATGCATTCGGGAATAAAACGGATAGACGTGAAGCGGAAGTAAATATAGGGTGCAGGTGCGAAACAAGTTAACCGTTAATGATTTCACCCTGGGTTTACAACAGCCTCGTGTTTTTATGCAATTATGCACCGCGGTTGATTGCATTATAATTTTTTGAGAGCACAGCTTCGGATTTTTGTAAAGAGTAAAAATTTAAAACGTTTAAAATTATTTAGGCAGGTACTTATGGTTCGTGCGCGATAGATTGGAAATGACGTAATACACCTATTATTAAATATTTTTGATTTCCGAATCATATTTAATTTAATTTACATATTATATTATTTACGCCTTCAAATTAGTGAGATAATGTATTAAACAAAATAACATTATTCAAATCTTCGGGAAATCAAAATAATTAATAAAATGTCTACGACGTAGACATTTACTTACGTTACCATTACCGCAACTGGAGAGAAATCTAAAAATCTAATCAGCTAACACGTGCTTTTACGGTTGCTTAAATAAATTTCATGTAGGTTTCTGGAGTTTTTTGCTAGTTATCTTGATATAGCTTATTATAAAGATAAGATGCATTGCTTGCATCGCACCTACTATTATAGAAATAAAAAGTTCTGGCGGCTGAATTTGAAAGCTTATATCTCAAAAAGTACCTAACGGATTTCGCTCAAGCAAACTGCATGTTAAAGATACTTTATTCCTACATAAGTATACGTAATTTTATAATTATCCAAAAAAGCGTTAAGGTACTGCAGTATGTTTTAAAAAACGTGATTTTTACCAGTATTTTAAAAACGCCATTCAACGTCGCAAGAGATGTCTCACCAGTGAAGGAGACTACTTTGAATTAAACAATGTTTGTCTTATTTAATCTATCTATTTAATAATTGTTGTCTTCGGACAACGATTTGTAAACTCAGCTTTACACGTGGTACCTACTGTAGATAGCTTGGAACAAAATATCGTATTCTTAACTATTAGAAACATGAATAAATTAAAGAAGAATAGATAATATTATAGATAATATTTGTTAATAGAGTGCGTTAGAGGATTCTTTTGATATTATCTGATAGAGTAGATAAGGGAATTTATAGCGCATAATGCGAATCGGTGTTTAAAGGAACTACGTCACACATAGAGGATTAGAGCTAACGATCTTGTAGACATAATAGAAAATCTGTTTAATCTTTTCAAGAGAATTGCGAAGAAAGGTTCGATTGCGGTAAATCTAAAGTTGATAATATTGATATCTACATATTTGGTAGCATTAGGTAGGTACTTGGCAATATTCTTAATAATATTATTATTATTAAAACCTATTTTATAGATCGGAACTCCTTTAATCAATAGTCGTTGAATTTTGATAATTCAGTTTTAGCTCAAACATAGAATTTCGATTGACTAAAATAATAATTAGAAATTGGTTAGGTTAGTTGTTGTAAGAACAATATTTCTAAAATATTTAATCTAGATCTAGTTCGATTATTCCGAAAGTATTTTCCTCTAGGTTTATTGTCATGTGCTGCTTATATGACGACCATAGATACGAGGCGCGTTTTTTAAGTAAGTACCGTTTTGGAATTAAAAAAAGACGTGCAAAGATATCGCAATAATTTTATTTTTACATGAAAGCCTGTACCTTAATCTACTTTTCTACATAATTTCCGTGAATATTGAGGCACTTGTCATAACGTGGCACCAGTTTTTGAATACCCTCCTCATAAAATTCTGCCGCCTGACTTGTTAACCACTGTATCACAAATGTTTTGACTTCGTTATCGTCTTGAAGATGCTGACCACCCAGGTGTTTCTTCAAGTGCAGGAACAAATGGTAGTCGCTGGGCGCCAGATCAGGGCTGTATGGAGGATTATCTAGAGTTTCCCATTTAAAAGATTTGATGAGATCTTTGGTCCTATCATGTGCACAGTTTTTTTGGGACAGAAAAGGAGTATTGCTAGTGGAGTTTCTGCCTCGTAATGAGACAATCAATGCAGCGTCTTATTGTGAGACATTGAACAATCTGCGTCGTGCAATCCAGAACAAAAGACGTGGCAAGTTGAGTAAGGGTATCGTTTTGCTGCATGACAATGCCCGTCCACATGTGGCTAATCGGACCAAAGATCTCATCAAATCTTTTAAATGGGAAACTCTAGATCATCCTCCATACAGCCCTGATCTGGCGCCCAGCGACTACCATTTGTTCCTGCACTTGAAGAAACACCTGGGTGGTCAGCATCTTCAAGACGATAACGAAGTCAAAACATTTGTGATACAGTGGTTAACAAGTCAGGCGGCAGAATTTTATGAGGAGGGTATTCAAAAACTGGTGCCACGTTATGACAAGTGCCTTAATATTCACGGAAATTATGTAGAAAAGTAGATTAAGGTACAGGCTTTCATGTAAAAATAAAATTATTGCGATATCTTTGCACGTCTTTTTTTAATTCCAAAACGGTACTTACTTAAAAAAACGCGCCTCGTACATATCGTCGTCAATATCACGAAGTGACGTACCTCAATTTTAGTAATTTTACATGAAAACGTTTTAAAGTTTTCCAGAGTGTTAAAAGTTAAAAAAAAATGTTGAGTTTTCGGTTTCAGTAGTATTTGTTTTATATGTATTTTTATATACTAATACGAAAATAATGTACTGATATCAAAAGTAAAACTGACTTTATATAATTGTACATGTGAGAAATATAACGTAGGTACAGTCGGGTGCAAAATAACGACACGAATCACGAGCATTGGGCGGGCAATACCCGCAGAATGAACAAATCCACGAAAAGCATTTTTGACAACTGACAAATTGCAAATACAAAGTTGAACTTTAAAAAAATATCGAAAAATCATCAAATCTTCAGAACCACAGGAATAGAATTGATTTTGATGAAACTTTTTTTAAAATGTTTGTTATACTACATTATTTGAAATCAGAAATATTTCGGTAGGCGCACTCAATTATTTGTAAATGTTGTTTAAACAATTATTACAGCAAAAAATACGGGAAATCCAGGAAATGGTAACAGATCTCTTGGGACCGTATAAACCACGTCAAAATAATGTCACGAGTTCCTATAAATATTTTTTCTACAGCGTTCCCCTGTTGAGATATTCACCTCAAAAGATGAAGTTGTAAGTTTTTGTTGTAATTTAATAATTTTTGGTGTACCTACGTAATAAATTAAGATTTTTGCAATGATCTAATAGATCTTTTGATATTACCTAAGGGGAGCCAGAGATGCTCTACCCCTAACCTTTCTAACCTCAAAATATTTCAGAAGTTTGTTTTTTAATTTTTAACTGCATTTTAAGATTTCCGGACATCTTAGGATAAAAAGGTACTCTGTTTAATTTCGATAAAATGCATCCGAAATGCGAAATCTGAAATTGACCTTAAAAATTTAAAGCTCTAAAAAATGTTGAAGTTAGAAATGTTGGGGATAGTGCACCATGGTTTTCCTGCGATAACATAAAAAATCCGATCACAACATTCTAAAGATTTTTATTTATGTACGTATGTATACCAAAAATTAATAATTTTCAACGAAAAATGAAAATTTTATTAAAAAAAATTGATTTTTACTCTTCAACTTTGGGGGTGAATATATCTAAACAGGGGAGCGTCGAAGGAATAATATTTATTTAGGAACTAATTTTGACGTGGTTTATACGTTCCCGAGAGATTTTTTACCATTTTCTGTAATATGACGGGATTCTTTCAAAACTACTATTTCACATTCTATATATTTTTAAATAAACACAAATGAAAATGTTTTTATTGTAAGAATTAGATTAAACGGAATTATTTTATTTTTAAAGTTGGTAGTAGAAATAGAATAAAGTTGGTAATATGTAACCGAAAAAGATAGAGAAGTGTACGAAATAAAGCGTGGACTGGAATACCGATCAATTTTTAAAATCCTGTAAACATCGTCCGTTGGGCCCGGGGAAAACGTTTCCTTACGTTATATGAACTTAATAACACATGTTATGTTAATTTTGTTATTATAGCTAGAGAGTTTATTGTGATTAGAAAGTACTTGATTAACAAGTAGGAATGGTTAAATGTAGATGAATAGAGCCCGAATTAGTAATTTAGTTATTTCAACCTACTTGAACGTATTTACAAACATAGGTAGGTATTTGAAATTTAAGCAGAAGTCAATAAAACTAATAACTTACATGTATACCTAATTATAATAATGCAAATTTGAACAATTGTTTTAAATCTTACGGGTCCAAATATTTGTGTCACTATAGAAAAGTCACTAAATGGTGACGTTTCGCACAACGTTGTCAAATTGTAAATATAAACGATTGTAAATGTAATATGAACCTTTTCTATGCGGTATAATGGCAGACTATTATCGTGTACTTTTTAAAAATACACTCGTAAATTCGCAATTAATGCTTTATTCATCTTGTGAGAATTTCGGATTTTTTTTATTTACGGTTACGTGCTAGATCTGTCAATAATATTTGGCAACCTGACGGTCGTGACGTCAGATGACCGTGCAAGGCTTCCTAGTGGCAGTCTGCACATGACTACGACATACGTTACACAGAATTTTAGAAATGACCCTGTTAAATTTGCAACTTGTAACCAGCCGATAAATTAATTAAATAATTAAAGTGCGGTTATTTTTTAATAACTCGTTTTAATTCTTATTCGATCTTTTTTAACTCGCCAGTCTAATTCCCTGTGCGCAAGCAAAACAACGATATAAAACCAACCATAATTTTTATCAAGAGCCGACTTCAGCGTAAAGGATTTTAGCGTATCCTTTCAAACCGAATAATTTTAGGTCTCATGCATTTTTCAATGTTTAAATTTTATTAGGCTATTATTTCACTGGCGGTCAGGTTAAATTACTTATTTTAGCATTTTCCCTCTATGTTTATATTTGTATAATAGTATCGTCGTTCCCTTGTTTATTTTCGTGTTATTTAGCACTTATTGTTAAAGCAGAGAAAGACAATGCATTTTAATATAAGTAATTATGATTAAATATAAAGTAAAACATTTTAGTAGGTACCATTTTTATAGTGATGTTGTTTTAGGATAAGGGAGATTAAATGGAATAATTTTAAATGTGGAAATGCCGCTTTTAGATTTAAGAATGACGAAGACAAAACGATAAGAGGAGATTTTAATATTTTAATAAATTGTTTGCGTTCGTGTTGTGTTTGTGGGGTTAAAATTAATTTACTTTGTTTGATGGCAGCTCAAGATATTTTGTTTACTATTTAATAAGCTTTAGATATGATTTAATATTTGAAATTAAATTATGAAGCACTAGGGCAGACAATTTATTTAAAATAAGTTATAATCGAATCGACGTAAGTTAAAAACAATACGAGGGTGAATTGGTTTCGATCGACTGAAAATAATAGGGTTGTTAATTTCTATCCAATTATTTTAATCCCACTCGAGCAGTGACAATGATGAGGCAGTGTTAACGTTGGTAGATATTAGGTATTTATTGCGGATAAGGTACCAGTTTTATATGTCTCTATAATATAAAAATAATCCGCCGTTTTATACAGCGCATTTTCAGCGTCTGCTTCATTGTCGTATAATTTGTTGAAATGGATACCACATAGTTTTACTGTGGTTAGAATAGTATCGCTATTGCATAATTTATTATTAACTACTAATGACTAATTACGACTAACTATATGTTATTCATCATAGGTTCCAAACTACGTCATCAATAAAACCTTGTATTTTTACAGTACTAATAGATTATAGTTTTTCTTTGCTATGTCATATGTGTGCAGGCAAATCATCGGTAGAATATGCCACGTTCAAAGTTTTAAACTGAATATTACATAGGTATATACAATTTGATAACTTTTTATGGATGACGAACATTGGAACCTATCGTGAATAACGTATAAATATTGTAGCTATTTCTGTTAGTTTGTGGTGTTAGTGGCGTTCAATGCCATTCGACCAACTATTATATTTACTCGTTTTCTATATATCAGTCGTTTGGAATTCCCGGTATTCATATAAACAAAAACTTAATGAAATATAATAAGTATTAGATAGTAGATATATTTACGTATTTGAAATGAAAATTCCAACACCAAGAGGGATTTGTGCTAGACGCATGAAAATTACACAACATTTGTCTTCACGAGTTATTATTGATACTAGTTAGAGGATCACAATACTCAAGATACGCATGCAGCGCCATGTTAAAAATGAATCGTCCTCTTTATAGTGGGTCCACACGATACAGACTTTTGCATCGTATAAACATTTGTAAAGACAAAAGTCTGCGCGTACTCTTTCGTCCTCACGTTGGAACCATGTCATTCCAATTTCTGTTCTTTGTGTGATAAGTATAGAGAATGGAGCAATAGGTTTATAAATGCGCGTGAATGTAAATCTGCGCAGGACGTACGTTCACACCATAAAATATGTTTGCGCAAACATTAACGCTGCAACGGCTTTCACGCACAATTCAAACATTACAAATTGCATTACGCATTTGTCATTGCTCTTGTACGCTTATTAGGTGAGTCATGATCTCGAAACTGGTATCAATGCAATAACTTATACAGGGTGCTGAGAAAAAAAGTTAAATATTTTAATCATTAAAAGATCATGGTTCCAAAAATTATATATATTAATATATAATATTATTATTATTATATAATTAAATAACTCCTCTTTGGTGTTGGGATTTTCATTTTCGTCAGTGTATAACCACTATAAAAAGTGAAACAATAACTTCCGGCTTAAATTAAAATATTTATAAAAACTGAGAAACATATAAAGCTTCTCCATAAATTCTGAAACGTATATTTTAACTTGAATTAAAAAGAAAATTAAAAAAGAAACTCGTTTGTATTTCTAACATTTCGTCCTAGAGCTGTATATTTTATTAAGACGATCGCGTTTCGCATAAAACGTATTGAAATGCAAGAAAACGAATGTACTCTGTAATGTCAGTACACTTAATTAAATACATTTCAATTGTTAAAACAGAGAGGGCTTGTTTTCAAGCATTACGGCGTCGAAGTCGACGTACGGCAAAACTGGAAAATCCGTGGAATGGGAAATGAGATAAACATGTGACTATCTAATGCAAGTTTTTGCTCTGATAAACTAAATTGGACGCGATTTAACCGGGCAATTTTGTTTTTGAATTAAAGTAATTTTTGTTACAATACTTATACGAAATGTGAAAAACTAAATACAATCATCGTAGCGTAATTTTTAAATTTTAATTTATAAATAGAAATTAAAAAGAAAAACATCTTAATTCAAACTCTAAACATTTTTCGCGTTTTAGTTATCTTCAAAATGTTAGAACCCGAATGAACTTTTATAACTTTATTCAATGAATAAACTTCTACGCCTTATTTTCCCTTTGAAAATTATGTGCTGCTACTTTCCTTTTGTGGTTTTGTTTAAGTTTCGCGGAAACAAAACAGTTTTTTTTTTATAACGTAATTTTAAAAATATAGGTAGGTTAGGGAGTAGAAATTATTAGTTTATTTACAAATTTACCGAAGCACAACCTCATAAAAATCGAATTCGTATTTAGTTTGAGCTTTCAGAGTTATCTCATTTTAGATTAAGCTTCCTTGTGGTTTTATTGAAGCGGAATTTGTAGCAATATCGAATCTGTAGTTAAAGAATTTTACTTTGATAAAAACGACCGAATCTCTAGAAGAAAAAACCCACCTATTTATAATTTGATTCTTTAACTGTTTAGAAATGTTTTCTGAGTATTTTTTAGTAAATACAATTATTATTCAATAATTTTATTCTGAAAATCAATAGGATTTTTAAAAACAGCGGTATCTGATTTTTTTTTATTGTAATATGGTATACAAACTCGGTGTTGTAACAGAAAATTTAATTTACGCTAGGAAAGATTATTAGTCAGCAAAACAGTTGAAATTCCGACTTTTTATTTAAATTTAATTTTTTGCGTTAATCATTTCTGTACCATTAATCAACAAAATTTTTAAATTAACGGTGCTGTAACTTCGATGCGTATTTTCGAACCAGTGAACTGTATTTTTATTTTAACTGGAGGGTTTATATCGATCTTATTTTGATAGGTAAGGTTGTACATATACATCCATCCTAAAAGACTGTTATCTGATTTAAGGTTTATAGTGCACTTTTTCTGCTATTTAATCGTTGACCTACATTTTAAGAGTTTGTTCACTGAAAAATCGATAATAAAATATGCACAGTCGTGTGTAAAACTCGAGTTTGTTGCTTTTTATACAACGTTAGTCATCAAAACTAACGGATGATATGCAACCAAAAATACGAATTTTACAAGTGACTTTACACCTACACATATCTACCCACACTTTTATTTCATTAAGGGCCGATCTTTCTATCTTCTGATAAATTTATCTGACAGATATTTACTATAGAAACGTTTGTTCGAACAATTGTTTCCATGGAAAATATCTGTCCGATAAATTTATCAGAAGATGGAAAGATCGACCCTAATACATTTTGAGAATATTTTAATATTAGTAAAATTTAATATACAGGTTAAATCATTTAAAAATGACCTCGCATTTATTTTGGCATTTTTCTAAAAAACGGTTAGAAGTAAGTAAAAATCACTTATTATAAAAATTGTACAGTACGATGGGAGCCGTTTGATGGTGACATTGAGTGACTTCAAAACTAATTGATTTTGAAGTTATAGGCCTAAGTTACCTTGTTTTAAATTGGGTAAAGAATTTTTGTCATGCCCAGTCTGTAGTCTGTATCTTTTCCTGCAAAGTCACCTAATTTGACCCCCTGGGAAAAAGTGAAAGTTCTGGCATACTTGAACGACCTGCTGCTCGTAAAAATTTAAGAATATAATCAAATTCATTTTTGAAAACATTAGAGAATTTTAAATAGACGCAGTTCAGCAGACTTTTCACAGAAGGATACAAGATGTTTGGAGCAAAATGATGGTTATTTTGAAAAATAAATCAATAAGATCAGTTGACGTGAATTAAAAAAAAGGAATTAATCAATCAATTGTTACAGTAACTTATACTTTATTGTATAATTTATTGTTCACTGCCTTAAATTAATGATTATTCAAATCTCTGGACGAGTCCAACTTTGCGACATAGTCTGCACCCGATCGGAACACGGCAGGCTAAGTGGAAATAGAGTCTTTTATTCCCATAATTAATCATGTCAACTCAAGTTATTAAGGCCGTTTTACGGTGGCCGTCGAGTCTCTCGAGCAAGTAGCGAAGTAGTATAAGATAATAGAATGCGCAAGACATTTTATATTCATATTTGTGGGCACATTGCGAGTAAGAAAAATATTTCCCTGTTAGTGACTTTTAGGGTCGTTTTTAACGGGAGTTAATAAACAACAATCTTTCAGCATCTTTTAAGCCCGCATTAACACAAATTGGAGCAGTTTACAAAAATATAAAACTTAGAACGTAGCAAAATTACAATGCCGAATCAAACGCCTTAAGTATTTTTTTGATTACATACAGGGTACATACAGGGTGTTAGTGAATTAATGTGGCGGAAGAAAGGTACATGTACCTGAGACTAATACAAACAAAAAAATCTTAGTAACATTTTTTGATTTGAGCAAATTTACTTTTGAGGGGGGGAGGGTGTTTTTGTCCGAGAAATTAAATCAGTAGTTCCTCTTTAAACTTTAACAAGTGACATTGATGGGTTCTGAAAAGTACCGTTATCTCAGCTGGCATTCCATTAGGTTACTACGATAGTAAACAGAAACGATTGTAGGGGTTGAAGTCGTAAATATCTTCTGCGGTCATTGACAAGTTGTAATGAAAAAAATATTTAAAATGTTTCCTCATTTAAGTAGATACCTAAGTAGCTATTTGTTATTCATTTTATTTTAATCTTTTACATCTGCATGTGTTGTTCTAATAAAATTTCTAATTAATTTTTGTGAAATAACTCGAAAAAAAACTGAAAAAACTCGTAATAATACTGAAAGTTACTAACACTCGTTTTAAATTTTGCTTTAGGTCCTTATGTTTGGTAAGAAACCAAAAAATAAAGTACCTACTTGCCTATTTGCATTTAATTATACTTTAAAAGCCCTTCGAAATTTCTCAATTTCTCAAAATCATAAAACTAGTTCCGGCACCCCTTTTAGTTCAAGCCTCTCAATATTAAATGTAACTGTTCCAAAAACAGGCATGTTATTAATTATGTTAAATAAAATAATCTAACTTTTACGTATAAACCGAAAATAGGAATTGCATTCATAAATGAAAATATCCACAACAATCGGCACTCTCCTACAACGGGGGCTATAAATTAAAGAGTACAGATGTTTTAGCTGCTGACCCAACAGTCAGTTTCACTTTCCGAGTTCTTAAAAATCTTTAAAGGGTCTTCAAATCTTTCTTCGAGTAAGACGATTATCAAATTAATAATAGCAATAACTCGAAAATTATTGATTTTAGGAAAAAATTTTATTTAAGTTTTTTGTTTGTTTTAATCTTACCTACCCGTAGTTTTTTTTTCCGCGATGTTAATTCACTAACACCCTGTATACTAACAAAGAACGTTATTGCAAATATTAAAAAAAAAACAATTTGTAAATAAAATATAATTCGACGGCGTTATGGCAGAAGGACGTAACTCACAAAATGTATAATAAATTTTACATGAGCGCACATTTTTACGTTTTCCAGAATTACAAATCGATTTTTCTGATGGAAAAAATCGGAATATCGTTACCAGGTTTTAACAGATGATGTCTTTGAATAACTTATTTTCGCAAAAAATGTGGGTTACATCTTTCTGCCAAAACACCGTCGAATTATAAATGAAATAAAACAAACGTCAACAAAAATCGAAAATATTTAATGAAATGAAGAATATGTTTTTACTTAGTTTAGAAACAAAATTAGTTACGCGGGCTAGCAGTTTAATTTGCGGTACGGTTTCTTATGCCAAAAAAACTCTTCAAATTAATGATTTTGCAGACACACTGTAGTTAAAAATGAAACAACGAAATATAAGATAAATAGTTCATGTAGAACATATTTTTCATACTCGCGATGGACCCACGGAAGTGAAAATAAAATCGCTTGTGCATTTATTCTACTGTCTATACTTCGATACTTGCGCGAATACTCGATGAGACATGACAGAAACTCTGGAGCTCTTTAGGACTGGATTTGGAATTTTGAACTCTTTATCATTTGAAATAGACCGTTGTTATTGAATCAAGTAACAGCGAATTATAGATTTCTGGGTTTTGAAATTGTGGCTACTGTTAGTAATCGAAAAAAATGATAATAATGGGAATATGTTATAATACCTACAATATGAGTAGAAAAATTAATTTGCACAGGCTGCATCGGCTTTAAACAGCTATTAAGAAAGGCATTGGATTCTTGATACGTAGTCGACTACAAAATATGATTTTTTCATTTCTGTTGATAATCATTTTTATTTCTTTAAATTTAAAAAAAGACATAAAAATTTGTCACATTTAAATCATAACTTTTTACGGCCAGAAGTAAGATATACAAGTTTTATATTTAATTCTAATAAAACTCGAATGGTGATTTATTATTTATTGTCTTTTATACTACAGTACTTGATATTTGCCCTGTTTTATTTTCCCCTATAAAAGTTTATGACCAAAATAAAAATACCTAACTATACTTTTATTAAGTATCTACTTATGTTTAGAACTGATATTAAAAAATGGTAGTTTAATTTACTGCACATTTTAATCCTTAATAATTTGGGTATGTATGTAATTTTGTATGTATGTAGGTACATAATGAAAAATATAAACTTTAATAATAAACGTAGATATAGCGAACAACAGTAGCAATTCGACAAGAAATGGTTATACGTATATGGATATTTTTAGTAAATAAGTAAACAGTTTAATGTGCCTAATTATGAAAGTGAAATTCCGAATCCTCAGTTAAGAGAAAGCGCGGCGACGCTCCGCGCCGTGCCGGCGTCGGCGTCGCTAAATAAAGCTCATTGAGAATAATTCTAATACATAATACACACATGTGTCTAAAGTTTCCTGCTTATACATGGAATACATAGACACAAAGAATAACACCCCTTTAAATTAAATAGGTATTTTACAGGGCGCGATTAAAATTGAAATTGAGTGTAGATATGACATTGCTGAAATACAATTACAATTATCGACATCGTTTTGCTAAACGACATTTTCATTTACGATGCGACTTCAAGTCAATTCCAGAGTGGCCGGTGAACATCCTTTTTTAGTTTCTTCCACGACAATTTTTGCGACTTATTTTTAGTTTGAAGGTTTTACTTAAAGCTAATTATCGATCCGCTTCCGGTCATTGCAGAGGGACGTATAAAATGTTTGATTTGATTAAAATTTCATCGATATTTTAATGTGTTACTGTGTTTCATAAACATTTTATTATGTTACTTTATAACCTTACGCATGTGTGTGTGCGTCATTCAATTGCAATTAGTTAACAATGCAGTATCTGTGCGTAATGATGTTTATTCATTAGGTTGTGAGTACTTAATTAACTTTAAAAATCGCCAAATAATTAAATATTTATTACATGAATTACTACTCAATTAGGTACCTATACGTTTTGCTAAAATTTTGCATAATATAAAAAGTTCTAAAACGTAGGTAAATATTTAGTTCGTTTTCACTTTCGCTCTAGAAAAATTTCAGAAGACAAAAAGTTCATGAACAAATTATGTAGGTACTAAATGGCTCCGCAGTAGTGGTGATAAAAGTCAAGCATGAAAAGTTAAGAACGACTTAGTGGTTGAATAACCCTAAATCATCTCTTCTACTTATTAACAGGTTAACCGCCACGTGCACTATTTATGGAGCTGTGAACATCGCAATTTTTGGAAAAAATTCAATTACTTCTTGAAACGATCGATTTTAAACGAAGCTATATTTGGCTTACAGCTCCGCCACATTTCGTCACAACTTTTCGTTACCTACTAAATATGATTGTAATTTTAATTAACATAAGTACGTATTGACATGATGATTACTTAATCCAAATCTGTTTAAATACATATTTAAATAATAGGAAATTGATCACTTAATAAAATTCAAGTAATGAATAAATTAAAAAAGAAACTTTAAAAATCGAGTTGTTAACATTTTAAAACCTCTATAGGTACAATTGCATTTGATACCTAGTGCGAAGCTATTTTAGAAAATATCTTTAATGTCAATTTCCTTCCATTTTCATTTGAACTTTCTAACACTACTTTATCGCATTGAAACGTGGGAGTACTATTCTTCTGCTTTTCACATATCCACACGGCTTTGTTACGTTTCAACAAGTTTAGTTGGCATTTCTGAATTCAACTCCGTTGTTTGCGTTTCTTGTTGGAGGGAGTTACCAATTTATCAGCCTTTATACGACTTTGATGGTAAAGGCAGGCATCTTTATAAAAATATTATTGGTTACTTTTTAAGAAGTTAAAAAGATTTCTTTTCAAGCATCCTTTCGATATTAAATTTCAATTGTCGTATCGAGGTTGTTAGTGATAAAATATGCTTCATACGCATATTTCAAGTTTTAAAATTACAGTCAGTCGATAATAAATCTGCCGGTAGTAAATTGTGTGGAAATAAATATAAAAATGAAACCGAAAGTGATTTATGTACAGTAAATGCCACAAAAGCTGAGACAGCAACGATGAAAATTGCGTAACATTTTTTGTAGGAACGAGATTCATAATTAAAATAGGTAAGTGGTAATTTAGAAAACATCTTTAACAAGTGGATATAGACGATGCGAAGCGTTTGAGACCAAAAAAGACGAGTCATTTTTCTCCAGTTTTGCGGCCTTTACTGCACAATTGTAAATACAGGAGAACCTCTATAATTTGAACTAATTGGGACATGGGGTTGTTCGGATTATCGATTCGTTCGGATGTAAGTCTAAATTAATTCTGTAGTTACAAACGTGTACCTTATAAGGTTTATAATTTAGGTATAAATAATATGTTGGTACAACAGACGCCCTCGTTCTATTTAATACGTCTTCCTGCACAATACGCTATTTTTAATTGATCCTCGAACTCTTTGCTATGGAATTAGAAATTTAAAGTATTTTTTTATTAAAATAAGATAACGGAATTAAAGAAAGAAACGAGAAAGCTACTTTCAATTCGAGGGGGTTATTTTTTTTTGTACATTGATAGATTCTAATGTGAAGCCGAATTTTATTTAAATAAAACAATAACAAATATAGGTAATAATCGCCCCGGACTCACGAAAGATTATTACAAAAGAAATTCAAATAAATGCGTTTATTTTTTTTGTGCCCCACGGAATCAACGTAACTGCATAAAAAAACGAAACGTTTCGAAACGTTTTCGGCTTAAATCCTGTTTAAAACGCGCCTTTAAACAAATATGAAGAATGTTAATATCACTAAGAAAGTTTACTTGCTGTTTACGCGCAGTTTAAGATAATTCGACTCGATTTCATTTGAACGGTTTCATTAAGCCTCAAGTACCTACTTCGGAAGCGGACGACTGAAAACGCGCAAGTTGATTTCCATGTTTGAAGTTGTTAAGCAATTTTTCGATGTGCACATAACAATATAGACAGGGTGTTTTGTAATATGTGGGACAAACTCGAAGGGGTAAAAATTCCTCAGTATCGAATTTCCATTTGATTTATATTTCAGAAGTATTTTTTTCATTTTTTTTCGGCAGAAATACATCTTTTGATAAATTATATTTGCTAGAGAAATATCTCAAGAGTAATTTTATAAAAATTTAAAAAAATTATCGCTTTTTCCTGATTATGTCGAAAACGGTGGATTTAATTAGATTTAATTAGTGGAATTAAACCAAATTTGGTAACTACATCCCTACAGATTGCTACATTTCGTGAAAACCGTGGATTCAATCGCATCCAATCGATTTTCTTCAAATTTTTAACACTCTGTATCTCGAAAACAAAAAGGTTTTGGACATATTATGTTTATAACAATTTTTTTTAACTCTTTTGAGGTTTTCAATCACCCGTTAGAGTTTGTCTCAAATATTATAAAACACCCTATATTTGTATTATACGGCAGTCTAATATTTAGGGCCGATTGCACTGATGTATTTTAAAATTTAAGTGTAACCTAAGTATAAAATATTCAGAAAGCATAATTATACAGTTTAAAGCCGTATTTACACATACCCTATCGTGTTTCGGTCGGGTGCATACCGTGTCGTGTATTTGCACTTGTCCAGCGATACATTGCTTATCGCATCACCTTATATATGTGTGTCAATGACATATGTGGGCGATTCTAAATGCACGACACAGTTGCAGCATGATAAGCCATATGGAAATACACCTTAAAACGTCAATTTTAAGCAGCGTTGCTTCCCGTTTTCTATTTGCCATACATTTGCATATCGATCTAATTTATTTAAGGTGCGTTTGGATTATCGGGGTTCGAATAATCGCGATTCTACTATTTCATACGTATGTAACCGTATTATAATTAAATAACGTTTATAAGGGAATCGGTTTTATTTTTAGTTTGTTCCGAATTCAAGAAAATAGGTTTTAGACTTTCAACACTAATTACCTTACTGTTAGAAACATAGCTCGTGAATGTAGGAAACATCACAAAATCGTATCAGCAAGATGTATTTTCTCTGAATATCCTAAGGGTTAACTTTGGTTCTACAGTTGGTGCTTGTTTCGGTGCAACTTCCCTTGTAGTTAATTCTAACTATAACACGACGACAGTTTAAAACTGAATTTAGAAATCTATTGTAATAATTTTACTTACCTAACAATTAGTTATTATGTACCTATGTATATTATACCTATACACATCTACTACGACATATTTACATGTACGCAAGAGGGCTCGCGAACAACATTCAGCAATTGCAAAATTCTCCCCGAATATTCTTACGTTGTCTTTGTCTGTACTTCGTTTCAAGTAAAACCTGCGTATTCTAAGCACGTAGTTTTGTCTTAAAAGAAGGCGGTTTATTAAGGTGTCCGTCCGTCTGTATGGACTTCCTGCTTCTCTCCCTCCATCTTAATAATCGAAACTGCTTCTTGTTTCGGGATGTAATGGGATGTGCAAATTCGTGAACTTTAATTAAATTTTTTATGCTTTATAGCTATATGAAAATTGACGCGGCGCGCAAATAATATAGGGGACATGCCATACATAACACGCAAATCGTCTGGATGTCGACACGTAATATATGTATGTCATGAATATGGCAAATGAAGCGCTCAGGCAGTCACGAAGAACATAATTTTGTTGTTGTCACTCGAACACGCAGTAGTACCGCCATCCTATAAGGGTCACCTTTATGTAAATGTCCATCTATAAACGAAACGGAGTTTAAATAAAACCCTATTTGCATTTATCGTCTTAGGTACACCGCTAGAACTACTCTTATAACCCTATACATAAAATATGCGGCTTGTAGATCTCTTCTTTGGCACGAAAAGGGGAAGTTCTTACGGAAGATGCGGCTGTAAATCTAAAAGGATAAAACCTAAAGCTAGTACTGGCTGTATATTATGATATGTTACATATACGTTCATTTTTATGCGAACCGAAGGGGAATTACCGAAAATCGCCCGCGGGAGTTTGTAATAAATATTATGTTTTATTTTTTGCCGAAGACTCGATGAAACTCAATATGTTTTCGCTAAATACACGAGCCCGTACAATTCTCCAATGACTCGACTTGTCTTCAATGGAAAAGTTATGAAATTTTAGATTAAAAGTTTTCGCAACGAATCTTCAAAGACGAGAGCGCTAAGCGAATTCCGATTTTTTATTAGGTACGCTTTACTGTTTGTTACCCGTTAGTAATGCCGGGGCAGTCCTTAGGGAATCCGCGATTAGAAAAACGAAGTGGGTAGGTACTTTCGAGCATCGGTTGTTATTAAAATTTTAACTTTGTTATCGTAATTAATTTGGTTTTAGTTTATTTCATCTCGAACGCTCACTTTTTACGGTTTTTAAACGTACCTACCTACCGAAATAAGGGCGTTTTAAACGAAGGGAAGATCTGATAGGATTTCGTTTTGTGGAGGATCAAACACAACAAACTTAGTTTGTTACGATCTAACAGCGCCCCTTTTTCGCGATCATTTTAAACTTTGATATTAACTAGAGGTTGCTCTCATATTCCCCCTTCAAACGATTTGGATAATTAAATGACCTTAAAGAAGTTTGCACTAATTTTAATCGGGTAGATGTTAAAACAGATTCTGTCTGCTTTAATAGCTCATTTAACAATAAGTATTTAAAGTAGATATTTATTTTAGATCGCGGATGTATAATCAACAATAGATTCATAAGATTTCGAGTAAAACAATTCGAATTTTTTATTAAATTATACCTATATTAAGTTATACATGGATATACAGGGTGTCTCAATATTCGAGCGACTACGCTTGACAGCTGTTAGCACTTATAAAATCATGAAAAAAGAGGTAGGAATATGCCTCTCAAGTCCTTAGTTTTTGAGATACAGGGTGTTAAAGTTTCAGATAATCAGTAACTTTCTGATTAAAGGGAAGCCCTTGATTATCGTTAAACAACTTGAAAACGGTTAAGATATCGATAGCGAAAGGTAGTACGTAATTCATTTCCGGAACAAAATTAATCGGTGGGGTATAAAATAATTTTCATTCGGTCGGTGGCGTAGAAAATAGGAGACCTAAAGTCGTCGCCTACGCGTCAATTGAGAAAATTTCAAGGTTACGTTTTCTGTGAAAATTTGAGGCTCCCCGAAGAAAGAATCTACTAACTAACTATAAAAAAAAAACAATAAAGTATTAAATTACAATAAAATTTATTATTGAAAAATATCGCGTATCTCGAAAACTAAAAACTAAGAGGCTTATATTATGTTGCTCATGAATTTATGAGGGTTAAGACCTGTCGGTCGAATATTGAGACAACTTGTAGATATTTCTAATATTATAGGAGTACTTTATTATTAAGGGTATAGGGGCACGGATGAAAATAATTCATTTTACGGCGTTTTTTTCTAAATGAATTATGAGAAAACGAAGCGATATTTATCAAAATTTAAAAATATACGGTACCTATAAATTATTGTTTGTAGAATGGCCGAAGGTTATTTTTGAGTAAAAAAAATAATCGATTTTAGAGATTTTCATCGCTACATCTGAGTAAAATTCGCTTGATCTTTATCATTAAAATAATCATATTTGTAACTTTCCATTTATAACTTTTAGTCGAAACTGCATCCTTTAACAACATAAATTTTCGTTTAAATTACGATAAAATTAAGTTGTTAAGTAATGATTCATTGAGCAAGTAGCTAATATTTAACTCGAAAATAAGGATTCTCTGCATTATCGAGCGATTAAAAAGTGCTGAATTTACTTAAACCGTGTTCTCTTAATATTTTTTAAATGTCCTATCGCGAATACTAAAGTTTCATTTGCGGCTTTATAATTTTGCGCCTATACCCGCAAATTTTAACCCATTAAACTAAAGTAGTATGCGTTTAGATTTGCGCGTCCGAGAGCTTCAATATGAACCTCGTAAAAAGCAAGGAATGCCACGAATGTAATTATGTATGAAGAAAGCAGCGAGTCTTTTAAATATATTAGGACAAAGAATTCTTTTTCGAGCGACTTTATGACTCCCCTTTTACTAGAACGTTACGCAAAATATATCGTATTCTTATTTGGGATTATTTACCTACTTATAGAAACAGCGACTGTAACGTTAGAAATGTGATGCGATGCTTGCCTATGTGTACAGTTTATATTATAATTACAAAAGATATTAACAAAAGTTCGTGAAAAATAATTAAATTTATGATAATTCATCAATTAAAAAATAAAACACGGATAGTAAGTTTGGTGCTTGCGTAAGTGTTTAGGTATTTACTCGGTCGATGGTAAGTTTCAAAATTTTAAAAAGAGTCAAAATAATATTCATGTTTTAATTAAACAGTACGGATACATATACGTATAATAATACAATATACAAAAGTGAGCGAGTATAGAATATATCATCAAATAAAATTGAAACATGAATTTTTACAAAATCAAGAAACACGTCGATTTTATTTTTTTTTTAAATGTAGATTTGTATTTCAAAATCGGAAATTTCAAAATTTCAGATATTGATCTGTTTTTAAGTTATGACGGCTCAAAATTTTTTTGAATGGCAACCACTGATTTTTTGCGCGATTTGGATAGATCAATACATTACACAAGAAAATTTTCGATAAACAAATTATCAAAATATTTTTATTAAAATGCAAAGAGACTGAAAATCTAATTCCTCAGTAATTCTTTGATTTCCTGTCTAATACGTGTTCATTTTGTGGTCTAGTAGAAACAAATTTTAATTTTAAATAAACTTATAAAAGATAATCGATTATTTATCAAATCGTAAATAATTGAACTCTGACTGACGTCATTTTCAGTCGCGACTCTTGCCATTTATTTGTTGTTGTTTATTTATTATTTATTTTGCTTTTCAGTCTTTTTTACATTCTAATGAAAATATTTTAATACGTTTAATTTAAGATGTGTTTCAGAATTTTTACGAAAATTCATTTGATTTAATTTCATTTGATATATCCCATACTTTTAACTCGCTCTGTATAATATTTTTAATCGTGAAAATCACGAAAAGGAATATTTCGAGAAAAAGTAGAACGTATATCTTTGTCTTAATATTTTCATTGTTGCTTTATACTACGTAAACTGAAAGCTTTCGTATTAATATTTATTTTAAACGCCTCCAGTCTGTTTAAGGATATCTATTCACGTTCGTATTTTACAATAGGCACCTATATGAAATATGTATCTACCAAAGTTTTTTGTTTAGGATGAGATGTGGAATGCTTTTGTTTTCTAGTTTCCGTAGCTATTAGTGTCGTAAACTCATTAGAAATTGATTGCTTCTTTATTAGGTGTACGTAATCTAATTTTAAATACTTAAGTACTCCCAACCATTATTATTTTATAAAATAATAAATAAAACTTGCACGTACATACATGCTATACAGGGTGTTGCAACAGTGCGTCGGTCTTTCCTAGCGCCGCGGCCGTTGGAGATGTAGAGAAAACTTTCCTATTCGATAGCGTTGTTTTTCCACTTCAATTTTTGTAAGGGATGTTCTACGTCTAAACCGCGTAGTTTTCGAGATATTTAATTGTATTCACAAAAGTACCCATTTAATTATATTTTTATGCACCGAAGTAGGCCGTGATAATCAAAATCAAATGTTAAAAGGTGCATTTCGATGCTATAATGAGTTCATTATAGACGCAAAATATAAAAAATATTTTAATTATTTATTTGAATTAAATAATGTTCAAACTGATAATGCGAAGTATTTGTTATAATAGACTTGCTTTATATCTAAGTAGATAGGTACCTACTTACCTAAAATTAACTTATTGTAAAAGTGTACAACTTCAAACATTTACTTCTTTAAATGAAAAATAAGATATAGTAATCATTATACATATTTATTTAAATATGTATTTATAGAACAATTTCATCGTTCTTAATAAATAATTAATTTGATTCCTTTTGAAACCTGCTTGTTAAGAATCCATAGTCATTTATGTACCTATGTATATAACTTCGCCGAGGTAGTAGCAATTATTGTGAATAAGCACAACAGGTCGATAAATATTAACGTTGTCAATTTAATTTAATTACGCAAAAAACAAATTATACTGAAACTACTTATCGTTAATATTATATTTACATAAAACTGTACAACTTGTAATCAATAGCGCGAAAAATGTCAATTTTGATCAGTCAGTCGCGTTAAAGTTAAATTTTTGACGTTGAACTAATTCAGCAATACGAAAAGCCTTATATTTTAAAAGCGGGTCACGGTAGGTCGCAGGTATCAGGTATTTTATGGCCTCGTTTGTAAGAGTTGGAAATCACAAATCGAAAGATACTTTTCAGTGTCGCCTTGCTTCAGATTAATTACTCCATTTTCTTCACACGGCGTACAGTTTATCAAACTTGAAGAACTAAATGAGTTTGACAGAGTAGTGTTTCGTAAACTTAAAACATCAGGTATTCCCCTCGAGGGACTTAAATCTTAATGTAGTAGTCTTTATTAATGAAGTCTCTTGAATATTCTCCAAAATTTCAAGTTACATACTTTTAATATTAATTACTCATTGCCAACTTTTAGAAAAAGGCTTGTAGCGTTAATATTGTTTTTTTAAGGTGCTTCATAACGTATTTTTAGTTAATTAATTTTAGTTTTAGTAAATTAATTATTTTTTGTAAAAAAATGTTTTTACAAAATGACGTTTTGTCAGTAAACTACCACATTTAAAATATTAACACAGAGTTCGTATAAAAAGTATATCTTTTTTCATTCATTGTCTTTCTTTTGTTATTAGGTATTGATTTAAATAATTTAAGAGCTACCTACATAAGAGCCTTATAAATGAGATGATCCGTTCTATGATCAACCTACGACGACGCGACGCGACGAACCTTACCATATGTGGACCCCTTTACATATGTATATGTATACAGGGTGGTGACTTGTTAAATACTTATTTTTCAATTATTTGCTTTTCTAATTATTTTACAGCAAAACCGTTACTTAGATTTTTGATAGAGAAAAAAATCCTTTATTCGTCGATGCTACTATTTTTTTGATTAAATTATTTCAGGAACCGGAAAGCTGAAGAAATTAAAACGACGTTTTTCAATAAATCAACGTTGCCACAGAATTATGAAAAACAAACCATGCGGCTCGATAACTTGTCAAGCAACCCATACAGCTGCCAGTTGTCGCTCTAATCAATTATGATAAAAAATTAAATATTTTCGAAATACAGAATTTCATTTCAAACATTTGTGATTTTTAAATCCATCAAAATTATTATAGTTTATGTTTAAAAACTTATAACATCCAAGTCACCACCCTGTAGATAGACATATTGTCGGTAGCATTATTTTATTTTTGGATTTGACCTTCGATTAATTTTAGTCGATGTTATGGGTTTTTACCATTAATTATTTGGTCTATATGGTAAATTATATTTTATACATTCACTGTACGTATACAGTGTGTCCAAATATCCTCAACATGAGGATTTCCCTTATTATAAGAGATATAAATGTGGTTTAATAAGATACAATATGGTATCTCGATGGGATACTATTATAAAAAAATATATTGACCAATAGTGAATAGGGAAAAGTAAATTAAAACGTGCTGTGCACTTAACGGGTTAATTATTTTGTATCAAATTGACTAAAAATTATATTTTTTACCTTACATTTGACGTTTTGAAATCAAAGTGATGTTGAGATCAAAAGATAGTGTAATATTGGTAACATGTACATATACAGTGTTCGCCAAAAAATCTGCACCATATGGAAAACATGTACATTATTGATTAAAATCCAAAATACGACCAATAAAATTGAAAATCTATCAGTCATATACGGGGTATGTTTGAAATATAAATGGCTCAAGAGTAAAATACCCGTATTTTTGAAACTATTGAAAATTGTTCAATCAAATATGTAAAATTACGTACGTGTGGTCATTAGATATTGACCACATATTTCACGGTCAATTCGTAAATTATATACGTTGTCAGTAACTCTTTAGGGAAAGAAAACAATGAAATTGTGGTTGACCTACATTATATATGATGTTTTTAAGGAAGGTAGCGAAATGATGTGAGACAGCTAGAATTTTACGTCAAATAAAGTGTTGGGGTAAGAATTGTGGAAATTCAGAAGATTTATCGCAATAAAATAATATTTCGGCTAGTTAAAACAATTTTATGTCGAACTATAATAAAAAATAAATGGACATATAAATTTTTCTTTACTATTCATAGAATCTAATAGAAATATAGATTTTTCCCATAAATATTATCGAACTGAACGTTATAAAAAATGTATACGTCGCGTTCATCTTTATGATATCAAATGAATTTGTAGTCGGGATATAAGTGGTGAAAAATTTGTAATTTGTCAAAGGCCGGTTTGGCCACGATTCTTATTTGTCAGTACATCAAAGTAGTGGAACATCTTGAACAACTTGAGCATTAGCTGTTGACAAATAGGTTTTAAATATGCTGGCAGCAACAATATAAACCATCATTGAATAATTTCTTCAAAAAAGCACGTCTGCATAAAACGATGAAATGACACGCACAGAACGAAATGTTTCAAAAACTTATTTTTTTTATTATTTTTAATAATATACTTACACCACTCTCTTTGTACCTAATTTATTTTTAATCGTAACAGACCAACCTTTTTATCCTGGCAGAATTTTAATTACGTAAAAGGCCGGAACATTATATTTTTAAGGAAAGCGCGTTCTTTCATCTGATTACACATAAATAATTTATTAAGGTTTTATCATTTAAAATGAAACACTTCATATAACGGCTCATTAAATTTCATTAAGCATCAAAATGCGCCAAACAAAAACATTTGAAGGGCAACACTTTTTCCCTTATTAAATTTGATTGATTAGAATAATTTAGTCTCTCGAGACGAATACCTTAAAATAATACTCCATTTAACGTAAAAGATTTTTTACTGTCGAGCAAGGAAGATTAGCGCGGAAGACACGTTCATTAAATAAAATTGGCCGAAATCGATTAGGAATTTACATTAATTTCTCATTATTTTGGGCGCCTTTTAAAGAATCCGTTTTTTTAACTTAAAATCGATATTATCTAGATAAAAATATTGTTTTAAATTTGTATTAATTTTACCGTAGGTAAGTACTTTGAAAATTTTATATTAAATTTTGGTAAGCATAGGCATTTTAATTAACGCTATTAAAAAAGTTGGCTGGGAAGGTTCTGTGCGTGAAGCCGCAAATTTCGGTCCCTATTTCCCGTGTGTTATTTAATTAAGTTTTGAAACCTTTAATGGATTTAAATTAAATTTGATGTTATTACGTCGGAAGAAGGGTTTAATATGATCTCGATCTAACAAATGATAATTGACGTCTTTCTTGAAAGATATTGTGAAAGCGAGTATACATTTTTAATCAAAAATATATTGAAGTACAACACGATACGATACTTCCGGTTCTCTTTAATTGTATAGTTGGATTAACGAGATGATGCACTTACACGTCGTTAATTTGTAATGACAGCACAGTTTACTATGTTTATATTATGTTAACTTCTAGGCTACGCCGTAATGAGGATATGAAGCGTCCGTGGCAAGTATCTAACTGGCGCCCCCCTAACCCAAAAATAGTCCCGAATATAGCCCCCATCCTACCTGTGTCCGTGGTAGGCGCCTCTTTCGCCACACCTTTGCTTCGACATGTTTGAGGTTAAGTTATGATTTTTAGGACCGATCTTTTCATATCCTGATAAATTTATCTGACAGTTATTTACCATGGAAACAATTGTTTTAACAAACGTTTTCTACCGTAAATATCTGTCAGATAAATTTATCAGGAGATGAAGAGATCGGCCCTTGAACGCCTAAAGACTTTGTATTCATCATAAAACGAAAAACATACTCATCGATGTATAAATACCATGTAAACACATTAGATACGCAAGTCTTATAGATCTTAAGAAATTAAAAAACTCTGATTTATAACTGCTTTCGTTGTTTTCACAAAAATTACGACAATACAAACAATAAAACACATAACTGTAATAATATGTGGCACAGTCTTGAAATTCAACATGCTTTTATGACATTTTAAAACAAAAAACTTTTTTTAATGGTTTTTTACAATTGGCATTACAACTTATCAAGTAAACGTCATTGATGACGAAAATACACGGTCTCATTAACCCGTTAAAACGAAATAAATACCTACACTTCACCCAACGAAATGAGACATTTGCGTCGTTAATTATTTACCAAAACAGTAAACATCAATTCCCTAAAACGTGTCGGTTTATAAAGATATAGCTTATCCAAACCTATATGATGTGCACGTCATCAACAAAGTTACTAGATTGTTTATTTGTAATTCAGTTTAAAGTTTGGAAAGCGACATATTTTATAGATGATTTACTTGCGCACATATTAGATGATATAAAGAAAGACTACAATTTATTAGAACTGTCAAAATACGAGTTACGAAGTGACAGCGCTGTGTGAAACGTCATCATCTAGTAACCTTGTATTGATGACGTGAATATCATATAGGTTTGGATAAGCTGTACATATTAGTGTAAACATTAATATAATGAGTTAAAGGTTAGGTGATATCCTGCGGACCATATAATAACACTCGTGCCACATATCACGCATCTTTATCGGGATCATTATTTAAGTTCCATGTAACGTATGTCGTAGTTATGTGCACACCGTGAAGCCTTTCACGGTCGTCTGACGTCACGACTGGCATGTTACTAAATTTAGTGACATAACAGGACTAACACGCGACCGTAAATAAAATGCCAAAGTTCAGTGCAGATGTAAAGCAATTAATTGCGAGTTTACGAATGTATTTTGAGAGAGAGAGAGAGAGAGAGAGAGAGCATGGTAATGGCCAGACGTTACTGCCGTTACACTGCGTAAAAGAAGTTAGTAGGTATTACATTATAAAATATAATCCTAACAGTCACAATTTATTATTAAAGGATATATAGTAAATGTTTTACAAATCAATATGAGTACTGTGTCACGAGTACAAAGAGCTGTCAAAACTGGCGCAGGAGGTGCAACAGCTAATAAACGCAAGTCCCGTTGCGGAACCGACAATAAATTTTTGAATTTAATTATTATAAGCTAATTTAAGCTAATTTGCCTGCCGTATGTGTGCAGGTAAATCGACGGTAGAATATGCCACGTTTAAAACTTTAAACTGAATATTACAAATATACAATTTAGTAGGTTTTTATTGGTGACGTGACTGGAACCTAATTTGAATAACGTATAAGTACTAGCGAGATCACTAAAGACGTTGCTTACGTCATCAATGCATGAATTTAGTTAAGACAGACGTTAAACATTTGTATCGTGATTGTACTTACAGTTACTTGTACTTGTACTTGTACTTAAGTTTTATTTTCTTTCAGATTAAGAAAGATTGAATTCGTCCACCCACTTGCGATGTAAGTAGTATTTCATAAGCTTTATAATTTTTAAATTCCCAGACGTGACATTGAAATTAAATAATCCATAAATAATTATTCTCCTTAACGTTTTTGCTTTGTATCTTAAGTGTTTTATTCATTTTAACCACAAGATAAGAGCTGGAAACGTACAATTTATAAACATTAATAACAAACGTGAAAAAATACTGCGATTCTAAGGCGCCTTCAACTTCAACTTCAAAAACAATTTCCCATTTGTTACTGTCTGAATTTCCTGAGAGAATTAGAAGTTTCCCAGTAGATTTTACTAATCTCGTAGGTGTCTTGTCTGCGATTAATTTGATCTCGTATGCAAATTCGACGCGCAATATTAGGAATATTTGGTTAATAAATTATCGTGCTAGGCCAACCTAGTAATTCCGCTTGTAGATCCGCAGATGGTTATCAGAGTAATTATTGGTTTTGGCTCCGGAAATATTGGAACTGCAGCTACTATATGTTGTCATAGCACTGTGCACGGGGAACGATTAAAGGCGGACAATACGGGTCCAGAGCCACCTTGTCCCGGATTTTACTCGAAATCATCAAACTACTAAAGTTCAGGGTCTATAAGATATTGTTAACGATTCCCTCTATTTTGCTATTATTAGTTATAAGTAGGATACTTCTGAGAGAATTGCGATAGTATAATTTAACGAACATGGCTTTGAATGTTTGAATTTCGATTGAACCTATCGTTTCAAAATCTGCTGTTGAATGGAGCAATGATATCTTACGAAAGCTTTTAATTCTTAATGAAAATTATTAAAACGAAAGTGTATTTTAAAATATTTACAAGTAAAGGTTTTGATCTTTGACATGGAAGTAAAATTTCTAAAAAAAAGCCTAATATGCAGCTTATTTGATTTATTGCGTTACAGCAAAAATGTCTTTGTTATTCAAAGAATAAAAAAAAAATTACTTAATCATTACGAAAGTTATTTAACTGCTTATTTATAATTATTTTGCAAAATCAGAAAAGCAATTGAGCGTCGTATTTTTGAGATTCGAAATTTGATTGGACGTTTCGACGCGACCATTTCATCACGAAGATGTATCGAGACAGTTGTTATTTCGACGATAAGGTTATTTGAAAAATGGAAAATATGTTAACTGATTGCGATTACTTTATTACAGTAAATATTGGTACAGGTTTAATTTTGATTTACCTGAGTTTCTTACAATTTTTGTTACTATAAGAACAAATAGTTTAACTTTAATTAGAATTTAAACTAGGATTGAGAAACTCGCCTTTACACGTATAGGTTCAAATAAATTTATTCGGCACTGTCATCCGAAAGTGTCATTTTCTGGTACTATCAGCGGAAGACAATGTACAGTCGAGTTTAAATGTTTTGTCTAGTCGCTCGACTGGACATGCAACACATTTACAAGCAGCCTGATGCCGAAAGTTTTAAGACCGCTGGTCTAATAAACTTGTCACATAAGGCAGATAAGTACACTTATCGAGCAGAACTGCTTTAAGTAAAAACGTTCTGTAGTGCACCGTATAATTGTCACGGCAAATTGTGCTTAAATAATACATCTAATATAAATTAAGATGATGATAGTAATAATAATAATAATAATGAAAACTATGATGTTCGAAACAACGTAAATCTTACTAGTTTCTTAATTACTTTAGAAGCAGACGACAGTTGTGTGGTGCGTAATTAAAATTTTGGCAAAAAACAGTAGATTAGGCGTATGGGGATACCACGTAAAAAAAAACGCGCTATTTATCTCTAGGTGGTGTGGAAAAGAGTGTTTTCTCATAAAAGCTTCAGTTTTATGGGCTTTTTTATTTGAAAACAGTAACTACCAAAAAGTCATAGAACCCTTTTTGTAGAAAATTTTTTAATCTACAAATTTTAAAATAACCGTTTTTACCGAAAAACCAATAGACAACGAGATATTTCCGAAAAACTGATTTGTGCGACCTTTAATTTTTACAAAAAAAAATGTCAAGCGACATACCGCTATAGGGACTCTTAGCATTTTGTTTATAATGACAATTTAAACGTCTAATGGAATTCTTTAGTATGTTTTGACTTAATCAGCAGATTTTTACAAGCTGACTCGACTAACGAGCCGGCCCAGAAATTCTAGAACTCTTTAGAGCGGCTTTAACTCCATACTTATTATCGGAACATAGTTTATAGAAAACTACTTGAAAAATAAAGCACTTTTTTCAATAAAAAAACTTTAAATACGGATCGCAACCCTACATGAACCGTCAACTAGAGCAAACTTCTTTAAATATAGTTACCTACAAAACAATTTAAACAACTCGATAGTTTGTGATAGTTTTAAGTTGTCGATTTTCAATTAATACTCGACTCTCGACCTTGGCATTTTAATTTTTAAATTAAGAAATAATTTATGTAACTAACGAGAATACCTACCTATAATTTATTATTAATCGCGCCTTCGAATAAAACGATTCGTCGCTGACGTACAAATAAACCCCTTAAAATTCAACAATAAACGTTGTGGTGTTGACATGAACAACCCTTCAAAACAAAAAGTCCGGCAATTTCGTAAATACAAAACGGAATATTCAAATAACCGAATTACACCTGCTTTGAAAATCGATTCGATGAAATGTCAACTCACATGAAATGATCCTTTAATATTCCACTTCATTGATCGAAACGAATTCATTAGTCTTAAAATTGAATTCGTGTCACTTCAATTATTACGGAACGTGTTCTCTAATTTGCCCTTCGCCGGCGAAGACGTGTAATTTCTTAAACTTAATAACGCCGCTATGCCGAAAAGTTTTACGAAACTTTTCGACTATTCACATAATAATTAAATCTAAATTTGCATTTGTCAGCAAGATATTTTCGAAATTCAAAAATTCGGCTTGCCCGGCCTCCTTATTTCTATAACCGTATGAAAAATGGCTTGTTAAATAAAGTTGGAAAAAGTTTTAGAAACCCTATTCGTTACCAAACCTTTTGAAATGTTTACACTACAATTAAAAGTTTCGAGTAGCTCCTTATATTTGAAGACGAATTTCACTTCGCTCGTTTGAGAAATTTATAATTAATGTTTATCTAAAAACAGAAGTGAGGTCTGTTTATAAAGTTACACAAAAACTAGGAAGTTCCCCGACTTTTTAAACTTTCGACAAATAAAATAAACTTACTTTCCCCCGCAATCTACATATTACAATAAACTTTCCAAAAACTAGAATGAGGGGTTAATAATAAAAATCTTCTACGGTCTCGGCGAAAATAGTCGGGTACGATTTGACAGCTTTTCAAATTCAATTTGGCGGTTGCATATATGGAATATGCCGACAACACAGCGAAATAGGATAATATTGAACAACGTATGGAAATAATATATGCAATGAATACAAAATTGACGGAAAGGTTTCCGTTTGAAAATTCTACACTCCAATAATAAATTCCGCACGATACTCGTAAAAATTTATCTCGAAAAATTTAATATTGAGATTAAGTTTGAATAAAACGCGAAATTAATCGAATAAATTGAATTTAGAGTTTGTTAAGTTTATTTCCCTTTCTTGAAATATTCATAACGAATATGTCGGAGGAATTCCGATACAAAAATTTAATTTAATAAATTATTATAATTTACCGAACGTTCAGAAACGAACTGATTACATTTTTGGAGACAATATTAACGATATCTAACTTAAATTATTAATTTAAAGAATTTTTTTTCACATTTAAAATAGATATTGTGTTTAATTTTTTTAAATTATTATAAAAATACTCTCGAGAATGTTTTTCTAGTAAATGTAATTTTTCGAAAGTAGTATTTCTTTCGAGAAAAATGAAAAAAAAGAGTTTTGTGACATACGACATGGAAATGCGATAGGTACCGAGACTTGCGCGCGTGCGGATCTTTAAATTAAAGGCATTTTCAAATAACACTATATTTCTACTATAACAACGAAGTTTATTCTCAGATGGTTTTTTTTTAAATATCTATTAATTTTCTTTGTTGATATTTAAAAAAAGTAAAATAAAAAAAAAACGATCCGGCATTTGATTTGAAATAACGTACTCGTTTCTTGATCGCGGCGTGCTCGCCGTTTGCAATATGCTGCTTAGAAATAAACGCAACAAGCAACGAGCGGCTCGTTCGTGCTCGACTCGCGTTCGGCTCGTCGCATGTGTGCGTGCCTTTACAAGTTATCTACGAAAGTAGGTATTTGTGAAATAGTGATTACCTATACGAAGAAATGTTATAATTATTTCACAATTGCCGTGTATTTGAATCGTTGAAGCTTTTCTAGCATAATTTAACAAATGTCGACGCAGGCTTACAAATTTATTTAATGACAAATTCTCTAAAAGTTTCGAACATGAAAATGCCATATTAAATGCATAAATGCTTTGGAATTTATCGGTAATTCCAAAAATTTGTACTCTATTATTTTATGTAGAAACTGACGTTTATTGTACGTAGAGATGATTGAAATTTATTTTCTAACATCAAAACTAATAATTCGAATCGTTATCTTGATAAAAATATTATAGCGGTGGGAAAATTAAGAATTATTATCTATTTGTAGGTACATAGGTACTTACTTTTTAAAACTTCAATTCAGACCGATTTAATTATTTATGCAGCGCACATTTACACCTATACATTTCGTGGTAAGGAGCGGTTTTAGTAACTTTCCTTCACATTTTTTATGGGCTTGGAACTGGCAGTATAATAGCATTAAAAAGGGGCATAGACGCTACGTGCCTTCAAAAATTAAGAAAAGGTTTCTTCCAGTGTAATCTTCAAATGTCTTTCATATTTTATAAACGTCTCTACAAGAAAACGTAATAATTTTAGTTTTAATTAAAAACGCGAAACAACGTTTTAACGCAATTTATTATTACATGTACATAGGTAATGAGGTAGAGGTGCCGTTCAAACAAACCCACGATTTAGAGATTTTTAGGTATTCGAAGTGTATCGAGTATTTTTCGAAAGCTTACATAATCAGTGGTTCATAATTTTATTATTCCAGACGCGAACATGCCTCTTCATTACTTTGAATTTTAAGTAACATCAAGGGGTTTTTAATCAAATATTGAAGGTGTATGTTCCAAATACATATAGTTATACGTATTTCTGAATAAAATTTGCGCTAACGATTGAAGGTCGCTTTAAAGACCTTCAGAACTTCTGTGCCGGTCCGTCCAGTATTCGTAAAGATACCAAAGCATACCGTATATAACAGAATCATGGTACACCCTCCTAATTTTGTTATTTATTGAGATAAAATTTTCAAACTTGTTACATAGGTATCTAATGTACTTATCAAATGTGTTTTTAGTGTGATTTTATTTTTCGTTGTGTTAATTAACATTAAACGAAATAAAATGGGCGCCAAAATTTTTTTGAGTTTTAAAATATCACTTATATTCAGAAAATTATGCAGATTCCAAAAATGTAATAATACACAGGGTGTTCAAATCGAAAATTGATATCAGTTCCGGCGAAACCAGAAGTGGAAAAAACTTCATTTTCGTATAAAAAAGTGACGGTGAGATTGACATGTAATATGGCATTAGATATGTAACAAATTTGAAAGTTTTATCTTAATAAATAACAAATTCTGCTACTTACGGTATAAAAGCGTAGCGTAGCTGACTAGCTGGCATATCAACGTCCAGTCTCAACCATTGGTCCTAACGAACGTGAGATTTGAAGGATATCCCGTAAAATCATTTTCAAATTTTTTGGCACATTTCTGTTGGTGTCGCTTGAAAACATTTGTAGTCAGTAGCGGTGATAAATTATGCGACAGGAATTTTGAATTGTTCGAGTTTCGAAATACATGGCGTTGTAAATAATTACGTCAGCTTCACATTTTTACTACTTATGTTCTTTTTCAACACGTTTATTAAAATATTGGTAGTTTAATTTACTCATTTACTACAGTCCGTCACTGCCTTTGTTATTTATCTTGACATTGACATTTATATACGAGTAATACTAACAGAAAAAATGTGCCAAAAAATTTGAAAATGGTTTTACGGGATGTTCCTTTTATGATGTAAGCACCCACTAAGAAAATATTTTTCGAAATTCCTCATCTAAGGGGATGAAACAGGGAAAGTATGTTTTTAAAATTTAAAAAGTCAATCACTGGTCCTAGAAGCGTGAAATTTTAAGGATACGTTCCTTAACTGATGTAGGCATCCACTAAGAAAGGATGTTTTCAAATTCCACTACTAAGGGGGCGAAAAGTGGAAAGTATGTTTTTTAAAAAGTTGATCAGTTTGTCCGTACTTACTACCTTTAAATTACAAATTTTGTAGGATAGTTTCTTTAAATGTTTCTAATCCCTCGCGAAGACGCGATTAAAAGCTAATTTTTCATATTTTGCCCTATAAGTAATTATCACTCGTCTTCAACTCGTGCGGTAGTAATACCCGTGAATAATAACCATCATTATTCGCTCGTTGAAGAATATACTATTCTACGATAGCAACACAAACAATGTGTTAAAATTACTAAAACACTAAAATTATATCTAAAAATGTAATTAAAACCAACTTCAAGTAGTTATAAGCCTTCATTTTTAAATTTCAACAGATATTTAATATCCTTAAATCTCGCTTTATGTCACGTTTGAATTACAGAGTTAGATCGTTAATATCCGATAGGTACTGCCATCAGCTGCATAAATTTTCTTCGGGATTTTTAAATTTAGATTTTGATTTCCGTTTGGAAATTCAGTTTCTCGACTGTAATAGTTCTGTTAACATCATACAGGGTGTTACCGGAGCGAGGTTACGATTGGTGTAATGGGTCAAAAACTTTATAATACGAAAAAATGCATTCTTTATAAAATTGGTTGCTCGTTTCAAAAACAAAGTCTATTAGATTTATGAAAGTATATCATACAATCTAATCGTTTTTTTAACTCACGATACACTAGATGCAAGTCTTCCACGTGAATATTATCTAAAAGAAAATTAGCCTACAAAATAAACTATCATCAATAGTATGGCATCCAAACAATGGATCCAATTCATTTGTTCAAATCGTTAACAAAATAACCGAGTTATAAGCTAATGTCCAAATTATCATCGCTTTGTTCTAACGGCACCGATCGTGTCGGCTTGTTTTGTTACTAAATGTGTAATTACTCAAAACACCTTCATTGACGATTGGCAATCAAGGCACCCACTTCAGAAGTGGCAGCGAACGTGTTAACGTATTTTATTGTCAGATAATTAGAACAGGGTTCTTCGTCACGCAAATTTTAACGGACTTCGACAAATGCACTTGCTCTATACGTTATTTACCTACGTCTGGTAAATAAATGTAAGTACAAATGAAACTATTACAAGATTATTTATTATAAAAAAGTGGAAATTGATACATCTTATCTTGCGCGAATTTCGGAACCAACTCGCTTCATAAGCGAAAATTTAGAAACACATTTTCACGTTTAATCCTGTTAAGCTTGTAATTTGCTAAAGCAAACCATTAGTGTCAGAGATAGCCTGTCATTTTCTAGTGCTTACGAGTTTTTTTCCCCCACAGAAGCCTATTTCGTTTATTCTGTAACTGTCAGGAACTGCTTGAAAAATGTAACTTCTAAAAAGGACCGTGCCTTAAAATTCCCGAAACGTTTTCAAGAGACGTTCTTTGAACCTTGATGTCTTTGAAACCGTTCGAATGTATCAATATATATTATATACCTATATGGATGATGTCCGTGCAAAATTTAATTGCAAGATCGCTTAATTAGTCTTCCGGGTTTCTATAATAAATTTTTTAGTTTAATAATACTTTGCAAGAACAACTTTTACAAAATAACTCGTTTACTAAGAGGTATCCCTAATTAGAGATTTAATAAATGAAGAAACTTCGTGTTTAAACTTAAAAAAAAAACCTCTTGCTTTAATACTACGCCTAAAAGTATCCTAAATTTACAAATTTCCCCGAGCTAAAAAGTAACTTAAAGTGATTACAGAATTAATTTGATAAGAATCTATTTTTTAATTAAATTTATTGTACTAATTTTCAACTTGCTGGCGGATAGGCTTTACTAATTACAGCAAATTAAGTTTTTAAACCAAGGTAACTTAATATTAGGGGAGTTTCCAATTACACCAAAATAAATCTTTCAAAAAATTTTAAAATCCGGCCTGGAAAGCTCTGCTAGCAGCGTTTATGGCAAATTTTAGATCGACGGAGCGATTTTTGCGCAGAACATTAAAATAAATAAGTACAAAGTAAGCGAATGAGAAATGTTTTTGAAATCAACGCGCAACGCGGAGGATGTGCCCGTTTAAATTATTTTAATTGTCGGGATGTTATTCCGGGCGACACGTTTTAGATAAACTTATGCAGCTGCTTGCATTCTTTTTAATTATATAAAGTACACGTAATTTATTAAATTAAATTGAATCGAATGAAATTGATGAACATTGTGTGATAGTGTTATTATAGGTATTTAAACTTATTCTGATTAAAGCTTGTAAATAAAAATAAAACAATTCTGGCCAAACTTTTTTGAATAATTTTTATACCGTTCGATGGATAATGAAAAAACGAAAAAATCTCATCGTTGACCCAAGACGGAGAAATTGATAGGACATCCGCAATTCGGGATGTATAAATTGAGAAAAGAGCCATTAAATAGATTACCTATCTATAATATTGTTTCAATAAGTAGTATAGTATCGATATAATTGTCACGTTAGTTATTACAGTTTGTTTGGCTTTGAACGACTTTCACTTACACTAGAACTAGATTTCTCGCATAATCCGATCATGTCGCAGATTAAAAAATGACGACATAAGTCTGTATGTCTTTGAAACACTGTGCAGTACATTGTTGAGTCAGTTAACTGGCGAGATTTGATTGGTGCGTTCTGATTCTTTGTTTTACAAGCGTTTATTTATTGTTAAAGCAATGATTTTTGAATAGAAATACTGCACTAATTTTATTACAAATCGCTTAACTTATAATAACCGAAGGGCATTCGACCCAATGTTCGAGCGTTATTATATATAATACAGGGATAATTCGATCTTTTTTGGATTCTCATCGTGACGGATTAACGGGGTTCTACACTGTATATTTTTAAAACTTTTTTTGGACTTCTTAAAACGTTCCATAATATCCACGAAAAACTTATAAATCAGTTTTGAAGTAGGTCTAAACTACATTCTTTTGAAGCAATAGTTTTGCACTAAAATACATATGTTTGAAAACTTGTCACAAAGTAAGATGCAAGAAATAAATTACCGACGAGGCAGTTTAATTTTGCAAACAAACTTGAACTAAATATAGGCTTAACACTAAACTTTCGCGTTTGTACGTGTATATAGTTTGTCAAGTTAATTTGCATAAGTTCGTTAGGTATATGTTATTTCGTTCATCAAAATATGCGTTTCGCGTATTTCATTTAAATACTTACAACAAACATTTTTAAAACCGAAAACGAACGAAACTGTGTTTGTTTTCCTAAAGAACGTGTAATCAAGCAGAAATTTAGGGTTTGCGGTGTTGCAAAGCTCATAAATCCTCCACTGAGGTCTGGAAACTGTCTAAAACGTTGAGGGCTTTTACATTAGCGAATGCAAAAATATTAAGAGAAGCGCTTTTAAAATAATAGGGAGTTTTTCGAACAAACTAAAGGAAATTCAATTTTTGTTAAAATAACAAACACGCCTGATTAGGCGGTTAATTGATTATACGAAATTAAATCGCAAAATGCATTTTTTACAACGATAAAACGTTAATTAACTCTAACACTGTTATAATTTTACCAGCGTCTCAGGTTATACGCAATTAATTTAACTCTTAGAAGTACTCGTTTTCTTTATACCTACCTACAGACGAACATTTAGTCAGATCAGTAATAAGCAAGAAATTAATTATAACGGAGTCTCTTTAAACTTTCCATTTTGAATCGTGAAAATTCTTTCTTCATTACCGTTCTTATACACTCGATTTACTGAGAATTCTTTATAAATAATATTCAATTTCAGATAAAATCTACGACTTTGAATTTTTTTATTTTCTTGTGCAATAAGTAAGTGCTCTTTAACGTTTTTTAATGGAAATTTCGGCAAACGTAAAAAATTAAATGGGTAATCTATTTCTTAGGCTCCCTTTATTATGAAAAATGTTATATATTTTTTTAGTTAAAACTGAGATTTGTTTATGGAAGTTAATTAACAGTAAAATGCTTTTAAAATAGTATTTAATATTAAAAACATCTTGTTTATTTTGACTTTTATATGAAAAAGACATTACAAAACAGTTAAGGAAAGTTTGAAAAATAGCCGAATAGGAAATATCGAACGAAGATTAATTACCTTTCTATATTTATGGATTTCTAAAAGTTTTAGTTCCAGTAATAAAACCTACCGTTTAAGATCAACGAGTAGTAAATCGTTAATACATCGCATCGTGTAAAAGTATAATAATTGTTATTTTAGAACCGCACGTATTCTTAATATTAAGCGCTTTAATTTTCATTATTATCTATAAATCTAATTATGAATTTAAAATGGGGAAGCACGAATTCAAAAATTAAAATGCTAATACAATTTTTGAAACATGAGTTGCGTGTACGCCTAACATAAAACATGACCGGTCTTCTATCTTCTGAGAAATAACAACTTGCGATAATAAGATTTCGGGAGCAGTTGGGGTACTTTTAGCAGAGATGCGGGGGATAATGCTGAAATTTAATTACCGGCGAAAATACAAAAAGAATGGTTTTCAGAAATAACATAAATTTGTTACCAGCTTAAAGATAAACTAAATAAAATACCGCTGAATGTTACCGATAGACAGTAGGTAGTTGGATTGTTAATTTTAAATTAATAATTTTTGATCCGTCATTTTGGTGTTTTTTTTTAATTATTGTTTTTATTTTCAATTGTTAATATTTCAATTAAAATAATTACAAGCAGTATATTCAAAACAATTGATTATCGAGAGCTAATATAATAAGAATATTACACGATAAGTGTTATATACGAGGGTCGTTTTGTAAGTCATGGTAACCGTGTTATATCTTCTGAACTTGCGGTAGCACGGTAAGTCCAATATACATGTTTGAATACCTGTGTAATACGTTATTGAATTCCACCGATAGATTATGTTTGTGTACATTGATGACTAGTTAGATAGTGGGCGAGAACTAAATCGAGCGGCACGTTAATATTATTTATGACCGATTTTACAAGTATCAGATAAACTATTATTGGAACAACTGCCGTGGAAACGATTCTTGAGATAATTGTTTCAATGGAAATTATTCCGAGAATAGCTTATCTGATTGTTATAAAACCAACTTTTAAATACTTATCTTTCTATTATTTATCTTTTAAATTCATTACGATTTAGTAGTGTTGTGACGTAGTGTTTGTGTGGTGGGAGTTTGGACTACAAGCAGCACACGAAAAAGTCGAAATGAATGACTTAGAGCACTCTCCTTATTCGCCCGATCTTGGTCAATGCGACTTTGATCTCATTTCGAAACTGAAGAGACTGCGCGTGGAAAGCGCTTTGCAAACAAGGAGAACAACTAACTTAACGGCATTTGTGTTCATTTTTTGCATAATAAAACAATGATTTTATTTATGTACCTACTTACCTTTCGATTGGATTGCCCCCTGCCGTTAGGTTCTGTACATTTCAGTGGCCTTAAAGCACATACTATAGTGGATTTCTATTGCTGTAGCTTTATCGTAAGATATAATACAGTTGTCATGACTTATGAAACGACCCACGTAGATATACGAGATATCCGAAAAATTTACGATAATTGAAACGAGAAAATGGCATTTTTCAGATGCCAAGATTTGACGTCAATAAATTTATTTTTATTTTGAATAAAAAGTATACAGAGACCAGATAATTACGTGCAAACATTGTGACATGTAACTGTTATAGCAGCCAATTATAACATAAAAATCAATGTAATGCTCGTCTCTGTATAGGAGGAAAATATTTTGCACGGTAGATATTGGTTGTAACTGGTTGTTGTCGAAGCACCTGATAAAATTGGAATGTGGAACATCAGAAAAATTTAGTATCTAATAATACGCGATAGGAAATTCCGGAAAAATGAAAGCAGTATTACCCCTAATATAGAAGATACACACTTTTATCGAAGGTTTAAAAATGGAGCTAGCAGCTGTAGGAAAATATTAGATAGGTAAGATACAGAATGTAGGTAACGAAAATTTGATGTTGGGCAATCTCACTACCGTTTTCTAAGCAAAGGTAATACAATTACCAGCTATGAGAAAAATGTATTTACTTATTACAAAAAAGAATGGTAGTAGATAATATAATAGAATATAATAGAATAGTAAAGGGTTATTATTTATATTTCCACTGATAATTTATTAATTATCTATCGTATTACAAATATTGTACCTAACGTATGTAGGTGTACTTCGACATGAAAACTGTATAGGACCTATAACTACATAAAACTATATACTTACAGATCAAAATATGACTAATGTAGTTCGTATACGAATCTTATTAAACAGGCAACGTTTTAGATGAGCGATGGGATTGTCAACCGAATATTATTAATGCATTAAGCTTTTTAAATTAATTGGAACAAATAAAAACGCCACTGCTTATAAATGTTACAACGATAAGGGTAACACGTGTATTATAATCTGGCAGCTTTAATTCCAGTTCCAGTGAGTTTATAATATACAAACATTGGGTTTTCATTTGGATTTGTTTTATAATAAAGATCTATAGGCTTTACTTGAAACGTAAGCTTAAGGTCTCGAGATACAATAGGTCTTGCAGATGGAAGGCCGCAGTAGATAGAGTAAAGGAATAATAATACGAACTATCCATCTATTGGTATTTACAATTTGTATTCTACACCTGTACCTACGTGGCAAAGCAAATAACAATACATACATATTACCTATCTAGTTTAATCAATATCGCTTCAAAAATATTCGAATGAAAAACATAATAGGTTTAGATAGGTTTAGTTAAATAAGGGGTTTATAAAAATCTGTTAATTTTAACGTCCCGATTATCATTATCATTATCATTATTAGCCCACTCATGCCGATCTAGAACGAGCCATAAAAAATATGTTAAGCAAGAGTAATAGTATTTATTTAAAATTCTAGAGTAATCAACGCGTAAAAATTCTAGGCGTTTCTGCGTAATGGTCGAATAATGAATGCAATTGATTCTTGACAGTTAATTCGGAATAAAAGGAACAAAAAGAAAACGTAAAGAAATAAACTCATGTAAATACGAACAGGAGTGAAATGCAGTATTTCTGAAATTAACACGGTAAAGAGTTTGTCGTAAACCGTAATGAAACTTTACACTTGAAGTAGGTGGTTTAAATACTACGATGCAATTAGTTAACAGTTACATATTAAGTTGGAGTTGTTTTGTAATATAAATGTAAATGATAAATAGGACCTGTAAAAGTATATATCGTATTTCTATGCAATTCTTGGGAAAATAGTTATTTGAAATTCAAATGTGAGACAGGCTTATTGGAAAAATCGTTGTTTCGAATAAACAGTGCATTTAGACGATCAATGTTGTATTAAGGGAACGCTTATGTATATACCTATTGATAAAATTGTGAGCGACAAACGCTTTAGGTATGTGACGACATAAAAGAACATATAAGTACATACATACATAATGCATGTTATAAAAATAGATAGGTACCTACCTAATATTATATTAATATTTAATTTAAATTTATTACAAGCTTTTTAGAGTAACTTTAATATGACGTCATATATAGTAGGTATATATTTTTAAATAATTTACGTATTTCTTATTTTAATTTATAGGTAATTTATAGAAGGAACCCTCGTATAACGCGCTTTATAAATTGTTGTAAAATACCACGCAACTTAAAAATCTGCACATACACATGTTCGCTAAATTTGTGACTCCTCGTATAACGATAATTTATATAGGTACAAAGGTAAGGGGAAACACGCAAATAGGTACCTACGTACATATTTTTTATGTAGTACCGAAACAGTGATGGCGATTAAAATGTCCATTTCTTTAATTTTGAAATCTACACATTATGTACAATGAAATGTATACAGGGTGAGTTAAAATTTTAGCTTCCCCCCCATTAGTTCGTTGAATATTTATATTAGAAGCATATTTTCTTAACAAAAGATGTTCAGAATGATATGTTTTATATTATTCTATATTTATTTTATTTCATGCGTTTACGATTATCACTGCTAAAATGTTAAATAGCTTTAGAAACAATCATGTTATGTATTTACATGCTTGTATTGGGCAAATTAGATTAGATTTTGTATTTTTATTTGTTTGTGTTAATCGATGATCCCTTTTGTTTTTATAAAATAAATTATTTTATTAATAAATACGGTGGTACCTCGGAATTCGAACATAATCCTTTCTGTGCGGTAGAGCGTGACTGGCACGTTTCGGGCATTCGGTTTTCGAGGCGGCGTTCATCTTTCGAGGTAAAATTTACTTGAAAATTTTGAAACGTTCGAATTCCGAGATACCGCTGTACTTGCTGATTTTGTGGCTACTAAATGATGTCGCTAAATAGGACATTTTTCAACTTGAACCGTGTTTAACACTGTAATTTTGTCATCTAACTCTAATATTTTTATAACACCTTCTAGAGAAAAAATGGTTCTTCCAAAAAATATATACCGGGTGTCATTTAAAAATGAAAACTTGCATATTATTACTCAAATCTCATTAGGTCCTGAAATAAAATAAATATACAATAATATACAATATATCATTCTGAACATCTTTTATTCAGAAAATATTTGTCTTATATGAATAATTAACAAACTAATAAGGGCTGCTACTATCTCTAACTCACCTTGTACATATATACAATTCCTAATTTTTATAATTTTATGCTATGTATTTGTTAAATAGTTTGTTCTTTTAATTACTTACATGAATTCATGAACGAATAAAATACTCCTATGTTTTTGTTGAATGTCATCGTTGTTTATAATATAAATTGTACCCTACATTTTGTATAAAACCTGAACTTTACATAACGCGATTTCTATATACATCGTGTGATATTTCTGGAATCTAACCTCCGTGTTATATATACGATGATTACTTGTATATACGTACCTGTGTTTGTGTAAATACATAGAATTGAAGTTAAATTTCAATTAACATAAAGAAACATAATCGTTATATATTTACCACTTATAACATTTGATGGTTTGATGAACAGTATGGTTAACGAAAGGATAAAATTGTAATTAACAGTGTAATGTTCGAAATCTCGATAAGATTATTTAAAACTTTGTTTACTTCATAAATCTCAAAATATGATGTCATTTAAAAGGGATTATAAAGTCAAATTTAATCTCTTATTCAGTGTAATATATTTTAAGGCGCACTATTATTTGCGCTCCTTCATCCGCGGATATTAAATTCAACTAGTTTACCCATTCTAATGAAACGTAATGGAGCAATATTAGTGTCAAAATTACATCAACTTTTGGAATTAAGCGTGTTAAATTGACATAACATTTTCGACTGATTTTCTTTTACTATCTTTCTATCCCTATTCTATCTCAGTTTTTATTTTTTTTCTATAATGAAAAGAACTATAAATATTTTTTGTGGTTTCTCATTTTTGTTTTTAATTGATGTGAACATAATGAATAAAACTCGATAATTATAGTGTTGTTTTAAAACTGCATTCACTAAATTAATTTAATTAATTTAAAACTGAAACATGAACATTTAAATTCATTTTATTTTTTTAACACGGCATATACTTATATATTTGCTTAATTTAAATATGTTATAATTGTCATAATATTACCATAATTTTATTGTTTATGTGGGTGAACGTATTCTAATGGAACAGTCAGTATTTTTTTTTCTTTTTCATATTTCTTTTGTTTAAACAAATACTAAATGTCTTGTTCATTTTGTATTCCACATTTTATTATGAGTGTAGGAATCTGTTTAGTATATATTTACAGATTATAAATTAATTTTCATATTATTAAAATATTAAAACAAAATTAAACAATAGATATAAATTGTATAAATGTTCAAATTGTTTTGCATCATTTTCTACACATTTTCCACAAAAACAAAACAGCGTTGTCGCATTATTTAAGCATAACTTTTTTATCTTTATTAGTATAAAATTTATTAATTTATCTCTATCCACTCAAATGTTAATGCGGACATCTTAAAATTTTGCTATCGTAAAAAATTTCAAAATTGTTTTTTTCAAAAACTACCAAAGATACTTTAACAGATGTTTTGATAAAAAATTAAAAAAACTTAATAGAATCCAAAAATGAAATTAAAAATAGGGCATTGTATTTAAAAATTAAAGTCAGGTAGTGCCACCTGGCGATGATAAACGTAGTTTTTAATTTTCCTACCTACTTATTTTCTAAACATTATTTATATATTTAATTATTATCATGAAAATTAGTGGAAATAATTCAGAAAATTAATATTCTAGTTTTGTAATTGATACGCATATTATATTAATTGCAAAACCATAAACGAAACAATTTCAATTTATTTCTATCTGTATCGAATAAAAGATAAATAACAAATACGAACTATATTACAATAGATAGGTAATAATGAAATTATTTATGTATCATATGAGTGAAAAATAGTCGTTTATTGCCCTTTGTATGAAGATATTACAAGATAAGAACCATAAACGCTAACAATTACGTTCAAAGAGCAACATTTTAACAAACGGTAATTTAAATCACTATTATTTTGAAAATTTTTGGAATTCATTGTTAAGTGATAAATTGCTACAAACATAATAACATCACAAGAGGCGTTACGTATTTAAATAATTGTACAAACTGTCTTGTTAATATAAAATTATAAATAACTATAATTTATTGTTAAGACATTGTTAAACAATGAATTGTTTTAGAGGTAAAGTGATTTCTCGAGCGAAAAAATACACTTTGAGCCTAAAAAGTGTCAATTTACATCCGATAGTGCAAAAAAATAAGTTGTATACGTTTAAACGGTAAAGTTCTCTTTCGACAAAATTGGAAAACAGGAAAGAAAACATAGGGACTAATATGTTTGCTCTCATTTAATGGCCGTGTTATTGCTGCTTAATACGTTTGCTTTGTAACATTAATATTGTTTTGATACGATTATTTAGTTCAGTACATCAAATTAAAAGTCAAACAAAAGTTGTATAAAATATTTTATAAATAGGTGCACAATGTTTACGAAGAGTAAAAATTATTAATTATTCAGTAATTTTTATTATTTAAAACTTTCAACCATCGAATAAAATTCCAAATAAGCTATTCGTAAAATGACTTAGTTGGAAACGTTTGTTACAACAAACGTGTCCAAGGACGTTATTTTACGAATAGCTTTTTTGAAACTTATTTTTGCCTACACAGGGTGATCTAATATTGCGGTACTTTATTGCGGACCGTATTCCAAGTGAAATATGCGAAAAAAGTAGGGCGTTCTATTTAAAATAATAAAGTTAGGTGCTCTACCGCAATATTGGATCATCCTGTGTAGGCGAAAATAATTGTATCTACTACGACTCTTACGACCAGCAAACTTTTATCTAAAATTTTTTTTTTCTATTGTGCTTAGTTTAGGCTCTATCGAAAGATCCCAGAACTCGTGGACACACTGTATATATACTTATACTTGAAAACAATTTAATATGAAGCACACTAAATCTTTTCTATATCCCGTGGATTATTTCAATCTCAGTGTTTTTTTTTAATGATGTATGCTGAATAACGCACAGTTGGGTATCATGATTAATGTCTTACTTTTAAATTTTCTTTTCGCTTTTTTTGATTTTTTTATTAATCACGAGATTAGGTTCTTACAAAAGTAGCCGCTCCTTATATTTTTCCATTAATTTACCACTCGGCTGGAAATAATTTCTTTTGATATTATGGTTCGATAAGTGCAGTCCAAAGTTTCCGAAAAAGCATTTAAAGTGATGAAAAACGATTTTGAGTGTAATTGCGTATATCTTAGGTCATTTTAAATCCATATTACTATTATAGGATTTTCGTTTTGATTATGTTAAAAAGATTTTATTTACTTTAAAACACCTACTTAATGGAAAACAGTAGGTATAATAATAGGGCACTTGCACATTTTTAAGCGTCTATTTAAGCGTAGTAGAATACAGAAATATAAATTATAGCATTATAATGTTTTTGTTATTCGGTTTTCAAATTCAAATTGTGTTTGAGCGGGCGAAAACAATCTGTGACGTAGCACTATTGCAGAATTAGTTATACAAATGAAGGTAAGGTGATTGGTCCTTACGATGTTACGTCACACCAATAGGCGAGCGTTCTGTTTTACGTGATATTTATTTGAATTTATTCAAATTTTAATTTTCGAAATCGCAATAAATAAGTAATAGTGTCAAAAACTATTTTGACATAGGTTTCATTAGGTTTAAAAATTCGTGCAAGTACCCGATTAGATATTGCAATGTAATTATTAAAAATAGAAATATTTTACGTAAATTAAAACGCAATACATTTAACCTATTTCGGTTTTCAATAAAACGCTTAGATACACATACAAGTTGACTGCAAAATAAAAAACAACAAATTCCTGCATATACTAAAATATAAATACGTGAGTTTCGTAGATACTTAAGTATTATGAAAGCAGGATATAGACATAAACCTTGAGACTGCTAAAATAGGAGTTATACGTAATAAAAAATAATCTCCCAACGTGCACGCATCAAAAGCATATGTTGCCATGAATAAAAAAATAAAAATTCTAGTCGTCTTTGCCTCTACATTACCGCCCCTTTGCTCTTAGCAATCTTCTCATGTTCCCTTTTAAATGGCGTGAAGAAGCAATGCTGTCAGGAATGATCGTGGGGAAATGGCACCGACTACCGAAATCAAATCCTTGAATGTGATTTCTTCCATACCGTTGCACCTTGCCGAGAAATTAGTAGCAGCTACATAAAGGAAGCCAAACACGAACGACTTTTTAGGTCACCCCATAAACTATGGATTCAGTTAATCGTGACTAATAAATAACTACTTCCTATTTAATCAAAGCTCCCCTTCTGCGAATTCGTATTACCTGATTATCGCAAATTTAATTTAACACATACAAACCAGTCGAAATGAGAAATTCTCGGAATTAGAACAGTTATGGCTCGGGGGCTGGTGTTATTTTAATTAATTAAATTGATTAAATTAGACGAACGAGTGATAATCGATCCGTTTATGAAAATATGAAATTTAAAGTATTCGCTCGAACTAATTAAAACGAATTAAGATTAAACTTAACTGAAATTAATTTGTCTATTATAAGAAGAAAACCGTTACCTGCCGAAACATCGCGTCGTAAAAATAATAAAACGATAGAACTTTGATTTAGGTTAAAACTATTCAGTAAACGATTAGATGATCGATTCCATTAATGCATTCAGTCTTAAATCGTTTAAGGGATTATTCCCAGAACGCATCCACTCTACCATCGGTAAAGAAGGCCCGAATAATAACATACCTACTATATTTTTGTTGAAAAAACAATTTTTGTTAAAAATCTATCAGTGTGAGTTCATGGGGAAAATTAAGCATAACTATTAATATTCCTCGATTTAGCGCGATAAATCCCTTTCCAAACGCTCATATTTTTCCGAAAAGTTCGTATATACGATGTTTAAAGAAAATTTCGATTATTATTCGAGAACGTTGCAAAAGAAATAATTTTCCATTACTTTTTCAATTTAATCATTTAATAGGTATAAACGTTTAGCTGTGTAGAAATGTTTTTTCTATTTTTCGTAATTTCCCGTGAGTCGGTCGGTAGTTGTCGACGAAGAATGTTTCCGGGGGTTAGAAAGGCAACAATTTATTCTTAAATTAGTTTTGGTATACTTCTTATTTATTTTTATTTGCAGTGCGGGACTGAATGTGAATGTAAATTTAATCAATAGATAACCTGTTAGTTGAAAATTGGAAATCTTTAGCGAGAGATTACGAATTTTTGTTGGGAATTGTATCTAACACGTAATTTTACGTGAATATTGCGGTATATGATATAAAATCGTTTTTAAGTAAACCGCCATTAGGGAAAGCCGTACATTTTTTTAGCGTGAATTACGTATACGTTCAGAATTCATACGCTTTGAATGACCAACTTTCATCTTTCAAACTTTCCAAAAATTTTAATAGAATGCAAATTGAAATTTTCAAGAAATGTTTAATATACTCTTATCTACCGGAAACAAAAAACGAACTGCGTTTCGCTTAAACTATTTTAAATAATATACATTTTGTGTCCATCGACGAAACAATAATATATCTAGAATAAAAATGTTTTGATGTGTGTCAGTGACGAGGAATCGATGTGAAAATAACATTTTCGGCGGTACGTAAGAATTGCCAGTCCCGACAAACGTGACAAAATAAGACTCAGCTTTACGATTGACATAAAAACTTTTTGGCACCTTGTATAATATTGTACGAGTACTCTGTAATATAATTACACGCATCAACAAAATTTCTTTTTATTATTATAACACATAAGCTTTTAGCTGTAGTGAACTACGGGATAATCAACGTTTTAGGAGTTTTTTATGTTATTGCGTTACGTTTTCGTATTTAACTTTACATTTTTGGTCAGTTTCCACGAGCTATTCTACGAAAATACCTATGCTTTCTTTTATGCAAATTTTATTTGATGCAGGATAAAAATAATATTTCAATATTTATTTACCTAATTAATTTAAGCTTTTTGATAAATTAATAACTTCAATTCAATCCATAGGGGCCGAGGTGGTCTAAGTAGAGAGCTTTAAATCTCATGCGTTGTTCTCATCCATTCAACGAGACATAACTTACGTAGTTACTACAATGGTAACTTAACCTTTACTTTAAATTTTCGTCCTTCAGATTAAAATTTGTTACCACCTCCTTAGGAAATACACTTCGTTAATATCCGCCTATTTTTGTTTACGCCAACGCGGCTTATTCTAAGACTATTTGAATTTGACATGCACTTATGGTGGTCTTTCTATCGTATTACGCCTAATTGGCGTAAACAAAAATAGACGGATATTAACGAAATACATTTCGTAAGGAGGTGGTAACAGATTTTAATCAGAGACGAAAATTTAAAGTAACGGCGACTATTGACCAGTTTCTGAAACAATATATAAATTTATCAATCCATAAAGTTTTTAAATTAACCAATCGTATGTTAATATTTCAATATACTGTTTGATTTTAGCCAATCAAATACCGATATTTATTAAACCAATAACTTATCGAACAAACAAATTTTACAGAAACCGGCCATATATCATGTATTTTAACACGGTTGCCATGTTAAAATGCATAGTAACCCTTGTTGTAAGTATACATAACTTACATTTCGCGAAATGGACGAGAACAACGCCAAATTGACATCCACGTAAGAGTTCCTTAAGTGGATTTTTCTGGAGGAAAAAGTCGAAATGTTGTTACCAGATTTTATCAAATTAAGCCTTATATGCATAAGATAGCAAGAGCAACTCGTTTTCGAAAAAAGTGACGCTTACGATGTTCCGTCAAAACGCCATCGATGCGACGCCAAGACACTCCTATAAATTATTATCAGTGTCAATTTAAATTTAAAGCGCGAGATTAATATAGAACGCGGTAAAAAATTTAAATAGAATATATAAGGGAATTTATAATTCAAGTAGTTCAAAAGTCAAACTTCTGCAAAATTTTGCGGCGAACTTTATGTTTCGCTTATATACGAACTTTAAAAACTTTTTATTTTTCTTTTTTACCTACCATTAAGTGGGTTAATCTTTGATACGTAAAGTAACTGCATTTACTAGATTCGCGTTATATACATATATACGGATAAATAAATAATATTTTGCAACGCGCTCCCTTAACAAGTGCAACAAGAAGTACGTAAGTGGGTAACAAAATGAAGTAAGTTTTTGTGCGCGAGTAGTTTTCCTAGAAAAACTTAACAGAATTAAAAATAAATTTAACTCGATTTTGAAAGTTTTTGATGGAAGTTTCCGGCGTTTATTTGGTCTCTTGGGTCTAGAAAGGAAACTCTTTTCGGTTTTCTTTTTGTAATCGTTGACATTTTTAAAGTTTTTATGGACAAACTACAAGAAAGTGCTATAAATACGATTTTTTTAGTAAGTTACGTGATTTTTTGTGTTCGTAGAATTGGCGGTTATTAAAAGTGATAACGAGTAAAATATGTATTTTTTAGTTACGTCTTTGTATTGAAAACAAAAAGGAAATGACCCGTGAATCCTGATTTAGATGTTACAAAATGGTCGTGTGCGTGAAAAATTTGAGGAAGCGACATTTTTAAAGTTCTAACCGACTGATTTTCTATGTTCAAGAGATGTTGATCTTCTGCTTGAAAACTAAAGCTATATACAAATAAAGAAATACCTTTCAAACAAAGTAGGAAGTAATTTATGAAACCGATTGCGATAATAATTTTCTAAAAAAATACGTTTTATGATCGATAACCCGTACTCTTGGAAAACTCGTAGGTACATTTGATGAGTCAATGTCGGGATCTTTGTTGCGTGACAACGGATTGGTTGCGGAGTAATGCGCTGCGATGCGGCCCGTTCCGCCCCGGCATAATGACGCTTACATTTATAGGTTATTTTGTGTTGGAAACCAATTAAACAGAAACATTGACATATCAAATAATTACTTCTCGTTAAATTGTGTCATCGAAAATGACAAATACTTATAGGTTAATTTTATTGTCTTTCTAAGTTTTAGAACATCGTTGCCAAGATAATTTTTACAACTTCACAAAGGAATTGCAATTTTTAAAATTAAATTTGCACGTAAAGCAGACTTTTTTTCTGATTGGACAATAATAAAGGGCACACAACGTTTATAGAAAATGGTGTCATGTTTCAAAATTGCTAAGAATTTTTTTACCTTTTCATTAATTACAATCAGTAAATTTGGGATTAGGATTTTTTTGAATATTTTTTATGGGCTGCAATGTACCTACTATTGAATTCGTGCACCATTTTCGAATCATCCTGTAACTTAAATAAATCATATACATACTTTTATCTCTCCATTTACTTTCAAATCTAAGAACGACGCTTGTTAAATAGAACTTGTCCTTTTAGAACACTTTAAATACTCAAAGTAAATAATTATTAAAGTTTTGACGTGTCGAGTCTTTCCTATTGATATAAATACCTACGTCTTGAGAGAACTAAATAGAATTACGTTAACGAGAATATTACTGAAATTTTATACTTTAGCAACAAATGTTTATTTTAGGATATTTTCTTTGCTAACTTAGGTTAGTTCTAATTGTAAGAAAAACAATATTATTTTGTTAAATGAACCTCAAGCGTACGTTTAGTTGGAAAAGTAATTATTTAACTCAACATTATTAAACACCAAAATTAAGTTACGACCACAAACAATTTAATAGGAATTCCTTTATTATTGTATAAAGAGCAAATAGAAGGAGTTTATAGATCTGTTTCAACACTCCATCAAATCGGTTTGCGAACGGTACAGTACATTCTTTCATTCAATCAAAATTTTAGAATTTGACTTGAAAGCATGTACTGTACCGTTCACAAACCGATTTGCAGGTGTGTTGGAACAGGCCTTATAGCTCTTTAAAAAAGATACATTCTTGTAAATAAATTATTCAGTTTATTTGATTGGTGTTCTGTCGGTTACCAAAATTATTTCCCTCGATTTGAAAATGTTCGCCGACTCCCCTGACGTGATCTCAAAAAACCTATTACGAAATTTTAAGGATATTTATTTATTACGTCGGTATATACCTACCAAAAATTATTAAATTCCAACGAAAAATAAAAATTTTATTTAAAAAATTTGATTTTTATTTTTCAACTTTGCGGCGAATAACTGAACAGAGGAAAAAATTTATGGGAACTCGTGGCATTATTTTGACGCAGTTTATACGGTCGTGAGAGATTTGTCATCATTTCCTGGATACCCTGTATTTAAACGATTTAAATGCCGTTTTATTTTAGGTAGGTATTTGTATATTTTGTCGTTTTTATATTTTAGTAGCACAATTACTTCATTTATTCTCATTTGACTTGTGTTTATAGTGTATTATAACTATTTTGCAATTTATTATTATTTATATACATATCTAGCGTAAGGGCCACCATCCATCTTACCTTTCGTTAGGCCGATTAGGATTCCGTCTTGAATTACAACCTATTGTTAGACCTGTACAGGTAAAACAGAAAGTGTCTATGTCGGTTCTAACGTCGTTATAAATTTTTGCAGATACAGGCCATGACATTTTTTTTAACAGATAACGAGTTTCGGTGTACGAGGATATAAATAATATCGAAAACGTTCGTCACTATAAATGAACATTTAGATCGAAACGGAACGGAATCCGTCAAAATGAAATTCATGAAATTGATTAGCTTGAAACTGATGTCACGTTTCGTTCAAGCTAATCAATTTCATCGACTTCATTTTGACGGATTTGTAAGCGTTCGCTTCCGTTCCGTTCCGATCGGATGTGTGGCGACTTTAAAACGAAATTGTAAAAATGCCCATTTTTACTAGGTAATCAGTGTAACGGGGTTATACTAAAAAATGTAGTTAAATAGAATAGCCTTTAGCGCAATATATTGTTTCGGTAATTTGCAAACGTAAAAGGGGAAATTCGACAAATTTACATGTTCCTTTGAAAACGAAACGTCGATGTAGCAAACACACAGGTGGATTAAATATCCTAAAGCGTTTTATTAGCATCGGGGGTTGATCTTTCGTATAATCGAGAGTACACTCTAAACGCTCGTTGTTTTTGCTGGAAATTGCTCAATTGTCGTATACGAAGGGCATTTCATTTACTTCCCATCAGAAAGACAACACGTGTTTGATATGCGCACGTAGTTCCCAGAAAAACCGGGTGTATGTAATTTTCCGGGGTCCTGATTTCATGTATATGCAGTGGGTGGAGTAACAGCAGTTGGTTATTAAACCCCACACTCTTCCAATTATTCCAAGTCATGTAGCCTGCCAGCGATACATATTTCACGAAATGCGAATTTATACTTTTTATGAATTTTTTGGATTATCTTTAACATAAGAATTTATTATTACTGTTGTTATTATTATCATTACGCAGATTTGTTACGTTTTTGGAACTCTCAGAAGTTATTTTGCCGAATCCTCTATTTACAAAATCAACAAGGTTAGTTTTCAAAGTTATTGTTCGATCCATATTCATGAAACAAACTTCTAACGTAAATAATTCGTTTCAACTTTTACGCATAACTTAAAGTCTGAAGATAATCTAAAATGACAATATTTAATTATTCTAAACCACGGAACATTTAACATCTAAAGGTCCGCAGTCGACACTTTTCCTTTTTACGGTCGAGTTCAACTTTTAACCCCGGCGCTTTCAGCGTTGAATTTTACGATTACAGAAACATTCGTGCAATTTTTTAGTAAATTATTCTCGAAGTTTATTAGCGAAAATTGAACATTCCTCGTTAGTTACAATGGTAAGTACGGACCTCATTATTTTTTATATCGACGCTTTTCGATTTATCGCTACTTATTTTGTTTCATAAAAAAAGTATTTAAGTAAAAAAGAATTTTAGCAAGCGGGCTCTTCTCTGTTAAATCTCCCGCATTCAGGGAGGAGCATCGCAGAATCTCGAGCTTATTCAAGCATTTTTAACCAAAGCTTCTTTTTATAAATTTCTTTTGAAATCATTGTATGCTTAATTACTTTAGTTATTACTGATCTTTATTTCAGCCATGCTTCGTTTGCGCCTAGCATATTATTTATAATTACCTACTCTAAAATTTAAAACAGAATAACTTCATTAAAATTATTGCTATATTTCATGCTACATAGAAATATGTTTCAAAATGTGTATAGCATCTCTGTCTATGGAAGTGTCGTCTAAGGATTTATTTCCATATAGTCTACCGTATTCGCGTCTGTGGAGTACATTTAGACTCGTCCACATATTTCATTTACACAGACAACTTACAGATGATATGGTACGCAACATACCGTTGGGCGATTTTAAATGCACGACATAGTCGGCACGCGATAGGCTAAATGGAAATAGAACTTAAATTGTACATATTTGTTATAAGGATTAAAGGGCTCGTAAGTTCCAAACAACCAAATCATGATCGTATAAAAATTTTAAATAAATTATAAAATATTCGTATAAATCTATGGCTCGAGGACAGAAAAATGTCGTATAAATGACCAATTTTAATTTTCCGAAAAGATCAAAACCGTCTTCTATACAGGGTGTTTCAGAATAACATGGCAATACATAGAAAAATAAGTGGGGTTTGCTTAATACACATTTGCTCGAAGGTCGTCCGTTTTCGAAATACAGGATGTTGAAAATTTCTTTTCGTATAATACTACTTTTTCCAATGCACCAAAACTATAGCTTATCCAAACCTATATGATATACACGTCATCAATACAAGGTTACTAGATGATGACGTTTCACACAGCGCTAACACCTCGTACCTCGTATTTTGACAGTTCTAATAAATTGTAGTCTTTCTTTATGCCATTTAATATGTGCGCAGCTAAATCATCTATAGAATATGTCACTTTCCGAACTTTAAACCGAATTACAAATAAACAATCTAGTAACTTTTTGTTGATGACGTGAACATCATATAAGTTTGGATAAGCTATACGAGCGATATCGTATTGAAATTTGGTATGCAGATGTTTTCGTTGTAGCTGAAGCGATTGGAGGTATTCACGTTCCCGTATTACAAAGTTAGTTACACAACGTTCACAACTAACTTTTATTCATAACTTTTTTGAGGTCAAGTGTGTAGCCATGACAATTGGACAAACTGAGAAGTCGTTCAATTTTACATGAAAAAGTTGCTCTTACAATTAGTAAAAGTCGTCCCGGACGCATCGTTTTCGAGAGATTTGATGATTAATGATGTGATGTACTCACGGAATAGACAATTAAGTAGGCTAATTCTCAATGTGTAATTGTTGTAGCTTTCTAACGCCATTTACTTTGCTAAAGCTTAGTTGTCTGCTCCGTGCGACATGAAAAAATCATGTCGTGTCGTGATATCTCATCATTAATTACTATGAAATATTTCGAAAACGGTGCGCCTGGACGATTTTTACTAAGAGTAACTTTTTCATATGAAATTGAATAACCTGACCTCAAAAAAGTTACTAACAAAAATTGGCCGTGAACGCCCTCTATGACATGCGGGGACATGAGTAAATACGTCTAATCGCTTCAACTACCTTGAAAACATTTTTCACTGTTCTATCATCCCTAGCGATATAGTCATATTTTTCGGAAACATCTTGTATAATAAATTATTCAAATATATGTAAATAGGCAAATCTAGTACAAAATTTAATAATTTTAGAGCTTAATTTAAATGCTTAATCTGTATTAGGTACTTAATTGTTATATATTTAGGTATATAATCAATGATATAATATAACTATAGTAGGTAATGTATAGCGCGTTAATTTATGTCGATTTCCGTCTGATCACCGCAGTAAATAATACTGGCTGTGGTCACTTCCTGGATGGGTGACCACCGGAGAATCACCACAACCATTATTTATAAAAATAAAAAAATATATACTTTTCATATAAAATTATATATAAATAAAAATAAATTAATCAAAGGCTGGGAGTCAAATGGGCTGTGTGCTTTAGAGGCCGTCTCGTACCCCTAATGCTTCCAAATATTTTCTGACTCGTTTGCGAGCAGTGTTTGCGAGGTTGTTTTTCAGAGTTCATCTTAATGTTCCTTTAATATCTCGAGGTCCACTGAGACATCTTTGAAAATTTCTTGTAAATTAAACTTTTAAGATGCCGATAATGGTCACAAGTGCGTCTGTCGGCCGCTTTAACAATGTTTAATCGAAAAAGTTATAAACAAAAGTTTCAGGTTACACAATTTTGTTAGAGTTAGAAATAATATCGACATTATTAATTATTATTGGAACAATTGGATTTTGCCTATAGGCAATTCACGTCATCAAAAAAAGTTACTAGATTGTTTATTTGTATTATAATTCGGTTTAAAGTTTGGAAAGTGACATATTCTATAGATGATTTACTTGCGCACATATTAGATGGCATAAAGAAAGACTACAATTTATTAGAACTGTCAAAATGCGAGGTACGAGGTGACAGCACTGTGTGAAACGTCATCATCTAGTAACCTTTTATCGATGACGTGGATTACATAGAGATTTGGACGAAGTGTAGTTTACCGGTATTAATATTAGACGTGCTTATAACCTAGGTATTTTTTAGATAAAAACGGTGTAAATGAACTTTTTAAACGATTTTTCGAACGATTTTTTAAACAACGAAGTTTAGCATTTGATGAATTACTATTTAATGGTACCTATTAGACGTAAGTGGTATGGAATTATCTTTTATCATCTCTATGGAACGCGAGTAATATCGGCACTGAACAAGTTTTACCGTCTATTATGCAATCTCATTCTTTATTACAGGATTATTTGAAGCAATACTTGATTTTTAGAACATCGCTTTTGTTATGGAGACGACGCTTTCTTAAAATTAAATCCCTACCCGAGCATCAGTCTTTTATGTAATAATAGAATTTGATAAAGATGTCTTAAGCCCCGCGCCCCCCACTGACTATCAGTCAGTTTATCAAACTAGACTAATCAAATTCGGTTGATGACGTCAAAATTTTATGATTTGAATAAATCAACAAACTGCATGGTCACCCTATAAAATATAAATAATCGAACTGTTGTCACGTTGTTGTCAATCAAACTGTAACTAAGTTTGATAGGGTACCCATTTTCATTGGTATTTTCGTCATGTACTAATTTTGGATTTAAGTGAGGTTAAGGCAAATTGTTTGTTACTGTCCGGTGTTTTTCCCTTTACTGTTTCCTGTAGTGTTTTTCCTTATAATGTTGTTCTGAACTCGTTCCCGGGTCCAAAACATTCTTCAGAGATTTTCAACAAATATTCAGAACTCAAAACGTAATGGCAACACCGCATGCAACCTTAGTCAATAATGAGTACTACAAGATAAAATTACGTACAACACAAATAAATAAAAAATATGGTTATGTTTGTAAGAGCGCCAATTTTAGAATTTTGAATTGATTAGTAAACGTAGCGATCGCGTGCCTCGAAAAAAAAAGAAAGTTTGACCAACCTATTTTGATGACGTCACTTTACAGCGTCAATCGCGTTTGATTAGTCTAGTTTAACAAACTGATTGATAGTCACGGCATTAAGTGGTTTTATTATTGTTGAGAATATTTATTAGGAGTATGTTTTTGTTGACATATCAACTCTTTGTTATAGATATAACTATTACGTATAGGGGAGGCGGAGGTACGTTCAACACTTAAAGAGTTTTTAAAGCATTTTTCATTACTGTCAGTGATTTGAGTGACTTCGTTTTGGAATTTTATCGAAGGGACTAATTATTTATATAATTTATATAGCACAGTATATGAATGCCATTATTAAAAAAAAAGATATAGTCATTTTTAAAAGGATTTTTGTGGCCGAATATGAAGGCAGTTTGGGCCATTATGATATTATGTGTGTCGATGGCGTTTTTACAGAACAGCGTAAGCGCACCGTTTTTTGAAAATGAGTTGACTATCTTATCTGTGTTATTTTCATTTTAAAAGCATCAATATTAGAGAAGGTTATAAACATAATACCTATCTTTGTTGTCTGATTTGCTCTGTATTTTTTGCATTTCTTACATTGTAGAATGTAAACAATGTTACTCAATTTCACTAGTACACAGATTCAAGGCTTTTAAATATCAAAAATTATAATACAGTGTTTTATGTTTTTCTTAGTAAATTTAAATTATTTTATCATATTTTAAATGATATCATTTTATTTTGTGAGTTTCCAGTATATTTCCCTTTTAAGTCGATAAGTACCTTATAATACTAAAAAAGTTGAAAGATACGAAAACGGAATAAAGACAAATAAAAAATAACGAATGCTACAAAATAAGCTCCATTTTTAGGGATGTTTGAATATTGATTGTTATTTACTTGGAAAAATATATTGTACAAAGTTAACTAAAAAAATGTATTGTATCAATAAGCACAAAGTGTTATTAATTATTTGACTTTATTAAAAATTGAAACCCTTAAACTAATTAAATTAGTTAATTCATTTATAGGTATGAAAATATTTTAAGATTATGAGTAAGACTAATTTTCATATTAGTTTTAAATTAAATTTATGTCGGTGTAATGAAACGTGTAAGTAAGTTTAATTATTTCGTTTTGTACGTACCTACAGCAAAACGGGAAAAATTAAAAATGTTCAATTATGTTTTTTAGTGCAACATCTTTGAGTAATTAAGTACATTTCCTTTGTCAGTTATAAAAGTGCTCTTTTACGTAGTATTTAATGAGCTTTTACTTTTTCTTTCATGTTTCGTTTAAGCTCCCGTCAACAAAGTAGGTGTGTTATTTACCATAGAGTAAATATTATGCAGGAAAAAAGTAAAATAAAGTTTTTCTTTGTTAAAATGGTCAAAAACACGTATTTGATAATCGCATTAAATTGATATCGTTTTTATTTTTTGAGGTTAAAAAATTTACTGTTTAGTACCTATACGTATACCTAGTACCTACCTGTATCTACTTATAATTTTTTTTGAGAAAAATTATAAAATGGATTTATATCACCGTCGACTCGTGTTAATCTCAATTAAACTATATGCTACTATTTAACTATAGTTTAATTATTAAACATTTTTTATTAATGTTAAATCAATTTTATCTGAACAGGTTCATATTTAGTAAAATTCGCTAAATTTTAATTATTTTGCAATCTTTTGGACGATTTTAAATGTTTAAGAGTATGTAAAAGTTACTTTACATCAAAAAGTTGGTGAAATTTGACTTCTATTTTGAAGATTTATAAGAAATTAATATTAAAGTTAAATAATTTAAGATATTTTCACATTGTTGAGTGTACCTAAGGTAAAAGAATGATGTTCATGAATTACTATACTGACTTAGTTGCCTGTACCTTCATATATTTCTATTACTTTTAATTTTAAACAACTTTTTTAAGTAACATTTTTCGATATTTTCAAAAATAAAGGTAGACTTTACTCTTGAGTCAAAATTATATTTTTTAATCTCTCTCGTATATTATAAGATATTTTTAATTTTTTATTGATGCATTTTTAGTTTTGGGGAAGCAACAACTTTTATAATGAATAACTTTTTTTAACTCCATAATAAAAAAGCATCCCATATGATACGTAGTACTTTATGGAGAAAACCTAGAATGTTCTTTGGGACATTAAACTGAACATATTCCCAAATTTCCGAAACTTTATTTGACTGGACTAACAATAAGTAGGTTATTTTAGTGTTCTTGAATGGATTTATAAAAAAAAATATATATTTTTAATGGCATTTATAATAGGGGTTTTTATTTAAAGAAAACAAGTTATGACGTCATACGCAAAAACGATAAGATTAATTATTCAACTGGTAACTCCCAAAGATGCGCCTTTTTGTCCCATTTAACATACATTTATTATTTGAAAAAAAATAAATAGTTTAGGCGTGAGAGGCTTGGTTTCCTACTTTTCCCCACCATTATTTTTTAAATAATTTAAAATAAGTAAACATATTACATTAAAAGTCATAAAAACTTTGATGAAAGTTAAAACTATGTAACGGGTGTCCAAAAAGTGTTTCTTATGATGTGATTCTAAAATAATCTCATAATTGATTTCTTGCCATGTCATAATAATAAAATAAACTAAAAGGTATACCTATATCTTTCCACAGTCAATCACGATTAAAGTCGTTTTGTTGGACACCCGTTATACAATAAATATTAAAACTGACAGCTAAAGTTTTGTTTTTTGTAATTCTTAAAAGTAGGTAAATCGAAAAAGAAATCCTTTTCTTTTTTTTCGGATGTACAATTGCACCTTTTTGTAATATTATTCTAAGGTCTATTTACGCAGTTTCAACTAGTATGTAATCCCATCAAATATACCGAAATTGCAGATTTTTCTACATTTTTATAAAATCTCGTCTGTTAATACGTTTGTTTGAAAATAGTTTTTTGGGAACGCCGTCTTGTTGATGCCAAACAGTGGCATTTAAAATAATCAAGCTTTTCTCATTTGATAACAAGTCAAATAATTTGCAGATAATGATATAACGAACTAAATTTTGTGAACACAATTCCTGTCGCAATTGTGATTATAAGTGTCTGGAATTCTATCAGTTTATTGTCGTAATAACTATATGAGATGAGTTTGTTACTAACAAAAATCGACCGATTCGTTTCAAAGTGGTGACCGATCAACAATTTCAAATGCGGCTATCTCCGTTATTAATTAAAATATCGTTAATATAAAAGTCGTTTAGAATTATCATAAAATTATCTAACAAATATTTCTCTTTATAATTTTCCATCAAATGCGTCGTTTTTGAGAAACATCGGAAAAGGCGTTTTTAGGCGTATTCCGTGGAATACGTGCGCTACGATCATTTTTTATTTAAATAATTGGCATTTTTTATGACTTGCAACTAGTAAAAAGTGCACAAATCTCATTAATCGATTCAGATCAAAAGAGCTATTTGCATTCTTAAATGAAATAAAAGTTTATGTTTGTTTAATTCACGTTTATAAAAAATTATTGCATCTTAAAAAAGTAGTAAAGGAGAAGGTTTCTTGAAATTAACGGTCCGAGAAAAATCGAAATAAATATGTAGTTCCGAAAATCCTCGGAAAGCTCGACATTAAAACCTTCTAACGATACAAGTCACGTAATCATAATAATGAGATAAAATTTCGTTTTATTACAATAACAGTAATATTACTGAAGTAGCTGATGAGTTCGCGAATCTAGAAATCTCGCCCTTTCTAAACTGCGAAAACTCCAGTCAACTTTATTGTTTGACGATTTAAACTTCACACGCTTTTGGTTTATTGGTTATATGTAAAATGTGTAAATCCACAACACAATGGTATTTTTCGACATATAAATTATTGAAATCGGGCAATAATGTGAAATTCTAAGCGTGCGTGTTTGCAATAGAAATGATCGCCTTATTAATGTTTAATATAGTTCAATGCACTCCAGACTATCATTTGTTTGAACTTTTTACACTCGTGAAAAACGGTTAAGTCGATATCCTTGAAACTCCTCTTTCGTTTATGTTTCGTAACTACACTTGACATGTAGACATGTTTTCAGAGTTACGAGAGCATTTCAAACTAATGTTTCATGAATTTCAGATGGTATCCTCTTTGAAGAAAGAAGTGGTGGCGGGGACACTGGCGTTCCTCCTTTTTTTCACTCTTCATCGTACGGTGTACAGCGCTCATATTAAGGTAATGATGCATGCTGATGCTCTTCTACCATCTGTTTACACAGTAGTAATCATTTTTCGCAAGTCTCGACGCCCTTTTATTAGTATCCGGTGGAATGATTAATGCGTTTATTCAACATCTGTAATAAATTGCATTTATTATCTTTTTGTTTTTAAAATAAGCCGTTTTGCTTTTTCCTTTTGTTTACATGATTGATTGGTTTTGAACGTGGCTAAAATTTAGAAATAAATTGGGCGACTTATTATAACCCACTACTTACACGCCCTTTTTGAGTACCTGCGCATAAATGTTTCTTGTTAATGTTCATTTTAAGACTCAATTTTGACTTATTGTTAGTAAAAGCAACATAGGTCGGGTTGATGTTCTTAAGATTACATTAAAATAATAATATATATGTAGGTACCCTGCTTCGACGTTATTAGTACGATCTCAATACACGTTTCTGACATTTTAGTACCACGACAATAAATTAGTTTTCGTTTATGCAAAGTGTTTAAAATTAAATATTTAAAATGTGCAATTTTTTATATATTTTTTGATTTTTAATTGATGAGATTTTTAATGAGCATTTCAAAAAATTACGCCGTTACTCGAAGATTAGAAACAAAAACTTTCGACAGATAAAATTTAAAGGTGAAAAAGGAATTTCGTTTAAGGTATTCCATTAATCAGGGCGTCGTTTTTTAACTTGCCAACAAATCACGTAGGGCAGAGAATCATTAATTTTTACACAAAAAGAAATTGAAAAGGAGCTTTTCTTAACTAAACATTTCTCGGCGTCTGACCTTTATCAGTTAACGCTATAAAATCGAGTATGATTATACCGTGATGCTTCTGAAATCCTTACAATCTCCATAACCGTTCTCTAAAATCTTTTCCTTTTTTGCTCGAGCTCCCTTAATTACCTCCTTTTTGATAACGGAGATAATTTACTTTCTCTAAAAATCGCAAAAACTTATTCTTTATAGGATACGAATTTAGCTGATTTAAATACAAACTATATGAGGAGATAACGAATGTAGGTAGATGTTTTTATTTGAGCAGGTGTGTATGAAATGTCTTTTATATTCAATTATTGTAGATATATCGAATGTCGATGTCTCGACTTCGATAAAATTCGGATGTATCTCTGCATTTAAATTTCATATTCTAAATTGAATCATTCGGGATCGGAGCAGCAGAACACAGGACGACTAAAAGCAAAAATGTAATCGAATTTACTCCTTAAAAAGTTTCAAAGAGGACCTTTTATATTTCATCGATTTACTTAAAAATTTATACGAGTAAAATATTGACTTGTAGATACTTAAGCTGTTGCTTCTGTTTTATTTCGAAGCGAAAAACTCGGACCGATGCGGGCACTTTATTTTTCGTAAACTCAATTTACCGTTTCCTAACATTATAATAATAGCTTCGGCCAATTTTGCGCAAGAATTTTTAGTGGAACTCGCTCTTTAAAGAAAAAAATAAATCCAACTTAATCTATAGTTTGGATAATGTATTAAAAGAATTTACTGTAGGAGAGCTTTTATAAAAAAAAAAAACATTTTTCCACCCTTAATGCTGATAATAGAGGGACGATCGTCTTCTCTAATAGCCTCGGTATTTCATAATCCCTTTTAAAAGAACCTTATCTTTTATCACGCTTCCCGTCTATCACTCGAAGAGGAAAACGAAATATTTGCCAACCTTTATTTGTGATTTTTTAAGGTTCGAATCTTCGTTTTTTTTTCTCCTACAGTATCTTTGTTACATAAAAAGCTCTTTTGATGTAATCAAACAGTTCTATTAACAATAAAAACGTTATTTCAAATTTATATTTCCTTTAGAAAAAGCTTTTGAATAGAAAATACTTCGTTACATTTACATTGAAATAATTAATGATAAAAATTGTGCGGTTTAAGTACTACGAGTACTACGTAATATCGAATGTGACGTCTTCCTATTCATAAATATCGACGGCGTTTTATCAAAGTAGAAACTCGATAATTCGTCATGTTCTATAATAGTCGAGTCAAATTAGGTTTTTACTTCGGAACTCACAAGAACAGAACCGATTATGATGAAACCTTTTTTTTAAATGATTATTATACTACATTATTTGAAATCTGGAACATTTCGGTTGGCGCACTTAAATATCTGTATTGTTTAAATAATTTATCACAACAAAATACGGGAGAGTCCAAAAAATGGTTAAAAATGTCTCCAGAGCGTATAAACCACCTGAAAATAATGTCACAAGTTCCTATAAATATTTTTTCCTACGACGCTCCCCTGTTGAGAAATTCACCCCCAAAGTTGAAGAGTAAAAATTAATTTTTTTAAATAACACGTTTATTTTTCGATAGAATTTAATAATTTTTGGTGTGTATGCGTAATAAATTAATATCATGAAATGAACCATATTCGATAAAATCATTATATGTAATTATTTTCTCCAATATGGTTCATTTTGTTGAAATTAAACAAGAGTATCTTTTTTATCCCAACATGTCTGGGATATCCGACCGATTTATTCGTGCAAAACTCGTTGCATTTATCTCAATTTAATTTCAACGTTAACAAATCAAATCGAACTGTTTTGGTTTATTTGTGTCCCCATTATACAATGACCGTGTAAAATAAAAATATTGATTTTGGCAAGAACGCAACTGTTAATTGTATTTTCTAGATATTTTATTTTATTTTATGCGGCGCACACACGTTCTTGGTGCCTAAATTCAATTTTCTGTTCATATACATATAGCTTTTGTTTCATTCCCTATACTGCGCAAGATCTATTTCTACATGTTTTTTTCCGAAGGATTACATTGTTGTAAATTTTGTGAATTATAGGATTCATTTTTAAATGGCTCGTAAATAATTCAGCGTGTACTCATCAATCTTAGTGATGGAAATGGTAGAAAAACATGCTGTTGCCCTTCTATTTGCATGATAGCATCAATTTATCCAAGCCGAGTGGACGACTAGTGGTGATTAAAAACGCAGAGTATAACGAAAATTGTGTCCTAGCTTTAGTTTTATGTGTACTAAAAATAGTGTGGAATTTTGCCAAAATTCGTTAAAATCTACATTTATGCTCTGAATAAATGAAAAACGATCTTTTTCGCATCGTTTTAAGCTACTTTAGGATAAGCGGAAGTTGTCCTAGTTGTGAATTTTAATGATACGTGTTTTATTATATTAAATTTATGAATTGTTCGGTTTGTAATTAAAATTAATGTGGTTAGTTTACTGTTATAGTGACTTTTACGAAAATGAATAGGTCATATATCGGCGTCATAGTGATCGATGCTAATACACCTTTCAATTTTGTTTAAATAATTAAGATAAAATATTAAAGTTCGTTATAAATAATAATTTCCTCTTGATATCGAAGACTATTTCCCCTAGTACATAGAACAAACCAATATTGACATTTAAAAATAATCATAATAATTACTCCAATTATACGTGAATATTAGCAAACAATTAACACAAGCATAAAACTTTGTTCATGGATGGACTTAAAATATAAATTTTGAAATATAGAGGTCAAACAATTTTTTGCGAACAAGAGTTAGGATGTTGACAAAATGATTGCCACTCTTCGAAATGTTTTTACTTTTATATATACAGTGTGCAAATAAAGTAAGGAATAATATTCTTTTTTTATTATTATTATCGCTGTTTAGAAGAAAAGCTCGGATACGTCAATTTTATTTTTTTCCTTCAAATTTTATTGATGTTAATTTTAATTTTTTAGTTTGCTACTTTGGGACCTATGACGTCATCGACTTTTTTTAGAATCAAACCCCTTTAATTTTTGGCCAGAAATAAAAAGTAGCTTTCTTTCTGAGTTCAGCAATGTGGTATTTAAAATTAGTAGTTTTAGAGATATGGAGGATCAATTTGAGGAAAATAATTAAACTTGAAATTCTCAAAAGCGAAAAATAATGTATTTTATGAACGATTAAAACAATTAAAATTAAATGGGGATTTCCTTAAATTTGAATTAATACCTGCTCTAGTGATATTATTTCCAGTTAACGAGAACCCAGATTTATCTAGTTTTAATGTCTGGTATCAACAAGATGGTGTACCACCACATTATTCACTTCGCCTTAGAGAATACTAGATCTTCTGCACTCACCCCACTTGATTTTTTTTTCTTTGGGGTATTTAAAATCACGCGTGTATCACTCAAATCATCGAGATCTTAAAGATCAGAGAAAAAAAAGGTTAGAATGCAAAAATATCGACCAAGAAATGAGAGAAAATGTTTTGGAAGAATTTCAACTCCGACTTTTTATTGCCAGGATTGCCAATGGGTGGCAATTTGAATTATTTTAATCGTTCATAAAATAAATTAGTATTTTTCGCTTTTGAGAATTTCAAGTTTAATTATTCTCCATATTTCTGAAATTACTAATTGTTATATGTTGTACACATGTGTTATTTGTTCAGCTCAGAAAAAATCTACTTTTTATTTTTGGTCAAAAATAATGGAGTCCATTAAAGAAGTCGATGACGCCATAGGTCCCAGAGTAATAAACTAAAAGATTAAAATTACCATCCATAAAATTTAGAGGAATAAAAAACAGCGATGATAAAAAAAATGAATAGTATTCCTTACTTTATTTACACACTGTAACGTGTACTTACTACACAAATCGATGTCAATTCATATTTTAATATTCCTAGATAGTAACTAAAAAACAACTTTTTTATTTCATTGGGTTTTTAATTACTATTGCTATATTATTACAGATGTTTATTTGTTTAATTTTAACAATTTAGATACCGTCTTTATTATATTTGAGAAACACTGATATCGTCAAGAAACTTATATATAACGTCAAAAATTCTCAATTTAAAGAATGTATTTTCCAATATTATATTCACGTTAGGTAGTTTATCTAAAACGATTTTGATTTTACTGCTACCAGCCCCCACGTATTTCGATTGAAAGTTAAATATGTATAGAAAGATTATATTTTAAATCAAGCAAAGAAAATTTTTAAAATGCGAGTCGTTATTGCAAGATTGATATAGATAACATTATTGTCACTGACAATAAGTCTTTTAGTGAAACTTGAAAAATTTCAATCTAGAAATCAATTTAAACAATTGATTCGTTCCTGATGTGAAATGTCTCGATACCTCGTATCTAAATGGCCTTTTATCTAAAACGATGGCGATTTTCAAGTATCAACGTTCTCCATGCATGACCGAAAGTTAAATATATACTAAAATTAAATTTGGGTCCGGCAATATCAAGATCGAGATATTGGATTTATGAGAATTTTTTGTCATTTTATCTTTTATACTGCTTTCTTGTAACATATTCTGTACTTATATTTTTATAATTAAATTAATTATATTTGGGTTTCCTTTGAAAATCTTATAAAGATATAAATAAAAATAATTTTGTATTTCTAATTTTTAATCAAAAGAAAATACAAAACTCCCGTGTTTCATCATTATAAATTTACGAAATAAATTCGAGAAGTTATTTAATTATATGCCTGAAAACATTAATAAATAAAGAATTTCGATATCCGTACGGAAGATCAATATATATGGAGGCCCGACTATATAATATAATGACAGCTAAATTATAACAAAATGTAATATCGCACTTTTTTAATATGTGAACAAAAAGTCAATAAGGAAACCACACATCTAAACTGAAACGGGTAGGATGTTAAATGTAGAAGAAAGATAAACCAATTAAGAATATCCTTCCACCAAAAAAAAAACCGAGTTAGATTAGTAAAGGTCGCATTCAATGGGTAAAACTCAGTATACCTACTTACATATAAAGAACGATATTAATATCTTATTGAAAGTTGATATAAATATTTAATCAAAATAAATAATTTTTTCAACTGCAAATATGTAGCTATAATTAAATAACATTTTGAAGGTGCATAAATTTCAATTCGAATTGATGGAAAAGCTTCTTAGGAGATTACGCAACGCGGCTTTATGAGTGGCTTATTTTTATGTGATGCCGAGTCTTAATTCTATCCTTTTAGAAAGAAAACCATTTCGCACATCTGAGACGTATAAAAAAGCGCAAATTAAAATATAGTACGCATCGATTGCTCAAAAGAAAATATACAAATCGATAGGTAGTAGGTATATAAATATACAGGCTGTCATTTAAAAAATGCCACGCGTTTATCTCGAAAACGATTAGAGATAGGTAAAAATTATTTATTATAAAAATTGTAGAGCATGAAGCAATTCATCCGATGGTATCTTTGACTGACCTTGAAACACTTTGGTGTTTGGAGTTAAAGGCCTAAGTTACCTTTTTTAAAATGGGCGGAGTTCAATCAATAGCTCGTAAAAAATTAAAAAGTTTTACTTATTGGTATTTTTCAAAATAATCGTTCGTTTCGAAAATTATTTTGAAAAATACCAATAAGTAAAACTATCAGTAAAAGTAAAAGTATCATTCGTTTCGAAAATACAAGGCAAAATAAAAATTTAGTTTCGAAAATAATTTTTTTTTCAATTTGAGTTTAAAATTGATTTGTTTTTCATAATAAATGTCGCCATAATAATCGCCACCTTTTTTTACTCCAAACAACGTCAATCGGCATAATTACCATTATTGGAACGACGTTAACCCTCACATTGGATGCGTAGGTACTTTAAATCACCAACATCGATGAAGACTAATATGTTTGGGCCAGAATAATTGGATTTTTTTCTTTAATAGTTTTCTTTAAAGTGGTAGGTTTCTTGAGATTTTACTCACGATTGTCCAGATCTAATGGACAATCCAGCCTTTGTTGTGAGTGACAGAGCTTGAATGGGGCTTCAATTGAATGGTGCACTTGCTCATTTCGGAAAAGTTGCAAGGGAACAATATATTAAACTCAACGTTTCCCAACAAATGGATTGGTAGAGGAGGTCTCGTGCCTTTTCCTTCAAGGTCAATTAACTTGACCTGTATGAATTTTTATCTCTAGAGAAATGTGAAAGAGCTGGCATTGTTTGAACGGCCTACCGCTTGTGAAGGCGTGAAGAATAGAAAAAATTCATTTTTGAAAACATTGGAGGTAGACGCAGTTCGTGTCGGTAGACGGTCGGCGCACGGTAAGGTTAACTTTGCATGATGTTTACCTAAAGAAAAACCGATTAAAATCTAGCTTCTTTCGGTAAACCTCTTGATAAGTACCTATGCACCTTGTTGCGCGTCGTCGACAGATACCCCAAAACTTACGAGCAGGCAAATTTTACCAATTTTATAAGCACTATTAATCAAAAACCAATTACGCTATTTTAACGTTCTTGTATGGATTTATAAAAGAAAGTTTATGTACCTACTTTTTAATAGATGCGTTTATTGTAGGGATTTCCATTAAAAAAAAGACCCATTTAAAATACATTTATTATTATTTTTTAAATAAATAGTTTAGGCCTGAGAAACTTGATTGTATGTATACTTTTCCCCATCCTGTATGTACTTATCGTTTGTCCCAATTTTTAGTGCGCATACCTCAATTTATACCTAAAATAGAATTAATAACTTTATCGAGTTTATCTGATTTATCCAACCTAAATACTTTAGGTACTAGTATTGAATTTTCTTTATAAGTTATTCAAACTATCCAACATGTAATCGTGTAATTAACCCCACGAGGGCCGTGAAAATTCGAAACCCAAGTTACTCTTAAGTATAGATCGGAGTCTTATAGCGACGACACCTCGTTCGGGCTGTGAGGGCGAAAATGAGGTTGATGTTTGGTAACCATCTGAGACCACTCAGAATTTTATTGTAAATCACTACTCGCCCGACTATAAACCGTCAAAGTCTAGAAGTTCGATGACGGTTAAATCTCTGTAGTTAGGCGACCCGACACATCTTGTGGAAAAATTGAGGTAACACGAGAACTAAACTTTTATTTGTTTGTTATTGTCGGAAATAACGAGATTTCGCAACAAAATAGTTTCAAAAATGAGCAACTTAATACACAGTTTACTTTCCCTTTTTTACCGCATGTTAACACGTACTTCTATTATGTTACTTATACCTATAAATATTTTATTTTATGTTTTCAAATTCTGAATACAAACTAAATTTAAAAACAAAAGTTGTAGCGTAAGTTACCTACTGAAGAAAATTATTTTCAGAATCACATTAAATTGTTGAACTTATTCAATATTTTAGAATAGATTGTAATAAGATTTTCAATAATACTTTCGTTGTTATTTTATGATTTATCATTTTTATTTTGTACTTATACTTTATTCAAAGTTTATTGCACATGACATCATACACATTTTATAAAATAATTTTGATTTCCCGCAGATTTCGTTGATATTTGTTTAATATATTATTTCGCGCATTTGAAGGCGTATATAAAAAATATATCAATGAAATAAAACAATCATTAAAAAAAAACTTTTTTTGTTATGGTGTAGAAAGTATCTCGACTGCCGAGGTCATTGGAACTAGTCATTACAGTATTTATTACTCCTACATTATGTGGTAGAAATGATATTTTATGTTAGTTATGATATTAAGCGTATGTTTGTTATATGGTTTTGTTTAAATTTATAGTAATCGGTCTAGTGCTGTATCCTTGAGGATACACCTTTGATCCACCAAGGATGCACCTTTTTGATCTGGATGGTGTTGTTAAAATGTCGGTTAGTGAACTGAATTTGTTGCGTCTTCGGATTGTTTCGTATTTCGAGCAAATCAATATTGTATCAATATTTTGTTTTATTTGTCTTATTAGTTTGTTATTTAATTGGGATTCATGTTCTGATTGTGATTTTTGCTATTGATTTAATATCTTGAAGGAAAAGAGTATGCACGTTGGCGTAATTGTCTATAATTTCATCAAAAACATAAGAATTAATTTTTGTAAATTTTAGTATTCAAATATTGTCTCGTTGTCAGTCTAAATTGTTGTGACAATCAAAAAATTGAATTACGTTGTTTATGTGTAAACGAACAGATTGAAAAGGTAAAATCTCTCAAAATAACAGAAATTAAAAAAAACACATTTTTTTTAAATTAAAATATTGAAATAAATGTTTTTTTAATACTTTACGTAAAATGCAGACTAACACTGCTGCCGCTGCGATTGTCAACAGATTATAAGAAAAAATTATAAACTTTAAAATTTTTCTTGGAATTTCCCACCTTTTTTTCGACATCGTTTGTTTTTCCGCAATCGTCGATTTCCAGTGTAGATTCTTCCGCTGACAAAGAACTTGCATTATTACGTACCTGTACGTACGCTTCATATTTCACTAACCCCCGTGATCACGAAAACGCACGTAAGATAAAATTTCGTTCGCGAAATGAACCGTCGAATGTTTGTGGGGAGCCCTAACCAAGATCCTAACCGAGTCCCTATCCAGGAGCCTAACCAAGCTCTATTTCTAGAAAATTTGTGTTAGAGCAAAGATCCATGTATTTACACTTTATATGGAGAGTTAGTCGACAAAGAAAGATCCTACCTCGTCGTATTAATCCTTTTTGTTTGTAATCCTTTTAGAAAACACAACACAACACTCGAGCGAGCGTAGTTCGAATTGAGTTTCAGTTCGAGTAGTTCGAATTTTGTGCGAGGAGCGCTCGTTCCTTTTTGCGCTCCTCGCACAAAATTCGAACTACTGAAACAAGCACTACCGTTCTGTACCATTAACGCGAAAAATCTGAAACGATCTAGCTAGAATTCTATATATAAATGCATTCGAGTACTAGGAAATCCCGCTTTTATTTTAAAAACCTTCAGTTCTTTATTCGCACACCGATAAGCTATGAAAGTAGGTGGCGCGCATGTTTTATTAGTTTCTTTGTATTTTATCGGTCGCATAAAAATGCAATTCAACTTTGATCTGGTTTATGGTTTGTAATAGATAAATTTCCAATGCTTAAGGGTACACGAATAGTTTTTAAATTAAAAATAGAGTAAATTTATAATTGTGTGGTATAAAGACAATAATATATATATATATATATATATATATATATATATATATATATATATACCTATAGGTATTTAAAACAGGTATTCGAAACTAAACATATATAAAAAATATTTCTAATATAAATAGATATCAATAGGTAACATAAATGAAAAAATTATCGCATTTGATGCATCATTTGACGTGAAGAGATGGATGTATTTTTGCATGAAATGGCAAAAAAAGTTTATAATAATAAAACCTTTTTTTGGACTCAGTTTTTTGACCATTGGCCAGATCCGATGTTGAGGAATTGTGAAAAGGATTTAACGGGTACAACTTGGTCATGAAGTCTTTCATGACACCTTTCTTCCTACACAAATTGGGTAGACTGCAGTTAAATGGGATATTCTGATTAATGAAACTATAAAACAGCCGAATAAAAATTTGAAAAATTGATAGTTTGAAAATATTTCAAAAAAGGGGTTCAAAACATTCAAAATTGCGAGTATATATTTTGAATATTAGTCATCACTTTTACTATAGTCCTTTTTTGGGTTTTATAACTAGCTGCATCCTTTTTTTTTATATTTCACGCCAAAATCCAGCCATCCAAATTGAATTCTCAAATCGTATATCGAGTAGATACATCAATATTTCGTAATTTGTCAACATTTTCATTTTTAGTTTATAAAATTTTTTCTTTTTGCATAGTTTATATCTAATCGTGTAGGTACTTAAATAAAATGCCAAACTACAAGTCCACAGTTTTTTCATTTCTTCGGTAATCCATGCCTTAAAAATGCCCATTTTTCTCCCGGTGACTCTGATCTGACTCTTTGAAGGGATTCTTACTTACATTAGAACTGTATATAAAATGTATTTCAAAGTATAAACCACGTATTTTTACTTTCTTATTTTTCCGTTCGTCAATCCATTTTCATGAATATCAATGAGAACAGGTATTCGAAACTATATATAAAAAATATTTCTAATAAAAACTGCAGATTGATAGATTTATCTAAAATTTATTCATTTACTTCGATTCAGAATTTGATACATGGAATTTTTTTATTGCGAAGAATCGCAAGAATTTTATCGCAAAAATCTCATGAGAGTGACAATTGACACATTCGAGGACGACGCCGTAGGAAACACGAAATCCGATTGGGTTCGAAATTAATTATTTAGACTGTCACGTATATCCAAAGAGCAAAATCGAAACAATGTCCAAATTAGTTTCCATAAATGAGATTCGTACCCACTTCGAAGTAACGTATTCACTAAAAATCACTTACTTACTATACGTTTCGGCAAAAATGTTAAATGAACTATACGTTACAATCAGCGAGGAATGAGGGAGTCTTTATAAAATCAAGACTTGCCGACTTGAAACGCTAAAATTTATGATCACGAACGATGCCGAAATTTCCACATATTCTCGGATAATATATAAAGTTTTTTTTTTGTGCAGCAGGTTAAGGGCTATAAACACCAATCGCGAGGCCGTTCAAAGTTTTTGAACTATCATCAATAACTGCCATTTTAAATTGGTAAATCATTTCAAAAGTTGAAAATTTTAAATTATAATCGTTTACTAATTTCTTTTTAACGATTGTTTCGAATTTTAATTAGGCGTTGTAGTCGAATGGTTTTAACGTTTAATGATTAAAATGTACATATTTCGAATCGCACATTCACATGTTATTTTTCAAACGTCAATTTATTTTTTGAGAAGATTACTGTAATTAATAGGAAGTCGGTGGTGCTACCACATTACTTTCTTTCATTTGTCTTTAATCACTGTTAAAGTAAGGTGCAATTTCAAAGAAAACTGCGTTAAATGAGTTCGTATTTTTATCTCGCAAGAAAAGTAGGTTATATTTGCGCTTCACTAGGTGCGAAGGCATTTGTGTTTATATATCAAAGTAAAATACATACTTTATTAGGGTAACGTCATTTCAAGCCTGCTTTACTTACAATCAAATAAAGTACACAATTTCCCTTTTGAAATTGTTGGTTATTTAACTAAGAAATGGAACGTTAAGTAATTCAGATCTCATTTTGGCGTTTTAATTAAGAGAAGTAAATAAGATATCATAACAAATGGTTTCTAATAATGCAAATAATTTGTATTCGATTTATAAGGGGAAGGGGGGCGTTTTATTTTTACATTAAAATGATGGGAAACACATTGAATATTTTTTTTCTAAATGGTGATACAGCGAGTATTCAAAGGTGACTCAGGCAATGTACTTTTGAACAAGTTTGAACGACATAAAGAAATTAATTTAAAACGAAAAAGCAATCAGTTTTAGGCTGTATTTCCACTTAGTCGTTCAGGTTCGATCGTGCCGGTTAAGAGGTTGCGCTTAAACTTATAATTGTTTATGAAAATCTAACAAATTCGTTGTTCGTATGCGGTATATAATGTATACATAATGTTACAAAATAAAATACAAATATTTTTGTTTTAGGGCGTACATACCTAATTAAATTCGACAGGAAAATATTCTTAGCAGTGGTAGTGGCAGTTTTCAGTCATCGAGTTGAACAATGGAAATTTAATTAATTTAAAATGCCAAATTGATTAATATTTCATTAAAAATTACAAGAATTTGGCTCAAAAACAATACATTTTTCTTTTTGTTGATTTTGATTAAATTAAATTTAAGGTCAACCTGTTGAATATCAAGAATCGCAATGTAAAAATTTTTCTCTACTATCTCCTTTTTGGTCGAGAAATTCCGATTGTTCGAAATTGCCCCCGTTCGAAGGTGCCCTCACACCTATAAACTATTTAAAAAGTAATATTTATTTGTGTTTTATTTGTCATTAACACGAAGTAAAATTTTATGACAATACTTTTATAAATTTAAAACAATCAATAGAAGTGATTTTGTGACTATTCAAAATTTCAGTTAATAAACGCGACATGATTGTATCAATAAATTATACTCTTCGGTACACTTGTGCGTTATTGCAACCCAAATTTTTATCGGTTTACTAGTTATTCAAACCTGCTCTACCATAAATTTATGCGCCACGTCCTGTTTACAATAACCTCCTAATTAATATTTCATAACATTTGTACTCTTCTACCTGTAACCGTAAATTTTCAGCTTTTGTTAGACATTAAAATTTACATTTTCTCTCGGTTTTCTAATTAAAAAGTAAACACAGAAGCGCCCCCTAAGAATTTCAATATTTAAAATGCAAATGTATAGTGACAAATGAATTGTCAAATTATTGCAAGACTGCGATATTTTATTTTTCTCACACGAATAATATTTGATAATTAATAGGAGTACCTACATATTAAAAATTATATTTAGTTTTAATTGAAAATGTGTGGGGTCCTGTTATTATATACTGCAACAAAGATGAAAACCTATCACAATCATAATTTATTTATTGAAAATATCAAAATAAACCAATAAATAATAATAAAAGTGAACCGTTTCTTATTAAACTGATAAACCGATAAACGAATTAGAAGAAATAATCTGAGAAATATATGATCGTCTTATTTAACGTTGAGGAATGTATTCTGATAATGTGAAAACTCGCCCTACGATAACCTGAATGAAAAAAAAAACAGCGGGGTATCTAATGTTCCTGTCGTCGGTATCAAAACGTTTCGTTTAGGGCGTAATCTTGTTCGGGAAAACTCACGTCCCTTAAAGGTTGTTATCTTGAACAATTCTACCGATGCTATCGGAATCCGTTGCAAATAAACAAAAAAATTAAGAATACATTTGGCCGCGTTTTATTTACAAGGAGACGGTAAAACTATATTGCGACGTTTAAAATTATTTTTAAATTTCAAATATAAAGTCACGTTAAAATTTTACAATTTGTGATTACTATATTACCGACCCTTATAGTCAAAACTAACAGAGTTTATTAAGTACGTTTAATAATAAGTAAGATAGAGATGGCACTGTTTTAATAAAAATAACTAAAGCCCGTTTAAATTTTATTCCGATGCACGTTATCAATAAAAGTGTTACTAGACGATGGCGTTTCGCACAGTGGTGCCACATCATACGGCGTATTTTTACAGTAATACTAGTAAATTGTAATTTTTCTTTGGCATGTAATGTGTGTAGGTAAATCGTCAGTAGAATAATTATGTCACTTTCCAAATTTTGGAATGAATTATAAATCTAGTAACTTTTTTATTGATGACGTGCACTTATTATGACATCATACACATTTTATTAAATATTTTAATTCTTTTAATCAGTGATCAATCTCCGGTTAATTCAGAGTATCAAACATCTTGAATGTTTCAGTTCCGGAAGCGAAGATTGCTTTTAAATAAATATTTTGTTGTTATCTATAAACGAGAATATTGCATTTTCTCTTTCGTTTCCTTAAATAACGTAAAGGACAGTATCCCAATTTTGAAACGAAATAAAATAAATTCGTGTTATATTTGGTTACCAATTCGTTACAAATCCAATATCCTTTGTACTACAATAACACGTTATTTTGTTTTCTTTGCGTTCCTCTTATATCCACTTTCGTTATACTTAATAGCGATTGTTGGTAATAACGTCTTATACCTGTCTTTTCTCTATAGAGGCTACAACTTCATAATCATGTTATATAGTCGTCCAATCATCTTGGCACATGTCGTATTCTGTCGAATTTTAAGAGTCCCTTTTCAAAATTCAAAGTATAAATTACTGTAGTTATTTACGCCCTTATAATGTATTTTTAAAATTTCATTGCATCGAGTTTCACTTTTTATAATTTTCAATTTGTTATTCGAAGTTTCTCGATGAGTTTTGTTGGAAGATTTTTATTTTCGATTTTATAAGTTTGTTTGATTTTGAATCTAAAATATTCGTTCATTACCATGGATTAAAAATTCTGTTTATTCCATAATATAAAAGGATGATTTATTTCTCCGCTTTATTAATAAAACATTTTCTTTTTTAAACCTCGAAATTAAATACATGACCAAAATACATTAATAAAACGTTATATACTTACATTGCAGATTTTACAGATTATCATTAAATAATATAAAAACTGCATTTCGATGTTTAAAGTTAAATTATAATAGATATAGCGACGTTCCTATCAGATTTATATTTAGAAGTTAATATTTATTTCGTTTTTAAATCTTTTCTTGTGAAATACCTATCGATAAAAAGGACGATGTTATTTAAATTAGAAATTTCCCTTGCATTATAATTTTGTTGAATGATATTTTATGTTTAATGGCAATTGTATAAAATCCAATCACTATTATATTCGCAATGATTTGAAATATAATAATGATTATTAATTATCTTGTTTGTTGTTTACCTTAATAAAATTTTAACCATTATGTATTATTATTTAAGCGTTGTAATTTTTATTTTATAACTGACAGTGATATTGTTTACAATTTTTCTTTACTGTTTGATACATATCAGAATTTATTATTTTATCAATTTTATACATACATCGTTGTTGAAATTTTAATTTCAAAGTTTCAGTTTATTTTCGCATATTAATCTATGTTTGGACAGTCATTTTATGCCTAAGTAAATGTTAATATGATAGCGCACTGAACTTTTAGATTAATCAATTCCTTTTATATTCCAATATTTCATATTACATTACTTGCACATTTATTCTTTTGGGCAATTCTATTATTTTGTTGTCATTATTACATCTATTATTACTATTTTCTTTTCGTGTTGTAATGCTAAATACTATCATCTATAAAAAAGTTTTTAGTAGCTACAGTCAACATTTTATTTTTTGATATTGTTTAGTAAAATGCATCGTATGTGAATTGTACAAAGTTATTATCGATGACGTTTTAACATTACAAAAGCACCGTCGAAAAAATGCATAATGAGTTGGTTCAAAAATTTGACACATCAGGATCCGTTCTAGACAATTTGAAAAATGTGGTTGGATGCAAAAAGACAAAGAGGAACGAAGGAAATTTGCAACGTGTAAGAGAAACCCAAGAAAATCGGTTCCACGTCTTGCACAATCTCTGCGGATTTGGTACGTACGGGGTGGTCTTGGCCGCCTTATTCCCCTGATCTCAATCCGTGCGACTTCTTCATATGGGGTTCTTATTAGCCGATGGCTTTTCAAACGCCAATCAAATTTTCAGTATCTTTACAAATAACAACGACAAAAATAATTAAAATACCGTATAAAGTCGAATATAAGACGAGGTTTTTTCCACTGAAAATCATTAAAAAAACATGGGTCGTCTTATATTCGGGCCTTTAAATTTTCGGATCTACTGTAAACGTAAGTGCTGATGAAGATGGGGCTATCGGTAAAACGTTTGATTATCAATGATTAGCAATGTGAATGTTGACGTACGTTTTTGTGTATTTTTTCATTAGTTTATTATTAAAATGTAAAGAAATTTTTAAAGGTTTTCTTTTCAAAAAATTGCATATCGTTTATTTCTTATTCTTTATGTATGTTTTTCTCGAATATGGTTCATTTTATCGAAATTTAACATTCTGAAATATCTGAGAAATCCGAAAATACTCTTAAAAATTTCAAAACTTAAACCTCTGAAACGTTTTGAGGTTAAAAAGTTAGGGTTAGGGCACCCTCGCTCCTTTGAGGTGATATCAAAAAGTCTATTACACTATTTTAAAGGCCTTCATTTCTTACGTTCGTATACCAAAAATTATTAACTTCCAACGACAAATAAAAATAAGTCATAAGGATGTTTTCGAGCTTTTGACGTCCCACCCGTGATTCGGAAACTAAGCGTTTTCGGGCACGTGTTTATAAGAACTTTTCGTGTTATTATGACATGAGGAATGCACTCTTAAAATATTTACAAATTGTGGTAATCGTACTAAACCATTCTTCCATACATTCGATAAGCTATAATGATATTCACAAACGTTCATTGATTCGAACCTCCAACTGCTAGTTTACCAGGCGATCATTATATCCGTCGCACTTTATAAAAAAGTGACTATTTTAGCCATATTATGGTTAACAAGAACGCGTTGTAGGCTTTGAAGCCCTACACCTGTGCAACAGTAATAAAAAAAAAATGTAGGGACGAAACTGAAGATAATTATTTATTTTTTACCACGTAAGAAAATTTACGGTAACGTTTACTTGTTAATAGGCCATCGTTCCTTTATGTCGACGTCGACTCAAGTTCTTATAAAGTAAATTTTATTGGACATATACAATATTATCTAAATATGTACATCTCCTTCGTTGATGCGTGCCTAGATACAATTTATTACAAAATTTACTACGTAAATTTTCTATAATTGCTATAGAACACGTACACTTCCCTCTTTCCGTAATTTACAAAATATTTATTGCACGAAATGATGTACACAAAAACAAACAACGGTGCGTCATTTATCTTAATGTTCAGTAAAACTGAACTATTAGATACTGTGCCTATTAGTACAATATTTTATTAATAAATTTTAATGTACATATAGATATTTGATTATGTACATTAAAATTAAAAACTAAAATCAAAGTCTTTTTATAAACATTCGAGTAAACGTATAAATTTACATAACATGTTTAAATGTCGGATTTATTGTCGAAGGGTATGGTAATAAGCGCCACGTGATTTAATAAGCTCAAAGCTGGAAAATGCGATTAACATCAGTCGCCTTTGTTTTCGACACAGCCAGAAATGTTTTGAATTTGTCATTTCGTTATAGCTAGCACATAAATTGAAGAAGCGAATTTCTCTGGATGTGCTATGCTTTACGATTAGAAATATTAATTTCAACTACCTACACCTTCTTTTTCTTTAATAGAAACGGCTTTCGTAAGGAGACAAATTATTGCTTAAACTTTGTATTAACAAGATAAACTGTGGAAACTTCATCAAAGGAAAATTACCGCCGAAAGTCTAAACTTCTCACCGTTACGTTAGAGCAACGTTTTGTTTAGTTTACTAGAATTTTCTTTAATATTACTTTCATCGAAATAAACAGTTAATCTGTTTTGAATAAGTAAGTAATAAAACTAGAATAATTATTTTCTTTAGATGTTTACAAATCGGTATTTTTATATTACCTAAACTTCTTCTTAAAATCTAATAAATTTTCTACTTTTATTGTTGGGTCGTAAAAAATTAAGTGGTAATTTAAAGGACCTGGTTGAGATTTATAGGTCCCAATGAAAGTTCGTAATTCACAAAAACAAATTATGCCAATCGATAGAACACAAAAAAAATAGAAATATCATATTTTTTGTTTTTGTCAATCGAGATCGTGGTTCGTGAGTTATAAGGGTACAAAGTTCATATTTTAACATTGAATATATGCGGGAAATGTAATTTTAATAATCACTTAAAAAAGGTACTGGTACCCAAGGTTCTAGTATATTCACCAGTATGACGTGATTAAAACATATACAACTATTAGGATGGGGCACGCACGGGTGGTCAACAGTGTAGGTACATACTTACGTAAAGTATACTGTGCTACATTCGTTTAACTAAAACTGATTTCAATGGTTACTTCCGTACAACGGCGTAGTTAACATTCACGGAGCCCCGGGTAAATTGTTAAATTTTTGGATAAGGGCTCTATCACATAAATTGTGTAATTTTGAATTGATTAAGAAATAATAAAAAATTGGGGGCTTGGAACTCCCAATTTTTGGAGCCCCCGTGCAAAACTCGCACTGCCCTACGATAACTAGTGCGCCGATATAACGAAGAATTTAAAAATAATATTACATTTGATCTAGCTCTTAGAAAAAAACAAAGAGCCAACTTTTGTTTCTTTTATGAACGCCATATTAGATTTATTTTCGTTTGAATCCAGATTTTTTTCTGATTTCAAAAATGTATAATAAATAAATAAATAATAAATGTATAATGTATAATAACCAATTTATCAAAATATTTTAGTTTTTACAATTTTTCTATGATTGCCATGAAAACAAAAGAACATCGAGTCTGTTTGTTTTCAAATAGTTGCGTTAAAATTAAAAAAAGGACCGTTTTAATTTTAAAATATTCGTAGAATTCGACAATAAAGTTAAACAATTTTAAATTAATACCCCGAAAGAAAATGTGATTAGAAAAGTTAGGGCTAGTAGTATATCGTTGCTCCTCCTGAAGTGGTATCAAAAATATATGAAATTATTTTGAAATAGGTAGGTACTTCATTTATTAGGAATGTAAACCAAACATGATTAAATTTTAATAATAAATAAAAGTTGGTACACTTCGTCCAAACCTATATGCAATCCACGTCATCAATAAAAGGTTACTAGATGATGACGTTTCACACAGTGCTGTCACCTCGTACCTCGTATTTTGACAGTTCTAATAAATTGTAGTCTTTCTTTATGCCATCTAATATGTGCGCAAGTAAATCATCTATAGAATATGTCACTTTCCAAACTTTAAACCGAATTACAAATAAACTTTTACTTTTTATTGATGACGTGAATTGCATATAGGTTTGGATAGACCATACTATTTATACAAATTGATTTTTCCTTTTCAACTTTGGGGTGAATATCTTCAGCTGGAGAGCGTCGTAGGAAAAAGTTTATAGAAACTTAAAGTTTTATTTTGATTTGTTCTATACGTCCACGGAAGATTTCTCATCGTTTCCTAGACACCCTGAATTATAACGCGTCTCGATTGTTAAAAGAGGATTACTTTCAATTAGGGGATGGCTCCGAAAGGAATCTGATGGTTATTATGGTTAGTATTACGTATATAATATACCCCTAAAATTTCATGCGTGGATCACAAAGTGCAGGCACACTTAGAACCTGGACTATAAACAACCAGCTTTCAGAATAACCCAAATTTAGTTGTTCAAGCCGAATTCCCTTTTTATACTTAATTAAATAATTTATTCATGTAACTGCTGGAAATAAAATGAGCTGTCCGTAATGATTTAATATTACGCAAAAGTCGTGAACTAAATACAATACTCTTAAAATTACGTATTGGTAATGACTAACGATTGCAAGAGTCTTAAAACTTTTATCATGAATAGTTACGTTCTATAATCAAGTAATGTGGGTACGAATAAATACTTTGAGGATTTTCCGAATCTATTTCTTGTACATCGAGCACACGAAGCACCCCATTATCATCCTTTTTAACTTTGTTAATTTGTTCCAGGTAACCCACGCTATTTCGCTCGGTATTTTTCTGGTTAGATTTAACCGAGATTTGGTTCGAATATAGGTACTCGTATAGGTTTTCGTTAGTTTCGACTCGTGACATTTTAACTATTTTAACTCGTCAACCAACATCTGCCATTTTTAGCTGCTCCTTGAAAACGTCAGGCTCTCGCAGACGTGGGGCGCAAATTCCATTTTAAGGGATAATATATTACTTGAGCATCCATCCGCTTGTTTGGATTCCCTAGAATGCCAAGAAAAATTATCTGCCAATCATGTTAGATTTTATTAAAAAACCACGTAGAACGAACGATAAAGTTAGAGAAGTGCCGAAATAATAATTTTGTTTTACAATTAGATTAAAACGTTAAAGATTTTACGTTGTAATTTAAGTGATATGTTTTAATTAAATTCCGTATTAGAAATGTATTCGGGTATAAAATTTGCGGAGATTTATGCACTTCTATTAGATATTTCTATTCTCAACGTCGAAATCGAAATTGGATTTAATATTTCAGGTACCCTTCCTTGGGACGACACTTTTGCCTTACATATTCGGCGAGAGGAAAACTCTAGATTTATTCCTTTGTCTTTTTGTCTACAAGAAAAAATAAATCTCGAAAATATTTTGTTACGTATTATCAACCTTCGAAACAGATTTATTTTATACATATAGATAGTATGATGATTTTAATTTGAATTATATCGAAAAAGCTCACCAAATGATGACCAATTTGGAGCCAGTGTTTATTTAAAAATTCAAAATTAGGTTACGTCACATTTATTTCCGGGATTCTTTAAACAATAGTTACTAGTATTCCAAACAGATTTTCAAAAAGTATTCAGGTATTCAAATTTTAAATTTTGATTCGCCCACATTATTATTCTGTAACAAAAAATTAACTATTTTACGACAATAATGATAATAATAATTGCAATAATTTGTTGGCTACCTTAATCAATCGCATGAGAAAAATATTAATGAAACATAAATTTTAATAACATTAGTTAACCTAAACTTATCACGGCCGTGATTAAATCCTTCATTAAATCACGTCTTCTCCCCTAGGAACAAAGGTTACGGCAACCGTTTTTATGTAAATTAATTTGGTTCAGATATTTAATATCACTGTCATTAATCATAAATTTCACTTAACTTCAATCTCATTATATCTATAAATACGGCGCTAAGATTAACCGACACCAATTTGTATTTAGGTAAACTATAATAAAATAGCAAAACTCAGATTAATTTATCTTATAATCATGTAACAGATTTCCGAAAAAAAAACTTTGCAAAATGAATAAACTATTTATCTACTAATATTAATTGAAATACAACTTAAATCAAAATGAATAACATTATCTCTAATTACACTAATTAAAACAAAACAGTTCACAAATAAAAGAACTATTATAGTAATGGTAAAGTCTAAGTAAAATAATGCAAACAAAATAATCATAGGTTAATACTTAAATATACATAGGTACTTAAAAAATGATTTAAAGCAATCATTGGATACCATTGCGTTTCCATTGATATTTTATACTTACATTTTAAGATAGGTACATCAGTGCAATCGGTCCTTGGTAAGTAGTAAAATTTACATAAAGTCGTTGTAAACTTAAATCCGTTGCACGTCATTAATTATAATGACGTCATTTTCTGACAACGTTGTCAATATATTAGCTGATTTCAGTAATTCGTTTTTGTTATGCTTCACGAGGACCCGGTCAAATTTTTTAAATTTTTTGATAGGTCCTAATTACGCAAACGGTGTAATTATTGAAATTGATTAAGAAATAATAAAAAATTGGGGACCTGGGGCCCTTAAAAGTCCCGAACTGTTCTACGATAATTACGCCGTTGATATACCATCATAAATTATGTCTGTTCTAGTTATTGCATACGTAACGGTATTAAGGACCGCCTCCTTGCCGTTATTGGCTATAGATAAGATAAGATATGAAATTATTCCATCGTCAGAAAATAAGCAGGACCGACAAAAGTTTTGTACGAATTTTACGTCATTAATGACAATAAACGGATTTAAGTTTACCACGACTATACAGATAGTGAAAGTTCTCGTTGCAAGTCTGGAAATCCCATGTATTGGACTGGAACAACATATAATAATAAATTCCTCGAGTGGAAACGTTTCCCATCGTACTTATACTACGTTCCGATAGTAATAGGCGGTCGAAGTACTGCGAAATAGAAACTACACGCATGCGTTGATTCTTTTATTCTCTTTAACCCAGTGGTTGTAAGTTATTTCATTTTAACACATTAAAATCTCATGCAAATATGCAACGAGAATTTTCCAAATCTGTGGCAAATTTTCCATAAGGCAAGTCGGGGTAAAATCGCACCATTTGTAAATATCAATTTTCAGTGTAAATAACAAAAGACATAATTGAGATAAAATTTAAATATGATAACTACTTTATTTTGAAAGTGTCCTATTTCGAGTTATGATTCTAAAAAACCAGTTGGCCGCAGCATTTTCTTGAAATATATATATTTTTTAATTTTATTGCCGGTGTTGGATGTCGACCCCACGAGTTCTGAAGGTGCCATGCACCACTACAGGATCTAGTCACTGGCGAACTGTCTAGATATTAAGACACAGAAATATTGATGTAAATACCAGCGTGCTTTTTTATGAACAAGTGGCGCACTAACGCGAACAGACGCACGGCAGCAATCATCGACGCGATAGCCCGCACGGCCAATGTCCGAACTTACCCTGTCAGTGTCGAATGTGGCGAGTCCAAACGACTGTTTGTAGCTTCATAAGAAAGAATATTATCTAACATGTTGCGGGGATAGTCGGGAGAGTCATTATAATCGACGGCGTTTTGGCAGAACGACGTAACCTACAAAAAGTAAATTTTACAGGAACGCACATTTTGTGTTGTAGCGTAGCTATAAGTAGATACGTTGTTCTGCCAAAACGCCGTCGATGTTACAATCCTTATATGTATAATTACCAAAATAACACAAAATTAATTAATGATAAATGAAAAACGGGGGTACTTATCGTAATCAATGACTTATGCTCATCTGGGGCAAGACCGAATAAGTCGACTGCAGGTAAAAACATTACACTTTGGAGCACTTGTAGCAAATTGTAGCGCCCCAACTGTTTTAGTGCGAGATAATACGTTATCGACTACAAAACGTCGCGTCGTATAGTATACTTCATTACTATGAGTGGTTGTAAAATTGCAAGGTCCGTTCGTTCTTGCCCCAGATCCGATCTTACCCCGACTTACCTTACGTTGTTTTCTATTGTTTAAAGTTATTTTTAATCTATTCCTCAGCTTATGTTAGTTACAGTTTGTGAAATCTATTAGGTTCTTTTATATCTAGGTAACTGCTTGTTTATTTATGCATATGAAAGTTAATAGGCGCATTAAAGCAGGCTGATCACCGAAACAGCGGAAAGTAAGCACTACGTTATAATGGCCGACTTTACGCTATTGTGGTAAACACGTGATATAACTGATATCAACTATTGTTAAGAAAACTTGGTTGAAAAAATGAAATATTTCTAGAACATGTCATTTTATAAAAGCAACACCTGTGCAAATCTTATTAGATGCATAGTTAGTAACAAAAATGTTAAATTTTCATCAACCAAGGTATCGAAATTCTTATTTTATCTAATGGCCGAATAAAACTGCAACTAAAAGACGAACATTTAAGTAAAATATCGGCAGAATTTAAATGATATTTATGTTAAAACGTAAAGTGGAAATTGAAAAATCTAATTGTGCGTAAATGGTAATCTGGCCGGGTCGAAAAAGCTGAACTTGTGAATGGAAGTGATTATGATGGCGCAATACGTAATTCGAGAAAAGCAGCTCGAGAAAGGAAAAGAAACAATCGAAAGTAGGAAGTCGTTTGTTTTCGAAAGTGACGCGGTTCAAACCTACAAGATGTATTTCTGGTAAATGAGTTTCTCGGTTCCTTGCTTATATGACAGCATAATGGGACACCCTACATTTTTAGGGGAAAAGCCTTCGCTTATCTGAAGGTTTATTACTTTAATTACAGGAAAAGCCTAGAAATACTCTTACTCGAAACATTTAGGTTGTTATCTTTAATGGCATTATTATTGAAAGTTTTTTAATTATCGAATACGTCCTCATTTTTCTTTAATTATCTTGAGGAACTTTATACGTAAATAGGTACTTATTCTTTATTTCGATTATTTAATATCCTTCTCTTAATAATACGATTAGGTACGTAGATAATTTTTACTGCAGCTGGTTTTTTATTATGTTTAAACGAAGTTAAATCATAGTTAAATATTTTATTAACTTTACTTATTTTATTAAATGTAATCGTTTACCAATTTGTTAAATATACGTTAAATATGTTATGTTAAAATATATGTTAAATATATATATATATATATATATATATATATATATATATATAATAACTTATAAAAAACAATCATTATAAAGTCAGATCGTCAATAATAGTCGTGGCTGTGTTGTTTATCTTGAGGTGGCCTTAAGTTGGCCAGCGATAGGCTGATAGATACAGGCCAACATACCGCTGGCCAACTCAAGGTCACCTCAAAGTAAACAGCACAGCCGCGACACAGTCTATTATATGGAAATTCAGTTTAAAGCAGTGCATAATTTGAAAAAAGATCATCGCAACAATCACTATAATTTCACGATTTCAATGTAGTTTCTATAGCAAACGATTTGTTCATTTTTACTTTAGAATAGGTGTCTACAACAATAACAATACAAATACAAAATTTTATTATATATGTATAATTATATATCCTTGGATGCCTTGATGACCCACAGAGCTTTTAGGGTTACTCTCTGTTTTCCTTTGTTTTATTTCTCCAGTTCTTTCTTTTAGTTTCTTTAGATCTTTTTCCATTATCTCTGATCATTTGTTCCTAAGTCGACATATTCTTCAAATTCCAGTTATTGGACTTTCACGTAGCACTCCTTTCGTTATTCCATTGCTCGGTAGGTGACATTTCCGCATGTCCTAGTCATCTTACTCTACGCTTTCGCTCCGTTTATGATATTGGGTTCCCAAAGGTCTAAATTGTCTTAAATCATTTTCCTCCTTTTGCCTTCTTCACCTCTTGATAGAAATTCCTTATTTCTTTAACTTTATACTTTTCTTATAATACTTCTATCTCTTTATCTTTGTGTTTTCTTTTAGTGTTTCTTAACATTCTCTTTGTTTCCCCCATTTCTTTCTGATACTTTTTGTGTTTGCTTCTATTCTCATTCTTAGGGCACTATAGAAATGATTATTACAAAAAATTGTTTCTATGGCGATTGACTGATAGTCAAAATTAATTCGCTATTGAAAAATCGGCCCTTAACATGTTTTCTATTTTCTATTTCATTTCTCAATTGCATCTTCACATCTTTGGTTAGGCCATTTTTCTTTTATACTGTCTCTCTTCGACATAAAGCAGCGCAAAACTTGAAAAAAATCATTGTAAGAATATAATCTCACGATTTCAGCGTAGTTTTTGTAGCAAACGATTTGTTCATTTTTGCTTTAGAATAGGTAACTGTCTTTATAATAACAATTTACAATTTTAAAGAAAAAACCGTGCCCGAACAAATACGATTAATTTTAATTAAAATTCTTTATAAATTGTATCGGATTACAAATGCTATAAATTTAAGTGTTGGCCCATTAAAACCGTTATGTACCTACTCTTGTTTATCACCTTCTAGCTTTATCGCAACTTTATAACCTCTTATATCATGGTAAATATTCTATTTACCATAAATTTAAACGATCACTGTTTTTATAGAAGAACGTTAAACGAAGACGGTTAATTGTCGCATACGTCGCACCGCGCCGATTACAAAAATTAACGACCAAGCCCAGTAAATCCCTCAAAATTAGGAACATTCTCTGTTCTTCTTGCGATTATATATACTTAGCTGGATATTGATTTTAATGTACAACATGCGAGGATTAGTTTAATAGCCAAGTTGGTAATCTAGCGAGTTTAAGTTAGAGGTGTTTATCAAGATTTAACACAACAGATTCAACAACTAAATATTTTCAGCGAGAAAGGAAGACGACTATTTTGAAATAATTTTCCCCGTACCTACTTAGTACGTAAGTATTCATGTCCGGCTGATTTACTTTACGGCCCCATTTTACATCAGCTGCATAAAAGTTCATTATCTATTCAAGATTTATCAAAGTTTCACGAAATCGCGATGCGCAAAGTTGTAAAACGATTTTAATAGATATTTAGAATTTCGCTGAAGTCCATTAATTTAGAAGTAACCAAGTCAAAAACAAATGACGTCATAAAATCGGATATGAACAAAGAAAATATCGCCTCAATTATGTAAAATTGAAGTTGTGACGGCTTCATAATTAAAATTTAAACATCGTTAGTAATTGTATCCTCTTAATAATTTGCAGCTTCAATTTCCTTTGGTCTTATATCTTATATTTGGGAATAAATGTATTTAAGCTGCGTTAATTAGTAGATATAGTACTAATAAGTATATTTTCTTATTACGGTTGTTACAATTTGTAGTATCAAATTCTCAAAATCATTAACGAAACAACGGATTATGACGTATAATAGTATTTATCGCTTAAGTAACTTTGAGATGAATAATAACAACCGCCGTCAATAATACTAAACGTTTTAATAGCTAATACTTACATTGAATAATTTAATAAATCAACGATAACATAGAAAACTAACAAAACATCGATAAATAATTGTTAAATACTCACGAATTGTAATTTTTATTTTGTTATCGACTATTACAGTTAAATATTTTAACAGAGAAACGACTGATAGTGAAAGCCCTACGCTAATGTTATTTTAAATTGGGGGATTTTTCTTGGAAATAGTATTCATGGGTGCGGTTGACTATAATTAATGGTCTGAAAACGGAAGTTGACGCGACTCAAATTGATGCCCATACAGCCGCAGTTAAAAGTTGGCCATTTTTCCATTCCGACAGTGCACTAACATTGAAATGCTTAAATGGAAAATAATTAGTTTTATATGAAAAACGTTTTGTATATCGAGAATGTTTTACATAAAATGTCTGTACAAGCACATTTAAAAATACTACATACTTTTTAAGTAAACTATTGCCCCTATTTTAAAAACATAAATACAGTAGATCCTCAGTAATCCGAATTTAGATCATTTGAACGTATCTTGAGTAAAATAGGTCACCATATAAAAATATATAAAATGGGAGGCACACCACGAAGGCTGCTTGTTTTGTTTATTAAAATAAAACATTGGTTTGTACTATGACTATTTTTATTTATTAATAATTAGTGTAATTAATAATTAACTTTATTGTAAAATAACACGTCTTCAACTACAGTGTTAAATTAGAACTATTTGTTCGTTAATTCGAACTAATCTATAATTCTTATCCTAATTAGTTCGGATTATCGAGATTCTGCTGTATGATGATTTTAAGATGAATATCATTGATCTTGAATATTAACGACAAGAACCGAAGGAAGTTATTACCATATTATTGAAAAGGTGCACCTAAAGCGTCATAGATGTTTCCGGATTTTATGCATTTCCGGTTATCTTATCGTAACAATCTTATACCTCATTTAAAAGGTAATTTCAAATAGATTAACTTTAATAATAAGCTTTAAATCGATGTTCCTTTGTGGAGCCGAGTAAATGAACAAATATGAGAAATTCTAGCCGCCAGCGTATTCTTGAAAAAAAACATGTGTGTGTGTGTCTAGAGATACTAGACACGTTTCACTTCAAGAAAGCATGAAGTTTATAACGTTTATGGCTCGACCGGTTGCGTAAGAACCTTACAGCGTCGTAGTATACGACGCACACCCACTATATAATGATGTGGAGACAATACGGTGCAAACCTATTACGGCGCGGGGACATTATAACGAAAAATTCGCTGCGTTCTTCGTCTTGAGGCGATTTATTTTACTTGATCTATAGGTACTACCTACATAGTATTTAGCTCATAATATCTATTATATTTAATTCTGTAAAAAATATGTTTTTTACATATTTCCACATACATAACTGCGCAACTCTACAGGGTGATTTATAAATAATGCGAAAAACTTGAAGGAACGATTTCTTGTCGAAACTTAAGGGAGGGGGGGCTTGTATATAAAGTTTTTTCTAAAACGTCTTTTATCGTAGTTACTCAAGAGGGGAAGTTCTTTAATTAGTTCTTATAAAGTTCTTTAATGACAATAATGAACAATAATATACTTATAATAGTTGTTGAGAAGTTTTGATAACAGACAACGCTATTTAACCAATAAAATATCAGTCAATATTGATATGTTTCAGTAATGTACGATCACTTATTTTATTTTTTTACTCGAAAACATTAGGATTTGCGGGAAAAATGAAAGAACCAAAAAAGGTTCTAAATAAAGCAAGCTATCAAAGGAGATTTGCTAAATTGGAAAATTTTAACCATCCGAAAAAAGGTCTTTAAAAAAACCAACAGGGATTGCAATATTCACCTCCTTGTGATATAGATAGATATGAAAATATAAGAGATGATTGGAAATATTACTATAGAAAATTTTTTGATAAGTAAAATTCATCTACTAAATATCTTTATCTTTCCTCTCTTGAGATGTGTAACTTTGAAAGGAGATGTTTTAGGAAAAGCTTTATACGAAAGACCCCCTCTTAATTGTCGACAAGAAATTGCCCCTTAAAGTTTTTCGCATTATTTATGAATCATTCTGTATATTCCACAATAACTTTTATGTATAATAATCAACCTATTATATATAAATCTCATTTGCGGTAGTAGATAAGGTAGGTAACCATTTTTCGTTTACTGTCACGAAATTGAGATTAAGAGATTAAGATTTTTTAGATAAGAGATTATTATTGTCATCTCAACGCAATTTTGATAAATTAAAACAATTAATTATTACCTATTTATGTAATGTTCGTGGGAATATGTTTCACGTAATCGAAAACTACGTAATTTACTTAAAACTGATAGTTGCGTCTGGTAAAATTTATGTACATATGTATGTATTTCGCGTCGTAATGTTAATGCCGCGTCTTATTGTATTTGTGCTTGCGCTACAATGTTCCCGTGTCCAATTGGGCCTTCGTCTAAACAACCGCGTCGTAACGGTAGCGCCGAAATGTCCGACTCCCTACCGAAACATTCTTGAACATCGAATTATGCGTCATTTCTCGTATGATATACGTACGATTCATGTCGGAAATTTCTATATCATATTAAAATATTGTTCTCTACGATTTTCTATAGAAATAACACTATGCATCATTGAATTAATTTTTAAACGCCACCGTATAGACACAAAATTGTATAACCAACCCTTTTTCACAGTTTCTGATTTAAATTTTACTTGTTTTTAGTTTTTAACTGTGCGTCATATCATCATTTATTTCGAACATTAAAAACTTTCTCCTGCGCCGCGCCGTTGAAATGCTGTTAAAACGAGTAAACAATTATCCGCAAATTATTTAAAAAACCCTACAAAATTATGCGGCACACGTACGAAAAATATGCATACCAAAATTGATAAGTTAATCTAAATTTAACAATATGCTATTCATTAAAAACGCGGCGTCTTATTTTTAAATCAAAACTTAGGAGCGAACCCGTTCGTAATATTCTTTTAAAATTCCATTTGGACTAACAATAAGTGCTTTTCTCGCTTTCGGCGCAATGAGTTTTATTATTTTGTAGTAACGCAACTAGGAAAGATGGCGGGTGCTTTTTTCTATATAGTTTTTGCAGGTTTTCTTGGTACTTATATAAGATAAATAGGTCGAGAGTTTTTCCATTATAGAATGGGACAAGTAGAACAAGGTATTACAAACAATATGCTTTCAGAGTTACGTAATTTGACTTTAAACCGGAAACTTTATAAGGATATCTCAGAAAGTATGAATATCAAATGAACTCTGTAAAAGGCTTATGTTTACTTCAGGCTCCTCTTTAGGAAAAAGATTTTTAAAGAATTCGAGGACGAATGGAGATCGAAATCGACGACGTCGGCGTCGCACGAAAGTGGCATTCGATACGTTAACGATGTATGCCATCGTAATTTCGTAGATATCAAGTTAACACGTCAGTTTTAATTTGTTCGGTAATTGGGAAATTACCCGAAAGCTTTACTTTTAGCGCCTTTTTAATTAAAGACAATGTATCTCGAGTGCTTACTTTAAAAACGGGGGATTAACATTCGATTCGTCTTTCGGTAAAGTTAAAACCACTTCAACCGGCAGAAGCTGGTGGGTTAATTAGAGAAGGGAACGTCGGCAAATTAGAAACGTTAGTAGGGAAAACGACTAATGTAAGAGGACATGCGAACTCGCGAAAAGCGACATCCTAGTTTTTATCGTTTACATGTAGGTATTAAATTCGATAACGACTAACGATTTCCAATCTAATTTTTAATTAATTTATTTGTTTTAACTTTTGATTTAAAGTAAATTTGTATAAAAAATATGTAAGTATCTAAAAATTATTATACCCAATTTAAATGATTGAAGGTTTAGTTATTAGATAATCGGAAAATTAGTTTTCTGTTAACATTAAACGATTGTGTGCGGGTCAATGAAATCCTTTTCTAGTTTCTCCCACCACAAATTTTGCGATTTATTTCTGTTTTAGAGCTTTACTTAAAGCTAAATATCGATCCGCTAAGAGTCGGTGATAGGATCGGTAGGTAGGTTGCAGAGGGATGTATAAAATGTTTTTGTTACATATTCTATTTTCTTTGGTGTGCAAAATGCAAAGGATAACAGTAATTGGTAAAGAGTATTATAATTAATGGTTAAATAAAATTGATTCACCACACGGGAACAAAACATATGTAATATGTAATAATATATTAAATAGTATGGACCAATATCGATTATATGTTTTGTGCTGTTTGGGTAGTTTCAAATTAGACCCTTCCAAATGGTTCTTCGTATCCCCCATTATCGTGACTTGTGTTGTTTCTAATCTCAACGATTCAGTTAAAAAACAAAGTAGGTAACAGTTTGTTTGACTTTTTATTTTATAAATAAGTGTTTGTTGTAATTAAAACTATACCCAGGCGGCACACTGACGTTATAATGTCGGCAACTATTGGCCATTTGGGGACCAATGGGGACGTCAATATGACGGGTTGACGTCACAGTTCAACGACGTCAAATTATGACCAATCTAGTACGTTATTTGAGACGTCTAATTGACGTCTAATTTCCTGAAGTGGGACTTTTTACTTACTTGTTTAGTTGTATACTACTGTATTTATAACGATGCGATAGTGCATAATTCCAAAATTTATTGATATATTTTTTAGTTAAAATTTTGGATTAAAACATAAACATGTTAGAAAAAATTACGAATATTTTACGCTTTAAATTAACGCTTCAAAACGTCTTTATCTTCACTTTTCCAGTAAGGATTCAGGACTTTGGAATGACCAAACAAAGACGTCTCAACGACGTTCTTTAATGACGTGAAATGTTCGTCATGAAAGTGTCGTCGTGCGTACGTCACTTATTGGGTCCACGACGTCGCCGACAAATAATTACCAATAATTGGCGACATTGTGCCGCCTGGGTAAGGAATGTAAAATAAACGCATAAACACATTTTCGACGAACGTAACACGAGTAAAAATCAATTTTATATAACCATCGATTAAAATGCTCCTTTCCAATTATTGTTTGACCGTCGTATTTTGCGCGCCGAAAGAAATGGAATTTACAACAAAAGCATCACTCTATAACCTATCTACCGATCCTATGACTGACCCGAGGCAGATCGATATTTAACTTTAAGTGAAACTCTCAAACTAAAAATAAGTCGCAAAACTTGCAGTGGGAGAAACTAGACTCCCACTAGCTTGTGTGATTAAGTCACTCGCTTTCGGCTCGTGGCTCAAACTACGACGCTTGTATGAAATATCCTTTCAGCACGAATTGTACGACGACCACAATATATAAGTTGTATAATTAAAAAAACCATTTTGTGTCAACGAAAGCTTGTAAAGTTATTTTGCACGGGACTAGAAAATTCCTGATTAGTTAAGAAGCGTGCGAAATCATTTTGCACGGGCTAGAAGATTCCTAATTGCCAATTTCAGTAACAAGTGAAGGTGTGAATTTATGCATTTTTCGTAGTGGTCGTCGGAAAATATATTTACTCGCCATCATCTACAATAGACCCAAAATACCTAAAAGAGGCAGTGCAATTTTCACGATAATCAACTAGTCGAAATCGCATTAAATTTCAGAAGGGTATCTATAAATTTTGATACTATCAGATACCTTAGTACCTATACGTGACTATGAAATAAGCTAACCTAGACAAGTAGAGAGTGTAAATTGGGAATGAAATGGGTCTCAAAATCTATTCTCGTGCTATCTTACTAATAACGAATTTTATATCAGTTATTTAAATTTCAATTGTTCCTCTGAACTGGAAGGAAAATTGAATCTTATAATTAGAAATTATTCGTTTCTTATTTGAATATTTAAAAAAATATTTTCTAGGTCTCTTCGGCGGCTTGAGTATCATACATTTAAGTACAGCGGTCGCCGCTTACTGTTTTCACTGGTTATTAAAATCAGTCGCTTAATATGATTATTATTCAAAATACCGAAATGATTAAGTTAATTTTAATTTTAAAATTTATCTTATACTTTATTTAAATTTGTTCTTAATCGAAACTAAATTATTTATGCTTACTCAAATTTGTTTAAACGTTGTTACTTTAATAGCTATACACAACATAAGCCCGTTTTTGTACCTTTTTATCTGCATTAGATAGAGCACAGTTCTAATATGAACTGGCAAATAAGGCTTTTCTTATTACAACATTCGAGCTATAAAAATGTACCTTTTCTGTTATGTTTTACGAAATTGGGTAATTAATTAAAAGAATTAACTCATTTACACTAATTACAATGGTAGAGACTAGCAGAATATGTAACATCAACTGAGCTTTTTCATTATCCCGAAAATTCTGTACGTAGGTACACACTTATTTGTAATGGCGCGCTCTATATTGTATATAAAGATAACAAGTTTCTCTGACTAAATTTCAGATGCTTACAAACGAACCGTTTCACGTCTGAAATTATTCAGTTCATATCTAAATACATTGCGATCATTAATCCATGTCCAAAGAAAAACAAACTGCATACCTTCTAGAGAATTATCAACATTTTATTCCAGCCATACCGCGCATGCATCTTTCAGTTTTGATTTATTTATTCTTATACGCCGTTATTATTGTTCAGAAATAGTTAATTGTATAACTAGTGATTTCAACTAAACTCCAAAAGTCCCCTTCTATAGCGCCTACGCAAAAATTGTTGTAAGTGGATGAAAATTCAGTTTTTTGCAATGATTTTGAAAACTATCAATTTTTCGAGAAAAAGTTTACTATCAAAATTGTAGCTCGTCAAAGTTGTAGCAAAAAAAGTCCTTTGACTTTTTTCGTATAACTAATTGTTTTCGAGTAAAACGTGTGACAGACTGGCAATTTCTGTAGTTTAAATTTTTAAATAATACATTGACACATTAATAACGTATCCGTTTTTTTTTCGAATTGCAACCCTGACAGTATTTTAAGCTGAACGATGTAGGGTACGTACCAAGGGTGATCCAGACCTGCCTATATTTAATCCAGGCGAGTGACAAAAATGCGTGTCAAGTTTGGTCTAAATCTCTCAAAGCATTTAAAAGTCTATAAGGAACATATACACAGTACGCGGTTATAAAAGATCAGTGGTTTATTTATTGTTAAACGTCTACATAGTCCCCTCCTCTCTCAATACACATATTACAACGAAGATATAATGACTGGAAACTTTGTGAATATTCCTCTTGCGAAATAGCCTTCACTTGACGTGTCGTGGTCGTTGAAAAAGTCTGCAAAAAAGTGTTCTATCAACGGCATCTTGCCTTTTGGATATGAAAAATCGAAATAAAATTAGTACTAGGTGTAAGATAGTAAAAAGGTAAGATCTGCCGGGTAGAATACACAAGTACCTGAAAATTAATCAAGGAAAGCAAGTAAGGGCAGTCGATTTTGTTATGGAGGAGATTGTAGAGAAGTATAATGAAAATTTTATTTCTTCTCCAAACCAAAGGACGAAAGTCAAACTGGCGCAATAATAATTCACAAGGAAATATTTTAGGAGGGTATACTCTATACTTTTTAAGAACAAAAACTTTAAGCATTTTTCCTTTGGACCGCTTTAAAAATATTTATTTGACGATTATTAATCGGATTCCAAATTAATGCGTAATATTCAAATCTGCTGCGCACCAAACAATTATACAAGGACATCAAGGCGGTAAAATTCAAAAAAGTTTTACAAACGACCTCCCCATCACCTCACTTCATTTGTTCGTCCACTTTTGGTACATCCTGTACGTAACACAATACGGTTATGTGACTAATTTATAAAATTACATGGTTAATTCTTGAGTAACATTTTATATTATACAATTATAATAAACTGCGATTTGTTTCTTTAAGTTTTCTATTATCTTTCAGTAAATTATAGTATTTCTATTTCGGATTTGATTTGTTTTATAAAATTTTTAGATCTTAACTAATTGTATTGAATTAATTATATTATTTCTATAAAATAATGTTAACATTATCTTTTATTTAAAAAATTTACATTGTTGCCTAGAGATAAACTCAACTTTTCGATGTTAAAAGTCAAAATTACATCTGTACGAACAGCTTAAATGCGATCATCAAATTTTACATAATTATACTTGATAAAACAAAGTTTTAATATTTATCTAATTTAAGGCAAAATAGTATGCCGAAGAACTTTGTTAATTAAATTACAACGTTAATATTCGCAATATCGTATAAAATGGATCCCAAACGTATAATTTAGTTTATTAGGTAAAATTATAAATTGACGGAGGTTAATTTTGAATTTATTTTTCACTTATTTAACTCAATATTATTAAATGCACGTCATTATTATAATTGTTTTATAATATCAAACAACCCCGTTTAACTTTTAATAAAACTCGTCAAGGGTTAATTTTTGTACAAAATAAATCTTCTAAACCTGAATTGATTGTTTTATTGATAAAAAAAATATTAATCAGATATTGGATTAATATTCAAAATACAATACAAGCAAAATAAATACTAATAATTATTACAGTGTAACAAAAAAGCTGTACTTAATCGTGTAGTAATCGCCCACTAAAACGTTCAAAAGTTTGTCCATTCTGATCTATGAATATTTATAAAAAAATTAAGAAGTATAGCTTATCCAAACCTATGTGATGTTCACGTCATCAACAAAAAGTTCCTAGATGGTTTATTTGTAATTCGCTTTAAAGTTTGGAAAGTGACATTTCTATAGATGATTCACTGTATTTGTGCCTTGTTTGCATTAAAAATGGAAAATAATGTTTTCGTTGAAATGGTCGATAGAGCTTATTTCATTATAATTGACGAGAAATGGCCAGGAAAGGTGGTTACTGTCAGTAATAACTCCGCCCTTCACTGACTACTCGCTTCAGTAGCGTAAGCACAAGCAATACAATTTTAATTGCTACTATAGAATTATTATCACAAAACGTAATAGTGGTACGCCACTGTATTGCGTTACCTCATGATTTTGTGCCGATTATGGCTTTTATAAACATCTTAAGGTCGCCCACTTGTTCTACTGCGCAACCAGGGCTTTTGCTAATTATAATGACATAAGCTATATGCAATTAGTATACCTACTCGGAAAGGACAAACTTTTGACCACGTACATACACATAAGAATTTTTTTGTTCATTTTGCAATTATTATATATGCCACTTCGGATGCCCGTAACAAGAGTTACCCGGAGATCCGAGTTAAATGGAGTTGACTTAACGAGGTTCTACTGTATGTACTTAAAAAAAATTAAAATGATCCGATATTTATGTAATTTAGAATTGTTTTTTTTTACTATATTCCAAATTTTAAATATTTGTAGACTACATTCCCAGTTGTGTTGTAATGGTTTAAAAATGTTAAAAGATTATTGGTTGCTTAATCGCAGTTTAGAGTATTTTTACGTTTTTTTTTTCAATAATTCATAAAAATTAAATAAGAAATGTGAATTATTACTATTCGCCTATTAAATTATGCGTTTGCTGAACTTTTGGTGCTTCAGAATAGACAGACGAAACCGCGCTGCAACCCAAGTAACAACCCACAGACTGTGGTTCCTTGAAGATGATAAGTTCCCTGTCAAAATACGTATTAAATTAATTGAGTTTCGCACTCACTCAATTTAACAATAAGTATAGCGAAATATACTTTGCATAAAGAAATAGATTCTAATAATAATTTATTTCCATTTATAATAAAATTTATATTAGGTAATATTAGTAAATCAAAAATTAAATAATAATCATTTATTTACCTTAAAACGTGGGTAATTTGTCTTAAATTGAGTCGATTTAATAAAAAATGTATTAGCAATTTTATATGAAATATACATTTAATCTTATAGAACGTCAGATGGCGGTTATTACTTTCCTTGTATTGCCTCATAAATTATCATTATGATATCATTTAATTTTCTGTTTTAAAGAGTCTATTTAATTTTATTTTTATTTCATATTTCAAAGGACGTAACAGTCAAATATAAATTTGTTTTATTTACCTAGCCATGATTTAAAATTTTACCGATAGGAACTGACAAGAAGTGTAAAATCATGGCGAATTTTTAAGTTATTTCAAATAACGTTAAGTTCTCATTTTAAAATGAGTGCAGTGCGACAAATTATATAGAACATTTTCTGATTCGACTTACGTGAATGATTCATTATGTTCTACAAATTTCCCAATATATCATTTTCGTTCGAGGTTGAATTGCGCCGCATAAAATTTGTACGATTCATGTCGTCACGGGAACCTCCTATTTCCGTTTTGATTAAAAATCAATGGAACGTCATTTACAAAGCATGATCTACCAGCACGAGATATAATTTATTAATAGTCGTGTTCTCTGTTTTTATAGAGCAACGTACTTAACTACCTACTCGTTCATTCTTTTTGTATAATTACCACGATATTTTTAAAAGCTTCGTCGATTTTAAATTTATTTTCGAACATCGGTATATTATAAAAATATTTTGAAATGTTTGTTCTTTTTATGTTCATGGTTTGTTGAATAGCATTAATTGGATTCCATTCATATATTAAAGCCGGAATTCTATAGGTCGTTTAAATTTTATTCCGATGCACGTCATCAATAAAAAAGGGCTAGCTTCTATATCTGTAGTTCTAATGATGATTTACTGTAAAAATGCTACATACGACTTGGCACCACTGCACCGTATAAAACGTCATCATCTAGTGACATTTTATTGATGACGTGCATCGAAATAAAATTTGAATGGTCTTTATACATTATGGTTACTTTACACGGTATCTGGTACGCTGACATGTGAAAACTACTAAAAATAGTCTTTTCTGGTGTAAACGACATTACTTTTTAAATTCCAATATCCTTAAATAACCTATAATTTAAAATTCACCGTATAGCTTATCCAAACCTATATGCAATCCACGTCATCGATACAAGGTTACTAGTTGATGACGTTTCACACAGTGCTGTCACCTCGCACCTCGTATTTTGACAATTTTAATAAATTGTAGTCTTTCTTTATACCATCTAATATTTGCGCAAGTAAATCATTTATAGAATACGTCACTTTCCAAACTTTAAACCGAATTACAAATAAACAATCTAGTAACTTTTTTTTGATGACGTGAATTGCATATAGGTTTGGATAAGCTATAGTTATATATATAAAAATAATGTGTAACGCTATTACAATTTAACATAGGCCCATTTGTTTCTTATGACAAATCACGGACGTCAAGAAATGAATTATAAAGTATTAGAGCCGATTACACTTCGAAAATAAACTTTACGAATGCCTTAGTTCGCAAAACGATAGTTCTCACACAGTATCTGATTTATATAGAAAGGAAAAAATACAACTACTCGATTTAACTAGCTTAGATTGAACTTGCCTAAACTAACAACTCAGTAGATTACCAGAATCGGATTTTGTTGCATTGCTGATCCGATTGGAACTCCAGAACCAATCAGATCGGACCTCAAAATCCGCGTTTATATTGATCCGAATATACATACTCTACCGATAATCTGAATAAACCTAGGATTTCTACAAGCAATTCGATCGAATCTCGGCATTTCCATATTTACATACTAAATAAGTCGATTCGGCTCCCATCAAAACAAGGGGTTGTTATTCATACAGAAAGTGATACGTTTTCTAACGATGCATTTTAACTGTTGCGTTAGATAAGTACTTGCACTTCTATTTCGTTTTACTGTCTTCTCATCTGACATATGTAAAAAGACATTTTTACCGCAGCATTTATATTAAAAAAAAACGTTTCGCTTCTTCGATCAAGTTCCCGACTATTTGTCTCGCACGCCCCCTGGTTTAATTTCAGTCTGTTACAGTTGTCTAAACTTTTGTTGCAATTACTAACGCGGGGCCGCCTAAAAAGTTCTTAAAATATAAAAAAAAATTTAAAAAAAACTGTCTGCCTTTAAATTAGTCCTCTTGAAAGTAAGGATAATTCCAACGCTTCTACCGTGAATAGGGAAATTTTGGACAATACCCACCGTTCACGGAAGCGTGGACGCTTACAATTTAACGCAAAAGTTTGTAAAAATTAATATAAAAGCGAAGGAATCGTTTAATAATTCTTTTTTATTGCATTTCTACATATTATATGTGCATTGAATAAGAATACAAAAATGCACGTTAAGTAAAATTAATTAAGAAATTTCCGTTTCGTCGAAACATTCCTCTTTGGCGCCGATTGCAGCTTGCAGTACCTTTGGTATTCTTTGTTTGTCATACTTTCACTTTGTAAAACTTTCCACAGCTCATATTTGGATGTCGAACATTTTGTCCTTATTTTTATATCGAATTCATCCCACAACAACTCGATAGGATTTAGATCGAGACTTTGAGATGGCCATGTCATTACTTTCGATATGTTGTCACGTTCGGCTTGTAAAAGGTAATTTTTAAACAGCAACTGTGTGTGCTTTGGACCATGATCGTGCATAAATTCGAAATTATTCCCAAGAAAACGTTGTCATGACGGCTCCAATGTGTTTTTGTATGTTTGTTTCTTCATTATACCATCTAGTTTTGCTAAATCCCCCATTACCGCTAACGAAAAACAACCCCACACTACAACAGAACTACCTCTCACTACAACTCTTTCTCTCAATTAACCAACGCTACTGTCAAAAAACAGCGCACTCGTGCTCCCCACTTATTCTAAGCTTTAACTCTGTGGTGGGATTTTTAATTAATTTTTTTTTAAATAAGTACCTATGGGTTTCTACAGTTTCTAAGTACGACAATAGACACTATGCTTCTGAGAAAGTGGCGATACATTGAACAGCTCGAAAACACGTCAGTGATTTAAAACAAAAAACACTGAACAATTTTTTTAATGTTTAGATTTATCGAAATGTTGAAATATTAGTATTGCAAGCGCATATTTCTTTATGTTCTCACAAATACTCACAATCAGATTTTCGGCGATTTTAGGTAATCTTAGCTTCGATTAGTTCGAATTACCGAGACTCTACTGTAGGTATAGCTTGCAACATCAAAGATCATATTTATTATAAGAATCTTATTTTTGCAATTAATAATTTTTAATAAACGGATGTTCGGTGTAACTATATCTTGAATTTTTATAGGTTTCTAAACTAGCTGCAATACCTATACAAGATTCCAGTCATAGTTATAGCAACAGAACTTAATCTGGGAAGATATCGCGATCACAAATCTTGCGAACCGACACCGGCGCGGTAGATGTTCGAGAAGGGAAGCAAGCACATACATAGGTATCTTCCTTTACGTAACGAGTTGTAATGTATCTCGCTTCGTGATGAAGATTAAGTTTTCCGGCTAAGAAATGCGTTCCTGCAACTGCAGCACGCAATTATTCCTTAAAAGTTATTCCACTATAACCTCAAAAGAACTTAGAAAAGAACAAAACCGCCAGCAATAAAATTATAAGCTGTTACTTTTGGAATAAAAGGAAATTCTATCCCCTCTATAAATTGTGTTGTCGCGAATAAATGAATTGAATTTTCAAAATAATACGCTTTAAAATTTTATAACATTGTATTGGAGAAACTAATGCTTTTTGATTGGAAAACTTTTTAGATAAATCTCCAAATAAACGAATATGCGAACTTTGATGTTGCGGGCCTACGAAAAGAATTCGTTTTTTTTTAAAAATTAAATCGCTAAAGAAAGTAAATTTCTCGAACTCGCGTTCTATTGAATTTTCCGCGACATAATGTATTTCAGACTGCGACTTAATTTTTAACGTATGCTTTGCGGAAAATGATTCAAGTCAAATAAAAATCGAGATAAGCCAAAGTTCGGTTTGGGGCACTTTCGAATTGAACGTAAGGGTCCGAATTTATGTCTAGAACTTCTTAATCTATTCATAGCAGTTTAAGGGGTTATAGGAAGCATTTGCGAGGGCAGAATGACTTTATGCAGGCCTTGCGTTTTAAATTAAGGTATTAAGTGGTGGAAGTTTGTAAACGTAGTATTGATTAAAATTACCATTAATACGGAGGGTTTCTCGACTTGTGCACGTTTTACATTAGATCTAAATCATTGATATAGCGAAGTCGCTATTCAAACTGTAATCTAAGCTATCATAACGGGCCTCCTTAGCTTTCTCCTAATCCGCGGATATCCGTCGTGCTTTGTAATTAGTATTCTCGGTCACGTAGACAAAGAGCAAGCGTGGTAGGCATATTGTACTTTCGAAATAAATAAAGACCGCAGAGAGTTTTCGTAGAAAGTTTATCCCAAAAGGCAAATACTTGTGTAATATTTCGTCCTTTTTTCCCTGTCGTGTGATTAGAGATTGTTAAACGTAAACTTAAGGGTGAAATAAAAGTTCCCAGAATTCGAACACTAAAAACCTAATTAAAACCGTCTGTTAATCTTCGGCCTTCGTTGGATTCGTGATCGTTATATCGCGAGGGCAATGAGTAATTAACTTCCCAATATTTATTAATGGTCCCTAGCTGCGCCCGGAATATTTATATTTTGCTTCGTTAAAATTTCATATCAACGCCGCCGCGCCGCTCCCTACCCTACTACTATTTTGCAATATGGGCCATCTATACCAGAGAACGGATGCATTTAATACCAAATGGGCTTATTATTCGAGATTTATGATCTGTTTTATACCTTTAAAACATTACCTATATAAAAGGAGCGTTATAGCTTTATAGGCTCGTAACAAAGCGCTATTTTACGTGCGATCAAATACTGTATCAGTTTTACCCGAACCCCAAAAATCTTCGAATCATAAATAAAAATTGTTATAACTGCAAAGTCGGGATAGGTACCAATAACGCTTTTAATGTCGCGCATCTATTTATTAAAGTGTAGGGGTGCTTTTTGAATAAACCTCGTCGCATTTTAAAAATGCAAATTCGGCGTAAACGCGTCGGAGGAACCACTTTAACTAAAATTACCAAGAACTAACCCACCTTTTAATAACTTCATACAACGAATACGTTCTTATAAAAAATGATCCAATAATCTCGCGGTAACGGTATCGCCACAAATAAAGAGCTGCGAGTTCTCATCGTTAATCCGGTAAAGCCTATTATTGTTAGGTCAGTACGGATAATAGTCGGAATTATTACGCTATATTCATAAAAAATCGTGGGTGGGTGTGTGTTTTTTTTGTTAACGATATATTGATTTGACTAATGGAACATTGTACCTAATTATCCTAATTTGCACGTATCGCTGTTAATTACTAATTCACTGGTAAATAGATTGATTTTTTACGTAATACGAGTATTGCCTATTATGTTGTAATTATTATGCAATCGTGTTTTCTATAAAGTTTCGCTTATACCACCTTACAATTTATTATTTTTTAAGTACCTACCCCAACTTGTATTATAAATTGAAAATCTGATTAGCTTAATTGCGGTCAGTTTTTCAGTCGTAAGATAAAGCCAACGACTAATTTCTGTGATTACAAACTGTTTACATTAAAGCAAACCGTGATTATAATCACTTTGACGTTAACATAATCGGTAATTCATGTACAGTCATATTCAAAATTAATGTTCAGTCGCCTGGCCGGATATACAACACATTTACCAGCAGCTTGACACCGAAAGTTTGAAGACCGCTGGTTTAACAACCTTGTCACGTAAGGCAGACAAGGACACTTATCGAGCAAAACTGCTTTAAACAAAAACGTTTTTGCTTTACCGCAAACGTAGAAGTCCAAATATAAACGTAATTTATAGCGCGTAGTTAAATAAATAAGCGGACGTCTACAACTACAATTCTTGCTTATCAACGTGTGGGATGGAGATTTCATTGAAATATAATCGGTGTTTACTTAAACATTGGTAAAATAATTTTCATATTAGCAAGTTGCAAATAATTAAATTAACTTTTCGATGTAACTTTCTTGAACTAGAAACCATATAGCTAAAAAAACAAAAATAAAAACGTGTACACCTTCTCCCATTATTTAATTGCCTAAAAAACATTTATCAATAAGATACATATACTTCTTCCAAACCTATATGCAATTCACGTCATCAATAAAAAGGTTACTAGATGATGACGTTTCACACAGTGCTGTCACCTCGTACCTCGTATTTTGACAGTTCTAATAAATTGTAGTCTTTCTTCATACCATCTAATATGTGCGCAGATAAATCATCTATAGAATATGTCACTTTCCAAACTTTGAACCGAATTACAAATAAACAATATAGTAACTTTTTTTGATGACGTGAATTGCATATAGGTTTGGATAGGCCATACTTATAAATAAAATGAAGGTTAAAAACATTTTCGTTTAATTATCGGACTTATATTTCGAACAAATCAAAAACAATCAAAAAATTCCCGGTGATGTTTAAATATTAAACAACTTTGTTTTTAATCTCGGAAAACAGTTTTGCGATCTTGGTGTTAATTTTGATGAGCGACTATAATTTGGGCAAGAAATTATTTTAGAACAAGCAAGGAAATATGGATTTCGTTGTTTTCAACAAAAATTTATATTTAATAAAATTTCATCGAAATTGAAGAAACTAAATGGAAAAGTATTATCTTTACTTGTTTTAATTGAAATAGAAAACACGGTGAATACGGTAACGTAACGTTTATTACGCACTCGCCCTTTGCGAAAAAGTAGCCGAATTAAAAATTTACTTCCCACTAATAATCGTATCTTTTTGTAAAAAACATAGTAATTAAGTAATTCACAATTTATTGTTATTTAACAGCCAATTACGTGACTATCTAAATATCAAGTTTCTGCACTAAGTAACACAACGAAAGCCCTGAATTTATGATTCCTCCCGATCGTTTGTTACGTAACGACGAGACGAATGTGAATTTGACAAACATTGAAAACCCGAGAGTGGATACATTCACTTTTTATATGTGTATCAAACTCTCGTTCTGATTGGTGAATTATTGCGTAATTCGGCTGTCGATTTCGAGAATCTTTCCGAGTAATCGCGTTCTTTTATTTAGGTAATTTTGCGATTTAATTCTTGGAATTTAATTTAATTTTGCGGATTTAATTTTAATTCAGCAATTAAACGCCGAATTAAAATTAAAAGCGCGAAATTAAAATCGCGCAATCAAAAAATGTAATACAAATAAAACCGCGAACTTACCGAAATTACACCGCGAATTAAATTAAAATGTTTTATAACGAAGATCGATCATGACGAACAAAATCGTGGTCCTTCCGTGTTCGTTATAGCGGACTTACTTATCTAAACTTGAATAGATATAAGACTTGTATGAAGATTATCCTCGAAAAGATAAAGCAGTTTTATTTATAAGTATCTACGTAACACGTATTTAAAAAAATATCAACTTTGTAAAACAAATTTTTAAGGTTTCTATAATATGCACAAGCATCGGCCCTAAAGGTTTTATTTAAAACGAAGACGCTTTCAAAAACCGATCGTAATGTTCTGAATGTCTTAAAATCGTTGTTCCCTTTAAAATAACCGGAATCGCTATCTGAGCTCAATAAAAGTAATGGTGTTAATAGAACCAATTGGTTCTTAATGGATCTACGAGGGAACATTCTTCTTCGAGGAACCGAGTTAAAAGAGCGTCGGAAATAGGAAATTTGCAAGCATTTGAAGAGTGATGTCATGTGGGTATTTTAAGGAGCTACGAGGCGTTTCATTTTAAGTGGTAGTAAACCTAGAAATTTTGCTGAAAATAGGCACTTTTGACTTACTCATCAACCTCCGAAGTGAGAGACACGAACGTTTCTTACGGATTTCCTTTTAAATTATTTCCGGCTCTTAAAATGCGTCTTATATCAAAGTTAGTACCTGTTCATCTAAAATCTTCAATTGATTGATGGGGCTGTAAAACCGCGCCGGCTTTCCGAAGCAGCAGCGAGAATAATCTGGTTAAGGGATTATAAACGCGAGCTCTCAATTAATGAAATGTCCCGCGTCTGCTATAAATCTCCCTCTGAAGCTGCTATCTTTAGCTGCAAGACTAATCGAAACCCTGCTTGTGAAAGCTGATCACTTCTCATAAGACCTTCCGCTTACAGATTTATTAAACAGTCCGTAAGATCTACCGAACGGGCGCCCGTTAATGAAATCTGGATATCTCGATGCGTCGGATTATGTATTTTCTAACGTCGATTTATACAATATAAGTCGATGATTTATTATTAAGTACTCGCAAAATTCTATCTATTGACTTAACGATTGTTAAAAAAGGGAATCTTTCATTCGTCAAATCTTGCATCGGCGACTAACGTTCGTTTCTATATAAATACGATTGAACCAAGATTTTTGCGAGAGATCTCGACATCGCATCGACGGGAAAATGATATTTTGTAATAGAAGTTAACGGTTACAAATTTAGCAGCACAAAAGATATAAAAAAATACAGTCTAACGTCTAACATTGTCGGAAAGTAAATTGTCAGCTTATAGAACTTCTGCATTATAGAGATAAAAATTTTATAACCGTACAGTTGTATGTGTCGCATTAACAATCTGTAATCGGGAAACATTCACCAATAAATGTCATATTTAATATCGCAAGTCTTTTAGTATAAAAGTCGATTTCATCATGGCTGAGTAGGTTCTCGAATGACAAGCTGTCAATTTCACAACTTTCGGTTATTTTACGAGATACACCTATAACAAAAAAACCTACAACCCCACCAACTACGGAGATTTTCACATGGTAGATAGTTTTCGACGATTTCGCGGTCGAACAAAATTTTCGATTTTTAATTGAATTTAATTACCTATGTACTTAACTATGTAATTAAAAGTTTTCGTTGGTTGAAAAATTTCAAATTACTTGTAAGAACAAACTCGTATATACTTAGATATCACAATTATTGTAAATTTCCGGTTTAAGTACCTACTAATTAATTTTGATTTAAGGTTAAAAATAAAGTTGGAAATGTCCCTGTTTAAAACGAATTAGCATTTTTCAGCTTTTACGGTATTTTTGGCAGTAAAATAATTTTTAGTAGCAATTAAACTAAATAGCAATACCCAACTCAAACGGTTCTCCATTTTATTGCTTTACTTTCGTGATTAAAATCCATTAGTCGTATAATTTATTTGTATAACTAAAGGAACGATTAAAGTTGAATGACACATTAAAATTGAAAATATGGATATCGACGCCGACGTTGGGATATAATATTATTAATTTATACCGGGTAGTTTTAAAATGTTTCGCCGAACTCTGGGATATTATTCTGCACACTCGGACAATTAAAAAAGTCTATATAAACATACGTGTCCCGTGAAAACCGTGGGTTTCGAAGTTACGAGCTGTTTTTATATTGAAGATATCAAAGCTAGTTAAACAAAATTAAAATGCACGTTGTTGACAAATAAATTTTTATAATCAGTATCGGCTATGCCAGGTCCTATTTTACATTATTCAAGCTAACTGACTATAAATTCTTAAAGCAATCTGTGAACAAATGGCATTTTTATAGAAACAAGTTTTTGAAGCTTCTAGTGAGAAATCGCCCTCTATTATATAATAAAAAATACATTTTTACCCACGTCAAAAGGGTTGTATCAACCTAGTTTTTTTATTCGTGGTATCGATCGATTTTAATTACTAATTTACACTAACTGACAATTACATAGACATGTGTACGTTTGTTTGTTAAAATCGGCATCATTTAGTATACATCGACATTACACAAATATTCTGAAAAAAACTCGGAAAAAAACGTTTTATAACTATATCAACTGTCGCATAGAATTTAATCAATTCCGTACAATTTACAAAGTCCGTTATTTTTGTTTGAAATATTAAACCCCCTAAATTTTTATTAGTTGACCTTTCATTTAATTTTTCCAATTTCATAATACTTCCTAATACCTATCGTTATTTAAACGAATCGGTTTAGATTAAATATCGTGTTGGTATCGTTGGCGAATATACGGAAAATCTAGTGTGATTTAATTTAAGAATTTTTACGTAGTTTTTATCGTCAATTTATACATAACCGGTGACAATATGCAGGTATGCATGAACGTGAAATTTGAGCGATTATCATCGACACGTGTGACAGGTTACGTAATATAAATCGTTGGTAATTATTTTCCAGCGCGGACGGTTAGAATTTCTAGCGTTCGACGTTTGAAAACGGCCGATGTCGTGTCCTCGCCCTTAACTCTTATTTTTAACCCGAACTCGCTTTAATTTTAGAAATACAGTGGAAGCATTTTAGGAAATTCGATCTGAGAAATTAGTGGAAACTGCGGACACATTTTTTAATTAGCTTTTGCTGATGAAAACATCAAAAGTCCCCATAAATCCAAGATGTTCTTCGTCCGCCACACCGGCTCCGGTGTCGTCTTGAAGAAAAGACGCTAAAAATAAATTTTTTTACCAGAATCTCCCATGCGGTTCGTTTTACGACAAAAATCCTTATATGATGAAATAAACTACGAAAAATGTTCTACAGTTTATGTTTTTTATCATTTTTCTGTAAAGTCGATAGTTTCGGCGTGCCAGACGGTTATAAAAAATTCCCGATACATAACGATACAATACATAATGAATTTTACAATAATTAAAGTTAAAAAAATAATCGTCCTAACAAATTATTATTACTTCTTAGTAGGAAGTGAAAACTTGTCACAGTTGTTAATTAAGTGATGCTGGTGAAAATATTAAAAACCCTTATAAATCCAGGTTTCGATTTTTTGCAACCAAAGCCTTCAAAGTCGGATAATATCGGTAAAGAGAAAACAATATTTTGTATCAAAAAACAAACATTTATTTGTGGGAAAATTTTTAAAAATTAACAAATTGATAAATAATTGCATTTCTGCGGTGTAGGTAACTCGTGCAGGCATTCAAATTTTATACCGGGTTTATAGATTATAATATGCATAATAAATAAGGTGGACTAGCGATATTGTTGTAGAAACATTTTACCAAGCTTCAAGAGTGCTTTTGAAACAAAGGATCCAGGGTTCTTCGTGTAACAGTTATTAACAAACTACTAACAGCTCGAAGTTCTTGACACGCATACTTCCACATAAAATCATCCAACCCCAGAAAGATATTGCAGTAAATTTAAACTTTTAGTTGATTTACGTATTATATAGTACCCACATTACACAGGAAATCGCCAAAATTAGTGTTTTTATTTATCTGCGGTTCACATTATTCATACAGGTAATTTTCCTTATTTATAATAATTTTTAATTCATAAATATATAGATAATAGTAAAAGTAATTTGAGTATCTATATATTTCAATTGATAGTGTGTATAGTTATTAAACTTTCTTATTATTTTAATAACTGTTATACAGGGTGTTGAAAAATGGTGACCTATATCTTTTGAAAAAAATTGTACGTAAAAAAGTTGTTATTAAAAAAATGTGGCTACGACCCCTAACGCACTGTGTGTTAATTTCAGTAAGGCGCCGTGTGTTTGTTTAGCCTTAACTGCAGTAACACATGCAACAAATTTAAAACTTTTAAGTTAAGTCGTTAATAATTTATTTTGAAAAAAGTATCTGTATCTCGAAAAGGTGGCAATTTGGGATATGAGTAAATTGTGGTAAATCGGCATATTTTCAGCTCAGGAACCTGCGGTCAAGCATTGCAGAGACTTTTCGGAGAAAATAAAAACGCCTAAATCAAATCGATGCAGCCTAATATTCACCTGAACACACGTAACCTACGTTAACGTTATTTACTTTCTACGCCTTCCTTTTTTCGACAACCTAATTTAATAATAAACTAACATGTGATAATTTCCAAACAAACCCTGAAGGAAACCGTGTCACCCATCAATTTCGAGAGAAACGAATCGAAACGTTACGGCCTATTTTACTTGAAATTTATTTATGCTCTATAAAAAGAAACGGTTACACCAAATTTAGAAGCTTTTAGACGAGTTTATTGTATATCAGTTGTTAGGTATTCCCAATGAATGCCCACTTTACCGTGATCGCACTGAAATTTTCAATTCAAATGGAAACAATGCCGCATTTGATTACATACGTGCATTTAAGTACTAACGTACAAAATACGAGAAAAATATGTCACTAAAAGCCACTCAAATTTTATTCCGATGCACGTCATCAATAAAAGGTGACTTAGATGATGACGTTTCACACAGTGCTGTCGCCTCGTACTAATAAATTGTAGCTTTTCTTTGCTATATAATATGTGTGTAGGTAAATCATCAACTTTAAACTGAATTACAAGTATACAATAATTCATATCGTCATCGTATTGATGTCGTGCATTCGAATAAAATTTGAATGATCTATGCATAGAAACTTCTCAAAACTCCTAAAATTGATTCAAGAAAACAAATCTATCGCAAACGAGCTATAGTTTACATTGATTTATAAAAACCACATAGGTATACGTAGTCTGAAAATGTATTTTATAAGCTTACTTATACATTTTAAATAGACAAATAAAATAAGTATAAAATAAGTATAGTATAAGTATAAATTAAGTATAGCATTGTGTATGCGAATGAAAAATGATGTGTCTTGTTGTGCGTCATAGAATCCGAACTTTAGGATTAAAAATTTTAATTAGCTCTATTTATTTTCGCGTTTAAGCATCCAAAATCGTTATTTGCATTGCCCGCGTGTTATTCAGTCGACCATCGTTAATTTGCAAACAATGGTAAACGAAACGAACTTTTTTATATATATATTATGCTGATTCTTTAAAATGCCTCCCGTGAGTTATAAATATCAATTGTAAAAAAAAATTGAATATTAAATTAACTGCACTATTCTACAACAAGATATTTTTTATACGTAAGTAATATTCTAATGAAATTGTAAGTAGGCAAATCTTACAATAATTAAATAAATTAACGTTAATATAAACATTTTCTCTAATTGCCCATTTAAATTCCTATTTTTCAATATTGTTACCTAGAAAACCTAAATATTTAATTACACTTCTTTGTTTCTACAACTTTTCGGTTTTCTCCGGAAGTGATTATCTTCTAATTCATCAAAATATAATCATTTACTGCTATGACGATTTCATTATTTGTAGAACATCGAATCGAAAATAGTAAATTGAATGGAAATATTCGTATTTTAATTTGACTTCCGGTTTAACCGGAAATTACATCAACTTCAAAAATTTTAAATGGATCACCTTAATTATTTTTTATTGTTTAGATAAAACTTTTAATTTCGAATTCAAAAATTCCTAGTTTTGTACATTTTTCTTGATTTTCCATATAATCTACCGTACTGCGACTGTGTCGTGCATTTAGAATCGTCCACATATTACGTCATTGATACACACGGCACGTGACGTGGTAAGCAACATACCACTAGACGATTCAAAACGCACGATATGTGGAAATACAACTTAATGTATTAAATGTTCAAACTGATTACTGTTTACCTTTTGGCAACGTGCCAACCTGTGGTAGAATCCTTCGATAACATTTGCAAGCGTATTTGAACTAGGAGAAACCGGGACTGCTTGTCACGTGGGTTGGTTGTCACAAATATCCAACATGTGATATCACATGTAAATAAAATGGTTTGTACCTTTCGAATAAAAACAACATGAGAATATCAAAAGTACAAAGTCAAAAAGCAAAAAAAAGGCGCGAAAAAAGTTCTTTTTTCCATAATGTAACTTTGTAGTGGTATGTATTTATATGTGAAACATGTTGAAGAAACTATATACATACCTACAATGAATTGGTGCTATAACAAAAACAATAACTGCAAACATAACAGTCTCAAAAATAAATATGTAATTGAATTTTTTGACAACCACGGTTCCACGGTTTCCCTTAATTTCTTGCATTTCTTTGATAATTCTCGCTTTTAAACTTTGTAAGTTATCCAGTGGCTCTAAATAAACTTTAGATTTTAGATGGCCCCACAAAAATAATCGAATGGATTAAGATCGAGAGATGTGGCAGGTCATTCAAAACTAGCTCTTCGTCCGATTCCGAGGAAACATGTATAGCTAAATATTGTCGTGCATCACGTGTAAAATGAAGTGGGATTCTAGCCTGTTGAAACCAGGTAGTTTCTGGTAACTGCTAATCTTCTATTAATGCAGGAGCAATTCTAAAACTTAAAAGTTCTTGATAAACTTCTTCTGAAAGAGTTCTCTCCAAAAAAAAAGGTCCAATAATTCTATTTTTATAAATAGATATAGCTTATCCAAACCTATATGATGTTTACGTCATCAATACAAGGTTACTAGATGATGACGTTTCACATAGAGTTGTCATCTCGTACCTTACACTTTGACAGTTCTAATAAATTGTAGTCTTTCTTTATAACATCTAATATGTGCGCAAATAAATCATTTATAGAATATGTCACTTTCCAAACTTTAAACCGAATTACAAATAAACAATCTAGTAACTTTTTGTTGATAACGTGAACATCATATAGGTTTAGATAAGCTACACCAGCTCGAACATTAAGTTTTTCTTTATGGAAGATGGTGCTGATGGGCGTCAGGAGTCTCTAGAAATCATTGCACAGGTCCGTTTTTAGAAATTCACAAAACGCCGCTCTCTAAGTACTTACTTGAAATAAACAAACTACTGAACAGATCCACTCAGAATTTCAAAATTTGAATACCCAATAAAATACTTAGCTATAAATAAATCAAGGTAAAAGCTTTTTAAAAGATTTTACCGTAGAAAATCGGGGTTAGGAACGTTCCAAGTTGGCCTTGCATAGGCAATTTATTCGTTGTAATAATTTATTTAGACTTGACTTGGAAGTATTTGTAAAGTAACGGGAAATGATTCTTCCAAACAACTTTAATTATAATATCTGTTAAAAAAAAACGCAGGTAAAAAAATTGAATAAATTTACTGCGGACTTCGTAATAAGATTAATTAGAACGCCCAAATGCATAAAATAACTAATTAACAAGATAGATAATTACGCATAAATAGTTTTAAAACCGAGCTACGCTACAAGCTTTTAATCAGAATTTATACGATTGATTTATTACCCTGGCTCTAAAATCCATATTTTCCGACAGTCTTGATAAACTTTTTGATATTATTAGGGTCAATTACACAACATTTAAATTGCCCGAACTCTTTGTCATAGAGATTATTTAAATTAATGTAGTGTGCTAATTGCTTCTATAAACTTCGTTGTAAGTATTTCAAGTTGTAAGTATTAATCTTTTTATAAGGAACTTAGAATGTGAACCATAATTTCACCAAATAAAAGCTTATAAAAAGCGCGCCGAGAATATTAATGCCGGTAAGGAGCGAAGACCTTTAACATGAAAATAAGTTAAAGAAGTAAAATCTGTATCAATTGATTTGACGTTCACGAGTTAACAAGTAGGAAGTTTTAGTTCGACCAAGTTCAACTAAAATAGCGATAATATAAAAGTGACATGTTATAAACGAGTAAATGTGGAAAATGGGAATTGCAGAAACAACTCGGTTCCATTTTCCGAAAGTTTCTGAAATAGTATACAATTAATATCATTTTGTTCGATAACAGTATATGTAAGTAACTGCTTGGGGAAACGTAGAGAAATTCTCCAGGGAATAAGTTACAGAAATTCCTTGTAAAATTCGAAGAACTTGCAGGAAATCAAATAAAAACTCTTGATTAAACGATATGAATTGAAGCACTTCGTTTAACCGACTGAATTTTAAATTTGTTGCGCATTTCTCATCGTTTTAATTTTTATACTTATATAAAGGCCGTTCAAATTTTATTTGGACGCACGTCATCAATAAAAAGATAACTAGATGATGACGTTTCAGTCAGTGGTGTCAACTCGTATTTTTACAGTAGGTACTATAATAAATTGTAGTCTTTTTTGCCATGTAATATACCGTGTGTAACATAATTTAGTACACTCAAAAAAACAAATTCAAACTTGTTACATATCTAATGTAAAGGGTGATTGTTAGAACTGACCGATCAAATGGCAACGTGGTTAGTAACTTTAGTAATTTTAACGTTTTAAAGATTTTAAGTTTTACAAACCATCATTGCCGTCGTTTATGGTTTTTGCTCAGCTTATTTGTTTTCCGTTTGTTCTATTTTATTACGTTTTTGTGTGCTTTCGAACAATCAGTTCTTTTGAGAATTTTTTATTATGGTTGGTTATCAATTTAAGTCGTTGAAATCTGATGACAAATTGTTTCTGCTGGTCGTACATTTTTTTAGGATTTACAGGTGAATTAAGATCTAAAAAATGACAAATAATTGAAGAATTAAATAATAAAATCTTACCATTTTTGTGAGGTTATAATAAATGTGATGTTTACAACCAATGTACGTAGGTAAAAAGGTACGTAGGTAAAAGTTTGTAAAAATTCGTTATTTACTATTTTACGCTCCAAATATAACAACAATTTATAATTTCGTTTATTATCGATGTAAAATTTATTTTCGACACCAATGAAATGTCAACATATGATGAAACAACGTCGTTGCCAAATTTCTTGCAAGTGGTGTTGTCATTTGGTCGGTCAGTTCTAAACAATCACCCTTTACTTATCAAACGTCACTTTTTGACATGAAAATTGTGTTTTTTTTTACTTTCAGTTTCGTCGAGACTGGCATCGATTTTCAACTGGAACGCCATGTATATGATTACATTTTTGGAATCTGCATAATTTTCTGTATATAATGGTACCACATAAGTGGCATTTCAACTGTCAAAACAATTTTGGCGCCCATTTTATTTTTAATACTAGAGTGCCACAACACCCCCTCTCCCTTCCGGATTAACGTTAATTGTTCACATTGACACGACGACAACTAAAATCACGCCAGAAACACGTAATTGACATAACCTGATCCGATAAAGTTGATTGAAAACATGATTTTTTAAGCAGTACCACGATAGTACTATGACACCAATAGGGAATACATTTCATGACGAATTTACCCACGTGCCCACTTTGTTTGTGCAACCGAATTATCAGGAAAAATTTGACGTCAGTTTGTCTGACGAGAGATTGCAGTGGTAGGTAATTCCAGGACATTTTAGAAGAATAACCATTTCCAGTCATAAAAACGCATTTTACAATTAGTATGTATATTAATACCTATTTTGTAAGTATTTTCGAGTACACGCCTGACAGATTCATAACCTAAACTGTCGGTCGTTTAGGTTATGCCGAAGGTAGAATTTTTTGCCAGTGTAAACTGCATTGTCACGATCTTTCATCAGGCGGAATTTTTTTTGACAGTTCAAATGACACTTAGGTGGCGCCATTATATTCAGAAAATTGTGCAGATTATTCAAAAAAAAGTTCCAGTTGAAAATCGAAAATTGATGTCAATTCCGGCGAAACCGGAAGTGAAAAAAACAAGATTTTTATGTCAAAAAGTGATGTTTGATGAGTACATTAGATATGTAATAAGTTTGAAAATTTTATTTTAATAAATAACAAAATTAGGAGTTGTGCCTTGATTTTCACACATGTGCAGGTAAATCATCGGTAGCATATGTCACTTTCCGAACTTTGTATTGAATTACAAATATATAATCTATATAGACATCTTTTTATTGATAACGTGCATTGAAATCTTGAACGACCTATATTTATGATAATTTATATTTACTTATTCAGTTTGTAAAATACGTCGGCAGTTTTAGAATGAGATCGTCTAAATCATCAAAAAGAATGAATCTCATATGAATAATAACTTTATTATCGACAAGTCGCGGTCGTTGGGATTTTATTTTTCATAAGAATTAAAGAACACTTTGGAATTTAATTACAAAATATACATGTTATTCACCATATATTCCAATGCACGTAATGCATAAAAAGTTACTAAATTGTATATTTGTAATATTCAGTTTAAAGTTTTGAACGCGACATATTCTGCCGAATTTGAGGTTTTATAGATGACGCGGATTGGAACCTATCTTGAATAATGTATAGTTATGTAACGTTTAGGTATGTTTAACTTATAATTTACATCTTTAACATTGGGATTATTGCGCTTTAAAATGCACATTTGATTATAACAAAAAATAACCACTATCTAATAGTTATTAAGACGCTAACGCTTCCTTAACTTCCCGGAGGAAGAATCGAGATATCAGAAAATGTGAAAATTTCATCAAAATTAACAAAGTTGATGTCACAAAAGTGTGCAAGGATAAAATATGAAGCATCATCTTCTTAGGGGAGCCGGAGCGATGAGGGTTGAAGATAACTCGGGAACTACACGGCCACAATCCTAGCCCGACAACTAATCAAATTCCCATCGCAATGTCAGGGCTTTCCAGTCATATTACATTTTTATCTACGCTGAGCGGGCAGCATCAGAAGACGTGAGCTGAGGAATAATTGACCTCCTGTTTGGCGGCGAGAAGCGAAAGTGCGGATGACTCGTGCCTAAGGCCGTAACGGGAACGATTATGGAGCCTTAGCTCAACCCGACACTTTTACAGATGGCCACCTCGCTTCACACATATATACAATGCGCTAGATGTAAAATAAATCACTGACACAAAACAAAATGCGGCTGTCAGATACGAGCCTGAAAGATATTTGTCCCCTGTACACCCACCAGCTTTCCCCGAAGCGATTGACTCGGGAAACAACAATCAAAAACTGCGATCGTATACATTGAATTCCTTAAATCCTCCATAAATTATTCGGGCCTCCACTAAAAGAAACACCCCCTCCTTGAATTGCTCGAAAGGTACCTCATTTCTTGTTTAATAACCGGAAATATAGGGGGAGCTTTAGAAACAAATTTTTTTTAAGTGCCAACTATGCAAATATCATTTCAGAAATCTTGTGAAGACCGTTTAAACGTGCCTTTTATATGCGCACGCGATTTTTTATCAGAATAGGCTCGTCTACAAAGGCTCGTCTCTCTTTTATTCTTTTCCATTTCTAAAAACAATAGGACGATTTTTCAGAATTATTCGGCCAATATATTCGGCCTGTATTTGTTCCTTTTTTAACTTGAATTTGCCGACAGTAATTAGTTTTACATCAAATAATGTTTAAATTTTTAAGTAGGTAAATGCATTTTCAGAACTTTTAATTAGTTAAACGATTAGTATAGTATTAGTTTTTAATCACTTCGTTTTCTTAAACTGTACCAAAGTGGAATATCATTTAAGTAAGTTAGACAAATTTACTTTACAATAGTGTTTATATTTTTTTGCAAATTCTACATAATATTACAAAAATAGTCAAATTCCACCTATCGGTATCCTTTGCTATTTGAAATTGTTGTAGCGACGTCAGCTTTCACTTTAGAGTTTGAGGTTAGGGTAAATGAACTTCACGGACTTGAACTTCATGGATGCGTAACCTGAGAGAGCGGAACAACTGTAACTCGAACCAACTATTTAGAACTGCCGTTAATAAAGTACAAATAGCTATAATGATCCTCCAAAAGATGAAGAAGACTTAAGAAGAAGAAGAAATGAAAATAGGCCACCGATGTACTCCTATTACATACTAATAAAATTGACGCGTTCGAGCGCATTTTGAAACAATAATTAATTTATACGCTCCAAAACGCATATCTGTTCCGTTTTCGATAGGTCACCTTGTATGTTACACTTGATTTCGTAACTAGCGAGACGCAAATATTTGTGATGAGTCATTTTTAATGAGTTTAGTTCATAAAAGTTACATACAGCCAATATAAAAAAGATATTTAAGGGTAGTTAGTCTCTTTAATATTCCTTTTAAGGGATACGCAAAAACACGTTAACTTTTTTTGAAATTATGTGCAACATTATATTTTTGTAGATTTTAAATACTAAATTCAGCTTTATTTAACCATTTTTTCAACAATTTTAATCATGTTTGAGATGGTTTACCCTCATAAAAGTTTTTATCAAATTGAGGAACTTGCGTTTTTCATTTCTCATTATGAGGAAACATTTCCAGTTGGTTTTGTTGGCAAACATTAAATATTTAAAAATAATAAAAATGAAGTTTAATGGTAGTCACCCCTTTTTAATAATATTTTTCGATGAAACGCAAAAATACGTCAACTTTCTCTTGGACTCAAGTGCAACGTATATTTTGTCAATGTTTAAAGTTAATTTTGTCTTAATTAATAATAATTTCTTAATTTCTTTTTAATAATTTTAATCTTGTTTGATGATAGTTTACCCCCATAAAGTCTTTTAACAAATTGAGAAAATTGCGGTTTCTGTTTCCTCATTATAAGGAAACGTTTCCAAGTAGTTTCGTTAAAAAGCATTATGTTCTACATGAAACAATGAAATCGACACTCGACCCCCCATTTTCGAGCGATAGTTTTAACCCTTAACTTCCATCTCTGTAGATAAAAAAACACGTGACGCTTAATTTTTGGTCAACTATAACATGAAAATAAACAAAACGAAGGGCGATTTTTAAAGCATTATGTAAATTATAGATATTTTTTAAATCATTCTAACATTTAAATAATTACCATAAACGTAGGAACTAATTTAATATCTAATCGTAAGTTTATATCCTTAATGGCAAACGAGAAGTTGATTGGAGTACTTTTCGTGCCGATCGATATTTATTGGCGTAGATTAAACGTAATCGCAGTTTGGCATTTACATTAGATTTTTTTCAAAGTTACTTAATCTTTTAAGTAATTTAAGTAGATGATGTAGTAGTCTTAAAAAATTCGCCGAGAATATTATTCTTTTTCATTTTTGTTTAAATCGATTTGTATATAAGACGGCGGACGGCGCGACGATGTTGTTTTGTTTGCGTATGCTTCGGACAAGTCGGGTTGTGAAATAGTTTTGTAGTTGATGAACATTTCTTTTTCCTATTTTTAAGTTTCTACTCATAATACACTTTTTTTCCAACTTTATAGATGAAATTGTGAACAAACAATATAGTATACCTATCGCTTTTACATGCGACAGTAGTGAAAGAATATCGTTCAAACATAATCGAGTCTATTATGTATCCGAAACGTTAAATATAACAAGTGCGTTATATTTTTTATAGGTTATATTTTTCAAATTAACGTTTTTTAATTCGCCCTCTATCACAATGTAACTATTAAAAACTGATTAGCTGATGTTTCAAGTAATATAAGCACATGGTAGTATTTTGTGATAATTAATAGATACCTACTTAATTTGATATCTGAATATAACATGATGATTTGAATAATTATAACGTTTGAGTGTTATGACGTACATATTATATTTTGACGTTTTGAATACATAATAGGCCCGATTAGTCCGTAATAAATTAATTTTATTATTGATAAAAATAGTGAACGAAAAATATAAAAGCTGTACCTACTTATGTTAGTAATTATTTAATGGAAAACGAACTTCATATGAGTAAAGTGAAATTATATGTATTGTAAATACTATATACGTATAATTGCGCTATTAACTACTTTTCGTAGATATCTATATATGACTAATGCAAGATACGTATATTCTAAACGTGATACATACATAACAACATTAAATGGAAATTATAACATGGAATAATACCTACAATTATTATTGTTTTATTGTAATTATCTATTACTCAATGTCAGTATTTGGATATTTTACAAAGTTAATTTACTAAAGTTTTATTAAACAAATACAATATTTATCATTATTATTAATATTTATATATTAATATTATATTATAATATTATTATTAACTTAATCAGCATTTCAAGTATTATCTTTTTAAATAATTGCTGCCGCTGTTTTTTACAGGTTGGTTTTAGGTTAAAACGATTTAAAACTTTATCAAGCAAGATGCTCGTCAATTTCCTGCCTATAAATAATTTAGCATGTCGTGGCCAAAATAATCAATATTCATTTTTTACGATATTTATGACATCTATTCATTATTGATTTAGCCCAAACATTTACTAGTAGAATGCTCGAAGCTCTGAGAAATTACTTTCAAGGGAGTGTCGGGGTTGCAAGATGAAACCTCGATAGATCGAAAGAGTGTATTTTTTTATTTAAAAAGCCAAAAGTCGTTAAAAATCGTGCAGTACAAAAGGGCACTATCTTCACCGAAAGAATTATTCGGCGTAGGAACCGTGAACCTTCTTTTGCCGCAAAATTCGTAAATGATTTTGTGGAATTGTTCGTTTAAAAAATTTTGAAAAAACGCAGAATAACTTGCGGGGCCGATATCTCAGTTCGTGCTTCAAGTTTACTTCAATTTCACGTTCTTTTGCCGTTTATACGGTCATAACGACAAAATAAGACTAGATATCGAAAAATCTTATTCTTTAAAAAGTTTCGTTCGTCTATGTAGCATCAGACGGTACAAGAATTATATTTTTGCAGGGCTTTATAATTAAGATAGATAATTAAAAGTGAAAACATGTGAAAACTGCGTAATACTAAAAAAATGCTAACAATATCATTTCACTTTCATATAAAACTAAGAGGAAAAGTTTGATTGATTCAGCTAAAAGTCATGAAATAAAGTAACCAAACTATTTGAGGCGGTAAATTGAAAGGTATTAAGATTGTAATTATTAATTGTGTGAATTTAAAGTAAAACAAAAAGACCGAATAGATTTCAGACAGTTTGAAAACAGCCCTGAACAATATTTTACATTTTAATTAAGCAGGTTGATTGTATTTTCGAAAAAAACGACAATAACACAGGACGTCGAACAGCAAAATGGGGCAGTTGTCGAGTAACAACTTTTGGGAGTTTATAAATCGGGCAGTAATTCACCCTATGGGATGGCATCAATTTAACGCGATCAATTTAAATCGCTAAATTTGAAATAAAAAAATTATACTCGATTGCTTTTCCATGTGAAGAAAATAATGAAAATAATCTCTAATTGAATGTCGAATAATAAAATTACGTATTTCCATAAAATATACAATTTTAATAGAACTAACAACGTTTTGACTTATGATTTTTGCAATCATGAAACTTTGTGCGAGAACCCTTCTGAACATTTAGTAAATCCGAGCCCTCGAAGCAAGATAGCATTTGTAAATTTCCTAAAAACTTTTTCTTAAAATTCTTTTTAAAAACATTTACTCAGACACATAAATTGGATAATAAGAAAAAATGAAACAACAAAATCATAAAGCGATAATTTAGAAAAAATTTCAGGTTTTTGTAATTTGTAAGTGTTGCGTTGTCTTAGGTGTTTTTCATAGTAAGGGCGAAACAACGAAATTGGAAATATAAGCAAACGTGAAGCAACAAAATTATAAAACACTAATTTATCAAAAACTGCTAAGGTTTCGTAAATATTAGGTGTTTGTGATGGCTGGAGGGTTGCGACGGTGGTTGTTTTCGTACTAACAAAATCACACAGCACTACTTATGTTAGTTTATTAAGAATTTTGTTGTTTTTTCCGCATTTTCCGTATTGAGGGTAATGTTTTTTTCCGATAATGTCAGGAATAGAGCAACAAAACTGCAAAAAATTGTATAAACCTTATCAACATTTGTTTGATTTACGTGTTTTTATTGCTTTGTGGGTTGCTTAAAAATTAAGTTAGCAAAAAAATTGCACTAAATTCCTAGGTTTCATTCGATTGTGTCAAAGTGGTCGTGTCACCTTAATAGACGTTATATTAGGTTATATTAACTATTCTGATTTCTATCTTTATGCTGTAGCATATCTGTAATGGTTATATTGCAACGGTCTCTGATGCACAATATTCCGGGGAATCCCTAAAATAAATGTTCCCGAATTTAGACATTCATGTCTAAATACAGACCGAGTGAATCTGAATAGTTCTGTAGCAATGGTTACCTAGTCCATAAAGACTGTTCTATATCCAAATTTAACGGTTCTCTTATATGCGAAACGAAGTCTCATCAGATAATATAACGGGTTATCTGATTTCCGCATATACCTATCTATAGCTAATTTTCACCTGCGTTAGCTTTGATAACAATAAAATAAAGGAACCTGTTTCCGATTTACTTTCTGTTTCGTCACTTTTGATTTAGAAAACGCTATCTCGTTGTCTTCACATATTTAGCACGAACATTTCGCTGCATTCGCCAAGTCCAATCTCGTTCTTCTCGACCAACAAACTTCTCTCGTCTTAAATATTTTGTCGCTTCAGCTCGGAAAGCTTTCTATAACCTTTCGTTATTATTTTCAAATGTTTATTCGACAAGTTTTTTTATAGCTGTAATACAAAATATATGTATAATGTATTGTTAATTCTGATTACTTACAATTATTACCACTTATAAATCGAAAAAGCTTGCAAATAATAAGAGGTATAAAAATAAATCTAAAACAATTTTGTTTTGGATGTGAAAAGTACAGCAGTTTCAGAATGACCTGTCAGTTTCCTAATCTCTATTAAATAACTTCCGTTCAGACGATTACCGACTCGAGTGAATTAAACCGCAGCTCACGAATATGTACTTTTTTTATTCATTTCGATGGAATTTGGCCACTAATCCTAAAGAAACCTTATTCTCTAACGCAAAGTGAAACCGAAAGTTAAACGCGCCGATAATGGACTAAATAAATAATGGGAATAAATTAATCTGTTTTTTCTAAATGTCTTCTTCCATTTTTTTTGTAATCTACGGTTCAAGAATCGCTGGTTCATTCTGGAAAATTTTATCGCCCGAAGGCTTAGGGAGATAAACCAAATAATGTAAAGCGTTTTTATTTTTTCAGTTATATTGGGACTATGTGTAAGTGTTATGAGGCTCAAGCGTGTTTGGGTAGTAAAGTTGGTAATAATGTTACTCGCAATTGGGCATTAAAAAAAAATAATTAATTTTACAATACAACTACCCAATTTTTACTCGAACGTTTTTTATTCGTAGATATATAGAACTATTGTAAGTAGTAAAATCCCGCTATTACTCAGATTGTGAGACGATTTAAAGAATTTAAATTTAAATGCTACTGAAACTGAAATTATCTCTCGTAACTGTCAACGTACAGAGTAATCGATAGACGTTATAAAATATTGTATCCAATCTTTCTCCCGTAAATTCTACTGCAATTTTAGTGCTTTTTTATCCACTTCTGGTGCTTGTTTTGTAAAACTTCTGATTTAAACGAGACTGAAACTCAAGATACAATTTTATAAGCTTGTACGATCACATAATAATTTTTGTTAGTTTAAACGGGCGACTTTTTATAGAACAAACTTCTTAGTTTATTCCGATCGGCGTATCAGAGTTTATTTTTCTTAATAAAGAGCAAAAAATGTTGTACAAAATGGCGTTGCTCGAATTAAGTTAGCAGGGTCTGTGGTGGTCTAGAGAGCTTTAGATACGCTTTATCTCCCGAGAGCCGTTCCACGTCAAATCGCCCAATCGTGGTCGATCACGAATATCTCGAATATTTTTGATATTTTTACCATGGATAGTCCCATTAATGAACAGTCAAAAATAATCTTTTTTTTTCAATCTCTCATCGGCTTGAATCGGCGCGCAAAATTTAGCGCACGTAAGGGTTTCGAAAACGGCGCATCGAATTTTTTCCGTTGAATCTATAACGTTTTCGTTTCCGTGATCTTTTGGAAGACACATAGAGCTTTCAGAATATGCAAAGAGCAACAATGAAATATTAAACTTTATATGATTAAAACGGACTTAATTTAAGCAATCTAAATGACTAAAAACGGCATCTTTGAAGGCCGTTTAAAGTATCAAATGCTTATTTTTAAAACTACATCTATCATAGTTTCTATATAATAAAAAATATAGTTGAACTTGCAGCCCCTTAATACTTGTTTTTAAGTCCAAACTTTGAAAAAACGACAAAATTTCTATTTTCTTGGTTGGATATCATAAAAGGGAGAGGTGATACAACATTTCTGTTTTCATCATTCGAGAGCCCTATTTTTACACTATAGGGTTTTTAATTTTCGTTTTGAATTTCACGCGAATTATAAAGTTACAAGCTCCACAATTCAGGCTTGGAATGAAAATAAAATTTGTGAAATTTCTCCTGTTTTTAATAAAAAATATATATATTTTCTGCCACTTTTAGTGGTAAGATTATTACATTTATTATCTTTGATTTGAAATGAAAAATAATTAAAGTGTTTAAAGAAAATGAATTGCATCAGTATGAGTGTATGCCAAAAAGCCTGAACCATATGGAAAACTTTATTGTCGATTTCTTAAAAAAAATTATTCTTGATAAAAGTTGGTGCATAGTCTAGAACTCAAAATACAACCATCCAAAGTTAAAAATAACAAAGTTAAATTTAAATAAAATTTATAACTCATATACGGGGTATGTCTGAAAATATAAATTTGGCTCTAGAGTAAAGTACCTTTATTTTTGACACTATTGAAAATTGTTATTAAGAAAAGTTGTTTAAAATTAAAAACTACTTTTCAACATGCAGTCACAGTTAATTATCTTAAAAAATGTCTCTTGCTAGTTTTTCCAAGCTCGACTACGATTTTCATGACGTTTCTGAAATTAATTCAAAACTATTGTGAAATAATTATTGGTTTTCTTGGTGCAAAATTGATATTTTATCCTGTACATAATCAAAGAAAAAACGAAATCATATGAGCTATGTTAGATTCATTTATTAACGAAACTTATTTAACAATGCGTCTGTCAATGTGTAATAATGTTCTAAATTTAAAATTCTTACTCCATTTTAAAGATTTTTTTAATAAGTAGGAATGTACTGCGTTTTTTCTGACAATAAACTTCTTACTTTGAGCCGCTGTAAACAGAGAATACAAAGCTTCAAAAAATTATCGTTAGTGTTTTAGAATACCTTAGACATTTTTTCATGCTTCTACAGTAATTTTACGTTAATCTGAAAACATGCAAAAAATATCTGTCATATCGGGAGTTCGAATCTCCCTGCAACCATGGATGTTTGTGAATGTAATTGAATTTTACGGCTGGATTTCCACTTAGCCTACTGTGTCGCGATCATGTCACGGCGTTTAGTCACAACCACATCAGGTGCAAGCAACATACCGCTGGTCGACTCAAAGCCGGCTCGAATTACGCGACATGACGGACGCCTGACCGGGTAAGTGGAAATACAGCCTAAAAAGGATAAGCAACGGCTAGGTATATACTACACGTGTGATACATTTACTTAGGAAACAAGTGCCAAACACAATCGGTAACCAGGAAAACACTACGCCTCCACAAACCGATGTTTTGGAACTCAGTTATTTTTGAACAAATTTTTTTCAAATTTTTTGTACTGCGAGTTGTTAGTACTTATAGGTTTTTTAACACACTATTTTGTTTTTTGATAATTGAGCCCCTTAATCCGTTTTTCGTTATTAATTATACAAGAGAAAACTGAATCGTCATGCGAATCGTTTAAAAATTCTTTATACTGTAGCATCGCATCCCTATTTTGATAGCATAATTAATTATTTTGAATTTTCAAAATCTACATTCTACACTTTTAGAAAATCTAGATGAAGTATGATACAATAAATCTTGCAATTCAATTTTGTGTTTTGCAGGTAGTATACATTATAAAATTGTTGTCAGCTTGTTTGGCATATTTTAGCATTTTGCGTAATCAAGGTTTGATTTTTGGAAATAAAAAAAAATGACTGTGTTGGAAATAAATAGTTATAATTTATTTGCAATGTTTCATATATCAATAAAAACTATATAATCTATTTATTATAGTATCAAAAAATATAGAAAAATTATTGAACCGTAAAAACTAACGAAATTAAGAAAAAAATAAGCACAACATAAAATGTGTAAATACAAAAGTTTGTAACATGCCCAACTTTGTGTTGCTTGTAATAAAACATTTGTTTATCTAATTTTAATCGAATCTAATACGATATCAGTCTAGTATCATAAAACATTAGTTAAAATAACAAATTAAAAAAATTATTTTTTCTCCCAACGTTTCACGTTACTGTCGAGTCGTTCCACTGTGTGCCGTTGCAAATAGTAACAGTTTGTGGCTAATGCTCTAAGTTTCCGAAATCGAAAAAAAAATGAAGTGCTTTTTTGCCTATAGCACTCGTACTTCAGAATACAATCAGTTGAGATGACGTTTTGAGTAAAAAAATACCAATCCTTTATCATACTTAATTAAAGTCATAAACTATGTATCTACAATTACAGTACCCGTATCTTTGAAGGTGTTTAACGTAAAAAAGGAGGCAGCGCAAACTTGTTTTGTTGACATTAACACGTACGTTTACCTCAACGAGTTTGTTCAAGAAACAACCCTTGTTGTTATAGCTGTGTATAAAACCGAGATAAGTGTTTGATAACAATTCGGCTCGATTTTCCTTTTCTCTTGAGAGTAAGACAGAAGAAATAACCTCCATCTTTAAATAGCGAGCGTCGAAGTAAATCTGAGAATCTAGAGACTTTGATCTTTCATGATGGCCTTTACCCTAAAGGTTCGAGTATGTCAACACTGTACGTGTCTTCCGGCTAAAGCGACCGCAGAGTCCTGGACATAATTTACTTGTCCGTGATTTCCTACCCTCGTCTAAACGAAGTGAATTTCAAAACCGCCATAGATATAAAACATTCCCTTTTTGACCGTTCATAACTTAGAAATTTACCGCAACGAGCGTTAGCACCTCAAATCATTGATACTATAATACACCAAATACACCGAAAGAAGTTTTAATTAAAATTTACAGGTTTTAAAACAAACAGAAATTTTCAACTATAAATCCTCCAACTTACGAACTTTTTCTAAAGTAATACCTACGTGCAGATAATAAAATACAGATTAGGAAACCCAGGTTGTTTCACTTTGCCAATTATAAAATTATACAGAAGAGTAAGTTGTAGCCGAACAACCGAAGAAAAGCACTTTAAATGTAAATGGCAGGGTTGTAGTAATACGAAACTTCTCCGAACGACAATTTGCAATAGTATAAAAGTCTAGAGAAAAGAAAATCTGTCGAATACACTCAGTAGGTATTGTTACGAGATCGCACTGAATTCCATATTCAGTTAATGTCTCTCATTTGTGATTAGTGCCTACTTAAAACCATTTAACGATAAGTTTTCTATGGGAAGCTCTTATTTAGAATGTACAATATATTCATAATTTTTACCTAATTGTAAGTATATATTTTTTAAATTTTTTGTAGTTACATGTCCCTAAGTATTTAGTTTTAAGGTTATGAATATTATACAAAAAATGTAAATACATGCATATTTATATTAGCCTATGCATATTTTTATAGTTCATGACGCTTCGAGCGGCACATATCATTAACATATTTTTTAATTTAAAACATTATAATTAATGCGATGATTTTAAATGATTCGTCTCCTCTACTGTAAAATATCTAGATTCGAATTATCAATGGCTTTTACAGTTCTTGTTTAAATACAATTAAGTAGTGCCAAATTTTAAAAAAGTGATATTAGCTAGGTATCTTCGCCATATTTATCAAATGTTTTCCTTAACACTTATTGTTTTATAACTTGTTATGCAATTTTATTTAAACAAATAATGCCCAATAAAAGACAATAACTTTAATAGATATCTGTAAGGGAGGTCGGATACAATTGTAACAATTTTGTTTGAAACGCGGTGTAAGAATTGAAAGGCAAAACAAATACCTAGCTGTAGGCCAGATTTATAGTTATAAACGAAAATAACATTACATCGATGTTGGTCTCGTCATTAACAAAAAAAAAGAAATTGTAACGCTGCGAAAATTGTACAACTGTAACATGCATGGAGATCAAATGTGAGACTAAGCTTAAAAATATGAAATGCATATTTGAATTAATAAAAAAAACAACAAACTACAAAAAATGCGTATTTAGTACAACGTTAGAATAAGATGTAACTCTAGAGAATTATTTATAGACGTACGTATGTGTAAACAAACACAAAAATATGTACACCCCCCATTTCTAATTACTGTTATGCTATTATATAATTAATTTCATATCACAACGGTAATAGCACTCCTCATAACATTGCAAACGAATACTTAATTAAATTAAGTAATATTTTGAATTTAAAATATTATAATAATCTAGTTCGTGTTTAATTTCTTAGGGTGTCTCAGAATTCGACTGCCAACGACTTGGTGTAAATTCTTGGTGCCAAATCATTGACATCGAGTTAGATAACTTATGTCCGTAAATACATCCTTTCTAGAATATAGGGTGTTAAAATTAAACAAATAAAATAGTCTATTTTCAATTAATTTTGCGGTTTGCTGGATCGAAGCGAAACTTTACGAGTGTCATCAGACGTTATCGCGACTTGTTAACAAGACTTGCTTTACATGAACATCCAAATGTCTTGCATGTTTACCAAATGGCCGTATAAACGGCAATAATTAAATAGTTTTTCTGGAAAAATTTCCATATTTAATCCAGTATCAACAAAATTAGGGGAGGAAAAAGGGCTCTTGACTCGCCACTGGAAGAAACTAGAGACTGCTTATTCATGTAAAACTTGTAGTTCAATGGTCTGATAGCACCCGTAAAGTTTCAATTCGATCCACCGAACCACAAAATTTATTGAAAATAGAACAGTTACTTTATTTTTTTTTACCTCTAACGCCCTATATTTTCAAAATGGTGCATTTACGCACATAAGTTACCTATCTCGATGTGCATAATTTGGCACCGGGAATTTTCACCAAGTCGTTGGCAGTGGAATTCTGGGACACTCTATATAATTAAAATAAATAAAATTCATTATTCTCAATTATTGGTTAGGTATTATTGGATTCGAAAGTTCTGGCGGTTGGCTTTAACCACATACGAGGTTTTTCCGGTAAATTCCCGAACATTTTAAAACGTGCACCGCAATCCAATAGTTTATTTACAAAGGAGCACAATAAGCAACCCAAAAAAAAAGAAAAAAGAAATCTTACAAATGATGAGTCCAACATAAGTGTTAATCAATTTTTTCTGTTTCTGATGGTAAGCGCTTTTTAGAGAGAAATCGCTATTAAAATCATAACCCATCTTCGTATATTTTATCTATATACAATAATATATCAATATCTTTAAAATGTCGTGGACAGATTTTTTAAAAACAAAAGAAAAAGTGTCGGAAACTTTATAACGGTGTACCGAATAGCGCCCCGTGCCCCCATTTACAATTTAGCGAATAAGTAATAAAGAACGGGATTCGAGCAAAAAGTAAAAAATCGCCAGTGAATGAAGGTATCTAAAAAAGGTTACGCGAGCTTGTTTTCTTGCACACATCGTTAACGAAGTTCGATTGTTTATTTTCTTATTAAGACATTAACTTTTTGAAACCCTACCCCTGACATTCGGACATTTTAGTGATGTCAACAAGTGCCGTTAAATGTCTTACAATTAGTGCGATTTAAAGATTGTCACTTGCCTTTAACTAAGCACAACATTTTTACCAGTGTAACTTTAGCGACTTCAATTGGTTGACTTCGCTAAAATGTCCTAATGTGACTTAGGCTCGTGTCCAAGCGTTTGATTGTCAAGGGTCGCGCGGGAACTGTCATCAGAGTAGTCAGTAAAGAGAAGCAAAGTTTATATAAATATTAAATTTTTATTTATTATATTATAAAAAATAATACAATAAATTAAAAATATTACGGAAATAAATAAGTACTTAAAAACAAAAACAATGTGGTAAATATTTCGGATGAGTATCTTATGTTCAGACAATGACGTGAAACAGATACAAACTAGATCTTCACCACATGTTCACCGAATGAGTGCTCTTATTATATTTTAGTCTACGAAAACAAATGTAGTCGTAAACCGTCGAAAAATGTCATTTCTTTATTAGTTTATGTTAGCGCCTCAAAGGTAAAACAAATGCGGGCACGTTAAAATTAATACTAGATGTTAAACTGTGTGGGATAGTAACGGTCTGTGGGTGGCGATAACTGAAGTAACCCTTATTCTATTACTGTAGGATACTTGTTCTGAGGAATTTATCGGCGCTATACGCGAGGGTGGCAGTACATAGGGGGGACTATGTTGTGGGTTCACTGTAATTCACAAAAAGTTTACGTACTTTTTATTGTATTAAAATGTAAATGTAACCGCTGTAGTCAAGCGAGCAGAGTCTACATAAATAAACCGACGAAATACCTAACGGTTTGAGATACAAATCTTCGAAATGGCATGGCGTAAGTGTACCTACATATTTGATTGAGAATTTTGTGTTTAAGATGAATATAACGTTCAAAACAATTGAATAATTTAAAAAATATACTAACCGTCAATTACTTATTTAAAAAAAAGGCGTAGTTATATACAGGGTGTTTTATGAAAAATAAGCATTAGTTTATATTTTTGCAGTCGCGGTACTATAAACTATTCTAAGTAAACAATTTCAGTGGGTGTGATACTACATATTTGTTTAAATGTTATCCGTAAAAAGCCTTACAAAAAGTATTTATCCGTAAAATACGAATTATTTATTGGTTGCATTTAGGTATTGATTAATTAAACGATATCAATAATTTGCCGCAGTTCAAAATAAGTGTTTAAAAGTCCCACCACAAACTCCATTCAGCTTTTCAGCTCTCTTGACAACGGTGAATACGTGTAGCTCTTCTGAAATCGTCTTGACGTAGCTTTGTGAGGGCAGCACCATTTAAAATGCAAGCGAGCAATTCGTTTCTTGTATTTACTTTTTCTTTGTAGATTTCGCTTTTCATCCTTCTCAATAGAAAACAATCGAATGGAATAAGGTCTGAAAACCTCGATGGCCTTGGTATGTGACTATCGCGAACTATTCACGCTTCTGAAACAGTACTAATAATAATAATTAGAGGTTATGTCACGATATGGAATTTCTATTGCTGTATACATATCAACGCAGTATTTCCAGAAGGGCGTAACCCACAAAAAGTAAATTTTACAGGAGAGCACATTATGTGACGTCGCGTAACTATAAAATCGGTAAAAATCGGAATATTGTTATTAGATGATGCCTTTGCTTTAGATGCATAAGATAGTCAGAATAACTCATTTTCGCAAAAAGTGTGTGTTACGCCTTTTTGAAAAAACGGCATCGAATTATAAAAGTAAATATCGACTCAGTTTTGGCAGATAAACGCCATTTTTTTGCAAAAATGAGTTGTTCTTGCTAACTTATGCATCCAAGGCAAAGACATCGTCTGTTAAAATCTGATAACAATATTCCGATTTTTTCCATCGAAAAAATCGATTTGTAATTCCGGAAAACGTATCTCCTTATAGCTATGCGGCAACACAAAATGTGCGCTCCTATGCGTGTAAAATTTACTTTTAAAAGGTTATATCTAATTTTTATTAAGGTGTTTTAATGTCTATCGCCATCTGTTGACAAGTAGAACACCCCATAAAAATAAGACCCTAAGTCTGGAAACACCCTGTATATGATCATTTAAAACATAGAACGTGTTTTAATTGTTTTAAATCAATATAAAAATAATATAACACCCATAATTACCTATATACATTTAACGGGTCAAATAATAATATAAATTGTAATAGGTAATACCAAATTGCAAGATATAGTCCCCGTTATCACGTTCGAAATATAAAAGAAATGTTCTCAATTATCTCAAATGAGGAAAACCCATTACCACTCTTCTAATATCCATTTACGCTTAACGTACCTATATTTTATTTTTTGCTTTTCTGTTCTTATCCATTGACCTGAAATAATTGATTATTCGTCCTGATTTTCTATTTCTATTTTCACTATTTTCCTTTAGTCGATCTTTGAGTGTAACTTTCATTTATTTTTGCCGCCAGTCCACGTAATTTCAAAGGCAACGGTCGGACTCGGTCACTATTTTACATAAAAGTAGATATTTTTGATCCTAGTACATAAAAGTACATATTACGGACAATTTGTTCCTAAAAGTACATATTTTATTATAATTTATGAGATTTTCTCCTAAACATGATTATTCAGTAAATTAAAAGATTAACCAGTTTTAGAAACTGACCATAAATTTTTATTATACGATCCTCTCTGTTATTATTTATACGCCAATAACATCCAGTTGCTTGCATTTAGTTAACTTGTTACGACGTCAACCCGCACGAGGTTCTACTTATATAATTTACCGGGTTTCACAAATTTAGTTTGCTATTAACAGCTAAAAAAATATCTGAACGTTTATTTACGTATTTAATTGTCGAAACTTAAGGGAGGGCTTTTATACATATAAGGTCTTTCCCTAAAATGTCTCCTTTCGTAGTTTCTCAAAAGAGGCAGCTCTTAAATTAATGAATGATAAATGTTAAAATGTGAACGAATGTTTAGTTATTAAACATTAGTAAAATAACTACAATAATTGCATAAAAGTATTAAATTTATTAGAAAAAAGAGAAATTTAGAACAACGAATATTAAAAGAATGCCACAAGGAAACTGAAATTATTAAAATATTTTTTTTAAGTAAAGAGGTGGCAAACAAAAAAGTTAATCGATAAACTTAGACATTAAACATTTTTCGACGCACAATTTAAACACATACGATGCTCCAAATAAATTAAATTGGTTTTTAATTCAACATTAATGAGGTATATAGTTTAAAATATCTATAGTTTAAGTATCTATAATACTTATTTAAAATAAAATAAATCACTTCTGTTAATATAAACTAGAAGTAAACTAACCACAATACATTTTAAAAACTGACTAGATTATTCTTAAAAAAAAGTTAAGGATTAATTTTTGCAAATTTTAATATTCAAATATTGTGTCTTGTCAGTCTAAATTGTTTAAAAATTGTTACGACAACCAAAAATTTGAATTCCGTTTTTATCCGTAAACTAATGCATTGAAAATGTAAAATCCCTCAAAATAAGAGAAATAAAAAAACATAAAAATTAAAATCAGGAAATATATATTTTTTAATACTTACGTAAAATGTGACTGCGACTGCCACTTGCCTGTAACAGATTATAAGAAAAAATTAGAAACTTCTAAATAAAACTAAACTACTTCTAAACGCAAAAAGGCCTTATAAACCCAACGAACACTCCTCGCACACACGAATGATACGACGCCATAATTTAAAATTCGAACAACTGAAACTGTACGACTAACGCGAAAGAACTGAAACGGTTTTGCCAGAATTCTATATAAAAATGCATTCGAGTTTATACGTGGATACTAGGAAATCCCATTTTTAGTTTAAAAACATTCAATTCTTTGTTCGCACTCCGATAAGATATGAAAGCAGGTTACACACATGTTTTATTAGTTGCTTTGTATTTTATCGGTCGCATAAAAATGCGATTAAACTTTTATATGGTTTATCGTTTGTAATAGAAAAATTTCCTGGTATAATAACTAAACAAGGTTGGATCTCCGAATACTCTAAACACGTTCAACTCCACGTAGTGACGTCAATGGCGCGCAGTACTACGTGGAAATACGTGTAAAAATTTAAAAGATTACTTTTAGGCAAGTTCAATAATTCGTATTTCAAATTTTTCTCACAATCGTCATTTTTAAAATATTTTGAACAAATTCTTGAACTGTTAACAACCGGTAACACAAATGAATCAACTTTAACCTCGATTCAAGTTAAAGCAGTAAAGCAGTAAGTAAAGCGAGTAAAGCAGATTCCGAGTAAAGCAGCGCGCCGCAGTGTCGCTGCTTAGGTGGGAATCGACCTTTATTTGTCAGAGTTGCAATCAATCACTGCGCACCTCATGTTTATGATGCGACAAAAAAATTTTAACACCGAAACTACGTTTTGTTATACTTGTGAACAACGTACCCGTACCATCGGTATTCGGAGAATGTCTGACGGTATAATTCTGTGGTATAAAGGCAGTAGATAGTGATTATACAAATAATTTTACTACTAAATAATAAATAAATGATAATAATAATAATGATGATAATAATAATAATAATAATAAATGATACATAATTTTAGAATAAATTTCCTAAAAAATATACATTTTACAAATTTTCAGTTTCAAATGCAAATGCATTTTTTTTTATCAAACTCCACTACGACCCCTTCAAGGGCTTTTATACAATTTTATTCAATAATATTATTTGATATAATACCGTCAGTAATTTACTTCTTTGGTTTTTCTGCTGTCGGTAATTTGGCTTCCTAAACATGTGTTTTTTTAAATTATTTTTTAGTTTTAAAATATGCGAAATCAGTTCCTGTTATGTATATCATAAAAAAATTAAAATTTATATCTCAAACCGTTTGAACAAGGCAGTCATGTTTCTTACTTTTATTCCACCCTGTATATCTTTCTTTATAATTCGGCTGTTGGTGAAGAGGAAGTTATAAATGCATTTAAAGAAAAATTAAATTTTTTTTTCTTAAACTAAGCAGGTTCTTATTAGTAGTTACAGTAAATCCTCGATTATCCGTTCCTCTATCAACCGGTCCTCGGATTAACCGGTCGAGCTAAACGCGTTTTTTTTGTAATTTTCCCTCAGAGATCTTTGTAATCGTCAAGACGAATGAACAAAATCTATTAATACCTACCTACTTATTACTTACAAGTAATTTTCTTATGTTTCGTGTTGTGTCTTATAGACCTAAGCAATTTTATTATTATAATAGTGGAAATAAACAGTCAATGCAAAGCAGGCTAACTACCTTGAAATATAGTTCTTGTGTTATTTACCGTTTAAGTGCAGTGTAAAAGAATTCCTTCGTTTAACCGGTTCCCGAACTATCCGATCGACATTCTGCCACATAATGAACCGGACAAACGAGACTTTACTGTACTTGTATTTTATTGTATTTTATGTATTAGGTACATAAAAAGCTTTCTTTCTTTAAACAATAGATTGATGTATTTTAGAATTTGCAATTCTTTTAGTGAAAATTGTTCTATAATAGAGAATGTACTTTTCTTAATAACGGTTAATTTAGATTATCTGGTATTTCCAATTATTTTTTTTTTACAAATAAAATAGATAAAATTCATGTTGTGGTCTAGATAGCTTTACGCTCTGTCTAGTAAACCAACGACTGGAAGTTCGAATCTAAGAGACAAGTGTTGGACAAGATCAGTACCCAGAAGAATAACTTCTGGGAAACACCACACCTCTACATGCCGATGCAAATAGTAACAGTTTGTGGCTAATTGGTTAAGTTCACGCGAGGCCAATAATAAAATAGATATCTCGGCAATCTGTTGAGAATATTTACAACCATTTATTGCATTTTGTACATAAAATAAACCCCCATCTTATTACCCCCCCGCTCTCCCCCAACGATTCTAAACATTAAATCGATATATTATTCAATCGGTTTATTACAATAATTATATTTAATTTATATTTTCTACAATCACATTCATAACTTTATCATAATTTTCTTAACTACTTGTCGAGATCTTTCGTGTTAAATAAAGTCATATTAAGGTTATATAATAAATTATTTTAACGTTTAAATTATTTCAGTTAAACGTTCTTAGCATTTGATATACCATCATAAGTAGATAGCACTAGGGTTTTATACTCGCATTATACGAAATATATTATGTAGGTATTTGCAAACATATTTTTACTCCCATTTCGACCATTTGTTATTTTAAAGCGCTATATTGGATTTTCATATGATAAAACGAGAACGGTCTAAATTGTATTGTTTTGCTGGAGAATATATCCTCTAGCAGTTGCCGTAACAATAATATGATCAATAGTACGTTGACGTTTCTATTAGTTTAGTTAGTTTAGTCTAGCAAGCCGCCTATCTAATTTCCTCACTAATTGAAACCCATTGATCTAAATAATACCGTATTACTCATTAATTAACAAAATAATAGCAGAAATCAAGATCTAGGTATTGCTGAAACAATATTTAACGTAAAATTAATAATTTCGTTTTTATATTAGAACTATAATAATTTATTATTATAATTATTACGTACGTATGTATTATAGGTAGATATTAAATAAAGTATAAAGTCACAAAACATATTCTGCGAGTTAATATTTTTTTCCTTTGTAACTGTTATCTCTAATTTATTATTATTTAACACGATTTTTTGTTAGTCGAGTGTTATTGATTTTTATTCTAATAGTTACATATAGATAATTATTATCTACGGAGACTGGTCATTATTTTTCTGTCCGTTAATGCAACTTTCTTATAAATCCGGAGAATCTCCAGATTTCGGATGATTTATGACGGTGAAATGTTTTAATTACTTTAATGGTGTTTTCGTCGTTTATAGGACCTCTTATTAGGTTATTTGAAACCTTTTAAGGCGAGATTACTTATTGGATTTTTTGTGAAAGGAAAATGTTAGGAAAGAGTTTTTCAGCTTTAAAAACTGACATTATCTGAAATCGTGGCTTGAAAACTCTTTTTGATTTGTATTACCTAAATAGATAAGGTAATGTAATCTAGCAGTTATTTACAATAAAATCAATATATTTACGATTTAATTTATATTGAAGACAACAAATCTGAAGGTTTGATTGTAAGTGAATTTATGACTTTCAAGATAATCGATCGTATACTGGATATAATTTATGATAACGTTTTTCACCAAGATTAATTTCTTAAAGTTATACATATACAGGATGATCCATTAAGAATCTGAAATCTCGAAATTAAAAATGCTAGACACTAAACTATGTCGATTAAGCCCAACGTGCCTTATCGCTGGTTTATGACATACGTTCAATTTTGAAAGATATCGATTCCGTTTTGGCAGAACAACGTAAGCGCCACTCTCTTCGAAAATGAATTATTTCGACTATCTTATGCATCTAGGGCAAAAGCATAATCTGGTAAAATCTAGTAACAACTTTTCGATTGTTTTCACCAGAAGAATTAATTTGTATTTCCGTACGTACTCAGGAACCGTTCTGATATAGTCCAAATCATTTAAACATTTAAATGGGCTTCTAGAAGATACGCCACTCGTCTTAAGACAAACATGCGGTTTATGCAAGACGAGGTGCCTGCACATTTTTCTCTGCCAGTGCGTGAATATTCGAATAGCAATTTTCCACATCGGTGGATTGATCGTGGAATTTTGTTTGGCCACCTATAAGTCCAAATTTAAACCTTCTGGAACGTAAAAAAAGTGAAGCTACCAATTTTCAAGTTTATATTATGAGAACTTTCAAACTTATTAGAAAATTTTAAAACAAAATTTCAACTTTGAACATTCCGTATCTCTTAAACCAGTGATGGCGTTGGTATTAAGCTATGTTGGACTTAATCGTCATATTTTTGTGTCTAGTATTTCTAATTTCGAGATTGTTCATTCTTAATTAATCAACCTGTATACCTATATAAAAATATATAACTTTTTTATAAAAGATTTTATCAATTATTCTTTATCAGATCTGTAACGAATTCGAAGAAAGCGTATTTCTGACCGAATTTTATTCCTTTGATTTAAACGAAAATTAGTAAACTGTAACTGAAGTTTAATAAAGACCGTAAAAGTTTAGAAAGTTTCGTAATTTGTGCCTCGAACTATAAATTACTTTTAAAAAGTAATTTTGGGGAAGGCGCCGTATGATGTTTGATTTCTTCTGTAATGAAAATATTCTGTAGTGAATCTGATTTTAGGTATTAATAAAGATTTGAATTATTGTATTGAAAGGTTAAATGGAAAAAAGGGGAGTTTCTCGATTCGCCGGAGGGCACTAAGGTTCTCATTTTAAAATACGACATTCTTGAGAAATAAAAAAAATGAGAAACGAAACAAACGGAGCGTAAAAACGTTTTCAGCAGTATAAAATATGGGATCCATCTCGGTGTCTATTGGCTACTGTTCCGGGATGCCATGACATCCGGAAATATACTTTTATACCTTGACGTGATGCGGAAGAAGCAGTTGATAGAACATTCCGAAGCGATAATCGAAAGTTGAATCGCAACGGCCGACTGCAATTCTTGCTTCCATTAATTCTCGTCCTTTCCTGTCTCCTCGCCAAAAAGGGATAAGATCTGTCCATCTATCATCCCTTTCATTATTTCGCTGCATTTGACGCCGAATATATAAGCGCTTATCTTTGGCTCATTGTCCCAGATAGGTCTGTATTGTGGCTTGTTAAATGCGTGTAGTTGATAGAACAAGAACGGTCGAATGTGCCCCATTCGTATAAATCTCGGAACTACAATTTCCATTCGAAAACCTTGTATGGAATCGCAGCTCAATGCGCGATAATGGAATGGTAATAACACCTAACGTTGTAATTTCCGTAGTACTTATTTCGCCACGAAATCTATTGAACGTCGCGGCGCACGTCGAACCGGGCGTCGCGTCGCGTCGGTCGTACCGAGATCAAAATCTCAGTGACAAAATTATTGCAATATAATTTATTCCACATAAAGTAAACGCGAAATGCCAAATTTTTGAAATCGATATGTGACTTTATGATTAATTCTTCTAATTTTTATTTATATTAATTCAATGCATCGAAAATTGATGAAAGTAATTTTTTTTTAATTCGTACGAACTATTATAGAAATAAAATGTTCTGAACCTTAATTTTTGAAAGCTTATATCTTAAAAACGGAAGGTCCAAATTTTATAAAATTGTATATATCGAATTATATTATAATATTAATTATATCGAATTTTAATTTCTCTAATTAATGTGCCTTCGATGACGTTAAATGTCGAACCATCGTAATTACCAACATATGACACCAAATGACAAAATTCTTTGTGTATACCTTTGTGTATTTTGTTTAAACAATAATTCACCATGCTTATATATAATATGTTATTAAAATGAGACGCAATATTAGATCTGTCGGCAACCTTCGTCATTCTACATAGTAAGCGGCTAATATGTGCATTTTTAAATGCAACTATAAGCACCTTCCCATGAATAAGTAGTGTTATATCACAACTTAAATCGTTTATGTCTTTCATACGTTTTGCGAATACGTTTTTTGAACAAAATATGATGAAAAAGAAATTAATTACATAATTTCCTTTACATTATTTATAATGCCGCTTTGTAGTAATGGTAAGCGCAATATAGTACTCATCACACTCCTCCTCGGCCCCGATACGCTAGCATCGCACTTTGTCTACCAATACGTTATAATTTCTAGTGCTTTTAAACGTTAATATTTTTATTAACTGTTTTACTTGGGAATTTACCTTCTTTGTCCAGCAAATGCGTAAATGTCAAATACGTATATTCGAATAGCAGAAGATTTCTTATTATATATTTTTTTAATTAACAAAATCCCATTAAAATTACATTAAATTAATGATAGTTAAGTTCTGCCTCTTATAAATACATATAAATAAATAGCGTTGCTTTCCATTTACTAGTTTTTAAATAATCGAGTTATGAATCGTTTTTAAAATACGGGTAAAAAATATATTTTTTAAAACATACATATAGATGGCGTAGTGGCAGAACACTTAAGCGCCACTTTTTTTGAAAATGAGTTGTTAGGACTATGTTTATGTTTCTAAGGAAAAAACATAATTTGGTAAAATCTGGTAAAATTTCATTTTTTCCACCAGAAAAATCGATGTGTAAGTACGCGGAAACCGTGCTCACTATCAGTGCAGTGCATGCGGCAACGTCGCGTAGGCATTTTCACGTAAAGTCTACTTTAACGACCTTGATTGATTCCGGACAACCTGTCATATGGAAAACTAATATTTTGTGGTTATAAAATACAAATTAAAAAGAATTTAAAGGTTATTTCTGAATATTTTTGTGGCGAAAGTAAGGCACGTTTAAAAAATATACTCTAGCTTTTAGGTAGGTAATAGATGATCATTATTATAACATTTTAAACTTTGTTATTGATGAGGTTATGTGGAATTTTAACTTCAACAATAATTTTTAGGAGGATTTTCAGTTATATGTATAGATTTTTTGTCATAAAAGACTACGAGAGTGTCAACAAAATGTCGTACGGGATTCTGTTATAGTAATTTAACGAAGAATATCAAAATGTTGTGGGATTTTTGATAGTTTACCCGGGATCAGCTGTTAGATGTGACGTTAGCGTCATAGGTGAAGGGTGAGGGTGAAGATTTTCAATAGACACCTTAGCGGCGTTTATGAGCCGATTATCAAATTAAAAAAAGCAAACTGGGAAATAGCTACTAAACAAGTTTTACATGCAAAGAACAAAATCTGATATAATGTCAGTTACCAAGTTTTACGACCGACTGCTTCTTTTATTGTCCTTTGTTTACTTCTGCGGAATTAACTTAGATCACGCTTCGTTACGCGGTTTTATTAATGAACAATCAAATTGTAAAGAACAATTTGCTCGCTAATCTTGTTTATTGCGGAATAAGTAAATTAAAATGCGGAAAATTTGCATTTAAGTGCAACGTTAACCAGTAAATAACCGAAAATACTTTTATCGCTAGGTGTCTGGATAAAAGTTCAAAAATATGTACCTACCTAATTGAAAAGTGGTTTATTTCTGACTGTAATTTTTTTTTATAATATATTTTTTTATTTATAAAGTCGCATATTGTAAAAATAGTTATTTATTGTTAGTTAAAAATTGTTTTAAATTGAAAAAGAAAAAAATTATAGATAGGTTAAAATTATAGATTCTATAAGTATGTTTGATTATTACCTAAAGGAAGTAGTGTACAGTAACATGCAATGAAAATGTTACTCAACCGAATCGAGGCTCAAAAACGTAAAACTTACAAGCTTTTAAGTCGCACTGTTTGCACAAGTCGCACAAGTACGGTTAAATACCGTGTTAAATAGGTGTTTTCCTTTTAAAAATTATATTTTTCATCCATCTACAGAAAACGGTTTTTGTAAATTTCAATTTTTACGTTGTTTAATCAAAAATTTCATTTTTGAAACTCATTTATTACTGATGGTGCTTTGATCTGACGTGCGTTTTTATTCACGTTGTTTTGACGTACGGCGATTTTGTCAACGACGTAACAGATAGCAATCTATGTAGGATAGAAGGCAGGGACTGGTTTTTTACACGTGATTGTACAGTGGGCGCCAGAGGAAAATGGGACACCAACATTTCTACAGTGAAAAACTGTCTTTAAATCTTAAAAACAATCCACCAACAAAAATATCTACTAATAGAAAGTAAAGAGTTTATGATCATACAATTTAATCGACTGGTTTAAACTTTTACATTTAATTAGTTATACATATATGTATTTCATTCAATTTAATTTTTCTAACTATATCTATACCTATACATCTTGTTTCAGTTTTATATTTGTTTATTTACCTACCTAGACCGTAGTTTGTTTGATTTTTTTACGTAAATTGTAAATACAATTTACGTAAATATATATGTATATATATATATATATATAAATATATATATATAAATATATATATATAAATATATATATATAAATATATATATATAAATATATATATATAAATATATATATATAAATATATATATATAAATATATATATATAAATATATATATATATACATAGGGCTTGTTTGGCTAGAAAAAAATACAAAATATTGTAGGTATAGATAAACAGTAGGGTCGTGAAATTACGTCCGGATTATGCAAATTATTTATTACCCTGTCAAGTGAGTCCGTTTCACGCCACTACATTTTCGTTAAAATGCGACACAGTATACTCGTTTCGAAATTCTAAACTCGGCTCCTTTCGTCGCCTCGTCCGAAAACATCTTACTCGTATCGTAAAAACTCATTTCTTTGAACTTATAAACTATAACTTATAAATCATTATTTTAGTGCGTATAAATTTAAACAATTTGTTATTTAAATATTTGCAACCACTAAAATACGAATAATTTTTAAACGAACGGTCATGCCATTGATATGAATAATACAACAGTACCTAACCGATAATATTTATTTCAGTCGATGTTTATTTTGCATTAATTTAAATAACATTTCAGTCTATGTTATTTATAATTTTCCGCGGCTGAGATTTATTAACTGTTGTTATTTAACTAGATATATAATTTATTGTCTATTAAAATCACGCATATTATCATTATTATCACCAACGGCAATGTACCTAATTTATTGTGTTCTGTAATGCTTGAATAATTTATATCCGAAGGGAAAATAATTTGCAAATTTAGGTTCTTACGTAAGTAAAAAGAGTAATACAGACATTTGTGCTTTTCTGAATATCGTGACAGTTTTAAAGATTCAACGTGATAAACATCAAGAAGTTTCTGTGGAAGCTGTTTCTTTTGCGAGCGTTCTACATTCGTCTCTACATTTCGCAAATGGAAAATCAAACATTCAGTTCTTATCAAATCTTAGGGAGCTTTGAAATTCTTCTCGCTTTCGTAAGTTTTTTTTATGTGTTTGATCGAAGGGTCTACAGTTATTTACATCGAGACTCAGGTACCATGTCGTGTTCGCGTATCGCAGTAAACAGACAGGGTTGAATTTTATAGCGGTTTTTTATTTATGAGTCCAACCCCTGCCTTCAGCGAAGTATTTTCATAGATGTTTTATGGGGGAGGGTGTCCCAAGCGGGCTGTCTCTGACCACAATACCCGACGAAGCAGCGAAATAGTCTACCGTATTGTGGCAGATACCCTCATCGACTTAAAAAAATTACTTCCATTACATTACACTTTTGAAAAGCGTTCCTTAAACTGAAGAAAAAATCTTAAAGATTTAAAGGAATATTTTATGTCTCGCTGGACCGTCGAGAGATACGTTCAGATGAGCAATTACGATAAGCGAAATCGCACCTTAAACTTTTCAAACGGCCGCGCCGCGCGGTTTGGTAGAACTGAAAATTTTAACTAAAACTTTGGCCACGTGTGATTTACGGCTCTCTAGTTTTATATTGGTCTGCGTAACTGAAACGTTTTGTGGCGTGGCGCCAAATAACATGGGGTGCAAACCGCGAACACGTCTATCGGATTGTACTCGCTTTTGCTTTGCTTTGAAACTGATACGTTTCGATAAACATTTCGACAACAAAGACTAGTCTCTGTATTGAGTAAATAACCTTCGCGAGGATGTTTCCACGCTTATTTAGTATTTCTTCCAGTTTATTTCTGCTTTCGAATTCATAAAAGGAAAATCGACAAAGTTTTACAATTGTTATAATAAAGGAATTAACGAGCTCTGGATACTTTTATCGGTTGATTTTCGTTTAGTCAGTGAGATACACGTGATTTGATTTTGAAAAATGTACGTTTATATCCACTTTTAACCCGGCGGATCAGTATTCAAACTCGGTTTCCATTATTACGAATGCTATGAGGCACACGTAAGGTAAGTAAGTGAAATTTCGGGGCAAGTGGAAGCTATGTTGTTTATTTTGAGCATATTTGTATATACGACTAACGTTGATCTATTGTTTGTTGAACATTGTATTTAACTAAACATGAGTGGTGAGGACACGATGATTTTCTTTGTTAATCGGTGCAAATTCGTACTTGACTAGGAGTTTACGCTTCATACGCGCAACTACTGGGCAACTGGGGTAGTTTCAGTGTTATCGTATAAATCTTTGCAGCAAATATGCAAAAACTAAGTAATGGCTGTTAAAATATGATATGTTACATATTGAGGTTTACTTTTGTATTAATAATGAATGGGAGTGGGTTCAAAAAATTTCTCTAGGGGCAAGTTGAACCTATACTGATTTCATACTAAATTACACGTAGCTCATTAAATATAATTTTTGTTGATCAGACAAGAACATGTCAAACTCGACGAAATTTTTAAGAACTTATCATCTCAAACTTTTGACAAAAGTTCAAGTTCGCCGTTTCATTTGAACTTCCACGACACGTGTCTTATTATCTCCAACAAACGGTCCTTCGAGCCGAATATTCCGCAAAAAAAATTATCTAGCGGTGTTAATTGATCTAAACAAGGCAAGTGTAGTAACAATAGCGGTTAACCAGGCATCCGCACCAGCGAATCAAAATTGGCCCAAAAGAACCAACGGAAAGATCAAATGTCAAATCCACCCTAACATATTCAACATTCCATCGCGTAATTCTTTATACGATTAAGAGAGCAATTTCAAACCGAAAATAGATATTAATACATTAAAGGTGCGATTATCTGGATTCGAAAAGGTTTTCGATAATTTTCCTCTCATCCAAGGACAAATTGAATGAATGAACACAAAATACGTATAAATAATGAGCAAGAACGGGATAGTGTCGAAGACAAGACATTGCTACAGGTTTAATTCAAGGAGACAACAAAAAAGACATCGAAGCCGCGCAGACAAGTGCCCAAACGCAAGCATACAATGTAAACATGCCGCTACCAACGATTAAATTAATTTCTTTTGATGGAAATTGCTCTGATTAATTAATTGAAATGAAATTAATTCGCTAGTCCATCAAAACCCCAAAAATCGAAATCTCGAAAAATTTGTCGTATTATTTTTGTTTTACTTTTCGTTTTAGAAAAATTAAACGGCAGTTTCATATTTGAGGACGTTTGGGGTGTTATAAAATGTATTAAAAATTTAGGATTATTTTCTCTTATTGATTGCTTATTGTTGTGTTAGTGTAGATAAGGTGAGTTACTGTAACATTATCAGACGATATGCAATTTTTTGAAAAGGAAAACTTAAAGTTTTCCTTTGAAAATTTTTAAAATCATTTTTAAAATGATTCAATGGTTCATTCAATTTTTAAATTTTTTTTAATCATTTTTAAAAAATGATTTTACATTTTAATAAAAATACAAATAATGAAAAATATACAAAAACACGTCAAGATTCACAATGGTAATCATTTTTAATCGTCAAATACCCATAACCCTTAGTCAGCACTTACGCTTACAATAGAATACCTACTCGAATATAAAACGCGACCATTGTTTTTTAATGATTTTCAGTGGAAAAATGTCGTCTTACATTCGGGTTTATATGATAATTATTTATCGACGATAAAATAGTCGAGGTTAAAATTTCCGGTGACACTGAATTGTCCTTTATCCTTCAACAAATCGTTGCAGACCTATTGAACTGTAGATAGATTATTGGTAGATGAATTGCTATAGACAAATTTACCTAAATCCAAAAATTCAACAATTACCGGTTCAACACAGGAATGCCGTATTAATTGCGATCATTACTTCAAAACTTGACTTTAGAGCAGAAAGAGATTGGAAACAAAGGTTAACGTCGGAATTACCAACTCTAGCCAAGCTATTTCAATTCGTAAATCACAAATGTCAAACACTATTCAAAAACCAACTGAAATCAATTTACTCCGTACTTTGGTGTATGCGAAACCTAATGCTCGTCAAACGTAGTTTAAGTATAATATAAGTAATAAAAACTACAGTTTCAATTTTGCGGTTCCACTTACTTCGGTCGGTCTACCTTCAGGTGTACGACTACTTAAATCAAATAATGACAAGTCGATATGTTGAAGCCGAATAATAAATACCTAAATAAGTACTACTTACTTACAGAGAAACAAATTAAAACAAAAGATCATTATTAATATATTACTTATTATTTACAATTAAGGCGGGCTCGCGCTTGTACGTAGAATGTCGATGTCGCAGCAAGTTCAACTACACGTATTTGAATTAGGCGGTTCTGGTTCGTTCGTGAAAACTCGGAACGTAACTCGTCTTAAATATCCGTAGCATGGGCTGTAGTAAAGTACGTAGAAACTTAACTTTTGTCGTAGAAGTTGTTTATGTTGATCACGCGTTCAGTGCATTTCGCAATATTTATACAAAAGGTTAATAGTTTGACAATTAAAATAACCTACAATTTATTTTGGCTCAAACTACACGTACGAGCTAAAACACGCCTTGAAGTAAGCTTGTATTTGCGCACACAAACAACAAGCTGCCTGTTGTTGTATACGTTTCTGCGACATCAACATTCTACGACGAGCGCGAATCCGCCTTTATACTTAATAATATGCATTTTTCAACGCAACGCGTCTTTACGCGTATTTCCGATTTACTTTCAAAAAGATTTATCTCCGACAAATTTCTAATCGTAAGTTAAGGTCGATAAAACGTACAGTGAAGTTAATAATTCATAATCTAAAAATATTTGTTTCATAATGTTGAAAGTGCTAAATCAAGCTGCGGCTATATGAATAAAATCGCTTCGTTTCTCACTCGGCAGATTCTTGTGGTAAAAAAAACGGATAAAACACCGCAAGTGGTATATTTTACTATTTATGAGGTCAAACTGATCACAAATAAATGGAAGCAATTGCTCGCGAACCGTAAATTTGCACACGAATAAATTAATTATGCAGATTTAATTCCTAAAAGTGATTATCTTCCATGTGTAATTTGTCATTTTTTATATCATATATCTAGAAATTACGAGCCCATTAGAATTTAATTCCCTCTCGTCTGCTAGATATGCAGTGCAACTAAACACGCTTTAATGGAATTAATAATAATAATTTGTAGAATTTAATTATATATAATAATCCCTACGTTGCGTTGGTAGAAATACATGGTTAAGTTTTATTAATTATAAAAGTAAGTATATTATTTAACCGGCACTTATACTATGTACTTTGTGCGAAGTAAGTTGTATAGATAGATGTTCAAAATCGTATATCACATTTTTATCATTTAAAACCATAGCTTACTACTTTTACGCCTCGAAATCCTAAATTTAGGCGGAAAGACGTTTGCTTCCTACTAAAATCGTGATGGAAAGATCAACTTTAGTTTTAGAATCGTACTTGTCCTGAAAGTTTTACGTTCAATACGTTTCGTTGAACATCAACAAACATTTTTAATCAGTACGTGCCGGGCCGCAAATTTTAACTTTTTTTCGATAACTTGGATAATAATAATTTGTTTTTACTAATTTTGAGTTGCTGATATAAACTCGAAAAACATCCACCACGTAAGATTTTCGTGTTACGGTAATAATTAATTTTTCTCCTACGTGAATAGATTACTTATATTACAAATGACATTTTGGAGTGATTTTACACTGTTTAATGCAATCTCTACGTCAAGATTAAATACAGAGATAGTGCAAATATAATTAAGACATTATAATCAAAATTATATTATGTGCAATAAAATTACAAAATAAAGCGAAAACATACACCTCGTCCAAACCTATATGCAATCACGTCATCAATACAAAGTTACTAGATGATGACGTTTCACACGGTGCTGTCACCTCGTACCTCGTATTTTTACAATTGTAATAAATTGTAGTCTTTCTTTATACGATCTAATATATACGCAAGTAAATCATCTATAGAATATGTCATTTTTCAAACTTTAAACCGAATTACTTTTAAACGAAAACCGAAAACTTTTTGTTGATGACGTATTGCATATAGGTTTGGATAGGCCATAGGTACACGTGAAAATTACAACAAAAATTTAAAACGTCCGCACGCGACGTTATTTCTTCTTTCGTTTGTGTGGTTTAGCGTCTACATTCGCCAAAAAACCGGCGATAATCTTCTCTGGTGGCGTTCTTCCATAACTCGAATATACTCCTAAAATCTCTCGTCTTGTTTATCACTGACCTCACGCAAATTCTATGGGAAAAAATTCCGGTGCAAATGAAGAGAACGGATTTTGATCTCAATTAATGACACTATGTCATTAATGTCTATGTCAACCCTCTAATTTTTAGAAAAATCTCTATTTCATTAGTCAGTTTGGTTAATTTAAATGAAGTGCAATGACGCGAAGGAGACGTTTATGGTCTTCCGCTGTCTTCTTCGTGCTTGTTTCTATTAACGTTTGCATAACCTTCGTTTTGTTGAAACATTGGCGGGTAATTTAATTCACGCCAATCGAGAGACATATCGCATCAAAATATGTCAACAGTTTGATGGTAAGTACCAATTTGATGGTGCGACAAAGCAATAGGTACGAGCGGTTTGGTAATTCTCGTAACTGGTGACGTCATCAACTCAGTCAACTCGGTTTTATTAAACTGATTGATAGTTTGGCATAGGCTTTAGGGTCACTTTATCGCAGTTACCTACATCGTCTCGGACGTGGTATCAAAATGAAGTTCGATTGCATTAAAATAAATAATTTTCTGTATAGTTACGTACCTAAAAGAAATTTATATTAGGTACTTTTTACATCCAGTAGGTATAAAAAAATTCATTGTAAATAACGTATAACACGAATAACCCTGGCAGGCGTGGATATTTTTAACAGTTAAATAGAAAAATGGTTAACGCGACACATTTTTTTTCTTTTTAAGTATAACTAACAACCTGTTCCGAAAGTTTATTAGTCATTATTTATGTTAAATATACTTGAGCCTTTTAAACTTTTAAAATTAGTTTATGTATTCAAAGGGAAAATATTTTTTATGGTACCATTTTGTATTCATACATCATTTGGTATTATTTTCGACGTAAGTCCCGACTTAACTCCAAAGAGGTTTTATCATCCTTTCTCTATTTCCATTTTATTTGGATTAATTTAATACTGTTGGCGTACGATTGAACGTCGAGATGATTTTCGTAAGGAATTTCTGTTGCGGCCGTCGAAGTCATATTGATTAAACGCTTTAATAATAATTAAAAAGCATTTAAAAGCTTAACCTCTTCATAAATTATAATACAAAAGTTACCCGTATCGATTGCGTGAACTTTTATATTTGCATAAAAGTCTAATAATGGAGTAAACAACAAAACCACATTACCGAAAACCAGCGTTCTCTGGACGTTAATTCCTATTAAAGCTCAATTTAACGTCGTTTTATTTGACGTCGAAAACTCCCATTACGTATTTAATGCAAGCTTTTTTTTTATCAAGAAATATAAATTAAATATAAAAATGTAACGAACAAAAGACGCTATAAATTCCATTTATATGTATAAGAGGGTTATTTATTATATACGTCTAACCTCCTTGAGCATCTCGAAATTTACTACCCTCAAATTTTAAATAAATCCAAATCGCACCGTGTAAAAAAGTAATAAACCCATACATCATGTTAGAACGCGGAAGGAAATAATAGGAGGGGTTTAAATGCGTTAGCGCTCTGGAAACTGCACCGGCCTTTTTATGGATAGGGTGAAAAAATAATGCGAGAGGAAAGCGAGACGGGGGCGCTTGTTGTAATTTGGTTCTATTTGGATTTTATATGTTCCTATATCTCCCTCGTCCAATTAACCCCGTCAGATAACACGAGATCACTGTAGGGTAAGGAAATATACGCAGATCTACTCCCTCGCTATTGTCAAGGTTTCTCGGCATCCCCGCGCTTGCATATTTCGCAGGACTTTATATCTTCCTTGCGTGTTTGCATCCTGCAGCATAAACTAAAGCGACGTGACATCTACACCGAAACTAAAATACAGAAATGCCGAAACAGTAAAACGCCGAAATTCATTCCCTTCTGTTCGCCAGAGATATTCCAGTCTTATAGTGTTTTGGACGCGGAGTTTCGTTTTTCATCGTTCCCTCTATTTATGATTTTAATATGAGACAGGGACGAAGGCAACGACGTGCGCGGGATTAAGGATGCTTTACGTTACAAAAGGTGTTGCTCTGTGGCTTTTAACATAAGCTGAATGGGCTTTTACCCTGAAACTTGCATATTACTTGAGTAAAGTGCCACTCACATATCTTTATTACACTCGCTATTAAAGTTTGTATCGTAAGATATGTTCTACCTGGAATTTGTTTCCTTACGTTTTGCAAACTTAACTCTTCGTTTAATAATTTTTAAAAGTGACAACTGCGATCGAGAATAAAAATAGTTAGTTCTATCCTAATTTAAAGCGAGGAAGATCGAGACAAGCGCCGCATAAGCTCGGTAGGAAGATGATATAATAGAAAAAATAGCGAAATATTCGTCAGTAAATAAAAGTGGACGATATGAGAAATTCCGGTCTACTCGTGTTCCGAGTGTGTATTTTACGTATTATACAATGGTAATATTTCGTTCTTGTTAATTACGTTTCCGTACAATAAAGAATCCCCGGAGTATTTTGTTTAGTAACCGTAATATAGAGTTCGGATTTTAATTTTCTATTCCTCCGCTAGTCGATTAAGTTTCCTATTCCAGAAAAGGGCAACTTTACAAATACACTAATCATCGAGAGTTAAAGTCTACTTGTAATAAATGATAATTAGTCGACGAACTTGTTGAAAATATCAAAATATGAAACGTTCAAAATTTAATAATAAAATTTTACCGAAAGAGGTAATTATAGGGATTTATAGATGTACTACCTAAGTATTTTTTAATTATTGTAGATCAATATTAAACCAAAATCTTTCCCTTGTTAACATATATAAAAATAAATTTATTTTGAACCCTACTATAGATATTGCATTTCATAGATATAGATGTATGCATTTATGTCATTTTACAAATATGCGTATTTCACATATTACTTTGAATCTCATTGAATTTGTCGCTATTCGTAATATCGGAATATAGACTTTTATTAAAAATTAATAAGTACAGTTAGTCTTCTTATAACGCAGAGATTAGGTTCCAGAAATATCGCGCGTTATACAGGGTGGTTCGTAGAACAGGAAATTTTCGAACTTACCCTACGATTAGAAACATTTCTTTATGTGAATCAATACTACAGAGCGTGCATTGTTGAATTTCATACTGATAATTTATTTCTTGAAGATAACATCAGATAGATATCCTGGCCGCCTTCTTTGCGGAGACATTCCTGCAGTCACTCAGGGACATTGAGCAACGACTCGACGTAACATTTCCTCTCGTATTTTTGTCTTCAGTTTTTTCGTCGTAGCTGGTCGACTACGGTAAAGCTCACTCTTAACACTTAACCGTCAGGCAGCACATTAATGTGTTCTTTCTCTACTATCGGTAACCGGTCGGCGACACATTAATGTGTTTTTCGGCATTCATGTAAATAAAAACAATATAAACCTAAACTGAAAGGGCAAGCAACTTAATTGTTTTTTTATTGTAAATAAATATAATGTAATGTTGATTTACCCAAGTTAGACAAGGAAATAATGGAATGTTATACATTTAAAACGATAGTAAATATGCGCTTCATTTGTTGCCGATACTGTGCAGGAAATCCAAGGTCTGACTTCGAGTTTTAGTTTATTGCGATCTTTTGACGAATGTGACGAGCGTGAATTATTGAAAAAATAACAAAGTGCAGATATTACAAAGTGCAGATTTTTGCTGATTTGTCTGGAAATGAAGATTTTAGTGAAAATGAATTCTTTAACGATAGTGATAATTCATCTGATACCGATAATAGTGTGGTAGCAATACATAAGAAAAAACTAAAACCAATAGTAAGTGATGCAGACACAACAAGTAATGAAGATTAGTGTGAAACAGATAAAGAACCAAATCTTGAAGAACTTTATTTTTCACAAATACGATATATTTTGTATGTTTCTCGCGGTTTCTTCACATTCCCTTTTCCTAGAAAAACTACAGCTTGACACGTAATTAAGTGTTAAGATGTCCCCACAAGAAGAACTCACACGCTATAAGTTCAGACGATTTTGGTGGTCATGAAATGACTCGATTTTCAAACAATTGTCGTATAACTCGGTGTTGTTGCCCCGTCTTGTTAAAACCGCGTGTTGTCAATCTGTTGTGAAAAATTGGGCAGTCCGTGCGCAACAAAGTTTTACAGCACGGCGACGCGACGTACCGAACAGACGTTGCAGTGGTCCGCTAACCTACGCTGCCATTCTTGTAATTTGCTTTGAATATTACCGCAAAGGCACGCTGCATATCACTCCACTGTTCCATGATTACTAATTGGCAAGATGTTGTCAGCAGCGTTTTATAGATATGCCATTTAGCGCTACCAACCTCCCAGGATTGACCGCACACGATTCAGATTTATCCGTTCTTTTGGACCACTCTATAGAAATCGCGTTATGTGAAGTTCAGGCAAAGAAGACAGGTATGTACCGCGCGTAACGGAATCATGGTACACTCCCCATAATTTTGTTATTTATTAAGATAGACTTTTCAAACTTGCTACATATCTAATGTTAAGTAGGTACATTAAGTACAGCAGTATAAGTAGAATTATCTGTCGTATAATGTTTTGTGTAATCATTAAACGAAGCTTACAAAGATAGCTGGTGAACAAAAATTTTAATTTGCCGCCGTATTTATTACCGAAAACATGGCGCTAGGTGATTAAAAACGGAACCTATAATATCAAGTGAGACTGTCGCTTCTGCCTTATAGTATGTGTTTTCTGTGGTTTAGGTTTCAGTAAAATATAGGGTTATGTTCCGTAATGTACTATTTTATCAAGGTTGGTAGACTTTATATTATAATAATAATGTAATATCTGCTGACCTTGCTATGATATCGAAAAAGAAAATTATTTATTCAAAAATTCGTGTAATTCAAAGAACATAAACTCTGATATTAGACCTTCGATATACTTGGGTGTTTAGATTAATAGATTTTCGTTATACAAGCATACATAAATGTAATAAACACGCGGTACAAAGTGCGAAAAGAAGCGATACAACAATTTATAAACCGCGTTGTATAGGTATTTAACTGCGTTTTGCGAGGATTACTTGTACTTGTGTTTTATCGTATTTTTTTATGCGTACTTCTTTATTTGATCACATATTTATTTTTAATGTTTCGCTAATAATATTTAGGGAAACATTCTCACAGATTTCTCGACATTTCTATCCAACCGCATCGTTACTTATGTATATCAAAATTTATTCGTTGATTTCTCGTGATAACAAAAAATAAATATTTTTATTATTTTATCTAGTTGTATTTTAAAATTTTATTATCTTATAATAATGTAGCTTATTATTATAAAATAATCTATTGTTTGTTGAAACAGCTAGAAACGTATTATTAGGTATTACCTAATAATAAGTAGGTACATAATATATATTAACGTGTTATTTTTTTTTAATTATTCCATGCTTGCAATAACTCATAAAAAGTGTATCTATATCTAATATCTACCTACCATATAAAAAATATATAAACGAAGTTTCAACATAAAAGCAGCGACGCCTGTTGTGGCAGAAACATAATTACTTTTTCTTTCAAGCAAAACCATGCCGAATGGGATAAGCCAAAAACAAATGAGATCCTCTTCGGATCAAAAAGATAGAAAATGAATTCGCAATATTACATATCAATCCCCCCCCCCCAAAAAAAAAATACTGTATCAAATCTAAAAAGTAATCTCGTTTCATTTCATTTTCGAATTAGTGTAAATTCAAAAATAAAAGTAAGTTAATTTTCTACGGTTACTTTTAAACTGACTCATCAATATTAGAATACATTTCGAAGATTGCTAAACCACTTACATTAACTTATTGATGTAGATATTTCGTTCATCGGCAGTATTGTTGCGCCAATTTTTCTATACATATTAATGTTTTATTACAATGTAAAGTTAGCTGAACTTTATACGTTATCAATTACATAACTATACTAAAGCAATTTTACTCTCTGATACACATAAGACCATATTTATAGATGGTAATTAAATTTAATCGTTATTAAATTTCGTTTTATCTCTGAACGATTGTTTTCACTAATTAACATGGTAACATGGTAGTCGTTAAATTAAATCACCGTCTATGAATACAGCTTATCTTGAATTTCTCCCTAACTCGAATTATTTCATTGTCAAAAACATTTAGAGCATAATTTAAATTAAAATACTATTCTCTAAGTCGATTTTTTAGTCGAACGCTTTATAACTCAAACATTTTTGTTTGGCATTTTCAATAAAAATGCGTGCAAATTTATTTCTATAAGTGAAACTACTAATGAGTAATTTCTATTACATTTTTCTCTTTTCATTTCTCTCATTTTACTTGAACTCTCTTTAAACCGAACGTTTTTAGGTGGCAAGTGACGATTCGACTTAAAGAAATTTGACCATTGTTGAACGATACGTAAACTGATACGAATACTCATAACTTTCTAAAAATGTATTTAGGTTGATGGGTTAGAGGTCTTTTACACGAGCAGTTTAGTTTCCGTTTCAGTTCAATTGAACTGAACGCTTCCGTTCTCAGTTTCAGTTCAATTTCAGGTACTTATCAATTTGGAACTGAAACTGAGACTAAACTGATCGTGTAAAAGGACTCTTATTAATAATTTCTATAGTTAAATACCGTGTGTCCTAACAAATAGTTTCCACCGAACTTTTTCTGGAACCTAATGATTTTTTGAAGAACGCCGAGACACGTCGACTTTTTGCGAATTGAACAGTTCATAAATTCGTATTATAAATTCGTCAACTTTAGGCTAATCCCCTAAAGAGAATAGCAACTCTCACAAAAATCTTAAATAGAGATAGTGATCAAGTGCCACATCGTTTCAATAGTATCTATCTATTCTACATAATAAGTCATTAAAATAACTCTTTACAAGACAAGACCGTTAAGTCAAGTGGAGAGGAGGATTTATTGAGGGATTTTTATGCACTCCTCCTGCAATCCTCCATCTTTCTGCTGCTTTGTAGTTATTTATTTGAGTTAGATAATGCACCTACTTCTCTGATTAATTGGGAAAGTATTTTCATGATTGTTCTTGTAAAGATCTAGTTTCCGTACGAAAATGATTATTTGAAAGTCTACTTTAAATAACTTTTCAGAAAATTTTTTTTACTTCTCTTTACAATGGTGTTTCGTTTTGTTTTTTTAATGTTTTAAATTAGACCCATGAAAAGGATTAAATTGTGTACTACTTAGCAATAATCTCTCGAGTTTCGACATTTTGGCACTTTTGTGAATATCACGAAAATTGATGCCTTTGGTCGATGTTTTGCGTGCCGTGACTATAAATAACCTTTTTTTTACCATTTTAATAAGTAGACTAAATGCGCCAATTTTGAAAATAACTGGCACGTATAGTACAATACATTTTTTTTGCACCACCAACTTGAAACATGACACATAACTTTGAAACATGACACAGAATTGTAAAAGAAAACATACCTTTTATTCAAAAATTCTGTAATACGTTTGTACTACGTACTGTCTGTACGTTTTGTAATACAACTCTTCAAGAGCATTATGCAACAAACAGAACGTAAAAATCTGAATTTGTAGAAATGGTACACAAAACACCGGCCAAAGGCACCAATTTTCGTGATATTCACAAAAGTGCCAAAATCTCGAAATCCAAGGAATTTTTACTAACGGTACGGTCAAATTCTGATATTCTGGATAGTCATGACCTGATCTATCGCCAGTTCCAAGGTTATTCACTGTCTATTTACGACATACCCTGTATACATTATTGTTTGCTGAATTGATACAATTATTATTTGTAAGATTCCAGATTGGCAAAAATGTTCGTTTACATTATTTGGATGTACAAGCTGACATTTAAATTGCGCATTAAAAATCTTTAGAATAAAATATTTCCCGTTAGGGGAACATGGTACGGTCTTATTGAAATTTTACAGTATGTTGTAAGTAAGTGCACTACAGTTTGTAAGTATGTGCCAACACAAAATGAGCTGGAATTCAAAATTTAGATTTTTTACGAGTTTCCATAAACTTATTATTTTTATTGAATTATTGAATTTGTCTTTCTCGTTTTGTGTAATTACTTACAATTAGTTACTATTTTGACCACACTAACATTCGACTACATTTTAATACGAAATTAATATTAATTGAAAAATTTTCTCTCTCTGTCTATTTCATAACTTTTCTAACGACATTTATATGTTTTAACCTACGCACTTGTTATAATTTCATTTATTCGTCAAGCTAACGATTTACAATTTTCCAATAATTAATATGTGTAACAAGAACTCTAAAATGACTATCTTCTTAATTATGGTAAAATAGTAAGTAATTAACAAATAATTGAAATTTCACAAAAAATAAAGTAGCTAGTAAACGTGTATTTAAAGAAAAAAACGATACAATAGTGAACAATATCAACGTAATTAGTAAAAGTACTTACTTACACGATGGTTAATATTTGATAAAGTTCAAAACAAAGAAAACAATTCTGCTTTTATCACTCACAATAAAGCGAGTAAGTAAGCTTTTATCTTTAAAATCTAGGACAATTTGTCGTTGCTATTTCGTCGCCGTCCATCCCTTTTAATTCCATCCATTTAATCGTCGGCTCTCGCTAGTCAACGAATCAAGTATGGCATCAAAATTATTACTTATGTTGCGTAGGTATAATCATGCTAAAACGTAATAAAAAATACCCCATTTTTTACAAAGAAGGTGTTTCATTAGGATTTACATGGAATTAATCATAAACTCAAATCAAATTCAAACTTCTGTCGTATACTATACATAGCTATCCATCAGTGAGATATAAAAATCAAATAATAGTAAAGGCAATTTAGATATTTTATTACCGACAGTAAAATATTGAAAGTTAACGTTATAAAGAAAACCAATTTATTATACAAACGTAATCATAAATTATGTACTACCTATAAAAGCTTACGTAAAATCAACTTGTTATCGATTTTTTTGGCTAGAATATTGTTAATGAAATTACACAATTTTAATCCAAAACAATAATAGAAAATAATACCTGTTGCATAAACTTAATACTCGAAAGATATACGTACATTTAAAAATTTCAATTAATATACAAGTCGATTGTTCTTAAAATCGGTACGGTTATTCTTACATAGAACCGTTAAATTTTAAACAGATGCATCAAAAGCAACGCCGTAACGAGAGAGTGGCGAAAGAGGCGCCCACCACGGGCGCAACTAGATTTGGAGCGTAAAAAATGTAATAACTAGAAAAGAGTGAACAAATATAAAAATCCGCCATTTTATATTGTATTTTTAAATTATTGTCATTTTCGGATTAGGAGGGCGCAAGTTAGACACTTGCCGCAGGCGCTTCATACCCTCTTTATGGCGTTGATGAAAAGTTATACACATATTAATTAACGTAAGTGAGTCAAAGTAAATTAATATAAATAGTGGTAGTACAGTGGGTGCCGTGGAAAATAGGACACCAAAATTTGTACAATGTAAAACTGACTTAAACTTAAAACTTAAAGTACATAAGTGACGATGAATTGACGTGCAATCATTTTTAATCAAGCATTAATTAAGGGTTAAAATAAAATACTGTCAAGTGACTTCGTTTGATACCTCTAAATATTCGTTAAAATCAACCTCAAAAGACATGTCCCAGTTTTCATGGCGGCCACTGTACCTGATAATAGTTGATGTGCTCGCTTCTCAGTTTTCCAGCGAAATTTGTTAAGTATGAGAATCTCTTCAATTTGCTAAAATTAACTTAATGTACATAAGATAGGCTTCGTCGTACTAATTTGAAAATTATTTATGTACTTTCATAATTACCTGTAGGTATTTTCTACTAACACTTAACGTTTAATCTTCCACTTAATGTAACATCATTTAGGCCATACTTACAGGACTAAACAATTTGATAAGTGCCGGCTCCACCAATGTTATAACGAGTAAATTTTCTTTACGTTCTAAAAATAAAAATAAGATTTTATAAGCGATCGGTGAAAATTCCGATATCATCCTTTATTGAAGTAAAACTTTTATAAACAACCGAGAAAAGTTTTAAAAATCGACACCGTGATTTTGATTTTTTGTTTGTTAACGGACTCTTTCGTTTCATCTTTCGTTTCGCTTAAAAACGCTGGAAAATATTTGATTTAAAAGATTTACTGCGAAATGCGCGATTGAATAAAAATCGTTTTCCGAATAAATGACGTTTTGTTTCATGTTTGTTTATGATACATGCATTTTTATAATACAGTAGACGCCGATTATTAAAATCACGTTTGTGTGTAGCGTTAAGTCGATTACGCGACGAATCAATTAAGCGAAAAAAAATTCATTTAATACTTTTTTTTGTTTTTTTTTGTTTATGACTTTGGATCGAGCCAATTAGCCAGCCTATTTTGGGGTTGATTCTAAATCATGTTACTACGAGTGTTAGTATTACGTTCACAATCGTCAATGATTGTAGCGGGATTCGAACCCGCAACCGTACATACGCCCGAGGGTCGGTAACTATAGTAAATTTTATATATTATATTTATTTTATACACAGTAATAGTAATTCAAAGTCATTCCAACTAATTCAATGTAATTCTGTATTACATTCTAGAAACAAATACATACTAATACCATAAGTTACCGACCCCTCGCATGCGTCAGAAGATCAATCCGTCAAGCTGACCATCTGAGCCACACGGTTCCTTTATTTAATACAAAAAACAACATTTAATCAAAAACAATTCCACCTCATTAAATTTTGTACTTCGAGACTCGGTGTAACCACCAAAATAATAACAACGTATGATAAATACGAAGATTTTAACAATGTAGATAGAAATTTTGTCTTTTTTTTTAGTGTCGTCATATTTTATGCGCCCCAAAATTGAAAAGTAGCACGTGAAGAAGCATTAAGGATAATAAAAATATGAGACTATAAAAAAGATAGTAAGTAATGAGTTCCAACGGTAAATGCGACGACAAGTAAATAAGCCGTAATCCGCAGGTATTCGTGCTTATTTCGTATGACGATAAATTGCCAGTAGATTTTTTAATGCCGAACATGGTTGAAAATATTGCGGGAATTGAAAAAAATGTTTTTAGGCGCCTATTTCAAAATCATTAATCAACCAAATAACGAGAAAATAAACTGTAAAAAATTTTAAATATTTTTATTTTATGTCAATAATTGTTCGTTTTATATTTTTCGATTTTTTAGTAAGTAATTATAAATTTGTAATACAATACAGTATCACTAAATCAAAATTCGTTAATAAAGAGGAATTGATTAACGACCAAGCAAAAATGTCTACCTTGTTTTTCCTCCCTTTTTCTTTTTTTTACCTTGTTCGTCAAAGAAGTGTTTTTGAAAGTGCGCGCATTAATTTTGTGGACGACTGTACCTGGATTTATTAATAATTATCCATTTACAGATATTAACGTCACATTAAATATCAGGCAACCAGTGGTACATACTAATTGTTGTTTTTGTTGGCGAATATCTCATTTTTATTTTTAAACAATTACTTATACGGCAATTTTGCGAATAAAGATCCGATTTATGTACCTAGTTGATCCATCAGTTTACAGACTATAATTTTTATTTTTGAATTTAAAAAATGTGGAAATACCTTATTAACAAGAAAATATAAATGCGACACCTTTAACGCTTAGAAAACATGATTTTAGTGATTGAAACGATAACCGTTACAAACTTCTTTACAAAAGGTTCTCTTAATTATATGAAAAGCTTGCATTTTAATTAAGTTTTAGTACGCACTGGAATTTTATCCACTCGATGGAATTTCACTACGGCTTGATGAAACCGATTTTGTATGAATGCAAAGCGTATTTCGGCAGATTTTAAAGGCCGTTGCGCAGTCAAACTGTCCATTGAAGTATATTTAGTGGTTGCTAATTTAAATTTAATCTTTATAATCTAATTATTGCTTTTATTAATATAAGAAAATGTATTTATATACGGAATTTCATTGGGTAGATTTCCACACAGATTTCCACAATTTTTTTACTACTGTTGAAATACCTAAATGTGTGGCGCGTATTCGATATTACCTGAAATAACAGCGTTTCACTGAACTACTTAATTGTAAAGCAATTTAAAAATTACGTCGCTTACTTTAAAACTTTTCAATTGTTTTGCGTTAGCTATGTTTACATAGTGACAATGTAGCCGAGTTCATCGCTGAAGCAGCGGAAAATAAGCGCTACGTTCAATTGAACCGCTGTTTTAGCGCTAAGGCAGCGCTTTCCCGACTAAACACGCCCATTGTCGATACTTTTTAAATGAGAATATGTTCATTTGGTCGTCGCATTAGTCTAATGCGACATAAACATTAATCTTCTGTTTTTTCAATTAAATATCTATAGCTTCCAACATGTTCATATTGTATAGGTCTACATTTTCGGATTTGTGATGTTTCTTTATCGAACTTACATTGATAAGTACCTATACTGGCTTGTTACGTTCATTTAAAAAATAAATAAATAAATAAAGTAAACTCAATTTATACGTCAATGGAATATTAAACATCCTATTTAAGATTAAAATTAGCTCACAATTTATTTAAACAAATCTGACATTCGTAAAATAACATTGTAAATAATGTTTATGTCAGCGAACGTATGTACGTTTGTAAACGAAAATATTTGTCTTAGTGTTAAAATTTACCTATACCGCGCGGATTTTGAATCACCCTGTATAATATCACGTGTACAGTAGGTGTTTTTAAAGTGAAAGTTTTTGACTAACATAAATAAATAACAATAAAATGAAAAAATAAAACATATCTACATATATTTTTAAGAAAGACATTAATTACCCAAGTATATGTCATCCAAATTTTATTCCGACGCACGTCATCAATAAAAAGTTACTAGATTAGTTTAAAGTTTTGAACGTGGCATATTATCTATAGAAAATTTGCCTCCTCACATATGATAAATAAAATTTGGATAGCCCATAGTTAATATAATTTATTATATTTTTGTTAGTACCTACCTAATATTAATTGTCAATAATCTTTTAATGTATCGGGAACACTTGTACTGTGAGATGTCTACTATGTAAAAAACTTTATATTTTGTCATTATAGCGGCAATTATGTGCGTGAAAATTTCTCTCGTTATCGAAATATTTATTACTGTTAGTTATAAAGAGTTATTCCGTCATAAAGTGCGTGAAAATAAATTCCCCGGTGGGTATAATAGGCGGATAATCTCTTTGGTATAGTAGGTATTCCCCAGTTAAAAGCTTAAATAACAGCCTATTTGCTAATAAGTAGGCACTCACGTTCGCGATTAATTGTCATGTGTTTATCGATTGAGTTTCGACTAACAAATACAATCAAATTATGTATTTATTTTAATAACAATATAAGGTTGTTCAAAAAGTTTATAGAAATTTTTTTCAGTTGAACATAAGAAATAGAAGAACAAGAAAAAGAACATAATCAGTGCATCTGATTGTTAGCACTAAAAGTGTTGGAAGTAATGGTCAGTGGCGGATGTGTTTTTTTTTTATTTAATAAAGGCCTGCCTATGATCTTTACATTAACCTCAAAATGCATTGTAATTTTATCTTTTACACAAAAAGAATTGTGAGAGTCTTTAAAAAGACTATTGTACTAACGAAAATCAATTAAAAAAATATATGTCTTTTTGAAGCCTAATAATTCCTTTTGCGAAAAAGACGCCTTTAAGGTCTTTACGCCTTTAGCGTAAGGTCTTTAGGTCTTTCTGGCACGCCTTTATTAATAAAAAAACACGTCCATCGTTTTTAGTGCTCGGATGCACTGATGACGCCAGGTTCAAGACGTCACGACGTCATCGACTCTGAAACAAATTTCCTCGTAACATATAACGACCCCCAAGAATACATTTTATTAAATTTGCGCATTTTACTGCTTTATTTATTTATGTACTTGTGATTGTGTTGTGGCGCCCGTTCCTCGGTTACACTTTCTACATTAAAGCACGAGTTCTGTCATCGCCTTTCAGATAATTTCATAATTCTATCTGCCCAAGTTTGCATTTTCTTTCACATATTTAAGAACGTCTTAATATGGTTTTTGCATTGCTCCAAAGAGCAATGGCTTTTGTTTTGTTTTGAAGAGGTTAATCCGAAGTGTCAAGGTTAAATTCAAATAAACAGCAATAGGTAATTTGTTTTTTAACATCACCTCGGGGGAGCTAGGGGTGCACTATCTCTAACCTTTCTAACCTCAAAATGTTTCAGAGGTTTTAAGTTTTTAAATTTTTTGGGCCATTTTCGAATTTCCCAGTCATTTTAGGATACAAAAGGTACTATTATCTAATTTTGATAAAACGAACCATATTCGTTTTAAGATGCAGAATATCCTATAGATAATATTATGTAGTATAATTTGATATTATTTAAGTGTAGGTAATTTTTTCGAGTATGGTTCATTTTATCAAAATTGAATCAATATTTTTATTATCCTAAATTGTATGGGAAATCCGAAAATGTAGTTAACATTTTAACAACTTACACTTCTAAAATATTTTGGGCTTAGAAAGGTTAGGGGCTGTGCATCCCTGGCTCCCTTGAGGTGATATTAAAAAATTTATTACCCCATGTTAAAGATCTTAATTGATTACATATGTACACCAAAAATTATTAAATAACAACAAAAAGTAAACATGTTACTTAAAATAATTGATTTTTACTCTTCAACTTTGGAGGTGAATTTCTCAACAGTGGAGCGCCGTAGGACAAACTTGAAATAAGAACTTGTGGCATTATTTTGACGTAGTTTATACGTTTCCAAAATATTTTTTTTGACATTTCCTGACACCCCGTATTTTGTTAAAATAATCGTTTAGACAATACAAATACTTAAGTGCGTCAACCAAAATGTTTCTGAATTCAAATGATGTAGTATAACCAGCATACATTTTAAAAAAAGTTTCATCAAAAACGTTTCTGTTTTTGTGGGTTTCGAAGTCTGAACAATTTTGCGATTTTATTTGCTCGACTATTACTTGTTATCTGAGAAGAAGACAACTTTTTTAATTGTTTCCACGTGGAAAATTTCATTGACGTTAATCGAATTCGAACCCGTAACATTGATTATAAATAGTATGCCGGAGTTAATATTAATCTTTAAATAAATAGTTCAATTATTTATTGATCATTAATTTTTAGTGAAATGATTGTTTAATGTTGCTATGATATTAGATAATTAAGTAATTAATTACAGTTTTGTTTTTTTTAGTCATACAAATAAATGAAATGAAACCACAATATAACAAAATGTAGCTTTTATTACCTAATATTTTTATTTTTGCACATAATATACGTAGATTTTATATAAAAATCTAGGGCAAAATGTTTCTATTTGAAATTCTTTTCGCGTTTTATTTGACATACCTATAAATTTGTGCGCGTAAATTTGAACGATTTTTATCACCCACAATATTGTATACTTTTTCATTGTTGATTGGTTCTCCAAACCTTCAAAGAAGTTTGTTTATAAATACAATAACTAGAAAGTGTTTTGCATCGAACTTGAAACAAATACTACTTTATCAAACATTAGAAATTTTAAACGAACTATAAATATAAGTAGGTAGATATCTACTTATACTTTAAATTTAAAGTTTAAATTTAACTTTCGTTATAATTTATTGTTAATCATCGGCTTAATAGTCGAAAAACTTCGCAAGTCTATAGTTTGGCAATAACGACATTTTATTATCATCAAATGCAGAAAAAGACACGTTATTGATTTTATAAAAGCTCGTAACTCCAAAAAAAAACTTTTAAACAAGTAAAATAGACGAAATAGAAAACCTCTGTATAAAAATGTTCAAGTTTCAACTAGATTTCTAATAGATTAGCGTGTAAGGTATCGAAAATTACATATTATACATGTTTTTATTTTAAACTGTTCAAGTTTAACAATCAAGTTAATATTAAACTACAGCAAACGTTTTTTCAGTTTCCTTTCAATTTACTTCTCTAGACTTACAAGGTTTTCCTGTACTAATCGTATAAGCCGACGATGTAGGTTGTTTATCCTAAGTTTAGGTTGACATCGTACACACTTTAGTAAATATTTTGATTTCCTCAAGGTTAGATTGATATTTATTCAATACAATATTACCTCGCGCATTTGATGGCGAAACTGAAAATATAGAAATTAAATAGAACAAGCATCGACAAATCGAAAATATTAATAAATTGTGTATGACGTCGTCCTAACTTAGGATATAAACAACCTACAGTAATATATCTCCATAAATAATTAAAGCTGTTGACGTAAAATTTTACGCAAACTTCAATATCGATGTCTGGTTAAACTGATTAAATATTTAAAGAAACACGTTGCCAGATAACTGTGCAAGTTGTCGAGAATACAAAATTCCTATTATTAATTTATGAGACACTAAAACAACTTTAAGTAGGTATATAGGTAGCACTTTCTGGCATAACACATCAGTTTAGTTTGCCTTGTTTTCTTCAACAACACATTACCTATTAATGCTGTTTGAATACGTACAATTTTTAATCGATCAGTTATTCAATTGTTCTCCAAAAAGCTACATAGGTGAGCGCATATTATCGACGCGATTGCAAATCGACAAAACAATCAAAAAGCAGTCGAAGAGGTTTTATGATTAAGTGTGAGAACATCGATCAGTACACATGGTTGTGCGCTAAACAATCGAGCATCGATTATTATATGAGCACCTCTCCATGGTGTATCCTTCCTGTAAGTTTTTCAAAACTTGGTATGCTCATTCGATATTACATAAGAAACTTGTACGGAAATTGTTGGAACTCCCAGAGACCACAGCATAATGGAGAAGCACAGTAGATTCTCGTTGTTTTTCCGTTTTTTTTTATTCCCAATGGCCCTTAGTGAAAGCCTTTCTATTCACCATGCTGTGCGAACTGGTCCTCGACTGAACTGTTGAATATAAATGCGTTACCTTTGCGACTAAACTGTTGGCGATGTGAAATCGCGGCAACAACACAATTCGATTGAACAGTTTAGTTGCGGTACGAACCGAGTGTATGCACCTAGCATTGTGAAGATCTGAACAAATTTTTACAGCGTTTACAAAAACATATAGCTTATCCAAACCTATATGATGTTCACGTCATCAACAAAAAGTTACTAGATTGTTTATTTGTAATTCGGTTTAAAGTTTGAAAAGTGACATATTCTATAGATGATTTACTTGCGCACATATTAGATGATATAAAGCAAGACTACAATTTATTAGAACTGTCAAAATACGAGATACGAGGTGACAGCACTGTGTGAAACGTCATCATCTAGTAACCTCGTATCGATGACGTGTCATATAGGTTTGGATAAGCTATAATACAGTTTTACTAATAATTTGTATGGACGATGAACTTTAGAGAGTTTACTAATTTTGCCGAAATGTAAATTAAAGATTCAGTCGTGCCTATTTGCACACAACGAAGCTCTAACATGGATGTCTTAATAATAATTGGTCCCTTAATGTTTAGCAACACTTTTAATTTATAGTTGTCAGTAGTCCAACAGTGACACAGACGTTGGAATGGGTCACACTATGAACCAGCGCGATATTTCGTAAATGCAACGTTAACAAAATTTGTTGTTATCATGTAACGATTTACATTTGAACCCCTCCTCGGCACCCCAGTCGACCGGTAGATCATAATTATGAAGGATGGTCGTGTGAGGCCACCTTTGTGAATATTGGGCGATAAATTTGTTTCGTAAGATTTACGCATATTTCACGTTTTTGTTGTTATATCTAGAATTATTTTCATCATTATTACATCATATCTTATAACAATATTTTCCCCAAATATACATTTTACAACTTAACCCTAATAATTTATAGTATAAAACATGTGGCTCATTGTTAAAATTAATTAGGTTCATTGTGTACACGCGCTTGTAAAGTTGAAGAAAAAAAAATAATTTTTGAAATAACATTTATTTTTCGTTGAAATTTAATAATTTTTGGTACACATATGTAATAAATTGACATTTTTAAAATGGCGTGATAGGTTTCTCGATACCACATTAGTGGAGCCAGGGATGCACATCCTTTCTAACCTCAATATATTTTAGAGGTTTAAGTTTTTTTAATTTTTAAGGTCATTTTCGGATTTCGAGATTTTCGGATTATACGAGAAAATCATACATAAATAATAAGAGATGCAGGGTATCCTAGATATTATTTATAATTAGATATTATTTAAGTGTGATTTTCTCGAATATGGTTTATTTTATCGAAATTAAACAAGGTACCTTTTTTATCATAAAATGTCTGAAAAAAACGAAAATGTTACTAACAATAAAAGTTTAACAACTTAAACGTCCGATTGTGATATATTTTGGGCTTAGAGAGGTTAGGGGTTGTGCATCCCTGGCTCCCCTGAAGTGATATCTGAAAACCTATTACACCATTTTAAAGATCTTAATTTATTATGTATGTACGTACATCGAAAATCCAAAGAAAACACGTTATTTAAAAAAATTAATTTTTATTCTTTTACTTTGGGAGTGAATATCTCAACGAGGAAGAGCCGTAAGAAAAACATTAACGTGATTTATACGTTCCCAAGAGTTTTTTTATCATTTTCTGTAACCTCACGCACCGTTTTCTGATACCCCGTATTTTGTAGTAATAATTTTTTAAACAATACAAATAAATGAGTGCGCCAACCGGAATGTTTCTGATTTCGAATAATGTAATATAGCATACATTTTAAAAAAAGTTTCAACAAAATCGTTTCTGTTTTTGTGGGTTCTGAAGTTTGAACGATTTTTCGCCTTTATTTACTCGACTATATGGAAAATGAAGGTTTCTTGGATCCATAAAATTTTTAATGCTTAGGAACCGTCATTCGTTTTCTATTAAAGTTGATAATATTAATTGCATTGTTGGAATTAATGAAATTAAACAATTTATTGTCAGGCTTTAATGCCTACATAAAAACCTACAGTTAAATTAATAGGTAGGTACTTACGTTTCATTTACCTACATTACAATAATTGTTACGTATTCTCTAAACTATCATAACTATAATATGAATTACAGAATTTATGGACTGTGACAAATACGAGTATTATAGTTTACAGATCTACTTATTATTATACCTACTAATACACATAATACGATCGTTCCGATTATAACGCAATTTGTGAATAATAGGAGAATAGTGCAGACCATCACATATTGAATATAGCTGTACGAATGAGTACATATAACACAGTACCTATATTCATTTTATATTATACCTAATATCTAATATAAAATCAATGTATTAACGAAATCAAACTCCGTGCACTGGGTATAGTTTATAGCGCACTACAAACTACATAATTATAAAGTGAAATGGGTGGAAAGCTTTTCGTATGAGCTTACACGGTGATTGGGCGATTGGAGAGGAACGCGCGAGATTTGAAGGATGCGTCTAGGGGATCAAAATAAACAAAATAAATCCAATAAACTTATGTCCCTGAATTAAATTGGCCGAGGAGTTCAGCAGAATCCGGTTTTTGATTTTTAATTAATTTTTTAATTTGTATTAATTAGCTACCTACCTACGTGGAAAATTAATTTTAATACACTTAAGAGGCCCCATGCACGGTGCATTTTACTGCGCACATATTACTTCGCTCTGTTGGTGTGTTTTAATTTCCAATTTAAATAATTTTTAACACCGCCATAATACGGGAATCGTTATTATCGTTATTATTACTATAATCATTAGGCATTTGTTTGGTTTTGTATTTCACTAAAATTATCTCGCTGCGATTGTAGACTTCGACAATAAACTGTTTAATAATTTTTATAATGTAGGTTATATAACATTTTCTTAAGGTTCTTACAATAGTCAATATATTTACTGCGACACATAAAATCAAACAGACTGTATATGTGATTCTATGACGGCTTGAGTTATGTTTTCACGTTTGCTGGTTATGCGTAATATCTGGCTATAAAGTCAAATATTTAGTAAAATATGAACGCAATTTAAGTAACGGGGAGGATGAATTAGTGATAGTCGACCTCTAGTTTATTCCTTTTTATGGCTCTTACTTCTTTCTACTTCTTAAAATTACACAGATAAATAATTTTACTGTAAAATTTATTGTTTTCACCTTTTTTTCTGCGGTAGCGTTAAAGAAACTCTCGATAATTACAATAGGATAAATATAAGTGTTTATACTTAATTATCTTTATCTTTTTTAAATGACAATAAAATAATATTGCAGTTACTGTTACTAATTTAATATGAAATATCTATTCTATTGAAACTAAATACACGTGTTACCGTTTTAAATTGAAAAATAGAGGTAAAAATGGATTCAAACTAAACATCTAGCAAACTAACCTTAGTCTGGACCCAGCTTAATTAACAAAAGCAAGAAAAATATATTTCTTAAAGAGTTCATAAAAAGTCGACAACAACAAAATTATAATTTAAAATACGTGGGCGCCATTAAAAACGGGACATCAAAATTTGTATAATGTAAAACTGACTTTAAAACTTAAAATAGATATCGACGAAGTGACATTCAATAATTTTTTTTTAATTTAATTTATTAAAGTGTCATACCAACTATGGGTTTAGGCACTCGATAATTTTTAATCCACCATTAATTAAACATTAAAATAAAATTGTTAGTCTAGGTACCTTATTTATTGTCAAGTAACTCCGTGTCACCACTAAATATACGTTAAAGTCTAATGTTCCCTAGTTTATTTTATAATATAGGTATTTTTGTTGTCGCAAGGGAGATTCTGGTGAAAAATTCATTTTTGACGTCTGTTCCTCACGACGTTTGACATGTTACTTAGCAAGGCCCGATTAACAACTGTGCCAAGTCTCCACTTCCTACTAATTGCTTAGGTCGATCGAGTTTTTATTCCTGAAATGGCTGAACTATAAGATACGTTAGTTTATTCGACTTTTCTATTCTACTTTTCAATTCTTCATCCGAATAAGAAGGCAAAATTTTAGATTTTCTGAAAAACCGAACAAACACGCATGTCAATTTCAGTAACGAACTTTTTAGTTCGTCGATTAACAAATCGAACGATTTTCTTATTTATTATCGAGTACGTAAGTATCCTGAAATTAATCGAAGTTTTTTGTTGGAAGGTAACAAAGCAAGGCGTCGCTAATTAAAATAAGTTTTCTAAAACTTTATAAATGCTACTTTGTAACTGTCTTATTCAACATGGTCTCTTCAATTTTACGGTTATTAGGCTCGGTTCCGATCTGCGAAATTCAAACTTTTTCACTTAGAAACACTTTTATTGAAAAGTTTCCATTCTCATTTGAAATTGAGTTGATTAAAAACGAAAATACCCGATTTGGTAATATATCGGATACGCGCTTGAATTACAAATCAGTCGAATAAAATTTAAATTTATATAGACAACTCGAAATGTCACAGAACCCGCTTAGTTTAATTCATATACCGAGAAATTAAATTTTAATAAAAACGCAAATCAACTTTAGCGAGTTCGATATTCGAACTTTATTTTAACTTTTTATGTGATTTTCATTATCCGATTTATTGTTCTTTACATTTTCAAATAAACAAAATCAATAGAGATGTAGATATGTACCTCTTATTATTCTACTTTTAAACCTTCAGAGAAACGAATACAGTAAAACACCGTTTATACGTTTTTCGCACTTCGTAAGTAAGTTCACTATATACTAAACGTTCTTTCGATTTTTCATATAAAATCGTTTTATACGTTTTTCATTTATATGTTTTTACGGTTCTACGTTACTTTTTTTAGATCCGTTTACAGCCATATTCATAGACAAATGATTAGTACTAATTGTAAACCATGGACTTTTGCATAAAAACAGCAATTTGATTGGTTGCAATGATCGTTTTCATAAAGATGGAAACGTTCCCAAAGTCCCCAGTTTACTTTCATCACTTGTTTATGTATGCGGCTGTTAGTCGTTTCGTTGCACTTACACGTTATCAAGATCAATATTGCCGTGTAAATCCTATCAGAACAGAACAGTTTGCTATCGGAAAATTTCCATTTATTCTCATACTCTAATACAAAGTGATTGTAAATGCCTGAGGATTATAATTTAGTCAACTTAATATACACATTGGTACTAATAATTCCTACAAAAAAATATCCCTAGAACTTCCAGTTAAACATTATTTTCTAACCTATAAAATGTGTCGTAATCCTTAAGATAAGCGTACATGATGCCGGAGAGGAGGGAACCGCATCGCATCGCATTATTCTACAACCAATCATTGTCACATTTAAAATGCACCCCAGCAATTGGTTACGCTGCAATGCGACCCGCTGCGCCTCGGCATAATGTAGGCTTTCCTTTACCCAGTCAACGAAACAAGTAATATGGAATTGTTCTGAAAAGAATCGTTTTTATGGAAAATGCACGAAAATATAAATACAACAAGGACCGCAACAGTACACGCAAAGAACAAAATTGTCAAGTAAACATTAGTGAAAAACATAAAATCAATACATAAAAAACAAACACAATACAAACAAAATTAATACATACAAAAACAATAAATATAGTTTACACTTAACCAGTGTTTGTTCACTAAATCATCAGATCAAAAAAATCATTGCAGTAATTACATACGAACGCTTGTTGTATGAATGTAGCCTTGCATCCAAAAAACAAACAACAATCGGTCATTTCTTTAAATAACTCTAAATTTTTACAGTTATTTTCGGTAATTCGGGTAGTTTGATATACCTAGTAGTTATTTGTTTTAAATTACTGTTGTTTGATGTGTTCCTTTTTTTCCATCGATTAAAAGTTAAAAATTCAGAAGTTTCATTTTAGCGTTATTGTCATTCGTTTACGTATACGTATGAATATTTTTTAATTCCCCTTCAAAAACGTATAAACGAGGTTTTACTGTATACGAAGTCTAATGACCGAAAATTCTGTTAATGTCGATTTGAAAAAGTTCACTCGCCTCGTCGGTTCGTTAATTGACTCAACCAAAAGCAAATATTAGAGGTGCAATTGTAAACTGTCTTCGAAATCGAACTTCAGCTTTCGGTTTCCGGTTAATGGACTCGGAAATTAGAACTTAATTGAAGTGAGACCAAGTGCAGGTGCCTTGCACCTGCCAATTTCTCCGCGAATTATATTACCCAATGGAAATTTCAAACTTTAAATTAGACCTTGATGTTTATGTTAAAATTGAAATGTGCGTTATAACCGCCGGAATTTAAATTAAATTTCGTCACTTGATGTCGTTGAATTAAATTTTCTTAATACAAATTTAAACGATCACCCACCCCACAAGATATACCTATCTAAATAATTACATTTATAAATTAAAATGCTACATAGGTAGGTGTGACTGATGCATCTTGATAAATGACCGTTATACAACCGCAATTAAATTTTGCCTGCATTTCAGATTCGCTTTAGGTCGCCTCAAGGTAATTATTTCGTAAATATATATATATATATATATATATATATATAAATATAATATAAATATAATATATAAATATATATATATATATAAATATAATATATAAATATATATATATATATATATATATAAATATATAGAATTAAATAGTCTTCTAGCAACAAAACTTGCGGGAATAGCGCCAGGTACTACAGGGTAAAGGAGTATAGAGCAGAATTCATTTATGTGTCAATCTAATTAGTGTTGATGAATTTCCCAGCTAAATGGAGCAGCAAAAGCACTTTCCGGGTTCTGAATTTTGCTAATTTCGGATTTGTTATACCGCCGCAGTCGCCTGTTTTTGATGACTACGGTTGACAATTAAATTAAAATTTCTATCCCGTCAATTAAAAGGCGCGTCTTGTAAATTTTCACTTACCAAAATATTCCATATTTTGATGATTATTTCTCATGTTCCTATAATAAGGGGGCCGCGGTGGCCCAAGGAGCTATCACTCTGCCAGACCACTCGCGGCTGCGGGCCCGAATTCCGCTTCAACCGCAAAAAACACATAATATACAGTGTGTCCAGAAATTATTCTGCCAAATGAAAACGTCGAATTCTAGATTGTATGTCGATTTGAGCTAAATCATCTTATAAGAAAACGCTTCCTAAGGTAGTTGAAGATGGTGCGCGCCTTGCCATCATTCTTTTCAAATACCTTCAAAACCCCGTTATTATAAAAAAAGATCAAATGTTACACACTAATTAATTTTCAAAATGTTCAATCTCTTAGTGTAAATATAAATTTTTTATTGCACAAATGTCTCATTTAGAGGTCTAACGGACATTATGAATCTTTAAAAGATTTAAACGACCGCCATTTTAAAGTTTTAAAAAGTTTGAAAATTATGTAATCATAAAAATTGTAGACAATAACAAGTAGTTTTCAGCAAGTGTTTGTTTTTGAAAATTGGCTCATTGCCAAAAAAGTTACGGCAGTTCTTAAAAAACTGAAAAATATCGATTATAAACATTGGGCGTAATCAGCCAGAATTTCGCCATCGAGCAATGAGATTAACTTAAGGGATGAGATCAACGGGAGCCGGAAAATTCCCCGACAACAATTCACCTACGAAATTTTTCCCGACAGTAAAATTTCTCGACAAACAATTCAACGAATGGAAAATTCTCCGACAAATAATTATGCATTTAAGACTGTGCACACGGGGTAATTGTCTGTGCACACGGAGTTAGGTTAAGGATGAAAGAAAAGTTAATGTCCTAAGGTTTTATGTATAATAATCACGCTTTTAGTTATTATATTTTGTGCTGTTTGGGAGCCAAACGTTTTTTGTTCGAAAATTTTCTTGTATAAAGCGTCAACATTGTTACGCTGAGAGTTCGACAATAAAAAAAACTATATCAAATGTGTTTTTCCGTATCTATCGGGGAATGTTTCATTCGTTGAATTGTTTGTCGAGAAGTTTTACTGTCAGGGAATTGTTCGGGGAATTTTACTAAACCCCCGAAAATTATTAAATGCAAACAAAAAATAAAAATGTTATTACAAAAAATGATTTTCATGATTCAACTTTGGGGGTCCCCTCGGCGTCGCACGAAAAGTTTGTAGAAACTTAAAGTTTTACCTTGACGCGTACTGTAGCTTGTACTCGTTGCCACGTGACGTATAAATGCGCCAAGAAAAATTAACCTACATTTACTATATGCAATATTTAAATTTGTGTAAATTTGAATTAATTGCCTCTTGTTTCCTGCGAACGACTCGAATCGTGTAAATTTAATGAAAATGAAAACCGTCAAGCGTTCGGTTCTTGGGTTTTCAATGGTAGTCAAATTTACACTCGTCTCGCCGTTACGTAAGAATCAAGTGAAAATTAATCGACAGATTCACTGTATTACTACAGAAAAATCGACGTGCTTTTACTAAATTATGTACATTTGGAATCGATGCGATGCATAAAACGTAGAGGTTATGTATTTATTAAGTTGGCCACCCTTTTGGCTATTGCCGCTCAGTTAATACCTTTGGGTTAACCGCTAATAGATTGGGATTAGATTTCATATTTCGATATATTAACCTCAAATTTTATATGCACAAAGACAAACCCTATAAACCAAAGGAAATGGATTAAAAATTAAATCTTCGTTTGTGGTTAGTGGAAATTAACGACCTAAGTTAGCGTAAATTAGAAAATGTTCATTTTGCAGATGACCCACTATGTGGGAAATGAATTAATACTTTATTTTATGAGAATTTAAATGAAATAATATTCGACGACGAACGACAGTTTTAATATTTCAACCGAGTTCCCAATTGTTCCTAACTCTCGATATTAATTTTTTTAATTAGGTTTAACCGAAACTACAGTCGACTCTCGATTTATCGGGCTGCGGATTTACCGTGGCCAGGAACTGAAAGATTTTTTAAAACTGAAGAATCATCGATTTTAATTGATATATATTCTTTTTTATTTTAATTTTAAACTTTAATTGTAACTGCTTTTTTTTTAATTTTCAACTGGTCTATGTATTTTGATAGTGCCTATTTCTTACTTACTGGCAAAATTAGAAAGACACCTCAAACATGAAAATCAACTTGCTTTGCAGTAAACCTTAATGATAGAAACATTCTTCTAAAATTTGTTTAAAACGCGTCTTAAACGGAGTTTATACCGAAAAAGTTTCGAAATGTGCGCGTATTAAGCGGGAAAGCATATTAAATGTCTTGCGAGGTTTTTACTGTAGTCGATTTTGTATTTTTATTAAATCATATTAAAATATTTAGTAGTATCTCTTATGTTAAATATAATAAAAATAAAAATGTAAAACTCGTTCTTTATCCAAAAAAAAAATGAAATATTTGATACTCTGTCAGTCTTAAAATTTTGACCTATTAGTTATGAAATGGCTCAAAAATTAACTTTTATCGAATTATTAGAGGTTTTAGGTTAGCAAAAATCGTCGATTATTAATCATTGATTTTCGCTATTTAAGCTATCGAGTTAGTAGTTTCACAATATGTATATAATTGTATATACAGTCATGGCCAAATTATCATGGATTTTCTGAACCATTCAGATTCTACACAGTTCAAATAGAAGTCGTAGCTATAATGTTGTTATATTTATGTGTAAAAATTAATTTTCAAAAATTAACAACTACTTATCGAACTAATACTTATTGTGAGTGTGTCAACCGCTGGCCTCTAAAGCAATCTCACAGCATACGACCCGCAATTTATTACCTGCCTTGTCAAATTCATTTAAGTTGAGATGCAGTAAACTATGGCCTATCCAAACCTATACGCAATTCACGTCATCAAAAAAAAAGTTACCAAATTGTTTATCTGTAATTCGGTTTAAAGTTTGGAAAGTGACATATTCTATCGATGATTTATCTGTGCACATATTAAATGGCATAAAGAAAGACTACAAGTAATTAAAACTGTCAAAATACGAGATACTAGGTGACAGCACTGTGCGAAACGTCATCATCTAGTAACCTTTTATTGATGACGTGATTGCATATAGGTTTGGACAAAATGTAGTCAAACAATAAGATTCAAGATGAGAAGTAATGTCGCCTTCGGTCAGATGGCTGGGTTTGCCGACTCGGTGGTCGAGTGGTTAGGAGACTAACCTCTCGCCTGACGGGTCCTGGGTTCGAATCCCGGTACGGGAGGTGAAATATCCCCCTGGTAGGCATGGATGTCCCGGGGGGGCACTAGAAGTAATGCCTAACGGCGGTTCCTGGTGTCCTTTGGGGTGTGCTACTAACAAAAAAAAAAAAAGGTGGCTGGGTTTGGCCCTCAAAACATCAAGTCGTGCAGACTTACTCTAAAACTACGATGTACTTTATTTGGCTAATTTTCGATTAAATAAATTATGCGATTACTTAGATTTTTACATTGTTTTAAAATCAAATCACACTCCTAGTACCAAGATAGCAGAACAATAACTTCAACATCCAACAGTAAAGAGGCCGCTTTTATGAAAATATTTAACGACGTGCTATATTTGTAAATAATTGAAAAATGACTAGCATGCAGATGTACTAATTTGAACACATACTAATGAACAAAGTAATGAAAAACCATTTATCGGCTTAAATGTCGTGGACAGTAAATTGTAAAACAACAGATAGATAATCTAATCCATAATAATTTGGTCATGACTGTACGAATAATATGTGTTGTTGGTTACGTATCATTCCTTATCTTTGTTAACCCTAAAGCCTGATTTGCGCGCGCCGACTATTTTAGTAGAGTAATTTAGTAATTTAGCATTCGATTTAGCATGTGCTTCGTGTCCGTCGTCTTCAAAGAGAAGTTCACTAAAGCACTCGCTCATTACGTGCGGACATTCACTAAATCGCTAAATCACTCGACTGCACCTACTCTACTAAAATATTCGACGCATGCAAATCGGGCTTTATCGTAAGACTACTCGTGAGTCTTGCAGCGGACACGCGTTTTGCGATTGACTGTACAGGTATTTTTTCATAGATATTAGTTAAATTTTTACGTGCCATAAGAATCTATAAATAAATAAATAAATTGTAAAATGCATCAGATTTGTTGATTTTTAATGCGGGAATGAGAGCCATGCCAGAACTTTATTCAGATTAATTTCTTTTAAATCATTCAAGAAATTTATCGATTAGGTACTTTTTTCAAAGGGCAATTTTCTTAAGCACAGAACGACTATTCACGGTTGAACAAACTACACAACTAACATAAGATTTATTGGTATAATAGTCTTTTAATTTTATTGCGCGCTCGTCATAAACGTTTCCCTATATTTTCTAGTAAAACGACAGCTTACTAGACTACCTTAATAAGCTTAAATAAGCTCGTTTAAAACTAATCTTAACTGTAAAATGATTAATGGCCTTGTAGTGTAGGTAGGTATATCAGAACAATAACTTCAACGTTCAACAGTAAAGAGACAGTTTAAGAGTTTCAAATTTTCAATTAAAATTTTGTTTAGGTACCTACACGTCAATGATTTGATTTAAAATTATGTAATAGCGCATTTCAAAATACCCAAAATAAATAAATAGTAAGTCGAAATTTTAATTGACATTGTCATCTTCCCGAATACTTCCTACTCAAAATTTCATTTAATTTCCTGTACCTACACAACTTAAAACTGGCAACAATTAAAAATTTTTACTTACTCTAATTACAGCTTTTCCATTATATGTATATAAATATATTTTTATACACTTGGGCTACTTTTGCGACTACGCCATTTTAGCGTTCACATGATTAATCAACGGAATTCTCTGCGGAAGCTCAGTCGTAAATGGAGGTTTTGAAAACATCAAGCTGTAAATACTGACGGTGCCTTGTGTATTTCGGTAAGCTTTTATTTAAGAAGGATAGAAGACGTTCTTCTAATAATGGTGTTTTATCTTGGATTAAATACAAATAACATCATTAATTTTATTTAAATACCTATTTATTTATTTACTTCCATGTTAATACCATCTGTATTATTTTTAGATCTATTTTCGCAATATTGTACAACAAAATGTTTGTCAGTAAAAAGTTTGGTAGGGTCTGTAAATTAAAATAAAATTAAAAAAGATAAACCCAAACTCTCCGCGTCATTTACCTATATTTCGCAATGATAAACAAACAAAATCAATAATCGATAATCTAATTAAATAGACAACTTATTAACACTGAGTCGATACTAATCGAATTAATTAAATTCAATTACCTAAATAAATAAAACGGAAATGTTTCGATAAAATTGTTTTTCTCACTACACAATTATTTAGTACTTATACCCACATCGGCATTTGAAAATAATACTTACTTGCGTCAAAGCTGGCAATACTTTGAAAGTGTTACTGTGAATCCGATTCTGCATTGTTTGAAGATCTATCAGTTTGTGTTTCGGAATTCGTACTCCTAAGTTTTACACCAGTAAACGCTAAAGGCATTTTATTAGATCATAAATATAGGGTAGATCGAGGCTATTCGAATCGCCTAATAAAAGGTTCTGGCCTCCGAGTTTGAAAGCTTATATCTTAAAACTGGCGGAGACAAATTGTATAAAATTTTTACTGGGTATTCACCTACTAGTTGAGATTGCACAGTAAAAATTTCAGTTTTGTACGTAAAGCCGTTTTGGAGATTTTGTAAGGTATTTCGCGAAAACTGTCGAATTTTCCTGCTTGTTTCTGTATCGACAACTTTAAGACATCATAACTAAAGTATTTCTGCACCAAATTATATGAAATTTGAAATTAATGCGCCTCAAATCTGTTGTAAGGAAATGTATATGTTACGTACCAAGCTAGAAATTGTGCATTTCGCACACTGCACAGCGATTTCTTTTCCAAGCGCGAAGTGCACAAGTCGTTTTGTACGTAGTTCAAATTATGCACTTGATATAACGAACTTTGTACTGTTTGCGCTATGTACAGTTTTATTGTACCAAGTTGTTAATTTTAAACACATATTCAACTTGTGCACTATTCGTACACTATTCTTGTGCAAAGTCGTGAATAAATATTTTCGAAGCGTCTACAGAGTTTTACAGTTTGGCTATCCTGAAGTATTTAATTCCGCCAGATTACTGTAAATATTTATATCTGCCCTCAGGTTATTAAATCCGTAACGTCGTAGGTGTTTATTAAGTAGATATACTTGTGATAATATTTGTTTTTGATTTTGAATTAGCGAGTTTCGGTTTACTTAATAGATATTTTTATAAATAGCTTTATTAATAACTTTTGCCTTATTTTTTAATTAAAACAAATAATTTATTCTGTTATTACCTACTACCTAATAATAAGTTTTTAAATATTACAAAGATAGACTTTTGTGACTAAACAAAAAATAATATTATATAAACGCAAAGAGTAAGTAAAGTATGTGCTTTTAAAGACGGTTTAAAAAAAAAGTTAAGAGAATTGACGCTTAAGGACAATTCAGTGTCAATTATAACTGAAAAGCTTTACGAAAAAATAAAAAAAAAGCGATTGAAGCAAAAGTTTTACAAAAAGCAACATTGATGTTTTGTTGGATAGAACAACACAACTAATTACGTCTTTCCATAAATCTACCAATAATGAAGTTAGTAGGTGGTACTGAATGGTGAAATTTTGAAATTTTAAGAAATGCCCACATTGAAACTGGTCATAGTGTATTACATAAGATTTGCGAAATCGTAAAAAGAAAACACATAAATACCTATATCACGTCAAATAGTTTAACTTTTTTTAAGTTTAAGTTTAAAGGTGTTGTGAAACCAAAGGCAGTTCGTTGACATTTTAAGGAAAAATGTTTCGCACAAAATTTATAAGGGTTTAAATGATACATCCATATATACATGAGTAATATTAGTATAACCTTAAACAACGTTGTCAAGGTCACGTAAAGACCATCTTCTATATTTTAAATAGAACCCCCTATTTTTCTTCGCATATCCTTATAGCTTATTTAGAGAGCTTTTCAAAACACTATAAAAAAGTATTTTTCCGTTAAATACTTTTCGAATTATGAGGCCTGAAAGTACTGCGAGTACTGCGACACTAGCATTACACAATGTGTTACCCCCCGTGGTGGTTGCACGTTAGGATTTACGCCTCTGTTGTTCACGCGTACTATAGTATTGATGTCAAAATATCTGTAATTGAATTTTGTGGTTCATTAAGTTTAAAAAATTAATTTTAAAAGATGAGATTTTAAGGAGACATTTTTATTATATCCACTCACCCGCGCGTGCGCGCAAATCCACACAACACAATACACACACAACAGAGGTGTAAATCCCAACGCCCAACGTATGAAGCACCCGTGTCGAAGCGCCTGTGGCAAGTGTCTAATTTGCGCCCCCCTAACCCAAAAATAGTTCAAAATATAGCCTCAAACCTTGTGCCTGTGGCAGGAGTCTCGCCTCGTCCTAGTTACGGGGTTGGTAAATCCAACCATGCAATCTCCACGCGGTGCACAATGAGTAATGCCAATGCCGGCGCGGCGACGTTACTCGAAATTTCGGGCCTCATAACTCGAAAAGTACTGTAACAAACACTTTGTTACAGTGCTTTGAAAAGCTCTCAATATAAGCTATTAGAAAGTAGAAGGAAAAAATAGAGAGTTCCGTTTAAAATATTGAAGTTGACCTTGACGATGCCGTTTAAGGTCATATTACAATCTGATGCATCATTTAAAACCTTATAACTTTTGCTCGAAACATTTTTCTCTAAAATGTCGCGTTTGGAAAGTGGTTTGGAACACCCGGTATAGGCGAATTCGACAATAATTTTAATGCATTTATTAAAAATAATTATATTTGTCAAATATCGAACGAAGCGAACAAAAGATTGTTATTTACAGATAAAACACGACGGTATAATTCAATTACTTTATTGTGAAATGTACGTCCGTTCATGTATTTTAATTTATTAAATTGTTAATTATGTAAGTATTGATTATTTTGTCCTAATGTGTATTATTAATAACTAACCTACTATAATACTATAAGATGAAACGTTGTAACAGCTTGGAGAATTAAATTGAATTTATAATCGTCTTTATTAAATCATGTTTTTGTATTAAATTTATAATGGGATTATGATTTTGGGCTTATAGTAGGATTTAGGAAAGGCACATAAGAACTAATAAAAGCTTGATGGGATAAAAATGATTATTTAATGTTATTTTCTCGTTAAATATCTATTAACGGTTCTATTTAGAATTAGTACAAGTATAAATAATGGAAAAAAAATGGATAACTCGGAAACGTCTAAAAATTTACGTGAAATAACTTTAATTATAGTGTAAAAAAGGAAATGTTGACATTTTAAAATATTCAAATCGTGTCGTAAAATTATGTACACCTATCTAATTACGCATAGAAAGACAGTAATCAAATATTTAAAACCATTTAACAAGTTTCATAGTGGGGGGGGGTTCATAATACACTTTATATTGTAACATAGGTGTCTATTTCGAGTAAGAGGATGAACAAAGCAGGTAATCTAGTGAATTCAAATCCGATGGTGCGCAGGCCACTTTGTTGCGGTTAATCACGCTACGGTAAGGTCGTGTGGCTGAAGTGTGATCACCTTATCTCGGATGTTCGGAGGCTTCGCTTCTGATTAAACCGAACAATGGTTGTTAAGAACGTTTCCTGCACAAAATTTTATAGGGCCTACATAGGTACATTACACACGTAAAATAAATGTATACCATTTAAGGAAATACACTTCATCCAAACCTACATGCAATCACGTCGTCGATGAAAGGTTACTAGACGATGACGTTTCACACAGTGCTGTCACCTCGTACCTCGTATTTTTACAGTTCTAATAAATTGTAGTCTTTCATTATACCATCTAGTATGTGCGCAGGTAAATCATCGATAGAATATATCATTTTCCAAACTTTAAATCCAATTACAAATAAACTATCTAGTAACTTTTTTTGATGACGTAAATTGCATATAGGTTTGGATAGACCATAAATATTTTCTCATATGTACTTAATTTTCTAATATTATAGATATCTAAAAATAAAAAGCGATATAATTTTTAACATAAATGAAAAAGAGATAAACAATATAGGTACAAATACATATAATAATTTAATTTCCGCATATTGAGCTGATTAAAACAAATAAGATGGTGGGGAAAAGAATATATTACTTTCACACAAAATGGTATCATGCTCATCAACTACTTACATTATATTTTATACAGGTCACTTACTTCAAGTTTCATGTTTAACAGACAGTTAGTAAACAAACTTGCTTTTTTCAATTATTCTATTCGTGTTTTTTTTTATTAAAATACATACCTATACGAACTTATTAGAGCATAGGTCAGGTTGCTCTTATGTAAAAATGTTTAAAGTCGAGTCGAGTCGAAAGTTAACTATGTATGTATTTTTATCTATCGTTTTTATTTATTTCGTTTACAATAGCTTTTAGTATTTTAATTAACAATAATATTTCAATTTTTATTATTGTACGCGTCGGTCACTTACACTCCTGTTTCTGTATGTAAATAGAATAATATGTAATTACTCATTTTCATCGGAAAGGTTAACACTTTCGTTCCTAACGCCGGCGCCGCGCCGCCACCGCCTTTGTCATCATCCACGTAACGAACCGCCATCCTAGCGCCGACCAAAGTCGGCTCTTGATACTTTCCACTATATAATCGCGACAATGCGGTGTATAAATGAATAAACCATAGCAATCGTTTACAATTAGCTACTGTAAGATCAATTTTTAGACTTTTATGTAAATATCCGATCGTGCGCAAGGCTCGGTACCGAATTTTCATGTCGCATGTTAAAACACTCCTTTTTTTTAATTTTCTCGAAAGAAATATATTTTTTGAAAAATAATATTTACGAGAGAAATTTATAAGAATTAAAAAAATATATCACTTTGTTTCGATTATCTCGAAAACGGTGCATTATATCGAAAATTATTAAGATATATGATCGATAGAGAATTTTATGCCAATTCCAAAACATATTTCACATTACCGATCCGATGATTAATAACGGAGATTATAATTTTTTAGTTTTCGAACGGCCGTCATTTTGAAATGGCTCGGTCGATTAGGCTAGTTAACGAACTCGTCCTTCGTTTGCGTAAAGACAATACGCTGTCCAAATTTCAGCCTCCTACAATCAAAATTGCGACCGGAATCGTATCCACGAGAAATTGATTATATATTATATATGACCGACCCAAAATGAACAACCTATATTTTCGTGATATAGGGGTCGAGGTCGGAGAAAATCCAAAGGACACGTCTGGGTGCCGTCATCTGACAGGCCGCAATCGCTTTATTTTCTATGAAAATTCGCTAATATGCCACTCGTCGTGGTCGACTTCCCCGTACTGAAAACGCATACTCGCGCACACTTACACCGCCGCGCCGCGCCGTCGGAACGAAAGGGTTAAGAAATCGTATTTAATAAAAAAAGGCGTCGTTAGTGAAACTTTCTTTTTATTGCAGAGATCAAGGCATCATAGAGATTCCGCAACTCTTTCCACGTCCACCACTACACATATCACACTCCTAGAGACAAGTAAGTAATTACACGATCGATGATTTTGCTAATGAATGCAATAACGTTGGCTAATTTCCGCCATTTCAAATAAGACAATGGTAACGACGAAACGAGAAATTTACTCGAAACTGCGTTAATTGATGGTAACGCATTTATTTCCAGGTCCTTGTTTAGTTCATTATTGTATGAAAGGTCACGAATGTACGTTAACTGAAACAGGTGAAGCAACGTGCATTTGCCAAAGACAATGTAATGTTCACCACAAACTCGTTTGTGGTTCTGATGGGCACATTTATCCCAATCACTGCGAACTTCATCGAGCTGCCTGCCTTACAAAGACGGCTATTACGATAGAACGTGGTGTACATTGTGTTAAACACGGTATGTAAATTAACAACAGCCACTCTAGGCCTTAATTTATAATAATGTATGCAAATTAGTTAGGATTTATTTATAACTTAACGACGCATATCTGGTGACAGTGTCGACGTGTTACAGGAAAAGGGTGGGCTCCCACCGTAGAGCGTACAAACTTATATTTTAATCAGTTCGCAACAACTACTCCTAATCTGATCGAAGAAGGCAACAACGGCACCGTTGAAATTTTCACGTCGACCGAAAGTATTACTTCGACACCTAAATATGAAGAGAACACTACGCTTAATGTCGTAAATATGTTATTCTCGATAAATTATTTAAACATAAAACGTAGGTAACTTTCCAGTTTTCTACCAGTTCTGTCCAAAACTTGGAAACGCCCGCCGATATCGATACAGATAACGAGATCGATATCGACAAGGACGAGGAGGACGAGGAAAAAAGACGATGTTCTATGCAAGAATACGAAATAATGAAAGTAGGATAGACGATGCGCTAATTTTCGTAATTTTACTTTAACCTACATCTTCTAGGATAATTTGCTGCTCTACAATCACGCACGGCTCATGTCTCAGGATAATCATAGTAAAGATTATTTAGTTTCGATAATGTTCTCGCATTACGATCAAAATAATAATGGAAATTTGGAGATATCGGAATTAAATACGGTAAGATTATACAACTCCCCAAATAATCTTAAATGTTAGATAGCACGCGAATTCTAGTTTTGCGCAAATTGGATTTTTATTTATTTATTTACCATTTTTTAAGATATAGAAAATGCCTTTTTCGACTACCACCAAGAAAATTGCATAAGTTCGCTCCATTAAATGTTATGTACCAAAAGTTGAACATTGCAAACAAATAGGCCGACTATGCGTTAAGAGCTCGTTAGCCAATCATAACCATAACCTTGTCTTAACCAGTATGCAATAATTGCACACGCTACTCGACCAATGAAAAGCCTTCTAAGCCTGCCACGCAATGTCTTTACATTCACAAGCAGTTTTATTACTAAATAGAGGTCGCTTTGAAAGTGCCAAACGTCAAAATTAGTGGTTAAATTAGTCAAAAACTTTCAAGTGGGTTGCGTAAAACTGTGCGATGCCAATGGTCGCATTCAGGGAATTGTAGCGTCGAAACTCTGCAGCGTTGTAACGCTTTATCTTGCCTTAATAAACATTTTTAGTACTAGTTATTTTTCACCTTTTAATTCTTAGGTTGGCAATTTTGTTTGTAAAACACTCAAATTTTTATGTAAAACTTACCTTGTAATATCTTCAACCTTTCTTCTTACGTTACTGCAAGGGAAATGACTTCGTCTCCGAATTGTAACGTTATAAGCCATCTTTATTTTTTGCATAAACCAAAACATACACAAGCAACATAATTTGTTAGGTTAGAACGCATGGATGCATCATTGCTTTATTTAGTTATAAAGCGTTAAAGCGGAATATTTATATGCTTTAATGCTTTACTAAAGCGCTGCAGCACTGCGAGTAAAGCAGACACCACTCAGAGCATCGCTTCGATAAAGCGCTACAGCGCTACCGTTCCCTGAATGCGACCATTGTTACTTGGGAACGATATCGGCAACTGCAACTTTGTACTGTTTTTAAGGTTAATATTAACAATAAAATACATGTTGCAGATTACAGAGATTAAGACAAATACACGCGTTGACATTTGTAAATACGAAACGGTTCACTAGCGGTCTAGTGAATTATATAATATCAACATTTTCATTAAAAATTAAACACGATTAAAAACTTGATCGCGCGTAGTTAATCGTGTTGTTAGGTAACAATAGTAACAAACCCACTTGAAGGTTGACCATGTGATCAACTAATCACGTTGTCAGGTAATCGCACAGCTTTATGCAACTGGACCATAGCGTATAACACATGACGAAAGAATATTTCACGCTCGTGTGATTACACACACTATCACACTCGCGCGAAATATCCGCGGGAATATTTTTCCGGTGGAAAAATCGAAATACTATTACCAGATTTTAACAGATTGTGTCTTTGCCTTAGATGCATAAGATAATCTTCGGAATAATTCATTTTCGCAAAAAGTGACGGTTAAGACGTTCTATCAAAACTGCGTCAATATGTATTATTCGGAATAAAATGTCATTTCATCCATTGGATCAGTACCGCCCGACCGAATCATCCGCGGAAAGAAATGATAAGTAAACTTTCCTTTCTTGTAAAGGTCGATTCACACTATACGGACGTCAGCGTCACGGAACGAACCGGCAACGACACGTCAAAATATTGTTCAATGCCATATACCTGGTAACAGCACGTACCGTCAACGTCACGAACCGGCGAGATACCTCGAAAGGAATAGTTTGACGTTCCGTTCTTTACCGTTCCGGGGCATTTCTCCGAGTGCGAACTTATTTCGTCACGTTACCGTTAGTCACTTAATAGACAAGGACGACGAAACGTTAACTGAGCATGTGCGCCACTACTAACTTTTCCTTTGGACTAATTGCTGCTCTAAACGTGGTGTTTTGTTTGAGAATGTGTTTTCAATTTTACCCAAAAGCTATTAGAATTGATTTCGATTCATTCTAAAATATTTATAGAATATTTCTTCTTCTTCTAGTTCGTTAAACAACGTGTAGTATTCTCCTACGGCTTTCCTTGTCAAAAACATTTTCTTTATCCACTTTCTTCTAGCCCGATTAGTACTCTCATCCTCTTCATTCAATAATATTGTCAATTTTTTAATGAAGAAAACATCCATGACTGACGTTTAAAATCAGACTGGTGATTTTAATGTAATACTCGTGCCATTAACGATTCGTGGAGGTGTAAACTGCAAATAAATTTAACGTGACGTAGGTGGTCTGTTACGTGACGCTCACGTTCGTATAGTGTAAATCCACCTTAATACGAATACCTATTTTCTACCGCTGACGAACCGACGAAATCCCTTCATTTTAACGAACACGTTCATTTTAGCCAAAGTTTGTTTTGTTCACCTTCACTTCTCAAGGCACCCCAAATAAATCGCAATCAAAATTATTATGAAACACAATGTGAGTACAATCTTTTGCACGAGAGTTGACCTATGTGTCATTAGTGTTTGAACTTATTGTTAACAGAGTTTAAACTTTCGTATAGTAATTAGAGGCATGGTTTAGACAAGGATAAAACACTATGGAATGTCTTTTTTAAGTAAAGACGTACGTTCTACAAAATAATCATATTCAATAGAAAAAGAAGTAACGATAAATTGATGTGCGAATAGACGTACTTATTACCCACACATTAAACGTCACGATTACGTTTGCTGCACATGTTTGGTTTGTCTACACATTTATTTATTCATTTATACGTATTTAACAATAATTCGTTTCGGAAAGCTATAAACTGATATATGTAGGTACTTGTAATTTTTAATTGCCTCCTATAATAAACAGTTTATAATTTGCGTGCAATTTTCTAACCTTTTTGTAAATAACATTTCGAGAAATTTAATAGAATGTGACTGTTTTATGCTGTTTACAGCTGTACTATGACTCAGTTTTTTTTTCATATTAACTCATGCCCACAGCCGTTATAACGCAAAGGTCAACTCTCGTGCAATTGACTTGTACCTACATATCGACGCAGTTTTTGCACAACGACTTAACCCACAAAAAGTAAATTTTACAGGAGCGCACATTTTGTGTTGTCGCATAGCTGTAAACGGTGACGTTTTACGGAAATACAAATCAATTTTTCTGGTGGAAGAAAGTGTGGGTTAAGTCGTTCTGCCAAAAGGCGTCGATATGTACATATTTCGCCGTTTGAAGAAAAAGTAGTATATTTTATGTCACTTTAGCTTCTTACAAAATAATATACTACTCCTATTATTTACTGTATCAAATGGCCAATGTTTTAAAAACTAATAGTTTTAATATTTATCAACATTAATCATTTAAAAAGAAATAAGTCGGCTATTCCTTTTTATCTTTTATCTTCCTTTTAATATTTCCTCCAATAAATGGTTAACTACATTATATAAAGGCTTTATTGCTCGAACATTGTAAAGAAAATTTTGCAGACTACGTGATTTTTGCGTGCCAAGACTCTTGTATATTTGATATGTAAAGCAGATTTTAGGTCATTATGTTTAGCTTTAACGATCGATGGAGATGTTGCTGACTATATAGTCTTGTATGGAACAATTTGTCTACTTATTTTTATTTAGTAAAAATATTCATACACAGCTGACAGTATAAAAAATAAATGTGCCGATATATAATAAATGATAGTATATCTGCAGTAAAATACGTCTTTGACTAATACCATACAAATTATTTTATTTATGCAATGTAGGTAATAATTTGTTATCAGATGTAGTAATTATAACAATTTAAATACTACATAATCATTAACAAGTTCACTTCATATTTAAATAGAAAGTTCCCAAAAGGCGTAGAAATCTTATCTGTTTGTTAAAATGTAAGCAAAAGCATAATTAATTATTTACAAGAACCCAAAAACGGAAAGGGTAGTTTATTAACGAATATCTTATGAATTATACCGTACATTAATGGATCGTCCTATACATTGTCGATAGATTAAAATTGATGTCCGGAACAAACCCGAATTTCATTATATTGTCGTGACGAATCCCGAAAGGAATACCAAATTAAGTTTGTGTTTAAAGAGTTTGAATGTGGGTCAACAGAGGATCTAGTGTTTGCCCCATATTTTGAAACACGTAGATATATGAATTTTTATTTGGTTAAATTAGAACAAAGCGCGGAGCTTATCGTACGAGATATTTTGAAAATCTTTTCACTTTAAATATTACAAAAAGCGCAGATTATTTATTTTCGCTGTTGTGGCCTCCGAACTGGAGCTTTTCTAAAATTTATTTTACTCGACGACGCTTTTGTGCGAATAAATATTTTTGAATGTCGCTATCGTTGTTGTATTTTTTCTTCGAGTTATAAATTAAATAAATATAGTAATACGAATTATCATCATTACGTAAAATTAAATGCTTTTAAAATTACGTATAGGTAAGAGAAACGGGGTACGTTTTTAAACTGGTTTAAGTTCTTTCATTGTTTCTAATAAAATTATCGATATTTCAAAACATTTCTTTTTAAGTACAAGGAATTTCTCAAAATTCTAAAAACGTCGACTTACGAAACGAATGACGTAAAACATTTATTTTAACGAATTTCGAAGAAATAAATTAAATGTTTAAATGTCGTGTTTATTTCAACTACAGTTTTGTTTAACGGGAACAGAGAAACGTTTAATAAACATTATACGAAAACTCGCATAGTAAAGAATATTATTTAGTTGTATAATTTTCTTTAGTGCACCGGAATTAATTAGGTACTTATCTAAAGATAAATTAAAAATATACATTCTTTTCACTGTGAGTACGTAGTAAGTACCTACAAAAAACTATGTTGTCTCACGAATTTCTTTTGGTCGGAGAAAATCTCTACATCTTATTTGATAGAACATTTTCTTTCTTGCATGTGAAGACTCAAATAGTGTCGATAACTTTGAATGTGTGAACATTTATACTAGTGAAATCAAATTCAATCGATATTCCGTTTTATTCCATACACTATCGAGCCTTCGTGACGTTACAGATTCTTTAAAGGCTGGTTCACACGACGCCAAGGGCGAGCCAAGGCAAGTAAACTTCTCCAAGTATTGTCGGCGGTTGCCATCGAAGCAAGTTTACGTTCACACATGTGACAAGTTTAGTTGCAATTGAAACGTTCTAACGGTGTTTCGAGCGCGTCAAAATGGTAAAATACGAACAGAAAAAAGCGCATTTTAAAATATTGTAAATTGTCATCAACTACAGTAAAACAATTTTAATGTGGATACGTACCTGACACATACAAAGCAACATACAAAATATGCCATAGAAAAATTGGACAAAAATGTTTGAGGAAGTGTTCGAAAACACTTCTTCGAGAAGAAATTCCTATGCTCCTCAAATCAACACATCACTTAATCTTACACAAAAACCATCTACAACCACCGATTCTTAAGTTCTCTACAGAAACTACTTCAGAGTCTTATATCAAATCGCGAGGATATAGTCTCTCTCGCTTCGGTTTTCTTGGTAGAATAGACATTGACGACCCTCGGTATATACAGGTGGAACTTCTCATCATATCTATAAATGGCTCCTTCTAGCTGCACTTCTATCGCTGCCTCGATGGGAAGAGAGAGCTTTGTTAAACATCGTACTTTTGCCAGAAATCAATAGATGTAGCACAATAACATTGGCAATATCCTCTAACAATAAGTCTGACGCCCCTTACGCACGGACGGCATTCGTATTTATAAGCAGGCATTGTCCATTCTATAGAAACTTCTTTTTCGAAAGTTCATATATTTTTGGATCTTTACGTCCGATTCCATGAAACAGTATAGGACGAAAGAACGACCCGGCTTTCGTTAGTAACTAGCAATTACAATCGAATCTGCCATCCGACTTCTGAGCAAGATTATCTGCCAATTAAAAAAAGCTTCCTCTAAGTAACCAAGCTGGATGCCGTTCTGAACAACAACATTCTATCGTTCTTCCGACAAATCTTTCACAGCAATCACATTAAATACTCACATTAATACAAATACACATTAATCCTTGTTACCATTTCCAATTACTATTAATAAAGGGCTAAAAGAAGAGGATCCTATTTTTCCATTACTCTCTAATCTGTTCATCGATGAACTTCTCGATGCCCTTTCACATTTATTGTTAAATAAAAGTTTTTTTGTGTCTGGATCAGAGGTAAAAACCGTTATCGCTTACACTCATAAAATCCCAAACCCAAGGCTAATAAAATCTACATCGTTACAGTATCTGGCGCCAACTCATTACACCAGTAGAATATTTTGAATATCTGGGAACCCAACGGCGCCGGCGTGTCGACACAATGTGCAATGTATGCGACGCACGCAGGCGCCATGATAATAAAGGCACCAAATGTTGCAGGCGAGGCGGAAATACTTAAAAACAAAAAGTGTTTCGTACACAGGTACCGTTGGTGGTGGTTTTAGAGCGAATCTAGGTCTCTGCAGAGACCAAAGATCAAAAATTTACACTTAAAACTGTTACTTTTGTATTTCGAGAATGATCCGCTTTTTCGAATTTTGTCCCCAGTGTTCTATGTTCTTAGATTAGGAAAAGCGGCTCTTTCGTGGGTTTTTAGAAAATGCAGTGGCGACTATATGAGCGGAGAGGGAACAGCACCAGAAGCAATGAAAAGTGGGCTTCTCGCTCGCTCTATTGTTCAGGTCAGAACTTTATCGACGTTATTTAACTCCGTTCCAACCTTGTGTCCGCTCAAAAATTCCATTACAAGTATCCCATGGTCTTGTGTTGCGCGTTGCACGTTGCGCGTTGCACCCAAAAAAGGAGACTCTTCACACACTGGTCGAAAAACACGTCAGGATTGGGTGTTTTTGGGAACAATTTTCCCTTTAAAAGCGCCTACCAGCGGAAACGAAACATTAAACTTTCTAGTGTCGATCAACAAACTTTCCGTCTTTTTTTTAATAAATATTTCGAGCAGTCTGTTTCTTTGTAAGACCGGCGAATAATCCGCACGAGGGAGAACTTCCAATTGTTTGACAATCCGCTCTTTGTATTCTAGAAACATAACATCTCGATTTCAAGTTTCATTCCTTCACAGCTTCTCTAATGTGTATCTACTTATGTATGTATTAATTATATTTGAAGTTTCAAGTGACTTGGCAAACGATGCTCCTACTTGATTTAATTAATCGAGTTTATTATATAATTTATAGATAACGTCGCAAGAACACATCGATACACTTACGACCGGCTGCACGTTATCCAGTATGATTAAGTTCGACGATACAAACCACGACGGAAAATTAAGTATAAACGAATTCTATACGGCGTTCAGTAAATTGTATAGTAAGTGGTAAAATATACCGGAAAAAAGTAGGTCAGCTGAAGATTTTTATTCCAGGCGTGTCGGTTGTGTCATTAGACAAAGCCCTCGAAACCAACCATTTATCAGCGAGGGTAGACGACAACGTAGAGATCAAGTGCGATGTTACAGGCTCACCTGTGCCTCCCATTGTATGGAGACGTAATCAGTTAGATTTATCTACATTGAACGAAGAGGAAGTGCGAGTTTTTAATGACGGTAGCCTTTATTTAACAAGGATTCAGCTTCAGCATGCAGGAAACTATACGTGCCACGCTCAAAGAAATAAAGATGTTGTGCAAACTCACGTCCTTACGGTGCACAGTAAGTTGTAGCTTCATAGTAAAACCTTAATCTAATTTTCTTTGTTGCAAGCCATTCCGGAAGTGCACGTTACACCTAAAATTCAATCAAAGCGACCTAACGAGGATGCGAGCATGTATTGCCACGTCGCCGGAGAGCCATTTCCCAAAGTACCTATTTCATCATCCATTCAATTTGAAAAAATTGCCAAATAAACGTGTTTTAGGTTGAATGGTTAAAAAATGACGAGCCTTTGCGTTTAGAAAATCTACATAAATATCAGATAGTAGGAAATGGTACGGCCCTGAAAGTAAAAAGTATAAATTTTGCCGACACGGGCGCTTACATGTGTCAGGCAACAAACATCGGTACTAAAGTATATTTAACATAACTTTATTTCTACATGTGAGATAAATTTTTAGGTGGTTTAACGAGAGATATCAGCTCTTTAGTCGTTCAGGAACAGCCCACTCCGAGTAGGTTGCGTAATCAGTATAGCTTACTCGACCAACTATGTGTAACTAGATAAGTATGCAAATGAACCGTAATTTCATTTTCAGCTTCTCCTAATGAAGAACGGAGGTTTTTTGCATTTCACGAATGGGGTGTATCTGTGTACGAGCCTTCAACTTGTAGACTTTATCATCAGATCCAATCGACCGACATTATTCCGGGCACACAAGTAAAACTAAGAAAATTCAGTTATTCCGCAGTTTTATTTCCCTCTATTTTTTTTATTTAGGAGTATGTTTGCGGAGATAAAGGCATTAAATGTACATGGGGACGAGCGGTAAACGTTGCGAATAGATATGTTTACGCCACGCAACCCGACCGAGATCGAGTTATTATAATATCAAAAATACAAATGGTCGTTGTTGATGTAAAACATACCCATCTGACTTTAACGAATTAATTCGACGCGCTCGTTTTAGGTCGTTTCCACCGATAAATATCCCGTGGATTTACATTACATACCTCATTTAGATCAACTATGGGTTTTAAATTGGAGAAGCACCAACGATACCGGAATAAAAACAATTCAGGTTTGTTATTTTTATTAAATTCATTTTGTAAATATGGACCGAAATGTAAATTAATAGGGTACATACGCGCTGACGGTGTGCAAAAATTAAGAACGGGACAAGATATTATACGTAAAGGCTGCTACACACTTACGGTTTAATTGCACAGATCAACTGTGTTTAAACGATAACTGAAGGCGTATGGACACACTTCAGTTTCCTCAGTTGTACCAAATTTGTGCGGCTTCGGTGTTGATAGTAACTCTGTGCGTCGTCGTCAATATTAGACAAAGAAGATTTTCAAACAAGCTAATGAAACTTTGAACTTGATGAACGAGTTACTAGAAACGGCAGTTGATGAGAACTGCACGATTGCCGCAGTATATTGCAGTATATTGTCGCAAAAAAGCGTCCCAAAGCACAGGCCCGACAACTATGTAATTAACTGCCTCAACTGCACAATTTGTCCAATTAATCGCTCAGAAAACTGTGCAGTTAAACTGTTAGTGCGTCTTAGGCCGTTGTCATGGTATAATAACCATACAAGGTAGGATATCCGAGTGTTCTAAACACGTTCAACTCCGTACAATGACGTCGATGGCGAGCAGTAGCAATGCGAAATTTAAAAGATTATTTTCAGGCAAATTCAATAGTTCGTATTGCAAATTTCTCTCACAATCGTCATTTTTAAAATGTTTCGAACAAATTCTAGAAGTGTTAACAACCGATAACACAAACGAATCCACTTTAACCTCAATTTTACTGGTCTCATTTGTCCTCCAGTGACGTCAAACAATATGCGCAGATCCGCCTCCATATCTTACCTTATGTAGTTATGGGCTCTGGTTACGGTGCAAGTGACTTCGCACGAACGAACAAACCCATAAAAGTAAAGGACCAAGAAAGGAATATAAAAGTCGCAAAGGACCTTTATTCAAAAATGGGTTCGTCTCTCCACTCCGTGGGGAGATTATTTAATTTTTGCACACCAGCGTACAAGAAAAAAATTATATTAAGTTATTACATCGGCAGTCTAAGAGATCCGAATGCTCATTTCGTAATTGACTCTAAAATTTTAATCGCTTAATACATTATGGAACGTTCAAATTAATAATTCGTATCATCGACTTTCTAAAAAAGACGTAACTTCCTTTCGGGCATAAAACGTTGTATCGGCATGAATACTTTAAAAGGTAATCAGCGGAACGTCGAAAGAAATCAAAAAGCGATGGGAAATTCCAGTACATCATCAATCTAAGTCGCTGTTTCTCAAAAGTTATTTCCTAGCACGTTTCCTCTTTTTATTGCATTTTATCAATAATGAATAATTGCAGGTTATAAGGGATGCTGGTCAGAAACGCAAGCATCACACCGTTCACCCTGAGCCGATCGACGGGCAATTTGATTTGGTTAAAGGATTATATATACCCTCCGCAGACCAGGTATTTCTAAACTTGATCGTTTACGTCACTATTTTAATTGAACATGTTTAGGAATTGTCGCACTACAGTTTTAAATATGGATATGTAACGCACACAAATCAAAGGGGGCTGTATAAGCTCGATTTAGCCAATTTAAGATACGTGCGTTCGGTCGACCTCACACCCTACAATTGCGTTCCGGCTCAAATCAAGTTTTCAGCACTATGTAAGTAATTCAGATTTGTTATCGCGAAATTTTTATATCTACGTACGTATAAACGATGTCCGTTAAATATTTTAAATAAACTATATAATACAACGATAAATGATGTCGAACATCCCAATTTAAGAAATAGCATATCGAATTTAAAGTTATCGATACTCAATAAAAGCGTACCATAATACCTAACAGCGGATTGTTCTTCGGCAGATGTATACGTAATAAAATGAAAAAGTCTATAGACTTTTGACGCATTTTTATATCGCAAAAATAAACATTTGACGTATTTCCATTACTTTTTATGTTTAAACCGCAAAAAAGGGGTAGATAAACTCGCAACTTGTTTAAATAAAAATGTTTCTCTTAAAAATATTAAACGTAATCCCACTTGAAAATCAATTTACTGTTAGATTATTTTTAATAATAAATTTTTGTAGCGTACGTAGTAAATTAAATCATTAATTCTCTTTTTTATACGTTAAAAAGAAACGTTATTGTTTTGTTTTTTAATTTTCGTGCCACTCAGTTTATGCTCGTCCACTAATCCTTCTGAAAGATTTTAAAATTCTCCGTGGTGCAACTTCTAATATTAATTTTAAAAAACATAATAAATGTACGTAACGAAGCTCCAATTATATTACCCTTCAAGTTTTATAATCCTTCGTAAGTTTTTTCACCAGTTCGCCTCGACTCGGCGGTGTGGTACGTATGAATTAAATTATGGGCCCCACAGGGTTAAAATAAATAAATAATTAAATAAAATTTACGAAGGTTACACCTTCAAAGTAACCCCGAACTTTGTTGGTAAGAATAAAATTTACGATAAATTTGTTAAGTAATTAAAATAAACTAGTACGTTCCCCCGATTGAAATATTCACCCCCAAAGTCGAAAAGTAAAATCAATTTTTTTAAATAACGTTTTTAGTTTTCGTTGAAATTTACTAATTTTTGGTACACATATCTAATAAATAAAGGGCATTTAAAATGGTTTAGTAGGTTTTTTTGATATCAGTTCAGGAGATCAAGGGTACACTACCCCTAATCTTTCTAACTTCGACATTTTTCAGAGGTTTAAATTTTAAAATATTTAAGGTTATTTTCGGATTTCCCAGACATTTTAGGATAAAAAAAGGAATTCTTATTTAATGTCGACAAAATGAACCATATTCGAAAAAATCATACATAAGAATAAAAGATGCTGAGTATACTAGATTTAAGTGTGATTTTATCGAATGTGGTTCATTTTATCGAAATTAAACAAAAGTATAGCTTATCCAAACCTATATGATGTTCACGTCATCAATACAAGGTTACTAGATGATGACGATTAGCACGGTGCTGTCACCTTGTACCTCGTATTTTGACAGTTCTAATAAATTGTAGTCTTTCTTTATATCATCTAATATGTGTGCAGGTAAATCACCCATAGAATATGTCACTTTCCAAACTTTAAACCGAATTACAAATAAACAATCTAGTAACTTTTTGTTGATGACGTGAACATCATATAGGTTTGGATAAGCTATACCTTTTTTATCCTAAAATGTCAGGGGAATTCTAAAATGCAGTTTACAATTTTAACAACTTAAACCCCTGAAATATTTCGGAGTTAGAAAGTTTAAAGGTTGTGCACACCTGAGGCGATATCAAAAATCCTATTAGACCATTTTAAAGATCTTAATTTATTACGTATGTACACTAAGAATTATTAAATTCCAACGCAAAATAAGTATGTTATATAAAAAAAATTAATTTTTTTACTCTTCAATTTTGGTGGTGAAGTTTCTCAACAGGGAAGCGCTGTAGGAAAAAAATTTGTAGGAATTTGTGTCATTATTTTGACACGGTTTATACGTTCCCGAAAGATTTTTTACCATTTCCTGGACGCCCAGTATTTTGTTACTTAACTGCACCAATCGAAATATGTTTATGATTTCAAATAATGTAGTATATCAAACATTAAAAAACAAGTTGTATCAAAATCGGTTCTGTTCTTGTGAATTTCGAAGTAAAAAGAGATTATAGTAACTACCTTGCATTTATAGATTTTAAATTATACCGTTTCTACACCTGAATCCATCATTGAACACCTAAAGATAACTATGTATAGCTCATGATTACAAAATGATGTAGACAAATAATCTAACGATACTGAAAGCGTATACTTATTAAAACAACCGTTAACTGCGTTATAAGGGTACAATTTCTTATTCAAAGTGTTTAAAATATTAGATCATGCCAATAACATATCTAACAGTTAAACCTCAAGGACCTGTTAAGGGCCGTCCACACGCTACATTTAATCAGAATCAACTCAATTGAATTGTAAATCTTGATAACAGTTCTCCAGTAGCCTCCATTTTGCGAAAAATCCTTAAAATTGGATAGAAATCGTGCAGAATTTTATTACGATTTTTTTAAATTTTATATCGCATAATTAATTACTTTTTTTGACGTACTTACATGACATTTAAAGATTGATTATAAAATTAAATTACTCCTCATTTTATTGTACACTCTATCAAAAAGTTCTGTAGCAAAACTGCGGTCATCAAATGTAAGCAATTTATCGAGCGCTCAACGCCTGCTTATTATTCAACGCAAGCTGACAAGATGTTAAATGATCGAGTGCGTTTATTCTTTATTCGATCGAGTAAATACGTTCTTGGTTATTTTCAATTTTAGGATACTTATATCAATGAAACGCAATTAGCGAAGTATTTGCTCGATCAAATGAAAATAAAGCCAGAGTTGAAGCGCTCGATAAGAAGTTGCCCACATTTCACGACTAACGATAAGCTTTGCGACAATAATTTTTTGACAGAGCGTACATACGTACCTACTTATTTAGTTATTGAAAATATAAAGCTACTGTCTACTAATGTTTATACAACTGATTCAGCTTATAATTGAATCGCGTCGCAGAAACGCCGTGCATCAACGTGATTCTAATAAGCGACGCCTATTGCACGTACTTTAATTAGACGCATGCAAACGTATTCTCGCACGGATTTTCTTCGAGTTGACATTTCAAAATTTACCGCAATCTTATAATATGACCATAAATATTTTATCCCGTCAAATATAACAACCACCCGATGTTTCCATTAGAATTAGAAAATTTTCGAACGTAAAGATGCTCGAAAGTTGATCCGGACACATCATTTATACGCTTGTAAATTAATAACCTCCTGCCTTCTATTATAAAATCAAAGGACACGAAGCTTCTTGTTTTGATGTCATACTACTGATGTCACTGAAACATTTAACCAACAGTATTCACTTTAATAAACCATTAACCATGTAAATCGGAAGGGTTCAGCATCTGTAATTATTTGGTTAATTTAACTTCCGACTCAAGTTACATATTTATGATATCGCATTTAAGACTAATTAGAATATTTTACAGATGGGCTGGTCATCATGGAATGTTTAGAACCGATTACTGGGAGACCGACCGGACAGTTAACGTTAGATTATCTAACGGATACTGTAATTAGAAGTAAGCCGAACTTACCGGGTGTTCCACATATTTCTCCAGATTCCCGGAAGTTGGTTACTTTAGATAGAACAGAGAAGGGCACCACCTTAATCGTGCAAGAGGTTTTACGTGAGTAGTATTTCTCAGACATTTTAACAGGACAGAAATGCGTTTGGTGGGGGATTATATTTTGTAACTTGTAACGTCTAACATCGCTCGTTTAATTAAAAATAATAATAAAACGACTTCCACGCCTTTAATCTCGAGTAATTTCCATGGTGCGTTAACTAGATTTTCGTCCGAAAACAACGTTATCTGTTAAAAGTCAACTTTTTGTGTATTTATTCCTAACTAAACATTTAATAACCATTCAAATAAACATTCTCTTATAATTTTAATGTCGAAAATTATAAATCGCTATTTTCCCAAAAGCTGATGTTGTTTAGAATAATCAGGTAAAATAATCTCCACATAACACGTATTCAGAAACTTTATCTCCCTTAATTGAAAATTAATGCCTCAACAGTATGTTTATTAAATCTCTGTTTACGCGACATCGGTTGTTCGAGCATTAATACCTGGAGCGACTATAGAGTTATTCATGTGCTACATGCCATTCCACAGATAATTATATGAATATTATTGTGATCGCGTAAAGCTTTAGATATTTAATGTGCGACATGTTTCACATACTTAAACGGAAATTCAACGATAAAGTTCTCCGCTTCCATAACCCGTAAAACAGATGCCGTTATAAACTTGACGCATTTTCTAACTCGAAATCCAAAATTTAATTAATGGTCCTTCTAATACTACATAACTGGAGCTCAACATAATCAGGAGCTCAATTTTAAATTTTTATACAAAATTTATTTTATAAATTTGTCACCCATCACTATCTACTTACCTAATAATTTATCGTTGTATCGCAATTAGTTATATTTTGACCCCTCCGGTTTTCTTATCATTGCCGGTACAAAAAAACGTTTCAAATAAAAATTGTAAGAGCATACCCGAATTTTTATTAAATCCAGTGGCGCGATCCGGTGATCGCGACGTGATTTTATCACGTGATAAAAATAGCACTTAGTTTGTTTTTTTTTGATGGGACACCTTGTATATTATAACATTTTCGAGTAGCTCCATTTTCTCTAATTACGACCATATAATATTATCTGTTTATTTTTTACAACTTTTGAAATATTGGACTTTAAATGTGCAAAAGTGTCTCTTCGATGAAAAACGGCTGGTCATGCCCGACAAAAGCGTGTCAGTGAAAATCACAGGTACGAAACAATTAATTACTTGTTTTAAATTTTCAAGCATTTATTAATAGAGGTTCCTATTTGAAAAATAAAAGTTGTGTCATCATATGGTAAAACAAATAGTTTAAACGTGAGTAACTTGGTCCCATACTTTTGCCTCGCTCGGCATGTAATTCGGCATTTAATTAATTATGTATTACTCAATAACAAAAGAGCATTGACGTCAACTTACGCACCGGGAAACCGCGGGAACGCATGGTCTCGTAGTACCTACTATGCATATATGTATGTATATATACTTTTATGATATTCGTACAAAAGCAAGGACCCTTTATATTGATATAATTTTTCAGACATCAAAGCTTAAACAAAACTTTTGTATCAAAAATAGGAAGAAAATTGTACAAAGGAATTTTTAATAAAAATCCACATATTTGCTGCCCTTTAAATTTTTATATTGCTATTAGCTTACGTTATATTTAATCCGACAAAAGTATTTTGAAACGGCTAAATTCGACAAGCCAAATAGACAGTATGTAAATATGTATAATAAAAGCTACTATAAAAACTTTTTTCTCTCGTTATTTATTTCAAAATGTTTTCTTTAATTTTATATTCGCTATACCTACAGAAAAATATTTTGACGATTACGTACGTAAGCTCTTTCAAAAAATTACTTTCGTAAAACTAGTCATGAAATGTAGGCAATTACGACAACTGTGCGTTTACTTTTTTATTCGATCGAGAACATAAATTATTTATTACGTGTCTACTTTCAATTTTAGGATACTTATATTGATGGCGTTTTGTCAATAGGGTGTAACCCACAAAAAGTAAATTTTACAGGAGAGCACATTTTCTGTCGTCGCGCAGCTATAAGAAGATACGTTTCGCGGAAATACAAATCGATTTTCCGATGGAAAAAATCGGAATGTTTGTTACTAGATTTTAACAGATGATATATTTGCTTTAGATGCCTAAGATAGTCAGAATTATGTCCTTTTGGCAAAACGCCATGGATATAAATTAAACGAAGTAATTATTGAAATATTTTCTCGATCAAATGAAAAATAAAGGCACCAGATTGTTTAAAATTTTTATTATACGGTCCGCTCTGTGCTATTTCTACGTCGACGACGACCAGTTACTTGCATCGGGGTAACCTGTTACTACGTCAACCCGCACAGGGTACTAATTATATCATTTATCGAGTTTCACAAATTCAGTTTGCTGTTAACAGCTTAAAAAATATCAGAACGTTTATTTATGTATATACCTACATAATATACAGGGTGATCCACAAATAATGCGAAAAACTTGAAGGAACGATTCCTTGTCGAAAATGAAGGAGGATCTTTTTTCTTGAAATGATCAATTTCCAAAATAAATCAATCTTATATCTGACTCAACTTGAATTAAACTTATCTTAACAATAAATCGTAAGGCTAAAGATTAACTTGCATCGACTAAACCCCATAAAAACTAATATCGAAAGCGCTTACTGCAGTTTTGGCGATAAGTTCCAAAATTTTCCTTATTTTTGAGTATTAGGTAGGTAATCAGGAAACTAACTGCACCGTATCTTTACCCCCACACAGTTGCCTTATTTTCACTTTGTTAGTAAAATAACTACAGTTGATAAAAGTATTAAATTTAATAAAACAAGGGGGAAATTTAAAACAAGGAGTATTAAAAGACTGCCACGAAGAAACTGGAATTATTCGGAATATATTTTTTAATTAAATAGTTGGCAAAATAAAAATTTAATAGAAGCTTGGGTGTTGAAATAAATCACTCCTGTTAATATAAACTAGAAGTAAACTAACCACAATACATTTTAATAACCGATTCGATTATTAAAAAAAAATGTTAAGAATTAATTTTTGCAAATTTTAGTATTCAAAATTTTGTCTCGTTATCACTCTAAATTGTTGCAACAATCAAAAATTTGAATTCCGTTTTTATCCGTAAACGAATGCATCGAAAAGGTAAAAATCTCTTAAAATAAACGAAATTAAAAAAAAAACAAAAAACTCTTAAAAACATTAAAATTCTAAAATATATATTTTTTAATACTCACGTAAAATGTGGACTAACGCTGCTACCGCTGCGACTATCACTTGTCTGTAACAAACTATAAGAAAAAATCAGAATATTCTACATTTTTCTTTCTATTTCCTACCTTTTTCTCGTCATCGATTTATCTCTATTGCCAATTTCCAGCGTAGATTTTTCGTCGACTGCGAAGTTACATTATTACGTACCTACACGCTTCATATTTCACTGTATTTCACTAACCACTGTGATCGCGAAAACGCGCGTAATATAAAATTTCGTTCGTGAAATTGGACCGCCGAATGTTTGATGCGAACCCTAACCAAGACCCTAACCGAGTCCCTATCCAAGAGCCTATTGTGTTAATTTGTGTTATAGCTCAAAGATCCATGTATTTACACTTTATAAATACATGGAGAGTTAGTCGATAAAGAAAGTTCCTACCTTTCCTCGTCGTGTTAATCCTTTTTGTTTATAATTCTTTTAGAGAACACAACACAACACACATCACTCGCGCACTCCCACGCAAAACGGACTTATAAACCGAACGAACACACCTAGCACACGCGAGTAATACGACGCCGCAATTTAAAGTTCACACTACTGAAACAAACACTACCGCTCTGTATCACTAACGCGAAAGATCTGAAACGGTTTTGCCAGAATTCTATATATAAATGCATTCGATTGATTTACGGATACTAGGAAATCCCGCTTTTATTTTAAAAACCTTCAGTTTCTTTGTTCGCACGCCGATAAGCTATGAAAGTAGGCGGTGCACGTGTTTTATTAGTTGCTTTGTATTTTATCGGTCGCATAAAAATGCGATAAAACTTTTATCTGATTTATGGTTTGTAATAGGGGAATTTTCAATTATTAACGACACACGAATAGTTTTTAAATTTTGCGGTATAAAGGTAGTAGATAGTGATTATTGAAATAATTTTACTGCATAAAAAATACATAATTTTAAAATACATTTCCTAAAAAGTACATATTTTAAAAAAAAATTGTATTAAACTGCTCTACGACCCCTGTTTACATTTATTTCAAAATGTGTCAAAATATCTCAAAATACTGTGCGATTTTAATTAAAAATCCTCCATTAATAAAAGGTCCTGGCATTTTACATCAAAAGTGACTTACATTGTCGATTAATAAGTTAACATAAGATATAAACTACAATATAAAGCATCCTGTTCGATATATAATTGCATTAAATAAACGCAAACGGTCGCTCAACTTATTATACCTAATACTTAAATAGGTACCTACTTAATACATATTATAATGGACGTCAAACGAACTCCGTATTAAAATCGCTCCTCGTTCTCCATTTATAAAGTATGATTGATCTTATTTTGCCGGTATCCGATAACACGATGAGATTTACGACTGAGACGTATAATACCCCCGCATTCAAAAAATATATTAAATTATATGAGAGTTTTTGGCATAAAAATATTTCCAGAATGTAGGAGTTAGACGTCGGAACTCCATCGACGCATTGTTAATGTCATGAATTGACCACTTCAAACTCGAAGACATTTAAAAACGCATTCCTGTCAAACCACCGTTATTCATAAATAAGTTTTCGTTTTTTTTGATATATTTACTTTTTTAGCAAATGGACTTCTATTCGCGTTCGACGTAAAAACTACTTTAAATATTTCCGACGTTACTTTCTATCCAAGTCAATCGACACACAGTTACGACATTTATGCTAGCGCAAACGACAAAGAAGATATTTTATTTTTAAACCTACTCACAGGTACATGTTTATTTTGTTTTTTTTTTGTATCTAATTTATATTAATGGCCCGTTAATTTAGGAAAAGTAGAAATAATAACGGGAGTCGGGAAAGCTATCTCGCCTAAATTGGCGAAGTGGGGAAATCCTGTAAGACCTATAAAAGGTTCAGGTAGGATATTTGCAACCGTAATCGTGAACATTTAGATTAGACATTAATTTTTCAGGACTTTTTGGTCAGTATATGGTTACGCCGGCAAATGAAGCGCTATTCGTAATCAACGGAAGGTCAAGAACGGTAAATTGTGAAATAGGTGCCGTTATACATCCAAGCGCTATAGTCTGGACTGTTTTGAAATACCATTAGGCTAATAAGTATGTTTTACTTTTAAATTTGTATAAAAGCATTAAGAGGCATTTATTTTCAATACGTATATTAATAATTGAAAGTGCTGAAAAGTTTATGGAATGTTCGAAAAGATTTAACACCTTCATGACCTCATTGTAGATATAATCATTACTGATTATCGATGTAATTAAAAGTTAAGCTTGAGAACGATGTATATTATATATCTGTCCAATTAATCGGTGATTCACAAATCGGAACTGAGTATTTTAATAACAAGTTGTTTTAGTAATAAATGTAGTCTTGTGATAAATTGAAAATTTTATAAGAGTAATAGATTATTTACAGTGTAACTTTCCTTATAAAAGTTTAGATGATTTTCTTCAATTATCGAAAGTTAGTTTATAACTTATAGAGCGACGAAGAATTAATATTTAGTAAATGATGTCGTTAAATAATAATTTAATTGATTAACATAATTTGCCGATATTCGTTTGTCACGAACATGTAGGTATTTAAGTATTTTTAGCGACATTTATTCGAACACCATGACGAATACCTACCGTGGCATTTGTCCTCAGAATTGTTATTTATGTGGATAGTTCACGACAGACGTAAATCTTAATAGTATCATTTTAAGCCGCGTCCAGATTACTCGTGCTCGCGAAACTTGTGGAACTCCAGGGCGATGCGAACGGACGGACAAGTCGCGAGACGAGCCAAGCGAGCAGCGCAAGCCTCGAGCTCGCCAATCAAAGCCCCAGAAGCAACTGTAGTCCGTTTGGATGTAGACGAGACGACTACCTAAAAGCTGAAATCCCGAGCACGAACACGAGTAATTTAGGTGTACTTTTAAACATAATTACAAATCTTTTCTATGTCGCAAATGAATCATCGATTTTCAATTGATTTTTAAATTAATTCCTATTTTTTCAGCATCATGTATATATTAACATAAAAACAATAATATGGCAATAATCTAACAATAAAACGGTAAGTGCTTAATAATAAATAAATGTAGACGAAGGTTTTTAGAATTGCAGCAAGTACTTCCAAATTTTTAATTACTTAACATAAAATACACGCAAATAAGAATATTCTTATTCGAGAAAATTCAGAAATTTTGCTCGGATTGTTTAAAATAATATGAAAGACACGCAACCGTCAACCTTACGTCCTTATATCTGGGTTAGATGCTCATGTTGATAGAATTTTGGACAAACTAGTTTGGCTTAACTTATTCATTTTTGCCGCGCAGTAGACATAAACAATCGTTATATACATACATAATCCCGTAACATAGATATTCGTGAGTAGATCCAATACTATTCGACATGTTGTTATCGTAAGGAGACATGGCGATCATGCGTTATCCACATATATAGTTTGATCGTTCTAGGCGGATTAGTCTAATATTGCAAACCAACCCAGTCTATTGTGTTTTATGACCCATACTGACTTCATTCTAACATTTTCGATACGAAAATAGAAGTACTAATAGGTAAAAGAGTGATTTTTGTTTAAATATTTCACATTTAGTAGGCACTTTGTTTAATTTTTTTACCAAAATTTTGTTTTTTAACTCCGGTTAACAATATTATTTTTTCGTTTCTTTTATATTTTAAGTCATGGATAAATAATTCCTATTAGGTTATGCACCACGTGAAATAAATGCATTTTCTTTCCGCTTCGCTTCGGGTCTCGATTTTACATTTAAAAAAAGAACCGCTTCTCTTCTTTGATATATATATTTATATATATATATATATATATATATATATATATATATATATGGTGTAACAAAAGTAACTCATATTTGCTACAACATCTTAATTAGAAGGATTACAAGAAAATATTAAATACAAAAGTTTTTCGGTTTATTTTGACGCACGTGGTACTGTACTTGGTTTGTTAGTAATTGTTTTGCGTCGTTGCTATGGTAACCAATTTTATTTTTTTAAACAGCACCCGTATGTTTACGTTGCGTCTTTGAAAAGAGCGTGTCTCAGAAATGCCCATATAAAAATTATGAAAAGTAGAAGAGATTTTCATGAACAAAAAAACTTATATTATTGAAATCGGAATGGCTTAGTTTTTTTGTTGGGTCTTTGAAGTTTCTTCTTTCAACGACAAAACCGAGGCATGTTAACTATTCGCTAGATTTAAATTACCACTAAAAAATACCTTTGCAAAGCTAATTAATTACTTATAAGGTCGTCGGTAACAAATGATTTTGATTTTCGAAATATTAAAATTTGTAAGTCTTTATTGTAAGAAAATGACTTGGCATAGCGGATCAGGTTTAAATTAGTTTTAGGTCTTGGTCACAGTAAAGGTGTTTAGCTTTGCAATTTTTTTTTAAATTTAATCGATAAAATAATTTAAAAACTAATCCGCTCCGACACTGATGATATAGGTTTTTTGTCAATGAAATCACCCTTAATAATAGATAACGGACATAATGCAATAAGGGACGTCCAAAAAGTCTTTTGGTCTTGGTTAGCTGTGGAAAGATAAAGACATATCTTGGTTTAAATAATTTTATTACTATGAGATAATTTAATCCGACACATACCTTTATCTTGTCACAGACAACCGAGACTGAAAGACTTCTTGGGTTTGTTGAGCTCTACTTTTAATTTTAGGCAATAAAATACAATTTTCAAAAGAGGCTCTCTGTTGAAATTGAATATTTTACCGATAAAATCTCGAATCCTTTTGCTGTGTCAAGTTATTTTAATACTGCACGAAAATAAAAGTTGCGCTCTTCGCATGCAAATAAAAACGCCAGCGTTTTTTTGAACGTTTCGTCGACAAATAGAAATTTACCTATAAAGATACTTCGACTTGCTAATTACATTTTAAATTATCTCTCTTTAAAAGCTTCCCTTGTTAAAAACGTCGATAATTTTGACTAATGATGACAATCAATTAAGACAACGATAACAATATATATGTGTGTAATTTCAAAATACATATTAAAAACTTATTTATGAATGTCGAGGTACAATCGAATAAAGATATTTCTTAAACATAATTATTTCGTAATTACTACACCGGGAAATGCTTTTATTATAACACCGAATTTGATAAAAATATCACAAAACTAAAATTGAATAGAAGTTGAATAGTTTTTTGTTCTAATATTTTCGGAACATAATAATTAAACCTGAAGAAGTGCTATTCGAGCGAGCTATCGATTTAAGTTTGGTAAACATATTTTTAGTAAAAGCAAATAAAGTAACATTTGTACATGTACTTGGTTGTTAAATAAAAAACCACATGACAAGATGATTACGTTTACAGATTCATAGGAAAGGCGCGTTTAAAGAAACGAAGAAAAATTAAGCTCGAGCCGAAACGAAATTTAATGTCTAAATATTGAAAAATTACGAAACGTATTGAAACAGTCGACGCAGTAAACAGATAAATTGCGCAAACATGGTTTTTGTCAATTCGTGAGTGTTTTGATTAATTCTTTCTCAATTTTTTTATTAATTAAAAGAGGGCGTAACAAAATACGAGCCCCCCCCCTTAGTTTATTTGATTTTTAAGAAATTTATTTTCAAATATAAATTCACTTTTCAGCGAACAGTATTGTAACTGTGATGTAATTTTTACGTATCATAGATGTATCTATAATATAATATTATGTTACTGGTTATCTATATGTTACATAGATGTTGCACAACTGTTACAAACATACACATTTGCTTTTCTCGCAAGTCCCTCAATTTATTGACTTAATTTGAAAGTAAAATAATTATATCGTTATTTTTAAAGGCCCTATTAATAGTTACAATCTTAAACGATTATAAAGGGAGGTCGTAATCTCATACGAACATCCTCCTAAACTAATAACGATCTATGTACTTTTTACATCTTACTGTTTAATAAAATCTTGTTAAATAAATATTCTCAAAACTTAAATCCTATTTTATCGGCACTATACAAAAAAAAATACTATTAAAATCTACAAAAATAATATCACCGCGATTGTTATTTGTCGCTCTAACTTTAACAGAAAATCATCTATAACTGCAGTTGTTAAATGATCGATTAGGTAAAAGTTTGAATAATATGTGAATATTTTCGAGATGTTACTTAACCACCCTTTTCTCTAGTCATCACGTAGATTTAGTTTATACCTAAAAATAGTAGTTTTAGTCTAAACATAATAGTTACCTGTAGTAACTTTCGTACAATGCCTTTCTGTCGCTAGCTTTTCTCTATATATTACCTTTAAGAGCTTTGAGAAATGTATATTGTTTATTGTATCACAGAATTGCTTCGTGTATCATAAATATTATGGTGGTGCAACATTGTTTTTACAGAAATATAAATTATTATATTTACCTGTTTTTATTTACAAACAATTAACGTTAAGGTAACTATACTGTCAAAATTGGCAAGTCTCGCCTCGAAATGTCAACTCAACTACATGCGTATTTTATTTTACATATTGTTATGCATTTCAGTTTTAGAAAGTAAAATTGTAATAAAAGTAAGTTAAAAGAATTCATTTTAAATCTAATCGAATCGAATAGTATTTTATAACAGGATACCGGTACGGCTACTTTTTCGAGAAACGACATTGGAATGATATTTTGTACGTCTCTCGTTCGCGATATCATCGTATATTTCAATGTTATTTTGTAGATGTTACTGTAGAAAATATGGACACATCTAAATACCATGTAACGGTAAAAATGATTAAGTGCTGCGAAATGTTTGAAGAAAACGACATGGATTGCCAATCGATGAAGTTGATTGGAACCGATATGGTACTATTGAATCCGAATAAACGTAAAAACGTCACATTAATTTATCCCAACATGGTACTAATCTAGCTTTAACAATAAACTTTTTAATAAAATTGAATTAATAATTATTAAAGATAGTTAATCGGTGAAATCACATTTCTTCTTCTCGTTCTATTCTTGCATCTCAAAACGATTCCTCATTCTGCCCTTTATAATTTTGTAGTACTTATACAATCGAATAGGAAAATGTTTAATATCCGTTCAATATGCCGATAAGCAGTCGACGAACGAAATTAAAACAGTTATTCCTTTTGATACGTTCGTTGGCCAAGCGAATACGCAGTTTTCGAGAGGTAAATAATAATTATATTCAATTTTTAATACCTACAATAAATTGATTTGGACTTGCAGATCGCTATACAACAGATGAAGTTTCCAAATGTACTACGGTAGATCAAGATCCTCTTCGAAATTGCAAACCTGTGGATTGCCAAAGAAAATATCTTGGACGTAGAAGTTATTTCAACAATAACTGGCAACGTTGCCAAAGTGTGCCCGCTTGCATTGCATATTTATCGAAAAAAAATCTTGACATCGTAAATATGTATAATCGTACTTCGTTTATGTAACTTATTTAACAGAAACGTATTTTAGTCCTACAACCCTATGAACAATCAATGCCAAGATATTGAATATGCTATTAACATCGACGACCTTAAAAACTTGCAAAAGAATGTTAAAAGAGAAAATTGGCCCAATCAAGTTATTCCAGAAACTTCGGTATTCTTATCGCTTATTGTATAGTTTTAGTTTAAAAATTAGTTAACCATAGGCAAATTTAGACTGTCACCATGGCACTTTAAGTAACGAAACGGGTTTCTGTATTTGCCACGATGGGTGGACATCTCTAGAAGACGATTACGAACCCAGTTTAGCTGTGTATCACATGTGCAATATGAAAATTGGCACCTGGAACAGTATCCATAGACACAAAATCAAAATGACCGTCCTTATAATTATTGTAAGTTAATTTTATTAATTAATTTTTTTCAAAAAACCCCCAAATTTTAACTTAAATTCCAAAAATTTCAAATGGCAAAGAGTACTATTAAAAAGGGCGTCATTTATTGAGTTTAGTGAATTTTCTTTATGGTAGTACTTGAACGTTTTTAAATTCCGCGATCATTACTTCTCGAGTAATCGTTCATCTCTAAAGGCACTGTGCCTAACTCTCCGAAAACAGGCGGAAAACAAAACAAACGCGTGTTTTTTGAGGCATGTTAAATATTAAAAAAAAAAAAACGCTCGACACATCAATTTTATCAGTAAGAGAAACGCGTCAGTGGCCTATTTGCATTTATCTAACTTCCACCCTAAAGTGATGAGAATCGATGGCGCCCTAAAGATTTCAAATAAAGAGGGTTACCAGCAGGGATGTCATTTAAGTAAGTTAGATAAATTTGCTTTGCAATAGTGTTTACATTTTTAAATTTCTTTTACACTTTTTTGCGAGTTTTGAAGATTTTCTATTTGTGAATCTAATGAAATAAATGTATTGGTCGATGAGTTTCATATTATTAAAATTTTTGATTCACAAAAAGCATAAAGCTCAGAGAGCCTTTTCGTATTAATCGGTAGGTACAAAATAAATTTCGAAAAATTCACCATAATTCGTCCACTACCGTCCGTGAATTAACGACAAAAGAACTTTTAATAAATCAAAAACATCCGAAAATAAATATTTTGTATGTTTTCTGAATAAAATAAACGATAAAGTACGATTTTAGTACCTTATTTTTAAGTTTTATAGGTAGGTAATTTTGAAAAATGTACGAACTATTTAGTCAAAAAACTTTTCTAATATATCCATTATGCACCGAATTTAAATCATGAATGAAACGCGTAGAATCGTAGTACCCTACAATCCCAATGTAGTATTTCTATAGTAACGACCATAACGACTAATAATGGCTCCCGTTGTATTTCCGCCGTAAACCACGCCTATTACAGTGATTATGAATGAAAAACTTACTTTTGCAATAAAACGTGTTTATTAAGTTTTAACACCAAATAAATGTTAGGAATCATGATTAGTGATTAGCGATATTAGAATATAATGTAATCTAACCTTACTTTCGTAAAGCATCTAAATACCCATTATCAAATAACAATGCGAGTAGGAGATTTGCTATCTAATAGATTTAGGGCCGATCTTTTCATCTTCCATTTAATTTAATTGACACATATTTAGCATAGAAACGTTTGTTCAAACAATTGTTTCCATGGTAAAAATTTGTCGAGTAAATTTATTGGGAGATGAAAAAAACGGCCCTTACTGACAAAATAAAAACTCATTACTACCCTGGGTAGTTAATCGATAAGATAGGTATGGCCTATCCAAACCTATATGCAATTTACGTCATCAAAAAAAAGTTACTAGATTGTTTATTTGTAATTCGGTTTAATGTTTGGAAAGTGACATATTCTATAGATGATTTACTTGCGCACATATTAGATAGTATAAAGAATGACTACAATTTATTAGAACTGTCAAAATACAAGGTACGAGGTGACAGCACTGTGTGAAACGTCATAATCTAGTAACCTTTTACTGATGACGTGTTGTATATAGGTTTGGATGAAGTATATCTATAGTATGTAAAGTTCGATCATTTCAGATGATTAGGTATCGAATTCTCTTTGTCCTTATAATATTCTATCTAATCTCTCATAACACAGCTTAGTTTACGTATTGATTAACTCGGGTTAAAGTGATGACATTAAGACAATAATAAATCATGATTGTGAAAATTATTTTAAAAATACCAAAATACCTATAAAATAATGTGAGGATGAGTTACGGAATCTACTATATTTAAATAACAAATTATTTTTGAAATTATGGAAATTAGATCTTTTTTTTTATCGTTATTTTTCATGCAGTAATACCAAATAAATAACAATTTTAAAACAAATTACATGTAAATGTGTTCACTTTAAGTAGGTACCTAAGCGCGTTAACAATATTTTTGTTTCAGGTAGTGGGAGCGGTGATTTCAGTATCGATAATATTTTTATCGTTAATTTGTCATTTATTTTGTAAATGCTTGTATATATCGCATAAATCATGTAAAGCGTGCGGTACTTGTTCAAATATTAATTGCAATACATATTACAAAGAACCGTCATCGTCACAAAGTTATATTAGTAACTTTCCTTGTGCCTCTTCATGTACACACTAAGAAAAACTACAATTCAAATTCATAAACGTCAGAAATTAACAACGATTTATATATTAAGTATTTTACACTTTTATATTTTAGATTACCTATATTTATATGTACTATATTTAGTTATTATATACCTACCTATATTATAAATCTTGCATCAATAAATATGTTTTATCGATAAAGTATTAATTATATTAATATACAGGAACCAATATGTCAAGAAGTATTATAGTCGCTGCACATTATATCAGAACAAAATAGAATCGAGCACTTAGAAATCTGTTAAAATATCCCTAGACTGTGTTCAAGAATCAGATATATCAGTATATTATATAAATGTTATACACGCTTTAAATTTCGACCACAGTTCTGGTTTGAAGTCTGTTTGGGTTCGGTTCCGTCCCAATCACAATCACAATGTTGCATCGTAATTGAAACTACAATTATAATTTTTTCTGTATCCGTTCCAATCTAATGTGGAGTAACCTTTATACACAGCTGTAGCAGTGGTTTAAATGTAAAACTTAACCGATTTTACTCATCTATAAACTAAAACATTAATAATTAATGTACAACAGTGACTATTAATGTTTATTAACTTAAAATTGAAAATGTAATCTGTTAACATTTTTGTGTATAATTTGTAATAAGATTTTTATAACAAAGATATAACATATAAAAATATAAAAGGCAACATATTATGCGACAGTTAATTTCATAAAAATATTTATGATAGTATTTAACTGCCGACAATGAAAAGGCAATAAATTCGTTGGAAAAATCGTTTACCTAATATGTGTTTAGTTAATTTATCCACCAAAGACTTTTGAATATAATTTATTAGCAGCTATGGTTGCATTTTTGAATACTTGTGTTACTTCAGTTATGATAATTTTAGAACCTCTTTCGCAAAACGGACCTAATTGATCGGTTAACTTTCCAGTAAGTTTATGGACGTGCTCGATATTTTTTGCAAAATTTACACTGACCTCTTTAATATTAGAAGGTAAGTAATTTATACCTTTATTCCATGCCTCTATAGTTTTGATTTCGACAATTTTAACAAATTCAATTTTAGCAGCAGTCAAAATAAACAACGTAATCACTAATAAAGTTAAGCTTATAATTAAAAATTTTGTCAAACTAAACACCGATCGTGCGGAATTATCAATTCTACGACTACTTTCGTTTTGGCGATCAGAGAAATTATCTGCAGTTTTAGAAATCGATGGACCTGTCGATATCTGACCATTTTCCTTGCTCTGTTTAGCTTTAACTTTTTTCTCTTTTTTACCTTTCTTATTTTCTTGTTTTAACTTCATCGCGTTTGCTTGTAAATCCTTTTGACGATGTTCTTCTCTAATTTTTCGCTCTTCTTCAACTTGAATTTGAAGTTGCGAATAAAAGGCAACAATATTTTTTGCACAATCTTGGCACTCTTTATTTTCCAAACAAGGTCCGGCAATGTTTGTAATTGCTGGCATTAACGGATTGTCTTTTAAATCCAACCATTTTAACGCTTTCAAATTGCTGAAACTAAGCGGTAAATGTTTTAGTTGATTTTTGTACAAGTCTAGGTGCTTCAGTTTAATTAAGTCTCCAAAATTGTCTGGCAATTCTTTCAATTGATTTTTGCTAAGGTCTAACTTGATTAAATTAACAAGTGTTACAAAGTTATTCTGCAATAAAAAAAAATCTAGTTTTTTTCAACTAATATGTTAAGGTACTGTACTTACAGGCAGTACTGATATGTGATTATTTGATAAATCCAAACTATGCAGCTTCCTTATCGATGCCTACAATATTAAAAAAAAAAATTAACTAAAACAACTGCGATAAAATGATAAATCATTTTTGCTGATAAAGTGAAAGAAACCCAAACATATTGATTGCATTTTACCTACAATTTCTTTAGCAGGAACATCTTGTAAATCAGACATACTAAGATCTAGTTCCCCATCTTCAACTTTGTCTTTTAGGATAATTTTCTGCGGGGGTGGTGCCATGATGAAGGTTTTTGATCGGAACTTTATGCTAAAACATTTTCGTTAAAACATCATAAACCATTTACAGCTAAGTACAATTATGTACACTTACCGTATGTGTGTATATAATTATGATGAAAAAAAATACATTAATTTATGTTTCGTTGACGCCAGAAGAGGTTAATAAACACGTTGGCAAAATTATTGCAGCTTCTGATAAAGTGTGAACACGTCAGTTACACTAAAAATTTATACAATTCATGAGTTATACAAAATTTTAGTGAATAAAGGTAAATGACTGTATATGTAAAAACCACTACTGCATACGTTGGCAAACCTGACAACAAACATAAAACGCTTTAAAAAAAAACGTAACTACAACGTACAGCTAATCTAAGCGTACAGCTATAACTCTGTATGTTTTTAATTATAGAATGAAATTCGTCGTACTATTACCGAACTTACATATCAGTCGATGAGACTCGAGCAACTAAATATTATGACCTACCTATAACGGGAACAAAAATTTCTTTCTCCATTTTCCTCCGAAACAGTAAAAGCTACATAATGTAAAGGTCTATTTCATAAGTTGAAATGCATAATTCGAAGGTAATTAAAATGTAAAAAAACAAGTAGGTACTGGAAAGTAAAGAAATGTAGGTTTATTTCTTTTTTTGAAGTGGAAATAAAATATTATATTTCTTCATAAACACGGTACGCCATCAAAACGTTAAATATAAAACGAAATGATCTATCAATGAAACGTGCCGTGCCGGGCCGCTTGTTAATCGTTGTCACGCAACAGAGATTCCGGCATTGACTCATTTAAAATACACCCCAGCAATTGGTTGCGCTGAAATGCGACCCGCTGCGGTCCGGCATAATGCACGCTTACCTTCAGGTATTTACCTAATCCATGTTCGAAGCGAACTTGTGTTACAATGTTTTATTTTAAATATTTATTACAAGGTTCAATAGGTACTTAATACCAACAAATAGTGGCAAAATCATGAAACGCTCGAAAAAAAAAGAGGATTATGTTTCAAATTTTATATATGAAATGTAATACTTATTGTTTTTCCTTTCACTTATGCCTGTTTGCACAAAATGCAAAGTTAATTCTAGAATTTATTGTTTTGTATAGTTACCCCTGATCTTTAGCAAAAGCTTGGAATAACTTAATTGGGGGGCTTAAAGGAAAAGTAGTACAAATGACATTTAAGTGTGTACGTGAGGTAACTAATGTTAAATTTAAAGTACAATTACTAAAAATATTCCCAAGTGTTTTGAATGTCATATATATAGCTTATCCAAACCTATATGATGTTCACGTCATCAACAAAAAGTTACTAGATTGTTTATTTGTAATTCGGTTTAAAGTTTGGAAAGTGACATATTCTATAGATGATTTACTTGCGCACATATTAGATGGCATAAAGAAAGACTACAATTTATTAGAACTTTCAAAATACGAGGTACTAGGTGACAGCACTGTGTGAAACGTCATCATCTAGTAACCTTGTATTGATGACGTGACGTGATATAGGTTTGTATAAGCTATAGCTTATCCAAACCTATATGATGTTCACGTCATCCGTACAAGGTTACTAGATGATGACGTTTCACACAGTGCTGTCACTTCGTACCTCGTATTTTGACAGTTCTAATAAATTGTAGTCTTTCTTTATACCATCTAATATGTGCGCAAGTAAGTCATCTATAGAATATTTCACATTCCCTACTTTAAACCGAATTACAAATAAACAATCTAGTAACTTTTTGTTGATGACGTGAACATCATATAGGTTTGGATAAGCTATAGCTATCATTATTGACGAAATACTCCTGTTATTTAAATAAATTATTTCTAGGTACATAATCTCAACATTTCAACAAAAGCCACTTCTACCATTTTTACTCTAAAACCCTCAATTGTCTTACCAAATTACAGTCTCAAATTATTCTCTAATATAACTCAATATTATGAACGTAGGTACCCTACTTTTTAAAGTGTCTTATTTTATATTTATGCTTGTTTATCATGTTATATGACTTATTTTGAACAATATCTTTGTATTATAATAATTTATAAGACAAAAACATATTTTATTATAAACAGAATAAAATGTGAATCACGTGTTCATATCTTTCCTTTTATAGGCAAGCGTGATTTATTCCATTCTTGTCGAGTTCGGAATTTTAAAAAACCTAGAAAAACACGCCATCCATGTTCTTTTCGAAAAATTTTGACTTTACATGAAATTCTTACTTTAGGTCTAATACAACTAGAAAAATCTTTTTCATGTGAAACAACGCAGGAAATGATAAAATACACGCGTTTTTGTCGAATTTGAAATCTCAAAAAACGCTGAGTCCTTGATTTTTAACAAAATTTGACCCAACCTGAAATCTTCAGATTACGTCCAGAACTCGTTTTTTATGTGATACAAAGCAGGAAGTGACAAAATACACACGTTTTTGTCGAGTTCAAAATTTCGCGAAATCTTGAAAAGTCTGTTTATTTTCGCAAAATTTGGCCCAACGCGAAACCTTTCGTATATGTCCTTTACTATTGGAAATGTCGATTTACAGGTAATAAAACGTCGAAAATTATAACACGTCGTTTCCTTGGACTCGATATCTTGCAAAACCTCGAAAAACGCCTTATTAGAATTTCTACATGGTTTTTTGAAAAAAAATTTAACTCAACTCAAAAGTTTTAGTTTGATTGCTCTAGATATAATTTATATTTCATTTTATATTTATATTTCACATAAAAAAATGACAAAAATGATTAAATATGCGCCGTTTCGTCATCATCCACATGTGATATTTTGAAAATTAGTGACTCAGAACACAAGCCAGAAGAAGAAGTAAAAGAATCGACGAAATAATAGAACAACTAAAACAGTAATAGAACATGCCGACAGAGAATTATAAAATACTTGAACTTGCTTAATCGATGTGGTGTAAAGGTAAGCGTACATTATGCCGGGCCGCAGCGCGTCGCATCGTAGCACAAAACTCCGCAACCAATCGTTGGGGTACATTTTAAATAAGTCGATGCCGGAATCTCTGTTGCGTGACGATTGGTTGCGGAGTTTTGCGCTGCGATGCGGCCCGTCATAATGTACGCTTACCTTAAGACGGCAGTCTTTGTATTAAAAATATGTAGAAGAAAATATTAAAAGAAAAGTTTATAATGATAAAAAAAAACAAGAAAAACATCTGAATTTAAATGTAATAGTGTGACGTTTAGCATTTCACTGGAAAATATACCTACGTAAGTTAAAGTAATAACCAAAATAGTCATTTTGAATGTAACTTCAAGTATTTACCCAAATTCAAACTATATCGATTGATGTCGTACAAGATATTTTTTTGAAAAATGTTATGCTCTAACACAAAAATTTGTTTTCGAGATTGAAAAAAAAGAATAGATTTCTGAAAATTTTTACTTCAAAACATTATTTATACCGCATAGAGATATAACTAAAGATAGTCGATTTTTCTAGGTTAAGATTCTATTAATATAAGATCAATATTAAGACCTCGTATATACGTATATTTAACTCGGTCTAATATTGATTAAGCTTTCCTATAAGTACCTATAGCTTTTATATAGGAAACAGTTGATTCTAAAACTACATTAAGAGTAGGTAATGAAAATTAAAAATTAAAACAATTATATATTTATTTATTTAAAAAAATTAAATTGCGAAAATTCTAATAATTAGTTAAAAATTATTTAGGTACCTATTTTATTATGTTTTATATTGTCGTTTTTTGTTTGTCAACAACTGTATACAAACAAACAGCAAACAAAGCAAAGTGGAAAGCAGCAAACGTTACTTCAAAGGCAAGAACGTATAGTAGTAGATAAAACACGTTTGTCAAAAAAAAAACACGTGGCAAAAAATCATAAAATAAATACTTAAAAAAAAATTAATTTCAGTTGTTCATCTTAAAACAAGATATTTAAAAAATGGAATCTTTGGAAACGGTAGGTACGAAGAATATTTGACGAAAAATTGGCGAGTGTCCCTCTAGTATAAGATATATTTTTAAGTTATTTCAAATTAATATTCTCTATTTTCCTTATTTAAAGTTAAAGTTATATCAAAATGGACCTATAAGAAAAAAAATAGTCAATTCTCAGCAAAGGTACATTTCTAATGGCCTTTAAAACTTACTCTCACTCTATTATAACATTAAAATAACGTAGATAATAAAAATAAAGATACATATCTATTTACCAAAATTTAAAAAAAGATGATGTATTTCTAAGTTCTTTACTAATAGGTACTCAATTATTAGCACTTATATACTGGTTATTTACAAAAATATCATAATTAAAAAAATTAATATTTTTCTAGATATCATCTAAAAGTTCTTTCAAAAAAAAATAAACAAACCTGAATTAAATTAACTAGATCGTTATACAAACAGTAAATCAAAAATTAATTATCTTTACAACACTATAAAGGTTGGTTATCCTAAGTTTAGGATGACGTCAAACACATTTTATTAAAATATATTTTGATTTCTTGAACATTAAATTGATATTTGTTCAATTTAATCTGTTTTTGAATTGAATTTAATATTTGAATCAACTGAAACAATCTTACGCATTTGAAGGCGTAAATAAAAAATAAAATTAAATAAAACAAACATTAACAAATCGAAAATATTTTAGAAAATGTATATGACGGCATACTAAATTTAAGATAATAACCTATACCGATGAAATTTTACATCCTTACCAACACACATACAATATAAGTATCTGATTGTAAATCTTATTATAACGTCACATTTTTAAATTAACTTATGAAAATAAATAAATAAAGATATGTTATTCGAAGAACAAAAACGACAATAGTTATCGATTTCCTAACTGTTTAAAAACGTTATATTTTATTTAGGATATTTTAAAAAAGGAAATTCACCCCTTTTTAGATCAGCCTCTAAATTTTAATTAAATTTATTTTTATTTATTATTTTTAAGTAACTATTTATTTATTTAGGCAATTTAAAAATATACAGTTTTATTTATTTTGAAAATTATTTTGAAAAACGGGCAGTTCGATAAGAAAACTTACAATTAACGTAGGTACCTATTTATTATCTAATGATTAACTATTATTGATTTATGTAGGTATAAGGTAACGAGTTAAAAATAGGAACACCCAAATTAAACATTAATAATTAATTTTTACTACTAAATATGTACAAGTAATTTTATCAACCCTTATTTATTTGCATGTCTTATTTTAAGAAAGTAACTGATACGCATTCAAGGTGTTATGACAATAATGACGTTTTTAATTATACAGTTAAAAGATAATGCAAATGTAAGATAAGTGGAAGCGACTTTTTTTATAATAATCCAATTATATATACGCTCGCGTTTGTAAATGGTGGGGATTATCAGGCGCTTAACACATATAACGCGAGGGTTCTTCAAAACCTCATTTGTGTTACATAAGTGGGGCTCGTGTGCTATTCAAATATAAAACGAATAAAAATGCCCGTAACTGAAACAATAGGGCGACGTAATAATATTCCAATCATTTATACGAGGGGCACTCATTATGATGTTGGTTACGATGTGGTATGTACTTATCGTGTTAGTTACATTTATTTATAACAGAATCGAATATCCGATTAGGTAATAATATCTTGTTTTGAAATAATCGTTATATAATAGAAAGCCTTGAAAGTTGAAAAAGTATTAAATTGCTAATGCATACTCGTACCTTGTTTTATACGGTAAGTACAACATTATTTTGTCATATTTGGCATCTGATTCAATCATTAACATCGAAACCTGAAAGAAACGACATAATAAACAAATAGGTAAATGTGTGCATCTACGGTTTTACGGTACTTATCAACATTTCGAGATTAATTAGAAATTACTTAATTTATTGTTTAACAGTACGTTTAGCAGCGTTAATTCTGAAAACCAAAAACAAGGCGTAGGACTTCCCAACTACACGTCGTTTATTTTTATTTTAAATACCAATAAATTTATTTAAATTTTTGAATAAATAATTGTTTTATATGGAAACGGCGTTTTTTTTTAATTTTAAGAATAATAATTAATTAATCAACTCACCGTTATCATTATTATTAGCTTTACGTGATCACAAAATAATATCTGTTTCTTTATTTTACACTTAAATTCTAGTATTTTTTACTTTAAATATTTTAGATTTTGTTTGTGGATATTTTACCTATTTTAAATTACTTATTTTTTCAAAAATGAAAAGACCCATTCAATAGGTAGGTACCTATATTTTGATCTTTACAATTTATATTTACTTGCTTACTTAGTCTACATATATTTAATAATTTAGTCATCATTTTGTTTAAACAAAGACTATATAGGCCTTACATTTTTTTTTGGCCGTTTATACGACTCGAGCCTTCATCGATACTCTCTTTTTCCACAGAATCTTATTACAAATATATTTTCATAAATTGAAAATTTTTAATGATTCATTATTTTAAAAATATTCCATTTTGAAAAGTAACTGCCTTTTTCTTCAAAAATGACATTTCTACTTATTGTTACGTATTTGTTTTAACCTTATAAATATCAGACAAATATAAAACAAAACAAAATTCATATAACAAGTTATATCTTACACACGAAACCGTGAAGATGGCACATCAAATTGAAGGTCGATACGGGACGCACCCCAAATGCATAAAACATCGCTTTTCGCACGTGTTATTTTTACTTTGTTTTTATTGTTATTTAATTCTTTTTTAAATAAAAATAAATAAATAAAAATAATATTACTAGGTAAGTACCTATAGATACATATAAGTATTTTTAATTTTTTTTTATTGATAAATAGGGAATATATAAATAAATAAATTGATAAATTGATAAATAATATTGATAAATTGATAAATAAATAAATATTGATTATTAAATAGGCATTTTAATCGTCCGGTTAAAAAAATGTAAGATTTCATTAAAAAAGTTGTTATAGGCCTGGACCAAATAGCCACTCAGAAAAATTAATTAATTTATTAACTATACCTACCTAAAAGTAAGTATAATAAAAATAATATTCGACCGCGCGTAAATCTCGGTATCGAATTTCCACTTCACATGTCAAACAACTCCTTTTTTAAAATTTTTCTCGAAAGAAATACATTTTTTGAAAATAACATTTACGAGAGAAATTTATAAAAATTAAAAAAATATATATCACTCTTTTTCGATTATCTCTAAAACTGCATTATATCGAAAATTATAAAGAGACACGATCGGTAGAAAATTTTATACCAATTCCAAAACATATTTCACATTGAGGATTAGATTATTAATAATGAAGATAACGCTGTTTAAAATTTTGAAACGGACGCCATTTTGAAACGGACCGGTCGATTTGGTTGGATAACGAACTAGTCCTTTGTTTTCGTAAAGACAATACACTGTCCAAATTTCAGTCTGCTACTATCAAAATTGAAACCGGAATCGTGACGACAAGAAATTGATTATATATATATATATATATAAGCGATCCAAAATGAGCGACCTATATTTTCATGATTTAGAGATCGAGATCGGAGAAATTCAAAAGGGCACGTCTGGGTCCCGTCATCAGACAGGCTGCAGTAGCTTTATTTTCTATTAAAATTCACTAAAACTGCTCGAAGTTCCCCATTTTAAATCATTCTATTTGTATAATATATTATTACAGTTTAAGATTAGATTAATTATTAGAGGTTAAATTGATCAACCGCAATAGATTTAGAATTAAATTTGCGGTTCCTGGATAATCTTATTAGGTTATAGATTAACTATAGATGATTGACCTTCACCTTTTTAATGCTTCATCAAAAACATTAAAATGAAGAATTGATTGTAACGAATATTATGTGGGTATTTATGTATATGTGTGTGGTTTTTAGTTAAAACGCTTATTAAAGCGTAAACCCATTAGGGTTTACGATTCAATTTTTTTACGCTTGGTTTTAAGGGCGCTCATCAACATTTTTTTAATATCTCGTCATTGTGTCGTTAAATTAATATTTTTTTATTAGGAAATGCGTAGATTTGAATGTTGCATTTTAGTATCAAAACGTACAAAAATTTTTATATAAGATTTTTTGGTAAAATTAACGAAACGCGTTTAGCTTCGAAAACCTTGTGGAGCTGATGAATCTGAATTAAAATTATAAGTAAAAATTATGAGACTTAGGGCCGATCTTTTCATCTTCTCATCTTCCATTTAATTTATTTGATAGGTATTTACCATAGAAATAATTGTTATAATAAACGTTGCCATGGAAAAATTTGTCAAGTAAATTTATTGGGAAATGAAAAAACGGCCCTTAAGTACACGTAAATGCAGTGCAGTAGACAAAATAAGACGAAAATAATAAAATAATAATAATAATAAAATAAAATGAATATGACGACAGAGTCACAACAATTTGTAAAACTGAATATTAAATTATAAAATGAGTATGCATAAAACATGTTTTTCTAAATACTAACTATGCTGGTGAAGTTCTCTTAATTATAAATTTGTTCAAATCTTTTTATAACAATAAAAACTATAGTTTCTATGATAAAGTTTTAATAAAAGATAATAAATTGACCTAATTTCAATTTATGTATAAGTAGCTTATTAAATATGTTAGAAGTTGTAAGAAATTGTTGAAAAAATGTTATATGCAGATACGTATAATGCGATTAGTAAACAGTTGTTAAACATATTTTGTATTTATGGTGCTAAGTTGAACAATGTCTCATGTTTCAGAATTCGCATTCGTTTACTTATCATTATTCTTATAACGATGACCTACTTTTATTTACTTCCTCAAATTTCATTTAATATTAAATGGAATTAAATTAATAATTTATCTAATAAATTAAAAATAAATATCTACGTGGGTACCTGATATAATAAAACGTAAAAATTAAAAATTGTTTTACGTTGTGCGATAACTACTTGTACGAAACTATTTAAAATATATAAACTATCTAGAAACGTTTCAAGAATAATTGGCCCAGTTTCTACAGAAAAGAACCAACCCATCACTTTATTATTCAACATTTGAGAAAATGTTGAATCGTTCCAGTTCGGTCTCAAAAATATATGGTATCATTTTATACGCTTATTACAAGTTTTTAAATAATACCGCCGTAACGAGGGCGTGGCAAAAAAGGCACTCGCCACAAGCGCAACTAACAATAAGTTTGATGGCGTTAATAGTAGATAAGTATTTAACATATTGCATTTATTGCCAGTAAAATCTAACTTGTTGCATTTAAAAAAAAATAATTTGTTTGCCATTTTTGAATTAGGGGGCACAAGTTAGACGCTTGCCACAGGCGCTTCGTACCCTCGCTATAACGTTGTTAAATAATTACCTAAGTAGGTAATTATTTTTCCTCATTGTCAGTTTATTCTAAATTTCGTAATTCATACCGGTTTATTTTCAGGGTCGGACGTTTGCTTCCCTTATTCATAACTTCGTCGATACGTCTCACACTTTAAATGAAGAATTTATACCAGCTTACATGACTCCGGATGGAAGAAAAGCCTACGATGACACGTTAAACAGTGTTAAACACAATTTTCCTCAATACGTACGCGAGTTAGAAGGTATCGCAGAGGGTTCGAAAGTGCCCTTTTACAAGGTAAAATATATTTTCAAATTCACACTATGTACAAAACTTTCGATTTCAATGTTGTTGCAGTTGTTTCTTTTACATCTGGATCGTATTATAACATGTGCCGTTGGAAAGGGAAGTAATCCAGAACCAGTTGGATGTTCAACTATTTGCATTAATCAAGAAGACCAAGTACGTTGTCAAATTCGCGTTTCTCATTTAAATTGTTTTTAAACAAACGCAAAACGTATGTAGATAATATGTATACCTGCACTTCTTATTGTAAGTAGTATTTTTTTTAGATATCTTGCTTATGTTGTTTCTAAAGGGTGTTCTATTTTTAATTGAAATGCTATCGAGACTGAGACAAAAAAAGAAATTAAAAATTAAAATAATTGATTAATCGCCCAAAATTAAAAATTATTATATAGCTACTTTGTAACCGTAGAATTTGTAATATGAATTCCTAATCACTCTGTATAACAAACAAATATCAAATAAGCAAGTGAATCAAGTCAATTATAGAAATATCTAATAGTAATTTATTGTTGAAATAATTAAATCGTTTATTGTTAAAGCAACCGTTTACGGCTTCTTATTTATTCGCAGCCCCCAACAGAAATTTTTTACAATAATATAGTAAAACCATTAAAAAAACAATCAACATCATAAAACGCATGTCCGTATACTTTATATAGATATACTATGTATATCTGGGGTGTTTTCCTTTATTTTGACTGGTTTTTTTTTAAATTTTACTATTAATGTATAAAATATTTGTTGGGGGGGCACGAATAAATAGATAACGGGTCGTACTTTTTTCATATAACTACCTACTCGATGATAACTTGTAGATAAAAAAAAATGTATTTTATTTTACTCTTGATACATTAACAAATTCGTAATTTAAAAACTATATATCCCGAAAACCACGACTAAATAATTTCAGTTTTAATTCTTCAACGATTGGCTTCTTTCTAAAACGGGAAGCAGCAAAATGAAACCTTAATAAAACATTCTCAGAGGTTATGCAAGTAAATAATCTAATTATTTTTAGTTGACTAGATGAGGAGTAGGTATAGGTATAAAAGTACATACTTTTATACAGTTATAAATGAGCGTAAACTATAGTCTTATTATTATTGGTCGTAAAATTACAGTATTTTTTAAATTAAATATACCTATAGGTCATAAAATTTACATATATTATCTATTTATTAAATTCCTGTAATCACATACTTATTTTATGAAGAAAATATAAAGCAAGTACCTAATGCAAATTAAACAAATTTAAAATTAAACAAATCTCATACACGATACACAGGGTGTACAGGATATGGTGATAAATTTTCCGTGGGAACGTATTTAGTATAGATCACGTAAAAATGATCCCGAAACACATTCATTCCCGAAATTAATACATAATAACATCTACCTATATATATCGCAGATATACATATATACAGTAATCCCTTCACATTCGCGGTGACGCACTTTGGTATTATAATAAACTTTTTTTCGTTCCAGTTGTTTTATCCACTATAATTAAAATTTCATAGAACCTAACCCCCTTTTTTACAAAGGAAGATAGTCTCAACATTCGCGAGGGTTTCCTAGAACGTAACCCCCGCGAACGTTATAAGGGATTACAGTACTTACCTCTTGCTCTTTAAGGGTGATTTCTATCGAAATGGCTCATTTTATCGAAATTAGAATAAAGTATCTTTTCTTCTTAAAATATTTGGAAATTTCGAAATTGATCCTCTAAAAATTTGTGATTAGGAATAAGGTTTAGGGATAGCGCACCCTTCGCTTCTCTGAGTTGATATCGAAAAATCCATTGCACTGTTTTAATGATCTTCGTTTGTTACGAATGTGTACCAAAAATTAAATTCTTAAATTCCAATAAGAAATAAAAATAATTTGTTGAACGAAATAAAAATGAACAGTTGAAAATTTGAAGAAAGATGTTGAACTAAAAATGTCCAGAACATCGAAAATTGCGACCTACTTTATAAACGTTTTAAGTATAACGTGTGTCCAAAAAGTATTTTGTCTTGATTGTCTATGGAAAGATAAAGGCATGTCATAAATTATATTTATTGTCATGTTATAGTAATAAAATTACTCAAACCGACAAGACATGCCTTTATCTTTCCACAGGCAATCAAGACTGAAAGACTTTTGGACATCCATATTAGGTATAGATTTACTATGAGCATAAAAACATTCGAACAAGTCGCATCGCATCGCTTTAACAATGCCAAAATCCACAACGACAGCTAACACGCATCTTATATGAGTCGACGCACATTATTGACGAGTCACACGCTTAAACGAACGATAAAACGATAAAAAACAGACAAAATAAAAACATACGAACATACAACAGCGTACTGGTATTCCACTCAGCACAAATGATTGAATTTTAGATGATGTCGTAACTACAACTAAAATTCAACTAAAAAGTAACCAAAGTTACAAAATAGTCGCACAGACAACTTGCACGTGTCTCTCATTTGAGTAACAACTCCATCTTATGCAATTTGTAATTAAAATTCAACTAATTGTACAGCACGAGTGCAACTATTTCGTAGCCGTTGCAAACGAGTTTACAAAAAGGTTCCAAAAAACGACATATCGACTAATTTGTATAGTGGGCATGCAACTTGATTTTTAGTTGCTTTTCAGTAACTGTGCTCTATGGGATGTTATAGATACCCACATTTTGACTGTTCTTTATGGTTTTATTATTATTGCATAAATATCCATCAGAACTCCCGAATACGTAAACAAACGAATCGAACCTACCTATCGTTATGAAGAAGGAACAGATAATATACGTACCAAAAATGTCGCGATCTTCTTAGGAAGATCGCGACATTTTTGGTTAGTTAATAATAGTTAGCTATTATGTTGGTTTATCTACATGTCGTTTACTTTAAATCACCTAAGTTTTTTCCTTTTAAAATTAATAAATTTGACTTGAGATTTGATATGATTTAACAACGAGATTAACTGTTGTAATTTTGGAAAATAATACTTATATGTTTTAAGGAAATCCTCGGACATACTGAAGATGCTATCAGCGAAAATCTTAACAATTTTTATTTCGTTTCTGCTCACATAATATCCGATAAACCAAAAGGACGCTGGGGTGTAAAAGAAGAACGATTTACATCTCTTTGTTATCCCGGTCACTTACCAGGATACACCATGAGTTATAACCATCATGGATTAGTTTTCTCAATTAATACCCTCAGTGCTTCACATGTATTACCCGGAAAAACGCGTATGTATTACTTATTGTCGATTAATGTCGAAAAACCTCTAATTTAACAATATAGCCAGACATTTCCTCACTCGGGCCCTTCTGTCTGCCGAAAATTTCGTGCAAGCACAACAGATACTAAGAGATTCTGGATGTGGAGCGGGCGACGGTTGTTCGATAAATATGACATTCTTAAATCAAGAGGGTGACAGACTTTTCCATAACATCGAGATGGGACCTGCTATCGAAGAAAAAATTTCGCAACTTAGTATTTTGACTGTAAGCCCTGGAGAAAATATCATTCATTGTAACACGTAAGTTTGGCACCTATGAAACACCTGAAGTATAAATTAAATTTTAGATATCTGCGGCTGGCAATAGATGAAGAATATGGAGACATGAAGAAAAGCAGCGAAGCTAGAATTTTCACTTTGAAGAGTTATCCTAAAGCACTATCGAAAAGGGATGCTATTCGAATGCTAGGCGACGAAAGTGGGAACACCTATAAAGTATTTCAAGAAACTGGTCCAGAAGATGTGATAAAAACTATTGCCGTTGGTAATTCATTTGATCTTACATTTTCGTAGTGCTGTTGAGCGCTCCTTTTCTTTTGCAGGTATATTTGATTGTCAAGAAAAAACCTGGGCAATTTACACCGATAATCCAAGAAAATCTGAACCTGTAGTCATTTTACCGCTGATACTGAAAAGTAAAAGTAAAATCCAATAAGCGATATTCTATTGGTGCTAATGATAAAGCGCAATTATAGGTAAATGGTTCAAAATCCAATAGGAGCTTAATAAATAACTATAAACCCCTGATAATTTAAATGGAAAACTGAATTTTCAATTACTAACGTTAATCAACTCCTATTTATAGCGTGTTCTTTTATTACTCTTCAACCATACAGTAAAGCCCCATTATAACGATATTTAAAGGCCCTAGTAAAAAGCGCGCTATCATAATAAACGAGATCTAACGTACTACGATTCCTAACATTTACGAAAGTTTATAAACAATATCATTTTAAACATAAAAGTAGATAAGTTTTAACATTAAATTGCTAAAATTTTTGCTAGACTAACGGAAGACATAAGAAAGTGATAAAAATAAGTAGGTAACATAATAAAAGGTTCCAAAGGCATTCAATAATTCGATTGTTTTCTCGTCGAGATAAGATTCTAGAAACGTCGTGTTGCCTTGTATTTCATTATTATACGAGCCTCGATGCTCAATTAAAAAAATTGGCCTTAACAAATTCAAGTAGTTTTAAATTCTCCTTTATAGCCCAATTATATTTTATAAAACATTTAATAGATTGCACCAATCTATCATGGTTTAATGGGAAAATAGCAGTGGATACAGGATCACATCGAGAGCGAAAAAGTTAAATAAATAAATATCACTATAATCCATTTAAATTTTGTTTACAAGTTATTAAGAGAACCTACAATAATCACTCATTTTTATTTACAGTCATATGAAAGCTAAAACAGGTACCTAAATTACGAAATTTGTACCAAAATCTCACATAGCAAAGTATAATTTGTATGTTTGTTTATCGTTCGATTCCCTCTCTACAATTAATTATTTTTTTATGGATTTAAACAACTCATTTTATAAGGCCTCCTAGTTTCAATATATGCGCAACATTATAAAACCCTAAACCTTACAGTTAACGCAATTACTGTACATTATAGTATTATAGGTATCAGATCAAGATAAAATTAATGTAAATTTAAATTAAAAATTAATAACTACCTATTTACAAAATGTAAATATGAACAGTTGTTAAAAACTGTTCATATGTATATCATACCTTACCCAGTATTTTTTATGTAGTTATCTAGCATTAATTATATAATAGTAGGTTAATATATTGTAACATTTGTTAGATATAAACCAAATTAGTGAATGTATAAATAAGTAATAAACTGTATTTTGAAATTAAACAGCTTTTAACTACAAGTTTACCATTAACAATTAAATTTTTATAATGAAATTTATTAATAACTACCCCATTTCAATGTACTAATAACCAAAATTTAGATATTTTAAATAAATTTAAACCTCCATCCTCAATAATCTTAACATTTACTTCGGTTTAACCCCTCCTAAAATTAGGTTTATAGGTTGAACGTCATTAATTCAAACATTAACATTATTAAGTGCCTTAACTAATATTAAAATTGTGACAGATAGAGGCGATTCTCTCTAGTGATGACATAAATCATCACCGAGAGTTTTAACGGGATCATCCACCTCCGGGCATCGAACAATCTTCAATAGTGGTGATTCTTCCAATACGTTTAGGTCCACCGCCCGGCCTGTTAAATATATATTTTAACTTAATTTAACCAACACAAATATGCAATTACCCGTTGCTTGGACCTGATCCGCCTCCTCTACCGCCTTGTCCACTCCTCGAACGACTCTCTATTCCAATAAGGGTTTGAAAACTAAAATTTCATATAAATATATAATCCCAAAATTTCTATTTACCTATTTACTTACAAATAAACAATAAATGCTATTATTCCCCAAAACATGCGAGTCAATCTTTGAAAACTCCATGGAGGATTTTCCTTGACAGTACCTCCTACAATAATAATTGTTGTGTTCGTAGGTGTTTGTGTTCGTTTAGGTATTTGTAACTTACCCGATATGTACACCATTTATACTAAATTTTCAAAAAATTTACATTACAATAACTGCGTGATTTATCAAACACCTTAGGTTAACTTTGTAATGTCATTCTCCAAATGTGATGTTGCCAGATTGTGAAATGGTGTATTAAATTTCATCAAATTGGCAACATCAACAATCGACTCACTCACGTTCCCCAGAAGTACTATACAAGTAAAGGTCGATTTCCATTGCGTCTGATAAGAGTTTAAATAAGAGGGGTGGGGGCTGGAAAAATCAGCTTCTCATGTTTCCGCTAGTAACGCCACAGTAGTATTTTTCTAATTATTTTAATTAATATCAAACGGTTTAATCGTAAGATGGCGCGATTTTGGCATCAGCTATTTAAATGTTAATTCCTGTTTTCTTGTACTAAATAGTTTCTACAGAATGCACTTTTTCATTGATGCATTGGCATCTAATTTAATTAAGTTTACGTTGTAAACTTTGCTAGCGTTTATAATTATTTATTCTAGGATATAAAGTTACAGAATATAAAGAATGGGCGTTTTGATGAGAGACACAAAAATAATGGAATGCAAGTTAATAAGCTTAAAAAAATTATTTAACTTGCAACCAGAAAAGTTACCAAGTTATGGGAGCGAAAAATTCAAAATATTTCTCTTCAAGAAAGTCACAATGATAATGATTATTGATTTTTAAAATTTATTTTTTGTGTAATATGTGAGAGAAGTGCCATTATTAATACAAAATAAAAATTGTAACAATAGGAAATCCAATATTACTGATATATGCACATATGGAATTACTCATGTATATATTTCAGAATAATAATTATTATAGCATGCCATTAATTGCATTAAAAGTTAAATAGTTACAGTTTCGTTCTCAAATAAATGTAGCTATACGTTATTCACGATAGGTTCCAATGCACGCAGCCATGCACAAAAGTTACTAAATTGTATATTTGTAATATTCAGATTAAAGTTTTGAACATGGCACTCCGATGTCTACTGATGATTCATCTGCACACATATGACATGGCAAAATAGACTAAAATCTATGAATACTGTAAAAATACGAGGTTTTATTGATGACGTGTTGGGACCTATCGCGAATAACGTATGTATACATATCTACTTATTTATGGGAAACGACCGTCGCATTCTCGGCATTTCTCAGTAATTCACAGAAATCATAAACAACACACATCGAAATGCAAAATAATTATGCTTACTATCGAAAAAGAAACCGAATGAGATTCTTTCTTTTATAGAATGAAAACTTGTAAATAAATAAAACTGTAGATTTGTAGGTATGGCAAATGTACCTATATACATACTTAATTTTAACTATAATTTTGAAATTAGACCTTTTTATACAATATCGTACACGTACACAATCACGTAAACATTTGTAGAAATGGCTGGAATTTCACTATTTAGAGTGTAAGAAAATACAGGAGTTCAATTTTGATTTTAGTTTATATGTATAAGAATTACGAGTTCATTTTCGGTATAGGTACGTTGACTATAAATATTTCAAAACGAAATATGCCACCTATGCAGTTTGATGTTTGTTTATTAAACGGGAGATTCATGTCCACGAATCAGCCGGCAAATAAAAAAAAATACCACTATAGTATTTTTATAGCACCATCTATTCAATAATAGTTGGACAATTTTGTTAGACAAATTCTTCGAAATCAAGTAGGTATCTGTAAAATAGCTTTTATACTTGAAAATTACTATTTTTCGGAAAACGGTTTACAAATTCTAGCAACAATTACACCCTGTACTTTCGTATACGTATTCACTAAACCTTCTTCTAGTCGCTCCTTATAATATTTTAGTCATATAGTAGCTAAATATCTTATAATTTGAAGTATTTGGAGGCATGTGTACAACTTAGCAAAGCTGTTCCTTTAACTTTTTTAGAATAAAAATATAGGGAGCAACTAGGTAATTGAATTAGTATTTATTATCAATTAAATTTTTTTAATAAAATTTAATAGTTTCTTAGTATCGTTTCCTGAAGTGAATCTACATAGCGACATCTGTTGAATCTCGTTTATCGAATCCTCCCCCTTAACTAAAGTGATATGTACGCACACCGTGTGAAACGTCATCATCTAGTAACCTTTTTTAACTAAGTTAGGGAAATTATTGGTTGTTGGTATACTTTAGAGAGATAAATAATATAACCTCGTTTAATGTATCAAAAATTTAAAATTTATGAAACGAAAATGGTTGAAAAATCTTGGAAAAAAAATTTATACGAAAATCAGGAATATCCAGATAATTATACGGACGAAACGTTCTTAAAGGAACTTCGCGTAAACGTTCATTTTAAACCAGTTTCGTTTTTCGAATGCGTATTGGGCGCCACTTTGGTGGTTAACGAATTGTGCACGATAACTACTTTTGTTGCAATTTACGTGTATTTATATAACAAGTGGATTGATCCGAATTACATTTTCTACTGTACCAGTTCGGCTACCATTGCAGGTTTTGTAATGTACCGTTTGTGGTTTTACAAAGCAACAAAATTATTAGGACACGATTTACGAACTGTATTAATATTTTTAGTGTTTGGTAAACTGTTTTCGCCTGTATTATATACATTGACGGATACTATAAGTACAGATACGATCTACACGATGACATTTTTAATGATGCTAGTTCATTTAATTTTTTTTGATTATGGAATACCTGCTTCGATTGTGTCAAATAGCTTATCGTTAAGTGCAGCCGTCTTTGCCTCGATATGCTTGTCATCTCGTTTGGCTTCGCCATATCAGGCTTTCATTTTAATGACCGTATCTATAAAATGTTTTGTTTTGTTTCCCTTGTTAAGAAGTAAAATTAAGAAATCTGTAATGATTACGGTAGTTTTAGTAAGTTTGAATGTATATATTTTGTTAACTATATCTGCATTATTAACTTTCATTTTCATTAACACTGTAATTTTTTTAAGTATAGTATGTCCGTTGTTATTTACGAAATACGAAAATTTCAAGGATAACATTTATGGACCTTGGGATGAAGCAGTAGTGGATACTATAGAAAAATGATTTTTGAATAGAATACAAATTTTATACGTAATAATATAATAAAGTTAAACTTGCAAAAATAATTGTGTTAATTATTTAACCGGTACAAATTGAATTAATCGTTTAATTTTCCTAAGTAAAACTTCAATAAACTGCTTGCTTACATCCGATCGTCCCTAAAAAACACAAACAATTAAATTCTAATTAAAAAGAAGCGATTAGAAATGAACCTTTGTAGTTTCTAATAATTGTCTGCTAAAACTGTCGTTGAAAACGGACACTAATCCTTGTTTCAAATTGCTGATATCATCTGTTGAAACTTTCCAAGTTGCTTCAGATGCCGATGCTAGTGTTCCTACAAAGACATGATCATATATTTTTACTTAATTTGTGATGGTAAAATTATCAAGTAATCATTGTGGATATAATATAAAAGAATATAAATATTTAAACTGAAAAAAAAAGAAGAAATGATCGACAAGTAATTTAAAAATCAAAAACAAAAATAAACAAATCTATAGATTATTTTTTTAAAGAATTGAGAGACTTAGTGGAAAAGTCGTACAAGTAACGTTCGAGTTTACGTGAGATACTTAATTTTAAACTTAAAGTACAAGTACTTACTAAAAATATTTTAAATTTTTTTTAAAACCATATGGCTGTCTCTATGGACTAAACACTGCTGTTTTTTCTATAAATTGTATTATTTTGAGCAACTTCTACTTCACAATTCTTGTTATACTGCACATGTCACTTGTACCACTTTTTCTCGAAGTCCCTCAATTATTTTCATAGTTCGATATTTTAATATTTCATAATATAGAAAAAAAAATTGAAATAAAAAACAAATACTTACTATTTAAGTTAAAGGTCTTGCTTAAATCTGGCAATTCTCCACCTTTAATTTTTGGAATAGCTCGCAACATGTAATAGTCTAAATGAACCCACAGTAAATACAATAAGTTGTCGATAATGAAAAAATAGTGATCAAATTCTCGTCTCTTGCTGTTCAATTTTTCAGTCACTAATTCAAAAGCATTTTCCCTCATCAACGTAACATCCAACACTTGTTCGGAACTATTAAAAAATTCCTTAATATCTGAACTACTCAAATGAGGGATGTCATTTATTTTCCTTTCAAGAAAATCCAAACTTGTCTTTTCCTCGTGATAATAATTAACAGTGTTGATTAGGTGTTTCACAATTACGCCAAGAGTTTGACATTTGTCCGTGCTGTTATCCTGTTTGAACTTGAAGTTAAAGATTTCGCCCAAAGATGGACGGAAAATAGTGCGAGTAGTTGGATGATAAGGATTGTCATTTGTAACAAGATTTCTGGCATACATTAACAAATTTGATATAATCTGAAGAACAAGGAGTAGTCGTGGAGATGTTTGAAACGTCATATGGTTTTGAGGTGGATTTGATAATAAATCACGTGTCACATCTGATGTGATAAAAAATTTTGTTAACAATTCTAACATGAGTTTCTGTATACGGTATAAATGTGCTCTGTTATCCTGGATGCTCTCGGTATTTTGATGTATAAAGTCCATATTGGATTTTGTAATTCTGGCAATCAATGCAGTCACGATAGACAATTCTTCCAAAAAATTTTCAGACAATGCCGGACTACCAGAACGTAAAATGTATTCGACGATATCTAAATGACTAAAAATGTAGTACACTATCTGAGTGACGGCCAACTGATTATTTGCACTTAAACTTGTAATAATTGCGTTGCACAAACGAAAAGTTGGCATGAAAATCTGTAAATAACGGTTTTCAACGGTCGGGATAAAATCGTCCAGGTACTCCGACGACATCTGTGATTGTTTTAATATTTCCGGGTGCATTTGGAAGACGCTCATGTTGCTTAAACAGGATAAAACGCGTTGTTCTAATATTAATTCGGAACCAACTTTTGTCGATGCAATTTGAGATAATAAAGACAACTGCGCCACATTCAAATATAACAAACGTAAATTTTCCGGAACTGGTTCTAAAATCGATTTCAATTCTTCGTTACTGTTTAAGATATTTTCAATAAGATGTTTTAAATAACCATGCCCGGCAAATTGTACGATCCAACTGACGTTCCCAGTTAAACCTATAAGGGAACTAAACGTCGACACGGCAAGTATTCTACTGATGTCGTGCCCTCTAATGCAATCGTAGCAAAGTAGCTCGATCAGTTTTTCTTCGAATGCAACAAACGTTGTTTTACATTTAGCCAACTGTACTTGGGAATTATCTAAACGACTGACATAAAAACTATGATCGCTTTGAATGCTTTTGATGGGTTCCTCAAGATTCAGTAAACGCAAGAATGTCACTAAAGATGCATACAAATTTATTTTGACAGTTTGAGCCGCACCATCTGCATTTATCAGCCACTTCACCAAATGATTTAAGATTGTTTCTAAAGATTGTTTATTTAACTGCATTAAGCTATCGTCCTGTTCTTCTTGTTGCTTTTCTTCTTTTTTGTGACATTTCCAAATATTTTCCAAAACAATTAATACAACGCCCGATAATTGGTTTGTAACTTCTGGAAGTAGATTCGTAGTCGACATCTTTGAGCATAGATTTTGCAAAATCGACGTAAACAGAAATTGTTGCACTTTAGCATTAATCAGTTGAAGAGGTAAATATATGGATAAAATTTCGGTAATTTGCCGCCAAGAATCGATAAATCGAATAATGGCCGTGGCGGCATTTCGGTTATTGTTAACGTTTAAAGCGTGGAGAAGGACTTTCTGAATTTCCTGCACAATAGCCTGCCGTTGTCCGATCGCGGCGTTTGCAATTTCATCGACCAACGTCTGATGCAATTTTCGAATGTCGATTAGTTTCGGATTAGAACTTGTTTCGCAATTATTTAATAACGTGTTTAGTATATTGTGATCGAAATATTCCCATCTGGGCGTTACAATTTCTTGAACGTTAAGATCGAATTTGTTTATTAAAGTTATGAGCAGTTTTCCACCTTCTATGACCGGTTCTTGAGATATGTCGTATTTCACTTTTCCAAGTAATAAATCGGCAAGTTGTTCTAAATAGAAAAAGTGATTCGAAGTACAAGAAACTTTGAGTTCAACTGCAACAGTTTTTAGGAGCCACGATAACTGATTAAGTTGACTAATGCTATCGTTTGCATTTTCTGCACATAGCATCAAATGATTCTTGAAAAAGTTCTGGTGCTGTCTTAAAAATCGTAAAACAGGTTCGGACGTTTTATAATTTGCACAAAGCAAATATAATACGTGATATATAGATTCGAGCAAAGGAAGATGTACGGTAGTACCGTCCTTGGCATTTTCGCAATTGATAAGGGTCAAAATGGAATGGAGGCACGTGCGTGGAAAATTGAGAACTCCCGGTTGTTGAAATATTGTTTGGGAGATGTCGTTTTTCAAATTGAAACCCAAAAGAAAAAGACTTAAATTTGGCACACTATATGACAAACACTGTTTCAACAGTTTGATGATAACTTCTTTGATTAGTGTTAATGTAGATATGTCTTCTTTTGTGTCGAAAGAATCCAAACATTCTACAAAACCGCTTCTTATCAACTTGCTTTCTTTATCATTTAATAACAATATATTTAAAAATTGCGAATGCAAATTAGGAAAAGAAGTGATGTGAATCAAAATTTTGACTGCGGCCAATGCATGACTGTACAAAGAATACTGAAAAGTAATATATTTGCATATGTTTAAACAATAATCTGGTTGACCACTGCGTGGGTTAATAATGAACAACAACTTGTTTAAGTTCGATAAAAGAACGGGACTAGAAGATACGGGAATAAAACTAGAAAATCTTCCTTGTAATACTAGAGCACGTTCCAACAAATTCAAGCACAGAAGGGAACTTTCTTCGACATATTTCTTACCGGGAAACGAAACGTACTCCAAAAACAATTTTAAACTTTCTTCTATAATGTACAAAACCAAATTCAAAAGTTCAGATTTTGAACTCAACTGTAACATTAAATGATAACCGGGTGGCGAATTAAACTCCTCTTGTTGTTTATTACTCGTGAAATCCGAGAGTTGCGGCTCGTACTGAGATAAGAATTTTTCCAACAACTTTAAACACATCGAGCTGATAATCCAACGTTCTTCGATGTTTTTATACGATCTCGTATTAAATTTCAGAAAAACAGAATTTACGATGAAAGTTAGATAAGGATCGAAACCGGGTTTTCTCGGACCTGCCCCCAGTGTTCTTGGAATTCCAGAATCGGTCAATACATCTAACAGTTTCAACACGGAACGTGTGACGGGATATTCTTCCATGCGCGATTCGACTTCTTCTAACTCGGTTTGAATACCTTTCGGTTGATAACTGGAGGTTGTTGGTATTGTAGTTAAAATTTGCGACATTTCCATATAATTCCACACTTGTAATGCCGTTTCTGGAGATTTTGATAAAGCAGCCAGAGTGAATAACAAATCCGCTTTAATCGTTATCGGCACGGAACAACTTACTAATCCCAATAAAGTAGGCAAAGGTGCCCATCCTGGATGTTCGCATAAAGCCAAACGTGAAAAATCATCGTGTTCAGCTATTGTCCTGATGAGTTTTAAAACTGCATGCAATCCATCGATTTCTTGTGGAGTGATGCCTTTATGATGAACACCACGACGATACACCGTATCCGATATGGGCGGTACTTCTTGTTTTAAATTACAATAGTATTGATTAAAAGACATAAAAAAATGATCCCACGATACTGTATCTTTAGTGTTTCCCGTCTGTTTTAGCATATTAAAACAAAAATGAGCGGCTTCTTGGCAAGTTGATAAGCTGCTCAGCATATTGAGGAACGTTACAAATAGAGAAGAAGGCACTGAATCCCCTACTAATCTTATAAATTTAAATAAAGATAATGATCGCAGAGATGCTCCATAAGATTCGTTTGGACACCAGTAGTCCAAGACATAGTGAAGATTAAGGGGATCTTTTTCGTAAAATAACGTCAACGCCTTTATAAAATTTTCAAAGTTTCTTGGTAAATTTCTAGGCGGTACTATACCTTCTTGCACGTAAACGTTTGTCATTCGTGCAATCTCATTTGCTTTAATACGCAACTCTTTTACCGTAGAATAGGATTGTATTATAAAATCCGTAAACAAATAATGAATACGTCTTTGTAAAATTTCGTCCGTGTACAGTAACTGATTCGTTAATATTTTAGATATTAAAAACTCAAACACTTTCATCTCTATTCCTGTATTAAGTAACGTTACTTCCTTGTCGATTAGCTGCAACTCTTGCCCTTGCGGTACAAGATGTAAACAGGCAAGAGTAACTCCGACACCAAACGTTGCTGTAGCTTGTAGTCCGTTACTGACCCACTTGGGTTTTGAAGGCGATATTTCCTCAACTATGGTAGGTATATAGTTTTTGTCGGCCAGTATAGGTAATTTTTGGACGACCTCCTCTCCATCTTCTCTAATATGTAGAGTGCTCAAATCAATAGCGGCCAAGAACGCCATCAGAAGAAAGAATGTAATGTTATCGATTATACCGCTAGCATCCTCTTCGATTTTTCTCTGGCACAAAAAATTAATTAAGCTAATAGTAGGCTCCTTTGGTAATCCGCACTGCGAAGCCCATAAAAAAACTATTTCAGACAAACATTGCTTGGTATCGTTATATAAATCGATAACTTGTCTTCTATGCCTAGGTCCTCCTAGAGCAAGGTTTTCTTGTAACTTCTCTATTTCTTTATTTAAATCTAAATTTCTTAACAGTTCAAAAATTCGATTGAACAAACCATTTTCAGCTAAATCATCTGTATACGAGGTCACGTAACTGACAACATCGTCTGGCATTCTAACATTCCAAGCAACTCCTTTTCGTGCCTGTACGAGTAATCTAAGTGTAGAAGTAATGCACTTCCGGCCATCGTAATACAACAAGACCGCCACTAATCCTCGAGGTAATCCGTAGTAGTGTGGCATTTGTATTTGAGCCGTACAAAGAAGATCTAAGGCCACAAATTCGTTTAAATCATACATATCCGATATGATAATCACTTCTTGAAATAAATCTCTCGAAAGAACTTGGTGTCCAATACCTTTAACGGTAATTCCATCTTCCATTCCCTTTTTGAGTTCTTCGCGACTTTTTGCATTTTTCGTCTAAAGAAAATTTTATCACAAATATTACTAACAAAAACTATAATAAATAATGTTTAAGAGCATTTTGACTAAATCTAATTGAGCTATTGATATATGAAGACGATCAAATATTTGATGTATTATCGATATTAAACGACAGATATTTCTACATATTAATAGGCTTAGTTTATCCCGAAACATTGAAATAAATTGAAACCAAACAGATTTCAAATTTCGGTTTAAAATCATCTTAAGAAATGTTCAAGTTACTTGTATTATTGCAACTTATTATAATTGTTCGTGCTGGTTGAAGTGTTAATCGTAAATGTTTACTTCGGTAATTTCAAGTCGATGTCTGAAGCCGCTTCAGTTTCAATCTGCTTTAATGCTTCAGGATAAACTAACAATGGTCGTAACTCAATTATTTTTTTTTTTAATTCTCGTCGATTTCTTAATTTATAATTTGCAAATAAACAATACATTACGATAATATGAAGTATCTTAACATTTACCGGATTTTGTAGGAGAGCAAAAAATGTTTGCTTATTTCTTCGCAGGATAGTTTCAAACTCTACTGCCGAAACATTCTCTCCTGATCCGCATAGAAAATTTATCGAATTATACAATTTCTTGTAAGGCGTCCATAAATCTTCCGTGTTAACTCCTGAATAAATTTAATATTATTGCATGATTGCATTTAATTGAAAGATTCATACCTTCGCTCATATTTTTATTTCATGGATTGTTTAATATTTAAAATTTAATTTCACACAACAAAACACACATTTACGCCAAAAATTATAGGTTATACAAATTACGTTACATATCTCATTATCGCCAACTGATAAATTTTTAGTAAAACCAAAATTCAAAATTATGGATAGATACATTATTTAAATAACATAAATAATTGCATAATAATGTACATTTTAATATTGTAAACAATTTTTAAAAAGAATTAGTTTATATTTAACTATTTTTTTTAATGAAATTTAAATATAATTATTAATAATTCAACATTCATAATTATTAGTGTTTAAAATTTATATTTTTACTTTTTAAATAAGTTTTATTTTTATTATTCTAGTCCGGCTTGCCATAAATATAATATAAAATTGCTTAAAATATTTCAAAATTTTAAATTATAAAATTTTAAAGTTGGTCACACCAATATCATGCATGCATTTTGTAATTGGTGCAACGATTGTAATCAAATTATGTATGTAGTTTTTTCAGAACATTTCATAATAATCATGTATTTTCTATTACATTTAAAAGAAATGTGAGTCACGCGGTCTATTAATACTGTTGTTACTCTAGTATTTTGTACGTATTAAAAATGAATCGCAGAAAAAGAAAACTGAAGTGATTCGATTAAAAAAAAGTCGAAATGAGGTTACATTCAGGAATATTTCTATGTTTAACTTTTTTCCTTTTGTCTGTAATAACATGTAACGAATTTTCGAAACACAAATCAGTCGAAGACAATCTCGAGTCGCCGTTATGTTGTAATCTTACATCCGTAGAGAAAATTCAAATCGAATACATCTCGGAATTAATCGAAAATGAATATATAGTTACTTTTAAAGGATACTATAAAAATAATGCCCGAGCCAGCTACATTCGTGCCGCTTTAAATTCGTCTGGAATTCGAAAATGGAAAATTTTAGCCCGTGAAAATCCAGCTAGCGACTATCCTAGTGATTTCGATGTTGTGTTTTTGGAAGATACAGATGCACTTGTTGGCGTTGAAGCATTAAATGAACATCCTTCTATTAAACATGTTACACCTCAACGAATGGTGTCGAGAACTTTAAAAATTATAGATGAAAATGATTATATACAACCAATTAATTGTGTCGGTGCAGGATGTAATAGTTGGAGATTGCGACGTATTCAAAATAATCAGTTTTGGCAATCAACTGGTCGACATACAAATAGGCGCTTATTAAGAGCAATTCCTAGACAGATTACGTCTGTTTTACAGGCAGATGCATTATGGAATATGGGAATAACAGGGAAAGGAATAAAAGTTGCTGTTTTCGATACAGGACTATCAAAAACGCATCCGCACTTTAGAAAAATTAAGGAACGCACAAATTGGACTAACGAGAAAACGTTAGACGATGGTCTTGGACATGGAACTTTTGTCGCAGGCGTTATAGCATCTAGCAAAGATTGTTTAGGTTTCGCGCCAGATTCTGAATTGCATATTTTTCGAGTTTTCACGAACAATCAGGTTTCTTATACATCTTGGTTTTTGGACGCTTTCAACTATGCAATTCTTAAAAAAATCAATGTACTCAATCTCAGTATCGGAGGTCCCGATTTTAAAGATCATCCATTTGTGGATAAAGTTTGGGAACTTACTGCTAATCGTGTCATTATGGTTTCTGCCATTGGCAATGATGGTCCACTTTATGGTACGTTGAATAATCCTGCCGACCAAATGGACGTTATCGGTGTAGGCGGAATAAATTTTGAAGATCAAATTGCAAAATTTTCTTCTCGTGGTATGACTACGTGGGAGTTACCACAAGGTAATTAAGGGATGCTATTTTACATATAAGTTCTAATGTAGTGTTATAGGTTACGGGAGAATCAAACCAGACATAGTAACGTTTGGTTCTGCAGTACGAGGATCAAATATTAATGGTGGTTGTAGAACTTTATCGGGAACAAGTGTTGCCTCGCCTGTTGTAGCAGGAGCAGTTACTTTGTTGGCCAGTGGAGTTTTACATCGAAGTGAAGTGATAAATCCAGCAAGCATGAAGCAGGCACTAATGGCTTCGGCACGTCGGTTGCCAGGTGTTAATATGTTTGAACAGGGACATGGAAAACTCAATTTAATTAAAGCATATCAAATATTAAGTAGTTATAAACCACAGGTGAGTAATAGGGTGAACGGATTATAAAATTTCTTAGGTAAATGTTATTCTGAAAAACTAGTTTTTGGCGGTCTTACAAAGAGAATTAAATATATATAAAAATGTAGTTCTTCTTTCTTTTCTTCTTGTACGATTACTCCAGTTATTAATTTATTCCTTCTTACTGTAGACTTTGAAAAACTAGTTTTTGGCGGTCTTACAAAAAGAATTAAATATGTATAAAAATGTAGTTCTTCTTTCTTTTCTTCTTGTACGATTACTCCAGTTATTAATTTATTCCTTCTTACTGTAGACTTTCTTTTCATCCTTTCTTAAGGCAACTTACTCTTCTTTTGTTTGCTGATGGTTATTTCTTCCATTTTTTTAACAGCCTTTGTTCATTCTTGATATGTGGTTATTTCATAGCTGCCTTCTTTCGATTATTCATTCTGCAATATCCGTTATTTTGAATTTGGTATACGATCTGTCCTTGTTTCACCCAGTATTTTTCTAACATAAGAATCTTCATTTCTGCCACTTGTGTTTGTCTTTTTGTTATTGCTGTATCAGGTCTTATTTTGGCCCCATATGTTAATATTGGTCTTAAAACGTTTTTATTATATTTGTGCTTTCGTTTCTACTCACAAATTTTTAGTTCTCTATATGAAATCATTCGTTCACCCATTTTGTTTTTAAAAAAATACTTTCTTAAATTTTAGGCAAGCCTTAGTCCAAGTTACATCGATCTAAGCGAGTGCCCATACATGTGGCCCTACTGCACGCAGCCATTGTATTACGGAGCCCTTCCTATAATAGTCAACGTTACAATTTTAAATGGCCTCGATGTATCTGGACATGTCTTGGGAAAACCACAGTGGCACCCTTATAGTCCTCAGCAAGGACAACTTTTGGACGTTGCCATATCATACTCTGAATTTTTATGGCCCTGGTCCGGATGGCTTGCTGTAAGTTTCTCAGTAAGTTCGGATGGTGCCACTTATGAAGGTTTTGCACAAGGACATATTACCATAACTATAGAATCTCCACCGGCAAATGGGGAAGTAGAACCAAGACAAAGCACTGTTACTCTTCCAATTCGGTATTAGAAATTTATAAATATTCAGTGATATGTACCTAAACAAATAAATTAAATTTTAGCACAAAAATTATTCCTACTCCACCACGACATAAAAGAATCCTTTGGGATCAATATCATAATCTTCGTTACCCCCCTGGTTACTTTCCTCGGGATAATTTAAAAGTAAAAAATGATCCCCTAGATTGGAATGGGGATCACATCCACACTAATTTTAAAGATATGTATCAAAATCTGAGAAATGCCGGATATTATATTGAAGTGTTAGGTAAGTGGCCGATTAAAATTTAATTTTTTGATTTAATTCTAAAATATTTCGTAGGTTCTCCTTTCACCTGCTTTGATGCATCACATTACGGTACATTACTGATAGTGGATCCGGAAGAGGAATTTTTTCCCGAAGAAGTGGCAAAATTGAAGAGAGATGTCGATATGGGATTGTCCGTCATCGTATTTGCAGACTGGTATAATATTACGATTATGAAAAAGGTTAAATTTTATGATGAGAATACCCGTCAGTGGTGGATGCCCGACACAGGTGGAACTAATGTACCGGCTCTTAATGATCTCTTGGCTTCTTGGGGCATAGAATTTGGCGATAGAGTCTTTGAAGGAGAATTTAAATTAGGAGACCATGAAATGTATTATGCTTCTGGTACTAATATTGCAAAATTTCCAGAAAATGGATTATTAATCGCTAGAAATTTAAACGATCAAGCTTATCAAGTATATTTTTAAAATAATATTAAGTGTCGACATATTTACTTTATATTTGTAGATGATCAATCCATCGAGTGCAGATGATAAGAAACATTCGGTTCCAATTTTAGGACTTTTACAGACTAAAGGAACAGACAAAAGTGGGAGAATTATAGTTTATGGGGATTCAAACTGTCTAGATGCGAGTCATTTAGAAAAAGCTTGTTATTGGATGTTAGATGCAATATTAGAATTTACTTCTACGTCCCATTTACCGACAATATTTAAACATAACGAAATGATCGATCGCTCTATACAAGTAAAAACGGAAGTTCCACAGCGAATGGAGGGAAATCGATTGTATCGATATTCAAAGGTTTTGGAAGGTCATTTTGGGGATTCACAAGCTAGAGCTTTACCACAGTGTCCCCATTTAGTTTGGACCCAACCGGTACCCTTGAATGTGTCAGCGTCTACTAATCTTTTTCAACCGCAAAAATTACTTGCACTCAGTGAAGATGTAGTTCCTATTTTAAACGTTGATAATGAACTTAAAGGTAGGTGGAACTTATAATAAATACCTAGTAGGAGTATTATCCATAAATAGTATATTAAAATATTATTTAACTTTATAGTATTATATTTTTTAACAAAACTATTTAAGACTCGTTTCGAAATTAAAAAGAAACATCAAATGTTGAACAAAAGCAAAATTATTCTATATTTTGGTGGACTATAGTATCATGTACTTATTGAACTGCCATAGCTAATTTCAGCGTGCACTAAAATAAATAGATAATTATTTAGGTATTGTTTGAATTTCAGATTTTTATATTTAATTAGGTATCTAATGGCATATTCAACCGATTGTGCTAGTGCACACTGACGCGAGTGTATTTTTATCCTGTGTTATTGGTATATAAAAGAAAGAGATGGAGATACACTCGTGTCAGTGTGCTCTAGTGCAATCCGATCAATATGCCATAAACTTGCATGCTTGCCAATTCATTCAAATAATTAAAGTTCTACTATATTCATGTTAAAAAAAATTTCCCAGCATAAACATTCAATAATAGTTTATCATTAGTCTTAAGTGAATGAGGTACCTATTTAACAAAAAGCGATTATTTAAACAATGAATTTAGAACTATACTACAATGTAATCATAGAATAATGAATTGCAGATATGGTATATAAGGATAACAATGTAGAAGATGTTTTTGGGTGGCGTAATAAACAGCCTGAATCTTTTACAGATTCAGAAGATAACTCGAGTACAACGACTATTCTATTAATGTGTTTGTTGTGCTTATTATTATACTGTTGTATACGGTGGTATCAACAAAGACCTAAATCGAATCGAAGGAAATCTTTTATAAGAAGATTGTTTTGCTTTTTGAGAACAGGTAGAACCTCTACAGTTTGATAAAAAATATACTATTAGTCTATTAGTTGTGATAAATTTTAGAACAATGTATAGTGGATTTGCTATAACAGGACTATTATGTCATCACTGACATAAAAATTGCATGATATTGTAATAAATCACCGCTGAGCAGAAAAAACATGGCACAGCGTTGTGCTGCTCGATTATGGAATGGTTTGAAACTATACCATGTGTAACAGAATCATGGTATATCCCCTTAATTTTGTTATTTATCAAGATAAAATTTTCAAACTTGTTATATATATATAATGTATTTATCAAACGTCACTTTTTGACATAAAAATTGGGTTTTTTGCACTTCCGGTTTTGCCGGAGCTGACATCAATTTTCGATTTTCAAATGGAATACCCTGTATATTATTGTATTTTTGGAGTTTACATAATTTTCTGCGCCACATAAATGACATTTCAACAGTTAAAAAAATTTGATAGTTTATTTTTTTCAAATTTTCTCCTGTAAATTCGATCGAATTAATCTCACAAAGTAGACATGCGGGTAGTATTCGTCATTGAATATACTTCCTATTGGTGCCATGGTACTATTTAAAAAGAATTAAGTTATGATACAAAGACTATTGTTGGTAACTTTACCAGATGATGGGTCAAACAATTACAAGTTTTTGACATGATTTTATTTTTTATTACGCTGATGTGCTCGATTAACATTAACTTGTTGGCACGGGGGGAAAGTTATGACACTCTAGTTTGGAAAATAAAATGGACGCCAAAATTTTTTTACAGTTGAAATACCACTTATGATTGTATGAGAAATCTCATTGTATTTAGAAAATTATGCAAATTCCAAAAATGTAATAATATACACAGTGTTCCATTTGAAAATCGAAAATTGATGTCAGTTCCGGTGAAAGTGGAAATGGAAAAAATAATTTTTATGTCAAAAATTATGTGTGATAAATACATTAGATATGTAACAAGTTTGAAAATTTTATCTTGATAAATAACAAAATTAAGGATCCATATTGTAATCGCGAATAATCAGATCGTTAGATCCTGAATGCAAGCTACAGGTCAAATTATGTCTTTCATTTTTGGGACAAAATGTGTGGCTGGTATTCGGAACAATTAATATATTTGTTTATTAGTAACCCTGCTTCCCTTCTATTTTATTAGCTATTCTTTTAAGTTCCTTTTTTTGTTCTTGATAGTAAAACTAGACCATCTGTGTATGCTCGAATTTGATATAGATAATTATTTTATAATGTTATTTTCCATTTGTATATTGCTTTTCCTCGATATATTCTCTAACAGAATGTTGAAAATTGTTATGGATTGTGGGTCTGTTTGTTTTAAACCAGTATTGCTCTTAAATTCTTGGGACTGGTGCCCTTTGAATTTGGCCATATTTGTTGTTTTTTTTTTAAAGGTCATATGAACTAAGATTACTAGTTCTTCTGTGATTTTCAAATTTTCCAAAGCTTTGTATATTTCTGTACTACATATTTATTTTATCATATAACTGTCGGAAGTCAATGAGGAGGGCACACACAGGAATATTCTTTTTACCGCATTTTTCTTCACACAATTTTAAACCTCCACTTTAATAGTTATTAAACATTTTCAATAGGTAGCAATAATAAAAACAAGTGCAATGTTTTGATGTTTCTTGTGTAATGTACATATCATGGCATAGGAAATAACGTAAATGAAAGGGCTACGCAAAACTGATAACATCACAATCATTTAGGATAGTAATGTAATATTCCTGTTATGGTGAATCCACTACATTGTTAATATTTGTTTAATTTAAATGTGATTTTAATTAAATAACCTTGTGCTTTTGTTTCAAATTGAAATGGTTGCAAGTATTTAAATTATTTGAATGCACATCAAATGATAAATGCATGACATAGACTTTTAAAAAGTCTGAAATTTAAAGTACATATTTAGATAATAAATGAACAAACATTCCTTGTCAGTTTATACCTAAACAGTTTTTATTTTTTAAGGAATTCATAGATCAAATATAATATATAATTATTAAATAAATTATACAATTCCTCCTAGTCTTATAATAAAGTGCTTATTCATAATGGACATAGTGTCTACAAATTTTACGTTGTTAAGTCGCAATTCACCTGTTGTGGTTATATCAGTAATATATATTTCTATTATTATTGACAATAAAATTTTAATTCAATAATTTTGCTTCTGTCTTTAAAAAGACAAAGACAGAATTTTACTAGAAAACTTGTACATACTGAACTTTGAAGTAGAATGTTATAATTAAATCTACATAATGGGGATTAGTTTTTTGCATCCATGAGAATTATTTCAGTATTATTTGATCAGTTATTAACATTAGTTGGTTTTCACGTAAGGAAATAATATTTGAAAATCAGTTCTTTCTAGTCAACATTTTCTTATTGCTTTAACGTACAATAATATTTATATACCTATCCAATGTATAATTATGGCAATGTACGTATTACATTATGTAATTGAGTAAAGAGTTTCTTATAGGTAAACAAATTAAAAGTTTATCTATGTCATAAAAATAACTAGAAGTTTATCAGTGTACGTGTCAGAAAGATAACGCTAGTAGAATAACTAACACTAGTTTTCTTGTATATTCTCGTCTTGTATAATCTCGTTTGAGCACGTCGATCTTGGGATTGTTCATCTCGTGTTCTTTATCCACCACCAAGATCAGGTCTCATTTCATCTCCCTGTCTTCTGCCCTGGCCCTACTACATTTACCTTTCGGGTTACTTAGCGGAAACATATATACGGATACTCACAATTAGAAATATAAGATGATAATGTTTGACGATAATGTTAATTTATATTTCTTCAGCAATTTTATAAAAGTAAATATAAAATGTAATAAAAATATTATGCATGTGTTCTAAAATAAATCCTTGGATAACTAACCAGCATCGGGTTCGTCACACTGCAAAGTGTTTTCTTTATTTGCACTTTTCGTGCCCAATTGTCGAACAGAACACAATGGTTTCAAACGAAAATCGAGAATTTTATTTAATTACGTTAAACTTATAATTAGGTAGCTGTTTCATAACTTTTTTTTGGTGTTATTTTATGGATCTTGGGATCGCTACCCATCGATCACAGACTTTTATTTATATATTACAACATATATGGTTAGTACAGGTTACGATTAATTAACATTCACAAACGTCCATGATTGAAGTGGGGTTTGAACCTGCAGCCATAGTTGTGCTAGAAGGCCAGTCAAGTAACTAACTCTCTGTGCCACCATGGTTCTATTTCGTAACTTACTTTAATCGACAAAAGCTACCTTCAACATCTGTTTTGTTTAATGGTCACTTGTTATATTTGCCATTTAAAATAATTTATTTGTAAGAAATACTTACAATTAGTCAATTGTGAATAAGCACTAAGCCATTCTTGTCCATATTTATATTTTGCCACTTATACATGTAAATTATTTAAATATTAAACATGCGGTTAAATTTCTATGAATCGATAAATAAATATAATTAGATAACCATTATTTAATTTTATAACATGCAAATAATATTTTTAAATTGTTAAAAATAAAATAATATATTATTGTTGATATAATCTAGGTATATATATATATTAATTTAATAATATGTAACTAATTGTAAGTAGGTACTGTTATATTTATACAATTTGTATTTCTTGGTAGACGAATTGAAAATATAGTTACATTTTTATACATATCAATAAGCATTTTTAGTATACCAATTGTCCGTTAACACTTTCGCGGCTAACGGGACACGACAGTAAAAAAAGCCAACGCGAAAGGGTTAAAATAATCAACAGATGATAGATAATAAATTAAAAATTCGACCGCGCGCAAGCCTCGGTATCACATTGTCATGTCGCATGTCCAAAAACTTTTTTTTTTAATTTTTCTTGAAAGAAATACATTTTTTGAAAAATAATATTTACGAGAGAAATTTATAAGAATTAAAAATATATATATATCGCTTTTTATTAAAATTAAAATTATAAAGAGACATGATCGGTAGAGAATTTTATGCCGATTCCAAAACGTATTTCACATTACCGATCCGATAAGTAATAATGGAGATTCAATTTTTTTTATGAACAACCGCCATTTTGAAACGGGTCGATCGATTTTGCCGGTTAACGAACTCGTTCTTCGTTTTAGTAAAGACAATACGCTGTCCAAATTTCAGCTTCCTACGAACAAAATTACGACCGGAATCGTGTCCAAAAGAAATTGATTATATATATATGAATGACCTATATTTTCGTGATGTAGGGGTCGATATCAGAGAGAAAAGCCAAAAGGAGACGATTGGGTCCCGTCATCAGACAGACTGCAGTAGCAGCTTTATTTTCTATGAAAATTCGCTAAAACAAATTCTCTATAGGTTGCTCTACATTAGGTCGTTCATTATCCCATCGATATATTATATTATAGAAATAATTATTTTTTAATTTCCAACGAACGGGGCAGAAATAATAGATTGAAATGTTATAAGAAAAAAATTAACGAAAATGTGTATAAAAATAGAATAAAATTAAGATGGAGACTGATCCACCCTGATTCATGCGCCCCGATAGCGTATAATAGGAGGGGGCTGCGTTTTTTTTTGGCGAAACTTTCATCCGCACGTTTTATGACGTTGGCGTTCGGAATAGATCCGAAACTACTAGAAAACACGTATTTCCGACACGACGAAGCTCTATTTGACGAACTGCGGGCGTTTATTTAAATTATAATTTAATCATAAATTTTTTACAATTTAGATAAAACGTCACCGCGTTCCGTAGCGAACAAGACAGGTCCGGAATTACTCGGAAAGCAGTTTTTAGAAAATAACAATGCAAGAAATGAGAAACCGAACCGGTTTCCGTCGATTTAAAAATTTCGAGAAATCTCGAAAAAATTCCTAGGGGTGTTGCGTTTTTTTCGTTTTTCGACGAAATTTTTACCCGCACGTTTTTCGACGAGGACGTTCGGAACAGATTGGAAACTACCAGAAAACACGTATTTCCGGCAGAACGAACCACTAATTGACGAACTGCGGGCGATTAAATAGATTTAAAATGTTGGCATAATCTCAATAAAATGACATTACCTGTTACGCATAGACCAGGTTCGGAATTACTTGAAAAGTAGTTTTTCAAATATAACAAACAAAAAAATGACAAACTACATGTTTTTAAATCGATTAAATTTTTTTGCGAAATCTCGAAAAATCCCTTAGGTTTCAGGTTTTTTTTTGGGAAAATTTTGACTCGTATGTTTTGGAACGAAACGTTCAGAATAAGTTGGAAACTACTAGAAAACTCGTATTTCTAGTATAACAACGCAAGAAATGACGAACTGGAGGCGTTTAAATAGATTACAATTTTTGCATAATCTCGATGAAATGACACTACCTGATACGCATAGAACAGATCCGGAATTACTCGAAAAGTAGTTTTTAGGGAATAACAATGCATTAAATGACAATAATATTGACATTTAAATGACAATATTATAATAGCCGAACGAAAAGGTATATGAAAATCGTTTTTCTATTTTATCTCAATTTTTACTAATGTAACCCCATACAATTTTTAGATGGTTAAACAGAGAAAAAAATAAGCTTTCCAATGATATATAACGTACCTCATGTTTCTATTTAAAAAAATTTAACATGGCGTCCGTGCTGAAAAATTATGCGTGAAAAAAAATTCTTTTTATTCTAAAATGTACAAAATAACCTCAAATTGAATTGTTAGGAATTTAAAACCTATATCTTAAACCGTTCTGATAACAGCCCTATGAATTTGAAAATTACCATTTTACCAACTTTATTGAATAAAACGTAAACGAAGTCTTTATGGTAGCTAATTTTTTCACCAAACATCATCTATTGGGTAGTAGTTACTATGATAAAATTTCATCAAAATCGGTGTGTACCCTTTTGGTAACCTTCCTTGTTAGGTAAAAAATCTCTTACAAGCATGGGAATTGGTGTAACTATAATTATAGTATAGCGCTGGCTCGTCAAAAATAACATATTAAAAGTCCCAGAAAAATAATGTTGTGCTACGGCCACCATCTTGGAAAATGGCTGCCGAAAATCCACTTTTCACATTTAACTCTGAAACTATCCAATTGATCAAAAATGTTTCAAATGAAAAATGTTCACCGTAAATTTGTTTACATTTCTCGCCAATAACATCGCAAGCTTATGTTCCTGCACCATGCTTCTGTTTTTAAGACACAAGAAACCGCGTTCGATATACAGCGACAACAAATTGTTTGCACACACAGGCTTTGACCTGTTTAAAATAGCTAAACTAAAACCATAGAAACTAGGTAAGTACATATACTACAAAAATACCGTGCCATAAAGAAACGCACGAAAGTGTTTTTCTAGGTTAATCTCGAATCAACATGGAACCCAACAAATGTTTAGTTATTATAGTCGATGATGTTTTGCCAAAAGGGCGTAACCCACAAAAAGTAAATTTTACAGGAGAGCACATTTTGTGTCGTCGCGTACATAGCTATAACAAGACACGTTTCGCGGAAATACAAATCGATCTTTCCGGTGAAAAAACCGGAATATTGTTATCAGATTTTAACAGATGATGTCTTTGCCCCAGATGCATAAGATAGTTAGAATAACTTATTTTTGCAAAAAGTGTGGGATACGCCCTTTTAACAAAACGACATCGATACTTTCAGATCTACACAGTAACCACAATTAAATTTTTTTTAATGCAGTTAAGTAGTACATTGCCTGATTTTACTTCTGGTTATTATGAGTTATCTTGAAGGTAAGATTATGAAATCGAACTTAAAACAAACTCGATTTCCATTTTTCGTCATCATTTGTTTTCAATTTATATTCATGTCAAAAAAATACAATTTTATTTACAATTAGATACATAAAATGTCGAAATTTGAAGTTATTTAAAAATTTTAGTAATCAATTACCGTTTTTACGATGTCCTCAATTTCTATCTTACCACAACATTTAATTAGACATTTAAACAGGTGCGTCTGTAGCTTTGTTACCTCAAATTACTTTGTTTAACTTTTTCCATTTTTAGAATTAAATATGGAAATTTTGCAATAAGAAACTTTTATATTAATCCTCAACGGAAAAGTAGCACTACTTCCACAAGACAACAAGAACTTTGGTAAATTAATGACGTTTTATTTTGTTGGCGTATTATTTTTTGTTCAGTAAGCAGGGTATAAAACACATAATGGAAATTGGATGTAAAATAGCTATCGTAAACGGTGGCACGTCCGGAATCGGTTTAGCTGCTGCAAGTCAACTTTTAGCTGCAGGTGCAAGAAATGTCGCAGTTACTGGCGATAACGTTTGTAAAGGTAAAGAAGCGGCAACGTTTCTGAATCAGACTTATGGAATGGGAAAAGCTATATATATCAACTGCAACGTTAACTGTATGTCACAGTTCGAAGGTATTAATTTCCTTATTTTATTTCGTAATTTTTTAATAACTATATATATTTAAAATGCCTTACTAAGGCTTTTGGACACACTATATACAGTCATCTCCCGAGATAGGGAATTAATACGGACCGTAGACTTTTGCGTTACTCGAATTTTACGTAAGTCGAATTTTTCGAGAAGTTTCTGAGAAAGAGTGTCCGGTACGCTTGCGTTCGTGCTTAGACTGAAAAGTAAAGGATTATAGCTTATCCAAACCTATATGATGTTCACGTCATTAATACAAGGATACTAGATGATGACGTTTTACACAGTGCCGTCACCTCGTACCTCGTATTTTGACAGTTCTAATAAATTGTAGTCTTTCTTTATGCCATCTAATATGTGCGCAGATAAATCATCGATAGAATATGTCACTTTCCAAACTTTAAACCGAATTACAAATAAACAATCGAATAACGTTTTGTTGATGACGTGACATCATATAGGTTTGGATAAGCTATAGCAGAGCAATAAAGTAAGAGAGAGAGAGAGAGAGTATTTGTTCACAAAAAGAGAGTAAGAGTGAATAGTGAATTGACGCAGTCGTTACAAGGTGCTTGAAATAGAATAATTCTTTGTAAAATTGTATATTACTCTACAAAAAAAATTTTCCATTTTTTTGAAATTTTTATTTACCTAACTGCGAATTTACGTAAGTCGCGTGTTACGTATCTCGGGTGATGACTTAAAGGTGCTTAAAAAGAGAGTGCACGTGTGACTTATGCCACCGTATACTTATTATGTATATTGAGTCTCAAAGTTTGGCTTAAAGTGCGGTCTTATAATAAGTATAGCTTAGCGCTCCTGACAATTCAGCAACCGAATATCAAATATAATAAAATAGGATAAAGCGCTTAAAAGTTATAGATTTTTGAAATTTAAAGATTCTTAAGCCTATGTCACACTATCGATCAGTTTGATCAAACTCTCCAATTTTTAGAAAAACTTCTATTCCATCAGTCAGTTTGATGCTATCTATGACCCGATTGGTTAATTTAAATTAAGAGAAATGGCGCAAAGGAGACGTTTAGGGTTTTTATCTTTTGTTGGTATTCCGCTAGCGTCGTACTTGTTTCTGTTTGCGTTTGTATAATTAACAATAACAGAAAACACATCTCAAGAATTAAATAGTAGATGAAATTCCAAAACAAGAAATAAAGTAAGGAATATGTAGAGTACTAGAATAAATATGTAAAAATAGGTTAAGAAGTTTTATTGGAACATTAATCAGGAGCCGTATCGCATCAAAATATGGTACCAATTTGATAGTGTGACAAGCAGTTTGAGTAGTTTGGTGAAATTTGTAATGTTAACGTCATCAACTCAGTTTGATCAAACTGATTGATAGTCTGACATAAGCTTTAGGTTTGTGTTCTATTGAATCGTTCAGTTTTATTAAAAGTAGGTTCATTTTGGAACTATACATACATACTTACCTATGTACCTAATAAATTATACGAGAGATCATGCATTATCGATTATTTTCAGTTTTTTTACTATAATTTGGGGTAAGATTGACTAAAATAAAATTGATGTACCTATCTACAACTAGTACCCACCTGATAAAAATATAAACATTGCTTTCCTTTAAATTAATTATAAAAACCGATTACTGGTCAAACAAAAAATGATACATTTTTAATGAATGAAAATTTGGCATTCAGTCATTTTCTTGGTACATTTTTGAGTTTAAATCATTAATAACACTTAAAAAAAAGTAAAACTTTTAACTACTAAAGTAAGCTTTTCTAACTTAAAGTTTTAATGTTAGAAAACAAGAAAGGTTATTAGTAAAAAGTTACATTTTAGAAACATCAAAAGTAAAAAATAATTCTAATTTTCTTGATCCCTGCATTCCGCATGCGCCCAAACATGCACTGAATACATTGATTCCAATCTTCGTTAAATGTTTCTTTACGAATTATGCATTATGTCACTTCAAAAGGGCAATGCATCACAATGTAATGCCCTAATGCATTTTCAACTTTTTTCTTTCTATCTTCGTTCTTTTATCAATTGTTTCATTTCTTTTTAGTTCTCTATTTCTTCCAATATTTTCTCATCAGTGAGTTTTTTTTTCTCCAACTCTTCTTTGTAAGGCGACATTTCTTTTAAGCGAAATACTTGTAAAGTCGCATTCATTTCATTTTTGGTCCATTTTCCTTTTTTGTTTTATCTTTTGCGGGCATTTCTTCATTAAAACAAAAGAACAATTATAGATCAAACCCTACTTGCTAACAAGCAAAAAAACAAAGTAAAAAATATGGTCGGTACTGTACAACAACCACGCGATTGTATTAATAAGGATGCTGATAATTAAACAAAGAAAATTGCAAAATAAATGTTGGTTATTGATATTTAGTAGACAAAAGTCAATACACATAATGAGACAAAATCATTAACTTATCATACAATCAAAACATCAGTTCTGAAAGATTAACTTTTTGCACACGCTAAAACAACACATTTGTTTAACTTCTCTTAACTTTTCTAACACTGCACTAATTATAAGAAGCACAATGCTGGATTATGTTAAGATGAGCACTGCATTTATCGGCCTGCGGCCATAAAATAGGTCTACTTGACATACGAGGCGAGAACTAGCTATGGTCGGTACTGCACGAGTCTCGTCAGTTATATTATTTGTTTTATTTTCAGATGCATTCAAAATGGCACACGAAACTTACAAAAGAATTGACATTGTCGTAAATGCTGTCGGTATCTGCGATGGAGCGCAATGGGAACGCGAAATCGTTACCAATATCGTATTATAACTGTAATTATTTTCGACATACCTTTAATAAATGCTTAACAGGTAGGAACGATCCGTGGAACTCTCTTGGCTTATCGCTACGTCGGAAAAGAGGGTTGCGGAACAGGAGGAACAGTAATTAACATCGCCGGTATCAGCGGAATGGATGCATTGCCACCAGCACCAACACTTAGTGCATCTTTACACGCCATCGTTGGCTTATCTAAAAGCTTCGGACATCAATTGCATACCGAAAAATCTGGAATTCGAGTTGTGTGTTTGTGCCCAGGATTCACGTCAACCGATTTTCTAAAAAATATCGGCAGCAGAGGAATGTCTGATTCTTTAGGAATGGAATTTGAAAACTTTTTAAAGAAAACAGAAAAACAAAAACCCGATCCTTGTGGTCACGCTGTCGTCCATTTAATAAAATATGCCGAAAATGGTTCGATATGGGTGTGTGAAGGTAATAGACTTTTTGCCTTAAATTTTCCCAAAAGAAAGAATTATAGCACTTTAGTTGCACAATTTTTATAATTAAGTTTAAAACAACATTGTACTACGATACAAAATAAATAGTTATTAATTGAATTTTTTTTCAGTAGGATATTATCGAACATCCGATTCCGATTTATTTATGAAGAAAATAAAAGTCGACAATTGGAATCGAAAACGAAACTACTTATTGGCCTAAGCAAATCTTAACACGTTTGCAATTACTAATTAGTTAATTATGGTTAATTAAGGTAAGCATACATTATGCCGGGCCGCAGCGGACCGTATCGCAGCACAAAAGTCCGCAACAGAGATCCCTTCATTGACTCATTTAAACTGTAACCCAGCAATTGGTTGTGGAGTTTTGCGCTGCGATGCGAGCCGCTGCGACCCGGCATAATGTACGCTTACCTTTAATTAGTATTTCGCATCCGTTACATGTGATAAATGAGTCGGGATTTAATAAATTAGAATTAATTGTAATTGTGCCGAGATTTGTTTAGACTGACGAGCAGTTTCGTTTTCCCTACACTGTCTATTCTTATGATAAAGTAACTGAATGTTCGGCGACGGTCTATATTTTAAACGAATATAGTACCTACCAAACTATGTACTTAATGAAGCAAGATATCATAATGTCTCTAGGTCCTTGGAATTTCCGTGACTAAGTCACTTAAAATAAATACTTTTAAAAATTATCTGTACCCAGGGCAACTTTTCATTAGCTATTATTAACGAACAGATAATATTGATGAACATCAGAATGATGATTCAAAATCTTAATAAAATTATATAAAAAGGCAAAAAATCACAACCTATAAAATAGCTAACTCCTATATAAAATCAAGAAACCCGATAATTAAAAAAAACAAATAGTGTAGAAATAACAATTTAAATATTAGAACAGTACAAAAGTTATTCGTTATCGAAATGATAGCGTGACATACGGTCCACCCTGTATTATCAAACATTGCAATTTCACACTAATCTCACTCGGGCGCCCTTTAGTTTGTTGAAAAGTCTTACAAAATTAATTTTCTTTAAAATATTAATTAATAAAACTGCCAGTACACAATAAGCGAATACGATATTTATATCAAATTTTAATTTAAAAACTTGAATAGGTACATTGTAAAATTTTGCAATAATTTTTAAAGCGCACTTATTCTATAACAACAAATAATAAAGTAGAACGCTCGACTCTTTAACAAATAACAAATAATATTTGTTTTCTTTTTTCTTCAACACGGTTATTTCAGATTTTATTACTAATGTAAGAAAGTACATACGTAAAAGTTACTTCTAAAGCGCGGTTCACACCCATCATCGATCGCGGTTTCATAATCAACATTAAAGTTACTTTAAATTTAAAAGGACTTAAATCATTGTTAGGTACAACAATGTGTGTTGTCCTAGTAATAAAAACTTTAAATTTTAAAGTCGCTTTAATTTTGTTATAAAAATCGGGCCGAAAAAGTCAAACTTTTATCGTGTTTCAGTCATTGTTATTTGACATTTGTTGAATATTTGACAGGTGCGAATCACACATAATAAATTATTAATTTGCTTTTTAAAAAAGCGTCGACTAATAAGCAACTGATTATTAAATAAGTAGTAGGTAATTAAAGTATATAGGTAGGTATAAATAGTTATAATCTAGTTTTAACCATGATTAATTATTATATTTTACAATGCTTTAAAGCTCGTATAAAATTAGTGTGCCACTAAGCATTCTTACATAAAAAATCGAAGAGTTGGTTATGTATAAATATTTACCAAATTTTGATTACGCCATCTGTTTCACATTCCGTATGCTATTCTGATAATTCCGAACGTTTTCCCAATTTTCTAACAACTAATAAAAGCTTTTCTGATTCCAACACTTATAAAGCATAGAAAAAGTGGTAATATGTTACACAAAAGTAAGTCTTCTTGGCACGTTATCGTGAATTAATGCGTCGGAAATAAAGATAACTCTTTAAGAGGTTGTGTGTCTTCCAGCAACCAACTAGTCCCACCAGGTGCCTTCTTTAATATTTCGATCATAGATTTTGCTACATATTCTGGCCTGAAAATCGCCCATTTACGTGTCTACGTTTTTAATTGAAATATTTAACTAAAATTCTTACTTTAATGGTACTGTGTTTCCGGTATCATTTTGCCATGCATGTTCGTATTCTCCGCTTAAAAGGCGTTTACGAGGATCGCCCGAAATTGCGGATTGGCTTGGTGAAGGGCAAAGAGCCAAAACTCTCACCCCAGTTAAATTAACGTGATATTGATCACCATAACATCGTGTTAAAGCTGCAATAGCATGCTTGGTCGCCGTAAAAACAGGAAGCGAAACTAACGGCCTAGAACTACTGGAAGATCCTGCATTTAATACAACACCACCGCGACCGCCTCGATCGCGTCCCAGAAACCGAAAGGCTAACAGAAGACCCCGAATTACGCCGTTCTGAAATTTCGTAAAATAATTCGAAATAAGTAGTTAACAAACGTTTTTACGTAGAACTAACCAAATTGACGTCCACTTCTAATTCCCATAATCTGTCGTTCATTATGGACGCATTGTTTATAACAATATCCACTCCCCCTAACTTTGATGTTGTCGTTCGAAACGCTTCTGGAATACACAAAATTAAATTTTTCGGTTGCGACACGTTAGAAATAAGAATTACCCTCAAATTGTGGATAATCAGTAACATCACAGGAACAAAAGATAACTCTGTCTTTTCCTTGTTTTGACAAAATTCGAAGCAAATCTTCTCCGGCGTCTGTATTTATATCGCAAATCGCTACCTGTTCGTCGAATGTTATGTTAAAATACAATATAAAACTCGCGAATTTTTTTTTTTAAATACCTTACATCCTTGTCTAATTAATTCTTCGCAATAAGCTCTGCCATATCCGGACGCTCCGCCAGTAACAAGGGCCACTTTATCTTTAAAATCCATATCAAACCACTTATTGGTTTATTAATTTTTATTAGTTCCCGTTTTAATTTTAACTCAACAAACAAACCGCACAACAGTCGGCTTACTACTTACTATTAGACGAGGGTGCATTTATTGTGACGTCATTATTAGACGCTCACTGACGGCCGCGCCCTGCCGTCGAGACGGCCAGAGGGTGATCAATGTCGTAGTAAGGAAGGTGTGGCCGTTTGATTGAACTTTTTGAAACTTAACACCTTCGAAAACCGATGCTACATTTATAGGTTTTCCGCAGTTTCTACGTTCAAAATAATATCCAAAAGCTGTTTTAATTTGAAAAGCAAAAATTTACCGCAACTACAGATTAGTACAGATTAGATAGTTTGCCAGTTTGTAAACTGTTTCGTTCTATAATTAAACACAACTAAGCACATATTTAATATTTACAGGTTGAGTTTCAAACATCTTCATTTTAAATGTTGCATCATAAGACATTAAAACAAGTTAATATTATAACGTTCGTAATTCAAAATTTGATACGCATAAAAGGCCAACAACGGTTAAACTATGAATTTGTTTAAACGTTTAAATTGTTTCAAATTAAATATTTAAAATTGTCGGATCGGTGATAATCGATTGAAAAAAACATTATCTGTCCATCGATGTTTCGGCATATAGCTTATCCAAACCTATATGATGTTCACGTCATCAATACAAGGTTACTATATGATGACGTTTCACACAGTGCTATCACCTCGTATTTTGACAGTTGTAATAAATCGAAGTCTAATTGTAATAAATTGTACAATCTACTAACTTTTTGTTGATGACGTGAACATCATATAGGTTTGGATAAGCTATAGGTACTTAAATGAACAATGTTTCAAAATTATCATTTGAAAACTACCTAATGCTAACAATGAATTGTATAGATGGTAACGATAATATTAAATAGTTCAACTGTGTAGTTAGGTGATGATCGTAGGCGCCAGAGAATTCACTCGGAAGTAAATTTCCCCTGAACAGAACATTTTTAATCACCTTACCATGTAACTCTAATTATATAACAGTGGCAAATTGGAAAACAGGAAAATTTCAGTTTTCATTATCACTATAAAAATGTTATTTAATAAAATTTTGTTTACCTAGGTTCGTAAACTTTATTTTGGATTTTTTAAACATTACTTCTTGCATACCATGTATTTATAAAATCATAAACAAAATTAAAAATACCTCAAATCATTTTATTATTTCCAATTATTTATTATAATTATTAGCATTGTTTCCCTGTCATAATTAAGGTCCGTTTTTCAATCACCAATTAACTCTAACCACCATCGCCATCATCAGCAATCACCATAGAAACAATTGTTTCTAATAACCACTTTTATAATGATTGACACGATCATAGTTAACTAGCGATTGAAAAGCCGGTGCAAAAACTGCTATATACGACAGTTTTATAATAAGTATTTTGCCTTGACACGGTTATTAGTTAAAGGTCCTTAACTCTCAATGTTTTCGTATGGTAGTTATGTAACACACTATATTATTAAGAGAGCAGCACACACAGATGTCTCGTACTAATTTCATTTTAATTCTTGTATAAATGTTTTTGCGTCCAAGTTTATAATAATTTGTATTAAGGTTCTTAAGAAAGTTTTTTGTCCCAGATACGTATTATTTTTTTAATATGGTCACTAGTTGTAGGGGTACAAAGGTCCCAATGGAATTGTCTATTTGTAATGTATCACTCTGCGTTTACCGCGATTCTTAAAAATTTGTTTTGTAAAACCTGATGACATAACGAGCGACAAAGCTTTTGTATAGTAATACAGTAAATCTTATTTTTAAAGAAGACTTTTTATTAATGAACGGGAAAAGTTGTCTCAATCTTCGATAAGCTTGGTTTACTTTGTTGATAATATGCGGTTTCCACGATAACTTACAACATTAATGTCTAGTAGCACATCGAGATATTTAATGGTTTCTGTATTGCTTTTCCAGACGATTAGATTACCGTTAATGGTGATTAATCGAGAGATTTGTTATTTTGCGTAGCGAAAAGATTTTTGCTTGGCATTTGTCATTGTTAATTTTTACGTTCCATCTGCGAAACCAACTTGTAATGATACTAGTTCCTATCTGCAGCTTTGTAACTGCCTGTTCCAGATCCCAGTCCTTAGTTAATATTGCAGTGTCGTCTACAAACATCAATATGTCAGCATTCGTTGGTGGCATGTCGTACATGTAAAACACATTGGTCCAAGAATACTTCCTTGTGAGACTCCTGCGCGCATTTTTGTAGTGCTGGAAATTGAATTTTCAATTGAAATTGTTAAGGCAAAATATTTTGTATTTAAGTCCTGTATGTCTTCATCTTTTAATAGTATCACTGTGTAATTTTTATGCTCGTAAACTTCTTTTATTAGTTCCGTTAATCTTTGTAGTTGATGACATGCAGAGTGACCGATACGGAAGCTGAATTGAAATTGCAGTATAATAGTCTCGCATGTACGATTATTTCTACTAGTTTGGATAAGGCTGGCAAAGAAAAACCGATTCCAAAAATATTTTATATACTATCTACTTACGATTAATTTGTATTCTAAATAATATTACAAAACGTTTGGAAACGTACACTGACCACAAAAAATTAATTAAACAGATAAATAAAAAAATAAACTTATTAAAATCTTTTCCACGAGTTTTCTTGTATTTTTTTCTGGTGCCCAAATTTATAACCTTTTTGGGTTATGTTGGACTAACAAGGTACTTGTTGTTAGATATGAAATGTTGCAGTTTTGATACGTACCTCGTGTCACTAATTTTCAATATTTTGCACAAAAATGGCGGAATTGCAATTAAACAGCCGTTGAACGTAGTTTAATACTCATAATTATAATTTCTAACTAGCTTTTACTCGCGACTTGGTCCAAATAGTATTCGAAATATTCGAAGGAACGTATCTTCCAAATTTCATTTTTCGAAGATAATACGGACAAGCTGCAGATCGAATTTTTAAAAAAACATACTCTACCCGTTTCATCTCCTTAGGAAGTGGAATTTGGAAAATTCTTTCTTAGTGGGTCATCATCATCATTAGCCCTTCTCAAGACCACTGTTGGACATAGGCCTCCCTCGTTAATTGCCAGTTTTCCCTATTTTACATTGTATGCGGCCAGTTAGCGGTAATTTTTTTAATCTCATCCTTTCAACGAGTGGGCAGTTTTTCTCTGCTCTAAAGCTCTCGGCCTCCAATTTATCAGTTTTCGCGTCCATCTAGTATCTTTTAGTCAATCTTGTTACTACATCTGTAACGTCTGTTTCGGTTCATAGATCCGTATTTCTTATTCTGTTTCTTAGGGTGACTCCAAACATTGATCGTTCCATGCGTTTTTGAGCTTCAAGTTCCACGTTTCTAGGACCAGTGGTTGAGGCCGAGCGTTGTAATGTCAGTCAGTCAGTCACCCTACATTTTTATATTGAAAAATACAAAAAACAGATAAAATTGAAAACGGTAAGGTTAGTACATAATTCAGTAGAAATTTTAGAAATGCACCCTGTTCGTGTTCACAATAGTTTACAAATCGGTTTGGTGGTGTGTTAGAATAAACCTTGTGTAACAAGCTGTGGCACTAGTTCAGAACAAGTTCAGACAAAAACGGTCGAACACATGGCATGACCTTGTATCTACTATAACATTCATTCATATCTATACGGACGTTGGTTTACAAAATTTCAAATAATTTTTTTAATAAAAATCATTAACCCTTGAAAACAAATTTAGACAGTCGAATAGAAATTGACTGTCAATAAATAAGACGTACACACTTCAAAATATATACAATCGAAGACTCATCTACATTCAGGCGTAGAACCACATCTGAATCGAAGTTTTAGAATATTTTATTATGAACGATTCAGCCATGAAGCTTAGGAGCGGAACAATAATACCTACCACAGTACGTTCTCCCACAATTAATAAATTACAAAAATTCTCGAATTCGAGAAGAAAGATCAAGGAGAAAGAAATAAAATGCATTTGTATGCCTCAACGTCTGGGTCCTATAGAAATTCCAACAGTTTGGTCAGAATTTCGAGAAAATTGTCAATTATGTGATGGTGTTATAATATGCGATGACGGTGTGGAATTCAAAGTGCATAGAGTTATTCTATCTGCCGTTAGTTCTTACTTCAAGGTAACATTAAGAAAAACCGGGAAACGGTCATCTTTAATGAATTTGTTTTAAGGCCCATTTTACAAATAGTTTAAGGAGCGGATCGCCCGAAAATACCGAAGCAAAAGTGAACGTATCGTCGCAAGTATTTAAAAAGATTTTGGACTTTGCTTACACAGGTAGTTGCGATATCGACAGCAAGAATGTTGAATTTCTTCTCAAAGCGGCAGACCAGTACCATATCTTGGGTGTTATACAACTTTGCTGCAGATTTATTTTAGGTAGGTACCTATGCGCAACGAGAAGTGATGGTAATTTTACTAACAATCTATTTTTATAAGTAGATCAACTGCAGCCGACGAATTGTTTAGGAATTTTGCGGTTTGCTCGACATTATTTTTGTAAAGAATTAGAAAAAGAAGGAAAACGTTTCATCAAAGATAATTTTGTCCGATTATTGAACGAAAGTCACGAATTCGAACACTTAATTATCGACGAAGTAGTAGAACTTTTGACGGACGACGAACTCAATGTGAAAAGCGAAGAATTAGTTTACGAAGCCATTCGTCGATGGATCAATGCAAATTTAGAAGAAAGAAAAATACATTTACCAATTTTATTAAAGTGTATTCGATTAGGAAATTTAACGAGCGATTTCTTGTTAAAGAATATAATGAAATGGAAACCTATAAGCGAAAACCAAGTAAGAAAATAAATGGCAGCCATTTGCACTGGTGTAAAGTTAAATTTGTTTGCGTAAATAGAACATCTTAAACTTATGCAAATGGCTAAAATTCAAACTTAAACCATAATCTTTTTTTTTATCGTTGTACTTATAGGAATGCCGTCAGTATCTTGTGGAGATAATAAATTTGATGGATACTTCTTTGCAAAAATCGATCGACGTCAATCACGTTCTTTGGAAACCCAGAATTCCTTACGATATTCTTTTCGCTATCGGGGGATGGAGCGCGGGAAGTCCTACAAACTTTATTGAAACTTACGATGCCCGTGCCGATAAATGGTTATTATCGACAGATACAGATCACATTCCAAGAGCGTACCATGGATTGTGCGCGCTTAACGGTTACATTTACATGATTGGCGGTTTCGATGGAAATGAACACTTTAACACGGTTAGATGTTTTGATCCAATAAATCACAGGTGGTCAGAATGTGCATGCATGTATTATCCTAGGTGTTATGTTAGCGTTGCAATGCACGATAATAAAATTTACGCAATGGGCGGCTATAATGGAAGAATGAGAATGAGTTCCGCAGAACGTTACGATCCAAAAATAAATCAATGGGAACTCATAAAACCAATGCAGCGGCAAAGATCTGACGCTAGCGCGGCCGTTTTAAAAGATAAGGTACTTTGCTGTTTACGTTAAAGCGCGTTAAAAGTAAATTTAAAATTTAATACAATAGATTTATATCGTCGGTGGATTTAACGGTCACGAGGTGATGAATTCGGCTGAAGTCTACGATACAATTAATAATCAGTGGACTTTTATTCCGCACATGTTATCGGCGAGATCTGGGGTTTCGTTAATAGCTTTCAAAAACACCCTTTACGCTTTGGGCGGTTTCAATGGTCATACTCGATTGGCAACTGGAGAAAAGTATTTACCAGGAATGTCATCGGGATGGACAGAAATGGCAACTATGTCCAGTCCGAGAAGTAATTTTGCCACAGTTATCCTCGACAATCTCATCTTCGTTATAGGAGGATTTAATGGTAAGTTAGAACTCGGAAGAAGACATGCAAGCTGTTTTTAGACCAGTTCGTAGCAGGTTCTACAACAATTAATTACGTCGAATGCTACGATACCGATATCAATCGATGGTCCGATGTGTGTCCAATGAATTTAAATCGCTCGGCATTAAGTGCGTGCGTTTTAAGAGGTCTTCCAAACGCTAGAGAATACTCGTTTAATGGCAAAAGTAATAACGAAGTTGGGCAAGGTGCTGGAATGCACCAAGACATTCCAGTAAATTAATTCAAACGAGAAAGAAACTTTTAATAATAATAATACGTAGTCTACATAGTTTGGAAAATCGAAGATTTTATTTTTACAAAATTTTAACAGATTTTAAAAATTAATTAACTATCGTTTGTGGTCTTCGCCTTTTTAAATATATATATTTTTGTATAATTTTTGAAATAAATTTGTCATTTTAGACTTTATTTTCTTTATCACTGATTTATTTAGTCCAATATTGTTTTACAATATAAGTAATTATAAATATATATATACGGCCTATCCAAACCTATATGCAATTCACGTCATCAAAAAAAGTTGCTAGATTGTTTATTTGTAATTCGGTTTAAAGTTTAAAAAGTGACATATTCTATAGATGATTTACCTGCGCACATATTAGATGGCATAAAGAAAGACTACAATTTATTAGAACTGTCAAAATACGAGGTACGAGGTGACGGCACTCTGTGAAACGTCATCATCTAGTAACCTTGTATTGATGACGTGGATTGCATATAGGTTTGGATGAAGTGTATATACACGGTGTCCAAGATAAGAATGCACAGCATGGGGATCTTGAAAACGGTAGAAGATACAGGGTGGCTTAAATTAGAAAAGTTGCGCTATTTAGAGTATGTTCACATGCTGGTCGCAAAAGTTCATTATTGTTTATCGTTTTCAAAATTCTCAAAAAAATGTGATTTTTTGGATTTTCGTTTCTTTTCATTTTTTTATTTATTTTAAATGATATTAAAAAACTACCGGCACTTCCTCATTGCCACTTTTTAAGCTCTACAAAATGGCGTGTTCAAATTTTTAATCCGACGTTTCGTATCCGAGAACCCATCATCAACTTTATTTTTTTATATGGCCACAAACAAAGAGACACCCTGTATTCGGTAGCATTATTCATTACAAATTCAACGATGTATCACACATTACGGTTTTGAAGCCAAAAAAGGGGAAAAACGTGAGTTATAAGGTTTTTTATTTTTTAAATTAGTAGGCATTGGAACAATCGCAATATTTTTGTTTTATCTGACACATTTTTGTTGAAAACGCAATTTGGTGTTGTGTAAGTTGTTACGTGAATTTGAAGTGTTTTAACTTTTGTTCTTATTAAAGTTACTTATTCGTTAGTTTGTTGCTTCGTGCTTTTAATTTATTTACAAGTGTTACCATGGAAAGAGAAAGTTTCACAAACGAAGAAAAATTTGATATGTTGACGTGTTACATCTTGTGCCGCAAAAATTGTGTAGCTGCTGAGCAGATGTACTCTGATAATTATCCTGAACGAAGACAACCTCAAAAATCCATTTTTAGACGTTTGGTATCTAATTTAAAGGAATTTGGTTCATTTAAAAAACCTGTTGTACCTCGTAAAAAACAATCCAACGAAGAAAAAGCGACTACTGTTTTACAAACCGTTGTTGAAAATCCTGAAATATCGACAAGACTAATTGAACGTCGAACTGGAGTAGCTAGATCTACAGCCCAGTTCATTTTACAAAAGAATAAATTTCATCCCTATAAATTTAGAATTTGCCAGGGTCTTAGACCTGGTGACGAGAGAAGGCGAGCAAGTTTTTGTGAATGGTATACCAGAAAATGTGAAGAAGATCAAAATTTTCCTTTTAAAGTAATTTGGTCTGATGAAAGCATGATAACCAACAATGGCATTTTCAACCGGCGTAACAAACATTATTGGGCAACAGACAATCTTCATTTAATAAAAGAAACAAGGCATCAACATCGATTTGGATTTAATCTGTGGGTAGGCATTTTGGGTGGCAGAATAATAGGACCTTTTATTTATCACAACAATTTAAATTCCGAACGATATCTGCGAACGATATCGACCTACTGCAGACTGATTTAGAGAATGCCTTGGATGAATTACCATTACTTATAGTTAACAACTGCTGGTTTCAGCAAGATGATGCCCCAGCGCATAATTCAAGAACTGTGCGGGAATATTTGTCCAAGAGGTTTCCTGAAAAATGCATTGGAACTCACAGTGAAGTAGCCTGGCCAGCCCGATCACCTGACTTAACTCCGTTGGATTTTTTCCTGTGGAGTTATTTAAAAAACCAAGTGTATGACACCACTTTTGAAACTGAAGAACAGTTATTGGCATTGGTTTTAGCAGCAGTTAATACAATCACACCAGAAATGTTAGACCATGTTTTGAATTCTTCTGTAGACAGAGCATACTTGTGTCTAGAAAATAATGGCAACCTATTTGAGCAATTATTATAATTTTTTGACATTTTGTTTCTGTTATTGTACCAGCGCCTACTAATTTAAAAAATAAAAAACCTTATAACTCACGTTTTTCCCCTTTTTTGGCTTCAAAACCATAATGTGTGATACATCGTTGAATTTGTAATGAATAATGCTACCGAATACAGGGTGTCTCTTTGTTTGTGGCCATATAAAAAAATAAAGTTGATGATGGGTTCTCAGATACGAAACGTCGGATTAAAAATTTGAACACGCCATTTTATAGAGCTTAAAAAGTGGCAATGAGAAGTGCCGGTAGTTTTTTAATATCATTTAAAATAAATAAAAAAATGAAAAGAAACGAAAATCCAAAAAATCACATTTTTTGAGAATTTTGAAAACGATAAACAATAATGAACTTTTGCGACCAGCATGTGAACATACTCTAAATAGCGCAACTTTTTTCTAATTTAAGCCACCCTGTATCTTCTACCGTTTTCAAGATCCCCATGCTGTGCATTCTTATCTTGGACACGGTGTATAACCAAAATATTTTACGTGCTTTTACAAAATTTACAAAAAAAACGTGGGTAGAATAAGCAAAAATCTTACCTTTCTTCAATGTATTTGGTGTATCTTCTCGACAAATCCTTTGTAAAATGCGTAAATCTTTTCCTTGAATAAATATGTAATTCAAGATAACTTTATTATCGTCCGAACACATACAAAACAACGTACGCACACAGAAACACAAACACTTAGATAGTCAGTCGCTAAAGCCGCGCATCGCGAATAACGCCAAAATTTTAAATTCGTACGTAACACTACAGCTCTTCACTAACAACTCGGCAGAACTGAAATCATTTGACCAGAATTATTATGTTTATAAATGTATCAAATTTATACCTACATAAATATAAAAAAGAGCCGTTGTTATTTTAGAAGGTTTCTATTCGTTGTCGTCCGAATTCCAATAAATATAAGTTACGAAAGAGATTGCCCATTTATTTACCTACACATGTTTGCTTGTTTTACTTGTTGGGCAGTTACTAGTAGGTATATAAATGTGATTCATCAAAAATCTGTTCAACTGGTTACGCGAGTTACGTTAAAAAGTTTTCGATCTTAAATACACACAACTTAAATTATTTACGAGGAAACTAAATGCATAACTAAAACCGATAAGTTAGTTCTAAAAATTTAATTACAATATTTATATGTAAAAAAGTTCAAATTGATAGATAATGAGCAATTACTAAACCGATAGAATAAAACATAAAACAAACACTAAATACTTACGTAGAAAAGTAATTTTTCAACTATACAATTATGTATGTATACCTATGATTATGTCGTGCAAGCAAACAAAAAGTTGTGGCATGGAAAATAAAAATAAACAAACGATGATTTTTGAAATTTCATTTTTTAGTTATAAAGTTATAATGTAAACCTCTATCGTCTATTATTTTACAACCGCCTGAAAATTAATATTTTAGTTAGGTACCTATACTCATAAGGTAATAATGGTACAACATAGAACTTACAACTTACCAATATTTCTTTAACTTGCGAAAACGTTATAAGATTTTTTCAATCAGTTAATTCCCAATAAATATTATTTTAGTTTATGTAATAGATATTTAACGAACGTGTTAAAGTTCAAATATACAGACGAAACCGTTTATAATGTCTTCCAAGGAACTGCGAAATTCGGTCGTTATAATCGACAGTCTTATTCTGTCAACGTTACAAAGGGGAGAACACGTGTGAGAACAGAAACGCTTCAGTTTTCTGCAAATCCGTCGTTATGTCAACCTCAATTTCCACTGAAAAGTCCATCGTTTTGTAAGGTTTTGTCGTTATAGTCCAGACGATACTTTTTGTTTTTTATTTAAGAAATCAAACTTACGGTTAAAATCTGGTTATTAGACATATCCGGTTAATTGTTAGAAATGATTTCGACACAAAATACACGATAAAAACAGAAAATTTCAAAAATCAAAAAAAGGTACCTAATAAAACCATTTTTTTTATATGAGTACTTAATATAATTTTATCTAACATTTTCGCTTTAGGCTTAATGGGCCATTGTATCTTGTAAGATACAATTCGATAAATGGGCATAAGTTCAAAAATTTTGTGTAGTCGATCAATATTATTACGTATACTTTTGTTCTTTAAATAACTGCAGTAAAGCCTATTGATATTAGATAAAACATCAGTCAAACTTTAGAAAATCCACTTACAATCATGAATGTTTGTGATTGTCTTAGTAACACCTAACACAGTACATAGCACGTACGACAATAAAACATAGTTGCTGGCTAATAGTCATTGACCAAGACTATTAAAAAATTATAGATTTAAAAATGAATTTAAAACCAAATCATATTATTTATTAATTAAAACAGGATAGATTGTGAAGTAATTGTGAAATAGATACTAAACAAATAGAAAACATGATATAAAAAAACATTACAAAAATGCTAAATGTAATATGTAGGTACATAAAAAGGTACTACGTAATGTTACACTTATTTACAATTATTTGATATAACTAAAACATTACAATTAAAAATGAGAGTTATAACAAATTTTTAAACGAAAAACTTCACTTCTTAATGGCGTGAAAGATAAAAATAAACCAATCGTGATTTTTGAAATTCCATTTTTTGGTTAAGAAATTGTAATGCAAACCTCTGTTATCTACTATTTTACAGTTATCTGAAAATTAATAAAATAATTTATTTATAAAATATGTTTAAAAGTAATATTAGTTATAACATAAAACTTACATCTTATCAACATTTCTTTAACTTGTGAAGCTTTTATAAGATTATTCCACACGGTTAATCCCCGATAAAGAAATCTCAATATAATTTCTCCGAGAACGATGTAATAAAACCACATAGACCAAGTTTTATTGATGGCCACGACAAAAATCGATCCTTCAGGTTTTAAACACTTGATGCAAGAATTCAACATCTCATCTTTGTTTTGAACGTGCATCAAAACTTGACTTAAAATAATCGCATCATATTTTTCAGTATTCTTTATGCAGTGATCTTCTACAGATTCCAAGAGATATGTAAGCTTATTTTCCAACGACTCCTGTTTGGCATGTTGTTTGGCTGTCTCTATGAGATTAGGACTAACGTCAATACCAACTAAAGTAGCCCCTCCTTTTGCCAAGGGCTCGCTAATAAGGCCACCTAAAATTTAGAAGTTTAGAAACGAAACAGTAATTTAAATTTTTTTAACAATTATTAGAATTATTATTAGAATTGTTAGAATTATTGGCATGAAGATGTTTAGAACAAACGTGCTAAAACCTGTTGGGTATTTTTTATTTGCAGCGGTTAATTCGGCCTCTTTTTCAACAAGATAATGTGCAGGAGGCAAGAGTTACAACAGGTTACCTTCAAAAAAATATGTAGATAATATCGTTTACTTCTATGGCCTGGCATGGTTATTTGATTTGTCATTAATTTTATTGAACGTGTGTGATGATACATGATTGATACAGTTACACACTCAGGTATTTTAATCATTAATTTTAATCATTACTTTAGTTCGTCTGAATGTATATTCTGTGAAAATTTTAATAAAATTTCGCAACTCATTCCAGACGTTCAAATTTTTACTGAAGTAATATATCTATCCAACATCAGCATTATACAGCGGTTTCAGTCAAAAATTCTACGCTCGCTCATTGACGTACGTTACTAACCAGACCATCCACGAAGATCTGGGAGTACCCTTCGCGGAAGATGAAATCCACCGATTTGCTTCCAAATATTTTGCAAAAACTCACGGACACCAAAATGAGCTAGCGAACCAGCTCTCAACTGTAGAGATTCCAAGGAGACTGAAGACAATGTGGCCAACCGATTTATTAATGCAATAAAAATAACCAGTATACATACATACTTAAATACATACATCTCTACATACCTAAATAAAATATATTATTGTAAGTAATTATATAGGAGTATCATCAATTGATGATTATCTCATTCAATGTGTTACAAAAATCTCATTTTCTCAATACTCCTATGGAGTAGAGTTTATCCAAACCTATATGATGTTCACGTCACCAATACAAGATTACTAGATGATGACGTTTCACACAGTGCTGTCACCTCGTACCTGGTATTTTGATAGTTCCAATAAATTGTAGTCTTTCTTTATACCATCTAATATGTGCGCAAGTAAATCATCTATAGAATATGTCACTTTCCAAACTTTAAACCTAATTACAAATAAACAATCTAGTAACTATTTGTTGATGACGTAAACATCATATCGGTTTGGATAAGCTGTAGATGTAAATTTCAATTGTCAATGAAAAAAGAAGCAATATACCCACCTATTCTTATCTATACGTTGTTCAAGATAAGTTCGAATACACGTTATCAATAAAACCTCGTATTTTAACAGTAGATACTAATAGATTGTAGTCTTTCTTTGCCGTGTCATGTGTTTAAGTAAATCATCGATATAATATGCTACGTTCAAAACTTTAAACAGAATATTACAAATATACAATTTAGTAACTTTTAAGCTATCTTTTAAGCTTAAAGGCTTTTAGCGTTTAAGCTTAACTTTTTAAGCTATCGTGAGCAACGTATATGCAACAGATACAATAGAAAGTAATAAATAAAAGTTACCAATACCTCTACAAAACTAAATATTGTTTATTTACTCACCTCCGCATCCAACATCCAATAAATGAAGATTTTCGAGCGTCGTTGGAGTATTGGCTAACGGATTCTTAGCGAGTTTCTCTTTTAAAAGTCTTTGTTGAATATAGGAAGCTATTACTTTATTCATTGAAAAAAATACGGGTCGAATGCGTGTTCCTTTGTTCCACCATACACTACTTAATTTATCGAAGAATTCAACACGATTTGGAATTATTGATGGAGCTTTAACTTGCTGATTTTTTGACATCTTTATTGCGAGATTACGTCTGTAAAATAATTTTGTAGTTTTAGGTTCGTCTTAGTTGTTTACAAAAGATGTTATCATAATATTCGTTTTATGTTAAAGTTGACTGATAACGTTTTCGCTTTCATAATACTAACACATATAAAGTTAGCGATGCTTTCGGCATTCTCCAGACTGTCCGATTTGGTTGGTAATGCGTTATTGCAACTCGGTGTATCTACGCCGTTCAAATTTTATTTCGAACCCGAAATCACTGCACAAAGTTAGTAGATGATGCTGTTTCACGCAGCGGTGACACCTCGTAGTTTTACGGTATGAATAAATTGTAGTCTATTTTTGCCAAATATTATGTATGTTGGTAAATCATCGATAAAATGTTATTGATGACGTACACATCGAAATAAAATTTGAATGGCCAATAACTCATTGTGTTGTAAAATCCTTTGATCAGGAATCTGCCGACAAAGGTTACGGCGTAGGCGAGGTCCGACAAAATCGGAACATGTGGAGGACGCTTTAAGAATGATAAAATAAACATTACGTCAAACTCAAATCTAGTTGAGTCCTTTAACTGGGTTATCAATAAAATGTTGTTCGTTTTTAATGACAATCAGTAAACAAATTGATTATGTAAGATAGATAAATAAGATAATTGCGATAGATACCAAAAATGTATAAGAGTTATTGAAACTTTAGCAGGCTAAAAATACGATTATTAAAATATCTTGTATTTATGCGAGATTCGAACGCAAAATTGTGACAAATGAAGCCCTTTGCGCTTTTGATACATAAATAGGTAGCTATTTCACATACTTTGACTGAATATTTAAATCTTACCAATATATATTATATTACCTACTTATATCACACACAAAATTTTAAATATCAATATAAAAAATACAGTAAACGTTACTTTCAGAAGCTCTACGAAAATACTACTAATACCGAGGTGAATTTTTAGTAAGTTTTTTTAGTTGGCAAAATCAAAGAGGGGCTCCTATCTTATCACTATAGCCGGACCATACAGGATGTTCGGTTAATGATTGTCCAAAATTTAATCAGCAAGAGTTTTATTTTGAATATATCTATCATTAGTTTTTTAAAATTCAGGTTTAAAAAAGTTCACGGAATTCAAAATTTGACACCCCCCCAAAAGGAGCACCACCGCCATCAATTAGCCATCATGTAGCCAATTTTATAAATATATCGTTCAAACATACCAAATTTCGTTATTTTATATTTAATATCATTTTTATTTTACAATCGATATTAATTTCTTCGAGGTAACTTTAAGAGGCTCAACTTTTTTAAGGTTGATTTTAATACCTACCGCTTCAAAGTCTTACCTATTTTAACACAACCCGCGTGTACTAATACGATTGTATTTTTTTTTACTTTGGGTCTCAGAGCTCCGTTACCAAATAAATTATCTATCTTTGGGAATTTTTCAGGTCAATTAAATCAATGTAACTTTCCTGAGTTGATTTTATTACTATACTTACCTATCTGTTCCTATATTTTAAAGAAAAAAGATGCTTATTTCACACTATCACTAATTAAAAGTCAGTTAAAGTTTAAAAATTAAATGTCTACCACTAGTTAATTACCCAAATTATCACTTTATTTATTTGCATGTCAGCTCGGCAAAATAAGCTTTTACTTGACACGGCTGTTTAATTAAGGGTCCTTAACTCTCAATGTTTTCTTACGATAGCATTATACTATATCATTAAGAGAGCACTACACATAGATGTTTTGTACTAATTTCCTTTTAAGTCTTGTATGAATGGTTTTGCATTCAAGTTCATAATAATTTGCACAATTACAGTTACTAAGGTTCTTAAGAATGTTTAATGTTATATAGCTTTTAGTTAAATTTTAGCTAGTCATAAACCGAACTTTCTGTATAATATTGTTAAAATATCCTTGACTCCATTTCACGTAATAATCTTCATTTTTATCTAATAAGTAGATATAAATAATGTAAGTAGATATTAAACAAATATGACAGAGTATACAATTATTATAATTTAAATGTAAATACTTACAACGTCATAGTTAGAGAAAGGGAAAATTTCAAAACACGATTTCTTGTTTTTATATTATCTTGTTTAGTTGTTGCGATGAGGACAATTCGTTTATCGCAAAATATAAAATATTTTCAAAAGTAGGTATTATATATTTAATAATGAGAAATATTTTTTTAGAATTGAATAAATTGCGGATGATTTTGAAGCCATATTCAGACACTTAAAAAAATTAAGACATTGTTCAGTACTTAGGTATATTTTTCGTACAATTAATTTATTATCAATTTGGTTACGAAGCAAATCGTAGAAAACGTTGAAACTTTTCGCCAACGCTGTAACGGGCGCGTGGGGAAAACGGCGCCCGTCACGGGTTTGGGACGCAAAAAACGTGAAAAATGCTCGGAAAAATGTAAAAACTAAAAATAAATAAATGGACATAAAAGTTTGTTATTTTATATTGTACCTATTTTTAAATTTTTATCATTTTTGGGTTCGGTGTGCGTAAGTTAGATACTTGATACGGACGTTTCACAACTTCGTTACGGCGTCGTTCTTCACAACATTTTCAACTGGAACTTTGTACAGGATTAGCTCGAGCGTGCAAAGGTCAAAATGAAAGAATCTGGTGAATTATCTATCTACCGAAATTATGAAGAAAACGACGAATGCCAATAGCGAATACAAAACGTAGAATGAAACATTGCACTGGTTGTTGTAATATAAATGAATCGCTATCGTAAAGAAATAAAGAGGAGGGGAACTCGTTGTCGGTAGGATGTACGACTACCTACATACTTCGAATGTTGATTCATGTTTTGCACCGCATGTTCATGCTTCGAACATAATCGATGCCGTTTGCAATTGTCGAACACTTTCTGATAGGCGTAGAAGTGCGCAGAGTGTTTGCTGGGAAGATTCCAAATGTGTTCGATGGGCAGACCAATTCATCGAAATACCTTAGATACTATCAACAGTTTATGAACAATGAAGTGTCGCGTTGTCGTCCATAAAGAAAATCTCATGGTCTTAGCACAAACGTACATTGGGCAGAATTATAGTTGGGACCAAATAAAATTGGGCGAAATTTGGTTTTTTAGCATGGCGAGTAATTTAGGTGTTAAGAAGATAAAATTACTTTTTCGCTAGCAATTTTACAAAGTGGTTGCGTTCCCCAACTATATCTCACCACAATAGCAATAAGCAATTTGCAAGTAATCTGCAGCTCATTACGTTCAACCGTCTTAACGCGCCCTCAGATGAGAACACCACGTTCATAATATTGATCTATATTCAGTAGGTTACGTTTGTAAGGTGCTACCGTGCATCAATTTTTAATCACATTAGCTGACATCCAATGCTAGATTGAATCTACACTACTCGTCTCTAATAAAAACGTTATCCCAATGTTTTACAATCAGTCTCTCATATTTTTTTTATTTTTATTTAAAACGTCCGCGAAACATGTGCGTCGGTTAAAAAGTTTTTGATTAACTAAGCAGCGTGCGAAATGATTTCGCACGGGCTATAACGTTTTTCCTTAAAACATGTCTTGCTTATTTACGTTTAACAGGAAGTGAAATGTTAAATAAAAAGTTAGGTATCCATTTAATATGGAAATATGTATAATTGTGTATTATTCCAGAAAATATTATTATTTTGTACGTAAGCGTAACAAAAACAAAGGGGCGTAATCGTATAGGAATGTTAGGCAACCAATATTACAGGATCAATATATTTATAATTCTCTCCCACTCTTATTAACACGAGTTTGCCGATTGTGTTCGTGTCAGTGTCGTAGTCGCGATCGTACTTATTTCGTACAGTTTGCTTTGTTGTGCGTTTACGAAGTGCGGTTTGTGTATTAAAGTTGTCAAAATCTGTCAGTATACACTTTAGTGTTGGTGAACAATACAAGTAACGTTTTAGTGATATAAATGGACTTGTGATTTTGTATCAATTACGTGGAACAACACCTGCATTTATCTCGAAAATGATTTAAAGTCGGCTTCGTCTGAAGGTTCTCTCGTTGTCAAATCTTCACCTGCACTCGTCAACTGTAAGTTTACCTCTCTATAACTTATTTTTAATAAGAATTTTACACGTATCTATTCGTTGTTTGTGATTGTTATTGTAAAGGCGAGGCTTTTTCCTGCAGGCTGTGAAAGTTAACGAGAAACGAAAATTCATTAATTTTCAAAACTAGGGCGTGTTGTCTTTATCTCTCGGTTCCCGGTTTTTAAATAATTTATGTTATTATCGTTATTATTATACATAAACGTCTTCGTAGGTTGTACGAATTACGAAATAAGTAGATACTTATTAGAGATAAATTCTTGCAGGTAGCCTAGCTTTAGGTCAACCTGTCACACTATAGGAAGCAACGGTTCGTATCACCGTTGTTCTGTGACGTTTGTTCACGCTGCCAAGCAGACGTAAACCCCAACTGAATTTTAAAAAATCTTCGGAACAGCCTAATTCTAGATTGGAATTAGTCTTCGATTTATTTATTATCAATACTAAACTCGATATTGTAGATTAAAATGAATTAACTTACCGAATTGAATCCATTTGATTATAAAATAAATTGAAGTTTCTATGTCCATAGTTCAGTTTTATTGGCATTCCACATATTAACCTAGTTAGCTATACATATTGGCGTTGTAAAATTCTGTCCTATATTCCAGACAGGTTATTTTTATTACGTCTGGAATATAGCTGCCCGCCATCAAGTCTGTAGCCAACTATTTTATTTTAAAATGCTACATTTGGTTAGCAATTCAATAAATAACGGACGGATGTTACAAAATGTTGATAAACAAATTGTGTTGTCATAACCTTGAGCATAGTCTCGGAAGTATTCCAATTTTGCGCCTTAACTATATAGAGAGCCAATGCTTGTGTAATTTCTAAGAAAAAGAAATTAAGTTTTTCTACCTACACCTATGAATCGATCAGGTTTTATTGATTGTTCTAGAATACGGTGACAGGTTAATGACGTAGAAATTCAAGAAATTGTTTCTGTGCAATTCGCCAACAAATCGTGACAAATTAGTATAATGTTAAGGTAATGAACGTAATTACACACCACTTCCTCGTCATTATAACCCACATCGTATACTTTTATAGGTTTTCCTTCATTTCCTCCAGATTGTTTTCTGAAAATTACCCCTAGTTATTTCTATGGTATCTGAAAGCTTTTCCAAATTCTCATTCCGTTTGTCGTCACTTTTTAAATCTTACGTTCGTCCTATTTAAAAGTTACGTTATTTTGAGAAATTAAAAATTGTTATTTAATTGCATTAAAGTATTATAATAGTCGGTAAAAAAGGACGAATTTTAGAATAAGGAGAATTAAAAGAATGCCACGAAAAAACTGGAATTATTAAAATATTTTTTTTTAAGTAAAGAGGTGGCAAAATAAAAAGTTAATCGATCAAATTTTGTCTCCTTGTCCTAAATTGTTTAAAAATTGTTGCGACAATCAAAACTTTGAATTTCGAATGCACTGAAAAGGTAAAATGTCACAAAATAAGAAAGATTTAAAAAACATTAAAGAAAATTAAAATCGTGAAATATATTTTTTTAATACTTACGTAAAACTGTAAACTAATACTTCTGCCGCTGGGACTGCCACTTGTCTGTAACATACTATAAGAAAAAATTATAAACTTTTTCGAAACTATTTTCTACCTTTTTTTCATCATCGTTTTCCGTCTATCGCCAATTTTGATTGTAGATTCATCCGTTGACTGTGAACATGCATTATTACGTACCTATACGTACGCTTCATATTTCACTGTATTCAACAACCACTGTGATTGCGAAAACGCGCATAAGATAAAATTTCGTTTTTAAAATTTCGAGCCCTAACCGAGTCCCTATCCAAGAACAACCTAACCAAGCTCGATTTTCAGAGAATTTGTGTTAGAGTTCAAAAGTCCATGTATTTACACTTTAGAAATACATGGAAAGTTAGACGACAAAGAAAGATCGTATTAATCCTTTTTGTTTGTAATCATTTTAGAGAACACAACACTTGCGCACTCACACGCAAAAAGGCCTTATAAACCGAACGAGCACTCCTCGTACACACCAATAATACGGCATCGTAATTTAAAATTCGAACTACCGAAACAAGCACTACCACTCTGTACCAATAACGCGAAAGATCTGAAGCAAATTTACCAGAATTCTATATATAAATGTATTCGAGTATACATGAATACTAAGAAAACCCGATTTTATTTAAAAAACATTCAGCTCTTTGTTCGCACTCCGATAAGATTTGAAAGTAGGTGGCACAGATGTTTTATTAGTAGCTTTGTATTTTATCGGTCGCATAAAAATGCGATTAAACTTTTATCTAGTTATGGTTTGTAATAGGGAAAATTTCAATGCTACACGAATAGTTTTTAAATTAAAAATAGAATAAATTTATAATTCTGCGGTGTAAAGGCAGTAGATAGTGATTATGAAGAGAATTTTAAACTTATTAGCGAATTTTCATAGAAAATAAAGCTATTACAGATTGTCTGTTGACGGCACCCAGATGTGTCCCTGTGACTTTTCTCCGATCTCGACCCTTAGATCACGAAAATATGTCATTTATTTTGGATCGGTCATATATATATATATATATATATATATATATATATATATATATATATATAATAATCAATTTCTTGTGGACACGATTCCGGTCGCAATTTTGATCGTAGGTGGCTGAAATTTGAACAGCGTATTGTCTTTACGAAAACGAAGGACGAGTTCGTTAACCAGCCAAATCGACCGACCCATTTCAAAATGACCGCCGTTCAAAAAAAGTTGTTTTTTAATTCTAATTTCCGTTATTACTCATCGTATCGGTAATGTGAAATATGTTTTGCAATTGGCATAAAATTCTCTACCGATCGTGTCGCTTTATAATTATCGATAGAATGCACAGTTTTCGAAATAATCGAAAAAAAAGTGATAATTTTTTTAAAATTCTTAAACATGGATATAGAGAGAAGAAAAGAGGCTTTCTAACGATGTATCACACGTCCTATGTTGATATTTAAAAACATTCAAAACGGCGACGGCGCTCAAAAACGGTTGGTCAAAACATTTTGTTTTGTACCCTAAAATATGCGCAATAACTTGGTACTAAAGTATATCAATTTTCGACTTTATATGTCAAATCGTTTAGACAGGAGAACTTTGCTCCAATCTTTAATAACGACCCTGTATAATAAAGTTACATTATGTAACAACAATTTTATCATCATTTGGTTTAAATACTAATTCGTTATATGCCTAGAGGCAGTCAATAAATTAGGGTATAATAACAGCCCGATTATTTTGTGTAAAATGTTGTTAATTAGGATACAAAGAACTCAGCTAAATGTGCTGCCCTTAGACAGGGCAGCCCGTCAATTATATAAAAAAAGAGACGGAAAATTTATAGCAATTTTCCGCCAGATATTTATAAAATTTGTTAATTTTGTTTGTTTATTAGCCGCTATACATCCGATGCCTTAAATTATTAACTCGTAATAGGAAGGGTCTGTTTTTTAGAAATGAGATGAAAATTTCTATTTTCTTCGACTGAAACTCAATATTCAATGTGGGCATATTAAAAGTTTGAAAAGTTGGTTTTAAAACTTCATAGTGCTAATATTTTTTTTAGCGGTTTGTACTAAAGTTTTGTTTAAATATGCAATTAACAGAACGTAAATTAGAAACTTATGCTTATGATACACAATTGCATCGTTCGTTTCGTAATCCTGGAAAGGAAATATAGTTTTCATTAATTCATGCTTGACGTTGCAATTACGTAAAAGTTCAAATTCCATCTACTTTACAATAGTTTTGTTATGGCAATAAAAAATATGATCTTATTTAATACGAATGTCTTATAGTTAATATATGTATTGATTAGGTATACAGAATTAAAAATGATAGGAGTATTAAAATAACCACGACCAACAAAACGAAATTAAATTTTCAAATTTTCAATTAAGTTTAATAATGATATTCTTGTTAAATTACATATTTAAGGTGATTACAATCGACACAGTTTTTGCAGAAGGGCACAACCCGCAAAAAGTAAATTTTACAGGAGAGCACATTTTGTAGTTATAAGAAGATACGTTTCTCGGATATACAAATTTTTGACGGAAAAAATCGGAATATTGTTACCAGATTTTAGATGTTATATGCATAAGATAGTCGGAATAACTCATTTTCGCAAAACGTGTGGGTTACGCCCTCCTTTCAAAACGCAGTCGATGTTATTGTCTATGTATAGTATCTGTCAGATGTACACCTAATAAAACGATACCTTGTCACAAAGCTGATTTGTTATTGTTTTCGACTGTTTATTTTTAAGTACTAGAATAATTCGATTGTGACAGTTTTTAAAAGCAAATAGCGCATATTTTACGCTTCTTTTTCAAGTATCGCGAATTTTTCATGTCATGATCTACTTTAGAAAAATTATAAATAAAAGAATTCTACTGTAAAATATTTAAATACTTTATCATATATAAAACTTTGAACGATGACTTCATATGCGTATAAATATAGAAGGAAAGTACTGCAATAAAATTAAAAAACGCAATTTATTTTATATAAATTAAATACGTAGATATAACCATGTATAAAATAGTATTTATGCTTAATAAATTACAATTACAAATACAAATTACAATAATCCAAAACGCATATTCCACTGCAAGCAAAGTTATGACGGGATATAATTTAAAAAAACTTAGGATGTCATCTAACATTATTTATGCTTTAATTCACGTTAATTAATTCATATTACATTCACCATTTTGTACCAAACATTTTTAATTTTGATTTTTTAACTATAAATTCATATTCGGCAATTATTGAAAATCATAATAATCCTATTATCTTGGCTATAACACTTCAATTGTAGAAATTATTACATTTCAACGTACCTATATTTTAAAATATTTTCACTCTTTTTTGAAAAACTTTTGAATTTTCGTAATAGCAATAATTTTTAAATGGTAAATTTTTTAGTTCTCACTATGACATACTTAATAAAACAAATTTTACGAAAATCCATCCAGTATAATTGAATTCCGAGGTTTTTCATTTTTCATGACTAACGACACTGGACTATAAGTAATTAAATAAAAAATAGTAAAATATAATAAAATAAAATAATAAAAAATTAAATTAAAAGGTAAGAAGGAATACTTTCTTTAAAATACATCATATACTTGTAAAATATACATATACTTATGTATTTTTTTTGTACAGTTTGGTCTTTCTTTTTATTAACTTGTTTATTTCAATGTATTTTATCTTTTAAATTTTTTATCAGTTCAGCTCTTCGTTGTATTAGTTTTTTGGTGTTTTCACTTATTGTTAGTTTTGTTTTCTCTCTTTTGTCAACAACAGAAATATATGGAACAGGACTTGTATAACTCGAAAGTAAAATGGGAAAAACACAACACAGACGTAAGCAACAAAAACAATAAAAATTATAGCATCAGAAGATATCTCAGTAACTTATTAAAATACATAGATGGAATAAGAAATGCTAAAAGATAATTCAAATATCAGTCATGCGCCGGGGGAAGATGGGGTAATTTCCGAACTGCGAAAATTTGGAGACGATGCGTTACTTAAAAACCTGAAAATATTATTCGACAAGCGTCTCGAAACCAAGAGTGTTCCGAAAGAATGGAATAACGTTGTGATCATCTTACCGGATAAAAAGGGAATGAAAATGGGATAAAAACCAGAAATAATGAAGAAAAAAGAAGAAGATATTTTTAAATTATTGCCTATTTTTTAATAAGGGATTTAATATTGGACAGATTTCAAATTTGTTGTTTAAAGTAGGTAATTTAAAAATAAAAATGACATCTGTTATGTATGTTGTAGTAGGTAAGTGCTACTATACATTTATTATGTTTCTTTTCGTATTAAATAAATAATTACTTTAACAGTCAATGCTATTCCCGTCTTATCGTTGGCAGAAATTTCTTAAATAACTCCAAATCATTTTAATTTCTTAGCCAAATTAAAAATTATTTTTCGTTTTATTCAAATAAATTAGGTGCATAAATTGTCAAAAAAAATATATATATATATATACCTACTTATATATTTTTAGAAATTCTCGAGTTTTATAATATTCAATTTTTTTATGATAAGTATGAGTAGTTGCCTATTTATAAAAGTCTCTAAACTACCGCGTGTCAACGAGATCACTAGCATCCCCCTTTTTGCCCCTTGTTTTTCAAGCTACCGAAATGGAACTCGGAACAGTTGATGAAGACGCAAAATGTCATATTTTGACATGGTGTAGAATTTTTCGAACTTCTGGTTTGGGCGGAAGCGATACCAATTTCTGATTTTCAAATGGAATTTCCCTGTATATTATTGCATTTTTAGAATCCTGAGTGAATTCTGAATAGGTTAGTACAATCGTGGCGAGTTTTTAGGACAACTTAATATTTTGAGGACAAATTCATCTCAAATCATTATTATTAATCGCCTAAAAATAACGGGAAAACACAAATCTACCTCTCTAATCTACTAAATCTAGTAAATAGAAAATAGTCTAAATATTTCTCGACAAAATTGTACAAACCTATTCAAAATTCACATAGGGTTACGAAAATGCAATAATATACGGGGGTTTCATTTGGAAATCGAGAATTGATGTCACTTCCGGCCAAACCGAAAGTCCGAAAAATCACACATCATGTCAAAATATGGCATTTTGTGTCTTCATCAACTGTGTCGAGTTCCATTTCGATAGCTTCAAAAACAAGAAGCAAGAAAGGCGCGCTAGTGATTTCGATATATATACCTACAATTAGGGTTATTATAAGATAAATACCAAACTCGTTAATAACATTTCTATTCGACTAAAAATATATCATCGTGTAACAAAAGTATAAAAAGTTTTCCGTACCTATGTAACGAGTCCAATTAATGTCACAAAGTTTTTGCTCCTGTCTCGTGCACTTGGCAAATTTCCAATTTTCAGCATTTTATTGTGACTAACATACTGGCGCATCTTGAAATTGCTAGCCGGAAGAAAACTTCAATATTTCCGCCGCAAGTACTAAAGTACCTACTGCTGGATTTGCTTTGGACAAAAGAAAGTATTTGTTATTTCTATCGGCGCGACATCGACAGTTCGAATGTAAGGCTTCATAAATCACTGTGAGGATATTTTATTACGGCAGAAGTATTTAATTTCTCGTGGAATGTTAAAAAATTACAGTTACACCGTTATGAGGTTTACGTAAATGTACGATGTGTTGGAATTTACGTATAATTAACATTGCGGTTTCTGGATTTACAAAAAACCTATTGAAATTACGAATTCTTTTACATTTTTTATTTTTATCAGATTTTTTTATAAACAGTAGAGGAAATGTTAGAAGTTATTAAGAAAACTTGGTGTTTGCAAAGTTTGTTCGAGGATAGTATATACTAAAAACAAATAACTTAGAAACGATTTAATTAGAAACTTTTGCTTTAAAGTACCCACTGAACTTTTAAAACTTTCTTCAAACTTGATGTTATAGCAAATTTGAAACAATAAGGGAGTGTTATGTCTCTCTGTCCTTCTAAACCGAGGACTTTTGTACTTACCGAGGAAAATGTTTAAAAAGAAATGCTGAAACGAGAAGTTATATTTTCTATATAAACGAATTTTGTACTTATTGCCCAACAAAAAAAAAACCGATTGAGCTGAACCGACTGAACCGATTCGGCTCAAATTTTGCATCAAGTTTTCTAATAGTCCAATAGCGTAATTATTAAAGAATAGCTAGTAAAAATATCTACATGCTGAGCAAAAAAAGCATTTTGTCGACTAGTGTTCACGAAACTTTCGTTTGGTCTGGATCCAGCTTTAGAGATAGAAAAGGCATTTTCTCAACGTGTAACAAAAATAAACAACCTTTCTTATACAGTTGACATTATCTTATTGTTAGTCGTATTATTTGAATATACAAATTCTCCTGCCAACAATAGGGGCCAAAATGACAATTCATAAATAAAAATCACAAGTTTAAGTCAGAACGCGGCGTTGTGTAAACCATAGGTCGCGATCCTCACGGAGTTTCGTAAAAAAAGTTAGGAGTCGCTAAATACCGATGATATTTACTTGGGGGCTGCAAATATAAATAATTTTTTTTTACTAATATTTGTCCATTCAGTCGATAGGTCAAACCAAAATGAACAAAAATTATAACACTTGGACAGAAACACTTACATCAGAGATGTAGATTAGTTAACTTATTTTGGTTAACTAATTGCAAGTGAAGACAATACAGACACCAAAACAGAAAGATGTAGAATAACTACTAAAATTCACTTATTGAAACTCGTTAAAACAATCCCATAAAACCAGATGAAACTGAAGAAAACCATTAAAGATAATCAGTGGATTAACATGAATGTTCGAAAATTACTTATTATTGGGTATTTTCAACGAATTTGAGAAGTTCGTTACATACTGAAATAGCTGTGGTGTGTCTGTGCGGTTTTTAGGAAATTCAAAATTTTGGCTTCAGATTTTGATAAAGCGTTGAAAAGTGGAGCAGAGGTGTCTTATGAACTAACGGAACATGGACATGGAGAAAATTTAAAACAATTCGAAATGTTAGGTACATTTTCGATTTCAAATTCGGATACGACATGAAAAATTATATTAAAAACATCTAATAAATTAATGTCTTATTTCTGAAGGAACATTTTTTCAAAATCGGCATGTCTGTTTGTGCTATTTTGTAGGAAATTTAAAATTGCGAGTACAGATTGTGATAGAGTTCCAAAAAGTAGAATGTATTCTTTTTCATTTTAAGTTCATTCTCATCAAATGTTTAAATAATCGACATTCCGTTCTAATATCATAAAAATTTTGTTTTTAGTAATAATAATTTTTGTTTTTGTTAATCTGGAGTGTTATGCATTACGTGTCGAGGTTATCTCAATTTATGTAAAAACTGTTTTGTAGCTTTTAATGATTGTTGTTAATTAGTTACAAAGATAAGAACTTAATATAGGTACATGTGTCTATTGCATTAATGTTCTTTTTTCAACGGCATTATAATATTTAGCATTTATAATATTTAGAAAGGAATTTTAAATAGGTTGTAATTTAATCATTTTTTTTTAATATAGATAAGACAAAATTTGTTTAAAACTTATGTACATACGTACGATTATACTCTAAACATAAATCTACAAAAAATGATAATAAAAATGATGATGATGATAAAATTTTATCTAAAAATTATTTGTTGACACTTCCACAAACAAAAACATTCAATTGATGTTTAGTGAAATAAACTAAATATATAAAATATATTGAAACACGTAAGGCAAATGAATATAAAAAAATAATATATAAAATTAATACCTACAGCTCATTCACAATAGCTGTGAAATGACGTCAATTTTTAAAAGTATATTTGATTTCTTGATATTTGTTTTATTTAATTACGCATGCATTTTACTTTGCGCCTTTAAATCAGTCAGATAATGTTGTCTGATAATGTAATAAATATCGATAAAATCTTTCGAAAACCAAAATATTTATCTAATAAAATGTTTTAGAACATCATTTCATACTTATCGCGAATGAGATATTTATAAATCAAATTAATGAAGTACAATAATGAATAAACATATATAAATAATTAAGAACAATAGGTAATTAATCTATAAAAAAATGACACGTAACAGATCAAAATAAATCAAAAATCGAACATAAATTGATGAAAATTCTTTGAATACGCGAATTAAGATATATTTACACGGTTCGCTTTGGATTCTAATAATTTAGTACGATTCTCGTTCCTAGGGATCGACATCCAGGATGACGAATGAAAGAAATTCTCTTTATTTTTAGAACTGGTAGAAATCAAGTTCTAGAAAAATCATCGTTGTTTACCTTTCCCTTTCCATAATCAAACTGTATTCTGCAATATCGAGGAAAATGAACTTTTGAAAAGAAATCGATCGTTCACGTTTATTAAATACCTATCGAAACCTACAATTTGTATTTTATTGTACTAAGTATACAGTCGTCATTTATTTCTAAAACAATACATTATAGATATTTATTTCATCAGATTTCTAAAAAAACTTATCGCGCATGGTATATACAAAAAAATAACATATTTTAAACGTGTTATTTTATTTAAAAATTACAACTTATGATATTTATTTTATGATTTTTGGTCTATTTTGTTTATACGATTTCGGGATCGCCACATTTTAAAATTTTTAATAACAAATATACCGGGGGGGGCGTCAACGAAATCACTAGACAGCCTTTATTTTCGACGGTGAAAAAGGTATCGGTCTGAATTTTTGTGTGAGTTTTATAGCACAACGGTGCAATATTTTGACTGAACTGCTATTACACTTCCGGTTACGCCGGAAATGACCTTAACTTTCTATTTTTAAATGGAACACCCTGTATATTTTGACTTTTACGGAATCCTCTATTGACTTTTAATACAATTACATCATTTTGGAAAATTTTTATAGCCTCTTTGAATATTTTAGACAATTTTATTCGTGTATCTAGAGTGCCACAGTCGAGCTAAAAAGGACAAAAAAATTATAGAAGCGCATTTATATCGTTAGATTCGTATTAAAAATGTTTATTTAGAAACCCTCTGTCTAAAAGGTGTTGCCATTTGAAATTTTTGAGTAACTTTAAAAAAAACTGATTTGTTAAACTTCGAAGGCCTACATCTTTAAAAACATTACATAAATGCGTTTCTATAATTTTTCTGTTCTTCCTTAAATTAGTTAGATTGCTTTCAGCCTCAAACGTATATTTTTATTTATTTAGGCTACTTAATATTAACGTAATCTGATATCGAGGTTTGTGGAGGGGGAGGGTTAATCCTCGGACGCCCCCCCTCTCAGTGTGCCAGTGCTACAACAATACCATTCAACTTAATAAAACCAAAAGTTATATACCTAGGTATTGTAGATATATTTTAATGTTGAAATTAAGTCTGTTACTACCTGTACCTAACTGTTTATCTATATGGTAAACATTTTAAAAATATTTACAGCAACATTTTCTTTCAAATTGGACGGCACTATAATATTTATCTAATTATTATTTACTATTTAAACTTTGTTCATTTGTTACGTATAAGTAAATAAAGTGCTTAGTTTTCTGCAAAATCTATTGTAGGGTAGATAATTATATAGGGTGTTAGTTAAGATTTCCTTTGTTTTCTAAATAAACATGGCCGTTATTGATTATCTTCCGCCGGTTTTATAAATTGTGTCGATTCTCTTCGAGTTCCACGTTGTCGTCTTATTTTGATTATAAGTGGGTCACAGTTGCTACTAAAATACGGTAGATTCGTTATATTTGCGATTTAATTAATTCGATGTACGTACCTACAGTATACCAGCGCTTTCAGCCTTTGTTATCAATGACGGCGCCACATTCGCAATTGATGTTACCTAAATTTACAAATATTACAAACGTATTAATTAATTTTGATCTATTTTTAGTAGGCACGTGTTGAACATCATTATTACAATACAAACATCAATTTATTACGTGAAATTTTCACCAAACAATTAGGTAATAAAATCTTTTTTTTTATTCTTTTGGTTTTTTTAATGTTAGATCAACGCGTAGTATATTCTACTTGTACTTGTATACATGTACATGTATACAAATATATGTATATGTACTTGTACTTGTACATGTTTATACGAATTTAAAATTTTTTGCGAGTCACTTAATGATTATTATCATCGTTACATCATGTTCGTTTGATTTGATTACATGATGCCCTTTTAAGAGCACGAATATTAGGTCACGGCCATCTTATTTTCATTTCTATGCGTGCATTTTCGAAATTTTGATTTAAACGTCGGTCGTCCGGGCTTTATGTAAAGCAAGGATCAAAGGATCCGCACATATAGTACCTAATATCGGTTATCCGGGAAAATGTCAGAGGTGAATGCAATCTAATCGGAAATCCCAGTCAAGCGGTCCCATAATTAAATTGAACAAGCAGTTTCTGTTTCAATTAACTAGGTAGCTATCTCGAAAATATAAATTATTATTATTTGATTAGATTAAGTTTTTATTTATTCTTTTAGCGAAAGTATTAAGCGTAGACTTTTTCTTTAATTTAAAGTGCGAATAAATACCTTTCAAGCGTTAAAGGTAAAATTACGGCAACTTTCTCATAATTGTTACTCCTATTAATTAATTTTAGAATCAGATTAATATAAGTATTTAGATATCTATAGTCGATTCACTCAACCTATGCAGTAGATATTAACAAATGAATGAATAAACTCACGAGTGTGTGTGTGCTACGGCATTATGTATGTACATAACGATTGTTTCTGTCTGCTGCACAGCGAAAATTAATAAAGTATACAACATATATACACATATCTAAACAATTACCTATTAATTTTTATCCGAAAAATATTTAAATAAGTCAACTTTGTTTATGAAATTACCGACACATTCATTCCGTTTGTTTTAAGAATCGATTTATTATAAAACAGAACTAATTAAGTGTATTCGGAAGTCATTACATTAACTTATACGTAGGTAAATATACAAATATTTACCTACGTAATTTTTATTTTCTTTTTTTTTCGCGTATAATTATATTAGCTTTTAAAATTTCTTTTTCTAGCTACTTAATTAACCGTAGGTAATTTTATTATTATAGATAAGTAATACAGTAGTTTACACATAAGTAATAACAAATAAAATAAACATTCCGAAATTCAAACTGCATAATTTATTTCTATATTTAAAATTTGAAATGGTTACAAATATATTTAAAATTACTATAATTAAAATCTGTTATTTTAAAGGCCCGTTAAAAAAATTTGACAATCGAAATTTTTGTACGTTTCTATGACGTCTAACAGGCCTTTAAAATTAGCATATTTCTTACAAAATAAGTCGTTTAATAAATTCAAGATATTATACCTACCTACAGTGATTTTATTAATTTATGTAGCCCACGTAACCACGTGATACTAACCGAATGATTAATTAAAGATAAAAATTTTGTAATAATTTTTGGTTACCAGAAAGTCAAAAATAAACGACGAAGTAAGAAAAATACAAAAAAAAATGCTAATAAACTCTAAATGTACAGAATTTTTCGGTAAAGTGGGAATATTCAAAATTACAGTAGGTACCTATTTAAATAAGTTCTTATTTTTATACGAATTTTTTTTCAGTTTTCTATCGAGTATTTTTTAAAAACAATTTTGTTGGACTGTCCATGGCCGCTTTAACACTAGAAAGACGGAAGCGGTCATTTGACCGCTGCCGTCGGACAATATTTATTTTCATTACTTATTTAAAAACACAATCATATTTAAATAATTTCGTGACTTTTTCTATATCGTTAAGTTCTAATGTTTAACAAAGGAATTTACATCTAATTAGCATATGAAGTTTACTTAGAAAGGCGAAGAGCGGTCTAATAATCGCTTAAACGACTTAACGCATTCTTTTTTTCTTTGAATACACGCATTCAAAGAATATTACAATTGAACTATTACAAAGAAACATTTTGAAACAGCAAAAACATTTCAAAATGCAACAAAATTTGGAGTTGACATTATTGACCAGATGGCAAAAAATATACATAGGGTGAACACGAGTTCTTGACGATGGCCTGTTCAAGTATTTTATAATATTTTAGACCTGATGGCGGGAATAAATGCATAATAAATTCAGTGAAAATAGTATTGTTATTTTTTTACAAAATTTTGTAATAAATATGTAGTAAACTTGAAGCATCTATTATTTATAATTTTAATTTACATATGTACATACAAATAGTGGTCAAATGGCCGCACGCTGTCTTTCTAGTGTTAAGGGTAATGTTTCCGAACCACATCATTTCCGAAAAGTTAGCTAGGTGGCTCTCTGATTACGTCTACGTTCAGTACCCTACCAACTATACGTATTAACCCTATAATAACTATTGCGTAACTTAAGCTAAATATCCAAGAAGTCATTCTAAGGCGAGTAAATAGAAAATGTTCAATTAAAATTACGGGAATTTGGACCTGGAATGGCGTATCTTATTTGATAGAAAACAGTAAAAACATTGATGTAAAAATAAAAACTTATTTAAATCCTGCAGTTTTAAAAGTTCTCGCTTTACTGAAAAACACTTGGTATTAGCTTCTTGCGAAACCACTGAAAAAGACCTCAAAGATCAAAATATATGGTAAAATATTAAAAAGAAATTTTCTATTGGTCCAAGTATTAAAAATAACATAAAAATAATTATATGTAGATATATTTCAACGTTGATTGAAATTATTAATCTCTTTTAGTAATATCAAAATTTTTCATTTTCTTCAAGTTTGTTCTGATAATTAAATGTTTGAAAACCTAATGAACGGCATTAGTATTGTCCAACCAATATTATGTTAATGCATAAGGAGTGTCGTAACACCAACTCCTTCAGCTATTACTTAATTGAATTTACAAGTAGGTATTTTGTATGTACTGTTGAAACTTTAACAATAAGTAGGTACTAGGTATTTAGTTCGCACTTCATTTGTTTTTTTTATATCTAAGATTTTAAATGTTTTTGAATTTCTGCAAAACAAAAACTAACACTGCCATCTAATTTCGTTGATTATTTGCGTGTTTACTTAATATAAATGCCTTATAGATGCATTAAAGGGCGACTTTCGTTATATATTAGGGCTATTATTTCAGATGTCTACGCCCTTCGGCATTATGTATATAGTTAGGGAGTTTCTGAATTTTACTTTTGGAGGTGATTAAATGGCTTTTATAATGTATAGGTAGGTACATTAAGTTCAATGTTTATCTAATAATTAATTAAATATCAGTATCTCATTAATTAATTTGTTTGTTTTCTTACCTTACCTACTTTTTATTTCTTTTCCAAGCATTTAATTAACTAAAAGAATAATATTCAAAATTGCTAATACCTAATTCGATGTATTTCTTTAAAATATTAAATACTTCTTTATGAGTATATGTATAAAATATTGTTATTCTTTAGTTTGTTGTTTGTAATAAAATTTAATTAAACCCTTTTTTATGAAGCGAATCAAAGAATCATTTGCCGAGCACCTATATATATATCCCTGATGTTCCTTTTAAAAGATTATGATTTATTTACAATCTATCTTCGGGCGTACTTTGACGTACCTGCTTAAAATTTATTTATTAAGTACCTACAGTTCTAAAATGACGCAGAATACCATAGTAACGCATATTTTTTATTTTTTTTCTCTTTCAGATTTTTCAAAAAAAATTTTTTATTATAATTATAATTATTATAATAAATAAATTATTTCTTTTTAAATAGGTACTAACATTTAAAAAATTTCATTTATTAATTTGGTTAGTTAATTCGAAAGCTTAGGATATGCGAATCATTTCTGTTTTGGCTATCCTATTAATGTAATTTTCTGAGGTTTGCGACAGTTTCAGAAAAGAATTATTTTCTATGTTAAATATCACATTGACACGGATCCTACAGTTTTACTACCTTTATCCGAAAAAATTATTAAAATAATTATCTGGAATACTCTGTATTTCTTATTCCTTATATATGATTTTCTCGAATATAGTTCATTTTATCAAAATTAAGCAAAAGTTGCCTTTTTTATCCTGAAATTTTTGGAAAAATCCGAAAATGTCCTAAAAATTTAAAACCTTAAACCTTCTGAAAACTTTTGAGGTTAGGTTAAGAGTAGTGCACTCCTGGCTCGTCCGAGGTGATATCAAAGAACCTATTAAACAATTTTAAAGACTTTCATTTCTTACATAGATATACCAAAAATTATTAAATTCCAACGAAAAATAAAAATGTTAAGTACCTACTATTTAAAAAAATTATTTTTATTTTCTAACTTTGGGGGTGAATATCTCAACAGGGGAGCGCCGTAGGAAAAAAATTATAGGAACTTGTGGCATTATTTTTATTTGGTTTATACGCTCCCGAGAAATTCGCCACCATTTCCTGAACACCCTGTTTAACGAACATTTTAATTTGTTAAAAATCAATTACTCCTTTAAGAATGTACATATAAATAATGCAAAAATATTTAATTTATTTCGGTTTATTACACTGTTATGCACATGTATTTCGTAACTATAATAGCATGAAAAGGCATGCCGTTTAAATTTAGATTATAGATTTTATTAATATACACTCGCTAGTAGGTAATATCGTACCTATTTATGTATACAGAAACATATTTTGAGAAGTTTATATCCGCTAGCTTCAACATATTCACAAATTTTATTACGACCAACTATGAAAATATTTAACCGACTGCTATAAATATAAGTAATACACCATTTAAATTTGATTAATATGTAGGTATAATGCGTAATAATCTCCGCATTTGGGAAATACGTTCAGGAGTCCAAAACAAGAAAACAAGTCCTCTAAAAACTATAGGTCCGATTAGGAGATATTAGTTTGTAATTGATAAAGGTAAAATGCTCTGCAGACGTTATAGCGTTTTCTGCATTTTTTCTCAAGTCGACTATGTAAAACAATGTTTTGTAATTGTAAGTTTCATTTTGACGCTTAAGTCACTGAAATATGTAGTACATATATACTATCGCAATGAACTCGCATCAATGAACAAAAGAATTACGAAATACTCTAAAACATGTTCATATCTTCAAATTAAATCTTCACCGAATTTTACTTTTGTAACAATACCTTCAATTAGAAGTATTATTTTAGTTTCTTATTCCACCACAGCTAACTACTTGCTTTAATTTTTTTCACTAAAGTCTTTCAGGTATAAATATTTGTAATTAAATTCAGGTAAAATTCCAAAAATTTGCGAGTATCCAAATTTTCAGTTATTATCAGTTAGATGATGAAAATCGCCCACTGTGCGAGGCGACGGTGGTATTTTTGAAAATTTTAATTAAAATGTTTGTTTTTTTATAGTGTCGTGTATTACATTAGCAAATAATCAGTTTCTTCACTTACTATTACAACTGATGTCTCCGAAACGGTTGAGAATCGAACCTATGTTTATACAACTTTTTTGTCTGTTTTGGCGTCTCCTGCACATATTCCTCAAAAGTGGCAGTTTCCTTCCCAATCACCCCTCTATTATAGTTAAAATATATACATCTTTACGTTTTTAGTTTCATGTACTACTATTACATATTTATTATACAGCTTATCCAAACCTATATGATGTTCACGTCATCAACAAAAAGTTACTAGATTGTTTATTTTTAACTCGGTTTATAGTTTGGAAAGTGACATATTCTATAGATGATTTACTTGCGCACATATTAGATGGTATACAATTTATTAGAATTGTCAAAATACGAGGTACGAGGTGACAGCACCGTGTGAAACGTCATCATCTAATAATCTTGTATTGACGAGGTGAACATCATATAAGTTTGGATAAGCTGTACTTATTATTTATCATATGAATAGTTATAGTAGAAAAATTGGATTCTGTGCGTAATCATTAATTTGGAAATACATACTCATTAGTACTTGGAAATAATAATTAATAAAATCCAATAGAATATGAAAAATTAGTATAATTGCGCGTATTTAAAGTTTGCATGTGTAGGAGACTGCAACTGCGTTGCAGTTTGTAGGAGATAGTTTAAGAATGAATCAACTCATCTACGCCACAGGCAAACACACTTGTAAGACGTTAATATAAAATGTAGGTAATAGTATATTGCAGTAATCAGGTTTAAATATAGCAGTTAGTCCTGATGAAAACGGTAACATCTTTTTCAAGTAATTTACAAAATTTGTTTGTGTAGTGTTTTAGAAGTTCCTTGGTTGTAACATTCATGTATGTACATACATAGGTACAGGTACCTACTAATTTTCGGACAAATCGATGTTTAAGGTATGTACAGTCGTGGACAGAATTAATGTCGTCGGTAACGTTAATTTCTTATTATTTATTTACTCATATTGAACGTTGTAGGCGACATTAATTATGACCATGACTGTACCTATATTTTAGTTAAAAAGAAGTTCAAAATATAGGACTTTATTTGATGAGTCCGGTTTATGGTTAAGCGAGCGAGAAAGTCGAGTTTGACAAAGTAATCATTAAACTATGTATATAATATTTAGGATTTTTGTAATACTTGCTATATTTTAACAAACAATTAATTTGACCAACAACTACAATTTATTTTATTTTTGTTTGACAAAACAAAATATTGCTATATTTTAACAAACAATTAATTTGACCAACAACTACAATTTATTTTATTTTTGTTTGACAAAAGCGTATACGTAAATAATTATTAATATAACAAAGTGTAATGATGTATGTATTTTTAAGTGTAACATATTTTTTTATTAAGGTGCATTCAAATTTGATTTAAAACGTTACGAAGTTAATGTATTGTAAGTTAAAATGGATGTCGCGTGAACTTTAACCTTCTCGAAATGTTCGGGAATAATTAAATTTTAAAGAGCTTCGCCGATAACCATGCATTTTTAAAATACATTCGAGGAAACCAGTGGTCGGTGTTTCCCAGTATTAGAATTGATATTTTTTTACTTTTATTTAATCGTAATAACTGTTCGGCTTCGCCGAGTTAATTTATAGTTAAAAATGATTATTGCTGCACAATAAAATCATATTTTCCTGTTTGCGCCACCGCATCGCACACTTCTTATCCTATAATCCCTTTCCATCCTCTATATATTGTAATAAACTTAATTACTAAAGCGTATTTAATCTGATTCCGTAGATGGGAATCCATTTTATATAATGAAGATTAATTAACTACAGCGAAAAAGTTAAAAAGAATGTGTCTGAACTGCGCCCAACTTTTTTTCCAATTAAGGTATCTATACCTGTCTGTAATTAAATAATTAAATTTATAAAAAGATTATTATCAGAATCTTTTGGGTTTTTTAACTGCAATATATTGTATCAAGAGTACATATATATGTATGTAGTCTATAAAGTCAAACCTATTCCACTTACACTAGAAAATTACACTTAAGTAGGTACTACTTTATTTACTTACGTGTAGATTATAGACAAGAACTACTCACTTAAAATACCTTATTTTAGTTTCATTTGAATCTATATATATACAGGGTGTTTGGTTCACCGACGTATATCCGAAAGGAGGTGGTAGGTGAGTCGGTTTGGAACTTATTTAACCAAAAATACCTTTATACAAAGTGTCACGGTTTCTGAGATAAAGCCAACTTTGTGATTTTATTAAATTACTGCAGTTTTAGTATGATTAATTTTAATTAGACACAACTGCAAATTTTTAATTTCTTGTAACTTTTATTTTAGTAGTCTTTGATATCTGTTCTATCAAATAAAATCACTTGATACACTCTACATGTGATAAAATAAAATATTTAATAAAATCACAAAGTTGGCTTTATCTCAGAAACCGTGACACTTTGTATAAAGGTATTTTTGGTTAAATAAGTTCCAAACCGACTTACCTACCACCTCCTTTCGGATATACGTCAGTGAACCAAACACCCTATATATTATTTAAACGTAATCATCACGATTTTAGGTCTTTTCACTTAAAATAGATAACATTTGAATACCTACAGAGATTTCGTCGTTGTCGTTTTCTGACAGTTTTGTTATCTAAATGGGAAATTCCATTTACGCTTTACAATTTGATTTACAAACTGAAAATATAATATCGGCCTAATTTCAATATAGGTAATAGTCGTAAACGCCCTATCTTCGTTATTTCATCTCACCTTTTATATACGTAGAAACAAAACTTCAGAATAATTTCTATTGCATATAACGTAACTATTGCGAGATCCAATTTATTTAATTATTATACCGACGTTTTTTAACAAACGGATAATGTAATAGGCGATTATTATCAAAACAAAAAGAAAAATACTTCCTGTTTTTTAAACATTAAATCGTTTGTAATTATTCATATAGCCCAGCAGTAATTTTAGGTTTTATCTGCCGAAAAATCATAATTAGCAAGATTTTTGTATACACCTTTATTTATGTTTTAAAAAACGTGTTAAATCTATATCGAAATTAAAGGTCACGAAAAATTGTTTTTCTTAAATATCTCACTTTCTATGTCCCGGGGGTCAATTGAAGTTATTTATATTATAGATCTTAAAATTCCAAAAGAAATCCTCCTTATATCTGACATAACTTGAATTAAGCCTAGCTTAACAATAAATTGTAAGACTAAAAAATAATTTACATCAACTAAACCCCATAAAAACTAATATCGAAAGCGCTTACTGCAGTTTTGGCGGTAAGTTGCGAAATTTTCCTTATTTTTGAGTAGGTAGGTAATCAGGAAACTAACCGCGCCATATCTTTACCCCACACAGTTGCCTGATTTTCACTTTGGTAGTAAAATAACTACAATTCCATGAAAGTATTTTTTATGGCTTTGGGACGCCCAATTAACCAGTCTGCTTTGGTGTGTTTGCTAGATTTGGTTAGTACGGGTTAATATTAACATTCATAAACGACCATGGTTGCAGCGGGATTCAAACCCGCAGCCCAGCCCTTAGACCGAACCGCTAGACCACACACTCCTTCACAAAAATATTAAATTTAATAAAAAGAAGGGGAAAATTTAGAACAAGGAGTATTAAAAGAATGTCACGAAAAAACTGGAATTATTAGAATTTTTTTTTTAAGTAAAGAGGTGGAAAAATAAAAAATTAATCGAGACACATAGGCATTAAACATTTTTTGACGCACAATTCATACACATGCGATGCTCCCAATAAATTAAATTTGTTTTTAATTCAACATTAATAAGGTATTAAATACATAGTTTGAAAAAATTATATATATTATTGTAACTATAATACAGTAATTTAAAATATAATAAATCACTCCTGTTAATATAAACTAGAAGTTAACTAACCACAATAAATTGTAATAACTAACTCGATTATTCTTTAAACAAAAAAAGTTAAGAATTAATTTTTGCAAATATTTCTCGAAAAATGGTGCACATTTTCAAAAAAGATTATAACTTATCGCAAAATTCGTATGCTATCCACTAAATATGTATCTGAAAAGTTACCGTCAAAAGTTCAAGGGAATCAACAAAGATTTATAAGAGTTATCTTTGTGTCCGATTTGAAAAATGTAGTTTTTAGAAAAACGCGTTTACAGTTTTCTGTTCTCTTTGAGATTTCTACGGACTATGAAACATTTTTGTTCTTATTCCTAAGACTTTAAGGCAACATATAAACCAAAAAAAAAATCGATTTTTTGAAAATTCTGTTTTGAAAATGATTTTAGAAATTTTGTTTTATCTTACACTAATAATAATAATAACTACCTATCTATCTTATGCATCTAAGGCAAAGACATAATTTGTTAAAATCTAGTAACAAATTTCGATTTTCTTCCAACCGAAAAATTGCTATTCTATTAAGTAGACTATTAATTTAACACTAGATATTTTAACTCGCATCAGTTTTGAGCTTTAGTTGTCAATTATGAAGACTTCAAAGTTATTTATAGTGAAAAATTTATGTGCAAAATTCTTGCAGATTCTTCAATATTTCAATCTTTCCATTTCGCAGAGTAAGTATAGGTGGAAGGAAATCGGTTTTTTTGAATTAAAGACTGCAAAAAATATTACACACTTCACTCTCTGTCTCTGCAAAATAACAATTGAATGATGGAACAGAATTTCCTTTGAAGAGTGCAGAGTAGTATGCGGAGGGCCCCTGGTGCCTTACTTATTTAAACCAACAATAATATTAATCTATTTTTTACTTCTTGTATATTTAATACGTTTATGTTGTTTATACATTTCCCAATTTTATACAGAATTACATAGGTATTATATACACACATACTTATGTGTGTGTTTTCAAATGACATTCAATAATATATATATATATATATATATATATATATATATATATATATATATATATATATATATATATATATATATATATATATATATATTATATATATATGCGGGTGACCTTCACAATCTATACCTACTTGTTTTGTCCGCGTGTTCACGAAACCAATGATTAAAACAAGTTTCAAATGAAATATACTTATCAGTATTTTACATGTTTAATGTTGATATTCGTAATATGCCTATATCGAAAATACGCAAAGACCGCGCAAAGTCACCAGCAAAATTAGATCGAATTTGATGTATTTACATATTTACACAGAGAACATAAATTTCGAATTATTTTTTAAGGCACCATTTAAAATTCACATTTTAAAATGTTATTTCGAAGGCGATTGCGGTTTTCAGCATTAGAACAAAGGTCGTTATATTATATTCATTCTATATTATTTTGTTTGCATAAAATTCACAGAAAATTTATACCCACGGAAGTTCTGGCTTCAGTTGTTGTGTATTTAACCATCGCGAAGTTTTTCCAAAAATAAATGGAATAGCTCCCAATTTACAATATTATATGTACTTATATCTTAAAATAAAGGTTTTAAAATAGCGAAACGGCCAATACCACGCCCCGCATAAAAATTCGTTTATTTAGACGATCGAGTGTAAATTTATAATTTCTATACTGCCAAAAATTTTAAAATAATAAGTCACGAAGTCGACCACGACTTACTTAGGTTTTTAAATTTAGAATTGTGGAGCTATTGCTGGCTATGAATGAGAAATAAAGTAAGTACATCGGATTATGAACGAAATCATATTATACGGTTATTTTCGTAACCGCAAGAAAGAAATTTTTCGTTTAAGTGCGTTTGCGGTATTTACATCATGATCGTGTATTTTTACGAACCGAATTTATATTGTAAATTAACGTGAACGTATCGATTTGAACTTATTTAAAAAAAATAATCGTGGATTAATTTGCTAATAACAAAATGTTTCGTTGTTTTCCTTTCTCTGCGGTTTTCTAAGAACTCGTGACACTTTTCGTTTTTTTGATTGGAAATTTAGTTCTTCGTAAACGTTTTTTGAAATCATCTTGACCGTACTAATTATTAGTGGTTTCGGTCGATTGATAAAACGAGTCCGATTTATTAAACAATTTTAAAACCATTCAAGGGTTATTAGAAATGCGAATTTCTCAAAAACAGGAACAAAGATATTTTAGAAATATCTGTACCAAACTGGTCATCGTTAAGTTAAATTTCGAAAATACAATGTAAAGTAAGAGCACCAGTCCTCGACATAGTCCTAATTTATATAAGTGCGTTTGACATCGTTTAACTCGAAAATATTACTGGACCTTTTAATAAGCGCTAAGTGTTGATTTCTGTTATGTTTTTTCGTACAGCTTGCTTTTTTAATTATTTTTTTTATTGTGCGATAAAAGGTCTAAATTTTAATTGGTTGTTAGTCCTTATTCGCAATCATTATTATTCCTTATTCGCAACTAAATTATAAAATAATATATATTATAATATTTATATATTTATAATTATTATAATATAAAAATATCCGTAATGTGATTGTTCGATTTTCTTATGTTGATATCGTCGTTACGTATTGTTTCCAAATGTACATTAGGAATACATAATATCGACGCAGTTTTTCCAGAAGGGCGTAACCCACAAAAAGTAAATTTTACAGGAGAGCACATTTTATATCGTCGCGTAACCTATAAGAAGATACGTTTCGCGGAAATACAAATCGATTTTTCCAGTGGAAAAAATCGGAATGGTTTTACCAGATTTTAACAGACGATGTCTTTCATTTAAATGCATAAGATAGTCGGAATAACTCATTTTCACAAAAAGTGTGGGTTACGCCCTTTTGGCAAAATTCTTACGCTTACGCTCATTGTGAATAAAGACTTAATTAATTTCTGCGAAAAAACGGTCGATTTTCATAGGGATGTCGATCGCTGGATCGGAAAATATATTCGCCAATGATCGACATAGTCGTCGATAATAAAAGAAAAAGTTATTTATTTTTTTATTGTATGTACTATCTATAAGAAAAGTATATAGATGTGGAGTACGCAGCTATGTTTTATCCACAATAGGATGTGTTTTCTAAAAAAATTAATCAAATTATAAAAAAATACAGATTTCGTATTAGCGTTAATTAAGGTGAACGAATTAATAGATACAACTTTTCGCATTTCGTACCAGTAAACGAAATTCATTTTTTAATCTTTGTTAATATTTATAGTTTTTTTTATAATGATTCCATTATGTATTTTTAATATCTAGACAATATAAAACGATCTTATTTTTTACTTTAACAGCACACATTTTTACCTTTTCCTGTTAATTTTATTATTTTAACAAAAAAAATTAACTGTCATTAATATCAATTTATATTATAAAACGAAGTTGAATGGTTGATTAAACATTGTCGAATGTCACTTCATCCATATCTACTTCAAGCTTTAAACTCAGTTTTACATGGTATAAATTTTGATGTCCCATTTCCTATAGCGCCTACTGCACCTACCTAACGGTTTGAGAACTTTATCATAAAAATTAAAAAATATATATTTCGATGCGGTGGGGCTTCCCGTTATTTTAGAAACTAACGTCAACAGGATGATAATGACTTATATCTCGTTTTATTTAAAATAATAAAGTCATTATCATCCTGTTAAGTTGTTTGTTGTATCATAACAAAGAATACGCAAACATTATGTCATAAAAAAACAATCAAAATGAAAACTAACCGTATGCTTGATATGTTTTTACCGTTTTACTATTATTGCGTTAAAATATCTGTTGGACGCCGCAAATACGTAAGGGGACCCAATATTATGTCTTCCAATTTTTGTGTAAGACGAATGTATGTATATAATTTATGCAAATTACTTATAAAAATATCTAAAATTAGTTTTCGATTGCATTCGGACTTATTTAAAATAAAAAAATATATATAGCAGCTGAACCTGTATTTATAGTAGGTGCGTGCTTTGACAGGGCAGGGAGCCCAAGACACCATCCCAGTGACACAGCTTTGCCAAAATAAATAATTCCGATTCATTGAGCAAAAATAAAGGACGACGAATAGTTTTACCGTACATTCAAAAGGTTATTGATCGAAACTTATTAAAATTTTACACGAGAATTTTTATAGGTGGATCATCTTATCACGTAACAATTAAGCCTTGACCTTAAATCCGAAGGATGTTGTTTATGTTAAATAGATAGATAATATTGGTTACGTGTGTAATTATTTGACGTTGCGTAAGACTTGTATGGAAATTGATTTTGAATAACTGACTTTATAATTTTATTAGTGATATCATCTCGTAAGTATAAAGTACAACAGAAAATAATTTTGGTCAACGTAAATATAAAATACGTAGGTAGGTATGTATACGTTTCGTTCATAGGTTTTCTTTTATTTCACGGCATTTCGTAAAAACAACCTTCTCGCATCCGGTCGTGATGCTATGAATGTATTTATATCGACATTAACACAAAACTGGGATAGTAGGGGTAATATATGAATGAATATTGACGTCATGTTGTATGTCCTTTTGTGGCTGCGATATCTCCTCGTTACGCTTCCCATTTCCTATGACGTTTTTGCACATTTGTAACTTTTACTGCTCGGTAGGACGGCGATTGCAATTCTAATTACTTATATTATTGTTATAAGTTATTGGGCAGAAATCATGGCACACGACAGTATGGCGACTATTTTTGTTTCAAATACTTATGGTGTTATTGTTAGCATGCATAACATTTTCAAAGACATTTTTTTACTCGACAGATTGTAATTGCGATATAAAAGAACAAACACGTGACGTCATAGAGTCCGTGCCAACAGAAATGATGATTTCTCGACGAAAACATGATTGACTGCCTAAGTAGATGCAGATACCTGTAATGTTGTATTTGAAAATATCCTGTTTATTTTTCTGATTGTTTCAATCAAAATCGTATTGAATTTCCATTCAACAAACCAGGAAAGCAACTCGAGTTTATTGATTTTAGGTCCTACCTAAATCTAGTTGTATTATGAGTATAGAGCTGAAATCAGTTTGATTCCCTATTGAAAAAATAACAAAAAGTATCGGTGGTCTAGATAGCGTTTAACTCTTCCAGTAAAGCAACGGTCGGGAGTTCGAATCTCTCTACAACCATGGACGTTTAAGTTATGTAGCTGTATACCAGCACCGGTTTGGTATGATCGCCTAGGAAACAAGTGTTGGTGGACACGATCATTATACCCAGGTGGATAACGCCAGAGAACAATCACATATCCGCATACCAATGCCGTTGCAATTATAAAAGGGTTTGATGTGCGAATGGCAAAAAGTGCCGCAGCCAAACAAAATAGTAGGTATCGGTTATAACGACGAACTTTATGTAAAACAGTAACACCCAATTAGCATGCAATCTACGAAAAACTATCGATAGTAAAACCGAAAGGGCTCTATGCAACATTGCAAACGTGCGACTTCGTTGTCATCTTTGTTCGGGATAAGGCGATATTTGATATTTATGTGACGACTAATATTTCGAGCAGTTTTTGTATTATTCTTATATATTGAAATTCAAAAAATATAGATTGTGTTTTGGCTACGATTTACAATGAATTCGGGGTAAGTACTCCGCGAGGAAAAGTGGTTCTGGTTCATACGAAATTCATCTGAAAATTAAAGCTGAGGTACGTTGCAACAAACAGAATAAGCAAAAAACAATTTAACGAAACAAATGAAAGCTTTCGACCCCTATTTAGAGAAATTAGAACTTGCGTCGTTTACCTATACGAAAATAAATATTACCCGGTGATAATAAATTGAAAGTTTGATGATCAATAGGATGATCGATCGTTGGCGCAATGGAGAAAGAAGGCGAAGCAATGAAAATTGCCGGGCCGTTTTAATTTATGTATGGCAAGATGTTTTCGGTGGCATAAAAGCTTCTAAAGAATTTTCAATGTTGCCGAATTGCTAAAACACATATATTGTGTTTTATTAATCGTTGATATTTATGTTGTTTCAAAAATATTTGTTTCGCTCAAACTTTCAGTTTTCGGCCAATACGTCGTGAGTTCACCGATTGAAGTGAGTTACATATTCATAATCACTAATTTTATTCCGATAAGTCAATGTTGGCAATGGTTCTTTTCGTCAAATATTATTAATTGTAAGATATTTACTTGTTAAAAAATACTTACCTATATAAAATAATAAATAGATATAAAAAGAAGAAAAGAATAGTATAATAAAATTTAAAATTGATTCGAGACACTGCCGATTATTTATCGATTTAATTATGGAAATCGATATAGATTAGTGACCTTAATCCAATTTATACAATGTTATAATTTATTTTATTACCTAGTTTTTATTACAATATTAACCAAAGTGTGAAAAATTAAGGAATTCTGCATGCGGATAACTTGTGAAAATTAGGTAACGCTAGTTATTTTTATGTTTTATCTACATAATATTCTGTGTACATATTTTCTTATTATTTATATTTTATACTTATTTATTTATTGTTATTTTAAATTTTACATAATTTAATAATAATTTCTTGAGTAGCGCTAGAATTATGTCTCTTTAAAAAGCAACTATGCTCGTTTTTTGTTGTTGTTACGTAACTGAAAGGTTTTTATAAATAAATTTTTTAGTCTGTAAACGCCGGTAACAGTAGGGGTTCAGCGACCCATAAATAAGGCAACGCCCCCTCCGTTTCACTAGAGAAACTCTTACCCTAATTGTACGTCACATACTTCCTTTCGATTATTAGCCTTTTATAACGACTTATTCAACAATGCATGAAATGTCTGCACTTAAGATAATTAATACCGTATTTCTGTTACAGTTTAGAATGCACCGCAGCCTCGGATTTGGAGGTGGAGGTACACTGGGAATCCGTTCGGCTGCTGGTGGTGTGTACGATGGAAAAATTGCCGGCCTCTATGATTTGGAAGAAACGCTTGGCCGTGGACATTTCGCCGTTGTTAAATTGGCACGACACGTTTTTACGGGAGAAAAGGTAGCCGTTAAAGTGATTGACAAAAGCAAGCTCGATGACGTTTCCAAGGCTCACTTGTTTCAAGAGGTAAAATTTTGGCGGTAATCTATTTTACAGTGAAACCTATCTAAGCCGACCATCTTTGATGGTTCTTGATATTTTTAGTCTTTTGTAGAGGTAGATAGGGTACAATGAAACCTGGCTAAATCTAATTTCGCGTCGTTAGTGTTATTGATCACATTTAGAGGTGGTTTGTTAAACGAAATGGTCGCCTCTAGAAGTTTCGGCGTAGCGTTTGAATTTCCGATACATTATCAAGATATTAGAACGTTATGTGCACCCTCTAAACTTTAAGGGCCGGTCGCAGTCGTTTCACCTTTTGATTTTATCTAATAGATAATTTCGTGGAAACGATTGAAGGGTTTCTTGCAAAAACGACCGATGTTAATTTTAAGTATATTTGTTTAGGTATATTGCGTGGACTGTCCATTTACTATTACAGTTGTAACAAGAACAACCGTAGTCACTTAGTTACAGTCGTTGGAAATTACAGGGTTTGTGCAAAAACAACCGATGACAATGTGAAATTTTTCAAAAATAACCAACACCATGAAGGATTTTTAACGCGCATGCCGTTTCTGTTTTTGTGTTATTTACGTGACATAGAGCACACTATACTACCGATTAGTTAAATAGATTTTTTTATATCAAAGCAGCTACCAGTCCGTTATTCTTGAAAACTCCGAGATCTCGGTTGAAACTGAGGGAGCTTCGTACTACTCAAATATCGGAAGAAACCTCGTTGTGAATAATACTTATGTAAAATTAAAAATTTTAATAACAATTAAAATAACATAATAAATATACGACTATTTTAGCCCAGGGTGACTATTAAAAAAAGATATCAAACAATACGTATACCAAATTTATATACCTACTCTTCTTTTTTTTAGTTTTCTGAAAAATGCACTTTTTTAAGATTGCTTGTTTTTGCAAGAAACCCTTCAAACTTTTTAAAAATGGCAGCCCTTAATGTTAACAATGCTTACTGCTAAAAACTATATTTAATTGTTGAGACAATTTTAATAAAAATATGGAAGATTCAAACACAATGTGACTTACCGTAAATGTAGCAGCATCGGGCGTGTTTTAGGGCAAATCAATTGATTTTTTTCAAGAAACGCTTAACGCGTCGATTTTATTAGTAAGGGGAACATGTTAATAGCGTAATTTCGTTTAGCTAAATTCAACCACAAGATGGGGGCTAATGTTACCTCAAAATTTTTAAATAGTTAGGGGTACCTATACCGAAATAGTGTCCTTTAAAAGTTTGTATCTATATAAAGATTTTAAATAAAAATTTAACGTACTTGGGCACGTTTTATACGGATTTGTTTATTGTTTTTTTTTTGATGATGATGAAAAGTGTACCATAATTTTTTCCATCACTGATTTTATCTAAAATTTGAAGGCCTATCCTGAAACTTTAAGCTTAAGTTTGAATAAAATGATTATTTCACTGATTTGCTTATTTAACGCTGAACATGAAACTAATTATTTCTTTTCATATTGCACTATTGTGATTCGTTTTTTTTGTATAGGTAAGTACTAATATATGTGTAGTTACGTATAGGTAATACTAGAGTACATCGAAATAAAAATATGAAATTACATAGATAATATTTGCAGGTTCGTTGCATGAAATTAGTTCAGCATCCCAATGTTGTTAGACTGTACGAAGTTATTGATACTGCAACAAAATTATACTTAATCTTGGAATTGGGAGACGGTGGAGATCTGTACGATTATATAATGCGTCATGACGCAGGCCTCTCCGAAACTCTTGCCCGGGAATATTTTCGCCAAATTGTTAAAGCAATATCCTACTGTCATAGACTGCACGTAGTACATAGAGATCTTAAGCCTGAAAATGTTGTATTTTTTGAAAAATTGGGCATCGTAAAACTGACCGATTTTGGATTTAGCAATAAATTTTTCCCGGGACAAAAGCTCGAAACGTCATGCGGTAGTTTAGCTTATTCTGCTCCTGAAATTTTATTGGGCGATTCGTACGATGCCCCTGCGGTGGACGTATGGTCTCTTGGGGTAATTCTGTACATGTTAGTTTGCGGACAAGCACCATTTCAGGAGGCTAACGATTCGGAAACATTAACCATGATAATGGACTGCAAATACACCGTTCCTACTCATATTTCAAAAAACTGTAGAGAGTGAGTTATAAACTATTAGGTATTAATGTTGATTTATTATATTAACAAAACGTTTCAGCTTGATTGCCCGAATGTTAGTACGAGATCCAGAAAAAAGAGCGACGTTAGCTCAGATCGCGGCACATCCTTGGTTGGCACAACACAAAGATGATCAATCTGTAGATAGTATACCTCTTGTATCAAGAGAACAATTATCCGATGAGGATCATAATCTTATAGTACAAAAAATTGTTAATGGAAATATTGCGACAAAAGAAGAAATTCAAGAGTAAGTAGTAGATTTGTACATTTGTATACGTTTTTATATATTTTTTTTTTACAGAAGTATAGATAAAAATGCATACAATCACATAACTGCTACCTATTATTTATTAGCCGAAAGAAAATTAAAGTCTAAACGGCAAGAACAAGCAAACAAAAGTAGAAGACCCGAACATCTTGCAGTTGCTCAAGGTTCTCTTACGCCCTTACGTGATTTAAATAGTACAGGACCCACACCATCGTTATTAACTGTACCAAGAACGCCTGGAGATTTACCACAGGTAAAATGGACATTTTAAATTTTGCACTGAAGAAAAAAAAACTTTGCTTTTTCCTCAGAGATCCCGTAAATGTAGTATAGTACAAGAAGATGAAGAAGAAGAGGATTTATCCAGTTGTTCTGGTCGAGAAGAACTTGCACCGCCCCACAATTCTCTAAATCGAAGAGGATCTCGTTCGGAAGGCCGATTAAATCTCGCTTTACAGGAACGTTTATCAGAAGCCGAAAGACGAAAGCCCGATCTTACAAATCTACCCAAACGAGACTTACTTCCTAAAACTAATGTATTAAGAAACTTAACTGAAGATAGACCCAAATCTGCCGAAAATAGTAAGTGGCGCATGGGTAAAAGTGCGAGTATACCAGAAACCACAACACCAGTCCAATCCAAATTAATAAACAACACAAAACCTAATTGTAATGTTGTCACTACTACAATTATCACCGATTCGTCTACAATATCCATTCCAGTTTTAACATCGACACCATTCACTGCCCCTACTATTCCTAAATATAAAACTATGCCTTCTCCAACACGATCATCTCCAGTTGTCAATTCGCCTTTACAATTAAATGAAATTTTTGAGGAATGTGATGGAATCGATACAAACTCTCGATCGACAACTCGTCAATTTGTTAGTCGTAACCAAAAAAGAACTTCGTACGAACAAAGACGTTCAAAATTCCATAAAAACCGTACAGCCTCGTGCAGTTCGTCTGATGCAAGCGACGATGACAGCGAAAATAGAAAGAAACGAGCTCATAAATTGAATAATTCTGAAAAACCTATAAAAGGACGACGTGACTCTCACGATGATAGCAGCGATTCTCAAGAGCCCGGAACAGGAGCAGGTGCGGGGACCAAAAACGGTCGTGTCGGAAATAGCACAATTATTACACAAAATAATGTACAAACAACGCAAGACACAAACAAAACTAATAATAGCAGTAATAACAACAACACTGGCCGTAAAAATGCAGGGAGTTCGGGCATTATGTTGGGCAGAAGACATAAAGCCGGTAGAAGAAGAGAAACACGCCTAAGAGAATCCCAATCTTTAAATCGGATAACAGAAGTACAAGAAGACGCTTCACATTCGGTTGTTATTTCTACAACACTTACAACAACACAAGGTTCTACTACTACTCCAAAAGTTAAAGGATTAGGTGCTAGAATATTACAGGTATGTATTGAAATTTAACTATGCCATCGATGACTTAAAGACGGGAATTTCTTTTTTAAATATCTATTCAATTAGGAACCACTAAAGTTCATTATATTAACAAAATATTTTTCTTGATAATGATTAATAACTTGTTAGCGTATTTACGAAGGAAATAAAGCCACTCCAAAGGAGTCGCTTTGCATTTTCTCAGATCTCGACCCCTAGGTCCGAATAACGAATTAATTAATTAATGTGAAATACGTTTTAGAATCGTCATAAAATTCTCTATCAAACATGTCTTTTTGTAATTTTCGAGAAAATTGAAAAAAGGCGTTTTTATGCGCATGTCTATGGAAATGCGTCGACGGCGGTCTGTGCGCGTGCAAGGTTTTTTTGCTAACATAACTGATTTTATTTAATGGATTTTTAACATTCACTGCATCTGTTAGAGTTAGTTGTTATTAAATTCTAATATGCTATTACAAGCAGAGGTGACCAGCAATTTAATAGAGTTTGCAACAGACATATTTTTTCTATAATTATAATAATTAATAATTAGACCATAAGTTATTTTTTTGGAAATAATCGAAGTGAGAGAGAATCTATTTCTATTAACAAAAAAAAACTCGTTAAATTATTTAAACACGTTTTTTGCAGGGCTTAAATATGGGCAGTAAAAAACAAGAAGATAAATTAACTAAAGAGGAAAAAGTTCATCACTTATCGAGAAAAGATGCCACTTTGAAAAATACAAATTTAGAAAGTACAGAAATTTCAAAAACATGCGACGAAAAAGAAAATTACAATAAATTGGCGGAAAGGATACCAACGAAAAAGATGCGCTTATTTGGTAAATATTTTCAAATGCATAAAAAGTTATACATACCACTGCCAGCAATATTTAGCAGAAATCGTTTATACAAAGCTCAATCGTGCGGTTCACTTGTACGTGACAAAATTAGTCAAAATCCCGAGGTAATTTTACGTAATAGACAAAGAGCAGCTAGCGTAATTAGGAACAGTATAGGAAGTGAGAGTGATATTAATCAAAATATGGGAATGAAGCAAGGCAACGAGAGCAAATCGGCCACAGTTGTGCAGCTAAACAATGTGTGTACAGAACTTACAGGTATTTGCGCGACGCATATTGGACAGGCTTCTAAATGTTGTAGTTTTTGTTGACTTCAATTAGTTAACCAAAGTTCAAATTAATTTATTTTGTAGAACTGAAATTTGAATGTTCGATTTATTAATTACGGTAGATATTTCTTTTGAACCAAAGTTAGGATAGAAGTGATAGATATTTATTGTTTGTTGTTAATAAGTACATGTATGTTTTTTTATGTGTTTTTAATATGTAGTAAGATGGGATTTTTAACGGGTTATAGGATTTTTATCATTTTAATTGAGAAAGAAGACAACTGATAATGTATCCTCACTTACTTTGTGTGTCTATTCGTGCACATAATAACCAAAGTTGTAGTATATTTAATATTTATTATTCGATGTTAGTGAGTGAATTTTTTTATTTGTAATTTAGTAAATGTGTCTGTGTGCTATGTGGGATAAAAAGTTCTATTGTAGAGATATTGTCCCTAATTAGAACGCTGCAAAAGTATTTGCTCAATGTATTAAGAACTTTTCCATTTTTCTATTTGGTAAATTACAATAAATTTTTGTGACGCCCGCTGGTCGGTTTTTAAATTTAATTTTCGGTATTTGAAATTTAAATTCATTACAGAAGATAGTATTAAATAGGTAATCGGGTTTTTGTTACAGAGTTATATCATATATAAGATGTATTGATGGTGTCTTCCAGTGGAAGCAAAGTTTTTGTTACATATTCTTATTCGGTAATCAAATATAATGCAAGTAAAATAACTATATGTATAATTATTATAATTAAATATTTACATTTATGATGCAACCTGACTGCAGCAATGCAGTAATTAAAATCCACAAAGTAATGTAGGACAAACTAAGTATCTGTTTACTAAATTTATATGTGATGTTAAGACTGATTAACATAAAAAATGAACCAATTTGTTTCCGAAAAGACTAAATTTTGTGGATTTTTAATGCTACATATGCTTAGATAATATTGTAAAAGATTTTTCTACAACTACTTATTATACATATTAATTTGCGACTATATTAAGCTTATTTTATCATATAACTACTATTAATTAATCATTATTAGGGGTGCAATAGAATCAGAATTATAAAAATTGATATTATAGAATAATAAGCAATTTCAACATTATTCGTCCTCTTCATTTTAGGAAAAACTTTCTACAGTATTTATTATAATATTAAAAGATTGGTTTTAAAAATTGATACTATTAAAAACTAAACGGGCGTGTACAAGTAGAATATTTTGAAAAGTCCTTTAAAATAATTGAAAATTGATTTGTTCTTTAGCAACTAAAACATAGAATATTGTTTTTCTTTAACCAATGTAACTAGAAAGATTTTCCTAATTCTATCGGTTGGATCTATGTTAAAAATGATATTATTTTTTAGTTACAAGTGTTATTGTGCACTTTGAATAGTATGTGCTATGCACACATTTCTACCGTTTATAATCACAAAACTTAAGAAACTTACGTACAGTCTATTTATTTGGATGAAGTTTTATTAAAAGCATTTTATTACAGGTGATTGAGATTGAGAAGTAAATTAATTATCGCGAGTGGTAAAGAAATAATTATGGATAAATTTTTGACAATTTTATATTCTTATAACTAGGCATCACGAAAACAAATATGAGCAATGTGTTAACTTGTATACAAGTAACAAAATAGTTACTTGTGTATCTAGAGTGCAAAATTACAGTAGGCTGCTTGAACGATGGAATTACGGTGCGAGCCATCAGGTGAGCACTGTTGCTTTTTAAGGTAACCCATAAAAGTTGGTGTTATTTATTAGATTCTTTTAGTAAGATTGTACAAATTTAATTGGTATTTTTCCAATACTTCAAAAATCCAAGATAAATAGACTGTATATATTTGCAATGGAAACCTTTGAACATGTAACAAGAATTAGTTTATGTTGCACTGAGCAGTTAAAAAAAATTCAGAATTATTAGACCTTATCCATATAGTGCACAAATAATGTCCATATCTCATTTTATACATTGATACTTTTTTAACAGTTTTAATACATAATTATTTGTAGAAAGTAAAACTGCTAAAAGCTATTAGTTCATAAAATAACATATAGACAATATTTGTGAACCGTTAGGATGTTTAATTGTATCAGTGAAGGTTAATAAACATTTACAATAAGGTACCCACTTCAACAAATAACATTTGTTTACTCAAACTTTACAACACGATGTATTAAAAGTCTATGTATAAAAAGATTACTTTACTGTATGATACTTATCGTGCAAATATCATCGAGTAACTTCCGCTGTACAATCTAAAAATGTAGTAAGACTTACTTAAAAGTCACAGCGGTACAGCTAACTTGTCGTTCATTTTGAAAGGTTTCCTTTGTTAGCTTGTTGTTGACTGCTGTGCTCGAAGCTATTTATTAAAAAGGAATGAATTCTGAAATGTACATATGTATAAAACCTGAATTTTGTGTTCCACTATTGTTCTTAACCCTTTGCATTTGCGAAATGTTTTCACATTTCCTTTCACCAACTTGATAATTGTGCAATACATATGTAGGTGTGCCAGTCATGCTGCCATTTCGAGTGCAAAGGGTTAAATGTTGATGTAAAAAAAAAATAATAAGTAATGCTGGTAGATCATCCAGCAAAATACAACATTAAGCATATCGATACAAATATTAAAACATTCAAAATTTTAATGCTTAATGTTTTATTTCAAAAACTTAAAGCAGCAAAATTATTGATGTATATCTAATTTAGGCATAACTAATTTTTCGCATCAATTGTCGGAACAATTTACAATCTATTTAAAAATAATCATCGAATTTTACTGTACCTATTTTAGAAGAATATATTTAAGGTTACCACATTTTGTGATTGTAAATAGCAGTTATATGTAAATTATTTATTTGTTTTCTTGTGCATATATTACTGATTGTTTAGACGCTACTTATTGATGTCAAGCTGGTCTTGTCGTTAGTAATAGTCGTCCACTTATGTATGCATCTGTGTGTGCACATAATAAACACGTTAGCAATTATATAATTTAATTATTTACATTACGTTCAAAGCAAATCTTAAAACATGACTGAATAAATACCTAGGTATATTAAATTCGTAATTATTTTTGATATTATCTTATATATGTCTGTAAAAAAATATGAAGCAATTATCCACCATCAAAACTAATATTTAACCCCGATTTTAGTAGGAATGCAATGCACCAATTGTGTTCGCTAAAAGTTACCGGCATTTTGTAAATTAAATTTCGTTAATTTTACTATGCGCAGTTTGTTGACTGTTTCAATACGGAAAACTGTTTTATTAGTTAAAAAGTCACTGGGACACAGGGCCTGAGAGGCACGTGCACCTTGTAAAAATAGGTAAATGCAACAAAATTTTCCTTCGCAACGAAGGTAATATAACAGGTTAGCTAAAGATTTAAGAAAGCCACAATTAAATTATTCGTGTGATGTATTTACTAATTAATTTAAATTGATATTTCGATTAAAATATTGTGTTCATTTTCTTGAATCACAGGTAAAGTTAATTTTATCTCGTTAAATACATAAATAAAATAAATCTCCTAGAATAAAGAATTCTTTGATTAAACGAAATTCATGAGCTACCAACCTGTATAATTACATTTCACTCGAACAGTGCTTATTTTATCTACTAAAACGCTTCCAGTTACATTTTAAAAATAAAATTGTATATTGTGCTTATTGCTGTTTGTGATTATGACTCATTTGTGTGTTGACTAAACACTAGTGGTGCAAAAAAAAGGTAAAATATTGTTTATAACAAAGCTTTCACATAATTAATATGAAAAATAAAGTAATTGCAGATTATTACACATTAACAAAATCATAAATTCTTAAAAACCATGAATTTAAAGGAAGCTTTGAAAATTCATGGTTATGTGGATACTGATTCTGATAACTCAAGTATAAGTGGTAAAAGCGAATTTGACGAATTATACTACAGTTTACAACCACCAAAAATTAATTTACAAGAGCAACAATATAACATAATACAAATCAGATCCAATTCAGTAGAAGCAATGGCTCCACCGAAAGAAAGTAAAGAAAGTTTACTGGGTAAATGAAAATACATTAAAATAATAGACATCATTTTATTTATTAAACGTTCAATATATTTCAATTAAAAGAACAACAAAAACCGCATAATAAAAAAATATATTACCTGTACCTATGTCTTTTAACTTAACTATAGAGAATATATTCGATTTTAAATATACATATATAAATAAGTTCTTTTATCATTGTTGCATGATTAACCACCTTTAAGTAAATGCATTAGATCGGCATTTCTTAAATTGTGGTTTGTGAACCCCCAGAGGTTTTAAATGTCTTCACAGTAGAGGTTCTGCGAAGGCTTGATAATAAAATGTTAGGTACTTATGTACTTTTCCAGTTGATAATTTATTTCTCATTTCCCTTTAAATTTGAAGACTGTTCATGAGAAACTTTAAATAAATATTTGATACACTTTGGGGGTTTTAAATCTTATTGAATTGAATATTTTAGTCATCTGCAACAATGAAAGATATTTAATGGGGGTTCATGATAAAAACTAGTTAAGAATTGCTGCGTCATAGGTACTATGTCTCATGGTGAGAAGTTGCTACATTTCTTCGCTGTAACACCTTTTCCCACATCACACTTATAACATGTAATTATAAGAAACAATTGATAACTTTTGATAATATCTAATTTACATATTTAATCACAGTGTCGTTCAACTGCATAAAACTGATGCAACGCATTAACTGAGTTAACTCCCATATAACTGACTTCTCACCGTGAGACGGAGAATAGATATCTGTAAAACTACTACCACTCCTCTATATCAATGAGCATGTGCAATGTTATTGATATTCTCATTATTTTTGTATGAATATACACTAAGCTCGTTCTGCTTTTAATCAAATACCTACCTATAATTTCTACGTTTACTTACGACTAGTAGCACTTAAAACTGATTTTGCATTTGCGAATTTACCACCAGAATCCTGTCCCTCCCAGTTGATTTTGTGGAGCTCCTCCATTTACTGTAAGTGCTTCACTGCCCCTTCATAATTCGTCCCAGTCACATTCCAAGTAGTACTGCTTGTTCTTTAATTCACTTCCCGCGTTATTTCTACGTATATCAAGTGGTAGATATACTTGCGTTATTTATTTTATTAACCCAACTACGTAGCTAACAATAGCTTAACATAATACATATTTAAAAAAATTACTTTCGACGGCTTTCAAGGGAATTGATTTGAAAAAAAAAATAAATAAATATACATTTTTAAGCAAATTTTAATTGTAAGTTTACGAAAAATTATAAGGCTTTAAATCTCTGTACTCTATATAGTCTGTCTAATCTTCATTAAATTTATTATAAGAACTTTTGAATCTATTAGCTAACAATGTATTTATTTACATTTTCACTTTACAGACTAATTTTATTATAATTAATATACTGATTCTGTCCAATATTTTGATATCCACTTTCATAATACTTATATATTTTATATTTGTAAAAGTTAATGGTAACTTAACGTATTATTAAGTAGAAAAAACATAAAATAAATGTATTTAGATTTGTAATACTTATAGAAATACCAAAAGAAGAAAATGTTACCACAAATCAATCGTTCATCTCAGAGGAAACTGATGATGGCATAATCGCAGAAGAAGGAATTTGTATTCGAATTTTAAATGGACTATGTATAATACTATGTTGCGCATGTTAGTAATAGCTATTGTAAATTTATACCTAATTATAAATTTCGAAAATTAATAAATAAGTAAAATAATTTCAGTTTTTCTAAATATATTATTATATTGTGAAATTAAAAATAAATGTAACGATGCTGGTTTTATACATTGTCAGGGGCAATGTTTAAAATAATATTCTCATAAATCGTGAATGAACTGTCACAATTTCATTATTGTTGAGTTTTAAAAATTAATGATAACATAATAATTATACATATATTTCAATTATCTACAGCTAAAAAAAATAATACAACAATAAATAACAAAAATATCAAGAGTAAAAATTTACAGTCGTATGGAAAACACAATATTTTCACATTATTTCTATTTGCCGCAATGAATAAATGAAGTGTATTAATATGAAAAAATAAAGAATCGCATAAATTAACATATATCGAAAAATGAATGTAAACAAATTTTTAAGTGTATCTCGAGGATATTTAAAAATAATATTAATGAAAAACGATTATATTTCATGCAAATAATAATCATATATAATAATCTGCTTTATATAATAAATAAGCACACATTTTAATGCACTTGTTTAGGAATAAAAGCTACTAGTTAACTTTGATCACATTTTGAGGTCACTGCACAGCAATTATTATTTTATTCACAGCACTTTATGGCATATAACAGTCTTTTCTGTTGCCCTTAAATGCTATAATGCAGTCAGTCGTCTATTAACACTGTTAACGGATTTTTGCCTGTCCTCATTAACCCAGGAGAAACTGTAGTTGCTACTGCAATCAATAAACACTATAAAATGAGCTAAAATATATATGCGGGCCTTAATTACCGTGTTCTGATAAGTGTCGTTGAGTATTAAGACAATCCAACCATTCCGTCATGCTGATTTGTCGATCCTTATTGATATCACAGTAACGGGGTAATTTCTTACCGCACTTCTTTAAATTCTTAATTCCGGCCATTAAATCTTTAAAACTTTTCCATTCATTTCTATCCAACGCTTTATTTTTGTTTTTATCAAATACAACAAAACTCCAAGTGGATACTTGTTCTTCACGCGACGCCTTCCAAGTAGCGCCGTTTCTATAAAAATTTTAAAAAAAATGTCACTTAATAATCATTGTTATTAATACAATTTTACCCTATTATGTTAGTACCGTTAGTTTCTTTCAACATTCTCTGATGTAGATATTCTATGAGATCTTTGAGAAACGCAATTTTTTTTTCATCTGGACATCCTTTCATAGGCCGACTTGGTAAAGGAATTTGATCGCATTTAGGAGTTTGATTTTTAACGGAAGTACCTGGTATATTTTTACCTGTGTCTTCGTTTACGCACCAGCAGTAACCCGCCGACTTGTAACATTGAATCTGTAAATGTATCGAAATAAGTATTAGGTACTAATTCGAAACTGTTCTGTAATACTAGTTAAGCACAACGTTTTTTCGTTAAATTTTTGGTTTATTTTACGTTGTCTTATCGAATTCCGTGTTTAAATCTGCTTTCCAATAATAAATACATGGTATAATGCAATTTAAAATTTTAAACTTGGGATAGGGCAAATTTCGCAGATGTTGTGACCCGAACTGTTCATTGGACAATCTATATTAAACAAAATTAAACTATGTTCCCGTAGAGTTTTTTTTTTGAAAATCGAATTTCAAAATTTAACTCGCATAGATCTTAATTTACATATTTAATAATTCTATCATGTTACATATCATATTAAAGCTTATAAAATTCTAAAGAAGACGTTATTGTGAGATATTATAGAGTTTTCATGTAGGACGATGCGTTAAAAAACTAAAAACTTGGATTTAGAAAACTCTACTCCCGTATTAATTTCATAATACTAAAAATGAAAGTGGTACAAAATGGTGAGTTAAATATCATTGGATCGCTTGACGCGGAATGACTTATACTTAACTGCATTTTAACATACACAAAATTTAAATATAAAGTGATGCAATTAATTCCTCTTTCCGGATTAAAAGATTGACTCTGCGACGATTATAGTTTTAAATTATACTAAATTAAATTTTGGTTTAACAAGATCAACGGCTACTCTTAAATAAAAAAATGACGAGTAAGAGGATTCATAAAGTCGTTTCATATTTATAATTTGAAGTACGGAAATTGAGGCAGTAAAAATTATAGAAATAAGCAAGACTTAATTTTTTAACCATCGTCTTATTGATGACATTATAAAAATTGCCAAATCTGATCTGAGTAGTGTATTTTAAAGATTGTGGTTTAGTTATATTACGGTATAAAACCATTATTGTTTACCTACTGTTTAAACAGAACTTAATAAAAGCTTTAAAGCTTGTAGTAGAACTACAACTTTTAATTCATTTAACCCATGATTTTTCACCGTTATGTATGTTCTTAATGTTCGATGAGAAGGACAGATAAGCACAAGAGTTAAGTGAAAGCAATGTGACCATTTCTGGATGAAGATATTTTAATAAATGAAATGTAGAAATAGTGCCCTTTTATTCTTTCTTCACTTCCTTCCCAAACATTCACACTTTGTTTTCGGCCAGAAGTCAGTTTCTGACAACCTTTTATACACGGTCAATTCAAAAAGTTCTCGGACTGGCTCTTTAAAAGTGCATCTAGGTAAATGTTTATTATCGCAAATTTAACAGTCCTCTCAATACACCATATACGGCGTTTTATCGGTCTCTGGAAGGACCTCTCGAAGTCTGTTGCTGGAATATTGTTCGGGAGCGATGTGGCTCGCGCTTGAATGGCCTCGAAACGCTTCTCTTTCATTACCAATTTGGGCCAAGAGAAAAAGAAGACGTCGACCGCCACGAGGTCTGGCAAATAAGGGAGGTGGATGACGACAGTGATCGGTCTTCGTGTAATAAAGATGGTTACACATATGTGCGTGTGATGTGTGATAGGTATACTTGTGTTTCTTTGAGATACCCAGTTCGGGAACTTTTTGAGTCGACTTTGTATTTTATCATTTAAAACACGTCGATGTTCAAAAAGATCTTTAATTTTTGAAAAGTTTAAATTAGCGATAAGATTCGGTTTTTCATCTGCTTCCATAGTGGCATTCGAAATGTGTGGTTTAGCATTGTGATCTTATAGCAAAACATGGTAGCAAACGTATATATTTTTTGAATCATTTTTAACTATCGTTTCACAACTGTGAAGTATATTATCAAATTCAATATGGATAACAGTTTTTACCTATATCTGTTGGCCCATCAACATAAAATTATCGATAAATTGCTAATGAGAGATCAAATTTCGCCTAATTTTACCATGGTCTCGTACAAAATTATTAGTTAGATAGATACATGAACGAAGAATAGTTAATGTTAACTTTTACCTTTTGATAACGTCCATCCAAAGTGCATTCGGGAACATATAGTTCGTAAAGTGTGTCAGATCGTTGTTCGTTAAGCGCGGTTTGTCTGTCCGATATGCAGTCGGTGGCGTCTTCGTCCTTCCGTTCTGCCGAATCGTCGTCGTAGTTTTGTCCGCTAGCGAAGTGACCGTCGCCATAAAGAACTGCGAAGACACGACGTTAAATAAGCGAATAGCCGTTTCTCATATAATTACCTCCGTGCGGTGGCGAACGGGGCGACGCAAAAATATCTTCTCCTTCGTCCACGTCTTCATCTTCATCGTGAGCGTTCGCGGTGTCCTCGCCTCGCACGTCTGCGTTCAGCGACAAGAACACACGCAAAGAAACTATTTAAGTTCAAAACAAGTACGGGTACCTATCTAACTAAGTTGTTAGCATGAGGCGGCTGCAACTACCACGCGACTATACTTTTGAATAAATTAAGTTATTAAAGTTAAATTGTGAGCGAGCGGAAGCAACACCGGATAGAGCGATTAGCTGATGTAGCGTAGGGTGTAGATTAGTCGCCGTTGATCGTAGAAAATTCTCGGAATAAATACCTACCGTCCATGCCGTCTCGAGATAAACAATCCGTCCATTCCTGGTTGCTGATGAGTTGGTCTCGGTTTATGTCGCACACCTTGGCGAAGCTTTTCGCACAACGTTTCGGTTTTACGGCCATCTTCACGAGTTTACGTAAATCGCGGTACTCGGTTTTATCCAACACGACGTTATGGTCACGATCCAACTTTTTGAATTCCCACTCTAAAACTATCTTGTCGACATCTTGAAGATTCGATATGGCTGCCCCGTTCTCTCGATAGTATTCGGTGTGAAAGATTTTCATGAGGTTGTTATTAAATAGAGCTTTATCTGTTCGTTTACAGCTCCGTTTCGGTTTCCTCGATCTCGTCGACGATCGTCTCTTTGTCGTTTTAATTTTACGTTTACAACGCGGTTTTGCGTTTGGGGTCCATTTAACCGAAGTTCGAGGGATCGGCACACCTTGAGGAGTTACGCACCAACAATAACCGGTATCTTGGTGACACTGAGCGGACGCGTAGCTACCATCGGGACGGCATTTTGGGCGGAATCCGTTTTGAATGTGTAACGTGGCGTATTCTTGAGCTTGCACGCATGGGCGTTGATCTGTACATGAGTTTTTATGAACGAAAGTCAGATTTGCATTTTGGCATTGAGCTTTTTCTAAATGACATCGGGTGGGATACGTTACTCCATCGGAACCGCACACAGGTTGTCCATCCTTCAATTCTCTACAAATTTTTTGGTTGCATCCAGTTTCGTTCTGTAATTAATTTTATTAAATTATATATAAATATATCTACATTAATATAATGTTCCTATATTTAACGACTAATCGCTGTCCATGAATACGACCAATAAAAGTCGTATTCAAAGGTGGTAATATAGTCGTGGGTATGCTTATTTCCATGGAAACGGTTTGCAGTAATTGTCTCCAATGAGATAAGTAGGCATGTAGTTTAACTGTTTCTGAATATGGCTTTATTGCTTTTACCCCTAATTGTTAAAAATACTTTAATAATGAAATTATAATTATCAACTTTATCAAAATGAAATGGCTCTAACAATAGATCGTTTTATCATCATTCCTGTTCTTCGTGTTACGTTGCAATTTTTATAACAGTTTTTGAGAATTTTGTTTTGAAATTATTTGCTGTTTAAACTATTCTGTGGCGTACCGAAAAGATGGCAATGCGAGAAGTTTTTTGGCGTACGTGTGATCCTGCATTATCGTTATTGAACACTAAATTCCTTCGATTTATAAGTTCCGCCCGATCAGTTCATTCAATTGAAAACAATAATTATGAGTACCTATTAGGTAATTGTTTTGTTGTTGGATTATAGACAATCAATACCTTTGCAATCCAACTGTCAGGAGCTCGAGTAAGACGAGAGGGCTGAGGAAGAAAAACAAAAAAGTTAGAATTTAATAGATAAATGTCGTGTAACGCGCGAATATTAAATATTAATAAAATACCGAAATACCGAAGCATTACTAACATTTACACCATCCGAACAGAAATATTTTTTTGGGATGCAACCAGCTTTCGATTGTAGCACAGAAAGATCATTCAGCTTCCTTCAAGATCCTTCGAGCAAACGAACTTATACGAAATGTAATTCTTGCGGCCCATTTCATTTGTCATTGATTCGTCCTATTGCGGACACAACGAACTAGAATAAGAAGAAGACAAAAAGCGGACGGTATCTATGTGCGAATAGCTCATAAGATCTAACACTGACATTCTACATTTTGCGGTTAAAAGAATCCCACAATTTATGATCAAAAATCTTATATGGCCTTGTTTGAAACCCCTTCGTTAATTATTTTAAAACGGTCGTCTCGCGGTTTCTATCTCAACAGTCCAATAGCATCTCTCATTTTAATAATCCGGCGCGATCAAAATCGTTTAATTATTATCGGTAATCTTCACGTTATTATATCCTTGTGAATGTTCTGAATGCAATATAGTGACAACTTCGACGATGAATAGGTCATCTCATTTCTTGGAATTTATTCTTACTAATAATCGCAATAAGTGTAGGTATACAAAAAGCAGAACTTTTTATTAAAATTGATCGACGACTTCCATGTACTGCGATTATTTTTGGAATCCAGTCAGAGTAACGTAAATAATATTCCATATTGTAAATGGAAATATGTAATTTTAGGATGTGTTCGATAAATTAAACTTCGAATATGTTTTGCGGTTATTAATAAAATTCTAATTTAAAATTTGCCGTATTTAAATAAACGCCTCGTTTTCGCCGCATGTTTAACTTGAAATTTTAGAAAAATGTGTTTTCGACATTGTATTGGCAATTCTTTATGGTTTTAAAACCTGATTAATTAAAGTCAATAACACATTAAAACACTGTAAATAAAAGCCGATCATTAATTTAATTAACTAAAACCAGAGAAACCCGTTAATGTTAAATACTATTTTACATCCTATTAATTATGATTTAATGGTTGGACAAAACCATTTAACAGGCACCGTGCTCGTTTGCCCGTACAATAGAATATTTGGAATATTGCTTTAAAATGCATAAAAATGCCGTATCGATCCCAAAAACTCCGGTGGGTGGTAGTTTTTCAAGTTTGGGCAGTAGGTTGACGTTTTATGTAAATGCAGTTTCGGAGAATTTGCAAGTCTAAACCAAGAAAACGACCGCAAAGATGACGGGAGTCCACAAAGAATTCAAAGGTTCGAAAGATCCAATTCGTGATAAAGAAGAACCGCTTCGTCGGCGACGGTAACGTTTTTTGTAGGTGAAGTGATTTATACGAAGGGAAAATAAAAGCCAGGTTTTTGTCGGCTTTTGAAATTGATCTTTATTGCATCTTCAATATGGTACGGGTCCATATGACGGCGTCCGGCGTGGGATGTGGAATTACGAAGAGTCCGCGTTTGGTCCAACGCGCCCGGGTCTGGCCAGGTGTTCGTCCTGGGACAGCATTCCTACCACTATTGTAAAACAGGTGTGCAGTACAACCTATTGTGTTTCACACCTGTGAATGTCATATCTCAACTACCTGCTAACGCAACAAGCGTGTGACCCAAACCAAACCGTGTAATTGTATTAATGCTCGACATTAACCCGTAACTCCCATCGACGTCCGATTGATTATGTCAGTTTTGACTAACTTTTATTGGCCACGACCGATACGCAATTGTAGTTTTCAAAATACCTACAAGCGATTGCAAGTCAAAAATGTGGCAACTATTGCCTTTCTCGTTTACCTACAGTGAAAACATTTTTTTTTTGTTTTCGAAATCCATGGCATGGTGCAATTTCACTTATGTGAAGCAAATCGAGAACTATGGATTATGCACGGTTACACGATTACACGATGGTACAATACAATAAGCATTTCGTTAATTTAAAAAATAGGTGTGTAGGTACTTCACATTAGATTTAATGCAATATTTTCCGACAGGAAACATTGGACAATTCAATGATGAGGGCAATAGGTTATCTGGGATTCGAATCGCATGACTTGCATACATAATTTTTCTCTATATGCGAAGTTCCTTTATTCATCTAATCTTTTCTGTATCATAATAAGATTCCACGTAAAATAGGAATAATCGACATCTTTATGTGAGAACGAGCCAAACTAAAATTAGAACATTCCGTATCTGAAAGAATCGTTTAAAAAAATGTACTAATCCTCAAATGGGCAACAAAACTTCATATTACTTCCTTGCCTTGAAAATTCAAATATTTCGAAAGTACATAAGCAGGTACCTACTTTCAGTTACAAGCAACACCTTTCCTATATATTACATTGTTTCGTTATCTAACACAGAAAAGTACAATAAATTAATAACATATTATTCAGTTTTTAATAGACATAGATAAATGCAAAACGGTTTATCGTTTACCACATATTTATCTATTGATTATTTTGAAAAAGAATCGACGTGTCCGTATTGTAAGTAGGTCTTCGCAGTACGTCCAGTTCCTAACTTCAATATACATAAGTAAGAGATAAAATCGCTCGCATAAATAATTCTGACATTATTTCTTAAGATAGGTGACAGTTTGGCACGTTGTTAGTGCATATCGTACGAGTTTGGCCTACAGCAAACTCTCCGCCACCGCAAACAAAGCAGACGGGTTTAATCAGGAAGGACGTGCTGGAGCCGCCGCGGTTTTCATTGAAAGACATTCGACGCTCTTCCAAATGACGAAATGATACTTTCGGCACTTTTCGAAAAGTGCCGAAATCGAAATTCGTCCATAATGAACGTAAAATACGTTGTTATCGTAACCGGTGGTTAATTCGGCGCGTCCTTGGAAAACGACGAATTAAAAAAATAATCTTACCTGATGGGCATTGGTGACGGCGATTAACCCCAAGGCGAGCACCCATGAGGACAATAGCCACATAGCTCTCGACAGAAGAAATTTCAAAAAATGATCTTCAACACTTCACGTAAAGGCATATTTCGTGGACTTCATGAATGGTAAATCGTAGTCCGACACCAAGTTTACTAAAAGACTATCGGCCGTACCGCTCTTGCCTGAGAAACCACTAAGCTCCACTTGGGTACTGAGAAGAGTGGACCGTCCGGAACCGAGGCCGAGTGTCGCAGTTCCCCCAATCCGGATAATTGTTGGCAGGTCGGGGGTCAGAGCTCTGATTAACTGTTATGTACTTTATCACTAATGACTACGGGAATATGCAAAAAAACGTGCTCATCGAGAAATAATTTAAGCGCCATTGATTATTTTACGATGTTATTTATAGCCGTTTTAAACAAACTAACGAAATTGGCGTTTTTACGTTTAATTTTTTTAAGTTCGTAATATATCAATCATAACGTGACGTCATTTTACCACATTTTTGCGTCATTAAATATCTAATTCGAATGAAGCGAACATTTCGACAAAGTTAAATTAAATATTATTATTATACCCAAACTTAACCGCAAGGTCCTAACTAAAATTTATCTAGTTTTTAGAACGCTAGATATTTTATAAACAAGTTTAAACGAGTTCGTGAAGGATATGCACGCTTTCTTTTGTTTTCGAAAACGAACGGTGATGATTTATGTTGTATATGCATCGCAGAGACGTATTGAAATTCATTCTGAAATACATTCGTCTTTGACGTTATTGTTTCGTTTTGATGTTCTTTATGTTAACGTGTTCTAATATGAACTCCATAAAAGGCTTTATAAACCCGTCATGAACATCTGGCACAACGGTACAGGTGAGATAGTTGTTACGTTTTGATTGATGCCGATAGATATACTTATACTATTTTCAAATGTATTAGCTGCGAAATAAAACAATTCGTTTATATTATCTTAACAACATATGCGGTTGTGTACATAAAAACTAAGTAAGCAAAGTTATACATAAGTTATATATAAACGGTTTACTTAAAAGTGCGAAATTATGACATCAATGTAAAACTAATTTACAGAAGAAATAAGTACATTTTTTCATTAGAAAAAAAATAAACATTTTTATAGTGCCGCTAATTTATCGTCGGCCGTTTCATCGCCGGCGTTTCATCGTCGATAGTATTCATCATCGGCTATTTCATCGCCGACCGTTCCATCGCCAAAAATTTTATCCTCGACTATTTTATCGCCGATAAATAATTTTTAGCCGTATTTTTGATATTTAAAACATTAATTATATACCAACTTAAACGATTTATATCTATACACTAACCTAAGCTCACTTCATTTACACTAACCTAAGCTCACCGCATCTGCACTAAACTTTTCATTACACTTTATAATAATAATAATAATAATACAATCGTCCGACAATGAAATGGGTCGCCGGTGAAACGACTGCCGCGTTAAACTGGCGGCGGTGAATTGTTCTATTCCGTTTTTTATATGCAATTTCATTACCTATAGCTCATCTAAACCTATATGATGTTCACGTCATCAATATAAGGTTACTAGATGATGACGTTTCACACAGTGCTGTCACCTCGTATCTCGTATTTTGACAGTTCCAATAAATTGTGGTCTTTCTTTATACCATCTAATATGTGAACAAGTAAATCACCTGAAGAATATGGTACTTTCCAAATTTTAAACCTAATTACAAATAAACAATCTAGTAACTTTTTGTTGATGACGTTACATCATATAAGTTTGGATGAGCTATACATACCTAGTATGTGAACAAATAAAATGAATATACATAATATGTAGGCACCTATATTAATAATTATTTTTTACATAATTTTGTGTACTAATTTTTTAGGATTTAAAACCGGACTATTCAAGGTATTGCTGTACATATACTTTATAGATAACCAGCATTTATAAAAATATATTTAAATAATATACTTAAATATAACCTACATATCGATGACGTTTTGGCAAAACGCCGTAAGTGACAAAAAGAAAATTTTACCGTAAGTATACAATAAAACCCCGTTTATCCGGATTAACTTTTCGTTGGTTTTTAAATAGACGTGCCTACATATAATTTATTTTAAAAAGTAAAATATATAAAGCAGTTTTAAAGTGAAAAATACTCCGAGAAAATTCATAATCATATCGATGGCGTTTTTCCAAAAGGGCGTAACCGACACTTTTTGTGAAAATGAGTTATTCTGACTATTTTATGCATCTAAAGGAAAGGCATCATCTGTTAAAATCTGGTGTCAATATTCCGATTTTTTCCACCGGAAAAATCGATTTGTATTTCCGCGAAACGTATCTTCTTACAGCTACGCGGCGATATAAAATGTGTTCTCCTGTAAAATTTACTTTTTGTGGGTTACGCCCTTCTGAAAAAACTGCGTCGATATAATAACGGTATGTGTGTACGTCTTGTACTCCTGAGTGTTTGTCTTGGAAACAACTAGAATAAAAAAATCAGCTAAAACCGCATTTGGGCCATTCCACGCAAAAGTGGAATTCAGGCAAATTTTAAAATTTGGTTATATAACACCAATTTTTCCATAAATATCTTCTATGAAGTGTGTATTTATCAGAACGATTAAAAAAAAATCTTTTAAAATGTAAAAAAACAACCAGATTTGGCTGTTCGGAAGTCGGCCCTCAAGTGGTAAAAAAAATACTATATGTTGGAAATACTGTTTCCCTCCGATTTCCGAAAAAGGGATTTTAAATAACATTATTTTGTATTGATTTCGCTTTCGTCCCACCAGTCATATCGCTAATTTAATATAGAAAATGATCGTAATCGAATTTAGATTTTTGGTAAACATTATGCAAGTTCCTTCCTTTATAATGCAAAACAAAATTTATTTTTATACCTATAGCGAATAATTATTCGAATTGTGATAAAAAGTTTGTCAGATTCTGTAGTCAAATTTCTCACCAGTCACAATGGAATGGCCCATTTAGAATTCATAATAAATTGATAGTTCCTAAAAATGTACATAATATAGGTACTATTCGAAAATTAATTAATACATGCTAAAATTAAAAATAGATATTGAACAAGTCAAATATTAGAGAGTTATTCAAGAATTTACAAATTAACGGGGAAACTGGTTTTTATCATAATGTTGAAAATACCAGTCTTACCATTACTTTTAAGGATTATTTTATTTTGAACAAATTATAACGCACATAAGTATAACGTGAAAATTAGGAAGGTAGGGGCGAGAGGGGTTAGTTCGGACATGTTCAAATAAACGCACTAGAATAGATTTAAAAATGTGAACAAATTAACAATATACGGCATGAATGACCCAATGCCCGCTCAAAGCATAGTAGCAGTCATTGCGTTACTTCGGCTGTGACAAAGCAATTCACGTTTTTGTGTATTTTGTTAAGGATTTTCAACAATTATATTAATAAGAATATTGAGATTCCCTTAATAATAATAAGTAAACTTGCTTTTGATTTTTAACATAACACATAACTTTCACCACGAAATATAACCTTAGTAACGAGTTATAAATGTTCTTGTAAATTTCAACGTGCTGGGGCAGATTCGGATAATTGCAACGAAAGAGTGTGTAAACTGGCAAACAAAATAAAGAAAACTTTGTTAATGACCGGAAGACAAAAATCAAATGCCAAAACGAAGAACAAGAAGATAACTAAAGAAGAAACTTCAGACTCAGCTACGATATTGATGGAGTCATATTCGAATTGCTGGACGACGACACTATAACAATAAACGACTATGTGCTTGTTCGATTTCCTACTAATTGTAAAAAAAGCAACTCATATTTTGTGGGTAAAATCGAGAGTGTGTTGAAAATCATACGAACTTTCTATACGACGAAAAGGCAGTAGCAACGGATTTTTTTTCCACCTTTGATCGACGTTTCATTAGTTCTAAGACAAGATATAGTGGGAAAATTACAGTTACCTCCCACAATGGAAAATTCAGCAAGAATTAATCGGAACATATCATTTAATGTTAATTTTGATAGATATTTTGTTAAATAAGTAATATACATAATAATTAAATGTTGTTTATAATAGATTTTTTATGAGAACTTTCGCAAATAATTGTTTTTTTCCCAGAATATAGGATTAAATTGTGTGCTAAAATACTTGTCCGCATGTACCCCGCGTAAGTCCGTAAGTGCCCCATCCTGGAGTAGTTTCGGACAAATTTAATGTTTTTTATTTTGTTAAATAACTAATAACAATCGTTATTTATATTAGCTCAAAATCACAAAAATGTTGCAAAACATTGTAAAATACACTGTGAATATTTTAAATCTGTAGTTTAATAGTATACAACTACGATATGATTTTTCATAAAAAATGTCCGAATGAACCCCCTCTCCCCTAACTACTTAGTACTCACATTTTATGTTTTAGAAATAGAGATCGAATTAAAATTTTTCGCGTCAGATATTTTTATCAAAGACAATTCGTTGAATTTTAAATGAATTTATTCTATAATTTAACGTGTCTCGTACGTATAATCAAACAAGGAAAGATAGTTCCAAATGATTACTAGGTACCTACTTATAAAAATTCTAAAAATAACTGTAATAGACATACCTACTTACACATTTATAGAAATGCTACAATAATCGTTACAATTTCAGTCGATAGAGTTGAGCATGAATCTTGAATTACCTACATCAAATAGGTAACAATAATAATAAATATTGTACTTACATTTCTCTACTGATAAAAATTGTACACATTAATACTCGATTTAACCCTTTAAAGACGACAGAGACGTTTTGGTCTCAATTCGTTTCAAGTGAAAACTTTCTATGGGTGATGAATTCGTTGAATTGGTTACATTTGACAATTTTGAAAATATTAACTTTTAAACTTTATTAATACTTAGCGTATATTTGTTCTGTTAGATAGGTATTTTTTTACTTCGTTTGCTGCCCAGCCCACCCCACCTGTCAAATGGTAAAACCTATACAATTTCTGAAATCTAATACGTCCTAATAAAAATACTTCTGAATACTAATAAAAAGCAAATACTTTGATTGCATTGGAACCTAAAACAATTGTTAATTTCTTTCAAGCCGAACAGTCTTCTATTAGCAAAAATATTTTTCACTTTTATACAGGGTGTCTTTAAAGGTGGTTTTTTTTTCCTATTAAAGACATAACCTAAACAAGTCGTTTTGTAAAGACTCGCTTTAATAAAAGTATTTTTAATAAGAAAAATATTTAACCACGAATCCCCAAATTTAAATCGGATCAATTTTTTACTTACGGGATCACATGAAAATCATCTACACACGTAGAACAGAAGTTGATATTGATGTAAGTCATAAAATATAATGGATATTAATTTTATTGGAAATTAAACTTAAATTAAATTGGATAACTTTAAACATTTTTTGCAATACCTAGTCAAAATTTAGCAATAAATATCTCGATTACTAAAAAACTTTTATTAGGACAATTTTTTTGTTAAACTATTATCCTACATTTGGAGACACTGTATAATATTCTTTTGCTCTAATTTCTTTTAAAACGCCCTATATATAATCTGTGAAACATTTGCCACATTTGTAGGAAGTGGTTATAAAAGCATCTTTCATAACACCTTTATAACCATTTTAGTTTTGTGATTATACACGAGTTATCTAAACGAATTTACAAAGTTTAATGGCACTGTGTGAAGCAGAGAAAACTTATATTTTACATGGAGTGGAGGTAATTTAATATTTTTTAAGTTTAAATACTTCAACTTGCCGTTTAACTTAGGAAAACTTTCGTGTAGATGGACGAGAACGGGCTCAATACAGACCAATGGAATTAGAAAATGATATAGTGGCTCATGCTTTTGGTTCAGCACGATTACGATTAGCAAATACAGATGTGCTGGTAGCTGTAAAACTAGAAATAGATACCCCTACCCCTGAACAACCCGACGAGGGTAAATTAGAATTTTTCGTCGACTGGTAATAATGCCCGTAATATTACTAACATTGTAATAATCGAATTTAAAATAGTTCTGCGAATGCAACACCTGATTTCGAAGGACGAGGTGGCGAGGAGTTGGCATTGGAAATTGGTACTAGTTTATCTGGTGCTTATAAATCCGCCAAAGCTTTCGATTTAACCAAATTGTGTATACTTAAGGGAAAAAAGTGTTGGAAATTACTGGTCGATATCCTTGTATGTTTATTTATTTACGTTGCTTAAAATTTACGACTTCGTTTTTAGTTATTGGAATGCGGTGGCAATTTGTATGATGCCGTTTCAATCGCAGTTAAAGCTGCACTTTGGAATACACAAATTCCACGTGTGTTGTCTGTTAATTTAGATGGCAACAACGTTGAATTGGAAGTGTCTCAAAACATACATGACTGTAATAAGCTCGATATTGCTGCTGCTCCTGTAATGGTTGTAGAATGATTTAAATTTGAAATTAAATTATTTCAATTTTTATGCTCTATAGGTGACTGTGTCTAAAATTGGCGAACACTGTATAGTAGATCCAAGCAGTGCGAAGAGCAATGTGCAACTGCATCCGTAGTTGTAGCTATATCTCAAGGAAGATTTACTACAGTTTTACAAACAGGATCGGGATCTTTACACCCTATCACATTAACAGAAAGTTTAAAATTGGGTTGCGAAGTAGCTTCGCAGTTAGATAAAGCACTTTTACATATACTTGCACAGAAACCTGTAAAAAAAGATGTAGGATTTTTATTGTAATGCTCTTGGTAATTTAAATATAGTTATTTCGGAAGCAAATAACACTTGTTTAGAGTTAATGGAAAAGATTGGAAATGTCGGGACTGCAAGTGGCAAGTGTAAATTATGTGAAAAACAATACCCTTAACTACTATTAATGTAGATAATATATTTAAAATTTAACATACATTCACCATTAGATGAAATTTATTATGCCAATTTAAATAAAAATAAATACTTAAAATCTGATAAACGTACTATCTTAATCAACAAATGGATTATGCATGTTCAATAATAAATATAAATTGATAATTTAATTTAAATATAATATACCAAAAACGCTATGCACGTAAATAAAGCAGTAGAACAAGAAAAGGTGGCACTAGAATCTGTAGACGAACCTTTTCCTGGAACGTAGAGTACTACAGGTGCTCCATCGTCATTAATTAAACCAGTGTTATGAGTATCTGTGCCTGATCCTCCATTGCACAAGTCTGTCTGGCAGGCAGTGTAATATATCCGGTAACTGCTGTCTTCAACAATTTGATTAAAAAATATTGGTTTATCCACACAATCGCGATTCATAGATTGTATTTTACCTTTAGGATCCTGAAATGACAGTTTTAAATCAATTTAAATATAATTTTGGAAACGTACAAGGTATTCCACACGTGTAGTTGTACAATAAAGTTTATTGCAATTAGTTATTGAATTTCCTGGGACCGCATTTGGATTTTGAATGCATTGCTGATCGATGTCATTTTGCGATACGGAACACGTGTAACACTTTAAACCTGCTAATTTTTCACTTCAAATAAATAAAAAATTCACTATTATTAATTACCTGCTATTGTCATATATAAAGCACTCTTCAGTATTAATAATAATACAATCTTCATTGTTAGTTTCGGAGCAATAATTTCTCAACTAACTAATCAATTCAACGAAATCATATCTAAAGATAATTAGAATTACCTACTTATCTTATAATAAGCCTTATCAAAGCAATCAATAAAAAACGTTATTTTAAAATATATAACTTTATTAAATAAAGTAATAAACAATAATAATAAACACTTATTTTCTACTTAATAATCTCTTTGCTTTCATTACATGCTTAATGCGATTTTTAAACTGAAAATCTAGTAATTCTTGTTTGCCAATTTTCACTATAACATTAATTAATTCGGAATATAATTCTGACATTTCTTGAAACGTGAGAGATTCTTCAGGTTTATTCAATTTTGCAAATTTACAATCTCTAGAATGTCGAATATGTTCGGACCATGGGTCGTCATTTTTTTCCCAACCGTCCAAAGTTTTTTCGCAGAGAAAACATTTTACCACATCTACACATTTCTTGTCGCCAACGAAATAAAAACCAGCTTCCGCCAACTGAAATGTAAAGAATTAAGTAAAATGCGAATATTAAAATATATTGGTGGGTAATAAAAAATTTACTTTAGTGGCACTGCATTTCTCGTTTTCGCTGAAAATCCACGGTTGATTTTTAAATGATGCTAACCTGTTATTTTCAAATACCATTCCGAGAGTGTTTTCTATATTCGCATACCACTATAAAATAACTATTAGTATTTGGTAAAGAATTCAAAAATATAACTTACTTTTTCGTCCATCATGATGAAATATGACCGTTACTTTTGGACGCTTGTTATAACCTTCAAATTCAAACAGATGTTGCTGGTTGTTTAACCGCGTTGCCACGTTTAAAATATTTATTTATTTTAATTGATTTTTTCAAAACATTTAATACAAATCTTACAGCTTTCAAAAAACAATTACTATAGCCTATTCAAGTGTATAAACGATTCACGTCATCAATAAAAGGTTATTAGATGATGACGTTTCCCAGTGTTCGTACCTTGTATTTTTGCAGTTCTAATAAATTGATAGTCGTTCTTTATAGTATCGTATCTAATATGTGTGCAGATGTATCATCGTCACTTTTCTAACTTTAAACAGAATTACAAGTACACAATCCAGTAATTTTTTACTTATGAGGTGGTTAGCAGGCCGCTTGGATAAGATATAGTTGTCGTTTGATTATAAACAATTCATTCGCATTGGAAGATTTTCGGCTTAAAAAATTTATCCATTAAAGCACTATCAATCGGTTTGATAATGACGTCACGATGCGATCTGCGACTCGATTGGTTAATTTGAATGAAAAGAAATGGCGCGAAAGAGATTTTTCTATCTTTTGTTGGTATTCCGCTATTTTCATATTTGTTTCTATTGTTTTTTTTTAATCTTTATTTAAACCAGATCAACAAATAAATGTTATACATAATTGTTATGTATTATTGTTTTTTGATTTATTGATCTATTCTGTCGTCCGTGTTTTGCAACAGGTTTTGTGGTAAATTTTACGATTGTATAATTAACAATAACAGAAAACGCAGTATTTCGAGAATTAAACAGCCCACGAAACGCCTAAACAAGAAATAGAGTGAGGAATATGTAGAGTATTTGAGAGAATATGTAAAAATGGGTTAAGAAGCTTTATTGGAACATTGAAGGGTAATTTAATTTACGCTAATCAGGAGCCGCATCGCATCAAAATAATATTATGTTAACAGTTATGGCGTGACAAGTAATTTGAGCAGTTGTTCAAACTAGTAATGGCGACGTCATCAACTCGGTTTAATGCGGTTTAAACAAATTCATTTCCATTAATTTAGTATTGTTATTACAAAAGTGACCAGTATAGGCCAGTGGTAGCAAAACATTTTAATAAAAGCATTTTGTAATTTGAAATCGCATTCATTTTACAGATATTCTTAATAAATTAAGATCATACGATTTTTTTCTAATTTGGATATGTTATTTATAACATATTTATGCAGGTTCCTGCAAAATTTGATGGTGGGACCTCGACTCTAAGTGCCGTTTTAGTATAGACACTAGAATTTTTAACTTGGAAAAATATTTTTATTGGCTACTATGAAGGCCTTCTGCGGCTAGGATTTTTTTCTAATTTGGATATATTGTGTATTGGATATTAATGCACGTTCTTGCCAAGTTAAATGGAGGTTGTTGCATTGTTACTAAACGTTTTTAAATGGTAATTTAAGTAATAAGAGGGATTATCAATAAACGTTAATTTTTCTTCATTATGTATAAAGAATTATAATTTTATTAATTACATCACATGTAAGATATTATTACATAATTTAATTGATAACATGAATCCTAATCGATGATTTATAGGATTATTTTAACGTTTGATGTATTTAGTAGTACGGACAAAACTTATACTGCGGTGTTGCCAAATATGTTTTGGTTCGCTAGTTCACTCCGGTATTATTATTTGTAGAAACATGCGATTTCTACCTGCCCTATGGAAGGCACGAGGAAATCCTCAGGAGCCTGTCCCGTTTCAAGAAATACTGCCTTTGAAATTAAAACAAACGGTGTCAGGCAAAGGAGACAAATCATCTGATGTTTCTTGCACATGTCTGTGCTATTTGCCTGTTTGAAGCAAAGTGATTTTAATGAATCGGTTTGTTCAAAAGAAATTCGCGCTTTTCAAAATTGTTACACAGACACTATGAACAATAAGAGTATCAAAATAGTACGTGAGGCTAAAGGCATATTAACTCCTGGCGAAAAAAATCTATCGCCTAAACAGATCCACAAATTACTGAAAATGTATCCTAATATTAAGTAAATTAAAATAATGTTAATGTAGTGTAAAAATTAAAAATGTGATTGCAAACAACCTAGTAAATCATTTATTAGTTCTTTTCTTTCTTTTCATTTCTCATTAACTCGTGTCTTTCAAGACAAACTCAAACTAGTGATTCGTTGATCAAGAAACAAAATAGATCGCCTCCGAAAAAGATAATAAAAGATATTTATTTACTAAGTTGTTGTATTTGTAGGACGAACTCGTCGAAACCGTAAATCACCAAAAGCCTTCATTCAAGCAACATTTTTAAGTTCAAGTTTCGACATTAAATTATTTACTTTAAATCCTGTTGATTTGAATGTTAAAATAATCTATAAAAATTACAAGAACATTATCTCGACAATAATAAATTATCATTATAAAACTTTATATAAATTTAATTGTTCAATATGATGTAGGAGTGTTAAGATCAAGAACTGTGAAAATCGACACTGCATCTACACGGACAACTGCTGCTGCCAAAAATTCAAAAGCCAAAACAACATCCTCTTCCGTGTGCGTGAATAAAAATGAAGATACCGAATCTACAAATAATCAAGGTATACAAATATTGTTAATTCTCTTTTTTCTTTTTAAACTTCACCTCAGATTTTAATACTCATTGTGAGATATAATGAGTTTATAATTAAATATTTTTTTGCTAGCATCTACATCTGCAAAAAAAGCAAACGAAGATATTATAGTAAATTCAAACGAACAAGCTTTCAAAAAGCCTACATTAAGACCTAGAAATAAAAAGACAAATAAACAAGTCTAATGTAGGGAATGAAAAAAACACCACCCAAAACAGTACCACCTGTAGTAATAATTAAATAATCGATTGTGGTATTAATACAATGAACACAACTAGTAGAGACGTTATAAATGATACAAAAATGTCTACTCCAATCGTTTAGTTGCCAAAAAATATTCGATATTTGCCAAAATGAAATATCAAATGCAAAACTTACTCAATGCAACGATATAACTTGCAATAATAACTTGAAGGAAAACGAAATGGAACCGGCTTCCACTTCTTCAAATAATATCTCTAATTCTACTATTAATAATTACGCTGTAACTGAACCAGAAATTATACCTACAGTTATTGAAAGTATGTCTATAGAAAACAAAGATATTGATACCAATATAAGGGTGAAAATGAGAAAATCTAATTCATTTCAACAAATTCCCGAAGAAAATTGTGAAAATCAGAGTTCACCTGATTTGGCAGTAAATCCTTATAATGTACAAAGTACTGACAATCGTATCAATGCTACCGAAAATATTTTGTATAGAAATGTATTAGCAAATAGAAATTCTAATATTCATACGGTTATTAATAACGAGGTGGTATCATTAAGTAAGTAGATAATTATTGATAAAACTATTGTCCTTATATATATATATATATTTTTAGAGTGGTGTTCACACACTTCTTATTTGTGCATGGAATCTTCCAATAAAAATGTGACCGTAAAATACTGCCTTAAAGATACAAAAACTCACTTTGCCATGACATCTTGTGGTTATTTGATTTTTGCGCCTGGTGAAAAGCAAGTACAAACTTCGATGCATCATTCTATAGTAAGTAAATTTATCGACTGTTCCAAGTAGGTCGATTTAAATATTGTTTTTGTCTTTAGATTTTCAAAGTGAAACGTGGACAGTGTGCTATATATATTCAATTGCAGAAAGAAATCGTACACGTTGGTTGTTGTTTTCACAATCCGTTGGGTAAAATTGTTTATTTGCTTTTTCTTATTTTGTATGATTTCGTTGTACCATTCTAATATGCAATTGAATTGTTTATAGGTTCCACGTACGGAATTACAAATTTGAGTCAAACAGAACAGTTGGTTCTATTTTTTCATAAGAACTCTGTGCTGTAAAAGAATTACACCTACAGAAATTATTTTAATATGTTGTTAATAGTGATACTAAAGTGAGAATTTATTACTACTTTGTCTTAGTTTTACATTTTTTAATAATAATAATAAAATAAAATAAGTATATGTACATTGTATACTCTTCTGGCACGTTCAAATTTTGTGGGAAATTTTTGTTGATACATTTTAATCATTAGTGGTGGAAAGTCGAGAGGGATTTTTTTAATTGTTCGACTATTAACTTTCACCTTATGTTTGGATATTTCGGTTGTTTTTCTATATATACATATAAACAGCTCATAGTGAAATATAAAGATTAATTTAATTTTTTATTGTAGTAGCCACTATCTTTATTGCTTAACTTGGCACAGACATTTATATATAGGTACCTACATAATATCGATGACAATTCGCCGTGAAGTTTAAGAATGCTAGTGGAATATTATATTATCAGGGGTAGTTCCCTTAAGTTTGGACGGTTACTAAAGCCAGACAGTTTGCTTATCAATTGAATGAAACGTAGCCATGCTTTATTTTTCCTGTGCATTTGTTAGATGAACGAATAAATAAATATTGTTATTGTTCCGTTTGGCTGGTATGCAAAGTGTCCAGCATTAGGGGCAATCCAAACTTAAAGGAACACTATTATTAGTTAAGTACATTTTTAATCTGTAACTTACTTAGAGCATGTATTTTTATAAATAAACGACTGATTAAATGAATGAATTGCCTATTGGTTGTAACTTATCATTAACTATCAAAATGTCTTCAGTTTAACATGGTTATTCTGTACAACATCATAATAAGTACGTGACGAAAGAGGCGCCTACTACTGACGAAACTAGGTTTGGGGCGCAAAACTACAAAAACTAAAAATTGATATAACAGTCGACTTAATTTGGGAATCATGTCTGCATCGAATTTTGATGAAAAGTCATCCATCGGTATAAATATTTGCATTATTATCGCTTTGTGTACCAATAGATTTTTTGCCCTTTATTATCTTTTTCGGAGGCGATCTATTTTGTTCCTTGACCAACGAATCACTAGTTTGAGTTTGTCTTGAAAGACACGAGTTATTGTTATGCTGTTGTAGTTCCAAATTTGATTGTATATTGATTCCTGTGTTTTTTTAATATAATCTGTTTCTGCAATTTTCAAAGTAGGTGATAATAAGGTATTTAATTTTTGTTTATTGTTCGAATTCATTCCTCCACTGCCGCTATCTCTTTTACTTTTGACTTGAGATTTGTTTCGATTTTTTACTGCAGACGAATGATCTAAATACATGCTTTTAATTGAATTACTAGTTTTCGGTTTTAAAGAGTTTTGTGCTGCAATACTGTTTCTAGCTATATGTGTAGATGGTATTATTATTATTCGATGTTAATGGAAAACCTGTATTTGTAGTCATGTTCTTATTTAAATTCTGGGTCATATTTATGCATGCCATAATTTCAGATTTTCTAATGCGAGGAACACTTGGTGAATTTCTTGAAAATAATTTTATGCCCAATCGTTTAGGTGGGAACAGCATCTGTAATTAAAATTTTACATTAATTCCACAAAACAATGACCACGGCATAAAATATAAATGAAAGTACAACAAAATATTTATATACCTAGAATAAATTTATGGAAATGAATTAGAAATTAGAATAGAATTACAAATTCTAAAACTCACAAGATTTGTTTTGGAAAATTAAATTTCAGTTCTTAAATTGGAACTCGGACAACTTGCACAATAAAGTTGTATGTTTTTTGCTAAACCTTACTTAAATCATTCTTTCTTATTATGTATGGTCGTTAAATTTTAAATGAATAAGCAAGTTTTATAACACAGTACCTATAGTACTTAAATACTTATTGACAAATATAAATGTATTAACATGTATAAAAATTGTATAAATTTTTTCAAAATTTCTTATTCCATTAATTAAAAACTCATGGAAAAATTCTATCAAGTGCAAGCAGTTATATTATGAAGTACCTATTTATATTTTTGTTAATAATATTAAAATATCATGTTTTTCACACCAAATATATTACGATGTATAAACTTAAGCCCTCTCTCTAACTTTCCAAAAACAAGATTGAATCTATCAATTTATTTTATTAAACTATGTTAGAGTGCAGTACCAATGGACCATATATTTATAGTTCTCTAAATTTAGATATACAAATAAACACCATATAAATATAACAATTATAGTTTCACTTACTTTTAAATATTTGAACGTAATATTTATATAGATGTTTATGAATAAGTTTCACCAAGTAAAACAAAGACAATTAAGTTTTTACTCTCAAATATTAAATTATTACTCAATACCTTTCATACATATATGAAATTACTTACTGTATTGGTATTTCTACTTCTAGATAACAAAAAGCTGTCTTCGGAGTCGGATGAAATACTAGAGATACCATCTCAAGATACCTTGCTTGTTGAATTTAAATCCATGTTTAAAAATGTAGAAACAATACGTTAAGATTGGTAAAATATGTTATTCTGATATCACACTACAAAAAAAAAGGCGATATTAATTGATAAATAAAAATAACCTTCAATTCTTAAATGCAAAAAAATTGTAAGCGATAATAATGCAAATATTTATACCGATAGATGACTTTTCATCAAAATTCGATGCAGACGTGATTCCCCAATTAAGTCGACTGTTATATCAATTTTTAGTTTTTGTAGTTTTGCGCCCCAAACCTAGTTTCGCCCGTAGTAGGCGCCTCTTTCGTCGCGTACTTATTATGATGTTGTACAGAATAACCATGTTAAACTGAAGACATTTTGATAGTTAATGATAAGTTACAACCAATAGGCAATTCGTTCATTTAATCAGACGGAAGTGAACTAACAGACTAATGCTAGCAGCCCAAAACATATGTGGCAACGTCGCACTATATGTTCCCACAGACGGATTATAACACTTGTTATATTATTAACAACTATCTTCGTCCAAACCTATATACAATTCACGTCATCAGTAAAAGGTTACTAGATTATGACGTTTCGCACAGTGCTGTCACCTCGTACCTCGTACCCCGTATTTTGACAGTTCTAATAAATTATAGTCTTTCTTTATATCATCTAATATGTGCGCAGGTAAATCATCTATAGAATATGTCACTTTTCAAACTTTAAACCGAATTACAAATAAACAATCTAGTAACTTTTTTTTGATGACGTAAATTGCATATAGGTTTGGATAGGCCATAATTATGGACAAATAAAATCTTAAATGTGCGCTCATGTGTTATAAACAATACACCAAAATTTAAACAAAATCGTATTTGCGGAAGGCCCTTAAATTCGCTAGCAGCCCAAAATTTTTGTATTATTCGAAATCCAGCATTTCGGCGAAAGAGGCACTTAGCGTCGAGGTCCCCACATGAGACTTCGCTTAAATGTGCCCTCATGTGTTGTAAACAATATGCCAAAGTTTGAATAAAATCGTATTTGCGGAAGACCCTCAAATTCGCTTAGCAGCCTACAATTTTTGTATTTTTCAAATTCCTGCATTTCCGCGAAAGGGGCACTTAGCGTTGAGATCCCCACATCATACTTGGCATAAATGTGCGTTCATGTGTTTTAAACAATATACCAAAGAAGGCCCTCAAATTCGCTTAGCAGCCTAAAATTTTTGTATTTTTCAATTTCTGCATTTCTGCGAAAGGGGCACTTAGCGTCGAGGTCCCCACATAAGACTTCGCTTGTAGGTAATGTATGTAAGGTACACATTATTATAAGGTTAGGTATTTGATATCATTTTTATAATATTATAAGTAGGTACCTATTATATTTTTATTATCATGTATTTTAGTATTATATATGTATATATATATATATATATATATATATATATATATATATATATATATATTTTTTTTTATTGCTGTTAAAGTTTTTTTAAGCGTATTAAAGAATTATTGCTTTTATTTCTAATGATTTTCAAATACTTATACCTCTAGGTATACAATAATAATCTAAATTAAAAAATATTACGGGGGTCGGGGGGGGGGTATCTTTACGCATATGCCTACAAAAAATTAATTCAGAAATACCAAGTGCTAACTATGACCCTGGACTGTTATCGCTGTGATATCGCTTATACGTCCTTCTTGTATGTACCATAATTCGAGAAACGATTTAAAAATTAAGAAGCCCCTATACGGTGCATTTTATTGCGTAGATGTTACTTAATAATATGTTACCTTCACTAGTTTCTTTATAATTCTAGCAAGTTTATAAAATGTGCACGGGAAGCACAAAAAGACATACACGGCACATTTTTGCGGGAAGCCAAGTAGAATGCGCCGATCGTGGGGCCTCTAAGGAACCGAGGTACTGTCCTTTCAAATTACGAAGATCGTGATCGTGAACGACCGCCAAGGATATTTAATAAGAAAAAAGACTAGAATTATGGAATGCCCCTGGAATACCTATATTAACGACGATTTTACCATTAGGCAATCCTAAGTAATCGCCTAAGGGCGCCAGAGCAATAGGGCGCTTGTCTATCAGGCGAAACTGCCGTTCGTTGGTAGCCAAATTAATTTTTATCTATCAAAATTTGTAAAAATCATCAACAATATTGGTGAACATATTTTTAGTTAACTATATATCTTAATGATTAATATTTTAATACAAACTTTACTTAAATATTTGAATATAATAATAATTATAAAAATAAAATAATACTTTAATGAATCACTATTGATGTTTAAAATACGCCAAGTCTCATGTGGGGACCTCGCCGCTAAGTGCCCCTTTCGCAGAAATGCAGGATTTCAAATAATACAAAAATTTTGGGCTCCTAGCGAATTTGAGAGCCTTCCGCAAACACGATTTTGTTTAAACTTTGGTATATTGTTTATAACACATGAGTGCACATTTAAGCCAAGTCTCACGTGGGGACCTCGATTAGAAGTGCCTTTTTTAATTTATAAACTAGATTTAATAGGTGTTCATTACATACATTAATTTTCTCCAAACTTTATATTAACAACTATTATTTAGCCAATATTATACAATTTATAATCTATTATTGTTAGTTTCGTTGTTACTGTAATTAAATATTGATTTTATTTGCCCATAATTAGTAGTTAATAATATAGCAAGTGTTATAATCCGTCCGTGGGAACGCTTAGTGCGACGTTGCCACATATGTTTTAGGCTGCTAGCTTTAGTCTGCTAGTCCACTCCCGTGTTATAAAAGCATCTTTCCTAACACCTTTATAACCATTTTAATTTTGTGATTATTATACACGAGTTATCTAAATGGCACTGTGTGAAGCAGAGAAAATTTATATTTTACATGGAGTGGAGGTAATTTATTATCTTTTAAGTTTAAATATTTCAACTTGCCGTTTAACTTGGGAAAACTTTCGTGTAGATGAACGAGAACGGGCTCAATACAGACCAATGGAATTAGAAAATGATATAGTGGCTCATGCTTTTGGTTCGGCACGATTACGATTAGCAAATACAGATGTGCTGGTAGCTGTAAAACTAGAAATAGATACCCGTATCCCTGAACAACCCGACGAGGGTAAATTAGAATTTTTTGTCGACTGGTAATAATGCACGTAATATTACTAACATTGTAGTGATCGAATGTGTTGTCTGTTAATTTAGATGGCAACAACATTGAATTGGAAGTGTCTCTGTAATAAGCTGGATATTGCTGCTCCTGTAATGGTTGTAGAATGATTTAAATTTGAAATTAAATTATTTCAATTTTTATGCTCTATAGGTGTCTGTGTCTAAAATTGGCGAACACTGTATAGTAGATCCAAGTAGTGCGGAAGAGCAATGTGCAACTGCATCCGTAGTTGTAGCTATATCTCAAGGAAGATTTACTACAGTTTTACAAACAGGATCGGGATCTTTACCCCCATCACAGAAAGTTTAAAATTGGGTTGTGAAGTAGCTTCGCAGTTAGATAAAGCACTTTTACAAACACTCGAACAGAAACCTATAAAAAAAGATGTAGGATTTTTATTGTAATACTATTGGTAATTTAAATATAGTTATTTCGGAAGCAAATAACACTTGTTTAGAGTTAATGGAAAAGATTGGAAATGTCGGGACTGCAAGTGGCAAGTGTAAATTATGTGAAAAACAATTCCCTTAACTACTATTAATGTAGATAATATATTTAAAATTTAACATACATTCACCATTAGATGAAATTTATAATGCCGATTTAAATAAAAATAGATGCTTAAAATCTGATAAACATACTATCTTAATCAACAAATTGATTATGCATGTTCAATAATAAATATAAATTGATAATTTAATTTAAATATAATATACCAAAAACGCTATGCACGTAAATAAAGCAGTAGAACAAGAAAAGGTGGCACTAGAATCTGTAGACGAACCTTTTCCTGGAACGTAGAGTACTATAGGTGCTCCATCGTCATTAATTAAACCGGTGTTATGAGTATCTGTGCCTGATCCTCCATTGCACAAGTCTGTCTGGCAGGCAGTGTAATATATCCGGTAACTGCTGTCTTCAACAATTTGATTAAAAAATATTGGTTTATCCACACAATCGCGATTCATAGATTGTATTTTACCTTTAGGATCCTGAAATGACAGTTTTAAATCAATTTAAATGTAATTTTGGAAACGTACAAGGTATTCCACACGTGTAGTTGTACAATAAAGTTTATTGCAATTAGTTATTGAATTTCCTGGGACCGCATTTGGATTTCGAATGCACTGCTGATCGATGTCATTTTGCGATACGGAACACGTGTAACACTTTAAACCTGCTAATTTTCCACTTCAAATAAATAAAAAATTCACTATTATTAATTACCTGCTATTGTCATATATAAAGCACTTTTCAGTATTAATAATAATACAATCTTCATTGTTAGTTTTGGAGCAATAATTTCTTAACTAACTAATCAATTCAACGAAATCATATCTAAAGATAATTAGAATTACCTACTTATCTTATAATAAGTCTTATCAAAGCAATCAATAAAAAACGTTATTTTAAAATACATAACTTTATTAAATAAAGTAATAAACAATAATAATAAACACTTATTTTCTACTTAATAATCTCTTTGCTTTCATTACATGCTTAATGCGATTTTTAAACTGAAAATCTAGTAATTCTTGTTTGCCAATTTTCACTATAACATTAATTAATTCGGAATATAATTCTGACATTTCTTGAAACGTGAGAGATTCTTCAGGTTTATTCAATTTTGCAAATTTACAATCTCTAGAATGTCGAATATGTTCGGACCATGGGTCGTCATTTTTTTCCCAACCGTCCAAAGTTTTTCAGAGAGAAAACATTTTACCACATCTACACATTTCTTGTCGCCAACGAAATAAAAACCAGCTTCCGCCAACTGAAATGTAAAGAATTAAGTAAAATGCGAATATTAAAATATATTGGTGGGTAATAAAAAATTTACTTTAGTGGCACTGCATTTCTCGTTTTCGCTGAAAATCCACGGTTGATTTTTAAATGATGCTAACCTGTTATTTTCAAATACCATTCCGAGAGTGTTTTCTATATTCGCATACCACTATAAAATAACTATTAGTATTTGGTAAAGAATTCAAAAATATAACTTACTTTTTCGTCCATCATGATGAAATATGACCGTTACTTTTGGACGCTTGTTATAACCTTCAAATTCAAACAGATGTTGCTGGTTGTTTAACCGCGTTGCCACGTTTAAAATATTTATTTATTTTAATTGATTTTTTCAAAACATTTAATACAAATCTTACAGCTTTCAAAAAACAATTACTATAGCCTATTCAAGTGTATAAACGATTCACGTCATCAATAAAAGGTTATTAGATGATGACGTTTCCCACGGTGTTCGTACCTCGTATTTTTACACTTTTAATAAATTGATAGTCGTTCTTTATAGTATCACATCTAATATGTGTGCAGATGAATCATCGTCACTTTTCTAACTTTAAACTGAATTACAAGTACACAATCCAGTAATTTTTTACTTATGAGGTGGTTAGCAGGTCGCTTGGATAAAATATAGTTGTCGTTTGATTATAACCAATTCATTCGCATTGGAAGGTTTTCGGCTTAAAAAATTTATCCATTAAAGCACTATCAATCGGTTTGATGCGATCTGCGACTCGATTGGTTAATTTAAATGAAAAGAAATGGCGCGAAAGAGATTTTTCTATCTTTTGTTGGTATTCCGCTATTTTCGTATTTGTTTCTATTGTTTTTTTTAATCTTTATTTAAACCAGATCAACAAATAAATGTTATACATAATTGTTATGTATTATTGTTTTTTGATTTATTGATCTATCCTGTCGTCCGTGTTTTGCAACAGGTTTTGTGGTAAATTTTACGATTGTATAATTAACAATAACAGAAAACGCAGTATTTCGAGAATTAAACAGCCCACGAAACGCCTAAACAAGAAATAGAGTGAGGAATATGTAGAGTATTTGAGAGAATATGTAAAAATGGGTTAAGAAGCTTTATTGAAACATTGAAGGGTAATTTAATTTACGCTAATCAGGAGCCGCATCGCATCAAAATAATATTATGTTAACAGTTATGGCGTGACAAGTAATTTGAGCGGTTTGGTCAAACTAGTAATGGCGACGTCATCAACTCGGTTTGATCAAACTGATTGATGGCTTAATGCGGTTTAAACAAATTCATTTCCATTAATTTAGTATTGTTATTACAAAAGTGACCAGTATAGGCCAGTGGTAGCAAAACATTTTAATAAAAGTATTTTGTAATTTGAAATCGCATTCATTTTACAGATATTCTTAATAAATTAATTACGTAAGGATCAGTAATAAATAACGAGGCTTTACTATTGTTCTAATTTATTTTTTACGATTTTCGTGAGTACTTTAGCCCTAGAATAAAATTTAAAACGACGCCTATGATTGACGCACTGATTACCATGGTTACTATAGTAATCATGACTAAAACAAAAAGTTTATCGTGACAATATTATCATAAAACGGTTTTTAATATAAACACATAATGGGAGAGTTAGAAGGCGAAGTAGAAGATCTCGAAATCCATTCTATAATAGGTTTTGACGGTATGTTCCACAATACCATATCGATCTTGATGTAAACAATTATTGTTTTTCCTATCCTCAGGAGCCATCTTAGGCGGCCTTCGGGTTCATCCCGATGGTGTCCACTTAATTTATCCTTTAGGCAACAAAGTTTCAGTTTTGAATTGGGAAACTAGAAAACAAGATTTCTTATCGGGACATTCTAATGTCATTTCGGCAATAGACGTCTCGCGTTCTGGGAAATACATTGCTTCCGGACAAATTAATCATATAGGATTCAAGGTAAAACGCGTTTCCAGAAACGATTGTTGGTGTAATAAACAAATTTTTCGCAGACGTCTGTAATTTTGTGGGATTTCAAGACGCGCAGTTTGCTGGCGAAACACGAGGTGCATAAAGTTAGGATAGAAGCCGTAAAATTTTCAAGGGATGATCGTTATTTAACATCCTTAGGAGGAAGAGACTGCGGCAATATCGTGATATGGGACGTGCAGGCTTCCGCACCGTTGAGCGGTACACCTGCGAGTAGCGGCTCGAAAGGTGAAGCTAGCTGTATGTGCACTTGTAATCGAAGAGGACCTTGCTTCATAACAGGGGGAGATCGCAATTTAACCATTTGGAGCATCGACGTGGTTGCTCGTAGTATTAGCGGGGTCGACGTAAACATGTCCAAATTGAAGCGCATTATTTATTCGATGGATATCAACGAACGCGATGAAATATGCTATTGCGGAACTAGCACTGGAGACATACTGAGAATTCGTCTAAATTTTCACCACGATGCCGAAATTTTAATACCGATTAAACCGCCCATACTCCATGGATGTTTCACGAAAATGAGTCGCAAAAATTTACCTCGAGGCAAGGTCGAATTGTACGGGCAAGGTTTGCAAATTTAAACGTGATTTGATGGGAACGCGAGAAATACTTCCACTTTTAGGGGTTCGATCCTTGGTTCTGTTGCGAAACAAAAAGTTACTAATAGGTGCCGGAGACGGCACCGTCGATCTCGTCGAAGAAACTCGCCTGAGCGACTCGCTCAAAGAATCCGATACGGGAGGATTTAAATTGCCTTCCCTGCCCATTCTGAGGGTGGTAAATAATGTATAATTTGTCGACGATTTAGCTTCGATTAACTCGGCCTAATTGTGTTGCAGTTAAAGTCCACCAACGTGAAGGCTTCGGTTACGTCCTTGCAAATATTCAGAGAGAAGACTATTTTAGCCGGCACCGAGAATTGCGAAGTGTTTTCGATCAATATGAAAACTTTTGAATCCGAACTCATAATCACTTGTCACACTTCCACCATCTACTGCTTAGCTTTTCCCTAGTAAGTACGATAGTGTCTTCGATGTCTTCGAAACAAACACAGACATGTATGTACCTACTACTTGGTCGTTGTTCATTGCAACAATTATTTCAGCAAATTTTCGGAAGTATTTGCAACCGGGGGCAAAGATGACGTTAGGGTTTGGAATACGGACACCTTACAAGAATTACTTCGCATCAAAGTACCTAACTTTAGTTGTTCGAGTATCGAATTTGCCCACGACGGTAAATCAATTTTGACGGGGTGGAACGACGCCGTAATACGCGCTTTTACTCCGTTAACTGGAAGATTAATGTACGCGATCATGAACGCGCACAATAAGGGCGTATCTGCGTTAGCCATAACGCATCACGGTCGTATGTTGGTAAGTGGCGGTTGCGAAGGACAAGTGCGGTTATGGAACATATCACCGCATAAACAACAATTGGCCGCCGTTCTCAAGGAACACAACGGACCGATTGCAGAAATTCACATCAATCAAGCCGACGACGAAGCTGTCAGTGCCGGTTCGGATGGATGCTGCATCATTTGGGATATCGTGAAGCAATGTCGAAAACAAGTTCTTTTCTCGAACACCTTATTTATGTGCGTGCGATATTTTCCAACGGGCGTTCAAATATTAACGGGAGGTACGGACCGTAAGCTGGGATATTGGGAAGTATTCGACGGTAATCTCGTTCGAGATATCGAAGGTTCTCCAACTGGAGCGATCAACTCTTTAGATATATCGTCTAACGGTTTATTATTTGCTACCGGTGGTAACGACCAAATTATAAAGTTGTGGAAGTACGACGAAGGAATCACAACTCACATCGGCATTGGCCATTCCGCTGTTATAACTGCAGTAAGATTTAGCCCCGATAATAAATTTCTAATATCGGCTAGTGCAGCCGGAAGCATTTTTGTGTGGAAAAATCCGGTATCTATCGAAGGCAAAGATCTTCCTAAAGATGAACCAGTTTCTGCCGCGGAGCCGGTAAAAAAGAAGAAAGAAAAGAACGAGAAGAATGGGAACATGAAAAAGGAAATATCTGAAGTTATTCCGCATCAAGAAGAACACATAGAAGATTTGCCGTCTTCTCGCAGCGTAGACGTTTCGAGTCCAAAGAATGTCGCTGCAAACATTTGTACTTGCGCCCAGCAAGGAGCAGCTAAATAAATCTATCTACCTGTATGGCGAATTTTACAATATTTTAAAAATATATTTTTCATACGCGTGTATTTATTATATTTTTATAGTGTTAATTGTCGAATTTTATAAATAAATTTAAATCAATCTATTTAGTTTCGAGTCTTTAGTCACAACGTGCCGTATACATTATGTTTTCATTTCCTAAAAGTTTTCAAAATCCTTAAATAAAGTTTCTTGTATAAAAGATCTTTGATATGTAACGTACGGTAACCTAAAGAATCTATTTTTAAATATTTCACCTATACTTATAAGTAGAATATGATTGACTTTGAAAAATGATATTGATGGAAGTTGTTAAATGTTTCAAAATCAGAAAAACAATTGAACATCAAATATTTTAAAATTAGCGCATAACTACATTCAAAAATTTTAAATTAAACGCACCCATATCATTATTACTTACATTTTCTTAATCTACATAAGACTCCCTTTATACTATGTATGATATGTCATAGTAGTTTCCTAATCGATTACAGACATATATCGATTCAATTAAATCGCTGTTTATTTGCATTTTTTTATTTTATTTTTATAGTCGACGTATGACATCAATTGTGCCACGTTTTTATCACAATGACTTAAGTCAACTATAGTCAATTATACTAATTATAATTGACTTTCAACTATAGTCAATTATAACGTAGCGCTTACTGTCCGTTGCTTCAGCGATAAGCCCGGCCGAATGTGTCCAAATTCTAAATTTAAATAATCTAAAGAACATTTTTTTGACAGCCGTGGACTTTCATCCATACAGCCAAATACTGTATGTATAATATTTTTAAATTCTATAACAACTGCGTGCGGTGTTCCCAGTGATCTTTCATCCATGTATTGACCGCGAGCAGCATCGTTAACTTCGTTGATCACACCGACAAATCAGTTCTGTTAAACTCTTATAACCGTTGTCAAAGAAACATTGTATGTACATCTAGAAACTGCCATGCAATTTTCATTAATTCACCGCCCCACTTTTTCGAATAAAGTTCCAATTATTATTGTAAGCGCGCACTTATTAATTATAGATTTATATCTTTAATCGATTATAAATTATGGCATGTTATGTTACATATCGTTGTAAACATAATTTTGTGTAGTTTCAGAATATGTAATAATAATAATAATTTGTGCATTCCGTTTCCTGTTATATACAGGGTGTTTCGAAATTCGCACATACGGATAGTAGGATAATATTATACAATAAAAACTGAATAAAAAGTTCCTTTACGATTTTTCGATTAGACAAATACTTTTCTAGTTATCGTGACATTAAAAATTTGAAATGTACGTAAAATAGAACAATTATAAATACGGCACATAGTGTTTATTTTCAATTTTAAATCAAATCTCAAGTGGCTGAGCGGTGAGAAGACTGGCTCCTCACCTGATAGGTCATGGGTGAAATAACCCCTTGATAGACATGGATGTTTCTGATCGTGGAGCTATAATAACCCACAGCAGTTGATGCTCCAAATTCGAGGGGTCGGTAATTAGTAAATTTTATACGCAGTAATACAAATCGTTCCAAAGCCCCCTACCTAGGGTGACACAAAAATTTTAAAAAATCTCAAAAGTCGGTTCGAACAATGCAACAACGGCAGACGGTGGACATTTTGAACAAATGTTGTAATAATTTTTCATAAATTTAACTTTCTTTTTTTTTTGTTTTTACAAGTTTTAAAAGATCGGGACCAAATTGGATAAAGAACTAACAAAAAAATTTTAATTTTTTTTTAAATTCGACGTTCGCGAAGAAAATTCGGAACATATGTCTTGCGAATGTTAAGCGTTTTACTATTTGGTCTCAGTTGTACGGATTCGCGATTGTCCGGATCGTTAATCGCCCACAATTACTTTACGAATTTGAGATTTGGCTGCCATTAATTGTAAGAGAAAACATTATTTACGTCAAATGTCAATTACTAAATATCGATAGCGTTTTGGTAGAACATTTTTTTTAATGAATTTGATTATTCGGATTTTTGATTATCTGACGACCTTCCACAACAATTAGTCCGGATAATCGAGCTTTCACCGTATATTATAAAATCAAGCGGACAGTATAATAATAAAAAATAATAATTTCCATTTAATTATGCATTTTATTCTTTTAATTTCATTCTGTTATTTATATTACATGTAAGTACCGCTAGATATGAGTATTTTACAAGACACAGAACTGTTTTTAGGAGGATCGGTTCAATGCCCGGCTCATTAATGTAATAATTATAGTAAAAACGTAGACATTTTAGTGTTACGTCTATTTACGTTGACATTCAACTTTATTTTAATTATTATTTGTAGAGAAGTTTTCATAAATTATTTTTTTATTTTCTACAGCTAAGTTGTAATTTTGAACCTTATTTAAATTTTAATTTTGTTAGATAATATGAGTATTTTAAGGGGAATCATCTAAATATACGAAGCATAACGTTTTACGAACCTGTTTTTTCTGAATATGTATTAATATTTAATAATACACAAGCGTTAAATAATAATTATTATGATAGATTAAAAATAAAGATAAATATGGGAAGCGCAACTTGATTTAAATATTCTGAAATTAGGAATCGAATGCCCCTCGATACGTACATACTAATCAAGAATGTTGTTTTTCTTATTGTTACGGAGGTCAAGTTTCAATCACAGTATTAAAAATAACAATTACGTGAAACCGATTGAAGTTTAACTAATGAAGCGACTCACAAAATTATACGGTAAATGATTAAATTGAGTGGGGCATTCTAGTGATCGTAGAGTAGTTGATCGCACGACTCCGTCTGTAGTGCAGCAGGTTACTGTTGTAAACCACATTCCAGTGATATTCATTCGTTATTAACAATGCCCAACTGTCCAAAGTGTGATAAACCCGTTTATTTTGGTAAGCTGTATAAAAAAAGTTTTTTTATTGATTTTTTTAAATCATTTTTTTCTACATTTTGTATATACAAATATTAAATTTATCAGTGGTAAGATAGTGGACTTTATTTATAAATGACGTAATTGTTAGTCATTATGTCCATACCTATGCACTATACCGTTTAAATTTAATATTATTATAGCGATCTTACTTTTTAAATGCATTTCTGTGACAAAAATGTATCTACATATCTTATACTCTAATTCGAAATTTAAACAAACATGTTGATGGATGAAAAATGTACACGGTGGTCTTTTGAACCGTAAGTAGAACAAAACGTCACCTCTTCTAGCAGTCCTTGTAATTAGCTAATGGCACGTCCTTTGCCTTTTAACGTTCATATGAAATGAACAAATCCTTCAAGTGATAACTTACTACTCACCAGGTCCGGATTAATATTTTGTTTATTTACGACATAAGATATTTTTATATTCAATTTTTATCTAACGATATATGTCGTCGCACGATTAATTTTCCGTGAAATAATATGGGTACTTAGGTATGTCCGTATCTACAATAAAAAAATATATAAATGTTACAAGGTTTTTATTTTGTTTTATCTAAGGCCGTTCGTTCGATAACACCACTGATAAATATTTATTCTATTAAAGTTCCTGTATAGATAATTCAATTGTGTAATTTCTAATAATATAAACAGCGGAACGCAAAACTTCTTTGGGAAAAGATTGGCACAACGCTTGCCTTCGATGTGAAAAATGTAACAAAACGTTGACACCAGGTTCCCACGCGGAACACGATGGAAAACCTTACTGCAACCAACCCTGTTACTCGACTCTGTTTGGACCTGGAGGTGATTATTTTTCTATATCATTAGTGGTTTTAATTTCACAATTTTTGCGGAGTACCTAATTTAAAAAAAATAATACAAACTTTACTAATTGTAAGTAACCAGTTTCGATGTTTGCATTAACTAAAGAATAAATAAATTATTAAAAATCCATTAACAATTTATTGTTGTATATGAGTGCTATAATGCTAGATTTGTAAAATTTTAAAATAAAAAATACAAAAATTGATTTAAAAAAAAGATTGAGGTGCTGTTAGGTCAAATTAAATTGTCAATATCCTAATATTATTCTAATTAATCATAAAATAAAACGTAGGCGTTAGATATTTATCCGCAAATCTTTGAAAATAATTAGGAGTGTTTTAAAATTGGCACCTACAGAACAAAATTGGTTTAGTTAATTTTTCTTTTCTTTTTCAGGATTTGGCCGTGGCGGTGCTGAAAGTTATGTGTACAAGAAGTAAAATAATCGGAAAATTATGTATTATAAATAAAAAAATTAACATTCCATTTTTACATTACCTACCTGAAACTGTCTAAATAACGAATTTTAAGTAAATAAGCCTGAAATATAAATGTAACAACTTCGATTGTTTTTTATTAATACGTGTACAATTTATTACGTATTATACTTCCGTAAATACCTATTTGTTTATATAGAATTGATAGGTATACATACGTACAATGCAATGTTAAATATTGCAAAACAATTTATTAAAATACTAACGCGATAACATTTTTTGCTAAATATTTAAATAGAAGGACAAGGTTAACAGTTGATAACAATACGCACAACGGTCAGAAATGTATGCATGTAGGAAACACAAATTTTTCTAGATAATTTTTATCGGAATTATTTCCGTTTTGCCAAAGCAATTAAATTTCTTAATCCAAATAATTTTATACAACGATAATTATTTTAGACGTTCAACTTTTTACAAAAGTTGTCGAAAATATCGATTAAAGTGAGTCTTGATTACGTGTACCTATACAGGATGTTCTAAAAGTGGACGATCAAATGAAGCGATGCGATAGCAACCAAAATAATCATTTAATCCAATTGTTGATGGTTCAAAAGTTATTGCAAAATTTGTATTTTTCTGTGAAACCTCCTAATGTAGGTACGCATACAAAATATATACAACGTAAACAAAATATTTGATTGATATTTGATTGTAATTTATGATCCTATAATTTCTAATTTTTGAACAATAAAACCATTTGTTTATACTCTGTTATTGTAAAAACTTAATTGTTTCTTTGTTTAACTTTGTGAAAATAATTTAAACTATATATAAATATTAGATTGTGTTTCACTTATTTATTTATTTTTAAATTGACGCGACGCATTTCGCAAATTGCGTTTGAAAATGCAATAAATAGATTGCGAAACGCGTCGCGTCAATTAAAAAAAAATAAATAAGTAAGTGAAACACAATCTAATATTTAATCTAACAACGTTTAATTGGACTTCTAGAAGATACACCGCTAGCCTTAAGACAAAACACGTGGTTTACGCAGGATGGGGCGCCAGCACATTTTTTCTTCCAGTACGCGAATATTTGAATGACAATTTTCCACATCGGTGGATTGACCGTGGTAGTGAATTTGCTTGGCCACCTAGTAAATTAAAAAAATAGAACGTCTAGTGAATGTCGTCTCGTCGGTGAAAAGAATCTTATCAAAAATCGTTTATCAAATAAAAAACGGACAAATCGTAGGCAAGTCTTGAAGTAATCAATTTTGCACAAGAGTATAAAAATAATAGCAGCGGCACAAAGCCAAATTTTTTAAATTAAAAATTGCATAAAAGCGACATGCATTGAACCTTTTAATAGCGAATATATCGAAAACCGATAGAGTTATCGAAATTAAAAGTCATTTTTTTATCTAAAAAGGAGCGTTTTTTTCGATTTGTTTTGATCATAGTTCGACAGACAATTAAGCTCCGATTTACTAAAGTTATGGGGTATAACTGGCGACCTCTTTGAGCGACGTTAAAATAAGTTTCAAATTCGTAATTATCGTGCCAGAAAACGTAAAGCTACCAATTTTCAAATTTATACTGTAAAATCTTGCAAAATTATTGAGAAATTTCAAAATAAAATTCTAACTTTGAACATTCTGTATCTCTTAAACCAGCGACATTTGTATAAGGCATGTCGGGCTCAATCGTCATATTTTCTTGTCTAGTATCTCTACTTTCGAGATTGTCCATTCTTAATAAATCATTCTTTGTGTATACATTAAAATTTTGTATTTCTAATACTTTTACAGAGTGTTTCAGGAGGAATAGTAAATACAATTTTAGGATGTGGTAGTATGGATCGTTCCGAATAAAAAAGTTCATAAAAATATATATCTAATTTTCAATGGGTTTAGAAATATAACTGTTTCAAATTAGGCATTATTATTAATTCGAAATAAAAAATTAGAATTTTAACACGTTGAGTGCTGTTTACACGGAGCCGTGTGGCGGTAACGTGATTAGCCACACCGACCACACGTTCTTAGACTACGGTCTTAAGAATTATACAATTAATTTATTTAACATAACTTTGTTTATATGTAGTAGTTTTTAAATTAAAGAAATATATACGGAATGTTTCGCAACTTGAGGGTCATAAAACGAATAAGTACCTACACGTATTCTCAAGTCCATCGCGCTATAAAAGTTCTAATAAATACTATCATAAAGTAAACCGTTTTTGGAATTGATGATAAATTCGAATTCTAAGTGGAAAATCACTATTTTTATTATGACTTTTAACCAGAATGTTCGCTATTAAAGCCCTCGAGTTGCAAATCACCCTTATAATAAGAGTTCAAATCGATGTCTATTATTTCCTAACAATGGAACATCTTTGATGGAAATGAATTATCGTGCATATAATAATTGCTTAGACAATTGCTTCTATATGATTAACGATCACCGGTAACGCCAATAACCGTTGATTAAGAAAACCCCTTAGGTTTCTTGTTCATGATAATTAGGCGCTAACTTAGTGTTCAGTACTAATTTTTTGTTGCCAACTGGTTGATGTTTTATTATTATTTTTACATATAATTATAAATAATATTAGGTAAATAATTACTATGCAAGCCATATTTATCGTTTCAACCAAAACTACGTGTATAGTTGGTTGCTTGATTACGTTTTCGATTTGCCAACTTGCATTAATTCATATTTGATGACCCTTTGTTGCTAAAGTTGTCATAAATAAATTTAAATTGTAGGTATGATGTGCGATTATGGAGTGCATTTAAATTGCATTTGAGTTGCATTTAGCGTTTACATTTTAATGGACAACAGCTAAAGTCCTTTTTACCATTATATTAGGTATATTAAAAAGCTACATGGAGTATGTTTTATAACGCGTTGTAAATACCTATTTCTGCGGTTCAATCTTTATTTTTATCTATATTCAATAACTATACATATTATAAAATACAGTGATATCGCGTTAATTCGACGCACCCCGCTCGGATTGATAAGGATAAGAAATAGACTTCTTTAAATTTTAATTGATTCGACATTATGCATTAATTTTTCTTAATACAGGATGTCCTCGCTTTCACAACAGGTTACGTAAGTACAGTACAACAGGAATAGCTTGGTACTTAAACTAAAGGATGCGCAGTGGACGAAAGTCCCGCCCCGTCGAGTGCATTATGTGTATCCGCATACAACCAGTAGCTTTATCCTTGTCGCACAGAGACTCTCTTGTTTCCTCAACGGCGCATCTCATGCGCTAAGCTATTCCTGTTGTACTGCATCTACTAACAACGAGTGACGTAAAACGAGACACTTTTTCGTAAATTTCTATGTAAGATCACGTAGTTAGCTTCTCAGTTATAAAAAAAACATATTTTTTAAAAGAACTAATTAAAAGGACTAATTTTATTTATGAAATTGACGCATCTTTAAATAAAACAATGCATACAGTAAAGTAATACAAAAAAAACATGAATAATTAAGACAATCAAATTATGTCTGTTTGGTAAAAAAATGTCCTCTAAACGCTTCCATTTCACTTTTTTTTATTCTCATGAATTTACTAACTTGTAACATTTTTACAAGAACGTAAAACGAACCATAGACGTAAGTATGAGGAACGGTGTCAACGTGTTGTCTGACGTAAAACGAAACACCGTAAAACGGAGACTGCCTGTACATAAATACATTGAGCCTTATATGTTGTAAATACATACTTGCATACCCTATTAAGTTTTATGTTATTTTTTGACCCTTAAGTACGTACTAAACGGCCCTTAATTATCTGTACCTACATTTTGAGTAATCCGGAACTTTCGCTAATCCGACAGACTTACAGGTACAAACCTAGGTATGGCCTATCCAAACCTATATGCAATTTACGTCATCAAAAAAAAGTTACTAGATTGTTTATTTGTAATTCGGTTTAAAGTTTGGAAAATGACATATTTTATAGATGATTTACCTGCGCACAAATTAGATGGTATAAAGAAAGACTACAATTTATTAGAACTGTCAAATTCGAGGTACGAGGTGACAACACTGTGTGAAACGTCATAATCTAGTAACATTTTACTGATGACGTGGATTGCATATAGCTTTGGATGAAGTGTATGTATATTAAATAGGGTTGAAACGGTTTAATTGTACTCGATTCATTTCAATAACAAAATTGGGCCGTAGTTGTTGATTCGGTAGATTTAAATTGAAAAGAATAACTTTGCAAAGCTCGTTAAAACTTTTTCGAGTAAAGATATTTATAACATCATTGTCAACGATTTTGTCGATAAAACAATGACGCGACGCGATGCGACAATACGAAAAATACCCTGGACAAGTGACTTGGCATAGACGGCCAAATAAGAATGTTGGAAATCTTGGGAAGAGTAGAGCCATTATAGCTTTCCAAAACAATTTTTTTTTAATTTAAATTGACCGAATAGTTTATGAACTATAATCCAATTTTATTATTCAAAGAGCAAACTTAAAAGGCCCAACAAAAAAAAATTAAGCTGTTGGACTTGATGATAATATCTATAGAATTTTTGTGGATAACCATCTCGTCTACTTTCTACCATTTTCGTTTGGGCACTTTTTCGGGACACTCCGTATATACATATTATCATTTTCGGGGTTTACAATTTATCGCTTACTTTATAAGAAGAAAATTCCATTAAAGTCGCAAATTTACAAAGCCATCTTGTAGCTTCATTATCAAGATTTAATTAACAAAATCAAGTTATAATTTAACGAAGTAAACGTTGTGCATGGCAAATTATTGATGGGTACACTTAAACACATTATAGCTCCATATTGCACAAAAACGAGCAACTTACTAATATGCTGAAAGCGTACATGTTTAAAACGTCACGTGTGTTGAACCGACAAAAGTCCCGACGTGGAGTTGCAAAAACTAAAAAACGTGCTTTGTTTTATTACTTGTTCTATCTCGTCATTTCAAATGAAAAAAATCGTGTCGTATTAACCCGGTATCGACTTATTCGGAGAAAATAATTACGCACCGTGCTATCGACATCTAAGTCTAGTATGTATTTATACAACACAAATCCTGATTATTGTATTGGTTTATGTTGATGTATACCAACGAGATGCAATTGAAAGTGAAAACTGTTCACTTTATCCTGCTGGAGAATTTCTCGGGTATTCGTAGAATACGGATAAGGTTTTTATATAAATCACTGTTTTCTTATTACGAATTTAAATTTATATAACACAGGTTTATCTATTTACTTACGTAAGTATCTACTTATATTTTTTCTATTTTTCCCACGTCGCTTTACGTTGTTCGTTTGTTTTAAAAATAATCGATCCGTTTCGAAAAAAATACGAAAAACTTCAGCTGTATTTTTCCATTATTAAAACAACTGTTTTTCGGTGGTTCGCAAAATTTAAGTGTTAAAAATAGCTCTTTTGACGATCATCGCTTTATAGAATCATGAACCGTTCGGATACATCCATTTGTACCTCCCCTTTTCCAGACTCTTTTTTCTTTGAATTTCAAGTATCTGTATTTTCTGTTACTAGCTTGAGTTTCTAGTGTTCACATTGTTTGCATTTCTTCGAGTACCTAGTAATTTGGTCTTCGTTTTTGTAACTTTGTACTACTACTTATACCATTGAATGCTTATGCCTAGTTAAAATATAGGTCAGTTTTGAACGTCTGTTATCTATGGAAAAAAAAAGAGTTTAGTCTGAAGCGTAGGTATACTTACGATTAGCGTAGTCATCTAAAATGGACATCTTTCGCCAACGAAATACTTTAATTGAATAATTTTGGGTAATCCAATCTGTTTAAATTTCCTTTTTTTGTCTTTGGACATAGGCCTGAAGTGTTTACAAAGTAGCAACGATGGTTACTTGTCCACTTTTCTTCTTTTTTGGGCTAATGTATGAAGTGGTTTGTAAACTAATTCTTATTTTGTCTACATTTAACCCTACCCTATCATATAGAGTAGGTATAGGTAGCTATGTTTTTCACAATTTTCTTAAAAAATATATATTGAAGTCATTTCTCAAAAAAAACAAACTTGAAAATCATCGATCTTTACTGCACATTTTTGTTTTCTTCCGTTGTTTAGTATAAAATAATTAAAATCTATTTGTTTAACGGCGTTTGATGTTAATCTACAAAAAATTGTAGATTTCGCCTCCAGTTCTGCAGAAAACGAAGATTTTCCATTTAATTAATTTTTTTCTATTCAAATATCGCGTTCGTCCAGCCTGATCGAGTAAATGGTCCTATGAAACCTTCTGGGGCACTTTTTAATATGTTTCCTGTACAGTGGCAATACCACAAAATGTATCTAACTCCCCGCACTCACAAGTTGCCCAATTTGCCTCTCTTTTTTGGTCGCCAAGACCTTTGGAGTACTCAAAACAATTGTGATTCCTGTTTCGTCTATATTAATAATCCGATCGGGGGTCAAATTGTACATTGACAACCCATTTTCATAATTCATAAAAAATGGATTATCAGCTGTTTGAATGTAAAACCTCTTGTCGCGCTGGCGTTTTCTATCTGGTTTCCTCAAACTTGTATTCGAGTTTCACTCCCCATTCGGATCACCGAATGGTCGGAAACCCATAAGCCAATCAATGCCAGTCATCTTCTTGTTACAGGGAGAATATTTAGATAATAATTTCTTTACATATTTAAAAGTCAGACTTCGAATTTGGTTCAGCGTCAAACCATATACGTACTCATTTAGTTTATTTTCTTGTTTTTTTTTGTGAAAACCTACGATGTATATTTTGTTGAATTATACGTTTCTTTTCTTGGCTATTCTTGATTATGTTCTGCATTTCTGATGCTTTTCTAATTGACAAAGTTCCATAAAGGACTTCTCACACGGCATTTTAATTTGTGATGGGCACGTTGATACACATCAAACTGTCCCATGCACTAACGTATCAATCCGACCCACCGAGCTAACTTTCGGAAACATTGACCTCAACACTAAGCTACAAGAGATTGGCAAAATATCTTGCATACATAAAATATTCATATACATGTAGATACTCGCCTAGTGGAAAAGTGTTGTGCGTTTTAATGCGCGCGTCTTTGCCATACAATATGAACAAATCTTGACATCTAAAAATAAACAAGTCATTGAAAATATTGGTAGATAATAACAAACTAGATGGCCAATTTTATACCGGTTTTATTTTAAAATACATGTCGGTATTTTCAAACTTCAATTAAAACATTTAGAATTTTTGATAAGTGGATAATAATATCCAATAAATACTTAATTATTAATTAATTAGCAGATAATGCTTTGGTAATGTGATAATAATTCTATTTTTTATTTAGTTGTGACATTGATTTACGTCATGCACTCTTATTTGTAATTAGTAGTCATAAATAGAAGCAAAAAATCGAAAAGGGGTTTATTATGATCTTAATCCTTAAACGTCAATCACGATTATGAAAGCTTTTTGGTGTTTTCTTAAACTTTTTTGTTATTTCTACGTGTTAATGTCTTAAGATTAATCACAACTTTTTTTGTCGAGCACCTAACCAATGAGAAATTCATTTCAATATTTGATGATACATATTTATTTAATTATTTCTTTAAACTTGTAATTATTAGCTTTTAAAAACTTTTTGAGGGAATTTCTTCATTTATTAGATACAGGTGGGTATTTATTATCATATTGTCGTGTTTAAAAAATTAATAATTTTTAAACTATTAATAGTTTCCACAGAAAGGGAATTAAACAATCTGACGTTTGGGTTGCATAACGTGCTTTATTATAAAATAATTAAAAGTAATTTGTACTTACCTACATTAAAATAAATACGTAGGTAATAATACATATTTTTAAATTTTATTGTAAATATCAACTGTGTTAGTATGTATTAATTAACTATAGGTAATTTCGACTATTAAATTAAATAAAATTATTTAACCGATAGGATCTAAAGCCGAAGATGTCGTATGGAAGAAAGTGCCTATACAAAAGCCGTTTCTCAGAATGACGAGATGATTTTAAAATACCAATTCCAGTAACGTATCATTTATGATAACAATTTTCTGTAATAAAGTGACGTTTCCTGCTGAGAGACACTCGAAAGAATTTTGATGCTGATTATATTAGCGACCGTTAGAAATTAATTCGCTGACACGGCATCTTCCGATTTTATTCTCCCATATATTATATTCGTAATAAGGTGTTGGAGGGCAATTTTCGGCATGTTTAGGTGAATAATTTTACAGATTTCACGGTTGTGCAGTTGAGAAGAGCGCCTTCAGGATTTTGCCTGAGTAAATGGTACTTCTCGATCGTGAGTCGAGATGACTTAACAAGATACGGCGGGTGGAATTCCTTAAATACCGTCCTTGTTAGACTAGAGCGTGGCCACTCTGTCCATCTCAAGCTCATTATTTCACCTCGTCTACCTACCCATTCAGCTCGAGAGCAACTGCCAAACCAAACTGGCCCCGGCCCGGCCCGGCCACGCACCCGACGTCCAACAATTCACCGCAGTCGACAAACTAAATATTTACATACCTACATGTATTATAGGTAGTTGTTAGTTGTTTGCTTAGGATTTGATGGAATTTTTCCCTAATTAATACTAGGTTTGTGTAGTAATTTAATTCACGTTCGCTATCAGTCATTTGTATCCCACATTACAATATTTCAATTAAAAAAAAAACAGCATGATTTTCAATTTTTAAAATACTTGCACCTTCTATACGTTACGTAAAAAGTTTGGCCGATAGCTAGTTTGCGGTTTAGAAAAGCGACCATCCACAAAATCACAAATATAACAAAAAACATTAATTTAAACGCCAAATTTAAGCAAAAAATACGTAGGTGCCTATTTAAGCTAACTTAAAAAAAATTTATACCTACGGAATTTTACTTCGATTGCTTTAACGATAGCTTAGGCACCTACTAGAAAATTGTTTTTCGTAGTGAGAATATTAGTATAGGTACGTAACATGCCCACTTAACTGTTTGGAAATAAATTTTTAGGCGCCCAACAAAAATATAATTTACGTTGTGTGGAAATTCAATCGGTCGAGTTTAACGTTAGGATTTAATTTATTACCGCGTTTCCTTGTTAATGTTGGTTGCTAACCCCTCAATTAAAACAGCCCGTCATATAATAATCGGTCTTGAATGTGTAGACACATTCAAATGCTATCAGATGCAGGATATATAATAGTGTGGTTTGTCACTTCGTTTTGTAAGCAAAATTTTGTGTGATGTTATGTTTACCTATACATATGGTATGCGCCAAAATATACAGTACTGGATTTCGCGCAGTTCTCATGTGCATGTTCGTTGATCGGCGTACTGTTGCATCATCATTACGTGTTGTTAGTAGTGCAAAAGATCATTGTGCTGTGAGATTGGAGTTGAAAATGGGACTCACGACGGAGGAAAAAGTTTTCATTGTCATTTCATTGAAATGGCAATCAAGGCAGGTCGAGTTTGAAATTAGTGGCGGAACAATATCGCGAACAATTTAATAAGGCGGCACCAAGCAATACAGTTATGCTATCTATCGTTACGAAATTTCGTCGTACTGGTAGTGTATTGTGTTAACGGAAGGGAAGGTCTGGTAGGCCAGTAACTGTGTCAACAAATGAGAATTATGGACATGTCCCCGATCACATTTTGGAGTCTCCTAAACGAAGTCTTCGACGAACGTCCTTGAAAATGAACATCGGCAATATGTCGCTTCGCCGATTGTTGGATTTCTGTACAGAATTCAGGTTGAACAACGATTGACGAACCAAGATATGCATGCCAGGATTGTGTATTGTGGAAGACTTTTGGCCATTGTGTACGAGAATCCAGATTTTTGCGCAATGTGTGGTTTTCCGACGAAAGCCACATTCACTTGGACGGTTTCATCAATTGCCAAATAAGTCGCTTCCTTGGTTTCGAGCGGCCAGACGTTATCGTCGAGAAACCGCTACATAGTGAGCGTGTGACGATATGGTGTGCAGTGTCATCACACGGTGCGAGGTGTAGCGATCAGCCACACCGCTCGACAGTCTTTAACAATGCTGCAGGAAATCTTTGCAGGACGAATCATTTCCCGTGGGACTGATTTCAGCTACCCATCACATTCCCCTGATCTTACACCACCTGACGCCTACATATGGGAAATGTTAAAAGAGAAAGTGTTCAGCTGGGCAGATCCACCCAGAACTGTGCCTGCATTACGTGAGAAGATCGTTACGGTTTTCAGGAATCTGCAGCAACCTGTGTTCGAGAATGTGTTTGATAATCTGCGTGAGCGTTATGAACAGTGCCCAGTGGCGCACATTTTGAACATTTATGCTATAGAAATAAAAATAATACAGAATAAAAATAGAAATAATACAAAATAATAGCTCCAATACTGTATATTTTGGCGCATACTGTACTTACATAATAATGTACCCTACGACAAGTTGGCGACTACTATTTGTAGGTATTTCTGTAAAAATTATAGGTAGTTACCACAATTACCCCATATACATTAAAAATACAAAAGTTAGACAATAACATCCCTTTACAGTTCGAGCCGATCAAACTGTAGTCAACAACTTTGTTCAGGCAACGATTTGTTCACACGCATGTCAATGGAATGGCTCTGGATATGTGAAAAAAGATTCGAAAAGGTAAATCCAAAGCAGGTGGTAGTAAGACATCAGATCTACGGTACAGGTCATGAATCCTAATCCTTTACTACCTAGATAAAAAATAAGATTATTTATTTTAGTGAGAATTTCGAATAACCGTTACGTAGAATAGTGTACAGGGCGAGTTAAAATAATAGCCCCCTCCCCCGTCCATTAATTTCTTGAATATTCATATTTAAAAATATTTTATTAACAAAAGATATTTGGAATGATATTTTATATATTATTGTGCATTTATTTTATTTCATGGCCTAACGATATTTGAGCAGTAACATGCAACTTTTTAATTTTAAACGACACCCTGTACATTTCTTATATATTTTTTGAAGAACTAATTTTTCTCTATACGGTCTTAAAAAAATATCGTGGGGTTAGATGACAAAATTACAGTGTTAAACGCGATTAAAGTTGAAAAATGTCCTATTTAGCGATATCGTTTGTAGCCATGAAACAAAGCATTCGAAAAAGTGGAAACTGAAATAATAGTGCATTAAAAACAATTACCAACAACGTTCGTTTATCGAAAAAAATGACTTGGTAGACATGTTTTTAGTAATTCGCGAATCAAATTATTGTGGTACATTACAACTCCCGATGACACGAAAATAAGAATTAGAAATGCGTTTGCCATTATTACTGCTGAAATGTTTTGGAATAGAAGTAATTCGAACAGTTTTAAAAACAAATTAGATTAGATTCTGTGTTCTTTTTGTTTGTGATGTTCGATAATTTCCTTTGTTTTTATAAAATAAATTATTTTATTAATAAATAGTTTCTGATTATTTGCTGATATTGCTGATATTTTTCAACTTTAACCGTTTTAAGAGTGTAATTTTGCGATCTAAACCCACGATATTTTTATAACACCATATAGAGAAAAAATAGTTTTTCCAAAAAATATTAAAAATAGACAGGGTGTCATTTAAAAATAAAATGTTGCATATTACTACACAAATATCATTAGGCCCTAAAATAAAATAAATGTACAATAATACACAAAATATCATTCTGAACATCTTTTTTTAAGAAAATATTTTTCCAATATGAATATTCAACGAACTAATAGGGTGGGCACTACTACCTTAAATCACCCTGTATACACGCAACTCTTACTTATAAGGTATAATCACAAAAGAATATACTTGTAACTCGGTATATCAATTTAATTAGTAAAAGATGACTCGTTCTGTTGGTGGAAGAGCGATATTTATTTCAACCCTTCGCAATTACAATAGAGTTTTGTAGGTATGACACCATATTCCAAAAAATCCACAATTTAATAGATAGCAGAAAAAGATGGGTATTTTACAATATTCTACTCTCGATAATGTTTCTATGATAAAATGAATAAGGTAGATATTTGCTTTGGCAATAGTGTAAAATTGGCAAAAATTCGCACAACAGTTATTATACTTATAAAAAATAATAGGTGAAGATGTTTTTGTAAATATGAGAACAGTGTTGCTAATGGAATTCATATTATTGATTCATCTATAAATGTTAACGAAAACTCAATTGTATTTCGTACCTATGTGTTATGATCTAATGAATTTGATGGGAATATTTATTTTATTTTGTATGACCTTGATCCAATTTTGTATTAGTTTTCACAGGTTACTTTATATTAAAATGTTGATGATTTAGAAAAATTTTGATTTCTTGTACTTTCGTAATCATGCAGATTGTACGGTATGGGTTCATATCAACTTTTTTACTTCCCTTTATATTGTCAAAGCTGGTTCTACACGCTACGACTTATATTGTCTATTTTATTATTTAATTATATATTAATTTTCTTTAAAATATGCCTAATGTTTTTTTTTAAATAAATCTCTTTCTCGAAAAATTTAATTAATTAGTTGCCTCAATTAATTCACCAAATCGCGACTTTATTGTATTTTCCTAACAAATCAAGGGCATATTTTCAAACTTTGGGAATTTTGTTAAATTAATCGTGATGGCAGATTATTTGAACAATATACCTATGGGTATCAAAATGTAGATGTTGTTTTTGCAAAGTCGTTTTCGCAAGAGGATCGTCAACGATCGTGATATACTTCAAAATTTCAACATGAAACGTGTTACGACAAAATTACTTATCTCTCTTTCTCATGGAAGTCCAAACAACCAACTCAGGCCAACCAACTTATTTGCAATTTTTGGAATTCGACTTTTTCGTAATTTTTCAATTCAATACGATTATTGGCCAAATGAAACGACATAAATCGAGCGTGCATTATTGATTCATGGTGCATCAAATTGCAATGAAATAAGTAGGTACCTACTGAGAAGATTCTTAAAAGACCGAAAAAGTTATAAAAGTCAAAAAATGAACATCTGAAAGTATTTTAATACATTTTGAATAATCTTTAACTGTTTTTGATGGCGACGATCAGAAGGTAATTACTTAAATATACAATTAATAATTGATTGAAAATTTTTTGAAATCGTAGTTCTTCAAAATTTGCAATATTTATTTTGCAATAATCGATAGATCGTAGTTGTTTCATCTTTGAGTTAATTTTGAACCTTCGCCTACTTAGACTATACTTTTATCAATTAGTTTAGTATGTGTGATTTAATTCAGTATTACTTTGACGAATCTCATCACTTAATTAACTGTGGATAAATAGTTGCTAAACGTTACTATGGTGCCTACTTAAAATGAATATTAAAAACGTTCGCTAATGTTTACATGCCGAAAGGATTCTAGTTATTTAACATAATAAAGATCACGGATCGTATTGAATCAGAATTCGAAATTTTTCACTATTCACAACTACATCAGTCAATGTTACAACTTAAAAGAGAAACTCTTCAACATTCGTAATCCCATACGTAAGCAACTAACTTCATCGTAATCGACTAATTTAATAAAATCTATTTCACATTCATAATCATGTTATCACGTTTATTGAGTTCAGCAAATCTCGACAAACTTGCGTTGATTAATTAAACGCGATTAATGATTAAATTAATTAGCTTGCTATATGTGTAAACAATTTGACGATGGCTTTAGTAAAATAAAAGTCATCCTCTTTTTGACCAATTGGGATAGACTGAAACGGTGACTAATTTATTAACGAGAACGAGTAATTTTTATGTGATGTTTTAAATTTTAAAGTCAGTTAAGAGGCGAAAAATTTATTTGCAACGCAATGTTGTTAACATTAATGATAAATGTTGCAAATGTATTTTTTTTAATTGGAATAATAATTCACGACTTGGGAAGAAAATTTTGCATAAATTAATGTAATTTAATTCCTACAGGTATTAGGTACCTATGGCCTATCCAAACCTATATGCAATCACGTCATCAAAAAAAGTTACTAGATTGTTTATTTGTAATACGGTTTAAAGTTTGGAAAATGACATATTCTGTAGATGATTTACTTGCGCACATATTAAATGGTATAAAGAAAGACTACAATTTATTAGAACTGTCAAAATACGAGGTACGAGGTGACAGCACCGCGTGAAACGTCATCATCTAGTAAGCGTTTATTGATGACGTGTTGCATATAGGTTTGGACGAAGTGTACACACCTACATTTCGTATTATAGTTGTGATTTTTATTATTTATATTTTTTTGTAATAAGTTATTTAATTGTTATATACTTTTTTTAAATTTAAATCACCGCTAAATACGTTCACCATTCAAAAAATAATGTTTCTGTTTGTTAACGACAAAACGCAAATTAAGATACAAAATTCAGAAAAGAGACCATTTCAAAAATATAACTCATGCATAAAAAGCCGCTTAATGTGTAAGGCGACCTTTTCAAAAGGCTCTCTCGAAAATATACCTACCCCTTATTATACCACATTACTTTGCACACAGGGGGTGTCTACCCAAACAAATCGAAGAAAACAAAGATTTGTAGTTATGCCATACCCTCGTCACCAAACTAATCCAAACGAAATTAACTGTGAATAGAGACAGGAGAGAACTAAAATTGGCTTTGAATGAATTATGCCTGTTATTTTTAAATGTAGGAAAAATTTTAAATTCCTTAGTTTGCCTAATTTTTAAGAAATTTCGTCTAGATTTATTTTTTAAACGTTTTACCATCATTTGTATAAGTACTCATAAAAATATATATAAAAGGCCGCTTGTGAGTTGGAAATTCTTAATGCAATTCATTTGAAATTTTTTATTATTCGGGACTAACATTTTTGTGTAATCGCCGGCGCCGTAAGTCGAAGCCGAGTTATCATCTACGTTTAAAAGTAAAAGACGTACAACGTTATGCCGTAATACCTACCTACCAGAGAATAAGTACGCGCATCATTACAAATAACAGTCTATAAATTAGTCAAATAAATGTCTGGCGGTGAAATTAATCATGAAACAAATCATGCAGCCGGAGAGAACAGAAGCCGGAGCGCGGATGCGGGTGGAATTCGGTAAGGCTCGTGCGCAGTCGTGTAGGCTGCCATTACTGCGAAGCCGCCCGGCGGATCAAAGAAGCCGGTGATTGGTCGGCCCGACAACAGAGCAATACGCAGCGTTTGAGCGCCGCTGACCGCAGTGGAGTCGAAGCGCTGCTCTAAAGCGAGTTAAACGTTCCGCGATATACACCTGTGCCCCCTACAACAAGAAACACGTGTCGCATTATCGGGGGGGGAATATGCCGTATTCGGGTTCGTGATGGATTATTTTAATAACGATATCGAAATATTTAGAAAAGTTAATACGCGTTTCGGAATAGTGGTGTTGTTGTGTCATGATGTTGTTGTGGTGTTCGTTTCTGGTGACGGGATGAGTTGACTGCGAACGACCGCTGCCGGACTGGTGCCATGTAGCGAGGTGTGATGCCGCCGCGTCGCGAGTGAACCATGCCACACGTCTCGTCCAGTGGCGGCGATGATCTCTGCAGCACCGATGAGGTTAAGGTGTTCAAGGACGAGGGTGACGGCGAGGACGAGAAAAGGTCCTCGGAAAACCTCACGGAAGAGAAGAGCAGCCTTATCGACCTCACCGAATCCGAGGTACCTACGTGCTGATATTGTTTGTTATTGTTTTTGTCCTCGATTTGATTTGTATAAACAACAAAAAAAATAAATCTCGATCATTTTCGTGGGAAACGCGTTACGATAAATAATCTTCCGACGTGCATCGCGCGATTAGAAAAATTTCCCTCTCGTAACTGTCCATTGCATCATTTTAAATGTTGTTTACTAACAAAATGCGCCATGCTGAGAAAACTGAATAGAGCCGGAAATGTGTTTTATAAAATTTGTTTAGACAAGTGGCGAACGTTATTCTTGTCAAACGGAATTAAATGGATAGGTACCGGAGAAAATCCAAAAACCCTCGTAATGAACCGAATCTCCTCCATTTTTTTTTTTTAATTTACCAGCCGTAAAAATTAATGTAACGTACAAACTATTTGATTTACGCTGAACTAGATGAATTTCTAATTACTCACATGCGTACCTATTTAAATTACGAATTCAGTTCGATAATTAAACATTCCCGCGTAATTCCCGATTAATCGGCAAAATCATTGGGAAAATGTATCCCGTAGTATCGTGGTACCTACTAATATTCCACTTCCGTTTTTTTGGGGGTAGGTAATTTTGTTATACTTAAGTACCACCCAATAAGGTACTAATTGCCCCCAAAAAACATACGTTCAGTTTTTATGAAATTAACCTAATATTTGTCAAAAATTCACCGGTATTTATTTATTGTATATTGTTTCTAAAACGCCCGAATTTTCAAATTTTTAAATGCGACTATTTTATTTGTTTACTCCGTTCCGTCGGGATCCCATCTATTATTATATTAGACGTTTTCGGAGTGGAACACTGAATTTATTTTAAAAGAGCATTTTCGAGTAAATTTTATAATTTATAACCTATCTAAGAAAAATGTTTGTTCAAATACCCTTTATACCAAATTAGTGTAGTTTCTTGTACTGTGTTTTAAAACAATTCACCAACTTGTAAATATGTAAATACAGGCGAACAAAACGTTTTCACCTTCAAATGAACAAATTAATCTATGAAAACTGTTTAATAATTTTGATCGATCATTTTTGTGGTTAATCTTTAAAATGCCGTTATCGCATTTCTTGAAATTAGCGTGACCACTGTCGTTTCCCGCTTAAATTAAATAATAGTACTACTGTGACCGCCCGTGTAAAAGTTCTATGGTGGTCACGTTACGCAGGTTTCATTGCACTTATTTAAAATGAAAACGAAGATGAGATATTATCACTTGCCAAATTTTTGTGTGTTGCATATTAAGTAATATAGTCCATCCATTCGCGTATTGGAAGGTTTTTTCAGCTTAAAATATTTATCTGCTAATGCGACTTAACGCGGATTCATTTCGATTACCTGGTGTTCTTAACGCAAAAGTGAACCAATATGGGCCAGCGGTATCCAAACATTCAGACTCGACTAGAATCAAACAAAATATATAACTAAACAATTTATATAGTTTATAATTAGGCTTTTTAAATTAAAAAGTAGATACATTTTCTAGAAAAACGACACAAGGTTCAAATACTTAATTATTTACAACACTTATTGTGGGAACTTGTTCGGTACCGCTGACCAACACGCACGATTAGTGAGGGTTATTTAAAAGTAGGCTATACAAGCAAAATATTTTAATCGGAAAATCTTCCACTACGAATGTAGATAGACTATAGCAGTAACAGGCATAGAAATTATACAATCATGTGATTTTTCCGATGTCTTGTCGGAGAATAAAGAAATTTCAACCTTGAAACAGTATTATGGTTTTACCTGATATTTATGTACAGTCAAGTTCATATGTTTTGTCCCGTCGCGTGTGCTAGTTTTTATCGTAAAAGGCTCAAAAAAAACAAACGATTAATGTTCGTTTTTATTTATTATCTGACTTGTCCCTTTTTACAATTCAAAAACAACTGCTACCTTCGTGCCTCTTGATTCTCTTTCGTCGTTCGTTGGCCTGCGATCACATCTCTCGGAACAAAACATTTGAACTTGACTGTACATACCTATGTATAGGTAAATAAGTAGGTATAGTTATTTTAAAATTACTAACTGAATCTTGACACGACTTAGAAAAGTCACATAACGTACCGGAACCCCCTATGACTTGTGCATTATGTTATTTTATATTATATGACCTCAATATAATTAAAATTTCTTAAAATATTAGATATATTTTCATTAATAAAAACTACATTTATTTTTACATTAACGACATTAAAAAAAAATAGGTTAGGTAGGCTATATTGGGTTCAGGTACTGTACAATAACCACCTTTTCGTTAAATTATGTAGTTTTATGCAAATTAATCGCTCGACATCCACTTATTTTGTAGTTGTAGATTTTGCCATTCATTAGAAGACGAATTTAATTTGATTCCTTAAAATAAGATCAATTTATAAAGTCTCGCGCAATTCTCCAACGTTTCAGAGAATTCGACCTTATTAAAGTAGTATTGAGGGTTAGTTCCGATATCGAATTTACTTTGGGATCATTGTTCTTTATGTTTGAGTATCTATGTGAGAACCGAGATGATCAGGTGTATGCATCAGAAGCGTTTGAATCTTTCAAAACCCATGGACGTTTCTGATTGTTGTTATTAACAAAAATTTTAAAATACAATAGGTACATTTCGGTATTTGCGTAGATCGTGGACGGTTGACGTAAATTTAAAGACCTAATTCTATGAATAACGTGTTTTTTTTAATTTCAATTTAAAACGTATATAGGTTGGTACATATCCATTAAATGTTAGAATTCTACTAGAATATATGATAATTAGTTTGTTTTTTTAACGATGATTAAAACACTGCGTTCAGATATTCAGAGTTTTACCAATAATTTTGTTAATTATTTATACCTAATAGGTACCTACATAATATTTATTCTTCACACAAAATATTTACAGGGCAAACAGGGAAAAGTATCCCATAGTATCGTGATACCTACTATTAATCTACTCCATTTTTTTTGGGTAGGTAATTTTGTTTATACCTAAGTACCTAATAGATAATAGTAAAAAAAAAGGTAATAGCACTACGATACCGTGGAATAATTTTTCCGTTTACACCAGTAACCTCTATTTTTCTAGTGTAGATATCGTATTTTTCGGACGATCGAGGCTCGCCCCAAACTTATGAGATAATTTAAAAAATATATAATAATATCTGTTTCAAGTAAATCTATAAACTCTTAATTTTTGATTTTTTCTAGAATTTTGTGGGATATCCCGACTTACCACGTATCACCTACTTTGACACCAAAAGACGCACTCCAATTATTGTAAGTCGATTTTTAGTGCAATTAGTTTCTTTTTTATCTGAATTCAAATTTAGTCCAAAATTCGTAAATTATATGATTTGCTCTCATATCTGCATGAAAATTCTACAATATTTGTAGGAAACTGAGCCCTAAGTATGTACATAATATATGGTTTTTTGTAGACGTTTGTCCAAGCGTAGTAATTCTTGCTAATTTACGTCATTATTCTGCGTTCATTCAAGTAAAAACTTGACAGGTCTTGGTTTTCAACGTAAACGTTACATACACTATTTATTCCATTGGCTTACATTGACTTTAAATTTGCATTTTGTTTTAATCATGTCTAAATTTTATGTTTTTGTGAGCTCGCCGCAGAATTACCCGCAAATGTAGCCACAGTTGTTAGTTTTGTGATTAGCATAGTATGTGATCTAGACTAGATCACATTTGATGGGATATCTAATTAACTATTGATCAAAACATTTATCAGCGGGGTAGGATTTGAACTGTAGGTGAAATCTGAGCGCCTGCTTATATTAACTACTTTTTTTCAGTCCCTGCAAAAATACCATTACTTTTATACGTACTTACCCACTTCATTTATATTATTTTTATAAAGGCATCGCCTGCCTTTGTAACCATTAACCACATTTACTCCGAATATATTGTTCAAAACTGCTCCATTAATGTCACCATTATTAACCAGGGGATTACTTATCACTAATCTTCTTAAAAGTGAAAGTAGACATGTTACATAGTATTTACGGAATTTCACTTAACAATGATCAGTTTGATACAGGTATTTCTAAAGTTATAAAGTCTTTGTTTCCGGCTTTTGAGAAATTCCTTCTTTGTAAACCTTCATATTTCTAACCAACAGATGGTTTTTAATTGTTTAACAAACCAGTCTTGTTTCATCAATGAACTGAAACCATTGTTAATTAGCACGGTCAATATGAGTTTAAAGTTTTACAAAGAACTAAATTTAATTTTGTAAGAAAAACAAAAGGTATTACGAGTAGGTATTTAGAAAATCACAATGGAAGGAAAACAGCGGAACATTTTCGTATTAGCAAAGTCATCCACGATTTTTTTTAAATAAGTAGTTTTAAAATATTTTTTAATAGGTAGGTAAACCTACAATTTTTTACCATTTGCGTTATTTACGTACATTAACAATAAGCACGCAAAATGCAGCGTCTGCACAACGCTTGATCACAGATTTCTGAGCTGAAAATATTGCCGATTTACCACAACTTACCTATATTCCAAATTGCATCATTTCCGACATACAGCCCCTTGAAGAGAGGCATTATCACATACTTGTTTTCAAAATAACTCATTAACGACTTAACTTAAAAACTAAGTTTGGCCAACAAACATATTGCGTGTTTATTTTTAGGGGTCATAGCCACAGCTTTTTACCAACTTTTTTATACGTACGTCACCGACTCTTAGGAATTGTCTAAAAACATAGGTTAATTTAGAAAGTTTTATTACTCTTAGAAAAATTTAATATCTTGCACGGTTTCTCCATAAATGGGCAATTTTTGAAAAAATTGACTTGGAAGAATTTTGTAATAAATAATGCTAAATTTAATCTTTTTGCTTTATTTTTGCACATAGTTACTTACATCGTGTACTTCGATAAAGTACCAAACCACAAGCCCACAGCTTTTTTATTTCTTCAGTAGGTAATATTTGCTTAAAAGTTAACATTGTAGTGTTTGCAGCTACTTATTTGCTTTGTGCATGAATGAGTGAAGATTTTTGTAACATCTATAATGTATAATCTTCTAGTATCCTTGCATAAATAATAATTTTATGGTTATTTTAAAGTATATATTTTAGTAGCAATTAGATGTGTATTAAATACCTACTACATACATGTTTTCATTAAAAATATAAAGTTTTCGTGAAATTATATTTAATATTTGCCCCAGTTAAACCTCCCTTTAGCGGATATCTCCCAACAACAACCAATATTTTGTACTCCACAGCTGTCCGTTATTGAGAGGCTTCACTGTATTTGCAAAATATCCTTGGCGTATTACTTAAATACCTAAATGAATTTTGGACATTTTCGTCATTTCGTTAATCACAAAATTTTCAAATTGTTTGGTTTTAATTTCATACATATTGTGATGTAACGGTTTTATTTAATAAAATATTGAATATCTGATAATCACAATATTTTAATAAAGAAATATTGTTTCTTTATTATTTTTAAATAATAAATTACTTATAAGATAAACATACTTATCTATAAATCTAAAATTACCACGTGTGAATATTTAAGTTACGACAGTTTTAAAGTGGCTCGTAGCCGCTCGCCCATTACCTTGGGCGCATGCATTAATTTTTTGGCCGCCTGTACAAAGGTCGCGCATCAAATTTTCTAGCTACCCACCTACATTATGTATTGTATTTTCATACATTATTTTATCTTTATTACCTACAACCAATATTTTTTCTTCTAGTCTGGATTAATTTTATTTCTGTATAATATATGTATTTGCGCAATACGATACCTAATTATGATTTTATATTATTTGAAACTATAAAAACTATCTACATATTCACTTTACATATAAACTTTTATTTTCAGTGTTCAAATTTTTAAAAGCTTGAATTCTTAATGTAATTTCGTTAATAAGTTTGTTCGGCATTTAGTTTTACTTTCATATTATTTTCGATAAGATAATACTCTATCTCTTCCGTTGATTAGTATTGATGACTCAGCATGTGAAATTTTAATAGCTAGGCAAAGTGTTCAGGAAAGTGGCTTGATAAAAACACGGACCCTATTGATATTTACAGCAAATATTGTAGACAATATACTGACAGATTACGTGCCTCGATTTTTATTTTTCAAAATCAAAATATAGTATCTGCAATAGGTTGTTCCGAATATACAGTAGAAGTGCAAAATGATTTTGTAATTTCCGAAGTTCTTAATAAACAATAGTTTGACGGGACTAATGAACTGTTTATTATGTCAGGAGATTTATTGTAACCAACTTCGACTGTAGGTATAGTCAAGTTCATATGTTTTGTCCAGTGAGATGTGATCGCAGGCCAACGAACGACGAGAGAGGATCAAAAGGGATGAAGGGTTTAAAATGGGATACGTCAAATAATAAATCAAAACGGACAGTAATCGTTTTTTTTAGACTTAAGATAAAAACTAACACGGATGACGGGACAAAACATATGAACTTGTTTGTACATATCTAATTTGTATATTAAAATTTTCCGAGGGACGTTTAATAGCACCATTTATAAGATAAGGTTTATTTTGAACAATTTCTAAGCGATCTCGTTCAATTTCACGTCGGAACTTTTATTTTGTACATATTATCTAAGGTAGGTTTTTACGTAAATCGAGAACTTCATAGCAATCTTTCAACGTAAAAATTTGCAACTAAACTGAACGATATATCAAATATAGGAATGTATGTACTATATGTATATCTCGCTCAAGTAAAATTTTGAATATTTACATTGACTAGATACAATTCCCCCAGCGACACGACGCCGACGCCTTCGTCGTATACGTATATGAGAATCGACTTACACTTATGTTTACATTAGTGATAGTAATACTCGGGAACTTCCGCTAGGTTTCTCGGCAGTTTAATTCTAGATTCAAGGCGGATTTACACGTACTTACATGGACTTAAAATAAATCAGGAGGTAATCCAAGTAAAATTTGCACGTTTATTGTTAATACAGTGCTCTCCCTCTATAGTTCCGCAGTTGGGCATGAGGGGAATAACTTTTCTTAGAAATTAAGTCGAACAGAGTTCCCCTACCAAGCGCCTTTCGTAGCGCTCGAACGAATTCACTTGCGTCTTTCTTAATAGTTCCATCTTACACTCGTCCTAATAAAATGTTTTTCTTTTGTTTTGATTTCCTACTGATGGTTTTCCTCTGTTCGACAGTTAGTTGTTGTTCGTACGCTCGTGCTAATCTATATCTTTATAATATAAAATGTCACAAATCAACGTAATATATTTTGTTTTTATACTTCTTTTAATAAATATAAATAAATAATAATAATAAAATAATAAATACAATATAAATTACTTAATTTGTGCTATATATATTGGATACACTCGATTTTTCAAGCCTTACAGCGCGCGGAACTGTATGGAGAGAGCCATTTGAATCTAGAGGTACGCGCTGATGTCTTAAGAGTGGGGGTACTAGTCGAGTCGAAAACTGGGGAAGCGGAACTATTGAGGAAGGAACTATAGAGGGAGAGCACTGTATTATTTTACCTTGCATATGACGTCATTTCTGACACGAGTGCATATTGTAATACTTATATCGACTGTTCGATAATTAATTAGGGCAATTAATTAGTGCAATGTACAACGCCGTAGAAAAAAAATAAACAGAATACTACAGAAAAATCATTTTGTCTCACCTGGGTGTCCAAAATAACATACCTCTGATATAATCCAAAATTGAGCAGTATGTCACAAACCAATTTTTTTGTTTTTTTTATAAGTTTATTCATATGATCCATTTCCCGCACAATGAATACACCTAGTATCATGGTCATCTTCTGTTTGGATGCCCACTGCATCTGAAGATAGTAGTTATAATTTTATTTTTACAGGTGCTGCAGGTAAAATGACATAATTTTATTTACTGCGTCATTTTACCCGACTAGCACCAATTGGACGAAACGCATGGTTTTTTTTTGTTAGAATATAACAAATACCTAACTATATGTACATGGAATGCCGTGAAAGAGGAAAATTGAAACGTTTTATCATAATATACAGACCACAACGATAGCATTAATATTACCTTTATTATCTGTTATTCGTTTGCCATGTAAAACTCGAAACTACGACACCAATCGCTATAAACGTCACAGTTACTTTGATTTTCGGGAATAACAATATTATTTTCTCCATTTTTTTTAATTAAACAAAATTTCTAGATTTGTTTTCCTTTTTTCCAAACAGATGCCTAGATTGTTTATAAATTACATTTAAAAATTAAAAAATTAAGTTCGTCAAGTTAAGGGGACGATATTATTGTAGGTATTAGAATTTCTTCTAAGGAACTTATTTATACATCTACCTAATATGATTTAATCAATGAATTGTTAAATATTTTTTCGCAATTTTATCAAAAATAATCAATAAATAAATTACCGTGTAGTCGCAAATACATACACGAAAGAATATACGTATATTATGGAAAAATTTGGAATTCCATAATATATACAAAGTAGTTACCCGTAAAGTTTCTAAACTGTTATTAAAATATGTGAAATGCTTATGGTGTAATGTGTATAATTATATAATGAACACGCTATTCTCTGCCACTTGCTTTTCTTTGACACAAAGAAACAGTGGCGTGAACGTGAAGTTATAAAATACATTTACCTATCAGAACCTATCATATACATATTAAAATATCCGTCTGTAGTTTTTAATATAATAAATTACAGTCAAACTCGGTTATAACGAGATGTGTTATAAGCGATGCTGCGTGTAATCGACAATAAAAAAAACTGAACGAATACTATTCAAATGTAAGCATGAAAAATGCTCCTAGGTAATATTCAGGATCTCGTTATAACCGAGATTGACTGTACTTTCTGTTGGTAAATATTATAGTTACTAAAGTAGATGTACAGTATGTGCTACTCGCCAAAATTAACGGAGCGATGTTTGGGTTAAAATAAGTGTCTTTTCGTTTGAAACGAACATGTTTAAACAATGTTAATAACAGTTTATTTGCTAATTTTAAGATTTTACCAGAGTTTTCGTGAGTCCAGGAAAAATTTTTGATAAACAACTGCGTAATAGTACTGAGATATTATTATTATTTTTTTATATTCTGTAGCCTTTTCATATTGAACGTAAAAAAACTTGTTATTTCTAATTGTAATTAAACGTTTGTGATTGTTTATAATAACTCGATCAGCCGTGTCATAATTTTCTCGAGTAGTTGTACAATATGCAGTTTAAAATGGTGCTTTAAAAACAAATTTTTTTTATAATTTTGCATATCTTGTGCGATGACGCGGCATATAAATTGTTCAATACTTGTACATAATTATTACTTTCATTAGTTTTAGTAGTTTAGCTTATATGACGTAGGTACTAAATTTTATGAAGAAATTTAAATTTTAAGATAAAAAACACCTGGAAATTGTAAATATTTTGAGTTTAATAGCATATACAGATAATAAAATTTCTTATCTCCTTCCTAATCTGTCGAAAAGCAACGTTTACGGAAACATGTAAACTGTATAAGTGTAATCTGACCAATGGGGTTACATAAGAAAATGCAGCTGGACATTTGACAAAATAATTCTCGATATTTATAGCTTATTTATTCTTTGTTTTATAATAAGTATATTCTATACTTACGATAGTTAAGTTGTGGGACAATAAAGAATCGTGAAATATAATACAAGGACAAATTATACTACACAAGAACAAACTATGTATATCGTTGAATTTTTAGACAAGAATGTTGATTTTTAAGTAACCTCTACAAGGGTAAAAAGAAACACCTAAAACACCTGCCATCAAAAATTGGTATAAATAATAATTAAGGGGTGGCTAGAGGTTACAATTAGGAAGATTAAAATCGTGGACTTGACCAATTCTGACAAGTCATCGATTTAAATTTTATTTTTTATAAATCGACAATTAAGATTTTGTCGATTGTTACAAAGGATTATTTTTCAAGGTGTGTCGTGTTTAGTAAAAACAGAAGAAAAGCTGTCGAATTTATGAATTATAACTAAATATATTAAAAACCATTCGTCGTATATAACCCCAATATTATTTAAGTTGTTAGGTACCTACTCGCTTTATATTGTTAATTTTACCAGTAGGTACTTAACGTAATTTAAATTTAATCTGTTTTAATTATTACAATTAGATGAAGGAAATTACGTTGTAGTTATAATTTCTAAGCACCTTGAAAATTACACATAGTTTTTATAGAGCGTGCTTTACACCTATACTTAAGCAAATTGGTTGTACGGATAATTATTTACTATGGTCTTGGGCTTTTTGCAATTAATTTTACTATTTTTAATTTCCTCCCGAGTTCTTGGAGTTCGTCGAGATTTATTTAAACTGTTGAATAAATAGGTAGGTACCTATCTATATTAGAACGCGCATAACTCAAAATCGAGCATTTAACGCAAGGAAATTACACTTTTACATAAATTAACATTTTATCGCGCTTAGCCATCATCTTCTATAAAAAGTCGTTGATGTGAAATTTGTGTTTGAAGTGCATTTAAATTTTGATAGCAACAAATTGTCTTATTACCGCGACTTAATTGGTTGTAGGCAAGTTTTAAAAAATTGCTATTAAACGAAGTAGATTCCATAAGTCATTTTGAACTTCTAATTAAATTAGTGGAATAATTGATTGAAACTAACTTCTTGTCAAATGCTGTAGCAGTTTGAAAACTACCCACCTACAATTTAAAACTAAAAGATACCAATACGACACCGATAAATTAGCAAACAGCTTTATTTAAGTTTAATTTCGTTTTTATCATATTTTTTATGCATTATTTCTTAAATAATTATGATGTAAAAACAACTTTAAAAAAAAAACATTTAACGAGAATATTTGTTTTAATTGTAAACGAAATAAGCATTATAATTCAAAACTTGTTTTTCATAAGTACTTTATTAGTAGTACTTGATAGTAAACTCAGATCACAATATAAATAACGACAGATATCTAATAGCGGCACTTTTGAAGTTTTAAAGTCATTTCGAACGACCTAGTCATCTTTTGGACTAATGTCCTACCTTTAATTTTTAGTTGTACAACAAAGCAGGAAAGACAATTTCAAAATAGATATTTTGGATCGATCAATTTTATCTACCTGCACTAGCCAAATTAGTTTTATGTTATCTAATAAAATAATTCTTCTCTACTGCCAGTGATTAACTAATAATAAAATTCGATAAACTTATAAAATCTTACATTTCTACTTCGATTATTACGTTGTATATGTAATATTATTCTAAAATACAAATTAGTTTATAATTAGGGATGTAGATTACATAAATGGGGAAGGGTTTAAATAAACATAGATTATAGTAGTAGGTTTTTAAATGTGTGTATAGATAGATAAACGATACTTAATACTGTTTGAATTTCAACCTCTAACACAGTTGAAATTAACCCCCTAAAATATACCCTATATGTTTATGATTTTTTGTTAGAATAGACTTTTTTTGCATATATTTACCCCTTTAAAATATTCTCGCTTTTGATACATATGTACCAATCATTTCGGTTTACAACTAAAACCCATAAATGGCACATGTACCGTCTTTGGTTAGTTGTAGAACTAAAAGGCTTTTTATTAATACAGATAAATAGGCATGATAGCAATTTTTAGTTTAAGCAATAGATAAAACTTGTAATTTTTATTTTAACATACGTGTCGGCGAGATTAAAGACTTACATACTCACCTGCGGGTATACAATAATTGTTTATTTAGAGATTTATCAGTGATAATTTTATCAACTAATAGTAAGTTATCTGTTAAAAAATAATGTTGGTGCAGGTATATTAAAATATAGACAATAGACCATATATTCCCATATTTACTTACTCATACAGTCGAAATAGTTTATAACGACCTCCAAGCATCGTTATAACCGATATCGCCATTCGCGTGGACCGTACGTTCCATATCGGTGTTAATACACAGCCGTATTTAATTACTAGAAAGGTCTCATCGTTTAAGAGTTAAAAGGGAAGAGCATTTTTGGAATAAGAACACTTCAATTTTCTGTAGATCAATCGTTATAACCGATAGCCAAACCCAATTTCGTTTGAAAAGTTCGTCGTTATAACTAATACTTTTCGTTGTATTTTAGGCAAAAAACGAAATTTGAGGGTCAAATCTGGTCATTGTATCGAGTTGGTTGTTATAAACGATTTCGTCTGAATATACTTATATAAACTTGCACATATTTATTTATCTACATACATTATATTCAGTCTGCGTCTCGGGCGTATTTCATTCGACTGATTTAACTGATCACTTAGCGAAATATTCCTTTCAAATAGATCATCTGGTTTTTCTATAAGTAATACAATTTTTTGGCGGAAATCAGATGATGATCAGATGATACAAGTAAGTTCGATCGGTCGAATGGAATACGCCTATTAAACTTTTTTTCAAAATAACTACTGTCATTACTTTTATTTGACTAAATTATTTTCACCTTTAATCCTCGGAAAAAATATACTGCATTCATAACATTTCTTAATTATGTAAACTTTGATAAAAGAACTGTTATGGTACTTAATACTTATTTAGAAATATGGGGAATCTAAATTTAAAAAGCAAAAGGTCAAGAGCTATAATTTCTGATAAGAAATTCTAGAGTGCAGAAATTCGTCATAATTGTTGTGTAAAGTTATAAACCTTCTAAATCCTTGTAAGCGATGTAAGTAGCATTTATGTTTAAAACCTACAACAATTTGAAAGATAGGTAACTAGTTTGTTATCTGACCATTTTTACTTTTTTTAAGTATCGCGCGAAAATGTAAGAAAAATTTTCGAAAATTCTCACGAAATAATAACATGTAACACGGATAATTTGCCGCAACAACCAGAATATAAATAATTAAATTTAATTTTTCACTGTAGTAATTTGTTGATTTTTTTTAGGAAAAATCAGGAGGAAATTATTCCAATAATAAAAATGTCGCCAGACCAGACCACAGTCCCGTTTTTGGTAAGTACCGATTTTTTTATCATTTTAATTTATTTAAAACCATCCCTTGGATGCATTAGCTTATTATTAACTAGGAACAGAAAATGAAAAATTCGTATTTAATTAAAACATTAACATTAAATCGCAAAATGAATTTTTTAATCATACTCATCCGGATTCTCAATTTACGATATTATTTTTTTTTAAAGGAAATTGCATGTAGGTGTTGTTTTAATCTATCATGTCGTATAATGTGATTGTCTAAGGTAAACATACTTGTGTTCAAAATTTTTCTAAAATCAAAATCGTACAAGGTTGATGTTTGCAACATTTCGCATTTGTGAAATAGCTTAAATAAAAATACATGTCGAGTAAAAAATGTAGTTAACTAGGAATGTGCGCTTCATAATAAACGCTCTGATTGGAGCTCTTACGGCCGGCCTGTTGTTGCATCAATTAAATGTACTTACCACAAGTTACGCTAACGTCACTAGCGGTAAAGTTGAACAAGTCAAATCGCACTACGTCCCTTATAGAGAACGTCGTCGATTTTTATAAGCTCATCTTCATTTTCGATCATTTAGGAATATAAGCTTGATAAAAAATATAGAGAGCATGATACAATTTCTCAATTAAAAATATGTAATCACGATTTATAGTTATATAGAACGTATTTAAGCAATATAAAATATACCGAGAAAAGCAATTAAAATTAATTAAATTGCCTTAATTAAATAAAAATTGAATACTACTACTCCAAATATTTATTTATTATCTATTAATGATTAGAATGTTTTTTATTTTCAATTAATACACAGGGCGTTTCATTGGGAGACGCGCACATACGTTAAAAATGAATAGGGTTCACCGAGCTAGTTCTAAATATATCACACTTACATTCTTCATAGCCGAGACACAGGATGTTTTGTCGATTTTGTCGATTTATTTCTTAGATCATAATGAACCACCCTATATATTTTGTTAACATTTGGCACACATTTTATCCTTAACTGTCCAAACGATTAAGAAGGTAAATCCAGGTGCCGATTAACAAACTGGTGCATAAAAAATTTAAAGCCGCCGTATTTATTACCAAAACATGGAGTCTATAAGGGTTGACATACTTACCTTAAGTTTCATCTGTACTGTTTCACACTTTAAATTTCCATCGCGGCACGCGTTCATGGTTTATTGATAGAACTTTTGGCCGTACTGTGTAATAGGTGTGTAATTTAAAAATAGTAGATATCTAAATAAAATCTTGCTCAATTTATCTGCCACGCCCACTTGTCGTTAGCATTTTTATTAATTTACCTATGGCCTATCCAAACCTATATGCAACACGTCATCAATAAAAAACTACTAGATTGTTTATTTGTAATTCGGTTTAAAGTTTGGAAAGTGATATATTGTATAGATGATTTACTTGCCCACATATTAGATGGCATAAAGAAAAAGTACAATTTATTAGAACTGTCAAAATACGAGGTACGAGGTGACAGCACGGTGTGAAATGTCAACATCTGGTAACCTTTTACTGATGACGTGGTTGCTTATAGGTTTGGACGATGTGTAAGTACTATTCGTCAAAACATCGGGAATTTTTTATTACCGTTTGAACGATACGCTAAAGGCCTCTCAATTTAAAAAAAAAGAAAACGAAAAACGAACTAGTGGCGGCCAACTTTATGACTTCATAAATTCAGTCCGCGGAGGGATTTTTCTGCGCTCCTTACCAGAAAATGTACATATCAGATGGATCTAACGATGTACAAGTTTACATGTTTGTATCGAAAGGTAAAGTGTGATTTCTCTACGTCATAAATTAATTAATATCGAATTACCTGTTAAAATGAAAACTTTGTGAAGCCGGCACGCTGAAACTATTGACTTTACAGAAAAATGATGACAACATAAATTGTAGGAAATGTTACCCAGTTTATTTTGTTATATAAGTATTTTTGTCGTAAAATAAACCGCAAAGGAGATTCTGATGAATAACGCATTTTTAAACACTTATGACATGTTGGTCCCAATTAACAACTGTGTCCAAGTCTCCGCTTCCTACTAATTACTTAGGCCGATTGAGTTTTTTTTAATCCTAAAATGCCTGGAAAACTCATTAAACGATATAATTCTGGAGTCGATGAATTCAAACAAAATTTCTTTTCTTTATGTTGTCTATAATTTCGTAAAATTAAAATCTTTTACCACGTAGAATAACTTGCATATTATAAAATTTAATTTTCATTCCCGATTTAACCACTTCGCTTTTCAAATGTAAAATTTCTGTCAATTCAAATAAACTGATTATTTCTGTAAAAGGTTCTACGTCCAATATAATTTATTGAAATACCTATACAAAAAGAAAATATGATAATCTAGTTTAAACGAACAATATTCGTTTTCTTTCCAAAGAATACAAAGATTGTTGGTAGTGTAATTCAATTTGTAGTCGGTCACATGCAAAAGCTGTTACGTATGCACAGTGTTTACAATAAAAAAAAAGGTAATCTATAGCAGACCTTATCATATAAATTATAAAATAGACTGGGAAGTCATTATTTAAATACACGAAGTGCGCATAGTAAAACTTATGCACTTGTTTGAATTTTTATAAGTTCCTACTTCGAATTTGTTATTTTTACGGGGAATCGTGTTTTTATTTTTCGCTTTTAGCGGGTAAACCAATTTGATATAACTAGCTACGTAATTATGGCGAAACAAATCAAACATATTTTGTACGGATAATTTTTATAATTATATTGTTTTCGGTGGAACGAAAACTATCCGTCCAGCCTAAGCATCTACACGGTAAACTATCATCGTGAGCGCAGAGGACAAACGTTCAGGCCGTGTTGAAAACTCGAATCGTAGTTTTTACCTGCTGCTCTTTAACTGCTGATTATCCCATTGTTAGCTGCGAGTGCACCTGAGAAGGGACTGCTTAATTTTGAGCACGAAGTTTTTTGCTCGCTCGGCTTGTTTTTTATGGCCTATGCTTATATGGTAGCCAAGTATCGAGGTGGAATAATTTTCCATCTTTATTCTGTTCTTTTGTGATCGTTAGAATAAAGTTAAAAAATTTAACCTGACTTATGTAAATGTTGGTAAAATATCTGGAAGATATATAACACGCACGCTAAATACACTTTAAGGAGCGATAAGATTTTATGGTGGTTATAAAATTTTTTTTCGTAAAGTATGGTACGTACGGAATTAATTCTGTTGAAAAAATTCGCGTTAGCGTAATAAATTGCTTCAGCTTTTCTAAGTGCAGAACCTAATAAGTTTACGTGCGTGAGATTAATCCTTTAACATTTGAAACTCTTTCGGTTTTTGATTGCGATTTTCAATTGCCGAGGTCGCGTTACAAAGAAAGACGATATTGTAAAAATATTTAACTAAGTCTTCGTTATCGCTATATTTTGAAAAATTTCATTAAACACGTGTAGGTATCGAGTCGTAATATCGACAAGAGTAAAATAAGAAATATATTATTATCAACCCATAAATCGGTAGACGTATTAAAAAATACCTACTTATAACTCCCATAATTTAACAAATTATCCAAAATTTAGAATTAGGGATGTAAGTTATAAAATATACATTAACATAGACAATTTTTTTTTTAAGTTTCGTAATCTAAAAATAATTTCTTTGATGTGCGTTTGTTTTTATACCTTCGGGGAGACTATCAAGAAACGTATAAATTGGGTGCCACCACTGGGAAAGGAAATGAGCCAAATTGCGATACTATAAATAGATTTATGAGATTTTTGAAACGCATAGTATATACAACATATTTTTTATTAACCTTTTTGACATCCATCTTTTAAAAAGCGAAAAGATAATAGCTATCGCAGAAATATATAATAACAAACATGCATTTGTACGATTTCTAGGTCAACTGAGAAATTAGTTATAAACTAGAAGAAAGCGAGTTTTTGCGGCAATAAAGTTGACGACAACAGGATAATTTATAAAATAATTTTATAACTAAACGTTTATTAAAAATTAGAATCGTATAATATACGGAGTGTTATCAAAAAGTAGCACAAAAATTTGTGGACACCCCAAAATAAATAAAAACCTGTTACGCATACAGTTGAAATCGTTTTCTTGAGGAGAAATTCTTATTGTTAGTTGTAGGTATTGCCATTAAGAAACATACAGGGTGTTCAGACTAAGTGTATACATAAATACACAAATATAATTTAACATCTATACGATTGATTTATTCCATTACATTTTTTTTTGTATTGTACAGAGTACTCAAAAATATTTGCAACTCCACATAATTATCAAAACGATACTCAAGCTCTTGCCATCGGCATTTCAGGTGTTATAAGCGCAATTGCGTTGCATTACGACTTACAACTGTACAGGTAAAACTTAAGGCAAGTATGAGTGTCTGTGCCGGGTTTTAAGATCAAAGGGGCCTAACTAATATATAGGCAACGACGTGCCGACACAGTGTGCAATATGTGCGATGCACGTATGACACAAGTACCACCACGAAGAACTAAGACCACTAGTACCACTAAGAATAAAAATTTCTCCCCAAGAAAGCGTTTTCTGCCACGCGTATGATTTATTATGGGCTTTAAAACACGTCCACAAATTTTTGTCTAATCTTTTGATAACACCCTGTATATATTCGATTTTTTTTATTGATATAAATATAGATATGAAGATCTCTAAAGTCAACTTTTAATATTATTCATAGTCCTGTAATAAATACGTTATCTACTTTTTTTCGTTCTCCTAAAATCTCCTGTACATTTCATATCTGTCAAATATGTATATTAATCCACATTTTCGGTTTGAATGAATTTCGTCAAATACCAACTAAAGCGCGAACTGCCAACAATTGTGTTTTTGCATTAATTTCGGCTTTGAAAATGTGCGAAGAAAAATTTGTTTTTTACGTTTCTTCAAAACTAGCAATCTCAAATTAAAGTGACTGGAATGAGAACGAGATGTTCGACTTCCAATGATATGAGGCGCGAACGCAACTCATTATTTTAAACTGTTTATTTATACAGGCAGCGTATTGACAATTCACACTTGTTATTGTTGTGCAATTATATTATATCCAATATTCACGATTCGATCAAATTTAGACGACAGTTGTTAGCTTTACCATCGTCGTCTGAACCTTCTTTTGTAGGTCCAAAACCAATTTTGGTTACAAATTATTTTGTTATCCCATTAATCATCCGGAAACCGTTTTCTCGGTGAATGATTTTGCTGCGCTTTCATATTTGTTTTTTTTTTATTTATCCGGCTTACAATTTGTAATAAGTCTTTCTCAAGTCTTGTATCGTCTAGGCGAGCATGTTACGCGCGACAATGTTTTAAGCTTTGTCACTCTACCAAGCATCACTATCTTTTTTCTGCTACGAGAATACTGGCGCGTAACGTGCTCGCCTATTATAGAAATAAAAAGTTCTGGTGACTTAATTTGAAAGTTTACATCTTTAAAACAGTGAAGCCAAATTGTGTAAAATTTTTACTGGGTTAATTTATACATTATTTGAGATTGCACGGTGAAAATTCCAGTTTTGTACGTAAAACCGTTTTATATATTTTGCAAGATATTTCAGGAAAACTGTCGAAATTTTTCTGTTTGTTTCTGTATCGGCAACTTTAATACGTCATAATTAAAGTATTTCTGCACCAAATTGTATGAAATTTGGAAATAATGTACCTCCAATCTCTTGTAAAGAAATGTATATATTAAATTTTAATTTCTCTAATTAATGTACCTTTGGGGACGATAAAAGTCGAACCATCGCAATTTCCGACGTCCGGCACCAAATGACAAAATTATTTGTGCATATCATAAAGTTTTACATTTTTGAACAACAATTATATCATTACTTTGTTTAAATAATATCTCGTTTCGCTTTTATACTTAATAAATAATATAATGTGTTGTCGTTAAAACAAGACGCAATATTAGATCGGTCGGCAACCTTCGTCATTGTGACGTAGTGTGACACCAAAACTTAAGTCGTGTATGTCTTTCATACGTTTTGCGAATACGTCTTTTACGCATATGGTACAATTCCCATTATTTCCTTTACATTATTTATAATGCCGTTTTTTATAAATATTAGGCGCGATACAGCCCTCACTTCACTTCATCCCGGCCCTAATACTCGAGCATCGCACATTGTTTATCAATATGTTATAATTTCTGGTGTCTTTAAACATTAATATTTTTATTAAATATTTTATTTGGTAATTTATCTTACTATATCCCCCTCCCCACTATTCGATTAAATACCTACATAGATTAACGGTTTTAATTGTTGACTTAATTTGAGGCGGGGGTGCTAGGCATTCTAAAATTTAAGCCTTTAACCGTTTAAAACTGTCCTTCTTTCACTTGTTGGGCCCTGGGTTCGAATTCCAGTACGGATGGTCAAATAAACCCCTTGTAGGCGTGGATGTCTGTAATCGTGGAGCTAATAAAACCCCACAGCAGTTGTGAAGCTCCAAAGCCCCTCTGTACTAGGGTGGGTAAAATTAAAAAAATATAATACAGTGGAACCTCGATAAGTCAAATATCTCGATTATTCGAACTTTTCTTCTCTTTCCTTCAGATTCGAGTTATCGAGGTTCGACTGTACCTACGTATTTAATATTATTTAAATACTAATATTATTAGCATAAAATATATTAGTTATAAAAAAACAATTTTTAACTGGTTTTTATTTGATGGAAATTAATTTTGAACGAAAGTTTCGCTTTTACGACACTTTAGATTCACAACACTAAAATTTTGTTACTTTGACGATAATGACGTAGTTACGAAACTAGGAATCTTCGGCTAGTTTCAATTTTACGCAAAATTTGACATCGACATGCCAAAATGTAAATTTACTCAGAGGAATGGGATTTAAGTTAATAATATAAATTTAAAAAATAAAGTCTGAACTTGAATTTACTGTAAATGAAATTAAAATGGAGAATAAACATCTTCGTATCGTTTTAGATTTAATATTATTAAGAAAACTAATGGATGAAATGATGGTGGTTTTTCATTTTCTAATCTACTCTCTTCTTTTTTTTTTTAATTTTTAACGAACCTACTTAATAGCATTTCTGGCGCTACCCTATAATTACTGCAAGAACCTGAACATGCCGTAATAAATTAACAGAACTCAATAAAAATACAACAAATTTTATAAATTTATAGTACTTATACAAAAGTGTCTACATGTAAAAAAATTCTTATATAGTAATTTCATGAAATTAGTTCGCCGATTTTACGAAATAGAATATTACGAAACTTATAGTGTCGTCGTGTAAACTCGGTTTAAGATCTGTATTTGTGATTTCATCTACGTATAAAATCTATCTTATGCAATTCAATTTTTTTTATATTATAGGTATATTAAGAATAACATAGCAAATGCACTTGGTCGAAATATGTATGTGAAAAGTTTTTATTTATATTTATTTTAAATAAGTAAGTACTTGTTAAACACACATACAGTCGTCATTTCCATATGTGAACTTTTTTAATTTAATAATTATATTAAATACCTGTAAAGTATAGTGAAATGTTTATTTGGTATTAACGTTAATTAAAGTCTGTTTTAATTATCTAACCATTTAGATAACAATAAATTACTTTACATTATCAATTTACAAAAATACTTTCAGAACTTTTAAAATTATTAGGCATAACTAACACTTTCACTGAAATTTATTACCTTTCGTAATTTTTTTTTGATAGGTAATTTTGAGTCTTTATACATAAATTTAAGTACTTACATATATGTTAACCGAAATATACATACATAGGTATTTACGACATATACGGTCTTCTTATGCCAAAAAATTTAAGTAAATCTATCGAGCTAATTAGAAATTCTAGGAATACATCGACATAATGGACGCGAATATTTCATCGATTATAGGAACATATCGACAGGTAATGGTTGTGAAATAATTGCATCGTTCGGGGCCAACAGTTCCAAAAACGTTGACCCATGAAATGAGCCTTTGTGTTTGCATAGCCTACTCTATACGACCAGTCGGTCCTCAGATGTAAAAGAACAGATATGCCCAGCAGACCATTTCGTTATTCGGTTCGTAAGATTGTCTTGGCGAACCATTAACTAACCTCGTTTGTAAATGAAAAATGTCGAATTTAAGAAATATTAAAATATCCGCTTTAAGGAGTAATATAATTAACATTGGAATTCTCGAAAAATATGCGAGATTAGTAAAAGGTATTTTTATTATCAAAAACCCAAATGTTATCAGGAATATGTAAATTAAACTAAATTGTATTCTAATTAAATTATATGGGTCTATTCATTTGTTTAGATGTGTTTTTTGATGTTGGTTTTGTTTTTTGATACCGAAATTCGTCGACTTACAATATTAGTTTTGACTTGAAAAATATTTTTTGCTACCTGCTTTCCTAACGATAATTGTAGAAAAATGTAAATTTACAGCTGACGGGGGTTGAACGTTTTTATTATTTAACAACATGAATATTAATTCGGGATATTAAATATAAATAATTAATAACGAGCCAATCAAATATCACCTAAGCCTAGTTGCTTCACGCAATTAAGCGCAGAGATAAATAACCTCGAAGATGAAAACAAGTTTTTGTTCTAATAAGATTGTAGACCAACTAATGTATAAGTATGTGAATAACCAGAAATTAATATCTTGTGACGTCATACGTATTTGTGAATGAAATACCACACTTACAAAAATATTTTAAAGTTTTAATTCTCCAATTTTTGTAGTGCAATAACCTCAATAAAGATATAAAAAACTGCAACAGGTGATTAATTTTTAAATTATCGCCTATTTGATTAGGTAATTTATTAATTGGTAACGTTAATGGTTTTTAAGTCTCTACATACTTCATTAAGGACGTTTAGTTCAATTGGACTTGTTAAACTCTACCGCTAGCATAACTTGTCATACATTTCGTTGGTGCAACGGTAAGGCCGACCGTAAGAGATCAAATCAGAACGTTTATTATGAAACGCCAATGTGTAAAATCTATTAATCGTATTCGAAGTTTATTCGTTTACTTTTAATTTAAGCTGTTTTAATAATTTTACGTATTCCGTAATACTAAACTATTTGTTTGTTTGTTTTTAATTACATTATTCAATGCTAATTTGACAAAAATTAACCTTTATATGTAACTTTTGACTATTAGAAGCTTGTTGCTTTAAACCAAATCGGTTCAGTTGTTTTTAAATGCAAATCGGAAATACGAAACGGTACATATTATGTATATTTCAGCATCTTAAGAAACAAAAGCATAGGCACCAAACCATATTATGTGTTATAAACATCGTGTTTTTAATACTATTTCGAACTTCATTGATATTAATGATTGTTCTGTTAGATGCGATTGATTGTCATTTGTGCATTATTTAGGTATTTCTTACTGAGTTTGTTATGTTACATTTCTTAGTTTGTTTATTATATCACTGTTAGTAGAAGTGTTCATGTTACATATTCGTTCATTTAATTTAATTTTGTTTTGTCCTGTAAATGAATCATATAGTTCTGTTGGGCAAATATAGCTTTATTACTATTATTATGTATAGCTTATCTAAACCTATATGATATTCATGTCATCAACACAAGGTTACTAGATGATGACGTTTCACACAGTGCTGTCACCTCGTACCTCGTATTTTGACAGTCCTAATAAATTGTAGTCTTTCTTTATACCATCTAATATGTGCGCAATTAATCATCTATAGAATATGTCACTTTCCAATCTTTAAACCGATTTATAAATAAACAATCTAGTGACTTTTGTTAATGACGTGAACATCATATAGGTTTGAATAAGCTATATCATCTAGAAAAATGTAATATAAAAATACGGCTAAAATAAGCGTGGGTATACAAGAAAATTACTTAACAACTATACAAATAACAAAAATAATGCACAGAAATACAACTCAAGTCCTTACTTTTCAATATTACGAACGAGATCGTAGATAGCGCGAAAACCGTAGAAAAGGTATGCCGAATAGGTACACAGGAAATCAAGATAGTAGGCTGCAAATTAGCAGATGATAAAACGGACAATGAGAACTATTTTGGAGTTGAATCTTCTAAAACCCTTGATAAAATTATCAATTAGAGACCTTGCACGATAAGTATACCATCGATACACTGTACGTCAGTATTTTGCTATCATTTACTCCATCTGCATCATTACTTACATTTTCATTTTCATTACTTCATTTTACATTATTCCATTTTTATCGATCATACACGTTCAATAATACTGTCAGTATTTTACTAACAATGAAAGTATTACTAATCGCGAAAGGACCGACCTAAATTGTACATTGTACAATACAGGTTTAACCTATAATTTTGGGTTTAAACCATACATTTTCTAGTTACTATGTAAATCAACAGTTTAAACTTTAGTTTGAATTTAAACTGACATTGTACAATTGACCTATGGTCACAAAAACAAGACTGCCATGAAAAAACCTAAATTAAAGGAGGGGAAAAATGAAGATTGTTGTTTCATTCCTAAGGATACGTACATAGTGGAGCCTCAACTCGATCAACGACTGTGAAAAGTCTCGTCTTGAAAAACAAACACGTTCGATTCCTTGCTCGAGTCGTAAGCAGAAACTTCACTATGAAGGAGTATTTGAAACGAATGTGTTCGTTTGTAGGTCACAGTTGAGGTTCCCGCCAAGCTTGAGTCGAGGTTCCACTATGTACGTAGGTACCCTACTAACAGTTAAAAAAAATAATCATTTTTTGCTTTGTAATGAATTATTGTTGGTTATCATATCTGCACGCCATAAGTGTCTTTTCTTTACCGAAAATATCCGTTCCAATATATTTGTAAAGGTTTTTAAATTCGGTATTTAGGAAATGTCGAAATTCAAGTTTTGAACAACCCTTTAAATTCCTAAACATATGTAAGTATTTTCGTATCTTCATAAGCACTTAAAAAAAATGGAAAAATATATTTCGTAATACTTACATAATTTTCAGTCATTTCGTCGTCGTCGTCGTCGTCGTCGTCGTCACTATTATACCTACATAACGCGACAAGATGTTTCGGGAAGAATGATAAATATTTTAGGAGATAGTAGTATGGACTATTTCGAGTAAAAAAGTTCATAATATAAACATGTGTCCAATGTTCGGTGGATGTGGAGATATAGCTGTTCGAATGTCGGACATAAATAGATTAGAAAACGTATGAAGGTCAGACTTGTATTGATTATTTAAATGATATCGATAAATAATTTGTAACAGTCCAAACTAATTGTAAGTGTTCAAAAATCGCACAGCCGCGTCGACTTCAATATATGTATTTTTCAGTTCTTTTCGGCGATATGGTACTTTTGTAGCTTTTCCAAGGTCGTTTTGACATTTTTTTATGAAGGCAGCACTATTTATCATGCGACTGGACAATTCGCCTCTTATGTTTTTTTACTTTATCAATTGTAGCCTTCTCTTGAAAAATCTAACATTGCGCGACTACCGAGGCCGATCCGTCGTTCGGAGATTGTTAGATTTAGATGATGCGTATCTATCAGTATCATTTAAATGGTCAATAATTGCAATCGGCAAGTTATTTGTGCTTCGTTCATACTTTTTTTTGTAAAGCTTTTTATGTGTAATGTTCAATGGACACATATTGAAATATGTGAACTTTTTTAACTTGTGTTAACTTTTTTTGGAATAATCCATATCATCCTACTAAAATATTTCCTATTTCTTCTGAAACAGTTTCTATAACGGTTTATTCTCTAAATATTTTTGTTCCTTTTATTATTTTCAAAATAAGCAACACTTTCTCTGTTCATACAATCGAAAGTTTGTTGTAAACTGTTCTAATTAATGCTCCTTATTAATTAATTCTAATGAAATTATATTAGTAAATCATTTTGGAGTTGATACGTTTCATTTTATTAGTGATGCTTATGTTCAGTTTTTGCGATTATGATGCAATCGGTTACGAAGACGAAACTAAATTTTCCCATTTCATTCAGAAAGCAATTAGAAAAGCGCAATTAGAAAATCGTTTTCCTTTGTGGGCGTAAATTTTTAAGCTTCTTTTATTAAATGTGCAAATAAAAAGTTGAACAAGAAATGGAATCTTGGCAACTCGTTGAGAATTTACTTATAGAATTTCTTTGTTTAAAAGAATGTCAGTGTGTCGAGCAGTTAACGTCGAGCACTCCTAAATTTTGTACTTTAGGTAAAATTCCAGTAAAATCTATTTGATTGGGTTTAATAACGTTTGTAAATAAAGACGGACATTTTTACACAAACGGGTGCTTTTTTAACGAGGTGTAAAAAATTGCTCAAGTCTCTCGTTGGCATTTATTATTCGGCTACCGTAATTACGTCTAATTAGAGGTTATGTGCGATTTGCATTTGAATTTGATGAGTTCTAATTTACATAATTTCAACGATCATTACCACTTCTTCTTAATGCCGCTCTTCTTATAACAGTATATTAGTGCCACATCTTTTAGTGACTAGAAAAAAACTTGCCATTTAAATACCTATATACTTAAATATGAATCTCGAGAAGTTTGGACAAATTTAAATCCCAAAACAGTAACACCTCGTTTCAATTTATTAACACCTTCGAGTTCATAATTAATATAATACACACAATTTATGGTTAAGTAATGCAACTACAAATGCGGCATACGTCGAGCACAGTTGTTGTTTACTAAATCAATGAGTTTATGTTTTATGAGTTTCAAGCGTTCACTAGGTCTCGACGAGTTTAAGCATTATTGCTTGCGGGGTGTGGGGGTCGAATTGGTCTCTACAGTGCTTGGTTCGCGTCGACCTTCAACCGCGAGCCTTGGGTCGCCACATACCGTCTACACCACTAACTCGTATAAGCAACAATACTAGATCTTCGGAGGATATCTGTAGAATAACAGACTTGTTCCATTTCCCCCTTGTTAATAAAGGAAAAATTCGACCAGGATGAACGTTAATGAGTTCGACGAATGGAACTACGGTTAATGACCGAAATTGATCTTGCGATTTAAATGAACAGGTTGAAGTTATTTTTAACGAGTGAGTTACTTACTCCTTAATAATATTTTTACACACGTAAACGAGAGAGAGATGTCCGCGAAAACCACATAAAACTTTCTCCCATTTGTTCTGGACTAAATTGAAAATTTAATTTCCATAATTTACGCCCTCAAGTTTTAAAATCGGCTTTTCCATGTTGTACTCATCTAACGACGTGCGAATTACCAGTACAGTCGAGCCTCGATAACTCGAATCTGAAGGGAAGAGAAGAAAACTTCGAGCTTATCGAAAGTTGGAGTAATCGAGATATATTTACTTGAGAATTTTGTTTGTTATTCACACAATTAATTCGAGTAATCGAGATGTTCGGCTTATCGAGCTTCCACTGAGTTTTGCACTTTATAACAAGGAACACAGACAAATGGAAAATTCAACAACTTTGGAAGTTTGTAGAGTTCTTCGAGATAAGAACATTCCATATATTTTTTAACGGCTTAATTACCGATGAGCAGGGTATAGTATACCGCCCCTTAAACGAAACGCTATTCATCTCAATATCTCAAAAACCTTAAAAGATATTTAAAAAATGTTAAGACACGATTTGAACTAAATTAAGAGTTCTAAAAGGTGGTGCTAATGTATATCGCACAAAAAAATTCGAAAAATGTACTCTAATGCTTGAGTGCTCTATTTTTTCCAAAAATAAATCGAAAACAACAGTTTTCAATTTATTTTCTTTTCACATTAATTTTTAATAACCCTACGAAATAAATTACATTATCAAATTTAAGTTGAAAGTACAGAATGATTTATAAACTAAAAACAACTTAACATGATGACATCACTTAACATTAACATGATAAAATGCAGCCCTCGCCATTTGCGAGTTTGGTTATTCGCGGTTTTACTTAATTTAAATTAATGGCTATTGTTGAACCAATTTTCCAGTCTATTTTGTATGTATATTTTAACTAAATCCTGTTAGTAATACTTCACTGCGTTCATGGTTGCAGCGGGATTCGAACCTGCGACTGTGTGTGTACTAGAACAGCGATAATCTCATTTAGTTAACGTCAGTTCAGCTCAACATCGTTTAACATTTTTATTCCTAAAAAGCTTTGTTTGCGAGATATTTTGTGTAGAGGTTGCTGGTTTTTATTATAGATTTATAATGTTACTAAATTGAATCGTGGATTTGTTATATAACTTGTATTAGTAAATACAGAAGACGACTTATGTTATTCCTGTTCTATTGCGGTACTATCTGCTGGGTGAATGTACAAATCGCAATTGTTCAATAATAAGTTTAAGACTTTGCAGAATATTAAATAAAATCTAGTTTCAATTACCTATCACAATTCTCGTTTTTTAAAAAAAAAAGTTTTTTAAAATGCATGTTATACTACATTATTTGAAATCAGAAACATTCCGGTTGGCGCACTCGAAGTGCGCCATATTTAAACAATTTATTATTACAACAAAATACGGGGGTGTCCAAAAATGTTACGTCAGGTTACAGAAAATGGTAAAAAGTCTCTCGGAAACGCAATAATGCCGCAAGTTCCTGTAAATACTTTTCCTACGGCGCTCCTCTGTAGAGATATTCACCCCCCAAAATTGAAGAGTAAACATCAATTTCTTTTTAAATACAATTTTTATTTCTAGTTGGAATTTAATAATTTTTGGTGTATTTACATAATAAATTAAGATCTTTGCGATGGTCTAATAGGTTTTTTGATACCACCGTAGGGAAGTTAGGGTCCCTAACCATTTTAACCTCAACATTTTTCACACGTTTAAGATATTAAATGTTTAAGATGATTTTCGGATTCTCCAGACATTTTAGGCTAAAAAAAAATACTAAAATGTCTGGAGAATCCGAAAATGACCTTAAAAATTTAATAACATACCTTTGAAAAATGTGGAGATTATAAAGTTTAGGGATGATGCACCGTGGTTTTCTGAGGTATCATCGAAAAACGTATTACACCATTTAAAGACCTTTATTTATTACGTATGTGTACCCAAAAAAAATTAAATTACAACGAAATATAAAAATGTTAATTAAAAAATTGAGTTTTATATTTCAACTTTATAGGTGGATATCTCGACAAAAAAGCGTCGTAGGAAAAAACATTTTGGAACTTGTAGCTTTATTTTGATATGTTTTATATATGCTCTCCATAGATTTCTTACCATTTTCTGGACACGCCGCTCATCTGTTGAAGATATTCTTCTCCAAAACTGAAAAGTAAAAATCAATATTTTAAAGGACATTTTTATTTTTCGTTAAAATTTAATAATTTTTTTTATATCACCTCGGGGGAGAACGAGGGATGCACTATCCTTAACTTTTCTAGCCCCCAACATTTTCCACATCTTTAAGTTCGTAAATTTTTTAAGTCATTTTCGGATTCCTCGAACATTTTAGGATAAAATGCCTGTATTAGACGATTGTAAAGATCTTAATTTATTATGTATGCAGGTACGCCAAAAATTATTAAATTAACTTGTGGCATTATTTTGATGCAGGTTTATACGCTCCCGAGAGAAATTTTACCGTTTCTAACAAATATTTTAAATTAAGTTATAAAATTCGGTTCTGTTCTTATGGGTCCGAAGTAAAAACCTAATTTGACTCGAGCTAAACCATTAATTTTAATATTATTAATATTTTAAATGATTCGAAATGGTGTGAATTAAAAATAGAAGGCATGTGAATCGCAGTTGAAGACCTATTTTGAGTACGAAGAGACCATGAAAAAATTTAAAATGTAAATAATGACGAACATCAAGAATATCAATGAAAGTTATTATTGCGTTTATATTTATAAGTATTTAAACTCGTTTAAGCTACAGTTTTTATTGGGAAATGGAAAAAAAAATGATATAAGTAATAATTTGGTCGCGTGTGTAAATCATCTAATGGGTACAGTCGGATGCAAAATTATTGATGTGTATCACGAGCATCGAGTGAAACAAATTATAAATACAAAGTTGAGCTTTAATTATTCCGATCGTAATTCGTTCGTTGTGCCGTGCGCGACATTAATTTTGCACCCGAGTGTACATTATTAAATACATAATAAACATAAGTAGGTATACATATTTTCATATACGTCTTTATATAAAACTTACAAATTCCATGTAATAGGTTGACGATGGCAATCAAATCATATTTACAATATAAAGTATTTTATAAAATTAAAGTATTTAATGTCTTTTTCCGAAATCGTCTTGAGACAGGTGTACCTACATATATACATTTAGCTATCAAAATATCGAATATCCTAACCTACAACTTACGTTTATTAATTCGATTCCCGTCTATTTTGATTTTTATTATTATCATAAAAAGATCATTTTATAGCTGATCCAATTCTAGTTTTTCCGGATTATTTAATAAATTATCTATATACATACCTATTATAAATTACAATTTTGAAATTAAAGGAAAGAACAAATTCCGAAATTTATTTTTACCACTTCATTTATGTATAGGTGGTATACCTGGGGTACCTTTATTTCGAGTAGCTTTTTAAATCGCATCTTTGTTTGGTTACCGTAATCGTATATTTAATTATCGTTTAACGCCGGTTCGAATTAGTTGCATTTAAATTATGTAGAAGTACAGTAGACGAATACCTATACTTGGCTTTCAAACGAAGGCCGACAATCGGCGTTAGTTATTGTATTCTAATTAATAAAAGAATAAACGAGCGCCTGCTTTAGAAACATTAACCGATTACGTATTAAATAAATTATAGCTATTAATTATTTTACAGGCAAGGTGGAGCCCGCTCCCCACACCTCTTCCTTCAACATGGGCTACCTCATGTCCCCATACAGTTACGCCAACGGAGCGGCAGGACCCATTCAGGTGAGAAGAGAGCATTATTATTTAAAATAGGAGAACCCGTTTTCCCCGTTCTTTTGCCAATATTTTCTAATCTATTTAAGAATAGTTGGCGATGTTTGCTCGTATCGCGTGTTCCGGTAAACCGCGGTTTCACCGTTTCCGCCCTTCGTTCCGTGACCGATTGTTGTTTGTTGCGTGTCGGCCGCGATGATTCCTTATTAGCGGGTAGCGTTTGCTAATCGACACTAACTGCACTTGTTTGTTCGACCTTCTTCTTTTTCTTCTTGTTGCCTTTTGATGCCTCTGACTGTTTTTCTCAGATAAGGCCGCTTTAAGGTGGTGCCACTTTATTAAGTACTCTCGTAAAATAATTCTCGTTAACCTTTGCTTTCTTAATGTAGTACCGGCTAAGTTATTAAATCTTATGTTTACTAGATAAGATTTACTTAAATAACTATTAATTACGTTTATTATTTACGCATTATGCACATGTCACGGTCAAGTTATAAAAAATCCGCCAGATATCGATATCAAAATTTAAGATAATTTCGCAGACTCGTCGACGTAAACCTCCCACTTCAAAAATTGAGGTTAGAATGTCATTACACGATAACAAAGTTAGTTAGCAAGTATAACTTTATTATATGTACTTATATATTTTAAATTGCAAACTGAACTTTTTTTTTTATATAATTCGCTACTAAAACGTGTTCGAAATACACTGCAAGAACTACAAAATTTTGTAAGAAAAATTTCTGTTTATTTTCACAACATAAAAGCTTCTCCAAAATCGTAGTTTTACAATCATAAAAGAAATACGTAATATAGGTAATCAATTATTGAACTTGAATCCAAATGTATTTAAACAGTGAGTACGTAGCTAATCAATATTTTCGCGAATCTTCTACAGACCCAGCTAACAATTTTTAAATTTCGCGGCGGATTTCTATTGGTATCATGAAAATATTTGCAGTCAGTAGCGGTGATAAATTAGACGAAAGGAATTTTGAATTGTTTGTGTAAGGAAATATTATACCTGCTGTTATATATATAAATAATTACGTCCAGTTTCACGTATTTTACCACTTATGTTATTTTTGAACATGTTTACATTAAAATATTATTAGTTTAATTTAATCATTTACTGCAGTACGTCACTGCCTTTGTTATTTAACCTGACATTGACGTTTGTATACGAGTAGTACCAACAGAAATCCGCCGCGAAATTTAAAAATTGTTAGTTGGGAGACGGCTATTGCTCTTTATACCGAACGCGTTGCAAGTAGATGTTTAAAATATCTCGTTAATTTTTAAAAGATGAAAGCGCTCTTTTATCTAAAATAGGCCACATGCTTTTTACGTAAGTGTATTGCAAAAAATTCCGGAAGCTATGTGAAGTACCTGCACAATCGTTATAATATTGTCAGCATGGAGATGAAAATACCATCACCGATTCGCTGACTAACAAGATAAGATATTTAGATGGTACAATTTCAAGTTCAAAACAATCACATAGTAGATATTTAACTAGGAAAAATTGTTTCGACGTACCTACCTTTGTTACGTAATAATATTTAAACAAACTATGCGTTATCTTAATCAAGGTTCATTCGTGAAGTTCGAGGTGACTGACTGTGCACTTGACGAAATTTTGACTTTCACGTAATATGCACGATGCGCCTTCAAGTAGTTCATGTTCGAATCTGATATATATAGGTAACACTTTTTGATTTGATCAACTTTTAGTGGGCGTTTGTGAAGTTCTGATCGCGGTAGAATTTTTGCACGCGAAACGCTATCGAATGGTTTATTGGCCAAAATTAATAGTTCAGTTCGAATCATTTGTGGGACACCCATAACATGTTTAGGCCCGTATTCGTAGGCAGTTGATTCAAGCGATAGTTCTTGATTAACCGTATATTTGGCGAATACACAAGCTTGAAACCACCGACTGTAATGTTCTTTTGCAGTTAAAAATCGGGGCTCGGTTTTAATTATGGTGTGACAGCGGTATTATTTTGATGTTTAAACCAATATCAGCGTTCCCAGCCGTCCTATATTTCGTATAATTTTTAAAAGGTTCCTATATTATCCTATAAATTTTAAATTTAGCGAATTTCTAGAAGAAATAAACCTATTTAATAACTATGTTTAACTAAATGAAAATTCACGATATTGATGATGAGAATGATAATATAATTTTTAAATCGTGCCCAAATGAAAGTCCGTTTAGATCCGCTATAAAGACCTGTTCGGCAAATTTTAATGTTTGAGCGCCATGACGCAGTAAATTACAAACGATAAGATTTCAATTGAATAAACTATAATCGCAATTTTTGCGACTTATTTTTAGTTTGAGAGGATCGATAAGTACGTTGCAGAGGGATGCATAAAACGTTTTGGCTGCGAATTCGATTTCTTTCGACACAAACAAATGCGACGGTCAAACAGTAATTGGAAAGGAGCATTTCGATTAACGGTTAAATAAAATTAATAATAATACTACAGGTAACTGACAATGAGATTAATACAAATAAAAAACTTGAGTAACATTTTTTGATTTGATGAACAAGTTTAATTTTGAGAGAGGAGGGTGATTTTGTTCGAAAAATTAAACGGGCAGCTTTTCTTTAAAGTTCAGCAAGTGCCGTCGCGTCTAATTGTAAGAAAGAACCGTAATCTCTGTTGACATTTCAGGTTACTACGACAATAAAAACAAAACGTTTCTAAGGGCTAATCTTCAGTTGTAAATATTTTTGCGATCATTTGTGTATCTATGGTAATCGGATAAATACTCAAAATGTTTTAAATAAATTAAAATGACTACTTACTATAATCGCACAATCGATACCCTCACACAATGGAGCCTATAAACTACAGATGCACCAGTTAGCGTTTTGGGTCACTATCACTTTTACATTCCAAGTTCCTAAAAGTCCTTAAAAGGAATAAACTCGAGTAAGGCGATTATTAAATTAATAATCGCAACAACTCGTATTGAAAAAACATTATTTAGATTTTTTGTTCATTTTGATCTCATCTATCCGTAGTTTTTTTCCGCGGCATTAATTCAAAAGCACTATAATAATTTAAAAACGAAGTAACAGTTTGTTCAACTTATTATTTTATAAATAAGTATCCATCATAAATAAAACTATAGGGAATGTAAAATGCACGAATAAAACTTAACGTGGTTATAAGAATTAATTTGATTTATTCTAATTGCTATTTGACTGTCACATTTTGTGCGCCGAAAGAAATCGAATTTATAGTAAAAACATTTTATACATCTCTCTGCAACCTACCTACCAACTATGACTGACCCGAAGCGAATCGATACCGATAAGTTTTATTTTAATTATTAATTATAAGTTTTAATGACCATCCTTCCTCTAATTTGGCCATTTCAAATTTTTTTCTAAAACGTGATTAGGTATTTTTAAGGAACGTAACTGTAATAAATCTTAGCCACTTATTAAAATCATATTTACAACAGGGAAATACAGCGTTGAAATTTTTGTTCTCCAATAGATATAAATACTCCAATACTTGATATTTTCACCAATATATTAAACCATTCTTTACAAGTAGCATTTGAGGCATACCTAAGTACAATAAGGCCTATTTTATATCGGATTGTATTTCCTATATCACTTATATATTAGTCCAAATTATCCTACATATTTTTCAATGTTACCCTATATTTGTTAATAAAAGCATTGCATTGCGTGAGCAATACATGGTACAACGAACAAATCTACAAAAAGTACTGACGATGTGTAACACGAATTATAAATACAATGTTAAATATTGCTTTAAATATTCAGTTCATAATTTGTTTGTTGTATCGTGTACACAATGTGTTGTACAGTGTTGTCATCGTGTTGTACACAATGCTCGCAACCCAGGACATTAATTTTGAACTCGACTGCTACATCAATAAACGATCTAAAATAGAAGAAAAAGAAATCTTTCGTGGGTATTAAAAAATTTGTTCCTATGCGTAGTAGAGTTCTTCCAGTTTACGGTTGGAAATTACAATGAAATAGACAATTTATAGAAAATTATAGTAATTACTATTATGATTGACATTCCCAATCGTAAATTGGACGAGCTCTAGTTTATTTATTCCATTAAAATCTTAATCGAAAGAACGTCAATCCAAGAAAAGTTTCTTTTATTTTTACAGTTAATTATTTAAACAAAAGAAAGATTTAATAAGAATTAACAAAAACAATTTTTTTTTGAAATAGAAAAAATTATTTAAGTACCTAACAATTCTTTTAAACAAATCAAGGACAAACGGGTTAAGTCAAATTTTTGTAATTTTTTGAATCTATAAGTATATAATATATTTTAAATATTCTACCTATAAGTGTACTCTTATAATACCTAATATTGTACTTTTTTTCATTTTATTCCTACCTTGAACTATATCGTAGAATTTTGAACGAATCTTTTGTTACGTTGCTACATTAAAAATGTACTTATGTCATTATTTTTTACATACATTTAATAAACAATGTTCAGTTTTGCAATAACTCAAATACGTAGTGTGAAGATCTGTACCGATATTTTGCTCACATTGTCTCATCGGTAGTACAGAAAAACAGTTTAATTCGTAATGCGTGTATGATTTACATCGCTCGATTCAATGGAGGCTGCAATAATAAGCATTGACGTGTAATAAATCAGAATTAACAATCATACTCTTGTAGACGATCGAAAAAACTAGCAGTCATTGTGTAGCAGAATCTTATGGACAAAGTGAAACGTGAGTTATGCAGACAGATAGTCTTGTGATGATCAACCATTCAATCTAAACATACGTAGATAGCTGCTTACGTGCTACCGAAAACGAAAAATAATTTTCTTTCAATTAGTAGGCGAATTAATAATAAATTAATGATTAATTCCCTTAACGAATCTGAAGAAATTCACTATCTTATTGTAAAATATTTTCGAACATTTTCATCGTGCGTTAGAATTATAGGTACCTACCACAAAAACAAAATAATGTAATTTCGGATGTCGGTACTTAAATAATTAGTAGATGTAATTTTTATTACACTCTATAAGTAAATATTTGAACGGATAAATCGGAACTCCAGAATGAATTATTGATTAGTTAACTGACTTTACACTGATTAGATAAACAAAGTGTAAATCTGATCTTATCGTTCTTGTAAAGCAACACAAAACACATCGTGACGCCATAAATCATTTTATACGTTTAAAAAAGAGACCTGTTTAGTTTGTCACGATTGTTATCTCACGTCAAACTTTTACCCGAAATGGGTTAATTTCGGGCTGTCCTATATTTATTGTAATTACACTGCAAACCAAAATAGGTTACGTAATTTTCAAAAAATATATATTTTTAAGATTGGTAATCTTCTTGACCGACTACCTAATTGATTAATTTGCCTATTCGATAAATGTGAAGTGTTCGTGCAAACTTATCGTCAGACGTGTCCACATAAAAAATAGGTGATTTTGAGAAAAACGTGAAAAACTGTTTACTCATATAGGTGCAATTTTTCCGTCTTCCGATAAATTTATCTGATAGATATTTATTATGGAAACAATTGTTCGAACAAAGGTTTCCACGGTAAAATATCTGTCAGATAAATTTATCGGAAGATGGAAAGATCGGCACTTATGAGTTTTAAAACATAATTTTGAAAATGTCATTACCTACTATGTTCTGCAAGTTTTTTATTTTTGAAGGGAAAAACGTTAAAATAAAACATGGACATAAACATACCGACGTGATCTCTAGCCCTCTGTTGCGACCGAAGAAGTTTCACTTCGGTTGTGGGTCCCGCGATAGACTCAATTTTTTTTAATTTTTCCTCTAAGTCCTAGTATTAATAGAAGCTATACTACTAGTATTCGTTGTTCAGTCATTTTAAAAGTCTACACGACCTTAAATACCTGTAAAATACTCAACAAATTAATGACGTTTTTTTTTACACGGATAATTACCTACTGGACTGCGTCCAGTGTAGAAATAGGATCAGGGAAGTGCCAGTCATGTATGAACTCCGCCTAGCGACCAATGAGCGCTAAGTATATATGGTTTCAAACCACAGCAAAATCGAGCGGCACAGCACTGTACCGTGTTTTTCTGCTCAAGACTTTATCACAATATCATGCGCCTGCTATTAATAGGAGTTCGAACAGAATGATTTGTATAGAACTAATTATTTTCGGCGGATGCAGTCCAGTAATAAGAGATAAAATACAGTTGCCGTTAAAATAGATGACCAAACAATTATTGTTAATATTACTTTCTACTTTTGTGATATTACATGTATCCACAATGATGCTAACAATACAAATAATTGGACACATCTTGTTTCAGTCGATTAATTTTTTTCAGGTGAATTTGCAATATTTGAACGTAAATTACTATATCGATGGCGTTTTGCAAAAATGGCGTAACCCACACTTTTGTGAAAACGAGTTATTCCGACTATCTTAAGTATCTAAAGCAAAGGTATCATCTGTTAAAATCTAGTAACATTATTCCGATTTTTTCCACTAGAAAATTCGCATTTCCGCGAAACGTATCTTCTTATAGCTACGCGACGACACAAAATGTGCTTTCCTGTAAAATTTACTTTTTGCGGATTACGCCCTTCTGGAAAAACTGCGTCGATATGATGTGTCTGGTGTTCGACGTTTCCGAGTACTACAGGAATCGATAGAACCGATCGAAAATTATGAATCCATAAAAAAATAAAAAAGTGGGCATTGTAAATCTGCATTTATTTTTATTTTCGATTGTAATAATTGAGGGGTCCAGATGCAAAACTTGAAATGAGCGAATGGAACTTGGTCGAAAACGAGCTATTTACATATTTTTGTTGATAATAGTGAAAGCTACTCCAGAGGACGTACAGAATGCATCAAAATAAAACTTGTTTCCACCTAGAATTGTAAATATTTCATACATAAGTACAGTCGGATAGTTTACGAACTAGGTAGTTAGATACTGAACTCACATATTCCAGTATATTAGATGCAAAACTAACTTTCTTCAAAATTAAATCTACAATAAATTACCTAAGATTATCTTTGAGCATTTTATTTTCTATAGATAATACTATTTCTTTGGAACATTTTCAACAATATAGCAGAAAAAAAGTAAACGTACGTACATTAAAAGCGTTCGTTCAGGTGTTACGTGTTTTTCGTGACTTCTGTAAGTGACAAAAAGCGCAGAATGTGAGTTTTGCATGTAGACCCATCGATTATTATAGGTATCGAAAATAGAAACAGCATTTTGCTCATATTTATTTAATCGGTAATTATATAAAATCCAAGCTATGAACAGCAGTTGCGATCTTAAAATTAATTCGCTGTTATTCTATTTATTTATGTTCATGTATATGAGGAATCTACGTATATAGCAACAACAGATGGAATTGCACCATCAAAATTACACGCCAGGATTTAATTACGTTTTGAAGCAATCACGCATTGGCAATAGTTTCCATAACAGTTAAACATTAAACTTAATTTTGATACGTGCAATTGAATGAATGTTGTGCACATCGAATAACTTTATGAAATTAACAAGGTTAATGTTAGTTGTGGTAACATTTGCTCTACTTCGATTCGAAATTGGCATTTGTGGCGGAATAAATACGCTATTGTAGATATTTAAAAACGCTTTGAACTTTTACACGCCAGTAATAATTTCAAAGATCTGCAATAAAAGAGATAATAGTATTTATCCTTGCCAGTAAATTCGTTTGTTTTATTTTATTTTAGTTGAGTAGAGTACTAACTTTACTTCAGTTGATTTTGCACGATGCTGGCACATAATTTTCTATATAGCTTATCCAAACCTATATGATATTTACGTCATCAGCAAAAAGTTACTAGATTGTTTATTTGTAATTCGGTTTAAAGTTTGGAAAGTGACATATTCTATAGATGATTTACTTGCGCACATTGTAGATGATACAAAGCAAGACTACAATTTATTAGAACTGTCAAAATACGAGGTGACAGTACTGTGTGAAACGTCATCATCTAGTAACCTTGTATTGATGACGTGAACGTTATATAGGTTTGGATGAGCTATAGGTACTAATTAGTGCCGAATTTGTATAAGAAATTAACTCCCCGTACTCCAAATTGAATAATTTTATCGTTCAAGAAATACCTCGTACCTACACGGTACATACATCTTGAGAAAATTAGCGTTGCCTATAATGGAAGAGTGAAGAACATTTGTTAAAAACGTGACAACAAAAGGTTATAATTGCGTAACTATGGCGTACAATTTTAATAAGCGTCAAAAATATCCTGAATATGCCCAATGTCTGTGACAACTTCAAACAATAGTCGCGTAGTAAATCAAAATGCACGACATGTCCGCCGATAATTTAGGCGCCGTGCACGTCCTTGCCTGACACAATGGGAACTACAAGAGGTATTTCCTGCACCGCACACCTCTAGACAATACCACTGGTCTTCTCAAAACTGTGATGCGCTAATTATAAAAACAATTTGATAAAATATGACAGAAGAAATGTGTTCGAAACAGGTTAAGAATGAAACGAACCGGATGTTTGGGTTGTACCCGCGAACCATTTTGGTCCCTTAATTCTTTTTGACATAATTTCCCCCGAAATTACATTCTAAAATCACGGAGATAACATATACTCTACTTAGGTACTAACAGAATATTATTGGGGGGTGTCGTAAAAACTCGTCTAATTTTAGGACGTTTACCGTATCTATTTGTAGCGTCAAGACGCCCGTGTTGCGGCTTCCTTTATATTTTAATTGCTACTTAATTTTTGATTTAAGATAAATCGGCGCTAACGTAAGGGAATCATTTTTTACCGAGTAAAATGACAAATTCGTATTAATTACTATCTACTTCCGCGTTATAATCGTTTAGATTTCTAAGTTTCTTGAACTTTATTGTTGTAAATACTTTTACTAGTACTACTATTTGCTACGTAACAGGAAGCTTGCATTATGCAAATAAAAATAATTTTGGCAAACTAACGCGCTTCGGAATTTTAATACAATTTTCGACGATCTTATTTTATCGACATTATTTAATGCAAATTCGAGTAGCTGGATTTCACCGGAAATGTTCTAAAATAGTAAACGCGTCCTAAAGATAGCGTTCTCGAGAATTTTTACCTAAAAGTTTTTAAAAAGTTACAGATTTATAAAACAAGAGGCAGGTGCCCCAAGGGGAAACTGCTACTATAAAATTTTAAATTATACATGGGGTTAATTGAAAACAGGCCGATTCTTAAATTGGGTAGTATCCGTAAAATGCATCAGGTGCACCAAAAAACAAAAACAAAACTGGATATAATTTAATGCCATTTTAAAAAAACCTGTTGCTGTATAATTAACGTATAAAACAATTACACGTTATAAACTTAAACGCTCTCATAAATTAAATTTAAAGGAAATAAAGTTATTTTACGAATATTCCTGTATTTTCAGAAAATTTTCGGTGTCTTGATTTTTTCCTTATACATTTTTGACTATTTACTTCAAATATGAAAATATTAGATATTGTTAGTCGCTAGGGCATCACGTAATTATTAGCTATTCATGTAAAGTTGAGAATTTTGTGAAGCAGAAAAAATGATCTGCCCGTCCAAAAATTCTTGAAATTTAGGAAGAGTACCCATAGTTTCGAAGATTTTACTATTACGATAAGTAGAAGTTAAATTTTTGGATGTCATATTTGATTATTTTATTATGTATCTATGGTATTACTTAATTAGTTGAAATGTTACATCAGTGCCACGCCCGTTTTAAAAGTATATCTCTTATTGGACTGAAGTAGAAAACAAATTTTTCAACAATTTCTCAACCAATAACAAACGAATCTTACAATTAACCAGAAATAATTTATTCACGGTCAACGTGATAAGGCAGTTTTGCAGTATCATTATCGTTGAGTTGGGCGGCTTATTTAGGGTTTATAAATGGTATTTAGAGAAGACTTCATAACAATAGAAAGCATTTTATTTGCCTGTTTCTTATTCACAATTTTTATACTGAACGTACAATTTGTTCGACCGAATTAAACTTACGGATAAAGTGTATGTGACATACAAGGAATCACGTGATATATACATTGGAAAAATATAGTTGAGCAACAAAATAGCAAATACAGTTAAATTAAACTATATTTGTTTGTAAAAACAGCGGTCTGACTCGGACATTATGTTACATAAAAGTACATATTACGAACAATTTATTCCGAAAAGTACATATTTTATAATTTGACAGTTTCTCCTAAACGTGGTTATTAAGTAAGTTGAAAGATTAACCAGTTTCAGAAACTGACCATACATTTTTGGTATACGGTCCGCTCTGTGCTATTTCCACGTCGCTAACGTCCAGTTGATTGCATCTAAGTAACCTGTTACGACGTCAACCCGTACGGGGTTCTAGTTATATAATTTACCAGGTTTCACAAATTCAGTTTGCTGTTAGCAGCTAAAAAGATATCTGAACGTTTATTTATGTATGTATGTACCTGCATAATATACAAATAATGCGAAAAAGTTAAAGGGGCGATTCCTTCTCAAAAATTAATGGGGGCCTTCATATAACAGTTTTTCCTAAAATGTCTCGTTTCGTAATTCCTCAAAAGGGGAAGTTCTTGAATTAATGAATGACAAATGTTTAGTTCTATAAAGTTATTTAACAAAAATTTATAAGCTATTTAAGAAACAAAATATCACTAAATATTCTATCATATCGCTATATACGATCACGTAGTGTACAATCACATTATTTTTTGCTAAAAAATTGTAGGTTTACGGGAAAAGTGAAAGAGCCAAAAAAGGCCAAAGAGCCAAAGCCAAAGGCGATTTTCTAAATTGCAAAGTTTTAATTCTTCAAAAAAGTTCTTTAAAAAAAGAGGTTGCATTTTTCACCTCCATGTGAAATGAATGCATTGGAAAGGTAAAATGTCTCAAAATAAGAGAAATCAAAAAACATTAAAAAAATTAAAATACTGAAATATATTTTTTTAATACTTACGTAAAATGCAGACTAACACTGCTGCCGCTACGACTGCCACTTGTCTGTAATAGACTATAAGAAAAACTGAGAAAGTTCTAAATTTTTATTTGCATTTCCTACCTTTTTCTCGTCATCGTTTTCCGTTTTTTGCCAATTGCCAGCGTAGATTCTTCCGTTAACTGCGAACTTACATTACCTATTACGTACCTGTACGCTTCATATTTCACTGTATTTCAACAACCACGTGATCGCGGAAACGCGCGAAAGAAACGAGCATTCCTCGCACACACGAATAATACGACGCCGTAATTTAAAATTCGAACTACTGAAACAAGCACTATCGCTCTGAACCACTAACGCGAAAGATCTGAAACGGTTTTGCCAGAATTCTATATATAAATGCATTCGAGTTTATACGGGGATACTAGGAAATCCAGCTTTTATTTTAAAAACATTCAGTTCTTTGTTCGCATTTGTTCGAAAGTGGGTGGCGCACATGTTTTATTACTTGCTTTGTATTTTATCGGTAGCATAAAAATGCCATTAAACTTTTATCTGATTTATAATGTCTAATAGGGAAATTTTCAATGCTTAAGGACACACGAATAGTTTTTAAATTTAAAAATAAAAGTAAATTTATAATTCTGCGATATAAAGGCAGTAGATAGTGATTATTAAAATAATTTTACTACGTAAAAAATACATAATTCTAGAATAAATTTAATGTTGCCACAATGTCTTAATTAAGATGTATATTAAAGGAGTGACTTCACTGGAAGTTATCTCCTGCACGTTATTAATGTACTGTGACAAACTAAACATACCAATTACTTATTGTCCAACTGGACAATTGTAAATACAAAGCAGTAATTAAGAAAAAAAAAAGAATACATATTTCCTAAAAAGTATATATTTTAAAAATTTTCGGCCACTATTTGCATATTTTTTTTATCAAACTTCTTTACGATGCCGCAGAACATGTTTGTATAGTAGAAATTGTTTCGTAACCATAAGTTATACTAATTTTTACAATTTAATTTGCATTATAACAATGTAAATAGTTCATTTAACTACGCTTGGAAAAAAAATTGATTAAATTAACCGTAACAAATTGAAAATTAACATTTTACTAAAATTTGAAGGTAGGTATATTTAAATGTAAAGTTAAATGTTTAGTAAATGTAGTTTAAATTAAATAACTTACAACTATTATTGTAACCAAGAGAAAATTGTTAGAATTAAATAAATACAATCAACCCGAAAAACTAGTAGTTTATACGATATAAATTAGAAGGCAACAATTCAATTGTTATTTTAACCGGCGCTCGTTGTAATTTAACATTTTCATCGGGATAACGTATAAATTACGATTGTTAAAAAAATAGCTTTGTGGTGAAGATTAAAGAATGTTGCTTGCTTAAAATAGTACTATCTATTGCCTAGTACTAATATTTTGAATAATTTTTTACTCAAACATATGTTGTTATATACATCGTTGAAAGAAGAAAAAAAATCTATTTGATTATGCAAAAATCCTATATGGCGCCCATTTAAGATAAGAAAGTTGCTATCAATATCTTGGAAACCGCCGTCTTGAATTTTATTTTGACCTCATCAAGTCAAGTAACTTTTATAATAGTTTTTTTGTGTCTTTTATAATTACGGAGATATTTATCTTTTTTAAAAAATTACAATTTTCAGTTGTTTTTTTTGAATAACTTCTAAACTGTTCGGAATTTAAAACTTTTCGAATCGGATTCTGAATCAGCACTCAAAATTATACAACATTGCCCATTTAACCAAATCCCTATCTTTAATAATAAGAAAGATACCCATGGTATACTATTCAATAATTTGGAATATATTCGCTATATATTCTCGGTTTTAGTTATCTATTGTTATTCAGTTTCGAAACTTTACGTGTTGAAATAGATAATGTTACTTTACGTTATTGAAGATGCAGAAAACAAATAATCGTAATCGATTAAAACCCAATTTAGTTAATCGACGACTCGTTTCTTATTGCAAGATGTTTTTAAACAGCGGTAATCGTCGAACACATGGCAACCTTGCCAAACAGGCGATAAAGGAAAACTTTACGACGTTTGTGGGAGCGCAACAGAGAAGTCTCCTTCGATAATCGCCAAACTAAGAATTGTTATTTAAAATCGCCGTTTTACCATATGTTAGACAAAGAAGCAATACGGAATCACGAGCTGGTCCAGTCGGGAAATAATAAACAAGAGCCGTTTTAAACGAGAGAACAAAACACGGCCCAACCTAAAACAAAGAGTGCTCTGCTCAGAACTGGTTGTGTAAATTAATTTTGGACTCTGAGAGGCCGTGACGACGAGCGGTACGCACCGCCAACAGAAATTCTACATGGGAACACGTCTACCTTTCCGATCCCGGTGTGAATATTGTGATTGAACCTTATTTATGGTTCTCTTTGACCTTGAAATAATCAAAAACTATTTCTTCGAACTGTTTAAAGTTTGTGATACGCATGACAAGTTGACTCGACAATCGAGTTACTGAACTCTATTAGTTCTGTTTATTTACGTACACCTACACTACGTTACTAAACATTTATATTTATAATTTTGATTTTAAACAAAACCTGCTGTTCCTCCTCGCACGGAGGAACGTGAAAAAGTTTTTGTCGTTTTTTTAAGGGAGCAATCGAATTGATTTCTTTTATTTAATTAATTTCTTACAATTACTTAAATTGCAAATATTTGATAGTTACGTAATTTTTTACTAAAATTCTCAATTTCGTATATTAATGAAAATCTATAAATTTAAATTTAGTAAAAAACACCCCAAGTTTGCAAGGTAACCTGAATTTTTTTTGTTTAAATGTTTTAATTTTACTTTACGATGCACTAATAAATTAAAATGCATTGAAAACCTGTCGAAGCCGTTTTTTTTTAAAATCATTTTGATCATTATTAATTGGTACTATATATTAATAAACTTCCAATTTTGCAGAATGAATTTAGCTTTATAAACTTTGGAATACGGTTGAGGTTGCTTATGACGAACCTGCTTATAGCGAACCTCCGGATATAACGAACCGTTCCTAAAAGTCCCGTCATGCGACCCATAAGATCCCTTATAAATTTTAATGGTTATAACGAACTCGTAAATAACGAACTTTCTGATATAACGTTCGGACAAAATTTTTCCGTACGTTAAAAGTTTCCGTAATAGTAGGTAAAGATGTTTTTTTTTTCGAGAACAATAGATTGTTTACGACGCTGCCAGTGCACAGATGTTGTCTTTAAAACGTTCATATCATTCTTTTCTTAGAAAAATGCGATTATTACTTGACCTTCCCAGAGGATATTTAATCTTTTAAGATTTACTAGATAAAGGGACACAAGGGGTAGTCGAGCACAATAGTTTAAGCTGTATAACAATAATACGTAAGACAATTGCGTAGCTGGTTTGTTACTTCCAAATCACTTTCAAGCAGGGAAAAAATTAAAAACTAAATGTTTAAATACCATATAATATTTATTAATTACATTTATATTAACTGAAGTTTTTTTACCGTTTATTACGAATTTCGGATATAACGAACTCCTGTCGTGAGTCTCTTGCGGTTCGTTATAACCGGATTCTACTGTATATCCTAAGTGCGTATCGCATTGAACATATTGGACACACATGGCATCTCACATTTCCATTATTTTACATGTTGAACCGACAAAAAATTATCTCTTGTATAATAAGTGTCGAATTTGATTCCGTTTAATATTTTTGTTAGGAACAGAAGAATTTATAGAATAAAACGAAATAAAACACGGAGCCTTTGTTTTTCACGTATTATTTCAGTTTTATCCTGTCGGTCCCCTATTAGCATTGCTCCTAATTTAAATTTCGAGGACTATTTTCGATATCGCCGTTCATTTATTTTGGTTTCATGAATATCTACGTGTTCGAAAGCGTGCTTCGTGTAATTGGGCGCATCTATTTTATAACTTGCAGACCGCACCTTAGTCTTACTTAAAATATTCTATTTTTGATCTAAATCTGTCCGGAATTCTGTTTAACCAAAGCTTCCTGGGTTAATTTTTTCCTTTAAACGCAATTCTCGCAAGTAAATTCTGAGCTCTTAATAGTTATTAGAAAATTAAAATGTTTTATTTTTAAATTAGCCGTGCAAAGACTGCGTATACATTGGCGAACCGAGCGCGAGCCGTTTTCGAACTGCTCGCAACGAGTTCGTCGAAATCGTTTGTCATCACGAACGTGCCACGATCCATCGGAGAGCCGAACAACAATGGACAAGCGGCAGTGTACGAAACTACAAAGTCAAGAATACGCGAACGCCCCCGAAGCGACTCGCTAATCCGTTTGTGTTCGTCGTGAACGGTTCGTTCAACGCTCGAAATACCGTTCGCACCATGCTCACGAGCGGTTAACGAACGTTTCGCGAGCGACTCGGCTCGCTAATGTATGTATATACAGCTTAAGATATTCCTCGGATTTTTTAAATACAATTCGAGATTAAGCATAGACGATCAAAAATGATCGACAATAGGCCAAAAATCGGCCACTTTTTGTGGCCGACCTTGTTACAGTTGAGAAAAACAGGTTTTTATTCGTGAGATTGTTTGTAAACTACGTCACGCTAATTTTAATTATTTTCGACCTCTTTTTTCTTATTAGTTGGGATACTAATATTTTAAATATAGATACCTACAATATTAAATGTCATTTTTACCTTAATTTTTTAACAAAAATGACTGATTTTCACACAAAATACCACTTGATTCTAAATAAAACATATGGCAATGTAGATAAACTTGTAGATCTCGCATTCTTTCCTTGATTCGAAATCACACGTGCAACGTTATCGCTGGTTACGCTGCTATCAGCGGTATTTGTTGAGATTTGCAAGCTTTTAGTCCCCGAATTTAAGTATTAATTAGTTCGCGACCGGTGGTAAATGATGATTAAAAATTTGGGTTGTGTTTTATAAATTGTGTAAATAATTTAATATTCGAACGTGTGAACATTCTAAATGGATTAATGGACATTTAATGTGCATGTGTTGTGATTGTTTTTTGGAACTCTGAACGTGCAAATTGTATAATGGGTTTATTAGGTACTTTTTCGAATGTTTCGAAAAGGTGAGTCGCCGCTTTCAAAATTTAATTAAAATTTTAAGGGCTATTGAAAATAATTTAATGGTTATAATAATAGGGATTTTAATTTGTATTTATTATTTTCCATAATTTGGATGCACTACAAGTGATAATATCATTTAATATCATCTTTTTTGGGATCATTTTTGTAATTTTTTATTTCAACGAATTATTGAAATGGAATTTAGGCTACTTTTTCCCATTTTTAACCAGTAGGAAGTTAAACGTATCTATCTACAATTATCTTTTAAACGCGTAATTGTTTTGATAAACGAAAGAATATTATGAATTGTCAAATATAAAAAAAAACGTACCTAGTCTTATAATGTGAAAGCTCAAAAACGCTTTATTTTTATAATAGATATAAACTTAATTTTGGTTTTGAATTTTACATTTGTCGACTTAAATTTGTTGCTTGTGCGGCGTCGTTTTACTAATTTTTTAAATACACGGCAGCCTAAACATCCTCTTACTCGGTATAATTATCGAGCCAATTAAAAATAATCGAGAAATTCTTGGGGTTGTCTTAGGTATTGGTTTGCAGGTGATTTTAGATGTCATTGAACCGAATCGGAAGACGGCAAACTGAATAATCTCGTAGTAGATGAGTGAAATCGTTTCTCTTACAAGTCTCCATCTATCATCATCACAGATCCTATATTTATGGCATGGTGTAATCGCATACCATAGTCGGGTTTCTAGTAGGCCAATAACAGACAGGTCTTTCCTCTTCGGCTCGATAGCCTCTACTCCACTGACCGACTCATTGAAATCGTGATTTCAAATTACCGACGTACACTATTCGATCTGTGGGAGCCCTTTCACACGAGCCGGTTTCAGTTGCGCGACCGAAATATCGCCAGGTGTAAAAAGGGCCTAAGTAATAATAATCGACTAGCACTCGCATTTAAATGTGTTAAAATATTTTTAACACATTTGTTACTTATATTTTTAACTAAACAGCTTGTCTAAATACCTACGACATTTTTTCTAAACAACATAAAAACGATTGCTCAACTAACCAAAAAAAAAAATTCTTTTAAAAATTCGCAGTAACTAACGTGAATGTAATGTGGTTTTTGAAAAAAATCGTATGTTAGACTTGCGTAATTTACAACAAACAGTAAAATACATATTCTTAGCTAGTTTCTTGGACACTACGGAGCCCTTTTGGAGCCAACCCTAATTCAAAATTATCCCTTTTTAATATTATAGACACGTTATAAAACAGGGTGTCTATGAAATGATAGGAACGCGTCAAAATAAAACTAAGTTCCTATACATTTTTTTCTTACGACGCCCCAGTCAAGATATTCACCCCAAAGTTGAAAGGGAAAAATCAATTAGTTTTTAAATAATACTTTTATTTCTTATTAAAATTTAAAATATTAAAATTATTTAATAAAAATTGCGTAAATTTTTGATACCACTTTAGGAGGAGCAAATATATATACTACCCCTAACCTTTCTAATCACATTTGCTTTCAGGGTAAAATTTTTTAACTTTATTGTCGGATTCCGCAAATATTTTAGGTTAAAAAAAATTAAATTAAAAATGAGCCATGTTCGATAAAATCGTGCTTAAAAAATAGCATGTGTTATTTACTGGTAAATTATACTGTTACGCGCGCAGTGTAGTAAAAAGGGATTTATTTTGAATTAGAGGGTGATTGCCAAAGGGCTTTATTAATATACAAAGTGCAGAAGTCGGCATTATTTTTACACTAACAAGGGGACGCTTCTAAAACATCGAAATTTGGGATGCCGATTTTTTTTTAATGATTTTAGAGGTCAAAAACATATATACGTGTCTTGGCGTTTTGTCGAATGCGCCGTAGTTTTCAAGATATCAATTAAAAAAGAAATCAAAAAGGGAAGTTGCTGTTTAAAAAACCGATCCCGTTAGTACGTTTTTTACAATGTCGTTGTGTATGGCCTATCCAAACCTATATGCAATCACGTCATTAAAAAAAAAGTTACTAGATCGTTTATTTGTAATTCGGTTTAAAATTTGAAAAATAACATATTCTATCGATGATTTACCTGCGCACATATTAAATGGCATAAAGAAAGACTAGAATTTATTAGAACTGTCAAAATACGAGGTACGATGTAACAGCACTGTGCGAAACGTCATCATCTAGTAACCTTTTATTGATGACGTGGATTGCATATAGGTTTGGACGAAGTGTAGTTTTGAGTAATGTTCTCGCTTCGTAATTAGTAGGTCGCTAGTTCGATCCCCGTGTCCCTCCAAACTTTCTTTTTGTTTTTTTAATATATTTTTTTAATTTCATAGGACTTCATTATTAATACCGACCAAATTGGTTGCGAGTATCAACTGCACAGTTCACCCGATGTGCGACAAATTCTCTTCATTAAAGGCGAAAAAACTACAGAAGATTTTTTGGGAGATTTTATTCTTAATAAAATTATGCATTTTTATACTACTCACATTATATGTGAAAAGTAATACATTTATAGAGTTGTTTTGTGTCTAAACTAGCAAGTTGTAACAAAAAAAGAGTTTACAGACAAGGGGATCGAACTAACGACATACCGAGGGGTCGGTAACTTATGTATTAGTGGGTATTTGTTTCTAGAATGTAATACAGAATTACGTTGAATTACTTTGTATTACTTTGAATTACCTTGAATTGCTTTGAATTACTTTTGAATTACTTTGAATTACTTTTGAATTATATTGAATTACAATATTAATTTAAGTTTAAAAAAATTTTAATAAAAAATATAAGTATGGAGTAAATATAAATTTAAATATTATATTATAAATATCGGCACTTAATTAATTAAAAATGTGCCGGAACACAAGGGTTAATATAAAGTAGTCAAAACCTTCAAGCAATATGAGGTCAGTTTAGAAATTGTAAAATATGATGAAAATTCGGAGACTGATCGAGAAAAATTGTAATACCTACACTTCGTCCAAACCTATATGCAATCACGTCATCAATAAAAGGTTACTACTTGACGACGTTTCACAGAGTGCTGTCACCTCGTACTTCGTATTTTGACAGTTCTAATAAATTGTAATCTTTCTTTATACCATCTAATGTGTGCGCAGGTAAATCATTTATAGAATATGTCACTTTTCAAACTTTAAACCGAATTACAAATAAACAATCTAGTAACTTTTTGTTGATGACGTGAATTGCATATAACTTTGGATAGGCCATATGTATTTATTAAAAAATAAGCGAAATCAGAAACGAGTAAATTTTCCGTTAAAGAAATCCGTTACGATTCGTTACTGAAATCCGAGAAATGGCGACCATTAACGTTCGCCGTCTTTAATGTGCATTTACGTCTTTCTTTGCCATGCCATGTGTTCAGGTAAATCAGTGGTAGAATATGCCACGTTCAAAACTTTAAACTGAGTATTACAAATATACAATTAATCACTTTTTATGCACGACGTACATTGGAATCTTTCGTGAATAACGTATCTAGACTAAATATTTGATAAAATATATTAGCGTTATCCAGAACGTCCGATTTGGTTGGTAATGCGTCTGTGCAACTCAGTGTAATCTAGGCCATTCAAATTTTATTCCGATGCATATTATCACTACAAGATAGTAAATGATGCTGTACCACCTTGTAGTTTTACAGTATGAATAAATGGTAGTCTATCTTTGCCATGTGTGCAGGTAAACCATCGATAAAATGTTATTTTTGTGTAATTTTTATTGACGTCGTACATTGGAATAAAATTTGAATGGCCTATAGCTCTTTGTACATTATTTTTTTTTTTAATTTTTAATAAGGAATCAGCTGAAAAATATAAGAAACGTAGGCGAGCTCCTACGAAATCGGAACATGTATAGATGATAACGCTAAAAATATGTTTCATTTGTTTATGTTTAGTCAGCGTCTCGATAACCGTTTAGAAATACGACTCGTTGCATGTTTCTATAAATGTATATTTTTGACCCTAATTTATAATATAAATTAGGGTGACGATTCCGGGTATTATATTATAATACTGTTAATTTCAAAACAATCGAGTATATCTTAAAAATTAAGAGTTCAATCTTTTATTTTTTATATTTTAAAATATCTTTTTAAAATCAACTGTACCTTAATGCAAAGAACACATAAGTGTATTTATATGTATGTTACATACCTACGTTTGCATTTACATATACATACCTATGTACATGTCTATTTCTATATATTACTTATTTTATATGAAACATTCATAATAGGTATTAGTTTGAATTGGACTGAATTAGTTTGTATTACATGTATTACTATGGTATTAGTTTGAATTACTTTGAATTACTTTTGAATTACTGTTGAATTACTTGAATTACTTTTGAATTACTTTGAATTAGTATTACTGTGTATAAAATTTACTATAGTTACTAACCCCTCGCGACATACTAACAACGAAGCGAGAAAATTACTCAAAGCGCCACAACCACACTGTCGAAAAACATACTAACGGGGATGAAAACTGCGAAGCATTCGACAAAACCCTAAGACACGTATGTATGTTTTTGACCTCTAGAATCGTCAAAAAATCGGCATCCCAAATTTCGATGTACTGGATGCAATGTCCCCTTGTAAGAACTTGGATTATTAGAAAACAAAACTAAATTCCGTTTTTTACAGAGTACATTTTCGATTAACGCGATTTAAATGGCGCCGATTTCGAAAATGTTTTACATATTTTTATTTTATTGGATAACGGTTTGACTATCAATTTTCTTGAAATAGATTTTCGGCTTTTTAATTCTAAATTTAGATCACGATTTTCTCACCGTATTTTGCATTTTACGTGAAAAATGTAGAACATTTTACACATCGCATGTTTTTTTTTGCAACGTTTCGACAATAATGTTAATATCTCAACACCGAACAGGAAACTAGAAAAATTAATATAAAATTTAACCCTTGCCATTATTAATTCTTCATCATAGCTCGTACGTACTTAAAATTCGATATTTTTATCGACAAAAAAATGTAATTTACCTACTTACTTAAATATTTGTAAATAAGAAATTAACATGAAAATAAAAGTACGAAATTCAACCGTTACCCGTTACTTGTAATCGATCTCGTTTTAAACTGAACTAGAAGAAAAATCTACATATCTGCAACTATATGGTCGTAACAATTAATTAACTTTTAGATTTCGTAGCAAAAACATCGATAGGCAAGCACTTGGTATCCATTTACTATAACTAAGAATATTTAATTACAGGTAATGGGTAATTTGCATTACATTTCTTCAACTTAACCGTGGGTAGATAGATCCCCATTATAATCTGTAGAGTCAGTTGTATTTTTCGCTGACCTATAATTAACGAGTAGGTATAAAGTATTAACCCAAACAATGCGTTGTTATTCTAGTTTTTTTATTTTGGCTTGCTGACACATATTATTTGGTCGAACCATAAAAAACGTACTGCTATATTTAGTACTGATGTAATTGAAGTTTCTCATCTTTTTTTTTAAGTATAGTGTGTAAAATTCTAATCGCCAGTGTGTAGTGCTGTTTGAATATTAATTTCGTTGTATGAATTACTTACGGTCAAAATTTCATATAACCACAATATATAACCGTATATATGATTACGCCACCCCTTTTTATGTACGCATACGTAACACGCATGCATAGATTTAAGATGCGCCACTTGACGGGGTCGAAGCACCTGACCTGGCACCGGTCCCGTCTAGTTTTTTGGACAATGACCTTAGGAATGTAGCCCTTCGTATTAAAAGAAACCCCAACTGTACCTTGAATGCCATCCTGTTCAAGGACACTTTCCTTTAGCTAAAATACATATTTTATTCCCCCAGTTAATCCTGTGATCCACGTTGTGAACAAGGTTACATTTTTTCAAATTTTGAAACAGTTTTTTACCTTATTTTATCTATAATTGTATATCTATACTTACCATCTATTTAGATATCCTTAAAAATATCAACAATAACGATATAAAATGTAACAAAATGAGTATCAATTACTTATCGTAATCGATCTTTTTACGATAAACTTTCGATTGCACATCAAATGCACCGATGTTCACACTTCATAAGACGTAAAATTGACTCTCGCGTAAAGATGATACGCATTATTGGCATATAATACCACAATGAATGTTTATGTAGGATGATATGTCATGTAAACTCGAACCCCACAATGGGGCTGCACTGTCGGTGACACCGTTTTAGTCGCACTGCGTGATTTCCGTTATGTTAACTTGTTATGTTATGTTAATTTATGTATAAATGTAACGATTCATTGACTTTTTAATTGCTTCGTGCTTTATATGGTTTAGAAGTTTAAAGTACACGGTTGCAGTTTTATTATAAAAAAAGATGATTTACAAGTTTTGAAAAATAATTAATTAAATGGTCGGGTTATTAAGTGTTAACCGTTTCCTCTTGGTTGTTATTTATTTTATTAGATTCTCCGGGGAGTCGGAATAAAATCTTTAGCTATCAGAAATGGAAATTTAAGAAATTATAAGTATTTGTATTGCGCTCATTTGGATCATGTTGTTTATAAAGGTACCAAATCATAAAATTATACCGTTATATTATTAATACGTATACAACATAAATTAAATTAAAAAAACTGTTTAGGTACAACGTATTAATAAAATTATATTTTTATTCAAATTAGATGTTACCATCCTTTTCTTACTTATTAATATGTACACGTTATTCACGATAGGTTCCAATGCACTACGTTATGCATAAAAAGTTACTAAATTGTATATTTATAAAATTCAGTTGAAAGTTTTGAACATGACATATTCTATCGATGATTATTTAACTGCGCACATATGACATGACAAAGAATGTCTACAATTTATCGTGAATAACGTCTAAGTGAATTTAATTTAAAAAATCTTAGAATCCTCATTTGGATCAAAATAAAATAAAACGTGCATCATCACTATTGGTTTCTTTCAACACACCACCAAACCGGTTTGTGAACGGTCGGGATACATGTACAGTGTGTTTAGAAAATATTGCTGTACACCTCTCCTTTCAATTACTGAGTAAAAATAAATAATATATACATATATACCTACCTTACCTACCTAAGAACGTAAGTAGGTATATACTTAATTCTTTTTTCGTTTTATTATAAGCTTCAAATGAGTAAACAACGGGTGGTTGTACATTCGCACCTGTCCTATGAAAATCAACACCTTCCAAATACCAAAAAAACATTTTTCTTCGAAAATGTGTAATTGTAATCATTTGATTGTATATAATTTCGAAAGAAATTGGTATTTACTAATCACCCAATGTAATTAGTTAGCTGGTATATTTTAGAATAATTGATTATGATGTAAGGGTCTGTCAACGCAATTGTTATGCATCAAGATTGAAATTAAATCTCGATCTAATCGGTATCTAACGGCAAAAAATTATGATCAATTTTCACTGGAAAAAAATATTACTGTGGTGCATGTACGGCCGTCCACAAAATTAATACGAGCACCATTGGCGATGGGTGATCGTTACATGATCAGATGAGACGTTTGTAAAAATAATTAAAAACTTGTCTGTTTTTAAATTTCCTTTAACAATCGGTAAATTACGGTTAATGTTTTTGAGAGTGCGCACATTAATTTTGTGGACAGCTGTACAATGTGGCTTGCTATTTGGTTTTGAGATTGAGATCAAAACAACGCTTTGCTCGCTGTTACTTAAGAACTTGTCAGATTTGTCAGAGGCTTCAAGAAAGTTTCAACTATTATGGCGGGAAAAACGTTTTTGTCATGAAGATTAATCGAGGTCTAAATCCGAAAAACGTCATTTTAGGTTTCATTGTCAAATTAACCCTAAAACCATAACGCATTGCGGGTTTTCGGGTGTTCGATAATTGAATGGAATCGGATCAGAAGCGCCGCTGATAATATTATATTCTGTATAGTGTTTTTAATTTCTAAATTGCGCTATTGCTTCAACGGAAACGGCTTGTTTACTGGTAAATTGAAATCGTTTTCAATTATTGTGGCATTTTTGAGATGTACTTTTTCGTCTTCCTTTTAGTCTTCGAGATTTTCGTTTCCCATTTAACGAACTCTATAATTAACATTAATTTGTTTGTTTTTTTTTACTGACGTTTTCTGGCCTTAAAAAGTTCAGTAACTGCTTTAAGAAATTTTAACGTGCTAAAATAAGATATCTAATAGAACATCTAATTATATACATATAAGATGAAACTTTAAATTTACGTATGTACGTAAATTCAAATAATTATTATTTTGTAATCCCTATATTTCAATAACTAAACAATTTTAATTGAATATCTACTTATAGGTATTTATATGATATTTAGACTTTATAAAACAAAAACTAGAACTAACAATTAAAAATTAATATATGTATTTACTTAAAATGTTACATCGAGTGCATCTCAGATTAGGGAAGCGTAAACGTTAAAAGGTTCGAAAACTGTGTAACAAGTTAAGTAAATATAATGATTATTTTATGTATAATTGGAATTTGTACTTTAGTTCTATCATATAAGTAAATTAACAAGGTACCGATAATTTATTCAATAAACTTTAAATTGCAAAAATATGTTTCTCTATTCTGACGCTTTCGATGCGTTTAGTACCCACGTTAATTGTTTAAAATTAGTAATGTATTGTTTTTCTTTTAATTTCAGGTATCGTAATATTTTCAAAGGTTTTATTTAGTCGAAGAAAGTTGGTAAGCTAGTGTTAATTTTTTCTTTTTTTTTACATAGTTTGGTTTAATAATGTTAGTGAATTAAAAAAAATAAGGCTATTGCATGCATTTCTTTGACAATGATGAGATTCCACGGAATCACTTTTAAGATCATAAAAATATAGGCAATTCATTTTGGGTAGGTCATATGTATATTATAAGTATCAACATAGGTATTTTCTCGTTGGCATGTAGAGGTAGTAATTTTCCTCACGAGTGCCAAATTTTTGTGATATACAGTAGATTTCGCTTAATTAGGACAAAAGTTAGAAAACAAAAACCAATTTCTATTTGATTTGAATTTCAAGGGTTCGAACTCGACTGTAAAATGGGAAAAACCGGGAAAGTCAGCGATTTTAAAATATTAATAAAAAGTCGGGGATTCTTTTCGTTTGAGAAAGTTTTTTGGGAACTTTTAGTAGGGAAAGTCGGAGGAATTGAATAAAAATTTGTTTTTTTGTGGTTGTGTAATCAGGAAAAAATTGATGTCGGAGTTAAAGAAAATTTGGAAAAGTCGGGGAATTTTTCGGTCGGTTTTCTTCTTCGGTATAGGGTTCTTGGCTATGGTGGCTGATCAGAAATGTCTAACATTAGACATCTTCGTTATTTGTTAACATCAATTATCGAATTCTAAAATTCTCATAGAATTGTGTAAAATATAGTTTATTAGCGTTCGATATTAATTTTAATGGCAATGGCTAGTTGAATCGTTCAAATTTATCACTTCAAAATTTAATAAAAAGTAAACAAAAATTAATTTATCCTCGAAATTAAATCGTTTTAAAGACAGTAAAGGCAAAAGGAAAAGTATTTACGAACCTATATAACCCGATTAATCTGTTTCGTCGAATTTTTTTTTGTTTGTTTTCGATAGGTCTAATCGTAAGTAATAAAAGAAATATGGGGTCATGGGTAATTGCGAATTTCGATAATAATTTATATGAATATAAATTATGCATAGGTATGTTATGCACGTTTCTGTACGTTATATATATGTCGAAATTATTATAGTTCTTCGATTATTTATTGTGCACTAAAATTCTTTGAAAAGGATGAAGACATATATTTGTTCTAAAGTCGTATTACTGTAATTGGATTTACGAGGTTATAAATTTTTGTTTAATCGTTGTTTATATTGTTAACTTGTCGTTTTTTTATTTACCATAGAACCCTTCATATTATTTTCAATAAATTTAAGCGAATTATTAATTGAAAAAAATGTTTTTATTTGAATTACCTTTTTTCAATTGTTTCATTAGCGCCTCTTACACAATGCATCTTATGGTGTAGGTACAAATCCACTTATGGAAAGAATATATACTTTTAGACTAGATTACATAGAGTTGTACAAATTACATAGCAATAGGGTAGTTTCCACATATAAAAATTCGCTTTGAATTGAGCATTGTTATATAGTTTTCCATAAAAAGACTTTATAGCTTCAAGTCGCTTCAATTCAAATAACTTGGGAACTTGTTATTTACTTGACCTGAATTATATTACAATTCAAGTCAAGTAAATAACAAGTTCCCATTGGTCAAATTACTTGAATTCAAGAGCCTCGAAGTCGAGTAAACTTGACTAATGTGAATCGGCCTTTAGAGTTCTTACGTCAACGATACTCTGCTTTTGTTTTTGGCGGCAACTATTTTATTTGTACATAATATTTATTTTTAAACAATTGTAAGGTACTTTTGTAAATACCGAACGTTGCTAACGATCAGAATGACGTACCGACCAAGTAGTTTTTACTTTTGAAATAAAAATTATTTTGAAAATACCCTATTAAGTGAAAATAAATTTGGAGCTAAATAAAAATAAAATAAAATAGAAACAATTATAATGATAAGTACGTCTTTGTGCAGTTGACACCTACATTGATTTATAATATGTACATCAGTAGTATTTTCGTTCATTACAATATTTTTTTTTATAAAATGTAGATAGAAAATTGGCATCGATTGTTAACTGAACAAACAATGGATTTTTTGTTTTGATCGTAAATGGTCGTGAAAATACCGTATGTTTGATAAAAAAAAAATCCAGCACGATTCTGCTTAAGGTATGTCTACCAACGCTATAGAATGATGGAGTGGCACAGCTGCTCGCGTCCAGAATCTACATATTAAATTTCAAAACCAGTAGCTATTTCCTTGTCATGTTTACTTCGTCTCTCCCGCGTAACTCTTGCATATTAATAACGATGTGTGTGCAATCGGTAGTTTTTCTTGATCGTAATTTGGTCAGTGCATTCTTTTGCAGAGAACGTTTTGCCCGCGTGCACGGTCGTGGTTGTCACAATATTTTCTTTGGTTTTGGTCTATATCGACGTTGACGTTCGTGTTGAGGCGGAATTATTTTGGATAAGGGCATTGACAATAATCCCATGCTCGAATGGTCAGCGATGCCGCATTGTTAGGGAAAAGAGACGAGCGGTCCTCCAAGGCTGGCCCGGTCCGTCCAACAACCAGGACCGGTTTCTCTCTGGTCGATTATTTATCTGGCGGTTGTTAGCTGCTCATGATTATAGCTGTTTTTACACGTTTATGTGGTTTGCTCGTTGGATTTTATGGCTTGGCATAAATTAATATTCGGCCGTTATTTTTCTCCTCATCATGATGTATAAATAATAAGTTAACGCGATTGTCGTCTGGTTCCACACGAAATTATATGCGTTGTTAGGAAGTTTATGCCACGGTTGCCCGATATTATTTAAATTAGCGAGCGATTTTACGTATAACCGAAGGCGCCGTAACGGCGTACGTTTCATATTACAGCGCCAAGTTAATATTATAATTTTTATTGTTTTTAATAGCTCATAAAAATAACGATCCACTTTAAAGTTAATCCTGACACCTCTTGCAATCGATGGTAAATCACGACGATAAAAATTAATTGCGTACCTAATTTTCAAAATTGCGTACGTAGAAAAATACATCCCGTAGCAATTGCCTACACTAAAATTTATTTATTTAAAATAAAAATATTACCTAATAATTGTATTAGAAAATTAATTATAAAAGTTTTATCATTAAAAAATTAAATACACAACTTTTAAATTAACAATTTTTATAAAATTAAAGTCGCATTTAAAGATCAGAATAAAATCATTTTATATTTGTACTAAGGTACATTAAGGTGTATGGAGTTTTCATTAATTTGTAGAGTTATTCGAAACTACTGTTTTAACTGGCACTTCAAACTTTAACAACGAACGACCCCTGATTTTCCTTCGATCTGACGTTGAGTTTAGTCCATCTTAAAAATGTATAAAATCATATAAGTAGGTACTTACAGTAAAACTCCGTTAATTCATACTAGTTGGGGCCGAGGTTACCTAGATTAACGAAAGTCCGGATTAATTCGAATATGTAATCGTCAAGTAGGCGTATACAATTTAAACAAAAGTAAGGTTTTAATTTTTTTTAAAAGTTTGTTATGCAGAGATGCAGTTTAAATTTTAAAACAAATACGTAATACGTACACATACATTAATTTGAAAACTTGCACGTTTCCCAAAATACATTACTGAATATCAGCCGAATTTAGCGAAATTCGGCTTAACGGGGTTTTACTGTATTACGTGTTGCTTAATAAATTTGAGGAAAATATCTATTGGAACTATCTATTTTAATGGAAATAAATTAATTTGGATAGCAAACTTCCATACAATAATTAAAACGAACAATTATGAAATAATATGGCTATTTTTCTAAAGAACACTTACTACTAACAATAAAAAAAAATAGGCGCTCGTTAAATATTACATAAATTGAAACAACCGTAACGCGATTATGTTCGGTTTAAATAACGCCTCCGTTCTATCGGGACAAGAAAAAAAGTATTTATCCGACTCGAAACTCGGCAATATAAAATTCTCCTCCCACAACTATTGACATAATTCTATGGTAAAGCAATGCGATTCGAGTCATATTAAATGCCATTATTCTTCAGATTTATACATAAAAGAGAACAGGTATCCCCTAAATTCTGTATTGACAGTTTTCGAATACAGGCCCTTTCTCACGGCCCCTTTTCATGTGTTCACAACATCCTCAATTCTATAAATTAGTTAGTGACCCAATTTTATAATAAGAAGTTCTTGTGTCGCTGAAATTTAATTTTATCTTCCGCACACATGAAGCAAATTTGATCCTTGTGCTTGAATATTAACGAAAAACTAGCTTCAGGTGGTATGTTAATATGAAAATTGATGAAAACAACGTTCAATTAATACTGATATTTTGAAATATTAAGGATCAGTTGCAGAAGTTCAATATTTAATCCTGGAATAAGTTATTATTTGTCATGACAATCAAAATTTTTGACCAATAGGAAATCATTAATGATGAACCGATACTGGATTAACTAATCCTGTGTTAAATTTAGTTTTGCGCAACTCAACCTAATTAATCTTAAAATAAGTAATTAGTTGGAGCAAATCAAAAGATATACGAAATTTCAATAAATTGCTATCACTTTATATATGGTCTAAAAGGTTTTACATAAAGTACTATACGGAGTGCGTACATATGTGTAGTCATGGTCATAATTAATGTCTCCGACAACGCCCAATATGATGTGAATAATAAATAAGAAATTAAGTAAGTAATTAATACCTAAACGTACCTACTTATAGTATAAATATTATATGTGCTTATATATGATATACATATATGGAACACAACATAATATACCGGGTGATAACGAAATTACTAAATAGCTTTTATTTTCGGCGGTGAAAAATGTATCGGTCTAAATTTTTGTGCGAGTAATATAGTACACCGGTGCTATATTTTGAGTGTTGTAGAACTACTGTTACACTTCGGGTTACGCCGGAAATGACTTCAACTTTAGATTTTGAAATGGAACATCCTGTATATTTTGACTTTTTTTGGAATCCTCTATCGATTTTTTTTATACAATCACATTTTGGAAAGATTTTATAGCCTACTTAAGATTTTTAAACAATTTTGTTCGTACATCTAGAATACTACGGTCGGGACAAAAATTATAGAAGCGCATTGTTTGTAATAATTTCGGACGTATAGGCCTTCGAAGTTGAACAAAACAGTTTTTTCCACGGTATTCTTGGAATTAATAGATGTTTAATTAATTATAACAAAAAATCGATGTAGAGCGATTATTTTTCATTCGATTTCGATTTCAAGTATGTCGTTAGATTCGTATTAAAAACGTTCATTTAAAAACCAGCTGTCTAAAAGATATTGTCCTTTCAATTTTTGAATAATTTCGGAAAAACTGATATGTTTAACTTCGAAAGCCCACATCTCTAAAAATATTACAAAAATGCGCTTTTTTAATTCTTAAAAAGCGATAGAGGATTCCAAAATATTTAGAATATACAGGGTGTTCCATTTAAAAATCGAAAATTGAGGTTATTTCCGGTGTAACCGGAAGTGTTTTAGTAGTTCTCCAACAGTCAAAATATAGCACCGGCGTAGTGTATTACTTACAAAAAATTTAGGCTTTATACCTTTTTCACCTTCGAAAATAAAGGCCGTCTAATGCTTTCGTTGTCACCCGGTATAGATGTATAATATATAGGAGTACTATTTGCTACTTTTCGAAGTACTCCTTTTGCGGAATTGCCCCCAAACCGTATATGACTGATAAATAGACTTTTTATGCCTCAATTTTTATCAAGAATTTTTTTTTTTTGAAAAATCAATAAACAAGTTTTCCATATGGTGCAAACTTTTTGACGGACACTGTATATATTACCAATATTACACTACGTCTTCATGTCAACATCTTTTTGATTTCAAAATGTCAAATTGTAAGGTAAAATACATAATTTTCAGTCAGTTAGGTACATAGTACGTTTTAGTTTACTTTTCCTTGTGCACTATTGATTAATACATTTTTTTTACAATAGGATCCCATTGAGATACCATCACGAAATTGAGCACTTATATTCTCAATTGGCGTTTAAACAACATAAGTATATTGTTTTCAAAAAAAATTAAACAATCAAACGATAAAAATGTTAATGTACCTTGTAGTACATCAAATTAAAGCTTATAAAAAAACTGAACAAAATAACACAAAATGCAACTATCTAATGTAAGGTAAGTCGAACAGTTTTTGAGATACGGCCGTTCAAAGGTTTAAACACGCGATACATTTTGCGTGATTTTTATAGTTTTGAAAATTAATTATTATTATCATCTTACCTGCATGTTATTTTCATCAGTTTTTGTTTAATTTTTAATTAAAACGCTACAGATTCATTTGGAAGACAGTTTATTCGTTATTATTGTTGGGTAAACTCGACGAATTTATTGTCCGCCGTAGTTTTAGTGTAATTTCAGTGAAAAGCACGTACAGTGTATTTATCTAACCATCAATCAAGTAGACTTACTGCCGCCTTTCTGTTTCACGGAATAAGGGTACGACCAGTAGTAATAGCTATTTATGGGATTAACGTGGTGGTTACGGGAAAAAATACCTAGGGACCACCTTGTTATAGAGAAATTAATCCTAAATTACGATTAGTTCTAGAATTTAAAAAAAGCCGGAATGATTTCGAACCTGTCTTTAATTCTTTTACATTTCACGTCCGCGCACCTGTTAATAATAGTTATCAACCGTGTTTACTCTAATCCTAATTTAATACGACAGCTGTGAAATATGGTTATATTTCCATATAAAAACGTCTTAGCGTTACGAAAACTGATTTGGAATTTTGTAAGGATCTTTATTCCGGTTTACCGCATTCCGTAATATTAAAATACCTCGTAGAAAGAAAGTCGAGACAATAAAATTATATGATTCGGGCAAATCATCCCACGCACCTTGTTCGTCTCTCGACACTTCTGGTTTCACGAAGAACGAACAGCGAACGCAGTTCCTTTTATCATTAGATGTTGAGACACCACCGACATAACCGAAAGACTTGTATAAAAACCAACCGTGAAAAATTTAACTGGTTACTAAATTATACTAATCTTAGAAAACGCTTAAGTATTACAAGTATAGTTCGTGCCAAATTGCTTAAAGTTCGATTTATACCGTCCATTAAGGATCGCATTAATCCTTAAATAATTAATACTGCGATCGTAAATTATCGACTTCGTTATGATGGGAATGTGTCACTCCCAAATTAATTAATTGACATTTAAAGGAGATAATAATTTAATGGATTTCTATACTTAAGTAGAATGGTACGGCAGCTGGTTTAAATGTAAATTTTCAAGGTCTATAAAAGTGACGTTAAATTAGCAATTGTTACAAATGTATAAAATAATTTTTTCAAGGGTTTTATTGGATATATTATAGTTTTCGATTTTAAATAGCTGTTATTTGCGTAATAAAAGATTAACGAGACTTTTATGGCCCAAGGCTTGCCGAGGGATAAAACGTCGTAGTTAAGGTGCGTAGAATAATTTATACGCTCGACTATAGCTTATCCAAACCTATATGATGTTCACGTCATCAATACAAGGTTACTAGATGATGACGATTAACGCAGTGCTGTCACCTTGTACCTCGTATTTTAATAGTTCTAATAAAACGTAGTCTTTTTTTATATCATCTAATATGTGCGCAAGTAAATCATCTATAGAATATGTCACTTTCCAAACTTTAAACCGAATTACAAATAAACAATCTAGTTAGTAACTATTTGTTGATGACGTGAACATCATATAGGCTTGGATAAGCTATAATGATCAGATTTTACCAGAAACACTAAAATTTGAAAAAAAATATATATATACTGACATTTTCGTAATATTTTGTGAAGTTTAAAATAAAAGTTCGATATTAGATTGACAGATATGTACCTACTGTGTATTTATTATACTGAATTTTAAGAAATGTGTAATACATAAAAGACAAATAACGCCCGATTGTTCATAAAAATTTGAAAGCAAACGAATGCCGTTTAAATTGAGGTTATAATTAAAGAGGGAGCTGTATTTCTAGTACTAGTTGTTTCGTTTTTGGGATTAAATTAATTAGTGTACACGAAAAGGAAACCATAGATTTAGTTAGAATCGAACTAAATTCTGATTACAAAATGATTAAAGTGTAACAACTATTTATTTATAACATTAACCTTTTGAGATTCGAATCTAGTTGATTAGTCGGGAAACTTAATGGTTTTAGAATGTTTCGGTTAAATGCCAATAATATAAAAAGAACTTGAGAAAAGATGACGAAGAAAACGAAGAAATAAAAAAATGAGTTCCTAACTTTTGAACCTGCCGTTTATGAAGTTCCAGCACCCATGGCGCTTGCTTTATGATATGAATCGCTAGAATAAGAATCTAGATCAGACGAAGCATCTGAATATCGACGAATTATAGACGATGATTGAAGCAATGTTTCACGTATTAACAGCTTGCTGAGAAGAGTTCGAAGTGACAAATAACAGGTGCCTACGAATTATTTGCGCGAAATAGGGAAGAGGTGAAAATTAAATAAATACCCCGCACGTTTTAACTCCAAATATGATAAATTACAGTATCTTAAACGTTTGCACATCTCCTACTCCTATGTCACAACCAAAATCGTACAAATTTTTGGATTAAATTTTGAATTGCCATTAAAAAGTTTCCTATGGGTACCTTTGTGACACTACTGTATGTTCTTTCACCGGCACGTGGTTTACAGTTTAGTCGTGCACATACTATAGGGTGTCTCAAAATCATACCGACAAATTCGGTTGTGGCCCTGGAGCGAATTAAAAGTTTTAGTTTAATTTTTGCGAAGAGTGCTTGGAATATGAACTGAATGTTATTCGAAATCGAATTATTTGAATAATTCAAATTGAATTAATTTAAAACTAAATTAATAATAATTAAAGAAAACGTTAAGGTTGGTTATTCAGCTATTCTGACAATATTGAGTGTAAGAATGTTTTAAACTGATACAATAATGACATACTGCTTACTTAATCTGTTATTCATAAAACCTAAACTACCATATTTTACATTTAGTTCATATCTAAAGCATTCTTCGCGAAAATTAAACTAAAACTTTAATTTGCGTAGGGCCACAACGGCTTATTTTCGGCTCTATAACCCCACCAATCGTGTCGGTGTGAATTTGAGACACCTTGTATATTAAAAGTTAACATTTATTTTATTTTTTTAAAGCACTTCAAGGTACGTTATATTTTCAAAGAGCGCCATTGCTGATTTAATTGATAAGTTTAGATACTTACGTGTTTTGAAAAATTTTTTTAATATTTTAAAAAGTTCTAAGAATGATGAAAAAATATCGATTTGATAATGATTTGATTTGATTTGATTTGATTTGATTTGATTTGATTTGTTGATTTGATTTGATTTGATTTGATTTGATTTGATTTGATTTGATTTGATTTGATTTGACAATTCAAGGACGTGCTTTAGACCTTGACTCTAACAGTTAAATCTAACGTCTTCATAGATAATATGTTTTTTTGAATATATAATATTATGCGCGCCTTCTGTGCAGTACGTATTATATTTCTATAAATAGTAAGATGTCGGGTCCACCTTGGCATAGAATCGCAAAGGGTTTTTTATATATAATGTTATACATTTCGAGGGTATCGTTTTATAAAGATTCTGTTAGAATAAGACAAGGTTTCATTAAATTTACAAATTACATTTTCAAAAGCATGCGTAGTACCTACTTACGTAGGTATATCAATAATATACGGTGGTTTCTTTAATGTTCATGAATACCAAAATATGATACTGATTGAATCTTTCGTCTTAACCACCTGTTAATAGATTTTCGTAACTTTAAAAAATACGAAGTAATACATATAATAATAATACCTACTAATAGTTGCTTTTATGGGAATGTATGTAGGTACGTTGCATTAATTAAAATCAATTCCTAAGACTAAATGCCGGGAAGTAATTCCAGTTATGCAAAATTTAAAGTAGTTGTTAATTAGATCTCCTGTCTGTGTGGGTCGAGCTACGTCGGATAAACCGGTTCAAATTATTGAGGTTGACCTGTTAAAAATTTTTCATTTGAACCAATATCATGATAAAATGTCAATTCAAACTTGCAGTTGTTAAATTGCCAAGATATTTAAATGATTTGATTAGGATGTAGACGTTTAGATTGGCCAAGGGTGATGTTGTAGTTATTTTTAATTTTGCTAAACTCGATATATCCTATAGGTAGCAAAAAGCAGTACCTAGGTAATTGTGAAATCTATCCCCTAGGGTTTTCGTAACCGTAAAAAGAAGTCTCCCTCATTTATTTCAGTTAGTAATTTGAATGCCGTCTCATTTTCTGTGCTGATTATGTCTTACATATTACATGGAGTAACTGCAGCGGTGCATCATCCATGATGCATTGCAAAGAGCACGAGACAGACAAGAAACGCACACCCACCGGCTAGAAATTGTTTGCATTTCGGGTCTTATATTGCAGTTTTTATGGCTAACTCCTTGTCGAAAAAAACAACACAAACTATATCGTGACAGATATAATGGCTGTCCTAACCGGGCAGGTAAAATTTTTTGTTCTTTTGAAAGACGGATTTATAACACGTAGTCAAATAATAAAACTCAGGTAAATGAGTTCTTGTTAATATTCATGAAATAGAAAAGGAGACGTAAAAGAACCATAAATCTTTAGGAAAATGCAACAATCCGTGATAGGTAAATAAAATAACAAGTAAATCATCTTTCTTTCATAACGATCAATGGGTTTCGTAATTTTTAAAAATATACTACTTTCGTCTAAACGTCATCACTAATGCTATCCATTGTTTTTTTTTCAGAAAATATGCGTTGCCAAAAGATTAGTTCGGTTTCGTGTAGTAATTGTAAATCGTAGACACGAATTTAATCAGAAGGTCAACAACGTTGCCTATGAAATTGCATCGGTAAATTCAAGTTCAAATATTAACACAACTGAGTCGTTTTTATCTTTCGTAGTCATTTAAAAAAAAAATCGTCTGGAAAAATGTTCGGTTAATTCGCGAAATGGAATCAACCAGAAGTGTGCTGCTACTACTAACCTAACCCAACGAGTAATTTCCAGACTAACCTACATAACAATGCGGCAATTGTCACACTACACTTGCCGCACAACCATATAAGCACTCGAAATAAACGAAACTTGTGGGCAACCGAATTATACGGATTATAAATTCCCCTAACTCGATATAATAACATCATACCATATTTCATAACGGGGTGTAGGGCTCAGGTTCAAAGGACACTGTGTCCCCCCTTGTGCTTTGCTTGCTCGGGATACATGATCGTCGAGGGTTATGATTATTATTAAATCGTTCATAAGTGGCCGTATTGTAAGTTAAAGAGTTGCATTCACGGAAGATTAGCGTGGAATTGATATAGGGTGCAGGCGATGTTATTGTGGGATATACGGAACGGGACACCGTATCTACGCTAATTAACGGATCCATCGGTCAAAGCTCGCACATCGTAATTATTTATATAAATGATTTACTATAGACTTTGATGTTATAAATAGACGCCGCCACCCAAGATGTGTCGGTACCAATGATGTATACACGAAGGTTAAAGTGTAGATCACGCATAACGCGCTACTTTAAACTCAAATTAACCAAACCCTTAATTTACGTTATAGGAATACTAAAATTAAATTGCTTATAACGTTTTCGTAAAATAAATAGATATATTCGTATTTTTCTGTGTATTTGTGTCTAGTTTCGATCGTAAATTTTAATTACCCACATAACTTTAACCAACGTTGTGGACGTAAAATTTAATCGATTTTGAAAAATCATTTTTTGATAAGGCGCTGATTACGATGAGTTTTTATTTGAATTTAACAAAATTACATTGGCCCTTTTTCGTTTATCTCTTACCTAATGACAAATTCCGTAAAAATACGGAGTTTAATAGATAATCTGAATGAACGTGTCAGTTAAATAGATCATTTAATTTCATTTTTATGAACTGAAGAACTACCTAACATACGTATAAGTGAACACGTGTGATTTAAGTACAGTGGAACCTCGATTATCCGAGCTAATGTGGACCGATCTCTACCTCGAATAATCAATAAAATCGAATAATCGGGACTTCCAATGCCGATTAAACGAAACAGCATAGAGAGAAATAAATTTTAATACAGCTTTAAAATATTAAAAATAAATATTAGCAACTTATGGACTATGTTTGAAGGACAATGAAAATTAATGGCAAATAAGAAATAACAAATATATAAAAATACACACACACCGCTAACTGCGCTGTTGCTGTTTGTTGTTTTACCTATAACATGGTCATTTTAAGTTAATGGGCTACCTCGGTCAAGCGGGGGCTCGGATAATGGGAGCTCGGTTAAAGCGGACTGTACTGCATATGTTTTCGTAAGTTATCTATTAGAATTCGAACAATGAATAGAAACTTTCTAATATTCTAAACTTTATGTAATAACTTTCATACATTTAAATTTGGTTAAACGATTTCAGTTCTGTCGGGCTATTAGTAAAGAGCGGTGGTGGTTTGTTCAGTACTTATATAAAATACAGGCGTTGTTCGCGAAGTGCTTGTGTTTCTATGTGTGCGCGTATGTTATTTTGCAAGTGTTCCGATGATCGTTTTCTTGGAATATAAGGATTTTAGGAATTTAAGGAAGAAATTTACACAGTCGAAAAGATGCTACAACCAAATACCGCGAAGAAAGGTAGATTTTCATACCTAAAGGTCTGGGCACACTAACTCGGTCATACATACACTCCATGTATGTATTTATAAATTGTAAATAATAACCTTTAACTCGAACACAAATTCACTGAAAGTCGGAAAGTATTTTTTTAACTTGGGTTAGGTTTTTCTTAGGCAAATATTCGGCGGTCCGCATTTCGATTTTTTTCCCTCTCACTTTCGAGGGAGTATAACCATTTTAATTATGTGCCGCAAAAACAATCTAATTGTTAGTCGCACCTGTTCTTCATTGTATTTCCATGGTCATATGGTGATTGATGATTAACGTGCAATACAGAGTATGTAGGTAATGTTACAACCTAACAATCAATCGAATTAAGTAAAATAGGATTAAGGATTCGATTTTCCCCTTCGCTGGAAAATATCGCCGCAACACATAAAACATTACACTTTCTCATAATGCGACTATCAGTGAAAGAATATAAGTACATATAAAGGTGTTGATCCACCACAATTCTGTGCAGCACACATGTGCCGCACTTTTGTAAACATTAATTGTCTTCACTTAGCAATAGATTAGAGAAAGTGCTGTACTGTATTCACCAGATTGAAGAATGCGCGCACAATATTCTTCGAGTTCTTGTTCTTCGAACAATTTGTGCTGCACTGTGCCGCACAAATGTCAGCACCTTCATAAATACCCTTCGTAAGAAAAATGGAAGTTTCTAATTTTATTCTTAAAGTATTTTATTGGGGGTTTTATTATGAATTACTTACATAATTTTATTAATTTTCTTTCATGACGAAATTTGTTGATTAAATTAATTATTTAATAATAATAATAAATTAATTTATTCATTTATTTTTCAAATGCACCTGCTCCATCTCAAAAATAGATGAACGAAATTCATTATTCATTAAATGTCGATGTGCTTCCCTAAATTTCTATTTTTTTATTTTGGTTCGTTTTATCATTTTAATTGATATTTGTTTACAAATGGAAATGGTAAAATTTAAGTTTAAGTAATTTAAGTATTTAAGTGGGTGTTAAGAATTAGCCAGAATCGGTGTTTTGCGAAAATTACTTACTAATGTTTTTAATAGTTAAATCGGTTATTAAAATTTACTTTGATTAATTAGCTTTTACTTTACGCGTCATATTTCCTAACGAAAATATATTATTTTTTTAGATGAAATTAAAAACCTGTATTTTAATATTTTAATTAGCAGGTCATGTGCAATTGTAAAAAGACGAAACGCAACACACAAATAGTATATCTTTAATTTTTATTTCGGAACAAAGTTGGATAGAAATAATATTTGCAATTAAACGTTGCGAAGCATGAGAAATTGAAATTTGTTGTATATAAACAACTTGAATTATCAGAAATATATGATTTGATTTTCTTTGTTTGTCGCTGTTCATTAAACATGACGGTGTGCGGTAGGGTTGATTTTGGACACCTTGTTTTTATAGTTCCGTTACTGATCTGGTTTTTCTCTCCCGCATGCGTGAAAAGTGTAAATTTCCATATTTGACGCATCTTGAAGTGGACATAATGGCAACAAGAAATATCTTACGTATTTGGTACGTGTTCTAGTCTGAACGGATTCTTCAGTTCTTCATTTATTATTTGAGCATACAGGTGACCGAAATACAAATGTAGATACTCGCAATCAGATAAGGTACTCTTAAGGTACTCGCACACTTGTACATTTTTGTGGAGCAACTTTTCATGGCGCAATTGTAAAATTGCAAGTTGTATTCACACGTAACCAAAAATATGTCTAAAATGGCGCCATAAATGAATTGCGCAACTTAAAAGTGGCACTGGCCCTTTTTAAAGTTGCAAGACTACTCACACACAATTCGACATTTTTCGTTGTGCAACTTAAGCTGCCACTTTTAATATGTCGATACCTATAATTTTATTCGCTGTTCTTCAGTGAATGTTATGTTGAACAGTTCTGCTCTCACATTTAAAAAAATTATAAAATTATTGAAATATAAAATATGTATTCTGCCGAAGAAGATGATAAAATACAAGCCGCTGCTTGCTTAGCAATTGTTTTACTGCGAAGACGACACAGAAGACGTCAAAACCGTACAAAAAAGAGAATATGGGTGAAAGAATGGATTCGAAATCGTGACCGCTATGGAGTAGTTAGTAATTTATTGCAAGAATTGCGAGATGGCGACGAAGTGTTTTATAAAAAATTTTTGCGATTATCCGGGACAGATTTTGATTATTTATTAAAAAAAGTTACCCCATTCATTAAAAAAAAGGACACGTTTATGAGAAAAGCGCTGACTCCTACTGAACGACTAGTTGTAACATTACGATACTTAGTAACAGGTAAGCGACCTGTAAAGGTTGTATTAAGTAAACGATTGTTTGTTATTATCATTCTTGTACAATAGGGTATAATGTATTTTTATCAGGTGATAGCTACCAGTCACTTATGTATCTGTTTCGTATACCAACGAATGCTCTATCACTAATAATACCGGAGGTCTGCAAAGCCATTTATGACGTATTAAAGGACGACTATTTAAAGGTATAAAATATTAAGTTTTATTGATATCTATGAAAAAAAGTACAAAAACAAAACAGTTGTTAATGCATAGTTATGCGTAAATATATTTACATATTATTTTCCGCAAAGGTTATTCCTGAATATTGTGATTCCAATACTTCAAATGTGTTAATAGTAGACACGTCATCATAAATTTCTGGCGACGAATTGCTTTCTGATGACAATAGTAAAGATGGAGAATAATAGGATGCGGTCGATGATGGCGCTGTTGCTGGTGAAGAAGAGCAAAGCTTATACAATTTTTCTTGCAGCATGAGCTGCAGTATTCGCTTCTAAAATACTTTTTAGAATTGCACTTTTTAAAGTGAATTGTACATCTTCCACATCTTTTAATAGTCGTAATTCATTTGCGACATATTCGTCTTTTACCGTTTTTTGGCGCATTCAAAACTTCAATACAACGGTTGATCGCTGCTAGTTCTTGCAAATCGATACTATTTTGTGCTCTTTTTCGTTTTAAAGATGTTGGTACGTCACTTAATGGTGAGTGTGAGTGCGATTGATCACGAACCTCGTGCGGTTGATCACGAATCTCGTGAAGATGATCATGAACCTCGCGAGGATTATCATTTACTGCTCTTTCATCATTGTTATTGCTAGTATCTCCATCTCCATCAGTAATGTGTGTCTCAGAAACAGTTCTTGTAGTCTGCAAGAAATTGATTAGAATTAATTTTTATGTCCAAAATAACTTTCTCAAAACTATTGTGTACAGCTGCTGCACTCATTTTAAAATAAAATAACAAATGACTACTTCATGTTTTTATTTGTTACCTAGATGCCAAATACAGAAGCTGAATGGACGACAATAGCCAATTATTTTAACAATAACTGGAATTTTCCCAACTGCATGGGAGCTTTGGACGGAAAACACATAAACATTAAAGCACCCCAAATAGTGGCAGTTTATATTTCAACTATAAGGGTACTAACAGTATTGTGTTAATGGCATTGGCAGACGCCAATTATAAATTCATTTATATCACCGTTGGTTCACCTGGGCGTGATTCTGATGGTGGAGTGTACAACAATTGCTCACTGGCAGGTGCAATTGCAACTAATTCACTGAGTATCCCAAATCCACGACCTTTGCCTGGACGAAACATACCAGTGTCATTCGTTATAGTAGCAGATGATGCATTTGCATTAAAACCATATATCATGAAACCATTTGCTTTTAGAAACCAGAGCGTAGAAGAAAGAATATTTAACTACCGTTTATCTCGTGCGAGAAGAATTATCGAGAACGTTTTTGGTATTTGTTCAGCTCGTTTTCGAATTTTACGAAGAAGTGTGGAACTGTCACCCAAAAAAATGGCAACAATCGTATGTGCAATTGCCGCACTTCATAACTTTATAATGTCACGTAAAGAGTCGGAAATAATATATGCACCTCGAGGTACTTTTGATGTGGAGAACGACGATGGTGTTATTACAAGAGGCAATTGGCGTACGGAAGAATCCCAGTTGATACCATTAGAAAGAATGGCAAGAGGAATAAGCCTAGCAGCAAAGAATACACGTGACGAGTTTAAAAATTATTTTTGCCGTGAAGGACAAGTATCATGGCAACGGCAATATATTTGATTTTATAAGCACTACCGCACGGTATATGTACTATTTTAATAAATAAATGATTGCTTACCATTGAATCAAGTGTTTCAGTTTTTGAACTATGCTTGAACATAAACTGTAGGACGTTGTAGAACTCCCATTTGGTTTTATATCTGTCAGCTGCACCGTCCCCGCTTTTCCATTTATTTATCTTTGAACGTTCGTTGGTGTACTGTGCCCGCAAACTATGAATTTTTTTTAAATTTCTTCCATTGGTAGTTTTAAAACGTCGGCGATGGTAGAAATTGCTTTTTCTCGCTTTATACGATCTCGAAAGTCTGGTAATTCCACATTCCACAAACATTGTCGCTCTTCAACTAATTGTATCGACCGTAACGTATCTTCCGATTTCCATTTATTTTTACTAGGGGTAGTCGGCATTATAACAAAATTATTATAAGAACTCGATGCGACGACCGCCGTTAAAGTACACGTAAGCAGAATTGCATTAAAGCAGGAGTGGCGCAACAATTCATAACCAACACGTCGGTCAATTTTAATATTGCGCAATGTTACTATTTCTCGTTGTTCATACGTGGCAATTTTATAAATGTAAGAAACACCCAAAGTTGCGCCACATTTTGAAAATCGCGCAATTTTTAAACTTGCAAAGTTATTCACACATTGCAATAATAGAATTGCGCCATTTTCCAGGTTGCGCAATACCAAAAATGTACAAGTGTGCGAGAACCTTTAGGATGTAGATACTCTCGAGTGTTTAACTGTGACGAATGTGAACGAGTGAAATTCATATTCATCGTTAATTGGATATTCGTTGACTCTTCGATAATCGTCCGTAGACATTCTGACCGTTTCGATTGTATAACCTCACAACGAATTATGTACTTATACGTTATTCACAATAGGTACCAATGCCGTCATGCATAAAAAGTTACTAAATTGAACCTATATTTGTAATATTCAGTTTAAAGTTTTGAACACGGCATATTCTACCGACGATTTACACATATGACATGGCAAACAAAGACTACAATTTATTAATACTGTAAAAAAACGAGGTTTTATTGATGACTAGATTGGAACCTATCGTGAATAACGTTTAGTTGTGTTAATCGGAAGACGAAGAAGGCGTTGCTGTATAAGTTGTAAAGTCTCGGCTTCGTTTCGTCTTGTTTTTCTTTTGAGGCTTACCTACGTGGGTTTGGATTCTTGCTTCCACCAAGAAGTCAGTGTTTTCGCTTCGGTGAAAGTGGAGATCTTTTTTGTTTTATTATTTCTTTTCAACAAGCACGCGGTCCTGGAAGGGGTGTTGCTGTGTGAACTACGACTGTTTTCTTTTTCTATTGGAGATTCGGCGTCTAGGCTTCGAGTTTTTTTTATAGGGAGTGACGAGAGTTTTTTATTCTTGTAACAAAATTAGAGCTGATGGACGATAACTCTAAATTTGGCGATAGTTTATCTGCTCATGAACACAAGTTGAATAACAAAATACATAAAATTTATAATTTGCTATTTCGAATAAGGGTCAAATTGGTTGTTGCGAATTAGAAAAATAATGTTACACATTAAACACAAATGCATACTATTCACGTGATATTAAATAATTTTTATACTTAGGAAGGTACAAATACATATTTTTTAAAATATCATTGGTTAAAATTCGTATTTTAAAAGTTAAAACCAATAAAAGAGCCGCAGTTTATCAAATATTTTACTAATTTATGATCTCATAAGCGAGTTACTTTCCAGTACAATTATCAATTATAATTAATTACGAAGAATGACTTGTTTGACTTGTCATGCCATTGAGTTAAATTAACCGTATCTACAATATCTAAAAAATTTATTGTTATTTCTATCGGGAATACCTACATAGTTATCTATTTTTGAAAATTCAAATATAACGTTGCTTTTAATTGTTCTGGAAAATATTGGTGGAATACACGCATCGAGATGTTTGAAACCTATTATAAAGGTATATTTGTGTACGGTGTCAATAATGTAGTAGTTCAGAATTAGGCTCGTGTTGACCAACATTGTAGTCGGAATGCCGCATCATATCCATTGTACAAACCGCAGTGGTGGAAACGATAACATTGATTTGGAAACAGTGGTTTGGTTAAAAGCATATCTATTGAATATCAATTATTTATTGATTTAAAATAATTATTGCGTATCACTTATTCAAACTGCACGACGTGCACGACGTCCTATTCTTCCGGAGTCGTCTTTTTTGGAAACGGCTATTGCTGGACGCGGTTGGCGGTTACTGGTGGCGGGAGGCAAATGTGTCGCGTCCAGGGGCTCCTTCGAGTCCTTATTAATATTGGGCGAATTAGTAAAGGTTTAATACGAAGTCCGTATTAAACGCGTATGTTAACAAATAAGAAACGTCCATGAGGTTTTTTTTGCCTAACCAACCAAATCATTTTAGATCGATCATGTTACCCTATTTTAAACTATGTACCTATATTACTTTTTATAAATGCTAAAGGATATCAATTTAAATACTACTAGTTCAAGATCATTTTTTAGTCGTTTTGCTATTACTTATTTATTTTAACACGTTTACTTTTTATTTTTGCCATATAATAACCATACGAATAACGTTTATTAAAGAGGAACCGAGAGTCAAGTTTAGAAAAATTTGCAAGTCGCACAAGTTTTCGGAAAATACTGTCTTATTTGACGTTCGGTTCATTCTTAAGCGGGAAGTCTTGTTAATCGGGCCCAAAAATCGATTTTTTTTTAATTATTTGCTTAATCTGTAGCATCACTCTTGTAAAATATGTTATCGAAACGATTTTGTGAAATTTGAAATATTTTCAAAGATACAGCCTGTGCAATGTTTTGGAACTGTAACCTATTTGTTGCATTTTCTGAAGTACTTTCAACGCTTCTCTTGAAAAGGTGTGTTTTTCAAATTTGCGGATATGATAGAAAGCGCAATTTTTCATCAATTTTTTTCATTGAGGCCTTCGTTGCATTCGTATAAAAAAAAACCTAGCCGATATAACGTAACTACCTAAATTAAAAACTATCGACTACAAAATGTATTATTTTGAAATAACGTACTTAACACGTTTTTTGATTTTCGATCAAAATTAAATGATCCAGAGTGCCCACAGCTTTTTCTTGTCGCGCCTCGTGTTTTCCTGTTATTAACATATTTACTACTATTTGTTGATAAAAAATGTTATTAAATAAATAATTTCAAACAAAAGATAAACAGTAGTATGATTCACGAGCCCCGCTCTCTAATCTTTTTATTAGTTTCTTCAGAAACAATTTCTGAAAATCGCCTTTTCTTTAGGTCGCGCAACGAGGCTCCCCCTCCTCTTAATAAATGTTATCCATGTTATCGATGGTGATGATTGATTTTGGGACACCCTGTATATTGTTTAAATTTTAATTTAAACTTCAATAACACGCAAATTCTAAACATTTTTATGTCTAATTAATTTTGTTATTTCTCTCGCGTTTTTAAATTAACAATTACACCAAAATAATTGAACATTTTGAAGCGGCAGTATTGTGTGCTGAAAACAGGATTGGTAACAACGTACAAAATGAGTAAATATATGTACTTTATTTGATTTGCGGCGCATTTAAAAGATAAAGTATTGCACAAGACTTTCATTAGCTCCAGTAATAGCTTGGCATTCCGTGTACTTGCAGAGAATTAAAAAAAATGTTGTATTACTCGGATGCAATTATATAAAATGCTTGCATCGAAGTCGAGCCCATTACGGATTATGCTTCATGCTTAATTTTTAAAATTAGACGCGTATCTTCGTGTTGGAGTATTTCAAAATTTTATGTATGCGCGAACGTATTTAAACCCAGACGAGTGGTGCGTGTAGGCATGTCACGGTATTCGATAGAAGAAAACCAACAACAAGACTCGGGCATTCGTTAATGATGTAAAAAGTTACATGTCTACTCTTTATATACGTGCTTTCTTCCTTTAATTAAAGCAATTGGTCCCATTTGCACTTTCAATTACTGAAACTGTGTGTGAATGAGAAAATTATGAACATTTATTTCTTTATTCGTAATTTTCTTTTTCTGGGTTACGTTAACGCTTTTTTTTTCATATTTCAGTAAACAACGACTACAGATAAAATTGTTCAATAGGTAGGGTGTAGGTATAATGCAGAATGAAAAATGGCAATTCTCTAAATAATGTTGTTAAATCTTATTTTAATTAAAAATTTAAGTTAATTGTTTATATTTTATTAATTTAAAATTTACTGTAAAAATTAAATAGTTTTTCAAGCAAAATCGCCGATAGTTCCAAGTACCACGCGATGCCTAATTAATTAATTGGTAATTTAGGAATTTCTGGGTATGTATTTCTCGATAACCATCAGAAAATGCTAACGAACTGTCGCCGTAACATTAACCTACATCAACTTTGAGATTATTTGTTAACATATCTGATAAATTGGAGGGCATGCGAAAGTGCACAGTCGATCCAATTAAACAATAAGGTGTTTGATGTGCAAAGTGTATAAACAATCTTTATCTATGCACGAAGATGTACTCAAGTAACCCAGTCTCGTCTCAACCGGAAATAAAAATGCAAATGTAAATCGAACATAAATTATCAATTCTATCGTAGTAAGTAGTTAGCGTTCGCCTAAATTAATAAAATTACTTTCATTAGCACACCTTATAAAACAATAGCAGGTAAATAACGTCTTGTACCAAATAAGTAATCTGTGAAGTATGAACATGTTCCTAAACTATTATGGTTTTCATACCATCGCGTCCTTAATTTTATATCGAGGAAGACATAAACATTTTCTTGATAAACAGTGGTAAGTGAATAAGATGCAATTACTTAATACGTAATTGCGTTTCTTGCGGCGATAAGATCGACCGCCGGATGTGCAAGTTACTTACTAATTATATGACAGAATCGGTTACGGCGTACACTGCTATTAATCCATTATCCATAGCTCATCTGACCGTGTTAACAGGAAAATTACATGATAAATTATACTATATCACCAACTAATTCAAACAGCACATCTACATATCACGAATATTTGCTGTTTGATGAATTATTTTAAATTAAAAATTAAGTGTCGAAATAAATCCAGTTAATCGAGGCGACGCGACGCGGCGCGGCGTATATTTCGATTGCTTTTTGATTAGTTCTGTTCGAAGACGGTTCGTAAATTGTCTTTAATTTAATACCGGAATTGATTTTTATCAGTTTCACTATTTCACTTTGACGATGTTCTCTTAATTAACTTAAAAATTGCATCTTCGCCAATCTAAATGTTTTACAAATTTTAAACGTCCCGTGTTATTTAACTAGTCAAAAAAAATGAAGTTTACGAAATTTTAATCAAGTTCCCGTAGCTATAAATAAAAGCTAATCTCTCTGCATGTGTGTAAAAATATCTTCTTTTCCTAAACAAAAATAACTTAAAGATAGGTCACTTATCTACTTAAATTGGTTATGCGATAGGCTGCGTTTCGTTGGTTTATTGCACCACAGGGGTCGACTATCGACCGTTTCGAAGTGTATAAGATCTTTCAAATTCTTAAAACGGCGATTTTCGTGATAACGTAACAGCAAATACAATAAAATGATAAAAGTTGTATGGTATGGATTTGATTAGTTTGAATTGAGTTAATGATCTGTTAATTGCCCACGTTAATCTATTTTTAGTGGTACCCACTTAAATCGTAGTAGTCGTTCTGTAAACATAAATGACGATTACAGTTACAATCAAAATTACTTGGATATACAGCTGCAACGGAATGATAAGTGATGAAAGAGGGTGAGTTACTCAAGAAATGCTGGGAAGGAAGGCTGTCTTAGCGAATTTGAACTACTTGTGTCTTCGTGGTGGTAGTCCCAAAGGTACTTGACCTTGAGGTTAAGATGATCCGCTACCATATTCCTCAATTTTTCTCGATTCTAAGCTTCATCGATACCAAACCGGCTATTTACTTAAAATAACCTCGGTACAAGGGATATCTGGATATTCCTGAGCATCGAAGGTCTTTTGAAAATCTGCAAAGACCAAGCATAAATTTAGATTGTCCTCTACCGATTTTTCTAACAACACACATTAGAACGTTAATAGATGTTCAGTAGTACCTACATACTATATATACTTGATTTGTAAGTCGATTGGTAACGATCTTTGTGATAAAAGGCTGATTGATCTGTAATTTTCTAGATTAATTTTTCTTCCTGCTTTATATGGTTGTATCGTGATGATGTTCTAATTATTTATCAGAGTTTTACCTTCCGTTAGACGATTGTTACAGATATCACATAATTTTGTTATTACATAGAACTGTTCCGTCTGCTTTCATCATCTCTTTTAGGATTTCATCTTCATCGGACATGCTTAATATTGAGTTGGATTGTCATCATGTTGATGATTTTGAAAATTCGGATGGAAAGATCACTAATTTAAAATTTTATAGTTCTCACAATTAGATCGTTACGTTTCTTGTTTTCCATTTATTCATACACCCATAGGATGTTCCCAAGGTCCTAGATTAGTTTTTTTTTTGGTTGTGACTAATATCATTAGACGTACGTACAAAAGCATTAATGTTTTGGTTGTCGTATTTATCTAATCATTTCATAATCGACGCATTTTGGCAGAAGGAAGTGACCCACGCGTTTTGCGAAAATGAGTTATTCTGACTATCTTGTGCATCTAGGGCAAAGACATCATCTGTTCGATTTTTCCACCGGAAAAACCGATTTGTATTTCGGCGAAATGTATCTTCTGATAGCTACGCGACGACGTAAAATGTGCTCTCCTGTAAAATTTACTTTTCGTGGATTACGCTCTTCTGTAAAAACTGCGTCGATATGAAAAATTTTTAAATCTAACACAGATGATCCTTTCGATAACAATACTGGGGGATTATTGTTGCTGCTTTTGTACCATCTAGTTTTTTCCCCTCGAGAGGAATGTCACTTTGTTGTTTTTAAATTTAATCTTAGTTCTTCAAACAGTTAGGTTATAAGTATAAAGTTGATGCAACTTCGTTTGATCAAACTTTCAAGTCCGGAATGTGTGAAAGTATTGTCTTAATCCTTATCTCTTTTCCGGGATAAGAGATTTCTTTGGGACACGGTAATTTAATCTACTTACGGTATCGTCAAAAGTCGATAATTTAATTACCACGAAACGGCGTGCATGCAACACGTGCGTATTATTTATAAATAGGTAGTTATTGAAAATCGCTCTTGATTTTAGTTGTCGTTTATGAAAAAATGCCAAGTAGGAGGAAGTTTTATAAATGCACAATTTGACATTAACGCCAACCATAGAGACAGAATAGAGTGGAACAGTTAAAATACGAGATGTTCATGAACATATGTTTATTTGTGCGTTGATGAGCAGTGTAATTAATTAACGAGGCAATACGAATGGTTAATGTGCGTGCGTGTCAGGGTCACTAACTGCATGTCTGCCGTTTCTTAGATACTACGCTTTTATCTTCGTTAATTCTAGAAGTTATAACTTTCGAATTTTGTAGCAGACGTTTTTTTTTTTTTGGAAAAATAAAGAAATAAAAATGTAAACGATTTTTGTTTAAAGCTACTCAGGTTTCTTCTGGAATTTTGACAGCCCGTTTGGGTTGTCTGTATTTTTAACCTTGAAGCTTTCTTAGCTGTCGGTGGTTAGGAAGAGGAGTTAATGGGAACGTTTAACATAACATACGTTCATCGATCAGCGTGATTCATGTGTGTCATGAATAAGCAACGTGACCCGACCTGACCCAACCCGCATCCTCTTACGCCATAAACAATCTCTCTAATCAATCCTAGGAACGCACGCACGGTCTTCGACAAATTGATAAGCAAAAATAGGTACGCGGCCGGTGATAAATTCGGTGTTAATTATTAAATTTATGGATTTGTAAATCTCCGGTCGTTGTTGTAGTTGTAGCAGGAAAATTAATGAAAATGTTTTCACATAAATAATAATTTTATTAGGCAGGTGTGAGCAATGGTTTGATAAAACTGGTAGCGAAGCGGCCAGCGCGCATGTAGTGACCGCAGGACATACGAGCAGACATAGAAGATAGGTTTGTAGTTGAATGAATCTCGAAACAGACATTTACAGACCACAATGATATCGAAATCTAATTCCACGGTACTCTTGCTCCGCAGGAGACCGAAATGCAATACTTCATTTGCCCGTCCTGCCAACGACGTTACATTAGTATTTATTTACCGATACTTACATACGCAACGCGTTGCTTCTTTTACGAAATCTTAGATTGTTACCCTCGATCCGTATAAAAATGATTAGTCCCCCTCAGGCTTTATAAACCGTAAATAGGAGAATTTAGTTTACTTACGCTTTCGAATTCGCATTCGTTTTGTGAATGAAAACGATCATTAACGTGTTCTTCAATTACTATTACTTTAACTGTAAAACGATGTATTATCGACGTACTATCTATTATGGGAGATTTTATCTTCAACCGATAACGTGACTCATCTTGACAAAAAGAGCATGAGTCTCGCGCGCAATATCAGTGTTGCATTACTTAAAACATTCGAAAGTCGTGCTTCATCATCATGTGATCTCACAATATAGTTCTCGTGATAATTATCCGTTTATTATCGCGTCGTATTGGCGTGACAGGGAATTTTTTAGTAGTTTCCACTTCGATATAAATATGCGGAGTGATTTAATAGCAAATACATACTTATAAATAAATTAGTTAGATTTAGCAATGTACTGTTGCGGGCAAAAATTTTTCAACGCTTTTGTATCGAGGTGTCCGGTTTTCTAAAAATTGCCTTAGTGTATGTAAAGCGAGAATTTCTTTTCAAATCCGACTGCTAAAATAAAATTATTTTTATAAGTTTTATTTTAAAGACAAATGAAGTTTTAATGCCAATCCCTCCTCTAATTTGACTATTGCAAGATCTTTTTCAGCTTCCGTTAAAACGCGATTAAAGGCATTTTTTAAGGAAAGAAACTGTAATAAGTCTTTGATAGTGTCTTTGAAATGAAATATTTGACAAACTGCATTTTGCTCGAATAGTTCCCGCGGACTAAATGCGTTTTGCAAATCAGTTTTATACTAAGCCAAACTGCATTTTGAAAATTTAGGATACTACAAATATGTAGCTGACAAACGGTTGTGCTGAAGCGAATTCGACATCTATTTCAAAAATGCATTTTGCAATTTTGCTCCTCATTTGCCATACGAATTAGTCACTTGCTAAAATCACATTTATCTATTTCATCATCATTTATTTATAATCATTTATCATTTATAGGACAATAAAGCATTGAAAATTTTTTGTATCTTAAAATATAGGGTGTTCTTAAATTGATTGGAAACATTTTAAGAGCGTATTCACGTCAAAAGTAAGACGAACAGGTTTTATAAGCACGTTTACGAAAACGCTTTGATTCCGAGATCGAGGTTAAAGGTTTTGAAAAAAATTGGTTTTTTTTTACTATTTTAGAAGCTGTTTATTTAAATCATTTGAAATTTGGTATATTATTTACATTCTACCATGTGTGATATGATAATGATAACAATGATAAATTATTTCATCCAATGGAGTAGATCTAGGTATATCGTTATAAGTTTTTCAGTTAAAAGTTGGCAGCATTTTAAAATTTTTCAGTGTGGTTTGCAAAAATAATACCACTTGCACTCTTATCGTAATAAGTATTGTTTTCGAGATAAACGACAAAATCCGATTTTTACACACGTTTAAGCATCAACATAACAATATAAGCATCAAGATAAGAAAAAAGACCCATATGGGCTTAAGTTCGAAAATATTTCGTTTCCGAGATACAGGGTGTTATTTACAGATTACTTTTTTAAACCTTTAATGTAAGTATCTCGGAAACTAGAGCGTTTTCGGGCATATGTTTATAGGAACTTTTAGTTTTATTTCGACGTGAAGCACAACGCTCTTAAGGGGATAGTAGTCGCTCGAAAATGAATATATATATATATATATATATATATATATATATATATATATATCGTTTTTTATCGTTGGTAACGACTTCGAAAAGTTTCTTGACGTTGTAAATGATGTATTTTTTATAATAATTTGATATTCTGTAATAAAAATTTATTGATCTTGTACGATAACAAAAATAAGTTTTTAGATATTTTCTCGAAATCTATGAGGAATTTGTAACATATTTTTACATTTATAGAATCTGTATTGGTTTACTTAGGTGATAATATCGATAAAAATTGAAACTTTCCTTTAGTAATCTCACAATTTTAATTTTTATATACGTTTTATGATCACACGTCATAAGTAACTATAAAACGTCTATAGAAATTGAAATTGTGAGATTACTAAAGGGAAGTTTCAATTTTTATCGATATTATCACCTAAATAAACCAGTGCAGATTCTATACATGTAAAAATATGTTATAAATTCCCCATAGATTTTGCGAAAATATCTAAAAACTTATATTTGTTATCGTACAAGATCAATAAATTTTTATTACAGAATATCAAATAATTATAAAAAATACATCATTTACAACGTCAAGAAATTTTTCAAAGTTGTTACCAACGATAAAAAAACGATGTATAAGTATTCATTTTCGAGCGTCTACTATTCCCTCAAAATATTTTCAATAATTAAAAACTGTACGTGTACTCTACTTATTAATTTACTTATTAGAAATCTAGATGCTCATTTTAAGACACCTCAGGTTAACAAAGAACAAGGTTAACGTCTTACATTATAGTTCATTTTATTAACAAACATTTCTTTCCAAAAAAGTTTAATTTGAAAATTTCGGTTCAAGATGCGTCCAATTAATTATCAAACTTTTTAAATTCGTAGTACCTACATCTTTGAAAGAACAAACCGAAAGTATCGAATCACCAAAAATTCCTAAAACGTTCATCGACGATATTTAAATAACGTAAAAGGATATTTAGTATTAACCCTTTCTTTTCCAAGATGAAATTTTCATTACGTACATTTAGATTTAATTAATGGTTTGTTACAAAGAAATGGTGTATTCAAAAGTGGCGAAGCTTTCAAAGGGAACACTTTTATGTATCGTGCTACATCCTTGTCGGTGGTTTAGTGATCATTAAAGGGTTACTTAGAGGAAAGAAGACTCCGGTATCATTATTTTAAATATCGGTTTTGTAACCCTTCCGCTACTGTTAACTCGACCGGACATGAATTAAAGAAATGTCCAGCATTTGAATAATTAAAACCTGACCAAGGCTGCGAACATCCCACGACCACTGCTAACCTGAATTAATTACCCCCCGCGTCCTGCTTCCTATTAATCATTTACTATCTCGTTACCGATACGACAATGCACGCTACGTCCTCTAGTTCATTATTGTAACACCAGCGTAATATAAATTATTTCTGACAACTGTGGATGCGAATTATTTCTCGGCGATGAAAGATTTGTAAAAAAAAATCGGGGTTAGGGCGAACTATAACGTCGAGAAATGCATGCAGGGTTTGAACGAGGGCAACAAGAGGCAAGTCGTTAAATTATTCCGCAATATGAATTACATTAATGACAATACGTCGAGATATTGTCGAGACTATGGTCTTTGTTCTGAATCACTGAGATCCGGACTTTGCTTACGTAAACCGACGATGAATCTCGTCAGGTTTCATAAAACTGCGTTTTCCACATTTTGTTACAATAACTGATTTTCAAATTCAAATTCCTTAACGACTTTATTATTAATATAATTGCATTCGATTCCGTAAGTCCGTTGGCCGTTACGATAAATAACTGTACGAGTTTTAATGAAATCACGCTGCATTTCTAAATGACCCGATTTTGTTATCAATTCCGGGAAACTGTTTGTTTAATAAAACGTTATAGAAAATGTACTACGAAATTGATAACAAAAAACTGAGCGAAAACTATATTTTGTATCACAATAGTGAATATTTATTATATACATATAACGATTTTGGCTCCAATAAGTGTACCGAAAGGTGATGGGCGGGTGCAGATTTCACGATAACGTGAAAATGTCATTTTCGGTTTTGGTGCTTTTCCGTTTGGAGCTTTGATAAATCTCGATTAACATTAATGGTATAACTGAATTAAAAGTATAATTAATTATAAGGAGCAAAACGAAAAGATAAATTTAATACAGTTGATATATATATTTTTTCTAAAGCTGGGATTTAAAAGCATTTCCGGCGACATTTCTGTTTGCCGCCTACGCATCGTTCGTTACAAAGCGGGCCAGTTTAGGTAATCCTAATGCGCATTCATGAATTATTGAATGGAAGTTCAGAAGTGAATGAAGATGTGCAAAGTGTTGAAGCGAGGTGGTCTAAATCAAATATTTACCATCCCTTAATGCATTTATTCGTCGATCGGCTGCTGTTACGCTGATCAATCATTCAGAGGATTACACTTTTTGGTCTCGTGTATGCATCATTTATGGCTACTTACATTATCGTCACTTTTTTTTGTCATTAACAATTAGCAATTGACAATTTCGTGTACAAGGGAACACAGATTATTTTGACCATTTTTTTTTCTGTAAATTAGGGGATCTATATCTACGTATTTATAACGTGAATAAACAAATCTGATCATCTTCGTGTTCAACAAAAATCTACATAAAATGTCATATCATGTGGGCGTATCGACGTTTCTTAAATTGTAGCCCTAATAATTTCACGTGACATTCGTAATAACTCCTCCGTAAATGTTATCAAGTATTTTAACATCAAAAGTCGAGTCACTGTGAGTACTACATTGACTGACTCACGCCTGCCAGACTCGCAATTGCCGTTGAGAGATGTTAAAAAAGCCAACCCTACAAAATTATAGGCTTGCTAAAATTACATTTTTGCGGTAAGTACTTAAAACTATACGAACTTGAAGAGGTCGAGAAAGATCCCGACACCTGTCGGAATTAACATCGCCCAAACAAAATTAAAAAGTCACCCCGAAGAAAATTACTATTGTTCACTATTTACTGCGTTACACTCGTCATTTATTAATTGGGTTAATTTTCGAAGCCACAATTAAGTCAAAAATATTTGGCGAAAATTTCTATGTTTAATAGGATTAACTTTGACTTGTTCATTTCTAAACACAATAAACAATATTATTTAAATAAGTCGCCGTGTAACCATTTTCGTTAGTTTTTTTTTTGATACATACATTGAATTAGCTACTCCTATATCCGTAGAAAGTACAAAAGTAATTTAGAATATATGCAAAATATGATGAAGGACAGAGGGAGTACATTCGGCCCCAAACCGTAAGATATTCTGAGGATATATTTTATTAGTTTTTTTTTCTTTTCCAGTTTTAGGGGCATTTTTATCGGTTCGTTCCCCCCTACTCAGAATTATTTTCCTTTCGATTCGGTCCATCCACTTTCATTCTTGTATGTTTCTTTTTTCATAGCTATCGTTATCACGTCATCGTTTCCTTCTCTTTTTTTTTAGTTGCCAATTTCAGTGCCATTCTGGGGATTCTAGTTAGGTTATAGGGAATTATTCGATTTTGGTTTCCTGATTTTTTGAAGAAATTGATTATAGTATAGTCTACTTATACCTATGCCGCAAGATAAACGTCGTATTTTGTTGTTTTATCTGTTTTCATCTATTATTTTTCTCGATAATAATTACAGGAGACTGTTGATAATCCGACATTTGATAGTCTGACACGTTTGGTAATCCGACAATGCGTATTGCTGTTATAAAGCGCGGGCGGAATGGAGATGATTGTTTGTTTTCTTGTCGCAACGCGAATAAATTACAGTACCGCAGTCACTCTAATGTCGTTATTACGCAACTATGCGTAATGTAGATGTGTGTAAAAAATCAATTTATCATAATGTACAGTGATTACCGTATATTACGACGTCGCTTCTAACGAAAAGTCGCGTATAACGACAAAGTATAAATACTTTGGTTGGTTTTTCATTTGAATAACATAAAAATAGTCCGGATATAACGTCGTAGCCAGTAATAGCGACGAATTAAATTTTAGTCGATTTTTAATTTTCTAGGGCGTTTTAGGACAAAGTTAATTACTTGATAACTAGAAAGAAAAAACAAGCTATGGTTGTCGAGTACCTACTTTCGAAAGCGTAGAAAAGCCACAATTTTTTTTAATTTTTAATTTTTCCAAGTTGAACTCCAATTCCAAGTTCAACTCGGAGAGAAATTAAAAATAAAAAAAAATTGTGACCCTCCGTATATTTCACTATAAAGAAGAAATAAAATTTTTTGGATATAACGTCGGATATAGCGTCGCAAATCTTGCGGTCCTTCGCCGTCGTTATTATTCGTCGTAATACGCATTTATCTTGAAACAATGTTTTTACACATTATCGGGTATTTAATATACAAGAGGTTGATTTTTTACCGGGTAAATTTTTTTTGACGAAAACCTATTTTTCATGAAAATTATTCGAGAATAATTTTCTTATGGAAAATACTATCTAAAATGATTTATTATACAATAACAACAAAATCATTTTATTTAGAATTTCACTCGTTTTGTACTAAAAAAATTGCTATTTTGACGAAACGTCAAGTTTGACGCGTACGCGTTCCGAAAAAAAGCAAGACGCAATTATCGATTTGTTTTACCATTAATTACTAAGAGCTTGTTTTCTCACTATAAAAGATTCCTATTGGTGAATTTTATTTAAACTTGACGTTTTGATTGAAGAATATAGGTATAAAACGGTAAAATTAATGCCGTATATTTAAAACTTGCATCCTAAATTTTTAATGAAGGTACACAACATTTCTCGTGCACATTTTTGAAACGAAATTTGATTAATTCCAAAATAATATACATAAATGGTTGGATTGTGTCTAATGCCGAATGTGCCCCCATTTCATCTAATTGTAAGCTCTATAGCTGCGAACATGATTTTATTTATTCATTTAAATTTCAAAAGAAACCTGTGTTAGTACCTATGTACGTATCCACATTATTTTTATGAGTAGTGATGTTGCATTGTAGAAATGTGAATGTATTTGTCGAGCGACATGCGAGATAAGATCCGTTTTTGAATTCGTTAAAGAGCCTTTTGTGACTTCCATGTAACATGTTAATTAGGTACTTGAAATTTTTCAGTTTTTATCAACCTCGCAATTGATAAGCGCTAATTGTTTGTATATTTTTCGTGGGATTCAAGTATATATATATATACATTATTTTAAGGTAATTACGCCGTATAATTTTTAATTGGTCTTAAATATTTTGATTTTTTAAAAATATTATTTCGATACGTTAAAGAATAAATGCAATAAAGAGGAAAGTTCCATCAAGATCAAGCTAACCTAACTTGCTGGAGGAAGCATAAATTGACGTATTGTCCTGAAATGATCTGTCACAACACAAGATCGTCACGGTGTAACACAATAAAGGGAGATGCGATCTACGCGAAGTCGCCGATTTGTCACATATGCGAGACATGTAGAGGCATCGATCTTGAACATACGATTTGTCAAAGAAAGGACGGGTGACAAATAGAGTCGCATCACATTCCATAACATCACCTGGCATTACAGCATCTCCACCCGAGTTGTGCTGCGTCAAGCCTTTGGCTACCGCTTTACAACTACAGCAATCAACATCGATATCTTCCAAGATGTTCATCCTAAGCACTTAATGCATGAAATACCGACACAAATACCGAACACAAGTACCTAATCGTTTTCTTTACAAGTGTTTCGTGTCGAATATTAATATTGCGTTAGAAACGTGCTCGCTTTTGGTTAAAATTCGTTCGTTTGATATTTTTAAAACATAATATTCCTGCCTATTGTGTTTTATAATATTGCCTCTAGTTTTTTAACTGATATTTTTTTTTGTTTAAAGGACCTTTTTTTACTATTAAAAAAAGTTTTAATAGTTTTACATTAAAAACATTTTTTTTAAGTTAATAATCGTGTAAATATTTTTTTCCGAATGGACCGATAAAGATTTATTACAGTATCAACACTATTAATGAACTCGAATCGCGCTAATTCAATAATATAAAAATATAAAATTAAACGGTTAGCATTTTATGATGTCACGTAATTTGTAACGATGTCTACTAAAAACATTTATGTGCACACTTCACCTGCTATTATATTAAAAAAAAAAGTGTTGCGGCACACGTCGGTATTAATTTAGAACGCCCCGGGCTCGAAGATGCAAGAACTGTCAGATTGGAAAGGAAGCGATGCTGCTGCTGCTGCTGCTGCATCAGTAGCGTATTTGCGATCAAAGAGAATCGAGGATGGTCTCGTCTCCTGGGACGCTTCGACATATATGCACGACTCTATCTCGCTAATGTATTACGCATAATCAATATTTGGAAGACGTCCTGAATCTGAAATAGTCAATCGAACAGGTTATGTGGTAGTGTGGGAACTTAGGGGAGTCCAAATAAATCTACGGACGTGGTTAGATTGCCCGGAGTTTAATTCAATTCTGTTATAAGTAAGTAATCGTTGTCTGCGCGGCTACATAAAAGGGGGCTCCGGAGATTTGATAAGACGTCTATTAAGGCGATCGTCGAGTGTTGACCAACACATGTAACCGGAACGGCAAACTGATAATTATCCGATTAACCAGATTCAAACGCGCCGACAACGCAGATTGATCCTTCAGTAAATACCTGCATTATGGGGGTTTTCTTTCTTTCGCTGGTATTGTTGTTTGATCGGTCGCGTGAACTAATATTTACATGGTTTATTATGATGTAGGTAGTAATGAAAAGGTTGAAAATATCATTGCAACTGCTTTATCTTTAAAAAAAACGGCATACCACCTATCTGTCTATTATACTTATTTGCAGATAAGTAATATAAATTAGTATGCAAATATTTGAGATTTAATATAGTTATGGGATAGTAATAGATACATATTACCTATAAGAGTGAGTATATAAGGATCTATTTATTTTTAAAAATTTCATCGATTAAGATGTTTTGCTTATATTTTAATATTCGACAAAATTGCTTATCGACATGTAATTACTGCTTGTTTTTATTATCATCCATATCACTGAATTTATAGTTTCAAGGACGCAAATGTATATATTTAATGTCGTGTTAAAATGTACGAATTCTTTTTTTAATAGTAAAACTAATAAATACGGAATGTACTATTGTGCGCGAGTCGATTCCCCAGTGGCCGATGAACATCATTTTCTAGTTTCTCTCGCCACAATTTTTACGACTTATTGTTAGTTTGAGGGATTTAGTTAAAGCTGAACATCGATCCGTTTCGAGTCGGTCATAAGGTCGGTAGGTAGATGCATTGCACACTCAAAAAAAAATCCGATGTGACGCGTCAAATGTACGTACATTAACGTACATTAGATAAAAGTACATTACAAACTCTTAAAAAGTAACGAAAAATTCGTTATTTCGATAAAAATTTTCATTGTAGGTATGAAGAAAGTTATTAGGTAAAAAATTATAAATGATTCGTAAATACAACGATCGTTTTAATTGCATAATTAGGCACTTATTTTCTTCAGTGTATTAGTAGTGTTAATGAACTTTTCATTGTATCAATGATCAAAAAGTCAATAACTGATGTTCATTAATATTATGTACAATATTTTTTTGTGTGCAAAAGGACGTATAAAATATTTTTACTGCAAATTCGATCTTTTTTCAACGCGCAAAATGCGACGGTCAAACAGTCATTAAAAAGAAGCATTTTAATAAAATTGATGCTTATAGTCGTGTTAAGTGTTACTAACTGTTACTTGTTTTTCAACTATTATACAGCGTGATCTTGAATAAATGCCGCAGAAAAAGCTACGGATAGGTGAGATCGAAAACAACAAAAAAGCTAAATAAATTTAGTTTCTAAATTAAATAATTTACCGGTTGTTGCAATTATTAATTAATTTATTTATTTATTACAGTATCGACACTATTAATGAACTCGAATCGCGCTAATTCAATAATATAAAATTAAACGGTTAGCATTTTATGATGTCACGTAATTTGTAACGATGTCTACTAAAAACATTTATGTCCACACTTCACCTGCTATTATATTAAAAAAAAAGTGTATTTTGTTTCTTTTAAGCTGGACATCCATCTGTTGCATGTCTGCGTATCAGTGGAAACTGCAAGCGTTGCTTCGTTGCGTATCAAAATATCAAGCAAGCTCAACTGGTGTGTTGTATCGTATCATATCGTATCGTATCGGTTAAGGATACGCAATATTTTCATTTATTTGAAACATTTTGGTAATTTGGCTGATTACCACAGATCATAAGGGTGAAGGGTGTTTGGTACAGATTTTCAAAATTATTTTTTTCTGTTTATTTTATCACATATAGATAATTTATAATGTTTACATGGTATTAAACGCAGAATTTTTCGAAAAAAACAAATGTATGTACTAGTAATTGTCGTTCAAAGTTTAAATCTAATTTCGCGTCTATCTTGAAATCTAGTAAGAGAATTACAAAACTTTTGGTTTTGCAAGTAGAATGCCAATGTACTGTATATTGGAATATTTTCATTGCAATAAACGCAATAACTTGTCTATTATAACTGTTATAAAAATCTACAAAAATGACGTTTACACAAACTCTTAATTTGTCGTCTAAGAAAATACGTATCTGCGATAAAATTATATTCATTGCATAGCTTAAAATATCTACGTTCAAGTTTAATTTAATAACTTCATAGACATTTTTTAGTTTTCAAATTAACGCGAAATTAGAGATCGAGTGTATGAAAATACACTCACAAAATACACAATGTATTTGTGTATGAAAATACACAAAATCGAAAGATTTTCCATCCCGTAATTTTGTCTCCGTCTAATTTCTCCCACTCATAAAATACTTTCCTACCGCACGTGGGCCAGTAGGGGAGGTAAACATTTGATAAATACCGAAAGCAATAAATCATTATTGCTTACGATTAGTGGAAGTTATGGTTTTTAAGTTTGACTCGCAAATTTTGAAATGGTACTTTTAGTCGTAATTATATTTTAATGGAATTATTTATATTTATAATTAGATACTTATTCGGTTAATTATATATATATATATATATATATATATATATATATATATATATATATATATATATATATATATATATATATATATATATATATATATATATATATATATATATATATATATATATATATATAACCTGCTGGGCCGCCAATTTTTATTGTTATAGGAAGTAACAAGTAAAATAAAACATTTTGCTACATAAATTCTGGCATATTTTGTCGACCAGTTACTGACACATCTGGGAACCAACCCCGACCAACTGAAATATTTCAAAATACGTTCAGATTCTATCTAATTTTAGTGCTCGATAGTTTGAATTTTCAATATTTTACAAGAAATGTATACTGCCAGAAATAATTGACCCTAGGCTCTTTAGAAATTTTAAAATTAGAGATCTCAAGGAAGAAGATCTGTTAGTAATTCCATTACCAGAAAAATAAATAGTTTCGATTTCAAATTGTATATATTTTTCTTCTCCTTTTTTCTATTTGTATATAGTATATAATTTGAAAGTATGTATGTATATATTATTTGTATTGCTGCCGTACAGCTAAAAAACAGCAGCCTACCCTGCTAAACTAATGGGCTCTCCAGCCTACAACAAAATGAGACTTTTTTTTCTATTTTTTTGTTTGACAATGTTTTATGTGGTATATGGTTTTTTTATAGTATAACATGAAAAAAAAATAGTAGATATCTCATGTACAACTACTTACGATTATTTACGATATTTTGAGCTAACCAATACTGTCGAAAGACCTATGACGACATCTATTTCTATAAACTTTCCACGTTTTTTGTGGAATAACTTGAAGCTTGAGTTACACCTGTGACCAAATGTATAGTGAGCGTAAGCGTAAAAATACATTTAATTTTGAATTATGACGTATCGGTTTCTAATTTCTTTGTGTTTAATAAATAATCTTATTCAAAAAGATCTTTTTCTTTTTAATAGTAACAAATAGGTAACTAATTTTTACATTATTCAGAAAATTCAGAACAGCAAGTCTGTTCGTAGACCGAAGGTTTATGATTCTAGAACTAATAAATTATGTTAATCCGTAAACCAAAGCGTTTCTAGGATCGCTGTCGGTTCCGTATTGTCCTCAACTATTCGGGTAGTAATGGTAACAAAAAAATAGGAGAATGCACTAGTTCGCTTAGTATTAGTGGCGCCCCTATAGCGGAATAGTTTGGCTAAATTACCTACAAAACACCCTTAAGATTAGCCCCTCGAGACGTTTCTTTTTATTTATTGTAGTAACTTGGAATGACAGCAGGGATAACAGTTCCTTCTTACGATTAGACGCGATGTCACTTGCTGAAGTTTAAAGAGCAACTGCCCGTTTAATTTTTCGGTCAAAATTACCTTCTCCTCTCAAAATTAAACTTGTTCATGAAATCAAAAAAAAATGTTATGTGTACTATTTGTCTGTAGTTTTATCATTCATTTTATTTAACCATTAATTGAAATGTTCTCTTCCAATTACTGTTTAACCGTCGCATTTTGCGTACCGAAAGGAATCGAATCTGCAGCAAAAACATTTTATACGTCCCTCTGCAACTTACCTACTTTAGTTTTAAGTAAAACTCGGTGTAGTAAAATTGCCGTGGGAGAAACTAGAAAAGGATGATCACCGACAACTGAGATATTAACTTGCACACGATTTGTACATTTAATTCAGCGGCACACACAGAAATGGATCTGGAGGGGGGAAAAGTACCTACGTTAAACATCAAAAATCAAAATTGAGCAATAAAAATGGTTGTGGTCGTCGGAAAAGTATAGTGTATAACACGTGTGTTGATAGAATATTTCAGCAATAGTTATACAATATATACTACTGTAGAATTATTTTATACCTATCCAGTAGACTAATACCCCTTCTGGTTACCGTAAAAGGTTAACGTTTTCGAATTTATTAGAAGTGCTTGGTTTAGCATGAAGGCGCCTGTGTAATCGTTAAGCATTTAAGTGACTATACGTTATTCAAAATAGGTTCCAATGCACGTCATATAATAAAAAATTCATTTTTAAATTATTGTGAGCGTGGTACTTATTCTACTAATAATTTGTGTCTGTGTAGGATAGGTTTGACGTTGTTCTTGATTTTACAAACTTAGGCGTATGAAAAGCAAAACAAAAACTATCGTTTCTATCCGAAACTATCACTCGATACCTAAAATATTAATTTATTGAAAACGGATCGTTCGTATTTTATTAAATCGATGTTTAATTTTTTTTATCGAACGTAATATAACGTGACTCCTAAGTAACAGTAACATTTAGACGTCATTAATTTGAGGGTAGATTAGATTGCAATATACAAATAGAGTCATAAAATAGAAACAAACGTCAACTTTAATGTTGGAAGTAATACGCGCATGCAAATTAATTCGTCAAAATGTGTCGAGCTACAACCCTTAAATAAACGCGCACGAAGTTTCGAGTGAGGGTTTGTACGGTATTTTCGTCACATTTTAGAAGTTTGTCACGACAGGTGAATTTAGTGTAAGAGATGGTAATAAAGATAGAATAAGACGGGAGCGGATTCGTACGACGTTTCCGTGCCGTGCAAAGTTGGCGTGCAAGAAGCACCATTTGAAGCTGATTGTGTACTTTAGAGTTAAAAGAGGGCCAATAAAAAGGGCGATTTCGAAACAAATCAGTCGCAAGGTGCCGCGGTGCCTCATAAACATTTCACCTCTCACCGATTACGCCCACAATTTAAGGCATTTCCTTTGCTAACTAGCCTAGCGTGTACGTCGTTGTATGCATATTTCCTGTTCCTACATAAAATTTTCATACTAACGATCTCGAGTATCAAAATTGCCGCTACATTACGGTTTCGAGCACGTCGATATATATATTTTCTAGTTTTATTTTTGACGAATTTTAAAATGGTAAAAATTTTATTCGGTTATAAACGTGTTTTATGAAAGGGCGCCTTTTAACACAGGTCCAGTTACTGGTGGCGTGTCTGAGTGTTTTGATTTATGGGGCGGGCAGGCGTCTGCCTAGGGCGACTTCATAAATTATCCTGCCTCACCTGAGCTCTTATGCACGCAAAGCGAAAGTGTAAAACCCATCTCTTACGGGGGAAATTTTCGGCTTCGTCTTTTTTTTTTAATCTCGAAGCATTTGCGAATCGAAAAGTCCGTAGGTGAATGAATTTAAAGTCGCGAAATAGAAGTCGTCGATTTACGATTTCCTGGAAAAAAAAATGGTTCGAAAACGGAATGTAGTGAAAGAAGTAGGTCGTCGTATCCCAGGAGAAGACGACCGCACCTCGTCAGGTCCGCCAGATTAATACCTATATAACAGACACAACTAACTTGTTCCATTAGGAACCTAGTAGACAGACGCGTTCGTTTAATTTGTTTTGGTCGAGTTTCGAAAACGTGGCATAATTTCGCAACGATCATAAAGTCGCTAATCACGTAATTCAGACTTGAGTGTCGTTTTCAAAGAAGTATGAATAAGAAATTACAAAAGTAGAGAGTAGAAAATCGTACTAGGACTGTAGGGAGAAATTGTAAAGAATGGATGATTCTAAATTAAAAGCCTCGAGGATAGGACAGGAAGATTAAATAATAATCCGAGTTGGCGGTTCAAAATGAAAAGAAAATTAAAAGATATCGTTGGAAATGACAGAGCGCCCCATCCACGTGTGTGTGTTCCCGTCGTCATCATAACGCCCAGTTGTATCGACACAGATTACTATTCCAATTGATAGGAAACGATATAATCACAATTAATAATTTCTGTATACAAAGTACAAAATGTTTGTAATTTTTTAAAAACTTAGGTATGGATGGATAATTTATCGCATGGTACAATAACTACTAACAATAAGTAGGTGTTCAGGTGTTAACGTGTTCACCTTCAAAAGAAATGAATTATTTTATGTACGAGCTTATTTCGAGCCATCGGTTTTTCCGTATATTTAAACTAACATTTGTTTTTCCACTGGCTCTTTATTTTTACTGTTATTTAACGTTTTTAGTCAAATAAACAGTTGTATTTCATTCTATAATAACTGGTCAATCGTATTAATCCGATATCGTGAGTATATACAGTGTGTTCGGCGAGGAACGGCCGGGACATCGCAATATCTCGGAAACGGATGAAGATTTTAAAATTACGAAAATATTTTATTGAATCTCAATTAGGGGCACATATTTTGTCGTAAGAAAATTTAAAACTACGTCCACCGTTGCTAGGTGTCGCTGCCCGGCTTTAAGTTTTTAAATGCAACGCCCTAATTATTATTAAATTTTTGAATACTAACTTGAATTTGTAATAACTTTTATTAAAACTTTCATTAACCTACGTTGTGTAGTTCTGAGAAAAACATAATTTTCAAAATTTTAAGACTAAAGCAAATCAATAAATTTTATACAGAATTAAAGGCGAATTATTGTTTTTTTTTAACAAAAACATTCTATTCGAAATTTCTAATTTTAAACATTCTATCATTCTAATCATATTTATTTCTTATGCGTGATGCTATATAACAAATCGGTAGGTTTTGTTAGGTTAGGTCATTAATTTTTTGGACGATGGTAAAGTTTTCCGCTTACCTAGTAAACCTGAGGGGTTGGTAATTTTATACACAGTATTTAATACAAAATTTTAGAAGAATAAAAAACACCAATACGTAACTTACCGACCCTTCGAGTAAACCAACGACCAGGGGTTTGTGAATGTCATAGAATTTTAAAAACGAAATTATCTGTCAAGTATGTTACAGTGCGATTCCGTTATCGAGGCGCCCGGTTGTTAATTAATACAGAAATTAAAAGTAGACAGTGCAGAGTAGGAAAAGCGAAACAATTTGTCACTCTAAGTGAATCTTGACACGATTACAATTAATTAGCTAATTAGATTTAATTAATTGGTATTTCGCATCCGTTCCGTAATATTCTGGCGAAAACAGGATTCGCAGATAAATACCTTCGGCGATTATAGTGGATAACATTTGAACTGGTGATAGACCAGGTCACGATTGTGGAGTAATCTTAGTAAACTGACCTTAGTAAAAGTACCTTGGATTTCGAGATGTTGGCACTTTTGTGAATATCGCGAAAATTGGTGCCTTCGGTTGATTTTTGCGTGCCGTTTCTTCAAATAACGGTTTTTTGCTATTTTAACAACTAGACTAAATGTGCCAATTTTAAAAATAACTGGCACGTTTATTGCAGTACATGGTTTTGCATCATCGACCGACAGTTCAATAGGATGATGAAAAGTAAGCGTGATCTAACTTGGAAACATGACTCAATTGTAAAAAATCATACCCTTTATTCAAAAATGCTGTAATATGTACAAAACTTCAAGATAATTATGCAACAAACGGAATATAAAAACATCGATCAAGCGATTAATATTCGTGTTATTCACAATTTCGAAACTCGAGGGACTTTTACTATAGTCTAGCCATTCGTATTGGAAGGTTTTCGGATTAAAATATTTTGCTTGTAAGGTCTATGTACTTAAAAAACACCTCGTTACTTGTAAGTGTTGGTCAGCGGTACTGAACAAGTTCTCACGATAAGCGTTGTAAATAATTATTTAAAGCGTATCTTTTTTTTTCTAGAAAAAATATCTACTTTTTAATTATTAAGCCTAATAATTAATAATTAATTGTTTTGTTAACTATATATTTTGTTTGATTAATACATTTCTTTATTAATATCTGGTATAGTTTAAGTTTTTTAACAAATTTTTAATTTATTGCAGAATGAACTTGAAATTACGTGCCGACATTGTAGCCACAACTATTACGTTCTGATAGTAATTTTTACAAATAAAATTTTTATAAACACCACAATCGTGTAATGCTGCTGCTCTTGTTATCAGTTTTGAGACATAGCTTACATCGCCCCCTAAGATGTTTTTAAATTATTATTTTTGCAATTATGTAATTGCAATCGTACCGAGGGTTGCTTAGACTGATGAGCGGTTTCGTCCCCCCCCCCCACACTGTCTACTTTCATTTTTTTCATACATTAATTGGATGCTGGGTGACGTTAACAGTTACAACCTAGGATAAAATAGAATATTAATTTGCCGGCAGTTACCAATTACAAGTACCCTACAATAATTATTATCGAATACGATCGCGAACCAAAAAAGAAATTCATCGTTGATTGATGAATTAACTTGTTTTATTTGTGGGAGGGTTATTGTTAAAATATTTATTTGCTTGTTGCCATTTTACTAAGCTGAACGATTAATTTCACTCGAACCGTGTATTGAATTTGATGCAATTTAACCTAATGAAATAGGTACTTAAGCTTATACAAATCGGTTTCTAAAACGTTGATTGAAACTACTTGAGTAAACATCTGTAGTTGATAACAGCAGGGGGAGGAAATGTTACTTAGTGCACTACAACAATGTTCTTTATTGAAATATATTAATATCGTTTTTTTTATTGTTTTTAATATGATTACCTACTTAATTTGGAATTGTATATCTTATACTTTTTTCTTTTTGTTACAGGTAACGTTGACATTTTGATTATCCATCTGCGAAGACATATAAAGTAGGTAGCGTTTAAATCTACATCCTATTATTATATTTCGTAATTTCACACCGAACCTATTTATTACGTTTTCCTTCACGATAAAATTAGAAATTAGTATATTTAAGTTAGTTAACCGTTGCCACAATAACGATCTTTCTTGGGACAAAGGGGAAGTGTAAAATACCTAAAATGTCCACTACAACTCTGGCAAGTAGATCCTGCTTAAAAGGGTATAATTATCTGACAGGTGTGGTGTAATCAGGCGCCAGGTACGCTCTTTTGACTCAACCTTACATACATGGGTATAGATAGGTACCTACCTATACTGAGAATATTGTGAAACGCTTTCGATTTAAAATACGTATCGTAATCCTCACTTAATTAATCAAACCGATTCGATTGTTAATTTACACTCGCAAATAATATTCTATTTCTGCCTCCAGGTTTTTATTTCATCTATTTTTCTGATGCACATTTTGATTTTTAATACACGAACGTCCAAGTAATTTTATTTCGAAACGAATTTCGGGTAAATTTGTTCTGCATAGATTTTCGTGAATAATTATTTATTAAACATAATAGGTATACATAGATAGAAACGCGTGTTTAGTGACCGCAAGTTAATAATTTATAAGAATTGCCTTGTTTAAGAAACTGTTTTTGAATATTGCATGTTGTCGCCTGCAAGCTCAACCTAAACTGTTTTCGATAGCCCATTCATTGTGTGGCGTGCATTCGATGACCGCAATTTCCATGAAATATTCAAATTTCACGACATTTCGGTGTTTGGACGTTGCGTTGTCGTGTTTTTTTATTGAGCCGGGGGTAGTGGTGTTCCCGAACGGAACAGCTAACAGCAAATTGGCTATCCGAGGCTCGCAAGTCGTTTATTGCTTAGATCAAATCAGCCGAGTTGTCGTAATTTGATTTCCGTAAACTTAACGTTTTATTTTCTTCTCGTGACTGCAGTTAACGTCGCTTTTATCTTTTAATTTTCGACGTGGAAAGCGTTTAAAAAACCTTCTGTGCGAAAACTAGCTTAAAAAATGTTTAAATCGATCAGCTTTTGTTTTAATTAAACTTAATGAAATCAACCTAACGTAAACATTCAAACGTTAATTTTTAAATGTTATATAGGTAACTATGCCAAATGTTTAAAGGACATTTGTCCAGTGCGCATCGGAGGTTAATTTAAAATATTTTCGAAAAAACATATGTATGCAAAATGTAAACATTGTCTTATTTCGAAAACGATCATCTAATTAATCGATGTTAAAAAATTTGATGGATTTAATTTACGCTTGCCTATAAGTAGTTTAAAAATTTCAACAAATCAAATTTCGAGTTTCAATGTGAATTTAAATTACCTACTTTTGAAATTATTTTGTTGGGAAAAGTAATGTTTTATTTATAAGGATTTAAATTACTTTAGTAGAAAGTGCTGCAAACAGAATAATAATTTTAGTAGTTAGTATGTACTGGTAGTATAATAATAAAATTATTAGCCCAAAAATTTTATTAGGCATGAAGTGGGAATAAATTTAGGAACAAACAGAATTATGTAGTTATCTATGAACTGAATAATGGAATAAAGCCCGTTGTTTAGTATATATTTCCCTTCTTGTTAACAACTTATAGTAAAAGTATTTTAAAAATAATCCTATATTCTAATAAAAAGGATACTATAATCACAATGCGTTTGAATCACAATTGAAAAAATTGTTATTAAAATATAAAAGAATTAGTAAGGACTAATAAACATTAAATTTTTCAAACCATAACAATGAACGCAAACATTACTTTTGACAATATTTTGACGTTAACATTATCAATGTTGTAATTTCGAAGTTAGAAAAATTATTTTTAGGATTTCTTTCTTAAAAAAAATTTTAGAACCCATGTTTAAGTGGTTTGTACTATTTTCGGTCTTACGTTAAAGAACCTATACAGTAGTAAAATGTGACTCGTTCCTCGTAATTCGCCGTACGAAAGATATGAAAATCCATTTTACATTAATAAATAATCATTTCTTTGATGGAATCTTTAAAAGTCATAGGAAATTGTTAATAAATATCTATTTCATCTCGTAACCTTCGCTTAATTGTATGGATTTTTATTAGATTTTTATGTGTTTATTTTTGTTTGTTTATCTATTATTTATTAGACTTTTTTAATAGAATTTTTAGCTTCGATGCAAGACAGTTTTCAGCAGCTGGTCATCGTTGCCAAAAACGATTGCTATAAGTATTTCATCCAGTAAATTTTAATTCTTTGATTTTACAGTTGACGTTTACTTTGGCCAAGTTTTATCGTAGTCTAGAATTTTTATTATAATTGCATTTCTGTCGGTATATCTTTAAATATTGCTTGTAGTTTTAAGTAAATCTGTTACCATTCGGAATCTCATAACCAAATAATATAATGTCACAAAAGTTCATGTTTTAATTTCATATCGTTTTATTAAGTGTTATTTTTTTAATTAATGAGAACATAAATTAATTTGTTGTAATAAATAGAGATAAACATCGCGGGTAAACTACAAAAGGTTAACAAATTCAGCCTCTCTCGTTATTAAAAAAGAAAAGAAAACGGTTATTTGAATGTGATGCAGCTCTTTTACTATTATGAAATTGTTCATTAACAAAGAAAAACTTCACGATTGATAATTTGACGATCAATAATAACGAAAAACGTGTTTAAAGGGCGGCGTAAAATAAAAATAATCTAAAGTGTGCAATATAGACAAGTAAAAAAGCAAAAGTAGATGTAAAATAGTAAACAAGTAAAATTTAAAAAGTCTTAGGCCTAGTTCAGATGACGAGCGTTTAACGCGCGTTAGGTCTTACGCACGTAACAAGATACACAGAAGTACCATAAGCTGTTCAGATGGTAACACGCACTAAACGCGCGTAGTTCATCTGAACGACTTATGGTACTTTTGTATATCTTGTTACGCACGTCAAGCGCCCGTTATCTGAACTAGACCTTAATATACACAAATCCGAAATTCAACTGTTTTTGAGATAAGAACTATTTTCTTTTTTGATAACTTGAATAGGTATTGTATTTATTTTTTAAATACATAATTTAGTGCTACAAAACACATTAATTATCAAACATGTTTGAAATTTGTCCTCCTTTTACATCAACGCAAGATCGCATCTTCTTCGCATGCATATTAAAACGAAAATAAATTAAAAAAAACCTAAATATTTATCCTTTTATATATTTCACATTTTACTTATATTTCATATTTTTTATACATCAGTACGAAGATAGAATTTTTTTAAGTTGGAATAGAGATCGTTATTTCCGATTTTATATTAATTTGTGTAATTCCTGCATACTTACAAAATAATTATTGCTTAAGGACAGTATCTACTACCTACTCAATAATTTCTACTTCGATATTTACCTAAATCTAAATCGAAAAGCGAGAAAGAATGAATGATTCGAAGCGAAAACAAGAACAAAATATCGTTGACGTATTTTAAATACTTAATAAACTCGTTAAATATTATGAATACTTAATTGTGTAAAACTAACGTTATAAATGCATAGCAAACTTTCTATATCGGGATACACTTGAGAGATGCATGTTGATAAAAAATCAACAACGAATCTCTAAATCGAAGTAAGTGCTATTAATAAAAAACTATCAAAAGTAGACCGTAATTACTGTCAAAATTATCGATAAAGAGCTTTTTTTGATTATCTTTATGTAAAAAGAAAATTATAAGATAATACATATGTATAGCTCATCCAAACCTATATGGTATTCACGTCATCAATACAAGGTTTTTAGATGATGACGTTTGACACAGTGCTGTCACCTCGTATTTTTACAGTTCTTCTAATCTTTCCATCTAATATGTGCGCAAGTAAATCATCTATAGAATATGTCACTTTCGAAACTTTAAACCGAATTACAAATAAACAATCTAGTAACTTTTTGTTGATGACGTGAACATCATATAGGTTTGGATAAGCTATAGGTAATGTTATTTTAACGTAGGTATCTGAATTTAATTTCTTGGTTTACATTTACATTTAGTAAGTAAGTGGTCGTCGCAATAAAGTAGCCAATTCTTAATAGGAATATATGTATATATACATAGTAGTAGGTGCACTTTTAAAAATTCTTTTCCGAATAATTAATTAATAATTTATTATTACCAGACCTGTCGTCCGGTAATAAATTAAATTTAAACGTTTATCAATAAATTAAGAATAGCGATAAATTATGTTTAGTAATATCTGATTTAAAGAGCTTTTAATTTACAATGTATAACAAATCCAATTAAGGAGGTTCTGTTCTTAAATTAAAGAAACAAAAGCAAGCGCGAAATGTAAACAGCGGCATGCTCGACCAACAAAGCAAGGTATCATCAGGTATATCAGCACCTACTTCGCGTTACATAATCAGTGGGCCGTCATAAAGGCCCAAATGAACACATATTAAGCCTGTCACTACAAAGCGGCGTCTTTGAAGCGGCGTTCCGACACGCGTTCTTCGTTCTTTCTCTGTCGTTGACACGAACGAGCTCTGCAGGCCCTAGAGCAGGGCACGCGTTTCGGAAGACGGAAACATAACGTTCAGTTTAGTAAGTAATATAGTAATTAAGACTTTCCTCTGAATTCGAATTAATTATACTGACAACCGAGAGGAACACGCCATACTTACATTTTTTCGGATCTAGATTTGATAACGCCTCTGTTAGTTTGGACACGACATCATTAATTACGTTTACCAAGTTTATTCCCGGTTTAACGTTAAAGAGAAGGAAAACTCATCGTGATTATTATACCGACGAACAAAAATGGTACATAGTTAGTTAATTGTACGTAACAGACTTTAGTGGGTATTATTATGTTAAATGTTACGATTTGTTTCTTCTCAAATATCGACAGGATTATAATACACCTACGTACGTAGGTTTATTATTCTTCTTACGATTCCCGAATAATTTAAGCCTTATTTTATCAATGAAAAATTCAACGCGCCATTTCTGAAACGTCGGATATTTTTTCCTAAATTTTTTTTGTATTACGAATCGTCGATTATTTTAAAATAGTTATGCACAACAAACAGCATGTTGTCCTTGTAAATATCGAAACTAAATGGGTATTTTAAAACTAATCCGAAATGTTTTTAAAATAAAAGACCCTCAAACAGGAAACAATATTTGTAAGCTTCAAACTGATAATCTTCGAAAACGTTTTAGTCATTAGGAAAGTAGAATATCTGTTTTTGCCCCCCCACGGAGTAAACGGTGGTTGTCTCGATAGTCAGCCTTGACAAACGGACCTACCCGCATAACTTTCGAGACGGCCGCCGTGGTCTTCGAGTCCAACCAAAAGAAATCACGAAGGGTATTATAATGGCGAAATTTATGTTCTGCTAGAAATATAGGAAATTTGAAACTTTTCGTAAATCTGTTGTTTCAATTTATTGTTCGACGTTAAAAGGACGTCTCTCCGATTTTTCCGATGTTATTTTTTGTTTTTAATTCTGAGAATCGTTGGGTGCCCATTTTACTCGAAAATTTGACGAGGGCGCTACGAAATAAGTAATTATAATTATCGCATCGGAAAATTTGAATTTTTCTCCACGGCGTTCGCGATAGAAATATAACAAGTGGCAAGATATTCAAGCACCTGCGTGTCCGAGCAACACACAAAATTATGCAAATGGTTCGAGACGATTATGACGATTACGATCTTTATTACATAATTTCGGTATCGCGGAGGTGGACATATGTAAATGTTGTTCATATCTATACGTCCGGACCAAAATTCGGCACTATTAGTCACGAATTTGTAATAAGGTTAATAGACGTTAGCAGAAGTCACTGCAACATACCCACCTATATGTATAATTATTGTATTTTAGTAGGTACCGCTGTAAGTGGGGGCGAGTGTTGTTGCACAGGCCGTGCTAACGTGTGTATTCAGGATCAGTTCCCATATTTACCCAATACATTTACAAAGTTCATGTTGTTCACAAACAATGTCCCTCTACCTGCGAGCTTCCTATGAAATAAAGTAAATAAAACAGCGTACCAACTAGTCTTCTATACATATCGACGATATCAATTCGTATCAATTCGACTTTGATTTTAGCTAATTTCATTAAAAATTTGAGTAGGTATTAAAAACCAAAGTAGACGGAGTCAGGTTTACTTTGGAATATGATTGACAGTTAGCCACTCCCAAACATTCTTTGATGTCTTTCGAGATGGTTTCTTGGAAGGACTTGGTCCAAGAATGGTTTATGGCCCATGTGGCATAACAAAAAATATCCATTACCTGCTTTCCCCTCTTAACGTTAACGCGATAGGCATTTTTTCGGTCTATATGTATTTTTCAATAGTGTAGGTATACGAAATTGGGAGTAGTGATGGTTATTTTACTACCTAGATAAGATACGACTTATCAGAGAATTTAGAGTTCAAATAAATACACTAGATCTGACAGCTGAATTAATTTAGGCCTTTCCTGTTCATTTTAGCGTTCACGTAAATATGAAAAGTATAGTTCTTATCGGATTAAGTTAAACAAAATAAAATATGTACTTACATTAGCAAAAATTGTCCAATTATAATTTCCTGGCTTTAAATCTTACATTTACATAGGTAAAACATTATTTATTTCCATTTTTTACCTGTTTACAAATTTAACATAATTATACATAATTAGATAAATTTGCGTTAAATGATTAGCTTACTTAATTTTTGCAATATTACTTCTAATAAGAAAAGAATGTAGAATGATAGATAATCAATTTATAAACACATTAATTCTATTAATAAAGACCTTTTAACATAAATTAGGGTGCGTTTATAAATTATTATTTTTTAATAAGTAGGTACCTACCTACTTAATTATATTATTTTATACATTTATATTTAATCTGTTTTTTTATTACGGGTACCTACATCGTTTTCCATTCTATCGAACATAATAATTATACAGGATGTTCAACGAATGGTGGCGAATCAGACTGGAGCGTTTAAATCACATCAAAATAATTCCACAATTTCCTTTAAATTCTGTTGGAAAACATTTTTCTTCGAGAGATTTTTAAAAACATTCTAACTGCATTTCGGGATTCATAAAATAAGCCATTTTCGAGAAAATCGCACTTAAAGGGCAATAGGTGTACCCGTTAGTTTAGGATTCTAAGTTCCAATATTCTGAGTACAAAAACTTTAAACTTTGTGATACAAGCATACAATTTTAGGGGTACATTCTACACCCTGCACTAACCACAATAAACGTCAGAGCCCTTTGAAAATCACCCCCTAATCCAAAATAAGTCCGTTTTTAGTACACGGCATGCGTAGCATTAATACACCTGTTACTCTTGAAGCATGATTTTCTCGAATATGGCTCATTTTATGAAAAATGAGCAAAAGACTATTTTTTTATCCCAAAATGTTTCGACATTTCGACAATAAAGTTACAATTTTTTTAAGTTAATCCCCTAAAAGAATAATATCGCTAGAAAGGTTAGGGGTAGTATATTCTTGCTCCCCTTAAAGTGGTACCAAAAAAATCTATGAAATAGTTTTGAACTATTTTATTTATTAGGAATAAACAAATAAACAAATATGAATAAACAATATAATAATAATATATAATATTTGAATAAACAAATTGATTTTTCCGTTTCAACTTTGTTGGTAAATATCTCGGCAAGGGAGCGTCGTAGGTAAAAAGTTTATAGAAATTTATAGTTTTATTTTGATGTGTTTTATACGTCCCCGAAAGAATTTTTTATAATTTCCTAGACAGTTAGTTTTAAAACTCGCCCCGAGTATTAAAAGGGGATCGTTTTGAATTAGGGTGTGGTTCCAAAAGAGTTCTGACAATTATTGTGGTTAGTATGTATACACTAGAATATACCCCTAAAATTTATGCTTGTATCACAAAGTGCAGGGTTTATGCATTTAGAACCTGGACTTGTTAGTTCGTATAGGCTATTCGAGAGAGCGGCGTATGAAATGCACCTTAGTTCGGCCGGTTATGTTCCCTGAACGAGGACTTCGTACCCGCAGAATTAAATTAAATTCCACTTTATAACGATGTGCCGTCAAAAATTAGATTAGTGTTATAGAAAAATATTAAAACCAGTTAACTTGTTATGAATGTTTATATAACTAATTCCTTACTACCTTATTTAAAAACAAACAATAAGTGATTAGGTATGTGATGGAGCACCATATAAATTACATTACTTTTTAAAACTATCTTTGCATCTCCTATTATTGTTATACATGCATTAAAATTTCGTCAAGCATTATATTGAATACGAAACGGTACAAATAAAACTATTTAAACGATAAAGAAAATGCCTACCTCAGTATTTTGAAATTGAATTTGAAATTACGAAAAATATTATGAAAAAGAACAAACATTAAGGTACGTTCGTTACAACTTTTGTAATTTTTAAAATTGAATACGTATTATAAATAGAATGTGTAGAGTGGATAATTATATTGTCATTGTTATTTAGTCTACATTCATAAAATGTTACGGGCGAACGAATATGGAAGTTTTTTTCAAGTGCTTTGGAAAGACAGAAAATTTAAATGCGCTGGTTAAACCTGTTTTTCTTTTGTGTGTACGCCTTCAACGTAAATTTGATTGCCTAAGAGTTAGGTGCATCTCCGCAGTATTATTTATTGTTTATATTATTTATTAATTATTGTAACTGCATTACAAAAATAGTCGACGATATTAACGGAGCTTCAGCAAATTCTAATACGATTTTTCTATAAGCCATGTCTTTTTTTATACAGCGACCGGCATAAAATTGAACACAAATGGAAAACTTTTTTAATTTAAAATTTCTCAGAAAATTTTATTCTTTGCCGAAATCTTTGCATAATTCAAATTCAAAATACACAAAATTTGAATACAACGTATCGTATACAAGAAACGTTCAAAAATATGAAATCGACTCAACATTTCAAGAGTAGGTATACCCATATTTTTGAAAATACACAAAAATCTAATTTGGAAAAGTTTCTTAGGACCGAACGAAGATATCAAAATACCTGTGAAATTCTAGTCATTTTTTTAAAAATATGCATATTTTTTTACTTTTTGCCTATTTTTTTCTATACGTAGAATAAAATTGTTAAGCTTTGTTTTTTAATTGTCTCATTTGAATGTAATTACTTCGTTTTTGTTTTTATTATTCAATAAATTTTGTTAAAGACGATGTGTTCCTTTTATAGTTGGAGACACAAAATCGATTGTTTTAGTGTTAGTTTCAATTATGATAATTTTCTTGTCGTCAGATGATCGAAAGTTAAAGTCGATAGTACATTTTTATATTACCCAATCAATTTTAAATAAATTCGTTTTACGTAAATATATACAGGGGAAGGATAAAGTAAGGGTCAAAAAGAAACGAAATATTTCGAAAAAAGTAACTATAACTTCGTATTTGACATATTCCTGAAATTTAAAAATTACTCCAAATAATATTTTTGTGTATTTTTAAAAATAAGGGTACTTATACTTTACTCGTTGAATCGAAAGGAACTATGCAGAGATTTTTACGAAGAATAAAATTTTCTGAGAAATTTTAAATAAAAATGTTTTCCTTTTGTGTCCAACTTTAGCCATTTACTGTATTTTTATTTTGTTCTACAATTTCCAGTAACTTTTTTACATAATATGTATTTATGTATACACATAGTACGGTGTTTAATTTTATAAAGTTTTCGAAATACTGCTGTCTATACATTTTTGAAAATGATCTTAAGAGAAAAATCTTAAAATGTTCACGTTTATACGTTCAAATTGTGATTAAACGCAACTAAAAAAAAACCATTTCTCTTGGTCTAGATGAACATAGGTTTCTTATGAAAGCGAGAGTCAAACAAACAAAAATAGGCACTCGTTAAATTACAACTAAGTTAGTCTTTCAAACAAGTTGATAACAAAAAAACGTTAGATGACAAATCTTCGATGCCAATTCGACACTCGATTGTCCAATGAATTCCACGGCAATAATTAGGCGTCGTCGTATCTAGCCGAAAGTACCTAAAACCTTAAAATCCGAACACGCATCGTTAATTCGGTAAAACGGGCCGACGTGGTTCCTATAAACAGGACGAGAAGGAACTTCTTATAAAATTGAAGCCCCACAAAGGGGATTTAATCGCGAAAACATACAAAACCTCGCCCCATTCAGTTCGCGACTGCATTTCTTACGCATCGATATTTTCTATATTCGCTAACAAAAGATTTGAACCGAAATATTATTCGGTCTATAGATTTCTTAGGGGCTCCACTTTAGTTATGCTTTTCGATGTTTGGGTATTACTTTGCTATATTTTCTAATTGAAGGTTTTTTTAATATTTATATAAATACATCAACGTGTTTGCACTTAAAAAGTTGAAGACGGGGCCTAAAGCTAGGTGGGTGGTCAAATCTGGCGGCGACAATACAGATGTCACTACATATTAGTCGTAAACCAGTGACCAAATTGAACTAAATTGCCGTCCCGAGAAGTAGCAGTAAATCGTCTTATCTGTGGCTCTATCGCGTTACCAGGTTCTGTTTTGACTAAAAGCCATAGTCTAGACAAGGTTAGATAATTATGTTCTTTTGAACACTTTCAAGAATTCAAGTTACAGTAATATCATGTTTTAAACTGTTATCTAATCATTTGAATTACTGTCTTTTGTAAAAATTTACTTGCTCGAAAAGTACTAATTGCTCTGATTAGATCATTTTTTATACAGTTTCTGTTGTATATGAAATTATTTAATTCAATCGAATTTTAATTAAAAATAAGTAGCAGGTACCTACCTAATTTTTTTTTCACCTTTATAGCAATTGCAAGGTACGCGTATGTAAACGATTATTAATATAGCAGGACAATCGTCTGGGAAATCGGAAAAGCCTTTTAAAGAGACGAAATTTAACAGCGTAGTTATAAACTATTAGGTAATAATAATTACTTTTGTTTAAAAATTGGAAAACTGAAAAATAACTAATCCCAATGGTAAATTAAATAAAAAGGTAATGTTTGTCTGTAGTAAAAAATTAAATAATTGTTGGTGGGGAACAACGTAAGTTTCTACGAATTAAAATTAATTTTTGTGATAAAACGAGATTTCTACGAGAGTTTACGAAACGAGTCGTCAAAATTCAAGATCTCCGTCATAGAGGGTGTTTGGAAACTAACGTCGCGAAACAAAGTTTCAAGTAGTTGAGACTAATATAAACGAAAAACCTTAATAACTTTTTTGGATTTGTACAAGTTTAATTTTGTGTGGAAGGGATTGGGGGGGGCGAATTTTGTATGTAAAATTATTCGAGCAATTTCTCTTTAAACTTGAGGAAGTGACATCTACTTTTGAACTGTTGTATTTAGGAAATTGTTTATTTAAATTTTTTTTGTTCCATCTATTCACAAATTTCTTCCGCGACGTTAATTCCCAAACACCCTGTATAACTTAATCTTAAATGCTCTCCGATTTGTAGCAAGCAATCAACTATGTACATTGTAGTCACGATATTAAAACAAAATAATAACAAAAAAATCGACAAAATATCAACACTTGTAGCAGAGCTGAACTAACGCCAACAAAAAAAATTGAAATGTTCAAACCAGACATTACAATAAATTACAGGGTGAAGGTAACCAACGTGAAACTTCTATTAGTAATCAACTAATAAATTACAACAATACCATATTTTTACATTTTTTATAGATATCTACTGATAAAAATGGACATCGACACTAAAGATTATTGACAGTCTGATAATTGATTTATCATCATTTTTCTTACTATTTTTAAAAACGCAAATGCTTCAAAATTTATTGTTACCAAACTTTCATGCCTTAACGAAAAAAAGCGAAATATAACTAAAACGGTGGCTATTTCGATTTAGTTATTTTTGTAATTTTCATTCTGTAAATAAATATTGATCAGAAAAATCCGGCGGTTTTGTGTGTGGTCATTGAATTTCCGGGCACGTGGGGGTCCCGACAGTGTAATGAGGCGGTGTGATTTGTACACTATTGCATCACACGGGCCCCTGCCTTTCTCCGATGTCCACCGGATTGTCCCCAATTTCGCCACAGAATCTCCTGGATTAGTTCGCTCGAAAGCTCACAAATATTTGATTTAAAAGGTAGAATAACGGAGGACGAAGGGAAACCCACGTGACTCGTCATATGTAACTATGGATTAGGTAATGGCCGTTGAACCCTTTTCAACAGTTCTCATGATATATGTGAATTTAAGGATAAATCAAATAACATAGGCGTGCGTGTGTAGGTTTTATTATATTTAAGAACGGAACAAAAGGCTGCTGTTGTACGATGCAGGTTCGCTTGGGCGATGTGCGTAATTTGTTTTAGAATAGTTACCGTTTGTGGCCGTTCGCGAAATTTTTTTTGAATAAACAACCCCGACGGATGCTTATATGCGCAAATTATGTAGATGTCTAATATTTTTAATAGGTATGAAAGTATAATGTCGAAAAGGTTCGTTAAGTATTTTTTTTTATATGACGCCAATGTCCAATTATAAATTTCTACGGCGAATTACTCTCGCATGATTAAACAAACACAACGACATGTAAAATCACGGCGGGCGGAACAAGATGGCGGCCCATCCGGCCCTGCCGTCGCGGTAATGAGGCGGGGGAGAGGAGCACTTTGCCGGTTCAACGGGCAGAAATTGATAGGATAAATTCCGGCTCTGAATTGGTCCCGGCCAAGCGTGAACCGTCTAGAGCAGCAGCGCGAATGCACGAACGACGCAAAATACATTTCTCTGCTCCGTTCATTTCCACGAGAGTTCCAATTACAGACGAACAACTCGCTCCCTGTATATTCACCGACAAAATATTCGACCCCTGATTTCCTTCCACATCCGAAACCCAAATTTTTATATAAAGGAAATTTACAAAAATGTGTAGGAATTCTTTTAATAAATCCGGATCGTGAATGACGAAAGGAAATGAGAGCAGACCTGGATGGGGTTCCCCTTTTAATGAGTTGCAGTTAATTTAATGTCGTTTCCGGTACGTGCTAATCTTCGGTGTTGCATACATTTTTCGTAAGCGGGTGCTATTTTAATTTTGTGCAGGGCCTTTTTAACTGATTTTTTCTATCAATTAACGTATGATCAACAATTAAATTGTGTGCATTTAAGATTGCAAGCTTTTGTGTCACAATTCGGTTAAAATGTCCAGGTAAATACCTCGCTAGAAAATAATAAAACTTGTAGTTACGTTCTTTCGCAACTTATCTATTAAAAAGCACGCGTTGAATAGAACCTTTATAAAATAAAAACAGAATTTTTATTCCTTATGTAATAACTTTAATGCATTATAAATAAAATTCTGGAAAAGTTACTTCACGAGTTATTGATTCCACACGGTAGCGTTTTTTGAATTAAGTAGTGCGTACTTTAAAATTTCGACGTTGACTTTTACAACGCGCATGTTTAATACTCTTCGAAGTGTTTGTGTATTATCCGCGTGGCTCATTTATTTGTACTCCGATGATCGTGAAGTTTTTTTTGGAATGTAAGGAGTATCTACAAAAAGAATCACATGACGAAAAGGTACCTACAAACATTCAAAAATATAAATGTAGGATTTTTCAAAATTTTCGACTAACTCGCCATGTATGTACAAATAACCCTCATATAACGCAGAGGTTATGCCTCATAAATATCACGCGTTATGTGATGTTCAGATTTAAATGTGGGGTTATGTTCCGTAATGTACTTTTTTAGTTATATAAACAACATGGATATTCAACAAAATACATATCTACTCCTATTATATTTTATTCATTCAAGAATTCATGTAATTAATTCAACGTAAATTATTTAACAAATATTTTCATTGCACTTAATGCATAAATTTCAAAATTGGAAAGGAAATAAATATTTTAATCGTCGTCACTTTTTTAGCAATACACAAAATTGGCATTACCACAATCTTTCAAGTTCGAGTTTCTTTTTCAGTATTGTTTTGTTCTGAGAACTGTCACAGTTCGATGTGTCTCTTTTGACAGATGTAAAGTAGACGTTTTACAATTTACTAAAATGAGTTCAATTTCGTGCATGCTCGTCCCAGCCGTTCAACTGAAAATATCGCTGCTGTAAGGGAAAGCATTGAAGAAGATCAAAATTTGTCAATTAAACGGCGTTCACAGCAATTGGGCCTATCTGCAACCACCACATTGCGAATTTTGCATAAGGATTTGGCTCTTAAGCCTTACAAAGTTCAGTTGGTGCAAGAATTGAAGCCAAATGACCATCGGCAACGTCGACAATTCATTAATTTCATCCAAGAATAACCGGATGGTTTTGCAGAAAAAGACATCTGCAAATGTGCATGCGGGGGACATTTGGAAGATATTATTTATCATTCATAAATTGTAGATCCTCTACTACATATATATCAATAAACAGATGATGAATTTCCATTCAAAATGTGTTTAATTTGAAATTGAAAAAGAAACTCGAACTTGAAAGATCCTGTGTATATATATATATATATATATATATATATATATATATATATATGTTGTTGCGTTTCCCCTTATGTATAAATTTCTGTTATACAAGTAACTAGACACAAAAAAGAACATTCCTATGTACAAATGTTTTAAGCCGCGTTGTAAAGTGCGTGAAAACAGCGATACAACAATTTGTAGATCGCGTTATATCGTAACCACGACCGTGTCATACAAGGGTAGCCACAATTTATAAACCGTGTCGTATAGGTACCGCGTGATACGAGAGTTATCTGTATTAATTAAAATTGCCTACCTTTAAGTACATGATTAACACACATTTTTGAAACTCGACGATGGCTTCGAATGTATACCTATTTAATACACTGGATATCACGCCACAATTACATATACATATACAATAGACGCGAGATAGTGTGAACTAATGAAAACGAGACATATTCACATCTGCGAAAGTGCAAATTTATGAAAGATTTATAAATTTTAAAAAAAATTAGAAGTTCTAAAAAAAACACTTTCAAAAACACTTTGGTGAAAAACATAGGGTGATTCAAAATTCGCCCATACGGAAAGTAGAATGAAAATTAAATAAAAAGTTCCTAAAATCTCCTGTTATTTTCTGCACAGCCTACTAGAAAATAAGAAAATAAACACTATGTGTCATATTCATTATGGTCCTATTTTATACTTTCCAAAGTTTTAAAGTCACGATAACTAGAAAAGTATTTGTTTAGTCGAAAAATTGTAAAGGAACTTTTTATTTCGTTTTTATTATATAATATCATCCTACTTTCAGTATGCGATATTTAAAGTAGCGCGAATCTACCGTATGGGTGGGTATGCATTTAAGCCAAAGTAAGCCGCGCTCAGACGGCGCGAAGATATTTGTCTTTGCGCGTACACATAGTATCTACAGTGCGCGGGTGCTGAAGGCATGCGCAGGAACTTCTGGTAAAATAGACGTCAAAGAAAACAACGCAAGCCACAAGCCGTCTGAGCTGGGCACGTCTCTTGATGTCTAATGTTTTAAGACGGGTACTCATAGACCAACTGCAACAGTTTAACACACGCGTCAAAATATGATACAGTAACCGTTGCAGTTACAATTAAGTTCGCCTGTGAGTACCCGCCTTTACAATTATTATTAGTTTTTCACTTTTTTTTTATTGTTAAATTTTCTAATTTCCCCCGAGTAAAATCTTTGTTGTTCAAGAGCAAATTATTTTACAGCAAAAAAAAAGTAGCCGTTTTCTATAATTCTATAATACAGCAGTGACTACGTAGTATCTGGAATATATGTTTCAGTTTATAAATAACTACTTTCGTTTTTTAAGCCGTGAAAATCTTTCATAGTTAAAGGTTATTTAATGTTTCCGGTAGGTATATGTATATATTTTCCGTATTTAATTAACCCCAAGTAAAAATGTGGTGTAATAAAGGAATAATAACATTTTAAAGACTATGGTCTGTATTTATAGACAGCTATTAAATTAGTCTTTACTAAACCTATGGAAATTATTTCTAAGGAGGTGCAGACCTGGTTTAGTTAATGTGACTAAATTTTTAATCTACCTAGTTTTAGGTATGTATGAATTTTTTATATTAAAGATTATTCGACTTTATTGCTTGCGTAATTAAATGAGTTTATCAAAAAAGTAGTTTATTTTTATTTTTTGAATTACCTACTTTCGTAAATATTATTTTAAACTAATTTAGTTTAATAGTTCTCGCTCTTGGTATTTTCTTCTTCGACAATAATATCAGGTTAAATTTAGAGGCGACAAGTTTGGAATTGATTTTGGTTGTTGTAAACGGATAGAATCTTGTTAAAATGTCAATCACGGCCAGAGTACGGTCGTCCAATTTATTCCTGTATGTCTCACGTTTATTTTCATTATCAATGTTATACTGGCCTTGTTCACCTTTGATTTCCAAAAAGCCGAAATGAACATTCATTTTTTAAATACCTTCCTATTTTTTGCAATTTAACTACTTTTGCCACAATCGAATACGATTGAAATTAAAAGTAGCGATCATTTACGTTACTGTGTAATCTAAAAGAGAGATTTGTTATAAGCCATGTAGCCAACAAAAGTCGTCAAAAAAGTGTAATATTATTTATAATAATGGCTAGTTAAAAAAATACAAATATTTAATTATCAGTTCTATTATTTAAGGATTTGCGTATCCATAGATAACTATTTTTTATAAGTACAAAATCAACAAAATTCACAATCAGTAGACCTCAACCAAACTTGTTTTTAAATAGGCTTAATACAAACACAATTTCCAAGGAGTATTGCTTGCTATTCTAATAAAAATTTCGAAATTGCAATAATTAAAAAAAAACTGTTAGTCACGTGACTAGTTTTTGTTTTTCGAATTTTTGCTAATCGTTTCAAGAAGCGCCTTTTGAGCTAGAGATACCGAGTATCCACAGAATTTGACCGCGGGCCATTTTTTCAATAACGATTTTAATTATATGAAAAAATCGGCGTACACGTATTCCATTATTTTTTATGGCAAATTTTTAGATGTGTGGCCTCCAGAGGATGAGAGATGGGGTCAATCTGAAAAATTCAAATGGAAACGTACATATGTCATTCGAAATCTCTTATAAAAAACGATTTTTAATCATTTTTAACTTTAGCCCAGGTCGATAAACCAAACCCGAACCTAGTACCTAACCTAAAACCTAAAATGTATTGTATATAAAGTATGTATGTATGTACTTAACAGATGAACGTTACACAGTGGCTACACATGAGCAGACGCGCACGCTCTACAGAAACAAATACTGAACGGGAATTTATGTGAGGATAATTTTAGTAAAGAAAGAGATTTTATCCAAACTTTAACCTTCCGCCAATCATGACTGGCTCAGTGCATCGACCTGAGACCAACGTTAAAAATTGGAGTCACGCATCTAAAAATTTTCCATAAAAGATTGTCCCCAAAGTTAATGGAATACGTGTTCGTCGATTTTTCCATATATCCAACCGTTTCCGAAAAAATTGTCCGAAGCCAGACTTCGTGGCCAACCGGTATAATCGACGCAATAAGTAATCTGATTTCAAAAATATTTAATTATATAAAAAACTCATTAGTTCAGGAACGAAGATAATGCATTTATATATATAGGCGACACTATCAATAATTGACGTCGAACTGGCGTGATGGTAAATTGGCTGCAGCAAATTGTTTATTTAATCTCATTGTCAATATAAACGTATGTAGGTACCTACTGATATTTTTCTCAGTTTTTTGAACGAAATATTAAGATATTCCATCATAGTAAGGAAAATAAGAAGATTGTAAACTAAACTAAAACATTATCTCTTGTTTTTCTAAACAAAAACCACCAGCTCATGGAAAATAATGTTAGAAATCGTTTAATTCACCTATACGTGTGTAATTTAATTAGATTTGTAAATACCTACTTATACGTTATTGTTATTATTGCACAATGATTGTTTAACATTTAAAGATTAGTTAATTGACGGGAGCCGATGTTTAATTTGCAAATTAAAATATAAAATATGTTAGCGTATCTTTAAATCATTTTCGGTGTAATATTAAGCCCTAAATTTTCAAGTCGCGTACTTCTATAATTAATCTGGTAACTAGCAATTAATGTCATGTATTTTAAGTAGTTTGTACGCGTATTCATTAAACATCTATTGTGTAGCAACGCAAATATTATGGAAACGATTTTGCTGTTTTCAATAGGGTAGAGGGTGGAACGAATACTTAAACACACAAATCGCATGTTTATAAAATGATTTAAATTTTACAAAATTTCATTTTAGTGTATAATAATTTACAGCTATATTTTCATGATGTTTATAGGATATTTCAGTAGGAATAATAAATATTTTGGAAGGTGATGGTAATATATGGACTATTCCGGGTAATACACATACCCGGGTAAGTTCACATACACATGTGTTTAAATTTTTAGTGGGCGTGGTTATAACGACGTGGATTACATTTATTAATTATTTGAATAAATATTAATAAATACGCTTCATTGGTCACCGAGGTCCCCAGATTTTACTCCGTTAAAATATTTTCTAGTTTGCATTACGAGTAGTGTTCCTCTAGTAAAAAAAGAAAAAGAATGTTGGCCGAAGAGCTGAAATTGCTGGGATTTTTAACCACTTGCACCTAAAAACTGTTGCAAATTATTGATATTATTAAAATAATTAATAAGTTATTCGTCTTTCTTCATACACTTTGTAACGATTTTTATGCGAATCATTCAAACAGTCGTATCTTCACATTCATTGAAAATTGTGAACATATATGAACTTTTTTATTTGGAATAATTCATACAATAAGTTACCAAGTTACCTATTTACTCCCAAAATATCTACTATTTCTTCTAAAACGCCTTGTATATAATTAATTTCTGTAGTTGGTATTAATATGATCTATAATCTAGGTTTTTATAATTGTCTCGATTAAAACAGAAAAATAAAGTTTAAAATTTTTAATCACTTAACAGAGTCTTCCTTTACAATCAATCAGCTTATTTTGTGTGCACTTTTTCGGCGGGAAATCAGTTGATGATCAGATGAGTACTTTAATCAATCGAATGGAGTAGGTACAGTCAAGTTCATACGTTTTGTCCCGTCGCCTGTCTTAGTTTTCATTGTAAAAGGCTCAAAAAAAAATTACTGTCCGTTTTATTTATTATCTGACGTGTCCTTTTACAATTCAAAAACAACTTTACCCCTTTTGATCCTATCTCGTCCCTCATTGGCCTGCGATTACATCTCGCGGGAGAAAACATATCAACTTCACTGTATAAAAAACATGCGACTGATATCGTAATGGAAAATTAAAATATTAGTCGTATTCGATGAATCGTTGTTATCGAACATTCGGAACATTCGAAAAATATGAATCGTCGCGTCGATGCTGGAATATGTTTAGATATTTGATGTAGGTATTATTACTACGTCGATTCGTTAGTATTTCATAATTTCTTAGAGCTCATGGGTTCGGGAAACTTAATTGTTAAGTTTTGCAAATTCTTATTTTGATTTATGGTAGGTATTGAGATTTCATAAGAATCTCGTGAGAAATGTTAAAAGCGACTGCCATTGAACTTTGAGGTTGAACTTGAGGTGATTTTCATAGCAAATCCCTCATTTATTCGCTTTTGTAGAAAATTATTTATATGAACTTTAATTTTCTGTGACCTCATACGTGTTCATATTTGCAGTTACGTATATAGTTACATATAGTTGGAAAGCTCTTCACTAGACTTTTCCAACGATGACATTCGCTTGACATTTTTTTTATTATCATTTTAAGTTTTCAATGGAATTTTTGACTAAATATGACGTAGGTACATAATAAAAAGTACATAAGTGGATTCTAATACTACCTAAATTGTTCGTCCATTCGTCGATTTTATGGAAATATTTAGAAATGAAGTTAGGTAATTACGCGAGCAGCTTAAATGTCTTTTCTCTTTAGTTAATTACGTGTCGCACGAGAATAGGCATTCAAAATAAATAGGCATTTCCCGCATTTAAGTCAATTTATTTCACTTTAACTTTGTTGCCTAAATTGCCGTTCGAGAGCCACTTTATTCGTGATAAATTGGATTGTTTTCTTTCGTGAGGAAGACACGAGCATACACATTTTATCCACATTTACATTTCCCGCATGAGAAGAGTGCGTGTCAGCAGCCATCCATATGGAGAAAAATATTGACAGAGAGGGCAACTAGTTAACATAACCAAACACGCGCCATCTTGACTCCGGCCACCCCGGCAAATGGGGTTCGTCTTCGGCACGTCGACACCCCCGACAAAATATGCACCCACGATCTCTCGCTGGAATATCTCGTTATTTCTTGTACGTTGCCCCCGACTCTCTCTACAAACAACTTGCTCTGCACATTTTGCTGCATATTCACCCTCGACATTCCACTTTACATCTTAAAGCATTAACTGGAACAAACGTACCTACGTATAATAATATTTTGAATTCGAAGTGGATGTGCCATTAATGCGACATCGGACTTTAGGGTTCTTCGTACGTATCGCAAGCAACGTTGCAGAAGCGCTCGATGTAAACGAGACCAGTGAAAAGATCAAGAGCTCCAAGAATTCTCATTCGATTCAAATTCAAGTTGTTGGGGTCGCATTGCAGTTCGCTTACCTAAGGCAACGTTCAGTCGGAAAACCCCTTTTACTTGGTAAAATATTACATTTTCGTTAAATATTTTCCTTACTAAAAGAATACGACTTGCAAATTGAAAATTAACTCGAGATACACACAAAGAAATGCAAAAATTTCGTCGCGCGGCATTTGAATAAGCTTTGTGGTAATCGAGCTGCAGGTCGAGCCATGCCATTAAAAAACGAAGGGAAATTCTTCGGGGATCTTGTTTAGTTTTCTTTTATTGGCGAGGACGTCCGGCTAGTCCAGCAACGACTCTCGAATCGCTCCAGGAATTTGCATGCAATAACTGGCCCGGAGTATTACATTCTGCTATCGAATAATGAAACAGTATCGGTTCTCCCGCTGGCCAATTTTGCGGCCCTTCTTTTTAAAATAGCCACGGTTTGTGTCTTTTACTTTTTAATACGGATTTTTTCAATATAATATTTAACGTTATATTAAAGTCAACGTAGAGTTTCTTTAGTAAACAATGTCGAACTGAATTTAATATAAGTAGTAGGTATATTTTTATTATTAGAAAAATATTCCAAAATAATTTATTATATTGAAGATAATTTTCGAAACGTATGGGTAAAGTGGGGGTATTTCGACCACTTAAGCAAGAATTATCATCACACGCAGAAAACTTTACCGATGCTACGAAATAAAACGAGCGATGTTTACTTTCTTATCTTTTAGATACATCATTATCACCTCAACATCTGTGGGTGATTCCGCTCACGCATTTGAAACTAATATTCCTATACGTACAACTTAGCAGTCATTTTATTTTCTTTTAAATTTTATATAGGACGATAGTCGCACACTAAAATAAAAAAATTACCATCCAGCTAATCATAAAGATTTACTAACTGATAAGCTTATTGGGACATTTTTTTGTCTTTTGGACGTCGAAAGCCTCTGATGCTTTGGTGCATAATTCATTCCGGATATAATTAAAATCTGACCCCTGAATGAGAACTACACAATACAGATAGCATCTATTTTACTCCTTGTAAAGTTACGCTCTGATCGGAATTGCCCCAATTTACCCCTACACGTAAATGAGTTGCAGTTTCAAGGAACATCGACGGCGTACCTACGCAATTTTCAAACGGAAAACGTAGGTATTCTGCAATTTTAATAATTACAAAAATTCAACCCTACATAATATTTTTTAATTACAGTATTAAGATTCCTCTTAGGCATGCAAAACTTCGTAATTTACTATCTCCATCAGGAACCCTTCGCAATTGTACAAATTGATTTTAGGCGAACGCCGGGCGTAGGGGTGAGCCCGTGTTTAGCCGTAAGGGGTTCTTTAATAGTCGGGGTGGATCGCATGTATGCATGAATGATATGTGCTTATGAATTATTATGTAATAACTGGTATGCAACGGTTGAAATCGTTCGCGTTAGTCTTTGATGACGGTTGTAACATGCAAAAGTTGCGAGGCCGATTGTGGGATACACCGGCTTTTCAGGGATGTTTGGTTAACCAAAGTCAGATGGACAAGTGGTCGTTATTAATGCGGTTAATACGGCTCTAGTTATTATTTATATTTGCAGTAATATTGCATTGTACACTTCACGCTTGTTGAATTGGAAACGATAGGTCGATGATCTCATTTAAGGGTTTGTTTTGTTTGGATCCTCCAACGTAAATTGGGAGAATGTTTGTAAATGAAATTTGATGATACATATTGAATATAATGATTATTTTTATTTTTAAATATGTGTATTTTGTCTGTTTATACGTAACCTACATATAGATAGATCAGTCCAAAATGAACCAACTCTGTTTTTGTGGTCTAAGGATCGAGATCGGGGAAAAATATAATGTTCATGTTATCGCATAGGTTGCAATAGTTTTATTTTCTATAAAAATTCTTTAAGTACATAATAAAAAAAGGAATGATAAATAAAATAACCTCATATTAGTAATTACCCACTTAAACTATATTATAGGTACACATCATTTAATATGGGGAAGTTCATAAATTCATTGTGCGAAACATTACGTGCTCTTTCAGAAAATACAGTAATTCGACAGTTCGGGCATGTTATTAATTAATTACTTACTTAATAACAATTAAATCTCGCTAATGTATTTTTTCTTTAACTATACAGCAGTTTATGGTTTTATTTAAACTTCTCGTGAAGTTGGAATTTTATTTTCGAAAATATTTTATTATAAAAAGTGTAGTTTATCGAATAGGTACCACCTGTATCTATCAAATTAATTTTTTTCTTAAAATTAATTTTCGAATTAAATAATTTTCTTTGTACTTAAAAGAATTAATTTTATTTAAAGTAATAGAAACTAAACGATTTAAATAAATTATTTAAAAATATTGTTTTGAATAGATGACTACAATTAAATTTAAATGTGATATCCATAAACATGTGTTAATCACAATAGGCAGATAACGTCGCGAGCGAAGCGCACGTACAACTTTACCTAACAAATAAGTAGATAACGGGCCGACTTGCGTGACAAGAAAATACTGCATTTATATATGCAGTATGATTATAATTTTAACATGGAAAGTCGATTTTCGGCAATTCTCACTACATTATAAACTAATGTTTCGCGTTTATTGCGTAATATGTGCGTGCCTGTGTGTCTCGGTTTGCACGTAATAACATTTTGTGCAAATATAGACGTTTAAATTGTGAATTTTCTTATTCAACAAAAATTTGGAAAAGGTACTTTAGCCATTTTAGCTCATACAGCGGTCGGACTTGAGTCACTATTTTACATAAAAATACATATTACGTACAATTTGTTACTAAAAGTACATATTTTATAATTCATAACATTTTCTCCTAAACGTGTTTATTCAGTAAGTTGACAGATTAACCAGTTTCAGAAACTGACTTATGTACCTACATAATATACAGAGTGATTCACCAATAATGTGAAAAACTTGAAAAGGCGATTCTTTGTCGAAAATTAATGGGGCTTTTTTTATATAAGATTTTTTCATAAAATGTCTCCATTGACGACAAATGTTACAATGTAAACGAATGTTTAGTTGAATAAAATTCTAACAGTTGTCGACAAGTTTTAACAACCAACAATGCTATTTAACGAATAAAATATCAACAAATATTGATATGTTCCAATTTTCACTGCAGTGTACGATCATTTAAGTTATATTTTAACTAGTTAGTTAAGTTTTAACTCTTCAAAAATGTCTTTGAAAAAACCAATCAACAGAGATTGTATTTCTCACCACCATGTGAAACGAATGCGTTGAAGAGGTAAAATCTCTCGAAATAAGAGATACTAAAAACATTAAAATAATTAAAACCCTGAAATATATATTTTTTTAATACTTACGTAAAATTCAGACTAACACTGCTGCTGCTACGACTGCCACTTGTTTGTAACAGACTATTAGAAAAAACTAGAAACTTCTAAATTTTTCTTTGTATTTCGTACCTTTTTCTGGTCATCGTTTTCTCTCTATCGCCAATTTCCAGAGTAAATTCTTCCGTTGACTGCGATCTTACATTACCTATTACGTATCTATACGCTTCATATTTCACTATATTCCAACAACCAATGTGATCGCGTAAACAAGCGAGAGATAGAATCTCGTTTGCGAAATTGAACCGATAAATGTTTAAGAGGAGTCCTAACCGAGTCCCTATCCAAGAGCCTAACCAAGTTCGATTTTCAGAGAATTTATGTTAGAGCTCAAAGGTCCATGTATTTACACTTTATAAATACACGAAGAGTTAATCGACAAAAATCCTACCTTTCCTCGTCGTATTAATCCTTTTTATTTGTAATCGTTTTTAGAGAACACAACACAACATAATAAGCAACACTCGCGCACTCACACACAAAAAGGCCTTAGAAACCGAACGAGCACTCCTCGCACACGCAAAAAATATGACGCCGTAATTTAAAATTCGAACTATTGAAACAAGCACTACCGCTTTGTACCACTAACGCAAAAGATCTGAAGCGGTTTTGCCAGAATTCTATATATAAATGCATTCCAGTGACACGCATATCTACTAGGAAATCCCAGTTTTATTTTAAAAACCTTCAATTCTTTGTTCGCACGCCGATAAGTTGCGAAAGTAGGTGGCGCACATGTTTTATTGATTGCTTTGTATTTTATCGGTCGCATAAAAATGCGATTAAACTTTTATCTGGTTTATGGTTTGTAATAGGGAAATTTTCAATGCTTAAGAGCACACGAATAGTTTTTAAATTAAAAATAGAGTACATTTATAATTCTGTGGTATAAAGGCAGTAGATAGTGATTATTCAAATAATTTTACTACATAAAAAACCCTAGTATGAAACTATTTTACGTACCTACTTCATTGTCAAAGCAACTAAATAGTCCACTTTTATTATTAAGTTAGTTCATCATTCTCTTGAAATATTACCTACTTTAGTTGTTCCGCATTTAACGAGATAAAAACTATCTAGACATGCAGACGAATTGTCACGTAACTCATCTTTTCCTTCTCCTTTTAACAATTTGTTATGTGTATCTGACTAATTTTGAATCAGGAATAATTTTATTACAAGAAGTTTTTAAACCATTTGTATTGTACTATACATAAACAATATCTTTCATGTACCTCAAAGAACGTTAGAAATGTTACGAATATCTATGAATTCATTCGTTCACTCGTTTGCCCGCTCTAATTTAAATTCACCTTATCGATGATTTTAATTACATATTATTAGGTATTATTATGCTTTTAATATAATATTATAGGTCAGATGATTCGATAAAAATAGAATTTGCATATGGTATCCGATTGATTTGCAATCCTGTCGATATTTAGTGGGTCAAGTATCTTAGAAAAAAGCCATGTACTACAGTAGATAAATTAAAAAAATATATATTTTAAAGCCGCGGATGATAAGATCAAAGGCTAAAAATTGTTTGAAGAATTTCTGATCAAACTAGATCAAATATAAAATTTATAGTGCAATTTACAAGTTTTTTAAATTACCAACTTGTGGAAAAAGTTTTAAAATACGTTTTTACTTAATAATAATTCGAAGAATAAATCGTGATCTATATTTTTATTACCATAAATCAATGTAAATACCCATTAAGGTTCTGAACAATATTTGAAATATATATTTTTTTGTTTTCAGGTGAGGCAGACGTTTTACTTCTAATAACATAATTCGTAAGTAGATATTATTTAGCTACACATCTATGTTTTTTTCTACTAATTTTTAATAGTAATCGATATCAATTCTTGCTTAAGAAAAATGAAAATGCGCCGATAGTGTTAATATCATTATAAAGACGCTAACGTTGGTAGTAACGTAAAGGGAAAGGTTTGGTGTAGTAAAATGATATGTTTTGTCACGCGCGCCTTTGATTTGCATGTCGCTAAACTAGACCAATTATAAGATTCTATCTGTCCGTCTCTTTGAGATACCGCGACTTTTATTTATAAATTTCATTGTGGATCGTTAACGCAAAGCGAAGGCGGACTTTATGTCTTGACGGTCGTCGAGCTGTCTCCTCTTCAAAGCGCATCTGAGAGCTATTATTAATAATTATTTCGTTGATATTTCTATGTACTAAACTATAGCTCGTATTTAAACATCTACCTAACTTGTGGAGTGAAATCGGTAAGTCGTTATAATATAATATAGTAGGTATTATACCCACAATAAAACTCCGTTTATCTGGATCTCGTTCATCAAAATTTCGGTATTATCCGGACTCAACTTCTCGATTGTACGTACATAGATAATTTGTTTAAAACAATTAAGTTCGGTTACAAAGAAAATACGAGGGAATTAATTTTAAATCATTATAACGGTTAATAGTAGATATCTATATCGAATACAGGGTTACTACGAAATTATGGTACTACTTAATAAGGTAAAGCCACACGCAGCTTGTCTGTCTCTGTCTTCTTTGACGTCATCGAGTGACCGGAATCGGCCGCAAACATAGAACGGCGATGGAGCGTTTTATTTATACTTAAGCGGAAGGTTAATCGAAAATTAATAATTTATAAATTATTTTTTATCGTTCGTAACGACTTTGAAAACTTGACATTGTTGTAAACGATGTACCTACTTTTTATAATTATTTGATATTCTGCAATAAACATTTATTGATCTAATACGATAAGTTATAAAGATAAATTTTCAACGATTTTCTTGAAAAATCTATGAGTAATTTGTAACTTATTTTTACCTTGTCATCTATGACGTGATAGTCATAAAACGTTTATAAAAATTATCTAAAATTGTCAGATTACTAAAGGGAAGTTGCAATTTTTTTAATATCAACTCCTAGATAAATCAATTCAGATTCTATAAATGTAAAAATATGTTATTTTATGATAGATTTTAAGAAAATTTGTTGTTCAATTAGACGTAAAAGGAGTAGTGTCTCGAAAACTTTAGGATAAAGTTGGAAACAAGCTAATTGGTTTATATGATTTGACTTCTTCAGGTTGTTTTCCGGGTTTCGAGACCATCACAACTTCCATTGGTTGAGAAAATGATTTGTTCTAATGATTGCATTAAATATTTGAGTAATCGTTTTAAAGCATTATTTGCTAGATGCCTCTTCTTGCAATACTTTTCCACGAATCAAATCGTTTTGGATTAATTTACTTCATAATTATTCGTTTAACTTCATTAATTTTAAATTCACGAATAGACAGATACATTTGAAAGGGAGCATTAAGATGATGGGTAAGGTTGAAAAGTATCGGATAGATGATTAGCAAAAAAGTTGATTTTTTTCTTATCACTCTTAGCTCATTTATTATTTTCTTCTTCTTTGATAGGAGAGATCAATTACGGTGGCCTTTTCAGTTTTCTAGTGGTTTTTCATAAAAGAGTAGTCGGTAGCCTAATTTGCACTCGACCTTTCCAGATATTCTCGAAAATCCTGATTCTTTGCTTCATTTAGCATTTCTTTTAATTCTCTAGTGGCCCTATTGAGTAACGTTTTATCAGTTTTTTACCATCATTTCCTCAGCGCTCTTTTTTCGACTATTTTTTGCTTTATATTGAAGGGTACATTTTCTCTTAGTTCTCATTGACGTTAGGAGTAACATGTCATGCAGTTTGTGTATGCATTTTTTGCTGTTTTATGTTTAAAAAAAAAATAAAGAAATACCTTATTAATGTAGGTATTTCGCTTTCTTTTTTTCTGTCATCTATTCCACCACATAAAATTATTGAATTCAAAGATTACAAAAAAATTAAATTTTTAATCGGACTAGATTTGCTTGTTTGATCGCCCCTTAACCCCTCACGACGCCTAGCGGCTCTGTTGTATGCAAAATTAGGAAAACTTGAAGCTATTAAAAATCAGTCAAATAAAAACCATACCAAACATACGGCTATACTTTTTTTTGGCCGGTTTATTTGTGGTTTTAATATTATTGCGTAAAGTATCTGTTGATGGGGTCCGCGAGGAGGTAATTGACCGTAAACAGGTGAAATCTACCCCACGTAATTTTTGTATACTTTTATAGAATACAACGTAATAGGGCAATCAAAAATATTGATTTATTTTTAGATGAACACCTAATTACATCCTTTAATAATTTCTAGTACACCTAAATTAGAAAATTTTAACGTTTATTAAATCCTTAAAGGGACTATAATTGATTTTTAATAATCATATCCCTTTAAACATCAGTGGAAATTAAAAAAATCTCTTTACGATTTAATTTTCCTTTTCACTCACTCTATTATAAAATGATGTTTTAAATTTTAAAGGTGTTTATGTGTGTTCGTTTACTGTCGAATCGTTGACCGTCCATCCTTTCGCAATTTGAAATTAGTTAATAAACGTGGAAATATAAAAATCTTCGTTTAATTACCTGGCACTAAATTAGGTAAAGGCAGTGACAGGTGACATAGCTGTTTGAGTATAACACGAACACAGGGCCCTATGAAACTCCTGTAGAGCGTCAGATCCAGATCCCTTTGAAGTTCGCTGAGCCCCAAAGGCTCGGCCACGTGACTGCACTCCAACTTCGTTCGTTCGGTACCGCTACATACTGACACATAAATTACAAATGTTAGCTGCAACGTAAATACTAGGAATTACGATTTTGATCGCGAAATAAGAGCTTATAAATTTCGAGAGGTATTTTAGGAATTTTTGCCACCAATGGTGATTTTTAGCTACTAACAAAAAATATATATATATACCTAGTATTTAAGAATCCATCTGTCGGTAACTAGCAACGAAATGAACGACATACCATAAATTTTATTATTAATTGGTTATCGCAATATATTTATGGGTTGTTTGATAAGATTTTGTGTTCCATCATTAATCATGCTTTTTACATACATTTGTGTGGTCATGTTTACTTCTTACTGATCTTTTTGAATTAAAATTATAAGTAAGTTATTAAATCCTTCTAATTAGCAAATATTATTATTTTTGAGATGACGCGACGAACACTCGCGTGGTAATTAGAAAAATCGATTCTAATATTATAAAAAAATATAAAATCGCTTCAACTTAAGGAGAAAAAGACAAGGGTCGCCCTTTCTTCGAGCTACATTCATTTTTTATTTTGATAACGACAGGTTATTGATTATTTTTAACTATTTCATTATGTTGTAAGTACAAAAGAATATATTTAAATTTATGGATGTATTTTATATTTTAAACATAATTTTTTCAACGAACAGCTGCTCTAGCAAATTACTTATTATTAAGGGCACGCATTTAGATGATTATAAATGGTTACATAATAAACCTAACATTTTCAACTATCTAGCATCTCATTTCACTAAAGTCACTATTAACGTTATCACAAGGGTTAGTTGTCTTATCGGTACCATCTGCAGCACCCTTTGATTCCCACAACTCCGACAATGACCACTGCATTCTGTTCGCCTATTTGAAGAGCGTAATTATAGCTAATCCATGTGCTCCTCTTATCGACATATGGGAATAGGATGTCATCGGGTTTTTTATTCTTAACACAGGGGGCAAATGGGATTGCAGTGCCACCCCCTGAGGCTAAGCTGGCGCAAGTAAGCTCTTCTAAATGCGCTCTATTACATTGTTCGCATTATCGGGCAACGAAACGAAATCTTGAGGATAAACCAAACAAGATAGATATTCTTTTTAAAAAGTTTATTCAAATTATTTTCAATGCACACGCGCACACACATTTATTTTACGATTTTCATTTGGACAAGTTGCTAAAATTACTCGATTGTTGACCGTTAGTAAAAACATACCGTATACCTCGCCGCAAATGGAAGAACGTAAGTTTCTATTGTTTTTTCAAGTGGTTGCAGTAACTTTTCAAAATATCCTATCACCATATACATGCCGAATTACGAGCTTTCCTCGAAAACTACTTCGATTTTATTGCTTTCAACTCGGTTCGATTTTATTAAATTTATAAATATAAAGCTGTTTTAAAATTCCCTATTCGATATACCTATTTTTTGTGTTCATAAATTATTTTAGTAAACCGCTTACTCGTCAAACTCTCGTCGTAATATTGAGTGAAATTTGCATGAAAAAAAATTGTCGGTTTTTATCTCATTAAAAAAATCGAAGGCAAAATTCCAGCGATTAATGTTTTTTTCCTTAAAATTTGATCGTTGGTGATGAAAACAGTAGATCACAATAATAATTATTGCTGTACAGTAAAGTCGCGATGGTTCGATGTTCCCATAAATTCGAGCTTTTGATTAAAAACGTGTTTTATGTAGGTTGTTTATGGTCATGATAGTTAAAGTGTTTGACCAACTGAAAATCATTATTAATCGATTTAATCTTGGATTATTTAATCTTAAGTGATTATTATTACTTGAGTGATCTATTTACAAATAAGTGACTTCAATAAATATTTTCAATCGTTCGTGCTCGAAAACTTCTAGGATTGTATTACTGAACGGTATCTAATAGAATTAAAGTCATTACTTTAAAGGCTGGTTTTTTAGTCGCTAGTTAACTCTGATTATTTATCGGTCAATCACTGTATACAAATGATTAAGTTGAAACAAACGTTTCTATAATGATCGACTGACAGTCAAAGTTAATTAGCAATTGAATGATCGGCCCTAAACGTCGTGTTTCTCAATTTTTTGATTTATTGTTTCTTATTTGCTTAAAAAACGATTGTTGCAATAGTACAAGACTAATAATCTTTGTGTCGATTTTTTAGTAATCATCATTACAGTCCTAGTAAAAAGTGCTGGCGGTTGAGTTTGAAAGTTTATATATATATATCTTAAAAACGATGGGGGTAAATTGTATGAAATTTTTATTGGGTATTCACCGACTATTTGAAATTGCACAGTGAAAATTTCAGTGGTATTCACAAAGTCGTTTTGAAGATTTTATAAGAGATGTTTTAAGATTTTAACAAAAATTGTCGAATATTTCTGCTTGTTTGTGTATTAACAATTTTAAGACGTCGCACGCGTCGCGTCGCGCGCCATATCTAAAGTATTTCTGCACCAAATTATATGAAATTTGAACATAATGTATCTCAATTCCGTTATAAGGAAATGTATATATTGAATTTTAATTTCTAATTAATGTGCCTTTGGGAACGATAAAAGTTGAACCATCACAATTACCGACATACCTATGCCACCAAATGAAAAAATTATTTATGTATAATAGTATAATAAAGATACGCTATTGAACAACAATTGTTTATAATTCGTTACGCTTTTATAATAAATAATATAATGTGTAGTTATTAAATCGAGACGCAGTGCTAGATCGGCCCTCGACCTTCGTCATTTTACATAGTAAGCGGTTAATATATGTATTTCTAAATATAACTATATGCATCTTTCCAATGAATAAGCGGTGTTACACCAAAACTTAAGTCGTGCGTGTCTTTCATACGTTTTGCGAATACATCTTTTAAGCATATCGATGCCGTTTTGCCAAAAGGGCGTAACCCACAAAAAGTAAATTTTACAAGAGAGCACATTTTGTGTCGCCGCGTAGTTTTAAGAAGATACAAATCGATTTTTCTACCGGAAAAATCGGAATATTGTTGGCAGATTTTGACCAGTTGGCGTCTTTGCCCTAAATGCATAAGATAATCAGAATAGCTGATTTTTGAAAAAGTGTTGGTTACGCCCTTTTAACAAAACCCCATCGATATGATGAAAAAGAATGAATTCTTTACATAATTCTCATTATTTATTTTATATTATTCATAATACCGCTTTGTAGTAATGGTAGGCGCGATATAACACTTCACCACACTCCTCATCGGCCCGAATACGCTAGCATCGCACGTTGTTTATCAATATGTTAAACATTTATATTTTTTTTAACTGTTTTACTTGGTAATTTACCTTATTTGTCCACCCACGTGTGCGCGAGAATTTTTAAATATCTCTTCAAGTGCGCGAATTGGAGTGACAGAAGACTTTTTATTACAACTTACTTATAACATATAAAATTCTGCCTCTCGTATACATAAATAGCGTTACGTTCCATTTATTGTTTTTTTTTTGAATAATCGAGTTATTGAGTTAAAATCACCTTGTTTTTTTTAAACATATAACGCCTTTTTGGAAAATTATGAAATTACGCGTACTTATGTACGAATAAGTGCCTTTAGCCATGCAGTTTGTTTGAGTGAAATCCTTTAGGTACTTTTTGAGATATAAGCTTTCAAACTCGGTCGCCAGAACATTTTACTCCGACTGTAGTTGTACAGAAAAAAAAATTGAGGCGCACAGGTTCTAGACATTATTAACGAGAATCTTTAATGCATGACTAGTTTTTAGATTTTAACGCTCGCGAATCGTGTTACTATTTTTGTTACGGCCGCTTTATTAGTAGTATCTGGTATTTCTTGTTTGAAATGATTATTTTATTATTTATTTACACGTTCAGCGGAACGGACGATATCGACCGTAGAATATTTAATTATTGAAATAGTTCGGACGGTATCGGGTTATGTTTGTTCTCTCGTTCCGTAATTTGCGGAAATTTTCATATAACCGTGGATAACTAAAGATAAGTAGATAATATCGCACTCGGTCATCGTCTCTCGTAATTCGAATAAAAGTAGCAGTGTCGTAAAGAGTATATAAAAGTCCATGATAATTAGGTGAGGAACTCGTTAGGGCTAGTTATTTTATTTGAATGTGTGTGGGTTTTGATAATTATAGGTCCGAACGGAAGCGCAACAGCGCCGAGTCGCCCCCGGCGAGTCTTCTCAGAACTAACAAGGATTCTTTGTGCCATTTACCACAATAAATTACGGCATCCAAAGGCCACATATCTGCTGGTTTTTGTCGGAGAACGTTAGTTTTTATGGCTTTAAAAAGAAAACGGCATAATAGTTATTTAACAATTGGTTTTCTTACAACCGGAGTTGTAGTTAGTGCCACCTTAGATGACACGTTTTAACACTAATTTATTCCTTCTCGTTACACGTAACCGAGTCCAACCCTGTTAAATGCACTTGAAGCAATAAAAGTATTTATCTGCAATCGTAAATTGTTAAGTTTTTCAAAAGTCGTGTATATGATAAGTAACCCGAGGGGTAGTTCGGTCGTAACTTCTAGATTATCAGTGAAATTTGTATATTATGATTTAGTGCCGTTTAAATGTCGGGTCACCGTGCCGATGTGCGTGAGTGCAGGGCGGGACTCACTAATGCGCTAATTATTTAAACCGCACCTCGTCGCATCACGCGATGCCTTTATTATAATATTAAAATGTAAAATATTCGTACAACATATTTACGTGTAATATAACTACGTAATTCTTTGAAATTTGTGTTGATTTTTTTAAAATACAATTAGGACGGTGATTAATATTTCTGATGGTTAACCACATTTTTGGGATGCGGTTTAGCTTTGTAATTATTTTTATGACATTTAAATTGGCGGATTGTGGTGATTGCTAATTGGAGTAGGGTTTATTGAGTATAGCTTATCCAAACCTATATGATGTTCACGTCATCAACAAAAAGTTACTAGATTGTTTATTTGTAATTCGATTTAAAGTTTGGAAAGTGACATATTCTATTGATGATTTACCTGTGCACATATTAAATGGTATAAAGAAAGACTACAATTTATTAGAACTGTCAAAATATGAATTACGAGGTGACAGCACTGTGTGAATTGTATTGATGACGTGAACATCATATAGGTTTGGACGAGCTATAGTTAGTGTTCGACAACGGATCGCCCGTATAGTTTAAAATTGGAATTTCCTATTTGTTTTTGTTTTTTTTTCGATTTAGACACTGTAATTTGAGAACGTGATCATTTTTGAATTTTATAACAGTTATAAATGGACCATAAGTGAAAATATGCGTTGTAACACATGTTCCTGGTAAATGCTTCGCATCCTATACCATAGATATAAAAATAATCCGTCAACCGTTCTCAAGTTCAAGAAAACTCCTTTGAGTGAAAACACTTTGTTGAAAACACTGATTGTGAGCGGCGTATAAATTCAACTAAATCGAACGTGGGGAGGGGCATATTAGTAATTGTTGAAAGGCGTATTTTATTTTAATTTGTTTCGCTTTAAAAATACTAACGCATTTAGATGATTGACGGGTCGTTTTTTATATGGCACGAACTCTAATTAGGTATCACATTTGTAAGTCAAAAACAACAGTTTTATAATCAAAATCAATTAATTGCATTTAAATAATAAATAAAACATAATTTATTCATCGTAAATGTATCTATCAAGGCGGCACAGCCCTGATTGTTAGTTTATTTAATAACTCGCTGAATATCAAGTTTACTGTGCATAATATTAGTAATCAAATTATCTTCTCTCTCTAAAAAATGTTCTAACTTTATGAAGTTTTAATTTTATTCAATTATATTTTGGTAATATTGTCATTTTGTTATTATTAAATTGAATGTTGTTTACATTATTTATTGTGAATTGTCTATGTGAAAACGTATAAGTGTACATTGCGTACAGGCCTACGTGTGTACAGTGACGTACATAATTAATGTCGTCGGCAACGTGTTGTATAGACGTATTTTATTTGTACAGACAGATGTCGATTTACGAACGAGTTTCGTTCCTAGAGGTTGTTTATTATACATAAAAACACCTAAATTCAAATTTCTTGCGTATACGATGCGATCCTATATGTTGGTCCTAGAGGTCTTTTTTACATATATAAAAAGCATTGTATTAAACATAAAAATAAATGTGTACGTTTTATTATAACAATACGCTACAAACGTAAAAGAAACTAAGATACAATAGTAAATAGTTAATTTTAATTAAAAACATAGACAAAATTATTTATCTATTATATAATATAATTGTGTTTGTATATACATACATAAAATATACATATGTACCTAAATAAAAAAAATTCAAATTGTAATGTTCGTTATAAATGCCTATATACATATATGTGTATATATTATGCTACGTTTGTCAGACATTAATTATGACCATGACTGCACATAATACAAAAGTAGGTTTATTATCAGTTGATGGATGTTCGCACTTACTTTTCGCCTGGCAATTAATTGACGGTTGATTTCAGAAATAACAATCAAGAAATAGATAATTATTTAGAAGTGAAAACAATAAATACTTTTCGGCTTTTAAATAAACTTCAAATTTAATAGAACTTGCGGGTAGCCAAAAATTCAATAACTCGTGAGTATTTTTTCTTATTGTGTTTTTTGTGTTCTTCGTTGCTTTAATTTAGGTAGTTTATGTTACATTTTCAATACGTTTAAATCCTTTAGGTACAAGGCGCGCAAATAAACTCGACTACCTCCCCATATTTTAATAGGTGAAAACGAAACTTTTTCTTTTCAAATCAAATTAATAAAATGAAAAACTTTGATTTTCACGATTTTAATTCAGTAAATATTTTAGTTTTTATGTGATTTGCAACGTTCTATATATTTCATAAAAAATCCAAAATGCGCATCCATTAAAATAATTTATTCGAAATTACAAACGTCCACGCTTACCTACTATTGCGTGTTGGAATGCCGATTGGAATAGTTCGCGATTTACTTAGCATTCTTCAAATATCTGGTCATTACCGATGATTTATGTCGTGATCTCGATAATTAAATTGTGTATAGGATTCCATATTTGCGGAGGTTTTTATACGGCAACACTGACGTGTTACCAATTAATAGGATTAATTATTGTCGACTAAAAACAATGTCAAAGCCCGTTTATGATCTGCGACATTTCCATAAAGACCAGGTGTCCTGCGCGTTCGAAAACCCTTCAGGCGTATTACCTCTTCGTTTAAATGCAAAAAAAAACCGAATATATGTGTAACAATAATTAATGCCATTTGTACCGGTAACGTAATTTGTTCTTAGAAACGAGAGGCCGCCCAAGCGTTTGGTAAAAATTGCACGGTGGTCATCGTAAGGTGAGGCAGTTAGCAGTTAGCGGGTTTTTAATAAAGAACCGCGGGCGGCCGTTGTTGGTAAAATAGATTTACAGCTTAGGTAGGCGGGCACTCCATTCATTTCACAGAATTAAAACTTTGTAATTATACTACCTGTTGTTTGATGTCCTAAATACATATTGCTGATGGTTGACGGAGGAGCTTTTCATATTCTTAAATTGGTAAATTACGAAGCGATTTTCTGAAAAATGTGCAAGTCTTTTAATAGGCGGTTATATTATAAGCGGGATATTATTTTGTTGCTATACTTAAACTCCCGGAATTATTCAAATTTCATTCGAGTTAGAAGTAATATTTCGGGGAGAAATCGTTCGTTCCGTATTAATTAAAGTTGAAGTTAATTTTTTTTTGTGATTAATAGGTATTCAACAGGTAGGACATGTAGAGAGCAGGCGGGTGTTGCTTTTAATTTAATAAAACTAAGTGCACTGAGAAAAATAAAAAGGTTTAAATAAAAACTTTTTGTATTGTATATATTCAACACGTTATAGATTTTAAATCTTAAATATTAATTCTTAGAATCTTGATTTAAAATAAATCGAATTTTAAAATCTTGTCTAAAAAATTATAACGCGTGTTGAATATATAGTGACCGGCATAAAGTTGGGCACAAACGGAAAATTTTTTTATTTGGAATTTCTCAGAATATTTTATTCTTCGTAAAAATCTGCGTAGTTTCAAATTCAAAATTTCAATATAACCTTTTCTATACGAGAGACGTTCAAAAATATGAAATCAGCTCAAGAGTAAAGTGCCCTTAAGTTAAGAGTAAAGAGTAAAGTTTTAAAAATCCACAATGTTATTTGGAAAAGTTTCTTAGAATTGCAAGAAGATCTCAAATACGAAGTTATAGTCACTTTTTTCAAAAATATTTTTTTCCTCTTGTATTACGTAATTGATTAAATTATTGAGGAACAACAATGTACTATCGAATTTAACTTTCGATTACCGGATGACTAGAAAATTATCATAATTGAAACTAACGCTAAAAAATTGAATTTTTTGTGTCCGACCATAAAAAGAACACAAACACCGTAATTTTTAAACAAAATTTGTTTAGTAATAAAAATAGGCCAAATTGTAAAAACAATGTTTAAATAAAAGTGATTAGGATTTCGCATTTGCTATTCTTCTTGCAATACTAAGAAACTTTTGTAAATTACATTTTTATATATTTTCAAAAATAAAAGTATTTCACTCTTGAGTCAATTTCATATTTTTAAACGTCCCTCGTATACAAAAGGTTATATTCAAATTTTGTCATGCGTATTTTGAATTATACAGAGATTTTTACGAAGAATAAAATTTTCGGAGTTTCAAATAAAAAAGTTTTTCATTATTTTATGTTCAACTTTACGCCGGTCACTATACAGGGTGCCGATCAAATGAAGTGATATGACCTTTCCCATCACTACACTTCATTTGATCGTTCGCTTTCGGGACACCCTCTATACAAAACGAAAATCTTGATTTAACACTTTGCTTTTCTCTATATACATATTGTCGTTCGTTACATGAATAATCCATAAAGTTAATTTTGGAGATTTCAAATTTAATGGTATTTTTTATATTTTCATAATTTATTATTTTTAATTTAAGCCATCTAAAAATTTTAAAAAATATGTACTAACTAATCAGAACTGACTGGCAGTAGGGGTTGTTATACTTTTATAGTAAATTAAATCGGCCATTTTTACGAAAGAAATATTTTTACTAAATATTATCTATGCTAGGAGTCATTAATTAATTCGAGTCAATTAAAATTTGACGCGCAAACTGGTTCATTTAAAATATTACTGTACCATGCGTATAATAATTTATTATTATAATGATGTCACTATTTATATTAATAGTGTCAAAAAACTTTACGAACTTTTAAAAGATTTATCACACTATCGAATGACTCAAATAAGTTTCCAGTACGTAATAAAATTAGAACGAACCTACCTACTGTTACCCCAATTTATTTTCTTCTTATTTTTCTCATTTTCTGTTGATCGCGATGGCGTATCTTATGCGTCAGTATCTACAAGTAACTAAATGCAAGTAACTTATACAGATATCTCACTTAAATAGTTTTGCTTGTAATTAGCGTGATCGTTTTGTCTTTGGAGGTGTTGTCAGTGTAAAATAGATTGAATTCTGCAAATTATTGGGCGTCTCGTCGCGCGACCGCTGATGTAACTGTAAAAGACGCGAGATTCTTGATTTTATTTAATAAATTGTAAACTATTTCATAAACGGCGTGTTCACAGATAACTGCAGATAACTACATATACTTAGATAGTGTAAAAAAGTAATAATAAATTAGGTAAGATTATTAATGCTCGACCTCGAACCGTGTAGTGAAAAACGATTTCAATCACTCATATACCTACAGGGTGTTTTGGGAGAAGATTTAAAGAGATACGTACCTACGAGAAAATTTATTGAAAATAAATTATTTAAAATTAAGATTAGCCAAGCCCAAATTTTTAAAAATATGAGACACATTTTGATGAATTTACTTTTTTGATAATTTTCCATGTGACTTTTTTAAGTTACATCTTGATTTTACCGTCCGTGAGAAAGCTGAGCAGTTTTTGTGTCGGTCGAATTCGCATTTTTCTCGAACTTTCTTAAGTAGTGATGACGCAAATTGTCACCGCAACGGGTATGTTAATAAGCAAAACTGCCATATTTTGGGCGAGGAAAACCCACAAGTGATCCAAGAGTTACGTGCTGCGAAAGTTGCTGTTTGATGCGGTTTTGGGATTGGAAGCGTCGTAGGTCTACTTCTTTGAAAACGATGAAGGAGAGACTGTTACGGTCGATGGCGTCCGTTATAGGCAAATGTTAACTAAGTTCTTGTGGATGGAATTGGAAGATTTTGGTTTGAAAGACATATGGTTTCAAAAGGACGGGGCCACATGCCAAACATCTCGTGAAACAATGGTTTCACTGCGTGAAAATTCCGAGGGCCGTTTAATTTCAAGATTTGACGACTTCGATTGACCGACCACCAAGATCTTGCGATTTGACACCATTAGACTTCTTTTTGTGGGATTACGCTAAAGGACGCGTCTATGCTAACCATCTCGAAACTCTTGACACCGTTAAAGAGATAGAATTCGAAATGTGCGAAAAAGTCTTGGCTCAAGCGGCTTGGGTAAGCGGCAACATGACCCGGGGATGTCATTTGAATGATACTGTGTTCCATGTGTATTTGCAAAGATCAAATTAGCGATTGAAATAAAAATATTTACAAAAAGTTAACAATATGGGTGTTTTATTAAAAAAAAAACAAATTCGTACCACTAGTTGGATAACCCTATATTTCAAGAACTTTTGTTCTGATTGCTGTGGGTTTTTTTGACCATGAGCGAACGGCTTTGAATTAGGTTATTAATAGGTTATTTAATTAGATTATTAGGTTATTTATAATATAGATATGTATATAGGGTATGATAAATGTATACAATAATATCAGGGTCTCAAGTTGCTATCCACGGGGGTGAAATGGAGGGTCAAATATACCGTCTATTAATGACTCGAGCTCAAGTTTGCAAAATACGAAGTTTTTAATAAAACTCATCATTTTCAATGATAATTTTAAGCGCGCCAATGATGTTTATACATTGACCTCTAAAATTATTGAAACAAATGTCGCCACACAAACTTGTTGCTGTACTTGTAAAAACGGAACTGGGACTGTTGAACGTTGTGACCACATAACTTATCATTATATGGCATCTATGTTATGTATGGTCAGTGCTTCTGTGGGTCTATAAAAGTATATGAATATAATGAAGACTTTTTTTGTAACGAGCCTACCTCGAGTTAAATTCATTCTTCAATCGTTATCGTAGCCGTATACCGTGAATACATTTTTTTCGTGAATATAATCGAGTTGATCTACAGGGCACGTCACGAGTTTTGGGTAGAAGAATATGGGAAAATAATAAGAGTTGCGATTTGAAATTTTGGAAGTAATAGTAACTGATTACCCTTACCTAACCCTTACGATTTAAAATAAGTTTAGATTTTTTTGTTCCTTTGTTTCCTTCAAAATTAGCCATTTTGGAATTATTTTCTATTTTGTAAAAAATAAATTGACAGCAACAGGCTATTATAAATAACTATATTTGTAAGACATTTATGCATGTTCAGATTTAAAATTTTAGGTAAGTATTTTAGAAAATAGCCTGCATCGAATGTTGTATTATAAACTTAACAAAATATACCGGATGTTCAGAAAAAATGCCAAACTTTTTATCCAAAAAGTATCAATATCTTAGCAATTTCAAACAGCAACCTACATTTTTTTAAAAATTCTATTGCATTGTACGTTCAAAATTAGGGGCAGTACGACGTATTTACTTCCCTCTATTTAAATATCATTGTTTTAAAGTTATTTTGGAAAATGTATGAACTTCCTCAAATTTACTTCAAAATTAAAATTTTAAATCTGTACATGCAAAAATCTCTTAGAAATGTAGTTATTTGTAATAAGCCTGTTGCTGTCAATTTTTTTTTTACAAAAGATGAAATAATTCCAAAAGGACTAATTTTAGAGGGAATGTTTGTTGGAACAAAAAGTCTCGGGAATTACAAATAAATAATAAAAATTGGGGTGTTTCATTTGTTGGTCAGAAGAGAAAAATCTATAATTATTTTAAATCGAAAGGTCGTAACCAGTTAGGTACCATTATTTCCAAAATTCCAAATCGCACACTCTTATTACTTTCCTATATTCTTCTTCTATTCAAAACTCGTCGTGATATAGCCTGCGTACGCTGTTATGTGAATCATTCCTGTTCACCATATGGCCCAGTTCAGGACAAGGTTTTTATATTAAAATAATTATACATTTCTCCGCATCTTATCGAATTAGTTTAGTTTTCTTTTATATTTTTTTATGGATTGCCCCTAAAACGTACCTACCTATATGAATTATTGAAATCTTTTTCTTCACTACATTACGATTTGACGTCAAACGGGTTGCTAAATTCATAGGTAGGTAATAAGAAAGTTCAATTTGTTTTTCGTGGATCAAGTATAAGTAATTTATTATCTATAATAATGTTATATTGTTTTAAAAAGTCGTGTAATTCCATTGTACGTAATACCTACATATTAAACAAACGTGACATTTTTTTTAACGCGCAACAGTAACACATGCACAATGATAAATGAAACATGGCATTCGCAATCACTTAACGTTGTTTATTCATTAACCTTTTTTTCTGGAGCGAGCGAGCGATAGAGAAGCAATGCATAACACAGGCGTGCTCTTGTTAACTGCTAAATATAAACGATGGTTAGCAATTTATCCGGTTCTTTCTTAAAGGAAGCCTTTTATTTTCCCTCTTTCAACTCGGCCTGATTAATCAGATGCCAGTGGCAGCTCTGAGCTTTCAAAAAAGTTAATTTCAATGTTAGGCAGCTAATTACACGGCGCAGCAGCTCGGTGTTTAATGTTCTTCGGATTCAGTCTCGCTGGCACAAAACTCACTATTCATAATAATCCAACGTTCACGCTAAATTATATACTTATATCCCGTCCTTCGACGTAATTTACTATACCTACATTATGCGGTTCTTTTTATAATTATAAATAAATTCACTTAGGATCGATCGGTATCTTATTTTTGTCTCGACGTTTCCTGCCTGTTAACGTTTTATTAAACGCGCCTAATGCGTATAAAGTAAGCCGTACGTACCTACTCGAATCTCATTTTTCAAGAAAATTAATGGACGGCAGAGGAAATCAGACAGGCGTGTAACCGTTGAAAATAGATTTAAAGCGAACAAACGTTTGTCGAATTTACGTAGTACAACAGGAAAGAACGACAAAACGACATAACAAGATTTACCTTTAAATCGAGGGAAGAAGAAAACGGGTAAGTTAACTAACATCTTCTATCGAAGAAATTGTGAAAAATGCCTAGATGTAATTTTAACATTCGCGGGATTCGTGTATGAACATAAATATTGCATCATCGGCGTATAATAATGAATTGATTTTGTCACCCCTACTTTCGAGATCGTTACCAAGTAATATCGAACGAACGAGGCACATCGAATAATAAGATACGCTGAAAATAAAGTTTTGACATAGAAACTTCTGTGTCGCGAACGTTATAACGGAACAAAATGGCTTTTCAGACTATTAAGGTGATTAAATGTTAAGTGTAGCGAGGTACTTGTAGAGTAAAATGTAAATTACCAACGAGACAAGTGCGCAAGGGGATATATTTGTTGAATTCAGCAAGGTTCGGTGATGAAGAAACCTTCGGCACTCGAGCTGAAGACTGGGGGTTTTTTAATGTATAGCGGGGCACGCATCGAACAACCCTCGACACCACCGCGGCCCTAATTAGAGCTGCACATGGCGCCTTTGTTTCTAAATCATGCTCCGATTTTTCGTTTTGTACTCTGCTCGGAATTAGTGAGCGAATGAACGCGTCAGTTATCATTCTTTCTGTACTCTCAATGCGCTCTTTTTTAATTAGGAAACAACATCTGCGTTTTGTTAGTGTCCCGGGATACGGGATCCACGATCCTGCCACCGACCGACGATCTGGAATAACGCCGTAACTTTTCGTTAATGTTTTTATTATTATTTCCTAAAGTTTCTAATAACGAATTCCCACTTTGAAGATATTTTAATCAGACGGCTAATTACAATACACTCGACTGGTTCGGATCGGACGTTGGGCCCAAGAAGAGGGAGGAAACGAGATGCCCTTCCGGTCGCCGGAGCTGATGAAATTCCGGACGATCGCCCCGCCCGAATAGTTCTGACTTTCAGGAATTCAAATACGAAGCTCAATATTACACATTGCGCGAATTGCTTTCTCTCGCAGGCTGGTCGCCATGTTGTTTGTTTAATCGTTTTTATTTCGTGGACATTAAATTTTTATTATCTGCATACCTTTATTTTGGAACCACTCTCGAGTAAAGTTCTAATATTTCAAAGTTATAGTACCCCACGTACGTACTTATAAACAGCATCGATTTCGTGATGGTCGAAATTGATTCGCATTTTACTTGTTTTGTAATTTATTATTGTCGTAATAATGCAAATTTTTTGTTTAAAAATTCATCAAAGATAATATAACGTCTTTGATAATATATAATAAGGTGGAATGATATCGGATATTTTTTTCAAAGGTTTTTACCGTCTCATCTTCGTTGCGCCCTTAATATGAGATGTGCTACAGACCGTGTCGAATTTAATTGTAAAATTATATAATTTTTATACAAATCATCTTATTTTTAACATTAGTTAGGTATAATTACAATAGTCTTGTGGGAATTTGTTTTATCCCAGGATAGTAGGTACCTGTTCTGAATATGGGTAGAGAGGTACCCCCTAAATATCAACATACAAAATCTAAATTACGTGAAATTTTTTTTACGTCGTGGTAACTTTTGATTTTTAACCGTTCAAACGTTAAGATGATAGTTTAAAATCTAGAATTTAATTTCTTTGTTCGTAACGTTTCGCGCTCGCCCATTTACGGGCGCTAGCGCCTCGACGCTATACGGAAAACGGAACGGCGGCGCGTCTTCGTTGACTAATAAAATTTCCACAGATGCGTCGCCGGTAGATTGTGTTATGTTATTTATAAAGCCTTTGAGCTGAGCCGCCTGCAGCTACATCAGCGCCGCGGCGCGGGGGCCTTAACTAACAGGGGCCACCCACTCACCTCATTCACTACCGCTCACTTTATATCATAACAATTACAAATTGGACTTGGAGAACTGTAGTTCCACTAAATGTTCGTAATTTGCTACAAGAAATACAACAGCTGTTCAGCATTCTTCGTTTACCGATACTAATTTTAGATTTTGGAGAGGATGTCGAATAAGAATACCGGGTGCGTGCGTATTAAAAAATAACCTTATATTTCTGGATCGTTTAAATCGTTTTGTGTCTTTGTGCAGCATTTCGTCGTTATTAAAATTTATTCGAGGCCTCCCTCGTACACCTTACTTACTCAATAAAAAAATTGTTTAAATTCCGTCGATTTTTAAGAGTGGAAACGAGTGCGCGATAATATTACAATGGGACAGAAATGTCTAAATGAGCATTGAGATGTTGTTGTAATGGCGCCCACCCCCGAGTTGATCTGATTTGGAGGGCGGCTTCCTTTGATCTCGCCGCCCTCGCCGTTTTCCTCGCCGTTCTACTCTAACTTCTATTTTGCAAGTGACTCATCAATTTAGTTCAGTTGCATACGTTTTATCTTGCTTGCTATTAATTTAAAGTCGACATGTGACGACTGTATGAAGAAGGGCCCTGTCTAAAATTGATTGGATATTATTTATTCTTTAATATGCAAGAACGCAGTAGCCAGGTTACTCTCCATAGTTCCTTGAAGTTCGATAAGTCTCTCTTGACACAGTTTTTCTTTATTAGTTTCAATTAAATTATTATTACAGCGCGTCCAGTTATTTAATTTTATTTACTTTATTTACTTTTTTTACGGATTACTTTTATTTACTTTTTAGTCTAGATATTTACTTTATTTACTTTTTTTTTTTAATTTATTCACGAATCTGAGAAAAGAGTAGACTGTGTACAGGAGATCCTTTTCTCGGTGATTTGGTTCCTGGGGAAGTTGTAATGGGTGTTTGATTTATTAGTGATACGCGGGCATTATCAGATGTATAAATGTGTTTAACTGCTGTTGTATCTTATTATGATCACTTAGTATTTCATATACTAAATTATAAAAACGTGTAGTTTGTCATTTCTTTGTTTGTTATATTTGAAAAACTACTTTTCAAGTAATTCCGGACCTATTTTATGCGTATCAGGTAGTGTCATTTTATCGAGATTATGCAAAAATAATTATCTATTTAAACGCCCGCAGTTGTTATTTCTCGCTTTGTTATACTAGAAAAGCGAGTTTTTTTAGTTGCTCCGGACTTGTCCTGAACGTTCTATCTTTAAATGTTCGAGTCAAAATTTTGCCAAAAAAAAAAAGATGAACTATACTATACTAAGAGATTTTTTCGAGATTTCGCAAAAATTTTAAATCGATTTAAAAACGTGTAGTTTGTCATTTCTTTGTTTGGTATATTCAGTGCTTCCAGTGATTTACTTTTATTTACTTTAAGTTTGAGAAATATTTACTTTATTTTTTTTTAATGGGGTGTGTCGATGGAAGCTCTGTTATTAATAAATTACCTAGGCTTAATTTATTTTGACGAATACGCATCTTTTTAAAATGTGTATAATCTTTCATCAAGTCCATTAAGTTACAATGCGTACCACCCCATACAATTGACTAGGGATAGGAACATTTACAAGCGATATACATCGTGTAAGTATATTAATTATAGGGAGATCAAGCTCTAAAGTACACTATTTTCTATCATTCTTTATATTTATTTGAAAAAGTAGGACAAACAATGCCTGTATGTGACATTTTCTGTGTCTGTTGGGGATCCACTCATTCTGCTAAAAGCCCGTCATGCGACCTTTATTATCGTGAGGACAAACTATTGTCGGGCACAATACACCGTATTTTATACACCCCTGTTGACATAAGGTTACTGGGCATTATGCTACAGCCTGACCGTCAATGAAACTTTTATTTATCTAATAAGCACGCATACAGCTTGTTCGTCTTCTATTCGTTTTATAACGACCATATATAAATTAATTTTTTGTAAAGAATACTACATATCAAAAAAAAAGAAAAATTAAATAGTAACTTATCTACCTAAATTGATTTTTAAATGTTAAATTGTTTTTTATTTAGTGCTTCAATGTTAGGATAATTCACAAACATATAAAACGAAAAAAGATCAAAAATAAAATCGTATCTAGATCTAGTCTTATTCAAATCAAATAGAAATTTTTTTAACATTTAAAATGACTGAGAACACAATTTTAATTAATATCTATTTTATGAGTGGGGAGGAAACATTTTAATAATAATTTTTGAAGTGTTTGGTTTTAACTCGTTTACTTCAAGTAATGAGATAAGTGTCGCGATATATTTACATAATACTCCAGGAGGGAAATTACAAAATGTCACCATTTGATTGTTCGAATAATTCTAATTGTAAGTAAAAACTTCCCTAATTTCGCTCTGATTCAATATTTATCGAAGTATCCAAACTTTAAAAAATAAACGATTATTGTTATAAATTATACAGTTTGGTCACTAATGGCCACCTTATCGTTGTTACGTATTGATAAAATTAAAGGAGTTAACAGTACAAACAATACTGGAATACTGCTGCTGCCATTTCAGTGCATCCGGTGGTAAGCCGTTGATCCAATAAAGGTTGATAAGGAAAGTGTGGAGATTTATTTCCAGGGTCATATAGGTCATATACTTATAGGTACCTATGTAAATATATGCATGTGCAATCATCAAAAGTTTCTTAGTTCCGTATTTTCCTGTTCTTCAAAATTTTTCGAGGTGCCCATACCACAAGTCACTTTCATTTCAACTCGCATTCAAAGGAATCCACCATTAGGGTTGATACACTCATTCCATATGTATATAATTTATCGGTGCAGTGCATCTAAATTTGTAGAAAACGAGATTTTAAATCTTTTGTTTCGGCCACATTTGTACCTTATTTTCAACCTCTTCGTAATCGGCGTCATCGTCATCAGCAGCCTTATTAAATGTATGGTCAGTTGTAATAATCATACCAGATCCAAATTAGTACATTCTAAGTGCCCCAGCGATTAATGGCTTTATAATTATTGTGAACAAAGAGAGGGAGTGACGTTTACAAAAGGACATATTCATGTTGTTGTAGTGGGGATTTTCTCAACCTTTGGTCGCTAAATGATGGAATGTAAGTACGGACGCAAACAGCACCTTTTTATTACAGTTAGTTCTATTTTAATTGTTAGTTTGCGAAATACTTATCATACTTATAATAATTTGATAACATTTGGGTCGCAGCGTTAAATTCTTGAGAAACTCTGATCTAAACCACAAGGCCAAACTACCTAAACACCTTATTACAGTTTCAGAATTTTCTAATACCATTAACTTTTTGAATTTAGTTTGAAATATAGATACAGACGGCAGTAAAAAAATAATCTGAAATAGTCAGTTTACTTCGATTCAGCGCGTGGTAGTAACAAGAAGCGTGTAGTTCATAATGCGAGTTAATATGATTTCTCCTTTTTCTTGTGGTTGCACTGCGATCTTTTGTTCATAATACGTCATTTACTGTTGAAATTTATTAATACATGTATCGAAGGAGTTGGTACCTACTATTGGACGAAATAAGAGGTTGCTATATAATTGATTGATACCGCGGGGTGCAGACAATTGCTCGACAAACAATTGAGGAGCGTTTTAACAGAAATGGTCATGTCCAACACATGTCAGTGAATCATCAGTTAATTACGCTTTTAATAAGTCTAGAATTAAGGTTTTCATTCGCTTGTCACACAAGCTTTGGACAAGACCATTTTAAAAGAAAAAGGCTCCTCGTGCTCGAATGGAAAGTTGCACGAATGAAGAATTTCTCGAATTATGTATTATAGATATATAGTAGTGAACGTTTTATTCACATTTCTGGAGCGTAAATTACGCCTTATTTGATGGTACCAAACATTCATTTCATCGTATATGTCTATTTTCAAAAGTTGGCAAAAGGGATCGAATTTCCGGAAATTATTATTTTGGCCGTAATCTTTAGCGAAAGCTCCGTAAAACGAGCAAATTTGAACCTTAATGTGAGCTCTCCTAAGAAGCCTTAACACTTTGATATCATTTCGAGTGTAATGGCAGAGATGTTTCTAACGATTATTATCGGTGTGACTACTGTTTATCGAAACTGAAAAATTAGTCTGTTATGAGACACATCTATTTAAGAAAAAACACATTTTCATGAACTACCTACGCAACATAGCGTATTTTTATTTTTTATAGTGTATTTTATTATTTTTCTACTTTGCAGTTTTATAATATTGGCTGATAATTCTTTATTATTCTTTAAATTGTGGTCGACAGTTAGTGGATGTTTGAAAAACTGTTGAATTTTGAAAAAAGTACCCATCAAAATATAAAATTTGTTTTCTCGAGTAGAAGAGTAAAAGCAGATTCGATTTGTATCTCAAAAACCCAGAACATTCAAGGTACTAATTGGAAGACGTCCTCGCTATCTATCCACACTATCTAGTCATTTATTTAAAAACATGGCAATCTTTTGACAGACTCGCCCTGTATAATTAGTAGTGCGTATTTAAAATTTTAAAAAACGGTAGGTAGTAATTAATTAACGATAATTAATTCCGTATTTCTCTAATTTAATTTCGTACTATTATAGATATAGGTATATTATAGATATATTAACTTACTTATATTTTATTTATGTTAACAAATCGAAAATGGCCATACATTTATTTCTTCCGATAATTTAAATAACTAAAATTATAAACAATTCGTGTCCGATGCAAGTAATCTCGGAGATTTGAGGAATTATACATTTTTTAATTCGTATCTCTTGAATTTATGGGGGGTAGATTACTACGGGGATTGGGGTCTCCCCATCTGCTGACTAGGCGCGCTCATGTAGGCAGATTTAATCGGGATTATGTCTAGATTGTGAATTACTTGAATTCGGAAAAGTCTAGAGCGGCGCAGTATAATTTTTGCGCGGCTTTTGTTTAAATCGATTTGATGCCGTTCCGCTCGTTCGCGATCGGGGTTATCACAATTAAATAAATTTATGCCGACCTTAGAAAGAACACCATTGTATGTTTATTAGGTACAAGAGACCGGAATTTATATTGTTTTTCTTGCAAGACTAAAATTCGAATTATTTCGCTAGCCGAAGTTCCGTAGACAAAACTAATTGTTGGAAGGGAACGTTGGAAAAACGTTTCGTTATAGTGGCGAAAGCCTAAAAAGGATAAACGTAGGGGAAATTGCGAAAAGGGCGTTGAAGAATGTACTCAAGAAGCCATAAATGGATTAAAGAGACGGAGCGTAAGGAGCAGCAATCAGGATAATGGGCCGGACACTTGATCCTGGATTTCTCCGGGTTCGGATGCGGTCAGTTTTCCCCTATGTTTACCTTCGACAATCGTTTTTTTTTCTTTTGTATATTTAAAAGTGAAAAATGTTTCTGCTTTAGATTAGCGAATTGTTTCGGCCTAAATATCGTGAATTCGACATTTTAAAATCTCGTTAAGTTTAGACGAAGGAAGAAATAAAACAACATGGAATTTCTCAAATTTGTCTTAAATTGCGCGAACTGGAACGCGCTGAAACGAAAATGAGCGTCATTTACAATTCCGTTTCTCTTCTGGTATTTTTTAAAGAAGCTAAACTCATTTCTGGGCCCATTGATTTGTGCTCCTTGTTTTCGAAACGGGAAATTGCGTATTGTCGTCTTTTTCTCTCTCATCCACGGCTTCATTACAGGCAGCCATTTGCATTTAACGAGAACGTGGGGCCAAAAAGAAGTCTCATCTCTGTTTAAAATGTAAATGTGACGGCTTGATGAGGATTGAAAAGGTCTCCAGATGAAACCCGCGAAATTAGCTGTCTTTAGAGCAGTTCGCGCCAACAGCACGAAATGTATTTATGTGTAATAGGAATAATTGAAGCAATTTTAACTCCTCATAAAAGCCTTTTCGTTAACAAAACATTTTTTCTTGCACATTATTAACGCGACGCTTTATAATTATTTAAAAAATCGAATTTAAGGTATAACGACGTATTAATATTTAAATAAGGAATCTAATGCCATTGTTTATTGTTTAATTTGGTTTAAGAAATCTTAATTAAAATTACCGTGCAGTTTGATAAGTTGACGAACTACAATGATTGCCAATTGTTTTGTTAATAATATAATCTTGAAATTTTATATATCGATAAATTCTTTAAAAACGAAACTGTTTACCATAAATTTGTTACACTTTTCCATTTAGTTTAGAATTATCACAAGTTATTGCGATAACTTTAAATAATGATGAGTATCGAATAAAAACTCGAAAAAGACAGTGTCTAATGGTAAAAAAAAACAACCGTAAATTTTAATCAGAAATCAGGTGGCCATGAAATGTATTTGGTTTATATGACTTACATATTTTTGGTAGGTAAAAGTTTATTTCACGGATACTTGGTTTTTATCGTTACCGAGGTATTATCTCATTTCGAGGCATGAATCGCCTTTTTACGTCGCATGTTCGATTTGTCATTACGTGTAGTCACTAAATGAAATTTCGTAAAAACGTGTGAATTTTAATTAGGCTACGGGGAAAAAGCGAAGCGTGTTTTTTTATTATGAAAATTCCGAGTTGTGACGAAGTGTAGATGATATCTAAAGCGAATTTTGTAATGTAGGCCAAATAACTTTTTTTCTTTAGATATTTTTACCTATCTTAGAATTTTATAAACGTGATGAGCTTTAATATCCTTCTATATGGAACATGCGCGTAGTTCAAACCAAACTACTTATAAATTAATTAAATTCTCTCAATTAAGGTTAAATTAATTAGTGAAAAGTTAAAGAGTTTACGAGTTAGATTAGATTTGGAGTTAATTTAATCAGACCTTAATGTTCTATTGTTGAAATTTAAACGACACGTGTGCTATTATAGGTATAGAATTCTAAATTAAAAAAAAAGTGAAGTGTGTAGTATACCTAAATAAATAAAACCAAAATTTTACCAATTTTTAAAATTTTCTTGAAAACTCATTGTATAGAAAAAAATCGTAGACTGAATTTGACAGACGCTTAATTAAAGTAAGACGGTAAAGGGGTGTTTCGTATACAAGTAGGGTTGCTTTTTACTCATTTTCGTGTCATTTGTAACATTTTAACGCAACACTTTTTGACGTTTTGTTTTTCGGACTGTCAAAAGAAAACCTGTCGTAAGCAGGGAACACGGTCGGGTCTTTTCGATTACCTGCCGCGTTTTACGTTTGCCCAATAATTATAAAAATAATTATGTTGGTATCTGCTGACAATGGAGAGCTGCAGTAACGAGCACCATTAGGCAACGAGTCGAGTTTTCTTTCATTAGGCGGCACGTCGCTCTTTTTATTATTTTGCCAGGGCGCCATAATTATTCACTTGTTTTAGACAAGGGACAACGTCACGACGACATACATTCTGCAGGAATTATCGTACGTTGCACTCTTTGATCATAAACAAACAAGTCACGAAAACTGGTCGAAATTTTGTTAATGAATGGATATTGCAAGTGCTCCGCGATTTGAATTCAAAATTAAAATTTCTGCGAGGATTATTTTTTACATTATTATCTATTTAAAGGGGGAAAATCTCGTATAATTATACGAGACACTAATAATTTTTATATTTAGAAACTTAAAATAAAATTGTCTGATTTTAAGTTTTACGGAATTACTTAATAACCTGAATATGTTTTGCATTGATGGACATAATTTAGACAAAAAAACTTATTAGTTGTTTTGTTTATTAGAGTTTATAATATTTTATGATGGGTATTCTCAAATCTTGAAGTAAGTATCTGTATGTTAACTTACGAACTTTTATTTTTAACTTTCGGTAAAGCGTGTCAATATGCTAAAATTAACAACTTTGTGGGGTACTTAATTACGTTGTACAATTTAAAAATTCGATCAAGTCCTCCGATTCCAATTATTTTGTATTACCGACATTCTACGCTACGTTTTTCTTAGAAGCAAACTCCACTTGCACTTAAATTTTTCAATACATGCTTTGTATTTTAAGCGAAATTGAAGCAATCTTTTTTAGTGACGGCTGTATTTACATATAAGTAAGTACAGTCGCATGCAGTGAAAATGTCTCTCGTCCAAACGATAGCACGACAACTACAATCAGCTTAAATTAGTTTGTTTGTTAAGTTGTGTGAGGTTATATTATATCTCCAGAATTAAAAGGTACCACCACCTACCCCTTTTTAGAATTTCATCTTTAAAACGAAGGTCTCGTTGTTAGTTTGAATCGATTTATTTCGTCCGAGATTAGGGGTCAAATTCATAAATGAAACTCCTCCTCATCTCATACTCATATAGTGTTGTTTTTGATGGTCGATAAAAACTTTCGTATTTAAATTTGAGTAATATGAGGTAAAAATAAGTTTCGTTTATGAATTTAGGCATTTCCCTTTTCTGTAAAACTCTTCCACATACGAACTTTCAAAGATACAAACAAAATTTTAAGCGTAACTTCAAATTTCGCGGCGGCAAAACTCACGCTCTTATTATTATTTTACTTACATTTGACGTTTTCCATAATTACACCCGTATGCCGAACCATGTTAACGCCTTGAAAAATACAAACGTCTCTTTATTTATCTCCTGCTAGCTATTGTACTGTTTATAAAGTATTGATTAAACATTTTGTTTAATATCTAATTTTTCTATGATGTTCTAATTAAAAAAATAAAGAAAAATGTTTTGCCTTGGTACGCCTATGTTCAACTTACGAACAAATTCGACTTGCGAACGCGCTCTTTGAACGGAACATCGGAATTCTAGACATCGTTCTCGTTTTCAATATCGTTTAATCGCATGCTCATTTCCGTTTTTTCTTTTTTTTATAGTAGGCCGAGATCGAATAAAGCGAACATTTTGAACACATGTATAGCTTATCCAAACCTATATGATGTTCACGTCATCAACAAAAAGTGACTAGATTGTTTATTTGTAATTCGGTTTAAAGTTTGGAAAGTGATATATTCTATAGATGATTTACTTGCGCACATATTAAATGGCATAAAGAAAGACTACAATTTATTAGAACTGTCAAAATACGAGGTACGAGGTGACAACACTGTGCGAAACGTCATCATCTAGTAATCTTATATTGATGACATGAACATCATATAGGTTTGGATGAGCTGTAACATGTAGCAACTGCAACCACCGCTACTGCTATTAAAATTTGCCATACGTACCTACTACGTTTTCTGGTGTTGCAACGCACGGGTAAATTTGACTCAACAAATGTACCTCGATTACTAACACTGATCAACAAATTAAAACTTTTTCCCGTATTTGGTTTGTAAATGGGCGGATTTACTTAATTTTGGGACGTCGAATTCAATGCAAAAATCAGATTATTTTTATTACGTCATATTTCCAAGATACACACAGAACTACAATCGCTATAGAAACATATTTATCGTCTCTGTTATTGCCCAAAAAATCGGAAACGGTGATTTTGAAAGAGAGCTAAGCAAATGACCCGATATTTATGAGTTTAGCATCAAATGTCCTGATTTGTTGCCCAATTAGTTTTGCTTTTTAATTTTCTTATACTTATACATTTAAGGAAAAAAATGATCGCGAACAACAAAAACCAAAAAACAGCAATTGATGTATCATACGCCAGATGCAAAATGGCCAAGTGTTATCAATAAGATATAATGCGCATTATCTCGCAAACATCTCATTTTTAGATCCATGTCCGAAATTTTTGTGCTTATACATATCAGTGTGTAATATTTGTCCTCTTATTTTTAGCCATCACCTTTGAAACTCGCTGTGTATAGTGTTAAACCATCTGTATGTCCATATAAACCATCGATGTAATTTAGAACAACGAACGATTTTTGATGACGTTCCTCTTTTTGCTTTATAATCAATCGTACCTGGCTTTAATTTTTTTTCGGTGGATATATGGCTATTAGCCTTTTACAAATTATTCCGGAAATTTTTAATCGTTCGTCTACTCGTTGACTTGCAGTTGCGTTTTTTGTTGGTATCTCTTTAAACTTACAAGAAGTTTAAACAAACAGTGAAAATTGAACAATTAAATTATTAAATCTATTAAAAACTTACAGGAAACGATACGAAATCCCCATTTCATGGGAAATGTCTACGAAATAGAAACTATCTAAACAACCCAGTTACAAAAACTTATATTCAAAACTTCAGATGCTTGCCCTATGTATAATTTTGAAATTATGTGGGTAGTTCAATTTTCACTATGCAAGTAAAAAACAGGTATAATTCGGCCAATTATATAGGTATATTACAGGTGCGCATCTTGATATAAATTACTTAGGACACTTAATTATTATAATCGATTAAAAGTAATTTACAAAGCATTCAGTTTGTAAAGAGCATCGATCAGGTTTTTATTCTACTGAAAAACGAACAAAAGTTCTAAACCTTACATAAATCTTGGATGTTGTGTATATTTTTCTATTAGATAATCTCAGTTATATAAACGTTAACTCTCGAGATAACTCGTATTTTATGTTCACTGCACGGTTTTCCTGTAATTGTGATGGACAGACTAGACAGACTAATTAAACCTTGTTAAGTTTCTTAACAAGAGAACCTCCACATATGAGCTCAGAGTTATAACTGAAGACGTTTCTAATTATGATTTACAGTTAAAGGCGCAGAAGTGTCATTTACTTGTATTATTTTCCCATTCGCTTTTAAACATTAAGATGTATGCGTGTTTGGTTTGCCTTTTTCAAATTAATTTATTATATACATAGATATGCGCGCATCAGAATTGCATCGAAATTAATATATTTATTTGGTAAATCTGTATCAAAAGGGAACTTCATTTTCCGAACTCCCAACGAATGGTTAAAAAAAAATAAGACGCAAGGAAAACTCGTAAAAGTGGCAATTATTAATTTTCAGTGCGAGAAAATTGCTTTCGAACCGAATATATTTTAGTAGACGGAAACCGAAGAGTGTTTTCGAATTTTTCCTTAATTCTCCCCTCAAAACTGTAAAACCTCCAGCAAAAAGCGGATTTCGCGTTTTACGTTTTAAAAAGCTTTACTGGGGAAATGCAAAGCAGATATCGAGGGGTGGAAAAAATAAAGAAATGTGAAGCATCTCGTCCCCACGGTTCGCTCGTAAGAAAAGAATTATTGTTGAAACACTGCCGCTCAACGTTACCTGGGAAACTGGAAGATGACATGGAATGACACGGTTACGTTTAAAAATCAATGCCGAGAACATACAAAGTTTAGGATAAATGAAATGAAATAGGTTGAGTTAACAAATAAGGTGTAAAATATATAATAATGTAGATATACTTATTTATTCGCGCCTTTACTATTATTTTTAATTAGCAATATTGTTAACGTTATATCGTTCGATTAAACGTTACGTTAAAAAAGTTTCTTTTACTTCTTACATAATAAAAGTAATTTTTATGAATCGTACAAATTATGGGAAGGGTTTAATTGTAACTGCTGCGTAAAAAAAATATTTCCCAATTTTATTATTTACATAATAGAAAATATGTAATAAATTTACTTTGTCCTAAACTAATTTTATTTACGTAGACGTAATAAGATTACCGTTAAGATGTCTGTCCATTTTATTAAAACTGCAAACGGGCAAAGTTACAAGATCCGAAGCGAAATGACTAATAAAGTAGTAGTCGGGTTGCTCTTGAACAGTTAAAGAAAATGACATTACATTTCGGGTTAGAAATAATTTCCGAGTAACATTTAAGGAAGCGCATGTTATACATACAATTAGTGTTTCTGGTTGGCCGCTAAAATCTAAACAACTTTGTTAACATTTCGTGGTGCTGCTGTAAAGAAAAACGAACCAGGGAATAAATAAACACGCGATCAGAAAACGCATTACGTCCCCCAATTATACAGGAAACATATTGGAGAAATAGCATTTCAATATCAAAGGCGTCTAAAAATACGACGGTGTACGCATGTGCTCGGCGTCGCGGCGGAGAGGAGAGCTGGACCAATGGCTCCGGTCGATCCGGGGTCCGGGGACCGGGCCCGCCCATGTGTAGATGAAGTTATCACATCGTGCTTTTGATCTTTGCAAGAAAACTCGATGCCGACTATTTCATCTAAATAACTCTCCAACTATTTCGACTTTAAAATGAATACGAATTATATCTTCCGATGAATAGGTCTTCGTTTTTTCCAAAATTCGAAATCTTCGAAAAATGTTTTTTTCGAAGTTAACGATTAATTGTCGAATGTGGGGTAACGTATACGTAAATTTGAAGGTGTTCGTGTTACCGATGAGCCGCCGACGTGAAATTTTGACACATCAACGCCGCATGTGATTGCACCTAAATAAGTGCATAAAACCTGGGCGTTTCTTTGCTTAGTTAATAACAGAGCGGCAACTCCGCCGCTTTTAATTTCGGAACACAGGTGAGCGGTGCCCCCTTTCCACGTGCACACGTGCGGCACTGGTTAACTTCGCTCTTCAAACATAGTGGGCCCGAACGTCGTTCAGGAATTCGAGGCTTACGGTGATTAATAAACAAATTGCCGGTTGTTTGTTTTGTATCGAGGTAAAAATCGACAAGGATTAGTATTACAAATTTGTTTCGGTTTGTTTGACATCATAGGTCAGGTAATCAAAAGCGACCATATAATTTCTTAGTTAACAAAAAAAAAAACGGTTTTCCCTTCAATTTGCCGATAAGTTATTTCGAAATTTCTTCAAATTATTAATCTCGTTTTATTTTTAATTAAATTGGAACAATCAAAAGATATGCGGAAGTTATTAATTTTTTTTTAATAGAAAATAGGTAGACGACGAAAACGGTAATAGTTATGGAATACTACCAGCGGTCGGACTCGGTCACTATTTTACATAAAAGTACATATTATGGACAATTTGTTCCTAAAAGTATGTACATATGTATTTTATAATTCATGACATTTTCTCCTAAACGTGATTATTCATTAAGTTGAAAGATTAACCAGTTTCAGAAACTGACCATAAATTTTCTTTATACCATCTGCTCTGTCTCGTTGTCAGTCTAAATTGTTGCGATAATCAAAAATTTGAATTTATTTTTTATCCGTAAACGAATGCGAAAAATCACTCAAAATAAGAGAAATTAAAACAAATCAAAAAAACATTAAAAAAAAATAAAATCCTTAAATATATATATTTTTTATACTTACGTAAAATGCAGATTAACACTGCTGCCGCTCCGACTGCCATTTGTCTGTAACGGACTATAAGAAAAAATTAGAAACATCTCAATTTTTCTTTCTATTTTCTAGCTTTTTCTCGTCATCGTTTTCCCTCTATCGCCAATTTCCAGCGTAGATTCCTTTCGTTGACTCCGAACTTGCATTACTAGGTATTTATACCTACGGTTCACACTTCACTGTATTTCACCAACCATTGTGATCGCGAAAACGCTCGTAAGATAAAATTTCATTCGCGAAATTGAAGCGTCGAATGTTTGAGGGAAGCCCTAACCGAGTCCCTATCCAACTAACAACTCAAGTCCCGACTTAGTCCTAACAACTTAACCAAGCTCGATTTTCAGAGAATTTATGTTATAACTTAAAGGTCCATGTATTTACATGAAGAATTAGTCGACAAAGAAAGATCCTACCTTTCCTCGTCGTATTAATCCTTTTTGTTTGTAACCCTTTTAGAGAACGCAACACTCGCGCACTCACACGCAAAAAAGCCTTATAAACCGAACGAGCACTCCTCGCACACACGAATAATACGAAGCCATAATTTAAAATTCGAACTACCGAAACAAGCACTACCGCTCTGTACCAATAACGCGAAAGATCTGAAACGGTTTTGCCGGAATTCTATATATAAATGCATTCGAGTTTATACGTGGATACTAGGAAATCCCGCTTTTATTTTAAAAACATTCAGATATGTTATCACGTGAAAGTAGGTGGTGCACGTTTTATTAGTTGTTTTGTATTTTATCGGTCGCATAAAAGTGCGATTAAACTTTTATCTGGTTTACGATTTGTAATAGGGGAATTTTCAATGCTTAAGGGTACACGAATAGTTTTTAAATTAAAAATAGAGTAAATTTATAATCCTGCGGTATAAAGGCAGTAGATAGTGATTATTGAAATAATTTTACTGCATAAAAATACATAATTTTGGAATAAATTTCCTAAAAAGTATCAACATTTTAAAAATTTTCGGTCACTATTTGCATTTTTTTAACAAATTCTACTACGACCCCTGCGTCAATCTCGTTATAAACGAGTTTGATTGTGTATATATTATTATGTGCATCGAGATAAACCAGAATACTTCCGTATTTAGCATTTTTTGAAATTCTTTCTAATTAAGAAGTTATAAATTTAAGTTACTTTTGTTACACCCCGTATGTACCTATCTAAGTAGGTAAGTATTTGTTTTTGTCATACGTTATTATTTTGTATAAGTACCTATATATATATATATAGGTAGTAATTGTACATACAATTATTGATTATCTACGTTAATAAATAAAAAATTACAGGAACATTACTACTATTTTCAAACGTTTATTTAATAATTACAACTAGTGCCACATTATTTTCTTCGGCACTTTTATGCTTATTTAAGCAAATGTTTAATTGGCGTGGAATACATCGCTATTAGCCACCGTTATTGAATTAACGAATTACGGGAGTTAATCGCTGTGTTATTATATATAATTACAATGGAACCTCTTGTATTAGTATACCTAACTCGATATTCGTACATATTTATGTAGGCACTTTTCGAGATAAAATGATGGGGTTATTTTTGTCTGAATATGGGAGATCCATTTGCACCGTCAATGATCTAATATTTAAGTCGTGCTTAAGTTTTTTATTTTCGTTATTGTTAATTGTTTTATACTTACGCCCTATCCAAACCTATATGTCATCAATAAAAAATTACTAGATTGTTTATTTGTAATTAGGTTTAAAGTTCGGAAAGTGACATATTCTATAGATGATTTATTTGCGCACATATTAAATGGTATAAAGAAACACGACTACAATTTATTATAACTATAAAAATACGAGGTACGAAGTTACAGCACTGTGTGAATTGTCGTCATCTAGTAATTTTTTATTGATGACGTGAATTACTTATAGGTTTGAGTAAAGTGTACGTAAGCAATGCTAAAACTATCAGGCTATGTCGGTGCAAACAGTCATCAGTCTGTCTGTCGGAAAGCGTGCGTGCGTGCGTGTTCAGCGATCAAAAGAACGTCTTCTCGAAGTCGTCTCGTGCATCAGTCAATTAGACAATGTCATTCCACACTTTAGAAAGGTTCTACAGAGTAAAAACAATTTTGGATAAGGTTTATTTTTTTAAAAAAGAAAATTCGAGGGCTACATTTTTTAGTAAAGACGTTAGAAAACAGATAGACCATCAGAAGGGAAATTACCTAATGTTTTTACGAAATCACTAATCTCCCTTTCCACCAACGGCGTCCACAAAAATTTTTCAGGGAGGACAAAACTTAAATACCAATAATTAACTACCTACGTCGGAATAACTTTTTATTTAATTATGTATATCTACTTATTTAACTGTTTTTTCCGGACCAATCCATAATTAAATATTAAGGCTAAGAAAAAGCGTTCCGCGCTCGAGGGTGTAAGATTACATATCTTAATGGTTTTTATGATCATAATTTGTGGAATTTTTTACTCTATTTTTTTTTTGGGAGTAGACAAGTGCCCCACATGCTTCTCTCTGCAGATGCCGTTGTCTTTCTCCATTTACTCTTTTACCGTTTACTATGTCATCGTCGTTCCCCAACAAAGGACAGTTGGAATAAATTGTATTGGTTTTCATTTTTTTTGGTTTTGTTTATCTACGCACTCGAAAAAAAAAATATTATCTCTGTGTAAGTACTCAAATATTTGTCGTGACAACAAAAAATTGTGGTAACGCATTCAGTTTTTCGCTTACAGTGCAGTTTTTTTTTGTATATTCGGCTAGTTTTATAGAATATCGATACGGAGACGTCCTCTTAACCGATCCGTACGGGACCAGATAAACCACTGGCCGGTTAAACAAATCAGTGATCGGTGCAAATTAAACGTTTTAGACTTTGTTTTGAAGAGTATAACTAGAGCAGTTTAACATTAATTAATCGGTATACTATTTAAAATTAATTTAGGCTGTAGTAAATAAAAATAAGAACCGTGCCTACCTAAAAGCAAAAGCAAAGAAATCCGGTTTTGGAAACGGTAGTTAATTGCGAATAGGGCTTATTTTTTTGGTATACAACTATACGCATGTGTGTCGGTATCCTGGGCCGATTGTGACCGACCAGTTAAAGCGGGAACGGTTAAGTGCGTGTCTATTGTAATTCGAATTTGAATTATGCAACGAATTTTTTGGTAGAAAAAACTTTGGGTATCGGGCATTCCCAACAATAACAACGCATGGCGAAGAAAAATTACCACACATATGTATAGGTAAGTACTCAAATTAAACCCACATGTACTAAAAATAAAACCAAAAGCAAACACTAGATAACTAAAAAAATTAACTAACAATTCCGAAAATTAACAAAATTAAGGGATTTTTCTTCGTCATGTGATATTGTTGGGGACGCCAGTGTTTTTTTATCATTTCTGCCCGATGATGACCGAAGGTCAAAACATGTAGTGTTTTTTTGTCCGGATATAGCGAACTCATGTTGTGAGTCCCTTGTGGTTCATTATAAACGGAATTTACTGCATAAGTATCAAGTGGAGAAGACTTGAATATTTTATTATTTTCGGTAATTTACTAATTTTGATCCATTGTTTATCTTGAAAAAACAAATTTAAATTGCCTAATCACTGTCAACAAGTGATCTAACGAGAGTGATCCATGGTTTCATTGTTATTTAACAAACTTTTTTGAGTTAAGTGTTCCTTCTCGTTTTTGTTTTAGTTCGATTAGATAAGCCATTATATAATATTTATGAATAACTTGAATTGGGGACGACTTATGAGTTGTTGGTGCGACCGACGTGTGCGTATGTGACTTTCGTTGTCGTTGCCGAGAAGTCGGTATTATCTCCATATTCCTGACTTTCGAAATCGTATACAAATGCAAGCAATTTGCGTCATGAATAAATAAGAGGCAGCACAGGAAGCGGACCCGGTAAAACAGAGCCAAGCAATTCTGATACGGCGCGGCGTGGAGGGTAAATAAATAGCGGCAATGTTTATTCATAACTGCGGTACTCTCGTAATTTAACTTGAAACGCGACCGTTCTAATATTTATTTAAATAGAAATCGCGAAACTACGCCTACTTATTCAATAATTTTTTTTGCCTAGTGAAAACTCGCCAAGAAGAAACCAAAAAGGAGAATATCACAATATAAAATGTATCCGGACAAGAAGTATAAAGTTAATGTGTGCCGGGGAGTTGTCATTTCCATGTCCCGACTATAGTCCTGAGTGAGTCCTGGAGGCACGTTGCCATAGTAACGGCGGGAGAGAAAGGGACGCAGACGCACTTAGGGACTTCGAGCAGCTTCGCGTTTAAATGCGCCGCTATTCGTAGAAGATGACCGACTAATTACTTATAGGGTATTAAAAATGTAATGGTTAAAACGCCTTTTCGTGTAAACGCTTTACACCACGGAATTCCTTTTGATGAGATTTAGCCAATTTTCCTCCAGAATATTCAATTTCCGCAATTATTTCTATTTTGAGTGTACAAAAGAAAAATAATTTTAAAGTCGACGTGATTATGTTTTTTGGTTTCGTTTATTCCTTGATTATTTTTTTAATGTTTGCCGCTTATAAAGTTAGGTGACGTTTTTTTTGCACCTTATTAACCACGCCCGGGAAAAAGTTCAATTTTAAAATTGTGTAGGTAATATTTTCTTGTAATTTTGTAATCGAAAGATGTTGAAATATTTTCATCTCGCACGAAGACCTCCCATAAAGGATTATCGTGGACATTTTCTTTTGAAGATGACATTTAACATAATGTTGACAAAAACATATAATAATAAAACGTGCCGCGATGATAATCTTTAAAACGACCGCGTCCAAATCCATTGTTTGTCAAAATGAACCAAATACTATTTCTGAAATGAGAAATGCATAAACGACGCCTGCTTCTGGTAGGTTTTTTTAATTAAACAGTATGCAAGTGCGTACATACTATAAACAACTCATAAAATTGAAATTTACGAGTTAAACATTACTTCTGCAGCGTTGTATGTTAAGGAAGATATTATTACATGAATGTTTTGTCCTTTTTTTCTTATCGATTTTCGAAATTTCGTAACCATTCGAGTTTCTATCGACGACAAAGTTATTATTATCCACTCCTTACGTAGTTTTTGTCGATACAATGTGAACTCGATCAAATTATGTATAAATAAAGAACGAGGTAAAAGTCAACTAAAAAAGTTCATAAAATTGTGAAACAATAATAAAATGAGGAGTTAGTAAGTAGCATCGTCCTTGACGCGGTCTTTGAGAGACCGCCGATCTTAGCGGTACCGCTTGTACTTCATCAGCGTCTCTGTCGCTCCAAAGATCCGGCTTACTTTGATTCCACCGCGCGTCTGTTTGTCGGACCGACGGTCGACACTTTTGCTCAGTCACAAACGACGCTTCTTGCCGTTCGCACTTGTATTTCGTCTCCGAACATTACATATTATTATGAACAACGTCATTAAGAAGCGGCAAACCTGTAGAGCTCTGCGAAGAAAAATCATACGGATGAAACGACTGATTAGACGTATCAAAGTTAAGTACAAGTCCGAAAGAACGAAGCCGAAAAATCCCCAGGACATTTATCGATTGCACGCGTTTAAAATTAAACTGAAAGAGGTGCTATTGAAAGTTGCCGAGTCGGAACACGTAGAAGATGACAACGAAGTGTTTTTGATGATGATTGCCAATCAAACTGGAACTCATCGCAGTCAAATTACTATGATAGTGCCGGAAAGTGATTCGAAAACGTTCTTAAACGCGGTATTGAGTGTTAATCTCGTAAACCAACCTTTACAGTTTTACATTAGTCGCGAGGAGGAAATCTGCAGCTTATTCGAAACGTGGCTTCGTGGTGTGCGTTTGCCGTCATCCACGCCGATCCTATTCATTCCGGAAGATCTTTTTCCTAAGAATCCATCGACGTATAGTATTTCGTTGGAACACTATTCAAATCGAACGGTCGCCGCGTCAGAATTTAAACTTTTATATCAACAGTTAATTTTGGAAGATATGGAGCTATTCTGCGACTCGTCTAATCACGTAATTCAATATATTAATAGTTTTAACATAAAAAGTTCTTTTATGTTTTTGCATAAAGCGTGGTTAAATTTGAACTCGCAATATTTTAGTCGGACGTGCGCGGATAACGATAATAATAATTATTACAACGCGATCGATCGAGAAATAATCAAACTGCGAAAAATGTTCGGGCTAGTTTCTTCGGTCAAAACGAAAATCGATGCGAAAGACGATCGTTCGGCGATTCCAGAACCGAACGAGGTGGCAAATTGTTTGGAAAAAGTCTTGAAATGGACCGAAACGCAACCGACGCACTTCCTGGTGCCGCTTCTCCTCTCGGATTTGAGGATTTTTGCAAAACAGGTGCTAATGACGTTTTAAGTAGGCATCGGAGCGTATCGCAATAAAGTGGTTTTTAATAGCCGCACCTGCATTGTTGTTTTTTTGAAAGTTTCTGTTCTGTTCGGTGTCGTGAGCAATGAGGCTCGTAAATTTCTTTACATGAATCAACCACATTGCAAACAAACTGGAAACTTCCAGGCCGAAGCGTACGTAAAGTCAACATTCAAGTTTCTGTTAACTTTATCCGCCGAACCAACTTCGAAGTTTGTGCTTTTTTGTTTTAAGGATACAATAGAAAGTTCTTTAAAGTATTGTTTCTAAACAGTTAACTTAAACATTTTTTTTTTTAATTTCTCGAACGGGAAGTTTGTTTAATATAAATTAAGGTGCACGTTCGAAGTTTATTGTTTGTCGCGTTTCCGCAATAGATACATACTAAAAGAGGATTTAGGTAAATAAAATTTGTAAATTCCGATTTTATTGGGTCGGCGAAAAACATTCATTTTTGAATAAGTGGTCATTTCGCATTTCAAAAAAAAATTCAATATGTAGGCATTTTTCAGACAAACGGCTTAATATATTTTGATAAAATTTGTGTCGAAGCAACAAAAAACAATATAGATGTGGCAGTTGAATCTTTTTACCTAGCCGTTGCTTTTTATATTTCTAATTTTAGTGGTACCGGGATTCGAACCCGCAACAAGGATCGAAGAAAATGTGCAATGGGACCTGCTTTCTTGTTTATATGAACGATAATGCACTCTATAAATCATACTTTGTCGATTAGTAGTTCCTGGAAACAGAGAACATCCGCTGTATGGACTGGCCGACACGGTTCCCCGGTCTAAATCCGATAGATCACTGTGCAAGAGTGGAACTCTGTTCCTCAGGAACATTATACGACATACGATCGTCGATGTCTTGCGTTTTATTATCTTTTTTATTTGTATCGCACGTGTACGTACCTACACCAAATTAGTTCTCATTAAATAACAGTATGTGTTTGATATTTAATTAAAACATTATTATATTTATCTGAATCAAAAAGAATGTATTTAACGGTTTGTTTTTGTTGCAGGCCGGTAAAATGGGCTTGGGTCCGACGCACCCAGGGGCGGCGTTGCCCTTCTTCTGTCACAACGGCGACCCACTGTCGCAGCCACCTCCCGCTCACATGGGCATACCACCATACCAGTTGGACGGAAAGGCCGGCACCATGGGTGAGTTCAGCCCTGGCGACTGGAGACGTCTCGGCCCGCTGCTCGCTGCCACAGGTATCCACCCAGCTCTATCTGGTGATGGTGTCGATCATGATCATTTAATGTAGTAATTAATCATTGGTGGTGGAAGTGGTGGAGGGCAGTAGGCATACTATCGCTAATCAGCACGATATAGGCGCCATCTGCCATGTTGAAAAATAATTACGTGTTTTTATAGCTTTATTGGTTAATTAGTAGTTTTGGCCTGTCCACCTTTACACCTAAGCAGTAGGTAGGCGTCCCTAATCGAAATTTTACCTTTTCGCGTAAAAGGGAACCGATTCATATTTATTACGCATTATCGTTGATGACATAATAATCTGAGAGAGAGTCGTTTTCATTTACAAATTGCCGTATTAAATATTTCTGGTGATCGGAGCGAGGGCGCGTTCTATTGTGGGGAGCAGCAATATCGGCTGCTCATATCAACAAGTTCCATTGAGGATCATCGTGCCATGCGGGCCCCATTGTGATCCTCCCTAGCCGCCAGAATTTGTATACAACCTCGCAAAACTGATATGAATCGTAGGGAGCAATTCACTGGCGCATCACATCTAAATTTATTAAATGACATCGCGGATGTTTTCTAAGAATGACAAACGGGACGACGAAAGGCAGTTCGGTAAAGGAATTGTCGAAATTAATTAACGTAACGCACATAAGCAATATTCTTGACGAAATAAGTACAAAACTAAATTTTGAAGAGCACCCACAAACATACGGAATAATGAGCAATTAAATTATTCACAATCCGCAGCTACCCAATTATCGTTTCCTGTAGATGTTTCGACCGCAATTTGGCTTCTGTGCCTTTGAGTATACGTCGCCAGGAGCGAAATAAACTTACAAGACGCGCAACGAAAACAATAGAAACGTAGGAATATTTAAGACACTGATTAAAACGCAATTATAGGCTAATTGCTAGACGTGCCATAAGAAATATATTTTGCGATTTAGTTTGGGTTGTATTTTCGACAAAAGCGTAACCAGCTTTGACGTTACCGAAATGCGCTAAAGAGAATTGTAAATATGTTTGCCCTTTTGTTAACAACGCCAAATCTTCCTTTTGTTTATACGTTTTCTTATGTAAATATTAATTTGATTTTAAGGTTAGCGAAAACGTTAGAATATAGTAGGTACATATTATACCTATAGACAAATATTAAATAACAACCAAACAGCAATAGCAATTTAGAAATTTTAGGGAGACGATTTACGCAAAGGTCAACGCGTTTAGGAATTATAAAGATTCTTTCTTTACGTAATATAGTTCAGTAATTAGGTAATTTTATCTGAAAAGTTTTGGGGCCATTTTGATGTTTGTTACTTTTTTCAAATTTTGTAGACCTACTGAAAAATGGCGCTAAAACGACTTTTTCGACAAAATTTCGTTGCTTGTTCATTTTAAGACAAAAATAGTTACGCAGGGTGTCCAAGGAATGGCGGCGAATCTCTTGGGAGCATATAAACCACGTCAAAATAATGCCACAAGTTCCTATAATTTTTTTTATCCCTATTGTAATTCATCCTCAAAGTTGTAAAATAAAATCAATTTTTTTAAGTGATAATTTTCGTTGGAATTTAATAATTTTTGGTGTGCATACGTAATAAATTAAGGTCTTTAAAATGGCGCAGCAAGTGTTTTGATATCGCCTCAGGGGAACCAGTTACTGCATTTTCTTCGAATTTGAAATAAGTGATCATTAATTTCATTATAAAGATATAAATATTTTACTTACACTGCTAAAGGTTATGTGTATAAATTCTTATCCTTAATTTAAAAATTCATAATTTTATTGACATTCTCAAAAATGATTTAAATTGTGCGCATTTAAGATTGAAAACTTTTTATCGCAACCGTAACCAGTTGTTAAATAGATATTTATTGGCATTTATGAACTGATAAAATGCCTAGCAAGTAACAGTACGTGTACATAGGGTAGATAAGTATTCTTTCGTAACTCGTCTATTAAAATTCGAACAATAAACAGAAACGATAGCCAAAATATTTAAGTATTCGTTTCTTCAGCTGCAAAGAAATTAAAAAATAGTTTTTAGCAGCATTTTTCCAATACGGTGGCGCGAGCGCCAAAAAGACGAGGTGGCAAACTAGAAATTTTATAAGAGCGCTTCTAAAATACATATTTATATGAAAATAATAAATATCTATTAAAACTCCCGCGATTACCGCGATTATTAAAAATTACCTAATTATTGGACCATAGTCCATCTCATACACATATGAGGTAAAGAATGAAATTGTATAATTGATTAAATCGACGCGTTACACTTGATATCCCTTATCAGAACATTAAATAATATGCTTTTTTTACTTTATGCCCTTCGGATTTCATGGTTTTATTTCATGAATAGGTACAGTGAGGGACTTATTTTATGTCGCAGGCAAGTGCGCACGTATGCAACCAATAGTATTCCGAAGAAGAAGTAACGACACACGTTCTCGCCTAGTCGTCTAGTCTTTTCGTTTATGAATCTTAACTTATTATCGTTAGGTCGGTCAGCATTGTTGTTAAGACTGTGCGATGGCTTATTTTATTACTGGAAATACCTCTCAAAAACCTTCGTAAAGGCGAAAATGTGTCCAGATTTATGATTTTAATATGTATACATTACGGATTTAGTATGTTTTAGCGTATTAAGAATTCGTTTAAAACTAGTTAAAAGTTAGCCATAATTTATATTATTCCCATCGGTACAGGATTAAAAGAGTTTCGTATTTCGAGTAGACATTTCATACGTCTTTATTCATTACCAGATGACGTACCAAAAAGTATCACCGGCTCTATTATTATCACATACTGTACAAACTTTTAATATAAGGAATGGAAACATTTGGGTTAAAAACAAATTGAATTTGCCTCATATTACTTGATAGTTCTTATTTTTTCTACAAATAGGATTTTATAGACAATTAAAAGTCATAAATATACGAATTACAATACATTGACATTATTCACGATAGGTTCCAATCTCGTCATCAGTAACCTCTTATTTTTGTAGTGATTGTAGTCTTTCTTTGCCATGTCATATGTGTGCAGGTAAAACTTTAAACTGAATATTACAAATACATATACAATTTAGTAACTTTTGGTGCATGACGGTATTGGAACCTATCGTGAATAATGTATAGTTCAATTTTAGTATGAGATGAGAATGAGTTTGGTTTATAACTAAGTGCTGAATTCCTTTTTTTACAGGATATTGATTGATTCCAGATAAATTCGTGTAAAAAATTGTATATAAACAGAAAAAATCCCTCTCCCATAATATATGTGTATAACGGATGTTCGAAAAAAGTCTTTCAGTCTTGGTTGGCTATGAAAAAATAAAGTATGTATCATGTCTTACAATTAGCTTAAATCGTGCCATAATCGATTTCTTGTCGTAATATCAATTAATAAAATATCAAATGCACAATTCACATTACTTAAACCAGAGGTCGGCAAAACGCCGCTCTTTGGCCACTTGAACGCGACTCTACCACGAATAATGACGTATTTGCGGGCACGACATTTGACTCTTCTGTGTAATGACTTTGCCCGATACTGAAGACTTTTCGGGACATCCGTTACTTACTAGAACCGAATTCCAACACGTATTTTGCTATTTGAACCGCGTTAAAATAAAACGTACACCCGCGCAATAGTAGAATTAACTTTTGTTTTCTAGCTCGTGCTATTTCGAAATCGTGCAGAAAAACAGAATCGGACGTAGATCGCGAAAAATTCGCGTCTTCTTGTTTTAACTGATGCGTATCAGGTTTTTATCATAGTATGTCGGTGACATACCGTACAATTTTCCCCGTAAATAAAAATACGTTATCTGTAGATGTGTCTATATCGATTCTTCCGCAGACAAAAGAAGAGGCCTTTGCACAACCCTCTCCGTGATGACAATTACACGCGGCTTAAACCCAACGTTTTATTGTAATGACAGCGGGGAACATCGGACTTTTTATTACATTTGTCATTTGATAGTCTTCCGCGGCGGTTCTTGTGAATTGAATTGCGAATTGATTGTTCCCCCTGCTGAATCAGGATTACGTTTACCTTCCTATGCAAATAATAAAACTGCTTAGAGAAGAAAATTTTCGGCGATATTACTACTTCTTTCTGTAGATTTTTTAAGTACCTAGGGGCGGCCCGCAAATCCCGAAATGTCGCTTACGCTATTCGAAGTCCAATTAATGAATTTTGAATATCTCGTTGAGAAGAGACTAATACTTGTTCTGACCGCACTAATTGCCGAAGCAAGTACAACGGGCACGTGTTTGGTAGACCAGTTCGTTTTTGAAAAAGGATCGCCTTCTTTTAACATTCAAATTCATCTGAACCGCCATTGGAATGACAAAAACTGTTCTAATTTAAAGAGACAGTCGCTATGATCATGTTCACACGTGACCTAGCACGTGTCTGCTGGTTTCACGATAAGCCTAACGTTTACTCGCAATACTGTTTAAAGGGGGAATTGTCGATATTTTTTTAATTAATACCTACCGTCTTACCTGGAAGTGTACTTACGTAAAACTCTCGTATACGTATAACTAGCAAAAATTATGTACATACGAGTGGGTGCTTATCTTTTTCTTGTTGTGAATAAAAAGCATATAGGCCCCGCTGCGTGACCCTGAGAGGTATCATTATCCTGGTCACGTGCTAGTTGCACTCGTGTGGTTTTAATAGACCCAGAATAACCAAGCCATATTCTGTAGAAACTGCCACGCACTGTCGTTTCCTTTCAATTTTAACTTCTGTATAAGGGAAACATTCTGCTAATGGCCGTACTTTGAATTTATTATTGCATATTGCAAACGCAATCGCACCGAGTCGTATGCTCATTAGAATGTCATTATAAAATATTAATCGTCATCAAAGCGTCAAATTTCTCGTTGCAATTTGTTTGTGGTGGAATCCCGTAAATCAGATTTAATACATAAACGTTTGTTAAAACTAGTATTACAACGAAATTTTGCTAACAGTCAAACGCGAAAGGTTCAATTAATCTTTTAATCGTCGTTTAATATTTTCTTAACGCATTCTAAAACAAAATTGAAACATAAAGTTTCACTTGAATTTTATAATTGTTTCTCTATTAATTCTAAACTACGTACCAATTCCGGAAACCGCAAAGTTATCTAACTTTAATTAGGTACTAACTATCTACACTGGGTTAATATGTTATGTAGCTGTTGTAATATTGTGTTTACTTTAGAAGAACATAAAGATAATTCTATGTCAAAACAACCAATGATTTCCACCACGTCACCTATCTCCATTTTTTTTTTAATTGACCACATTATTAGGTGTCTATATAAAATTATTTTAAAGAACCAAATTTTATATTTTAGGCCCACGCATTCCCAAGAAATTCGTATTTGAATTTTGTATATTTTAACAACTTGTTATACTAACTGACGTATTTCCATTAATATTGGATTTACGGCCTATCCAAGCGTATAAGCGACAGGTCATCAGTAAAAAGTTACTAGATTGTTTATTTGTAATTCGGTTTAAAGTTTGATGATTTATTTGCGCACATATTAATTAGAATAAAGAAAGACTACAATTTATTAGAAATGTAAAAATACGAGGTACGAAGTGACAGCACTGTGTGATACGTCATCATCTAGTAACCTGTTATTGATGACGTCAATCGTTTATACGCAGGGATAAGTCATAGAGTTTTTTTAAATTCTGTTCAAAAAAGTGCAGAGAATGCAAATAATGACAATTTTACGATAGGTAATATATTAATTATTGGAAATATTTTAAATAAAACGCGAATATTGAAACATACGTTTTCTAATACAAACATAAGATGTGATAAAGTAGTATTCACCTAATAGGTAATTACCTCGGTAATTACTTCCGAGACGTGGAGAAAACAATTCATAATTCTCGATCCATCGCCGTCCCAAGTTGGGATATGGAATAGTAGTAACCAATAGATGTAAAAATTACTCGAAAAAAATTAGAAAAATTAAAACATCGTTTTTTGAAATATTCGCATTTTAATATATTTTAATCGCGAAAGAAAATATTTCCAATTATTAAAGCCGTTGTTATTTACATCATCTGCACTACTCTGAACAAAATGTAAAAAAAAATAACTCTTTCAAGCCCAATATTAACGAAGATATATCAATTTATGCAATACCATGTTTGTCGAAATATGCGAAATGCAAATACGAATTTCTTGGGAATGCGTGTGCCTAAAAATCTCGATATGGTGAATTGCGCACATTTTAGAAAATTCGCAGAATTATTCGCATAAGTTATTAAAAAGCGTAAAGAAATTGATTATTTATTGGATAATTTTACAAATCGAGAACTAAGTAGACAATTCAAAAGTGTATTTAAGATTCATTTGTTTTTAAAATGCATTTTCTAGGACTATTTCTTCAAAATATGGTACTTTTTTAAAATTTCGATTGTAGAAAATAAGAATCTATTTATTTATTAAGTAGATTATGAAAAATACATTCTTTTCTATCGTTCGTATAGGTACATAACTAATATTAATAACCTTGGAATCGTAATTACAAATGAGCATTGTCTTGATTCAGGACTTGCAAAAATGCATTTTTCTAATGATTTCCATTCAGCACGACACACGTCTCGTGGAATCTAACAATAAAAAGTTAGCCTTTCATTGATTGTCCGATAATGTTCAACGCGGTTAATTTCTTATAGTCATGTATTGGCGCGTCGAAAACTGTTTTCTTTGTTCAAAGACGTCGTGAATATTATACGTTTTGACACCAATTTCTTCTTCCAGGATTTGTAAAATTATATTCGTGTCTGTCAGAATATCTTATAGAAATATTTATTGTTTTTGTATATTGTTTTTTTAAGGGAAAACGCAGAAACGACAACGTTCTTTTGAAATCTTGTGCAATGTATAATTTTTGCAAATGGTTAAAGTGCAATTTCGCTTTATTATACTGTTTTTTCAATAATGTTAATTACATTTGATGGTGTTTTACACCCATAAACTTTGTTTAACAAATTGAAGATCTTGCATTTTTAATTCTTCTTTATAAGGAAACTTTTACAGTTGGTTTTGTTGATTAACGCTCTATACTTACTGTGCATACAATACAATCGACGATTAAGGGTAGTTGTCGACTTAACTACTATTTTTCGGGAAACACAAAAACACGTCAATTTTATTTTGAACTTAATGTGTGCTATAATTTTTTTTCTAGTTTTGTAAGTTAAAGTTAGCCTTATCTGGCTATCGTTTCAATAATTTTAATCATATTCGGTGGTGGTTTACCTCCATAATATTTATTTATCAAATTGAGGTAATTGTGTTTTTCATTGCTCATTATAAGATAACTATTCCAGGTAGTTTCGTTAAAAAAATCGTGTCGTTCTATATGAAACAATGGATATTGTCACTCGACAGCCCCATTTTCAGGCGGTAGTGTTGCCCCTTAAACGGCCCTGTCCGCAGATTAAAAAGCACGTGTTGCCTAGTTTTTGGTCTATTATAACATATCCCAAAATGAACAAAATCGGAGGGAAACACTCGAGATAGTTTTCTTGCGAGCCGGTGATTTTTCAAATAGATTATTTAATTTTTCTCTCTACACCGTAACGGTAGAAGGGGAAGAATTATAACAATAATAAAAAAAATATTTAATTTTGATAGCATAAGTAGACGTAGAGAGGTACTATTAGTAGGTATGTATGCAGTTATAGTTAGTTTTTGTTGTATCTGTGAATTCTGATGTATGTATATATAATATAGTTATTAAATTTTCTTGTTTTTTTATAATTAGGTAAATCTTATTTCTGAAGATTTCCATTCAAGTATGAAAATTCTATTAAGATTGCATGAATACAAAGTACAAGATCTTTTTAAAGTACATATTTGAGAATTGAATGAAGTGAAACGTTTAAATATGGTTTTACCTACACCAGTTTTATTATTATAGTGCGTTCAGTGAGATACTTAGGTAATTAAGTAAATCAGTGAATGCACCACGTCTTTTTACAATTTTATTATTTACGTAGTCAACGTAGTCTTATTTCCACATGCACCAAGAAAGTTATTTAAAACTTCTAAAGTAAATAAATCACTCAATTTGTGGTCGACCTTTCCCTCCTTCTAGATAAAATTTAGCATCTATGCTAGAGCTCGTCCAGTTTAAGGTCGGGGGGGGGGTCTCTAATAATAACAGAGTTCGAATTTTTTTAAAGCGTTTCTTATTTAGTTACGTCTGTCTAGTGGGAGTTGTAAAGATTTCTGATCTTTTTCTCTCGCGGAATTGAAACGGAACGACAATATCGCAATTTTAGGTTAGGTATCATGTTGTCGTTTGTTGGTGGCTCTTCGTCCTCGTCAAGTTCTACCTTTTCTCCCACGTTGGTCGTTCCTATTTCGTTTAGGTTTGCACTTGCTGACTTCCCTGATATACATTTGAACGTAACGTTATGTCGTGATCGGAATCGATTCAGCCAACCGTCTGAAGCTTGGAAATTTTGATATCCAATCGTTTCTGAAATTTCAATTGCCTTACTTTTTACTAGCGGTTCTGATATTGGAATATTTTTATTTCTGGCTTTTAAAAACCACTCATAACATAACTTATCACTAAACTTCCAGAGCGTGACCTTTAAGACAATTTCTTTTTTGGTTGATATTATTAACACCAGATTATCACTTTGACCGAAGTTCATCTTTTTCCTTCACAATTTCGGCAGCTTGGCCAAATTTGGCCAAATCACGCATTGATTTTTTTCTAGGTCATACGTATTGACGATTTCAATTTTTTTCCTTTAAAGTCGAAACGTTTCTTTTTGCCGCGCACATTGTATCAACACCTCACTACAGAAACAGATTGAAGAATGTCGAACAGACACTTTAAATGATAAAAGGGAAAGTCCAGAAATGTGTTTTAGCGACCGGTAAAGTAAATGTAAGAATCACTAACCTTATAACGTCGTTAGTCACGTCCGCCCATCTCCGAGGAGAGATGTTTTCAATTTTTCTTGGACGAATGCCTAAGTCCGCGTCCGCTTAAATGCAATTATTTTATATACGTTCTCCTATAACATAATTTTGTGCCTGCTAAACTGTTCCGCCAAAAGAGATGTCCGCTTTAGTGAGAGTACGCCTAGAGAGCTTTCACTGTATTTTCTTTAAATGCAAATGCCATTTAGTTTTAATTCTGCGAGAGAAAAAAGGTTAAAAATATTTACGACTCCCACTAGATGTGTTAAGAAATAAGAACCGATTTAAAACATTTCTAACTCTACTATTATGATTGACACATCTCGACCTTAAACTGAACGAGCTCTAGTAGGATATAATTTCATTGGTTTGGTATTCTTTAAATATACGTACTCAAACGATAGGTAATTAAGTGAATAATGTTCGATTCGCGGACAACGGAATCGCATGTGTATATTATAAAAGATGGCCTAAAGACAAAATTTACGCGCAGTAAATGGAGCGCTTTTCATTGAAAAGCGGAAAAAACAACACAGCAAACAGTAGCAGCAGCGATGAGAGAAAATTATATTCGCAAAGTTCAAAGGCGGCTCACTACGAATTGCGAAAACACCCCGAGTCCTTTGTGGAGGAGCGCGGCGATATGCAAAGGACCAGGATAATTAGGATAACGGGCACCACTTCAGCACCTGCCGCTTCCACTAGCCTAATTTAGATACTCCGCCTGTTATTATTATTATTGTTTCGAGATGCCACTTACCACTCGTTACCTTTGTGTACGGCGAAAAACAATTTACGTTGCCATGTCGAGTGCGATTAGTTGTTAAACAACTCCAATCCTATTGCTTTTGGCAGATACCATATAGGCGTTTATAATTTTTATCAATTTTTTGACCTCTAAATACTAGATAAAAATGTTTTTTTAAATAAGATTTTTGAATTAACATTACCTTTATTATTAGGATATCATTCTAAATATAAACATCAAAGTACGTCGCAAAACATTTAAGATCATTTTCAAAATTAAAATATAGGGGTAGGTATTAGAATCGAATTATGGAGAATGGAGGGAAGGTAGCATACACACCGCATAACCCAATTTTTATAAATTACTTAAAAACCATTCAAATTTTATTCAAATCCACGTTATCAATAAAAGGTTATTAGATGATGACGTTTCACACAATGGTGGTGTCACCTCGTACCTCGTACTTTTTTACTAATAAATTGTAGGTAAACGGTAAATCCGCAGTGTATAAGAAAAACCAAATTTATTTATCAGTAAACATCAAATTACATGAATAAAATTTAAAAAAAGGTTTGCGTTCAGAATTAAAATACATAAACCAGTTGAAAATTTAAAAAAAGTAATTACAATTAAAGTTTAAAATAAAAAAATAATATAGTAGCCCAGTAAAATTAGATTTTAACTATAACAAAATTATTAACAAGTTAGATTTTTGTGTGGACCTTTACTTTTATGTTCTGAAACGAAACCCCAAAAGTCTCCTTTGATAGTACGTCTGCAAAAATTGTTATAGGGGACGAAAGGAGGTAAGATTCAATTTTTTGCAATAATTTTGGAAACTATCGATTTGTCGATGAAAAGATTCCTATCAAATCTGTAGCTCGTAAAATTTGTAACAAAAAAGGTCCTTTGGCGTTTTTCGCGTAACTAATCGTTTTGAAGTAAAACGTGTGACAGAATGGCAATGTATGTAGTTTAATTTTTAAATAATACAATAATATATCAATAACGCATCCGTTTATAATTTTGCCCTTTATGGTCTAATTTTACTGGGTTAATTGCAGTTAAAATAGTTAATTCTTCAAACAATTTTAAAAATCTTTCAGTTCCTGATCACGGTAAATCCGCCTCTGATAAATCGAATGTCGACTGTACTTACATTTTAACAGTTGTTGCCGATAATATACATAGCACATAACTCACTTTTTATGACTTCTTTGTTTTTTAAATTGAAATTTTTTGTAAAACCATTTTTCAGTGCATGTTGATCAAATTGCCTACCGAATTTAAGTTATTTATCTGAAGAAAATTCTTTATTTACGCTAAAAAAGCAGGTTTAATAATAATTAACGTGTTAAAAACTACTTAAAATAAAAACAATTAATCATAACTAAATCGAAAAGAACTGTGTGTGTGTGTGTGTGTTTGTACATCTTTTAATAAAAGAATTGTATGGTTCATTAAATAGTAGTTGAAAAATATTTGTGGACCAGTTATTTTGAAGTATTAGCTACTCTTCTTATCGGGTAATTAACGAATAAATCTTTGTTGATTTGGATGCTAATGACAAAATCCTCGATATTAAATTAAGTTTATTATTAATTAAATTGTTTTGTTTATAACTGATAATTTTTTTTACTCATAACAAACATCAAATTAGACGAAAATAAGTGTTAACCGGACTTAAATGTAATTGATTTTGGTAATTACTAATTTAATAATTCTGTTATTATCTTGTAATTTCTATTTACTAACAATTTAAATGCGCGGCCCCGTTCGGTATTTATCTATTATTATTCGTCGGGAACATTTAAATAAGTAATGTTACTGATAAGGGCGAATAGGACAAATTGGACATTTTAATATTTTATATTATAGATACAGTAAAACATCCGAATACTGGACACTCTCCAAACCAAAAACACTACTAATTATCCATTATTACGAAGTGTTCGTTAACGGGAAATACAAAGTACACAAACAATTTGTATTATCTCTTTTAACATTATTATAATTGACCATATGTATGTTTTGGATTTAAGTTTTAAATTTGTTGATGTGGTCACGATGCAACTTTTTTTAAATTTCATGCAATTTTCCATTAAAAAGTCGCAATATTATGTTCTTATGTCGTTGTTATTGTTGTAATTTAAAATTAATCGCCCTTAATTTTTTTCTGTTACATTTGTTTATTCATTATCATCAAGGTCATCAACAACAGTGTCACGTTTTTGGCGAGCAATTTGATAGACGATAAGATGATCAACCCAAGAAATTTACAACTGAATCCTAAAAATCGTGTATTTATGGTCAATTGATGAACTATATCTAATTGTTGTATTTATCGAAAAGAACGTAACAAACATTTTAATTTTAATTTAGGTTATGTTGTACTGTCTGTTGTAGAAATTTTGCCCTAAAATATTGTTAAATTTTAGTGTCCATTATTTGTGATTGTTAAGAAAAGTTTTACTGTCTTTACATTAGTAGGTACACTAAAAATAATAAAAGGTGGCCCCATGCGTCATCAGTTTATGAGTTTAACAAAAACAAAATGATAGAACATTATTTATAGGTCATTCAAATTTTATTCCAGTTTACTGTAGTCTATCTAAGCGGCCTGCTAATATACGTCATCAATAAAAAGTTACTAGATTGTTTATTTGTAATACAGTTGCATAATTTACCTTCACCTAACCCAACCTACACGGCAAAGAAAGACTCGATGCAGTTTATTAGTAGGCACTGTAAAAATACAAGGCGACGTGATCGGCGAAACGTCATCACGTCTAGTAACTTTTTATTGGTGACGTGTATCGAAATAAAATTTGAATGGCCATTATAAGTTTTAAGTAACGACCACGCCCTCGTTCGTTGTGACGCAAGACTCATCTTTGTTGATTCGACGTTTATATATTATTTTTACAGTTTACAATCAACTGCAGTTTCACCTTTCTATCTTTCAATAAAAGTTTCTGCGAAGTTTTATGTTGATAATAAGAACAATTTTGCACCTTTAATATTTCTTAGCCGATTTCTACTCTTCTTTATTTTCTGCACATGATATGGTTATTCGTTATTCGAATTGACGATCATCTACGACTTAATAGTGTTCTAATCTTTTACAAAAATTGTGTAATGGATATTTTGTATTTCCCGTCCGATTCTGGTTTCTAACTCTTACAAATTGAGTGGTTTCTTTTTGTGAACTCGGATTTTTGAATAGTCCATAGAAAAGAATTAGGCACAATAAATTTAATTTTGAATTTAATTTTTGAAAATAGGAAAAATACATTTTATTTAAAAATCTATTTAAAAAAAATAAATTGCCAATGCCGCTTACTTTTAATTAACCCTGTAGGTATGATAACTAGGCACTCTATCTAAAAATCTGCTTAAATAGTTCACTTTTTCCTGAGCATCTTTTATAATACATTAAGTGTTGTGTTTTATTTTACAGTTATTGGGATTATACCGTGTGTCCTAGAACGAAAGATTTTTATCGGGGGGCTGTATAGGCAAATAGTAGATCAGCGGAATACATTTTGAATATTTATCTAATAAAATAAATTCGTCTTCAAAACTGAATTTGTATTTTATTGTAGGTACTTTGTCTCTACATTTAAAAAAAAAACAAAATAAACCATCATTACAAAAAAGATAAGACGTTTTAGTGAAATTGACCCAAAGTTGGTGAACTTGTATCATTCAGCCACTCGCAAACAATATCGACGTCGATGTGTTCCGGTGTTTTTCGTATTAAATATCAGTTTCCAAACAAAGTCCCTGTGAAAACTTTCCATTAGAACACACAATAACAAATTACACTTATTGTTAGATTAACATCGAACATTATCGAACATTATTACTATGGGAAAAATCGTAAAAATTAATAACCGAATATGATTTTGATTTCTTCAATATATGTATTTACTTTCGTAATTAGCTACGTTATAATATGATTTTTGTATAAAAAATATCCTGAAATCGCGGAAGTGTTTTAATGAAGAAACATCGCCTAATAATTCCCGTTATTTTTGTAGGTCTCACAAGACCACCGATGTACCCTTTCTCAGCAGGCCAGTACCCCTATCCAATGCTCAGTCCGGAAATGTCACAGGTGGCAGCTTCCTGGTAAGTTAAACATTGTTAATTTTGATGTTTTATTTATAAATAATTATTAAAGAAAAAACTTAATTTGAATTAGTTAAATATAACGACAAATGATATCAAACCTTTTAAAACATAAATTCCTAATTTTTGGACAAACGGACAGTGTGTTAATATTTACAACAGATCAAATAATTGATCATAAACAAAAATTGCTTTTGAAATGCATAATCATGACGTTGACTTTTTAATTTTAATTTTAATTTTAATTTTTGTTTAGTGCGACGACGCACTATGTAAATTACATAAAGTTGCGGTTAACACAAAAATTCGCGCATTGAACGTTTTAGAAGTACCTACATAATTAAACGCCCCTGGAAAAATACATAATAAAGGGACAACATTTGGAAGAAGCTATTGATAATAAAATTAATTAATTCTATTTCATTTATACGTTATAAAAGTAATCGGAGTTACAGTAGGATTCGATCTAATTTTGCAGGTTCGAGTGTTTTTGATGTATATTAGGAATATTCACAGTAAACATACCTGCATAAGTACAATATTGGTAACTATTGAACATGAGATCATTCTAAACTCGTGTTGGTCGTTGCTTTCGTAAACACGTGGACACTTATTTCTCAAAACGAGCAGACTGCGAAGGTCACCCGTAAAATTAGATCGAATCATACTATACTACAGCTTTTCCCCATGTGTTTTTAAAACGTTGTTTGATAAAAGTGCGTTTCTTTGCCACAAATGTAGACTTCATTGGTGACAAACAGAACTAAAATTGATATTATTACGGAAAAATCCCGCATTTTGTAACGGCGTAAATTGTCTCGACTATGCACTTTGTAAGCAAACATATCACATAAAAAAAGTAAAAGACGAAATGTGAAATTGTTTATGTTCAAGGATAAATTCTAATTAAAATATCTGAAGCAACCTTTTGTTATAATTACTCTTCATTCCAAGTTATTCAAGCATAAAGTTTCCAAAAGCGACTTCAATTCATTACAAATTACAATTAATATCGCGGAGACGAGTTAAAAATTTACCTAAATAAAAAATTTATTAGTTGAAAATAGTTTGCCTTCTCGAACAAGTGAATTAAAAGATTTAAAAAATTCATTGAACTTCTTTCAAATAATTTTTTCGTTTATATCCCTAGGGATAATTTTTATTTACTAATATTCAGTGATTAGTGATATGAAATGATATATGTATGTACAGTCAAGTTCATATGTTTTGTCCCGTCCGTCGCTTGTGTTAGTTTTTATCGTAATAGGTTAAAAAAAAACAGATTACTGTCCGTTTTTATTTATTACAAAAATACGAACTTGACTGTACATACGTACAGTCGATCCTCGCTATTCGAGGGCGTTATATTGGTTCCTCGAAAACCTACAAATACTGAACCATTGATCTTGTGGAAAGAGGTGGATTGGTTTCTACGAAAATTGGTACTACGAAATTTATAAATACAATTTTATTTATTTATGGTAAAAGTTACAGAAAAGAAAGTTAAGAATAACACACGTACTTATCGAAATTTAAAATTAAAAATAAAACACATCGCCGTCAGCTCTGTTTGAACGATTTTCACTTATGAGTTGACAGGATGAAATACTACAACATCGGTTATTTTATTCGCCGTTACACGTCGTTGCGCGTCGTGATCATTTGTTGTACAGTTGGCTCCATTAATTTTGACAACCCGTGTGAAACGGTAGAAGACATATAATTGAAGCAGAAGCGACACTCGATATAATTTCGGGCGCCAGAATAATATTCACCATTTATTCGGTAGTACATACATTCTTCAACCTATTGTAATAGTTAAATAATTAGTAATTAAGCAACACTGTAGTGGCAAAAATAGTTTGTTACAAAAATTTTAATTTATCTCCGTATCTGTTACTAAAAACATGACGGCCCAAGATCATCGAGGTGGTACGGATACGTAACTGCGATAATGCGACCCTTTACCGACTCGAACAGAGTGTCATTAATTTAGGAGCCCGCTGTACAGTTTCTTCCAAAACTTGCGTTCGCTGCTTAAACTATTTCGCAAGTAGCCTCACTATGTGAAATTATGTAATATGTTCTTACACGAGGTAGTAGTCGTTAAAGGTTGTCAAGTCATCGCAACACGACAAACTCGTCGCCACTCCTTGCCACTAAGCTGCGTGAAAGACAAAAACAGAAAGTGTAGGAGTTATTATTCTACGTAATTTTTCATACACATGGTGATGGGGGCACGAGTAAACTTAGAGCGGCACGACTGTATATTGCGAGACTACTAGCGAAATGCCTTAGATGATGACACGAGTTTTGAAAATAACTGTACTTTATTAACATATACGACATCTAATAAATTTTCGTATACTAATATCACGTTTTATATTATGCTTGAGTAAAGTTCGCCAACAAAATTTGAATAACGTCGTTCTAAAATTAATGTGCGTCGAGATATAAAATTTCATACCTCCAAAAAAAAAAGGTATCTACATCTTTTACATTTCCTTCGTTTTAACAGGCACACACCTAGTATGTACCCCCTGTCTCCGAGTGCCGGTTTCAGGAGTCCGTACCCTACTACGTTACCGATCTCGACGTCGAGTCTCCCAACGGACTTGTACAGGTTTTCTCCGACAAGTTTGATCCCGCCACACCCGGGTTTATCGCCTCATGGTCACCATTTGGGGTCGCATCCGGCTATCGTAACCCCCGGACCCAAACAGGAGCTGCCCGATCTCAACCACAGGTATGCGAGGTGAGTACAACAAAATTTTCACATCGACCTTACAATTCATATCTGCCAAAGCTGCCGCTACAGATGCGGCCCTCTCTTTGCATCTTAATAGGGTTCGCTAATTGCAATCGTGAATAATCTGATTCGGAGCAGCCATGCGAGGAATGAGATCCAAGATTGGTTATCGGACGACCGGCCATTGGTCAGTCGTTGCTCGGCAACCCTCCTCATCCGCAGCCGCGGACCAAAAGGGTTGCCAACAACGCCGCGCCCTTATAAATTTTTGTTTAGTTTTCATTTTTTCAATATTTATTCTTGGCTTTCGTTTTAAAATGCGAGATTTCGTTAATTTCAGTTATCTGACGCGATGTTTTCAATTCGGCGTTACGTTTTCAAACGCCACATTTTTGTTCTTTACGTTAGTTAAAACAATTTTCGTGCGTTGTATGGTATATAATCGTAATCACACAAGGTACTTGAGATGCATGTGACCTGGTGGTATTGATTATATGCAGAGATGACGCGTTAGCAGAGCGCGACTCTCGCGAATTCGTAATTACCACTCGTAGCGTGCAAGAGCTGACGACATTCTTTGTTCACATTCGTATACGTATATGTTCCTACGTGATTACATGTAGAAAGTGACGAAGGGTTTGCATAAATATGCAAAAAGCTACGGCAATAATAACAGGCCACTTAAATGTCTTGCATTGTATTGTTTTTCATTCAACCATTCATCACCATACATAATTACGTATACATATTTATTTTAATTTGAAATTTTTACTAATTACACGTTTTTCTATTAATTGAAAATGCGTAGTTTTTCCATTCGTTGTCCTCGAAAATGGTGTTTTTTAAAAAATAATTATTCGGCTTTGTCGACCGCGTGATCAGCTCTGGTGTTGCGTTTATACGAATAACCGACATTTTTTTTGTTATCTTGCCTCCTAAAATATCCCGAATTCTGATTTAGGAATGCGTATTAGTATTTCTCATTGTCAGATTTAGATGAAGATAAGTACTACCCCTACCTTACCCACAATTTTATACCACTCTTTTTAAGTTTTCGCATCGTCTCTGCTATTTATAATTAGTACATATCCTAACTACTTTTTTTGAACGCTACACTATAAAATATTTAAATTCAGCTGCGACTCTGCTTGGAGCTTTATAAAAATGTCGAATGCTTTATTTTATAAGGTGCCCTTAAGTTTTCCTGAATTGTTTTTCTTGTTATTTGTTTTCCTTGGCGTCATACGTGTAGGTGGAATATGTGATTGTGAAGATGTAGGTACTGATTATTCTCCGAAAAAATGTAGAAAGTATTTTCACGCGGACGTTCTTGCATCGATTTTTTAAAATATTTTTAAGAATGAGTTACCTATAGGCACGTAATTTATAATACACTAAGTTTTTGCGACAATCAAAGTGATTATCTGGAGAGAGTTTTCGGATAGTCTTTTAAATTGGAAGAGATATTTGTTAACTTGTAATAAATTGTTGACGCCGACATAGTTTAGATAAATTTGAAAAAAGAATTATTTATTGGTTTTCGTGAAGAAGAAGAATAGTAATATCTTCCGGAAGGACTTCCTTAGTAGTATCAACGTGAAAGTCCGTAGGGTTGGTAACAATAATTACGTGAAGGTACAGCAAGCAGCACATCAATCCTAAATTACATTTTCTCTAGCCCTGAAAGCTAGAGGAGCAGACTGCCGATATATTGGCGTTTGTTTGTTATGTTAAAATGACACAATGATGACTGACTACAACTATTAACAATTATCGCAACTGACTCACTGTCACTAACTAGGTAACTACTCTGACTAACTACTGCTGACACTGTGTCGCGTTTTTTGGTCACATTCTCTTGTTCGTCATACGAAGTAACAATGGTAAGAGAACCAGATGAATGATGTGAGCGTGGGCTATACTATATCAGGCTTTCGTTACTGGAAAGGTTTTGGTGTGGTAATTAAAGGATGGTTCAGAATCCGTGCATCCAGCATCCATGAACAAAAGCTTCTATGGTGTTTATAATTCCATTTGGGAAAGTGATAGGTACTATATCTATCCAATCAGAGATTTGATTTATATTTATTTACATTTTACATATTTACATTTATTGACAATTTAGATTTGATTTTGGACATCTAACCTCCAAATTCAACAAAACACGTATTCCGTTTGATGAAAATTTTGTTTTTTCAAGTCTCAAGTTTATTTAATTGTTGCAATGTTACCTAAAATTTTCGCGCACCATTGAAATTTCAAAGAAGGAATTTCGACTAACTTAAAAACAAAAGCGAATTTTTATAAAACTTGTTTTTGTGTTATCAATTTCACGTAGGAGTAAAGTATGTACATATGTCGTAGTCATAATGCAAAATTAGGCTTTTTATAAAAAACCGGCAAAACGCGAACGTACAATGCAATTTTCGTTATGACTACACTAATTCAAGCAAATTGATAAAATTCCGGCAAAACGTGAACAGAAGGATGTATATCTCGTTCTGACTAATTATTTTCAGGCATTTTACAATTTGCCAACAGCGAAGTAGTCAAAACGTGAGAATAAAAATAATAAAATTACTATTTAATAAAATAACACAATGACAATAAATGAAAACAAATCTCTCTGTTAAGTAAATCTAAATAAATACTTCACAATATAAAAATATATTAATTTTCAATTAGCTAATCTTAAAGTATTCAAATTCAGTACTCAGGTACCTATATTTATTTTCACATTATATGTTATAATACATTATTACATTACATTATATCTAATGTATAATATATAATATAATATATTATATATAGGTACCTGAGTACTGAATTTGAATATTTTAAGATTAGCTAATTGAAAGTTAATATATTTTTAATTATGAAGTATTTATTTAGATTTACTTCACAGAGAGATTTGTTTTCGTTTATTGTCATTGTGTTATTTTATTAAATAGTAATTTTATTATTTTTATTCTCACGTTTTGACTACTTCGCTGTTGGCAAATTGTAAAATGCTGAAAATAATTAGTCAGAACGAGATATACATTCTTCTGTTCACGTTTTGCCGGAATTTTATCAATTTGCTTGAATTAGTGTAGTCATAACGAAAATTGCATTGTACGTTCGCGTTTTGCCGGTTTTTTATAAAAAGCCTAATTTTGCATTATGACTACGACACATATAATATCTAATGTTTTATAATAGTTATGGACTCGAACATCGAGTAATTTAACATAGCATGACGCAAAAACAGTAAAACGGGAGCGTCCGATAATGCTATAATTTTATAATTTTAATAGAACTAAAATAACCCGAATAAAACGCTTTAAATGCCGCTTATAGCTCTTAAAAAAGAGTGCTAGTTCTTCAATTTTCAGAAAATGGCGAAGATTAGGAGAGAGTAAGAGGAAAGAATTATAATTTTAGAAAGTTGCCCTCTCTTTTAGTTGATGAAATAGTTTTACCTAACCGTGAAATACAATAAAAAGATAATGACGACGAAGACGACGTTTTCAATTCCATCTGAACGAGAAAGCAATCACATTTAAAAATGTCTCGGGAACTCTACGGTGTTACTTTTTACGTTGTTCTCGTGCCTCTCGTGGCACCACCTTTCAAAACACCAATTCGCTGAAAACGCAATTTTAACTTCTCAAAATCTTCGACAAACGAATACTAAAAATTATTTAATGTTTGAAATGATTTTATTTAGAAACTTACGGAAATTATAGCACGCTTTTTATCAGCTCGCTTAAATAACGTTATAACGAGGAGTTACTGTCTCATCTTTTGATGTTTCGCACGAGCGTTGTTAGTTTGAGGCACGAGCCGTAGACGAGTGGCTCAATCACAAAGTGACTCGTATTAGATCATAGTTACAAGATGAAAACCTCTCGAAAGAGGTGCAACTTATAAAAATCATTCGTGCAACTGGGACGGCTTTTTTATTTGTTTATATTTGTCTACGTATATAAGAAGGGATTCGCATAATTTCTTATAAATTGTTCTTTTATTTGTAACTCGCCGAAATAAAATCAAATTTAATTTTTTCTTTCGCTTAAAATTTCAAGTCGCCTGTGATTCCGTTAATATACCGGGTGATTCAGCTAATCCGTCCCAAACTATTAACTCAATAGATTTTAAATATGCAAAGATGAATTTTTGCATATGTAAATTTGGGTTGAAAATCTATTTTCTTCAATTTTAAACACTATTATATCAGTTCCCGTTTTGCGGGAATCAACTCGATTTTATTATGTTTTTTAAATAGTACGCGCTATACATATATATTACGCTTATTTATTTTAACTTATTAAAAATAGCTTGAACTAAGCTTGAAAACTTTTTGAGCTTTTGTAATAGGTAACTAATTTAATATTAGTATCATAACTAGCTTTTCTTCATTATCTATACCGTATACAATATTTTCAACTTTTATTAATAACTACCTACTTAAAACGAAGTACGAAACTTTATCAATTTTAAAGCAATTGCAATGTTTATAGACAACTGCCATAACAATACCCAAAAAGCTAACCTACCTGTTGGATTTCGTCTTAAATTTAGGTGGGTAATTTGATTATTCAGTTAGTTATCCGATTTTGTTAGTTTTTATAAGAAGGCTATGAAATACAAACGACAATGTTTATATCATTGAAAAGAGAAACAAATCTCTTTTTGATGAGCTAAACAAATTTATTATAGTGTTCTATTTAAAATAATTAAATTGACTTCATTTTCGACGAAACCGGAATGGATTCTTAAAACTGAAAAACATTGATTTTTAACTCAAAACTTATGCAAAAATTCATCTTTATATCTCCAAAAATCTGTCAATTCAAGTTGTCTAAATTATTCCGAATATAATTTTGTTGTTAATTTTCAATCATTTCTATATTATCTGTAGTAGCTACAGTTGTATGGACTTGTTAATAAATTGGGAGTTTTTGACCCGTTTAAATCGTTAGTGGATTATCCGGAGATTCTGGTGTTAGTTAAAGAGACTGTCGTCGGGACAGTGATATAAAAAGTAAGATTCGAGTCATGGTAAAATTAAATTCGCCGTTTAGTGACTTAGGTAGGAGGTCTTTTCCACTCAGCTTGTTACGGTAAAACGATTACAACATAGTTGCGATACGGCTGCGGATGTAGTAAAACGAACATCCGGCGTAGTCCGGTCGTAGCGCCGCGCTGCGTCGCCGACGTACCCGGTAAAATGTCGGTTTAGAATGCGTCATTTCATCTTGTTTGCTAATCAGTCTAAAATTATTTTTTGACGACATGGATATGTGTAGGTATTTTAAATTTAAATATTTTTTGACTTTTTATATCAACTTTTTAGCTTTTCAATATTTTATGCCTGTCCCTTTCGATTTCATTTTTAAATTGTTCGATTTTAATTTTTTTAATAATCATTAACGATACAAATTTGATTATGGCATGTTTAACAATACCAGTTTGATTGTCAGAACGAAGAGGTGAGCCGAATTAGTTCTACGGCAATCGAACGAGTTTCGTTAAACCATAATCAAACGTGCTGTTCAAACGTATTGTTCAACACGTATTTTATCTTCGTCGGTGGAAATAAGTTTTTAGTTTATTTTTATGTGCAGGACAAATTAAGATTAGAAAAAGTCGAAATAATTGTCGCAAAATTCGAAATTAAAATAACTATTTCAGCTTTTAAACAAAGCGATTGTTGTTAACGGTTGGTAACGAACGGTTTGTTTCGAAAAAAAAAAACAGTGCGGTCACGAATATTACATACACTCGCGTTAGTTTGACAAATAGCTCGACACCGACGAAGATAAGTTTTTTTTTTAATTACGTTCTCGAGAAACTATAGGTACTTTACATATTTACCGGGTGACAACGGAATCACTAGACAGCCTTTATTTTTGAGGGCGAAAAAGTTATCAAGTCTGAATTTTTTTGTGAGTAATATAGTACACCGGTGCTATATTTTAACTGTTGGAAAACTATTACACTTCCGGTTTCGGCGAAAAGACGTCAAATTTTGATTTTTAAATGGAACACCCTATAATGTATATTTTGAATAGTTTTTATAGTTATATAGTATACAGTTTTTTTAAGTTTTTTACACAATTTTATTCGTGACAGAAAAATTATAGAAGCGCATTCTTTGTAATAGTTTTGGAGATCCTTCGAAGTTAAACAAATCAGTTTTTTCCACGGCACTCTTGGAATTAATAGATGTTTAAGTAGTTAATTATAATAAAAAATCAATGTAGAGCGATTATTTTTCATTCGATTTCGATTTCAAGTTCATCGTTAGATTCGTATTAAAAATATTCATTTAAAAACATAAGGTAACTAACTGTCTATAAGGTATTGCCATTTAAAATTTTTGAGTAATTTCGAAAAAACTGATATGCTCAACTTCGAAGACCTACCTCTCTAAAAATGTTACAAAAAATGTGCTTTTATCATTTTTCTGTCTTTTCTTAAGTTAGTTAGGTTGCTTATAGCCTGATCGCGGCGTTTTAAATGCACAAATAAAATTGTCTAAAAAAATCAAGTAGGCTTATAAAGACTTTTTAAAATGATATAAATGAATTGAAAATCGATAGAGAATTTCAAAAAAGTAAAAAAATGGGTGTTCCATTTAAAAATCGAAAGTTGAGATCGTTTCCGACGTAACCGGAAGTGTAATAATAGTAGTTCTTCAACAGTCAAAATATAGCACCAGTGTTCTATATTACTCACAAAAAAATTCAGACCGATACCTTTTTCACCGTCGAAAATAAAGGCTGCCTAGTGATGTCGTTGTCACCCGGTATAGGAGCACGGTATCGACATGCTGTTATTTCACAGATAAAATACTAAATAAATCCGAAATACAATTTACCTGAACTTTTTTGCAAAAAAATGACGTGTAATTTTAAATACATAATAATTTACACAGTGAGATATTTACGTCGAAAAGTTGGTCAAAATTGTTATTCTTAAATTCTCGCATGCAATTGATTCAATACTCGATGTACCTATTCAAACTTTTCATGAAAATTTAAATTTTCTTGTTGCATGATATCATATAACTGACTACGTACATTACTTTGTTTTATAAGGATTCTAATAATAAAAACATATCTACATCTTCATAATAAAGCTAAAACAAATGTAAATTTTTGATACAAATGATTTTCGATAGGTTTATTCACTTTGAAACGGTCGCTTGTAATGAGAATTTACTGTAGTACATATATTTACAATCGAACACGGCTTTGAAGAAACGCGGTAGGTTTGTTTTTTAGCGATTTCTTTTTTTCAAAATTCTTTCATTGAAAATAATGTAATATCTACCCCCGAGTTCAGTACAATATTGTCTTTCCTATTCCATTAATGACAATTTCTTACTTTATAAAAATTGAAGTGACGGGGTAACTTTTTTCAAAAAAAAAATTGTGTGTATACAATAGCGTCATCTTTTAAAACTCTCAATTTAATTTAAATGTTGTAACTGTTTTTTTAAATATCTTCGATAGTTTTTGAAATATTGAGTCAACTAGCGAAAGGTAGCTTTTTCGTTTAAGGGTGCTGCATCCCGAACACCGGCGATTGGGCCGCTATAAAAATATACAATGTTCTTCTCTCAAGAAACTCGACAAACCTGCCGAGTTTCGTTCAAATCTGAATTTTCCGGTTGCCTGTGTTTCCTTGTTAGTATACAAAACGTACATACATATACATACATACTAGTCGCAACTGATTTTCTAGTATGTATACAAAAATAGAATTTTCTTTCCTCCACTCTTTAATTTTATATCAATAACATTGCCGGGACTTGTGCGGAAATATAACAACACCCTTAAAAAAAATACTCGGTGTTATTACGATAAATAACTAATATAAAGTACAGTACAGTAAAACCTCGTCAAGACGAACCCGTTTATCTCCAGATAACTCGGACTAAACAAAAATTGTAATACAGGTACATACTGATGCCTGAATGAAAACGGTGTTTAAAAAATTAAATTTGTTGTTAGCTTGTTTCCACAAAGTAGACTTCAATGTTAAATAAATAATAAATAATGACGTGATTTGTTCGACATAAAGGTGATTTTCTGTTAGTACTGTTTTCTTATTACTTTTTTCACATTCTCCGGTTAATCCGGATTTTCGATAACCCGAACCGGCTCTGGGTCTCGGTTGCTTCGACGGTACTCTCGAACGTGACGTACATACCCTGTTCTGAAGTTTCCATTAATACTATACTTCGCAAAAAAATTTAAAACAAAAAAAAACCAAATAAATTTGCGACGCTATTGTTGCGTTGTTAACTATAACTTTCGTCGAGTCGTAAGGTTATTGGGTTGCAATTAATAAAGAAATACTTGTACCCCAATATGTCGCCACTGTTTAACTTGCTCGGGTAAAAAATTTGTCGCGATAAGTCGATGTTTTGGAAATCGACTTTTGGATTTCGCATCAAATACCCCGCCCACCCACTGTGCGTCGTTAACCGTAATGTAAAAAATTAATTGCTAAAAGCTTACTTATCAGTTTTTCACCCCTCCCCCTTTTAAACGAACATTTTAAAGAACCGTCGAGATTTTGCAGCGTTTTTCGTAAGCCGAACTCCATCTATGTATGAGCGAGGGCGGTTTTCGCATTAAATCGCTAGATTTTTCCAGTGCATGTCCTCGCTTGTTGCAGGGATCTTTCCTCAACATTTCAGACTATTCTGCTCCTGTCGGTTCCCAGCTCGCCACAGTCGGCGGTTTTGTGCATCCAATCAATAATTCCTTTTGATAAAATATAAGCTTGTAATGACATGCATTTTTTATTACTTTTTGTCGTTAGGTCTTACTTATAATTTTCGTATAAGTACTACTTTTACTATTCACAAAGTATTTAGATTTTTTATAAATATTTGAACGGGGGAATACCTACCACCTACCTTCATTTTCATTTACGTACATAGCGTAGGTACTTATTAAGTATTGATCGGCGTTTTAAAAATTACGATCCCTTTTTAATCACGCTCGAATCAAAATACCGTGTAAATTTTAACGAATGAGGAATTTAGAGTGTTGGGGTAAATAATCTTGGGGAATCGGCGACAGGTAATCAACGAGATGCGCTTACAAAACGCACATAGGCGTTCCGGGTTTCCTAAACTATTTTGATAATAACATCGTTGAAAAATCCATTTATAAAAATATAATCTGTCACGCTTTACTGTTACTAAATGATTATTACTTGTGGTTGTTTTAGTTTTTCACGAACGTCGATAAAATAAGGATAGGTCGAAAACCGCCCTTATGGATGCGATGATCGCTTATTAAGGTCATCTCCTAAAAGTTTGAGATGATACCGTGAATAGTTTAGTGTTTCACTTTATAACCCTACAAAGTCGGCGCCTATGAGGACAAGCGTGTTCATCAAGAGTTGCATAAACGTTTTCCCGTGTTTCCGTCTCTATCGCACTGCAATCAAAACAGACTATTGCACTATCCATTTCAACATTTCGATATGTGCGCCCGACGCCGCCGTGATCGGTCATAACTGTGCCGCTTTCCACCTGTCTGCCAGTCTTTCCGAGCCATCCGTAATTTTTCTCGAATATCCGTTTCGTCTGTGTTTCAAGTTTGCAACGAGTGTGTGTTTCCGTTTTCTGATGGTGCATTTGTTTATATCAACCACGTGTCTTCTGTCTGTTTCTCTCCTAGGATAACAAAGGACGGGCACAGCCATTCATATTGATTTTCCCGTGATAAACGGGGAATAAAAAACTTGTTGAATCTCTTTCCCGATTTTAGTCGCGACAGCTTTATGCTTATAAAACGCGCAATTATATTTACTTTTCGCGAGTGAATCGTGCAATTAACTCGCGTCATAATTAATTGATTTTAATGACGATGGATGGCTTGGACGAGCCTTTAAATTTAACGATAAAGAAAAAACCGGTAGCAATCGTGGCTCCGTCCTCTATAGTGGACACCAATCAAAATTTTAAAATCGCCAACGGCGGCAACAAAGGAAAAACCGACAATGATATCACCTCGAGTGCCTTTAATTTCGATAAATACGACGAAGCCCCCCAAGATTTATCACTTAAAAAGCGACCCAATGATCACGTTAACAATAAACATTTAACCATCGAACTTTGCAAGTTCGACAAAGAAACGTACCACAACGACAATTTGAATTCTTCCACTCGAGACGATAAATTTATAGAGAAATGCGTAAACGACTTTAAAAATAACTATAATAAGAAATCCTTCATCGATAACATGAAAGAACAAGAACTGAAAACCACTATAATGAACAGCGTTTATAAAGCTAACGATTTGTACGAAAATTTTAACAATAAAAACTTTGTAGCGTCAGAAAGCATTTATTCGATGATCAATTATTTAGCCGAACATAAATTTCTTACGGCTTGGTACATGAATTCGATGTTCGCCGGAAATTTAGCATATCCACCTACCGGAGTCTTCCAGTCGCAGGCCAATCAACATTCGAATAACAATAGCATTTTAAATAACCTCCTCGATAAAAAAATCACCAAAGACGATAAAACGTCGTTAACTATCGATACTTTGATAAAAAACGAAATGACGAAGGAATGTTACGATTCGTCGGGCAAAAACGGCATCAACGTTGCTTACACGTCTTTAGAAGGGTAACAGTTTCTCGTACCGACACATACATATTTTATTAAAATAGCTAATTCGAAAATTTATACATCTAGTAAATCTAATAATTGCATTTTTTTTTTTCAGAGCGCAAATAGACCACAAGAATAACGTCGATAATAAAAACAATCAAGACGGCACGAACGCCGGCGAGAAGAAGAAACCACATATCAAAAAACCCCTTAACGCGTTTATGCTTTATATGAAGGAAATGAGAGCAAAAGTGGTGGCTGAATGTACCCTTAAAGAAAGTGCCGCGATTAATCAAATTTTAGGACGAAGGGTAAGAAACATTCTTTTGGTGTTTGTTTTATATGCGACGTTGAAATTGGGTGAATAGGTATAATATTTTTGCACGAATACGACGTATTTTTGATTACGATCATAATTTTAAGTAAATAATCGACCTTTGGAAAATTGGTCTTTGGAAAAAAAGTTTTTATCGACGCTTACAATTGGCATCATATTAAATTATGCGAGGACATCTTAAGTACATATACACGCACTTATTTCTGGACCTCAGAAGTTGGAAATAAATGGTATCATCATCAAATTCCCCATCTTCGTCGATTTCGTCAATTTCGTAAAAACTGTCAAACTGAAATTTCGATGGTTGCCTTCTTGCTGTCGTAAAACGTAGTAGTAAGTGCTTGGAATTTTGTAAAAATTTAATAAATTGAGGCCTTTCGCTTTTAATCGGTCGCGGTCGCGGTCGTGAATGGAGGAGCCAAGGAGTCGGGTCACTTTAACTTACCCTTAATCTACAATATATCTTCCGTAGATTCAAAGTTCCGGACGTTCATCTTTTTTTATGATGAAATAATGTTAATACCAGTAGAATCTAATTGAAATTCAACATTTTCAACAATAATAAAAGTTACATTTATGTACAGTATGTATACCGGGTGGTCACAAAATCTAGGCCAACCTTATGACTCTTTATTTTTTATGAACCGATCGTTTTGAAGTTTGGAACATGCATGTAAGACGTAATTTCAAATTTATTGACGTGCAGAGTCAAAATGGCCGACTTCCGGTTTCGACGGAAGTGACGCCAAATATGATTTTTGAAATGCATATTTTTAACCCTGCATATTTTTCTATTTTTGGAATCTCATTACGTTGCCAAATTTTCATTTTTCTCAATATTATTTTTCAACAGAAGGTCGTGACTGCGAAACAATTGTTCTTATTTCGACGTTGGCGCGTAACGTCTCTAAGTAATTATTTTATTTCTTTATTTCCAGGCTTTATATATTTGTAATTCAAATAAGCGAAACGACAAATATTTTCCAGATAGGCCAGAGAGTCAAAATGGCCAATTTTCGGTTTCGACGAAAGTGATGCCAAATTTGAATTTTTTTAAATGGAACACATACCATTTTTGGAATCTATTTATTACGTTGCCAAATTTTCATTTTCTCAAAACTAATTTCAAAATTTTGCATTTTATTTTTCAACCTACCTATTTTTAAATTAATTAATGTTAAATGGAAATCAAACTAAACATGTCACATATCGTTGTATTCGTAATAAACATTTCTATCTAATGATGCTTAAAAAATATGCTTGCTATAAAGAATTATTATTTGAGTGGATGGGTGGTTAACAGAGTCGAAATTGACGATAATTGTACCGCAGTCACCGTCTTCTGAACACAGAAGTAACTCCAAATTTGATTTTTAAAATTGAACGTACTGCATATTTTACTATTTTTGGATTCTACGGACCAAATCCTATCTAATTACTTTATTTTTTTCAAAAACAATTACAAAACTTAATTTTATTTTACAACAGTAAAATTTGGAACTTGTCCGTAGAATCCAAAATTCAAATTTGGGGACACTTCCGTTAAAATCGGATGTTGACCATTTTGACTTTACACGTCAATAAATTGAAAATTATGTCATATATATATGTTCCAAATTTCGAAACAATCGCTTCATAAACATAGGAGTTATAAGCTTGGCTTGGTACAGGTCTCGTGGCCACTCGGTATAGGTATGTACTATTTAGACGGCAAGAAGTGCCTGGATGGTCTTTCATAATTTGTTTGAGCGGCTGGATACGTAAATATGTACCTACTTACTTTAAGAATAATAAATTTTCATAATAAACACAAAGTTATCAAAAATTATATCAGTTATTAGTAATTAAGAAGATAAGATGTTTCTTTTCTTAACTAATTTACATAATTCGGATTGTTTCAAGTAGGTACTTGAAATCATAAGGAATAATTCTTTACCCACTATTTTCTGTTTGCAAAATTGTTATAGTTTGTCGCATTTTAACTGAACTATATTGAATTAAACGCTCATGATGAGCAAAAAGGACAAAATAGACATGTTTATTTTGTACTTTTTGCTCGTCATGGTCGTTTAATCCAATATAGTTCAGTTAAAATGCGACAAACTATAGTTTAGATATTTAGTAGGTTATTACGAGAACATTGATATTTATAATTTTATTCCATTATATAAATAGAATTACCTACAATATTTTTTTTAGATAATTTTTTTACACGAGCTGTATTTGTATACATTTACTGACATAACTAAATGAGTAAACTAAATGCTTACCGTTTAATTTAATCTTTTTCAAACATATAAAACACACGAAAAACCTCACGGTCAAGCGATAAGTAAAATCAATGTTTTTATTTCACATCAATATTATGATTGCACTACGCGTATCTAGAATTCTCTCATACAAAAAACAGGTTTATTTTATTTTTAATTTGTTACCGTTCCGATGGTGAAAAATATTATAATAAGCGCCACGGACATTATAAGTGTTGGGAGATTGAAATTTATATCCATCGAAATGAAAATGCACTTTTTGCCGCGATACTGAAATACTCTAATATTATTAATAATAACTATAAACAAATGATCTATAAAAAATTATTTCGTCCACTTGCACCATTCGATCAGAGTAAAAATTACTTTACACAATAAATTTTATCTCTTATAAAAAATTTGTTATTGTTAAGTCAAAATCATCGATAACAAGCTAAATTAAAAACAATCTACATTAATTTGATTATGTATGTCTACCTATTTCACAATATACACCAATTTAATATCGTTCGTAGTTTAGTTTGTTTCGTAGAACCTATAAAATCATTCAAACGGGTTCAATAATAGATAAGCACATCTCTATTTATTTATATTCCATTTACAGTCAATGCATATTTTAAAATAGCTTCGCCGATAACAAACTTCCTCTTAAGCTCGCCCAAACATCTAAGAGTGTGGACATTACTTTCAGTCTAAGCTGTACTGTATAGTACAAGGCTAGGCGCGCAAGGGGGAGATTTTACGCCGATCGCGATTCGTGATCGATGTGCGCAACAGTGTGCGTTATATGGAAAAGCGCACATGAACGAGTGAGTGCTCCCTATCGCCGATCGCGATCGGCCGACTAAACAAGCGTTCATGCGCGCCTAGCCTAACGTGTAGTTAACTAACTATAGTGCGTCTCACGATGAAAAGTCAATAGAAGGTCTTATGGAAAGCGATATTGTTAAATTGCTTCGTTATATTTCGATACAACACAAATGTATTGTAACGTCTTCATCTTCTTTCTGAAGATGAAGCGTAACATCGACACGCTTGTAGCATGCAATAATAAAAAAAACGTCTTAAAATTTAAGGTAATTCCTAATTTATTTACATATTTAAACAAACACTAGGTCGCCACACATTTGATCAGATCGGAACGGAACGGAATCGAACGAAAATGATCGGTTTGAAATTAACGTGACGTTTTCGTTCCGCCAATCATTTTCGTCGATTTGTTTTTGTCGGATTTCGAACCGTTCGATTCAGTTCCAATCTAATGTGGGGCGAGCTTTACAGCAGTGTCGTTCGCCTGCGTAAAACTAACAACGTACACTTCGTCCAAACCTATATGCAATCCACGTCATCAATAAAAGGTTACTAGATGATGACGTTTCACACAGTGCTGTCATCTCGTACCTCGTATTTTGACAATTCTAATAAATTGAAGTATTTCTTTATACCATCTAATATGTGTGCAAGTAAATCATCTATAGAATAAGTCACTTTCCAAATTTTAAACCGAATTACAATTAAACAATCTAGTGACATTTTGTTGATGACGTAAATTGCATATAGATTTGGATAGGCCATAGATGAGTTAACGCCCATAAGATTTATATTGCCTTATCTTTGCAGTACTGACTTCTCGCCGTGAGACGCAGTATAATTTTAAATAAAAATATTTAGTAAGTTGTCGTCGTTATCTTCTTCTTCGGTTTTAAGCTTGTTTTATTGGTCCTCTCCGGTACCCAGAATTATTTTCCATTCGGTTTGATCCTTGTATATATATTTTTGCATAACTGTCTTTATCCTGTCACACCAACTCTTCCTCGACCTTCCTTGTTTCGTTCGCTCTTTTGGTTGCCATTCTATTGTCATTTTAAGGATTGCGTTTATTGTTTTTTTGTGTCCAAATCACGTCAGTTGTCTCCTTCTGTTATGTATCCTCTGTTATCCTTACTATTTCATTTCTTACTCTATCGAGTTTTGATGTATCTGCTGGTCTTCTGAAGATGTAATTTCTAACACTTTGAATTGCTTTTTATTTTGTTCGGTTATTTACCATGTTCCATAAAATACTTCACTCATCTTGTTGTCTGCATAATAGTGAAACACCGTTAAGTTTTCTTTTAAATATGGTAATCATTTATTTAGATCAAAGCTAGTGCCAGAACTACAAAATACCAAACAGTATTAAAAACCACTCGAACCCAACACGCTTCGATAGTTAAACGATTATCGTCAGTCAGAAATCGTTAGCTCTTTGAGGAGCGTTTTGAGGTTTTCCTCCTATCGCGCATAGTTTAATATGTATGCTTGCCTGCGAACACGCGTATATGCAGAAAATGTTTTGCCGTTCAACTAAAAAGGAACGAGCAAATAAGCTCGTTCCTTTTTGGAAACGATAACTTAACCCATATGTAAATGCGCGAATGTTAAATTGTGTGATTGCATAGTGGCACTCGCTGAGCCGCGAGGAGCAGGCCAAGTATTACGAGAAGGCGCGGCAGGAGCGCCAACTGCACATGCAGCTGTACCCGGGCTGGAGCGCGCGGGACAATTACGGTTACGGCACCAAGAAGAAGAAACGAAAGAAAGAACGCACGACCGTAGAGTCGGGAGGTACTCGATCGCGCACCCTAACCATACGGCGTAGCACTTGGACGCCACTTTTGCCAAAAAGTTGCCTCCACGTGCTCGTCATTCTAACTGAATGCCCCGGAACTAACTACACATGCATGGCCGACACTAACGTAACTCGCTCTGGCTGTGTAGTTCGGCCGGGTGCTGGAGGAGAGTTGCTGCTGACGTGCATACGTGTCGTGCATATGGGGGATGGTCGGGTCGGCCAGGCTGGCAGTGGCAGGTGCATTATGGCGTGCCGCGGCTTCTTGGTGCCTGCCGGTGCGCGACTACTTTTGACTGTGTTTTGTTTAGTGGCACGCGTTGGGCCGCGAGGAGCAGGCCAAATACTATGAGCTGGCGAGACGCGAGCGTCAGCTGCACATGCAGCTATATCCTGATTGGTCGTCGCGTGCCAATGCCTCTCGTGGCAAGAAGAGGAAGCGCAAACAAGACCCCGCCGACGGAGGTGATGGCCCTCTCGCAACTTACTAGATTACCCTTCTAGTAACTTGCGAGCCGTACCTATTCTTTCTTTGCATGTTGGGCTGGGGTAAGACGCAGGCTGGCCGGCCAGGACCTACTCTGCTGCCATCTTTGTTCGGCGCAGAGCAGACCCTACACGTGATGGGGACTCGTATGCACGTTGCTGTCACTGGGGCAAATCCTTAGCTCGTAGATACACTTGCATGAACCGTTTCCCTATTCATCTTCCTCCCATCCTTGTAGAAGTATTGCCGAATTTTTGTTGTTCGGCTTTTTCTCGATTGTTTTCAAAGCATGTTAAGCAAACACTTAGAATGTGTGGTTGAAGCATCTTCTCTTAAATAATCGTGGATTTTAAATCATATTCGACAATTTGAATAAACATTAATTTTCTACAAAATTTGATGAAGAGAAGTGCAACAACTTTCAGTTCATATATCGACTTCTTTAGACTTTTAGACCACATCAATTTCATGTAATTTTTGATCATCGATTCAATCATTAACGAGTAGTTAGATATCATAAGAGCATGGCATTTTCGAGTAGTTAGTAAACATCTATTTCTGACATATTTTTATCGACAGGTAACAACATGAAGAAGTGCAGAGCGCGCTACGGTTTAGATCAACAAAGCCAATGGTGTAAGCCCTGCAGGTAAATGCATTTTAGATTAGTTCGTTTATTTTTGTATGTTTCGAGTGAATGATTTTAGTTTCGTTTTGTTTTGTAGCACCTAACCAAATTGATGACAGAAATGATGAAAGTTAGAAGTCAGTTTGGTGTCGATGTAAATAAATGTACGGGGTTTGCCACGTTCATTGCATAAGACTTTTAGCATATTTGTTAACAACGTATTTTTGCAACCTCGTACATTGTTGGCGTTTCTTATCTATGTGGAAAGACTGTTATTTTTATATTTGATGTACTTGACGGGAGACACGGTTCGATTTTTACTGCAAACGCCATCAGAAAATGTGTCTTCCCACAAAGAGAAGGACCCACTGGGTTAATAGTTGCACTTAGACACTGCTGTTGCATTCGAAATACAATCGTTAAATTTGCAAAGGGGCATTGGCAAACGAGTACCTGCTGCTGCGTTAGACACATTTTCTGATTGTTCCTGCACTTGTTTCTTTGACGCCTATCTACTTCTATATTTTATGTTATTTTGTATGACAGATTTATAGGAATGCGTATTTTGTACTTGTTTGTGATTGTGTTTTTTACTTTTCGAATGTATGTGTGCCCCCTTGTATATATAACGATTGTTTAGCCCGGAGAGCAGCGCACACAGTGGCAGCAGCTCGACGGCCGTACACAGCGGTCTCTTACACTCGGCAGGCAGTGCCGCCTCTGCTCAATCTCCTCAAGAGCCCACCTACGTCAACCTGTAGGCTGCCTGTGGTAGCCCGCGGTTAGTTCAGCAGCAGTGTTCCATGTTAGATTGTTGTTTGCGTTTATATAATGCTTGCCAAATTTGAGTTTAATTCTGTGTGTATATTTTTTTTATTTCCTTGCATGATTATTAGTAATTTCTGCATTATTATTGTTGTAATACAAACTTTTCATAGTTTCGTCCTGAAGTATTAAAGAAAAGTAGAAAATAAATCATGAATAGAATATAGGTATACCAAAAGAACTTCTCTAGCAATTTTCACTATTTGAGAAATTGGATTAAGGACAATATTGGAGCTCTTTCGATTACGTATTTGTTATTCCAAGTCAGGTTATTTATGAATCTTAAATGAATAAATAATCTGGCACATTTTTCTCTTGCACTTAAGATAGTTGTGCATTTTAATTTACAAAAAAAGTATTTATAGTTAGTTTGGAAACGTTCGTCGATACTTTCCAATCTTTACATTATTCCTTCAGCTTCCCACTATATATATTTTTAAATTATTTCATTTAATTTATTTTCTTTTGTTGTTGCTGCTGCACAATGTCTTGGGTTCGTTTATTTTTCAAATTATTTATAAAATAATTTTTTCTGTTTGGTAGATAGATAGTTTTTTTCGTGAGTACTTAGCAAGATTTTCTTGGTACATCGATTTCTAATGCCCTTATTTTGTTTATTTATTAATTTATTCATTATTCTAATTGATTATACCGGGTGTCCCACCTAATTATTTTGTAAACGTGACATTTTAAAGAAAAATGTTTCGAACAAATTTTATGAGGTTTTAAATAATGCATCAGACACTGCTAGTAGTTTGACCTTGAACAGTGTTTTCAAGGTCAAGAGAAGGTCACATTTAATATTTTAAATAGAACCCCCTCTTTTTATTGTATATTTTTATAGTTTACCATGAGAGCTTTTCAACAAAGTATGTTTCGATTTAGTACTTTTCGAAATAAGAGGCCTGAAGTTTCGAGTACCGCTGACATTAGCATTATCTCAGTTGTACTGCGTGGGGTTGTGTGTGTATGTGTGTCGGTGCGCACACACTCATACAATGTATCTACATATCAAAATGTGTATAATTGAAATTTCTGGTTCATTCGATGAATTAAGATCCAAAAACTCATTTTAAAAGTTGAGATTTTCAAGAACAAGGACTTAATTCTTATTACAGCCACTCACACGCGCGCATTCACAACACTGTTACGGACTCCAGTCGCTGTATTCCTTGGGTATCTATGTCGGCGCGGCGGTACTCGAAATTTCAGACCCCGTAACTCAATAAGTACTTAATGAAAAAATACTTTGTTATAGTGCTTTGAAAACGTGTAATTAAAAATAGGGGATTCCATTAAAAAATATTAAAGGTGACCTTCATGTGACTTTCTCAGCGCTGTTTAAGGTCATATTAATACCACTATTTGATGCAACATTTAAAACCTTATAACTTTTGTTCAAAATATTTTTCTCTAAAACTTTGCGTTTACGAAATAATTGGGTGGCCCGAGTGGTCTGGGACATCCGGTATATTCCCATTCTACCATAAAGATATTGTAAGGATGTTACAACCTTATTCTGTGTCTATTGTGTGGATAATGGTATGTTACCATTACTCATTACTCATGTTACCAGAATAAACATACATTTTGCTTAAATATATATACACAAGATTAAAATTACTTCACATGCACTATATTCAATTTGCAGTAAAACTCTAACATCGTTTATTAAATAAAATTTCTGTCATGGTGTTTGATAACAAATAAAAATGATAAGTTAGTTTGTTAACACCAAATGATAATAAAATGTGTAGTTTTGGCAGAAACAGTCAATGCGCTATCTACATATCTGTTTTGTATGTTTTGGCTTCCAAAACTAGTCGATGATTCATCGGTAGAGGTCTATTAAATTGTTAAATTGAGTTTTTTCACACTTCAGAAAATTTCTTAATAACAATTGAATAATTGGATACTGAATAATTAATTTAAAGGCACTGCTGATTATAGGTGTATACCTATCATGACATTTTCATGATCCATTTATAGTTCACCTTTGTCTATATTATGTACTTATAAGTTGAGTTTGTTTATATTCGTTTAATGGTACTCTGAGTTTGCTTGTATTCTTTTTCAACATGCACCATCTCACTTTAGGAGTAACTCGAGAGTGTATCGAATGAGTAAACGAACTCAGCTATAATGGTAAAACGGATGTCAAATGTTTTGACATCATCTTAACAATAGGTTCTGTGCATGGTTATTTTTATTTTGTAGGTCATGTTTAAGTACTGCCATTCCTGTTTTGATGTATATTGTGGAGATAAAAGAACCTCATCCCGAACTAGGCAATATGGCTAACTGCAATGAATCATATACGTATCCAGCATAAAATACCTTACTCATCACTCTTGCTCTTTTGAGTATATTCACGAAAAAACGTGTAGCTTAATTTACGGTATGCGCTTTACGTCGCTTTAGCGCAGAACTTCAAAAAGTACCATTTTCAAAAGAGGTCTGCGTTAGATCCGTGGTGGTTTGAATTATTTAAAAAGTAATAAAACTTTACAACTTTTTCGAGACAGGCCAGTTCTGCTCTGAAGCGACGATATAAAGTATTGGAAAACGAATTTAACTCTTGGTAAGCTCGTTATCAAAACTCTCGAACGTTACGAAAATATGTTCTTTATATTGATACAGCGAGCGCTTTTATAGATCCATCAAGGTACCATGATACCATGTTGTGGTAGTTATGTAGGCACAACGCCCAACAGTTTTAGCATCCATTTTGGCAGTGAAGTAACAAACTTGTCCCACGCGTTTTCTTTTAATAATTCTTATGCCCATTACAATAAACATCATTAGGATTCTTAAAATTGTTGTTGAAAATGAAGCGTTTTACCAAAAACCTCGAATTTCGCAAATTAGAGCTCGAATCGTTATTACTATATTTGACCCCTTATTTCACCCCCGCGCATACGGTGTAGCAACTTCGAGACCCTTACACTTACATAATATCCAGATACATAAGTCAAAGCTGTTCATGGCTCAAAACCCATAGCAATCTGGACGAGGTTCTTTAGTAAATATTAAAATATATTGAAAATTTAAATTTAAAAAATTTGAATTTTATTGTAGCAATTCATTTACTACTTTTTTTAAAATTTATTTGCAACATATAAACTTATTTAATTTTATAAACATGTTAACTATCATATCAATTATATAAATGTAGTATCGTTTGATTTCATATTTATCTTTTTGGATTTTGCAGTCATTGTTAATGGTCTCTAGTTTAGTTATAGTTATATTAATTTATAATAATAAATATTATATTACTGATTAGATAAGTAAACAAAGGAATTAATTTAAAAATAGAAATGAATTAAAATGTTTTTTCAATATAAACAAGTTTAAATATTTAAAAATCGATAATTCGGTATACTAAAATAGGTGTAGGTAGTACTTAAACATTGATATAAATAATGGCATGTATGTTCTTACAATTTCAGTGCGCATGTCGAGGCCATTTATGACTTATAACTTATCAAATGCTTAAACATGTTAATTAACATGTTTCTTTATTTTAGACGCAAAAAGAAATGCATTCGATACCTTGAGTCGGGTGATGGTAATGATGGAAATCAATCAGACGACAATCTAGGCAGCTGTGGTAGTGTGGGAGATGCTCATACACCTCCAGAGGAAGATGGCGAAAGTTTAAGTCATTCGATGTCCAGTCCGGGTGGTTTGTCGGGTTTGAGCAGTTTGACTAGTCCAGGTGGTATAATTTTACCGAGCCCTTCGACGAGTGTAGCGAGTCCTTCGGTGAGTGCTGCTAGTCCGTACATGTTGCAAAGCCCCCTCACCCCTCATGAGGCTTTCGAGTGTAAATTACCACCGGCGCCGCCCCTTGTACATCAACAACCTCCGCGTAACCCAGTGGGTACAAATCCTCACGATATAAACAATCCTCTTAGCGTCAATCAACTTACGGGACAATGTGTAAAAAATGAACCTCCAGATGGTGGGGGAAAAGACCCTACAAGATCTATCATTAGCGTCACGTAGCCCCTGTTTGCGGGTCTTACGGATAAAGTTTCTAAACGTGCTGTGGTGTTTTGTTCCCAATGCAGTAGCAGCCAATTTTTGGAGCGCATTGGACTGCAAAAAAAAAAAACTACGTGCGGTGATCTCATAAAACTTTTCAGTGCCGCACATATTTTCTACAGTGTAATATAAATGTCATTTGCCAAAACCAACATTATAGTTAATTAGTTTAGTTTACAGGATGTTGCACTACTTGAAGTTTAAAAGTTTATGTTGCAGTCACACATCGATGAATTGTTCGGTAAATTATTTTATTTAACTATTTTTTAACGAGATTTTAAAACGAAATTATTGTAACATCCTGTAATGATTTTAAGTAGTTAAGATTATGTTCCTTGTGCCACACGAATTTAATTTTAAAACGGTTATTTGTGAAGTTTTATATTATATTTTACTACGATCAATATTTTCTTATTTTATTTGACTCGAAATAATTTAAATAATACAAAAAGTACTTTTTTACTTTCAACAGATAAATGGTACAATTATCATAATTTTACTTACATTGCAATATTTTGTTGAACTGTAATTATTTTGTATATAAATATTAAAAAGAGATGTTGTGTAAGATTTATTGTAAAAAATTTTTTTTTGAAATTTTATCTGTTGCATGTGGTTAAGGAAAAATTTGAAATCTGTGACTAGTGCAAGATATCGCACTGTTATAATGTTGTGATTATTTGCTCGATTTTTATGAGTAATTTTGCCTAGTATAGGTATTTTTGGTAAGAGTATGAATTCTTGCCTTGAGTCACAGACTGCACATCGGTTTATTTATGCTGTCTCAGATTTAAAAAATCTTAATAATGAAATCTGATTATTTCAAATTTGAGCAATGTATGCACAACTTTACGTTTCGATAACAAAAAAGAATTGTTAAGTTACTGTTGATAGTTTTCAAAGTGTTCAATATTTTTCATTTATATTGAAGTAAACTTGTGATACTTATTATTTTTAATGTTACATTTAGATCCCTCAGGACTCGGCATTTAGTAAGATTGACTCTTATTTGGAATTTTTTTTAAGATTCGTAAATTACCTACTAGAACATCGTTAAAAATCCAAATAAGTTTTATACTGTCCTAACAATTATGGTACTTCAAACATGTATTTGAAATATACGCCAATACTATTGCTACAATTAGTTTTCAATATAAAAATATCTACATGTGCCATATTCTGTATTACAATAATAAATCGTTTGAAGTATTATAATTGTTATAATTTGCGACTGTTAGATTAATTTACTTTTAGTTATGGATAAGTGCAATGTGTATGTATGTATTGTATGTGCGAGAATGATGCTGCATTTTGTTTTTATAAATATGTGCCATAAATTGATTACTAGTATTGAAGTTAATCAAAATGTGGCACATAAATTTTACATTTTGTTATTAACTTCCATTGTTAAATACTCCCCTGGTGATTACTTTGTTACGTTTTTAGTTGTTTTAATTGTGGCCGTTTTTGAATCGTTAAGTTTATAAATGCTATTCATATTTTTACACTGCATAAATCGTAAATCGAAAACATTTTTTTTGCAAGCACACAATAAATTTATTTGTCGACATCACTTTGCAGACTCGAGCTTATATTTTTTGGTAAATATTTTAATCGTCGAGATGCTGATGAAGTACCTCGACTGTAACGTTCAAGGTTATTCTTTAAAAATTTACCCCATTCATTTAAAATCCATTTTATAAAAAAATAACACGAATAATTTTATATTTTGTGTAATTTGATTATTTTTGTTTTAAATTGTTTGGTATTATTAAAATAAGTTAAACGAATTTATTCGACATGAAATGTAGAATAAGGGTGTATATTCTAGAATTTATGTTATTTAAAATTATTGTGTTCCCACGAAATTAAGGGTTGAATTTATAAACGAAATTTAGGGTCAGTATTTGAACATAACATTTATCTATCTCAATTGCTCGTTCTGATATTCATAAAAAAAATATCTTGTTGAAAAATATTTAAACTTCGCAATAAGTTAAAGTTATACTTAAGGATCGTTTTTGAATTTGACCCTAATTATTTGATAACTTCTATATTTATTTGACATCTAGTTTGATGTAGAAATAAGTCGCAGATGCTTTAAATATTATAAAATACTCCTAGTAGTTTATATGGTTATTCTGCAACGGAAAATATTTAGTTGTATTCGTCAAGGTTCGATGAGTTACTTGAACTTTTTATTATTTTTTTGTAAATTGAAAATTTATATCACATTTTGAATTGAGTCAATTATATTATTTATAACACTTGATTAAATTTAAGCGCTCAATTTTATGCATTGGTTAAAATTAAGCTAGGTACTTATTAGATTTATCTGAATGGAAAGTGTTGTGATTAAGAATTGTGACATTTGTTATTATTTATTTGTTCACTTAATTTTGATTAATGACATATTTAGTTGTAGTTGTATTGGTGTAACTACTAGTTACTTTTTAACAAAGACTCAAAAGAAAATTTAAAATATCAATTTAATAATTTTATTAAACTTTGTCTAGTACTAGTTACATACAAAACTTTTACTATAATTTAAAAAGACAAGTAGAAAATGCCATCTATAAAACATTTCCATAGATAATTGATTTTTAAGAAAATTAATTGGAGTCTTTTAAAAGAAATTTTTATATTTCAATCAAATGAGTAGCTTATTAAATTCCACATCATTTTCGCTTAATTGAATTTAATAAAAAATTTAGAAAATACGTTAGTTATTTTTTACATGGGTTTTCATTTCTTAAAAATCGAATCAAATCTAAAAGTTGCTTATAACACAATACAATTAATATTTAAGTGTTCAGATATCTAGCAGATTGACTAATACTGATTGCAGATAATCCAGATGTATAGGTTACTCGCATGAATAAATAATAATGATAGGTAAATAACTCAAATGTATGGCTCCTTCTCTGTTCGCTTTTAAACATCGTTCAATGGTAACGCACTGTTTTTAAAACGATTCATGTTATTCCTGTTGATTGCTAAAAAATTAACAAAGTTTTATTTCTATTTAACCATATTATGTACGAGCTTTAATTTTGTTATCATGAGAGTTATTTGTGTATTTGTTTTTTAAAACGGCCTCAATTGAAACGAATAAAAAGGTACATTGTTAAAAGTCTTGGCCACTGTACATTTTTCCTTGCAGCATTGTAAATGGTCTGCGTTAATGTACCATTATAGAATAAAAATTATATAAATATATAAATAAATCGATTAGAAATAATTATATAGATGTTAATGTCTTTGTAAGTAGCAACTGTTCGTATCACCGTTTTAGGTTAGAGATATTCAATACAAAACCTCATTATCTTTTATTCTGGTTTTATTTAATCAAGCTTTTTTACTTCTATGTATTCATTGTTATTGTTTGGTAAGTATGGTTAACTTTTAAAAGCTGATAAAATTTTTGAGTTGTGGTTGTAGTGTTTAAAAAATTAAAAACTGTTGATGAAGTATTTTTCTACATAGCATACATTAAAAGGACTAACTGTTTAGTCGGTTGTGTTCGTTTCGTTACATGTAGATATTGCTTAATATGCTATACGTTCTCACTCATCTAAACTTTTTCTTTAAAAATTTCAGAACAAAACCTATTTTTCAAAATATTTAATTATTTTTATGCTTCACTTTTTTTTAGCGAATTTTCATAGAAAATAAAGCTATTGCAGCTTGTCTGATGACGGGACCCAGATGTGTCCTTTTGGCTTTTCTCCGATCACGAAAACATAGGTCGTTATTTTTAGGTCGTCATATATATATAATCAATTTCTTGTGCACACGATTCCGGTCGCAATTTTGATCGTAGGAGGCTAAAATTTGGACAGCGTATTGTCTTTACGAAAACGAAAGACGAGTTTGTTAACCAGCCAAATCGACCGAGCCATTTCAAAATGGTGGCCGTTCAAAAATAAAAAAATTCTAATCTTAGTTATTATTCATTGGATCGGTAATGTGAAATATGTTTTGGAATCAGCATAATATTCTCTACCGATCATGTCTCTTTATAATTTTCGATAAAATGCGCCGTTTTCAAGATAATCGAGGAAAATTGTATGTTTGCTCGACTCCTGCCGGGCGAGCGTGCGGACGCGATCGGTCTACGGTACGAGTCAGCCGTATTCATCAATGAACGGCATCAATTATTAGCGAATTTTCATAGAAAATAAAGCTATTGTAGCCTTTCTGATGACGGCACTCGGATGTGTCCTTTTGGATTTTCTCCGATCTCAACCCCTCCGGTATTGTCTTTACGAAAACGAAAGACGAGTTCGTGAACCAGCCGAATCGACAGAGCCGTTTCAAAATGACATCTGTTCAAAAAACAAAATTAAAAAAATTCTAATCTCCGTTATTACTCATCGGATCGGTAATGCAGTGCTTCCAGTGATTACTTTTATAAAAAATATAATCTATTAAACGCTAGCAGTTCGTTATTTATCGCTTCGTAATACCAGAAATACGAGTTTTCTAATCGTTTTCGACTTGTTTTGAACGTTACGTCTCAAAACATTGCGATCAAAATTTTGCCAAAAAAAAACTGAAAAAGGGATTTTTCGAGATTTCGCAAAAATTTTAAATCGCCGGAAACGCGCTAAATTTGTCATTTCTTGCATTATTATTCTCGAAAAACTACTTTTCAAGTAATTCCGAACCTGTTCTATGCGTATCAGGTAGTGTCATTTTATCGAGATTATGCAAAAATTATAATTTATTTAAACGCCGGCAGTTCGTCACTTATTTTGTTATACTATAAAAACGACTTTTCAAGTAATTCCGGACTTGTTTTGAACGTTTTAGTTTCTGCCAAAATCATGAACTATTAACACGTCTTTTTTTTCGAGATTTTGCGAAAATTTTAATCGGCGAAAACGGGCTTAGTTTGTCCTTTCTTGTTCTAAAGAACTTTGTAAAGAACTTTCTAAGAACTCTATTGTTGTTTTTTCAGATAGTTGGTGTTCGTCTTTTTGGAGCTGTTGTCGACTCCTACCTATGGAATAGTTAATTTCTCATTTGTGTTGCCGGCTATTGTTCATTTAATAATCGTCTTTAATACATTCATACTTTTACGATTTAACTGTATTGAACCTTTGTAAATATTTATTAAAATAAAACTTCGTAAAATAATGTAAAACTTTATTTATCTTATATGGGGGTCGTTCAAAAAATTTTCAATTTCGTACCTCTTAATTTGTTCTGCGAATGAAATGTTCTTGGTTAAAATTTTAGAGTAAGACACATCAACAATATAAAGGGGCCTTACAAAAAGTTTTCAACTTCTTGTCTCTTAATTTAATCTTTGTTGGTATGCGAAGTATGTGGTTTACGTAATGCCATTACAGATTTTCTGTACGTCCTTTGTACCAGGCTTTGATTTTTTGTTGAAACGTTCTCTAAAACGTTCAAGAAGCGTTCGTTCTTGAATGAAATTATGCAAAATTTGAATACCTACCACTCATTAAATAAAACACGAACATTTTATTTTATAACTTATTAATATGTATATTTTAGAATTTATAAATCATCAATCTTCAATCTGTATCTTCTATGCATTAGGAAAACTGATTTTAATGATTTATTACTATAGTAAATACATAACAATAATAACGTAAACAAATAACATGTTTTTTTACATTTACAGTGCAGAAGAAACCAATTTTATTGTGATGGAATGTAGATATTGAACGAATTTTATATAACTTAGGGCCGATCTTTTCATCTTCCATTTAATTTAATTGACACATATTTACTATAGAAACGTTTGTTTAAACAATTGTTTCTATGGTAAAAATTTGTCAAGTAAATTTATTGGGAGATGAAAAGACCGGCCCTTAATAATTTAAAAATACATTTGCCATCTATTGGATTTTCCGTCAATTACAAAATAGAAACAGTAAAATTCTAAAAAGGAAACTGTGACCTAGATCGTACAAAAGAAAGCTATAAATTTGATAAGAAACTGTCCATCTATAAGATATAATATTAACTACAAAATTAAAAAAAAATTCAAATCCTAAAGGATATTTGCAAATTTTGAAAACTAGTCATCTATCTATAAGAAAATATTGACTACAAAATACAAAAAACTGTATAACAGTAAAAAATTAACTGTAATGTAAACTGTACAAAGCAATTTACAAGTTGTGTTAGACGTTTTAGCATCTATATGAATGTATAACAAATTAATTTCACAATTATTGAATAAATGAAATACCTGAAATGTTTCTTCAAAACTCCACAATAGTACAGCTCGAACTGCAAATGCTGAACAAACCTAACCAAATTTATCCTCCACTAACCACACAAATATTATGGAATCTCACACTGCCGTGATCGTTTATAGTCAAAATTGTTTTTATCAATCGCATTTACGAAGGATAGTTTGCGAGTCAGTCCTGTGGAATCGTCTTATTGTGTCCTAGTAGGCATGCCGAACAGACCTGCACGAAAAAATTCTGGGAAATTTCCCGTATCAACGTCAAACAAAATTTAATTGCCCCTAATTTAAATAATCGACTTTTAACCCATTTGAATATTTTATATTTAAAATTTTACATCTTTATTCACTGTTTTTATGTTAATTTTGAAAACATAGCTCATTTCTGTATAATATCGTATTGTCTAATTAATTCATCATTGTTTGATAACTAGGTCGTCCATAAAGAATTTAGTTTTTTAAATTGTTTTTTAATAACTCAAATTATCTATAAAAGTAAATAGATGATTATTATTTTTTATTTCCTGTATATTATAATATAAAACATATATGGTATTGATATAATTTCTATATAGGTACATATACAACATACATATAGGCATATGCAATAATAATATTGAATTTATTTTGCTCGATATATTTTTAATCTTTACTTCTTTATTGTTTTACTATTATTGCATAAAACATTTGTTGGAGATCGCAAATAGGTAGATAATGGATCGTAAACAGGCGAATCGACCCTATCTAATGTAGGGTACAATTCTTGGTATTGGTAATCATTAAAAAGTTTTAAAATATCTATTTCGTTTCAATATGCTATTATGTGTATTTGAAAATTTTTATTGGTTTTTCACTTCTTCCAATTAGAACAAATTCTTAATAGTTGTTTATAGAAAAATTTAAAATTATAATATCAAAATGGTAATTCACGTACTTATCTATAACCGTATATTCTAAGTACTAATACCCATACCCAAATAGGTACCTACTTTTTCTTTTTTACATTTTTCTTTATTATTTAAAAAAATAATAAATACGAACCCGTTATAAATATGTAAAAATTTAAAGTTAAATATATATTAAAACAAGATATTGTAGTAGAAATCGACAATAAAATTATTTAATCGGATATAATATATATTTTATACCACGTAAATATTTGATAATTTTTTGCACTATAAGAATAAGAATAGATGTATGAATAAGCATCGGCGAGAGCATGAACTTGATATAAAATTATGTAAATGTGACTTTAAAATGTATTCCATTTGACCTGGAACCTAATGGAGTAAACTACTATTACTCATTATTGATTCTGTAAAATCTTGCATTTATAATTTTTGTTTACTTTCCGTATTTTTAAAATATGTTATTAATAGAGCAAAGAAAGTAAATTAATGGAATCGCCGTGTAAAATAATTAATTAAATTGAATATTCATTATATAAATCCGTTTAATATACATAATATTATAATAGTACGTGTAGATATTTGAAAAATACAAAATTTAGATTTTAATATTATGCAGGGATATTTAATGTTTATTGAAATATGCTGCGATTAATTTAAAAGTTAATGGACGAAGTAGAAAAATCGTATAAAATATCCCAACTTTAAGTAGGTACCTACCCTATTTATAATACAAATCCTTTATGCTTAATTTTGATTTTTTTAAATAAATAACTTTTAGAATTGAGTAGGTACCTACCTACATAAATGTATCTTAAAAATTTACTTCGCTAAATTTAAACTTGCTTATTGTGATATTAATCGCACATATTTTTAGTACTTTGCAACAAACAATTTCCTGTTAAAACACATGAAATCCTGCACAAACTAACTTTATCCAGATATTACATTTCAAAAAAAAATATGCTAAAAATTGTGATAATGCATATTTGTTGTTTGTTTATTAAATTAATCTTGAATTCCAAGTTTTTAATATCAAATCGCATATAAGTATATATGGGTAATTAAATGTATATACAGAAAATAAATGTAGGTAAACATTAGGAAAGGACGAGCTAGAGCAAAAGCACGGACTGCGGCCTAACTTGAAAAAAAACATTAAAATCATCTCATCTTGCAAAGAAGATCGAATATCGTCTTTAGACATTTTTTTGCATAGTTTGGAAACCGGAACTAATGTTAAAATTCTGTTCCAGTAAAAAAGTGAATCTTGGCCCCAACTTTGTAAGAAATATTTCGAATTTAAAAACTTTTTATTTATGATAGTTAATTCTTAATGAACTTATTATAGAAATAAATGAGGTAGGTTAAAAGCAGGTTTAATTATTTAAAAATTGACGATAAGGAAAAAGTATTTTCATTTACACTTATACATTTTTTGTTATAGACTACTTATAAATAATAAAAAATAAAAATTACCTATAGATTTTTCGTATAATAACCATTTCCAGAAAAATTCTTTCGGCCTTGAACTGCAAAATTTTATATTTTTCACGTACTCGTTGTAGAGTTGTATGTAAACATACATCTGCGGTATTTATGTACTAATTGTTTCACTTCGGCATTTTAGTCAACAACAAATTCTTTCCACGAAAGCTTGTCATTTTCTTATTTCTTCGTTTTCTACGTTCTTTTTGCACTCTATTGTAATGCCTTAACGAGGGCGTGACAAAAGGGCGCCCGCCACGAGCGTAACTAGGTTTAAGGTTATATTTGAGTTAGGAGGGGGACTTAGACACTTAGACGCTTGCCACAGGCGTTTCGCCACGAGCGCTTCATACCCTCGTTAAGGCGTTGCTCGGTTATGAAACGTCTGTGGCAAGTGTCTAACTTGCGCCGCCCTAACCCAAATATGGCAAAAAAAGTAATTTTTTTAACGTAACAGGTTAAATTTTATTAAATGGAACATGTTAAATACTTATCTTCTATTAACTTCATTACAATGTAGCGCTCCAAATCTAATTGTGCCCGTGGCAGGCGCCTTTTTTGTCACGCCTTCGTTATGGCGTTGATAGATGGCATATTATATGGGATAAGGTAGGTAATCTTATACGTTATTCATGATAGGCCACGTCATCAATAAAACCTCGTATTTTTACAGTAGGTACTAATACATTGTAGTCTTTCTTTGACATGTCATATGTATGTGTGCAGGTAAATCATCGGTTTAAAATGCCACGTTCAAAACTTTTTGTTAAATATTACAAATATACAATTTACTAACTTTTTATGCATGACGTCCATTAGAACCTATAGTGAATAACGTATAGTATGTGAGTCAAAAAGTCGGATAGCAAAAGGTACAGAACAATTTTGTTTTTTATCGGTAGATATTGCATTTGACGGAGAACATTTATGTATTTCCATTTTATTTAAGTTTATTGCAAATAATAAACTCACGCTTAACCCTTAGTTAATCGCACCCAATTCACATAGATAATAATCGAGTGGAGTGCACACAATCAACTCAATTTATTTGTTCTTTATAGAAAAAAAAAACGTAATTTAAATAATTTATTAGGTACCTAAGTACATATATCTAACTCGTCGTTCATTAGTGAAGTTTTGTTTTATAGAATAAATGTGTTCGTTCGTTTTTTCGGTAGCTAATTATTGCAACATTTTGGATTATGTAGATAATAAAACGCACAAATAAGGGAAGTGTTGCGGTGTATTTTGCATTGCTTTTGGACCTGGAAGGTGTATAACGTTATAGATATAACGTTTCTTGATCTAGTTCGATGCAAGAGGCTGAGCATTTTTTTAAAATGTTTTAATTTTACCTAAATCCCTCCCCCCATTCTTAAAATTCTAATGTGTTCAAGAAATTTTAAGATTTATTCACAAGCAATTATAATTTTAGAAATATATATTCACAATAGCAAAATAACGACTGATAGGAAACTATTTATTAATACGCATTAAGAACATTTTTTTTAACCAGTATAAGCTTATTTGACATCATTAAGTATTTTTTAAGATAAAAAGAAACATTAATTTTAAATTGTTGTTTTACCTTATCGTTTTTTTTTTTCGAAATTAAGATAAACGCTACTTTATTGATCTCTTTTTGCGTCATTTAAATCTACTACTAGTTGAAAATAATGTTTATTATTGCAAAATAAATTGTTTTGAATATTTGATCGTAAAAAAAGGATCATCTAAAGCCTGATGCATACGTGCAACGAACATAACTTCAAATCGGACATAACTTTGACGCAGCTTTTCCAAGTTTTTTGCGTGTTTGATCTATTACCTAGTAAATGTAATTCTTGCAAATTTGATGATAAGTTAAGCAAAATATACAGTTTACCTACCAGAAAATATAATAAAAAGTTAAAAAGTTTACGTGGTTTAAAAGGGTGAAACCCACTCTTGAAAATTGGAATTTTTTTTGTTTTTGCTTATAATCTGTGAAACAACAAGAGTTATCGTCAACAAACTATATATTTTTGTAAATGGCTGTTCAAGACCTACATTATGATACAAAAATTAGGGCTGAAAATTTTAAGGGATGGTACTGTGCGTCCGATGCGGACTAGTGGACGCTTAGCTTAACAATGCTGCCGCTGCGACTGCCATTTGTCTGTAACATAATATAAGGAAAAATTATAAAGTTCTAAATTTTTCTTTGTATTTCCTACCTTTTTCTCGTCATCGTTTTCCTTCTATCATCAATTTTTAGCGTAGATTATTCAGTTGACTGCGAATTAGTATTATTACATACTTATACCTACATAAGGTACGGCGTATTTCGTTCGCGAAATTGGACCGTCGAATGTTTGAGGGGAGTCCTAACCAATACCCTAACCGAATTCCTATTCAAGAGTTCATTCAAGAGGTCCTATTCAGAGAATTTGTGTTAGAACTTAAAGGTCCATGTATTTACACTTTATAAATACATGGAGAATTAGTCGACCAAGAAAGATTTTACCTTTCCTCGTCGTATTAATCATTTTTGTTTGTAATTCTTTTAGAAAACACAACACAATACACAACACTCGCGCACTCACACGCAAAAAGGCCTTATTAACCGAACGAGCACTCTTCGCACACAGGAAGAATACGACGCAGTAATTTAAAATTCGAACTACTGAAACAAACACTACCGCTTTGTACCATTAACGCGAAAGATCTGAAACGGTCTAGCCAGAATGCTATACAAAAATGCATTCGAGTTATCATGTGGATACCAGAAAATCCCATTTTTATTTTAAAAACCTTCAGGTTTTTGTTCACACTCCGGTAAGCTACGAAAGTAGGCGGTGTACATGTTTTATTAGTTGTTTTGTATTTTATCAGCCACATAAAAATGCGATTAAACTTTTATCTGGTTTATGGTTTGTAATAGGGAAATTTTCAATGCTTAAGTGCACACGAATAGTTTTTAAATTAAAACTAGTGTAAATTCATAATTTTGCGGTATAAAGGCAGTAGATAGTGATTATTCAAATAATTTTACTGCATAAAAAATACATAATTTTAGAATAAATTTCCTAAAAAGTACACATTTTAAAGATCTTCAGTCTTTATCAACATTTTTTTATCAAACTCCACTACGACCTCTGTAATAGTCCAAGCTCCCATCGCACAAAAACCAACGTCACAACACTACTAAAATTTTCTTAGTGTGTTTAAGAGATAATATGGTGGGAAATATCCAACCGGTGGCAGACAATGGAATTTTTGTTTTAATTATAATTGATAAACTTGATACTTAATAAAATTTATTATAGACTTTAGAGAAATATCAATTATTTCGAATTATTGTGGTCTGCCTCGCAAACCTGGCAGTCCTTCCTCCAATTTTTTTATTAACTTAGCAATGTACCTAATCTTTAGATTAACTCACATTTTATATATGCCCTAATCTACTATACGCTTATCAGTCCAGATGTTTCCCTCGATCCATCTTAGATTCTGCGATATTTTTGCACACAAACCTCACGTGGCTACACTTGCACTATTCTCTGCTTTTCACTACTGAGTTACACTTCACTGCACGAGCTCAAAAGGCTTTGTTCTTTTGAGCCTGCGGAGAAGATCCTGATTAAGTTCCTACAAATGAATAAATTTTCAATACATCATCTACTGTAAAAAACTACATCGCGTTGTTTTTTTCAAATCATAGTTTTAATTATCTTTTACATGAATATATATGTCTGCCGATGTAAAAATGTACCCAAGTATGGCAAAATTAAGGGTGAAAATTCTAAGGGATGACCCCCCTTAAGATTTTCATGCCTAATTTTTGTATCATAGTGTAGTTCTTGAACAGTTATTTACAAAAATATATAGATTGTTGGCGATAGCTCTTGTTGTTTCAGAGATAATAAGCAAAATCGAAAAATGTTCCAATATTCAAGGGTGGATTTCACCTTCTTAAACCGCGTAAGAGCACGAACGGAATACGACTCCTGATTAGGGTTTACTAGTACTACAATCCTGCAAAGTTTCAAATTTTTCTGAGATTTCCACCTACCTAACCTTCCTTGTCAGTGTTATTATTTTTATTTTTCAACTTTATTATACATAATTATGTTTAGGTACCTACCCTACATTATTTTATCTTCAAATTTGAAAAAAAAATAATAATTTGTAATTTTTATAAAGTATAAAGCAATTCGTAATCTAAAAAGACAGAAGAAATAAGTGTATAATCCGACGAATATCTTCATTGAAAAGTAAAAGTAAATAAAAAAAGTAGAGATTAATGAACATTAATCTGGACATTCACACCGAATATTATATTGAGGGTTATTGATTCGATTGTATCAAGGGTCAAGAAAAATTAAAAGTATAATGTATATCCTTTTGGTAACCAGTTATCGTTCTGAAGGTCTTTCCAAAATTAACAAATAATTAGAGAAGTAGATAGTAGATATCTACATATTTTATAATATTATATCATAATTTAGAACATATTTTTAATTTGATCTTTAGATTCGTACCTATTTATTATTTAGGTAGGTACTAAAAGTGATCATTTGAATTTTTTCATTTAAATAGCCAAGTGAACTAAAAAATGTTTACAATCTAATATGATTTGAAATCATAAATGTCGTGAAATAATTTTTTTCTTATTCATCTTTCAATATTAATTATTTGAGTATACTTTTATATAATAGAGGGGTTTCCGATAACCTTTCGGTGCTGCGGGTTAAAAAGGATTCTCGATATGCGATATTCCGGTTTTAACCAGTTTTACTTCAAAAGAATCCGACATAACGTTTCAAACCTTGGCTCCTGATTCATCATAACTATCTGCAGCGATTGTTTTATATAATATTTTATCTGAATTCGAATTTAGCTTAATTTAGCGTATTGTTTAAAAAAACGATTTCGTTCATTATTTGCCAAGATCAAAGTTGATTGTTTCGTTACATTTTCAATCAATTCACAAAATTCAATTCAATTAACAATCATGTATATGGACTATCCAAACCTATATGCAATTTACGTCATCAACAAAAAGTTTCTAGATTATTTATTTATAATTCGGTTTAAAGTTTAGAAAGTGACATATTCTATAGATGATTTACTTGTGCACATATTAGATGGTATAAAGAGAAACTACAATTGATTAGAACTGTCAAAATACGAGGTGGCAGCACTGTGTGAAACGTCATCATCTAGTAACCTTTCATTGATGACGTGCTGCATATAGGTTTGGACAAAGTGTAGGTATGGCCTACCCAAGCCCTATATGCAACACGTCATCAATAAAAACTCACTAGATTGTTTATTTGTAATTCGGTTTAAAGTTTGGAAAGTGACATATTCTATAAATGATTTACTTGCGCACATATTAGATGAAATAAAGAAAGACTATAATTTATTAGAACTGTCAAAATACGAGGTACGAGGTGACAGCACTGTGTGAAACGTCATTATCTAGTAACCTTTTATTGATGACGTGATTGCATATAGGTTTGGACGAAGTGTACATATATGCACTTGAATTCTGACTCATCGTCAGCACCATTTCTTAAAAAAACATTGTATATAAGTCATAAATGTTCCTCGGTTACTATTATGATTCCATAAAAGTTAGTGATTTAAGTAATCCCCAAATGTTAAAATTACAGGGTGAAAGTATTTGCCATTTTTGAAAATAATTGAATGACAGATAATTGTTTGATCTGTCATTCATCTGTCAATTATCAGTCGTATGACCAAATTTATCGTTCAATGTTTTGCGAATAATTATAAAAATTCCGCAGATTATTTTTTTATTATTTTTCCTGTTTCATTAACGGTCTCGAACTGTAGAGTTGGTGCGCTATTTTGGAATCACCCTGTATAAATTAAAATTCAAATTATAGCCATAGCTAGGATAAACAGAATAAATAAATAAAAATAATGCATGCGAATCCACCCTACCGTATTGTTTTTGTTGGTTATAAAATACCAATATTAGAAAACATTCGGATAATTTATCGAACGATAAAATTTATAAAATTTGTTTGTTTACGGCTACGCCATACATTATGAAGATAATAAGATAGGAAACGATATTATTTGTAGAAAATTAATTATTGAGACGTATAATTGAGGATGATGAAATATTTTCGAAGTTTCAGCGATTTAACAAAATATTTGTCTTTATTTTTTATATATAAGTATACGAGTTGTTATTCACACTTTTATCGCAGAAATGACAAAAATTTGCGTGATAACTTTATTTGCTATTTAGTTCATGGTCATTTCTACTATGGAAAATTTTCATATTCTTTATATTGTTATTATACAGTGATATAAATCTTCGTTTTAACGATAATTAAACATTGTTTTTAACGTTCTAATTATAACATAAACTGTAAACGATGTTTTATTAATTTATTGAATCCTTTAGCTCGTCCTTGTGTCTTTGACTTTGATACTGCGTATTTACGTGATAATCTTTCATTGTTTTCCTTTACATTACGGATCATTTATATTAATTGAAAATAAAAACTGATTTAAATACAAGACCTTGTTTAAGTATTTCACTTTATTAATAATACCATTTAATTGGTGGTACTTACCTATCTATTGTTTCTCTAAACAATTAAAGCATTAAAATCTCCATCTATCATATTAGGCAACCTATCAATTTTGTTTCTTTATTTCGTTTTTTTCTTTATCTAATTAGAATCGAGATTGTTTTCAAGTAAATACCTTCTTCTTCGATATGCAATCCTATGCAATTTCAAAATGCAAAATCAAAATGTCTTCCCATGCGATACCAAACTATCGATAGATTAATAAAAGGAAAAATAAAGGAAGCCAAAAAGAAATGGTTATCTGACAGATGTGAAGAAATAGAAGAATACGAGAAGAAATGCGATACTTTCAACGTCCATAAAAAGGTAAGGAAATAGCAGGAATAAGAAGAACAAATCAATCATACATTCTTAGAAATACAGACGGAAACATCATAACGGACATTAACCAGAAACTTAGAACAAACTTTATTAAATCTTTATTTCTCACTAAATCGTTGACATATTTTCTGGGCTCTATGAATGGTCCCCTATAACGTACTATAGTGTAGGTGCGCCATTTTGGAATCGCCCTCTATATAGGAACCTAAATATATTCGTATAAAAGACGTACATAAATGTTTTAAAATGATAATGCAGCAAGTAAATAATAATCTAAATATTATAATCTACTATACTATTGAAAATTGTTGTTAACATCGATAATTTTAATTGTAGATTTATGAGGAACACAGTTACGGTACGATGCTAGAACGGAAAAACATTTGTTTCAAAGGTCAGAGGAAAACTCCACAAAAAACTCTGACGACATACCAGTTTCGTTGTTAGTGAGTCACAAGAACTGAAGAATGTGGCTTTGATCTCGATAGACAGTTTGCTCAGACAAGAATTTGATCCATCAGATTATCCAGAGCGTAACAAATGATAACACTCAAATTCAGTCCGCATGAAAGATGGATGGGAAGATTTGGACCAATAAATTTTCCTGCTAGATCACCTGACCTGACACCTCTTGATTTTTTTTTATGGAGTACTTTAAAGCAAAAAGTTTACGAAAATGACCTGGCGCATGATCAGGAAATACTAAAAGCACGAATACAGGATGCGGTGAATGAGATAAATGGACCACAAACCATACGCAAAGTCTATCGTGAATTTATTAAAAGGGCGAATGTATGTGTGGAAGTTGTAGGTGGCCTTGTAGAGTAATTTTTGTTGACTTTAATTAATTGAAATTTTGTACTTAAACTATAAAACATGCAATAAATGATACTTTTCTGTTGACGCATTTTCATTTTATCTTAATTTGTGGACATTCTGTACATTTAATCTTAGATTTTCCGATGGTTAATTTATCTACTCAACAAGCAGAACTTTTTATAAAGAATGACTTTTTGTCGTAAAATCAATAATAAAGATTTTTTTCCTCTTGTCAACTCCATCCTGGGACACACGGTATATATATATAAAATGCGAGAAATTACCAAAAATGCGATTCAAAAATAACTTTGTATAAAAAGTACTTGCGTATTATAAAAATAAAAATCAATCTAAAACATTTTCAATTTAGCTGAATACGTTCCATCTTATCTAAACTTTTTAGGCCACGGAAAATAACTGGCGTCCAAAAACAAAAAATATATTTCGAAAACTTTCCTAAGAGATTATAAGATTTTTATTTTAAAATGACGGTTCAAAGTTCAGTCAAGGGTTAATTTTTGTAAGCGCATTTATCATTTCAGATATAACTTGTTAAATTGTACGTAGTTTGGCGTCATTTATTAAATCTAACTGTCGATAATTTATTAACTTATTATGGTTTATTTAATTTTTCAAGAGATCTTATTTCAATTTTTATGTATTTCGTAGACAATAATTTTCTTTAAAAATTTTAAATGTAGGTTCGTATACCTACCTAATCAAAGCTACATAACAGTAATTTTGTTTGATTATTTTGGATACTAGATAAAAATTTTTAAAAATCTAACAAACAGATAACTAAAAATAAATATAACAATAACATGATGAGTTATCACCCCCTGTATACTCCGTGTTCATTCTATAATAGTGATTTTGACATGTATACTGTGAATTTGGAACTATGCATAGATTTCATTAAAAATAAAATTTTCTGAGAAATTTCAAATAAAAAAAGTTTTGTATAGCTCGATGAAGAAAACGTAATTCTTTTTAAAAATACACGTTGACTATATGCAGGGTGTCCAGAAACACTCCTGCCAAATGAAAACATCGAATTTTAGAGATGCCTTAGTTTTATGTCGATTTGAGTTAAATCACCCCTATAAAAAAACGTTTCCTAAGGGAATTACAGCCCTTTGGTGATGGCGCTTTGCCATCAATTGTTTTCGAATGTCTTCAACATAACACAGTAACACAATATATCATTTAAGCAGTACAATATAACGATTATAAGTTGTTTTGCATAATAGTTCACTTATAATTTAATATATAGATATGTATATAGCTTATCCAAACCTATATGATGTTCACGTCATCAACAAAAAGTTACTAGATTGTTTATTTGTAATTCGGTTTAAAGTTTGGAATGTGACATATTCTATAGATGATTTACTTGCGCATATATTAGATGGTATAAAGAAAGACTACAATTTATTAGAACTGTCAAAATACGAGGTACGAGGTGACAGCACTGTGTGAAACGTCATCATCTAGTAACCTTGTATTGATGACGTGAACATCATATAGGTTTGGATAAGCTATAGGTATACATACAATAAAATATTCTTTTCTTATTGTTAGTAGGTAAAACTATGTCATTTTCTCAGCAATAATATCTGTTTTGTATGTATTATGACGTGATAATTCTCATCATACAATAATGTAATTAAGTAATTTAATTGTACGAAATAAAAAATATATATTCAATTTAACTAATAAACAATTAACAAAAATGAAGTAATCACAAAATTTTATCAAAATATTATGGAATTTGTATTTACTTAAGTTTCGGTAATCATCAGTTACTTGGGTCAGTTGTAATTGAATGTGTGGGTACAAAAATCTTTAACACTATATACAAGTATACAATTTGCATGTTAATGGATAAAGTCGTTATATTGATATATTATGTACATACGTTACTCTTTTTTTAATTTACCTATAACAGTAAATTCTTGAAATTCGTATATTTTATACCTACATAATGTTATGTATAAATAAATACGTTTTGCTTATCTCGTTTAACTATAAAAATAATGCTTAGTATATTAAAATATATTTTGAAAAAGAAGAAATCAAATATTGAATTAATTTATCAATCTTCAATGTCAATTTGTCTCAAAAACATTTGTTTTTGACAATTGTTTCGATTCAATCGTTGCCGATTGACTGATCATTAGAGTTAACCAACTGTTGAAAAACAGCTAATTCTGATTATCAGTTAATTATTATAGAAATGATTATTGGAAACAATTGTTTCTATGATGGTCGGAGTTGACTAACAATTGAAAAACCGGACCTAAACCGTTACAGAACATTCGATTAAAGTATGAAAAAATAACGAAAGCGTATATTAGTGTAGAGAAAACGAAATCGCCTATCGGCCTAAGCAAATCTTGACACGGTCGCAACTAATATTAGATTTAATTAATTAGTATTTCGCATCCGTTACATAACATGCAGATGAAATTTATACAGGATTTAAAGAGATGAAATAACTACATTTTAAAATTAGTTTTATCACCTTAATTCATACTTACCAAACCTACCCTTAATCAAAAAGACGTTAATTATGAAACGGCGCTTTGCAATCAATTTTTTTTTTAATATTTTCAAAACGTCGCGTCGCGTCGTTAATAAAAAAGATCAAACTTTACACATTAATATAATTAACGAGGTTTTGAAGATATTTGAAAAAATCGATGGTAAGACGTCATTTTCAAGGGGCTCTAACTCCCTTAAGAAGCGTTTTTATACAGGGGCGATTTAATTAAATTCGATATAAAATCATCTCTAGAATTAGACGTTTTCATTCGGCAGAAGTGTTTCTGGACACACTGTATTATAACTATAATAATATAGTAATACACAGTAATATAGTAGTACACACTATAATATAGTAAATATACAGTATAATTTACAGCCCTTGGTCGTGACCCATAAATTAATATAAAGATATCTTAAACACAAAATATAAAAGAACGTTATCTTCTACAACAAATTAAAATTAAACTATAAACATGTACCGCCTATATACGCTTTATATTATACAGAGTGGTCCTGAAATAGTTGGACAAAATAAGGGATCGAACAGAAGTATAAATATTAATCCAAAAAAGTATCCCTCAAGAATTATAGCTAATTTAATAATCAATTTCAATCAAGTTAGACGTATGGAAGCATACATTATGGTTAACAGTGGACATTTTCAACAACTTTTATAAATAAAAATAAAATACATTTTCTTTTGTCACATGACTTATGTTACATGCTAATTAAATGAATCATAACCACTGAGGGATGCTTTTTTGGACCAATGTTTATTGAAACTTTTTTCATTCTTATGACGACCCCTGGTCAATCTCTTATTTTGGCCAACTATTTCAGAACTGCCCTGAATATTTATACCATTATAATTTAGAAAACAATTTTATATTATTAATGTTAATGTAAAACTGATAAAAACATTGTTTTTCATAAAGCAGAATTAGCTGGATTGTCCTCATTAGTAGTGAAACAATCCACAAACCGGTTAAAGGCGAATTTTGCTGGCAAAAACAAAATAAAATATGTTGTAATCATTTGAATTTAATAAATTAAGCATCTGTCAATAAAATCCTTCAGTTTTGTTATATTAAGAATTTGTTTTAATATTTAATTTTTTTTAATGCAACTATTGCTTTAAGCAACCGACTAAGTATACTGATTTAGAGATGCTTTTCAAACCTCACATGTTACACTTTTACTCGCACCAAAGATGCACGTTTTCGTCAAGTCTCCCCATATCAATTTTTAAGTCTTTATATTATTTTTAAATTTTTACTAGTTACCGATCCTTGAATTTTGCTACATCTATAACGTTTTATGTAAAACTCCGCAAATATGCCTTATTCAATTTTGAATAAAAAAGTAAAATCTTAATTAAAAGCCGCATAATAATTAACATGTGCCTAATAATTAAAATTAATTTTTATTATAATTACAACCCAATGTTGCTGTTGCCCAATTAATAAATAGGTTTTTTTTGGATTCATTAAAACAAACATACTTGGCTTTTACTAAACTTTATTAATATTAATGTTTTTTATAATATCTATTAATAACTAATATCACACAAACAAAATTTTACATCAGTAGACATTTCATTTATCACAACATTTTGTGAATTATCTTTAGTTACACCAAAGACCATCCATTTTGTTACACTTATTTTGCAGTTTACAAATTAACGATCCTTATATTGTGTGGCTGTTTAACAATACATCGATTATTTGTAATGAGCAAAAACATTAAATAGTTTTATAATAAATAAATTTTATACCTATGTAAATTACATACTTTGGTTTTTAACAAAATAAGTGATTACACTATAAGTACGTGTAAATTTTTATACCTAGCCTGTTAATGTTCTTGGGCTATATAATTCAAAGATAAATATATTGGTTCAAGTCTTAGGTCAATATTATATCTAGCATAATTATTACAATTATATATAAATATTTCACCGATATTTTTAAAATCATGATTCATAATTGTTCGCATAATTAAAAATGTTAAGTTAATAATGTTGTTGTTTCTTAAAGATTCAGATCACTTATATTAAGATATACTTATCATAAGGTCAAACATTATGGAAAATTACTATCATTTTAAAATGTATTTTCTAAATATAGAAAAGAAGTTCAAGTGTAGAAACAAAATGTGAATTTAACAGCTTTTATGATACCTTTTGAGGAATGGCTCTTTCTCGCATTTCTCCACCGATAGTCAGCGAACAATACTAGAAATACTGCTTGTGCGTGATGCACCTTGATTAATACCTTCATCTTCCGAATGATCTGGCGATATCCGAATTGCTTGATACCACTGATTGGTCAAGTCGGTCATTTGACTTTTACAATCTTTCAATTCCTAAAATAATTTCCCATTACTTTAAACATATTTCGTTATTTCTATTTACTACTTACCTGTTGTGTGAATCTTCGAGTGAAAAACGGAATAAAGTATTTGAGGTCATATTTGGCAAACCCTCTTATTCGCGATGACACAAACGAAACTTCCGCTTCTGCTTCGGTAGTTTCAGATAGGTGCTCCGAATCTATAGCTTGGCCCCATTCTCTAGTTTTACTTAAAGTTACGGCACGATCCTTTTTACGTCTTCGTGTCCGTCGCGATGTATTTTTTGTAGCCTGCATGAATTTGAGTAAAGGCATAGTTGATCCCCCAAAAAACAAGGTAGTAAACAAAACAATAATTAAAGTTGATGTGATAATGACGTGCCTTGTTTCGTCGCTGAAATTTAGATGGAGGGACAGTGCGTACGAAATGGCCCCACGTAATCCACTAAACCACATGATGAACATCATTTTTTTAGTTATTTGATGTTCGCGAAATTTATTAACAAGGAATGCTAAAGGAAATATATTACAAGCTCTACCTATTAAGCATAAGATCACGCTCCATACTATCAAAGCCGGTTCCACACGATGCTTGAAACTAAATAAAGCCAACCCCAAATAAGCGAACACGCATGTTTCTGCTATAAAAGCTAACGTTCGAAGAGTCTGTTGCATGGTTATTTGAGTAACGGTCGACAAATTGAAATGAGTATAATGCGACATTACAATGCCACAAAATAGAATTGCCATGATTCCAGACAAATGGATCCCTTCGGCTAAAACATAAGGTGCATAAGTAAACACCAGCATCATTCCAAATTCCAAAGATGGATTTTTGCGTAAATCAACGTGTTTAAGGAACAGGGCACTTACAAGGGCAAAGAGAACGCCGATACCGGCCGATGCAAAAAACATAAGGCAAAATCTGTTAATTCCTTGTAAAATGGCTTCGCCCGTAGAAGTAACAGGGCTGTCAGATTCTAAAATAGCTGTCGTAAGAACTATAGCAATTGCATCATTTAAAATGCTTTCGCCGAAAACCAACATGTTCAATACCGGGTCTACATTTAATGCATGAAATATAGCTATAGTGGCAACTGGATCGACGGCAGAAATCAGCGAGCCAAATGCACACGATTCGACAAAACTTAATTTATAAACAACATCAGCTAAGCCTAAGAAATATACACCAAAACCTATGACAAAAGCCGATATAGTTGTCCCTATTATAGCAAAAACTAATATAGAGCCGATATTTTGAAAAAAGTTACCTTTGTGTAGATTATAACCGGATTCAAAGATAATTGGAGGTAAAAGTACCAAGAAAAATGCAGTCGGTGAAAAGGCTTCCTCTTTACGCCAATTGCTTACATTTTGATTTGAAAGAGCATTTAAAGTCATCCCTACTGCAGCCCCTAAAATTACAATTACAATACTTTCTGGCACATACTGGAAACCGGTGTGCAATAAGAAATGAATTAATAATATTCCAAGCGCAAGGACGCACAGTACAAAAAAAATTGCCATCGAACTGTTATGTTCGTCTTCTGCGGCGGCTTTGTCTGGTAAAACGGGCTCTGCTGGGGGGACTACTGTAGAACTCACATTCATTGTAATATTAATTACAATAGGCAACGGAGAAGTACTAACTTGTTTGGTAACATTAGGAACTGCTGTCGTCGAAACGTTTAAGACAGGTGCAGCTGTTGAAGAAATTAGTCCATTACTTGCGGTTATGTTCGATGAAGAAAATTCTGGTTTCGTAGTAGTCGATGAAATCGTTTTATTTTGATCGGTGGAAACATTTTCCAAAGATGTAATATTACACAACGAAAGAAGTATTACAGCTGCACCAACAACTTGTATAAACTTCATTTTCACAATTTGGAAATATCACTAATTACATTATAGTAAGTACTTTAGACAAGAATATAATTTAAAAGAATATAAACGTCACGATTTACCGTCATTTTATAGTTGACAGATCATTTTTGCGGCACGTGATCTGTGGCGATAACTTTCAAAACTAGAATTATCTACGTTGCCACGTTTACTAAATTTATTATAAATAAAATTAAAATAGAGAAAAAAACAAAAAGAAATTAAATTAATTCTATTAGTTTTAGAATTATTTTGTCCAACGATAAAAATTATGGCACGATTTTTAAGCAATTAATGAAAGCAATGTGTAAAATGAAATAATATTCTTTGCACAACTGTCTGTGATTTTATAAAATAATAAAACAATTAACAAATAAACAATTTCATTAACAAATCTTCAAAAAACAATTTATTAAATTTTCTTCTATTTGGTTTAGATATTCTTATAAACTGATTATGCGACAAACAATTATTTAACACTAAAATATGAATTTCAAATGAAATAAAACCAATTTTCAAATCAATTGTCCCAAACTGCCCAAAATATTTAGCAGACATTTGACTCCATCCTGTACAGTAATTTTAAACTTTGACCAGTCCTTGTAAAACTGACAACAGTGTATTTTTTAAAAATAACCTAAAAGAAGTGTATTTATAATATATAAAATCACTGTAAACTATACTTATAATTAGTATAATCTTATTTCAATAACAGTTTTAGTTATTTGAATGGTATTTCTTATTTATACTTTATTGTATATCTATACCTACATTATTAAATTTATAGAAGTATGAATGATATAACCTCAATTTAACAGTTGAACCGGTCGAGATTTCTTTAAAAATGAATTTTCAACGATTAGGTGCCTGGTTTCTTAAGAAATCTGGCAAAACTTTTGTATTTGGATGCGCCGTAGCCACTAGTGGAGCAATAATATGTTTGAATATAGTCCCGCAAACATTTTTAATCGATAAATACAAAGAAATTGTTCATTTATACAAGTAAGTTTTAAGTAGATGTATTTATACTACTATAGCGAACTTGTTTAAGAAATGGATTTACGGTGCCTGTTCCTCAAGATTTGAGAGCTCGTTTTAATAAAACCCTGGATTTATTAGAGGTTAGTCCGTTAATTAAAAATATGTATATTCGAATAATAGTAACTGATAACTGGAGTTGTTTGATACCATTTCCTACTCACAGAAACTCTAGTTATACCATTTGAGATCGATGAGGCTCTAGATTTTATTACTAGCAGTGATACTTCTTAAAATATTAACTCAAATCTAGGGTCTGCATAGAAAATTTGTGTTCTAAACTGACTATTTGATTCTGTTATGTTTCTTAAAGCAGCTAACTGTAACAATAATATGACAGTGCGATTATTGGTAGTAAATACAGTATCTCTTATCTCTCAGTATCTCTTAACCGATTTTTTCACAAGAGGCTTTAAACAAATTACTAAAAACATAATAGTACGTATTTTATTAGTGCGGAAGGCTCTTAATAATCTGACAGATGGATGGGTATCAGATTATCGAAAATTATGGATTACCAGGGGTACAATTTAAAACAATGTTAAACAGTTGATTTTGAAGTCAATTATTTACACGCACAGTTGCATAATAAAAGAACGAGAATGCCTGCAGCACTGTAATTTATTTATGTTGCGATAGGAAAGCAAAATTCCTCTCACTTTCAACATATGGAAGTATGCAGTGTCAGATTACCAAACGTGTTGGACCATCAGATGTCGAATTATCAAGAGTCTCCTTTAATTTTGTAATTAATAGATATATATTAATACATAATTATATGTATGTAGCATTTTATTAGAATAATTTGTGTTAAAATTGTACATAATATACAGTAGGTAGTACATAATTTATTCAAAACCAAAAATCTTTTTAATGTTTAACCTTCGTTTTGAGACGCACCGGCCGGATTTATAATTTTTTATTCGCACAGCGAACTTACCACACCTCCACTTATCACCTTACCTTGCACACTTACCAATTTTATAATAAATTTATGCTTAATTGATTGATAAAGTGGGTTTTATGGTAAATTTTTCATTCTCAATGGCCATAGATGAGCTACCATCCCATTAACTGACTTTTCTATTATCGGATCATGACCCCATCCCATCTAAATCGGTTAAGAGTCTCTTTACTGTATTGTGCATTACTCAATCATAATTTATACTATTTACACAGTGAAGTTGAATTTTTGCCATGTTCTCATGTTATACATTAGCAGCAATGCGAATATCAACTTAACTGGTTACTGCAGCAACTGGTTTCAATTACATTGCCATATTGTTGTTATGAAGAGCCACCTTTCAAATTATTGTTAATAGTTTTGAAAATAATAGAGTAATAAAATTTGCAAGAATGTTGTGGTAAATAGGTTTCTGTATATATATATTATATTCCAGTTTGTTTAATTAATTTATTATTACAGTAGAATCTCAAAATTGTGAACACAAAAAAACAGGCTATTCATCCTATCCCATCTGTCCATACACTAGTGAGAATTACGGGTGCATATTTTAGTTGCATTTATTTTAATGTTAGCAGCTGTAAATTATTGTAAATACACTGTTAAAAAATCACACATATCAGCACGTAACTCCTTTGTGACCAAAGTAAGAATAGGGAACCCCCAAAATATTTTACAGAGGTCATTTTCCCAACAGTTGCAATGCAAAATAAGTTGTTCACAATATTGCGATTCTACCATATTTATTTCCAGTTTGTTGCCCACATTACCAATTATCAATATTAGAAATTTATATTTGTTTTAGCTGGACGAATTTGATAAGAAACACTTTAAACCGTTTATGGTAATTGGATTTGATATATTTAGTGTAGGCACGCATTTCAGTTATTATGGTGTCGTAGTAGGTCTGCCAATAAATTATACATACATTGATGCTGATTATGTTGATACATCACAAATACAGGTACTTAACATTATGATAAACAGTATTTTTAGGTTTAATTGATTATTATTCAGAAACACAATTTCTATAATAGTACTTTATTTTATGCAAAAAGTGTAGTCAGTTCGGTGTTCATATTAATATACAGATTCGGAAAGTTCGCATCACAAGTCTGGAGGTTCAATGTATTGGACTGAAATGACATCATAAATTTCCCATTGTACTAGCTATGTTTCGATAATAATATGAAACAACGAAATATGAGCGAGGAACTGTAAAATACACACTACACAACCAATCAATAATTCTCTTTAACCCAGTGGTTGACATTCTTGTAAGTTATTTCAGTCTAACACATTAAAATTTTTAGACTTGCAATGAGAACTTCCGAATCTGTATATTGCATTCTCAAAGTGAAATAGTTATAATGAAATACAATACTTGTGATTTCTAGCTCATTGATCATTCAGTTGCATGGGAAACTAATGAAGGTAAACTGCTCCTAAAATCACTGACACTATCTGAAGAAGCACAAATGTATGCTATGGCTCGAGAAATTCAGTTAAATCAGACTCCACGATATTATGTAAACATTTTAAATTCTACTGTAAACTTTATTTGTGCATATGCTATAGGTCATCATATTAATAATAAGTTTAATTTGTACACTAAATCACGTTCAATTAGGTTTATAATGTATGGTTTGTTAGGTTCTTTTGCCATTATAAATTACCTACTAATTAAAGACTTTTCCCAGCTTTATTATGAAAAGCAAGTAGATAGATATTTAAAAAGAAACATCCCATTTTTAAGGAAGGTGGAATAGATTTTTATGCTGCAATTTTAAACAGAAATATCGCTTTCAGAACTCTTATGGGTAAAGTTGGGGAAAGAAATTATACAATTTTAGGGAATGAAAATTATATTATTAGACAGAAACATTTACCGTTAATTCAAAGAAAATCGTTCTTCGAAAGCGATATTGATAATTTGTAGTGTGTTGTAATGTAGTAACCTGTTGTAGATTTTTTTTAAATATATAATATAAATCATTTAACGTATGTGATAATGTATATTCTAATTAGTACCGAATCAAAAATGTGCATGGAAATTAAGTCAATTAAAGATTCATTGCAAAAGTTATTTTCCTCCATGCTTTATAGAAGAAGGCAGTATGGTATAGGTATAAGAGAATATAATTTTTAATTATTTATGCGAGAAAAAGATGTAAAAAGGTGCTATTTAGTCAATGATTGCTTTCTGACAAGCTCAATTGTTTTTTAAATTTTTTTGGCCACCTAATTTAAATTTGGTAGAATTTTCCATATCCTCCTCAATCTACAACAGGGGATATTTATTTATGCAAAACAAATAAACAATCATAAAAATTAAATGTTAGTAGTGTGACGATTGCTATATAAAAGTAATCGATCAAAAGATGTAATGATACAAATCGTTTATTATATATATTGAACTCTATACATTGTAATTATATCATTATTTATAATTTAAATATAAAATTTTTAAATAAATCACAAATAGGTACATCATAAAATGTGATAAAAAAGCTGCCATGGCAATACAACTAAAATAGATGTGAATTTCGTAATTTCCTATAAAGAAAATGATACCACTGAGCAAGTACTTAAAATGAAAACGAGCGTGCTATTAATTTCTAAAGTTATGTGATAGAAAGCAATTTAACATACTTGGTCCCAAAATAAAACACTAATTATTGTTATATGACAGGAGATGTTTGGAATTCGTAATTTTCTTACTTAATTTACTTCTACAGTATTTAGATTTAACTGTTGTTTGTACTATTAGTTAACACTTAAATCCAAACATCGCTGTTTATAACAGGATAAAAGGAAATTACTATCGGTAACTTATGAAAAGAATAAAAAAATAGAAAACTTTCATAAGTCACTTTTACAAATTTTAAAACATTCAAATGTTACACACTTAATATTATAGCAAGTATTAAAAAAATTGATTAGACACAAATACTGCAGCGATTAATTTACATTAATTAAATTAGATTTAAAACAAGAACAATTTTTAAATTTAATAAATTAGTATGAAATTTATCTTATAAAAAATCACAATAAATCTGTAAGAATAGTTTTAAAAATATTAACATTTTAAAACTCTAACCAAGACGAGGAACAAGAAAATCGAGCAAAACATACAGGGTAATGCCCTGTTCTGATTAAAACTCACGACATGATAAGATAGAACTAAGTACTCATGGAGAAGCAGAAAAAAATAATTAGTACCGTTACATCAGAAGATAAGTACACAGTATAATTCCCCAAAATATAGGGTTTTATTAAAAATTTCTACTTCGGATAAGATTCTTTTATAAAAAGAAATAAAATATGACATTCTAAAAGTGAACGAGGTTAAAAATTTTAAATAACGTCCGATATTATGGGATTATGCTGCATACAATGTATTATGCAAATCTAATACCAATCACGAGCACTACGTTACACTATTACTAAATTCATCACTTCTAGAACATTTAAGTATCAGTGTTGTATATGAGAAATTTGAGACTACCACGTCACACACAAAAATTACACAATTGAACCAGTCTGGTATAATTAATAATAATAATAAGAACTTCCCTCAATTTATTATTTTATAAATTGGGAACTTCATTTACTAACATTATTCAGTATGGCAGGATTGGTACAAATTTGCACCAATAATCTATAATATCTTACACTAGAACCATTTACAAGTCATATTTGGCTTCAAATTAATCAATATTAGACCTATGTAAAATATTTGAACTTAATAGACTTATTTCTTCCTACTAGCTTTTTCGGCCATTTTATCAGCTTTTTTTTGAAGTTTCTCTTTCTCTTTTCGATCTTTCTCTATTTGTTTACGTTCTTTTTCTGCTTGTAGTTTGAGCTCTTTAATTTTTCGTTTAAGACGATTCTTATCGTCGCCACCTATACCCAATATCTTAAAATCGGCAGAGGTAAGCTGCATCAGGGCCGTGCCATTAACTTGCAATTCTAGGAACTTTGTTATATGTTGCTCTAGTCCTAATGCCAACAGCCAATGGCAAACCTGAAAATGAAATAAGTCGTCTTTTTAAAAGTAAAATGTAGATTAACTAAGAAATGTGTTATTTACATAATGGATTTTGTTTGGCAATTTAAGCAGTACTAAATTAATTTTGTACAAACCATCGACACGATTAGCAAATTATTTTTACCTCGTATATGAAAGAATTAGAACCAAAGAAAAATAATATAAGCAGATTTTCCCGGTTCCTGTGTGAGGCATTGTAATAAAGATCCAATGGAAATACGTTCAAAACTATAAATTTAGGTTACTTACCTTACAAGTTGCACTAAAAAATAGTTAGAAAATGTAAAGTTTTAACTATTTATACCTACTTATTGACTTATAAATATTTGTATCACGAAATCTATCAACAAAAATCGGTCACTCCGTGAGAAATCAACCTTCATAACAGAGAAATTATAACATCAAATTAAACCTTATAGAAAACTGAAGAAAATAACATAAAATGCAGTTTTTTAAGTCAAATAGTTTTTGAGATTGAGTCGTTCAAAGGTTTAAAATGTTGTACATTTTGTGCAATTTTCGTATTTTTGAAAGTTAATAACTCGTAGGTAAACCAAATGCCCAAAAAATCTGAAACTAAGCATTTTTCATCGTTTTCATAGATACAGTTAAAATAGAAAGTGACAAAATTTAAAAACATAAAGCTCCAAAATTATGTTTTTATTAATTGATTTCACATGAAATTACCCACATATTGCTGAAATAAAACTGAACCACTCTGCCGTCAAAAAATTCTAAACTATAATTATGCCAAATCAAACAAAAATTAATCAAACCCTTTGAAAATCATTGTCAGAAAAGAAAAAATTAAATAGCATTTTCTAAAACATTCAAATAGCAAAGTATCTCTCACTTCAAACATTAGAAATAAGATATTATTCGAAAAATTAATTATTAAAAAAAGCCAAGGATGCACTCGTAATTTTAATTAAATTAATAAATTCGTAATGTTCCTTTTTTAGTTTCAATTCCTAAAAAAATGTTACACCACAAGAAGAAATAATAACTAAAACGCTTCAGATACTCTCTTTAAAAACAACTTACTTGTTCCTTACTCCATTCCGATACGGGCGCAGACTGCCAAAAATGCGAACCCCTTTTCTCGCTACTGATACTAGAACAAGATAAACTGAGATCCGACGGGTGGGTCCACGATGAATCATGTCTAGATGGAGAAACCGAACCCGAAGACAGACTAGAAGGTGAAGGAGGAGTGGGAGAAGTCGCACCCTGCTGTTGCCACGGCACAGTACCTGGGGGTGATAGAGTTACTGGCACAACTTTTTTCACTGGAATAAAAAATTCCTCTCATCTACTAATTAAATTGTCCAATGGACAAACAACTCACCCCTGGCATTGGCTTCGCTAACGGCTTGCCTTATTTCTTCTAGTAAATGTTGAGCGGTTTTATTTTTTTCACTAAGATCGTCAGTAGAATTATTTACACTATCGTTGCCTATACGTTTTTCTCGTTCAGCTAACACCTACAAATAAAATTACATAGTTTTTAATAATAATTAAAAAATACTTCGGCACAATATTACTTGTTTCAGTTGTTCGGCTAACGAAGGAGGCGGTCCCAAACCCATATTAGGTCCTTTATTAGGAACCCCCAGCCAAGGATCTGGACTGCTTTGATGTTGATGTGCCCCTCCTTTTTGAACGCGCGCATATAAAACATTTGAATTAAGTTGCTGATTGCTGTGTTGCGCATTATAAGTCGATTGATTCTGAGAATTACACTGGGTGGTTTGTGAATAACTATAATTAGTGTTTTGAACGTTATAAAGTGCACTTTGGGCATTGTACTGTGAATTATGTAAAGAATATTGTACGTTTGAAGGTTGTTCTGTAAATTGCGATCCTGTATTAAGCGTACTCGGTCGTAGCACTGTCGTGCTATTATATTTTGGTTCTGGAGTGTAAGCGTCATTTTGATTTAAAGAAGCCGTATCTGATAAGTCATCTGCTGAATTATAACTTTCATCTAATCCATAATCTGAACTGCTATTACTAAGCGAACCCTTCTTTCCACTGGGTAATTGTCGATTTGCAAGGGCACCTCTATTAGCCAATTCTGCTTTACTTTTATTAGCAGAAATATCTAAAAGTTCATGGGGAGGTACGGCTTTATCGAATTCTTCTTTAATTGGTAATTTTCGTTCTACAGTTGCAGTCTTATCGCCATCCTCGGGACTAGTGTCCGAAATTTCTGTATCTGAAAGTTCCGCTTCTATGGTTTGAAAAAGCGGCTTAGGGGGTTGTCGCCTTATTAATTGTGGTGTAAGTTGTTTTAAGCTTATGCTATCGTATGGAAGACCGATAGGAACACCGGCCTTTTGTTGAGTTTCCAATAAATCTTGTTCGAGAGCAATGATGCGATCTTTAAGATTCTTAACTAAAGCGTTATATTCTGTATCTTTTTCTTGTAGCAGTTGCTGGTAAAATTCCTCTCTATGAATCATATCTAATTCACGTTGTTGGAATTCGCGCACCAGCCGTTTGGCTTTACTGTATTTCTTTTCTAGAGCCACGTATTGACCTTGAGACTGTTCCAACATATTTTGATAAGTGATCACTTCTTTTCTTGAAACGTTCAGTTTATTTTCTGCTTCTTTTAATTTCAGGTGAGTTTGTTTTAGTTTTTCAGAATTTTCTGGATCCGAACCGTTTTGTTCCATAAGCTAAAATCAAACAATAATTACAATTAATTATAAAAGGTTAAAACAGCTTATGCTAAAAACCAGTTTTTAAATATTACTTTAAACCACAATTTGAAAAACGAACAAATTTTTGGCAATAGCTTCTGTATTATTTGTCGTATTCCGATCAGAAACGGTAACATCAAAAGGTTTTGACGTTGTTTAGGAACTCGGTTTGCTTAGCAGAAACAACAAGTTTTATTGTATTCAGTTTCTGGTGTTTCTGAACTTATCATTTTGTGGCAAGCGGATTGTTTAACATTGATTAGTAAGTAAATATGCATCAGTTTTTTCTACAAATATAGGGGTTTATAGGTTTATTTTATGCAGATTATGTCTGAAGAAAGAAAGCAGTGGATAATTGATGAAGAAATCAGTACTTTTACTATAGTAATACAGTATAATAATACAATTAAATACAAATATTACAAAACGAGTTGACTTCACTTCACACATTGAAAAGAACTAGAAACACAAACAAAATGATGTCCACTCGGTTGAAACAGAGTTTTGGATTTGTTCAACTCAACAAAAACAAAATCAACTAGTCCCTTTTGGAAGAAAACTGGCATTATAAGTGATATTAAAAATATATTTAACTAGATAAATCCATCAAACAATGGGATTATTATTAAATATGATTTAAAGTAAGTTTTAAAAACAAGCACATTACAGATAGCAGTGCATACATGTTTTATAACAATTATTTTTTAAATTACTACAATAGTACACGCAAGTACTGCGTGTTGGATTATTTATTAAAATTGTATTTATTATAAGCTTTAATTTCCCTTAAAATTAATTATTTTTTTTGATAAATTAAATGCTTATTATAATTTAATAATAATTTATAGCACATTGGGCAGAAGAAAGCTTAAGTTTCCTTAAATATGATAATAACGATTTAAATATTAAACTAAAAAATAATGTAAATTTAATAATAAAATTTGGTTCACAACTAAAATACATTTTTGAAATTCAATAATAAAACACACAAAATATAATTTAGCAAAAAAAATATATTAGTATTTTATTAATCGATTACTTCAATTTAAAACCATGTATGCACCAAACGATTTACAAATCAAACATACCTTCAATTTTAGTCGTGCAACTTCAAGTTCAGAGGTGTTAAATTTGCGTTGGCACTGCATAACAAAACACATGACAATACCAATATACAGGCAAAATTTACTTCAAAAATGCAAAAATAAAAGAATAGGTAAAAAAATATACAATAAGAATCACACACAAAACAAATGAAAACTGTGATGACTACAAACCTCTTGTAAGAGCAAACGTAATGTTTCGACATCGTTAATGTCTTGACACTCTTGTTCAAATGTGGTTTCATTATTGGATGACGAGCTAACAGTTCCATCTGAGATACTACTATTTGCTGAACCTATGAAAAATTATTTAACATAATAAAACAAAATAATAAAAGTATCTTACTAGTTAAAAGTACAGAACCATCATTTTGATGTTCAGCTTCCAGCACCCTCTGCCTACGTTCCTCTCTCTCTTTATCGGCCAACAAAGACTGCTTTATAAGTTGTGCAACTTCACTATTTTCTGGGTCTTTCTCCCTTCCAATACTGAACTTCACCAATCCAGATGTATTGCGTAAAACACTTGCTGCATAAGCTTGAGTGACACCGACTAAGCTCTTTCCATCCACTTCAATAATTTGATCATTTACATGAATGCGGCCATCTTTTGCTGCAGCTCCATTAAAAGTGATAGTCTTCACAAATATACCTATATTAAAAATAACAATTTACAAAATTAAATAGGTACCTGAAGTCCATCCGAATTGAGACATTTGCGTTATCCTTGAAAAGCAGTTTAAAACTAAGGTTTTTTAATTCCTTGAGATATGTTTATGGAACTTGCATGTCCAATGTCTGTTCAACACAGCATTAAACCAGTTTTCGAACATTACAATCATGCTTTCAACCAATCAGAATTTTAGAATTTACTCAAATGTCAAAATCTAACATTCTGATTGGTTAAAAGCATGTACTGTACCATTCACAAACCAGTTTGGTGTGTTGGAACAGACCTATATAAATATAATAAACTGTGATGTCATTACAAATTAATAATATAAGTGCACCGTCTCGTTAATTCAACTACAGCAATGAACCTGATAAAGATGCATAATATGTGGCACGAACGTCAGTACATGTTACGCAGTACACCACCGTAATCATTTTTAACCAGTATTTACACTAATATGAATGTTTATAAACATACACGTTTTAGGAAATTGATGCTTACTGTTTTAGTAGAGATTTAGGGTGGAATACGTAGTCGTCTCCTTGAGATTAAACTCATTTAAGTAGAGTAATGATCTCAAGTAATATTTCGTATTCAGAGATAATTTTTACTTTAGTAAGAGTAAAAGTAGTTCAAAAAGTCACAAACAGTCTTTAATTCTTAAAGTAAATGCAGTAATAACCTCAAGAAGAATTTTCTGAATAGAATCAACTCGAGCTATAAACTTCCTACTTGAGATTTCTCTACAAATTCCATCCTTAATGATGCAAATGACTCAACTCATTAAGTAAAGTGTAAATGACCCATAACTGACCAAGTTTTTCTAATCCCGCATCTGCTCCAACTCCCATGCCAATTATACTTAAACCAAGACCTTCTGGACCTTTCACCAATTCTACTGGAAAAACGTCCATTTTTCTACACGTTTTTCTAACTCGTATTCGGCAGATGCTGCTACAGGATCGACATCTTCATTCCTATATTTTTTATAAGCTATTTTATTAGAATAAACATATTTTTAACAAATTACCTTCTATCATATTCAGTTATACTAAATGTTGAAAAAACAGTAATAGGTCCTGTAGAAAATGATACCTTAGTTGGTTTTCTTGTATACATTGGATAGTCTAGATCGTCATCTTCATCTTCTTGAGGCAAACCGGGTACTTCCATGAAAAAATGACCATCCTCATAGTAGTGTACTCCGTGTTCAATGCCAATGATTTTAACATGCTCAGGAAGATAGTCTTTGACATTTTCAGCATTTACATCCATATTGTTGCTTTCTGATAGGCTGGTTACAGAATCTATAAAGACACAAAAAAGTTTTTAATGCCAAATTTTAAGTGTTTATAAACCAGTAAACTATATGATTTGCTCATAAACCATGAACAAGATAATATAAGACATTTTAAAAATGCAACCTTTCTTATGAAATATAAAAAATGAGTTGTATTTGGCCCCAAGCCAATAATTTGGCCCAAGTATTTAAAACCAGAAGTTGAATTGTGGCTAAATGAATAAATGATAGTTTAACAGTTACATCAATGTGTGTTTATAGTTCTTCAACTTTAAAAGTGATCGTTTAATAAATGTAAAAATATAAGGAAGATGATTGGGAGAAAAGGGAAATTATAACTTCTTGTCTTATCTTTTTTTAAATTACTTAGGCCCAGTATTGCATTTTTGGTTTAAACTTTAGATTAATTAAACTGTAAACAATTATTAAACATCAGTTAAGAATATGTCCATATTTCAAGTGTTTTTTATGTATCATTTAACTAAACTAGATATTGTTCAAATTATATTTAAATTGGTAATGTTAATTCATATATCTGACACTTGATAAGTATTAAAATGAATAAAAACACAGCAAATAAGGTAAATTAAACTTTGCCACAAACGACACATCCTTTATGTAATAACGGCAGCTGGTGTTCCTGGTTGTCGCCCATCCAAATCCAAATATTTCGACAACCTACTTTGATATTTGAACATCATCTATGGTTTAAACCATACCCTGACTTCCGTTTAACTAAAACTGTAAATTAACCGTATGTGTTGATTTTGATAAGCAACGTTTATCATTAATCTGAAGTTTAAACCCAACCTGAAATACGGGGCCTTAGATAATGTACTTTAATAATTACCGTTTCATCTAGGACTTTGTTCAGCTTGTATGGAAAAGTTATTGCATGCTATACAGTGGAATAATATTTTTAAATTTTAAGTGATGAGTCTGCATTGAAGTGCAAAAGAATTAAACAGGATTAATTTTCCCGTTAATAAACAGGAAAATTACCATAAAAGCACTATATGTTGATTACCTACTGCATTACCAAAAATAAATAATAGAGTAATAATTATAAACAGTTAATTACCTATTAATCCTGAATCTGACACGCTTGATTCGACTCTTGAAGAAGATAAACCATCATCACAACTAGAAACGTCAATACTGGACACGGACTCTTTCATGACCGATGCAGAATTAACATCCTTTATAAAAGTTTGTTGTGGTACATTTTCATTAAATGACTCCCCGATAGATTCCGTACGAGAATCGTCTTGTAAAGATGAAGGTGCCAAACTATCATTTAATGATTGAGGGCCTGCAGAATCTACAAGAGAATTTGGCCCAGATATGGAATCTTGCAGAAAGGAACTCGAAGCATTTGGCTGCCAATTATTATCTTTAATTTCAATTGGACTTAACAGTCTTGTCACTTCTTGGGCCTCCTCGTCTGATAATATTTCCTGCCTGAAATAACATCTTGTTTTAGTATCGCACTAATGAAATTCATTGTTTCAATTTATAAAAGATTTGCAAAAAAAAAAAAAAACTTACCTTGTTCGCTTTTCCAAGATTCTGCTGGATCCAAGCCAAAACATGCAGAAAAAAGCATATTAATAGGGCAAAAAAAAACTAACAACTACATACTATAGAAACAAAATATCGTTATCTACACAAGGTGAAGGTCAATTTTATACTCACTTTGAGCTGAGTAAATTATCAGCTTCTGCAGGTGTCATCGCGTCGGGAATTAACTGCTTTCGTTCACAATCAATCGATTCATCCTCATCTTCGCTAGCGTCGGCAAATTCGACATCATTCAAATCTAAAATACTGGCTTCCGATTTTATTTCTTTATGAGAATTTAAAATTAAAGTACTACTTAATGAATTATAATTTTCGCTTATTTCCAAATCAGTCTTATAGTTCGTATTTATACTACTTTGAATTTCTTGATTTTTATTCGCAAACGCCTGCTCGTGCTGTAAAAAATTCTGACAAGCCTTATCATAACTTTCTTGGCTTTCTAACTGCGACAATACGGAATTTGTGATGTATTCAGGCAAATTATTATACATTATATCTGAATCTACGGACTTCTGTTGAATTACAGTTATTTGGGAAACTTCTGAATCCGTCGATGTTAGTGATTTTTGATGCGATATTTCCGAATCGTTCGAAGTTGTCGATTTTTGTTGAATTAAAGAGTTCGGCTTGTGCGGAACGGCATATAATGCTTCTACAGATTTCGGGATTTCTTTTTCGACCGGTTCTTCTAGTTGTTTTAGATCCTTATTAGAAATGTCGCATGCATCACTATGTGGTTTGAGCTTTGCTTTAATTTCGGGGTAAGGCTCATTAAAACCGCCTTCATCTAAGGTGGAAGTGCTAATAATCGATGGAGGACGATTACCCAAACCTGCAGCTGGAATGTTGAGCGAAATACTGGAAACTTTTGTTCTGCGAGAAGCAACATCTTCTGTTCTCTCTTCACTCGGCTTACTGGAGTCAACATTATCTGCAATTATTTTAGGATTTAATATAACGGTGGGCTACAAAACAAATATTGATTTTGTGCTGCAACTATAAATAAATATTGATTAAAACCATGTGATAGGTAAAATAAAATTATAAATCAATGCAGCTTTAATTATTATTCATATTTAAAAACCAACCTGAACAATCAATACACATTAGCCGAAGTCGTAAACACATTTTACCAATATACTTCACCATTTAGAAACACTAATATAAAAATAATTAGGAGGAAATATTCATTACATAAAAATCAATGGATGGATCGATCAATAATATTAATAAGCACCAAATGAGATCATAAGAGTTTCCCTAAAAGTAGTGATATTTTCTAAAATAATGGTTCGGCCCAGTTCATCCGTTTATTAATAAACTACCATTTATGCGCACATTTACATAACGAAATAAAAAAGCTTAAAAAGCGACAGTCCAAAGTACACGCGAGTAATGTTCAGAGAAACAAACGGTAGGAAGCGAAAACAAGTCAATTTTTGAAATGGGTAACTAAAGAGAAGTACTAAAACTAAGCCAGAAGTTTATGTCTGGCCTCTCCCAAACATACTGATCTATAAATAAATTCCTGCAGACCTACACAGTTGGTTTTTGTTTGTGGTTACTGTTTGTTCCTTTTTCAACAACCCACACTGGCAATTTCTGCTAGTTAATAAGTGTTGAAACAGTACATTTCAATTCATTCCATGCACCTTACTTACTGTTATGCATGCATGCACGTTGTATAGTGAGTAAAGTTATAAACTTCAATGAAATAAACCTGTAACTTAAAAGCGTGCACAAAAAAAAGCAGTTAACTGTCTAGGTACCACAGTTCATTCGAGTTTAAAAACAAAAGCGCACTTCCTTCTTAATGTCAGTATAATTATAATAATTAGCATGCATTTCAAGTTTAATCTTTTGGCAAATAAAGAGTAATCAGTTGTTAATTTTGTAATTCTAAGCTTCAAAGTGTTGCGAGATGATTCATATAAAAGTTGCCTTAATTTAGTAGAAAACGTATTAAAGTCCTTTTTTATTCTTGGCGTTTCAAGTAGGTATTGTATCTCTTCAACATTTCCTTAATTTCGTTTATCTTATGTGTCAACTGAATTGAAGAGGCATTCGAAAAAATATACACGAAATTTTTCGTTAGTTGTAAATTGTTTGTTAGATTTCGAATATTCAATTTAGCTTTAAAGCATGTCAAATTGGCCTACATTCGTAAAACGCAAAGAAAACTTACAAAAACGTACGAAACGTTTACTTGTACTTCTTCTGTAACGAACGTATGACGCAAGCCAAAAATATGGATTTTCAATTTTTATTTACGATTAATTTTGCTCCAAATAAATAGGGAACATCTAGCGAAATTTTTAATTAGGTAAGCTCGTTAAAGATCGGTTTTCATAGATGCTAAAAATTATTATCAATATTTTCTAATAAAATCCGAAAAAAATAACTTAATATTAGATTAGGCACTTAAAATATATACAATCTGGCGAAATTAAGCATACCTTCTTTTGAAGTAACGTTTAAAATAACATTGTTATTTGAACAAGATGAAATAGCAAACATATTTCCAATTATATTGATAAATAACGACGTTTATAACTGATGGTTGCTTACTTTGTTTCTTCGAGTACAACGAAGTGTTGATAAACTAATAGGTACGTATGTAGTACATCCTCCTTAAAGCCATTACAACTAATAAGCAGACATGCCCCACACAACCCACAATTAGTAATTTTATTAACCAGTTAAATGCGACAAATAAAATAGCTTTACTTCCAATGGAAATTCGCTAAGAACAATTTAGGAGAATTCGAACACATAGGTAATTGCGACAAAGAATGTGCCGAAAAACAATAAAAAAAAGATGTAAAATGAATGGGAAGTATAATTACGACGGTACATCTCTAAATATAAAAGATCCCATCATTGGAGGGGGAGGGGGTCTTCAAGACATCATAGGGCGTACAGTTGTCAAGATAACAAATTAGCTCATAGAATACAATGTATTTTGATTGCTAATAAATTAAAACAAAGTAGTAGGTATATATTTAAAAAATCTCTAAATACATACCCACATATTAGACTAAATTATGATATTATAGGTTGTTTAAGAATGCATGAAAAAGAACATAAATAAAGTACTGTAATCCCTTAACATTCGTGAGGACGCAACTTGAGTATTCGCGAATTTTTTTATTAATTAACAGCGCATTGAATACAGAGATCATAACAACATGAACATTTTAAAATTGAACATTGAAATTTCCTTGGCGACCCTTTTTTACAATGAAATTGATGAAAAAACAGATTTGTTCTGCTGAACAATTACGAATCGCCAAATATCTTGAGTCATCGACTGGCAAATAAATTTCATCCGTATGTAATACGGGTGCGGCAGAAAGAGAACTCCCCGATTTGGGAAGCTAATAAAAATCAAACCAAGCAAGATACAATTTTTTTTTCATTAATGCAATTTTAAATCAATGTGTTTCGAAAATTGCATCTCTCAAGTGACGGCCTCCATTGTTGATACACCGATTGAGCCTCTCCCGGTAGTTTTTCATGACCCTGCGAATCATTTCGGGCGGAATGGGCTTAAGAGCTTCCAAAGTTTAAGCACGACGTTGGTATACAAGGAGGTAAAGCCCAGGTATGTCAACATCGTCCCCATACTTTGGAAGCTCTTAAAGAGGAAATAACCCAGAAAGTTCCTGCCATTCCGTTCGCAATGACCCGCAGGGTCATGGAAAACTATCGGAATAGTGTAGTAATGGAGGCCGCCACTCGCCCGTATTAACTTTTAAAATTCATTGGTTTAAAATTGCATTGTGTGTACTATTCAGGAATTAAAAAAAAAGTTTTTATTAGCTTCCCAAATCGGGGAGTTATTTCTGCCCTTTCTAACCCCCTTTTTTACACAGAAAGATAATCTCGACATTCGCGAGTGTTTCCTACAACGTAACCCCCCGCGAATATTAAGGGATTACCGTATATTCAAGGTATTCTAAAAATAAAATGAAAATTAAGTAAACATTTAAGATGAAGATCGCGTAAGATGTACGCGATTAAAGAATCATTAAAATTAAAACCAACCTGTAAAATTTGACTTTTCGTTCTCCTCTTGCTCCTGCTTCTCATTCTCAGTCTTAACTCTACTTGGACTACTTGGAGGACTTATGGACGAGACGCTACCAGACGTAACACGTTCCTTATCCTCTAATGGCGATTTACTCATACTAATTGGCGATCTGGGTGACGAAGACGATGTTGCAGACGACGGTCGTAAACTATCCTGACTAGGCGATTTCGATTTTAGACAAGAATCTTGAGATTCGGAAGATCGATCGTTCTCCTTCTCCAAGACATCTTTGCCAAATAAAGTCCGAGGCACGAATTCCTTCTTATCGTTATCTATTACTACAGATGGTCCTGCTTTAGTTGGACTCGATAATGGACTGGAAATCGCCTCTTTCGGTATTACCACGTCTTTCTCGAACGATCTTCTATGGGAAGAAGTGTCTTTCCTGCTGGAAGTAATATTAGTCGTTGGAATAACGGAAGCGGGCCTATCTCTGCGAACCACATTTTGTCTTCTCGAAGCTTCGGTGCGTTCGGGCGGTGGAGGCGGCGACGTTGGTGGACTTCGAATTTTATTATTAAAAGATGCACTACGCGTTGCTAGGGCTGAACTTTTATTACTGTCACTAACCGTATCTTTGCTGCCATTGGTCACCGCTAATTTCACTTCCGCTTTGTTTGGATCACTGTTAAATCTATTAGAACTACGAGTTTTAGAAAAATGCGAAGTCCAATTACGTTGTTTTTCGATTAATTCTCTACTGTTAAATTTTCTCTCGGGTTTTTCCGGCTTCTTCATTAGAGTAGGTTTAGTCCTTTCCTCGTCCGTTGTTGCGTTTTTTTCGTAATCAAATAACGAACCGTTAATGCTATGACCGTTAGATTTAATAATAGGCGCGCCACTGTTTAATACCGGTACACTATTACTAAAATTATTCAAATTCAAATTATCTGTTAACGTAGGCGATGGCGATCTAGAACCCTGGTGCGATTTAGTATCCCGATTTTCGCTATTAGCCGAACTACTCCGCGATCGCAAATCCAAAATACTGGAAGCACTTTTGGTCGATTGAAGAGGTATAACTTTATCTTTACTACTACGATTTTCCTCGCCCAATTTTTCAAACAACGCCCTGGCGTTGTTAAATCTCGCCACGTGCGATTCGGTACGCATTACTGTAACGTTTGGGGTTTCTGAATCTTTTTTATCGACAGAAGGATTTTCGGTTAGTTTACTTTTGTTACGAAGAGGCGTAATGATGTCTTCTCTAATTGGCGCTTTATTTTGGAAGATATTAGCTATTTGAGACACTTTGGTGCCACCTACTCGAGGACCCTTCTTATCTTCCATACTAAGCGGAACGACCTGTACATAAAAAAATCTCGTATAAATAAAACGCAATATGATTGTGTTCAAAATTAAACGCTAACCTTATTATTATCATCATTTTATATCTTGTTATCTCATTGTCAGCCGATAACACTATTACCGTTATAGTAGTTACACTTTTTAATAAGTACCTATGTCGTATTTTCCAAATTAGATTCATAAATTTATTTTAACCGATGACAACCCGATAATAAATTACGCAAAGGTACGTTAACAGTACGAAACAATGAAACTAAACAACAAGATCTTCTGATAGTATGTTGGCACATAATAATAATATGAAATAAGGATTCAACCTTTTGACGAAATAGGAAGTATTAATTATACTAAAAGTAAAAATAGACTTTTATTTTTTACGCTTTCGTTGTTCACAGTTGCATGATTTACCATCATTCCCGAGATAATAATGTGCAAAAAAATTTCACGAATACGTTTTAATAACACTTAAATGTAGGCGCATTTATACCTATTCTAATTTTATATGCTTATTCGTAAACTAATTCTGCACGAATAATAATTTTAAAACCGGTCAAAATGATTTTTACCTCAATTTAGGTAATTAAAATTTCATTTACTTAATGCGCAACATTGTTATAATTATTGCTTTACATAATGATAAGTTGGGAGCGGTTTTTCATTAAATAATGTACCTTACTCGACATAAACAAATACGTGTTTATTTCACCGATAATCAAAAACTAAAGTAATTTCTGTAATTTTATTTCACTGGACGCAACCGCGTTTTTTAAACGATATTTATGATATTTTATGATACTTAAAAACAAAAAAAAACCGAATAAAATGTAAAAAATTTATTTGCTTAGGCTATTAACAGTTCAAACGAAGTTAAATATAATAACTGAAACTCGATATCTACATATATAGAGTTGAAATTACAATGTATAGAAGGTAGGTATTTATATACATTTATTTTCAAATAAATTTAAACCGCTTGCGTCCTAATAAAATAATACTCCTATATTTTTAGCATTCAACTTTTTATTCAAAAATCTTTGTTAAATGTGAGAAATACAACACCTATCGTATTATTCATATTCGTTCTAGAGAAACATACTATACAGGGTGATGATTTGGGAGATGCCTCCCCCCTTCATATAGGAATTTCTTATTTCTCAATTATTTGCTTCCATAATTTTATTATTTTACAACAAAACCATATTTGTAGGTTTTTGATAGAGAAAAATCCTTTATCTATTGATGCTACTATTCTTTTGATTAAATTATTTTCGGAACCGAAAAACTGAAGAAATTAAAACGTTGTATTCAAATAAATCAACATTGCCACGGGATTATGAAAAACAAAACATGCGGCTTGATAATTATCGGACAACTTGTAGAGCAACGCATATAGTTGTAGTCAGCTGTCTCTCTAACCAATTATGATAAAAATCAAATATTTCCGAATTACAGAATTTTATTTCAAACATTAGCCTCTAGTTGTAATTTTGAATCGATTGCACCGACCTGATAGAAAGTGTCAACTGACACGAATCAACGCAGACGACGAATAAACCTAAACCTGTTACTAAATGCCTTTTCGAAATTTTTAAATTTTTAAAAGTGTAAAAAGTAATGTCATATATCAAAATATGTATATGCCTACCTATCATAAGTACCCAATATTATCATTTTTATAAAATATGTATAAAAAACTTAAACAAACACGAGTTCGTTCTTATTCTTTAGCTCAAAATACTCGAGGGATAAACTGGTTGTCGCGTTGCGTGCCTCAAATAGATTGCTATTTTTAATAATGTTTGCAACTTCTTAATTTGGTTTTGAGTTTATAAGACTTGTCGGAGAAAAACTAAAATTAATGTAGGTAATAATATGTATTAGATAGACTTTACATAATAATACCCTTTTAATAATTAAAAGGGATCTAAATAGGTACCTAAATTTTATAATGTTAAAGCGTATACTTAATTAGAGAAAAATGTACGTAGTAACATTTTTATTGTACGGAAATGCTAATTCTAATTTATTATTAATTATAAACTACAAAATAAACCTAATACAGAAAATTACGTCAATTGGTCAACGGTTTTAAGACAGAACATCCCTTATTGGAATAAATTTTAATAACGAGTCATTCGATACCGATGTGAGCTTTGAAAAAAGACAATTATGTTTACGCGTGATTGCATTAATCAATGAAATTAATGAAGGTTATGTTCATATTGAATTTGCATAGAATTCTCTAAGTTGAAAGCTCACATTTAAAAGCAACTAAAACGAACATCCATTGAAATATTACAAGCTGTATCTACGTACTCGACATATTTTTTTTACAAAATCAAAATTATCATTTAGAAATCGCAAATTTTTCAATGTAAACATATTTTTTATCAGAGCTACGTTTAATAAGAGATAATTCTGAAGGTCTGTTAAAAAAATACTAAACGTTTCTTATTTCTGTGCTTGCATAATAACAAAGAAATTATTTGGCAAAGAAAGCGATTTAGGAATAAAAGAAGACCTCTTGTGGTCCTGAAGATCATATTCTCATTTAAAAATTACAGTGAAACTTCCCATAACAGACAGCTGTGCAGTAAAAAATATTGGTCGTTGTTGGGAGGTGTTCGCTAAAGGGAGCGTTATTAACTAGGGCAAATGTTTAAATTTGGAGAATAAGAAACTGTTCGTTGTTGAGAGGTGTCTATTAATAGAAGTTTCATTGTACGACGTTGTGTTTTAAACGTTGAATGAAATAATGACGTTGCTGTGCATTGTGCTTATTTTTAGATGATCAGGAAATGATTAAAAATGTCAATGTAAGTACATATACAGGGTGTCCCAAAAATAGTGGATAAAACGAAAGGGGGAGATAAAAGAGGCAATTTCCAACAAAAAAAAAGGCTTTATAAGTCAATATCCGATTCCTATCGGTTACAGAGATCGGTTCACGTTCAATTTCGAAAAATTGCAATGTTTCATTCGTTTTTCATCCACATTGCGTTAATTTGAAATAAAATTTTACTGAGTTACTGGTTGACTATTGTTTGAAAATGAAAGAGAAATTTTATGGACAGACTCGGAAGAATTTGAAAACAATTACGTAGGTTAGTAGAGAAAAATAATCTACCAAATCCATTTCGGTAAAGAGAAGTTGGCAGAGCCCGGTTTAATTTATTTGTTAAACACCACAGCGACGTAACTACTTACTTTCCATTCGAAAACCCTGTGGTTCTTAAACTCTTGTTTTTTAGTTTCATAGTTTGTTAGGGAGTTTATAAATTGGAAACCTTTTTTTGCCTAAATTTGACTATTTCATACTCATTTTGGGAGAATTTGATTTGATACCTTCTTCATCGAGATCTGACATTTTTAGCGAAAATGTAATTTACAACATAAGTACGGGCATTGTGATAAACTCACTTAGGATTACGTTTAACAAGTAATTAGTGAATGTACACGTACACATTTCATACATTATTTATCATTCAATTTTAAGTGACTAATTTGAAAAACACAAAATAGTAGCCCATATTTGTCTCGCTTCCTCTACTAAGAATGTTCGAATTTTCGTTAAAAAAAGTAAATATAAAGTCAAATTTTATATTTAATCCAGTATTTCTAAGAATTTTTTAACAATTTATAATCATTTGCGTTTATTTTGGAGGCACATTATTATCGTCTAGAATTACTCATTTTTAATGGCAGAAAAATGAAAGGCCAGTTATTTAGTAGCCTAATCAACGTCGATTTAATAAAATTAATCATTTACAAAACATTACTAACAATAAACTTCTTTCTTTACAAAAACTAATTAACTTGTTGATCGATTATTTTACTGCATTTACGAAAGACATGTACCTACTGCGCGTATACAGTCTACAAGGTGTCCCATTTTCATTGTATTTGCAAGGTATCTATCTCTGTTACTACAAAATGTTATTACGTGTCACTATTTGATTTTGAGTTATAGCCGAAAATCGATTTTATTTTAAAAAAGATTTATATCTTATTCTGTGTTTACAATTTAAGACATTTTATCAATTATCTTAATCTATTTTTTACCATAAAATTCAGTGGCGTACATAGTTTTTTCTACTTTTAATATCAACATAGCTATGAAACTAAAAATAAACTGTGCAAAAATAAAAACTAAGTTCATAAAACTACGAAAAGGGAAAAATTTACAAAAACTTCTTACAGCTATAAAAATTGTTCGAATTGATTTCCATTGTGTTGTAAACACAGATGACATCTCTTTTTCATACCCTCTAAGTGCATTTATAAGGTAGAGAGGTTTAATCTTTACAAATATATGTGAGACAGCTTACCGCAAATCGTCTAAAGTTTCGTATTGATTTTTATAAATATGATTTTTTAGAAATTCCCATACAAAAAAATGTAATACTGATATGTCAGGTGACCTGGTTTGCCACAAAACTACACCATATGTACCTATCCATCTGTCGAGAAAATTTGTGTATAAATAATTAACAACAATTATCGCCTTATGTGTTAGAGCACCATATTGTTGAAAGTAGATATTTTGTCTTTCATTTTGTGTCACATGCTGTAAAAGCCGTGCTAGACATATATTTAATAATTCTAGATATCTTTGGGCAATTAAATTCCCTTCGAAAATACAATATTGCATGTTGCAATTATTGCTTCGTCCATATTTTCTCCACGTCGAATATATGCGCTTATCATATCATACTTTTCATAATTTCCATAATTAACCATTTTATATAACTAAATAATTTTAAGTTTGTAATATAAAAGTGACTTATTGTTAGACAGAAGACTTCTTTTAAGCTCTTCAGTTGTTTTACAGTCGAAGTTCGCATATATCCTAGCACAGCAAGTGATATTTATTTTTTAAATTTGAAATTTTTGCAGTGATAAGAATAATACAAACTTTTTTTGTTCCATACACATATGGACGCTAAATTTAATAAATTTCATTTAAACATTAATAATTACGAAATCTTTTATAATAAATATATCGAGTTATTATTTTTGAAAAGCTTAATAAACGCTCGCTATAAAAGTGCCAAAATTCGTAATGGTTGCGATTTAAAAAAATACAAGTTTGTGTTATAACTCCAAAACAGTGCCCTATAGAAAAAAAAACTATGCACTGAATTCTACAATAAAAAATAAATTAAGATAATTGATAAAATGTTTCAAATTGTAAACACGGAATAAGATATAAAACTTTTGTAAAATAATCAATAAGACGATTTTCGGCTATAACTCAAGATCAAATAATGACACATAATTTTTGATTTGGCCATTGAAATCGGCACAAAAAAGTACGAAAAGAATGTGGAATCCGCAACTCTCTATCATTCAGTAACAACAGAGATACCTTGCGAATACAACGAAAATGGGACACCCTGTACAGTGTACTAACTATACTTGCCAACTGTTTTATTTCTCGTTTGTAAAGAAAAATTCAATATTTATAAAAGGTTTTGCTTAGTTTAAAAAGTCCTTAGCCATAGTCAGAATGTCGACATAACATACAAGATTGTTTAAAAATAATGAAACATTCAATTGTTCAAGAGTAAAGAACGAATTATTTGAGTAAAAATAAAACATGTTAACAAGAAAGAATTGGGCCTAATGTCAATAGAGGTTCAAATGTAAAATTTCAAAAGTTTGTCTCAAAATTGATATTTTGGCTACATTAAAATTAATGCAGCTATACTAAATTAAAAAAGCGCATAATTTGCGCTTAACCGAGACAAAAACATGAATGTCTAATATTACTTTAACCCTCCCACATTTAAACGCGTTTCTATTCTTTTTCTAAATCCTTCTTAAACTAAATCAATTGCATGTTCATTTATGTTGGCTATTGCTTCTGTTATTTTTTGTTTTAAAAGATCTATACTATTATTAAAATTATTCACATACACCTTTTGTTTTAAGTATCCCCGTTAATAGTAATCAATTGGGGTAATATTAGATGAGCGTGCAGGCCATGATATAGGACCGAATCATCCGATTCATTTACACGTTAGAAAAATTTCTATCTAGCCAGTCTCTCACTCGAACTTCGAAGCAAAGTTTTGAAATTTCATATTTGAACTTCTATTGACGTTGGGAGCAATTCTTTCCTCTAACATTTTTCATTTTTACTCAAATAATTGATACTTTACTTTTAAACAATTTCTCTAAAAACGAGAAATAAAAAAGTTGACTGTATGTCTATCCATGGATACACTTGTACTTATAGTTTTAAATAAGGAAAGATATAAAAAATAGAAACTGATTTTGTTGTATTTCGGCAATTCCTCGTTTCCTTTTCGTAAATAGGTATCGTTAGTATTTTTTCATTGATACAATGACTTTTTAGTGTACCTACTTTTTTTTTAGTGTATTATCAGTAACTACGTAAATATCACGTTTAAGCTTTAAATAATTTGTACTAGAAAAAACTCTATGAACTAATAAACGTGTAATAAATTTCCTAAGTATACATCGGTATATAGATTCTTTTAAGTATCTCCTTGTCGAGTACTTATGAAGCTCATCTCTATTGAAATTAAAAGTAAATTGTTCAGCAAAATTTACAAGCTAATCTCTTTTAGCAGAATTATCAGACTACTAACGATAAGTACCTACCTACGTATTTATTTAAAAGCGAATCGCAGTAAATATCTCGTGAAACATTTTTGCTTACCGTAAAATAAAGCTATGGCCCATACATCTGCGATTTGGTCGCCGCCTTCGAAACAAAGCGAACGTTTTTTTTTTCTTAGAGACACTTAAAATTCGCAATTAGTGTCTAATTAATTATTATTCTCAAATTCGCACCATTACTTCTGCTACCCCATCTTGAAAGATACTATGTGCCTTTTTTATATATTTTTTTACAATACAAAATGATGCATTGTGGATAAGTTAATGCATGATGTTAATGGTAACATTACCTTTTCGTTAGTTACGTCATTCACTATACATAAGTATTCTTATAACAATACTTGCTAGAGTTTTAATATTAAATAGCAGATATGTATCTGTAGCTTTTGTTACTTTATTTTAGGTATAAATACCTATACAGATTGATTATTTGTAAATTCAAGGGCAGAATATTTACTCCTTCATTAACCGCATTAAACAAACAACGCATAAATAAGATTTTACAATATCGATGAGGATTGATATGTATTTTGGATACAAAAACTAAAACGTCCGACTTTCTATTGAAGCGAAAGAAGCGACATATTTAGTTTTTTAAATAAAACACCTTACATTTTTTCTATTAATATGATTGTTTAATGAAGTTTATTTGAAAAAGAATAAAATAATTGTAGAATCAAAGTTGATAATAAAATTATTAATATTTTCCAAAAATGTCTATAAATTAGAATAATGATTTGAACATTTACTTGTTTTATTGTAGGTATATTTAGAAACTAGAAGCAACGTTTTCTTTGTAGTTCTTGCAGTTTCAGAAATTATATCATTTACCTACAGGATTTATAATCTTATGTTTACTTTTTAGGTTATTTCATATTTCCTCATTCCCGTTCTGCGCTACTTGAAGGACTAGCTATGTTGGTCAAGTAATAAATAAAACTTAAGTTTAAAGTAGTTAATTTAAAAAATTGATTTTTGTAGGTTTTTCCTTTTATTTTATTTTTTGTTATTTTCATGGCTATATAGTTTAATAAATTTTACCCAATACTTCATAATTACGCAATCTTTTAAAATGAATATATTAAATTAAATGGTATTGAAAAGCTTAAGAAACGCTCATTACAACGATGCCAAAATCGATAATGATTGCCATTTAAAAAATACCAATTTATATCATAACTCAAAATCACAGGGGTCGCAGTGGAATTTGATAAAAATAAAATTTACTGCAAATAGTGTCCGAAAATTTTTAAAATGTATGTACTTTTTAGGAAATTTATTCTACAATAATGTATCTTTTATGCTGTAAAATTATTTGAATAATCACTACCTACTGCCTTTATACCGCAAAATTATAAATTTACTCTATTTTTAATATAAAAACTATTAGTGCGCCTTTAAAAATTGAAAATTTCCTTACTACAAACCATAAACCAGATAAAAGTTTAATCGCATTTTTATGCGACCGATAAAATACGAAGCAACTAATAAAACTTGTGCACCACCTATGTTCATAACTTATCGGAGTGCAAACAAAAAACGAACTACGAACTCGAGCTGCTCGCACTCATGTGCAAACTGAATGTTTTTAAAATAAAAACGGGATATCCTAGTATCCATGTGAGTATCCACTCGAATGCATTTATATATAGAATTCTGGCAAAACCGCTTCAGATCTTCGCGTTAGAGGTACAGAGCGGTAGTGCTTGTTTCAGTAGTTTGAACTTTAAATTACGGCGTCGAATTGTTCGCGAGTGCGAGGAGTGCTCGTTCGGTTTATAAGGCCTTTTTGCGTGTGAGTGCGCAAGTGTTGTGCATTGTGTTGTGTTCTCTAAAAGGGTTACAAACAAAAAGGATTAATACGACGAGGAAAGGTAGGATCTTTCTTTGTCGACTAACTCTCCATGTACTTATAAAGTGTAAATACATTGATCTTTAAGCTCTAACACAAATTCTCTGAAAATCGTGTGGTTAGGGTGTCCCCTCAAACACTCGACGGTCCAATTTCGCGAACGAAATTTTATCTTACATCACAGTGGTTGATGAAATACAGTGAAATATGAAGCGTAGGTATAGGTAATATAACACAAGTTAGAGGGAAAACAAACGATGACGAGAAAAAGGTAGGAAATACAAAGAAAAATTTAGAAATTTCTAAATTTTTTTGTGCCTGTTACAGATAAGTGGTAGTCGCAGCGGCAGCAATGTTAGTTTTAATTTTATGTAAGTAACTAAAAAAATTATTTAAACTTTTAATTTTTTTAAATGTTTTTTTATTTTTTTTAATCTCCCTTATTTTGAGTGATTTTACCTTTTCAATGCATTCGTTTACGAATAAAAAACGGAATTCAAATTTTTGATTGTCACAACAATTTAGATTGACTAACGAGACAAAATTTGAATACTAAAATTTGCAAAAATTTAATTCTTAACGTTTTTTGTTTTTAAGAATAATCGGGTCAGTTATTAAAATTTATTGTGGTTAATTTACTTCTAGCAAACAGGATATATTAACAGGAGTGATTTATTTTATTTTAATTAAGTATTATAGATACAATAATATATTAATTTGTTTTAAAACTATGCATTTAATATCTTCATAATGTTGAATTAAAAACTAATTTAATTTATTTGGGACATCGCATGTGTATGAATTGTACGTTGAAAAATGTTTAAAGTCCAAGTTCTCGATTAATTTTTCATTTTACTACTCCTTACTTAAAAAAAAATCCTAATAATTCCAGTTTCTTCGTAGCATTCTTTTAATACTCCTTGTTCTAAATTTCCCCCTTTTTCTACTAAATTTTATATGTTCATGCGCAATTGTTGTAGTTATTTTACCAACAAAGTGAAAATAAGACAACTATGTGGGGGTAAAGATACGGTGCGGTTAGTTTCCCGATTACCTACCTAATACTTAAAAATAAAGAAAATTTCGCAACTTAGCGCCAAAACTGTAATAAGTGCTTTCGATATTAATTTTTATGGAGTTTAATTGATACAAGTTGATCTTTAGTCTTACTATTTATTGTTAAGCTAATTTGATTCAAATTAAATCAGATATAAGATGGGTTTCTTTTGAAAATTGATCTTCAAAGAAGGCAAGTCAACGACTGGGGTGTTGCGGTGCAAGTTGATATAAATGAGGCATTCAGCAAGAAACGAAGACATAGAAGGGGTTGGCGGAGCGCTAAAAGACCTTAGTAGGCTCGCGCCATACAATAGTTGGACGAAGAAGAACATATTATGTACATAAAATAGAATAAGTTCGAGAATTGTAAACAAATTACACAGAGATGCGTTGTGAAGGTTGATAATGGAACCCAGGATTTTCCTGATCTCGACCCCTAAATCACGAAAATATAGGTCGTTTATTTTGTTCATGTATATAACAAACTTAAATACAACAAAAATTATTTGAAATATTAAAAACAAAGAACCTTCTGGGTCGGATTAACACGGGTGGACAAAACGTCATCATTTTCGTCAATACACTTTTGTAACCTCTTAAATTTGTCCGAAAACTGTTTCGCTTTCGAAATTTTAGTATTTTTAACTTTTGTTTTATTTTTAATTGTAGAATACACATTCGAATGCTGGGGAGTGAATTTTGACTCACCTTGTGTATTATAAAAATATAAAACTTCAGCGAAACAGTATATTAAATATCGACTTAAAAATTTTTTTATCGAATAAAAATGTATTAATTGAACTTTAAAACTACCTATGAACTAATTATTATATACAGGGTGATTCAGAATTAATGCGAAAAACTTCACGGAGCGATTACTTGTCGAAAATTAAGGGGGGGGGGGGGGCTTTCGCATATTTTTTTCTTAAAACGTCTCATTTCGAAGTTACACCCTTCAAAACAGGAAGCTTATGAAGTTCTTATTATGATCATCTCCACATTTCTGACTACAGGTGCATATTATACTTATAAATAGCCATTATTCTTGTTTTTATTCAAGAATAGGGTTTTACATTAGATTCTTAATACCAATATAAAACGTAAATTATCGACAATATGCAGTTATTAAATACGTTCTAATCAGAACTATACGGTTTATACCATAACAAACGATTAATTGTTAAATTTCCTTTTCAAAGTTAAAAATAAAAAGCAATATAACTGTGAGTCACGAGTTGATATAGCTACCTACAAGGAATTATTGAGCATTTCAGGTAGACTTTCTAACCTGATTTTGTCTACTTATTCGATTCCATAAAATCCGACACTAATTACCGTTTTATTGGTGGTACAAACTGTAATTTCTACATAAAATAAAGCTATTAGCTCAGCTCTGATTGTTATAAAAGAATTAATCGATAGATGAAAACTATTACGAAAATTTCTAGCGATAACAGCCAAGACAGTTTAGGAATCTTCCTGCCAAAAATTATTTATTAGTTTCTCATTTTCTGGCCGTTAGAAGAGTCAACGACGAAACAAACATTAAAGTAATAAATTAATATAACAAAACAATGCCGAGCACCATTCGTTTGTTTTCAAAATATAAATTACGTAATTTGCATTTGAGTACCTCTTACGTTCTTTCGATTAATTAAGTTTACCATTACCTACATACGCACTTATAAATTAATGAAGTATTGTTTTGGACAAATTTCTAAATATCACGAGAAACGTGTAACCTCGACATTGACATTTGCATTATAAGCTAGTCCCATTACTACGCCCCCCTATTATTAAAGAGCCGCGTTCACCCTAAATGGGAAGCGAACGTACTTTATCGAATGCTTCGACATTCTCTCATAAAATCCTATAAAAACCAGTTTACAGAAATTATGCCGTAACAAATAAATCATACCTATAAACGAATCCCCTTGACCATATGATAAAACCAAGTCCATTCACGGCAAATATAGTAAACAACAAACAGAAACAGCAAAATCGAACCGTTATTTGAACTTACTTGTTAATGCGGCTACCCAAATTATAGGCTCGGGGGGAACGTTTAACTTAATTTTGACCAAACAAGATAACTAGTAGAACTACAACTGTCACCGATCTGTCCGCTTTCAGCAACGTTTTCGAGGAAACATTCGCGGCCTCGCTCCATATTACTACACTAGAACCGCGACGACACCTTTGTTTATGGAGACTTCTTCATTATTTAACACTGTTTCGATCATGTGTATCGGTCATGTTTTTTTTAATACGGTATTTCACACACAAAACAAGTTTTGTTGCTCCCAAAGAGCAACAACCCTAGACATCTCACAACTTCCAGCGCAGGACTACACGCCCGGCTTTGGAATCACCAATGGCATCGTTAAACGATTCGCGAGGTACCTCGAACGTTGCCGAAGTTTTGTCGAACAAATTAAAATTCTTGGATATGTTCTTATCTATTTTCGAATATAATCCTTGTTTAAACTACGTTCGATAACAATGCAATTTCTTTGTTTAATGTTTTTCTAATATACAATTTTGAATATATCATATTCACACAACCAATTCAATACCAACATAAATCATAGGCGTAGTACCAGGGGCGTTACCTTCCCAACTTTTTCAAAAAAAATAAAATAAAATGTATACATTTTATCTAACAAAATGTGCCATGGAAATGTTTTTGTTCATAGTAAATATCTGTTCTAGATAAAATTGAAAGATTTTTAACTCTAACTTTAATATTGAAAAAATTAAGGAATTCAATTTTCTTCAATATAGCTTAACGAAAACAATAAAACAAATACAACAGTTCGTAGTACACGAACTTTACTCGACAAACTGAGTTTATTAAATTGATAAACTAACCTAACCCAACCTTAAACATAATCTAATCGTAAACCTAACCTAATCCTTAGTTTTAGCGATTTTGAGGATCGTGATAGAGTGCTCGTTGCCGCAGTTTACGACTTTAGTGGCGTTAGACTCTGTCGAATACTCATTAAATAGAAAATGATTTTTTAGCTTCCAGTACACCATTTTTGAATAAAATATTTTTAAAGGATTTTTATGATCTTATATTTGTAAATTTTGTTTTTAAATAAAATTACCTATTGTAGTTTCTATAAATACATTTTATTAAGATACTTATTTATAAATTTATGATAAAACTGCTTCTTTGTATTTCTGTATTTTTAATTTGGAGATCTTTTTATCTTCCATTAATACAGATAAATCATTATATAATTGTAAACTAATGTGTTATTTAAAGCACCTGAATAATTAAGCTCGCTCCCCGTGTTATTTGTAATGAATTTGGTAAAGTAAATCGAGACCATTGGCTTTGAACTTTTGACAAAATTATTCAAAGAAAATAATTTAACAATTAACATAACTATATTTCAATGATGGAAATTCCGTTGTTTACAAAGATACTATAATTTTTACAAAATTTACATTACCTATAGCTTATAACAATGAATATTTTCCATACATTTATATTGCATTTGTGTTAGTTAATTTATTATATAATTCCTCTAGTGCTTTAATTATTAAGGAAATATATCGAAAAGTAAATTTTTGAAACAAAAAATTATCATAACACTATCTAAAATTATGCAAATATTTATTATTCTCGATCAATATTGTATCTTATATAATTTTTGAGATCTTAAGTTGAAAATCGTCAGTTTGTGACATACCATGTTGAAAACTAAATATGGAAATTAAACGTGTACCTCAAAAAGATTGTTATTAATACATTTAAACGAAAAACATGACTAATTCTCTATTATCCTAAAAAACATAAAAAACAAAAAGATTTAAAAAACTTACAATACCATTTATTGAAATTGCTTAAAATAATAAAACCATAACGTTGTACAAATAATTCCCAAATACAACAATTATGTACCTTTAATTCAGTGATAAAGAAATCACATCAACCGATAAATTACGTTTCAAATTAGCAAAACTAAATTAATTAATTCATTGAATAATAAACAGTAATTATAATATAAAGGTCCAACTTAAATAAAAAAAATTATTTTACATTGTTGGATAAGTTCCTTTATATTTAAATTCAAGCTACAAAAAACTATCACTTAAATAAAATTATTAAAAGTAGAACATTATATTCTGTGTGTTGCCTACAATGTTGTCATACAAATTCACCTCCGATTACGATAACGATGGCGTTCCCTTTCTCTGTCTCGCTCCCTCGATCGGTCACTTGTTCTCCACAGGAATTCGTCTACTGATCGATCGTAGGACCTCTTATCGGAATAACTTATATTTCTAGAAGTTGGATATTCAGGATGAGCCACCCCCTCGTAGTAACGAGGCGGTGGAGGATGCGTTTCGTATGAAGAAGCTGAATAAAGGCTCGGCGGAGCCACGTATGGTAACGGAGGTAATTGATGTTGCATGGAACGCATATAATCCGCAACGTAAGCCTCGGCAGCCGCTGCCGTGTAAGTACGTGGAGAATCTCTATCGTAGAAAAAGTTATATCTATCACGATTACGAGGCGACGGCGATCGTCGATATACAGAACTCGACGAAGTTAACCTTCTAGTAGTCAAATAAAATTTTCTACGGGAATAAGAAGAATTTCGTCCACGTATACTACTTAAAGATGAATTTCTTAGTGCTATAGGCATTCGAGCTTTTGGATGTCTGTGGCCACGAAGACCGTTCCTTTTAGCAGCTTCTTTTGATAATCTTAATATAGGCGTCATTTCTATACCATCGTCCTCTGGAAATAAACGACAAAGTTCCTCCGCAACTCTGGGTTCGATTTCCTGTCCATCCCTGCCGATTTTTACCGGTTTACCATCATTCCAAGGATTATACAAATGCATAGTTTCGGTAAAAGGTAACTCCTTACGACATATCCAGTCTACTTTAAACACGCCACCGAGTGCTTTAGCGGAAAGTCCAGGCGGTAACACCCAGGATATAGCAGGTACATCGTGTCTAGATTCTCCGTGCAAACGTGCAAAACCTGCAAACCTACCACTTTCTTTAACAGAAAATATGAGCAACACATTTCTTGATTCTCTGTACGCTTGATTTAAATTGGCTTCGTTTTGAGGGAGAGTGGACCAAACACCCTTCGCTTTCGATAACGTAACGTTCTCCGCGTTATTGGACTTGATAACAAAAAAACGCGTGTCACGAAATAAGTAATTTAATTTGGTCAAATAATCGTACGATTTACCCTTAGGGCGAATACGTTTCGAGGATGGAGAAGAACTTTTTTCTCTTGAACGGCCTCTCTTGTGACGGGAACGCCGCCCTTTGGCAGTTGACGAATCTGTGCTAACTGTACTGATGCTTGGCGCATTCGAACTTTCCGAGGTAGTGGAAGACACATCGCTTTCGTAATTTACTTCATCTAGTTTATCGTCGCCCATATCGAAAGCTAGATTAAGATTTTCTATAACACCGTTTTTGTTGGCATCTTTCGTGTCCATTATTAAATCATTTGCACCGAATCATTAATTAAGCCCGCTTCTTCTAAATCGTAGTATTTTACATCATTAAAACGAATTAGACTATTTTGCAATAATTATATTGTTGATATTCGATTAATTTTACAGATTAGAAAAATAACCAAACAAAAACACCAAACACTGTTTTCTATTGGCGACAGTGATTTTTAAACTGCACAAATCCCTATGAGACATTCAAATGTTGGTGGGAAACTTTATGCATTTAAACTGATCTCAATAAGCGATTTACTTGTATTCTTCAAATTAAAAATATATAATTTTGGTGGCAAAAACAATTTAAAAATAGCCTAAAATAAATATGACCTTCCAAGGTACTCGGAATTGTAGGATCTAATTTTTATGCTTCTTTGTAATATGTATTTCAATTTTGAGTTTAAATATAATAATTTCTTATTTTAAAAGAAAATGTAGTGCACGTTAAATTAACCAATTTTAAAATAAGTTAAAAACTTACGTGAAAATTGTAAGTAAAATCGTGCCTACTTCATTTCTCTTTATAGTACAACTATTCATAATACTGAATATAGTAATAATTATTTATTTTATACGATATAGCAGCTTCTTGATTACTTTGTATTTAACTAAATTTTTTTCTTATATAATGCCCTAATTAAAAATTTGATGGTGATATCATTTGAAGAAATGAAGTCATCCAAAAGTACTGCAAATAATTTTAAAAACAAGGTACTGTAATAATTTTGAAATTACATACCTATAATACAAATAGTATAGAATTTAATAACTTTAATTGATGACGTGCATTTGAACCTATCGTAAATAACGTATACATAATACCTTGTCAACATTTTACAAAATATAGAATGAAAATTGTGAATATATAGATTTAGAAACAAATAACGCAATTAAATAAAGAAAAAATGATAATAGAAAATATTTAATAAAATTGTTTTCTATTATTTTATACTCGTAGGTGAATAATATATAACCTATATATTATTCAAGATAGATTCCAATGCACGTCATCAATAAAAAATTTCTACATTGTATAATATTTGTAATATTCCGTTTAAAGTTTTAAACGTGGCATATTCTATTGACGATTTATACCTGTACATATATGACATGACAAAGAAAAACTATAAATATTCCATAGAAAGATAAACATTTTATAAAAATGTTCAAAATTATTTTTCGTTTTATCTAAGGTGATCAATTCACGATCCAGGTATTATATCATAAACAGATTCAATGATATAATAAAAACTACAATTATAATATTTGTAAATATCGTTTAATTTTGAAACTGGACTATTTTTGAATTATCTGTATATTATGCATGAAAAGAAACTATAATTTACCAAAAATCAAACTTTGATAAAATCAAATATGTTTCTACAGTTTTATTTTAAAAGTATCAGATTAGCGATAAGGTATAAATTAATACAGATACAAAAAGAATACGATATGTATATGTCATAATACAGTTTAATGGATTTATAACTCATTTTATAGTTTGTGGATGAAAGACAATTTACAAATCTTGCTGAAAAATCAATTACTTCACTGAATTTGAAAATCAATGGCACAAAGTTTTAAGTAAAATGTAACAGATCTAGGATATTACGATATGTATTATGATCATAAACATATTAATATTATAAACTCATTAAATGTTAATTTTTTGCTGATGTTTTGAAATTGTATCTTGCATGAAAAAATCAATTACCTGCATGAAATTAATAATGACTACAATGTTTTATTTTAAAAGTACGTTAGCGATATTCAGGAAAAATTCTTTGATACAAAGAATACGATACCTATATTCATTCTTTGATGAAATTTTCGATTAATGTATTGAAACGAAATTATGGGCTAATAAGTTATATAATTATTCATAAATTAGATAATTAATGTATTTAATAAATATTCATTATATATATTTTATAATAATAAACGAACGTTGAAACTGTATTTTGATCGAAATCATAGTATACTACAATAAATTAGTAATTATATATTTATAAATAGTTCTATATTAGGTATTTTTGAAATATATATAAACCAACTGATTCGATAATTTTCGATTAGTATAGGTATATATATATATATATATATATATATATATATATATATATATATATTATATATATAATTTAAATATTATAGAAAACTGGTTTTCGATACAGAAAGTATAATTTATGTATTTTACGTAAAGTAAATTTTATTTATTAAATAAGAAGTCCCTATTTTTGTATTCAATACGTGATTATTATATATATATATATATATATATATATATATATATATATATATATATATATATATATATATATATATATATATATATATATATATATATATATATATATATATATATATATATATATATATATATATATATATATATATATATATATATATATATATATATATATATATATATATATATATATATATATATATATATATATATATATATATATATATATATATATATATATATATATATATATATATATATATATATATATATATATATATATATATATATATATATATATATATATATATATATATATATATATATATATATATATATATATATATATATATATATATATATATATATATATATATATATATATATATATATATATATATATATATATATATATATATATATATATATATATATATATATATATATATATATATATATATATATATATATATATATATATATATATATATATATATATATATATATATATATATATATTACTTTAAGCTTTCGTAATATACAAAAAACCTCGAATTTACTATGCATGTCGCATATATTTTACAGGTAGTTCTTGGTACGACGACTTTACTTTAATATTATAGCTATACGTATTAGTAGGTACGTTGTTGTTTCTTTTTTTCTATGAATGATCGATGGATCCTACATGTAAAAATGAATTTAAAAAAGGAAACTAAGAATGAAATGTTTGAAGATAATATCAAAACGTGTTGGGAAGATTGGAGTGACAATTCATCGATTAACAGTTTAGATTTTGTAACTGCAAGTTCCAGTTCTCTAGAACAGTTTGATTCGTTAGAAGAACCAAGTTTTTCGCCATATTTTGAAAAAAAAGTAAGTAATAACAATGTACTTTAAAAATATAATTCACTTTCGATTTTAGATTCAGAAAATACAAAATAATCAAAGCACATTTGGCAATATTAATATCCACAAATCACAAAAAGTTCACGTTGGTAACGTCACTTACGTTACCGGACCTATCTATTTTGATCAAAACTTTTCGATTGCCAAAACTATTCTATCAACACATCATATTTCCAGTAAGTTATGATATCATTTTAATATACTAAGCAGTTCATCTTTTAATTTTTTAGGTAATTTAAATAAATATCGACATAAAGAAAATACGCTAGTTATTCAACTTGATCAAACCATTCGTATCAAAAACAAAAGTTGGAAAAACGTGTTTTCAAAATGGCTGTTTAAATTTATGGAGTTATGCATGCAAATGGTAGAAGGAGCTTAAGCTATTTTGATATACATTTTTTGATTATTATAATAAAATTATTATAGTAATACAGGTAATAACCAATAGGTAGTGCGCTTGTGGCCGCTGTTCGTATCTATGAAGTTACAATTTTCCTTATTTACAAAGATTTTGTGTGATATATAAATATAAAAACCAGAATTTTTTCATATTTTGACGATAAATAAATAAATAGGTTAAACTTTCACAAGCGGCGACGGATGTAAAGTATCAATAGTATTACACCAATGATCCCATGTCTGAATTTCTAAATATAATTGATCTCCTGGACTTTCAGTTTCGCTACATTGACAATGGCCCAGTAATGAATAATCTTCCGCAATCGCTCCTAGTTTAATTCCGCGTTGAATTAAAATTTTGGCCTGTCTAAGTGCTTCATGAGTTGGGAGTTTTTCATTAAAGTAACCCATAAACGAAATTCCCACTGAGAATCTGTTGTATTTAGCCGCGAAACTGCCGAGGACGCTCCATCCCCGACCCTCGTACACGTTTCCATCTGAACCGATTAAGAAATTGTAACCAATATCGTCAAAATTCCTTTTGGTCATATGGAATCTTTGAACTGCCTGCACTAGAAGCGTATTCGACGCTTGGTCATTATCTTGAGGTTCCGAGACCGTGTGACCTACAAATTCGTTTCTTAATCTATAAACAATCTATTCCTTGAATTGTAGATTCGAACGAAATACAAAATAAAACCCGTTTTTGGCGCATACTTACTTATTATAACGAATTTGGCTGGCCCATTAAGTAAAGTGCGTTCTTTAACAGGCGCCAGAGCTAACCAATCCTTTCTATAAACAATACTAAGTTCTCCATGTTTAGTAGGTGCTGGAATATTAAAAAATATATTAATTGTAGGTATGTATTATATCGGTGTGCAAATTTTTACTTACGCGAAACCTCCACGAATATTTGATTCGCGATGGACTGTTGATTAACGACAGTTAAAACTGCATTAATATTCACAGGACCATGGATGTTTGTAACATTCCCAAGTTGAATGTTGGTAGAATGAGTAATATCGATACCTTCGTAATGATTCTCTTGGTTCAAAATCCTTTTGATGATTGTTTGTTCGATCTAATTGAAATTAAAGAAACATTGACTTTTTACAAACTAGATTCCAAATATGAAGGTTAATTTTGAAAAAGTAATTTATTATTTTTTATTATATCCGCATGATAAAATCCTTATCTAAACAACTTAAAACCGTGCGAAATCTTATCGTGTTGCTAATTATCTTTTTATTATTTTTAATTATTTATTAATTAATTATCTAATTATAACAACTTCAATTAGTTAAATTTTTTATTTGTCCGTGAAATGACATCAAAATAATCTTAAATGAGATTAGTTATATATTGGAATAAGTACCACCTGCAGTGTTGAGGTCTGCATTTTCACAAGCTATTAAAATTTTTGATTAAATAAACTGCCAAACAATAAGCTTGTAAACAACAATTACTACATTCAAAAATCAACAATACGTGAGATCATCAGGGACCCATTGCATAAAAAATACAAGTGTTGCTACAACTGCATAGTGTGTTACATAGTTTTTTTACAACTACAATGTTACCATAGAAACAAAGCCAAACACTTGTAATTATAAATGTGTATTTTTTTATACAATGTGGCCCACTTGATTCATCATATTAATCATATTAATATAGGCACATACTAATGTTGGCGGATCAATAATGTGACAATACCTACCTACCGTGTGTAACAGAATCATGGTACGCTCCCCAAATTTTGTTAATTATTAAGATAAAATTTTCAAACTTCCCACTTCCGATTTCGCCGGAAATGACAGCAATTTTCGATTTTCAAAAAGAACATTCTGTATATTATTACATTTTTGGAATCTGCATAATTTTCTCAATATAATGGTACTACATAAGTGGTATTTTAAATGTCAAAAAAAATTGGTAAGTACCTACCTACCTATTTAGTTTATTCTTTTCAAATTTTCTTTTGTAAATTCGGTTGTATTAATCTCACAAAGTGGGCACATGGGTAGATTCGTTATTGAATGTACTTCCTATTCGTGCCATAATACCATCATGGTACTATTAAAAAACATTAAGTATTGACAAAGACCATTGTTGGTAACTTTACCTGATGATAGGTCAAACATTTATATATATATATATATATATATATATATATATATATATATATATATATATATATATATATATATATATATATATATATATATATATATATATATATATATATATATATATATATATATCTTTACAGCTTTCGTAATTACAAAAAACCTCGAATTTACTATGCATGTCGCATATATTTTACAGGTAGTTCTTGGTACGACGACTTTACTTTAATATTATAGCTATACGTATTAGTAGGTACGTTGTTGTTTCTTTTTTTCTATGAATGATCGATGGATCCTACATGTAAAAATGAATTTAAAAAAGGAAACTAAGAATGAAATGTTTGAAGATAATATCAAAACGTGTTGGGAAGATTGGAGTGACAATTCATCGATTAACAGTTTAGATTTTGTAACTGCAAGTTCCAGTTCTCTAGAACAGTTTGATTCGTTAGAAGAACCAAGTTTTTCGCCATATTTTGAAAAAAAAGTAAGTAATAACAATGTACTTTAAAAATATAATTCACTTTCGATTTTAGATTCAGAAAATACAAAATAATCAAAGCACATTTGGCAATATTAATATCCACAAATCACAAAAAGTTCACGTTGGTAACGTCACTTACGTTACCGGACCTATCTATTTTGATCAAAACTTTTCGATTGCCAAAACTATTCTATCAACACATCATATTTCCAGTAAGTTATGATATCATTTTAATATACTAAGCAGTTCATCTTTTAATTTTTTAGGTAATTTAAATAAATATCGACATAAAGAAAATACGCTAGTTATTCAACTTGATCAAACCATTCGTATCAAAAACAAAAGTTGGAAAAACGTGTTTTCAAAATGGCTGTTTAAATTTATGGAGTTATGCATGCAAATGGTAGAAGGAGCTTAAGCTATTTTGATATACATTTTTTGATTATTATAATAAAATTATTATAGTAATACAGGTAATAACCAATAGGTAGTGCGCTTGTGGCCGCTGTTCGTATCTATGAAGTTACAATTTTCCTTATTTACAAAGATTTTGTGTGATATATAAATATAAAAACCAGAATTTTTTCATATTTTGACGATAAATAAATAAATAGGTTAAACTTTCACAAGCGGCGACGGATGTAAAGTATCAATAGTATTACACCAATGATCCCATGTCTGAATTTCTAAATATAATTGATCTCCTGGACTTTCAGTTTCGCTACATTGACAATGGCCCAGTAATGAATAATCTTCCGCAATCGCTCCTAGTTTAATTCCGCGTTGAATTAAAATTTTGGCCTGTCTAAGTGCTTCATGAGTTGGGAGTTTTTCATTAAAGTAACCCATAAACGAAATTCCCACTGAGAATCTGTTGTATTTAGCCGCGAAACTGCCGAGGACGCTCCATCCCCGACCCTCGTACACGTTTCCATCTGAACCGATTAAGAAATTGTAACCAATATCGTCAAAATTCCTTTTGGTCATATGGAATCTTTGAACTGCCTGCACTAGAAGCGTATTCGACGCTTGGTCATTATCTTGAGGTTCCGAGACCGTGTGACCTACAAATTCGTTTCTTAATCTATAAACAATCTATTCCTTGAATTGTAGATTCGAACGAAATACAAAATAAAACCCGTTTTTGGCGCATACTTACTTATTATAACGAATTTGGCTGGCCCATTAAGTAAAGTGCGTTCTTTAACAGGCGCCAGAGCTAACCAATCCTTTCTATAAACAATACTAAGTTCTCCATGTTTAGTAGGTGCTGGAATATTAAAAAATATATTAATTGTAGGTATGTATTATATCGGTGTGCAAATTTTTACTTACGCGAAACCTCCACGAATATTTGATTCGCGATGGACTGTTGATTAACGACAGTTAAAACTGCATTAATATTCACAGGACCATGGATGTTTGTAACATTCCCAAGTTGAATGTTGGTAGAATGAGTAATATCGATACCTTCGTAATGATTCTCTTGGTTCAAAATCCTTTTGATGATTGTTTGTTCGATCTAATTGAAATTAAAGAAACATTGACTTTTTACAAACTAGATTCCAAATATGAAGGTTAATTTTGAAAAAGTAATTTATTATTTTTTATTATATCCGCATGATAAAATCCTTATCTAAACAACTTAAAACCGTGCGAAATCTTATCGTGTTGCTAATTATCTTTTATTATTTTTAATTATTTATTAATTAATTATCTAATTATAACAACTTCAATTAGTTAAATTTTTATTTGTCCGTGAAATGACATCAAAATAATCTTAAATGAGATTAGTTATATATTGGAATAAGTACCACCTGCAGTGTTGAGGTCTGCATTTTCACAAGCTATTAAAATTTTTGATTAAATAAACTGCCAAACAATAAGCTTGTAAACAACAATTACTACATTCAAAAATCAACAATACGTGAGATCATCAGGGACCCATTGCATAAAAAATACAAGTGTTGCTACAACTGCATAGTGTGTTACATAGTTTTTTTACAACTACAATGTTACCATAGAAACAAAGCCAAACACTTGTAATTATAAATGTGTATTTTTTTATACAATGTGGCCCACTTGATTCATCATATTAATCATATTAATATAGGCACATACTAATGTTGGCGGATCAATAATGTGACAATACCTACCTACCGTGTGTAACAGAATCATGGTACGCTCCCCAAATTTTGTTAATTATTAAGATAAAATTTTCAAACTTCCCACTTCCGATTTCGCCGGAAATGACAGCAATTTTCGATTTTCAAAAAGAACATTCTGTATATTATTACATTTTTGGAATCTGCATAATTTTCTCAATATAATGGTACTACATAAGTGGTATTTTAAATGTCAAAAAAAATTGGTAAGTACCTACCTACCTATTTAGTTTATTCTTTTCAAATTTTCTTTTGTAAATTCGGTTGTATTAATCTCACAAAGTGGGCACATGGGTAGATTCGTTATTGAATGTACTTCCTATTCGTGCCATAATACCATCATGGTACTATTAAAAAACATTAAGTATTGACAAAGACCATTGTTGGTAACTTTACCTGATGATAGGTCAAACATTTATATGTTTTTGGCTTGATTTTATTTTACGTTGTGTTGATGTGGTCGATTAACATTAATCCAGGGGGGGGGGTTATGGTGCTCTAGTTTGAACAATAAAAGGGCGACAAAATTCTTTTGTTGGTTGAAATGCCACTTATGTAGCGCACAGATTACAAAAATGTAATAATATACAGAGTGTTCCTTTTAAAAATATCAAGTCAGTTTTATGATTTTTATGTCAAAAAGTGATGTTTAGATATGTAACAAGTTTGAAAATTTTATCTCAATAACTAATAGAATTAGATGAGTGTACTATGATTCTGTTACACGTACGGTAAACACATAGTTTACAATGCCAGTTGTTTATTATTATCTAACATAAAATATCTAAAAAAAGTATAACTTATTATTTTAACTATAGATATGTTACTACATAATATAATAAATTTACGTTTTTTATACCCTAACAATAAAAAGAAAAAAATGTATATTTTCCTAATTTATTTTTATATTATGTGGGTATAGATATTACTATGCATATATGAGGAGCGTTTTTTTCAAAAATGGTCATGTCCAAAAATTATGAAAAGTGAATATCGATTTTCGTATCTTGATCAACTTTTAAACACATTGCGTACATATTTCTATCTTGCGTTCTAATACAACTGGTCATTATATTAACGCAGATGTGTGTTTAAAAGTTAACTAAGATACAAAAAACGATCTTAATTCGCTTTTCATAATTTTTGGATATGACCATTAAAAAAAGAACGCTCCTCATATTATGTACTTGATAGGTATTTATAATATTCATTGAAATTTACTTACATTGTTTTGAAAATTGTTTTGAAGACACGCCACAGTATTACCTATACGTAGATTATTTTGAAAATTGTCGCGTATTTTCAGATCCTCTTCTGTTTCCGGGGCATTCGAATTTACAGTGTATTGTAATTCGTTTTCACTGCCACATTTTTCCAATTGTTCTTTAGTGACGACTTGTGACGAACTTTGCGATAATGAACTTCCTAAATTATTGCAACAGCTACATTTGTTAGTGTTATTTTCGCTATTTGAAGCGGACGCCATTATTTATGTTTCGCAGTGCAGCATGTCTAACTTCTACTGCGAGGAAATTGTAAAGATTAATAGCGCGAGTTTAATAAACTTCAATCGAGGAGTAGGTAAACATATATAGCGTTTTTACAATCGAATGCGCAGCGATTTTTTGCTGTGTAAAATATCAAGGACGCTTACGACTCGAGTTTTTGCTTTGAAATAAATAAAGATTAACTAGAAGATTTAGAACAGTTATTGGGCCATTTTTACGCACATTGTCACCGGAAAAACGACGAGTCGACGACGACTCGGTTTTCCCGACGCGAGTGTGGCGTAAATTGTCCTTGTTATACTCAATTATAGTATTAAAAAGTCGTGATATACCTATACGTTATTCACGATAGCTTCCAACTACGTCATCAATAAAACCGCGTATTTTTAAAGTACTAGTAGATTGCAGTTTTTCCTTGCCATGTCATACGTGCAATATTCCACGTTCAAAACTTTAAATTGAATATTACAAATATACAATTTAGTAATTTTTATGCACGACGTGCATCGGAACCTATCGTGAACAACCTATATATGTAATTATTAAATTATTTTTAAACAATAATTTGAGTTATAAATCCATTATAGTAAGTACTGATAAAATTGATTAGGGTTTTCTGTAAATTAATAATCTTTTATATTAAGCTTAAAGGTCATTACACGATCACGTCAATTAGATCAACATTTAATAATAGCGTCATTAAGTTTTCTTTTGGTTTTTGAAAAACTAATGTTGCGCTCGCAACTTTTTTAAATTTTGATTAATGCATAAATTGCGTTAGTATAAGTTTGATGAAAATTATAGCACATCCTATTTGTTTATCAATAAATTTACTGACGTCATTATTAGTATTTGTCATATGAATTTGATTAAATAAAATAACTGGTCTAGGCTTTAAATGATGTAAAAAAACTCATTATATATTACTTTTAACAGTTACATTTTACAATACATTTTTTCGAATATTTAAAAACTGAATTAAATTAATTTGTTTGTTTTGTTCAAATTAGGCATTGAATTTCCGTGGTTATTCATTATCATAAATTTAAGTTCGTAACAGGAAACGTAGGTGATAATATTTAGGGCTAGTCATGCGCTCTTTTTTATAACGCGTGATAAGACTGATACCGACGAACGTGAAAATTGTTTAGAAGTCAATCGGTCTTATCATTTTAAAATAAATTCCTCACCGCTTAAAGTTATGGTTTGTTCTCGTCGCAATTTCGCGACAACTTTTCATTTAATGTGGTTTTATTATAGTGTAATAGATAATATTTGCTGAACTAAAAATAAACCTCCAACATAATTCGAGCGTTTGACCTCCGCACAATTAATAGCTGGAATTCCCCGAACAGTAACTTTTGTCTTGACTGTAGTGTTGTTTTTAAACTCGCGATGGGTTCCAATCGCGAAAGGCATGATCAAAGAGCGCCATGTCAAATTTGCAAAAATTGTGAAACCAAAAACGAAAAATTTCAAGACGTGAATAGCCTTTACGCAGAACATGATAATGACTCTTACGAAGTAAAGTGCAGAGATTGGCTTGAAAAGTGCACAATAAATACTAGTGATGGTGAATCTATTAACAGTTCCGAAACGTCTGGAGCAAGTGATTTTGCATGTTCCGAAACTACTCAAGATGATGAAAGTGACATTTTTGAAAACGATGGGCTAGAACTTCGCGATAAAATAATATGCGTTAAAAAAGTAAGTAACTGCTTTGTATACTTTAACTACTTGAACTAATATATAATCTGTATTAATATATAATCAATTTAATCTGAATAATCTAATCTAGTAGGTACAATTACTAATAATAAGGGTCGGTTTTTTCACCTCCCAATAAATTTACTTGACAAATTTTTACCACGGAAACAATTGTCTGAACAAACGTTTCAATATGTGTCAATTAAATTAAATGGAAGATGAAAAGATCGGCCCTAAGATACATATTATCTCAAGTAAATGACGGCCGGTTGTAGGTATCAACAACATAATATTATTTTAAAAATCGCAGGTAGCACAATAAATTAGCGGCAATAAAAATGGAGCAACCGGTCACTAGAAAATCTGATGTTTTTGTCAGCTTATTATTTCATAATTAGAAATTTTACGTGATTTATCAAAAAAAGTCAAAAATATTTTGTTAATTAATTTTTACATCATTAGCTCCACGTAAAGTAAAATTTTAGCTTGGTGAGAAGTCGACTGCAATGGATTCTTAATAAAAACGTGGATTAAAATTCGTGATAAAGATTTAAAAAATGTATATTGCTGCATGCGTGCAAAACGCTTGTTTGTATAGAAAGAGGAAAATTCGTAATAAATCAGTCATGACTCTCGACTGCATCTTTTCTGCAGAATTCTGAAACTGTTCGTGTTTTTAATCAATGGAAAGATGCGACAAGAGCGAAGTTAGCTTTGGACTTTGAGGACTATTTTAAAAAAAACAGTCATCTGAGAGTATCGATGGCTTGAAATAATTTTTGAGTAGAGAATGTTTGTCCTGATTCCAAATCAGTCTCGCAGATTACTATCGTGTAATAGACGTGTCACGACATTAAAAAGTTCATATTTTTGTAAAAAAAAGTATTAAAAGTACTTATTTTTATGTTCTTCTGAAGCACTTATTTTGTATACTTTTATTCGATTTTTGAATACAAGCTCTGCAATAAGGAAGTCAGGGAAAAAGATATTAAATTAAAATATGTATTTTACCTACCAGCTTATTTTTAATTTTTGAAAATGAGTTGTCTAGGTAGGTGTGTCTAATTCGCGCTCGTTGCGAGACGCTGTTTGTTTAGTAAATACATATACATGTATACGTTATTCAAAATAGGTTACAATACCAGGTTCCAATATAGGTTCCAATAGGTCATTAATAAAATCTCGCCGTGTCATGTGTACAGGTTCTAATATGTATCGGTATAATATGCCACGTTTAAAAGTTTAAACTGAATATTAATTGACAATTTAATGGTAATAATGATGCTTACATAAGTACCTACCTACATCAGATACAGATTAACGTTCGTATTTATTATCAAATAGTAAATAGTTTAAATTTTTCGTTTTTCTAAGTATTTCCGTGTAATATAAATAAAGATATCAATAAGTAATATATCACGTTTTATAATATTTTGTTTATATTAAAATAAATGTAGCTGTCTACCTTAGGTAAATACGTGAGAATCAAATGATTTTATTTTAGGATCAATTTTACTTTATTTTTGACGTAAAAATCGTAATCACAAATTAATATGTATTAAAAATAAAAGTGTCAATCAAGGTGTTAATAACTACGGTGTTATATACCTAACCGCGTTGTTTTTGATAAAAACCTAAATTCAAGATGATTTTTTTTGCAGCAAGAACAAAGTTCCATCGTGGGAAATACTTTGGACAGCGCAAATCAATACGGAGATGTGCGAATGAAAAAATGTCGAAAGGTACATTTGGGAAACGTGACCAAAATCTACGGCTCCATACACGTCACGCAAACCGCATCCACAATCAATCAACAATCGATTACAAATCAATTATTTTTGGAAAGAAAGGCTAGTGAGTGATAGAACGTTATAAATATTTTCGCTTAATTTATTTTTATTTTGTTTTAGTGCCAATGCCAAGACAAAAATTGGTCATGATTGACAGACGAAGTTGGTTAGCTCAACCTCCGGTCGAAGAAAAAGAATACATGCAAGACCCAGCAAAATTTGTGATAATCTGTAAGTACGTAATCTTGAACGTTATTTTATAGGATTATCCATGTAAATTTCAGCTCATACCGCTTCTGAGGATGGTTTAACACAAGCAGAAAACGTGTATCTGGTTCGCTTGACTCAGACATTCCACATCGAAAGTAAAAAATGGAACGACATAGCCTACAATTTTTTAGTTGGTTGTGATGGAAATATTTACGAAGGAAGAGGGTGGGGCGTTGTTGGAGCGCACACTTACGGATATAATACGACCGGAATAGGAATATCATTTGTTGGATGTTTTATGAACAAATTACCTACGCATGCTGCTTTAGATCAAGCTAAAAAATTGATCCAACATGGCATCGATATTGGCGCTATCGATGAAAATTATTCATTGATAGGGCATTGTCAATGTTCACCTACTGAAAGTCCTGGAAGAAAATTGTACGAAGAAATACAGACCTGGGATAAATGGAACGATCTAGCCAAAGAGAAAACTTAATTGTAATTCTCAAAAATAAGAACTGCTTTGTTTCGCTCATTTATTTACCTAATTTTATTTACTCTATTATTCCACATAACACAATGTATTTTGCCAGAGGTATTTCAAGGACCAATTATTATGAACTTATGCGAAACATATGTCGTAGGTATAGGTACCTACTTTTTATTACTTTCAGTTTTTATATGTTAAATAAGATTTTGGGCATACTAGTTACTTTAAGATTAGGTAACTTTTTTAATGCTTTCTAAAAATAATTATATAACTAAATCAATAAAACTATATGAAAATTTATTTATTTAATAAATTTCCAGCAGTTAGATTGCGTTCGAAATATACAGGGTGTCTCAGACTTCGCTCCATAGCCTTATATCTCGATTATTTTTGAGAATTACCACATTGAACCCTATATATTCGTAAATGGTATGAAATTATTTACAAGTTAGTGGTAAATTATGAACGATATTTTTTTAGAGACCAGAAATGCAACATCCTACATTTTTTTGTCTTAGGGTCGTTCAAAAGGGCGTCACGTTTTTAGGAAGGGGGTTTGCGGATCGTGACATGAAGACTCGAGGGGTAACAAATAAGTGACGTTACGGATATTGCAGCAATGAATACGGACTTTGTGTGAAAATGTTTTGTAATATTTAGGGGAGTAAGATTAATACTGTGTCGTCCTTTTTTGGGGCGAAGTAAGAATTTCATAATATGACGTGACGTCCTTTTTGAACGTCCCTTTAAATATAGCACTATGGATATTTTTTTAACTATATTTTGATAGAGTTTTTTATTCTCTTTTCGATCGTGTAAACCAATATGGATCTTAACATCTGAAACTTCAATAAAAATATGATTTAAATATAGTACATATGTTATAAGTTTGTCATGGAAATCGGTGTACCTACATAATTTTTTTTTGTAATTTGTGTCTAATCGGCAATGAAAACAGAACAGAACGTGCAAACATTACCAGAAACACGTTATTAATAGCCACAAATAGACATTGTTTGGATTATCTAAAGATCTGATCAAATAATGTGGAAGGCAATTTTAAACTCCTATATACTGCTGTACCTATAGGAATGACTGACTACAATGTAAGGATATCATAGGCTTAAAACTATACTTGCGCAGTTTCTACATCCCTCCAGTTTCTTTTTACATATGCATCTATTTATAACAGTATAACGTATACGTTATTCATGATAAGTTCCAACTCGTCATAAATAAAGCCTCGTATTTTTACGGTAGTAATAGCATGTAGTCTTTCCTTGTCAAGTCGTATGTGTGCAGGTAAATTATCGGTAGGATATGTCACGTACGAAACTTTAAACTAAATATTACAAATATACAATTTCGTAATTTTTTATGCATAACGGCATTAGAACCTATCGTGAATAACGTATAGTATGTATGAATTCAGTTCTGGGTGAACTGCGAGAGGAGTTTTACATAATAAACACGAAGGGCCGTAAGTATCGAAAATTTTTGAAGTCAGTTTCGCAATAAATCTTCACCCAGACTATAAATAAAGTGTTAACATTCAGTTAGTATACTTCACTCCCCAAGCCTATATTTCGATTATTTTTGAGAATTGCTCCATTGAACCCTATGTATTGGGAAATGGTATTGGGTACAAGTTAGTGGTAAATTATAAACAATATTTCTTTAGAAGCCAGAGATATAACATTCAACTTTTTTTTCTGTAATAGGTATTTTTTTAACTATTCTGATAGAAATAGGTGTATATATAGCTGATTTTTGACAAATAGACGTTGTCTGCATCGTCTAAAAATTTGCTCAAATAACAAGGAAAGGCAATTTTCAACAATTTTGTAAATATTAAAAATAAAGATATCAATAAGTAATATATCACGTTTTATAATATTTTGTTTATATTAAAATAAATGTAGCTATCTACCTTAGGTAAATACGTGAAAATCAAATGATTTTATTTTAGGATCAATTTTACTTTATTTTTGACGTAAAAATCGTAATCACAAATTAATATGTTGTTAATATGGTGTTAATAACTACGGTGTTATATACCTAACCGCGTTGTTTTTGATAAAAACCTAAATTCAAGATGATTTTTTTTGCAGCAAGAACAAAGTTCCATCGTGGGAAATACTTTGGACAGCGCAAATCAATACGGAGATGTGCGAATGAAAAAATGTCGAAAGGTACATTTGGGAAACGTGACCAAAATCTACGGCTCCATACACGTCACGCAAACCGCATCCACAATCAATCAACAATCGATTACAAATCAATTATTTTTGGAAAGAAAGGCTAGTGAGTGATAGAACGTTATAAATATTTTCGCTTAATTTATTTTTATTTTGTTTTAGTGCCAATGCCAAGACAAAAATTGGTCATGATTGACAGACGAAGTTGGTTAGCTCAACCTCCGGTCGAAGAAAAAGAATACATGCAAGACCCAGCAAAATTTGTGATAATCTGTAAGTACGTAATCTTGAACGTTATTTTATAGGATTATCCATGTAAATTTCAGCTCATACCGCTTCTGAGGATGGTTTAACACAAGCAGAAAACGTGTATCTGGTTCGCTTGACTCAGACATTCCACATCGAAAGTAAAAAATGGAACGACATAGCCTACAATTTTTTAGTTGGTTGTGATGGAAATATTTACGAAGGAAGAGGGTGGGGCGTTGTTGGAGCGCACACTTACGGATATAATACGACCGGAATAGGAATATCATTTGTTGGATGTTTTATGAACAAATTACCTACGCATGCTGCTTTAGATCAAGCTAAAAAATTGATCCAACATGGCATCGATATTGGCGCTATCGATGAAAATTATTCATTGATAGGGCATTGTCAATGTTCACCTACTGAAAGTCCTGGAAGAAAATTGTACGAAGAAATACAGACCTGGGATAAATGGAACGATCTAGCCAAAGAGAAAACTTAATTGTAATTCTCAAAAATAAGAACTGCTTTGTTTCGCTCATTTATTTACCTAATTTTATTTACTCTATTATTCCACATAACACAATGTATTTTGCCAGAGGTATTTCAAGGACCAATTATTATGAACTTATGCGAAACATATGTCGTAGGTATAGGTACCTACTTTTTATTACTTTCAGTTTTTATATGTTAAATAAGATTTTGGGCATACTAGTTACTTTAAGATTAGGTAACTTTTTTAATGCTTTCTAAAAATAATTATATAACTAAATCAATAAAACTATATGAAAATTTATTTATTTAATAAATTTCCAGCAGTTAGATTGCGTTCGAAATATACAGGGTGTCTCAGACTTCGCTCCATAGCCTTATATCTCGATTATTTTTGAGAATTACCACATTGAACCCTATATATTCGTAAATGGTATGAAATTATTTACAAGTTAGTGGTAAATTATGAACGATATTTTTTTAGAGACCAGAAATGCAACATCCTACATTTTTTTTGTCTTAGGGGTCGTTCAAAAAGGGCGTCACGTTTTTTAGGGAAGGGGGGTTTGCGGATCGTGACATGAAGACTCGAGGGGTAACAAATAAGTGACGTTACGGATATTGCAGCAATGAATACGGACTTTGTGTGAAAATGTTTTGTAATATTTAGGGGAGTAAGATTAATACTGTGTCGTCCTTTTTTGGGGCGAAGTAAGAATTTCATAATATGACGTGACGTCCTTTTTGAACGTCCCTTTAAATATAGCACTATGGATATTTTTTTAACTATATTTTGATAGAGTTTTTTATTCTCTTTTCGATCGTGTAAACCAATATGGATCTTAACATCTGAAACTTCAATAAAAATATGATTTAAATATAGTACATATGTTATAAGTTTGTCATGGAAATCGGTGTACCTACATAATTTTTTTGTAATTTGTGTCTAATCGGCAATGAAAACAGAACAGAACGTGCAAACATTACCAGAAACACGTTATTAATAGCCACAAATAGACATTGTTTGGATTATCTAAAGATCTGATCAAATAATGTGGAAGGCAATTTTAAACTCCTATATACTGCTGTACCTATAGGAATGACTGACTACAATGTAAGGATATCATAGGCTTAAAACTATACTTGCGCAGTTTCTACATCCCTCCAGTTTCTTTTTACATATGCATCTATTTATAACAGTATAACGTATACGTTATTCATGATAAGTTCCAACTCGTCATAAATAAAGCCTCGTATTTTTACGGTAGTAATAGCATGTAGTCCTTCCTTGTCAAGTCGTATGTGTGCAGGTAAATTATCGGTAGGATATGTCACGTACGAAACTTTAAACTAAATATTACAAATATACAATTTCGTAATTTTTTATGCATAACGGCATTAGAACCTATCGTGAATAACGTATAGTATGTATGAATTCAGTTCTGGGTGAACTGCGAGAGGAGTTTTACATAATAAACACGAAGGGCCGTAAGTATCGAAAATTTTTGAAGTCAGTTTCGCAATAAATCTTCACCCAGACTATAAATAAAGTGTTAACATTCAGTTAGTATACTTCACTCCCCAAGCCTATATTTCGATTATTTTTGAGAATTGCTCCATTGAACCCTATGTATTGGGAAATGGTATTGGGTACAAGTTAGTGGTAAATTATAAACAATATTTCTTTAGAAGCCAGAGATATAACATTCAACTTTTTTTTCTGTAATAGGTATTTTTTTAACTATTCTGATAGAAATAGGTGTATATATAGCTGATTTTTGACAAATAGACGTTGTCTGCATCGTCTAAAAATTTGCTCAAATAACAAGGAAAGGCAATTTTCAACAATTTTTGTAAATATTAAAAATAAGGCAATAATGTCAATTAAATTAAGAAAATTATGAAATGAAATATTTAAAAAAAAAATTGTTTTCATCGCCGATTAGATTCAAATCACAAAAATCAGTTATTTCCATGACACTTGAATAAAATGAATAAAAAGCTCTATCATAATAATTAAAGAAATACTTATGGTGCCATTTAAGAAAAAAAAATTGATTGTTGCATCTCTATCTTCTAAAGAAATATCGTTCATAATTTACCACTAACAATAATAAATAACTATTGTAAGTAATTTTATACCATTTACGAACGTATTATAAGGTTCGATGGGGCAATCTCAAAAATAATCGATATAATATATCGATTATCGATATCATATAATGTATATAATATACTATGCAATAGAGGAGTATAATAATAATTATAAGACCGAAGAGTGAAGTCTGAGGCACGCTGTATAATGGGTTGTCTGTTCGTCATTTTATTTTTAATAATTTTCAAAATAATTTAGGACCCTGTCTGTATGACAGATACGATAAACAAAACACCAATTATTTTAACATGCTCTTTGTGGCAAAATAGCTGATTGCGAATTGCGAATTTATTCTTTCGCTCATTACTGATGTATAAATCAAGAAATAGGCGAAGCCCATAATCAGAGAATATGAAATAGGCAAAACATTTAGACGCTTTAAGGATTTACTGTATAGTTTAACCTTATAACTAATTTAATAAAGATTCTCTCTGTAAACATTTAAAAATTAATTATCTAATGTAGGTACTTTTATTAATAAGTCATATGTGTGTTACTGCTGTTATTCTAAATCGATTTTCAAACGTCCACTACAGCACATTTTAGTTTCTTTTTGTTGGTAATTCTCTTTTCTGACAAGTCCATCGCTTCCGTTATCTATCTTTGTCTAATGTTCAGGAATTTTTGATTTACCATGGGTATGTTTATTCTTTTCAACAATGGCGTTAACGTTTACTCTTTAATAGCGAAAACTTTCATATAAAGAGTCGATAGTTTGAAGTTTTCTAAGATTCCGAAATTGTAAATTGCGTGTGTGAAGTTCCTATTGATTTCTAAAGTCCTAAATTTGTATAAAGTGTAAAATACAATTTGAAATGTCATCCGGTAACAATATTGAATCCGAATATCTCGAATTAAATTTAAAGAACGGCTGGGATCTTCTTTATCAGGTAAGTATTGTCTTTTCTAGTTTTAGAGTAATTATTGGCGTTTGTTGTAATTTCGATAAAGAATGCATTGGTTATCCTATGAACTAATCATCAAGGTATTTCTGTGAATCATAAACGTCACAGGCCACACATACTTTTGACTTTCGCTTTTTAATTACAGCAAATACGAGCAGAAAGCGCAAAATTTAGTAATACATACCTAGAAGCAATTAAACCTCAAAATAAAGTCTTAAATAGGTATCGTGATGTTAGTCCTTTTGATCAAAGCAGGATTGTTCTACAAAGGGGTTCTTCCGATTATATTAACGCCAATTTAATAAAAATTGAAAAAGCAAATAGGCAGTATATTCTAACGCAGGGTCCGTTGCCTAACACAATTGCTCATTTTTGGTTAATGGTCTGGGAACAAAATACCAAAGCAGTACTAATGCTAAATAAACTGGTAGAAAAAAAACAAGAAAAGTGTTGTCAATATTGGCCGACGAAGGTCGGCCATGATCACATAATGAAATTGGAAGATGTGGGACTTACATTAGAGTATTTAGAACACCAAGATCATTCTTATTATTTGACTAGAATATTACGATTAACAGATCTTTTGACTGGAGAGAGTCGTGATATTTTACAATTTCACTACACTACCTGGCCAGATTTCGGCGTTCCTAATTCTCCTACAGCATTTCTCGAATTTCTTCGTAAAGTTCGAGCTGCCGGAGTGTTAGAAACCACTGTGGGACCGGCCGTTGTTCACTGTTCTGCAGGTATAGGCAGATCTGGTACTTTTTGCCTTGTCGACTCGTGTCTTATACTTGTAAGTGCTTTTGTAAAAGTGTTATCTAATTATTTAATCGGTCATTTATTTTATAGATTGAAAAATTTGGTCTAAACTCGGTAGACGTTAAAGAAATATTATTGGAAATGCGACGATATAGGATGGGACTTATACAAACCCCAGAACAGCTCAAATTTTCATATCAAGCCATCATCGAAGGGGCCAAGCAATTATCACAATCTACTACAATCGATAAAGAAGTAAGATATGATTTTATTTAAAATTATACCGAAACTTGGTAATTGTCTTTAAATTCGTTCATCCTTAATAGTAGGCATTGATTTTTTGTTTCTGTTGAAGAGAGAGTTAAATAATTGGTGCGTAACTAATGCCTAAATTTTGTAACGACTGCTCCTGCAATATTATGCTTTCACAATTTATAACGTGTAAACTCTAAATTTTCTAATGCTTACTTATTTTGATTATTCATTTTAACAATAAATAAAAAAACGTGATTACTGAAAATTATAGTAATTTATAGAATGCAGTTATGATAATTCCTACAATTTAAAAAAAAATTGTAAATCATGATTCAAGGGTATGTTTAGAGTGATGTAATAATTCTTAGTAAGTTGTTATCAATAAAATTTATAAATGCTATAACAAAGAGAAGAGAGTCTATTAAGTAGAAGCATTCTCTTTTTTATCTTACAATCTAATATAAATATATATTCATAATATTAATCACCATACCTATTTTTATTTGTATATTAGTAGTCAAACAAAGTAGTAATGAAATTTTATTTGTCTTGTGGCATGATAATTTTATCGCATTACTAATCTAGACTATTATTACAAAGTTTTTAATGAAATTTTTATTGATAATTATTAGTTCGTAAAAGTATATTTTATGATACTACTCGTTTCATGTGTAGCGTAAATCGATTAGCTTGTAAATGTAATTAAAATTTGTCGACAAAGTAAATAGACTAATTTTATCAAATTTAAAAAACTTCCGCTAAACGTAACAATTTTTTCAAGCAAATATTATACTCGACCTTAATTTATGCAAACAAAATAATTAAAAATTCCTATTCAAATATTGCGCAGGCAATATATTTCTTCTGTGTTTGCAATTCAATAATATCAAAACATCAATTTTATTAAACTGTATTTAGCAACCGACTAGACGCTTATAAATAAAATTTAAATGAGTTATTAGTGAGCTTCCGACACGCATTTAATCCACTATTTTTAATTTTAGAAAGCTACACGTTTACGTTAATATCCTTTAAAAATTTTCCCCATTCCCCGATTTCCCAAAATTTTTCTTTTGAGGTAAACCTATTGTACTAAAAATCGTTAATTCAGACATTTATTTAATTTTCTCATTTTAGAATTGCAATTCAGAAATCATCGTGGTTAATAACGTCTCAGAAACTTGTTCGCACAGTTCAGATGAAGATGAACCTCCTCCTCTGCCTCCTCCAAGACTGGATAGCCTTCGCACAAATTATGAGGGTCCTCCTGTAAATAGACCTCTACCGACCATTCCTAATAGTGCTTCACTTAGCGATTTCAACTATGAAGATAGTGATAGTATAGAAGAAGTGATAAATTTTGTTTGTATATTTTCTATTCTACTAATCGATAATGTTTTAGGTGCAAAGTCCTCCTAGTGGTCCTTTACCAGTGCTGCCAGGAGAAGATGAAGATCAAAGTAGCGCCGATGAATTAGAAGACGAGTCTATTAGAACCGGTAGTCCTGTATCTGACAAATCTGATAGCGCAAATAGTCATCGCGATAGGTAAAATTTTCTGTATGTAAAATTGAATATGTTTAACTTGTTTATTTTTAATAGCGTATCGCCAGAAGCGGAGTTAAGGCAAAGAAAGCGTGTGGAACGTAAAGAACAATTGGCAGCAAGAGTTCGGGATATGAAGCGGCGACAAATGGCTAACGAGCAGTGGACACAGCTCAAGAGGTCTCTTTTCAAACCTTTAGTAATTGCAGGTGCCCTTGCTGTAGGCGGGGGCATTCTTGCCTATATTTACTTTAAGAGTTGAGTGCAGTTAGGCATTTGTATTTATGGTTTAAAAATTTAGTTACATATAGTGTAATTTAGGTCTTTAATTGTTTTATGCAGCTATTTATGTATTATTGGTTTAGTTTAATGGTTCTTTACCAAAATTTTCTGAAAAGTACATATCATATTATGACTATTTCGCAAGTCAACTTTTTGTAATAATTCGATTTCACTCGTACTTTTATATTGGTACGGTTAAATGTAACCGTGTGGATGATTTTAGAGCCCCGTTTGAGTTTGCTAATTTAAGGATTGACAGATGGTTAGATAAAAAGACTGAGCAAGGTTACCACCTTTAATTGCCTTAGTCTATGCTTTCCATATCCTATTGTGATTTTTACCAGTGATAATGAAAGGAAACTTATTTTGTTTATAAATTTAAAGGTGGTAATCTACCTTTTTGCGTTGGTTTATTATAGAGTGAAGTATATATTGTATGTAATAGCTGTGAACAACTTATATAAGACTTAAATGTCAGGCTGTAGTATTCACATACGGAATAGGCCATTAGATAAATTGAATTATAGAAAAATTAATGTTTTGTTTCTATGTGTTAACTAATATTTCCACTTTAACATTTATCTAAAATGTTATTGGATGTGTGCTTTTTAAAACTATTTTAACAATAGTTGCTATAATTTTTATTTTAAATTAAAATACTGAAAATATCGAAAATAATTATATTAATTGTTTAAAAATGTGAAGTAAATGATCTTAATTGTGTGTGAGTGGGTGTGTGTGTGTTTAATTTTTTGAATGAAATTGCTGTACAGATATTGCTTTTTTAAGATTAGTGTATTTTTTTTTGTATCCGATCCAAAAATTTGGTAGTTTTATGTATATTTTGCACGTGCATATATATATATATTGAAATACTGACTTCACTTTTTTAATGGATAAAAGAGTTGATTGTCATGTATATTTAAATTTAATGTACAATATTCAATTTCATTTGGATTTTACGTATAGATGAAATTGCTAGACTTTGTGAACAACAATAAATGCATCGACATTTTTGATGAATGGTTTTATTGTGGAAATAGTTGTTCGGATTAGTAAATTTGATGTACAGGGTGAAGTTATTATTGTATTGTACGACCTTGGGTACAATTAGGCAATATTTGAAAACTTTTTGATACAAGTCTAAAGATTTTTTTACATTCCTAGTTAAAATTTAAGTGCCTGTTCGTTAATAATAATAAAAAAGAAAGTATTAAAAATTAAATTAATAATATCCAGTGTTCAATTATTATGTTGTAATTTTAAATTATTATTTGTTCATATATATTGTGACAATCGGTCTCTAGTTTTAACAACCTGCCGATTTAATTGTGATTATTTTTAATATTTTCTCTCATACATTTTTATAAACTTTAATAAATTCAATTGTTTATATATGGCAGTTTTTTATTTCAGGCCTAAAACTGCTCGGCGTGACTGACACTTGAAGTTTTTGGAAGAGCTTGGAGTATGACACGTTTAGATTAGTTGAAGATAAGTTCTACGGTCTCACATTTTAATTGACGAGGTGCTAGTCGATCAAAATCGGTATGTCTTGGATTTGTTTAGAATTTATTTCATTTAATAATTTATATTAAATTAAATGTAAGTTGATGTCAATTCTACCACAAAAATTGCATCAACTAACATTTAAAATTTTTGTTAAAATGTTGTTGGGATTATTTAAAAGTATTCATATAAACAATGTATAGCAAAATGTTGAAACAATAGTGATACAGTTATACCTCAAATTACTGTTGGCATCTGTCGCTATCGAAAACATTTATTCAAATGATAGATTATAAGAATATCTGTATAAAATTTAAACTTGGGTTCATCCATTGTTATTGTGATGGTCAAGGATATTTTTAGAGAGAAGGTGTCCAAATTGTATAAGTATGATGTTAAGGACATTATAGTATGTGAATAATCACTATCGCTATCTGCATATTTAATCAAAATTAAACAATCTAAAAAACATTTGAATTGACAAAAATGTCGCAATAAAAATTATCTTGCAATCTGTACTGTCCTGTATTTATGTAATGTTCTTAAGTTTTTATACTTTTATAATAATATTGCTAGTAAAAGTTATAAGTAATGTGAATGTAATCGAATGCCGCCAGTCTAGATCTTTTGAAAATTTTCAAAATAAAGTAACTTTATCACAAATAAAACATAATGTAAACGAAGCAAAAATAAAAAAATCCAATATCATTAACAAGGAAGCACAGTTATTTGAACATATATATGAAGAAAATGAGAGTACAACTCAAACGTCCATCACTAGTAATCCCACATTGTATGAACTTCAAAGTGTCTTACAAAAATTACTGGATAAATTAAATCGAATGGATTTTGATAAAGAAATAATCACTAGCACCACCAAATTTGTTTCTGTTAAAAGAGGTAATGACAAATATATCTAAACATAGGTAGTAGAAATTTAATAACACTGCGAGTTTTAAATAACAGCTACAAGTGTGCCTTTAGCAAGATATCAGTATGATGCAAATAAACGCTCAAAATGGGGAGAATGGACAAATTGGTCATATTGTAGCGTCAGTTGTGGCAAAGGTAGAAAAATTCGATGGAGACATTGCGAGGAAGACTGTGACACTGCCGAAACCGAAATGGAAGAGAAAACTTGTCAACTTCCTGCTTGTGGTCCAGGAAAAATCTTCGGAATTAAGTTTTAAAAATTAAGTAGGTACTTGTGTATTAACTTGAGCAAGAACTTGTTTTTTTTTTTTGAATAGTTTATTCTATTAGTGTCCGTAATAAATTATATTTAGATTGTATTCCAGCTAGGTTTAAATTTAAAGTTTTAAATTACTTGTTTCACAAATGGTTAGGGAGTATTTTTTTAAATCTTAATTATGACAAATGAACCTAATTCAAGTAAATGAATACGCCATATAGGTAGGTAGGTTGGTTAAAGGTAACTCTGCCATCAAATTATTTTTGTATTTCTTTAAATGTTGCTTTTTCGTGTAATTATATTCAAAGTAAATATGTCCTTTTAATAGTGATAAACGACACTATATTTTCCTCTTATTTTATACTTTTGAGTAACCGTTGGAATATACTAGGATAGAATATAAGAACTACATACTCATTTTCTTGGTAACTAATGAGCAAAAAAAGGTGCGATGAAACAGAAAATTGTCAATATCTTTAGAATATAAGGAAAATTTATAGGAGCTGTTGGAAATTAAAGAGGACACAAACTGACAAAATTAAGAACAAATCTCAAGCAAAGAGATAAATGAGGCAATGAAAAAAAGGAGAATTAGGGGTATTTAATTTCATTAAACTCGACTACCTTTGTCTCACAAAATGAAGGCCTTTTCCTTTTAGGTTTCTGTTAGCCACTCTATTTTGTTTTACAAAATTCTATAGAATACTAGACGGCGGATTACATAATGAAAGGAAACTTATTTTGTTTATAAATTTAAAGGTGGTAATCTACCTTTTTGCGTTGGTTTATTATAGAGTGCAGTATATATTGTATGTAATAGCTGTGAACAACTTATATAAGACTTAAATGTCAGGCTGTAGTATTCACATACGGAATAGGCCATTAGATAAATTGAATTATAGAAAAATTAATGTTTTGTTTCTATGTGTTAACTAATATTTCCACTTTAACATTTATCTAAAATGTTATCGGATGTGTGCTTTTTAAAACTATTTTAACAATAGTTGCTATAATTTTTATTTTAAATTAAAATACTGAAAATATCGAAAATAATTATATTAATTGTTTAAAAATGTGAAGTAAATGATCTTAATTGTGTGTGAGTGGGTGTGTGTGTGTTTAATTTTTTGAATGAAATTGCTGTACAGATATTGCTTTTTTAAGATTAGTGTATTTTTTTTTGTATCCGATCCAAAAATTTGGTAGTTTTATGTATATTTTGCACGTGCATATATATATATATATTGAAATACTGACTTCACTTTTTTAATGGATAAAAGAGTTGATTGTCATGTATATTTAAATTTAATGTACAATATTCAATTTCATTTGGATTTTACGTATAGATGAAATTGCTAGACTTTGTGAACAACAATAAATGCATCGACATTTTTGATGAATGGTTTTATTGTGGAAATAGTTGTTCGGATTAGTAAATTTGATGTACAGGGTGAAGTTATTATTGTATTGTACGACCTTGGGTACAATTAGGCAATATTTGAAAACTTTTGATACAAGTCTAAAGATTTTTTACATTCCTAGTTAAAATTTAAGTGCCTGTTCGTTAATAATAATAAAAAAGAAAGTATTAAAAATTAAATTAATAATATCCAGTGTTCAATTATTATGTTGTAATTTTAAATTATTATTTGTTCATATATATTGTGACAATCGGTCTCTAGTTTTAACAACCTGCCGATTTAATTGTGATTATTTTTAATATTTTCTCTCATACATTTTTATAAACTTTAATAAATTCAATTGTTTATATATGGCAGTTTTTTATTTCAGGCCTAAAACTGCTCGGCGTGACTGACACTTGAAGTTTTTTTGGAAGAGCTTGGAGTATGACACGTTTAGATTAGTTGAAGATAAGTTCTACGGTCTCACATTTTAATTGACGAGGTGCTAGTCGATCAAAATCGGTATGTCTTGGATTTGTTTAGAATTTATTTCATTTAATAATTTATATTAAATTAAATGTAAGTTGATGTCAATTCTACCACAAAAATTGCATCAACTAACATTTAAAATTTTTGTTAAAATGTTGTTGGGATTATTTAAAAGTATTCATATAAACAATGTATAGCAAAATGTTGAAACAATAGTGATACAGTTATACCTCAAATTACTGTTGGCATCTGTCGCTATCGAAAACATTTATTCAAATGATAGATTATAAGAATATCTGTATAAAATTTAAACTTGGGTTCATCCATTGTTATTGTGATGGTCAAGGATATTTTTAGAGAGAAGGTGTCCAAATTGTATAAGTATGATGTTAAGGACATTATAGTATGTGAATAATCACTATCGCTATCTGCATATTTAATCAAAATTAAACAATCTAAAAAACATTTGAATTGACAAAAATGTCGCAATAAAAATTATCTTGCAATCTGTACTGTCCTGTATTTATGTAATGTTCTTAAGTTTTTATACTTTTATAATAATATTGCTAGTAAAAGTTATAAGTAATGTGAATGTAATCGAATGCCGCCAGTCTAGATCTTTTGAAAATTTTCAAAATAAAGTAACTTTATCACAAATAAAACATAATGTAAACGAAGCAAAAATAAAAAAATCCAATATCATTAACAAGGAAGCACAGTTATTTGAACATATATATGAAGAAAATGAGAGTACAACTCAAACGTCCATCACTAGTAATCCCACATTGTATGAACTTCAAAGTGTCTTACAAAAATTACTGGATAAATTAAATCGAATGGATTTTGATAAAGAAATAATCACTAGCACCACCAAATTTGTTTCTGTTAAAAGAGGTAATGACAAATATATCTAGGCATAGGTAGTAGAAATTTAATAACACTGCGAGTTTTAAATAACAGCTACAAGTGTGCCTTTAGCAAGATATCAGTATGATGCAAATAAACGTTCAAAATGGGGAGAATGGACAAATTGGTCATATTGTAGCGTCAGTTGTGGCAAAGGTAGAAAAATTCGATGGAGACATTGCGAGGAAGACTGTGACACTGCCGAAACCGAAATGGAAGAGAAAACTTGTCAACTTCCTGCTTGTGGTCCAGGAAAAATCTTCGGAATTAAGTTTTAAAAATTAAGTAGGTACTTGTGTATTAACTTGAGCAAGAACTTGTTTTTTTTTTTGAATAGTTTATTCTATTAGTGTCCGTAATAAATTATATTTAAATTGTATTCCAGCTAGGTTTAAATTTAAAGTTTTAAATTACTTGTTTCGCAAATGGTTAGGGAGTATTTTTTTAAATCTTAATTATGACAAATGAACCTAATTCAAGTAAATGAATACGCCATATAGGTAGGTTGGTTAAAGGTAACTCTGCCATCAAATTCTTTTTGTATTTCTTTAAATGTTGCTTTTTCGTGTAATTATATTCAAAGTAAATATGTCCTTTTAATAGTGATAAACGACACTTTATTTTCCTCTTATTCTATACTTTTGAGTAACCGTTGGAATATACTAGGATAGAATATAAGAACTACATACTCATTTTCTTGGTAACTAATGAGCAAAAAAAGGTGCGATGAAACAGAAAATTGTCAATATCTTTAGAATATAAGGAAAATTTATAGGAGCTGTTGGAAATTAAAGAGGACACAAACTGACAAAATTAAGAACAAATCTCAAGCAAAGAGATAAATGAGGCAATGAAAAAAAGGAGAATTAGGGGTATTTAATTTCATTAAACTCGACTACCTTTGTCTTACAAAATGAAGGCCTTTTCCTTTTAGGTTTCTGTTAGCCACTCTATTTTGTTTTACAAAATTCTATAGAATACTAGACGGCGGATTACATAGAGGAAATCAACCGAAGAAGAAAATTTATTATTTGAAAACATAAGTAAGTTGATATGTTAAGCATTTTTTACAATAGACATATTCCATTCGAATAATATAATTAAATCGAAGTAATACAAAATCGCATGTTCACTTAATAGAATCTTCATTTAATGATAAGTGCATCGATTGATTTTGTATTGTACATTTCGGCGGGAAATCAAATATGATAAAGTTGATCAGCGTAATGAAATGTACACCTAATTATTTTAGTTAGGAAAGCTTTTGAATGTTCCCCATATTTTAAGTGATGTCCTATGACGTAACTTAAAAACCGTCTCAATGTTTGTGTAACAGAGAAACCTTTTCTTGTTCATGGACGTTCCCGCCGATTTCCCAAGGTATGGAAAAGTTAGGGTTGCCAACGTATGCGATCATGAGGTAGCCGTTACATATATAGTTTCCGACAGCTTGAAGCTTATCCCCCGTATGAGATATAAATATAACCTTCAAATGTCAAAATTCTAACCACTAATTGTAAGCTGAGAAGCATCGTTCTTATCAGTTAAAAAGTTACGCAATTAATTAGTCCAAGATTAAGGTGAAATATGCTCGCATATGAATATTTAGATGTTCAGGGACACATGTATTAAAATTCCACTTATGAATTGTACAAGTTGGATTTTTAACTGTTGCACTGCCAATATGTTACTGTCGTTGGTTACTCCAACATAAACGTAAATCAGTATTGAAAATGACTGCCTTAATTCTGTTATTATAAATTAGGGTATAGTAAATGTGAAATAGTATTTAATGTTTATGCGTTATGGGGATATGTTGGTGCAAAGAAAAAAATGAAGAAAATGATTCTTATTTTCCACAATCGACTATTGACAATATTGACAATACAATACAATCGGTTACACCATACCGGACAGCGGAATATTACTTGGAAGGTGCGGAAAAAGGACCAGACTCTATTACGGTGGATAAATTAGTGTTAGAAACATTAAGAGTTATCGGAACACTTGTAGACAAGTATGTTGTTTGAATGTTAATTTATGCATTATATGGTCTTTATGTTATTGCAGTGAACAGGATCCTCCCTCATCTATGTTACGCTTACATAATATAGCTGATAATGAAGAAGGATGGATTCAAGTTGTGATGTCCATGGTAAATGTAATACCTATGACAGATCCATTAGGGCCTTCTGTCATAACTTTATTACTTGATGACTGTCCATTGCCGTCCAGAGAATCAGTTTTAAAAGTATCTGCCATGTTTAATTTATCGGCTCAAAGTGCTTTAAATAGTAGAGAACATGCTCCGAGAGAACGAAATATTTGTGTTATTCTTGGTTGCATCGCAGAAAAGTTAGCTGGACCTAATAGTTTAAGGATTTTAACGGATTCCACTTTAGATTATTTAATAACAAATTTGGTGAGTGTAAAAGCATAGGTGTCGTTATTTAAAAAATAATATTTAATATTTTATAGAAAGTTGAAACAAATCCACATGTGATCTTATTTTCATTAATTGCGCTAGAGAAATTTGCACAGACTAGTGAAAATAAAGTTACAATTATTAGACGGTTCCAGAGCGAGGCTGATTGTCCAGTTACTAAATTGGAATCTTGGATTGACGAAGAACATTTTGTTAAGCGACAAGTCGGATTTTGTGCACAGTGGGCTTTGGATAATTTATGTAAGAAGTTTTATTTTAAAATAGAAAACTTTTTAAAAATTATGATAGGTAAATATTAACCTGTAATAAAATGAATCAAATTAAAAAAGGAAAGTTACCTATGTATTATTAAGCAAAACTTAAGTCATCATTTTTTTTTAATTTAATAATAGTTATATGAAGATAACCAAGATAAAAATACAATAAAAATGTCATGTACAAAAAAATTACACTCATGATTATTTTGTTATCTAAATTTGTTGAAATTTATTTTTTAAATCGTGAGATAACCAGATACAAATACAACTATGGATATAACAGTTTAGGAGCTAACAACATTAAAATCTACAGAATTTTGTTGTGGGAAATGGGAGCTTCTTTGTGTTTAAAACCGGTTTAAGTCGTTTACATTACAGTCTAACTGGCGAGCCCTGCTGCATATCAAAAGGGCAGCTACTCCATTTTTTCATAATGATAATAATTTGTCATATATCTCATTAGTGCAAAAGTCAAGTCGACTGCGAAAGCTCCAATTAGAACGTTTATTTTTAACCACCAATGTTTTGTTGTTTAACCCGACACTATTTGTTTTTCTTAAAATTACTTTATTCTATGCTTATTTGAAATAAAAATTTAGAATTTTAATGATAATTACAAAAATTAACCCTTAGATGTAACTTTGCATTATTAGAAAATTTGATGCAAAATTTTATTTGATCCAAATTACTATATTCGATTTTCATGAATCTTATAGTGGATTTTGTTAATTTGTTCAAAACTCTTGTGAATATTGCTGCCTTGTCAACCCGAAAAAGCACTTGACACATGTCACTTATTGGGTACCTAACAACCTAAGAAGCAGTTTCAGCCTAATTAACGCAGATACGCCTTTTCGACTTAACAAGGCAGAATAGTTAGATTGTAGTGAGAAAATAAAATTATAAATCGTGTATTATAAGGTATACTTATTGAAAAATAATTCCCTTTTATAGTCAGGAAAAAATATGTAAAGTACACTTGGAAAACTGGGATAAGTCGGGAAATTTAATTTCCGTGAGTCTGCAGTCACCCTGTTATAATAAAAATTAAAATAAGTCTCGCTTTTAAGTAAGCTAAAAAATATATTATCGTTTTATTAATTTTCATAAAGTAATTTTACATATCATTAAGTATTAATTATGTAGCTACTAAAATGTATTTTTAGTTATAATGGACAATCGGAAATTTTCTTACTTAACAGTCAATAATGCACACATCAATGCGATGTTAAATACTAGTGATGTAAGTGAATATTTAAAAATATCGCCAGACGGGCTTGAAGCTAGATGTGACGCGTATTCCTTTGAGAGTGTACGATGTACAGCTCAAGCTGATTCAGGAGTGTGGTATTACGAAGTTACAATAATCACACCTGGTGTTATGCAAATTGGATGGGCGACTAAAGAAAGCAATTTTTTAAATCATGTAAGTGACGCTTTTTAAAAAAATATTTTGATTTCAATGCCATAATCAATTTATTAGAAAACGTGGCGTTTTTACAAACAAGTGTATAAAAGTTTACATTATTTCTGTCCTTGTGTGGAAAAAAAATTAGGACTATAACTCGCTAATTATATGAGAATATATTTTAATATTTAATATTAATGATTTAATTTAACTTTAATTGTTGAAGAGGAGAACGCTTTGATTCTGTATAATATTAAATTTTCTTTACTTAATGAATAGTTATATTTAGGTATCTTTTTTAACTCATAAAGAAAATTACAACAAACAAAAAGGAAACAGAAAATGAAATAATAAAATTTTACTACATGGCTTCTCGAGTTGATTTGCTATCGAAAATTTTACGTCAGGAGTTTCCACTTTCTTTGCATTTAATTTAGGTGATTTGTGTAAAAAAAAACAATAGAAATTTTTGAAAATGATTTTAGGTAGGTACCCACATATTATATCTATTTTGTGCTTTACCTTAGAAAATATGTTTGTCAAAATTTTCTCATTTAATTTCAATTGAGAGTTCAGATAAACTCTTGTAATTTTACTTGTTCGATAACTTTAAAATTAAAATTACTAATTTTGTTACAGGAAGGATACGGTATTGGAGATGATGCATATTCATTAGCCTACGATGGTTGCCGAAAATTAATATGGTATAATGCTAGATCTGAACCGCAAAATTTACCACGTTGGCAACCAGGGGACATACTAGGATGTTTGTTAGACCTCGACACACAGCAAATTATTTTTTCAGTAAATGGTAACAGTTTACCACCATGTACACGTGTATTTGTTAAGGCAAAGTAAGTAAAATGATTTATTATTTTAATTGGATGCATAACTATGTTCAATTTTAGATCGGGTTATTTTGCAGCTGCTAGTTTTATGTCATTCCAGCAGTGCCGTTTTAATTTCGGTGCTGAACCTTTTAAATATCCTCCCAAGTCGACTTATTCATCATTCAATGATCGTAGTACATTGGGGCCTGAAAGTAAACAAGTTATGCCACGTCATATTTATTTGGCTTTATTAAGGCAACAGAGTGTTAGAGAGGATAGCTGCACACTTTGCTATGATAAAAAAGCATCAGTTAGACTTATTCCATGTGAACACGAGTAAGTATTTTAATACATTTATTTACAGGCTTGGCTTGATTTACAAACAGGTTTTGGTGTTAGAATTCTAATAAAATCTTTTCGCTATGTAGTTTATTTAGGCATAGTTGAATAGAGAAATGTACTTTTTTTAAATTATAGCGTTATAATATTTTTGTTATTTGGTTTTGAAATTCAAACTATTTTCGAGCTTGTGAAAACAGCCTATGACATAAAATGGCAGAATCGGCCACTACATGCTATGAACGCTAGAAGTGAAGGCTCGTTGTTTAATCTTACTAAGTGTAAGCACTATTTGTGCGTGGTGATTGATCCGTAACACCAATACATGAGCATTCTGCTTCACATGATATTTTTAAAATTTAATTAAAAACCGTTTTCACGCAGTTAAAATAAATTAAAATCTTTATTTATTTATCTACATTTCGTTAGATTTAAAAATTCGTGCAAATATCTTATTGTTGCTAAAAGTGTTTTTATTTTTTTAGCGAAGTTGTTGAACTTAAAGAGGTCACTAAGACCTTACAATATAAAAATGTTATTTTAATACTTGTTACGTAGATATATGATTATTTGACAAAATTAAGAAAAACAATTCGCAAATTTCATGGAAATTGTGAGTCAGTAAAATATACTGTCTATTATTTTTTGGTTTCGTAAAAGCTTAAAGTTTGTAAGAAAATAATATAACTACTATCAAAAGTGTTTTATTATACACAATAACATAAATAAAACAATATTTAATAAATCTGTATTGTTTATTTTCAGAGGTTTTTGTACATCTTGTGTTAGTCAGCTAAACGAATGTCCAATGTGTAGGTCAGTAATACATTTGGTCATTGACGAAAATACATAACGAAAGTGTGAAGGAGTCGTTTGTTATGTAACTGTTACCTATAGCGTTTTCTATTTTTTTATGGTACATTCTTCTATTATATTGCTAATGGTTAATGGTATATTGATATAACATACATTTATAACATTTTAATAAGATATTACATTATTAAATAAGATTTTTTAATATTAGTGACAAATACAGACTGTGCTTTTGATTTAATAAATTTTAAATAATTATATGTATTGTTTGCATTTAAATTTGAACGATATTTGTAGATATATGTAAAATAATTGAAAGATTAATGTAAAGATGTTTTAGTATACTATTATAGGCACTAATAATTATAAAAATATCAAACTACAGTTTATATGATGGTCTTGAAAAGACCAGCAACTATAGGAACTCAAAAGTTTTCTTACATAATGCCAAATTATTACATTATTTCAGAGTATTATATTTTTAATGATAATTATATACGTATTATATTTATATATTTAATTAATATTCTGTAAATTTTCTTGTATAGCAATGTAAAATATATTTTATTCGACGAATTTAGTTTTAAAACTCCCGCATGTTATTAACAGGGACTTTCTTCGTGTTGATATGTAAACTAAAGAAGCCAATTCCAGGGTATTATTATATTTGTACGTAAAAGACGTGTTTATCAAAGAAAACGTTAAAAAATATAATAATTAGAATCAAATTTTTATTGAAAAATTGTGGTAATTTGCGTCATTTTTTGTTAAATTTCTTATAACGCCGACAACCACTCGTACATTAGCACAAAGTTGGATCACGTGCCTTCACAAATGCAGTGTTTTTATGGTGGTACAAAATGGCGGGTGAGTTTTGCAAAATTATAAGCATTTTACTTTATATTCTGATGTTGACATGCTACTTTAATTGCAGATATATCGTTAATACAAGATGATTCATTAGACGATTCAGACGAAGGTATGTTCACAATGTTTTTATGTCAAAATTATTATTATTTGTGTGTGTGTGTACAATGTAGTGGCATTAGAATGGCGAGGTTGAATTGTTCATTTTTATGAAACGTTTATTATATTGGGCATCTTTTGAGTTATCAAAGAAGCGAATATGGTTATCGGTAAGTTATTTAAATCTATACATTTTTAGTTTGTAGAAACCCGGATAATCATTAGGCGTCATTTTAAGGTTATTGTCATTTTTTGATTAATGCGTTTGTGAAAATCTCGATTGCGAATGAAGAAATTACTTGGCGCGATGCTTTATTATTCAATTAAGGGTATGTTACAAATTGCCATTTAAATATAGTGTTATTGTCGAAGAACCGCTACGCAAATGTGAATGCATTACTGCATGCAAGAACAATTTTTCACCCAACCTTAGCTAGTTGCAACCTTGCAGTTAGGTCAACGGTCGTCATGGTCTTCAACTTAATGTCTGCGTCGGTACAAATTGATTTTTTAAATTGCGTTACCTATGTATCATAGGAAGAATTTTCAGAAGCTTACTTTAAAAGTGTTAAAAGTGCTGTTACCTACAAATGCCCTTGACTTGGGTTTTATTTAATGACTACTGCTTTTCTGTAAAAAAAAGGCGAAGATCAGTGCCGAGATTTTTATAAATATAAATCGAATATGTTATATAATTAAATTTAATTACATTTACTCAAACTGATACTAATTGGAGTATTTATGTAAATAAATATCCGTAACATTTAAAGGGTTAAACTATAGAAACGATTTACTAACGTATTTATTGTTCTATAAGCTTTTTGTTTAAATAATTCAGAAGTACTTCTTGAATTTGCCACAACTGGACATATTATTTTCCTTCGGCGACAATTAGATACTACGGTTTTTGGATAGGAATATTAAGTAACAAGAATGTCATATCTGAACTTGAAAGAATAGTCGTACCTCCATGCTTGTCATTTTTAGTAAAGAACAAATGTTATCTACTTTTAAAAAAACTATTCGTGTTGATGAATGGGATGTAGGCATTTACCTGGTCACTAATTAGTAGTAAAACAGACTTGAATCAGTTTATGTTAAAATTGTTTATGTCTCGGTCTTTGTGTGGAATTATACATTCAGCTAATATTTTTATAATTATTAGTAAAAATAATCGTAGGAGAATAATCAAATTAATAACTACATATTCGAAGAAATGCTCCTACAATCATGCGTATATTGTATCCAAATAATGTAAGGTAAATATGATTCAAAACATGCCACTCGGTTAAAACAGATTGTATGAAATTTAATCTTTCAAAAAAGATTTGTGCATAATGCCAATCGACAGTTGAACCAATAATGGTTCTGATGCTAGATTTAATTTCAAATTGTGTGTGTATGATGATTAAGTTAAGGTAGGAATTAACTCTAATGTTAATTTATAGTTTTATCTTTACTACAATGCTAAATTTCACATTTGGTTAGTCGAGTGTTTTTTAATTTATTTTTTTGGACGATGTTGATGAAGAGAAGCTTAAATATAACTAATACAGAAGTAATTTAAACATGTGGTGCAATAAGAACATAATTTACCATATTTCTGTTGGCAAAACAGATATTTACTCGATGTTTTACATATCTGTTTTATGGTAGTGTGCACCGCATTTGGACTAGAACATAAACTGTAAACTGTACTTGGAAATCCTTGTTCTAACTCTTTTGAATCTACTGATTACGGTTTGCTTTCCCAATTAACTTGGCCTATCAAGTTGGTGTTATTTTAATGTTGTTACAATGTTTTCATTAATTATTGTAACGCACGTAACCAGTACTTTTTAACAGATTCGTGACTAATTAAATATCGAAGTCTTATTTAAGTTATTGATTTTCCATAGATATTTTAGGTATCGTTAACTAATGGTTAAATTATATTAGATGATCGGTGCAAACGATAATAAGGAATTTAATATTTTGGTGTTGCTTCAGATTTCACTGACACACTCACACCTTTTATTGTACTGTATTGTACCAATTACTTATTATCAACTGTGCATGTTTGGTTGCTTATGTACCAAGGTCACTTGGGTCACAATCATTAATAAAAGCGCCGTACTACTTGTTTTGATAGTAATTCACACAGTTTATATATAGGATAGATTGGAAAGTAATTGAAGATCTCTACTTTTACTCTTCTACTCGGACTATTACCTAATAATATTTCTATTTTAAGAAATTTCGTCTTACAACTTCACTACATTGTTGGATTAAGGATAGGTTTTCCAAACGCTAATTAAAACTATCCTTAACCATCAGTTAATTTCTTGTTTTGACAATTGTTTCTATGACAATTAACTAACAGTTAGCGTTAACAGGCGATTTATAAACCGTTCCTTTTCACCTTAATAAAATTTTGGTTTAGACCACTAATTTCTCTTAGTTAGCATTGATGTTACTACACTTCGTCCAAACCTATATGCAATCCACGTCATCAATAAAAGTTTACTAGATGACGTTTCACACAGTGCTATCACCTCGTAAATCGTCTATAGAATATGTCACTTTCCAAACTTTAAACCGAATTACAAATAAACAATCTAGTAACTTTTTATTGATGACGTGAATTGCATATAGGTTTGGATAGGCCATAGGTACTGAAACAATGTTTCAAGTTTTGTCATACTGAACTGACTGTTAAGCATGTAATACTGGAATGCGATAATACATCCCTGTAAGAATTCAACATGATATTCCTGACAATCTCGATGAGGCAATCAACCCTAAGCTGTATATTTTCTGTTATTTTTATATAAATTTTTTATTGTGATCATAAGTGTCTCATGGAGGGGGGGGGGGGACTAACGGATATTATGAATCATAATTTTTTTATCTTTGTCTTTTTGAAATTTCGGACGTCAAAGAAAACTTTAGTGTTTTTTAATATTGCTCTTGTTTGTTATCAGTATTGATACACCTAGAGCATTGATAATACCGAGATAATTTTATCATACAGATTGTTGAAAGCGTGTTGCTTGGTATTATACCGAGCCCGATTTATCAATGCTCGAGGTGTATTCGGTAAGAATATAGAAGAATAAGGCGAGGTCCTTAGGAAGCATTTTTATATAAGGGTGATTTAACTCAAATCGGCGTAAAATCATCTCTAGAATTTGACGTTTTCAGTTGGCAGGAGAATTTCTGGACACCTTGTATAATATTTCTTTCAAAAAACGCCCGGACACGTCAATTTATTAGAGACTAAGGAGAACATACATATTAGTGGGCTATTTTTCATGATCTAATTTGAACCTCAAAATAAGAGTAATACCAAAATTTTCAAATAGCCAGGGGTGTCATTTTATAGTCAAAGAAATTCTCTTTGCAATAATGTTTAGGATATGTTTAAATTCCGTTCGTTATTTCTCGAGTAATCGCTCTCTAAAAGAAACTGTACTTACAAATTGACCCATACCGAACACAAATGGAAAACGAAACAGACGTAAATACCTACCCCTTACTATTTGAGTTTTTTTTAATTCTTGAATTTTTATCAACTTTTACTTTGAGATTGAAATCATGTTCCTAAACTAGACCGCTACCATGTTCCTTATGCTAACGAAATTAGCGTGTTAAGTGTTTTTTGAAAAAAAAAGTTAGTTATATGCTTCAAAAATCACGCCTGCTTTGTTTTCGGTGGGTCATCTTGTATAAGTTATTTAACGTTTTTAAAATTATAGAAAATATGTTCAGTATGTGACACAAACTCGACCAGACAAGCCGTATTTTGTAGTATATCGGGTATCGACGAGAACACGATCTGCTTGTCATTTTTTTGTAATTTAGAGACTTGAAGTAAAATAACGGATTAAGAGTTAAAAATATACTCTTAATTTTTTTTTTACATTTAAGGTAGTCTAACATCAATAACGTTAGGAAATATCCTAACAAAAATAAATTTAGGTCGTCGTATAGGGTCTATTTTGGAAAATCTATTAATTTTAACGCCCTGTTAACATATTATCACCATAGAGACGTACAAAAATCGCGATCGTGATTGGTTGTTAGTTTTTAACAGGCCTTTAAAAATACCGTAAAACGGAGTGACATTGACCACTTTTTGCTTTATTTACTGAATAACTCTTTTGTGTTTGGCATAATAGTATTGAAGACGATTAATATATGTGAGTTCATAAGCAGCGTAACAGTTTTCGTCATTAAAATTGTATTTTTTTTAATTTCCTATAACAGAAAAAAATAAAACTCGTAGTTAATGTCACCCCTACATTTGGGGTGACATTGGCCGCCTATTTAAAACCCATGTAATTTCATATGTAATGTTTATTAAAGTGAAAGTTAAATAAACAAGACGTTACCTGCTTGCCAAAAAAAAATGTGTAGAACAAACAAAAACTAGCGAAAAACTGAACCAATAGATAACTGAGGTATCAAGACGTCCCAAAAAAATGTTATTATCGATTATAATCTTACTAATATTAATTATTATAAGTATGATACGGTTAGTCATTGCAAATAGCTGTCTAGTTCGACACTGTTTGAAAAAAAGACGATGGTCACGCCGTTCGATTTTGGGGGGGCGAAGTATTTTAATAACAGAAATGTATTGAATGGCGTCAAATTTTCCTCCATTCGTTTTCTTCAAAAATTTCACGTTCATATCATATTCAGACAGTGACATCACTTGCTCTATAAAATGTTTTCGAGTTTTTTTCGTTTGATATTTGTCCAAGACCCACATGCAAGCATGATTTTACGTTTTATGCCGCTAACAGCGATTACTGAAGTCGTCCTATCCTCCTGATCTTTACTTTTCGTTGTAGTATCGTCTGTCGCGACAGAACGGCCAGAATATTAAGTAGAACTCATATTATCATAGCATCTATATTTAAATATAAATATTTGGAGCCGTCAATGTCACCTCAAAAATTCAGAAATCTGCATTCTTGTGCAAAAATTGCTGACCATAGATATAAATATTGTAGCATAAGAATAGGTTGTAAAAGCTAGTATTCAGTCACAGCACTATATATGAAAATTCTACTTGCTTTTTTGACAACTTATATTTATTTATTTTTTTCGCAAACGCAAAATATTTTGCTCAAACAACTGTTTCTTTAAGAATATACAAGATGTGTTACTCGAGTATACATTTTTTTAATTTTTGGCTTTGCTTAATTCTCGACGTTAAAACATAGAAAATAAAGTTTTTCAACTTTTTGATCAATGTCGCCCCGTTTTACGGCAACAGATTTGTTACAGAATAGACCTCTAAATCATGGCTTCAGTTATAATTTATTCGCTCGAACAAGACGGTTAAAAAATAAGTTCCAGAATAAACTTAATAAAATAATATTAAACTTATACCTACATAATTATATTAAATTTTAAATACCTACCTATATTTATGCATAGATAAGGCATTTCGAATTTTTATCAGTTCGCAGCATGAATTGTTATTCAATTCAATTAAAGCTGAATAAAACAACTACATATTTAACATTTTTATGAAAACGAAAATATTGGGGTCTTCAAGTATTTTGTGGGCATCGCCGTGTACTGCAAAAATGCGTACAAAAACTATTTTCCTAATTTTCAGGCTAACATTAAAACGTCACATAATCATAAAACTAAAATCATTATAGCTTATCCAAACCTATATGATGTTCACGTCATCAATACAAGGTTACTAGATGATGACGTTTCATACAGTGCTGTCACCTCGTACCTCGTATTTTGACAGTTCTAATAAATTGTAGTCTTTCTTTATGCCATCTAATATGTGCGCAGGTAAATCATCTATAGAATATGTCACTTTCCAAACTTTAAACCGAATTACAAATAAACAATCTAGTAACTTTTTTTGATGACGTGTACATCATATAGCTTTGGATAAGATATATGTAGGTATATTTAATAGAGAATTTCAAATAAATTATTTTTAAATAAACTAATTCCTAATCTACATTTTTTTTCCGATATGATAGGTATGCACTACATACCTACAAATATTAGTTTTTAAGTATATAATCCTAAGGTCATCCAAGGTCTGAACACCTACCTATTACATGAAGATGGCTACTGAGCACTCTTCGCCATGTTACATAGCTTGTCATATAATTTGTTGAATGTATACTTGTTACAGATTGCAAATACAATAGGATAATAAATAAAAAAAATACCTACAAATTTATTTTCAAGTAATCAGCTTTATTACAATGCAATGCGATAAATACTCGAATGCAGCGCAGATTTTGATTGTATGAATTCCCCGAGTAATATCGTGAACCACCCGTAGAAAGAAATATAAAATGTCGTCGCTTTTTAATAGAACAAAGAGCGATACATTTATTCCTAACAATTTCGTGTAAATACGTTGATAAAATACCGGTGCTTCGATAACTAATAATACATATAATCGTTTATGACTTGTTGTTTAGTACAATACTTGCGGTCCTCGAGGTTACTAGTGTCTCCGAATCGTTATAATATTGCTATTAAAATTAACATTTTATTGTGTTTCGTGGTTTCTTTTAATTGTGCGGTGGATTTTGAATGCGCCCTGTTTGTAAGACGTTGTGAACATTTTCGGAATGATTTTTAACTACTTTTTTTGGTCGCGGGAAAATGTTGCAATTTTAAGGTAGGTGCGTGCTATTTGCATTTTTCGAAAATGTTTCGGTTGCAAGAAACTTATTTTTAAATACGTATTAGTTTAACTTAACTGTACATTATAGTTCACATACATTTTTAATTGTTTTTGAAATTTATAACGGTATAATGAGTAAGCGTAGCAATTTTGAGAATGGCGCTTCAGAATTTCTGGTTATTGACTAACGATTTAACGATACACCTATGTTTAACTTGAATGGTTCGAAGCTTGTAAAAACCACCAAAAATGTGCATGTACCACATTATTTTTTTTCATTAATAATATGACATTATCTTTTAGGGAAAAAAATGTCCAGAATTTCTGGAAACTTCTAGAATATATCTTGTTGTGTATTGTATTTTAGTAGCACAAACTTTCAAGATCGATGTTTTGTTCAGCCTTTCCTAAAAATCGCCCTTTCTAAGTTTGAATTTTTTGTAATCGCAAATACCAAGTTTGGCATGAAATTTTGAGCATAAGAAAATAAGATACAAAAGATAACATACATACTTACTTCACATAAATGTAGTATGAAATGAACCAAAAATAATAGTTTTAGTTCTAAAGCTGTGCCCGAAAACCTCTAGAAACGCAAAAACTGACGCACGGCGTGAAACGAAAGGGGCCATCACCAGAAAAAATTGAAATGGTCGATCAATCAGACTGAACCACATTAGATTGATTCTCTCCTTTTTGAAATAATAGATGTAGAATACAGTGTTCCCCTGGATTGAGTTTACAATAGAAAAAAGTTTTATTTTAAATTTTTTGACGAAAAGTCCTTTTATAAAACAGTGCTCAGACCAAGGCGAACGGCGAACTACATCCTAAATGCATTGTAAAATCTTTCCTCATCTTATCTCAACTGATGATGTTTTGACAGTGCTTAGGATGAAGTTCGTGTTCGAGTTCGCCTCGATGTGTGCACTGCTTTAAAACAAAAATATTGGCGCTAGTCAATTAATCAATCTTTAACGTACAGGATGGCCAATAAAGTAGATAATCTGAAAATTGCCCACGAGTAAACTATTTTTAAACTAAACACCAAGTACGGTTTAAAATAAAATTATAAGTATAGTTAGGTACTACATATTGAGAGTCTAATGTCAGAGGGGGAGTATGCGCCAAAAGTGAAGAAAAACATTTGTAAATCGCAGTTTTGAATTACACAGATACATTGGTTAGATAAGTTTTCTGTCATACACCGTTTAATTATTTGTTATACTATACACCAAGTAATGTGGCATGTTATGTACATTACTATACGCTAATAACGTAAAATCCTAAATTTTTACACATTTTAGAAATTGTTATTCGCCGACAGTGAGTTAGATTATTTGATAATAATGGCACTATTTGTCTGAAAATGGTCAGTGGTCATTGGTAATGGATCATTGTTAGTTTTTATAGTAGATTAATGAACATGTTAAAAGCGACAAAACTAAAGTAAACAAGGTGTGAGTTAGACCATTTTTGCAAAATAACGTCGTGTTGTTATCATGGAAGTCGAAGTTGTAGATTTTTGTTTCTTGGCACCTTTATAAGGAACAGTTGTTGGGGTTTTAAATCCGGTGACCTGGCAAATATCGATTCGAAATATTAATTCCTTTAGTGGAAATACTTATGATTATTTTTTTTTTTTAGAAAAAGCACGAATTTTTATAGACTATAATAATTATGTAAATATTACTACTTCCCTATTTTGAAAAATTAAATATACAAAAAGAAATTTCTTTTCTGAACTCAATTCGAGAAAACTGAATTGAACTATGTGGTGTTGTCACCAAAAGCATGCCATTATTATATTTTTCTTTTTTTGAAAAGTTCCAATTTAGCAGTTTAACGACTCTTTTATTTAGAAAATAGATCTCGACTCGTTAGTCACATTAAATTATTCGACGTTTTTGACTTAAAAGAAAAAGGCGTTTTTTAATTATTATATCTATCAGATAAGCATTAAAATTTGACGGTTATAAGAGCTTTTCTTTAAATTTAAATAGGTAGGATTAATTTCAATTTTCGTTTGAAATGTGTTCCATATTGAGGAAGTAAAGAAGGATATCCCTTTCCGCAAAATATTTAGTTCAAAATTAATTTCTAAAATTTTTCAAGGTAATATGTATTAATATGGCATTTAAAACCGCAGCCTAGAAATTTACCTCACGCAAATTATTAATATAATAAACGGAATACTTTAAATAATAGCGATATTCAGTTTCTTTATTGATTTAATTTTTTTTCTTCGACATTTTGATTCTTCAGTTGTTCAGCCGATTTAGTTTTCCCTAGCGTTTAAGGGTCTATTGGGGGAAATTTTTAACCAAACGCCACCCGTGTTATCAATTTGAATTATTGAAATGGCCGACGAGAACAGTAACGTGCGACCAGCTTATTCATATTTTTACGCAAATGAAATTTTTCTGCTAAAAACTTAAAGAAATCGTGAAAATCGTGAACACTTCATGTTCCTACGACGTGTATATAAATTCTGAAATGGACGTTACTCGATAACGTCGCCATTGTTTAGTCGATTGTGGCGCCGTCAACGATAAAAATGTATCCCAATTGTCTATTTATTATATTTTCGACCATTTTCGTTACATTGAATTTTATACAACTTCTGAACCTTACGTACATTTTTTGTTGTTGCGTGTTTTAAGATATACTTATGTACTACACATTTGCCTTTTTTAATACTAGGGGAGAGAATCACATGAAAGGGACATTTTTTTAGAAGAACACCATTTACTAAGATCTTATTTTAATTTTATTTTATTATTTTTATTTCGAGTTCCACAATTAGATAGAAACAGACGGAGGCAGTTTCGTGACAATATCTGTATGTCTAAAGTGATGATATTTGTCGTTTTCATTTTCAACCGAAATTAATTTACTTTATTGGCAGAAGAGTTCCCCACCGCATTAATTATTATTATTATTATTATTTTTAATAAATCTAAAGCGAAACTTTGTTATCGAGAGTTATTTCTACTAATTTAACATCGTTTTATGCTAATTTTATGATTGCTTACTATGATCGAGGTAATTGCACCCCTCACCACCATTTATTGTTGTTATCGGGTGATTTGGTATGGAATGACCCTTCTTTTAAAATAGTGCAACAATTTTATAAAAATAAATCAATGAAAGTTTGAACATTCTTTTTAAATTACCTATATTTTTCTGTCATTAAACGAATTTTTGTTTCGATTAATATATCAAAATTTTGAAAACAACAACTTTAATTTACTTATACTTGGCACTCTACAGCCCATTAAGGGCTATGGCCTTTAGTCGGTTACCAGACTGAAAGTATCTATCTAGTTCCTACCATGATTAAGAAAGTCTCTCACACGTCTGGTCGTCGAATTCCCTCATCTTTTTCCTCACTTTACTCCAATTTTTTCTATTCTCAGCCGCTTTTCAGATCGTTTTCCGCGTTGTTCTTTTTTATCGAGAGTCCATACTCTCCGGTCCGTACATTACCACTGGTCCCGCAACTGTTTTGTATACTGTAATTTTTGAATTGATTGAAATTTCTTTTGATTTAAACAGCTGTTGCCGTCCATGGTAATATTTGTTTCGTGCCGTTATTCTCGCACCTATATGTCATCTGAAATTGTTTTCATCGTTTTCCCATTAAACTATTTAAATTTAAATATTTTAATTAAAGGTGCATTTTCTTATCGGTATACGTAAATAAAGTGCCGTCTTTTGTATCCATTTACCTAAATTTCCATGATTTAACGTTGCAGCAAATAATCGAGTATTAGATGGCGTTACATTACTAAAGGGCGTGCGGGGTAGAGAATGTGCTATCACCGGAAGTGACGGCCAACACCCGCCCTGGCCTTATCTACGTGGAACTTATATATGACACTATTACTTCTTTTAGCAGTTTGTTAGTTAACATGTGCTTATTTATAAATATCAATTGAAAATATTGGAAAGTAAATTAACTCTATTTTAGTAAATTGCGCACATACGATATCGACATTTTAACATAATATTATGCTTGTTGCGCAATCAATTTACTTACCTATATGAAATATTATCTATTTACAGTTTAAAAATTCGATATTAATCAGCTTATTTAATCGTTATTTGCATAACTCAAAAGTATCCCTGATAGTTAGTTTTATATTATTATAGAGTTTTTTTTAACATCGCTAAAAATGGATAATATGCAAATTATCTTGGACGAATCTTTAGATTGTTGTTTTAACTATTAATTTGTAAACCGCCAATTACCGTTCACATTTCTTAAATTTATCGTCGAATTTTCGTGGAAATCGTGGCAAGTATATCCATTTTTGACTCGTTTCATGATAAAGCCCAATTTGTTTTGCGACTTCATGAAATGAAATTCCAAACGTCGAATGCGAGTATCAAAAAATAGAAAGTATAGGAGAACAAATTGTTGTTCATTTTATTTTTTAGACATTTAATCTTGTCTAGAATTAGTTTTAGTTCTTATCGAAATTTATAGAAATTTCGCTATTTTAATAGGTATTTAGTACCTACATATATAAATTTAAATTACGTAATTACGCGAATAATTTAAAAATTTTCCCAAAAAAAATCTGTTTTAAGCTTTCGACGTGTAAAAGGAAATTTTATCTTTTTAAACAAGGTCGAAATTTTATTGTTTAACGACAAAATGCGTATATTTTTTAATAATTAAAGAAAGGCGTAATCTTTAGTGGATAAGTCTTGCGTGGAAATCCGAATCAGTGCCACCCTCACGGTCTACCACACCCCGTACGCACGCTCCTATTGATCTGCGTAGTCGTGCCAACTAGTGGTGCCCTCATGGGTGCGTGGCGGCGCTCTTAACTGTCGTCTCCACCCGTTGCCGGCGTCCACCTAAGCATGCATCGGGACGTTTATCCGCTTATTTTCACGTTAATAGCCGCGTTTTGTAAACGCGGACGCGATTAGTGCTTGTGACTTTGTGACAAAAATGTCGCGTCTCGATGTAGTCAAAAACAAGTGTGCCACGCGAGTGCGGCGTCAGATTTTTCAGGATTGCTGCCTATAAGAGAGTGCAAGGACGTATGGATCTTGCCAAGTCCGCACCCTTTTCATGGTAAATGTTTGTTTTTGCTCGAAACTATATATCCTTTCGGGAATGGTTAATTTTTGTAAATTTTTCGATTTATATTAAGTAAATGTGCCTAATTAGAGTTTTATATTATAGAATTTTAGATTAGTGTATTGTTAGAATTTTTAATGGGAAATTCGTTGGTAATAATTATTGAATTAGATTGAGTAATGCAGTTTTGGTATGGTGCGTCGAGGGGAACGATCTCTGGTAATCGTTCCTACGGACCCACCATAAATATCGATTTGCGTCTTATTCGGATTCTGAAGAGTTCTGAAGTAATAGCGGAGGGATGTGCTTCTCGTGCGTCTTCTCTTTACAATCCTTTAATATAAGATAACCTCCCGCTTACTAAACTTTCGCGTAATAGATTTTAGTTTTTATTGCATTTGTGAGGATGCGCCAAAGGGCGTTTATCTATTTAATTTTGTAATTTGAATTTAAGAATTTACGAAAATTTATCCGAAATAATTATTTAATCACGTGCATTTAAATGATTATAGTATAGACGGTTTTGAACATTTATAGGTAGGTACTGTTCTACTTTAAAGCAATCCTGGAGGGTTAATTGAAGATAACGCGATTGTAAGATTAACTACAGTATCTGATTAATTTCCGTTTATCTTTGATCCCAGTTCTGTTTGTAATGTTCGGTGACGTGAATGTTATGTTCGAGAAATTGGGAGCCTCGTATAACGTTTTACTCGCCGAAGGGGCATTGCATGATGGGAAAATGTGTGTGGGCTACCATTTAATATTTTTTCATTTAGTAAAGGAAATGTCAAAATTATTGTTTTTTAAGTTAAGTATATTTTAAACATTTGAATATGTTTTATCGTCTAGTTAAAAATTCGATTTATCCCGATGGTATTACGTTACACTTCTACATCAATAATGATGTATTTGACGATATTTAGCTCGATTACGTAACATGCTTGCGACATTTACAAATTTTATAAAAATCAAATATAAACTACGAAGTTTATTGAACTCTTGCCGTATACGATCGATTTAGTCCTACCCCCTTTACAAGTAATTCATAAAATTTGTACTAGCACGAAAAAGGCCGGTTTTTCTGGCGTAGTAAACGTGGAGTACGTCGTGTAAAATGTATCGCAATGAATGCACGGCATGTGCATAATGAATCCGCGTTCACAGTCAATGCACTCTATTGAAGTGAAGCAGTGATGAGAAAATAAATATACCTAGAAGTCCTACGAGGGTGGGAAAAATCTACTATTCAATGAAAGCGCATACGGTAATCGATCCGCCCTTTTGATGCTTTTTACTACAAAGTCGGTTTTAATTCCGATTTTTTTAAAGCGACTGTGCGGCGCTTCCCGTTCGGCTTTTACTTTTTTCACGGCGAGTTGTTTTATATTTTTAATATTTTACGGGACGTTTAAGATCCGAATTTTGTGTTACCTAACTTTTAACAATGCCGTTAATTTTTTTTCGCGAATTACATAATTTCGATTTAAGTTGATAAGTATAAAAAACTGGAAGTACTTTTTGCCTATTTATAAATACAGTAATCAATCCCTTAACATTCGCGTGGGGTTACGTTCTAGAAAACCCTCGCGAATGTCGAGACTATCTTCCTGTGTAAAAAAGGGGGCTATGTTTTATACAATTTAAATTCTAGCGAATAAAACAATTGGAACGAAAAAATATGCTTATTAAACATTAATATGCAGGTACATGCATATACAGCTTATCCAAACCTGCACGATGTTCACGTCATCAACAAAAAATTACTAGATTGTTTATTTGTAATTCGGTTTAAAGTTTGGAAAGTGACATATTCTACAGATGATTTACTTGGGCACATATTGGATGGTATAAAGAAAGACTAGAAACTGTCAAAATACGAGGTACGAGGTGATAGCACTATGTGAAACGTCACCATCTAGTAACCTTGTATTGATGACGTGAACATCATATAGGTTTGGATAAGCTATACATAATATATTAATTACTGCAGTATACATATTATAGTACAGATGCCTGAAGATATTTGATGATTTATGATTGTTCAGCAAAACAAATCTGTTCTTTATAAATTTCATTATATCTAAGGAAAGGTCGCGGCTTCGATTTATCTTTCGAATTTAAGACTCCTCAACAATGAAGGGTCGGTTTCTATTGCTTTCTCAACAAGTTGTTGTTAAAGTTTTAAAATTACAATGTTCGGCTTTAAAATGTTCATGTTGTTATAATCTGTAATAATATTTTAATGAATAAATCAATTCAGTTCACTATTAACTAATTAAAAAATTCGCGAATGTTAAGGGGTTTTATGTTTTTTCTCGTCACAAAGTTACGAAATTAGGATGTTTACTTGTCCTAGTAATTTTGAGCTTAGATAATTTGATCATTGTCTACTTTATTTATGTTAAATGTTGAATTATCGATATCGACGTAGGCGACAATTTTGATGTGAACCTATTTAATTGCTTGCGAAATCAAGTGGGAAACTGATGAAATTATTAAATGTTCACATTCTTATGCAGAGAAAACGTGTTCGCGGGATTTTAGTAATTTAGTAAAGATCGAATAACAAGGGTTCGAATGCTCTTTGAATTTTTTTTAGTTTAAATAATAAAGTCCGTAATTAATGTTATTTAAAAATTGTTGTGACGTCATTCTGTCTAAATTTTCGGCCACGATTTGCATATTTTTTTCATCAAACTCCACTATGACCCCTGCACTGTGTAAACGTAGTTATCCTAGTAACCTTTTGATGTGAATTGCCAGGTCGCTTGGACGGACCGTGGTGTCGTATAAATTCAGCTTTAAGCAAGACATTTTGCTCGATTTCACAAAATAATACATAATTCACGAAGTTAATCGTCCGTTAATTTTTTGACATGTTATCGTTCTAAGCGTTTTTTCGCGATTGACCGGGTCGGACTTGGTCAAGCCGACCAACGGTCGAGCAAATTGTTTCTCCGAATATACGGTTTGGTCTGAACGTTTCGTTCCAAAGAGTTGGCCAACGGCAGTTCAAGTTTGAAATTATGATAAAATTTTAAAAACGTATGATAGAAATACCGCTTTCACACTGCCTCGACGACGATCCAAAAAGAACAACCGGAACGACCACTGACTCTTTTGGAGCGGAACGCATCCCAAAAATATTAGACACGATAGTACCTAATCAATTATTTTGTAATCCTACGTAGTATGGGTGTTTTAACTAACTGTACCTGTAGGTATCGCACGTATTCACGTTATTTTTCTTTTGTTACTTTTTGAATGGTTTTGAACGGTTGAGAACTTTCGAATTTTCACGAAAATCAATATGTTAAAAACGATACAGCAAATGTTTTTAACAAGGATAGCGCTACCAATCGCGATCGGTTTGATTTGGTTCAGTCAATCGCGAAAAAATGCTTAAAAATTTCGTGAATTATCATTTCAGAAGTTGAATTTAATCAAATAAAACAACGCACTTTAACAATGATAAATGATTAAGAAATAAGAATTTTCACTTCGCACCATTATTTTTAGTATTTTAGTCGTTATTTTTGTAATACTTAAATCGTGTTTTGAAAAATTCTAATCAAATCCGCACTATTTTCCAATTAATGTCCTACCTAACAAGAATTTACGTGTTCAAAAAAATACGTAGTAGTACATTTGATGTGTGCAGTGATGTAAAGTTCAAAATTTGTTTAATTTAAAAGATATTTGCGTTTTGAAGTTGAAAGACCTTTTTCCAACTTTTCGAATCTTTTCCCACAAATTAAAGGCTGTTGCTCTTGGTACGGAAGTAATTTCAGCCAGTACATTTCAGGAACGCCTACTCACATAAAAACTGATAGCTCTATTTGGATGGGTTATTTCGGTTTTATTATTTAATATTACCCACTTGAAAAATAAGTTTCTAAAAATATTTTAATTTTGTGAAGAACGTCCTGAATAGACTTCACTTTACAAATGTAACGCCATATAAAACGACTTATTTTCCAATGCACATCATTTGGTACATACCTAACCTACCTACCTTTTTTTATTAAGGGTTTTAGTTAAGTTTGCACTTTTATTAAAATTATAAATGATTAAACTAACTTCAGGCGCTTAAAAATTTAAATAAAAATTTACCTCTTATTAATTGTTTTCATTTTTTTGCAGGAGTGTTTGAACAAGGAGATGGGCCTTCGGGAGGACCAGTGGACGACGATTCGCTTCCACCGTTGCTTCGTATACAGAAATACGCAAAGTCTGAAAATGTCTTCGACCGGTAAGTGAAAATTTCTCACTCATTCATATACCTGCGTATCTTTTTTATTCGTGATAATTATTTTTATCACAAAATATTGTTTATTAAACAATCTCGCGAAACAGTTGTTTACTAAGCGTAAATGTTAAAAGTCGATCTTAATTCATAAGCGAGTGAAACGTGTACGTAATTGTAAGATTTTATTAATGTGGGCTGTCGATTCAATTTCGCATTTTTGACAATGAATCTATTTGTAATTTTGAAATGTGATTGTATTTCGAATACAGCATTAAGGTTACACCTGGGTATTTGGGTATTTATTTTAAATCTACCCAACTTCTATTATTTAATTGTTTTAATTATGTATTTATTTTTAATTGTTTTCTTTTCATTTTTTGCCTATCCGAATTTTTTCATATCGCTAAATACGTAAGGTACGTATTTAATTTAAAAAATATATATTAAAAAAAAGTACAGCTATTTCGAACAAATAATAAAAAAAATTAATGAAGAGTCAAGTTGATAATATTCATGTGGCCTTCTTTATTTACATCTATTACCTTGAAATTTTAAGATAGAGTGTATATCGATGGCGTTTTGGCAGAACAGCGTTAAGCAACAAAAAGAAAATTTTACAGGAGCGCACATTTTGTGTTGTAGCTTAAATAAATACCTCCTGGAAACCGCGAAGGTATATAGGTAATTCGGGACACGTTTGTACTAAATTCTGTGATGCAGTCACGAGTTTGTGTGAAAAACGGAATACATAATGTTCTTGAACGAAATACCTCGACCGGTCATCGTAAGTGCGCGTTTGTTGTTTTGCGTGACCACAAACGCAACTTCCTTATAAATAATGTAATGTATCCTAACCACGTTGCGTACCGTTGCTAACTTCTTATTTTACAAAGTCACTGGCAATGTTGCAATCTGAAAAGCATCCTACAATCATCTTGCTATAGATACTTGCGAAATCCGCGCGGTGACAGCACGTTGCAGTACAAACAGTACCAGTTGTTGGAAACGCGTCGTTGCCAAAGACACGGTACTTATGATGTTTTGGATTATACCGGGACGGTTGCTAATCGCTTATGAAAATACAAATCGTTTTTTCTGTTGAAAAAAATTGCAATACTGTTACCAGATTATGTTACTCTTTGCCTTAGATGCATAAGATAATTAGAATAACTCATTTTCGCTATCGACATTTCCGTATAATAACTAATAAGTACTAATCGATGCTCATGTTCAATTTGATGCTACAACTTAACTAAATTCTAGATACTAAACAAAACGAAGCAATAAAATGTTTATTATTTATAGAGTATTTTTCGTGCAAAAATGTGAAATTATTCATTTTTTATTAGGAAAATCAAATTATTATTCACTTACCCCGCGTTCGTGAATTCCCTTTCGTGTAGGTGTGAAGTCGAAAACGTAAAAGCGAAAGAAATACGGAAACATCGACGCTTCGGTGTAAATTAAGTTTCCTACTAAAAGCAACCCTGTGTGTAACTCGTCAGCAGATGTGACGGTGCACATTAATTTATAAATAAATGTTGGCTAAATATAAATGTGTAGCATTTTGCGAAAAGAACAAAGTTATCAGAATAACTGAATTTCTAAAAAAAAAGGCACTTACCTACGAGTACTTACCTTTTAGTATGTTCACTCTTCGTTTATACTTAGGAATTAAGACTGTAAGATCACAGAACGTGCGTTTCGTATTTTCGGTTGCATCTAGTGTTGCATCAAGTTTACATCTATAGGTTAATTTTTATAATAAACTAACTTTATCTCGCGATTTAGTCTGCGCGAGGGATTAGAAATATTCGAAGAAATGTATCCGTAATTTTATTATGAATTAAAATAAAAATACGCGCTGAGTAAAAAATGTAGATAAGATTTTAAACATAGGCGCTTAAAAATAAACGTTCTGATTGGATCTCATACGGTCGATCTAGGCCTATCGTTGCACCAATGAAATGCATGCATGCCAGTTACGCTAGCGCCACTAGCGGTACAGTTTGTCAAACCCAATTGAACTACATCCTTAAACAATAGAGTTAAAAAAACAAATGAACAGAATATTGTCAAGCATTTGCCTATTACGTATCTATTTAATTTGAATTTCAAAAAAAATACTGTAACTAAACGAGCGTTTAACACGAAAATTTGTATAACAACGATAAAAGCTATAATTCAAAACAAAGTAGCAGTAAAAAGTTTGTAAGTAGTAATTTAGAATGTACATATTTATGCTCATAGTAGGAATCCAATCTTGTTATGTTTTCCTTAAGATTTAATGTTTTCTCGTGCATCGTGAATAAATTTTTCATTCACGGATTTCGACGTATCCAACGTATACAGCGATAATGTAGGAAAATTTTGATACTTAACTTGTTAGCAAAAGCCTTTCATCATAAATTAGGTAAGTCTATATTGTGAGCACCGTGTATATATAATACATAGTTTCTTAGTTGATCGATATTATTTTTATAGATTAAGTATGTATAGTTTCGTTGAGCCTCGTTTCTTCAATTTTATTTGTAGGCAATCCCATACATTAGAATAATTAGATATTTTACCATTAGATTTTTACTGACAGAATGTTGCAATTTCTAAAAGACCTTCATTATTCTATCGGGTTATTTAAAGAGTAATTCGAATCGGCTCGTAACTTTCATTGTTTTAATATTTCGCCCGATCGTACACCTACAAGCTTCCGATTAAGTAATTTATGAATGAACGAAGCTTGTACTTCACTCCTACGGTTTCCGATAGCTCGAGAAATTGTGTCACAGCCGCGAAGAAGGACAAATCGTCATTGCCTTGCGAAAATGGGAAGGATCTAAAAATGCATTTCGACGTGTCTTCTAACAATAAGGCCGATCGGTTATTTTTAAATATTTTCGCTATACAGATGCAAGTTGCTCTGTTTTTGTAATCTAGACAGTTCCAATTTGCAAGTTACGTATTTTATTTTGGTCTCGTGGTAAGATATTTTTAGAGTAGAATCGGGGCCAGTTGTGGTAATAAAGGCGCGGTCATCGCACCATAAGGGAAGGGGTGACCTAATCGTCCGTTGGGGTGCATGCGGGTCAAAGGGTAAAGGTTGACAACCTCGTCGTAAACCCTTCTGGAAGGGCTGCGCTATAAGAAATGTCCGGTATGCAGACGATGACGCGACAGGTTTTATTATTGTCCCGATTATTAATTTCACATCGCATTTATTCGAGGGGAGGTCTTTTTATAAGGAGTTAATTTCTCACGAACGATTTCAAGGGGTCAAAGTATTTGATGAGGTTCATGTAAATTATTGTAATTAATAAATATCTAAATTGCGTATTACGTCTAAAATATTATTGATATACTTTGTTATCTGCATTTTACGATTTGCACAATTCGTTCTAGTTTGCCATTATTTGGCATAATTTCATAAACTGGACGCAGTACGGTGCGATGCGGCGTCGCGATAATCGTCTGGGCATCCCGCCGGTGGGCGCGATATTTCAAAGACGTCCTGGATATTTTTGGTGCCGATCTTTCTGTTCCAACAAGTCGTGGCACTCTTCCTTTATACTTTTGCAAAACGTTTATTAATCGTTAATGGCATTTTGGCAATGTCAAAAATTAACTCAATTTGTGAGAACTTGTTGCAGAGTTGAGATAGTCGGGGCGCGAGTTCTAAAAATTATTATTCGACTCTACGAATTCTTTCTAGAATTCAGCGGTGTCGAACCTCGTGATTCTATTGATAGAGCACACGTCTAGACGTTCACATATACACAAAATGTCTACTGACCTGGAATTTTTGTAAATTCCAGGAGAACGGTAAATCGTTTGTAGGTAGATGTCCTAATGGTATTTTATAAAATTATTAGCATTGCACTATTTTAAAATAATGTTATTGTCGAATTTATTTAAATTTTATTTAAGCGTGTTCCACGGTTCTAAAAGATATGATGATATACATGATGATCATTTTGCTGCATTCGTTCTTCTAAAAATAGTTATTTTTATTAAAAGGGAGGAAATGACATTTTACTCCAGAATAATACACATGATTTATTCGATACTTTCACAATTTTATTTCAGAACTTTTGATTAGTTTGAAATTTTTAAGTAACTTTTACATAACCTCATTGATAAAGCACAGTAGTTATTTGGAAACAATCAACAACAACTGCCATTGTAATGGATGTACTAATATAATATTTCCCCAAGTCTCCAATTGCAGTGGGAGACAACGTACATTGTCTCTCGCTAGTACTACTTCTAACTTCTACTTTTGTCAATAAAAAATCGCATGATCGATAACAGAAAATGACACAAAATCTCTCTGAAGAAATAGTACGAGTTGATGACCCACCGAATACATATAAAAAACGAAACAGACGTGATTTGGACATATATTATAAATTAAAGGACCACGCACACTTTATATGGAAAAATAGGAACCACTCAAATCGATTTTTTTACATCAATCGACGCGTCTTAATGTGAGGAATAATTGTTACCATTGCGCCAAATCTGTAACTTCATTATTAAACCCGTTAATGAACAATTCATTGAAAAAATTTGGGTTTAAATTATGTCGGAAGTTAATAAATCTGTCGCTCGTTATTCATGGAGGGTCTTGGTAAATATGTTTCTAAGAAACGACACAAATGTAAGTAACAGGTAGAAAACAGTAAAATAGTGCTCATAGAGTATTATATTGTTCGATTCCTTGTTGTAATTAAGAATTTTAAACCCATATTCATATTGAATTGACGGTAGCATTTAAATTCTGAATTCAATCCTACTATATTTTAGAGTCGTTAGAATAGAATTAGGAAGGTACCTACTGTAAGCGAGCTTAAAACCTGGAATAAAAGAATTATCTAAAAACTAATAGTTTTCTTAGTTACACTTTATCCAAACCTATAAGCAATTTACGTCATTGATAAAGGTTACTAGATGATGGCGTTTCACACAGTGCTGTCACCTCGTATTTTTACAGTTCTAATAAATTGTAGCCTTTCTTTATACCATCTAATATATGCGAATATGTCACTTTCCAAACTTCAAGCCGAATTACAAATAAACAATCTAGTAACTTTTTATTAATGACGTGAATTATATATAGGTTTGGATAAGCCGTAATTGTTATAATAATCACAATGTTTTGTGGAAGATTTCTTTTTTGGCGGATATACATAGGCCGATTTTTCAATATTAATGATTTATTGAATTATTTATTACGTTACAGAGTTATTTTAACCTTACTTGACAGAGATCTCTAATGAGGCTGGTCACTACTACCCCCACTAAAATAAAATTAATAATTTGGAGTTACCTATAGATATTTTATGGTGAACATTTTTAATAGAGGTAGAAAAATAAACAGCTACTCTATGTGTATTTTTATCTTATATTGGATTATTTTATTATTTATTTATTTGAGTCACAATTTTGAATATTGAAGAATTATTTTTTTTATTGATTTGTTATTCGTGAATGTGTTTTGTTTTTTATTTGAATTGTTTGTTAATGTTATTAATATATTAATATTAATATATTATTACTCTATTTCCAATTATTAGCGTTAACGGCAACAGCAACTATATTATAACAGTAATTGTAAAAAGCAAGTTGATATAAATATCGACGCAGGTTTTCCAGAAGGGCGTAACCCACAAAAAGTAAATTTTACCGAAGAGCATATGTTGTGTCGTCGTGTAGCTATAAGAAGATACGTTTGGCGAAAATACAAATCGATTTTTCCGATGAAAAAAATCGAAATATTATTACCAGATTTCAACAGATTATGTCTTTTCATTTAATTCAATAATTCATTTTAACAGAAAGTGTGGGCTACGCCCTTTTCACAAAACGCCATCGATATTATCTTTTTATAAATAGGTACAAATAATCTTTTAGTTAAGTAGTATACATTTTTAATGTGCACAAAGCCAATACCTATTTAAAGAATTATTTCAATCGTTTTAAATCTCAGGCCAGTTTAAGTAGGTAGGTACCGACCCGTCGTTGTTAAGTAAATAACAATAAATAACAAAGTTGTCTTATGGACTCAAACAAATTTGATTTTAGTAGGTTCTCTTTTGCTCTCACGAAATTCTCATAAGAGCGTTAATTAAAGATTGCGGCTTTATTTATAAATTAACAAAATTGGCGCAATGATAATAATTATTCCTCCTATTAAGACGAGTCGATTGATATAAAAAAAGACTACAATTTATTAGTAGATAGGTACTGTAAAAATACGAGGTGCGAGTTGAGACCACTGTGCGATACGTCATTAACTAGAAACTTTTTCTTGATGACGTGCGTCGGAATAAAATTTAAATTGGCTTTATTCATTTACTTGGATTACTTAAATGCAGTTCTTGTTTTGACTATATCTCAAATTGGTAATAGCTTACAATCACGGACAAAAATAAAGCTCATTTATTCGGCGCATTTACTTGAATTTGGTTATTTACTCACAACCAAACAAGCGGGAAATACCATACCGAGCTTGTTTTGAAAGGCAAAATAACACCTTTAGTTTGACTGTGTGCAGATAACGAAATTCTAATAAATGTTCTTTCATACCTGGCACCCAATAAACCTGAGCAGACTTTATTTTTGTTCCTTACTTTTCATTAATCTCTAAAACTGGGTATCCATTTATTGCGGGTAGTATATCGTAGTTATTGCCGTTACGTATCTTTGACTAATACAATATGTTGAAATGTTTAAATCGAAGAAATCACTTTCGACGTAAATAACGTTAATGTACAATATTATGTAAAAACTCACAGGAATTGTTATCATTTTATTTAACTACAAAAGTAAATTCTCTATATTTGAGATATTCACCGATCACCCATGTAGCTTTTCACAGCAATTTTTCATTGGCAAAATTTTAAAAGTTAGGTAGGTTTAAAGGTTAGGATATTATTATAACATGTTAGATATATATTGGTAATAGACTTTAAACAACAATCGTTACATAAATATCTTTTTTTAAGAATGATGCAAGAAAAGAGTAAAATTACAACTTGTTCTTATCATTTTATCAATATACTGACTGTTTTATGATAATTTTAACCTTGGTTTACTCGTTTTTTGTAATATTCGTATATGAGCTGATGCACTTGCATTCAAAAACAGAACTGGTTGCGAAACTTTGTGACGATGAGATGGCACTAGATTATTCCAGATTTATGAAATGAAACACTAAGATGAATGAACATTTTCATATGGAAAAGCTCGTGGTTATAGATAATACTTATAAATGATTCACATTGAAGAGAATTTACTGCGATTATCTCACCGGATCCCGTTCCCAGGGTGAACGTCCCGTTTTGGAAACGGGATGGGAACCTGTTCGATAATAACTGGATTTTGTTTATTATTTGACACTATAATATTGTCTGTGACCGTAGGAAGTGTTAGTTTTCTCATGATAACCCGGTTTTGTTATGGGATTTGCTGACGTACCCTATATCCAGAGGTCAGTTGGGGTCGAAGTATTGATTAAACAAAATCGAATATTATTTGTCGTTTAATTTACGCGCATTAGTTTTTATTTAAAATAACAAATCTTTTAGGTGAGAATATTTAATTTTGCAGTTTAATTAACTATTTTAATTTTTCAAAAGTTAAATTTACAAAGTACATTTATATTTAGATAAGTATAATAATATTATTATAATGTTACATCAAGTACTAACCTACACTTCGTCCAAACTTATATGCAATCCCCACGTCATCAATGAAAGGTTACTAGATAATGACGTTTCACACAGTGCTGTCACCTCGTACCTAATATTTTGACAATTCTAATAAATTGTAGTCTTTCTTTATATCATCTAATATGTGCGCAAGTAAATCATCTATAGAATGTGTCACTTTCCAAACATTAAACGAAATTACAAATAAACAATCTAATAACTTTTTTTGATGACGTAAATTGCATGTAGGTTTGGATAGTCCATATGTCTACCTTAATAATTGAAATTTTACAATTATAAAAATTGCAAAAATTTAGAAGATTTATATTAAAATAACTTTAATCGACATGGTATCTCTAACGTAGATTAAATTTCAAATATTAATTATTTCAATTATTATTATTTTTTAAATAAATAATTTCAGGTAGCTACCATATTATGTTATACATAGATCGAAACTTTTGCAAATTCGAAACATCATAAACATACCGAAAGTGACCGATACATTTTGCGAATTTAGTCGGTTGCTTATATGAAGTGGTCACGCAATGTTATGCAGTAGGAGTTACCCCCCTTGGGGCACTTAAGTTACCGGCCAATCGCTTTGCGGAACCGCTGCCACTTCAAGCTTACTTGTTTACTACTTTTCCGTTTATGTTTACATCGGCGGGTGCATTGCTTCCCTTGATATTCCATACTGCCCTTTTTGTTTTATTTTGTTGCAACTGCATACCTTTCTGGAAGTTGTTGGCGTTGTGTTGACGTAAACCGATACTTAATCCTCGGTATTCAGCGGCAGTGGCGTTCAATTTAGAAGAAATTTTCAGATTCATTAAAACATGTATTTAAAGACTTTACACGTACCTAACTTTAAAATAATAAATTTGGCACGAAAATGGTATTAGGTAATTTATATTCAATCTTAATTCATCATTCGATAATTTATAAGATAACGGATTTAAATATATACGATATGCTTAGAAAATTATGTTGATGACAATTCTTTGTGAGCTTCGTTAGATGACTGATTATGTTTAATAACTAATACATACTTGTTAGGAAATACTTCAATCACTTAAATATTAGTTATCAATGACAATTACTGTTTTGTTTTTGTTTTAATATTGGCTATGTTTAGGCAATTCCAATGACTTTATTGTAATGATTTCACAACTAAATAATTATGGGGAAGTTAATTTGAACCTTTTTCTCTTAGATGATGTGTTAAAATTGTTTCTGCCATCATTATAAAAAATATTGTTTATTTTTTCGTTACGTGTGCAACACGGAGATTTTGAGCAACATTACCTTTGCGAGAAGAAAGTATTTTTTTTGCGATTTATGTAATTAAAAAAAGTTGAAACTAGTGTGATCCACTGTAAATTTGTCTTAAAAAATAGTCCAATTATCTATAAAAATAAGGTTATCTATCAAAAGTTTTTGAAAACGTGTTACCTACGATTGTGACTAAAGGAACAAAATCAGCATAGCAATATAAAATTAATGTGTTTTCACATGAACTAAATAACCAATCGAATAACAATTACCTATATTTAAAAAATTAAAACTGTTTTTGGAATTTATAAAGTCCACTCACAAAATATCACCACCAGCAAAATTTCTATTAATTTAAAAGTGTTCTCTTGAATTAACTACTTGTAGGGTTTCAATTTTATGTCTTCTATGGCATAATCAAGAATGTTAGGCTTCGGAGACCATTTCCATTAATTTCCTAACTTCATCATACAACAGGTGTCATACTTTTATGATTATTATGTATACGCCAATTAAAATAAATACACTTACTTCATTAAATTTATTTTTGCTAATTTTGATTTAAACTGTTGCGCATTGCTTTACTTGCTTTGTATTTATATCTACTATCAGTAAAATACAGTAGCAATTTAATTAAAATATTCTATAATTGGTCATCGTAACTGATATTCATGTTGTTTTCAACAAAGAACGCGAAATTTTCGTCACACGGATTTTGTTACAAACGTGTGACAGTTCTTATTTTTGATTTTTAAATTAAATATTAAAAATTAAGTAGTAATTATTATTTTAAATCCTCATTATAATCTAACTTTGAAATACATTTATTATACTTTTATCCATAAAAGACACTTACCAAGAAGGTTAAGCAGGTGGAAATCTCTGAAAAATTTGAAATTTTGCAGGATTGTAGTACTAGTCAACCTTAATCAAGAGCCGTATTCCGCTCGAACTCTTACGCGGTTTTAGAGGGTGAAATCCACCATTGAAAATATGAACTTTTTTCGATTTTGCTTATTATTTGTGAAACAACAAGAGCTATCGCCAACAAACCATATATTTTTGTAAATGCCTGTTCAAGAACTACATTATGATACAAAAATTAGAGGTGAAAATTTTAAGGGATGATACTGTGCGTCCGATGCGGATTAGCGGACGCTTAGTTTAACAATGCTGTCGCTGTGACTGTCACTTATCTGTCACATACTATAAGAAAAAAATTAGAAACTTCTAAATTTTTCTTTGCATTTCCTTCCTTTTTCTCGTTATAGTTTTCCCTCTTTGGTCAATTTCCAGCGTAGTTTCTTCCGTTACTGCGAACTTGTATTGTTACATACCTATATCTGCGTAAGCTAAAATTTCGTTCACGAAATTGAACCGTTGAATGTTTGAGGGGAGCCCTAATCAAGAGCCTAACCAAACTTGATTTTCTCAGAATTTATCTTAGAGCTTAAAGGTCCACGTATTTACACTATAAATACATGTAGAGTTAGTCGACAAAGAAAGATCCTACCTTTCCTCGTCGTATTAATCTTTTTTGTTTATAATCCTTTCAGGGAACACAACACTCGCGCACACACACGCAAAAAGGCCTAAAAGGCTTAGGCTAACGAGCACTCCTCGCACACGCGAAATATACGACGCCGTAATTTAAAATTCGAACTACTGAAACAAGCGCTACCGCTCTATACCACTAACGCGAAAGATCTGAAGCGGTTTTGCCAGAATTCTATTTATAAATGCATTGGATACTAAGAAATCCTACTTTTATTTTAAAAACATTGAGTTGGTTGTTCACACACCGATAAACTATGAAAGTAGGCGGTGCACGTGTTTTATTAGTTGTTTTGTATTTTATCGGCCACATGAAAATACGATTAAACTTTTATCTGGTGTATGGTTTGCAAAAGGGATATTTTAAATGCTTAAGGGCACACGAATAGTTTTTAAATTAAAAATTGAGTAAATTTATAATTCTACGAGATAAAGGCAGTATTCTGGGCAAAATTTCTGTCATTATTTACGTATTTTTTTTATCAAACTCCACTACGACCCCTGTAATAGCTCAAGCTCCCATCCCAAAAACCTACCTCAGAACACTACTAAAATTTTCTTAGTGTGTTTAAGAGATAATATGGTGGGAAATATCCAACCGGTGGCACACAATTGAATTTTTGTTTAAATCATTTTTGATAAACTTGATACTTGATAAAATTTATTATAGTCATTAGAGAAATATCAATGATTTTGAATTATTGTGGTCTGCCTCGCAAACCTGGCAGTCCTTCCTCCAAATGAATAAATTTTCAATACATCACCTACTGTAAAAAACTACATCACGTTGTTTTTTTCAAATTATAGTTTTAATTGTCTTTTACATGAATATATATATCTGCCGATGTAAAAATGTACGTAAGTATGGCAAAATTAGGGGTGAAAATTCTAAGTGATGACACCCCTTAGGATTTTCATCCCTAATTTTTGTATCATAGTGTAGTTCTTGAACAGCTATTTACAAAAATATACAGTTTGTTGGCGATACCTCTTGTTGTTTCGGAGATAATAAGCAAAATCGAAAAAAGTTCAAATTTTCAAAAGTGGATTTCACCCTCTTAAACCGCGTAAAAGCACGAACGGAATACGGCTCTTGATTAAGGTTGACTAGTACTACAATCCTGCAAAGTTTCAAATTTTTCTGAGATTTCCACCTGTCTAACCTTCCTTGTTAGATATAAAACTTTTCATACTTTTTTGTTGCGTGCGTGACAAAAATATTACATACTTAACTGTTTTTAACTTTAAAGTAATGGAAATGGTTTTATTAGCAATTTTCTTTGTAGAAAAGAGTTGTAAGGGTAATGAAAAAATAAGGTTACATATGCTTTAAAGATTTTTGAAATCAGTTTACATTCGTCTGAAATTTATCGTAAATATAAAATTTGAAAGTCACTATTAATTTAGGTAAAATACAGTACAAAAATAGTTGAAACCTTATACTTCTGAAAACAATAAGTACATCATTATCAACAAATCTACACTAAATCGCAATTATTTAGTGGAAATTTTATTTTTCACTAATTAGGACTACTTTCTGTGGAATCGCCAATTGATGTTAACTTTAATACGTTTTTTTTTAATTCCAATAATTAGATAAGTACCTACTTAATATTTTAAGATAAATAACTATATGGAGTTATATATTTTTGAAAAGCTTAACGAACTCCAATATTATAAAGGTGACAAAATTAATAATGTTTGCCATTAAAAAAAATATACAAGTTTTAGTTATAACTAGAAAACGATAGCACTCTATAGAAAAAAAACTATACAGGTTACTGACTTCTACGGTAAAAGATAGATTAAGAACATTGGTAAAAAGTTTCAATTTGAAACACGAAGTAAAATAAAAGTAGAAGTGGAAGAAGATTTCATTTGAAGGAAAAGTTATTAATAAGATTAAGGAGGTGCACCACTCCTGGTGTCCAAAAATCTGTTGTAACTTTGTGCATTTGTTGGGGGGAAATGAATAACATGATTGAAAAATCAATTATCGGGTTTTATTATTATACATTTTGTCCAATGTACAAACTAATTTATTGATCTCGGTTGAAGCTCAAAAAACGGCTTCCTAGTCCAATTACGGGAACACCTTTCGTGAGACGAGATCAGACGGTGTACACGATTGCGGCAAAACAGCCCAATCTATGTGAACACAAAAAAACTAGACATCATTTATATCGTTATGGTTATCGTTCAACATAGGAATTTTTTTAAATATTGTTTTCTATTGAAATGGCGATGGTTTGAAAAAAAATCGTTTTTAATTTTCGATTAAAAAAAACTACAAAAGAGTTTGCAAAAATTCTACAGTCGGACGACAGAGTATGTTGCTAAGAATAGGCAGTGAAATTGAAGTCAATCTGACGAAAACTTTTTAAATTATCATATTATGTACTTACGCGCCTACCTACATCGCACAGTGGAGTATATGATGTGAGAAGTTGGCCAAAAGTCGTATTTCTTAAATCAATGTAGTGATAATTGTAGCTTTAGAATTTCATGCCCTTTAGATATTAAACTTAAGACTCAAGCCGTCTATCTGACCATTTTCTTGTCGTCAGTCCAACTATAGAAGGGTCTAGTTCATTTGTAATTTGTCTGTAACTCCGGCTTACAGGTAACTTTGTCAAAGCTCTACAAAACCGTTTGTATTATTTTCAAAATATTAGTGTATTAGAGAGTTTTTGTGAAATTTTCGAAGAAGGATTCTGATCTAGAAGGTATGTATTACTTTAGTAGAATATATGACATCTTATATCGAAAGATACGTATATATTTTTGTTTTAAATTAAACATAAAAATAATTTCTTTTTCTATTACTTTTAATAATCACCGGTCATTTAGTTATACTTCCAAGGTTGCCACAACAAAAGTTGTTTAATATGAAATGTCAATTATGTAGCTGTAATAATTAACTTTTTACCAAAGTACACCCATTAAATTTTTATTATTTTTTTAAATAAGGTCTCGTGTTAATGTATTATTTTTCAAATATTTGTATAGTCAATAAAATTGCTGTTTTGTTCACAGAAACATTTACCAATATGAAAAGGAAGGCTTTGTTTGATATAATAAAGGAATCGGTCGACAGTTTAAATTCCTAATTGTTTCAATTTATTTCATTAGTTGTTTATAAGTTTATTGTAATGTAAAATTCATGAATTTCTAAAAATTTTCGTTTTTTCAAATTTTATAAAACTGAGTTAAAATAGCTTTAAATGATTACTTCGGACATAGAGAGACACAAAACAGGCAAAAATAGTTTGGCCGAACTTTTAAATTATCAATATTACTTACCCCTCTCATCGTCTCGGAAAATGCAGTTTTGAGAAAAACGCGTTAAAAGTTCGTGAAACATAACACCGAATGGTGCGAGGCGCTTCGGGAAATTTGCTTTGACTTTGAATTTCGCTATCGGACCCTTTTTATCGCATTATTAATACTTTTAAAAACTAAGCCCAACTAATTTCCACTAGTGATAATAAATTTTATTATTATCTAAATTGCAATGGGTTCCGGAGACAGTGTAGCCTAAAATTCTTATTGTGCTCGTCCTGGGGCCCAATTCTCAAACCATTCGCTATCATAACGTATGCGAAAATGGCGTCATAACAATGGGTTTCTATGGAAACTTGTTTGTTGTGACGTCATTTTCGCGCATACGTTATGATAGCGAATGATTTGAGAATTGGGCCCCTGGTTGTTTATTTCGGCCACTCCGTAATCTTCGTGTCCTGTAACAAAACATACAGGTTCCTTACGGGATAAGTGAAAAATTGTCCGGTTTCGTGTATGGGAGCCAGCTCATCGCACTTGCACAGAATGTGTGCAGCTGCTCATTACAGAGTCTGCATTTGAGACCTCCATCGAACTTTTTTTAAATCTTTTTGAAGTGTATCTTAACGGACACCCGGAAACCCATGAACAGTGTCCTGCTTAACGGCTCAACTGATTACCTACTCTCAAAGATGCGTATAAGTATTTTGTTGCCACTTACTATGCAAGATTTTTTTCAAAAACTGATAATGTATAGATTTTAATGTGACTAACTTCACTTTTCATAGTGATACCAGAGGTAAAACAATAATTCGTATAGTTTATGTGCACGTCACATATCATGAAAAATATATTTTGTTCCACCCGGTACAAACATTGGTAGAAGGACAATTTTACTTCGTAAGATTATACAGTGGGTATAATATATTTTAAAATATCTACGCTTAAAAGTGTTAATAATGGCAATATGCGGTGACAATATCGGTTTAGCTTTCCCCTGTATAGATAAAATACACGCTACTAATTTTCAAATTAAATTCGAAAATTGTTTGCTCGAAAAGTTATTTATAGGCCTGTCCAACACACCATCGAACCAGTTTGCAAACGGCACAGTACATGCTTTCGACCAATCAGAATTTTAGAATTTATTCAACTGTCAAAATCTAACATTGTGATTGGTTGAAAACATGTGCTGTACCGTTCGGAAATCGATTTGATGGTGGTGTGTTGGAACCAGGCCTAGTGAATTTCGATAAAAAATGATTTATTAAACGACAGTCTAGACAACTAAAAAAAAAAAGAAAATCGAATAATGATAAAACGTCAAAAAATTAAAGAAAAAAATTTGTCATGCAAACGTGTATGAAAATGATGTCTTATATTAAATCAAGTGTAACGATAGCTACAAATAAATTCAAAATTTGTTCTGGAATATCTCTCAAACACAAAGCATTAATAAAATTACCGGCACCTCCTAAAATATTAACGCATCAAACTTTAACTTTAATTCGTCCTAATGTGAAGTTTTACGTTGTTTCCGGACCAGCAATAGCAACTCATACAAGATTAGCGCATACTGATATAGGTGTTCCAGATTTTTCTTCATATAGACGTAAAGACTGTTTGAACCCTTGTACGAAAAATCAGGATACCACGAATTCACGCCAATGCTTTACTTATTTAATTTGCGGCCTTGGTTCCATCGCTGGTTTGTATGTGGTGAAAGCAACTGTTACACAATTCGTAATGACGATGAGCGCCGCAGCTGACGTTTTGGCTTTAGCCAAAATTGAAATTCAATTATCAAATATACCTGAAGGGACAAATGTGACGTTTAAATGGAGAGGTAAACCTTTGTTTGTTAAACATCGAACAGCTCAAGAAATAGCTACGGAAAGGGCCGTTCCGTTAAGCATATTAAGAGACCCACAGTCGGACGAGGACAGAACGAAAAGACCAGACTTTTTGGTTGTCTTAGGAGTTTGTACTCATTTGGGATGTGTACCGATACCTAATTCCGGAGATTATCCTGGTGGATATTATTGCCCCTGTCACGGCAGTCATTTTGATGCTTCTGGACGTGCACGAAAAGGCCCGGCTCCTCTAAATTTGGAAGTACCAGTACACATCTATACCGATGACGATACTTTAGTTGTTGGTTGATTATAGTCGTGGTGTATTTCAACATGTTAACTGTAAATAATAGATCTGGTTTTTAATGAAAAACTGGAAATATTATTAATATTTTAAACACATTAGTTTCTTCATAATTGCGAATTTTCTATTTGACGTCTTTCTTTTTTTTTTGGTGTATCGACTTCTATATTACTTTCTTTTCATGTTTTATATAAATTTAATATTTTTCTATATTTAATAATATGTATAACGTATACTCTAACATATTCAATTTAGAACAAATACTTATAAATTACGTAATAAAAGTGCATTTTTTTGTTATTTCAAATAATTAATATGTTACACCTACTTATATTTGAATTATAATCTTTTTTTAAATTATATTGAATAAAATAAAATGCTTCAAATTAAATTAGTTTGTATAAGTAGGTAGAATTTTTGTGTTTAAATAAAAAAATGAGGTTTTTGGCCTTTCGAGGAAGTTTTTAATGAACGATGTGATAGGATGATGTATGTATGTATATAAAAAGTAGTAAGTTTATCGTGTGCGATTTAACCTCTCCACAGTGCTTGGCAAATATTCTTTTTTACTTTCCTCCACCACAATTTCTATATTCGCTGGTCTATATGCATATTTGATGTTTCAGTTTACTTATCTAACAACCGTCGAAAATTGATTAATTTCAGTTTAATGATATAGATACGTATAAAAAATTAGTTTTCTTTGAGAAACATGAGAATTTTTACTCATCTTATATATTAAAAATTAAACAAGGGCAGAATTTCTTACAGAAGGGTTTATTTATTAAAATAGTCATCTTCATGCGATCTAAGCTTCTTTCTCAACAAGATACAAGTTTGTAAATCCAGATTTTATAAATTGAAAGCTATTTAAAGGTGAAAAATTCACCAACCTTCACTTCGTTCTCCTTATTTGTTTTTATTTCGCATGTGATTATCAAAGGCCAAAAAAATAAAATTTTCCATTCTAACGCACAAATTGTTTCCTGAGTGCGTTTTACATCATATCCTGCAAAAATAACACTTTTTTTTCGATTAACTAGTCCTGGCTGTTTCTGAAGTAGGTAATGAATTCTTTATATGTTCCAGTTGCATATTTTTGTGACGTAGTTTTTGTAAATTACGTAAACGATAAAACGTAAACTTTACAGGAGAGCACATTTTGTGTTGTCGCACACGTTTTTTGGAAATACAAATCGGTGAAAAAATCGGAATATTGTTACCAGATTTTAACAGACGATGTCTTTGCCTTAGATGCATAAGATAATTTCGCAAAAAGTGGCGTTTATTAGCTGTAATCCACTACACTCAAAAAAATATTGTACATAATATTAATGAACACCAGTTATTGACTTTTTGATCATTGATACAATGAAATGTTCATTAATACTACTAATACATTGAAGAAAATAAGTGCCTAATTATACAATTAAAACGATCGTTGTATTTACGAATCATTTATAATTTTTTACCTAATAACTTTCTTCATACCTACAATGGAAATTTTTATCGAAATAACGAATTTGTCGTTACTTTTTAAGAGTTATCTAATGTACGTACATTGGACGCGTTCCATCGGATTTGTTTTGAGTGTATGTAAACTTTTCTCAAAATAATGAACCTAGAAGTGATTTTTAATTATAAAAAAATTAAACTGCGTCTGTGTAGTTCATTCTTTTAATACATCTAAGGACCTGACAGTTTTAACATTCAACAATTAATTGCATCGAAACCTTAATGAAAGATACAATAAAAAATAAAATATTTAATAATTACTTTGAATTTTCAATGTTTTTAGTCAATATTTGAGAGACACCAGATAATAAGTAGTCAAATAAATATGTACATATTATACTTATAGGTTTCAACATGGGAATTAAAAAAAAAGGTGCTGAAAATCGGAAAGGATTTTCGGCGGGCACTGGGACGATTGAATCGCACACGATAGTACATAGCACATGCTAATATTTCGAAGTACAAGATACTTGGAAGTTACATGTTTGGTATTTTCCACCTCTGTGTGTTTTTTTTTATAATTTAAAGTATTAGATACCTAATTTTTAAAATATATTATAAATTTCCTTAGGTGCATAGGTACTTTAAAAGTTTTATTAAATAAATTTTACAATATATCTAGTTAAGGATAATTCTATTTGTGAGGGGAGGGGTCAAAGGACAGTCGGCGAGACACACATCTGCTGCTATAAGCAGGTGTGGTTCTTACTCTCTCAGGACAGCTTGCACGCGAGAGACCGTCTACCCTCTTTCTGTCTTCCTGGCACCCTTCCTGTGTTACCGGTATCGTACTAGGCACAACCATCCCTTAAATGTCTGCAACACATCCCTACATATTTATATAAGGTGAATAAAAAAAAATGCGTGTTATAATCCGCTAATGAACATTCTCAGATATTGCGATAATGAGGGTTGGGCAACGACGGAATGTAAGGGTGGAATTATGATTGTAGATGACTCCGAAGGTCAGGATGCCAGATGCGTAGCAGCTGCGGGACGTCACGGGCCCCAGCTGCTTATATGCCACCCTCTCGTTAGTTGCGGCTATCTTTACTCACCTATGATTGCGGACACGTGCCATCACTTATATAAGGACATGCACTTCCTATTAATTTATAAGAAGAATAGACTGACGCCCGTTAAACTTGGTTGCAGCTTTGTGGCTATTTGACTAAATATTTTTCCATCCTAGTTAAAAATAAAGATGACGTTGAAAGCTTTTAAACGATTAATTAATAAATTTTTATACATATAAAGTAAGTGGTAGTTGTTTCTAAAATAAAGCTACATATTACGTACATATAGGTACCTACGTAAAATGAACTATAAAATAAATACGAGGGGTGTGATGTTTCATAATTTTCCTATACATATTTATAAAATTAACGGTAAAGTTTAAACTTGTTTATGTTCAGCGGGATATTTGGAACAAACAATTGAGGAGCTTAGAGGAAAAGTGGTCCAAGTGATATTTGTTCAAATGGTGACATACGTGTGGTATAACGATAATTGTGTTGCTCAAAATAATACAATTGATAGAAAAAACAGTAGTATTTAGTACATAATGACAGCTATCAAGAAAATTTCGGAATATTTTTAGTAACTGTACTTTAATTATAAAATTAAGTATCTCACGTAAACTCAAATGTCAATTGTACCACTTTTCCACTAAGCCCCTCAATTGATCTATAATTTTTTTTATTTGACTTCTTTACAAAGTTATTCAATCTCATAGATAAGTTTTGGAACTGTTTGGATAGGTAGTAAATATTGCGGTCGGAAAATTTTCAACACACGTATGAAGGTGTCTGGTTTTCTAAAAATTGTCTTATTGTTAATGTAAAGCGGTATTTTCTTGTTGAAACAAAAATCCTAATACAAAAGACTGCTGGAAATATATATTCCAAGTTGAAATTTTTAAATTTTCATAGTTTTGTCATACCATTATGAAATCATATCTTCGTGTCCGATAAGTTTATTCTATCTCCAAAATTAAAAAAAGAAAAACGATTGCACCATTTTTCAAATTAAATAAAAATCCGCCTCAAAGTGGTTAAATATTTGTCATAATTAGTCACTTGTTAAAATCACATTTGCAATAGGAAAATATAGCGTTAAAAAGTTTTTGTCCGCATTAATACCGATTGCATTTTATAAGTAGAATTTAAAAAATAAAGTTATGATTTTAGTTGTCGCCGAAGCACGTATAGGTCAAATAATGATCAGGCAAACGTCTTCTTACAATTGTCAAAATTGCAGTGTTGATATTTTTGTTAACTAAAATATTTAAGCAGTGGGCGATTTTCCACGAATAATTTCAGATGACCTTGGAAGAGTTCCGACCTAAACCCCTTAGATTTTTTCTTGTGGTGTCTTGTGAAATGTATATTCTTTAAGAATTAATTGCAATAGAACAAATGCGCTAGAGACTTTAACGCTGCAAATGGAATTCAAAATAATTCGAACATAACACGAATAGTTTATCAATCTTTAATTCGACGCAGAAACGCTTGCATTAAACATCAAGGAACTGATTTTGAGCATTTGCTTTAAATTTGTTTACATTTGTTGTTTCTCTTAATAAAGAGAAATTTTCCTCGCACGATGATATTTCTTTGAGCTTGAATATCTTTGTAAGAAAGATAGATAGAAAAAATTTATGACACTTTTTGGCTTCAAATGAACTGCTGAACATGTCTACATTCTTTTTAACATCAAATTATAAATCGCCTTGTATAAGTAATCATCCTGTGTACTTTAATAAATGTTATCTATTATCTTTATTCGAAGTTGAAACGAATTACGCTAGTAGCAATGTGTTCGATCTCTCAAACTATGGAATGAGAGGAATGAGAACAAAATAACAGGAAGCATTCGTCTCGTGTTTAGTTTATTCGCCAGTACGCCGTAACATGTTGTGTATGACCAAGGCGATGACAAATATCGTGAATCGTCTGTCACCTGATGTCTTCACGAATTGTTTCGCGTACCTTTACAATCGTTCACTGAGTTATGCACAACGATGGGCGACTCGAAGCTCGTCATCTTTGACAGACTTTCCGCCATCTATAAAATGCTTAAACTATACTTAAATATACTTGCTCGTTTTAAGTTTGCTTACCAAAAATTACCCTCGGCATATAGTAGGCTGCCGATGCTGTTTTGTTAAGTTTAAAACAAAATTTTATGCAAATTGTTTGCTACTTTGTCCATCGGCCAGTTCAAAAAGCACAGTACCCCAAATTACGGCATATTAAGAAAACTGTAGCAACTCGGATAGATCTGGACTTACCAGAGGCGCCATTCGCTGAACTACTGCACGAAGGATGCATCCAGAGGCGCTCGATGACGTAAATTCGTACATGAACTGGCTGCGCGTAGTTTTCAAAATTTTTGGATATTTTGGATAGCACTTCGTACATCTAATTTTGTATTCCGATGTATGTGTCCTTGTAATCGTTTTCTTCTCTTGTTTACTCTTCTTTCCATACCGTTTTCTATGTCGTTTTTATTTTACCGTTAAATATGTGAAATAAATACATAATTTTTAGGTCTAAAATGACAATGTATTGCACTGCAACGGAAACTTCACGTTCCGGTATAGTATAGCAATTATAATGACTACTTTCGTTGATAGTTTCTCGTTGACCTTAGAAAAGGAAATTGGATAGATTGGTTTTCCGGTCTAGATTAACTCGTATTACACCGTCAAATGGGGTGAAGCGGTTCATTTTTACTACTTTTCGTCTTGTTACGTCCGTCAATATTAACGAAATAAACTCGTACTTCAAATATAGCACAAGCACATTATATAGAATCATGTCACATAATAAGATTAATGAGGTTGCATTTATGAAATAAGTTTGTAATTTATTACAAACTCGTATTACTCGTGTTAAGAGTTATGAGTTGGTGCAATTCGTATAAAGGTGGATCGATCAAAATAAGTAAATAAGTCTGCGGTAGAACTACTATTTCGAAGTAGTAAACTAAGTTTCGAAAAAAAAAACGAACTATAAACGAAAGATTATCGACATTATCAAACAATTACACTTCTCGTCAATTTCAAGTTTGTATTTTCGTATCATTTCGGTTGGTCCACTTCACCACAGTAATCTTTGACGTAGGCAATTAGTAGCTGAATAACGAGAACCATTGAAATTGTATTAATAACAATGAAGTTCTGCGATGATAAACTAGTATCGAAAAAGACACTTTTAACTTATCGCACAAATCCCTTCCATAACTGAGTTGGTACCAAATATCAAGTGATAAAACCACGACTCTTTTAAACTAACTAGATTAAGGTTCAATTTCGACAATTTTATCAAATAAAGTCCATATAATATTGAAGGGAGTCTGTATAGATCAGATTCCCATGTTTACAGCAGTTATAGTGTCAAATATGAGCGCTAAAAAAGCGCACCAATGGGCCACTTCACCACACATGGTCCGCTTCATCCCATGTGACGGTACTTCGCTGCTATTATATCATTGCTTGCAAAGGCCATTGAGCTTCAGCGTGAAAAAGTAACATTTTGTTTTTTTTTAATTTTATTGTAAGTAGATTGTAGTATACTACGTATGTATATACTTAGGTATAAATTGTTGCGTAATCGGAAAGCTTCCGTTAATTTAAATAATTAAAATTAACACTTGCCGCGTTAAAATATCAAGAACACATATTTCATGTTAAGGAAATATTTATTATTTACTCGTAAAAAAAAACGAAGACGTGTCGGTGCTTTTTGCGAATGTTAATGATGATACTTAATTTGAGAACTCGTTACTGCATCCACCACATAAATTGCAGAAAATTACGACCGATACCGTTAATCTAAATTACCGATCGTGAAGCTGCACCGCATGGCCATAGTTATACAATGATAAAATTTTCGTCAGCTGCCTCTTGAATCCATTACCATCGAGGCCCTTTTTCTTGTATCAAAAGAACAAAACAATCGACCGCTAGTGTTTGATTCGGCACGGAATTTTTCTCTTCCCGATCTACTTACGCCATATGCCGGTTCTTAGGTATCCGCTCTCCTTCCAGGTGCTTCTGAAATCCTGACTTGGAAGACTCCTGCTTGCTACCTTCAGCACGAGCCACAGCTGTCACTGATTTCGGGGCAGGTGCTCGTTCTTCCTGCTGTTGTCGTTCCTGCAGTTTGTCTTATAATTCGAAATCCTTGAATATGGAAGCAGGTGTGATACGACCGCCACGCTGGATTTTATAATATATACGGGTCTTCGATCCGTCTTAAATAATGCACGTATAGGTACTTACCTATATGCATAGATCTTCTATTTTTACCATTTGGCAGTTATTCTTTTAGCACGTGCAGATGCTGGAATTTTATAGACGTAAACGTTTTAAAGGCCTTACAGTTTGTTTATCCAAAATTCGTTTTTTACCCGAACAACGGTGTCGGTAGTATATACATTAAATTTCACCCTTAGTTTAATAATAGCTTCTTAGGGTACAGTAATTTCTCGGAATCAACACTCGAGCGGCAGAAGGCGAATCAATTATTTTTTACATAATCGGTTAATGACGGGACAGATGGTTACAATATTAAGTGTTTTTGTCAAAACGAACAAAATTTAATTACTTCCTTTATAACAATAGGATAATTTACAAAAATTATTATTTACGTGTCGACATTGTTATACATACTATTTGAAGTTTTATAATTTTAAATCGAAAACGATTTTTTTTTGTATGGAGCAAAAATATTTAGACCAAAAAAAATTGCAAAAAATTGAATGGTAAATTTGGAAACGTGTCTGGTATGGTGGTTCAATTGTGCTTGAGAAACTTTACCGCTAGTGACGCTAGCATAACTGTCGTACATTTCATTGGTGCAGCGATAGGTTGACCGTATGAGCTTCAATCAGAACTTTTATTTTTAAGCGCCAATGTTTAAAATCTGTTAATCGTATTTAGGGTTACATTTTTTTTTACTCATTGTTTTTTTCTTAAAATTATTTAATTAAAAAATTATATTTCTAATAATTACAAAAATCAACTTTTGGGCCAATCCATCTCCGTAGACTGGTTGCATTTCAAAAAAATATATACATATTTTTTTGTTGTTGATGATTACTATATGTCGATAATTTAAAATCAAGATATTTTGTTTCTATCTTAACTTGTTTAAAACCGGCGGTCTTTTTTGTTTTATTGACGTGCCCCAGTTTTTACGTTTCTAGGGGTTTGCGGAAAACTTTCAGTTATCGTTTATAGCACAACTCTGGACTCTTATTTTTGACGCATTTTATGCTACATTTTTGTCACGTATGTTATTTTTCGTATATTGCATTTATTTCATGAAATTTCATACCAAACTTGACGTTTGTAATTAAAAAAAAATTGAAAACTTCGGAAGGGTGATTTTTAAGGCAGGACTACAACGCCTTTCAATTTTTTTTTACAAATACTTATGGTAGGGTAGTTTGTGGAAATAAATAATTGCGCCCTGATAGGGTGCAACCTTTTAGTACCGTCACCTTTTTAGTACACAACCCCGTAAATATACAGTTATTGTATTATTTGTAAACTTTAGAGGTAAAATACCTATCCCTGGTGGGCGATTTGATAAAAAGTTTGTAGAAATATGTTTGGGAAATCCGAAAATGTAAAAAAATTGTTTCTGTAAAAAATTTGTGATTTAGAAGCTTATTGTTAGTGGTAGTGCATCCTTGGTCCGCCCATTTTAAAGATCTTGATTTACTACGAACTCGACAAAAATTATTAAACTTTAACAATAAGAAGTAAAAATGTAAAAACAGTCAGTTTTATTTTTCAACATTGGATGGTGGATATCTCCACAGGGGTGCATCGTAGGAAAAAATTTATAGTAACTTATAGTATTATTTTGACACTCTGCGTAATAATATTCTGATTTTTGAAGAAAATAAATTAAATGGATAAAGGGTAAGTAACTACATAAAAACTACGGAGTTTTATCGCTGTAATCATAGTTTTATCAGTGTAATCACGCTGCCATTGGTTGATATTTAAAATTTCACGAAATATGACTGGTTGTTAATGTACGAAGGAAATAATTGATAAAATAAGACAAGTTTTTGAAATGTCAACGAGATGACGTACAAACAACATCATCATCCTCCACTATATTTTTGAGAATTGGCGAATTACTTGCACATTTGACTTTCATTGCCTAAGATATAATTTTAGCCCTTACTTAATGTGGTGCAGAAAGTAGTTATTTTTAACTTTATGAGAGGGGTAAACCTGGTTTCGTCCGCTTTCACCGACAACGCGTATTCGAATGACACCCTTGACGTCCGTGCATTTTTTTTTACGATATTCAATTGTCGAGGAAGTTATAATTTTTAGAGGAAATTTAAAATTATTATAGTGGCACGTGTTTTATTTAAAATCTTTAAAAACCAGGTGCTTCGGTCTACGTCCGCTTGCGTGTCGTTTCGTTTTTCATTTGTTTCAGTGACGTCTGCACAATCATCCTCGTTCCCCCGTGGATGACACATGTCGCAGTCCTAGCAGGACTAATGAATATTTTTTATTAAAGGCCCTATAATATTATATATAATTTATTGATTATCTGTATAAAGTGAAATAAAAGAAATAGATGCGTGTTAATTTGTCACTTATATTACTACTATTTATTTTAAATTATTGTACGATAATAAGTGGCTATAAAGTGGCGTTAAGCTGATAATATAGATTTTTGAAAAATAGGAATCCATCTAAGAGATTATAATATTATTTACAGCTTCCTGTTTAACCAATACGTTGCGTGATTAACCTTTCGATAATACAAGAATGATATTTTTCTAAATATGTAGGTACCACATATTCACACTTATATTATTTCGATTAAGGTTAGTAGATAGGAAATGTTGCAGTAAATAGGTCATGTCACGGTCGGGCATTTTTGTCTGGATGTGTGGCTCTTACACTTTTTCAGATTTACATTTTTCATTAATACGTGCCTACAATAAAATAGGTAATATTAAATGTAATTTTATTACTTTTATAATTTTAATTATTATCTATATTTAATGCATACCGAACTATACGTTTAACAGTAAGTTATTTAATTTATTATAACGGCCGAAGTAATCAAAAACGAAACATTTCATAATTGTTAATAATTTTCTCCGTGTTGGATCTTTATTTAGAAGGGTTATATGATGAACATAATCAAATAAAAGACATTATTTAAGGATTCCAATTTATCGCGAATTCACAGCGCCCGGTTAGATAAATATCTACAAATCATAAAGGAATTATTAAACAATTTTGTACGGTAACTATACTCCAAAGATGTTGTCTAAGCACCCTACATAAACAAAGCCTGAAACATTAGTTGTAATAAATTTTTATGGCCATTTAAACTTAATGTTCCGTTTTTGATATTTTGGTCAAAATCGTGCACCAAACAAACTAAACATGTACTATGTACATTGTAATATATTAGTGTTTACGATAATTTTACGTCGGTAGATACCGAACCCACTTATTATCTTCAAAAATGCAAAGTTGTGATCATTTTGATCATGTTAAAAAATTACATCAAACTTTTGCAAGAAAATAATGTTTAAAAATTGTAAAAAAATGTTGTTTACAAAGCTACAAAATATTTGAAATAATGTGATATGCCCCTAAAATTTGTATCACAAAGTGCAAGATTTATGTACTTAGTTACAATATTAGAACCTAGAGTCCTAAACTGACGCTGCATCTGTTACCTTTTAAAGTGTGATTTTTTCGAAAATGACAACCATAAAATAGAAATGGAAATTTATGAAAAGTGGGAAAGTGTACCTTTTTTTATTCTAAAATGTTGAGAGGAAATCCGAAAATGAAGTTAAATTTCTTTTAAATTATTCTCCTGAAGAAAAGTGTGATTGGAATGGTCAGGGGGTAGTGAATCCTTGCTCTCAGGTGAAATTGTTTCGATTCATTTATTATGAATGTAAATCAAACGTGATGAAATTTTAATTAAAAAAATAAACGTAGGTATTATTTAAACAGATTGATTTTTCCCTTTCGATTTTGAGGTTGAATATCTCTGCAGAGAAGCGTCGTAGGAAAAACGTTTATAGAAACTTAAAGTTTTATTTTGCCGTCCCCGGAAGATCTTTCATCATTTCCTGGACACCCTCTATTACAACCCACCGCGAGTATTAAAATGGGGTTATTTTGAATTAGGGGCGGCTCCGAAATGACTGACGTTTAAAATGGAATATACCTACCCCTACAATTTCTCGATTGTATCACGAAGCACAGAAGTCGGCATTATTTTTACACTAAGAATCTGGACTATTGCTATAGTTTGACATTTGGGCACTACACACCTTCCTACTAAATCAAAATAAACAAATCATTAAAATTACGCGAACGAGGTATAGGTGAAAAAAACCATTTCGACTATTAAACTCGGAACATTAAACGTATGGAGGTATTTTTGAATATAAAAAGTGCAAGAACCCTTTTCTTTCCATCGATGAAAAAGTCAAGGCTTCGTCGTGGTAGTGACCGAATCGTATCTAACAATTTTTAATTAGCTGATGACATTTTATTGATCTTTAATTGCCCATATAATTTCTTTAAATAAACTTTAACCCCTATGTGACATAATCGAGCTTCCAGTTTTAAATGAACTCATCCACCAGCCTCCTTGCGTATGTCGTTCATCGATCACTCGTGTATAGCAAACGCATAACTAGTGTGTACTCTAGAAATAACATTCTGAAAATCGTTGGAATAAAAATCGTTACAAGTGCTTATTGCTCGTTCCTGGTATAAACTAGTGGGGTCTTCGCAGGGGGCCACAGTCATAACAAAGTTAAAAATAGCGAGGCTCCTCCTACGCGCCGCGACGCTTAAAACGCTGCCCGGCACGTCATATAACACCCACCATCTGTGGGTGTTAAAGAACGGCAGTTCTTTTGCCAAATCTTACTATCGAAAAATAGATCAGTGAAAGACCACAATTAAGAAAAAGATGAGCACGTCTGCGGCAGTGTTATCACTTGCGTTGACCGTTCTAAATAAACAGTTTCGCTGCATGAATTATTGTTACTCGAGGTAAAATCCCAAATTGAAATATGTTTGCGGAAAATTTTCAAGGAACGTGGGCGATATTTGGAGCTTATAACAACTATTTTTCGGGAAGAACTTTTATGCGGAACTCTTAAATAATGTCAAAATTTTGCTAGCAATTATTTCGGACCAAAATTAAATACATACATAATCGGAGATATGTGATGTAATTTAAGCTGAAGAACGTCCTTGTGGAGCTAATTTTTATTTCGGTGATTAAGAAAAAAAATTATTTGAAAATTTTGTTATAGAACGAACGTATGCATTTAGTTTTAGTGCAGGGCTCAGGTTTGTTAACGCCGTAAGTTTCGTTTATTTTTTTTTCATTTTGTAAATGAAATCTGATTGTGAAAATCGAATGTCAAGTTTCGTGCTGTAGGATATAAAACGTAGTTTTTTCATAGAATCATTGTTACGACAAGTTTATTGTACATAGGTGTACATAAGCGATAAGGGCTTTGGAACGCGAGCAAGCGTGTGACCTGTGATATCGTGCGGTGATAGAGCTTACAATGAGCTTAAATTTAATGTACATATAATATTTACCTACATATAATATATCGATGCATTTTTATCAAACTATGTTACGCCACAAATGCAAATTTTACAGGAGCGGCCATTTTGTGCTGTAACGGAACCATAAACACTATACGTATTTACGCTAAACAAAACTCGATTTTCGTAGTGGAAATAATTACTTAACAAATTTTCACCAGATTTTAGCAAATTGTGTATACTAGCACACAAAATAATCAGGACAACTTACTTTCGGGTATTAAGGGCAGGGTACCCATGATTTCAGCGTATTTTACGCTCATCCTTAAACTAATTTTTGAGACATTTTGGATCATTAAAACCAAAATGTTTTTATGATTAGTTGTTTATCACTATTTTGTTCATGTATACTCGTAATTTGAGTACATGATTTTTATTCGTTAATTTGTTATTATAAATTATAATTTTGTTAGTTATGGTGGAATTTTATAAAAACTAAATAAGTTAAAGTGAAGTGGATTTTTTTGTTTTACAGAGAATAATGTACTCGAGGACTTAACAAGTTCTCACAAAATTTTATTATTGTTTACATAAAAAAAATTGATTTTAAAATATTAATTTAATTTTTTTATTAGTTTAAAATAATTCATTCGTTATGAATCTTTTATATGTCCTCGAATACATTATTCTCTGTAAAACAAAAAAATTTACTTATTACTTGTTTTACACTTTAACTTATTTAGTTTTTATAAAATTCCACCATAACTAACAAAATTATAATTTATAATAACAAATTAACGAATAAAAATCATGTACTCAAATTACGAGTATACATGAACAAAATAGTGATAAACAACTAATCATAAAAACATTTTGGTTTTAATGATCCAAAATGTCTCAAAAATTAGTTTAAGGATGAGCGTAAAATACGCTGAAATCATGGATACCCTGCCCTTAATACAATACGGGTAAATGTTTTTTGACGAAAACCTATTTTCCATGAAAATTATTCGAGAATTAAGGGGTATCCTATGCCCTTTAATTCGAGAATAATTTAACGTATGAAAAATAGGTTGTGTTGTGTGCACTTTTTGTACACGACGTTAAGAATATTAAAGACTTACCTAATCGCTGGTTTTCGATGTAACCAAATGTCCGAACATTAAAAAATCAAATCTATAACCGTCGTAATGTTGCATTTTCCAATTATTTAGCAAGAAATCGGAATGGGAACATTGCGTTTATTAATAGGGTTAATGCAATGAGAATTTCTGAGAAAAAATTCTGATGCAATAATTTGTGTTTTTGTAACAAAATGAATTTGAATTTTAGATGTGTTAAAATTTTTCAACGGCGACATACGCAGTTTATTCAACAACGAAATGTTGACGATGTCGACGGAAATTTAATTAGGATAACCAAAGATATTGGGAATGTTTCGTTCGTAATTTTTGCACTTTAAAACGTCGAAATTAATTCATTCGGTTTTTAAGTTGTTTTAATAACAATTTATTTATTTAGTATCTTATTTGGATAGATTCGTTAAATTTTTTTTATATTTTTGTTTGAAGATAAGTTTTGGTACCACCTATATAACATTATACTTAATCAAATCGTTACGGCAATAAAACACAGCTCTTTAAACTAATGTAAGTTTATTAAAAACAAAATTAAACATTTTCAATTGACAATGAGTTCGCAAGTAAAAAGGGCGTAGACCAATTTAACGCAAAAATTCGTATTTCTTCTCGTCGCACATAAACATCATAACCAACTGCGATTTTTGATCTAAAGATAAATTTTAATAAATTGATAGAATAATTTCTAAACGTCAATTTTTTATTAGGTGTTTTACGATGCACTGTACTAAACAAATAATCTGCAGACAACTACATATACACCACATTCGTAATATTGTGGGCAAAAGTTTGTTGAAAGTGTTGAAACAGCGGTTCAGTTGAACCGCCGAATGCGTCCAATGTGATTTTAGCAAGTGGCTAATTATGACAAATATTTAAATTTTCACTTTTCATTTCAAAGACACCGTCAAAGATTTATTATAGTTTCTGTCTATAAAAATGCCTAATCACGTTTTAACGGAAACCGAGGAAGGTTTTGCAATAGCCAAATTAAAATTTAACACATTTTTAACCCGTGTCTGAGGTATAATTACGAAAGGTGGTTACGGAACGTTTCTCTGTAGAGAAGTTGCGTTTGTGGCGACGTAAAACAACAAACGTATAGTACGTATGATGCATCGCATCTCGTTCAAGGATAGTATCTAACCTCCGTATAATTCCGTTTTTCGCTCAAACCAGTAGAATTAATATGTTATTTAATATAAATGTGCCCCGAGTTACCTAAATATGCGGTTTCCGTGAGGTATTCGCTTATAGTTACGCAGTAACACAAAATGTGCGCTCTTGTAAAATTTGCTTTTTATCGCTTACGACAATTTACCAAAACGTCATCGATATCAAGCAAATGTTATTAATTAATGTTGTTAACTAGTTTATTAGGACCGCCAGTACGGCGGTGTGTTTAGTGATAGCCAAGCGATAATGAAAGTTAAGCAGCACAGAGCTCTGTCAGAATTTGGGTGGGTGAGCACTAGTACACTGTGACACAGTGTGAGCGGCCCCCTCGACGCTCTAATGCGGTAAAAGAGGTAGAGAAAGAAAAAAAGAACTAGTTTATTAAAATTGGTGAAGGTTAGCGATTGTATGGCCTATCCAAACCTATATGTAATTTACGTCATCAAAAAAAAGTTACTAGATTGTTTATTTGTAATTCGGTTTAAAGTTTAGAAAATGACATATTCTATCGATGATTTACACATATTAGATGGCATAAAGAAAGACTACAATTTATTAGAACTGTCAAAATACGAGGTACGAGGTGACAGCACTGTGCGAAACGTCGTCATCTAGTAACCTTTCATTGATGACGTGAATTGCATATAGGTTTGGACAAAGTGTAGTAGTATTTTATAAGATGGGACACTCGACAAAGAACTATGGAACCCAAACAAGGATAAATGAACTCTGATTTAAAAGCTGTGTTTAGTGCGCAAACGCAACAATTTATTTTTAAAGTGCTTATTGTATTTGGTACGTTGTCGAGTTTATTATCAACTGGTGTCATACATAACCTCAATAATAATTAAGCGCATTAATAAAAACGAATAAAATGTAGTAATTTTTATAAATATTAGTAAACTAGTTTAATACAAACATAATACAGACAAATAATATGAATATCTTGCATTTGAAATTTAAATTGATCAAAAACCTTGCGCTTCATTTCGTATTTTGTAGCAGCTGATTTGTAAGCGTAGTTGTCATATCTATACATCCAATTTAAATGTCCTAAGTCACATTTTCATACTTTATACATCAAATTAACCGCCCCTGTGTGTCCTATCTTTAACTACTGTACAGTATATAATCTTTGGTATAGGTAATAACTTTAATAGTAAGTACCTAACTGTAGAAGAACTTTAATTTTTATTTTTATTCACCAAAGAGGAAAATCGTGAATTGTGCAGTAACGTAAGGTTGCTAAAGATGTGCATTAACGTTTAATTCTTTAATTTGCATCTTTTTGGAGCTTTTATACAGTAAATATGCAAATGTTACACGCAACACTGGTTTGTTCTGTGTACCTATTTCAAAAGAAAGTAAACGTTATTCAAATTTAATCGTTTTCCCATCCTACAGCAAAGTTTACGAACTTTCAACCTTGAAGAAGTTTACGCTTAAATTTAAGCTTCGTATAATAATTAGAATTGTTTAAATTTAGCGTTATTTAAGTTCTTTGAACTTGCTCCAAAATGCACCGGTCTATAGATCTTAAACTTACTACACTTAGGCAATGAAACAAATTAAAATTATATCGATGTAGATTTTGGAGAAACGAATTTCGCTTAATTACGTTAGATTGTGGTAATGTTTAAGAATTCGCCATTTTTGTTAAAATTTGACGTTTTGGTAGTTAAATCGAATTGGAAGTACGCCACTGGTTGTTGTTGTGGTGCATCAGCATCCGGGCGGCGGTCAATGGCTGGCTGCTCTTAGGTGGCCTCCGTTCTCTTTTCCCCTCCAGCAAATGCTCCCACACCGACCGAAACTTACTGCTCCAGTTACATTGTTGACCAATTAGATTTATTTATTTTTTTGTCATTAGTCGGTTTCTCCGATTGCACCGATATCGTCGATCGTGAATGGAAAATTAATCTCGAATGCTCTTTAAAATATTATGTATAAGGAAGGCACCTACGGAACTCTGTTTAGTTCTAACTTCTGATAGTAGTGGGTACGAATGACCAACAAAAATAAATATGTGTCAACTAAACGGACACAAAAAGTGTGAAATCATTATTCGGAATGATGCTGCCATTACCGGATGCAGTACGTCTACTTACTGGATGAGAAAACACGATTGTCATTGCAACAGTTTTGTTTACTACTTCGTATGCCACGATGCACCTATGCGCATCCCTTTCCGATCTGTTTCCAGTAATTTTAAAGATGTTATTGTTGCAATTATAATGCAATAAACAAAGTTGTTACGGAGTGCGTTACATCTATATCTAAACCATTCGACGCTATTATATAATTATTCAAGGTCGTATTTAAAGAGCTAGGATATCGAATAACTTGAACACAGAATAGGTGTAGTAGGTAATCACAGATAATTGTTCGTTTATTGCAATTTTATCAAACCTAAAATAAAGACATCTAAAATGACGTAATCTATAACGTTTTTTTATCAAAATACACAAAATTAAGAGTTTACATCGTCTTTTGCTGATATACCTGTACCTTATCTGAAAAGGAGTTGGAACAAAATACTCAAGTTGTTGAAAGGTGTCGTGTTGCCGTTACATTCATTGGAATGTTAGATCCTTTTACGTTGGACTCGTTAGTTTCTAGGTAATTACTAGAAAAAAATCATATCTGCTCGTGCCCGACATCATTGTTGGCGCCAAAATTCCATCAGAACCCCTTTTGACGTGCAGTTGCTTTTTCCAGGAACCGTCTCGATAAATAATGCCCATTCTCTACCTTCAGTCGGTAAACGTTTTGCCTTCGGCAAGGCGCTGTTGTACCCAAATACGTAGAAATACCCTCGTTTTCGTCGTGGTTTGAATTATCTAAAGCCCAGGTAAAAATCGGCTTCCTTTATGTTCTGCTTCATATTCGCTAACGAGATTTAGAAATATAAAAACGTGAAATAGGCCGTCCTAAGTTAACACCTTGTTTATTCTGCGAACTTTTTGCAACTACCTACCTACCTAACTTTATTTATTGTTCTTTACTATGTAGGTATGATTTTTCCCTGATTCACATTATACTACAGAACATTAACTAAGGTATCACTTTCATTTTATTTTATTTAATTGAAAATTACGATAACGTAAACTAATCATCACTGCAAGTGGCGTTCGCGTTTTCAAGGAGTTCATGTGTAACTGAATACTTACAATTAATAAATACATAATATATTGCGAAAAACCAAAAATAGTTAAAATAACATTTATTTGTGTAATGGGATATAAAAAGAAATACAAAAATATGTAATTTCTTAAAAAATGTTGTATTATTCCATAGATAATATTTTAGAATATGAGAAGTTTTGCGTTCACGTTTTGGAATATGTAGAATATTAAATCAGTCCGTTCACGTTTTTGGATGTTCACACTATGTGATGTTCACGTTATAGAGACTGCACTGTATTATTCCAACGTATTTTTTCGGAGCTGCTGCATGACGGTTACATAATTTAAGATATTACACTATGTACAGTGTAATCTCTATAACGTGAGAACATCCAAAAACGTGAACGACTGATTTAATATTCTACATGGGTATTCCAAAACGTGAACGCAAAACTTTTTATATTCTAAAACGTGAACGGAATAATAAAATTTAAAACTATTTATGTTATTATTAAAGTGAGATAGTGCTATTGAATTGCCCTTGTCGAAAAAGAATACAATATACAATCAAACTAGCAGTGTAGTTGTCAAAAATAAATAAACAAATTCACATCAGCTATTGTACAATGCCATGTTACACACTATGGCCATCTATCTCTTACTAATAGGCCAACGGTTGTCAGTGTTAGGTACTTGCTCAACTTTTTTGACGATAAAGTTCGGTACGTACGAGAGTGGTCTCAAGAAAACTATGTAATTGTTACAATTATTCATTTTTTGAAATTTTTGATAAGTTTTTATTTTACATTATCTTTAATAAGAATTCAACGACTTTCATGTATATTGTCATAGTTTTTACCATTTGTATTACTTATAATTAAATATTTCTTTTAAAAATTAATGTAATTGGTTCCTTAGAATAAGATACTGAAAACATTTGGCATTAAAATATCTATGGCCAACTAACACTAGATACTATGATCATCCAACCCGCATACCAAGGGATAGATTTTAAAATTTTTGACAGACTGTGATAAAATTTAATAAAAAAATCTATCAATATATTAAACAAGAACTTCCTAATGGAATAGTTAAATTATCTTATAGTCATGTATTATATTATTCACGTGTGTTATCTTCAATTAAAAAAAACTTACCATCCAACCCGGATTTACATTATCTATCTACTCAATTACATGCACTTCTCCAAAACGTGGACGCCACTTGCAGTAATTAATTCGCGTTACCGAGACTGTACTGTAGGTATGTACATCTACTTATTTTATAACATGTGACTGTAAGATTCAAAATACTTTTATGAATCTTGCATTTTAACCGCCATTAAATTTTCTACAAAACCAGGGGTACATCGTTTGTGCAAAATGTCAAAAATTGCGAAAGCCCCAAGACGAATACATACTGTCTTGTAATTTTTAAACTTAATTTATAACGTTCTTTTAATATTTTGAATTGGCATTGTTAGTTAAATGTAAAAAATACAGTAAAAATATACATAATATCCGTTATCTGAGGTAAAGACGTTAATCTATATTGACTTATGAAATGCAAAACGGTCTCGGACAGACTGAACATTATGAATAGTCTACGATCCCCGCATCCTACGGCACTGTGTGTAGCGTGGCTGCTTTTTTTTCTTTGACGCAATACCGCAACGGGTTATAATGGCGGGAAAGAAATAGTAAGTTGTAGTAACTGCGCAGTAATTTGAAGTCAGGGGCGTCGCGGGCGTCAGGCGGAGCGGGCAGCAAGAATGCGGCCGCCGAGGCCATGTCGCGGCAATGACCAAGGAGTGTCTGTTGATACCGCTGCCGTTGGTGCATCGGATGCACATATGCAGTCCTTCCAGGAATTTGATTCTTCAAACAGCCATGAAACTCCACCATATACTTATTAGTATAAAGACAAGATCAAAGATACTGAGGATAATGAACATTCACAACACTATTGCCCTTGCTTCCTTACACTTAGGTACAAAGGTTATCTTAGCTTACATAGATAAGAGATAGGATAGGTACCTATCGAATATCAGGTATAATTCAGAGTAGGTATAAAGACGTTCGTGCAAATTCATTGTAAAACCGTATAAACACAATTTTTATCCTGATAATATATAGGATAATATACAGGATAGTTAGAGTAACATGAAAGCTTCGTTCAAAATATCGCTTAAATTCATCTTTGAATCGATATTTTATTAACGTTTATCGAATAAAGCTCGAGCTTTAAAATAATATCGTATGAAACAATCAATTAAATGGCAAAATTTCTATATAATTTCATATTAAATTATTATTTAAATTATCAAATTGAATAAATAATCACATAATAATACGTAACATTTTTGTTCTTTTTGTAATACAAATTCAAATTGTTACTTTTTTTTGCAAAAAGTATTTTCCACGATCCACTCATAAAATATCTACCGTTCCAAGTATTTAATAAAACAAACTCGACATTTAAAATATATTTTAAACCAAATCAAAAATCGTAATTTTAATGTTAAACTCTTCAAAACTCTCTCTAACCACCATTTTTGGAAAGTACCCTGGTATTATCGTTCTGCCTGTTTACATGTTCAATATTTGAAGATTGATAATCATTTATTCGCAGTCAATGCGGAAAACAGTGTTGTTTTTGAATTGCACATAGGTCACTAGCAATTTTAAATATGAATTTTAAGGAATTAAAATGGAATTGTATTTTTATATACAGGGTGTCCTATAAATAGCACGTCATATTTGTGGCGATGGTAGCTTGGTTCATTACCTACCACAATATCAAAACTTGACCTCAGTAAAAACCTTAACGTTTTTGAGTTATTTGGACGTTATATGTAGTAGTTTAATGTTGTTGATTAAGTGTTTTTTGAGCAGTTTGGTAGGAGTTTTAAAACAGACCCTTTTGAATAAAAATATCACTATCTAGTTCTCTATGGAAAAATTGCAATAGTGTTGCACAATTGTGAAATCTTCATTAAATGAGCAACTTTTTGGAATGGTGTGCCAACGCATCCTAGTACAATTTCTTTTCACCACGGAAGGCCAAAGTTGAGCAATAAAATTTCATCTCTATTTATTTGTGTAAAAAAAGGATTATGCGTTAGATAATGTAACTATTCAAGAGTATTTACATTAAAAAAAAACCTACAAAAAAGGTAATTTCTACTGACGGCAGCAATAAATCTTACACAAGGTAGTGATTTTAGGAAATTTTACAAAAGTCCAAAGTTCATGCGTATACCGAATTGTATAGGTTTGATACATAATTCATAAGCTGATTCACCCCTATGCTAATTACAGTGGAATGTACACAACAACATGTAGGTAAGTGTAATTTATTGTCTAGATGCTCTTACTAATGTCAAAAATAGTGCTGTTTTAAAACTCGTACCAAACTGCTCAAAAAACACTTAATCAACAACATTAAACTACATATACCTACTTACGTGCTAAATTTGACAACGAAGTTTTTAACCAATGATTTTCAAACAAAAATTTTAAAATTCCAAATCAAAACCAAGTCGATTTCATTTATTTTTCATTTTTAAAGTGCAACGAACAAACTAAAAGTGAATATTTTCTATAGAAATGAATTAATACAATGATAGTTCACGATATTGAGTTGTTTAAGATTTAATGACAAATCACCACTTTTTATTGTTAATTGATAACTAGTGAAAACATTAACGATTGAGGAAATCTTATAAAAAGTGACAATACGTATAATAATAAAATAAGGAATTTACAAAAGTTAGAGTAGGTATTTATTATTCATTTCCTATTTTTTTTTATCTCGAATATTAAAACCGTGATTAAATGTTAAAAAACTCAGGTCCTATTGTTAAAGTTACCGAATAAAAATGGGCATTTCTTGAAAGGTTCAATAAAAATTGAATTAATGGTATGCGTCAATTAACACGCCGTGTCAGTTTTTAAAAAAATAAGTAAAGTAATCTAATATTTACGTATAGTTTAATGGGATACCTTAGAAGGGGTGTAACCTACAATACTTTGTAAAATGCATGAATACGCTAGTATAAACTAGTAGATACTTTTCATTCTCTGAAATGTAGGTAATTAGTTTAAACTTACAATTAGTGTATCGGATGTAAGTATGTAATTATGAACTGCAATGTTGGTACTTCATTAGCTTGAAAACATTAATTAAATTTAGGAAAGTAATAAGTTATTATGTTGTATACTTATTTATATACCTTGTATATTACTTACACTTAGTAATTTGCTTTTTACGTGAAAGTTCTTTCTTTTTCTTCTTATATCTAATATTTATTTATTTTTTTTATAGGTAAGTCGATTCTGTACTTTACTGTTGGGTTGGTGAGTTTTGTTTACCTTTTTCTAAATATAATTTAACAATAATTTAGAAATTACACGAATTAAAGGTTCGAAAATGTACATACCTGCATAATGTACTTGTTATCTTAATCATGTTTACCAACAATTTTATTTTTAATTTTGAAGAAAAAATTACCTATTAAAATTTTAGAATCAATAAAAAATATAGGTAACTTTGAGTAGGTAAGCAGGTAAAACAGATAGTATCTAAAATTCTTGTCTTAACAACAAACATTGAAGTTATTCGCGTTTTCTTATTTTATACTTTAATATTAATAATTTCTCCCACAAACGTTTCTAAAACGAGAAATTTACGAGTTAAATCACCATTAGAGGGGCCGTGTGGCCTACAGGATCAGCTTCTCGACTGGCTTTCTAGCGCACCCACGGCTGCGCGGGTTCGAATCCCGCTGTAACCATGGACGAATGTGATTGTTAATACACGTACTAACCAGATTTACAAATTACACCAAATTAGACTGTCTAATTAGGTAGTCCAAAACCATTAAAAAAATTACAGTTGTCATATGGTTATTTCTATAAAACATTTAAAAAATACCTAAATAACATAAAATATAGGTATAATTTTCTGTAAAAATCAACAATAATTAAACATCATTTTTCTAACTTCAGTGCTTTTTTTGTTGTTATATATATATATATATATATATATATATATATATATATATATATATATATATATATATTTCAAAAATCCTCAATTATTCCATGGAAAACTATTTGCAGAAATCCTCTCGACACGTCAATTTTAAATTTCAAAAAACACCTAGGTTTACATATTAAATTATTAAAATACATATTTTAATGTCAAATCTATTGTGGTGTCAAATTCTGTTGTTTTTTTTTGTATACAATATTGCCAAAAATTTATATTTATTAATTAACAAACAAAGAAAATTATATACTAATCAAACTCTAAATAAGTTTATTATTCTTTATGTTATGCAATTTTTATTGTTTTCTGTAAAATTTAGATTAGACGACTTATGTAGTTTTTGAAATAACCGATTCAATTGTAGATTTTTAGCGCGTTTTCCTAGTTGCTTTAATTCTACTGAAAAAAACTGAATTTGACGTGTGATATGATTTAACAAGTTTCAACAAATATTTTTAAACACTAATTTTAGTTAATTTGAATAATGTAGGTAAGTTATTTTAATAGTACCTACATAATTTGAATTTATTTGTAGGTGTAGATTTAATATTAAAATTATACGTTTTGAAACGCATTATGTGCCTATTCTTATTGTAAACTGCGATAGAAATTTAGAAAATGTTTGATGTTATCATAAAATTTGAAAAGTACCAGTTCAACCCAATTAAACTGTATATCAAGGGAAACCTGGAGGTTTATATACCTCTTGGACAATACGTGTATTTACATAGGTAGGTACACTTCGTTCAAACCTATACGCAATCCATGTCATCAATGAAAGGTTACTAGATGATGACGTTTCACACAGTGCTGTCACCTCGTACCTCGTATTTTGACAGTTCTAACAAATTGTAGTCTTTCTTTATACCATTTAATATGTGCGCAAGTAAATCATCGATAGAATTTGTCACTTTCCAAACATTAAACCGAATTACAAATAAACAATCTAGTAACTTTTTGTTGATGACGTAAATTGCATATAGGATTTGGATTGGACGTAGGTAGAATATCCGAGTGTTCTAAACACGTTCAATCCGCACAGGACGTCACCCGTGAGAGTACGTACCTATTCAGCACTATTCGGAAAATGTCAGACATCTGATAATTTCACGCATGACGTCACATCTCGGTGCGCAAAACTGCTCTGATATCTTACTTTAATAGTTATTGTACCATAAATACACAAGGTATGATCTGCGCATATTGGTTTGACATCACTCGGAGAGTAAATGATTTCCACCTATCGCTACATGGCTATAATTTCTTCGTATTTCCACGTGCAAATACTCTCTGGATGACGTCATGCACGGAATTGAACGTGTTTAGAACATTCTGAAATCATACCTTGTGTAGATATTATATCATGTTATTGTACCATGAAATGTGCTTACTCTTAAGTAGGACGCGCACTGAATCGACTCGACTCGACGCGACTCGGAACGACGCCGTTCAGCACAATAGGCAAAATTGCTTTACATGTTAAGTAATGAAGTGCCGCTTAGTGCCGCGCACTCAATAAGTTCCGCACGGTTCGTTCGGCACCGATCGACATCGGAAAATCTGGGTGTACGAGAGAGAACATAAATTGCCGAAAGATTGCCGAATTGCCGTCGAACGTCGTCGTTCTGAGTTGAGTCGATTCGGTGCGTGTATTGCTTTAAATGTTAGTTATAAGGAGCATTCGGCTGTAGTTCGACTTTTGGAAATAAATTTGCACGCATTTTTATCGCAAATGCTAAACGAAAACGTTCTACGTTCGACTTAAAAATTTGACTTAGAGGATGGTATTTTAATTTAAATCTTGCTTTAAATACTTTTGATAATGAAATAATTCGAATTAAGAAAAAATTCAAGTATAGGAGATGTCGACTTAGAGAGATTCGGCTACGTATAATTTATAATTGATTTTTTTTAATTGAACTTTAGAATAAACAATATTCTTACCATATTATGTAGAATACAATAATATATAACATTACTTGGCATAATAACTATTGTTTTATGTTTAACTTGTGGAACATGATTATAAACCATGTGAAACGTGTCGCGGAATATAAAAAATATATATTTTAAAGTAAGTGAAACTAAACAAATTAATTTTTATAGTATAGTTTATAATAACTACAGACAATTGGTCTTACGAATAAAGTGGAGCATATGTTTAACTTCAATTTATCGAAATTCTTTAACTGGTATGAAGAAAAGTATTCGAAGTATGTGCTTTTACTCGTAATTTTTGCTCATTTTAACTGCGAATCAAAACCAATACTTACTTCGCTTACTCTTTTATTCATGGGTCGAAGAATTTCAATAAATTGCAATAAAAGCATTTGCTACACTTTATAGTTACAAGACCTAATGACTTCGTTTTTTATGTTAATTTACAATACAAATTTAAAATTAAGTGGTTTTTTAAAAATGTACATAATCGATAGGAAAATGAGGAAAATAATAAAGAAATACATATAGTATAACTAATATGACATCGTAAAATTATTGATTGTATGTTTTGCAGAACTGTAGATATAACAAAAATGCGATTTACATATAGGTTTAGGTACTAAAGCCAAAACAGCAAACAATTCTATATCGTATGTACTAAAAGCGTATGCGTTGTTTTATCGATAACACACCCTGACTAATGCGCAGTTGTAAATGCTCCTGATAAAAATGCCATTCATATTTTGTGTTTCCAAGAATGTTCTGTATTTGCATTTGCGTCATGGGAATAATAATTATGAATCGGTTTAATTCGAACTGAACGATGCTTTAAGGTCGATTCTTGTATAAAGTTTCTACGATCAAAACCAAGGGCTCTTTCTTCGAAATAAACAGAAAGTTTTCGAGTTTGTTTTTGTATAAATAAGAGAAGTGCGATGCACACCTGACTGTAGAGTTGCGAAACGAAACGTGTTCAGATCGTATATAAAAATTTTTCTGTAGGTACAACATTTCATTGGACGTGTAAGTCTGCACATAATATCTATGTAATTTCAAATTATTTTTTAAATAGTAAATATGCCCTAAGTACCGGGAATTCTTTTTGACGTTTTTTATATATAGGTAGGTAATTATTTAATTATTATTTTTAATACCTTGCCTCAATATTTAAATTGTCATTAATATAAGTTTATTGTGTAAACACAGAAGGCTGCAACAAAAGGTGTAAATATAATAGGTTAACTTATAAAATAATAATCAGATTAAAGTTTTGAACATGGCATATTCTACCAATGATTACCTGCACACGTATGACATGGTAAAGAAATATTACAATGTATTAGTACTGTAAAAATACGAGATTTTATTGATGACGCGTACTAGAACCTATCTTGAATAACGTATAGTAGGTATAGTTGTTTTTCAGTGAAATGGGAAGTTTTAAAACTGCAGTATTTAAATAAGTTTATGTTATCTATATAAATCGTTTTGTTGTTTTCTATAAAGTAAGATACGCCATTTCATTTTTTTAAATCATTCTATTAAACCACCACACGAACCACATAATTTCCAAAAAGTTTGCTAGTTGTCTGTCCTGATTTGACGGCCTGTGATTATTTTCTTTAGAATTCTTTCAAAAGTAGAGTCAACGTTCTGCGTAAACCCTACTAACCTTATCCTATTGCTCAACTTAAGTTAAATATTCAAGAAGTCATTTTAAGGCGAGTAATAGAAAACTTTCCATTGTAATTACGGGAACGTTTGGACCGGAATAATGTCCATGTCACAAGCGTTATTTTTAAATAATAAAATAACATTAGTATGTTACCTAATGGAAAACTGTAAAAGATTTATATAAAAGTAATTTACTTAAATATGTAGGTATTGCAGGTTTTAATACTTCCCACTTAAACTGAAAAACTCTGATGTATATTTCCCAAACTTTATTTTTCGTTTTTCGCTTACCTATATTATTAACTTATTATCGCCATATATGCAATGCATTTTTAAATTCGTTTTAATGTTTAATTAACATGTGTTGATTATATGTGTAGATTATAGTTTAGCCATTATTATTATTATTATTATATATTGCCGATGATTGTACTAAATTTGAGTTGACAACAAGGTTTTTAACTGCAGCAGTTTTTAATTAAAATACATATTAGGAAAATTGATCGATTTCAATAGATCGACGAAAACTCGGTGCAATTAAATGCGATTGGTTTATTTCTTCTCATGTCTTCCATTCATATGAAATTGAAGAGATAAGTGGATAAAGATGGTGTGTCACATTTTTGCAAAATTCGAGATATTTACATACTCAAACTTTTTAGTTAATGATCTGCCATGATATATTAGTTTTATGGTAAAATACTGATTAATAGCTAATTTATTTATTGATAAAGGTGTTATGATCACATATACGTCTTTTATTTACTACAAAATGATTAATATACCAAAATTAAACACCTTTAAAGCGTTTTAATTGAGGTAAATGTAGTTTTATAATTTTTGAAATCCATTCCGTAAGAAATCCAGGAATTAAGGGTTTTTTCTTTAAGTGGACTGAGGATGTCGCCTACAAAAACAGCTTTGAAATAGGTAGTTACTTATACACCATCTGCTCAAATCTATAACGAATATTTTGATAAAAAAATTAACCATGTACTTATTTGGTTCGATTCTTGGGCTGGACAAAATAAAAATTTCAGTGTGATAATTATATGGTGATAAATTTAGATTATCATCTTGTGCAGTAAAACCTATGGCACCGATTTGTACTGTGGCAAATTGTTATTTATTGAAATTATACAATAAAAAAGTACCAAGACAAAAAATTTGAACGTTAATTACTCAAAATAAAGCTTTTGCGACATAGGGGAGAACGGGGTAACGCCGGTCAGCGGGTAATACCGGTCATCGCTAATACTGACGTATGATAATGTTTACGTGCATTTTGATTAGAAGTGCATACAATCTGTAGGTTTTGTGGCAAACCTGTGTCCCAAATTTAGTTGTAGGATTGTTCTACGAGTTGTATAGTGAAATGAAATTAACTTTTATAATTTCTGTTATTAAAAGTTCCATTGTTTATTAGAATGAATGTATATTCAATGTGGGAATTCATGCTAACTTAAATAAATTAATTTAAAAATTAAATAATCGTTTTTTTTTCAACACAGCAAAACTCTCTTAAGTGACCGCGATTACCCCACTCTCTTCTACCACCTTTATCCACTTACCCCTTCAATTGCTACCTAGCCGCTGATCTTCCTGAACCCATAGTAATTGAGTGTATAAAGAAAAAACTTGATATTTTATTGAAATTTTCGATATTATTTCGGCATTTCTTTTTAATGTTATCACAAAACTAGTGGCCATTAAGATAGATTACAGTCAACTGTAAAGCATTTTACTATGGTTTTTTGACTAGGAATTTCTTATATCACACATCTTTTTTACCTAATTATACATACATACAGCAATCTCTCCATTTAGACGAGTAATTAGTTTCAAGAAAACGAACGAAAGAAAATTTCATAATTTTTTTTACAAATGACACGAATAATGTTGAAATATTAAAAATATAAATATTATTTTAGAAATATTGGATCTGCGCATTAATTTACTCAATAATTTACATTTACACGTAATAAATGCCTATACTTATAACGTGTTTTATTGTTAGCAATTCAATGTTTTTTTTTTAATAATAATATAGTAGGAAATTGACTCTTCCTTGTTTCCGTTTTTAAAAGTTTATTTTCAATCCTATATTTTATCATTTAGAAGCTATTGTTCGGAATAAAAAGTTGGAAATACTAGAAATTGAAAAACTTTATTCGAAAATAAATAGATTCTTTCTCGTCCCTAAAGACACGGTTTTTCCTTTTTACATATCGTTTATTTAAATTCATTTCTTTGTAAAAAAATCGAACAATTTCTAAATACTTAATGATGTCCGATATAATAATATTATACTTATATAGTAAGTGGAATGATCTGTTAAGGCTCTTATTTTACTTTCATAGAAATATTTAACGCCGTTTCAACAAGTTTTCAACTTTTGAACACTATATGTTATACATATTATAAAATGAATTAAATATTACTAATAAATACGTATATATTTTTATTTACTTACATTAAATATTGTTGCGGTTTCCCCAACTTTTATCTTAAATGTACTTTACATTAGTTTAACCCGTAGCTGAATTTCGTTTGCAATTGAATTATATCTACGAATTTTAATATTTCATTATCGATTTTGTATAATAGGTAGGCATAACGAAAAATTTATACTGGGAACTAGAATATTTAAAATAATACTGTATAAGAATTAAATTGTATTTATTATATTTATTTTAATATTTTATTTATTTTATAATTTAAAGTAAATAAATTTAATTAGTAGATAATTTAAGTTATTGACTAAATACGTTAGTTTCCGGATGTTCATGGTTTTTTATTTGAAAACTAAAATCACAATTAAAAATCTGTACGTGTAGGAATATGTTAAATAGATAACTTATAATTAATTATCTATTAGACGCTATGTTTTTTAAATCGTTGTTATTGTACTTCCTAAACTGAATACTTATTTGTATAGAAAGTTTATTGAAATCCCTATGAATCCCTCAGATATTACAAAGCCTCTAGCGTTTCTTTACCAATCCTATGCAATCAAAAAATTTTTTTAAAGTTTCGTGTTTTTCGTATGTCGAAATGTGTAAACTGCATAATATCTACAGTGCCTTCATTAATGATTGATTAATGATTCACGTGACTTATTCGAACTATCGTTTCTTTGATATAACTTTTTCATTTTAAAAGATAAGTACATCAAACCTGATATCATTAAAAAAAAAATTAAGAACTCTTTCTATTAAAGTTATGAAGTCAAAAAATAGAAGTTTGGGTCCCATTTTCTAAACTAAACAAGATTTAAAAAATTGACACTTTCTTAGTAATCTACGTAAAAAAGTGTCTAAATAATATCAAAGAATTTTGTCATAACTCTTAAGAATAAAAAAGTTAGAATGCAACGAAAAATTCTCGAAATTTCAGTTCTTTGGTTATAGGGCTTCTGAGCCCTAATCCGATTCTGAGTTGACCTTAAGGTGGTGGACACTTTCTCTCATTTAACCGTATCTCTGTCTCTTACCGTTTCCAAGATCCGCATGCTTATCACGACCTTTTGGACATATCCGGCAAAAAGTTAGGCACCTGGAAAAAAATTATCCATAGTAAACCCAGAAAATCTTATTCTTGAGCCTTGGTACATGGTACCTATGGTAGGTATTACTAAAAATGAGGCATTTAGAGGTTAAGGTTGACTTGTTACCGGATAAGATAATTTCATTCAAATAACAAAAGTAAAAAATAACTAAAATATAAATTAAACGAATGTCTTCTCGCACTGGCTGGCCGTGACTTCATATTCACTATCGTCTTGCAATATTAAATAAACTTTACCAAATCGCATTTTTCTGTATTTTGAGAAACGAAGAACGACTTTACTCATGAGTCAATTCGCTATTTCTTGATCTGCCCTGCATCTGACGAAGGATATTTCAATTTTTACAAGTGTTTTTTTAATTTGAAACAATGCAGAAACTTTTGCCAAGAATAAAATTTCCTGGGAAAGTCAGAGGTACCTAATATTTTTCCACGTGACCAACTTTTTGCTAAACACGATGGTCAGAAATGTGTATCCTTAAAGTATTTTCGTAAATGACACCTTAAATGTTTTTTTTGCACTATTTGCTCTCTTAAGTTAAGCGTATTTAACACATTAGACCTGGTGAAGTTCTAACCGACCTCAGAAGTCAAATTTGATTTCCCTCCATATCTAATGGTCTGTACTAATAGAAATTTAATGCATTTCTTATGAAGTACACAGTTAACCTGATATTTTCAGTTTTGTCGCTATAATTAACCTATATGTATGTATATTCAAATATTTTACTCATACATATCGTTAATTGTTCATCTGATTGTGCAATTGAACTGCAATGTGTCATCGACATATCGAGCAAGTTTGGTTTTCTATTGTGGACGTGCGAACTTCAGTTGTAACTGCATTTTCTAAGAATTCATCCCTTAATCTCTTGGCCTACATTCCATCGCATAACTGTATACACCCAAACCAAAACACTTCGCCGGGCACAGCACTGAAGTCGCCGCACAAGAAGTCCATTCTGAACGTTAGCGCCTCCGGTTGTTATGTTCGCCGAAGTAAGCCAGGGGTGTCGGGGGGTAACGCGGCGTGGGGCGATACACCGTGGGAAAGCATCACACCACACATAACCTGATGATTTGTGTAGTGGGCCCAGTCGGCCAATTTTTGAAACGACCGATTACAGCCACGATAGCTTTCTTAATGACGTGAAGAATGCTTTAAATTAAGATGAAATAAATCCATATGCTTAAACTAAAGTATCTGCCGTAAAAAAACGTTGTAAAAGAAGTTGGCGTGAATGACTTACCTACATCTTGGTACATAGGAAGGAATAAGTATACCTACACCTTATTATAATGTTTAATACCTACCTATAAATATCGTGCTTTTTAAATCAAGGGGCCTATTCTGTAAAAAATATGTTAATGCCCTGTTAACATGTTATCACCATGGAAACGTATGATAATCTGAATATCGTGATTGGTTGTTTGTTTTTGAACAGGCCTTTAATAAATAACAGATTTGTTACCCCTACATTGTTAATGGAGAAATTGAAAAAAGACAAGGGTAGATAAAAAATAACTGGAATTGAGTATGTCCTGTTTTCACATTGACTTTCTTTATCAATTAATTTATAAGCAATTTTAGCTCAATTTCTTAACTAATATGTTATTTGAATGTCTATTAACTTGTCATATCCTAGATTTTATCGTTGGTTTCATGAGTGGGTAGTTACAGTTACGACTTTTTTTATTGCGAGGGTAACTTTGATGTTTTCTCTACCACGCTTAAACTAACAAGTTCTTCATTTTTATTGTATGTCTTCTGACGAATATCTATTCTTCGCACCGTTATAAATACCTAAATCAATGTAAAACTATATAACGTAAGAATTGTCAAAAAAATTTAAAAATATTTATTTGCAGTTAGTAAAGTAATGTCTACTGGCATGAGCTTTCACCTTGAAACGCACTGTGTGTTATTTCTACGTAAATCGACTTTTTTGTAGTTGTAGAATTTTCTCTTACAAAAAAGTGTCATTTTACACACTCATTCTGTAGGTAGATAAGCACATACATACTTAAGTATTAATAAATGAATTATTACCGAGCTATTTTAGTTTTTATTGTATTTACAATTTAAAAATCGTTTTTAATGTTATATACCAATTAACAATTTTTGATTTATACAGTGTGTCGCGTTCAATATGAAGCCAACCTGGTGTTTTCATTATTTTTAGGAGTAGAGACTTATATTTTTGCACACTAATGGAATTTCTTTAGGCGCGCGCATGTTTCTAAGTGGGAACTCAACTTAAATGCAAGTTCTAAACTCAGCCACTGTGATCTCACGAACAGGGCCAATTTTCAATATTTTGCGTTGCGTTGGAAATTGAGAATAACACTTTTTTTGTAGAGAAAGTTGTTCATAATCCTATTTTGAGCCATGTAACGAGTTTCATCGCAAAATTCATATTAATCCTTTATCGAAGTTCTACATCTAGACAGACTAAGTATTTGCCATTCGCCATATTTAACTAAAAAAAAATTAAGTTAAAAATTGATGGCAAGAATAGGAATTACACAATTAACTTATACGTTTTAGTTGCGAAATTATTTTGTTTTAAAGTAAATAATAAACGAAAACGGTATAAATTCGTATACCTATAGCCATGTATGTATGTATGCCAACAAAAGTTATCCAACAAACTTGATTTATGAGTTTTGAACTTTCTAACTGCGCCAAATTTTTGTTGGAGAAGTTAACAATGAGGGTTGTTTTTTGAGAGCCGTTGAAATGCTTAAATGGCACAAGCAATTATTGGTTTTAACAGTTATATACTTTGATAACTTTCAGGATACGGATGATGTGCAAATAAAACTATCTTTTTAAGAAAGATAAGTCAGCGATTTAAGATTTCGTAGAGCCAAGACTTAACGCGCGATATTGTAAAATAAATTTAACAAAAAAAACATAAACAAGTACATAACCTACATAATTACTTTTAAGGCCGATTTTTCATCTTCCATTTAATTTAATTGACACATATTTACCATAGAAACAATTGTTTGAACAAACGTTTCTATGGTAAATATGTGTCGATTAAATTAAATGGAAGATGAAAAGATCGGCCCTTAAACTTCTTTACTTTTATTTCCTACATAGAGGTCTGTTTTGCGTTATTTAACTACACAAAAAAAAGTAAAGTGTTAAATCAAAACTTTTCGTTTTGTATATTATATTTAACACGTGTTATAGTTTCTAGACAAGATTTTAAATTTTGGATCGCTGTTTTAAATAAAGATTCGAGAGGTTCATAAATTTTCAGTTAAGATATAAATCTGAATTTAAAAATTTAAAATCTTGTCTAAAAATTTGTCTTGTCTGTTTTGATTTAACTTTTTAGTTTTCTCGGTGTACACATTTTTATGTATGGGTAACGTTTTAAATGCATCATTAACTCACTGGCAATAATTTCGATATATATATTTTTGTTAATTTAATTAATGGCTTTGGTCTAACCAATTAGCCTGTCAAATTTTTGTTTTTGTTTCTGATTAGTGTTAATATATGACATTCACAAACATCCTATGATTGCAGCGGGATTTGAACCCGCAGCCGTGAGTGCGCTAGAAGGTCAATCGAGAGACTGACTCGCTAGTTCACGCGGCCTCTATAATTTTAATAGAATATTGCAATTTAGTGAAATAATGCAAAGTTATTTAAAAATCATATTAGGTACATAGTACTTATACCTACTAACACTATATCTAGTCAAATTTCCATGTAACGATCGTTGCAATGTAAATTTGTAATCGTTTTAAAGTAATGATTACCTGCACACATTTGACATAATTTATTAGTAGATACCGTCAAATGTGACGAATAGAAACAAAACTTCATATCTTTGTTATGAGATATGATATTGTTATCTTTGTTATCTTTGTTACTTGTAATTCAAAAATAATGAGAAAACTAAAAAGTGATTGTATTATGTTTGTTAAACAGATCCCAAATCACAATAATTAAGCATTTTGATGTTGGTAACCTTGTTCAATGACCATAGCCGACCGAAGAAAAAAAAACTTTGGTTGGAGGTTTTAAATTCAGTGCGTTAGAACTTTGACCGTAGACTTTGTAGTGATGATTTAAAGTCATGAGTGGGTAATTTGTGTCGTTAAACATTTATAAAGTTCTTTAGGTAAAAGTTTCAAATTAAAATTGCGTGAGGAATGTTTGTTGTTAATGGTTTTGAAATATAACGTAATTTCTGGATGTGGCAGGTGAATAGAAACAGTGGTAGTAATGTCTATAGAAACTATAAACTGGAACTATGAAGAGAGGAACTGTACGCCAATTTCTGAGATTTTATATTTGCGTTCTAAACGAAACAACGGTGTTTTGTAATTCTCATGGTGCTCTCGTGAGTTGCAAATTTCTGTGTGGAAAATCAACGCGAGACAAAACTAGTTTTGTGCACCACTTTCCCAATGTGTCACTGATGAGTGTGAAATTGCTTTTGTTCAAATGACGGGAAGATTTGGAAACCTCAAAAATATGGAAAATCATCCTATTGGCCTTATATTTTTCCCGTTGGTTTGATGAAGAAAAGTGCACGACTTTGAAACAGTGCAGCTGATTAAATTTTGTACAGCACATTTACATGTGTAAAAAAACAATTAGTTTCGGTCGCTTTTTCGTTTATATTTGGACGTTTTTCTTAGATACATATAAAGGTATATTTTTTGGTTTTGTGAACAAATGAAAATGCTTTTTAACTATCTTTATTAGTTTTATAAAACCATAATTTTGATTCTATTGATTTGGTGAATAGAAGCAGCAGCATTATTCATGATTTCACCTTCAGCATATTCTTTTTCATAAAAATAATGATATGGTATTAAAGCCAAGAAACAGAATAACCTAATGCACCCAACTGCATAATTTTTACTAGTGACATATTTTGTTCACATGCTAACAAGTGCTGATACTTGTTTCTATTCACCCCATTTGACGGTACCGTAAAAATACGAACCATGTGTTATAAGAATAAGATTTTGATGTCCCGTAGGTTTATATTGTACATATAGGTAATCTAATCTAACAAGGTAAATTTTTTAAATAAGTACCTAACGAATTTTTTAAGCCAAATTAATATAAAATTATTTTATTGGTAAATAGTATGTTGGTAAATGGTTAACACATTTTTAAAAGGTGGAAACCTTTGGAAAAAAATTCTTAAAGTGTAAATGGAAGTTCTAAGAGAGATTAAAATTACATTAAAAGGCCTTAAAATAAAATTGCATAAATATCTAGGCACCTCTAACTTTGACCTTACTATTGTTAATTTAAAACATTGGCTTTATCATTTCCCATAAAATTTTCATATAGGTATCACCTAACTACTCACCTTATCTATTAAAAAATAAAAAAATTTGTTTTAATAAGTACCTACCTATAGATAATATTAGCATTGTCAAAAATATTGTTCATTAGTTTTGGTCATCTAAAATAATGTCTTTTCAAAAAAACGACTCTAAAAAAATATACTCGTATACTATTATCATTTTTGGAATGTGTTTTAAATTTGAAAAATATCTTAATTTTGTGGGTACACTAAACCAATGTCGGTCCGCCATGCTTGCGGTTTTTTACTCCGCTAACCATTGGAAGTTTCTCGATAGGCAGTGAACTGCCATTTAGCGCAGATAACCGCCAGCTATCTAATTATCTGATCAGTGATTAATAAGTCCGTTCTCGTTCGAACGATCCGTAACAAGTGTAACATTCCTGCGTGGTCTCCTTGAACCGGCGTCCTTGTGGCCGCCGGTGCATTCGCGGGGTCGCCGGACATTCCTGCATAGGAATGCCCCTTAGGCCGCATACGATGGACACAAACATTCCGCTCTGCCCGCCCCACGTCTCTCGAAGACCATCAATTTCAACTACCTACAGTTCTTCGTGTCGTATTATTTTTTGTTTCTTAATCGGTAGATGCACTTGTACGCGCGTTCTCTCACATAACAATCCGCTTAATATTATTTGCTCTGGAACATTCCGATCGTTGCAGGTCGACCATTTATAGCTGCATTTTTTCAGGTTGCGCTCTCATGAAGTTAAAAGTGTTTTTCGTTTTTTTTATATAATTTTTCTTAATCAAAAGTGCAATGAAATTTGATTTACTATCGTGTCGTTGTTGGTCGGTGTTGAAATCAGGATCATGGTACAGATAAACACCCACATAACCTACCTATCGATTATGACGATTAATCTGGCGTTGTTTTTCTAATTTCATTTTAATTCTTGTAAGTAAATTGTATTATAATATTCGTTGTTCGTTTCATAATCATTTCTGTAATATACGGTAATGTGTCCAATTTACGGTAAACCCTTAACATTCGCGGCTTTGGCATCCGCGAATTTAACTTTCGCAAGCTGAACTTGTAGACGTTTTTTAACATTCGCGATTCAAGACTGAAGTAGTGATAAAAATTAAAGAACTGTAACAAATATTTAATTAAGAACGCCGTCGCGTCGCGTAACGGTGAGAAACGGAGTTTCGTGATAGGGTAGACAAATCAGCAGGGCGAAGGTTTCGCTGACATGACAATTGGGTACGCAATGAAGCACGACAAACAAAAATATCTTTGTTCTTCCATAAAATATAACCTTAATTGATAAATAATGTAGGAGACGATTTTTTATTAAGAGACTTTACGTAAGTCCTTTTTAATGCAAAACAAAATTTATTGTTATATTGCGAATAATGTTGTGATAAAAAGTTTGTCAGATTCTGTAGTCAAATGTCCCACCAGTCACAATGGAATTTTATAAAACGAAAGTCTCTCCTGTAAAATTTGCGTTATGTGACTTATGCTATAGTCCTTCCCCAAGGGGACGAATTCTAGTATTATAAATATAGATAGTGGAGGTCTAGTAGTAGGTTTCTTACATTCCAATAAAAGTGCTATTTTTATATTAGGCTTTACTATTAAAAACCTTTTTATAAAGGGGGAGGTAGTTTCAATCCGTAATTGCAATATTGATCCATGTCTTCATTTTATGAGTAAATAAAGTTGTTCTTGCTTAAAAAATTCAAAGTAACTTCATTGGTCAATTGTCACTAATTGTTTCTTTATAAATTTGCTAGTTTGTCGCTTTCAACACCTTAACATTTTTTTAATAAAGTTTGTAACTTTTTGTGAAACTAATCTTACTTTTAAGTATCTTATTAGCGTCCACAATAAACATACAAATTTTGGTTTTATTATGTAGAAAAGTATCTATCATAAAATTTTGCAGAACTTAAAGGTGTAAAAGCCTGCTGTAATAATTAATCAACTATAAAACGTTAACCACAACATCAACGGACTCGCACAATGGTTGAATAGTTGTTGACAATGGTGTCGCATATTAATAAACATCTTAAGATTTCAACAACTAGATTCGTTCGTATCCTCAATGTCCTTTTTAATACCTGTACCTTTCGTGTCACCTTTTTTCCTACATTTTTTTAGTTACCTACTATTGTTACTACGAAAATGAACAGTTTAAACTCACATTCTGCGCGATTCTTGCTGACATTTAGCAAGGAGCCTTATTGTTTATTTGACAGTTGTCTGCTATGCAGAGTGATTTAGAATTACTATTACATATACAATGTTCTACGATGTACAGAGAAAACGTAGATAAATATTTGCTTTATGGAACCATGATCAATAAAGAACTGTTTATGTGCTAGGTACAGTCGCGGAGTTTTTATTAGCGTCTTATGTTAGTAATTTTGTAATATAAATTCTGAATCGCCCTTTATAGCAAATAACCGTCAAATAAGCAATAACGTTCCTTGCCTGATATTCAGCAAGATTTTAGTGAATCGGGCCGATTGTACAATTGACCATCACCATCATCACGGACCTATCTTGGATACCGTTATAGATAGACACACTTATATGCAAAGTCGATGTCTCTTAAATTTGAAAACACTTAATATTGCTTTACTATTATTGTTTTAGGATTTCGCGAATAGATTGTTTTATCGTAACTTGTTTCTTTCGAATACCTATTCCGTTAAAATTATAAGACTATAAAATCCTCTGATTTTCTTTAAAATTAATAAATTGTTTTTGGGAATACTGCTGTTACTTACTCGTTAAAGCGGTAATTCGTTAAGGTGAGAATGACATTCAAGAATTTTTCGTAACGATAAGAGAAAGAATCAACTCGTTAATGCGTAATGTTGCAAGAACATTTTATAGCTAACGCATTAATGGATGATTTGTAATTTACAATAGGCTACTAGGAATACCTAGATTTACAATCATTTCCATTCACGTTTTTGGCATCCAGTTTCCTTTTTTTTTTTAATTTTTAATACGTACATTTTAAAAGGGCATGATTGATATACCGTGTATCTGTTGGTAATGGCCGTTAGTTTAAGGACAATAAACAGTCTCTTATTTATCGAATTTATCCATTAATCACTGTATTTCAAAATTACTAAAGGCATCAAATAGACGAAGTTCGTCCATTTTTGCTTAGAAATCTATTGTCATAAAAAATAATTCGTTATTTTATCTCTGTGGGAAGGTTATTATATTTCAGCTAAGGAAATCATTCACCATATCATTTCTTTTGTACCTTTTAATTTTCTTTGTAAGTATCTAATTGAAATTTTGTTTTTATTATAAAACTCTTGTTACGTATATTAAAACTACCTACCATCATTATTTTCCATTAACAAAATTAATACATAGAAGGTAAGTTGTGGATATTTGCTGTTACACGCTCGCTAAAGCGGTATTCGCAGAATCTTAAACCAGAACGACTAATCCCACTTGCTACGCAGGTCCGTTAACCGTAATAAAGAAAAAGGTCGTTACTGCATTCCAACATATAAGCTAAATGCCTACCTGCACAAAAATTTCCGTAAAAATTTTCATGAGTTTCACAAGTTATCGCATTCGTATCGAACGTTATGCCGAAAATGCTCAGAAAATTGAGGTCTATAAGAATTAGTACACTAATATATCTTTTTTAATTAATATAGCAGGAGAATATGGTTTTTATAAAATAATAAATGATCTCGTTAGCTTCGGTCTGATGAATTGCTTTAAAAGCAGGACAGTGACTTTGAAACACATTAAAGTTCTACATTATATAGGTAGATACCCTCGGCAAACATTTTCCATTCTACTTATACCTACTATTAAAATTAGAGCCCTCAAATCGGTTTAGTTTTAATTGATCCAGATTATCAAGCCACCATTATATCTGAAAAATTTGGAAATAAAACAGCAAACAGGTATAGATAATTGTATAAAATTTATTAATTAAATTATATTATTAAATTATTAATTAATTATATTATTAAATTATTGTCACATCGCCAAAGTCTTCATCGTGTTTTTTTCTTTAATTTTAGAGTTATACATGTGTGTTATATTTGGGGTGTTGCAGAACTATTATTACACTTCCGATTACGCCGGAAATGACCTCAATTTTCGATTTTTAAATGGAACACCCTATATATTTTGACTTTTTTGGAATTTTCTATCGATTTCTCTGTCGAAAATTTATAGAAGCGAATTTTTTGTAATATTTTTAGCGATTCAGGCCTTCACAGTTTAACAGATCAGTTTTATCGAAATTACTCGAAAATTTCAGATGGCAACATTTCCTGGATGGCGGGTTTCCAAATAGACATTTTTAATACGAATCTAACGATATAGGTACGTACTTGAAATCGAAATCGAATGAAAAATAATCGCTCTACATCGATTTTTTTGTTATAATTAATTAATTAAACACCTATTAATTCCAAGATTGCTGTCGAAAAAACGACTTTGTTCAGGTTCGAGGGCCTACATCTCCAAAACTATTATTTAAAAAAAATGCGCGTCTATAATTTTTCTGTCCTTCCGTTTAGCCCGACCGCGACATTCTATAGATGCACGAATAAAATTGTCTAAAAAATTCAAGTAGGCTATAAAAACTTTTCAAAATGATGTAATTGTATTAAAAATCGATAGAGGGTTACAAAAAAGTCAAAATATTGCACCGTTGTATTATATTTCTCATAAAATAATTCAGACTGATCACCTTTTTCGCCGTCGAAAATAAAGGCCGTCTAGTGATTTCGTTGACACCCGGTATATCTACGACTTACTTATACTTCTACGAGGATATTCTTTATTTTTAGTGATTACTTAGTTGTTCGAGAATCCTTGAAAATATAAGTGTTGAAAGTTATTTATTTTAAGAATAGCCGCTGGTAAAAGTGAGGTGGCATCGCCGTCTAAATTTTCCCATAAAAATTATATTGTCCTATATATTAGACCGTATAATATTGAACTCTTATGCTGTAAAACGAACTGTAGATAAGAAATATTACGTTTTTCGAAAAGTAGTACAAGACGTGTTGATGGAAAAAGTTGTTTTTTTGACGACCTCTATGAAAAATGCTTAAATTCACACCTTTAATTGTTGCCGGAAGTTGGTCATTGCGAACAAACAAGTTGGTCTTTAACTCTTTTTTAACACCCTGTATGCATGCACTCATGTTAAAATGTACGTTATTAAATGCTCTATCAAACAGTGTGTGATGTAACATAATAAGATGGCTCGTCATGATGCAATACGAAAAAAATATGTAATTAACCCAAATCCGATTACTTCTTTGACTAAATCAGCAAACTGTACATTAAAGTGCTTTGATTTTCACACGTCACTGCACACATAAACGACAATTAGGCGACAAAACGACCAGGATCCTCCATAAAATATTCACTTATGAATGAACGTATATCCACGGTAATGCGTTTTTAGTGAATGAACTTCAAACTCGAACGTATCAAAGACGCGATATTAACAGGACACGGGTCACTTGGTCTGAACTTTCTTTAAAGATGCAGAATTTGAAAACGTCGTTGTTTTAAATTAGTTTTCCGACTTTTATCCTCTTATTTAACTAGTGTTAATTTCTGAAATATATAGGAAGTGCTATTTTTGGAAATGGAATTACATTCGCCTACGCAGTATTACGTTATCAAGATAATATTTAATTAAACAGATCAAATTGTAACGCGGCACTCTTTCGAAATTGTAACTCATTCAATCATCCCACATTCGAGGCTACAGTAATAGTTGTAACAAAATGGCGGACCGACAAATTTAAAGTACCTACCTATATGATGTATGTACAACCTATACGGAACAATAGCATTTTCAAATTTATTTCATTTTACTGTCAATTTATAAGATGAATCGTATCTACGTTACATTTAACCGGATTTGAATTGCCTATATTAATTAAAAGTATCTAAGTACTTAATTTTTTTTGATTAAAATTTAATCTACCTATATTAAATAAGTTTATCACGGTCAATAAAAACAGAATTAAAAGAAAAATAACTGATGAGAATGTGCATACACATCTCCATAATAGGTATACTTATATTAAACAAATAAAAAACAAGGATATGATATATCTATATATTTTAAAATGCGTACCTACAACAAATGTTTAACGCAGTCCAATTATAATATTGTTTTTCTACGATCGTGTAAAAATTTACTAATTTTTAGTACAAAAACTGACCCTTTATTGCATTTAAGTATCGATATTCTGCTAAAACGAATACAGAATTATTCAGATTACGGAATATGATATAAACTTTTCCTTTACTTACAATAATAATTTATTAAACTTGAAAATGCGTTAAATGTAGCGAATGTACCTAAATTAAATTGACAAAATGCTATCTATAAATAGCTTTATTTCCAATGGTAGATTGGAAATTGGTAGAATTGGAGATTGGTAGATTGGTAGATTTTATCAAATATTTATTAATTGTTATTCTACCGTTTTTTCCACATTTTATTAATCCAGTATCCAAATTGTCAGTCTTTTTCAAACTAATTTCATACATGCCTATACCCGTAGTTAGATATCTACTAAATACAAAATTTATTGGTAGATATACTTTTTTAATTTCATTCGTGTGTAAACCACTACAATTAGTTAAATTTTAATAGGAGCTAAATAGAATTTCCATTATTTTCAGGAAATCCCCTTTTAATCCGGACTTTAAAAAACAACAAACTGGCTTACTATTAGTATAATAGGTACTCCCGTAACTTTTAACTCTTTAAGCCTAATGAGTTTAGTACTTCTTAATCTTTTCTGTGTACACATAAAACCTTTGCGTTCATGAAAACCGATTGCGAAAGAGATGACCTACGTAAGTAAACATTTACACGTTTCTCCGACCAATTAGCTAAATTAGCGTAAGTAAGCACGTGGTCATCCGCGATATGGTGGCATTGACCGAAGGGCCGCATAAGAACGTCTCACCCTTCACTGCGCGCCGTCATGTAAATACTCGCGAGAGGGCGTCAGCCCTGCCCTTGAACCCGGGCACTATCGATTTCGTTTGGCGAAGATCGCGCTTATGAGGGAGGAAAATTGGCGTCGAAAGGAAATTGAACCTGCGAATTCGTTCGACCATTAAGAAAAGTTCACATGGGTCTTTAGCACTTCTGTTGTGGCCGAGGCGGTCGAGTATTTCGGTGGAATGTGTGGGGTCCACGTTAGGTTAAGATTAGTGAACGAACGGACTTCTTGGAACTGGACCGGCTAAAGCAAAAGAAAAGCCGACAAATATTGGCAACCATCAACTTATTTGTTAGACGATATTAGAATTGATCGTAATAGCATTCTAATACGAAAAAATGTGCTGGCGTCTAAAAATCTACGTTAATAATCCATTAAATGTTGCGAATCGTATCTTAAGCTTTCAACGAATTAAACCTAAACTTGGAAATTTAATTCCTTTTAATTTTTTAGCTTTACAGAATTATTTAGATAGGTACCTATACAACTTTAATTTTTTTTTGTTTCCCCATTTGGGATTCCCAAATAAATATGCTGTTTATTGTTAAATAATTTTACCTGTGTTAGTGGCGAACATCGCATCGTCGTGCGTATAGAAAAGAGACGTTCATCTACTAACAATAAATCGAAAATCCTTAAAAATGATGACAAATAATTATGTAGTTAAAACTTGCTGCAGGTATTTCGCTTCACCTTAGTCGTTGAATCAATCGTAAGAAACGTCAGAGAAGTATAAAAAATCGTTACGTAGTACCTTTTTAGAATGCAAATAAATCAAATTTGATTACTTATTTATTATAATAGGGGACTCAAAATACTGCAATAAACTAATTTCGAAATAAGTAAGTACCATTAACTAGAAAAAAAAGATAAAATCTTTTAAAAAGAAATTAAATGAATCAACACGAGACTAAAGCGGCAAGTGTAGCTTATTATTACATGATTTATTTCTACACTAATAATTATTTTTCTACCAAACATTCAATGGAATAAAAATTGAGTAAACTGCGATTTTACTATTTGTAACTAACATTAATGAACTTTTCGATATATCTACATAATTATGTTCTTAGAAATTTGAAAACTTAAACGTGTGAAACATTTCGAGGTTAGAAACGTTAGGGGTAGTGCACCATTGACTCCCCTAATGAAATATTAAAAAATTTATAACGCCATTTTAAGTACCTTCATTTATTACGTAGATATACCTACCAAAAATCATTAAATTCCACTGACGAATAAAAATGTTATTAAGAATATTTTTTTTATTTTTCAACTTTGGAGGTGAATATCTAGACAGGGGAGCGCCGTAGAAAAAAAAATTATGGGAACTTGTGGTATTATTTTAACGTTGCCGAGAGATTTTCCGTCATTTTCCGAATACCCTGTATGTATGATTCTTTAAATTCTTATATTCAAATCTTGCGGTTACATATTTACATAGGTATTGGTGATTTCGACTACCGATTTGGGCGCCACTAAATGTGAATAACGAGTAATGTGTCATTTTTTGTCGTAGCTATTATACGCGCTGCAATTTCCATTATGTATAGTTTTTTCTGACATATCATATTCCCACAAATTGTTAATAACGTACAAAAAGTAGGTAAACAAAAAAAGTTTTCACAAATAAGAAACTTGACGTAGATGTAGTAGTTTTTGACCACGTTATACTATTAATTGAATATCTCTAAAAACGAATCACTAAATTTTTGTCGCTTACGCTGTTTTGCCAGAACGCCATCGATATTAATAATCGACGCGGTTTTGGCAGATTATCGTAAATGACAAAAAGTAAATTTTACAGGAACGCACATTTTATATTGTCGCTTATAGCTATAAGCGGATACGTTTTATGGAAATACAAACCGATTTTTCTGATGGAAAAAATCGGAATATTGTTACCAGATTTTAACGGATAATCTTTTTCCCTTATTGTTAGATGCATAAAATGGTCAGAACAACGCATTTTCGCAAAAAATGACGTTTACGATGATCTGCTAAAACTGCGTCGTAATACATTTGGTCGTTGTCAAACCTATCCAAAAGTATTTAAAGTTCGTTAACAATTTTGACAACGACATCTGCAAAACTGTGTTACAATAAAATTTATTTTTCATTATTTATCCTAATTGTTAGTTGGTTGTCTATTATCTACTAACAAATTTTCTGCGAGAATACGTACTATAATGGTGTTGTATTGTATTGGGATTTATTTACATGCTTAGGTATTTTATTTCTGATGGTTAATTTGATACTTAAATATTATGTTTCAAGATTAATTGTATTTTATCATAATGATAATGGTGAACATTAAATCATTTATATATTTTACGTGTAAGTATTTGTTTCTCTAACAATCGTCGTTGAATAATCGTAGTTTTTAATATTTCATTGTAACGATCAATTTCATACGTATCCAAAACTTCGACATAATTTTATATTCCGTTCTAAAATAAGTACACATTATGTATTTTCATTAGATTAAGGTTAAAAGGGAGTTTAAATGTCGTACAAATGCAGATATAGAACCCTTCGAAAACGGAAGACGGGGTAGCCTATAAATGTTTAATCAAGTGAAAAGTTAGCTTACGTATACATATGTATATGAAGTGTCAAACGTGTTATCGTTGTACCTACTTGTTATTATTAACCGAAAATAATGATAAACACTCCTCGGAAACATAAAAAGCAAAATTTAACTAACGAACAAAGAGGTGTTTTGTACTGTATTCTTAAAAATTTTGAAAAAAATCGCAGTATGATTGAATTAAATCTGGCAGCAGAGAATCTGGCATATCAGCAATTACGTATTACATACCTCACCAGACGTTTAATAATCAACTTCAACGTTTTTTTAAATTTTATTTGCAGTGATATTCATATATACAAGACTGTTTAGATTCATTTTTCTAAAAATATCATTAACCTTCTAATTATATTAACAGATTACACCCCCCCCCCCTCCCCGACGATGGATAAAATATGTGAAACCGGTTGGGAGATTGAAAAAATATATAATTAAAAGTTTAGTGATATTTTTAGAAACACGAATCATTTTGTCATTTTCCTAGTTCACATTCACCCTGTAGAATATTACGTATTATTTAAGCTGATAAAGTTATCAAAAGATATTTTAATATTATAAGTCAAATTACATTCTGAACAGATACTTATTTCGAAACAAATAAAATGAATAACTTAGAAAACTTATTTTAGAACAGAGGGAGTAATAATTATTACCCAATTCATTTATTTTGTTTTTAATGAAATATAGATGTGTATATAAATTATTATATTAAGTACATATATCTATCGTTCGAAAACAGTGAACACTGATTGCATTGTATATTAAAATAATGTCGGGAATATGTTTGTTTAATTTTAGGAAATACAAATTGCATTTTGATAAATTATTCGTAAATAAATTCTCGAAATAAAAATTAATAGACGCAATTTGTCATTTATGATTTATTTGCCGCATTAAAAGAACATATAATATCTTCAAATTAAAGTTGCAATTAATTTTTGATTTATCTCCGTAACCGTGAGTCGGACAAAAACTTTGTAAAGAGCATTTTTGTAGATAATACGTTTCTTTACGATTGAAACAATTTACTTTTTTTTTATTCTGTGTATTTTTATTGATTTTGCATCGTTTCCAAGAGAGTCCAGTTTTATGAAGCTTGTGCTTTAGAAAATTCATTGCAGGTGAAAACTGTGTGGCCGTGGATCAATAAAGGATTACTTGAATGAAACTCATTCGATTTCGAGTTACTTATAGCCGAAAATCGATTTTTTAACTATTTTTAAAAAGTTCTATATGCAGTACATGTATCATTTTGTGTTTAGAATTCAAAATATTTTATAGGAGTACTATTTTTATATTTTGTCGTGGTTGGTGATATGTTAATTTAATTCAAAATATTATTGTTTTGGATTAGGTTTATTAAGCTGGCTACAAACGTAACTGTATACTTGACAAGTATACATTATTGGCCGCCACGCGCACGAGTGCCAGATTACGCGTGAAAATTGAAGTATTTCTTCCACTTAAACCCCACGTACACTTAATGACCCAACTGGTTCGACAACCATCATACAAAATGTTTTCCCTTTGTGTTGTGTTGTGATATACATGTACACACAACGTAGTATAATCACTATTAGAAGTTATTAAATCAATTTACGCGAAGAACACCGTTTGTAAATAACACTTTGTATTCTGCATTCCGCCGATGGTATTGTATTCCGTTGAAACAAAGAATTGGCATCAACGTAATTTTGACATCTGTTTCGTAGGCGACTGTATACAAACCGACATACGGGCACAGAGCAAATTAACAACGTATTAGGTAAAGATAACGGACATACGGATAGCCCCAAAAATAGTACGTACGCAGATTCCGGTAGAGTTCGGATAGAGGTTCTTGTGTTACGAATTACTGTTTAAATTACCTTTTTAATTACTATTTCTACGCGGAACTGTTATGAAATTTCATATTACGGTTTTGATAGACAATTGATGACGTGATTGCTTATAGGTTTGGATAAAGCGTATTCAATTTAACGTTTTAAATATAGTAGGTTATTCACGATAGGTTCCGATCCACGTCATGCATAACAAGTTACTAAGGGCCGTTCTTGCCATCTCCCGATAAATTTATCTGACAGATATTTGTCAGGGAAACAATTGTTTGTACAATTCGAACAAACATTTCTACGGTAAATAACCGTCGGATAAATTTATGAGGAGATGGAAATATTGGCCCTTAATTGTATGTTTGTTAATATTCAGTTTAAAGTTTTGACCATGACGTATTCTACAGATGATTTACCTGCGTACACATGACATGATAAAAAAGATAAACTACAAGTTATTAGTTGCTACCTACTGTAAAAATACGAGGTTTTTATTGATGACGAAATTGGAACTTATCTTGAATAACGTAATACATATGTACTATAGCATAAATTAGTGATTCATAAAATGTGGGATTAACCGAAAGCATGAAAAGCGCCTTCACTCCCACAACGAATAATATCACGAGCTGCCGTTTCGGAGAAATTTCAGTTTCGGTTTTAACTAGTAGATATCTAAACTCCCTAGTCACTAATTTTGATCGGTAATGACTAACAAAATATCAGAAGTTGAAAAATACGACAGGAATACAGGGGCTGCACGTGTGCACGTATGTATTTAGAGGCGATTCCGGTTCTGGTGTTGAAATTCTAAAAATAATTAAAGTAACCGAAGCCTTATCAATCTACGATGATTTATGTTCGTTAGTCGTTTAATAAGTACGAAGAACAAATTACAGAATTATTTTTGCTAGGGGTCCGTTATGCGTGGGATTCGGCGGCAGCGTCTTTGGTGTGAAAATCTAATTAGTGGGAGTGCTAATGCAATTTATGCGAAGGTGCCATATATATGCGTAAGGCACCCGATATCTCTACCGGACGCACTGAGAGTGCGTACATTGATCGGCCTTGTCGGCGTTCGCCCCCTTACTTCGCGGTTCCGACCATTTTCCTTGGCGGCCGACGCCTTTCTTTAAGATTCTCAAGAACCCAACTTTTGGAACTTCATTATTGACGACTGCCGAGGTCTTCGCAATTTCGCGTTAGGGCTTTGCCCTCGACCACTTTAAAATTTCGGGATGCCAATTTTAATTTTTTCGGCCCATCAATTCTTTTAGTATAAATGAACGATTTCTTTATAATGTAAAGTTACGTATGTACCGACATGTGGAAGGAATAGTCATGTCACAAAACCGCGCGTTCAAATTCCAACAGTAACTTCCGGCGCGGCCGAGTCCACTTCGGTGTGTGTCCGGGTAGCCCCACTTCTGGCTCCTGCGCCATAGCACGACGCTGCGTGTTCTGCTTCCAGTCGATTCAGAAGTGCGTTTGGTGGTGTAACTACGTCGCGTATACTTTTTCGAAAAAGGCGCCAATTCGTCGCAGTTGATTATTTTTATGCGATTTTCGATTAAATTTAAGTGTTTCGTGTAATGAACGTGCTGTCGAGATTAAACGTGCACATTTGTGACCAATTTGGATTATTACTGTGTTGTTGATCGGTTTCGCCATGGAGACGTCGTGGACGCCTGGGAAGAATTTGAAACTGCCGGAAGTCGGTCGGTTTGTCTGTCGGTCTGCTACACACGTGCACGCGACACATGACTCCGACAGGATACTGACTCGCCGGAAGCCGTTTATTAAGCAAAGGCGAGGTAATGTGGAGTTCTTCGTTTGTTATCAAGCTTGCAGGATATCATACATACGTATACGACGTGATTTTGAACGGTTATTATGCGACTGATAAAAAGTACGTCGATCGGAAACTTTCCGATAACGACCAGCCATGAATGAAATTACGAATATCGCGTATTTTGTTCGTTAAGTTCATTAAAGTATGTTTTCTAGTTTTAATAGGTCGTTCACCTCTGGGGTACGACTGTAATTTATTAAGTATCTTTCTAATCTTAAATGTGGGAATGCGAACTTTACAGCAAACATTTAAAATCGGCTCTAAAAACGCGGGAATCGTTTAAATTTTGAAAACGATTTCGACTTTTTTGAAAATTTTCAACCAAGAAAATTATCTTAGCCTGCAATTTATTTCTTTTGTTTTTTTTTTGGATCGTACTTAATTGTCGACGTTTACAGATTTTCGAAATTTAGAAACGCTTCCCGCAAATATCGAATAAGTTTTAAGTTATTTATCTGCTTAAATATTATCTACTACTGCCTACTTAAAAAAAAATTATTATGCTTCAGAATTTTTGGTCGACAGAAACAACATTGTCTCGGAATTTCTAGATAAAAAACGATTTAAGTGGTACTTTGAAAAATTCTAGGTGTGCAAGAAATCGACAATTTTCGAAAATCGATATAAAATTTTAGCTGAAATTAGTAAAATTTAACATTATTCGTGAAAATAAATGAAAAACAAAGAAAAGCGCAACAACATTTTAATCGCAAAAAAACTGGACCGGTGCGACGCGACGTACGGTAAATTTTAAATTGCAAAAAAAAGTTGAACGTTTCGAAAATTTTCCAACTGCGCGTTATATTATTTTGACGTTAATCGGCATGTGCTGCGACTTGCAAAATGCAATGCATTTATATTCCCTGCCGACTTGAAACAGATTTAGCACAACTTCCTGTCGGCTATTAATTTTTCCGCTTTATGCACTCGGATCCGTTAGAATGTAAACAACTTCGCCGCCGATATGCTTTCGTCATTCTCTTATTTAGTATATTATTATTATGTGTTAGTTACCTTTGTTTGGATGTGAACTGCATAAATAGCGTTTTACGACTTGACAAAAAGGTTTTGTTGCTAGGTGTGCTTTCGAGATACTCAATTAAAGAATATAAAATTATTGATAGGTACATGTTTTAATGTAAATAATCGTCATGAGTCCAGGTTATTAATGTCGTTTATATTTATTATCATAATACTCGGGTCTAGTAACCATTAATTTTAGCATTTTATAAGCATTAATCGCGCGTCGATGGATGTTGCTCGATTAAAACATAATTAGTTGTTAACAAGTTTTATAGGCAAATGAAGATGTTCGTTGTTTTTGTGTTTGTCGATAACAAGCTTCGACTTCGTTTTATTACCTATTTGACATATTTGCAACGTTGCCTGAAAGGTAATAATCGTAGAACGGTTTTTGGCAAATTGCCGACCGTACTGTATTTTGTTCGTAACTGTTTTCACCTAAGAATGTTGCATTCTTAATATTTCATTTTTCAATACCAATTACGTGGATTTTATTCAATTTTTTTTTTGCTGCAACGAAGAAGCCTAATCATAATTATTTTTAAACGTTTAAAAATTATAGGACAACGACGGCGGTTAGTTCAGTTATTTAAGTAGGTACTACATACCGGTGCAAACTTTTGTAAATTGGATAATCGTGTAACGTGAAGAAATTTTACAGAAATTACACTAGAGATTAGGAGATGGGCACGCTGAGCAGGGTTTAAAGTAATTAATTCCACGTGGAAGTTACTTCGATGTGACAAACTTTTGTTGTGTGGCGTAGTTTGAGCAACTTTTTATTGAAATTAATGTAACGATCGTGCGGAATGTATGGGTACGTAAAGAACTTTTACGAACGTATACTACCATTTAGCTTTAATTTCCTAATCCATTTAGGCGCAAAACTCCAAACATTTTAATGGAGTAATTGCTTACGTTTATGATATCAGTAGGGGTTTGCGCCATTTTCGTAATGCGTCGAAACGGCGATATCGTGGTTGATTAAAGACGAGTATATGACGATGACGACATACCTAACAGCCTACAATGATGACGCGTTCCATTCATACATAGAGATCTGCTTGTTACTCACTGTTCGCATTCCATTCTGTGTCGTGTCACTTCCTGTTTGACACAGCCTATGATCATTTTGAAGCTGACTGTGAATTACATGCTGCTAGGGACCTCTTTAACAGTTAATTATAGCTTCGAGATTTTTTTGCGACTTTCTTAATGACAGTTTTTCTCTACCGGAATATTTTTCCGCTCAATTTAAACTTCTGACTTGTTTTAATAGCCTGCATTAAATGGCAATCAATTAACAGATCCGTATAATTAAACTTTCACCGAAATCGATACACATTTTCTTTTTTTACGAGATTTAGTCAATTAAAAATTGAGGGTATAAAATTTTCCTTTGCTTTAGCAAGGTTCCCACTGATCTCGAAAATTATTAGAGTCGGGAAATTCTTGTTTTAATCGTAATTTGGTGAGGGAATGTCGTGAAATTTTACTATGACAAGGAAAAGTTGTGGTATTCTTGTAACAGTTATGGACAGTCTTTCTAATTTACGTTAGAAATTTTATTTGTACAAAATTAACAATATTTCTATGCATGTATTAAAAGTAATTGATTTTTAATGTTAGCGGTAAAATTTCGAATTTCACGTTGTGCAAATAGTTCAGTATAAAGGTGGGCTTATTATACGGTTTTGTATGTTTTTGTTACTTACCTATAGTAAAAATTTGATTATGAAAATTTGTTAAATCTCTGGAAAAGCTGGATAAGTCGGCGAATTTAATTCTAAAAAATCTATGAACCCTGTTTAGTGACCGTTGTGATCCACGTTACCTAGTACAAAAAGGTCATATTGTTAGAAATAAGGAAACTGCAAAAGTAACAAACTCGTTTGTGGCACATATCGACTGGAAGATTTTTTAATGATATTGGGAATCTGTCGTTAATTAATTACAAGAATTTTTTTAATGAAAAAGTAGAGATGGATTGGTATTAGTTAGTATAACTGTAAGTTATAAGTTAGCCTTAACTGTATTTTATTTGTCTACCTGAGGGATTACGTGCCATTATTATTTGATTTCTAACGAGTTGTGTGCTTTGTTAATTGAAGTATTATATCTTGTTGAATTTTAAATTAAATATTAAGGAATTTTGTTAATACGTATTTTCTCAAGATAGTATTATCCATGAAAGTAATTGTTTTATTATTATTTATACTTACAATTAGTAACAAGGACAACATAATAAATGAAAATTCAATAAAGATATCCAATTATTTTAAAAGTAGGGAGATAACGCGTACTTATTTATAATAATTTTTAATAACTATATAAGATTTCCAAAAGTACATAGTTATTTAAGTAATTGCAAAGAAAATATTAATTTGTATTAATAATTTTATTAAAATAGGTATTGCTTAATTTTAGGAAATTTGTAATTTTAACTCGTATTTTATCATCGTACCTACTGTTCATAAATGAACACTTGTGAAATTTGTTAGTATAACACAAAATTCTAAAATAAGTACGTACTTATAGAAGTGGATTCGCAGGCTCGTTTATTCTATGTAGAAATTACATTCATATTGAACAGTAACAAACACGTGTTCGTAGTTGCAATTAATAAACATATTTGATTGTAACATTTTGCTTATTGCAAAAATTGTTTGTTGTCATAAACATCTACCACTAACAATTGCCTACTTTAAAGATATCTAAAAATGTGTATTTTAAGAAAATCTACTGCAGCCGAGCTCGGGTTTAACGAGATCCTGTATATTACGAACATTTTATGTGCTTACGTTTGAAATTGTATTCGCTCAAAAATGCTAGAAATTCACGTTTAGTACGAACTCGGTTCCCAAATATAACGAGCAAAATGTTGAAGAATGTTATAACCCACACGTTTTGCGAAAACGAGTTGTTCTGACTATCTTATGCATCTAGGGCAAAGACATCGTCTGTTAAAATCTGGTAACAATATTTCGATTTTTTCCATCAGATCCAAAAATCTGATTTGTATTTCCATAAAACGTATCTGCTTCTAACTGCGCGGCAACGCAAAATGTGTTCTCCTGTAAAATTTACGGTTTGTCGTTTACGATAATTTGCAATAACTGCGTCTATGTTTACATAGCATGGATGGCGTTTTGGCAGAATAGCGTAAGCACCACTTTTTTTCGAAAATGCATTGTTCCATTACAAAAAGGCTAGAGGTGCGCGTAGTCGTATTATAAAAAGGCTATGATTTATCAGTTGATTTGAGATACGCACATTTTTTCGACAATTAAGCGGCGTAGTGTAAAAAAAACTGATTTTACAATTAAACTACTACATATATATACACACTAAAAATTTGTTACTATTTGATGCTATATTAGCGTCATAACTAGTTAACGGTAACGGTTTTTATATACCTACATATATTCAGACGGTTATTAATATTATATAGATACCTACCGATTTTAAATTGATTTTATTTTCGAACTTTGTTTTTTTTTATTGTCGCACCAGAATAGTCGAAAGCGGATCTCTCACAGACATAATAACCATCAATTTTAACATAGGTACACTTGACCGAGTTCGAATTTGCGGTTTTAAATAAATATGTACTTTACCTACTAGATATGCTAACTAACTATCCACCACTGACGTTAAAGAGGGAATATCGAACGAGTGGTATTAATGTTCGTGCAATTATTATACTTATAATGGGATAAACAATTAAATGTTAAATAGATCCCGTTACATAGATTTATACTATTTTAAAATAACTTCTGTTGCTTTCGGTATGTGTTACAATTTTTAAATCAAAGTCGTAGTGAAACGAATATTACCTACTTATTTATTAACTTTGTCAGAACGAAGTAAAACGGTCTATTGTGATTTTTTTGAACTCTATATTTAATGGAGGATACGCCCAATGCAATAGGTGTATTTTTCTCGGAAACCGTTGGTAATATCCAAGTCGACGAAGAATAAGCGAGGGATTGAAAAAATTGCAAGAAGCATGTAATTACCTAGTTGTAAAAAAAATTATGACGTATTTAACAGGTTTACGCGTAAGCTTAAGACACATCTACGTATAATACAGTAGAACTTCGATGAACTGAACTAATCGAGACCGGAGAGTGGTTCAGATTATCAATTCTTTCGCATTAGCAAACATATACCTAGTTAATTGTCTAATTCGTAGATACCTAGATAGTAATGCCTAATTGAATCATGATGTGGGTAATTAGAAACGCGTATACCGTACGCTAATATCTAATGTTTCAATTAAGACGAATTTGGAATTGGTGTAGTAAAAACATATTAGGTTCAACATGCAGTTTAACTAAACATTACCTATTAGGTACAAACAAATGGCTATGGGTTCGCACGATTTGCTCGTTAAAACGTTTATTTTAAATAGTGTTGCTTTCTGTTTTCTATTTTTTCATACCTGCATCAGTATGTCGGCCTATTTTACTTATCGTTATTAGTGTGTTCGAATTACCGAACGTTCTGATTATCGGAGTTCGGTCCGTGGAGATCCTATTATTAGATACTATTTTAATCATCTAAATTCCAAACAAAATTGCCGAATAATTATTAACACCGCCCGAATGAAATAAATGCCTACTTATAAATAACATTTGTTTCAAATTAACGCATGTAACAAATTACCATTTTGGGGATGAATATTTTGAAATGGGTAGGAGGTCGGGTGCGAAAATTTTATAAGAATGATCAACTAAAGTACATTAAAAATTGCAGAGAGCTTTAAGTTCGTTTTCTTTTTTTTTATTTAAATACTCGAGAAATATTTTCCATCGGCGCCATTTTTATACCCTAGACAACATTTCTATTCATATGTTATTTTCCAAAATACTCATTTAATTATTTGTCGTACAAACTAATGCCGAAAATTATAATCAACATAATATCATCACATCTACGGGGCCATTCAAAACTTATTCCGACTTACGTCATCAATAAATAGTTACCTAGTAGAACTTTGGAGGTAAATATCTCGACAGCAGAGCGCCGTAAGAAAAAAAATTATGGGAAATTTTAGCATTATTTTTTCATGGTTTATTTATATCCTCCTGATAGATTATCCATCATTTTCAATTTGTTTTTGCAATTTTAATCAATTTAGGGGTGACTTGCGCCCGGAGTTGTCTAATCAGGTTATCCATTCTTTAGGCAGATTTAAGAAAACTACCTTCCTACAAAATTTCAAGAGCTATAGAAACACGTGCGTGAAACTGTTCACCAGCTTATAGAGTCTTACAGAGTTTATTTAGTACATACTGTAAAAATACGAGGATGAGTAATGACGTGCGTCTGAATGAGATTTAAACGAACCGTATATTATTAGTCTAGGATTACCATCTAGCGATTTTGTTGCTTTTTGGACATTCGATGCAAGAAGTGAAATATGGAATTTGTAGATAATAATCAAGGTTGTGTACTACAAAAATAGTAAACGAAACGTTATTTATCGAAAGCAAGCTCGTTGTTGAGTGCAATTTGTACACCTGCATAAGCACCGTATTTTGTCCTGTATAATGAACACTTTTTGGTCCAAATTTTTGAGGAAGAAATGGGATGCGCATTATACAGGACAGATTGTTTATTGATATTTCTGCAAGAACTGAAGCAAACGTGATTATCGTCCGAGCATAAATTCGTTCTTTTCACTTCTTTAAATATCTATATTTTGATTTATCAATTCCACAAGTTATTTAGATGGTTCCAACAACAAGAATGAGGAATGCAAATAGCGGTAAACAACCTTGGTTACTACGCCTTCGTTTAACACTTCATTCACGGTCGCGTTTTCTACTAGGATGTAATTTAGACCAGATATTTACCAAGAAAAACTTGATTCATTTTTACTGAATCATTGTAAATTTTACTTCGACTATTATAGTAGTGACCCTGCGGGAATTTACTTCGATTCATTCATTATTCCGACTATCCATCCATTACGGTAATGGACACGAAGCGTTTTATAATTAATATTTTTTAATGACCACATTTTTAAATTGTTCGAATGCATGCATATCTATTTTAAATCTAACTGAAATTCTGGGAACGTTGTTATAATCGAACGAAATGCACCTATTTAAGCGAATTAAATTTTTTATTTACAAACATACATATACGATGGCAAAACTTAATTGGAGGATGACTTTTTAAGATTTGACATTTCTATTTTTAGAAATTAGTATTTAGCGACTAAGCGTGTGGTCTTAGAAAAACTTATTAAATATACGTAAAACGGGACATTTGTAAAGAAATTAGCAATTGATGAGTTTGATTTGGGAGATGCCAACGTGAGAAAGAATGTCTGAATGAAGGCACGCGCGACAGGTGGATCCGCGGGTCAACGCTCCGGATTGTTCCGGGAATGTCTGCATAACTGCTACTCGGCTCTGGATCGTCCGCAGCATCGGTTGTCTTTGCGGTGATAACACTTCGAGATTCCATCACCACATTCCAACTGTATGTGGAACATTCCTTTGGTCAAGACAACTAAACGGTTCCGAACTGTCCAATTATGAACACGACCGAACCTAAGGTTTTCATTAGCACGCGGAACGTAATTACCCATTCGAATCGTTGTTTACGTACTCGCTAATCTATTTTTGTTTTGTTTTGGCATTTGTATGTAGGTCATTAAAAAATGTAATTTCGAAAAATACTGTACAAGTACCCAGATTTTATCGTAATAATTGTAACAGTTCTTATATTGTTGCAATTGATTCTTGAAATTTTTGTCCAACAATAAAACGCTTTAATGGCATTCTTATATTGTACTTTATTGACATTTATGATTGTTTCGACTGATCAAATCGCAGCTGTCGTAGAATCACGTAGAACGTATAATCACGTTTTTATTGTTTTATAATATTTTTATTAACTAATGGTCATTTTCACTTGCCAATTCTTTGTATTTTCACGGATATTTAATTGTCGAGCTCTTGGATTTGTAGAAACATTTACATTCGACGCAGTTTTGGCAAAACGTTTTGACCCACAAAAAGTAAATTTTACAGGAGCGTAATTTAAAACAGGAAGCATCAACTTATTTAACTTTAAAAAACAAAATCTAGCTTTTATCAGATGCAAAGAAAGAACTCTAAGTAACTTTTTTATCAAACAACCTATTTTACCTATTCAGTTAAATGAACTTCTCTAAAACGTGAACGTCACTTGCAGTTCACGTTATCGAGACTGTACTGTAGTTATTTCCATTGCAAGTAAAGCAACATTTACAGTCTTAATTAATGGGACTATCGGAGAGTGACTATAATCATGAGACTAATCAAATACTTATTTACATAGAAAAGGAGTTGTTTGAGTATATTTTATTCGATCGTGTCCAAATAGATTACTAACAAGGAAGGTTAGGCAGGTGGAAATATCAGAAAAATTTGAAACATTGCAGGATTGCAACTATAGTACAGGATTTGCAGTACTAGTCAACCCAAATCCAACCTTGAAAGTTGGAACTTTTTTCGATTTTGCTTATTACCTGTGAAACAACAAGAGCTATCGCCAACAAACTATATATTTTTGTAAATGGCTGTTCAAGATCTGCATTGTGATACCAAAATTAGAGGTGAAAATTTTAAGGGATGGTACTGTGCGCCCGATGCGGACTAGTGGACGCTTAGTTTAACAATACTGCCGCTGCGACTGTCACTTGTCCGTAACAGTTTTGGCAAAACATTTTGACCCATAAAAAGTAAATTTTACTGGAACGTAATTTAAAACTATGTAACTATAAGGAAAAATTAGAAACTTCTAAATTTTCCTACCTTTTTCTCATCATCGTTTTCTCTCTATCGTCAATTTTCAGCGTAGATTCTTCCGTTGATTGCGAACTTGTATTATTATATAGGTAAGGTAAAAGTTCGTTTGCGAAATTGGACCGTTGAATGTTTGAGGGGTGCCCTAACCAAGACCTTTACCGAATCCCCATCCAAGAGCTTAACCAAGCTTGATTTTCAGAGAATTTGTGTTAGAGTTTAAAGTTCCATGTATTTACACTTTATAAATAAATAGAGAGTTAGTCGACACAGAAATATGCTACCTTTCCTCGTCGTATTAATCCTTTTTGTTTGTAATCCTTTTAGAGAACACCATACAACACTCGCGCACTCACACGCAAAAAGGCCTTATTAACCGAACGTGTACTCCTCGCACACACGAACAATACGACGTCGTAATTTAAAATTCGAACTACTGAAACAAGCACTATCGCTCTATACCACTAACGCGGAATATCTGAATTGGTTTTGCCAGAATTCTATATATAAATGCATTCGAGTTATTACGAGGATACTAGGAAATCCCGTTTAATTTTAAAAACATTCAGTTCTTTGTTCGCACTGTTTGTGCTGTTCTAATGATTTAATATAAAAAAATGAACAAACAAAAAAAAGAAAAATAAACTCACCTTAGGGAGCGAGGTGTGGAGGTGACACAGAGGAACAGATGATGTGTCTTCCCTGCAGGGGGCGTAGAGAGGGATAAAGGAAGGAAGATAGGTTTACACAAAATTATTAACATTATAGAATAACGGAGCGAACCTTTCTCATGCGGTTTTAAAACTATACTGTTTTTCGAAGGCGGCCTTCGCCCGTTTCGACCTTTATCTTCTATATTTGCAATACGGCTCATCTACACTGTGATAAGGTATGAAAGTAGGCGGTGCACTTGTTTTATTAGTTGTTTTGTATTTTATTGGCCACATAAAAATGCGATTAATCTTTTATCTAGTTTATGGTTTGTAATAAGGAAATTTTCGATGCTTAAGGGCACACGAATAGTTTTTAAATTAAAAATAGAGTAAATTTATAATTTTTCGATATAAAAGCAGTAGATAGTGATTATTCAAATAATTTTACTGCATAAAAATACATCATTTTATAATAAATTTCCTAAAAAGTACACATTTTAAACATTTTCGGTCTTTATCTGCATTTTTTTTATCAAACTCCACTGCGAGCCCTGTAATAGCCCAAGCTCCCATCGCACAACAACCTACGTCGCAACACTACTAAAATTTCCAAATCAATAAATTTTCAATATGTCACCTACTGTATAAAACTACATCACGTTATTTTTTTTTCAAATTATAGTTTTAATTGTCCTTTACATGAATATATATGTCTGCCAATGTAAAAATGTACCCAAGTATGGCAAAAATTAGGGCTGAAAATTCGAAGGGGTGACACTCCTTAGGATTTTCATCCATAATTTTTATATCATAATGTAGGTCTTGAACAGCCATTTACAAAAATATATAGTTTGTTGACAATAGCTCTTGTTGTTTCACAGATTATAAGCAAAATCGAAAAAGTTCCAATTTTCAAGGGTGGATTTCACCCTCTTAAACCGCGTAAGAGCACGAACGGAATACGGCTCTTGATTAGGGTTGACTAGTACTACAATCCTGCAAAGTTTCAAATTTTTCTGAGATTTCCATCCGTCTAACCTTCCTTGTAAGTGGCGACATTTATGACTAACACCATAATAAGTATTGTATTGATAAAACAAGAATTCTTTATTACTTCTACTAAATGTCTGTGTTGACGTTGCAACTCATTGTCAGAAAAATCAGTTGTTTTCAACAGGTGGGATGTCGTAAACATCATTGCACTAGCAAAGCTTTTAAAATAACAGTATAACCACCAAACCTTGTTTATAATTAGCGTTGTCATATGTTATCATTAAATTCGATATATAAACAGCAAGAAAATAAATGTTATGTAGTCATAATAATAAACATTTATTTTCTTTTAACTTAAAATTGAATTTTGTATTTTTCTAATTATTTCTTTTTCATTAGATACTATTTACCTAGTACCTACCTATACGTTATTCACGTTTTCAATAAAACCTCGTATTTTTTACAGTATTAATAGATTTTAGTTTTTCTTTGTCGTGTCATATGTGTGCAGGTAAATTATCGATAGAATATGCCACGTTCAAAACATTAAACGGAATATTACAAATAGGTTTACAATTTAGTAAGTTTTTATTGATGACATGCATTGGAACCTTATCTTGAATAACATATATCTATTTATATCAGAATTGTTCGTTCAACACATTTTAAAATATCGTTTTTTCTGGTTGTTAAATTGAAAGAAACAACTTTAAACATAGGCCGACATAAATTTCAGTATGTTTTGATGTCTTTATCTGAAGGTGACTTTGTATTTAATTTCATATTAGGAATGTTTTACAAACGCATTTACCATCTCGTGTTTATCTAGGATCGATTTGTACATTTTCACCCAACTCTTTTTTACGTGTTTTTTCCAAAGCCTGCTTTTGGGCGGCTCCTGATTGCTGTTAAAACTTCTGCGAATTAGTTTCAGTATACTCACTATGGTTAATAATTTGTTATTTCTACTTTCGGAGCGACTTTGTATTTGTAAGCTTGTTGTAGGTAATCGTTTTTGAAAAATAATTGTCGTATTTTTAATTTCTTTTTTTTTCTTTTTGTTATATGTATGCGTTACCAATTTTATTTTACAATTAGTTTAATAATTGAAATACGTAGGAAATTGATTTTACTAATCACAATAACAATTCAAGTAATTCTAACAATACATCATAACAAATTTATAAAAATAAATTAAACTTACCTTAATACTTGCGGTTATATCGGAGGTAGTGATTAACTTTGTTATTTTAAATAGAATGGGGTATTTTTTGTTGCATGCCTAATTAAAATCTATATCATATTACGTATCTAGGTATACCTGCTAGGTTTTCCTATAGATACCTGTTTTTAATCATTTGTGAAATTCGATTATTTTTTTTTAATTTAACGTTTAAAAGCCATTTAGATATTATTTCGATGCACGTCTTCAATACACACATAAAAAAAGTTTCTTAAAATAAGAAAATACATTTATTTTCTCAACTTATATTTGTTGCTTTGAAATTATGTTTGTTTGAATTTAAACGAAATGTTACAAATAAAATAACTGAATCATTTCATACAAACAAAACATTTACTTATTTAATTACCTCGTTACAAGAATACACTTTACAAATAAGGAAACCACGTTTTTCACATAAAATAGGAAGTATTCTTGAGCGAAATCATCTTATACATTTCAACTAGGACCGTCAAAGAGAGATATTCTAATTTTAAGAATATGTTGTTTTGTGGCGAAATTGTTGCCTGCGTCCCACCAGCGCAACATAGGGAACATACAGCGGCAGCGCGTCATATTCTTTGTTTTATGTTTTCTTTGATGTGTACACTTAGTGTAATAGTAACTTGCGACTAAGGGAGCAAAGCACCTATAGAGATACTGCATCCACATCTCCATATACCTAATAAAAGAATTAATAAGGGCCGAACTTTCAATTTCTTGGTAAATTTATTTGATCAATTTTTCAATATAACTAAAGTATCTACACTTCGTCCAAACCTATATGCAATCCACGTCATCATTAAAAGGTTACTAGATGACGACGTTTCATACGGTGCTGTCACCTCGTACCTCGTATTTTGACAGTTCTAATAAATTGTAGTCTTTCTTTATACCATCTAATATGTGCGCAAATAAATCATCTATAAAATAAGTCACTTTCCAAACATTAAACCGAATTACAAATAAACAATCTAGTAACTCTTTTTTTTATTCATATAGGTTTGGATAGGCTATATTAAAAAACGCAGTTTTTTAATCGACCTCTATAATCCGACACCGATAATCATTTTTGAAAATAATAATCTGTGATACCTCGATAATCGGAACCTTTGGCAATCTAGATAAACGAGAATATTTCTCTGTTACGTACGGGCTATTAAGATCGGTCTGATTTTAATTGATCCGGATTATCGAGGCACTACTGATATATAATGTATAAGTACTACACTATATGTATACTTATACACTACTATGTATAAGTACTTATATAATCATTTGGGTTTTCGGAAGCTTGTAAAAATCACCAAGAATGTGCGTGTGCGACATTGTTGACGTCTATCAACGTGAAATTAGTTTTTAATGAAAAGAAACGCCTGGAATTCCTTCAAAATAAAAGTTTGTAATTCCTGGAATTTTAATACATCCAAATAAATATCGTGTAGGTATCGTATATTCAAAAAATATTGTTGGGTAACAAAATAAGCAAAAAAATTAAAATTAAATTATGTTATGTTTGTAGAAAACGTTTTAAAATTGTTATTTCTATTAGCAATAAGCAGAAATTGTTTCGTTACCATAACTTCTGTTAATTTTGACAATATAAATTATTATTTATGTTCATTTTACATTCATTGTTCATTTTACTAAAGCTAGCTATAGACGCAACTGTATACTCAACAAGTATGCATATACACTTTTTTGTGCAGGTATACATAAGCATTTGTAGTAGAATATTGCACAAGTATTTTGACTTGCAATATATTTAATATACTTGCACAAAGAAAGTGTATATGTATACTTGTCAAGTATACAGTTGCGTCTGTGGCCAGCTTTATGAAATAACTATTTTCATTAAACTCATTACTCGAAATAACGGATATAAGATCATAGATGAACTTTGTGAAAAAATTGTGAAATTCATTTTTCCGTCGACTACTATGATAAATGCATAAAAATTATTTCTTCAATTGTCGCTGAAAATTGACCACTGCAGATAAATAATAGCTAAGGCGTAATAACGAAGTTCGGTTTACATGCTTTCTAAAAACGCAAAATAATCTTTTTAGTGATTTCTCATTCGTGTGAAATATCGTTTTTCAACACTCGTTATACGAACACCGGGGATAACTTTTTGCAGATCTGGCGTCAGCTGGTCTGCAGTTTCAATCAAATGTCATAAATGCACTGTCCAGTAATAATGTAACGATATTCCGAGCGATCTTCGAATTCTTACGCAAGTCCGACATTAAATTGTAAACATCGATGTATACCAGAATCAGAATGTGGCGGAAATACAGTAGATAGCTATCTACTATTGGTATGATAGAAGTATTAAATACACTCTATATAGAGATATAATTTAGATTCGTATAAATAAGTAGATATATATATATATATATATATATATATATATATTATATATATATATATATATATATATATATATATAATTCGGCGAATTAGAAATTTAGGGTATTCTTGTTATGTTTTGTCTTCAGTTTTTAGCATCACACGACTATGTCTCTATGATGGTGATAATCTACAGAAATTTGCCCTCTTGTTTACACTTTAATTCCATTGTAGGTAAATTACGAAAACGACCTTAATTTATTATAAAACTAGATTTCTTATAAGTTAAATTACTAACTCGCGAGAAACCTTCGTTGACTAGTAACGAATTTAGTTTAGCAGTATAAATATGGTTTTCGTATTACGTTAGTACTGCAAAGTTTCTAGAAATGCTAGTTGACATTTCTAAAACTCGAGACAAAAAGTTTGAATGACATACAGTTGACAGTAGAGGCACGGTCAGTCGATTTCAGGTAGGTAACTAAAATGGAGTAAATTTTAGTCTCAAGATTCGTTACGTTTTTTAATTTGTCGAGTGTAAGTACCTATAACTATTTGATTACTAACTTAAATTATAATAATCTAAATACATATCATTTTGTGTTAGTATCGATAATTTACGTGAAAATTGGCGAGGAGTACAGTTATGGTACAGTGTCAGAACGGTAATAAAACATTTACTAGCTTCAGCGGTCAAAGGAAAACCCCACAAAAAAAGCAAATTATATACTTGTTGTATTATGTTTTTAACATTATATGTAATAAATATTACTTAAATTATATTTGGGAGTAGGTAACTTATAATAAATTGAAAAAAGTATTATTCCGAAGTTCATATATAGGTATAGATTAATACGTTTTTCAACCGAACAATCCCATATTTAAGAACAATGGAAGTTGTAGGTACGCGAATTTTATGCATTTATCAGAAAGATTAATATTTTTTCATTTTCAAATCGGGATTTGTTCGAAATTTAATGTCGCCTGTTCTGACATAGGATTGACATATGCATAGATTAAGCTGGGGTGTTCATTTCAAACTAAATTACCGTTCCAGCTTTAATAGATTATTGAATGGATTACAAATACGAATTAAACAATCATTAAGCAAAAAATTCATCCTGTGTTTCGAAATTCAGTTTATATATCGCTCGTAACTTGATTTTAATCAAAAATGAAACATTTTTTTATTAAACCGTGCAAAACTGTTATGCATATCTACGTTTTTTTTTAATTATAATTTTAATTGGTTATATTAGAACACGTTCAAATTAATTACATTAGCGACTTGATCTTATATTACTTATTAATATCCAATTAGGGGAGTTAATTATAACAGACATGTAATTTTGTACAATAAAAATTATAACGCAAACTATGTAAGTAGTCGTTTAAAAACTAGACATTTAGGAAATTTAAATTAATTTAAATGCGGTTAATCGCTAGAGAAAATCGCGTACCTACTTACGTTTCGTAAGTAGTTTGGATCAATATTTTACATTATCTATAGTTGTTTTGGAAACAAGTGCCTACCTAACTTCCGGACAATCTATTTTACAGTAAAATGCTCCTATTTTGTATATAGATAGTAACTTGGCAGTTAACGCTCAGTACGGACCTGCTTAAAATCAGATAACGTTTCAAGGTGTAAGAAGTGACTCGTCATGCACCATAAATTCACGTATACTACGTACCTACTGCTAAGTGTTGTTTTACCCATTGACAACCGGATAATGAACATTAATTGTTAAACAGTATTACCTGGTTTAATGCCCGCCATATTTCGAGAACCGGATGTGAATGTAAATCTTACCATTTTCTCATTTACGAGTTTAAGGTACCTACACATTTTATTATTTTTTTTTTGATACTTTATCGAAATTTGAAAATTACCTATCGATTAATACCGTTAATAAAATTAATAGCAATAATTAACTTTAATTACCTAAATTGAAAGAAATAAAATTAATAAGTAATAAAAACTATCTACAGTTTTGTTACGATCGGTAGTTTGCATTGTAATATAGAGGTATAAAGGTATACCTAGATATAAAATGGCGGACCGACCGATTAGCAACACATCTCGGATAGTTCTTCAGTATCGTTTAAGTTTTCCATCTTTAGTTTTTACATTTTGTTAATTTGATTTTGTTTTTTGTTTCAGGTAAGTTTTGTTCTTTGTCAATTTCCGCAAAAATACTGGGGTAGATGTGAATACACGGTAAGTTTCACCCTTTTCAATTTCTACATATTTTTCATTTTCAAAACAACGAATATTTCGCGTAGGCAGAATACCTATAGGTAATATTACGTGACATTTATTTAAACGGGAAGGTGGAAATGAAATTTTCCTAAATCAATAAAAATGTTTTAACGTTTATTTTATGTAGGTGTGGCTTGGGTTTTTCAATTGTTGGCTGTTTAAAGTTTATTACCTTAGGTTATTTTATTTTCTAGATTTTTATTAGTTTAATGTTTGCAGAATATATTTAAGTATATAATTCATTATTATTTTCGTAATTTTAAAACCAATTGATACATTTACATTGAATAGATACGTATATCTAAGCTTTTATTCTACAAAATCTTCATAGGTATAGGTACTTTGATAAAGGTACTTTATAGTGCCTATAATGTAGATATAGGTATACAGGTATAGGTATACTATATACAGGGTGTTAGTAAATTAATGTCGCGGAAGAACGATACATGTACCTTAGACTAATACAAACAAAAAATCTTAGTAACATTTTTTTGATTTGAGCAAATTTACTTTTGAGGGGGGGAGGATGTTTTTGACCAAGAAATTAAACCAGTAGTTCCTCTTTAAACTTCAACAAGTGACATTGGTGGGTTCTGAAAAGTACCGTTATCTCAACTGGCATTCCATTAGGTTACTACAATAGTAAACAGAAACGATTGTAGGGGTTGAAGTCGTAAATATATTTTGCGGTCATTGACAAGTTGTAATGTAACAAATACTCAAAATGTTTCCTCATTTAAGTAGATATCTAAGTAGCTATTTGTTATTCATTTTATTTTAATCTTTTACATCTCCATGTGTTGTTCTAATAAAATTTCTAATTAATTTTTGTGAAATAAAAATCAATTTCGATAACGGCACTTCGATAAATGTACGGGAAAAAACTCGAAATAAAATTGAAAGTTACTAACACTCATTGCGTCATTATATGGAATGTTTACTTTTGAAATTTTGCTTTTGGTCCTTATGTTTGATAAAAAAAAACAAAAAATAAAGTACCTACTTACCTATTTACATTTAATTATACTTTAAAAGCCCGTCGAAATTTCTCAATTTCTCAAAATCATAAAACTAGTACTGGCACCCCTTTTAGTTAAAGCCTCTCAATATTAAACGTAACTGTTCCAAAAACAGGCATGTTATTAATTATGTTAAATAAAGTAATCTAACTTTTACGTGTAAACCGAAAATAGGAATTGCATTTATAAATGAAAATATCCACAACAATCGGCACTCTCCTACAACGGGGGCCATAAATTAAATAGTACAGATGTTTTAACTGCTGTTCCAACAGTCAGTTTCACTTTCTGAGTTCTTAAAAATCTTTAAAGGGAATATACTCGAGTAAGACGATTATCAAATTAATAATAGCAATAACTCGAAAATTATTGATTTTAGGAAAAAAATTTATTTAGATTTTTTGTTCGTTTTAATCTTACCTACTCGTAGTTTTTTTTCCGCGATATTAATTCACTAACGCCCTGTATATCATCGTCTCAAAATCTTGTCTAACTAAAATTCGCATAGGTTATGTTTTGAAATAGTAGTATTGTGGATGTTTCAAATTGTTTGTTATTGTGGTCACATAGCGCGTTTATTTTTATAATTATGTTTTCACTCGGCTCATCCAGCATCTAAATTTTTGGATATAACTTAGAAGGGACGTTACACATTACATCACGTATACATATACGTACATACATATATGTGGCACATTATTATTAAAATCGTTAAATAAATATGATCATGCTATCAACGCATCACCCACACATTTATAGATATATCTACTATTAAATCAGTTATATGATACCGTTGTTCATCCATGCATACCTGAATAAGTAGTTCCACAGTAACGAGCCTTCAAGAAATGTCTTGCATATTTCAAGAGTTACGTGTGACAATTGCGGACTGTAATAAACCGTAGACCTTGTGTTGTTCTTGTTGGTTTATTACATTCTTCGTACACGGATGTGTGTGTGTGTGTGTATGTACGTACCTACCTTTGAAATACGCTTCGGCTTAAAACACAAATTTCTAGAATACAACGTAATTTGTGCAGGTATTTTATTGAAACAGATTAAAACTGTTATTGGTAAACGGTTCTCGATTGATTTGTAATTAAATTTTTAAACTTTTAAATTGGAACGCTCGCCGAAATGAAAAATTCGACTCGGAAAATGAAAATTACTTATGTATAACAATAAGTTTTCAAACTGCTAAATTAAAATTGTTCGGGTTATCGAGGAATTTTTTGAAAAATACTAATATTGCAAGCGCCATTATTTCATTAGTAAAGTAAACTGTTATATTTTTTTAATACCTACTTTAACTTTTTTATGTAGTCGGTTTCTATAGGTAATTATATTTGTCTTATTTGAAGAGAATTATGCTAAATAAATTATTATTGTTTATAGGTATGTTGTGGTTTTAAAATGTATTTTCAAAGTTTTATAGTAATGTTATGTTTCGTAGTGGTGTGGGAAGCAAATAACCTGAACCCAGTATGACCTAGGACTCAATATGGTCTACTATGCGCCTAGTATATTTTATTATATTACTTATAGTCTCAGTATAATTAAAATTTCTTTTAATAGAAAAACATCGACTTTACATATGTTCATTAAAAGCACCACAACATTAAAAGAATTATAGGTTAGGGTATTATAATTAAGGGTCGTTTCCACCATAAATTTCCATCAATTTCGATTATCTTGAGATGAAAATACCGGCCCTAAATTTATTAAGTTGAAATGATAAGCATAAACAAAAATATTCCGTTAACGTCGCTCGTTTTCGTGCGTTCAATTTAAAATTTTCTAGATATTATACTTCTACAATGATCTATCGATTGAACATATCGTGAATAACGTATATTATTTACTTTAACTTATCGTGATTTTACAGGTGACATTTGTCACAATTTACTTATTTATTTCACGTTGATCACTGATTTATGACCAATCAAAAACTCATTAATCCTTTCGGTCATACATTTTCATTCTTAAATCTAACAATAGAAGTAATTTTTGGTATTTATAAAAGTGCCGTATAATTGTTTAAAAATGTATACAAGTTCAAATAAAATATTTGCCGCCAAAAACAAAAAGTAAGAACTCATATTGCATATCCAAATACGTGCTCTTGTCCACAAAATTAATGGGTACTCTCAGAAACTTTTTTTGTAATTGTTTGAAAACTGACGAGTTTAATTATTAATCTTTGCAAACGTTTCGTCAACAACGAATTGACAAGGGACCTCATACTATGACAATCGTCCTTCGCTTCGATGTCGCTTTTAATATTGTGGCCAACTGTAGGTTAATTTTGACGTTTGTTCTTATTTATTGGATATACGGGTAGCGTTTTGAATAAGGGTTGTATAAAGACTATAAAAGTGGACGAAGATCATTGCAAAAAAAAATAATAATTTTTAGGTACATTTGCTTATCGTTAAGAGTTTTTTGAAATATTTGCGCTTTAGAAACAATTAAATTTCACCGAGAACGCTGTAGATATAGGTAGGTAGGTATGTTAAGGAAAATTACAAAGGCGTATTCTATTGTAATAAAAGTTTAATATGCAATAGGTACCTACATGTTTATCGTGTAGCTGTAAAGGCCCAATTTCGTGCGCCAAATGCCACACGTCATTTAGTGTCGCCTATTTTTTTATTTATGCGTTTTTAAACTGTGTCACAAACTTCACGAATACGAAACTGTAGGAGTTTCTCGAACGATATGAAGTTTGTGGCATAGTTTAAAAAACATAAATGGCACGTAAAAAACAGGCGACACTAAATGACGTGTGGCATACTATATGTTGCCTAGAGCTACCTCGATGGAATTGCGCCTTTAGAATAAGAATTTGATCTGTCATTCAAACTGACAATAGTAGTTGTATAGTAAACCTGGGACCCGATTCTCGAACCATTCGTTATCATAACGTATAACGACGTTACCTGACGTCACAACAAACAAATTTCTATAGAAACACATTGTTATAACATCATTTTCGTATACGTTATGATGGCGAATGGTTTAAGAATACAGGGGCCCAATTCTTCTATCTTACTGTAAGTCACGTGCCGATCTTCTTCAATCATCTTACGCACAGCATCGATGTTTTTTGGAATAACAACCGATTTTGGTCGACCTTCGCGAAATTCATCACTGAAAGACGCACGACCACGACGAAATTCTGTAAACCAATTGTAAAGTCTCTTCTGATGGTACTTCATTACCAAAAGTTGAACGAAGCGATTGTTGCTGAGTTAGGCCTTTACAAAAATCGTAAAAAATTATCTAACGCAAACTTTCACGTGAAATTTCGATTTTGTCACACAATTGCTTTGTTTGAACGCTCATTGTATACAATCTACTCGGCCAATTTGTGAGCCACAACTGTTTTCACATTTACAAAATAGCAATGACACATCTCAATAGAGCCACCTAGTGGTCGTTTGTAAAAACTCGAAAAGCTGCCCTCGTATTAAACTTTCGTGTGATTGGGTTGTATATGTACAACTTTTGAAGACATGAGAAACTATGCTCGTTCTTCCAAACCGCAAAAAAAAAACATGTAAAGCACGTTGCCAACTTCTTATTCTACAAAGTCACTATAGCAATGCTACTAGCTGAAAAGCATCTTATAATCATTATTCGAACTTCAATACCATGAACGCATTCAAAATATTTAGTAAGTTTTTTAAGTTGGAAATAAGTAAATTCATAAAAAATCATTGCGCAATAAGTGTGATTGCTTTGTTTTTCATTTTTGACTTGATGACATTTTAACATCTCTATTTTGACTGTGCAGAACTTTAAAATATAACTGAAATGCATGACTAATTGTGATTTTCATTTGTTACGAATTTTAGATTAGAAATTACAATTTTCAGTTAGCTTGTTCTAATTAGACTTACAGACGGCGTACGTGTTTCTTAATATTTTTTTGAACAGCTAATATTGTCAAATAGTTGTTTGATTCAATCATTAATGTAGTACAAAAATAATAAACTACCTGCATACGTGCCATATATTACGACAATATTATGGTATACTTGTAGGATTTTATGTATAACCCGTAGTGTCTGTTTATAGCTCATTTTGGTTACAAACAATATATTTCATTGATTTGTTTACTACTTTACATACCACTACTGTTAATAAAACGTATTTTTTAAACATGTGGTTTACGTATTTGCCTTTTATTATTATAAACAAAATCTTGTGAATCTTACGGAAATAATTTGAAATTGATGAAAAATTGTAGTTTTTTTCTTTGAGCTCGCGATGGAAATTTGAAAAATTCATTTTATTCTACCTTCCACAAAAATGTTAATTTTTGATGTTTTATCTGGTACTTGGGTACCTACCTAAAGTGGGAATTTTATCTCGTGTAGGTACAATAATAATTCTAAGATCTGTGTATGTTGGAATGGTATGGTATGTTTATGTGTGTAGGCATGCAGGAGGTTGTTGACTGCCCGTGTTGTGATTCTGTCTGAAGCCCGCATTCCTGCAACGGGTCACACTTTCCACCGCTCTCTTCTCTTTCTTGCCATTTCACAGACCACAATTTGCAATATGATCGTCTCTATCGTTTATTTGAAAGGTGATAACTATGTGCACGTATTAACAATGGCCTGAAATTCCCCAACAATCGTATTATACGTAGTACTGCCAGAATGAGTGTAAGAAATTTTCAAACTGAAGATTCAATATTCTCCCCATTTCCGAAATGGTTTAGGGGTAGGCAAAACTTCTTATTTTCTAATTAATTCATAATTCAACCTTGTATGCAGTACACGTCTTATGGAAATTCATAAGATTATTGCCACATAAATAAGTACACGTCATAGGGTGGTGACTCGTCCAGTAAATGACCGTTTCATAGAATTTATTTTTAAATGACTTAAAGATGTATATTTTAATTAGTAATCTTATCTGTAAATTTAAACTATAACTAGAAAACAGAATAAGTTGACAAACTCTTTATACAAAATTACATATAAATCTTAGTTCGCAGTAAAAGTCATATAAAATACATATATGGTATTTTGTCGTTGCAAAAGTCTAGTGTTTTCCAATGGTGTTAATTTTATTAAATTCGTATAATTATTATCTGCACTGTAGATATTATGAACATATCGAGGGTCTAATATCAGAGGGTCATATGCACCAAAAGTGAAGAAAAACATTTGTAAATATCATTTTTTGAGTTACACAGATACATTAGTTAGAGATAAGTTTTCTTTCGTATACCGTTTATTTATTTGTTTGTTTTGCTATACACCAATTAATGTGACATGTCCCGTACATTACTACCCTCGATATGAAAATTGAACATACGTAAGTACTAATGACAAAGAAATATAAACTGTTGAGGCATACACATACGTTTTGGAACGCGATACTAACACGCTATGAAAAGATATTTATTAAGGAAGAGGCGCACGACTTGATAAGAATTCAATAAAGTTGCTAGAATTTGATTAAAATATATCGTTTGAAATACAGTTTATCCAATATGACATGCCTCGGGATATATTGTAATTCCTGTTTTATAGGTTTTAGAAAAAGCTGTTTAAGTTTTAAGCTTTAGTAACATATGTTCGGTTTTATTGTTGTTTTTTTAGTTCCATTATTAATAACATTATTCGTTTCAACTCTTGTGTAACAGAGCTTCTGCATTTAAATATCGTATATACTTCAGCTTTCCGGCTATCCCTACAAGATGCTTTAGATGCTATCTTTGTACTACACTGCTGGTAAAACATATTTAGCCCAAAATCCTTCCGTTCGTTTTTATTGAACGAACGGTGAATATTATGGGTACATTTCAGATTTGTAGAATTTAATAATGGGGTCGTTTTGCAAGTTTTGTTTAAATTTAAATTTTGATTTTAGACTATAGAAACGTACATACGTATTGTAAATACATATAAATTATCTATATTATGTATTTACATATTTGTGTCTAATTACATATTACTTGATAGTTTAGAACATTTTCAACTCCAAAACGACGTTATTAGGTATGCAGTGAAGTTATTTTTTGTATTTACTATTGTTGGTTTATGTTATTTACGTTTTATTTTTTGTAACATGTGTAATTATTATGTTTTCTATTTTCACTAAATGACGTCACATTCTGCACTTATTAAAACATCATTTTCAAATCATTTTGAAGTAAGAAATCCACAAATTATAATTTGACTATACACACAATCGTGTAGGTCGTACTTTTCAATATTTTATTGTTTTATATGCGTCACTGATATGGGTCATCCAAATCTTATTCCAATACACGTCATCCCTCATACCTCGTATTTTTACAGTATTAATAAATTGTAATCTTCTGTTGTTGCCATATCATTTACGTGTGCAGGTAAATCATCGATAAAATATGTTGCTTTCCAAACTTTTAGTCATTTAGTCATCTTTTTATTGATGACGTGCATTGGAATAAAATTTGGCTGGCCCCTAGGTATTTATAGCCTTATTTGATAAATAGTTCTATTGTTAGTACCTACTTAAATATATGATTAAATTGTTTGTTCTAATCAAATTATATGGCAGTAGTGAATGCCCTTTTGCCCGATTTTCCTAATTGAAACTATTTATTTGTAAACAGTTTATATATATATAACTGAAAATTTTAAATCTGTTTCTAAATAGATAATTTACTCAAAAACAAATGAGTAACATGTGTTATAGTTTTTCTATTTATACGCAAGTTTCTTTTTAATCGGCTTACTTAGATTGCAAAACAATACAACAATTTCCTGTTTCTTTATGTTTTTTAGTAACTTCTAGCAACTTGAGCTGTTTAAAGTTCAACTGTGCTAACGTTTCCGGCAGCCGCCATGACGTATTGGCGCCATATGTTCATGAAATTCATGTTACCTTTGTTCATGACCTCACGGCAACGTGGTTTTGTTTACAAACACTATGCAGCGATTAGATATAATTATTGTTGCGTAGGTACCTCGATGTTTTTATTGAGAACGTAATTGCATACAGAATATTTGTGACTTTGACCTTTTTAACGGTCAAACGTAATAATAATTTTGTCGAATAAATTCGATCGATGCGATGGTTTGGATAGATATAGATGTTTTTAATATTATATGAACTTAATGTACATACATGAATAAACAATATTGTAGATTAAATTTATGTTTGCGGTGACGTTTTTATTTCATTAAGTAGATAATTAATTTGCATATGATCGATTTTTTACATTTTTAAATGATAGTTTTATTGAAGAACGGCGATGGTGAGTTTATACTTACTTAATTCATATTCGAAAACAAACATAATATAAATGGTTAAAAATTAAAACATTCTTGGTAAACACGAATAATTCCCAGGTTGTTTCTAAAGTTTTCTCACAAGATAAGATCAGAACATCGACGTCAATATTGACGATTAATAGATTCTTACTATATTAACCAATCAAAACGTCAATTTGAAAAAATAATCAACAAATAGAAATTTTTTATAGTGACAAAACTGTCTAGCGAGAAGTGATAAATAACACCGACAAAACTGTTATCTTGCTTTTATCGGAGTGCGCATGCGTCAAACTAGAAATGTCATCAAAATATTAAATTTCCAGTACAAATAAATGAAATTCCGGTAAATTTTTTTTAATGATTCAAATCTATTTTCATAGAAAAATCAACCTCTTGTGCATTAATAACCGATAATGTCGTAGAAAATGTAGTAGGCGCCGCTTAATACAATCATGTCGCGTCCTATGCACAGGGTTTTTGATTCAATTAGGCTACTATTACAATTCGAAATATGTACCTCTTTAGCAGTTACGTACCGAAAATTGCGAGAAAAGTTAAAGAGATTAAATTAATCCAATTGTCGCTGGCGTTGTTGACCGATCTAGAAAATTTCATTTTTATTTAAAAAAAAATTGTTTCTAAAGTTTCAAAGTACGGAAAGCAGAATTTGAAAAATGTCTTTGTAAACCGAATATGAACAAATGGATATAATTTTTATATTGTTTTCTAATTCTTTAACTAATATTGTACTTAAGTGTTATGTTTACGAATATATAGTTATTTATCACATTAATTTTTATTTTAAACATTTACTCTATTTTTGATTTCAAATATTGTAAATATAATATAGTCGTCCAAAAAATATGTGACCAAGTATTAGAAACTATTTATATTTCCGAAAAGACAAAAACTGGTTTTTGTATAACGACAAAATATTGATCTTTTTCCGCTATTTGTTAATTTGTAGATTTTTTTTTTGAATATGACGTTACAGTTTTTAATAGAAGCCCTTATTTTTCATAATTTCATAAAAAAGAGTACTTACGTCTTCATAATTCTGTTTATAGAATGAAATGATGATAATTATCAGAGTTTATCATTTTACAAACTTTTAACAGTTTCGTAGTTTTCGAACATTTCAGTGTAATTTACGAAATAGTTTAAATATTACGAGGATAAACGATGACCTTCGTAAACATACAAGCGAATAATCTAATCGTCTCTTATTTATGCGTCGCGTCGATTATGATTAGAATTAGAATTAACAATAAGTAAAGTGAATCATTTTCTTTTTGTTTAAACCAAACAGTAGAATTCCAACAATTACACCCTTAAGAACGCTGCAAGTCGTTCAATTCGCCTAAATTCAAGTTAAAATTCTAAAAAGAAACTCATTCTCATTTCATTCTATTTTCATTTCATTACTAATACCTAATTAATTGTAAGTTTCGTTTATTAATTTAATAGACGCGCGGAAAATTGAAGTTTTCCTTTTTTTTTAAATTTTGGTCCAGCTGTGTTTTGGTGCGCCAACTGTATACATAAGTATATAGAATAACTTGACATATTATTTGTATAACTACGTATAGTTACAATAGGTAAGCATCCGTTAAAACATCGATTTTAATTATTGAAATAAATTTAGCTGATAAAATATACATTTTAAGATCCTAGAATCGTGAAATTTGGAGGATGCGTTCGTTTTACTTATGACGTAGGCGTCCACCAAGCAAGGATTTTTTCCAAATTCCACTAACAGGGGGCGATGAAAAGGGGAAAGTATGTTTTTTACAAATTTGATCAGTTTGTTGGCACTTAACACCTTCGAATTATAAAATTTGTAGAATACGTTTCTTCGAATATTTCTAATCTCTCGCAGACTAAGTCGCGTGTAAATATTTTGCATATGCCTTACCTATTTAATTAAAAGTAACATTTAGGTAAATTCCATTGTTACCATAAATGAAGTTAGCGTTTTCTATTTAATTAGAATAAATTCAAATTATTTTAAGATTTCTTGTTGTTATTTGTTCATAAGCTTCTTAAATAGTTTATTATGCCAGTGATTATAATACAATATGGTATAGAATTATTTTAATTCGCACAGTCAATTAATAATTATCAATTAAATTAGTGAGTAACTGCCTATTTTTAAATTCAATTTATTAACCGCGCTTTAAAACGAGTTGAGTGCTCATTTAAGGTAAATTAGTTTATAACTTTTTTTTCTCTAACGTTTTTGTAAGTATATAAGTTTACTTACTTATCTACTATTTATTTATACATCACCAAGAAAGCTAGAAGAAATTATTTTCTAAAATCAACTTGAACACCTAATTAAATACAAATTTAATTACAGATATCGTTAGATTATAAAGTGGTTAAAGGCATTAATACCGTGATAATGAATAACTTGTTTGTTGAAACATGACTTCACAAGCTGTCTCTATATTTTTTGGTTACCTTGCGACAAAATAATATAAGTAATCGGACATTTGTGTTTTCTGTTCTCCGAACGTTTATTTCGACATTGCTCGTACAATATCCTTATCTTCCCTATAACACGGATTTTAAGAAAATAAAACTTTGTAATACTAGTACTAGTACTTTGAAGTACCTACCTTATGTAAATACATAAGTACATAATAGATACTAAATAATAATCGAAGACAAAAGTCATTAAGTATCGACCGCTATTTTTATTAATTTTATGACGAACGCCATCGTATTTCAATCGATTTATTCTTATAGGTATAATTAATGGCCTCTTTCCTATCCACAATATTTGCGTTTTGCACCTGGTTTTCTCTCGTTCCATTTTCCACCCCTTATAAACCCAATAAATATAGTTATACCCACTGTCGTCATATCAGTTGAATTAGTAGTTACAGCAGGAGTATTTGTGAATGTGATTTTACCTGCTTTCCTGCAATATGGTTACTTTGTTGCATTTTGCTACAACACCAAGGGATGATCGTTTGGAAACATAATTGCTCACACGAACTTTAGTACACTTCCGGCGTTTAATTAATTAACTTAATTGATTGCTCGAAATGCTTCCGACTTTCGAATTACTGTCGTGTATTACCAATTTAATGTCAGTTGATTTGGAAGAACGTTTTAAAGGGGGGGGGGGGATGAAAAGTAGAAAGTGCAAATTTTGCATCATGTGCCAGTAATTTTTAAAATCTTATACTTACGTAATTGCAAATAAAAATACTTCATTGAAGTTTTCAAATGTCTTTTGCACTTGTTAGTTTTTTTGTTGTTGTGCTGATTGCGTAAGTACACCAAAAAAAATTACAAAACGAAACGAGTCTCGAGACTAAAATTTACTTTTTTTAGTTGTTTGAACCGATTACTTATAGCTAGTTTATATTATTATTGTCCGCTTATGAAGGATGTTTAAAATATAGCTTATCCAAACCTATATGATGTTCACGTCATCAATACAAGGTTACTAGATGATGACGTTTCACACAGTGCTGTCACCTCGTACCTCGTATTTTTACAGTTCTAATAAATTGTAGTCTTTCTTTATACCATCTAATTATGTGCGCAAGTAAATCATCTATAGAATATGTCACTTTTCAAACTTTAAAACGAATTACAAATAAACAATCTAGTAACTTTTTGTTGATGACGTGAACGTCATATAGGTTTGGATAAACTATACCTAAATACCTAATTGTAAATACGACCAACATAACTTCCCAAAAGATTCGTCACTGCGCAGCGTGATTTCGTCGATTATTTGTTCGCGCAGATAGTGCCACGTGTTTTTACATTCCGTCATGGGACAACTTAACAGACGCTCGACTTATCATAAATTTAGTAGAAGAAACAGACGCCAATGATAACGATGTTACGATGCACTTGTTTATTTATAATACAGTATTTTTCAAATACATTCAACTGTTGACGAGTGACCAAGTTGATTTAATTACAAAAGACGTCCTGCAATGCGTGGTCGATTTTGCTTGTTTGGAGGACTAATAAAATTATTGCATTCATTACCATTACATTACCTTTGTTTTTACATATCGATAAATAGCTTTAGATTTCGACTTACCATTCAAAAATTGGAAACTTGTTTCCATTTGTTTTCAAAATTCACATAATTGCTGTTCCGTAACAGAATAATAGTTACTACGTTATTAAAAGTTATGGTAATGGTTGAATCTCACCTCTTATCATTTTCTTTGCACACTAAAATAGTATCTATAAGTAGGTGTTATTGTCATTTAATGGCAATAAAAAGTCATTATCCATTGTTTTATAAATTATTTACGTACGTATACTAACTACGTAGATTACTTTAAGATTAAAATGCAATGCCGCAATGGTAGCTCTGCATATAATAAGTAAATGCGTCATTCTAACAATTCGGTTCAACTTGCGAGCAATTACTCTCAAAATGAGTTATCTGAATGTTATTGTGGAAAAACAATACCTTCAATATGAACATATATACGTATTATTTTGAAAATGATATCTTTTAATATAAGAAAACATCCATCTACTAAAATTAAACTCAAGTAAACAATTAGTTTGCAAGTAAACGCTTTTGAGAGTAAATACATAACTTTGAAAAGTTGTTTTGGAATTAAAATTATTTCCCTTTTAAATTAAAAATTTTGTTAATATTTTGTAAATGATTTGAAGGCACGTGCTTTCTAAGTCAATATTTATACTACGTTTATTTCAAAAAAAACTTTTGAAAGTAGAGATTTTTAAACGATTTCAATTTAATATATAATTTTTTCAAACTAAATGTGATTTTTTCAATTTTTACAAGTTTTCAAAATGAAAACCACGTTACTTGATTTTAAAGTAGATTTTTCTTTGAGTGCAGTTAAAAAAAATAATATACTGTATCTACAATACTTATTTAAAATAAACAAATCACAATAAATTTTAATAACTGACTCAATTCTTCTTAAAAACAAAAAACGTTAAGAATTCATTTTTTCAAATTTTGTCTCGTCAGTCTAAATTGTTGCGACAATCAAAAATTTGAGTTCAGTTTTTATTCGTAAACGAATGCATTGAAAAGGTAAAATCTCTCAAAATAAGAGAAATTTAAAAAAATTAAATGTTGAAATACATTTTTTTTAAATTCTTACGTAAAATGCAGACTAACACTGCTGCCGCTGCAATTGCCACCTGTCTGTAACAGAGTATAAGAAAAAATTAGAAACTTCTAAATGTTTCTTTGTATTTTCTATCTTTTTCTCGTTATCGTTTGTTTTCCCTCAATCGTCAATTTCCAGCGCAGATTCTTCCGTTGGCTGCGAACTTGCATTATTACGCACTTATACATACGCTCCATATTTCACTGTATTTCAACAACCACTATGATCGCGAAAATGCGCGTAAAATAAAATTTCGTTCGCGAAATTAGACCATCAAATGTTTGAAGGGAACCTATCCACGAGCCTAACCAAGCTCGATTTTCAGAGAATTTGTGTTATAGCTTAAAGGTCCATGTATTTACATTTTATAAATACACGGAGAGTTGGTCGACAAAGAAAGATCCTTCCTTTTCTCGTCGTATTAATTCTTCTTGTTTGTCGTAAAAACGAGCACTCCTGGCACACGCGACTAATACAACGCCGTAATTCAAAATTCGAACTACTGAAACGAGCATTCCTGCTCTGTACCATTAACGCAAAAGATCTGAAGCGATTTTGCCAAAATTCTGTATATAAATACAATCGAGCACACGGATACTAGGAAATCCCGCTTTTATTTTAAAAACCTTCAGTTCGGTTGTTTGCACTCCGATAAGTTATGAACATGTTTTATTAGTTGCTTTATATTTTATCGGTCGCATAAAAATGTGATTAAACTTTTATCTGTTCTATGATTTGTAATAAGGAAATTTTTAATGCTTAACGGCACACGAATAGTTTTTAAATCAAATACAGAGTAAATTTATAATTTTGCGAAATAAAGGCAGTAAATAGTGATTATTGAAATAGTTTTACTGCATATAAAATACATAATTTTAAAATCAATTTCCTGAAAAATACATATTTTATAAATTTTCGGCCACTATTTGCATTTTTTTATCCACTCTACTACGACCCCTGCATTAAAACAAGAAATAAGTACCTATATATTTAAAAACCGTTAACTTTCGTTTTAAATTGAATATCACGTAGATACAATTAGTGGAAAGAGCTTTTTGCAAAAATTAGGTACCTTGTTTTTAATTATTTTTTGATTTAGAACATTTTATCTGTCATTATACAATGTCTCACAAATGAGGTGGTATTTAAATTTTAAAAACCAACAAAATTTCAACGCTATTGTCTATTATTAAACAACCTCGAGCAGAAATGAGAGAACGAAATTTAAGGAAATAAAATTAAATAATACAAGAAAAGAGACTTTGAGAATGATCGATGATTACGATAAGATTATCATATATGAAGAATATTATGTCATATATGAATATTATATATGGAAGAATGGGTTATTCTTACTTTCTTATCTTATGCATCTAAGGCAAAAGCACCATCTGTTAAAATCTGGTAACAATATTTCTATTTTTTCCACCGGAAAAATCGATTTGTATTTCCGTAGGAAGGTATTTGCTTATGGTTACGCTACAACACGATATGTGCGCTCCTGTAAAATTTACTTTTTGCTGGTTACATCCTGCTAAAACGGTGTCAATATAGTAGGTAGAGCTTATGTCATTTTAAACGGCGAAAGAACGATCAGGAAAGGTGCCCACTTATTATCACAAAACGTAGGTAGTACACCGCTGCACTTCGGTACGTGATTTTATGTGGTTTATGGTTATCGAAATATCTTAAGGCAGCCCACTTTTTCTATTACGCAACCAGGGCTTTCGTCATTTAGAATGACGTAAGCTCTACAATAACATCCGCCTGTTTATAAAATTACTTATCAGTTTTAGAAATGTCGAATGGTATTTCTAGAAACCGCACTCGTAATCTCTACCTACGAAAGCCATATTTACACTGCTCAACTAGATTCGTGTAGATTTTTAAGATTTTTCGAAGATTTATTGTTTCGATGAGACTTAAAATGTAGAAAAACTAACGATGAAAAAACGTAATCGATTAAAATTAAAACGAATCATGTTTCCGATTTCAGAAACAATTTTAGTGTCAAAATGTTCCAATTTTAAGAAATTTGTTTCGATAATAACGCGTAATGGTACGTTTTAAAATCCGTTATTGTAGATATTTACGACACTAAGAAGATAAATTTTAGTTTCAAACTCATAAACGAAACTCTCATTCTCAATTGATACTCTAATAGCATTATTTTATTTACAAATATTGTTGCCAACCATGGATACGGATTGCAGTAGATCGGTTTGAGTATGAGAATAAGTTTCGTTTATGAATCGGAGCTGACATGTCATACTATTCCTGAAAGACCTGTTGTTTAATTGGACATTAAGGCGTGAGAATTACTTATTGTTAGTTGCCTGCAAGAAAAGCCCAACTTCCTGTAAAATCTGAATTGAAAACATTATTTTGAAGGTGCGGTACCCAATAGTTCAAAGACGCTCCGATTACAAACTCGTTGGATTTTCTAATATGTAAGTATTGCTAATGCAATGTTTTAAAAAGTTTTTCGGCAATTTTATCATAATAACGTTGGTTATTTGTGATCGATGATTATCGTGGTAAAACTAATACCTTTTTACAGTGTAAATCGATCTTCTTAGTTAGATTTACATTAGGTAGGTGAATTCGTTTCAGTTCTCAGTTCAGTATTTGTTTCAGTTCAACTGAACTAAACGCTTTTGTGTTTACGAGTCAATAAAAACATAAGCGTTCAGTTCAGTTGAACTGAAACAGAGACTGAACTGAAAACTGAACTGATCGTGTAAAAGGCCTCTTATAGTTATTTTTATTAAAACTGCGCCATTATCTTAATCTATTATATTAAACTCACATTGAGCACTAGTGTTATTTTTTTTTAATGCAAACATCGAAGTTAACTAAATGGCAACAAGTGGTATATTTTTATCTATAAAATACCGATAAGCACCTATCAATTAATTATAAGGTATAAAATTATATCTATCGTGTTGTTTGTAAATAAATATTGAATAGTTATCACCGCGCCGATTTGACGTTAGTGGTCGTATCGTTGCTTATATTTGCGTGGATAACATAGAGAATCTGTAACGTATTTTCATTCTCCTGTTTTACAATAATGTCATATAGAAAGAAAATGTTGTCGATGGCATAGCTATGCGTTTTTGAACAATTAAGTAATTGTTTTCATTTAGTCTGTTTTGGGACAATTATTTTATATCGTTTCATAATGATTGTAGAAGGGTTACCAGATGGCAGAACTGCCAGTGACTTTGTAGAATACGTAGTTGGCAACGACAAGAATTTGACACCTCGTAATGTCTTTGCATGCTTTTTACGGTTTGATACGGGTTGAATTACAGTCTTCACAAATTGTAAATATTGTAAACGAAAAAAATGTTTTAATTTTTGAAAGTTTTTTTAAATACACCCTTCCTACAGTATGTAGGAACCGTGTAAAACATTTGTACTACAATAGTAGCGTGTAAACTACCCTTAGTACCTAACCACTAGAAATGGCATGTGAAACGTTACCGCGTGAACAATCGCCGTCACCACAAGTCACAAAATGTGAAAATCATGTAAAAACAACCATATAAACAGTGTCTGAGGTGACCTGTCACCTCAGGATAATGCTAACCTCCGTACAACTTCGTTTTTCACACAAACCCGTGTCTATATGTAGAATACGTTATTTGATACAATCGTGCACCGAATTACCCATATAGGTACGCGGTTTCCAGGAGGTTTGTGCTTATGATTAAGCTACAACACAAAATGTGCGCTCCTGTAAAACTTGCTTTTTGTCGCTTGCACTGTTGCCAAAACGCCATCGATATTATTCTTCAACTCTATGATAAGAACATACGGTGTTCCCAGTAATCTTCCATCCAGGGTATTGGCCGAAATTAGCTTTATTAATTTCGGTGATCTGCCGGCCATCAGTTCTGTCAATGTGCAAAATAACGAACGATTTTCATTTATTTTACAGCCTACTTTTTCGAAGAAAACTAATTCATGTAAGCGAAGTTGTTACTTATAATTTTATTATAACTATTTATAAATATAATATATATAATATAACTATGGATTTATATTTTTAATTGATTAGACAACTGTATCGTTGTAAAGAAAATTTCATAAGGTTCAAGAATAGATAATAATAAAACGGTATATGCATTAAATACATTCGCTACCTATAAATATCAAAGTACTTGATGTTAAATTGTTTTTCTGGATTTGAAAAATTATTATAAATAAATAAAATTGTTTAATAACAACTTCTCTATACTTACATTTAGAGATATCTAGATATACTAGATATCTGCTGCGACACCTAAAATGTGACTGTACTATAGGAAGGGTGTATTTAAAAAAACTTTCAAAAATTAAAACATTTTTTTCGTTTATATTTACGCAATAATAGAGTTCAATTCGTATTGGAATTCATCGGAAGTTATTTATAGTAGGAATACTTCTGTTTATTGTTTCTTGAACTTATTGACGTTCTCGTAGTTTTTATACCTACACATTATCGTAATACGTGCAGCCCGTCGATTGAGAAACGTACGTCTTTATTTAATGTTGGATGAAGACGTTTGGTGAAGGTGCGTCTATAATTGATTTTATTCTTACGTCAATAAAATGGCGGCTTATACTATATTTTTTTCTTGAAATGTATTCATCTTTTTGTTTAAACAGGGATCGAGGAGGTGTGTGATTAAGTGTTTGTGTTACACATCCAAAGATATTGTTTTCTTCAGTTCTGATCTAAGGTAAGTGACTATTTAGTAGAAGAATTAAACTTTAAATTGATTATTTTCGTTTTTAATAGTCATTCTGCAGGTTAAAATATTGCCGAAGTTGAATATCATTATTTATGAGCGGGCCAATGTGAATGGTATGGAAAACTATTATTTACACGTGCTATTTGAACGAGTGCGAGCAAAATGAAATAAGGAACTCAACGCAAATGACAGAAGTAGAGAAACTCTACTGTCGGCATTTCGTTGGTCTTCTTTCGTTTTCCACTCTGACGATGTAAAATTACAGGCAACATTGCACCTATATCGTCTATTTACTTCACTTTGTTTTACTCATTGCAGTACCTGTATGTAAATAATGGTTTTCCCATACCTATATATAATTATATACAGGGTGTCCTAGAAAGATTCAACCAAACGTTGGGAGCATACTCCAGAGCTCGAAACAAGCAAAAAAATTCAATATACGTAGGTCCGAAAACGAACAGTTAAGTTTTATAATTAATAATTAAAGTTTTAGAAGCCAATACACATAAAATACAAATAAATTAACATAAACTGCTAACTCAGTCACAATAAATGTTCAAAGAGACTAGCGTCCACAACAATGCAATAAATACATGCTTCACACGTCTTCTCGTGAACTGGCGGGCTCCTTCAAAAATTCCACGAGTATTCCGAATCACTTCAAAAGAGTTTGCAATCCGTTTTTGAAGTTCATTAACAGTTTGGATAGGGCCGGCAGCGTACTCTAACGTTTTGAGATGTTCCTATGGGTAAAAATTGATGGGGTTACAATTCGGTGAACGAGCAGGCCAAGGAGTTGGCCCTGCTCTACCAATCCAACGTTCTGGGTAATAAATTATTTCAATATTCCCTAACCACGAAGGAAAAATGTGGAGGGGCACCATCGTACCCCTTAAATTACTTAATTTAAAATTAATTTTTTAAACTAAAAATTGATGTAATTCGGTAACGGTTCGTCTTCGGATCTACGTTTATTGGAGTTTTTTTGTTTATTTTGAGCTCTGGATTACGTTCCTACGTATAACTGAATATTTCTGGGACACCCTATATTCATATTAAGTTATTCACGATGGGGGATTCTTGTCATCAATAAAACCTCGTATTTTTATAATTACAAACAGACTACTACCATATGAAAAATATACTGTAGTTCATTTGTGAAAATCTTCGCGGGAAAACTTATTTATTTAGCACCTACCTATAATTTAAAAAATAAGGATTGTCTCAAGGTGATCACTCTGATCTGTTAACTTAATTTTAGAACAGATTTTACGTAAACTATTTTGCGCTGTAAATTATTCTACTACTTACTTCTTTATCTTTCCTGTTGGACATCAAGTAGGTACTTATACAGGGTGTATCTGTAATGAGTAAAAAATGATACCACATATCTTTGGAATCGAAATACAACGATTTAACACAATTTACCTATATACAAAAACGTACAGTTTCGAAGTTATAGCCTTTTAAATGTCGATTTTGAAATTTCCCTTTTCTAAATAAAACAACGGTTGATGATAGAACGTTGAAATTTGGAACGTAGATATTTCTCATCGCGGATTATCCACACGAGGTAGTAAACATTTGTTTCTTTGCATAAGAACGGTTGTTTTGGGGGTAAGTGGATAGACAATTTTCAAGTTCTAACAAGCGGGAAATAAGAAATGGAATTAATCCATAATAAAGCCCAATAGAAAGAAAACTTGTTTGCTCTCTTAATACATTTTGATATCTCTTTTAGTTTTGATACAAACAAATAATATGTAAGTGTTGTTGCTCGTCGCGGAATCTAAATAACTTCAAAAATTTTCTTTTAGTTTTTGTTCAAAATACATACCTATGTACAACCTTTTTCGATGCATTTTATTCAGTTTATACAATTTACAGACAATTTATTTATTAAGATACGCTTTTACACGATGTTACTGAAAATTTGCCCGCTGCCTCGCCTCGAAGTGGCATTTCATTATTTTTTATCAAAACTAAAAAAAAAATACTAAAACGTACCTATTAAGGGACAAAAAAGTTTTACTTTTTAATGGGCTTTAATATGGATTAATTGCTTTCGTTATTTTCCTTCCTCGAAACACTTTTAAGGATACCATCGGTTTCCAAAATTTGCTCATAATAGGGCAATGTGATCATTTTAAGGAATTATTATTCCTATCAGAAATAATGCTTGGACCTAGAATTTGTTTTCCTATACATTTGCATAGTTACCAATGTAAATATGACCTATAGTTTATCCAAATCTATATGATGTTCACGCCATGAATACAAGGTTACTAGATGATGACGTTTCACACAGTGTTGTCACCTCGTACCTCGTATTTTGACAGTTCTAATAAATTGTAGTATTTCTTTATACTATCTAATATGTGCGCAAGTAAATCATCTATAGAATATGTCACTTTCCAAACTTTAAACCGAATTACAAATAAACAATCTAGTAACTTTTTATTGATGACGTAAACGGCTTATACGCTTGGACAGGACATAGATTATTTTGTTGTTATTACAAAAGTAGTTAGAGAAAAAAGCAGTTGTCTGGTTGTTAAAAACGTTTCGTTGGTGGTGTTTGAAATTGTATTATCCGCATTATTAATAAATTAGGTACGTTAAGAATGTTAAATAAAAGACATAAAGATAAATTAATCTAAATTAAATAAAACAAAAAGCATTTTTTTAATCAGGTTTGATAAAACCGAAATTTTTTTAGTTTCGTCAGTTAAATTTGACAATAAGCCGTAAAACGGTATTATTATTTGCAAAATATCCTTGGCGTATTACTTAAATACCTAAATGGATTTTGGGCATTCCCGTCATCTCGTTAATCTCAAAATTTCCTGTATTGTATGGTTTTAATTTACAAGCATGTGCCGTAACGGTTGTATTTAATAAAATATTGAATACCTACTTAATAGTCACAATATTTAAAAAAATATATTACATTTCTTTATTATTTTTAAACAATAAGTTATCTATAAGATAAATCTACTTATTTACAAGTCTAAAATTACCACGTTTGAATATTTAAGTTACGTCAGTTTTAAACGTTACGTATTTAAAAATATCAAAACTCTTCAAAGCATTGCATTGTCTGTATTTATCGTTAAAAGAAATCCGATCTCGACGAATGAGCACCGACGACTTGAACTATTCTAACAAGGGTTTTGTTAGACCTGTTGATCTCATGCTGTGCCCCTCGTCAATCGTCGCGGCCGCCATGCATTACTTTTTTGATCGCCTGTACCTAAGTGTAAGACAAAATCTTCAAAAAATTTGTTTTTTTTTTTGGGATACATTAGGTAACTAACGTGGCATGTGTAGGTGGTACGTCATTTAGAACATAAACATCATTTATTAATTAATTGTTTCTGAATGTCATTTGAACACGACTAAACTCTGATTAACGATTGACTAATTGTAATTTTCCTAAAATATGCTTTTTTGTAAATCATTCGATAGTCAACGATTAGTTCCTTACTCGCGACTAAAATTATTTCTGACTAACATCCTAAACCCTAAATGTTTAGTTTACATGTCGAAAAAATGAAATTTTACGTATTTTTCATAACACAATAAATAAACACATAATTAGACAGGTAATAGGTATCTAACAATAAGTATGTATATAAATATTAAGTAAGTAATAATAATTAAATTTGATTAGATCAAAATTGGAATAGATTGCCTTTTTATTTAGGTACGCGCAAAATAGGTTCACTACAATAGACTCGCAGTAAATAAGGTTCGACCTGGTGTTTCTTTCCACTAAGAAAAGGGTTCATTTCGAATTATACCTATATACGAATAATCACGCAACGTGCGTTACTTTGCATTTAGTAACTTTTCACCTTTTTTTATTTGTTCTGCTTTTAAAAAATCAGTTTCGCACAAACTGAATTTTGTCGATTTTGTTTTAAAGTAAATATAATTTTTGTATAAGTATAGGTGTAATTATTCTAAAGAAACATTATGGTGGCGCTTTTTCATTAGTTGAAACAGAAACCATCAGGCCGAAGCTTATTTACATAGGGGTTAATCCTTTACCGGTCTATGGAAAAAAAATTAACATATCTATCAAATTTACTTACTAACCTTCATTTTATATATATATATATATATATATATATATATATATATATATAAAATAATTTTAGACCTGAATTGCACACAAATGGCTTTTAAAATGTTTTATACTTACAAATTTCAGTAAGTATAAGTTAGATGTGTTGTAGTTGTATTTAATAAATAAATATATAACTTTTAAATACAATTATCTATACCTAGTAAATATCACTTGCACATTATAGGTAGGTACATGATGTACCTACTTTGACTTGCATAAAAAATTTGATTTTTAAGTCAGTTAAAAGATAAAAAATTGTAGATTTTTATTTGCACATTTTCTTAATACAATAATAAATAGTTAACTTTCAAGATGCCGAATAACATTTTACTTACATTTAAAATTCAATTTCGAATTGAATCGACATCAATTTTATTCTGAACGTAGAGATCTACCTACATAATTATGTACCTACACCTATCGTTCTTTAAGTCGTATTTTTTAATGCAATTTTTACATGACAAAGAAATGCTGTAGACTTGCTCACGTGGTAGGTACCTACATAGTTAATTTAATTATATGGAAGTTTATTACCTATAGATACCTACCGAAAAACAATTTTCCTTTTCAGTTTCTAATTTAATTTTATAAATGAGATCGTACGTGTAGGTAATGAGCGCGTTTTTTTTTTGTAGTAGGTAATTTATAAAATTAGTTACTTGGGTAAATCTAAAAGGAAAACAAAATATTTTGTTTTTGTGAAGAAATTACGCGTTTCTAAATGAAATTGCGACGCAAAATTGTAGTCTCCTTGGAGGCCACGGCCGGCCATCTTAGCAACTTTCGGGGGGGGCGGAGAATTCTCGACCAATGATTGTTCCCCGCGAACTTGTTAAACTTGAATCGCGGTTTGCCGACATTACGTGTTGTAGTTTTAATTGTTGGTCAAAAATGCCCCTTTTTAGTTGTTTATAGATTTAATTTGTTGATAAACGGTTTTTTTTTATATAAATTACTTACCTATACGAAATTACTTTTCGTTTTTACTAACTTATACATAGATTCTCTCTAAAATTATTTACCTGGTAGTGAAGTAATTTAAAAAAAAATGTTTTGTAAAAATGATATAACATTATTTTAATTCGGTACCTAATTTGTTTTAGATTTAGTTTCTGACCTATTTATTTAATGGCGTAATTGTAAGTTTATTTTTTAGTTTCAAATTTCTACCTTTTCATTATAGGATTATTTTAAAACAGAATTAGGTAAATGAAACTTTTAGAAATGAATTTATTAGATAAGAATTATTTTTTATTATAAAAACTGCCATATATAAAAATAAACCGCCAGAATGCGAGATACTTATATCTATATATTTATTCGTTGTCACAGGTTAATTAATTAATTCATTATCGGTTAAAATGTTTAGTTATGGTGTTGTAAATTAAAAATTATTGATCTTATATAAATATAACAAATATTCATTTCAGGAAATAGGTTTATAATTGTGTATTAGATGGGTATACGTATTTCTTAAAGAAAATAAACATCTGTGCCGAATATTAGCAGGTTGAGTTATTACCTTAAAACCCAACACTTAAATTTATAGAAATCTGAGAGCAACTATATTAGTGTATTTCACAGTTTACTGAATTTTATATGTTAAAAGTTTTTTTATTGCCTAATTTGAGTGCTGATATATTACAAATAAAGTAACATATTTAAATATTTTTTTATCGATAGTTTAGTGTATCTTATAGATGACATATTTAGTAAGTTTTCGTAATGCAATTTTTGTTTTTGTGTCTTTAAAAAATTCTAATCTACAAATTTTGATGTGTGTCTAATATTGGATATTCTTAATATTAGAAACACGTTTTAAAGTAACTTAAAAACAATTATTAACAAAGTTATTCGAATATTAATTATTTTTATTGGAAAAATATACAACTACTGTCGATAACAGCGCAGCCAGTTTAGTTAGTGGATCTCCTTACAAAAATGCCCTTGAAGAAGCGCAAAATTCTAAAAATACGAATAAGGGTAAGAAGAAAATAAAATTTAGTACTAATTCAATCAAACAAATCAAGCAAAGGGCTTTTATCTTTTTCTAAAAAGAAAAAGAAAAAAGTTGTCGTTTCTTCGGATTCATCAGACTCAGGGTAACAAATCCCATGTTAAATCCAAAGATGACTTGCATTATAACTGGATTTGTATAAATAACGTTTTAAGTACATACTTATTGTTAGTTAAACTTTCCTTTAGTTTTTACATTTTGTATTTTCTTCAATAAAATTTTAAAATATTCAGTAGCTCTTTTTATGACAGATGCGTTTCCCTAATATAGAATACCTTATCCAATATTAGAAAACTATATTTTATACTGACCATATCGAATATTTTTTTTGTAGATTTTATTATCGCCCAAATTATCTTCTGAAACTTTATCAATCACTTTAACAGATAAATAGATAAGTTTTTTGCAAAAACCAGCCTTTGATAAAAATGTATCGAATATTAGGACACTTTCCTCTACTCAAATATCATCATAATATTAATTAAGCATAAACTCTACAAAACTGTTTGACAGTTTAAGAACGAATACAAAAAAATACCTATAGAAAAAATATCCCTGAAATAATATCTCGTGTAATCTATCTACTTACCTATAGTTATGTACGTGAATTTCTAATATGTATATTGTTTACTTCGGAAACCGTAAAAATGTGGTATATCTACCACTAAAATTGTTACACAGCAATTTTTCTTGGTTAGTATCATTCGTCAAGTAGGTATATAAATAATGGAGTGATTTTACAAACTATGAGCATGAGGTGAAACCGTTTGCCTGCAGTGCTGCCTGCACTATATATAATCCAAATAGTGAAGAGAAGATTTGGATTCAGCGAACACAATGACGAGAGTAGACTCACGAAGTCTGTAGTGACTTTAACGATAGTGATTGTGGTTTTTTATGTGTGAATATGTTGGTGTTTAGACCAAATAAATCTAGACCAAATAAAATTTAATTTTATATATTTTTTAATGTTTATTGTATACCTATATTTCTTTTACACCACACTTATATCACTTATAATCTCACCACATTCTCCCCTACCTACTAGGCCAAGGGAAATTAAGAGTTAAAATTTTAATTTGAAATCAATTGTATTGTGTTACGCATAAGCTTTAGCATGCAAATTAGGATTATCGTTTATTGCTTTGAATATTCACAAGTTAATGCGAAATTGTTTTATCTGTGAGGGTTAACTTCAGTTTAATTTATCTTTTTAAAAACTATGTTGTTTTAACAAATTTAATGGTTTTGGTTAGATTGTGAAATAAGTACATAGATAATACATTCATTATAACGCGCATGTATTTATGTAGATGTAGCAACGTTAACCTATAGCTTTTTAATGACTTCTCCAACAATCGTCTATAAAAAGAACATTTCAAAGTTTGTTTTTTACATTTTTATTTAAAAAAAAATAAATCACAAAGACATTTCAAAATCGCAAAACTCAAAATATACAGTCTACAAAATATGAAAATAAATGAATAAAACAATTAAAAGTTGAAAGTGGAGGCTGACAAATGGAATCCAAAAACATCGGTCCATGAGGTACCTATACTAGTTTCTCGTTACTTTTTTCCAAGATTATCGGTGAAATTCGTTTCATCAAAGTTTCATATTATAACTACCTATATAATTCAAAGTGTAGAATTAATATTAAACTTTTTTCGACAGTGGAGCAAAGTAGTAACACCAGTTTACGGTATGTTCGAAAAAATGTCAGTTAACACCCTCAGTATCGTACTGAACTACAAGAGTAAGAATTTTTAAAAATGTCCTATTTAAACCTTGTTTAGGATCAAAAGTTGCAATTGCGATTGGTTAAATAATGGGTAGAAACCTATTTCACCATATTACCTTGATTCCACATTTTGGGGCGAAGGAGGAGTTTTGAGGTGCCTTTGAATTAATTTCCACACAAAATATAAAAAGATTCTTGCGAAAAACGTGGTTATATTTATCTATCTAATTGATTTGCTTCTCCTTTAATGAAAATGTTTCGAGTCGCTCGGTTTCGTCTCTTCATTTGATTGCCCTCTTTCTGCTCTTGGCGGCCTGGTTGACAGTGTATAACTAGCCTAAAAGTAATAATTAAACTACCTACCTAAATGTGTGTTATAATTCGGTTAATTTTACCACGTTTACTAACGGTGATAGTTAGGTAGCTAGTTACTACTAATTTTAAATAAACAGCCGATAGGTAATATAATAGATATTAATAAAATAAAGTGACAAGTAAGTAATGGTAGATTTTATTTAGGCTCTAAATTGAAAATTATACAGTGCGCTATTTCACTACCTATATTAATTATATCAGAACATTTAATTTGATATCACATTAAGTGAACATAATCTGGTAATAATCTACATTAACAGACGTTATGCTTCGTGTGATGCTAAGGTAGGGAATTTCCCAGTAGATAGGAAATTTCAATGTTGTTTATCACCACAAACACGCATCCAGTTCCCAAATAACGTCTAGTTCGTAAAAATTATTGAAAATGGTAGGTACCTATAGGTCTACAAACGTGGACAAATTATAAAATTTTGCATTTTTCAATAAACAAACGTTGTAATTTAAGCGCTTTAATTACAAAAGCAATAATAATTTTCATTGAAGTTTTTCTGTTCGACATTGTTTATAATAAAATCGGCACGACTTCGTTGTTAATGCGATTCACGTCAAATGTGGTGCACATAACTTTATTTTTTAGTTGTAGGTATATAGGATGTCCAGAAACTCTTCTGCTAAAGGAAAACGACGAATTCGAGATGATTTTTATGGGGATTTGAACTAAATCACCTTATACAAAAGCTCTTTGTCATCGTTTTTTCTTCAATTATCTTCAAAACGACATTACTACAAAAGATCAAACTTTACACATTAATTAAATTTTAAATTTTCAATATGTTAGTATAAATATATATATACCTATATGAATTTTTTATTGCAATCATAAGCATCTCGTTTAAGGGGGCTAACGGACATCATGAATCACAATTTTTTTATCTTTAACTTTTTAACATTTCTGGCGGCAAATTTGAAAACTTTAGCATTTTTCAAACAATAAGGTGCTTTTGTTTATTATCGCTATGATGCGCCGTTTTCGAAAAAAATCAATTCGAACTTTTCGTGTTTACTTGCATTATTAGCCTCTAATATTATCTACTAAATTTAGTACCAATAATAAGAGTTTAACTGTGTAAATGACAAATTATTCTTACGCTGCCAAACAGTTATTAATTTTTCGTATGATGGCAAGACGCCGTCTTCAAAGGGCTCTAATTTTCTTAGGAAGCGGAAGCGTTTTTTTATAAGTTGATTTAGCTCAAATCGGCATAAAATTATCTCTAGAATTCGATAATTTCCATTTGGCAGGAGAGTTTCTGGACATCCTGTATATAGGGTTCATTTTGAAGTACTCAAAAGCATTATCTCTACTTGTTTTACATTTTACACTATAAACTCTGCGTTCAATGTTTCGCCTGGTTCTCTTTTGATGTAGGTATACCGCGAGTTTTCTTCTATAGGTAGTTGAAATTATTGTTTCGTCATGCCGTGCAATAAAATTAGATAAATTAGAATATACGATGAAGTTTCTTTAGTGCGAGTGTTTGCATTTTATATTTTAATTCGAATCATTACATCGCGACTAATCAATCACTCACTAAAAATACAGTAAAAGGAGAACCATCAAAAAGGAAATGGATGTCTTTTAAATTAAGGCATACCTAACAATTTTTTCTACATTAAATGATTTTATTAACAAGGGTGTTAGTAAACTATTTTCGTTTACTTCAGTCTCGTCGGTTTAAAAAATATACAGACGGATGCACAAAAACATGGCTGGCGGTGATCATATCTTCAAGAAAAATTATTATAATTGAAAAAACTGCACATGGTCGAAAAAGTACTTTTTAATAGATTGATTAGTCGCTATTGTTATCGAGTATAGCTTGGCACCGTTTAGGCAAGTTTCAACGTAAGTAATTACCGCCAGTATTCGAAGACGCAGTGATAATTGTTTGGCAGTAAACAGTTGTGTTCCTTGAAGTTTCTTCTTCATAAGACCCACGCATTTTCAATCGGATTGGCATCTGGCGATTGTGCAGGCCAAGTTAAAATTACGACGCCATGCTCCTCTCCACGTTTAATCGGTGTGTTACCTGCTTTTCAATAAGCAATGATTTTTCACGTGTACGTTGCCATACAAGTTTCGCTTCTTCCAAACGGCGCTTGATGATCATCACACCGATCTTTAGCCCCCATTTGGTCAGCTTCCCTTGCGCTCACCTTAAACTTAGCAAAGGATTTGCCTCGAACAACCGAACAATAGCGTTATCCGCTCGCGATATTAAAATATATTTAACGGCAGCTATGAAAAACATTTTTGCACCTTTAAGATGTACACATAGAAATGCTGTTCAAACATAACAGAGTTCAAACATAGCTGATACAAGTGCTTTGTTGCGTAGTACAGGGTATTCCTCTTTATCAATTTCTCGAAGGTCTTACCCTCTCGCCAATCGTAGACTTCGGTACCATATTCTTATTGCGTATTTGATATACTTATTAACTGCAATAATATTATGTATCTATACATATTAACCTGGATATTGATAAGTACGTACGGGTCAGGAAAAGGGCTATATTGATTGTAATGATAACCGGTTATCACAACCAACTGTTTTCGGCTCTTGGAGGTCGTTATAAACGATATTAACTGTATTTGTGTTAGCAACGCTAGATTCGTTCGCTTTTAATAAGTACATAACTATTTAATAACGCAATACCGATGGGGCTAACGCGCCTAGTAGGTATCGATGTGTAATTTAACGTACATAGGTAGATACTTCTTAACGGTTTCCGGCAAGATAATCGTCATTAAATTATTTATCTGTCAAATATTTTAAATATTTTCGATTACAATTTTAAGAATTGCTGAATGACAAATGACAAATGAACTCTTTGGACATTTAAAGGTATTTTTTGAAAAACTTCTTACAGTTGGGAGTATCCGTTTGTCCCACTCTTGTGTGTGTGTGTGTGTGTGTGTGTGAATTATAGGTATTTAAACTATTTTTCCAACTAAATTTGAGCTTTAAACAAAATAATGCTATAAAACCTTATTTTAAGTAACATCGGAATTTCAAATTAATCTACCCTCGAATGCTTAATAGCTACTAAAATAAATTTAAAAAATAATAAAATGTGAAAGTCTTACAATTAATAAAATTGTCTAAAAATGTAGATACCTACAGGTAAATGGTAATCAAATTGTTAAACTTATTTACAGAGGGATTATTCATTTATCGTTAATAAATACGGTGTACTTACACTTGCAAAACCTACCTATAAATATCAGTAAATTGTAAATACTTTTAAAAATATATTAATAAATTCATAGGTACCTACCCATAAATGTGATGTATTTATACTGTAAATATCCGATAAATATTAAAAATTTGGCGTACGTTTTCTTACCAATTGAATTACCCCTCGTTATACACGTTAAATGATTTTACATAAATATATTTATATATTAAAAATTAAGTTATATATTCTTAAAATAGTCGGTAATTTGTATATGTAGTTCCGAAATCACCACGTTGACTAATACTTCTAAAGGGGCCTACTTAAGGTATTCCCAATTCCACGGTCATGCGGTTTCTAGCTTCATTAGTCATTCAAACTTTGGATCTTGGCGCTAGAGGAACGCATGCTCGTTGAGGGTGCCGCAATTTTCCCGCCAATATGTAAAGCACGCGAACGAAATCGTTACGGGCGTGGAATGCCACGTGGTCGTAATACTTATTCTAGATACCGGAAACCACCGAATTCCTACACTTTTCACGTTTCAGTTGTTGATAACAAAATCTGGACATGAACGTGCTTATGCCGATGATTTCTATCTTAAAACTGGAAAGATAATGTGCATTAGTTCACTGATGATTGTGAATTCTTCAAGTTTTGATTTGTTTTGATGTATTTGGAAAAGTCGTCTTTTACTAACGACATGTTATTGTTTCAGACAAATGGTGCCAAGACTGGTCCTGGAATTATTCAGAACCGGACCTGCAGAATTTCTTTCCAACGATCTACCATATATTATGAACGTGGTTGTAGAAATGGCGGAGAAAGATGGTAAGTCTTGTGAACGTTTTCGAAAAAATTTTAAATTACCCTTGAACATTTCAAGCGAAGAATTATTTTTAAGCGTGTTATTCATTTTGGCAAATGATTGTTTTCTATTTTTATTAATAGTAAAATTACGAAACGGGCCGATATCCCCCTTTAAAAGTATTTTTGTATAGGTAAGTGGTTTTGTTCGAATCGAAAGGGATTTTTTTGAAGCTTTTGTCCTGTCTCGAATTAGATGATTTAGTTTAGGACACGTTAATTTTTAAAATTATGAAGTCAATCGACTTTATAGAGCTATTTAAAATTAAAACGTTGAACTTATACAATTAGGCACATCGACAGTAAAACAAAATAAATTTGATTAAAACTTAATGTGTAATTGCAAGATATGATATCGATTTGTTTTCACCGTAATCACGCTTTTGGTAAAAATAGAAAACTTGCCAAATTATGTGCATTATAATATATATATTTATAAAAATCAAACAAAAAAACAGTATAATGTGGGTTCGGTTGTAATAAGTATATAGTTTTAATTGACAACGAATTTACGTTTTTATTTTGCTGGATATCACAAATTAAACCATTTGTAGGTATTTATTCATTTTTTTCGGTTTCCAGTATAGGTAGGTTAAGTCAAACTTTATCTATCATCGTTAATACCAATATTTTTCTCAGATATTAGTTACCATTCTTAGTTCTTGAGGTTCGAAGATGAAATTCAGACAGTAGTTAAATTTGATCATTACTAAACCATATTTAATTACTTGAAAACAATAAATTGTTATAACAATAATCGTTTTTAATTGTAAGGGAAAACAAACCCGACCCTTAAACTAAACATTTAAACGTTAACAAATTAGTGATTCAATTTTCGTTAAATTTTGATTCACATTTCTATAAATAATATATGTATGCTTAACAATAGATCGATGATTACTCATCTAATTTATTGAACATCTAAGGTGCATGTTACTAATAAAAAAAAAGCATCGACTCCCATTAACGTGTGTGTTTTATACCCTGACTAATATGGACAAGCAATGAGTGATGGGAATTCTCGGGTTATAAATTTCTTCCGTATTATATTTGTTTTCTAGTATAGGTACAGTAACGGAACGTTTTACTTTGCGCCGCGGCGTGCTTGCGTCACCCCGAAAGGGTCAGTTTCGATAATCCGCTTACTTGGATTCGTTAATGACCAATAATTATTCAGTTTTCTAAGTACAGAATAGAAATGGCGTGGTTTTTCGTTTCCCATTTATTCAAAATGTTTTGCGAAAACTTATTAACGATTTTAGGGCCGATCTTTCCACCTCTTTGTAAATTTATCATATAAACGTTTGTAAAATTATTATTTTTATTCAACATTCAAATTTTGATAATTCAAAAATATTAATTGGCACATTCAAGCCAAGTATTTATCTACTATAATTTAATTTCTCAGTTATGAGTATTAATATTATCTGTAGGTATCGGTAGTCGTTTTAAAAAAGACTTTAAAATGTAGTATCGTTCATAGTAGTAGTTCCGTCATTATTTCAACATGTTAGATAGGTACCTACTTATGTTAAGTCTGTATAACACGGTTCTAAATTTGATACAAAATTTTGTTCGTAATACGTTATAAATTGAAATGTTTTATAGGTAGGAAGTAATATTAATATTCGCATTTATTGAGTGGTAACGTTGGTGACAATGCATTTTGTACAAAATTTTGTATACAATTTAACATCGTGTCATACAGACTTAACGCCTAGAACGCACTGATTATGAGAGACATGTCTCGAGACTGCATATAGACAAAATTTCTAGTCAGTATCTATAGACTGTAGGTATGAACCTATACAAAATGTGAACAAAAATACGTGGCTACGTAATAAAAAGTAATTGCAGTACCTACACAGGCACCTACAGCAGCAACTACTTCATTGTATATATTGACTGTCTTGAGATAATTTCGATACAGTATTTTGACAAATTTTAGATAATCTTTTAGTGCGTACTAGCCTTTAGACTAGTATGGAGAAAATTTGTGTTTAAGTTCAGTTTACACGACGATAATAAGTTTTATAATTAATTTCATAAGACCGATGAATTGATTTCATGAAAGTAATTAAGTACATAGGAAGTTGTTTATATAGAGATCTTCTTTATTGTGTATACCTACATGTATGTGTATGTAAGTGCTTAGTTTTACAAGACTAACTAACGTAAGTTATATTTTTATTTAGAGTTCTGTGAACTTATTATGAATGTTCAGGTTCTTGCAGCAATTAGGGTAGTGACGGAGATATTAGTAGGGACATTAAAAAATGGATAAATGGAAAACCACCGTCATTCATTGCAATAAATACTAATTCTGATCAAATACAATCGCAGCAATCGTTTCCAATGTGTAGCTATCTCTGAATATGGCCATTAGAATTGCATGGATATTTAATATGCCGGAGATTGTACATAATTTAACTTCAAAATTACTAACAATAAGTTTACTAAAACTTTGAAACAGCTTCTATAATGTTATATAGTTTTGTAAATCTGTGACAAAAACAGTTGCGAAACCATAGTTGTGAAACCTAGTGTTATCTTGTAAAGTAGCCATTATTTATTATTTTTTTTAGTTTTCTTCTTTGTCTGACACTGATAATGTATCATTGTGATTGGAATTACAACGACCACAGTACCACATTTCCTTTATTGGTTAAATACAAACTCGGTGCAACTTGATGCAATTTTTATAGGTAAATTAATATTATAAGAGATACCATTGGTAAAAGGTAAGAGGTAATATTGGTACCTATATATGAATTTGGGATATGAATAACGATTGCTTGTAGAAGATAATTTGTGGACAGATACCTGTTTCTCTGCACGAACCCATATCTCATACTACATAATCAAATTGTGTTATTTCTCTTTCGTAGCTTTTTTCGCTTCCTTGTTCCATGATTTCTTTGGACTTTACTTTTTCGGTTTTCTCGGGGGACTCCGCGATATCTTCCAATCGAGGTATGTGGCCTCACTTTGAGCCACGTATTCACAAGGAAATAAAATGTTCTGCAACACAACACAAACACAAAATCTGGTGTTGTACGCAACGTTGGGCGGGAAGGAAGGAGCACGTCGTGTTCCAAATTACTTATATCTTTGATGTTGTCGGATACTGGCATGCTCTCTTATTTTCCGACCGACCTGATCAGTGTGTTCCGCGTTTCGTTTCGAGAGATTTTATTGCAACATGTTGCGGGTGATCATGTTGAGGAACATGTTCCCTAGTGCATATAATATGCACTATAATTTTTCTATACGGTCGTGTTAGTTTCTGTGGATATTATAAGTACGATTGTTAAGAGCGCTAAGTAGTGGTGTCCATATTGGAAAAACGCGAATAAAATTTGTGACCTTATGGAATTAATTATTTAAATTCTGCTTTTGCCAAAATGTTAGAAATTAAGTTAAAAATCTCGGAAGGTCCAAATAAGTAAAAAAAAATAGAAGAAACAATTGCTAACTTCTTTTATAAGAGCCGTGTAAAAAATCTACTAACCTTCCGAGATCGTATACGGTGAACTAAACACTTTTTCTAAATAACATTTTTTGATAAAACTTTTAGATTTCCTGCAATTTTAAACCGCAGTAAAATTTATTCCAACTTTATAAATGCCGGCTACTATACGTAAAATAAGCAATCTGACAGCAAAGCTACGATATCTGCATTTGCATTTAAGGAGATTATGTTTCGCTAATTCAGAATAATTTGTTGATGTATTTATTAACTTGTGCGAGCACTAGTTTTTTTTTAAGTATTTCCGCCTCGCCTGTGATCTTTGGCGCCTTTACTATTCTGGCTCCCGCGACCTAGGTATTCTTTTCAGTACGGATATAAGTAGCGTGCTTAAATAAGCGTTTTGTTTTAAATAAATTTACGAGACGCTCCTATTTCATAATAAAACTACAGCGACTTTAAAATTTAATGTCTGTTATTATTATTCTTCTTTTTATAAAATTGTGGTAATAAGCCAATAACAATAACAAGTAATTAACACCATATATTTCAACTCTGTTTAGAGTTATCTTCGAGTGGTAAAATTTTATAATTTCCGCAGTAATAATCAAAAATTTGGAGCAAGAAGGAAACTCCTGGTAGGTACTAATTGTAGCCTTATTATATTATTATTATGGCTATTTATTAGGGTCATTGGCCCTAATTGTAAAATTGTAAGTGTATTAAATAACTACAAGTCAATCGCCATTTTTCTACTACAGTATGTTAAAAGTGTCTTACAAATTAAGTTCAATAACAAATTCGGTATTACCTATGTTAAAAATCAAATTTAAGTAACCATTACATTATTTTGTACATTAATTTTAACGATGTTCAAAAAATAGTAATACCCTCACCTTAAGATCATATTATCAAACTAATATTTTGCTAAATTCATTACAACTACAACCATAGTTACCCGACGTAACCGATTTTGGGTGGAAAATAGATTTGTAAGGAAATCTGGTACCTATACGGTTCCATCATTCCCAAATAATCTAAGAGTGTTAGCATCGTGTGGTTGTAAAAAAAGTATTCTTCTAACATGAATTATTTGCTGATTCATACATTTCGTTTCATCATGTTTTTTAGACTAGTTTAGTAGCAAAGTGTGCACATGTAGGAAAAATGGAATGAGTTGCATTGATTCCTGTAGATGTATGGGACAAAAATGTACCAATGCAGTGACAATTGCAAATGTGTCATTGTACAATGAATGAGATGAATGTTGAATTATTAAGGGTGTGTAATATCAAAGCTGCTAATTTAAACTGCGAAAAGAACAATTTTTAACGAAGGTAATACCAAATTTGTTAACGAACTTAATTTGTAAGGCACTTTTAACATACTGTAGTAGAACAATGGTGATTGACTTGTAGTTATTTAATACACTTACAATTAATTAGAGCCAATAGTCATAATAATAACAGACATTAAATTTTAAAGTCGCTGTAGTTTTATTATGAAATAGGAGCTTCTCGTAAATGTATTTAAAACAAAACGCTTCTTATATTATGTACTTAATTATTAAAATAACGGATAAGGTTACAATCTACAACAATTATATTATTATATCGGCATATGTATTTTAGAATTACGTATAGAAGGAAAAAGCTATGGCAAAAAATGAGATGGGAGCGCTGAAAGAAGCGACGAAACCCACAATCTCAGCGTGATTCAGAAAATGCAATTTTCACATGTTTTCACTTTTAATTATCTATCTTAATTATAAAGTCCTGCAAAAATATAATTCTTGTGACGTCGAATGCTATATAGATGAACCAAACTTTTTTAAAGAATAAAATTTTTCGATATGTCCTACTGTTTTGCAGTTATGACAGTATAAACGGGAAAAAACGCGAAATTGAAGTGAACTTTTTACCAGTTCGAACTGAGATATCGATCGGCCCTGAAAGTTATTTTTCTCCATAAAAGCCCATGTATTTCGGGTTTTTTCAAAATTTTTTAAACGATTAATTCCACAAAACCAATTACGAATTTTACGGCAAAAGAAAGTTCACCTTTAGTACGCTGAATAACTCTTTTGGTGAAGCTGCTGCTCTTTATACTGGACGATTTTTGACGTCTTTTGGCTTTTTAAATAAAAAAATACGTTCTTTCGGTCTGTCGAGGTTTCATCTTGTAACCTCGACAGCTCCACGACAGTCATTTCTCAGAGCTTCGAGTACTCACTCTACTATAAGTATTTAAATCGAAATAAATAGAACTTTTTAAGTAGTACCAGATGTTTACGATAATAATGTATCACCTTATAGTAGCTATGCCTAACAGTGTTGTCATTAAAGCCAATCGCGAAACAAAATTTACAAGCCCAACTAACAACGTACAAGGTCAAATTCGCTCTCATCAGCTGATACATATTGCTCTTAATCTTTTCTTTTAGATACTTCTTTATAAACTACTATTATTTCTACTACAGTCACCTTCCGCTCTTCTCGCATCATTCACGCTTTACTTCTATAACACATGGCATAAGTATTCTAACATAATACACTCAATTCTCTTCACATCGTTCTTCTTCGTTATGTCTATATTTACCACTGTAACGTATTGAATTAAAGACTTCAATATTTTTTCTACCAGAAAACATGACATTAACTTTCAACATTCAACTTTCTTTATTCTGTTTTTATTATTTACTAGCAAATCTGAAATGTGCAATTGTCGTTCATTTGATTAGGGCACAAAGAAACAAAACACCTATTAGGCACTATACGTTATTCATACCTACACTTTATTTTTTACTTGTTTCAATAGCCTAGCTATATTACTATCATCAGCTAATCGAATCAATCTTATCATCAAAATATGAGAAACGTTCTGAAAGGAGCGCAGTGATCAGACGGGCACGCTATTAACAAATTTTGCGCGATTTAATTGTTTATACAATCACCATTGAAACCTCTCTGTTAATAGATAGTAGGTACGAGGGGTCGGTATAACTATAGTAAATTTTATACGCAGTAATGCAAATTCATACTAATTGAAACTAATACCTTAGTAATGCATGTAGTACGAACTAATTCAATCTAATTGTAGAAACAAATAGCTACACATTAATACACCTCGTTACTGACCTCTCGTGTAAGTACTTTTATATTCCAACCAGTCACTCTCTTGTCTTTCAAGTTTTGTTCCTTCTTTCCATATATATCATCCTTGATTCTTCACTTGCCGTCTTATCATTGATTAATTCTTTGAGGCATAGTGCCCCCACCTGTTTCGTATTTAGATATGCCTATGTAAATGTACCTATATTACATAAAGTACTAAAAGGTACACTACGCCATAAAGTCAAACTCGTCAAACACAAAACAAATTAAATAAATTTAAAAAAAAAGAGTAGGTAATTTTTTCTACAAATACATAATTTTTCTGCATAATTTATTTGCCGGTTAGTTAACCAACATATATTGAAATACGTAGTTAATCTGTTGTAGGTACCCCTAGTTCTTTTTTTTAAGTCGACTTTTATGTTAAGCACTTTTAAAACGGTGATTAATTACTTCCTAAACGTTTGTTTGCCTATTGGGTCGTTTAATTCTTTTGAGGGATACTGATATTAACGTTTTTACTTCCAAATACCAAAGCGGCATTTATATTTATACAGCTTAACTCGATTGCTAGCATCATCAGCAACGTCACTTCGCGTCGCCGTCGTCTTCTATCATGTCGTTGATTTATAATATGCATGTCGCTGGGGGTAAGGTAACATTGTAATGTAGTCGGGGTGTCTGGTCTATTTATATGCGTTACTAAAAATATAACCATCTCGCGGGGGGTCGTCCACGTGCGTCACTTCCTGTCACCACCACCGGAAAGAGACCAAGAAAGGTAGGTGCCACGCGTTCGATGCTGCAATATTGAAATAGATTGAAATGCATTTTTTTTTATTCTTCGCGAAACGCAAGGGTCAGAAAAAAAAAGAAACGTTTCGAAATTTCGGTTCGATTTCGTTCGTTATCCGTATCTCTTGTTTATTTTGTTGACCATTAGGCGCCATTTAAATTTGTCCTGGATCTGAGAGACGCATTGTGTCGCGGCATTCAGAGTCATTGAGTCATCTTCCATTTATATAGTGGCCTTATGTTAATTGTATCCAGAAATAGCGCATTCCTGATGGTAGACCAGCTGCGTGCAATTTATTTACCATGCGCATTCACACGTCCAATTGCAATCTGGTTACTCCTGGTTTTCGAAGTGAAGGCGCCCTACTCATTAAAGTTGTTGCTTCTAAAACTCCTACTAATTAATGCAATTGTTTGAGTTTTGATAGGATGTTATAAATACATACATACAATGAACTTAACAAGCGCGTGATGCTTAATACTCAGATTTTGGTTTTAATTTAAATGCCCAAAATATTTTTCAGCAAAATGATAACGAAACGGCCGAGCGTCGCCGAACCGTAATGTTCCCGTAAAAAAGCGTAGGCCAGTAATTCGATCGAATTTTTTTTTTAATTTTCCTGTTGATAATGGGAATGAATGGCCATTACAAAACAAAACGTATTTACCGTTTTTTACTTAATACTCGATATATCTATCATCAGTAAGTCTTATGATAAGGTTGGTCGCTGACCGGGAGTGGCGTGGGTGTCGAGATCTCTTATTATTGATCGCGGAGTTGTCGGTTTCGAGGGGTTATACGTTGCCCCTGAACTTGACACTCGTTTATTCCCGACATTATCACAATAAACAACATTAAAACGGCGTTCACTGAAACGTTATCGTCTTTACTTCCGAAGTAGATTGTGCTGTAATTGTATGTCAAAACATGGTTAGAGTAAATTATCTCTTCTTCGCTCTCTTATAATTCGGTGCTTCGTCTTATTGTTATTATTATTATTAATTCACATGTAGTTATTTTTGTTACTTGATACCATTAAAATTAATAATTAGATACTGTCTTCTCATCTTATTGTGATATTTTGTCGTGTGTTTTATCGTGTGCACTGAAACCTTCTTTCAAATTAACGTATAAATTCATTGTTATATGATAATGTATTACGAAACTAAAAATAATCGTGCTCGTGCTTATTCAAAAAGAGCCATTGATTTACGTTCTGGAACGATCAAAGATTTTTGCCATCAGTAAGTAGGCACACCATTTTAACATTTAAAAATATTTATAAGCAAGCCCGAGATGGTGTGTCGTGGCATACGAGATCATTGACAGGTAGTTGATCTATATAAAACTGTATGTACCTACTTATACACACAAAACGTCGAATATGTAGGTATATAAACTGTAAATGTTTCACGACGAACATATGTACCTATTAACAAACAACACGTACAACTGTTACCGTGAAATAGAACTCGAAAGTATTGTTAAACAAGTAACAGATGACCCACTTCCACAATAAAAGTACATGACTGATGAACTTTTTTTTAATTACCTGCGCTTAAATTCATAAACAAAACCAATTCTCAACTAATACGCAAGTAGTTATATCTCGTTTACAATAGTATAGTTTACAATTCGACCTTAAAAGCGAAGTACGTATAGAATACATTAAATTAAAAGTTTTTCGGCTATATTTTATAATATGTTCTTTTACCCGAAGAATGAATGACACAATACATATATATATTTTTTTAATTTTATTTTACATAGTACATTATTTTTTATAGTACATAAAAAAGCTAAGTTTGCGAAGATTGCAAGAAGTCGTCGTGTAGTATCGGCCACCATATTTCTGAACTACGTTAGTTCTTAGTGATAGATGATATTGATAATTTTCAATGAAACTATAAAAAACCAAAAGTGCTGGAACTTATTATGAGTATTTAACGATATTGGCGCTAAGTTAAGCCAAGTAAAAAACAAAATATTCTTTTGATCTGCTCGTCCAAGATGTGCCCAACTCCTACAGTTTGTATACTGACCGCGGTCTTTCTCAAATGTCTCGAAACGAATTATACACTGTGTATTATTATCTCTTGTTGACACATAATTTCCACCAAATTTCAATTTTGTCCATCTCTTCGTAGTTGATTTTGCACGACTGTCCTACTTTTTGTTTATTGAAACACTCGACTTCACCTCCAAAACTTTCTTCAAGTCTCTTTCCAATTTTCTTTTTTCTCGTAAGCACTTCACTTCAGCGGCTTTCCTTTTCTCCTCTAATTGTTGCTTGTACGGTGACAATGTCAGAACATCACTTTGCTGTGTTCGTTGTCTTCTTTTCTTTCGCATCACTTTAAAAGGGTACCTATGGATATATACGAGTATATAAGGGTAAGTAAAGTATGTTAGAAGAAGATGACATTGTTTTATTCAAAATTACTTGTGGCCGATACTGTACGACAAGCACGTGGTATTTATTAGTCTCAGCTGTACGTTCTTTATAAAAAATATTACAAAATTTTAATTGGTCGTCATGTTCTTATATAAAATATAGATAATTAAATTAACTTCTTATCTTAAAAACTAGTACCGGGAACTTAAAAGTATTTTCTATGCGCTAAAAGTAGAAGCAGTTGGTATTGAACACACGCCATCCAAAGCAATGAACACAGAATACATAAGCTTATTACGTAGTAGGTACTGTAAACTTTTGCTATCCTATTTTGCGGTACCAATACCGATACTGTACGAGTCTCCCCTATCGTTGTCTTCTTAAATAGAAGTTATTTCCTATTTTGAAGTTACGAGATTTGCTAATTAAGGTCAGGCAATTAAAAAAAAAACAGTGTAAAGTTAATTTCAGTTAAATTTGAACTAAATCGGATTAAACGCTTATAACGAGCAAAAAAGACAAAATGCAAATTCTTGTCTCGTCTTACGTATTAGACATATATGTAGATCAAGTTTGATTAGTTAACATTACTAACGAGATGTCATACTTGACGTACTTGCTATGTCTAATAAATAAGTCAAGAATGTGTATTTTGTCCTTTTTGTTCGTTATGGACGTTTAATCAGATTTAATTTATTTAAAATGAAACTAACTTTAGTCGATGATAAAACATTTTAAGAGCCGATTTCACCAACGTCAGATAACTTTATTCTCCGGTTACTTATATAATAACAGGTTGTTAAAACAGTCGTTACCATAAAAGTAACCGGAGAATAAAGTTATCTGGAGTTGATGAGATCAGTCATAAATCAAAGAAAAATTATTAATTGAACAGTTAAGCTAATGTAAAAACTCATCGTCAGCAATTGATAAAAAAAGTTTGATAAAAAAAACATATGCAAATGGTGATTATTGAAATAATTTTACTGCATATAAAATACATAATTTTAGAATAAATTTCCTAAAAAGTACATATTTTAAAAATTTCCGGTCATTATTTGCATATGTTTTTTTTATCAAACTCCACTACGATCCCTGCCCCTCCCTACGATTACCTTTTTAGAAGTCGGAGGTTAATTTACATTCCATTGGAATTGTACCTATAGATAGGTACGTACATTAATTGGTGATAATCTAATTTATTCATTTAATTAATAGACCTTAAATTTGATACATACAGATTTTGAAATATCAAACGGACAATGGAAGTAATTCAACAAGTAATTCAAGTAATGGAAACAACTTACAATTTAAATCTTTTTGATGATTAAAAGTTATGCTCATACACCTTTTTTTTTAAAACCAATCGATCAAAAATGTGGTGGTGAGGTAGGGGGCACAAATGTCGTCCATATTTCTTATATCGCCTACCGTAGTCTAGCCCCTGATCGCCATAATATAGCGATAGTAGTAATAGTGTTAGAAATAAGAATTCTTTTGATACTAACCCAGGCGACACACTGACGTTATAATGTCGTCAACTACCGGCCATTTGGGGACCAATGTGGACGTCAATATGACGGGTTAATGTCACAGCCCAACGACGTCAAATTATGACCAATCTAGTACGTACGTTACTTGAGACGTCTAATTTCCTTAAATGAGACTTTTTACTTAATTGTTTAGTTGTATACTACTGTATTTATAACGATGCGATAGTGCATAATTCCAAAATATATTGATATATTTTTTAGTTAAAATTTTGGATTAAAACAAACATGTTAGAAAAAATCACGAATATTTTACGTTTTAAATTAACGCTTCAAAACGTCTTTATCTTCACTTTTCCAGTAAGGATTCAGGACTTTGGAATGACCAAACAAAGACGTCTCAACGACGTTCTTTAATGACGTTAAATAATCGTCGTGAAAGCGTCGTCGTGCGTACGTCACTTATTGGGTCCACGACGTCGCCGACGAATAATTCCCAATAATTGACGGCAATGTGCCGCCTGGGAAAGTTATCTCGAGTTTTAGTAGTCGGTTCTGTATGTAGCGTCCGCCATATTGTAAGGTTAAGATGTTCCTAACTATGTGCCTACTATGCGATATTTGGAACGTCGTTTTGATATAGGTTTTCATTTCTACGGAATGTCACAGCTCAAAATAACGATGAAAAAAACAGTAATCGCTGCGAAAACAAAGAGATTGGCCTTTTGAAGGAAACCAAAACATGAAATACCGAGGTCGACAGTAAACTATTACATCAAAAAACCTTTGAAAGGCATTCAAAAACTACTAAAACTACTGAACGTACACCCAAGACGCCAAGCCAATTTTCCCCCTCGAGTTAGAGAACGAGTTATTGCAGTGATATGTATATGTGGTGGGCGATATTTGGAACAACTTTTTCACGTTTAAAAAAGTGCATTTTTTTCGTTTTCTTTTTTTTATCGACCGTTAAATTCTCAATAATTAGGTGATTTCGATGCGATATAGTAACTGAATGTATAATGAAAAATTGATGTTAATTTCAGGATAATGCGATGAGCATTAAGTACGTTTTATTTAAAAATTTCTTTAAATGGGCGATATTTGCCCCATCTCCCCGCCCTTATCTAGGTATGTTAATTTCATCCCCCATTTTCGGGACCGAAGTGGGATCCGGAGGGTTTTGCTTTAGGACAACTTCAATTTCCTCCCCATTAATGATTTGCTTCCGCATAAAATATGAAAAAAATAAAATGAGAAGCACGGTCACAATTGTTTCCCTTGTCCTTTCGAAAACATCTTAGGACTTTTCCATAGTATTTTTCCAACAAAGTAATTATTGACTAGTTTTTATGCAAACGATATTTGGATATTCTAAATGACGAATTTTAATAGATAAGTTTGAAAAACAATCAATTCGTCGAAAGACGTTAATAATGAATCACAACAAATCTTACGTAATTAAATACTTGAAGTCAATAGCACGAACAAAAATTATGAAAAAACGTAAAAAAATTACGAACGTTTTATTTTAAAGAACGTATTCTTAGTTTATAAAAAGTTAACAGGGAAGCTTTTCAATACCGTACAGTCGTGGGAATAATGAATATTGTCCGGTATTTGGAAGAGTCCGTTAATAGCAGTTTACTGCGTCTAGGTAGGTATCTTTTACTTATCTTTAATTATACGAAAATATAAAATCGATTATTATTTGATGTTCAATTTTTATTTGAACAGCACTAACCAAATTAGTTTTTAAATTACGTATTATCGTATGCCTTATTGGATGGATACACGGTATTTATCTTGTTAAGGTCATGTTTTTTAAAACTGCCGTTGAAGTGATAAAAATAATCAAAAAAAAATTACCTATTCATCTAATAACACACGCATAATAAATATGAAAAAAAAAACTCCGAGGTTTCTCTTATTCTTTCTCCGAATTAATTCGTTCTTTATAATCGAATTAAGGAAAATATTAAAGTAATTGGTAGGTATTCGGATTTACCTTTTTTTTAGAATGAATAGATTATTGTTTGAAAATATAATATATTTGTTCGTTATCACTTTTAGTTTCGCTACTGGACCGTTGGACAGGTTCGGCAGAACACGCCAGACGTTGGGCGGTGCTGCTGCGCGAAACTCAATGAAATTGCCCTGACGCTAGTACTACGCGCGGCCAACGATCTCGTTCCCCCGTCTCCTCTTGCCCCACCCGTAGACGAAGCGCCGCTTCGTGGCAATGCCATCAACTAATTGTACGGCATGGCTCTTATAGAGCAGTAACTAACGCTTGTTGTTTGTGTACACGTTTTTCAGTGAAAAATGCGGGAAATTTGCGACGTCTTTTTAAAAATTGTAATTACATTTGATAGTTGCGATTAAAGGTAAGTGTGTAATACAGCATTCGCGATTTACTGACGTATATCTAGGAAAAAACCGTTGGAACGTTTCCGGTTAACCTCAAGCCCAGTTCAGTCTCGAATCAAAATGGAGGTAAACCGCGTGCTTTTACTTGCTTGCGCCCATTCGTTTTGTTTTTCCTGGGGCATGTGACGTAGTTAAAATACGAAGTAGAAATAAGTGGTAGTTTTTGTAAGCAACCTGCAAAATGACGCCCGAAGCATTTTCTTTTTATTTGCTTGTGGTCAAGACCCCGGTGTTCAGGGGCGCATTAAAAAAAATTTGCTTCTTTGTAGTCGTCGAACTTTTTCAAACTCCCCGCGTTCGTAGTTTTGTCATACATGATTTGTAGGTTATTATAGAAAGCATTTTTATGTATTGACGTAATCGTGCTTTCAGGGAAATCATGAATGAAACATTCATTCAAAGAATTTACGGCAGATTATTATTCGATAAGTAATTTGTAGTACAACTGTAATAAAGGAACGGCGAAGGTTTGGCGTTCGTTTTACCAAAGCCATCGCGATTCGTTTAAATTACGTTTTTATTATAGGTGGTATTTAGTTTATTAAATTGCGTTAGTAATCTAAATCAATGTCAAGGTCATATCGGAGTTAAATTTTGTAGATAATAGACATTTTTTTGATTTAAAAAAAAACATTCCTATCTCAATTAACACGCGATTGTTTATTTTTCTCATTTTACATTTTGTTAAACAAAATTTATCGATATTTATGTAGATACCTCAATTAAATATGTATTAAAACTTTTCGAAACAATTGATTTTACGATTTTTTCATCGTATTTCATTAAAAATTCGTAAAATAAGCGAATTTCTTTCAGTAAATAAATTGATTCGTTAAAATATGTTCGGTATTACATAGGAGTAATATTTTAAATTGTTTCTGTCAGAGAAAATTTCAAATATTACAGCTATCGAAATATTTGAAATTTTCTACAGCTATCGAAATAAAATTTATAGGTAGCCGCTTTTGCATCCTTCTTGTTAATGTGTTTGCAAAAATGGTGGTTTTCAATAATAGGTATTTTGACAAGAACCCACTTTATAATGTTAAACTTTTAATATTTAAATTACCGAAAAATTCCCGTTCTTTAACCATCCCAATTATGATTTAAAGTTACATTATAACAATTTGTTTCAGAAATTATGGTGAGAACAGATCTGTTAGAACAAGTTCCAAATCTATCGGCGACCGCATTAGATTGCTCTAATCGAGTACCTGGTTTAAGCAACATTCTAAGCGACTACCTTTTGCCATTGGTGGTGAAGAATTTAGGTAACATCGATAATCAAATTAGAAAGACTGCGCATTCTGCTCTTTTTGTACTTATGGAGAAGAATCTGATTACCAGGCAACAAGTAGAAATACAAGTTTGTCCGACTGTTCTTGCCTTATCGAATTTGGAGAGCATTATGGATTATCATACTAGCATTGTCACGGTAGGTGTAAATTGTAAATAAAACTTGCTACTATTATATTTGTAATTTGAATTATTGTAAAATATTTTGGTCTTTATTTGTAGTAGTTCCTCTGTGAAAGACATGGGTAGTGAGATGTTAAACCCCTTTTTGTCTCACTACCTTGTCTTTCATGGAGTGACTGCTGGTAACATCGATCGATATTTTCTACAATATGTGTAAAATAATTGTAATTCTTTTGTACATGTAAATCTGTGTAATAGTTGTAAAGCTCGACTTTTCCTTTTTGCATCGACCTGCCCGTGCTTGTCAGAATTGGCGGTTTTAGAATTTTTAATCTATCACAGCCAGCTTTGATGAGCACGATTGGGTTTGCCTCAGCTTACGAAGCAACGTACCAGGGCACAAGAGAGATTGTTTCAAATTGTTGTATTTCTATTTATGCGGGAGCCCAATGCATCAATTTGGTTGTGAATTCTTTATTTTTCCAAGATATCACAGCCACTTTGATGAGCTTGGTCACTGCTTTTCTACATCTGTTTTCTTTCATCGTCATCGTCGTCAGTTTTTTACATCGCTACAAGAAATAAAATATATGCTGTTGCCCCAGCCGTCAACTTGGTTGTGAAGTCCATTATTATTATGATATCACAGCCATTTTGACGAGTTGGGTTTACGGCCCATGCATCGATATCTACCAAGACATCCAAGAAAAGCAGAAGTGTTGTGCTGCTCATCAGTTGAGTGTGAAATGCTATTAATTCATATCACAGTCAGCTTTGATGAGCGATACGGCACTAATTTGCAACATTTAACTTATTTTAATATTTACAGAAAAAGTGTATTGTTGTGCTCATCAGCTGGGTGTGAAGTGTATACTAAATTCATATCACAGCCAGCTTTGATGAGCTCAAAGGTACACATTTAACTTCCAAAATTGTAATAAATAAGTTTTTAAATAATTTAAAGATAATTTTTTAAGATAAAGTATAACTATTGTATTAAGTTAAGATTTTTGTTTGTTACAGTTGATGAGTAAACTTACACCGTTTCTTGGACGTGAACTTACAGAACGTGTGTTTCTACAACGATTTTCACAATTATGTTCGAACCATATGTTTTATGTACGAAAAGTATGCGTATCTCACTTTGGTGAGTTTTGTGCAGTTATAGGAAAGGATGCCTACGAACATATATTGGTAAATATCTTGATGGCGGTTATTAGATTTCTCGATAATTTTTGTGTATTGTTACAGTTGCCTTGTTATATAACCCTATGTTCGGATGATGTTTGGGGTGTACGTAAAGCGTGTGCCGAGGTGGTAATGTCTGTATCCTGTGCTTGTCCTGCTACAAAGCGTCGTTCAATTTTAGCACCTGCATTCGCTAGATTATTGCAGGACGAAAATCGTTGGGTGCGAATGGCTGCCTTTCAAACTTTAGGGCCTTTTATCTCCACATTTGCCGATCCTACTATTACTAGTCTAGCTTATAATAATTTGCGCGAACTTGTACTGGTTAATAACGAAGGCGTGGAATTTAGGCAAGTATATGTCATTTTTTTAATTCAGTCGAATATTCTAATTCATTATAACTGCCAACGAGTTATGGTTTATTATACCCTTTTATTATGAAAAAAAATTGAAAATAATAAATGCCCAAAATTTAACAATAACAAGTAATAAAATGTGATAATTTATATTATTGGAAAAATAACGTGTGCAAATAATATTTTTTGGCTGTTTATTACTAAAAAAAAAAACATTTTATTTGTATGAATGTTTCATACTGCAAGATTGTACAGGATTTAATTATTTAATGTCAAAATCGTGTTTAGGTGGTAGATTGGCAAAGTAGTTAACATTTTGTTTATTGGACAATTTCTTAATAATGGTAATGTGATGACAACGACGAGCTTAATTAAAATCATTAAGAAATTAACACGAGAGATATAATCAGACTTGAAAACTATGCATGTAGTTGTAAGATGAATATTTTGCCCCTTTATAATGGCTTAATTTAGATGGTAAGAAATAGTAAGCGTACCAAGCTCACGTGCATGGTCTGAATCAAATAGCTATAATAGTTCGGCATGTTTACATCAATCATACCAAAACAAATTCATTAGTCGGCACGTACTATTTAGATACTTTAACCCTGTTAAGATTTGGCCACAATCGTTACGTCATATCGTTTAAATCGTGCAAATTATGTTTAGTCACAGACTACTTTGGTTTGGTACAAGCTTGTCCACTGTATCAGACTAACCCAATCCATCGCTGTTACATCACGTGCACTTACAAAATTAATTCATATTGATTCATACTTGGTATGCGGGTACCAAAGACTCAATGTAAACTAAACCAATGTTATTGTGCGGGGGAATATTACAAAACAATTACTAAACATGAGTCTCCAAGATGAGAAATAACTTTCAACATTTGATAATCAGTTACAGGTAAGCAAGAAAATACTGGTGTTTTCTATTAAATATAATTTAGCCACATAGATGACTACAGTAGTGTATAATCATTCAATTCTAGGATTTTGAAAAATGATGGAAAAATGTCAATTTCAAACTATTGTTTAACAATTGACAGAATATTTAAAAAAATAATTAAACTAATGTATTTAAAGAATGTTAAACAAAACTTGATTTAGTCACAATTTCATAGTAAACTCCATGATAGAGTTATAGTTATTTACGATGATATTTTGACCATTTTTGGTAAATATAAATCTTGCAGCATAGCAGAAAACTGATCATATGCGACTATTTTACACCATTTCATTATAATTTTTAAAGTTAAAAGTTCCATTTGCTTTATTCTCATTGGTCATTTCAACATTTAGTTGACCAATGAGCTCTTTATAAACTGATGTTGCTGACCGTTTTATTAGGTGCTATTGGTCGACTAGATGTTAACAAACATCATGTTTACCTAGTCTGTACCACCTATCATAAGTGTTGCTGCCAGGCGAAATTCTGTAATTTTGCCTTAAACATTTGTCCTTGATTATTTCTTTTAAGTTAGGTAAATTTGACAACTTCATGTATTAATTGTTAAAAAATTTAATGAAACACATCACACACCTACAGAATTGACCATTATTATAACAACATAGCAAAAAGTTATTATATAAAATGACAACGTTATTGTGTTTTTATTTTGAATTAAAAGTTTATTTTAAAAAGTTGTTATAATTATGACCAAGAAAATTATAACAGTTTTAAATACTCGTATTAGCCTGAATATAAGACAACCTCGAGTATAAGACGATATGCAATTTTTCGCAAAGAAAATCTTTAAAAATGATTTTATGTTTTAATGAAAAATATACAAAAGCATACGTCTAAATGGCAGTCATTTTTAATCGCCATTTTTGTTTCACCGACAGCCTCGACTTCATTGGCACTTGTACTGTTGCAGTAAACTGCCTACTCGAAAATCGAAAGGTCAGAATATAAGATGACCCTTGTTTTTTTAATGATTTTTAGTGGAAAAGATCTCTGTTTTATATTTGGGTTAATGCAGTAAAACCCAGATAATAAATTTGTTTTACCTAGAGCAGGGGTCGGCAACCTTTTGAGTCGGAAGAGCCAAAAATTACAATTGCCAAAATTTCAAAGTTTTTAAAGAGCTACAAAATTTTTTCTTGCCAACAATAAATAGTACTCGCATAAATAACTAGAGCCGCAGCTTCACATCGAAAGAGCCGCATGTGGCTCGCGAGCCGCAGGTTGCCGACCCCTGACCTAGAGCAATTAAACATATGTCTAGCGAAGCATTCCTATATTAATTTTATAAGAAGATATTTTTTATTATCACTGTTATTTTACAATATTCAAAAAATTAAATAAAGTTGCTATAATGATGGTCAATAATTGTAATCGCACATTGGTGAAAATAAGAAAATTATGTTTAAGCTTAATAAATAGCATGTCTAATCACTTAACAAAATTTTTTTATTTAATTTTTATATAGTTTTTTTTTTTTTTTTGAACTGAACATTCAAGAAATATATTTCAATTACTTTTATCTTTCAGTTAATTTTCATTATTATTTTAGAATATCGCCCACATATTCTGATACAAATATCTTAAGATCAGTTGGTGAGCTCCATATGCTTCACCAATATCAAGAATTTCCTAAAGACATTAAAGAGGAATCAAATGTATTTGGCGATAAGGAAGATGATGATACTTATATTTTTGATCCGTTCGGCGATTTAGAGAATAGTAATAATGTTGGAAATTCGGATTGTAAAGAAATCAATATAGAAAATGTCGCTCTCGAAATTGACATTAACAACGCCGAAGAAAATAATACAGAAGAAGAAGTACAAGTTCAAGCAGATAGTTGGCAAAATTGTGTTACCGAAAAAACTGTCGTGGATGATAAAATGGATGTGGAAAGTTTAATCGAAACTTTAAGACAAGATTTATGCATTATTGATTTTAAGGAATTACTCGGTTTTCCAAAGAATGAGTTGCCTAGGCCATTAGATAATACTCAAAGCAAATCTTGTGATAATTTAGATAAAGTTGCTAACGATGAAAGTAATAGTGAGCAAAATGAAATGGTTATGTACTCGCCTTTATTGAATAATGATCATTGTTATGTATTAAATGAATGTTTAAGTAGTTCTAAAAATAATTCCGATAATAGTGATAATAGTTCCGTTCCATTAGATACTGTTAATCAGGGTTCCATTGATAATCAAAATGGTAACCATGTAGAAAAATTAAGTAATAAAAATATTGAGGTGGAAAATCTTGACCAATACAATTCTTACAATTATTGGTACATTCGTCCAGATATGCCTTTGGATTCTAATATTGTAAATTCTGATGTGTCGTCACAACCTCAAGAATCCAAGGAAACGCGAGATGCTATAAAAGAAAATTTTGTAGTAAGTTGTTTTGTTTCTTCATTCTTAATGTTATTAATACCGTATTTACTGGAATCGTAACATCCAACCTCCAGGCTGCGTTTTTAGGAATTGGAGAAATATACGCACGAAGAATGCTTGTACTCAATTCTAGCGCGCACCTCGATTTTACCATAAAAATTTTTTGAACAAAAAGCACTTGGTGTTAGATTTGAGTAAATCCAGTACTTGGTTTTAACATTAGCGATTCTTATTCGCAGACAAGTGATCAGATTAAATCATTATTAAACTGCAACTATCTCTATGAAAGTAATTGTTTCGACTAATCAAATTGTTATTTTAATAGAAACAATAATCACAGTTCAGTAGCGATTTACTAAATTGTCGATTCTGTAACTAAAATGCCATTTTTAAAGACACTATGCTGTTTCTATGGATACTACATTTTATAGAGACTTATTAATCTTATTAGTTTTGTTACAAAATAGTCTCATCATGATTAATCTTAATTTGCTTGTCTGTAAATATGACTGTAGTCGATTTAGATTATGCACATTTAGACGTACGATAACTGAAATATCTAATTAAATAAATGAAAGGTTTTATTTTGAAACTGCTCTATGCCATAAACATTTAATTTACTAATGGATTTTTATTTACAGAGACATTTCAATACATTGTCTCCAAGCTTAAACAACTTCGATTTTCAAAAACAGTCTGTGCCAGAATGTCCTAAAATGGGTTAGTCATAAACCAATATTAAAAGTATCAAGGAATGACTTCATAAGTATTGTTACAGATAATCTGACAAACAGATTTAAGCAGTTACAGCTGAATAAAGGCAAACAACCGCCTGTTGTTGAAGTGAAACCCCTATTGATCGATATAGAACCACCTCAACATATTGTACCACAACTACTGATCGACCATTTTGTGTCGATGACTAATCCGAGTCTAGCTCAAGAAGGTGACAATGAAATGGCTTACCATTGTGCGTATTCCTTGCCAGCAGTGGCACTAACATTAGGTAGCAAAAACTGGCATTTGCTCAAAGATACTGTCGAAGTGTTAGCGGCGAACATGCAATATAAAGTGAGACGGACCGTTGCGAGTAGTTTACATGAGCTTGCCATTATTTTGGGAACTGATATTGCCACGAACAATTTAACCCCTATATTTGAAGGATTCATAAAGGATCTTGACGAAGTCCGTATAGGAGTTTTAAAACATTTAGCACACTTTTTAAAGGTAATTTATTTTGTAGTTGTATTTCATAGTTAATTTTCTATTTAATTAGCTTTTCTCTTGTATACACTTTTCTTTAGACAATTAACATTAGTCTTTAACAACATTCATACCGTAAAGTAGAATTTTTATATAGTTCACTCCACTGAGGTTGTTCACCATTTAGAGTTTTAGTTAAAAATCTACAAAATAGAACTTAAAATGTGTTTATTTAAGATTAACATGAGAAATATTTATGCAATGAATCTATTTTCAAGTTTTAAAACAAACAAACATTGAAGTAAAACTTATGACATGTAACTTTAATACAATAAACTGTTATCGATAAAAGTAGGTAAATTTTATTTTTTTAATTAATGAATTTAAAAAAAATGTTTTAAATTTTTTAAATGCAAAAATTAGTTAAATAGAATGAAAAAACTGGTTAACTTTGTTTTGTTTGTTTATTACAACATTTGAATTAGTTTAGTTCTTACTTTGGTCCTTATTTCGTACGCGTTTTCCTCAGTTCATTCCAGAACAAGTTCCTATGAAATCGTGCAGTGCTAACTCTGTAATCCTATTTGTCAATCTAATGAGGTTCAATTTTTTCACTATATGGAAGTTCAATGTATTTACTTTTGGAACGCCCTATATATTGAAAGTATGGATATTTCTCCATCAAGTATGTACATTTTTTTCTTTTAAGCAAAAAGAACTTGTAAACTTTCCAAATTGATTTTTAATTGAAATTTTGTAATGTAAAATTACACAAAAAGAAAGAAAATTAAATTTTTAACAAAAATCCTTTGTAAAATTGTTTAATTATGTATACCATTCAGCAGTAGTCTAATTTTTTGTTGTTTACTCCATTTTAATTATTCATTAAACTTAGTAGTGCCTTGTATGTTTATGTTATCAACGAATAAGTATAGTTAAATAACAATGTATTAATAAGATTATTTTTACAGCTGATTAGTCCAACGAAGAGAAATATATTTTTGCCCAGATTGGCAGATTTTTTGTATACAGACAACATTTCCAATTGGAGGTTTCGACAAGAATTTGCCGAACAGCTGTTATTAGCTATTCCTTTATTTCGGCCTAATGACAGTACTAAATATATTAGTGCACTTGCACAAGAACTACTCTGCGATAAAGTAGCAGCAGTTCGAGAAATTGCTTTGTTATTGGTACTACAAAAACTTGATTTTTGTTGTAATTATATTACCGATTTATGTTATTGTTGCAGGTTACTGAGTTGATACGCCATATATCGCCTGATCAAACACTTACTTCACGTTTCTTAGTGAAATTAGCAGAAAAATTTGCTCATTCTAAACGATGGAAACGAAGGCAAACGTTTGCATTATTATGTTCTGAGTTATTAAATTCAAAAGCATTGCATGCAGAGCAGTTTGCTTGTGAAGTTATGCCTCATCTTTTAGATCTTAGTTGGGATCCGGTTCCAAATGTTCGACTAGTTGTTGCACGAACTATATCTCAACATATAGTTACAAATGGTAGGTGACTGAACTGTGTGTTAATAGAACTGTGATAAAAATTTGTTTTTTTGTGAATTTAACGGTGTTTTTAAAAATTGAACACCATTCTCCATAGTTTATTATTTTGATTTCCTATTTATATATCAAAAATGATAATAGTGGACTCATTAATTGATTGACTTGAAAAAATTGTCATATAACTAACTCAGTATTACTATTTTGTCGCTTTTGCAATATTTTTTCTGAACAGTATCAGATTTATAATTAAATTATGCAGTGGAACACAGCCACTTGTGAAAAAATAAAAATGATGTAATAAAGGTATAATAACTGATTAAGTTAGTTACTTTCTAATAGAGACCTACCACTGCTCGATATTTTTTAACTTAATTACATTTTTCAACTGCTTGAAAGAATTTTAAATCTTCTAGTAATTTTTTTTTACACTAACTTGTTTATTTGATTTCAATTATTTATTACTTTCAGAATACTTTGCCGATGTTAGTAATCAACATTATGATGGTTTACAAACTGTTTTAAGAAGGTTACAGTCAGATAAGGATCGTGATGTACGTCAGTCTGCAATTTTTCAGAAATTAACCAACATCGATTAGTACCATTAAGATTCTAAATGAATACCTTATTAAAATTAAAGTTTTAACCTATGTTCTAATTTTATGTAAATCAGGTATTTTTAATTTTACATTTTGTTGGTTAATAATTGTCTAACAAAACTTAAAAGTATTAAATTAAAAATTATAAAACTATTCACTTACATTATTTTTGTTTTTAAAATTATTAATTTATGTACAATTTTTATATGTATATCTTGTAGAATGTGTATATACATTTTTTTTTTGTATAAATGATTCATTGTTGCCCTCTTTATTTCAAAGTAATTCGTATTGTAATACATAACTTGAATATTTCATTTGCTGTTACTGTTTGTGCAATAATGAACTCTGTAATTGACAAAAATAAAAATTGTTGATTAAACAATTAATTTTATTAATTGGAGTTTAAATATTAAATTTTTTTGAATCAATTCATCCTGTTGGTAAAACTTTCATAATCTACCCATGTGCAAAACAATGTTTTTGACGCTCAAGTTTTTGTACAAAAGTTCAAAAACGAAATTTTTTTTGGTATCAAAATTATGCTCGTTTTAAGTGGAAATGACATTTCTCGATGTACTGAGAGGAAACAAAAAGTTTGTTAAAAACAAATTTTGAAATCTGGATTTCTGTGAAAACACCTTTAATTCATTATTTTGTTTTATTTACGTGAAAATCGATATTTCTTGGTATACAAAGCCGAATGTTTTAGGTCGGATTAAAATTTTGCCCAAAAACACTGACTATACTACGTCTGTTTTTCGAGATTTTACGAAAATTTTAAATCTATTTAAATGTGAGCAGTTTGTCATTTCTTGTCTTATTATACTTGAAAAACAAGTTTTCTAGTCGTTTGGCACGTGAGGCAATCGTTTCAGGTAATGTTTCAATTTTCCCATAACGAATAATAATTATTCCTCTTTTTCGAAATTTCTCGATAATTTTAACTCGTTACACAGACATGTATTTTGATTCATGGTTTGTTTTAGCTGCAAATCGGTGTTTCTATTATTAAAAGGTTAAAAGTAAAAGTTTCGTGTCGGGTTAAATTTGTTCGAAAGAGCTTTGATTGATAATAAGAGATTTTTATCGCTTTAATGTTTTAGATAACAGTTTCCACATGATTTGCCGCAAATTACCAATAATAAGTACATAGATTTCAATATAATACACACATCAGACATTCCTTCGCCTAGACGTCAGTAACGCGTTGATCAATGCTGCATTTTGGGTTGCCGACTTCTAGGCGCTCAATTTTATATATAGAATAAAAATTACGTTTCCATAGCAGTTATTCCAGGAATAGCTATTCTGCAATATAAATCATGTTTGTAAAACCAGACTTAAGAGATATTACAAATAGTAAAACTCGTAACCTGAAGGATTTAGGTCGGGCCAAAATTATGCAGAAGCCATGAAGTATAATAAAGCCTTTTTCGAGATTTCTAAATCGATTTAAACGCGCTTATTTGTCATATTTGGTTTTGTTATTCCTAGTTTGAAAAACGAATTGTTTTCAAGTAGCTCCGGACCCGTTCTAAACCTGAATCAAGTTTAGGTCGGGCCAAAATTATTGCCAGAAGCCACGGACGTATAATAAAGTCCTTTTTCGAGATTTTATGAAAATCGATTTAAACGCGCTTATTTGTCATATTTGGTTTTGTTATTCCTAGTTTGAAAAACGAATTGTTTTCAAGTAGCTCCGGACCCGTTCTAAACGAATCAAGTTTAATCAAAATTTTGCCAAAACCACGGACTATAACACGTCTTTTTTTCGAGATTTTATGAAAATTTTAAATCGATTTAAATGCGTGTAGTTATGTCATTTTTAGACTTTTTAAGTAGTTTCTGACCCGTTCTAAACGAATCAGGTATGGTCAAAATTTTGCCAAAACCATAATCTATAACACATAATTTATTCCTGCACATAATATATTTACACATGACAATTGTGATATCTTTAGTGTTGGATATTTGTTACTACAGTAGAACCTCGTTAGTTCGTTATCATCGAGACCAAGGGTGGACCAGTTAATTGTAGCTATAACTATGGTCAAGTGTGACGACATACGCCATACTACATAGGTTCATCTTACAAGTAAAAAAAAAGGAATATGTAGCGATAAATGTGTACTGGTGAACCATAAGAAAGAAAGATGTCTTATGGTAAATCGCAACACATTTTTGATGCAAAAAATAGATTGTATTTCAAACGAAGTTCGCTACAACTGTCATACATACGCTTTTTTTTTAAATGTACCACAGTCCTTCCAAACGGCCTGCCAATTCAAATTATCAATAAAAGGTTACTAGATGATGACGTTTCGCACAGTGCTGTCTCCTCGTGTCTCGTATTTTTACAGTTCTAATAAATTGTAGTATTTCTTTATGCCATCTAATATGTGCACAGGTAAATCATCTACAGAATATGTCACTTTTCAAACTTTACATGAAATTACAAATATACAATTCAGTAATTTTTTTCTGATCACGTGTCGGCAAGCCGTTTAGGTATTGGTATAACTGTTTGTCTTGGGACTCTAATTTGAATTTCAAATATGTTTTGAACAAACCATTTGTAATTAAAATCTATAGAAATTATTTATTTGACAACTTAACACAATATCAAAACAATATATAAATTATTAATTTAACTCAGTGCATGTACGTATTTCAATTTTTCGATTGCAGTACCACGTTTGATTATATGTGGAATTGTTTTAGGAACCATGCTATAAGTTAAAAACAAATTATTATTATTACTCATATAGTTTTAAAAAATAATACCTGATACAATCAATAATGGGGCAAACGGACAAACACATAGTGCATCCTGTACAATCGTCGGTTACATGTGGAAGGTGAGTTTCTGCGTCAAACGTAATTGCTTGATAACCAGAATCATTACATGCCAAATAACATTTTCCACAGTTAATACACATATCCTGAAAGAAAAGGTTTTTGAATTTTATATTTAACTTCAAATTGTGTAACTTGCAACTTACATCGTCAATAAGAGCGACAACTTGTTTTGCTACATCTAATTTTTTGTATGGACCTATAAATTCTAAAGCACGTCCCAACATATCTTTAATTTTGGGAACCTGATCGGAAACCGTGTCGTGGTTTTCTTGAGGAACAACATCGCCATTTTCAGTCAATTTTAATGGGGCTCGTGATTTTTGCATCTGTTTCTCTCTTTCGATACGATATTGACCAAAATGTGGTAAGAACTGTTAACACAAACATATTCTAATATACCTATACTTATAATATACCTAATAAACTATACCTTTTTGTTGTTATCGTAAATCATGTTTACGGGTTTTCCTAATTGATGTTTCTTAGTTGGAGGACTTTGTCCGTCCCAGTTTTTTAATTTATTTTCCAAATACAAAAGCGCTTTTAACCCAGTACAGTAATCATCGATTAATGTGAAGTCTTGATTTTGTACAGCACTACTGACCTGGACCACGCTGGCACCACAGTGAATAAATTGCAAAGCGGCATCGGCACAATCTATTCCACCCATACCTTTCTAAACATTTTTACAAAACATCAGAAAGAAAAATGCAAAATCAAAACGATACCTATAATGGGAAATCCTGGTAAAGCGTATGCGATGGAAGATACCGCTTTCAATGCTATTGGGCGAATGGCAGTACCACTAATACCTCCATATGTCGTTCTTCTGTCTATTCCTATCGATGGCCATGCTGTGGCGTCCCTCTTAAGACCCATCAAGCCCGATATCGTATTTATGGCGGATATTCCGTTAGCACCTCCTGTAATATTTATTTTCACTCTGATGTTGCAAGATAATGTAACATACATTACCTTCATAAGCAGCTTCTGCAAGAGATACAATATCGGTAATGTTTGGCGAAAGTTTTACGAAAAATGGAATCTTTATGGCAGCTCGTACCCACTGCGATATACCTTTGACTTGTGCTGGATCCTGAATTTACATAAAACCACAAATTTGATTTTTATTTATTATCTTATTTATTACCTTTCCACATGCCAAACCCATTGCAGATTCTCCCATACCATGAGGACAAGATAAATTTAATTCTAAAGCATCGGCACCGGATTTTTCGGCCATTTGTGCTAATTCTGTCCAATCATCTTCGTTATATGGACACATTATACTTGCTATTACAACCTATAGATGTTTAAAGAAATGATTACTTATAAATTTAAAGCAAACAAATAAACCTTAGTAGGAAAATCGGCTTTTAATTCAGCAACACTTTTACACCAGTACTCTGCATGCTTTTCAGAAATTAGTTCGATATTTAAGAAGGCGCTTTGTTGTGGGCCGTAGTGATGGCCCGAAATTACACCTCGAACTGTTCTTGGAGATACGTTCGTAACTATATCCTGAATAATAATTATCATAGTTATTATAATTATATACACCTTATGTTTGCAATTACTCTATCGAGCGAAAACGTTTTGGTGACTGCAAAACCCCAACCTTGTTCGAAAGCTCTTCGAATCATGGCCGAACTCGTCGACGGCGGAGCAGAAGCAAGTCCAAATGGATTTTCGAATTTGATTCCGCACAACTCGATGGATAAATCAATGTTATCTATTTCGGTGTAAAATAGAGGAAGTTTAGGTTTCTCGGTTTCCGGCAGATTCTAGAATACGTTTCGGTAAACAGATAAATATCGGATTTGCTCTTAGGACAGATACCTGTAAATAGCTGTGAATAAACCAAGCCGCGGTTTTACCATCGTTTACAGATTCGACGGTGGTTTCGGCGACACCGGCCAAATCTCCTCCGCACCAAACTTGCGGATGTGAGGATTTCATGGTGTGATAATCCATTATTGGAAGATTATCGTGTAAGCTTAAGTGGCGACAGTGCTTGAACGACTATAACAATAGAGAAATTATTATGTAATTGGTGCTGTCTTAAAAGGGGCCCATACCATCTTCATCAGACAATCCCGATCCAAAAGCCGAAATGATAAAGTTAGGCTTTCAAAGTTGTCAACTGCTCGTCGTCTTCTATCCATTGCCCGTCTTCGGTTTCTTCAGTACGCTTAAACGTGACCGAACTTACTCTCCCTTCTTTTATATTCACTTTGTACGGAGAAAGGAAACCGATCAGCTCGCAATTTTCTTCGATCGCAATCGATACCTAATGGAAAAGATTAATTTTCGACTTGAAACGTTCAAATCGAAATATAAAAATTCGAACCTCCTCGGGAACCGCGCGAATATTACTAAATCCTCTTCTGAACACAATGAAAATTTTTCTAGCGCCGCACCTCAAAGCGGACGTGGCACAGTCGAAGGCGGTATCGCCGGCACCCAAGACGATTACAGAACCCCACAATTTCGGCAGCGCTGTCGGCATCGACGCCTTACAAGCACAGATTTCGGGTTTGCTCGACTTTGCGACGGCCGGCAAGAAATCTTTTGAAGTATAGAAACCCATATCGGATGTTAATCCTTCAAACAACGGAAACGGTTTGGATTGTGGTAAACCGATACCAACGAACACCGCTTTAGCTCCGTCTTCTAAAACTTTTTCGATCGTTAAATCGTCCGTGGACAAAGAACGCTTTGTTATTATTTTAACTCCCAAATCTTGAACCAGTTGAATTTCAAAATTTACTATAGACATCGGAAGACGATACTGAGGGATTTCGGAAGTGCTATAAAAATTAAATTATTTTTATTAAAATACGGAATACGGTTTTTTTTCGAAATTAAATACCTCAGTCCGCCCAAATAATCTTGCTTTTCGTATATGGTAATATTATTATACCCTAATCTACCCAAAAACGTTGCGCACGATAATGAAGCAGGTCCGGCACCAAACAATACAATTTTGCTAGCTGCATTAGTAGGGATCGGAGTCTTTGGATCTCTGATTTGTTTTATGTTCATTTTACTAAATACCTATTGGCGAAATTAATATTTCAAAATGGCAATAAAGCATTGGTTTTATAAACAATACCTCGGTAGCGAATTGTTGCAGTCCACCGATATTAATTGGACCCTCTTCCGTCGCTTGTAGGTTACATCCGCCAACACATAAATCGCTAGTAGGACACACCATACCGCACGTAATTCCCAAAGGGTTATCGGAAAAAATTGTTTTTGCAGCCCCATAATAATTCTACACCGATTTGTTTATTGAATATTACGTTCGGAGTGTATAGTGTGTTGCCTATTTATCATGTTTTCTATTTGCTCATTAAAAAAACCGCGCTCTCTACTACAAAGTTGTTGAATTAAGAATTTAATCTAACGGTAAGAACAAGTAATAGAAAGTATAATAAATAAATAGGTAATACCACACGATATATTTTGGAAACACCATACCTTGTTTGCGATACTTGTAATGAAAGATTTGATGTCAAGTTGAGTAGGGCACGATTTTTGGCACGGAGCGTCTGCGCACTTAAGGCACCTAGCCGCTTCTTTCAAAGCGCCACGTTCGCTTAACGTGGTCGGTTTGACGTCATCGAAATTATTGAACAAATTGGAACAAGTCTAAAATTTACCTTTTTATTTATACGTTGTTGTTATATTATGTATAGGTGTTCTTACGTTGCATTGTCTATTCAAATTACGCTTCCAATGTTGTTTGTTCTTTTTTGTAACTATCGATGGTTGAAGATTAGAATGCGTGTTGACGCGAGGATTGAGAGCCAGTAGGTTCTAAAACAAAATTTACTTTTCTACAACTATAGCAAGTTTTATATTTGTGTAAGAGGTAGATGATTCAAAATGCAAATATAACAATATTATAAAGAAATGTCAAGTAATTGACGTAAACAATGCGCAATTTCAGAAATAATGCATGTTTAGAAAAACTCGATTTAAATCAAATGTTGATGTTCATCATTATCTCAAAATAACAACTGTAGGATATTAACTAGTTATAGAATAATGTGCGAATTGATAAGTAATTTGATGAAATATTAAGTAATTTAAATCTAAAACATTAAAGCGATAAAACACCTTATTATCATTCAAGGCTATTTCGAACAAATTTGACCCGATATGAAACTTTTACTACTAGAAACGCCGATTTGCAGCTAAAACAAAGCATGAAACTCGTTAGAAACCTTTCTAACGAGTTCAAATTATCGAGAAATCTCGAAAAAGAGACATATTTATTGTCTGTTATGGGAAAATTGAAACATTACCTGAAACGATTAGCTCACGTGCTGAACTACTAGAAAACTCGATTTTCGAATACAACAGAACGAGAAATGGCAAACTGCACGCATTTAAATCGATTTAAAATTTTCGTAAAATCTCGAAAAACAGACGTGTTTTATAATCAAATTTTGTTTTAACAAAATTTTGACCAAACATGATTCGTTTAGGATAGGTTCGGAACTACTTGAAAACTCGTTTTTCAAGTATATTAAGACGAAAAATGACAAACTGCACGCATTTAAATCAATTAAAAATTTTCGTAAATTTTTTAAAAAAGACCTATAATCCATGGTTATGGCAAAATTTTGACTCAACCTGAAACTTTAGAACAAGTCCGAACAACTTGAAAACTCGTTTTTCGAGTATAACAAAACGAGAAATGACAAACTACGCATGTTTAAATCAATTGAAAATTTTCTCAAAATCTCGAAAAGAAGCTTTATTATAGTTCATGGTTTTTGTACAATTTTGGCCCGATCTAAATTCTTCAGGTTAAGTAGTTTACTATTCGACATTTGATAAAATCTATTAGAAACGTAATTTTTATTATTTATTTAAAGTAAACGCCTAGAAGTCGGCAACCCAAAATGCATTAATGCGGGTTGCTGACATCTAGGCGAAGAAATGACCTATGTGTGTATTATATTGAAATCCATGTATAACATATTTACTTATAATAAAAAGTATGCGTCAGAGATGTAAATATATGCATATCAAAGCTTAGGTGAAAGTTGCAAGATTATAAAAACCACAAACAAATACTGAACTATAACTGAAACGAAGTTAATTATATAGGGCAGATGTGTTTATTGTTATTCGATACAGTTAATTTCCAATCTGATGGTATGAACGATTTCATTGTTGTGTTAAAACATCGTGTACGATTATTTCACGATTAAATTTCCAATATATTCGAGCACACTTTTAAAAACTTTTATGGGAACACAAAATTTGGAAATTCGTCCTCTGAATTTTGTCGGTCTTCATATTACATATAATAAATTATGTATGTTTCGGTAGAAAACGTAAGCGTTTAGCGTTCGATTCTTTGGACGATTTTAAACAAAAAATGTTATATCAACATAGATTGGATTATAACTAACCATTACTGAGATAATTGATGTCTTTTAAAACCGGACAATAACACTAACACGGATATTAACAATAAAAAGCTGTGGATACTACTCTTCATGCCGATAGTGTTCACAATTTCATCTGTCGAGCAGTATAACTGACGTGGTGCTATAGCTTATCCAAACCTATATGATGTTTACGTCATCAATATAAGTTACTAGATGATGACGTTTCACACAGTGCTGTCACCTCGTACCTCGTATTTTGACAGTTCTAATAAATTGTAGTCTTTGTTTTATACCATCTAATATGTGCGTAGGTAAATTATCACTATATGTCACTTCCAAATATGTCACTTTCCAAACTTCAAAACCGAATTACAAATAAACAATCTAGTAACTTTTTATTGATGACGTGAATTGCACATAGGTTTGCAAGAGTATTAAATTTTATTATTAAAAAAGAAATCGCGAAAGCTGGTGACATTTTTTAAAACGGTAGCATAAATTGATAATCAGTCGAAGATCGCTTTACGAACAAACCTATTATAAATCCCAGGCTGACGAACGAATTTTAACAATCTTAACATCTAAAACGTTTTTAGTCTAACTTGCATTCCGAAAATAAACAACTCCGAAAGTAATATAATCTCCGTACCTCCTAAGCAGCTAGCTAAATGCTTTTATAGTTTTATTCCTTACTAGCACCAAAGTCAATTATACTACTCGACAGATAAAACTGAGCATTATCGGCACGAAGCATAACTCATAAACCCGTGTCCCGATTAATAAGTCCAACATAGTACATCTCTTAACGCGACTAAACTGAAATTATCTCAAAATACACGTATACATATAGTATTATTGTTATATCATACATTCATAACTTAAAAAAATTATAAAAATAATACAAGGCCGCATTAAATAATCAATAGCTCACCTCGTGTGACCTCTCTATATTTAAATTTGTTTTATTTTATTTAAATATGTATAATACGATATTTAGGGGCGATCTTTTCATCTTCCATTTAATTTATTTGATAGATATTTACCATGGAAATAATTGTTATAACAAACATTGCCATGGTAAAAATTTGTCAAGGAAATTTATTGGGAGATGAAAAAATCGGCCCTAAGTCACTTTACATCATATCTGTTACAGAATCTAATTGCAAAAACTTTCGGCAAGTCGATTAAAGAGTCAGTTTTCAGTTAAATGTTAGACAAATGATTATTGAAACAATAACAATTGTTCTAACAATAAGATTCGGGTCGATTTTCAATTAGGAGTTACCTTTAATCATCGATCGAACCACTATGGAAATAATTATTATTTCTATAATGACCGATCGATGGTTAGAGTTAAATCCTGATTGAAAAGCTGACCCTAATCTTATTGTTATAGACGAGGAAAATCGGATATTTTAAAAATACAAAAAGATCGTCAAATAAAACAAGCGTAAATAATGGGCAGTCAAAGTTTTAATCATGAATTCTTAATTCAAATTTGAACAAATTCACATTAAAAATTGTAATAGATACTAATAGATTGTAGTCTTTCTTTGCCATGTCATATGTCAGCAGGTACATTATCAGTAGAATATGGCACGTACAAAACTTTAAACTAAATATTACAAATATACAATTTAGTAACTTTTTATGCATGACGTGCATTGGAACCTATCGTGAATAACGTATAGTTTCAATTTGTAAAAAGAAAACATAAGTAACACGTGTGGAATGTGTGCTTTTCGCACTCCACGAATTATTGTTCTTCACAATCTAAGCTTTTTGTGCGTAAATTTATCTGCTACATCATAAGTAATTATTAAAATATTGGCATTTTATCAATTTATCATTATTGCTACTAGAGATAAACAATTTAAACTTTAATTGGAGTTTAAATACGTGTTTATTATGGACTTTGCATTGAATATTGAAATTAATCAAAAACCAAAATTTTTGATTTTATTAGCTTGAATTAAAAGATCATTTCGTTAATATCAATATATAAAATTATTATAGAAACATTAATTAAGAATAAGTAGTATTTAATATTGTTTATCAGCCACTTATTGTATAAAAAACTGAAATATTTATTTCGCGATACTTTTTACTCTTTTTAATCGACTTATTATGCAAAACATTTTTTATCTTTTGGTCGTTTGATAACATTTGCTATTAATTATCTAGTGTAGGCATTAAAAAAATATCCGCGTAAAACGTATATTTCTATTAATTCTTTACCTAATACGATTTTGATTATTTTAAATGACCCTAGCTTTCTATTGCAATAATTTCCCTATTGATTATAATTTATTATTATAATTATTAATTATAATTTCCAATAATGTCCCTATTTGCAATAATTTACCGACTCAATATAAACAATGTTCCTTTGCAATTATTATTTATCCTATACCAGTTCATTAAGCAGACCAGATATTAATCATCAAGCAAACCTTTTGTGTTATTTGAAACTAAAATAACAGAGAATTAATATCAATAATAATTATACTAGTAATGAATAATAATTAAAAATATTTTCAATCAGAATTAACTCTATTGGGTAAGTATATCTTAAAAAGTAACGATTTTCTCTTACCTCAATATCAGGTAAATCCACACTGAGTTTATTCATGTTGTTACACTGAACTTCAGACGTAATATATAATGAATAACATCTGTGCTTATTTTATAAGTACTTTTATCAAGCCAAGTTGCAAAGTTCAATTTTCCATCACTGAAATGTGTATAATAATAATATTTATGTCCATGAACAAATAAAAAAAACCAATATTATTCTGGTTTAAATGTAACCACTAGTTTAGACCAATAGCATGATGTTTTAATACAATTATGTTGTTTCTTTCAACTGGAATTTTTATTTCGATTGTGTATGTTTACACAAGAACTTGTTTCGTAATAGACAACCTAAACTACATTGTTGGTAACAAAATAAACTAATTGTAAGTTTCTAAATTAATTGTTCATTTGGCTATTAATTTATAATGGGACTGTATTTAAGAATAATAATCATATAGAATAGGATGGAGTCGTTTACCTGACCACTTATTAGTGAGATGTAAAGTTGGCACCCCAATTAAGACTTCCGTGAGTTGCGATTAGAGTTTCGGCTTCTTTTCAAAAATAGGCATAAGAGAATTTTTAAGTTTACCTATAAAAATAGTTCTGCCAACTAATTGTAAGATAAAAAAAATGGATTTTAAAAACGGGCTGCTAACTTCACACTCAACTTAAAAACTCGACTTCGACGCTAGAGTTTTGAATAGCTCACATAATTACTTGGGACAAGTTCTCGATATATTAAAAAAAAACCCAAACTCCCATCTTCGTATAATATCGAATACAAGGTAGGGCAGTGTTAACCAGAATGTAATCCATTCTGTTACCAACACTTTTTTGAAATTTCTAAGCATACCAAATGCGCCTAAAATTATTTAGAAATTTTGTGTGCGATAATGTTGGCCAAAAATTAAATGTATGGAAAACAAAACTTTCCAAAATAAATAATTTTGATCGAAATCGGTACAATCGCTCCTTAATAAGATATTCAGCCTCAAAATCTGTAGGTGGCATGTATTCTTATCAGGAACTCTAGACGCTTCAATATCTCCCAACAGATCATTGATTCATTTTTATAGACTTATAGACTAAAATATGAAATTTGTAGACTTAATAAACATAGGGCAAACGGGCTGATGAACAAAATAATATTTAAAAACCAGTCGTACAGAAAAAAATACAGATTCTTCATTAATTCAATTTCATAATAATTATTTTCATTTTATAAAAGTTATTTAGGTATCATGTATGAAAGATACCGAGTTTAATGAAAAATATTGGTTTTACTGACTAAATGTAATTTCTAATGACTTTTAATGACCAGTATAAAGTCTTTCTGATTAATTTTGTAAATGATATATAGTAAAATTTGGACGATATGGTAACAAGGAGGACAAACAAATAAAGGAAGGAGGGAAGAAGAATGATTCAACTGTCTGGTTAAGCAAGGCAGGAGCATATTGTTGACCTTCAGGTACGCTTCATTGGTGTTAAAGGAATACTAAGATAATCATGATAATTTTAACACAATACTCATAAAGTCCATTTAAAATACATAGATATTATTTAAATCTCGTACGGTGACAGCATAAGAGGGTAAATGATGGTCAAAATTAGCATCAGAACGACCACGAAAAATCTTCAATATTATTATGGATTATTTTCAATGGACTGCAGAAAATAAAATTTTTTCGAACAATAGACGTTAAAATATAGACTTTATAGATTAGTCTAAGTCTAATCTGGTGTACCTGACTTCTTCTATTTTGACGCTAATTTTTATTAGCTATATCAAAATTGTTGAAAAAAAAAACTTACCTAACAGTATCGAATCGATTATTACAACTGTACGAGATAAGCTGCCGATTATCGGGGAGTTGAATGATTTTTCTCGAACTATGTGGTGCCAAGATTGTAGTGTTGAAGATTTTGGACATGTTAACTAAAGGCTGTAATTACAGTTAATACAATATTAACAAAAGCTACAAATAACTCATCTAATAAGTTTACTTCAAATTCTCTCGAACAACTATTGCAAACGAACTGTTTCAAAATTTGAAATAAGCTTCTACCTTCGAGTTGTATTGTATAAATGAATATAATTTAAATTATTATAGCAAACTATTTTAAAAAAACATTACATAAAACAATCCTTATTATCAAACACTTTTGTTTATCCCACGAAAACTGTATTATTTATCTAATTCCTATTACAGCTAACACTTCTCATTTAGTATAATTATTAAATTGACATACTTTATAAACATTCGTTTTTATAATGTATTAAAGCAAATATAAAAATTAATTTATTAAACTGTACGACTTCATCGAATCGTTAATTTAATATAATATTCAACCACCTACAAGGTAGAGAAAACATTAAGAATTGGCTAACAAATTCAAATACACAAGCAGGTATTTGAATTTTATCAAAATCGGAAGTGCATAGGTAAACTCGAAAGTCTATTGCAATATATTTACTAGTTAAATTTTCTGTTTTAAGGAGCTATGTTCATAATTTTCGATCATTTTTATTACCCGTACCATAAAAACAAATAAAATATAAATAATTGCATCTTCCAAGTAATAGCTAATTATTGTAAGTTGTAACTAACTCATAAAGAAATTTCTCATAAGCAAAAACATATAATGTAAATCAACTAAAGGGCCGCTGTGGTCCAGAGAACTATCACTCTCTAGTACACTCGCGACTGCAGGTTCGAATCTTGCTGTAATCATGGACGTTTGTAATTGTAATTACTAACACAATTTTGCAAATCAATACAAAGCTATAAAAAACCATTATGTTAGCATCAAATGTTCTTTATTTAAAACAAAAGATATTCTTTATTTTCAAGGAAGCTGATAGGTACCGAACCAACCAACTTATTACCTTTGAAAATACAAACTTTTGATTATTTAGCATGTTTAAAAATCATATTAAATAATTACAAAAATTATACAAGTAACATGATACCTAATATTTTAAATTGTGATGGCGTTTGTAATTTTGAAGGCGATAAATTGATGCGGTATCTACCAGTATAATTATCAAATTGAATAGTCGCAGGTAAAAGTAAAGTAGCATCTCCCCGTCGTAACTTTTTCCTATAAGAATTAGATTATCGCTATGCTGGGTTGTACTGAACTCTTACTGTGGCACACACTGTAGAATAAACCTGGTTCGATAGTTGTACCCGATCTTCTTATTAGTTAAAAATATCTAATTACAGGACTCATACTATGAATCATTCCAAAGTAATAGAAGGTTAACTTGATTAACACGTGTTAGTCATTGGCCATCATCAATATATTAATTATAATATGAAAGTAATTTAATATATTTCATCTTTCTACGGTTTTTCTAAATATGTTCAGTTTGGATGAAAGAGAATAGAAAGAATTAGTGAAATTGTTTATTCTATAAATCTTATAATGCTATATAATATTTAGTATTTACAAAATGCACACATATCTCTGTTATTACGACATTTGAATCACACTTATCCATTGAAATTATGATACTTTTTTAAAATTTATTCAATAACATTTAGGATTAAAGTAAGTTATAAGGAACACCTTTGTAAACCAGTTGCCAATACAAAAATATTTAAAAAAAATTTTGGCAAAAATTCACTTAGATATTTGGATTCAATAAAATTTATTAAAAACAGCTAATAAACAATTTTAACACTTCTACTTACATTCTAAAATTGTACAGTACGTTTTAAATTATGTCAACACTGCATTTAAATAATTACTATAAATAAACGTACTGCACAAAAGTTATTACTAGCATAATGGCCGTAACATCGATTTACAACTATTATGCTGTACATTAACAATTCTTTATACATATAAAAAACTGACTTTAACCTCTTAAGAACCAATTAATAATCGATCAAATGTTTAATTTTTAATCACCCGCTTTTTATTACAAAAATGAAAAAATGATCATTTAAATAAATATCTTTGTGCTGCTATCTATCGACATATTTACTTTTTTAAACTTCATCATTATAATTTATTATAAAAAAATATACTTTAATGATATCTATTATATAAACAAACGATTTAATAAATAAATTTATCTTAAAACTTTTTATATGTATTTAACATTTTTTATTAACAACTTGAAACGATTATGTTTACAGTGAATAGATATGCATAGCTTTTCTACATTTTTAACCCTTCCGATGCAGCGGCATATTTTTGTAGATTATCCTGTACGACAAGCTGCAATGCGTATGCTGTTATTGCTGCGCAATTTGCTAACTACAAAGGAAATTATAGCAAAAGAGTAACAATATCGAATAATTTTACTTATAAAATTACAATGTTAAGACTTTGGCTGCCTTTATATATATATATATATATATATATATTTTTTAAACTGCTTATGTTTTTTACATAGCACATAAGGAATGACACGCCAGCGGGCCACATAGTATCAAATATGTTAATAAGAGCAGCTAAAATAGTAAATATCTGTAATATAAAATATTGTATCCTTTATGAAAATTTTATTATTTCGTTGGTGTGAAAATATAAAATGATAGAACGAATATTGTAATGAGGATAATGTAAAAAAAAATTAACGTTAAAAATAAAAACATATGTTGCCAAAATATCTACTTTGTTAGCTTGCTATCAAGTAAATTACATTCTATAACACTGTTTCAATTTCATTAAAATTGATGCACTTTACCAACAATTCACGAATGTTCATTATATATGTAATATTTACGATAAAGCGATACTCGAATACTTTACACAAAAATATAATATTATTATGTTTAACTATAAGATTAATAACATAATTTACGTAGGATGTTGCAAATCGTACAATTTTTTTTGGATATATATTAATAACTAAAAATTACAAAAGATTACTACTACTATAATCACTGTAATTATTTCAATAAAAATAGGCTTGCCATAAAAAGATTTCATTATTAAATTGTTGCTTCAATTGTTCAGATCTCTAACATAGTTTTTCTTTATTTAACATTTCAATAACATAAAAAGAACCACTTTGCTTGATACAAATACGAAATATACTGATAATAATGCATATTTAAAAAACAGATCTATTAAAAGTTACTTAACATATCGATGGCGTTTTGGGAAAACATATTAAGTGCCACTTTTTCCAAAAATTAGTTGTTCTGACTATTCTATGCATCTAAGTAAAATTTGGTAACAACATTTTGATTTTTTCTACCAGAAAAATTGATTTGTATTTCCATAGGAGGTATTTGCTTATGGTTACGGTACAACACAAAATGGGCACTCCTGTAAAATTAGATTTTTATCGCTTAAGATGTTTTGCCAAAATGCCGTCGATATTATGTCCTTATTTCAGACAGTGATTTCGAACATTTCAATAGTAAAAAATGTGTATATCGTGCACATTTATTAACTCAATTCTTAAGAGGTTAAATTAAAGCAATAATTTGTGCACTAAAGTTGATTATAAATAATTACAACTATTGTAACTTTTTATTATTTAAAATTATTTGAAAAGCGCAAATTTAAATAAACGTTAATCGTATGTTACTTCGATTTAGGAACCTATTTTAATCGAATCGCGATAATAAAAGATGTCAAATTAGAATTACGTTTTTATTAGCCATTTAAATAAGTAAATGGCTATTACTTCATTTTGATTTTTATTATTACATTTTTTATAAAAAAAAGTTAGTTACAATAGGAAAAAACACAAACAAAATATACAAAAACAAAGCTACTTTAAACAGTAGATTTTTTTATTAATAATTGCAACTATAAAACAATATTAAACGTTCAATTCAAATAGGAGAATCACATTATCCATATTTTAATTATTTCCGTATAAAACTAAATGTTAAAATGAACATTTAGCATAAAATTAGGGTTTTTATCAAGCATAGCTAACATACAGGTCCATAACAGTTTTTAAAGAATGATGCACTTACGTTTCTGTTTTACTTGCATTACGGGACATAAAACTGCTCTTATCGCTTCATCAAATACTGTTTTCAGACCTTTTGTGTCAATGCCGAACATTCCAAATACTTAACTGCACTAATTTCTTTTGCCATTGCTAAACCCTAAAAATACGATAAGTAAAATTAAAAAAAAAAACGTAGTTAAAACATTTGTAGTTACTTGAGGATAAGTAATGGGTGCTAATTTTTTATCCTTTAATTTTTCAATAGTTGCTCTATCATCACGTAAATCCAATTTTGTACCGACTAATATTATAGGAGTGCTAGGACAATGATGTCGTACTTCGGGATACCACTGAAATTAAAATCAATTATACAGTTTGCATAAATACAGAAATTTTCCCCCAAAATCGATTAAACCAATAATAATCAGATTATATTTAACATCAGCATTTAATCAGTCGGGAAAAGAAGACTAAAATGATGAATCATCATTATAAGTTTGATAATAAAATTAAAAAAAAAAAACTTGTGAAAAAATTACCTTAGCTCGAACATTTTCAAAAGATGCCGGATTTACAAGTGAAAAGCATATGAGAAATACGTCTGTTTGAGGATACGATAAAGGACGTAATCTGTCGTAGTCTTCCTGTCCTGCAGTATCCCACAATCCAAGATTAATCGGTTTACCATCTACCATTACATTTGCCGAATAATTATCGAAAACAGTTGGGATATATTCACCAGGAAACGCGTTAGTTGTGTAACTTATTAATAGACACGTTTTACCCACAGCACTGAAATTCAACAAATATTAGATTGCGATTAAATACATACTAGAAATTTATCATAAACGTTTACAAAAACGAAATTATACGCTATCTCTTTCTGTTACATACAAGAATCAGATACGTATGTTCGTATTATCATTATTCCCTGCAACTATTAAAATACTTAGTGACGGTTACAACCTAATGATCGTTAGGGATAAAAAGTAAATTTTTTTATACTTACCCATCCCCTACAACAACACATTTTATGGCTTGCATTTTGATCTCGACTTGTACTGCACTTGTATCACCAACAGTTGATGAGATAACACTAAATGGGTGTGTAACGTCCGATTCTACAAGGCCACGGCACCACTAAATTATTTCGCTATTTTACACCAGCTTGTACAAAACATGACATACTTCAAAATATTAGCTTCGACTAAATCACATTTAGGTGCTTTTAACTAACGAGTTATGCCGTAAACTCGATATGGGTAGAAAAACAGACCCACACGTAGACGAGTAAAAATAAACTTTGTCAGCACTGTCAGATACGCAATCTACTTTATCGGCAAGGATTAAAATGATGGTTTTCCCGACATTTTCAAATAAAACCTTTTACATTATCTTCCCTAATGTGAGTTAAATTCAACGAAACAATTATTTTTGTACGGGATGGTTTATATATATATATATATACATAAATATTATTTGAAAAATTAAACACACTAGCCTTATTAATGGGGTTTAAATCAGGACTCCATTATCCAAATCAGAACTTGCGATTTATACATGTAAAAAAAAATCAAAAAAAAAACCTGTTTAAAATCATATAAACGTAAATATTGACGTTGCAGTGAAAACATAATGTATGAGACATAAGCAGAAATAAAATTTTTAAAATGGCGCAATTTTTTATAATAAATACATAAAAACAAATTCTAGATTCTCATGATTCAGAAGTAACATCCTGAATATCGCGGCTAACTTAATGATAAGTTGAATTAATTGAAATTATGATCAAAAATGTATTAAGAAGATAATGGTGATTACGTACGTAGTTTTAATACTCACTATTTTGAATACGTTTAAAAATTGTAGAATACATGATAACTAAAAGTTTGTTTTTTTGTGAAAAAATTGAAATATAACCTCACAATACAGTAGCTGTAATGGATGAAAACGTAAAAAATGAATCAACTGACGATAAAACGCAAGAATCAGAATTGAAAACCGAAAATGTACGTTATGAAGGCGACATAGCAATTTATACGGATCCAACCACGAAATACGAATATGCATGGTCAAATGAAGGGCAAGAATGGATTCCTCGTAACAATGTAACTTACGGTTTCGAAGACGATACCCATACTTACACAGATAACGAAGGAATTAAATACTTTTGGGATAAGGAGAAACACGCCTGGTTTCCAAAACTCGACGATGAATTTATGGCTATTTATCAGTTAAATTATGGCTTTACACAAAATCCACAAGTGGAACCAGAAACAACGAAAAATGATGAAATTAAAGTAAAGGAAGAACCTCCACCAAAACGTAAAATGCCTCCACCCGAACCGACGTGGTTTGATATAGACGATCAACATAACACTAATGTTTATGTTAGTAACCTTCCTTCATCTTTAACCGAAACCGAATTTGAAGATGTCATGCAAAAATGTGGATTAATAATGCGCGAATCGGCTACAGGAAAAATGAAAGTAAAACTTTATACAGATCCCATTACAAAAATGTTTAAAGGCGATGCTCTGTGTACATACATAAGAGTGGAATCTGTAGATTTAGCTTTAAAACTACTCGATGGCTCCGATCTTAAAGGCAATAAAATAAAAGTGGAACGTGCAAAATTCCAAATGAAGGGAACATTCGATCCCACCCTAAAACCTAAGAAGCGCAAAAAAAAAGAAAAGCAGAAGTTCAAACGTATGCAAGAAAAATTATTCGATTGGCGGCCAGAAAGAATGCGCGGAGAAAGAGCTAAGCACGAGAAAGTCGTTATCGTCAAGAACGTGTTCGAATCGAGTATGTTTGATGTGGACGTGAGTTTGATTTTAGAATTTCAACAAGATTTGCGAGAGGAATGTTCCAAGTGCGGCGTTGTTAAAAAAGTTATAATTTACGATAGACATCCCGAGGGAATTGCACAAATAAATATGAAGGATCCGGAAGAAGCCGAAGCTGTGGTTCAATTACTGAATGGTAGATGGTTTGGCAAAAGAAAACTTACTGCAGAAATTTGGGATGGTAAAACAAAGTTTAAAATTGCAGAAACTGACTCGCAGATATCTCAACGAATGGAAAATTGGGATAAGTTCCTGGAAGACGAGCAGAAACCTAATCCCGATTGTGAGAAAAATAATATAAATATTTCTGATACTAATGAATTTATTGTAAAATGAAAATAAAATTTTTCTGTAAATATTATTTAAATAACGAGATTGAGATTTTATTATTGCACTTTTACAATGTAGTGTTAGTTGAAAAGTTTAATTTAGTTCGTAGTCTGTTTTAAAAAATATTTAATGCACAATAAATACTGGATATATTCTTTACACAAAATTTAAACTTCAATAATTTCTCACAAACTGGGAAGATATTGTAATTAGCACAATTAACTTTTGCTTTCCATTATATTGTTAGTAATGGGAATATTAAAAACATCTGTGGACTCTTGACAAAATAGGAAGAGAAAACTAGGTAATATAAATAAGTACAGTGCTCTTCCTCTACAGTTCCGCAGTTGGGCATGAGGGGAATAACTTTTCTTAGAAATTAAGTCGAACAGAGTTCCCCTACCAAGCGCCTTTCGTAGCGCTCGAACGAATTCACTTGCGTCTTTCTTAATAGTTCCATCTTACACTCGTCCTAATAAAATGTTTTTCTTTTGTTTTGATTTCCTACTGATGGTTTTCCTCTGTTCGACAGTTAGTTGTTGTTATAATATAAAATGTCACAAATCAACGTAATATATTTTGTTTTTATACTTCTTTTAATAAATATAAATAAATAATAATAATAAAATAATAAATACAATATAAATTACTTAATTTGTGCTATATATATTGGATACACTCGATTTTTCAAGCCTTACAGCGCACGGAACTGTATGGAGAGAGCCATTTGAATCTCGAGGTACGCGCTGATGTCTTAAGAGTGGGGGTACTAGTCGAGTCGAAAACTGGGGAAGCGGAACTGTTGAGGAAGGAACTATAGAGGGAGAGCACTGTAATTTTAAAACACAGAACATAGTCTTACATTTGAATTGTAACTTAGTAGAAGTACCCAAATGGCAATACATATATGGCTTTAATCTGGTTTCACGTCAAAAATCTTAAATGTCACATTCTTATTCGAAACTTACTAAATTTGTTTATTTAATAACAAAAACAACAATTAATTTCTTAACTTTTTATTTATTATTAAAGAACAAAGGAAAAGGAGGTGCATCTGCCAACCATCAAGCCACGCAACCACACATTGCAGCTTCGCCAGCCGCCTCTGCGGACCTGTACCACAAACTTGTTTCGACCACCCCTGGTGCGACCATTCCTTCCGCCTCTTCCGCGGCCGCCGCTTCTACCTCTTCCACGGCCGCCACTTCTACCTCTTCCGCGGTCACTCCATCCGCCTCTTCCACGGCCGCCGCTTCTACCTCTTCCGCGGCCATTCCATCCACCTCTTCCGCGATCACCGATTCCACCTCGTCCGCGGCCACCCCTTTCGTAATCCTGGGCCTCGGTAACGTTGAAGCTCGTTGCTACTATTTCGGCGGCGTAGGCCTCTTCCACCTCCTGCGGCCGTACCGATCGAGAAGCTGATACCGGCTGCGAAGCTGGTGGAGACGTCGGTGTCGATTCGGTCGGTGTTGGCGCCGCCTTTACTTCGGTCCACAGCTTTGCCTTTGACGGCGATGTTGCTTCGATCGGCGGCGTCGACGTCAATTCAATGCTATTTCTTTTTCTGAAATAGATATAAAAAATATATATACAGTAGTGAAACTTCTTTCAACGGACACCTCCAAATAACGGACACTTTTAAAAGTCCCGCTATCATTTTATAGTGTGTAATGTATTTTCCATTAGTGGACACTTCTTAATAATGGATATTGTTTTTTGGTCCCGCGAGTGTCCGGTATTCAGAGGTATAATCTTCATATGTAGTACATTAAATTAAAATTATTTGGCTTTATATCAATATTGTTCTTTACTATGCCAACGAATAATTCGTATTAATTAAGCAATTCCGTATAGTAATTATGTATTTCGACCCTGGTATCAAATCATATCGTTAGTAGTAAAACTGATCTAAATGGTATCCTAATTTTAAAAAATATGGTCATACTATGAAGATCTTTAGGATGTCTTAACAATGCCTGATGAACAATAAGTTATGACATCCTATTCTCACCCAGTGGCTGATATTAAAAAATGTTCATTAACCAGCATATAGTTTTAGCGAAGTTTCATAGAAAATAAAGCTATTGCGGCCTGTCTAATGACAGGACCCAGACATGCCCTTTTTGCTTTTCTCCGATCTCGACCCCTCCGGTATTGTCTTCACGAAAACGAAGGACGGGTTCGTTAAACAGCCAAATCGACGAAGTCATTTTGAAATGGCAGCCGTTCAAAAAATAAAATTAAAAAAATTCTAATCTCCGTTATTACCCATCGGATCGGTAATGCAGTGCTTCCAGTGATTTACTTTTATTTACTTTTTTTTAAGGAATCTGAGAAAAGAGTAGACTGTGTACAGGAGGTCCTTTTCTTAGTAATTTGGTTCCAGGTGAAGTTGTAATGGGTGTTTGATTTTTTAGTGATATGCAGGCATTATAAGATGTGAAGAATGTGTTTAACTGCTGTTGTATCTTGTTATGATCACTTAGTATTCATATATTAAATTTTGATAAGTGTAATTCTGTTATTTTTAAAAATTCAGTAATATTTTCCCACCAGATTCATAAATTACAAACAACTTCTTATTGATCATTGCTATCTTTTTTTCCTTTTCAAAAACAAAACTATAAACATATTTCTATATTTCCATTTCTATTATATACTCAGGTTCGATCTCATTTTGTTGATAACCTTCGTAGTCCGTTTGTTTTGGAGATGAGCGTCAGGTGCCAGGTGCTCATGAAATCAGTTACCAGAACAAGTTTCGAATGGCACGTAGTTACGTAAATGTTAATATTCTTTATACATTAAAAACACTTCAAGATTGTTTAAGGGCATCCACAAAATTAAATCGAATCCGAGTATAGCATTCAACCAAAATTGCATGTCGCAGCTAACTGTGTAGAAAATAACCGTTCAACAAAGGAACTACATAAATTTCACTTGCAGTTTACCGCTGCCGTAAATAATGCATAAAAATTGAACCGATCGGGCTCGTTTTGAAAATAAATGCTCGTTGGGTATTTCCCTATAAATATCAGGTATACAAACGCTGTGCGCCTGCACCGTTTAACCTGTAATTTTGGTCGAGTTTTAAATTGAATAAAATTCAAATCGGCGAAAATAATTATACTAAAGAAATTCTGTAGAAAAACATAAAGAAATCTATCAACAAAAAAATTAAACAAATCTTTACAGTTACTTACGCCATCACTTCACTTTGGTAAAACTACGAATAAGGGAAACAACGCGCAGTAAGACCTAACAAACCTTAATAAAAAAGAGGGGGTAATTTCAGTAAGATGAAAAACAAAATTTAAGTAAAGCGAATGCGCAAACAGGTTGCACCTTAAAATGATATTAATGGGGTTCTTGCAAAAAATTTAAATGTCGAAACACCAATTACAAGACCTAAATTAATTAAATATATTTTTATTTTAAACATATACGATGCCCGTATAGTGGCAAAATATAACTTACAATTCAATATTCAAAATATTTAAAATACATATTTATCGTCTTTCCCAATCCCAATCCTTCATTTAGTATTTCCTCAAAGTATTGTCTCCACTTTTCTAATATTTTCATCTCCTCCCACTAAATTGTCTTCGTTATCTTTAACGAATGGCGTGTTATTTTGGTATCCAGTTCGTATATCCTTTAGATCTTTATAAACATTTTTAATTTCTTTTGCTTGGTATTTATTCTTCATCTCCTTTATTTGATTTTCAAAATACGTTCTTTTCTTTTTCCTTAGGATCTTCTTCATCTTTTACATTTGCCTAGTATATATTTGGTAATTTTCCGTTGATGGTGTTTGTAGCATTTTTGTCTAATCCTTTTCTTTAACTTTAGCTCCTCTTCACACTCCTTATCTAACCATTTTTTTTCTTTTGCGGTTTTTGTTTTGGGATGTTTCTTTGTGTTGCGTGCTATATAGTTAATTCCAGCCTTCTCCATCTCTCTTCAACACCATCTATCACTTCTTCCTCTTTATTGAATTTGTCTTCTATATCCATCTTATATTTTCGTACTACCTCCACATTTTAGAGTACACTTACATTGTATTTTTTTCTTTTCCTTTCTGATGCTTCTGTCTCTTTCAGCTTTATTTGTACTCCCACCAGGAAATGGCCCGAATCTGCCTTAGCTCTTCGGTACGATCTCACCTTTATTATTATTTTTTCATGTTTAGCTTGATTTAGGACATGCTCTATTTGGTTTGCTTCATTTCTTCCCAGTATTATTGTCCATGTTCCTTTATGAATCTATCTTTTCTCTGGAAAGGTGTACTCATTAATTTCATTGATATATTTGATACTTTAGTTAATTTATATATTTTTATGTTCATATAAAATGTATTAAACAAATATCCATAAAACTACATAAAACAACATAAACGATATGGTTTATAATTTGTGAGAATTTTTACAATATCTAAATAAAGTACCGGATGAAGCTAGCGAACCAAAACATATTTGGCAACACCGCAGTATAAGTTTTGTCCATACCACTAAATACATTAAACGTTAAAATAATCCTATAAATCATCGATTAGGATTCATGTTATCAATTAAATTATGTAATAATAACTTACATGTGATGTATTATTAATAAAATTATAATTCTTTATACATAATGAAGAAAAATTAACGTTTATTGATAATCCCTCTTATTACTTAAATTACCATTTAAAAACGTTAGTAACAATGCAACAACCTCCATTTAACTTGGCAAGAACGTGCATTAATATCCAATACACAATATATCGAAATTAGAAACAAATCCTAGTCGCAGAAGGCTTTCATAGTAGCCAATAAAAATATTTTTCCAAGTTAAAAATTATAGAGTCTATACTAAAACGGCACTTAGAGTCGAGGTCCCACCATCAAATTTTGCAGGAACCTGCATAAATATGTTATAAATAACATATCCAAATTAGAAAAAAATCGTATGATCGGAAGACCTTCATAACAGGCAATATTTGGCGCTTTCTGCAATTTCAAAATTCAAACATACACAAAAATAGGGCACTTAGAGTCGAGGTCCCACCATCAAATTTTGCAGGAACTTGCATTAATATGTTATCAATAACATATCCAAATTAGAAAAAAATTGTATGATCGGAAGGCCTTTATAACTGATAATAACTAGCGCTTTCTGCAATTTCAAAATTCAAACATTCATAAAAATAGGGCACTTAGAGTCGAGGTCCAACTATCAAATTTTGTAGGAACTTGAATTAATATGTTATAAATAACATATCCAAATTAGAAAAAAATTGTATGATCGGAAGGCCTTTATAACTGATAATAACTAACGCTTTCTGCAATTTCAAAATTCAAACATGCATAAAAATAGGGCACTTAGAGTCAAGGTCCCACCATCAAATTTTGCAGGAACTTGCATTAGTATATTATAAATAACATATCCAAATTAGCAAAAAATTGTATGATCGGAAGGCCTTTTTAATCTTTAGCAGCTACATTCTTATGGCTCGGCCAAGTATTTGGTTCGCTAGAATTACCGGTGAAGCTAGCGAACTAAGAACTTTAAAGATTTATTCAGTTGGTTAGCTTTTTCTGTAAGTTCAAAATTCGATCATTTATCATAATAAGGCACTTAGAGTCGAGGTCCCACCATTAAATTTTGCAGGAACTTGCATTAGTATGTTATAAATAACATATCCAAATTAGAAAAAAATTGTATGATCAGAAGGCCTTTATAACTGCTAATAACTAGCGCTTTCTGCAATTTCAAAATTCAAACATGCATTAAAATAGGGCACTTAGAATCGAGGTCCCACCATCAAATTTTGTACGAACTTGCATTAGTATGTTATAAATAACATATCCAAATTAGGAAAAAATTGTATGATCGGAAGGCCTTCATAACAGGCAATACTGGCACTTTCTGCAGTTTAAAATTCGAACATGCATAATATGAACATTACATAAATTAGAAAAAAAAACAACCTGTGTAACAGTTAGTGTAAGCTAGAAGGCGCTTATAGGATGTTTAATAGATATCTAAGTAGTTGTCTAAGTTGTGACGTCAGGAACAGCGGGTATTTTTTTAATTAGACCATGCCCTGTAAACAATTTTTAAGTTTCGTTGCCGATTTCTGTTGGTGCTACTCGTTTATTAACGTCAATGTCAGGTTATATAACAAAGGCAGTGACGTACTGTAGTAAATGATTAAATTAAACTAGTAATATTTTAATGTAAACATATTCATAAATAACATAAGTGGTAAAGTACGTGAAACTAGACGTAATTATTTATATATGTAACAGCAGGGGTAATATTATGTTACTCAAACAATTCAAAATTCCTCTCTCCTAATTTAGCGCCGCTATTGACTGCAAATGTTTTCAAGTGATACTAATAGAAATCCGTCGCGAAATTTAAAAATTCCTTTTGGGTGTAAAATTAGTTTAGATGAATACTTTTAAGTTGTTACTTTTTTAAACTCTTAAACTCATTAAAAAACCAATTCTATAAAATTAATTCCGTTTCTAATAACTAATCATTTGTGTATATCTTTACAATAATTAAATTTTATTAAAAAATAAAGGAATATAACGCAAAAGTGTACTTTACTCTTGAGCCGATTTCATATTTTTCAACGTCCCTCGTATACGAAAGGTTTTATTCAAATTTTAACATGTGCAATTTGAATTTGGACTATGCAGAGATTTTTATAAAAAATAAAATTTTCTGAGAAATTTCAAATAAAAAAGTTTTCCATTTGTGTCCAACTTTATGCCGGTCACTCTTTATTATTGCATTTTCAGAATTCTGGGTGAATTTTGAATAGGTTAGAGCAATTTTGACAAGAAATATTTAGACTATTTTCTATTTATTACTATTATTACGAAAGTAGCTAATGTATTTTTTTAAATTTAAATAGTGAATGAATTTTTGGTTTAAAGATACCGTTGGATTAGTCTTCAAGAACTTTATTTGTCTAAGTTTGTGCTGCTGAATGGAGCCATTTGAAAAAATCGACTTTTTGGCAAAAAATTAATTTCGACTATAGTAACTAAATGCGTCGATTAGAAATGAAGTTTGTGTTTTTCCGTTCCTTTTTAGGTGATTTATGATGATTTGAAGTAAATCGCGGCTTTCTAGATTAAAATCTAAAATTTGTTCTCAAAATATTAAGTTGTCCTAAAAAGTCGTCAAAATTGTGATAACCTATTCAGAATCCAGACATAATTCTGAAAATGCAATAATAATTCATAAAAACGGAGTGCGTCTTACGTGAACAAGCTATTACGTGAGCGTTCAATTTAATGTTGATTTTTAATTGATAATGATTATAAATAACTGCGTCTTAGACTCGATAGTATAGATTCGAAGAAATACAGTATTTTGAGTGAAAGAACTAGAAAATAATCTTACAGGTTTTGGGTATTTATAACCATCACTGTACAATTTTATGTTTATAATCCTATTGAACCCAACGCCGGAACCGACTTTTTGTTTACACGTAAATATCCACTGCCATTGTCCATAATTTTACAAGAGTTGAGTCGAATTCTTTGAAAACATTTGCTAAAATATATGGAAAGAAACTTTACGTTGTCGAAACCTATCAAGTCGTGTTCGTGAAGTTAACAGCCACTTTCTTGAATTTTTAAAAATCCGAACGCTAATCGTTAGTAAGTCGTTAGTAGGTATTTGTAAGTCAAAAAAAAATCGTTTGTAAGTCGAAGGTGACGGAGATATTCGCACTTAAAAAAAAGCCAGCAGCCACTTTTTGTCAAAAATGAACGAAAATGGTCTCTATCGTTAGTAAGTATTTGTAAGTCAAAAAAATGATTTTACGTTTTATAGTTGTCATCTGAAAAAGTAGATCTAAAGACCCAACCATAAAGTAATTTAAAAAATATACCGTTCGAAAAATATTTTGCGAGGGAAATAAGGACCAATTTTATAGTTTTATAACCACAGTGTACTTTCGGTATACTTTGTACGAATTAGGACATACGTGTCTCAAAGTTTGGACTTTTGTATTTATCGAAATATATCCTACCGATTTGAAATGAGTAAACCTCATAAACCTTATAAACTATAAATGAGTAAATGAGTAATACTGTGGCTTTACCCATGTCAACTGGAGTTTTATAATTTATTAATTTTAGATCTTTTATCAATTTTACAAGTTAATCTTACACACGGAAGAAACAATTAAAATTATTAAGAAAGCTCAATAATTGTAAAGTTAGCACTAAATTACAATTATTTAACACAAACATAATCCTAGAAAAGAACTTTTGTAAAAAAAGTGGTAATTAATTTTTTTCTTCTGAAATTCGTATAGAATATGACCACATTGATTGTGATCTTTACCACATTTGACTTACAAACAATTTTTCTTTTACTTATACGTAAGGATAAATGAATATTCGTTAATGACTACGACCACCTTCGTTTCTCATTATACCGAAACTTAAACGATTTCTCTACATATATTATAATTTATATTATATATATATATATACATGTATTATAAATTCTTACTAATGTTACAGACAACTGTCATTTATTTTTGAAACAATTTCTGTTGACTTCATTATTTCTCTTGAAACATGAATATTTCTATCACTTGTGACTTACAAACGAATTTTTTTGATTTACAAATACTTACTAACGATTAGCGTTCGGAATTTGAAAAATTCAAGAAAGTGGCTGCTAACTTCACGAACACTACCAAGTCTCCGAATTGATGTTTTGAAATATTTATGATAGGTACCTCTATCTAAAAATAACTCAGTTTATATGAACTTTTTTAGTAATAAATTCGAATGACTGTTTGGCGGTAGATATTTATTGCAAAGAGTGAAATATTTATGACTAACGTTTTATTGTAGAGAATTTCAACGAAAAAGTAGGTACCTACCTACAAATTAGCGATAATCTCGAATGCCCCCAACTTGAGGGCATGAGGGTGTCTAGAACTTAGCGAAACGTCTGAATAGATGGTACTATAGCAAATTTCTTATACATAGACAACCATATTAACACTAGTTCCTCGAAGAGACAATTTAAAAGCTTATTATCGGTCCCGGTTTATTTATGACCTACTGATTTACGACTTCTCAAACGTTTGGTTTGGCGGGTAGAAGTTCTTTCCGAGAACGGATTTGGAAATGTTTCGTCATTTAAGTAGATATCTAAGTAGCTATTTGTTATTCATTTTATTTTAATCTTTTACATCTGCATGTGTTGTTTTAATAAAATTTCTAATTAATAAATCAATTTCGATAAATGTACTGCAAAAAACTCGAAATAACACTGAAAGTTACTAACACTCATTGCGTCATTATGGAATGTTTAGTTTTTAAATTTTGCTTTTGGTCCTTATGTTTGCTAAAAACCCAAAAAATAAAGTACCTACTTACCTATTTGCGTTTTTATTTAATAAATAATCTTTTTCTTTTTAATAGTAGCAAATAGGTAACTAATTTTTACATTATTCAGAAAATTCAGAACAGCAAGTCTGTTCGTAGACCGAAGGTTTATGATTCTAGAGCTAATAAATTATGTTAATCCGTAAACCAAGACGTTTCTAGGATCGCTGTCGGTTTCGTATTGTCCTCAACTATTCGGGTAGTAATGCTAACAAAAAAATAGGGGAATACACTAGTTCGCTTAGTATTAGTGGCGCCCTTATAGCGGAATAGTTTGGCTAAATTGTGTTCGTGAAGTTAGCAGCCACTTTCTTGAATTTTTTAAAATCCGAACGTTAATCGTTAGTAAGTCGTTAGTAAGTATTTGTAAGTCAAAAAAATTCGTTTGTAAGTATCATCCGAACGAGATAATCATGTTTTAAAAATCGGCTGCTAACTTCCCGGCAGCAGCCACTTTTTTTCAAAAATAAACGAAAATGGTCTGGATCGTTAGTAAGTCGTTAGTAAGTATTTGTAAGTCAAAAAAATTCGTTTGTAAGTCGCAGGTGACGGAGATATTCGCGGTTTTTTAAAAAAAGCCAGCAGCCACTTTTTTTCAAAAATAAACGAAATTGGTCTGGATCGTTAGTAAGTCGTTAGTAAGTATTTGTAAGTCAAAAAATTCGTTTGTAAGTGGCAAGTGACGGAGATATTCGCGGTTTTTTAAAAAAAGCCAGCAGCCACTTTTTTTCAAAAATAAACGGAATTGGTCTGGATCGTTAGTAAGTCGTTAGTAAGTATTTGTAAGTCAAAAAAATTCGTTTGTAAATCGCAGGTGACGGAGATATTTGCGCTTCAAAAGAAAAATCCAGAAGCCACTTTTTTTCAAAATTGAACGAAAATGATCTTTATCTTTATCTTTATCAAAAAAAAATTCGTTTGTAAGTCGCAGGTGACAGAGATATTCATGTTTCAAAAGAAAGAACGAAGTCAATAGAAATTGTGTCAAAAATAAATGGCAGTTGTCTGTAACATTAGTAAGAATTTATAATACAATTTAATATACGTAAAGAAATCGTTTAAATTTCGGTATGATGAGAAATGAAGGTGGTCTTAATTATTAACGAATATTTATGTGTTCCTACTTATAAGTAAAAGAAAAATTGTTTGTAAGTCAAATGTGGTAAAGATCACAATCAATGTGGTCATATTCTATACGCATTTCAGAAGAAAAAAATTAATTACCACTTTCTTTACAAAAGTTCTTTTCTAGGATTATGTTTGTGTTAAATAATTACAATTTAGTGTTAACACTACAATTATTGAGCTTTCTTAATAATTTTAATCGTTTCTTCCGTGAGTAAGATTTACTTGTAAAATTGATAAAAGTTCTAAAATTAAGAAATTGTAAAACTCCAGTTGACATGGGTAAAGCCACAGTACAGTTCGGTTTACTCATTTCAAATCGGTAGAATATATTTCGATAGATACAAAAGTCCAAACTTTGAGACACGTGTGTCCTAATTCGTACAAAGTATACCCAAAGTACACTGTGGTTATAAAACTATAAAATTGGCCCTTACTTCCCTCGCAAAATATTTTTCAAACGGCATATTTTTTAAATTACTTTATGGTTGGGTCTTTAGATCTGCTTTTACAGATGCCGCTAAACCGGATGACAACTATAAAACATAAAATCATTCAAATATTGTAGGAGATATTTACTGCAAAATTTAAAAAAATGTCAGAAATACTCGGTACCAATACAAAATTTTATTTAGTTCTTTCATCTGTATTTAGATGTGCGTTTGTGATCTGATGGTTTTAGTTTTATTTTTGACTTCGACTTTACCTTATGGACATTGATTTTGGATTACGGATCATTACATAGATTACTTCTGAATTTTTTCTGACTTGGTTTCTAAAATTTGATAAAGGATTTTGCTTCGGTACTATTTTTTTCCTTAAGTGTTTGTTTACCTTAGTGTATCTACTCTAATAAAACAAGGTAAGTTGTTATACAAATATTATTTAGTCTATTATTAGTTTTAGTTTTTTACTCTCAAATTTGATTTTGCTAACCTCTGTTCTTATGCTTTTTATGTATGTCTTAATATATACGTATATATTAAAAAAAAAGGTTTTTCAACCCCGAAAATCGAGGTTGTACTGTATGTACTTATTATCTACTGACCTTTCCCAACTCTGACGCTACTTTGCTTTTATTTTAAGTAAAATAACTTATAAAATTGAATTCGAAGTTGAATATGTTAATATGTAATACTTAAGTCATTATTTCACTCATTTTAAGTATATTACTTAATTTCTTATTTTATTTTAGATGCCCAGAAAATCTACAATTTCCAAGGAAGAGCTTTTTAACGCTCTTGAGACCTTTAAAAGTGAAATCAGTGTATCAATAGGCAGGAGTTCTGCTCCTGTTTGGAAATCAATTAGTGTATACCTAAACAATAGAATATCTGCAGCTGCTATTTATACATATATAAAATGTAACAGAAACAATTGCCAGTCTTTATTAGACATAAATGAGAACCTAAATGAATGTATCGAAACTAGAAAGGTGAACAATAATAATTTAACAGCTTCTAATAATAAATGTGATTTTGGAAAAATTAAACCTGAATATAATTTTAATATTACATATGAAGAATGGATAAAGGTCTCAGATGGTTTTACGATGAATCCAAATTGGACAGATATATTTTTTGAAAAAATAATAAAAGAATGCAATACCGAATGTATTTGGTTTTTCAAATATTATAAAATTATGCTAAACGGTGTAGCCTATTTGACATTCCAATGTTATTGCAAGGAATGTAGTGGCGAATTATATGGATGGGCTCCATGGAAGCCTACTGTAGATAAAGGAATGAAAGTTTATTTCAACATTCAAAAAGTAGAACCAAATTCGCATACTTTTAAATTTAAGAGACAATTACGTGAACCGCAACGAGTTGAAATAGCTCAACGTTTAAGTGATGGCATGCTAGCTATAAATTGGCGAAGGGAACAAGTAAGAAAAGATGCATCTTCAGAGATGCGAAATTCACGAAAATTGTATTCACTAGATGTGCTGCGAAAAGCTCGTCAGGAATTTAAATCGAAAACTCAATTTTCTGAGACTTCTCCAACATCTGATCCTGTAACATCTTTACTTCAGTTAAAATATACTGAAAAGTTTTACACAACTATCCACAATATTGGACTGGATCCATTCTATTGTATGTATTGGTCTAGAGACCAAATACTACAATACAATCAATATTGTAAACACGATGTAGAAGTCACATTATACATTGACGCTACAGGATCATTAGTCAATAAATTGGAACGACCTAATAATAATAGGTCCAGCCATGTTTTTTTATACGTAGCGGTTATTCATTTAAATAAACCTGATGGGCAAATCCCTGTGTGCCAATTATTGACAGAACGTCAAACAATAAATATCATATCATGGTGGCTCAATGAATGGATGGTTGTTGCTCCAATTCCTTATACTGTTGTTTGCGACCATTCATACGCACTTTTAGGTGCCATTGCAAAGTCAATTGCAGGGGAAGCAAATTTACAAGCTTATATAGATAAATCGTTTCAAATTGTCTTGGGAACAAGTCAAACAATTAAACCATTCATCCGAATCGACTATGCGCATGTAATGAAATTTGTTAGTCGGTGGGCCTGTTTTAAAGGCGTCGTTCAAAAAAAAAAATTTTACATGAAGGTTTTAGCTCAATTAATAAAAACTACAAATCTTTCTACGGCGGAAACAATTATCAAACACATGGTCATTACGTCAAATAGTTTCTACGAGGGCTGTGATGATAGTAATGAAAATTTACCTAGTGAAACATCCAAACTTTACTTAAAAAAATTGATATCGGGTTTTAACGAAATTGAAATTGACGATAACTGTAATGATGAATATGAATTGTTCAATGAATATAATGAAGACGATAATCAGGAAATAGGAGAAGATAACAAAAAAATCGGTAAATGGATAAATGATATTTATAATAAAGCCTTGAAACAATGTACAATGGAATGTCTAAATACGCCTTTGAATTATAGAGAAAATTATCATTATCTACCCGGATTTTCATTATCATTAAAAAAACTTTTACGGACCTATCCTCTTTGGTCAGCTATAATGACTTCTTTTATGGCAACAAAATTAATTAGATTGACTAGATCATCAGCACCAGTTGAAAGTTATTTTAATGAATTAAAAAACCATAGTTTTCGGAATGATCATTTGCCAATTCGAATTGACAAATTTATTTGTAAACATATTGACGAAATTAAATCGATGATGTTATTGTGCGAATCTAGCAACACAAAAATGAATAAAAATATTTTTAAAATATCTGATGAAAATAATAAAGAAAATATTATAATCTGCGATACTCCAATTAAAAATGAAATTTTTGAAAATTGGAAAGGAAAAGGTAATCTTTCAAAAACTGTAAAATTATTATCGGATTCCACTAATAAAACTAAAAATAAACGTTCTTCGTATTACGCAGCTCCTGTTCCTGAAATTTTGTACTTTGATGAAGGAAAAAAAATGCAAATATGTCTTTTAATCAATGGAAATTGTCGAAATATAAACAAACCCACAAAAATTAATAATAATTTTTACACATTGTCAAACACTTGTCCGTTCGATGCACTTATACAAATGTTTACATCCGCATACTGTGACAGTGTTTTATTTAAAAACTTCTTAGTGCAATTTCATTCAAACTCTCTTTTTTATTTCGTGGAACTGTTTGCAAGGACAGGTACCTGTCAAGAAGTGTATTTAGAACGAATTAAAATTTTGAAACAAATATGTCAGCAAGAATTACTTCATGAAAACATTATAAACATAAACTGTGCGTCGAATATTGTTTCAGCTTATGAAAATTTATGTTGTGATATTTTATATTGTGTTATAGAACATTATATCTGTACTAATTGTAATTTTAATTTTCAATTTAGAAAAAACTGTTGGAATTAACTTAAATATACTTAGTGACATAGGAAATTTGCAAGATGCAGTAGAAGATTGTTTACCCGACAGCGTAAAATGTCGTTCATGTGGACAAAACACAAAAATGGAATATAACTTTAATAATTATATACTAATAGATATATCCGAAAATAACAATATTATCTTAAAAGATATTCCAGTCATAGTTAATTTAAGAAAAACAGCATTCGTTTTAAGATCGGCTGTAGGTTACTATCCCCCTTCGCCAACTGTTGAAGACTATGCAATTGGACATTATTATTCAATATGTAGAAGGTTAGATTCGTGTTGGGAATTATACAACGATCTTAAAACGAATGTTGTTTCAATTTCCCAAACAACGATACATAATATTCATGCATTATTGTATACAATATAGGTTTTTTCTTCATTTATTTAATAGGTATGTAACTATAGATTGACTATCACTAATTCAGCAATTACTAATATTCAGCAACTATCTTTTATAAAAGTAATTTTAGATTGTTTAATTGTAAATTTTAAATTGCTAATGTCATTTTTTTTGTGCTATAAAGATAACGGTTCTGTTCGTAAAACGGACAAAATTTCACTTTTGCTATCATTCTTAAAAGTTACGTAGTTTAAAAAAATGTTGATGACGACACAGCTATAAACCGCAAGTGAAAAAATTATACTTACTATATTATCATAGGAAAGAGAGATCACAAACAAATAAATTTGTATTCCAGGTTTTTACTGAAAGCGCACAACCTAATTTTTAGTATGTAAGTAAGTATATTCCAATAATTATGTAAGTGTATTTTAAATTTGATTTTTGTAAACAGCTTATTATTTAATGTTTTTATGTGAAAATAAAAAGTAGATACCTAATTAAGAACGACTAAATTTATTAAAAAATATAACTATAGGTAGGTAAAATAGATATGGCCTATCCAAACCTATATGCAATTCACGTCATTAAAAAAAAGTTACTAGATTGTTTACTTGTAATTCGGTTTAAAGTTTGGAAAGTGACATATTCTATAGATGATTTACTTGCGCACATATTAGATGGTATAAAGAAAGACTACAATTTATTACAACTGTAAAAATACGAAATTAGAGATGACAGCACTGTGTGAAACGTCATCATCTAGTAACCTTTTATTGATGACATGTTGCATATACGTTTGGACGAAGTGTATGTAAAGTCACATCCAATGAAAATATCCCTCGTCCGAGTTGCGACACGTAAACGTAGGGCTTAGATATCTCGTTTGGATGCAACTTACAAACGAATTTTTTTGACTTACAAATACTTACTAACGACTTACTAACGATACAGATCATTTTCGTTTATTTTTGAAAAAAAGTGGCTGCTGGCTTTTTTTTTTAAAACGCGAATACCGCCGTTACCTGCGACTTACAAACGAATTTTTTTGACTTACAAATACTTACTAACGACTTACTAACGATACAGACCATTTTCGTTTATTTTTGAAAAAAAGTGGCTGCTGGCTTTTTTTTTTAAAACGCGAATACCGCCGTTACCTGCGACTTACAAACGAATTTTTTTGACTTACAAATACTTACTAACGACTTACTAACGATCCAGACCAATTTCGTTTATTTTTGAAAAAAAGTGGCTGCTGGCTTTTTTTAAAAAAACGCGAATATCTCCGTCACTTGCCACTTACAAACGAATTTTTTTGACTTACAAATACTTACTAACGACTTACTAACGATCCAGACCAATTTCGTTTATTTTTGAAAAAAAGTGGCTGCTGGCTTTTTTTTTTAAAACGCGAATACCGCCGTTACCTGCGACTTACAAACGAATTTTTTTGACTTACAAATACTTACTAACGACTTACTAACGATCCAGACCATTTTCGTTTATTTTTGAAAAAAAGTGGCTGCTGCCGGGAAGTTAGCAGCCGATTTTTAAAACATGATTATCTCGTTCGGATGATACTTACGAACGAATTTTTCTGACTTACAAATACTTACTAACGACTTACTAACGATTAACGTTCGGATTTTAAAAAATTCAAAAAAGTGGCTGCTAACTTCACGAACACGGCTAAATTACCTACAAAACACACTTAAAGTTTTTAGTTCGCAGCTTCGCCGGTAATTCTAGCGAACCAAATACTTGCCCGAGCCATAAGAAAGTAGTTGCTAAAGATTATGAAGGCCTTCCGATCATACGATTCTTTTCTAATTTAGATATGTTATTTATAACATATTAATGCCAAATTTCTGCAAAATTTGATGCTGGGACCTCGACTCTAAGTGCCCTATTTTTATGAATGTTTGAATTTTGAAATTGCAGAAAGCGTTAGTTATTATCAGTTATAAAGGCCTTCCGATCATACAATTTTTTTCTAATTTGGATATGTTATTTATAATATACTAATGCAAGTTCCTGCAAAATTTGATGGTGGGACCTCGACTCTAAGTGCCCTATTTTTATGCATGTTTGAATTTTGAAATTGCAGAAAGCGTTAGTTATTATCAGTTATAAAGGCCTTCCGATCATACAATTTTTTTCTAATTTGGATATGTTATTTATAATATACTAATGCAAGTTCCTGCAAAATTTGAAGGTGGGACCTCGACTCTAAGTGCCCTATTTTTATGCATGTTTGAATTTTCAAATTGCAGAAAGCGTTAGTTATTATCAGTTATAAAGGCATTCCGATCATACAATTTTTTTCTAATTTGGATATGTTATTTATAATATACTAATGCAAGTTCCTGCAAAATTTGATGGTGGGACCTCGACTCTAAGTGCCCTATTTTAATGCATTTTTGAATTTTGAAATTGCAGAATGCGCTAGTTATTAGCAGTTATAAAGGCCTTCCGATCATACAATTTTTTTCTAATTTGGATATGTTATTTATAATATACTAATGCAAGTTCCTGCAAAATTTGATGGTGGGACCTCGACTCTAAGTGCCGTTTTAGTATAGACTCTATAATTTTTAACTTGGAAAAATATTTTTATTGGCTACTATGAAAGCCTTCTGCGACTAGGATTTGTTTCTAATTTCGATATATTGTGTATTGGATATTAATGCACGTTCTTGCCAAGTTAAATGGAGGTTGTTGCATTGTTACTAACGTTTTTAAATGGTAATTTAAGTAATAAGAGGGATTATCAATAAACGTTAATTTTTCTTCATTATGTATAAAGAATTATAATTTTATTAATAATACATCACATATAAGATATTATTACATAATTTAATTGATAACATGAATCCTAATCGATGATTTGTAGGATTATTTTAACGTTTAATGTATTTAGTGGTTTGGACAAAACTTATACTGCGGTGTTGCCAAATATGTTTTGGTTCGCTAGTTCATTCGCCGGTAAATAAAGTTAGTTTCTTGTTTCTACAAAATATTTGTTTTCTTTGTTGGTTCAAAATACATATGTATTTGTTTAACACATGTTATAAATACATAAATGAGATTCAGCAATAAAACTAACCAATTAAATTTACCGCCGAGATATTTTTTAATCGAAGTGTACAATCGGAACTACTATGATGCCATGTAACGACCTTGAGGTACTTTGTTGCTTCTATCAGCTGTATGTTGTTTATTAGTTAACTGTCGAAATGACTTATTTACCACGTTAAGTGAGTATCTATTTATGGAAATATCGAAAATATCGTGTCTGCCACGTTTTATGCATAATAATATGACGAACATCTATCTGAAACGACCTTGAAGGTCGACTCCACATTTTAAAATTTAATAACAATGACAACTGCTCTACAACAACAAGCTTTCACGTTGGACGCTCGATTTAATGCGCATAGAGCACCCAACAATCCTAATTTCAGTAAGTTTAATTGGAAATTTATAGAATCTCCAGTTTATAATCTTAATAAATTTAGGAACGCTGTATATTCGTCGTCGCAGTCAACTTTTACGTGAAACTGAACGAAGTTCTGATAGTTGGAAGCAATATTTACGTATTCGATCACAGTTACTTCAACAAAGATACGGAAGTCCTTTGGAAACGAGTAGTTTTGCAGGTCATTTGTCAAGATCGATTAGTAGGGTATGTTATTATAAATTTATTTTTCAATTTTTGAAATACTATTTCAGACTAGCATTCAAACCGAAGTTCGTAATTCAAATTTTCAATCATTTGGAGGTAATGTTGTGCCTACAAAACAAGCAGAAGCTTCGAGGGCGATGGTCGGAGGTAACACAATTGCAGAAAATTATGCTTTCGTCGGAGTACATCATATATTTGATCAAGTACCCGACCAAAATTACTTAAGTTGTAGATGTAATTTATTTAACTTCATGTTTTTGTAGCATTCTGAAGCTGTTACTATGGTTAAATTTGCAAATAACGATCGTTCAAGATTATGCTGTTCTTCGCTTGATGGAAATTTGTCAATTTGTTGTGTAGATAGTAAACCTCCTTTGGTGCTAAATGTATTAAACGGGCATACAAACCCGGTGACCGGTTAGATTATTGGGTATATTGTCGATGGGTTGCTTTGTATGTTTTTGTTGTAGGTTTTGATTGGTCTGCTAATAATGATCTGATAGCAAGTGTATCTTTGGATGGTACCATAAAAGTGTGGAATGTGACTACTAACACGTGTTTACGGACAATAAGCGATCGTTCTAGTACGCCGTTGTTATGCTGTCTGTATCAACCTGCGAATAATAATTTATTAATTGTATCCTTTTCATTAAATAGAATTTTTATATATATGTACATTTATTAATAGAATATAATTTCTTAATTAACATTAGACAGGTAATGCCAAAGGTGAAGTACGCATTGCAAATGTTTCTACAGGTCTATTTATGAAAAATATGTGCCGTGTAGGTGGAAATGTTTTAAGCATAACATCGGATACAAATGGAAAAATTTTATGGGTCGGAAATGATAAGGTAATGTTTTGAAATTATTTTGTGTCGATAATCTAAAATCTGCAATTTTTAAAGGGGGAAATAATATCAATTTCGTGTGATATAGGAGGTAATTTGTGTCGTACGAGACGTCTATCAGTAAGCTCTTCCTGTACAATAACCAGTCTTAGTTATCGTGCATGGATAAGTCGGGAAGCTAGAGATCCAATGTTACTTGTTAACTGTACCGACAACACCCTATGTTTATTCAGGTAGAATATAATATAAAGCATAATCTTTATCACAACAGAGTTTTTAGAATTATCGATCAAGAAGGTGGTTTGCAATTGAAACGGAAATTTAATAATAGGCATCAAAAGCATTTTGTAAAATCAACATTTTGTCCTATAATGTCTTTCAGGCAAGGCGCTTGTGTTGGTATGTATATCGTGTTTGTAAAAATATAAATAATTATAATATTTTTAGTAACTGGAAGCGAAGATGGTTGTGTTTATTTCTTTAATGTAGACAAACCAGTGAGTCGTGCGTGTGTTAATAAATTACAAGGTCACTCGAGCCCAATCTTAGGCGTTACTTTTAATTATGATGAAACTCTTTTGGCCAGTTGCGATTTGGAAGGACTTGTTATTGTTTGGAAAAGGGCAGATATATCCTAAATAGTTTAAATAGTGGTTATATAATTTATGAAACTTATTTAACAATAATGTGTATAAAAAATAGTAATCATAATCTTAATAAATAAATGTATCGTTTTTTAAAATTCACTTAATATGCCTCATCCTAAATTTGAAACCAATGAAAGTATGAAAAAATATTTTCAAAAAATTATTTATTGGGCTACTATGTTAATATTTGTAATCCATTATTTTTATAAAAGATTCAATATTTTAATCTGTGACACCTGTACGAAAATTTTATATTGAAAATTTCAAATTTTATTTTACAATTAACTTTATAAACAATCAATTTGAAATTGAAAATCAAAATCAATTCTTTTTTTAAAGAGAATGTAGTGGAAAAAATTACTTTTTTAAACTAGAGCCAATTTTATAAAGCGAATAAATGTCGGATAAGTTGTTCCCATAATAACTGCCATTGAAAAGTTTGTCGACACAATCATTTTTATAGAAATTATTCTAAGGGCCGATCTTTTCATCTGCTGATAAATTTATCAGATGAAATAATCGGCCCTGAGAGTTATAGCTTATTTGTAGTTTATCTAATACCCAGTTTTATAATAAAAATAAAATGACTTTTAAAGTTGGATATTATTATGGAAACATATTGTTCTCACAATGATTTAAAGTATCTTAATTTAAAACGTAACAAGAATCGATTATAAAACTGGCCAAAGATTTTTCTAATGTATAGCTATTTTCATCTTTCGATAAATTTATTTGACAGATATATTTACCATGGAAACGTTTCTTAAAAGAATTGTTTCCGTTGCTAAATTTATATTTTGTCAGATAAAGTTATTGGAAGATGGAAATGTTGACACTGAAAGAAAAACGAATAGGAGCATTAAAAATTATTTTTTTAATAATAGTAACTTTCAAGAATATTTTTAACAAAACAAAAACTAAAAAAACTATACTTGTTATCTTATTAATATCATAATTAAAGATGAGACATGCGTATTTTAACAATGCTCGTTAAGAAAATTTTAGTAAATTTCCATAGGAAATATAGTTATTAAAATCTATGAATTTGTGTTGTATATCAATAATATATTGATAAGTGTTAAAATAGCCAAATTTTATTCTAATTTTAAATTACTTATCCTATGTTTTTGAGTTTATTCTACCTTTATTTTAATCATTTTATTACCAAATTAATTTATAATGTAGAATTATTTTTCACTAATGACATTTAATCTTATGAATTAAAATAATATATTATATATTTGTATAAACCCAGTGCTTTCTTTCAAATTAATCAATCATTATATAATTGTGCTTTTTAGCTTTAATAATTTAGGTACCTGATTATGACTCGTATATTAACTTTTCAATTTCACTACAATTTATACATATTAAACCAACATCTATAAATTACAATGAGTTTAAACAAAATAAAAGGATTTTTTTTATTATTAATACAACATACTTAGTGCAATATATAATACAGATATCTATAATTAATACAACAAAACTATCTCAATCACATTATATACATCCAAATTGGATTATTCTACGAAAACACATATCTACACAACTAGTGTATATATAAAATATATCAATTTATCATAGGTCAGAGTATTAAATTCAGTGTAAGTGAGAATGAAATATTGATAACATTGAAACATATAACCGATGTGTTTTCATTATATAAAATATTTCTGTCTAAACTGTATGAATATTCTAATACTGAATTTTTAAAAATGTGTCGATATTTGAACTGTTAAGAATTTTCCAAAAAAAAAATTCTCTACTACCATTAAATACCATTTATAAATTAATATTTAATTAAGTATTTTTGATTGTTAAATTGTAAACTCAAAAATGGATCAGTAACTGACAACATTTATGAATTAGTAATAAACATTAACGTACACAATTGTTTGAAATTGTATCACATTTTATACTTACAAAATATAAGAATTGAATCCACTTCTTAGTTCACTATAAAACCATAACAAATGTAGGTAATTTATGAACACAAATACATTCAACAATCTACATAGTAGAAAATGTATTTGATAACCCCTAGCTGATTTAAATCGAAATCGGCGCGATTTCGAAATAAATTTAAGTCGTGTACTGTGGCATTGTTTTTGGTCCCTGTGAACTACGTTTTCTAAACTATTAGGATGAAATTTTTGCGACTATCTTGCAGTTTGCTTTTTGTTAATTTTGAACGGGTTCAAAAACAAATTCTACCAACCACCTTTAAGTGAAAAAATTAAACTATATAAACTTAAGTTACCTTAATCAGCTACATTTGTAATTTTTTTCCGTTCCAATGTGCTAGATTCGATACCACTATCTTCATCTGCACTGTCTAAAAGACTCGCTTCGCCCCTTATCTCTACCTTCGCTTTATCTCCTTTCGTGGTTAGCTGCAAAGGTTTATAAGGAAGAGCCTTCAAATGATACGTTTTTCTTTTCGCTCTCTTCATTACACATGGGGGTATCAACTTGTTGAACTAAAAATCTGCTTTTGCCGAACGTTGTGAAGGTAGGAATTTCGTGTTTCATTATTGGCTCTTCTTCGGGTTCTATGGTGAAAACTTTAGTCGAAGAAAAAGCATTGGGACTCGGTGGTAAATCCAACTTAAGTTTGTTTCTGGCATGCCTCAATCCACCCAAACAGTCTTTGTTGCTACTTCTTACTTTACTAATTTGACTTTGTTTAAGAGCAGCTGCAGCTAATAATTTTAATGGATGAACTTGAGGTTTAACGGACGTATGAGGAAATTCGGTACTATCAAAATTACTAGCAGGCGTCACATCTTCAACACCACTGTCGGGAGTTATATTATCGTTACCTTTAGCTAAATCCACCCATTGATGATCTGATACCCTTTTTCCTGGAAAGAACTGAGACGATAGGCCTCCGAATGCTTCAAAAGGTCTCGTAGTACTACTTATAAAAAATTCATCCTCTAACGTTGTCATACCTATAAATACATTTTATTAGAGGTCGTATATTTATAATTTTAAATTTTAATTGCCTGAAGTAAAATCCGCAAAATGATACAGGTTTCTGGCGTGTTTATCTAAGTGTTGAAAATTGTCGACATGTGGATCTGGGATGTAAGGACTCGTATCAACTTCCCAATCTTAAAATTATATGGCGTAGAAATTTATACAAAAATTATTAAACGTAACAAACATAAATTTATTATTAATAAATACGTATAACTTACTACCTATAAGAGAATTTGTGATGGGCTGCCATAACTCGAAACTATTTAAACTCGGACTTTCCGGTTCTCTGGGATATTCATAAACGCAATGATATTTCTGTTTCTTAAACCAGACTCCCTTTGGCTTCTTATGCTAAAATTCAATATATAATTAGGCAGTGTTATTAAAACAAAATGTAGTTCGCACCTTAATTTCAGATTTTTCCAAAGTTTTTTCGGGAGATCGTAATGCCGACTTTGTAGGTGTGGCATATTTATCCCAAGCAGACGGAACAAATTCAGGACTATCTCCTTCATCATCTTCGTCGCTACTTTCACTTGCACCTTCATCGATGTCTTCTATTGGGGTCATTTTCTCGTTGGTACTCTAAATTAAGATCAATTGAATAATGTTTAAAATTTGCAATTTAGAAAATAATATATAACTTTCAATTTATCCAATATTTACAGTTTTAAAAAAGAAAACTTATTATCCTAAAGTAAAAAAATAACCTGATCAATTTCTATCTGTAGGTGTCAAAATGAATATAAATGTGCTTTTAAAAGTGAAAATGAAAATGTTACAATAGTTACATTTGGTATAGTGAATATTTGTGTATGACTTACACTGTTTGACTTCTAAACCCTCCATGTCATTCAAAAAACTTAGGAATGTTTTTAATAATTGTACTTTAAATTTAAATTTAAGCATCTCACGTAAACTCAAATGTCACTTGTACCACTTTTCCACCCAGTCCCTCATTTACAGTTTATATTCACCTATACAGACTCGTGCAAATAATTTTATGAATACAATAATAGGTCTGTTCCAATACACCATAAAACTGGTTTGCGAACGGCACAATAGATGCTTTCAACCAATCAGAACGTTAGATTTTGACAGTTGAGTAAATTCTAAAATTCGGATTGGTTAAAAGCACATACTGTACCGTTCGTAATCCAGTTTGATGGTGTGTTGGAACAGACCTTATAAAGCCTCCTATCCACACATACAATTGTTGTGGTTAAAAATCTTCTAGTGGTGCCTCTGTTGCAAATGTTGGGGACCAGCTAATTTTACCGGCTATTGCACAGAAAAGTTCTGTAGTGGTCGATAGGAAGAACTATTTTCGTACATTCTGCAACGAGATTCATCTTCTTTCTGGGTCTCTTTTTCCATATTCTTTCCCCTGCAAAATATGTTGCAGTAGATCATAGCATTGTTCGTTCATCATAATGTGGCTCGGATATTCGAGTTTGCCCAATAACGTTGAGAACTTTGTGTGCATAAAAAAGCTAAAAAAACAACCGTCAGGAGCAAATCCCTGTAACACAGACTCGGCGAGTATTCTGCAACTCTGCATCTAACATTGTTCCCAATAAAGCCCCACACAATGTTTCGAACATTGTATGCGTGGAAACGAGGCTTAAGGTTATTTTAAATATAAAATATTTTTAAACTGAACTAATGCATAATTATAAAATCTTTTGCTAGTTATACATAATGGTATAATTATTTAAGCTGAAGTTAACACACATGTACTAATTTGAATTGTTTATAGATATAATTTGATTAATTTTTATTTAAATAATTTTTAGAATTCTACGAACAAATAACAAAATTATAAAAAAACGACATACAAGTCTCTCTCTGTAGATTGTTAAAAAGCAGGGTTATGCACTTACCGCATCTTGCGGGGCAGCTCGTAGGGCCTTCACAGACTCCTCGTGCTCCCCCTCCTACATCACAAACACAGCATGAAGCATAATCTATATACAACATTTAAAAGCATTATATATTAAATTTTTTTTACAAGCGTAGAACAGTATTATAACAGTAATACTAACCTTCCAAATAAATTCTCCACTAGAACTAGATCTTGTATCGGATCCACTATCCCAGTCTTGTTCGTCTATATCTGCACTTTCACTAAATGATGTAGACATCAATTGAATATCAGTTGGGCCGGTAAATCTAATATCAGTTAATGCATCATAGACGTCAATGTCTTGCTCGTTATCTACAGGATCATATAAATGTTCTTCTTCTGGATCTATAAGATTCACATACATAGGTTGTAACTCAGTTGTATTTACATAAGCTACGATCTCTTGAAACGAATTTGGTTTAACATTGACATAACCCATATCATTATTTTCTGGAATAAACATTATATCGGCATTCCTTTTCAAACGCGTAACACGGTCAAAATCTTCGTCTTTTTCACTACTCGCTAAATTAGAAATACTGTTTTGCCTTTCATTATTTATAAATTCTGTTATGTAATTTGGATTATTTTCAAGTAGTCTATCGAGATTACTATTTAAAGATTCCTTGTTACTTTGCAAAGTTATTTCTAAATGATTTTCCAAAGAACACTCCATATTTTTAATACTAGATTTTGATAAATTTGTAGAATTATGGTCATGGTTTCCACTTTGATTATTTTTATTACATTTTAAACTGCCTTCACTATGACAATCGATAATTACATTACAATCATTTCCTTGATCACCTTTAATAATATTTGTTTCGCTATTATTTTCGGTATCAGTATTTTTTATGTCCATAAATGTATCGACATTTTTAAGTACACCAATAGCATCATTTTCAAGTTCTTCTGTTACAGCAAGTTCACTTATTAAATTATTTTCACTTATACTTTTGTTATACGTACTATACTCACTACTATTATTATTAATTGTTATTAATTCACTGTTTAACTTATTAACATCTTGTACTTCATCTATATATTGGTTCTCTTTATTTAACTTATCACAATTTTCTGCACTACTTATATTATGATCGTCTTTTTCTTTTAAATGGCCGTTGTAATTTTTTTCGTCGAAAGTGTTAAGAACTGAGTTGTCCATAAAAATAGCATCGCGTTCTTCGTTCCTACTATTTTCAATATCACATATTAATCTAATTTCTGACGTACTATTATCAAATAAATCTAGATTTTTCATATTTCTTAAATTTTCTAAAGACGCGATGTTGTCCACTTGCTGTGAAATAACTTCATGTTTTTCTGCCGAATTTCGAATAGGTTCTTCTACCTCATTAATATGAACAACTCCCTCAACGTTAACATTCGAATTATATTTAACTTGATTAAGAGTATCATTAGAGTTGCAGGTTGTTTTTGGTTGAGAATCAACTTCACATTGATGCTCCTCAGGGTTACCAGTAACACTTTGAGTTGTTTTATTGGTGCTTTCACTAAGATCAACATTCGAACTTATGATTAGGTTAATATTTTCTAACATAGCCTCAGAACTTTCTTGTTTTATTTTTTCTAACTGTTTCACACTAATTACAAATGAAATATCTTGATCTTGCATAACTTCAACACTTATTTGATTATTCTCAATACCGTCATTTTCTGTGGTGTTTATTTTGAAAGTTTCATTACTTTTTATCTCATTTTGACTTTCTTTTATATCATTTTGCATTATACTTTTAGGATCTTCATTTTCATTTTCGTTCATTTCCATAGATTCTTTAGTATTATTTACTTTACATACATCCTGATCAAATTTATTTTTACTTTTGTCATGTTTTGAAGAATTTGTTTGAATTTGTCCGAACTTGTTTAAATTTCGAACTTCATTCATATATTCATCAACTAAATCTAATGTTTTTTCTGAATCGGTTGTTTGTTCAATATTTTTGACCATTGCATTTTTATAATCTTTACCATTATTTTCCGATGTTTCAATATTTTTGAGTGTAAAAATTTCTTGGTCTTCATCAAATTCCAAATTGATAGAATGACTTTCTGCAATTTTTCCATTTATATCTTTTAAATGTTCATTTTGTGAAATGACAATATTTACAGTGTCAATTTTTAAATTATTGACAATAGAATTATCATCATTGACAATTTTGTCCTTATTTGTACACGACTGACTTTCAAAATTCATAGAATTTTGCACACATTCACATTCATCAGTAAACAATTTATGCTCTTCTTTTGATATATTACTTATTTGAACGTCTAGATTACCACTTTCATTAATTTCTACATAATTTTCATTTTCTAATACTCCTTCAATAAGTTCTTGTGGATGATTTTCAATATATAATTTTTTGTTTTGAGATTTATGTTGTAAATCGCACGCATCTGTAGAGATTTTAAATTCATTGTTATATGTAACAATATCCAAACTTGTAAGAGGATTAGAAGTTCCTAGTTCAATAATAAAGCCCGTATTATTTATTAGCATATCGTCATTTTCTTTTTCGACTACATTTAATATTTTTTCAATATTATCTTGATCATTTTCTAATTTTAATGTTACATCAACTTTCTGTTCAGCATTCAACATTTTTTTCTTATTATTTTCAACAGATTCGCAATTTTTCTTGTCAATGGAATTGTCACTTTCGTTAACACCACACGTAAGTTCTTCTAAATTAAAAAGGGTATCATTTGAACAACAGGAGTCTTGGCTTGGGGTATGTCTATGTGGAGGCCCCTGTAAAGGACTTTCTATATTTTGTATGGATGGAGTTTCGGTATCTAGTAATTCCGAACTGGGATCTTCATAAGGTTCAGGCCAATCATCTTCAGAATCACTATTATCTTCCCTACAAATGAAATTATTTATAAAAGTTTCATCACAAACAACTCCATTTACCTGTTGTAAATTAAATTATGAGAATAGTCATGTTCGCTATAACTTTCTTCGGGAATTGGCGATAAAGGTGTTGTATAAACATTATATTTAATTACAACTTCATTTCTTTCTTCAGAATCCCAATCATCTGAATCTTTAACTTGTTCATTCGATTGTCCCTAGAAAATAATAGTCAAAATAAGCATATTATTAGAATTGTATTCGTAGACAGTAATTAAAAATTGTTTTCATAGAAATAAACATGGTTTAGAATGATTCAAATTAATCTCACCTGAGCGTGTGGCAATTTCATTAAAAGTTCATTACGTATAGCAACCATAATTTCATCATCCATACTGAACCCAACATAACTTTCACCATCACCTACTTGAGAGGATTCTATTTGGCCCGATAAATCTGAATTTATTTGCGGATGTAAGAACCATCCTACTCCTGGCTCCCAATTGCCATCGGTATCTGTATTTTTTTGAATGCATGAATATATGATATTGAACGAATATCGAAATTATGCAAATTGTCAGGTAATCAATGAAAATGACACCTTGCCTAAATAAAATTAAATATTTGACTAAACTAAAATTGATTTTACCTAATTTATGAAGCGCAATAGAAACATTTCAAATTTTAATCGATTGTAATGTAATTGTACAAATACTTTTAAATGCTGGATGATAAATTTTTGTTTCAATTTTTTTTAAAAGGAAATAAACATAAAATTCAACACATACAACTTACCTTCCTTGTCAATAGTATTATTGACTTGTTTTTCATATGTTTTATTTAATAATTGACTATTATCCATTTGATTATTTTCATTTGATTCCATATCTTCAATAATATCCACTGTATAAGTTTTGTCGATTTGTTTTACCAACGTATCACTATCAACACTTATATTAGCATTGTCATTTTCGATCTCATCTTGATTTTCACAATCGAACTGCTCATTTTTACATTCAACAGTTATATCGGATGTAGTGTCAGTTGATAAAAATAAAAGAGATTGTGGTTCGGATGAAAATTCCTCGAATAGATCAGGTTCCCTATGACCTTCTAAGGCTTTCCCTAAAAAATTATCCCAAGTTTCTAAAGAATATTTCAATGAAGATTTAGTTTCAGCATCTGAATCTACAAAGTTTGACGAAAATAACATATCTTCCTCGCCATCTGGTGGTACAATATTAAATCTTTTTATAAGCGGGGTGCTAGAACAGAGGACGGAATGAATCATAGAATTAGGAACTATTTCCTCCTGTGTTAAGCTAATATCAAATTTAACTACATTTGCATCATCATAATTTTCTTTCTCGGTCTGTAAAAATTTTTGAGTAGTTTTTTGGATACACGCGACGTTATTATTGAGTTCTTTATTGACACTTTTTGATATGTTTAAATCATCCTGGGATTCGTATTTGTTTATGATATAATCCATTAAAGCATCGTTGTTTTGTATAAGTTCTTTTAATTTTGGCACGTCAAAACTACACTTAAGAGTTTTATCGCAGTTTTGAGTTGCTTTTGTTTTTAGCTCTAAATCTTCCAGGCTAATTATGTCCTTTTGTAAATTTTGAGTAATATGTAATGGACTAAAATTTGAATCCACCGATACATTAAATATATTGTAAACTTGATTAGCAGGCTGAATATCAGTAGGACTACTTAATTCTTCTATAAGTGTTTCAGGATTTCGATGGCCTATTAACCAAAAGGTAAAATAAGAACTAATTCGTAATTTTGTTCCTTATTATTAATGAAACTTATTATATAATATTTAAAAATGCAACTTACTATGTGAAACATTAGGATCGGCGAGATTCACATTTTTCTGTACATCGATCGACGAGGTTCTGTGGGTATTTACATATTTACAAGTAGAATCCGGATCTTTCTTAAGACACCAGGTTTCTTCGTCCGATGAAAAGTTTTCAATATTTCTCTTCTCATCTTCATATCGAATAGGTTTGTCATTATTGCGATTAATATAATCAGGTACAAAAAGTAAACTGTCCTTACGTTCCTCCCGAAGTTTTTTAAGCTCTTCTTGAAACTTATCGTGCACACTTAGTAAATTTCCTTCACTTCCGAAAGTTAAACTTAAATTTTCCAAGTTCTGTTTCGGAGCATACCTAATGTTTTTATAATTAACCCTATAATCTAAACTAGGTAAAGGAGTTTCAGAATCGGATTCCGAACAATCAATGTGAGTTAGAATCATAAGATCCGTAACAGATTTGGATTTTTGTTGTACTTTTTCCGAATAAACCCCTTGTTCGACTTTCCTCCTCCAATTTTCATCTTCAGTCTCGCTATCGCTACTCGTTCGTTGCATACGTTCACTTAAACTATTATTCTGGGTTTTATTTGAATCGTTTAATGTTTTTACCGTAGGCCCTAATTTAAACTCGAGTTTATTTTTAACTTTGGCTATGTTCGCGTTTTCAGGAGCAGGGCTAGGTTGATGACTCGAGTCTGAACTAGAAACATTTTCTAAAGCTAAAGCATTATCCAGATCTTTAATGGCCTCTGATAAGCCATGGACATACGACATGTCCCCAGTCTTATTGGCTACTTTCTGCAACCAAGAATCCATCTCTCCAGTTGTTAAATTATCCAACGAACCATGTAGATTATTTAAACTTGGCGACATAGGCTTAGTATTTAATAATTTCTCTTCTTTATCGAGATTCAAATTTAATAGTGTGATATTACTAAGATTAACATCTGCCAAGGATGCGGTTTCATGAATAAAATCTTGATTGTCAGTTCTAGCAACAGAATTAGGTTTAAAGCTATCCCAACGTTTATCAAAATCTTCCATTAACATAAGAGATTCGGACTTAGCCACGTGTTTAGTGTTCTGATTAACTTGCATAAGATCGGATAACATTAGGTGTATTTGAGAAACAGACGGCCTCGATTCTGAAGAAGACCAACACAATTGCATCAGACGGAATCTATTTTTGTAATAAAGCGTTAAAAACAACATGTTAATAATAAAAATAACTACTTACATATAATCTGTATAAAGAATAGATAAACTAGGTTTCAATAATCGCACATTTGGGGAACTCAATACTTGAGATATGACATCATCATCGTTCAAATGTGTATAAGGTTGAGCTCCGCACTCATAAATTTCCCACATTGTTACTCCTAATGACCACACATTACCTTCAAACGTTATCTACGAAACGCAAATTAATAAATTAGTTTTTATATAATTAATTTTAAAAAGTAAATAAGGCACGCATACAAATTCTAATAATATATTCTTGCCTGTTTTGGTTGAATTGTAGTGGACGTAAATGTAAGCGATTCGGGTGCACACCATCTTACTGGAACTGCAGGCGCTCCCTTATAATAATCTTCAGGATACAAACTGGCAGCAAGACCATAATCGCCCAATTTTAAACTTAGATCGGAAATGAGCTGACAATTTCGTGTTGCCAAATCACTAAAATGGAATAACTACGATAAAAAAATAGATAAAACAGATTTATTCGAAAACTTACGGATGCGTTAATCTATGGTCATGGAGATGCTTTAATGCTGAGGTTAATTGACAACACCAAACTAAAGGTAATTCACTGGACGTTAGTTTGCTTAAACTCCCTTGGTTACTTTTCAGGTATTTCTTAAGATCTCCCTAAAATGTAAATACACTTATTAACGAGATAATGTACTAATTTGAATTATCTTACATAAGGACATAGTTCCTGTAACAAAAGTAATGGGACGGAATCGAGACTACGACCTAACAACTTCAAGATATGTGGATGTTTGCCACACCGATAAATAGCGGCGTCATGTAGAAAAACTGCTCGTTGACTGCTTGTAGCGCATGTCTCAAGAATTCGTACAGCAACAGGCTCCCAAGCGTTGCCATTTAAATCCTGAGCGGTTCCTTCTACTACCTATAACAATCAGTTATAACAATGCAACTTGTTAAAATTTAAAAATGCGAACCCTTCCAAACCAACCCTTTCCCAGTTCCTTGATGTATTTAAGTTTGGTTCTAGGAAAATCGTTTTCGGTGCCATCTAATTTAAAAAAATAAAATAAACATTTAATTAATAATTTATTAAAAAACAATAACATTTTTCTTACCGAACCACGAATGTACATCAATGTTGCTATGATTATAATCAATTTCAGAATGACCCTGTAAATAATACATATTATAAAACACAATATAAAAATTTTAAAACGTACAACATTCGACTTACAACAACTTGTTCGTTGGCGAGAAAGATGTTATTATTGTGATGAATTGGCGAGAGAGGAGTAAAAATGGTAAATTCTCCATTTGCTATTGGATTTATGTGACCATGATCCAGACTGGATGACGAAGAAGCCACTACTGGACTATTGTGAAATTCCTTGAATATGACATATTCAAAATTACTAGATGGTTTTGTTTTTAAATAATAGATAATTTATAAGCAAGAATTAATTCTAAAACGTTTCAAAAATTTAATTATTCAAAAACAAAATATTGTACATTTGCTTAAATACAATATTTCATTTTTAAATAAGTATACATGAATTTTAGAAATTCACTTCCTATTTAATAAAACAAAAAGTTTAGTTAGGAATCATTATTTTGAACTAATGGTCACTCTCATTTATGTAAGTATCAGCTATCAAACTATTTTTTCAGTTTTTAAATACATTGTTTATAATCGGCCCGATTCACTAAAATCTTGCGACATTCAGCAAAAAGAATTATCGTTATTTAACAACCGTTTGCTATAAAGGGCAATTTAGAATTTGTATTACCAAGTTGTATAGGTAAACTAACACAAGACTCTAATAAAAGCTCGTGACAGCCCTGTACATCTTTTTATCCTTTGCAGTTCCTATCGTTGAGCATGGTTTCATAAAGCAAATATTTATCTATACATTCCAGAACATTGTAATATGAATTCTGAGTCATTCTGTACAGTAGCCAATTGTCAAATAAGCAATAAAGCTCCATTCTAAATGTCAGCAAGATTTTAGTGAATCAGACAGAATATTACATTTGCGTACTAACAATAAGTACATAAAGTTTGTTTCATTTTAAATGAGCTATATTAGATTAAATGCCTATAACGAGCAGAAAAGGCAAAATGTACACTCTTGTCTTACCTTATTAGATATGACAAACCATTAGACTATCATTGGAAGTAGTCCATCCAACTTGACGTATAAGTAAGACGAGATAAGAATGTGTATTTTGTCCTTTTTGCTCGTTAATCTGATATAGCTTATTTAAAATGAAGCAAACATTAATCATCTTCCATATTTATTAAAAGAATAGACATTAAAATATAATTTATTGGTTCATTTCTAGTTGTGAGATTCTTATGTCAGCCACACTTGTAGCGGATGGGTTTAAGATGCTCAAAAAATTTAAAAAAATAAAATGGGTAGGGGGGAGGTTACAAAATACAGCACAAATTTGAAAAGGGGCGTCTCACACAAAATGATAATAAAGTTTAGCAATAATGGATTTTTATAGTTGATTCACTATAACATGATCAATATTTATTTAAAAATACATACTGCAATGTTGTCAGTTCTGTATAGCCCTTTCATTATAAATTACCTCATATGTACGTTAAAAACATCTAAGTATTGCAAAATTCATATAGAGTCACTACATATTTATAATGTTTTCATTGAAAAACTTAATTTAGATTTGATCTTGAAACTCATTACAGATAATCACGCTACATCAAAAATAAGTAGGGCGCAATTTTATTTAAATTACCTTCTGCAAAAGTACAATTAAATTATAACACAGGTTGTGGCTGATTGTTATTAAGAGACTAATTAATTAAATTGTTTTACCATTTTCAATAAACAAATCCCGCATTCAATTATTTAATCTGTTAAAACGTTGTTCATTTAATTTATTAGAAAATAAAATTATGCATCAATTACTGGCGATATTGAAAAAAAAAGGAATTCCTACTTTTACAACTCTGTGACATCAAGGTGATCAAGATAAAATATTATGACATCAGATTTTCAGAGAATAACAAAGTGTTCATGTCTGTATATGATTCCTAAACTAAAATAAAAATTTAAAATTTCGAAACCGTTTCATTTACTATTCAGAAATTTTACCTGTTTCTTTTCCTCATCCTAGTGTAAGCATGTAATGAAAACGAGATATTTTGCATAAAATACATGAATACAATTTAATAATTAAATATAAACATTATTTGATTCAGAATATCGTTTACAATATTCTAAAATTGCTTTTTTAAAAAGGGCCACTCCACTGTTTATATACGAATATGTAAATCGTTAATAATAATGAAAATTTAAGAAATTCACAAAACCTCAATTAGTAAACTATACATTTAAGAAAAGTATCACAACAGAATGAATTTTTAGTTATTGACTATAGAAATAAGTGTCTAATTAATGATAATGTTTATTTCATTTGACATTTTGTAAAGATTCTTTTTCAAATCGATTCAGTCTCATCTACTATGAAGGATAACTGCAAATATAGTTAATAATATATATACAGGATGCAACAAAAGTAACTTACACTGACTATAACTTCTGAATTGGAAGGATCAGAAGAAAATGCTAAATACAAAAATTTTCTAGTTTATTTCGACGCACATGATAATGTATTTGATTTGTTGTATACCTACTATATTGTTTCGTTGCTATGGTAACCAACTTTTTTTTTTTTTGAAATGGCACCAATATATTTTTTTGCATCCTTGAAAAGAGCCTTTTTTTCTCTATGTCAGTAGTGTCATTATGTCACAATGAAGAAATTAATCAATTGATAACAAGAAATGATTTATGATAAAATTAATGTGATAATTGATAGTAGTCTTCACACATTTCATTCAATGGGTAATGTGTCATACGTTTTAACAACACTTGAAATTAGACTATTTTTGCGTTTCGTACTTTTGTTTTTAATTTGTTAGGAATGTTGTCGTTTCTTTTTTAAAATTATTTTATTTTGACATCGTTTTATTGCAACATAAGTGTCACTAAATACAGGGAAAAAACGGTCTTTTCCAAGAAGCAAAGAAAACATATGGGTGTCAATAAAAAAAAAAACAAGGTTCCATAGCAATGAAATAAAACAGTATATAAACAAACCAAATACATTATCACATATATCGAAATAAACCAGACAACTTTTGTATTTAACATTTTTTGTAATCTTTCTAATTCAAAAGTTATAGTCAATATAAGTTACTTTTGTTACAACTTGTATAAATACACATGTATAAATATGCAGTAAGAATGCTTAAATAAATTTTATAGTTTTACTTTTATTAGAACAACTTAATAATTATTTTTAAATCAGCGATTATTAATTACAAAAAAGTTATAAGTAATAAGTATGGGTATGAAATGATCATTTAAAATGATTAGATATGCTTTTATAATAGTCACTTAAGAAAGGAAAAGGGTCAATAATTAAAAAAAAACATTAATTTTACATATTTTAATTATTGATAGACACTTTTTAATTAATTAGATGTTTTATATTTATCCTCGTAAATATTAAACTTTTCGGAAAAACTGGTAGGGAATATTGTAATATTTAATGTTTTATAGTTTGGCAATGAGTATGTGTTGTGGAACATCATTTTCAAAGTGGCCTGGTTTTAATAAACGTATATTAGACGATTTCCATTCGATTGATTTAACTAATTTTAGATTAAGTGTGTTTCGCACTTGTGCAATTTTATTACATGCAATTCGCGATTTTGACTAGCGATGAGGGCGCTATAAGTCACGTCATGTGATGAGATGGTCATACTCGTATGTATTTCGTGCAATGCAAGTTAACGTGTAGTTTGGTGTATTGGTTTATTTTTGCTATCATTTTGTGTCTGTATTATAAGACTATTGTTTTTATTACTCGTGTACTCTTTATAGACATTTTTCTGTTGTGTAAAGTTTGACATGAGTATGACTAGTCACACTTACGAATTTTAGTACTTTTTATCTGTGAACTGGAAGTTATTTCTATTAATGACAATATTTTATTATTATTACTATTATGAAATTCCACTATGATATCATGCAAACATATTTTAGAGACCCTGAACAATTTAAGGCAATGCAAAACAACTTTTTCAAGATTTTTATTCGATAGTATCGCTACGTGGTATAGTTATTTTCTACTTATACTTCTACAGAGATGCCTAGTACTTCGTACCTTCTAGAATTCAAAAGCTTGAGAATGCAAGAAATTTGATTCGGAGTACGAACATTCTTCATTGCTTAAAGATTGCAAATAAGGCATGGAAGGAAGTTTCCATTAAAACAATGATTTCTGATTGGAAAAGCTCTGGCCAGATTATACTTCAGTCAATGAAGTAGTAAGCTGCGAAGAAGAGTCTGTTGTAAATGAAATTGTGTGTTTAGGAAAAGCTATGGGATTAGAGGTAATAAGTAATAAGGACCTAAAGGAGTTAATAGATGATCACAAAACCGAACTCAGCGCAGAAGAACTTCAACATCTTCATGATCGATAACAAAAAGAGAAGTGGCAAAAGAAATTTTTGAAAAAAAGAAGAACTACGAGGTATCGCTGTAAGGGTATTATATTTTAACAGGTTCACTGTAGCTGTTAGAAATGCTGTGTTAATTTTAATGTGTTTTTTTGAATGGGTCAAATAACATTAATTTTCATTGTTTAATTTGAGTTGTATTTTTGATGTTTGTGCCAAATAATTAAATAAAACCTGTTTGCATTACCTACTAATCTGACAGGTTATCGGTAATAATTAACATTTTTATTATTAGTCAATTATATTTAAAACACAATTCTAAACTGCTCGTTAACTGTACACCGTGTTTTTCTTTTTACGTCTAACATATCTGCAGTAGTAAAGGGGTAGTAAAGTAGTATCTGCAGTAGGTGGGTTTTTAAATACAATTTCTTTTAATTAATTCTACTTACTTAATTATAATAGCGATTTCCAATATTTTAATGTGTTATTTTAGAAAGTTAATAAATTTAATATATCCATAGTAATCAATTCGATTTGATCAATATCTAAATTATTTATAGTAGGATTTGAGATCATTTCCATTTTCATTATACAGTTATATTAGCCAATGTATAAAGAAGTCGAGGTGTGTCAACTAACCAACTTTTGTGTTCTGAATGGATTATTCAACAATGGTAATTGTAAATTGCAGTTTTGATTGCACTGAACTCTACCAAATGTCTGTAATTGAATTAAGAGTTGTTGACGGGCTTTACTCAATAATCTGTCAACTATAACAGGATGAAGACTTCCTGTTTAGTAAAATTAGTAGACAAGATGATAAATTCTAGTCGTATTATTAAAGGGTGTACTAGGTTGTTAATTTTACAAAAGCATCTTATAAAATAAATAAAATATCATAAAATTCTTTCGATAACTATTAAATAAGTATAAATTTTACCTTAAATCCATTTTTCCTTTGGAAACATAAACAACCAATTAAGAAGACAATTCCACAAATTGTAAGTAAAACTCCTACTAATCCCGTAAGGAACTGTGTGTGATAATCTGAAATTAATTACTTTATTACTAATCGATTACATATTCCTACGTATTGTTGCGTTAAACGAATGAGCAATAATTCACATATTTGATAATGAATGTTTAATGGAAAGACCTTTCACTGATCACTAATCATTTTACCAATATCTTTTATTAAAAAGCAAACAATCAATTCGGACGTTTAATATAATTGTCTATAAATAAACTTTAAAAAAGAAAAAGACAACGAATGATTAGATATAGTAATTTAATTGATAAGCTTGGCGCATTCATATACGCTGCACATGAAAGTGACAGTTAGAACAGTGGGCGAGGATGACTCACCTGCTGCGGAGTTCTCCAAAGCGATCGGGAAGCCACTGCATAATCCTATTAATACAAGCCCTAGGAATAAATTTACCAGTTTCCAAGCTATTTCCATTTTCTAATAAATCAATTGCTAATGTACACATGTAACATTCGCATTTGGTTTTGTACTTTCTTTTCCACGTTCTGAGTTTACACTAAGATCTTTAACTGAAATATCACATTTTTAGTTACACTTTAAAGTCTTAAAAATACCACAGTCGAACAATCTTGACAAAACTAAATCGAATCGTAGTAAATTTCGTACAAACCAACATCACTCTATACTTTTTGTGTTGAAATGACATAAAAGGAAATGTATTTTTGACATTTGTAATCATCAGAACTACTATGGCCATCTATACGTTATTTTCTAAATTATCACATTGATTTTTAACGGGAAATAACCAATGCGGACATGCTCACTGAAAAGTAGAATAAAAACTGCAATTCTGCAATCATAACTGTATTTTAATCGATATATCCGCCATCGGAAATTAACACTCAAAATTACCTACGTAAATATCTGTTAATTTTTTTAATATAGGATAATATGTTTATAAAAATACTTTATCGCAAAAGGCTTTCTTTAAATAATATAATTTATGTCTTATTGTTATTTTGTAAAAGTATTGGACGTGTTTAGGTAGTCTAGAGCACCTCGAGCTTGAGTACCACCACTATAATTGCATGCGATTTAAAGATCTAAATAAGCCAATCGCACGCAATTGCTGTGTATAGAACTCAACCGTTGACGCGTTGAATTTGACGAGTTATTACTATATTTAATTTGCGGTAAAGCAGTTCCGCTGCTACTTTTATAAGGGTGTTCAAAAAGTATAATATTTCAGTCATTTGAATTTTAAAAATAAATACATTTTGTCTTGTACAACACAGACGATTCACCCTGTATAATTTATTGTTAGAAAAAAAACACAATTATGAAACATAACCTTATTTATTAAACGTGCGTTCTAACAAGAAGAAAAGTACTCGAGAATTTAAAATGATAGACAGCTTTCCAGAAATTATTTTGGGTACATATGAAGAATATTTGTTAGGTTATAAATATATTCCTAAAGTACGACTCGAGATATATACCAAAACGTAAATGATTAAAAAATTTCTATTACAGAGCCAAGAAATCAAACAAACATTTGCAACACACAGTCATACTAGCAGTATAAGAAGCGTTTGTGTATCAGGAAATTATTTAGCCTCCGGTGGAGCAGACGACCGAGTTGTTGTATATGATCTGAAACGGCGTAAAGAGCATTGTATATTAACACACCACGATTCGACCGTGAATTGTTTAACATTTACTCCTGGAGAAAGCCATTTACTAACTGGAAGTGCAGGGGGTGTTTTGGCTATAATTCGAGTAGGAAATTGGCAACTGGAGAAGTTATGGAAAAAAGGACATAAAGGTTCTGCTATTTTGGCAATAGCTGTGCATTCAACAGGAAAACTTGCATTAACTCTTGGAGCAGACCATACTTTGTGTACATGGAATCTTATAAAAGGTCGTCAAGCGTATACAATTAATTTAAATACTAAATGCAAAGATCCTAAAAGTTTAGAGCACGTAGCTTGGGCACCATGTGAAACTCGTTTTGTGTTGGCAGGTGGTAAATTTATAGAGATATGGAGTATAGAAACCGGAGGACCTTTAAATACTATAGAACATCCGAATAAAGTAACCTGCTGTAAATTCATTTCGAATAATTCTTTATTTGTTGGTTACGAAAATGGGACATTGGGAAAAGTCAAAATAGAAAGTGGAAAAATAAAAACATACAATGGACATAACAGTCGCATAAAGGCCATTTCTATATATAACAATTATTGCATCACAGCTGCAAGTAACGGTGACATCAGCATTTGGGATACGAAATTTAACAAATTAATTGACTGCAACAGTGGTTGTCGTATTATATGTCTATGTGTTGCTGCGACAATAGAAAATGTAGATGATATTATAAAAAAAGAAATTGATGAAGATTCTGAAATACAACATCAAAATGAAACTATTCAGCAGACAGATCATTTAAACGATAAGAGAAGTGCAGAATTCAATTCAGAAACAGAAATTGTAGTGGTTCCTAAGAAAAAAGTTAAAAGTAAGAGGAAATAGTTATTAACAAACAAACTTTTTTTATAATTTGTTTCATATAATTATTTTTACTTGCTTGAAAGAGCATTTTTAGGTTTAATCATTATACAGGTTAAAAATGATTTGTTAAAACAAAATTTTGATGAAGATAATTTATAATTAATATGAAGTAATAAAACTTTATCTCCTTTAATTTTGGTATAAATATGCAAGAATTTAAAATGCGTGTTAGTGCAAATTGATATTAGTGTGGCAATTAAAGCTTCAATATAACGCAGATTGGAAGAACGATTATGCACTGTAATAATAACGGAAATGTACTAGACATTTTTAGACACTGCAATATGGAATTATATTTATATTAATAAGAAAATGTTACATTTTAACAAGTTTATAACAAATTGTCAATTAAGAGTTAATCTTCACTTGAACTTGATTCTGATGGAGAATAATCTGGTAATGCTGTAACATAATCGTACTTTTATTATTATTAAAATTTTATATTTTGTGGTGTTCATATAAATTTCTATAACTTCAATTAATATTTTTCATTTTTTAATAGTCACTTTTTAATAAATAAGAAAATGCTATAGACATGTATGTATTGTAAAAAAAAAATAAGAACATAATACGTTATCGAAGATAGGTTCTAATGCATCAATAAAAGGTTACTATATGACGTTGACACAGTAGTGTCGCCTCGTATTTTTACAGTACTAATAAATTTTAGTCTTTATTTGTCACGTAATATGTGTGCAGATAAATCATCTCTAGAATATGTTTCCAAATTTTAAACTAAATTACAAATATATAATTTAGTTATCATTTTATTGATATCCTTGGATACCATATAGTCACATAATAATACTTACCACTACGTTCTTCTCGATGTTTTTGCTCCTTTTCAATATAGTTTTGTTGGGCAGCAATCACAGATTTACTATTTGTACAAGCCGCGTAGCTATCTAAAAGTTCCTTATTTAGTTTATTAAAGGAGTGTCCCCATGTAAACTTGGATAAATAACAGTTAGCTAATTCGGCTAAGCCAACGATATGCATAGCAGCAGCAAGTGCTTCTACACAACTTAATTGGCACGGCCTTCCATAATTAATCGGATTAGCAGCCACAAGAAATGGTAACAACCTTCCGTACTTAGGTCGCAATGCAGCTAATGGAGTTTCTTCGATACGCGCCCAAGAACAATCCACTACTGCTAAACCCTTGTCGAGCATTATACTTTTGTCTTCCGGACTTAGGCATTGTTGAGCTGTTGGTGTAAGTAATATACCAGGAAACCGTTGTTTAATTTTAAGACATTTTACAAGGCCCAAACGAGCTAGTTTACGACCAGAACATTTTTTAGGATCACACTGATTAAAATCCCACATAGCTACAGGAAATTCTGCTTTAATTTCGTCATTTTCATCTTCTAAAATTAATATATATCAGATTGATAAATTTTAAAATTTACTTAAATTCACGAAAACCTGAGTTCGAGCCTTCCGACGACGACGATAATTGCTTTTCTAAACTCATTTTTGGTGTAAATATATTGAGGTTATGTTATTTAATTATTTATATTCCGTATTTTCAATCATATGACACTCATGAATCAACAGAAAATTATCAAAATTTAGAATATGGACGGAATATTAGCTTTGTGTCATTTCTGCGAAAGTCATGGTCCTTGTGTAATTTTATGTACTCAAAGAAGTAAAGAAGAACCTTTACAGTCTCCACATAGTCTCACCGTACCTTGGTGCGAAGCATGTCAGTCTATTAATTTAGATCAAGCTTTAATAAGTCGTGATGAAACAACGTGTTATGTTACAACTCGTACACCACAACAACAAGACCTCGCTTTCCTTCTTAAACAAGCTGCAACTCGTAGCCTTAGTTGCGAGGTATTGTTATTTATAATATGGTAAATTTTAGTTTCAGTTCAGTATATTTTTAGGAAGAAACCAGCAAGGATGGAGGGACTCTATATTTTGGCGATTATGAGAGAGGTCACGTAATTAGTCATACTTTTACATTACGAGATTCATTGGCAAGAGGGTTTCACCGTAAATACAGTATTTTAATGTTGATGAGAGATAAGGTGTGAGGTTTGCATATTTCGTGATAATTTAAGTTAATATACGTTTTAAATTAGGTTCATTTATTAAATTCATGGCCTATGTTAACACAACATATGAAAGAATTAGTTCAAGAATTGCAAACTCAAGCTGATGCAGTAAATGGGGCCGAACAAGTACAAAGACCTCAACGTGCCGTTCGTCAAGCTCAAGGTTCACCTAAAAACACAGCCAGATCATTGTCGCAGTTAACAGGTCAACCTGCAGTATTCGGTCATATTCATCTATGGTTTACTTGGATGTTGGGATGTAAAACTGTAGTAGAAAAGCTGAGTACAGGTTTATCGTTACCTCCTTCACGATCTCCAATCGCTTTAAGAATTTTTGCCCATCAGTGGGACGAAATAATTTTTCGTACGGTTTGCTTTTGTACAATTACTGGTTACAGAGTTTTAACAGATAAACCAGATGTTACAAAGGCCTTACAAGTACTATTACCAGAAAATTGGTCACCTCTACCAGATGCCGAAATTTGTAGGCTCAAGAATAGTAATGGATGGGTTGCTGAATGGGAGGGTTCTTTACCTTCTCGTTTACCTACTTTACAAATTACTATCGAGAAAGCTTTGAAGAATGATCATTTACCAGATACGGCATTGGAATCATATTTAAATAGCGTTATCCTTAAATGGTTACATATTGCTCAGTCTTTAATTTGGAGTAAAGGTAATCGCAATCAACAGCTTTTACAAGCACTGGGCGTACAAACTCACGATATGCCTGTGGTCAACTATTGGATATTCCATTTATTACAAAAAAGTTAGTTTATAAAGTATTTCTTCATATTTTGTTGTGATATTTTCAATCTATATTATTTATCATTTTTCATAACAAAACTATCTTTGGCTCGTTTTTGATCAATATGAAAGTGGGTTGTACACGTTTTATTAAATATTTCTATTTCTTTAAATTAATTCTTTAAAATATCAATCAAATCTTCAATAGTAATGACAAATCTCTTTTATTATTCGGAAGTGAAACCTGACCCATTTCTAAGAAAAATCAGAAAAAATTCAAGTGTTTATTAACAAATGTCTTCAGAAAATACTAAAAGTTTTTGGCCTAATTCCATTACCAATGATGAGTTATGGAGAAGGGCTAATCAAGAGGTCACACTAAGGAAATACAACGAGGACATTATAAAATAAGCAATGAAATGAACTGCATCTGGACAAAGAAACAAGAAGGCTGCAGATAACATGAAGGAGAATGGAGGAATAAAAGTAGTTATTGTATGTTTGTATCTAGTTTTTAGAACATTTTATTATGAAAATATCACAAACCTGTTGATTATAAGTATGTAATAATACACTTAACACTTTTTATAATTATGCTGTGTACGATGAAAAATTGATAATTGAATGGAATATGAATATATGAAATATACCTACTAGGACATTCACTGCATATAATTTTGAATTTATGCATTACTGTATTTATTCGAATTGAATGCGAACCCACAACTCCAGGCTGCGTTTTTAGGAATCGGACAAATATACACACGAAGAATGCTCGTACTCGATTCTAATGTGCACTTCAATTTTATTGCAACATTTTTTGGATAAACAGTGCACGTTAGATTCGAGTATTTAATTTTAAGTATGCATAGGAAATTATTTAAATTTATAAAATATCATATTGACCTTTAATGATAAATGAACTGAACTCAAGTTGCACCATAACAAATGGAATATATAAATCCATACAAAAGTTAAATAATGCATAATTTTATTTAAATAGGCTGCATAATGTTATTAATTAAAAGAAAAAAAAATGGTTAAAGGATCTAAACAGAAATAAATATATATTTATCTATAGCTCAAGTAAAATCTAACAAATTTATCAAGAATGGTTAACTTCCTTAAATTTCCTTGGTTTGTTACTTTAATGTTTTTTTATCTTATTATAGATTAAAATATTTAAATTTTTATGTAATTTAACACATTTTTTTAATATTTTATTCTGTTGTTTCTATTTAAGTAATGATGTTTTTCAACTGATAATTTCTCAACATACACAAGTCTTTTGCCATATTTGTTCGTCCCAGTGCTGTATTTACATCGTGAAGATGCAAGAGTAATGCAGGATTAAAAAGTTCAGGAAGTGTTCTTAGAAGGTCCGATATTAATGCAGGCGGAATTGTCGTTAATATTACAGGAGTACTCGGTGAACTAACATGCACAAAATGCATTAGTAATTGGAATGCAAAATAAGTTTGCTGACTAACTTGTCCATCTTGTACGGCACCTTCTAATGCCGCTAATAAACTACGAAGTGGCCATATTACTTGTTCTATACTGTTATTTCCTTCATTCAGACGCGCGAGTTTTATGGGTGGCGGTCCAATTTCCTAAATAAAAAATATTGTAGACGACGAACAATCCTGTACTAATACTTACGTCGTTTATAGAAGCTAAATCGCATGCCGCATAAGTGGAACAGCTGGTAAGACGTGCCAGAGCTGACAGTTGAGGTTCCATTAAAGAATCAGACTGTAAACTATTATGCAGCTGTTGAGGCAAAACATGTGAGAGAAGTTCATTGGTACAAGATTGAATATCCAGTTGAAAAATAGCTAAAGCCAAATCAACACCCCTTTCGAGTTGGTCGTGATAACGTAATTGCAGCAATTCTTGAACGATCGCCGAAACCAACCAACGAGCCCCTGCCATTTCTAACAAACATTGCATATTTCGAGCAGAATTATGGTCCAGCCATCCTCTACAAATTGCTTTTAGCCAGGCGTTGTGCATTTGTTCTGTTGCAGGTTGCCTAAACACCATATTGCAGCCACTCTTTGGCTGTAAGGGAAGTTGAACATCTCGTTGCATTTTACGAATAATTTCACAAGACAGCTGCCATCTTTCGCGAAGGCTGTCATCTTCGGCAACTGGAGGTGCTAACAATTGCTGTACCATATTCACAGGTTTAAGTAAAGTGTCTTGTGGAGCGGTACGCATGTATGCACATAACCAAGCCGCAGCTGCCACTGGTAGGCAGCACATGCGTCCCCTAACTGCATCTAATATGCGTTTCACATCGGCTGCCAGTAGAGATCCTTGTTCCCAGGCTACCAAAACCTCACGCATAACCCCAGCCATGTTACACAAAACTTCCTGCCATTTAACAGGATTTTTAAAATCAGATTCTCCAGCATTAAACTGCTGTAAAAGCGAATCTACCAGCACTGGTTCTGATAATCTCAACAATTGTTCAGGAGGTTTAGGCCGAGTTGCTTCTACCATACATTCTCTTACCCATTGTTCGAGTGCCGAATCACCGCCCGGTTCTAGTACCGTTTCGGCACCATAATTTTGCACGATAGATACGAGCATTAAAAAACTTATATCGAATAACTGTGCTCTTGCTTTATCTCCACCCATCTTGGAACATTCATTAAATCGAATCAAACGTGTCGCTAAAGTTCTTAACTGTCCTTGTACTGTGGCAACAGCTAAAATTAACTCAAAACTTTTCCCCGTAAGAACTTGGTGAAGCATGCCTAATAAAGCTTCTTGAATTTTATGATAATCTGTAGAGAGAGTTTTTAAAATACCGGTCAAAGTTGGCTCTGCGCATATAATTACTTTAGGAATTCCCGCTGTAGCCGGAGCAGTATCTAGTTTCAATGATTTTGGCACTTCCCGTCTTTGTAAAAATAACTGTACTTGTGTATCAGTTAATAATCGTGCTTTTTCTAATTCTCCTAAAAGGCATTCTAGGCATGAACATGAACAGCGAGCATCCATAGCATCGATAAGAGGGGCATGTTGGAGTAATAATTCAACAGCAGTGACTACCGAAGTACAATTTGCTTTGTCTACCATAGCGGCCAAGACGTGAGGCACTTTCAAAAATGCAAATGCACCCCACTGACTTTCGTGTGGCGTTTGACTGACATTTTGTAATGAAAGTAGACTGGCTCTCATTAATTCAGAATACAATCGAGCATCGTTATAACCCTTTAATTTTTGAATGAGACGTAAGTGATCTACTAAAACTTGAGTGGGACTGCCAGGTTGTCTTACTAGTTCTATTGCCATCCACGACTGCACTAAACATTCAGGTCCCTTATCTACTTTTGAAGATATCAGTAGAGTATTAACATCTAATTTTTTAAGCAGTCTTATAGCATCTAAGATCCCTTCCTTATCAGAAAGGCACGTTTCTACTTCCTCACATTTTTTTGTTACTTCACTAAATAAATCTGAAAGAATTGTATTTGTGTTACTTTTGTATGTAAACTAATTATAAGTGTACACATCACAAACCTGTATCACTATAACGAGCTAAGCACATCATTGCTACGTAAAAGTCTGATGCTAATAATGTTTTTAACAGTACTGTAGCTTTTTCTAAAAGCTGAGGCATAGTGTGACAATTCTGTAAAACTTGTAAAAGCCAACATGCCATAGAAAGCAATGCAGAGGCTAGGACGGTTTCTTCAGGTTTCCCATAACAAGTTATTCCTAATAACGTGCCTTCCAAAAATTCTAGAAGACTATAAACACAATGGGTTTTATGTAGCTGGGAGTACTTGCTGATACGTTGCAGTACTGCTGCATGGGAAACTAATTGAGAACTTAAAGAATGTTTTAAGTAACTCAGCGCCAACTGATTAGCTCCCGATCCCACTACAGCTTGTTGAAGGATACAATCGGCCAAATTATAAACATCACCACTAACTCCTCTAGGAAGAACAGTTTTAATATTAATCCCCCATTGTAAATCTGTCCATCTTTCACGCCAGGCTCTGAGCAATAAAGCTTTTAAGCAGCTAGTTTTACTTGTAGTTTTTGATTCCATTATTTAAATATTAAATAATGGTAAATGTTTGATGACCATTTTCATTGGAACGGTATATACTTATGAAAATATAAATGTATAAAAGTATACATTATTGATGTAACAAACAAACAAAATACTAATCACCATAACCTCTTTAATATTTACATGTGGCGCGAATTTTAAATTACGACATCGCGATTATAGAATTTTTTTAAATACATTTATTATAAAACATTAATTATTGTTAATTAACATTTTGGCAATTTATATTCATAATATAGCTTTTGATGGCATCGTGTGAAGTGTTTAGTCGAATTTTTAATTTTTATTATACCCAGGTTTCATGTTTTTGATGTTTTAATTTGTTTATATCGAGCTAAAACTTAAACGTGGACTTCGGATGCAGGTATGATTGTTGTTCATATCTCATTTAAAGTAAAAATAATAATGTATTTGTGTGCATTTTCAGTTGTTACATTTTAAACCCATAACCTACAAAATAAATATAAACAGTGTAAATAAAGAGCAAGTTGGAAAAAATTGTGTGGTAACACGTATTAATACAAAATGTGCGAAGGGGTGATGTCTGTATTAAATGACGTTCTTCGAATAGAAACTATCGAAGAAGCATTTAGCTGTTTTTTGGTGCATCGAGTGTCGACCGAGTACGAGAAAATATCAACATGGCAACAAGATATTGCAACGGCTCTCAGAGGGGCTTCTACAGAACAAATTGAACTTGCTGTAAGACAATATTTGATTACAGCAGCCAATGCATCTCAAAGTAAACTCGAACTTTTAATGGAGTTACTTGAACGTTTAGTTCGTGATGGCACAATACCAGCAAGACTTGTTTGTGAGTTAATCATTGCTAACGAAAAATTAAACTATAATCAGCAAGATTTTTGGCTCGAATCGTTTAAACTACTGCGCAAAATTATAAATGGTGTCGAATATAAAGGAGTTCGAGAAATTATGAAGGTAAGTACCTATTTGAATTGATAAAGGTTGTGTGCTTACATCTGTTACATTAAAGGGTTGTTGTGAAAAAGCGAAAACATTACCGAAACGATTACATGCAGGTTTACAGCCACAGATGCAAGTGCTTCTTAAGGTTTGCGAACATATCATGGATCGAGATGCTTGTTTATTGCCCGGTTATTTATTAGTGAACGAGTTGCAAAAAGCATATCCTGATTACTGCCCACATTGGAGATTGGCGCAGTTATTTTCAGATTATATTGAAACTTTTCGTGGTTGTGCACAAATGGTATCTGTAGTTGGACAAGCAGATATGCGACCTGTTGTAGAACATAGTGGACAACCCGAACATCTCGTAAACCCTTGGAAATTAGATCCTGTAACTTTACGTTTTGCTTTAAAAGGTACTTTGCCATATCCATCTGAGTTATTAGAAAAACAAACCGGTCTTTTACGTTATGTTCTCGAACAACCATATAGTCGTGATATGGTTTGTGGTATGTTAGGATTACAAAAACAGCTTAAACAGCATTGTGCTGCATTAGAAGAGCAGCTTGTCGAGTTAATAGTATTGGCAATGGAACGTAGTGAAGTAGAGGGAGACGAGAGGGCTACACAAGGACTTTGGTTGCATTTGTCTTCTCAACTTATTTATTTTGTTCTTTTTCAATTTGCAAGTTTTCCGAACATAGTTTTAGCCTTGCATACAAAATTAAATGGTCGAGAATTAAGACGTGGCGAGATCAGCTTATGTGGGTCTTGTTGCAATTCATATCAGGTTCTATTCAGAGAAACCCTTTATCAAATTTTTTGCCCGTGTTACGTCTTTATGAGTTACTTTTCCCAGAACAAGAGCCGCCATTACCTGTTCCAGATTTTAATCAGCCACAATGTACACGTCAAATGGCTATGATTTGCATTTGGATTCATTTAGTAAAAAAAGCTCAATCCGAGCAAGCTAGTTTAACCTGGCCTGTTCCTGCAAAATTGCGAGTACATCACGAGTTTTTACAACATTTAGTGCCACCAAACAATGCGGCTCTATCTATGGGAAATGATTATCGTATTGCATTGTTGTGCAATGCATATTCTACAAATCAAGATTATTTTAGTAAACCGATGGCGGCCCTGGTGGAAACTATTCAAGGTAGTACTAAAAGTACAACACCTCCAACTGCTCCTCTTAGTATGGCGGTACTTGATTCGTTAACGGTACATTCAAAAATGAGTTTAATTCATAGTATAGTCACCTATGTTATCAAATTAGCACAAGCAAAATCAGGTCTTCCTCTGGCACCAGCGTTAGTTGAAACATACAGCCGACTACTTGTGTACACAGAAATCGAATCCTTAGGAATTAAAGGATTTATAAGTCAATTATTACCAACGGTGTACAAGTCTCATGCATGGGCTACACTTTACACGCTTTTAGAGATGTTTAGTTATCGAATGCATCATATACATCCTCACTATCGCGTGCAGTTGCTCAGTCATCTCCATTCTCTTGCTGCCGTTCCTCAAGCTAATCAAACACAGTTACACTTATGTGTGGAATCGACAGCTTTACGTTTAATTACCGGATTAGGTAGTGGCGAAGTGCAACCGGAATTATCGAGGTTCTTAGGGGAACCTAAAACTTTAGTGTCTGCAGAATCTGAAGAATTAAATCGAGCTTTGGTTTTAACTTTAGCTCGTGCTACTCATGTCACGGGGGCGGATGGTTCTTGGTGTCACGAATTGTTGGCAACGGTTGCTCAAAGCACACCTCATGCTTGGGCACCACATACTTTGGAATGTTTTCCTCGAGCTCTTGCCGATTTCTTTATGCAGCACGCCGTACCTAAAGAAAATAAACAACAGTTGAAGAAAGCAGTCGAGGAAGAATATAGAAAATGGTCCTCTATGAATAACGAAAATGATATTTTAGCTCACTTTGGCGTTGCCGGAGCTCCACCACTGTTTCTTTGTTTATTGTGGAAGATGGTCTTAGAAACTGATCATATTAGCCCAATTGCTTATAAGTAAGTTGCGCTTTTTAATGATGTTTAGTATAAACATGTAATAATTGAAAATATCATTAAGAATACTTACCTAATTTTTTTTTCAGAATCTTAGAGCGTATAGGAGCAAGAGCTCTTTCGGCTCACTTGCGAAAATTCTGTGACTGTTTAGTATTCGAATTCAGCAATTCGCCAGGTAGTTTACACGTTAACAAATGTGTTGACACTATAAATGATATTATTTGGAAATATAATATTGTAACGATAGATAGATTAGTATTGTGCCTGGCACTACGTACTCAAGAAGGTAGTGAAGCTCAAGTTTCCTCATTTATTATACAGTTAGTACTTCTTAAAGCGACAGAATTTAGAAATCGCGTACAAGACTTTGTAAAAGATAACTCTCCAGATCATTGGAACCAAGCGAATTGGCACGAGAAGCACCTCGAATTTCATAGAAAATATCCCGAAAAGTTTGCACCAGAAGAACAAGGTAGTGGCTATCATCCATATTTTGGAAATGTGTGCCTAAGGTTTCTTCCAGTATTTGATATCGTGGTGCATCGTTTCTTAGAAATTCAACAGGTTACGAAAAATTTAGAAATACTTTTAGAACATCTGGGTTGTTTATACAAGTTTCACGATCGACCCATAACATATCTTTACAATACGTTACATTATTATGAAAGTCGCTTAAGAGACCGACCTCCTTTGAAACGCAGACTAGTAGCAGCGGTATTAGGAAATTTGAAGAGCAACTTATCAGAACCATATCAATTGTATTTGACAAGGTCTCCAGAGGAAGTTTGGGTACCTGAGCTTGATTATTATATGCAGTTAATAAAAAGAATAGTAGATACTCTTGCTGGTAAGATATATTTGTTTGATTTAGTAATTGTTAGTAAATTGCGTTTATTTTTAGGTGGAACTACCAATGCAATGACTGACTGGCGATTTAATGAATTTCCGAATGCAGGAGCTCATGCTCTTTATACGGCCTGTGTTGAATTAATGGCTCTATCTACTGGACCAAAAGTGGTAGCTTCTAGTCTGTTAGATGTAGTTGCCCGTGGTTATACGGCAATTCCTTCAGCTGATATGCATAAGTGGATAAATGCTATAGGATTAGTTTTGGCAGCACTTCCTATGAGTTATTGGAGCATACTTTTGGATCGCCTTTTGGAAACATTAGCAGAACTTGAACAGTGGCCTTTTGATTGTTCACCTTTTAGACTATTTAACTTTAAAGAAACCCATAACGGTTTGCTTTATAACCGTTTCAGTTATATGCTGGCCCTGGCACATTCTGTCTGGCATCATGCAGGACCAGGACAGATGGCAAGTGTGCCTCGTTGGGTGAGAGATAGACTTCCTGCGATTGTACATTCAGAAGCACAATTTCTATTTGTATGTCACTTGGTTGGACCTTTCTTACAACGATTTAATATGGCAATCGTTGAATTGACCGGAGGTTTATATGAGCTTCTTGCTCAAGTCGATCGTGCACAAGCACATTTACAATATATGGATCCCATTTGCGATTTGTTATATCATATAAAATACATGTTTGTTGGTGACAGTATGAAAAAGGAATTAGAAGGTATAGTTCGACAACTGCGACCTGCTTTGCAATTAAGATTACGATTTATCGCTCATCTTACTATAGAAGAAGTAACGGGGGGTTAAGTAGCAGACATTTAACGGATCTGTAGATGATAATAAGTTTTAATTATGACTATTGTATTTATACAGTTTTATAAGTTGTATCAATTTTTTAAATAAAAATTAGTGTGAAGTATTATTATTATTTTTTAGTGTCATTACTAAACTTTATCGTAGCCATATTTTTAAAAATAATTTCGCAGTTTTGTTAATGTTTGTAGAAACAAAAACGTTTTGGTCTTTAAATAAATTTACATGTGTAAATGTGAATGCAAATTACTACTATTTCGTTGGAGTTTTAAAAAAGTATTAGTTCACGTGGTTTGAGCAGCATCTCTATGTAATAAAATACCTACTAAATAAATTCCAGTAAAATTTAAAAATATGTATTAATATGATGGTATTTAATAAAATTACCCCCGATTTACACAGTAGATCGGTTCCTGAGGATACAGTGTAAATCGAAATCATGATTTTTGTATGAAAAACCGTATAAATCGAAAAAACTCAAAATGCGCATAATTTAGTCAGTTATTTAATTAAATAAAATATAATAATACAAATTAAAAACAAAAAATATCAGTCCATTTATGAAATAAAAAATATAATAAATAAATAAAGCTATAGACATATAGGTAGGTAATTCATTTTATAAAAACTAGAAATACAAAATATAAAAAAATAGTTCAAATGTTTAATTACTGTCATAGATTATTGATATTTTTTTTCCTGGGTAGTGGTATTTCACTTTCCTCATTCGATAGTATTTGTCGCGATACTAGTTCGATGGTTGATAAATTAGTGACAATTTCCGATCAGAGAGACTTGGTAATGAAATCCGTAATTAACAGCTGCATATAGACCCCCTCATATTGGGCTAAACATTGATTAATATCTTGCTGGAACCGTGTAAATCGAGGAATAAGTGTACTTATTAGTACTTAACTATAATATTATTTTGTACTTACGTAGTTAGGTGCATAGAAACAAATTGTGCAAATTATTATTTAAATACTAAATTCCACATATTATGTTGTATAGGTATTTACCGAATACTAATAATAATATAAAAATGTCAGTAAGTATTACAAAAAATCATTTGTATGTTATACTTACACATAAAAATGAAATTTTTGTTTCATTATTAGTGGTTGATCATAAACGTCCAAACATTAGTTAGAAAACTATATTTATAATACATTTGAAAATTTACTAAATACATAATAATACAAATTCACAAGTATTTGTAACACTTTACAGTTCAGCTTTAAATGCTATCGTTAAAATATTACAAACAATTATACACATAGATTAGAATAATTTATAATACACATACAGAGTGTAAAAAAATTACGTACATTAGCTATAATTTTTTTATTTGCCATTTTACGAAATAATTATTTTAATAGAAGTTTTTTGGTTCATTGTCATTGATACGTTGCTATTATTTTCTTATACAGTTTAACAAAAGAAGATTAACATTTCAAAATATTATTAAACAAAAACACGTGTTCTGAAATGAATGAAAATGGAATGAAAAGTAGAAGTGCTTTTAAGGGAATAAAATCGATTGTCATAGTGATTAAACATAAAAAAATGAATAAAACAAGAAAATATAATATCAGCATTTATAGGTCAATAAACCAAAACATTTTTAAAATAAGATTTTTCTCGTAAAATCGCAAATTAAAGTTATAGGAAATGCGTATTATTTTTTTAATACCCTGTATAATATCTACAAGACCTTATACATTTACAAAATATAAGGGATGCGACAAGAAAGGAAGTATAGGTAGGTACCTTTCCAAAATTAAAATATAATGTAAAGGTCGCGAAATTACAATTTATCGAAAGAAATATAAGGAAAAATAATTGTGATCCTAGTCGTTTTTCTTGTCGTATTCTGATGGACATAAATCTCCATTACGTGGTTTAAATTTCTCTTCTTTGCTTATGCTGAAAAGCCCAGCAAATTCCGCTTTCTTTTCCGCATAGGATTGGAAATTTTCTGGAACCGACAGGATTAACAAAAAAATGCTGCGAATATATATTTTTTACCAACCAAACGTGACATAATCTAAATGTGTTTTATCAATTTGGCAAAATATATCGAGAACTTCTTCAAATCTCATCGCTAACGTGTAACCTAATACTTTTGCAAAATCATCTATCGACAATCTTCCAACTCCACTTCTATCGTACACCTGTAAAAGTTTAATTAGCGGAGGAATTAATAGATAACTTTTATTCGCCCTCTACGGAGTTTTGTTTGAATACAATGGAATTAGTAAAATTTAAATTTTATAGAAACATATTTACCTTACAAGCTATTTTAATAGATTCTAACGTACTCCTGTTTTTTGAGGTTGATAAAACTCCCAACAGGTATTCTCGAAAGTCTATAACACCTACCGAATTCTAAAAATGAAAACGTAATTTCACCAATTATCGTAATATAAATAAGTTCTTCCAGGAAGTACACTTACGGTATCACAATATTTAAATAGCTGTTGTACTAAGGGGTCACTGGAAGAAAGATTCAAGTATGTGGCAAATTCGGTGAACGTTAATTTACTATAGTCCCTGTATATAATTTGAAAGTCGATAATTTTTTCTTCTATGTTTGTTTGATCCAATCTGCAACATAAGAGTTCACTATTTAAATTGAACTGAAAGCAGGTTCGGGCAGTTTTGGTATTGATGAATGTCAGCGTAAAACTATCAAAGGTGTTTTGGGAAAAATGTGGGAACTCGATTCGATTTTGAATTTTTATACAAGGCGGTCAAGAAATGATGGCAAATTTCTCGGGGGTGTATAAAACACGTTAAAATAATGCCACAATTTCCTGAACACCCTGTATGTCAATGGAATTTTTTGACAAATATATTAACAATTTATTTGAAATGTTCATTCATATTATTTTGAAATCTATCGATTGTGTTTGTTATATGGGGCAAAATCTACATTTTAAACTGATATAATTGCAACTTCAGTTCGCTTGAATGAAAAATATCGCCGGCCATAGTCTAACAATAAGAGTCATGTCATCGAGTATTTCGCATGAAACATGTGTGAAATACCTACTCGAAACGCGAAATATTGCTTCTTTAATCCGGTACCGATAGGAATAATAGGGTTGGTTTAAGTTAATTTTTCTTTATGCATTTATACGTGACGTGGCAATGAGATGCGAGTTTACCCGTGCCCAAAACTTTGTCATATTCGAAGCCACGGTAACCCGATTTTAATCGAAATGTTGTAATATCATATGTAGTGGAATTTTTTCACCATCCAGCAATCAGATGAACTTTACATAAAATGAAAGCTTAAAGTTTCCCGTTTGCGAATATGTGACGGTTGCCAGAGGCAACCCGATTATAACGGCGGTAATTAAATTCTTCTTTCCGCGTTCGCGCGCAGTCAAATTTCTAACGTAAAGGTAGGTTTAAGTTTTAGTTAAAAGGTTTTTCGGGGTTGTGCGCCCCCGGTTCCCCTAAGGTGATATCAAGAAACCTATTTCACCGTTTTAAAGACGTTTATTTATTACATAATATGTATGCCGAAAATGTAACGAAATTCAAACAGAAAATAAAAACGTTATTAAAAATAATAATTGATATTAATGTTTCAACTTTGGGGACGAATATATCGGCAGGGGAGCGACGTACGAAAAAGTTTGTAGAAACTTAAAATTTTATTTTATTATTTATTATTTTATTATTTTATTTATACGTCCGCGGAAGATTAAAACTCACATCTCGTTGTCATGCGACGTATAAATGCGCAAAGAAAATTTAACCTAAATGAACCCTTTTCTTCTCATCGATATGGGTAGTTAAAGGAGCAATTATTCACGTTCCTAGTAGGTATTTCACACATGTTTCGTGGGAAATACGATCGGGCGGGCGGGTCTTAGTAGATACAGTACATACTCACTTTATGAATAAACCAATCAATAAATTAATTTATGTATAGGTCGTAGTACAGTACGTATAGCATTTTTATTATGTATGCATGTATGTTTTTCATACATTGACCTTTTTCATTTGACCTCCGTATCATTTTTTTCTAACTTACTTTTGATTAATCGGATTTTCGGATTAGCATCGTTCGGATTAACGATACTCTACTGTATATGATATTTTACTTTTATAGGGGGCAAAATTATCGAATCAAGTCATTCTGTATAGAATTAACTGAAGGAATAACGCTTTAAAGAATAAATATTTGTCAAAATAGTTATTAATGCGTATTTTTTCTTACCCCAGTCGTCGTCTGATTTTTTGAATTTCGACAAGCGAATTAGCTAGGGGCAAATTCATTTCTTTGGCACGTGTCATGAGTTTGCAGTCATCGTAGGTGTAATCCAATACAGGCACTCCCAAAGCTCTACAATAATAAGATTACCTACCTCTACATAATACTTTTTCCCGTTAAACTTAATTAAAAATGATCAGTATACACAACGTACTTTGCCATGACGTTTCTCACGTTATTGGCGAACAACTTTGGGTCACGCTTTTCCGCTTCGCTTGGAGTATAAACCGGGAGGAATTCTATTTCACAATAGCTGTACACTTGCGACAAAGTTAACCATAACAGTTTTAACCTGGACAACGTTCAACGAAACTATTAATCGGTAGGTATATTTATAATATAGACAACTTACGCACTTGGTCCTTCCCACGTCCAAGTTACCGTATCTAATCTGTTGGGATATCGAATACATACCGGTTGAATAGGGACTCCAGGATAAAATGCGCCAGGTTTAAAAGTTATGAGACACGATCGATTTGTGCAAGTTCCTTCGGGAAAAATTAGAATTTGCGGCCAATCGAGGTTAGACGTGGCTCTACTTATTATCTCCTTTATCGTATTTTGTCGCGAATCTGGATCATCTCTCCACACATACACGGGTTGAGTAAAATTAATTAGTTCTGCAAATCAATTACTATTTGGTAGATATTCGAAATTTAATGGCGAAGAAGGAAAAACATAATTTTACACTAAAATACATTTAGTGACCAAAACATTTACAAAATGCAAATGTAAGTTAACAAAAAATAAATAAAAATAAAAATAAAACCTACTTCCGATATAGGGATTGGCACCGCTCTCCCTTCTAACAATAATAGAAGGAAAACCTGTGACGTAAATGATGCCCCCATCGAAGAAGGTGGAATGAGGCGCAATGACAAGTATCGGGGCCTCTGTTCGTGTTGCTTGTCTGCCCTTGATTACCATGTGTAGCCCCCCGGCTGTATATGTCGTTTTGCCCAAAAAGCATACCAGTCCAGTTAATTTCCTAATAACAATTTCCCTCACATTATTGGATAGCGTTAATATTCGTTTAAATTATCGCGAATATTTAAAGAAGAGAAAGGGTTAGCTACCACCAAACCATTTAACGAAGATTTAGGTATATATACATATATACAATAAATAAAAAAGAAAATGTTTTGATCACCATTGAGAACCTAACCAATTTTATTTTTTTCGCAAAAACGTTTTATTGCAACATACAATTGGAAAATTTCAAAGATGAATACGGTTTGCTTCGATTATTATTATCGTACGTGTGCAGAGATTTTTAAATGTAGATATAATTTTAACGTCGTTAACTAACTAAAAATTGCTTCCTGTAAAATTTATTTGGACGTTTTCATAACATCAGTCATTAAGCACCAACTAAAGCGCGCGTGTACTCACGAGAGATGTCCATTTACTTATTAGGTATGTCACGTTATTTAGTGCACAAGTGTAACAAATTACTTGTTTAAGAGACGGCACGGACGGAATGGAATATCGGAATGTTTATTGTCCGAGAAAATCGGAAGCCTAATCGGAATACCTAAGCGTTTCATTTAATTTTCAAGAATAACGAATAAATTGATGTCGGTTTTCAAAACCTCAATTTCGTTTTGGTTTTTATGATTTTCTTACTCGCGAACAGCTTGTTAAGTATCTTCTTTGCTTTGATTTGGACGGTTAATTAAAAATCTCTGCACTCGGTGTAGAATAACACGAATTTCATCTTTGAAAATTCGAAATTTTATTTTAATAAGCACATACTCCCAAAGAAAGGAATGCTCGCAGTTTCCCCTTTCGCAACAATTGAAGGAGCCCCCATATAAACCATCGCAATTGCGTCCATAAAGGAAGAATGAGGAGCGAGGGCCACTACTGGTGCTTCGCAACGTTCGGAACGTACTCCAGTGATTTTAAGTCGAAATCCTCCAGCCGTATACATCAGAAGCGTTATTCGACAGGCTACGGTTTTCATAACGCTAGCGCGAGAAAAGTATTGTTAATGCAGGTCATGCAGTCAAGCTAAACTAAGAAATAGCGGTTTCGTAAATATGAGCAAAGCTTTAACGATCACCCGGATAAACGACGAAGATTGTGTTAGTAAGCAAAAAAAGAAATAGATGCATGTATGAAAAATGCATTCGAAAATACAGTTCAAAATTATTAAAAGTTCAATATTTGTTGCTATTAATGGTATTAGTAGGTATATAGAATAGGGTATCACGGACAACATTAATACCAAAACAAGAAGAAAGCTTTCCGAAGCTATATCATAAATATCAGTATTTATGACAAACGTTTAAATGAACAAAATTATTGAAAACGGTATCATAATTTTTTTTTAATTTTCTGTAGATTTTTTAGTTTGAGTTTTGAATCATAGTACTCTGAATGAGGAATCATACGTTACCTTAAAGAGTTGTTAATTCGCTAGTACGAATCATTATACCAACCTGCTTAACAATAAGATTGGGTAGTTCAATGATTCGAATTTATTTTTGTTATAAGTAAATATAGGTAAATATAAATTACGACTTACTTTTAACTAATTTTAAACGATTATTAATATGCCAAAACACACTAAATCCGTAAAAAGTAAACATTTTTATAAAATAAAAAAGCACTTCTGACATGGATTCGAATTTGGGCACGTTTTCGCCTTTACCGAGGTTTCGGAGCGGTATTTCCGGTATGCTAACCGACCTAACGGTAATAAATCAGGGTTCATAAACGAAAAGACTAGATAACTAGCCGAGAACGAGTGCAGTTATTTCTCCCTCGTTGCACTATTGGTTGCATATGCGCTGACGTTGTCTGCGACATAAAATAAGTCCCTAACTGTACCTGTATATTAATTTTTATACCCTAATATTAAACCGCAATGAATCTTGATTGAATTGTCCAAAATTGTCAATATATGTCCATAACTGATTGTGAAATGAATCGAATCTATGCATTAACTTTTAGTACAATTTATTAGTAATGTAATTACCCATTTTTATGTAATTGAAATGTGTAATCGGAGCACAAGTGGTTTTAAAGGTCTAAAACGACCAAATATAAAAAGGACACCTGCGTCCAACTCCCAGCAAAGCAGGAAAAAGTTATGATGATATTATCGACGACCAGATCGTCGAGAAAATCGAGTCGACCACTCTCGAAAATTTACACAATAGGAACGAATCAAAGATCAAGTTGAAGTTCTACAGAATCAAGCATCGAAGTTAAAGAGTGAAGAATATGCAATTATGGATGCTTTAGAACAGAATCACGTTCCAGCTTGGAATAATAGAAAACATGAGCTTACTCATGAATTGAGACATATAGATTCTCAGATACGGGCATTAATCAATAAATATGATAAGGTCACTGTTGTAGTTGAAGCAGATGACGTAGATCCCGAAGAAGAGCGCGAATATTTAGATAAAATAAGAAGAGCCGTTAAAGCAAGGAAAGAGCGTAAAAGACTTGCAGCTTTAGGTAAGACTAAAGAGAAATTGATAACAAGCGGATGTTTTGGAAAGTTAGATAATTCAAAACCTAAGCGCCGAAAGCTCAAATTTAAAGTAGAGCTACAAGATAAAGATATCATTAAGAGTGTCAAGTTTTCTGTACCATTAGATTATTTTAAAAAGAATGACTATTTTCAAAAGATTTATGAATCAATGTTACAAAAGAGTAACTTTTTACAGTCCCCAATCGTTTATGAATGGAAACGAATTGAAGAAAAAGTTAGTGAAAATAGCAATAAAATTGAATATTTAGATTCTGGATATAATGGTAGAAGTGAGTACAATCAAGGTAGGATATGGTGTAACAGGATACAACAGAAATGGATACGGTCATAGTGGAAGTATCAGAAGAAGAGGATACATTAGAAATCGATTATGATAGGGATAAAGGAATTTTAAAAATCAATCAGGCAAAATATACAAAAAGTATTTTGAAAAGATTTAATGTGGATAATTGTAAAACTTCATCAATACCTATAGAACCTAAACTTAAATTAGAAATATGTTTAACTCAAAACAAAATAACTAAAAAACCCTTTAGAGAACTAGTTGGTTGTTTGATGTACTTAATGTTGGGAACTAGACCAGACATATGTTATGCATTAAATTGGTTTAGCAGATTTCAAGATAAAGCATCAGACGATACATGGAATTATCTAAAAAGGATTTTAAGATATTTAAAATTAACCATTAATGTAGGTCTGGAATTTAAAAGAACGGAAGAAACAAGTTTACATTGTTTTGTAGATGCTGATTGGGGCGGAGATTTAAACAATAGAAAATCTGTTACAGGATTTGTTTTTAAAATATTTAATAATACCATTATGTGGACTACAAGAAAACAAAATAGTGTTTCGTTATCAACTACCGAAGCGGAATTAGTGGCTCTTTGTTTAGCAGTATGTTTATGGTTAAAGAAACTTATTGGGGATTTCAACATAAAAATAAAATCTATCGAAATTTTTGAAGACAACCAAGGTTGCATTGCTATAGTGAAAAATCCATCTAATAACAAATGACACATTGACATCAAATATAATTTCATTCATGATAATTTTAAGAAAGGTTACATCAATTTAAATTATATAGAAACAAATAATCAACAAGCGGATATGTTGACCAAAGGTTTGGCAACACTACAATTTAACAAATTAAAATGTATTTTGGGACTTAAAGATTTTAGCGAAGGGGGGTGTTATAATACGCTAAAATCATACGGAGATATCTAGTAAGTGTATTTGATTACTAGGAGACGGGTTTAAGATTTTTTTTTTTTCGTTAATAATAAGTTTGATATAAAATATGGTTTAATTGATGAAATGTACAAAATATAAAATCATAATAAATAATTATATAATAAAGTAAAATTTAAAACAAGATGTACTACTGTAAAAATACGGAGTATGAGGCGACACTACCATACAAAACGAGAATACCTAAAGGTATTAAATGCTTTAGGTTGAAAACTTATTGAAGCAGTGAGCAAAACAACGAGGATAGCAGAGAACAAGGCAGTAAAAGCAAACAAATGAAATCCTATTAAAAAGCGCATACTGGGGCGCATTCCATTTTTCAGGAATTCTTTATTTTTTGTTTTCGCCGCTTTGCTCATGTCCGATTCCGCCGTTGCTTTGCTCGTTGCTCCACTATATATTTTTTTATCCTTGTTGTTAGATGACGGGCCACGTCCTGATCAAACATAAATTTATAAACGCCGTGTGTAATGTTTGCAGCCAGAAGGGCCACGCCGAACCAGCATGAATCACTAAAGTCTACCAAAGAAGGAAACCGAAGCAAGTAAACCGGAGAAAAATCAACCAGTTGAAAGTACACCGGTTAAGAAGATAACCCAGAATTCAACGAGAACGAATCAATTTACACTATCCAAGACGAAGAAATACCACTCTTAAAAGTTTCTGTTACAATATTAATGATATGTACAAAAGTAACAATGGAAGTTAATTCCAGAGCCAGTCACTCCATAATTAGTAACAAGTATTAGTATTAGTATTAGTAGTATCTTCAACAATTAAAGGTCGATAAAGATCAACTCAAGAGTCATCATGTCGGTTGCATTATATGGTAAAAAATTAAAAAATATTATAGGCAAATTAGAAGTAAAGATAACTTGCCAATCTAAAGGTATGAAATTGTCGTTGTTGTTAGTGAGTGGTTGCCAACTACGTTGTGTGAAATCCCTTAAATAAACCTCATTGTCAGACACATATTTACTTACAGTACTTTAGGCGCTGGCACTGTAGCGAAAAAAATAAATATTTGAGTTTTCAATTTTTGATTATAAATCGGATTATAATGTTGAGAATTTGAATTTAAGTTGCACTTTCTTAGAACGTTTTTTTTTAAAGAAAACAAAATACGAATTCACATTATTGAAAACTGTTATCGTAGTCGAGTTCCAATGGGTCAACCCTATTATAGGGTTCGTAGACACCATTGAAAAGAGAATTTTTGCGCCTTTTAAAAAAACGTATAATTTGTTTATATCTTAAACGTAAACTAATGACAAAAACATAAAAGACATTTTGATCAGTCGGTTTTCATCGGTCGGTTAACGGTGAAGTTTACCAATAAGATGACTTTGAAAATAAAAGAAAATCAAAGCAAATGTCATTGTAAATGTTTATTTATAGTTGACATTAAATTTATTTTGGTTGTACTTTACCTGTTCAGTAAAGCAATCAATTCATTAAACGATGTTGATGCAATATTGAATTATATACGATGTGATTGTTCTGAAATTTCTAAATTTGGTTGCTCTCTCAACTCATAATATAATAGATTTGATTGACGACCACAAGAAATACGATTGCGATTGTCTATTTTCAAACGTAAGAAGGATGTTCGATAAATTTTGTCGAAAGCTACGAGATTGCGCGATTCAGTTGTTTATTAACTATCGCATGGCGAACGGACCCTTTAAATAGAAAATAAACAGCGCAATAAAATCTAAATTATCATTTAAACCTTACGTTAAATAAAAATAAATAACCAGTTAATATTAATGATTACTAAAATAATATTGCTGTTACGGTGCCGTTTAGTTATAATAATTTTGATGTGTTGTCTTGTATTCTGTGTCACAAAAATTAATTAAGTAGATACGTGAAATGTATTTAAACCTCCTATTGGCAAATTTCAGGACCGATGCCCTCGTTTGTCAGAGTGTTTTTTTATGTTTTCGCTATTATTCGTAGTTTCCGTTTTACAATTAATTATACCTACGTTTTTGACGAGCGTAAAAGTTCTCTTTTTAATGGTATCATAGCCAACTATGAGTCCCGTAAGAAAAATTGAGGTTGACCATTGGTACTCGCCTATTATAATAGTTTTCAAAAATCTGATCGATTTCTCTTTTAAAAAGCGTTCTAAGAAAGTGCCAACTTAAATTCGACTTCTTAACATAAATTATTTATAATCAAAAAACGAAAACTCATGTATTATGTAGGTCCTTCTTAACCGGTCAGTACGGGACCGGACTCTTAACCTCTTAACCGATGGCCGGATGGACGTTTAAGTCGATCAGGGCAAATTACAATTTTTAGATCTTATTTTGGAAAGTACGACTACGGAAATTTAACATTATTTAATTGGTATATTATTTAAAATTAATTTAGCTTATAGTAAATAAAAACAAGAACATTGCCTACCTAAAAGAAAAGCAAAGAAATCTTGTTTTGGACACAGTAATTATTTGCGAGTAGGACTACCTTAACCTTAACAAGAAAAAGGAAACACGCACACGTACATATAGGAAGGTAATTTAAAAAAGGGTTTGTGCGGTACCCGGCCCAACGACGAGCAACCGGCTAAACCGGTGGCCGGTTAAACCGGAAACAGATAAGAGGGAGTCTAACTGTACTTATTCACATTTTTAGCTACAGTGCTTAAACTACTGTAAATATTTGCGGTTTATTTAGAGTGTTTAACACAACTAATCGCATTTCGTCCTATTTATCAAATCTCATGTTGAGAATGAGTTTGTGGACACGCTTTATCTATACGTTTAGGTGCCGTTTATCTTTACACTTTCTCTTATCGGCACTTAAATATCGCGTGAATAAATAACAATGTTACCAACAACCTATACGACATTACATTTAAATTCGGCCATAAAATAGTTAAAAGCGGGTTACCAATAATATACATAGGTACCGATATACGTTTTGTTAAGGTTACGAGGTTGAATATTTTTAAGGGAATATATATCTATCATATAATTGAACTGTAAAAATAAATTGAGAACATCTATAGCCGTTTTTTTGCGGATTAGTTAATATTTACAGTTTAATAAAACGGAATGTATAAAAATGCATGTGGGAAATGTTGAGCAAATACGCTTTTAATTATTTATATATGTATGGGACTTCACCCATATACGTTTTAAATATGTAAACAAGAAATTTCTAATAGAAAGCACACCTACTGCATTATTTTCGATAATCGAATCGATGAATCGTGATAATAATTTTAAATCGTTAAATTATAATTTCACGGAGTTATCCCATTTTATTAGGTAAATCTAAATAAAATTAGTTGCGTGTTGGTTCCGCAATTTTATAATTTGGACGCAAATTTTACTCGTAATAAAATTATCGAATCGATTATAAAAAGTTTCTCCGACAATAAATTATAGGTAATATTGATTGCGCGAATGCCAAAATAGCACGTTTCCTGTTTTCAAACGATCAGTTTGTAACTTAACTAAAACATCACGCCATTCGAGATATAAACTTGGCAAGGCCCTTGGTTACAGTGGCTCCGGATCAATGCAAAAACTCCCGGATCAGCAAAGCTTTGCTCCGGTCGTGTGGATTTGCGGTAAAATTAAAATTCACAAAAACAAGCTAAAATCGACATTGAAATTAGAAAATCGATACGAAATTGAAATAATGCATTTTGCGTAGGCATTTTGCGTACACGTAATCTAAACAATTACCTTCTCCATCCTGTTACAGGTTGTTCTCGCAAATCTTCTTCCGTCAATCCCCAAAGGCCTATTATCGCAATTAACCAGCCAGCTATTAAAAGAGTGCAAATGATTACCACTCGAATCGGTAACAGTAGTATTGTGAAAACTCCAGTCTAAAATCAGAATAAAACGTATTATTTATGTATTAACGTATTTAACGCAATTAACAGAATTAAACGTAGAGGTAAATAATGCGTTTATAATTTTTATGAAATTCTCATTTCGTATAGGTAAGTAAGTAGGTACGTACAACACATTTGTTTTTTGTATGCAGTCATCAAATAAGACGTTATGCAATTAATAGTGTGCATTATTGTTATGTAATGAAAATTTTCGACATCGTTTGTTAAAATAAAGGCCGCATTTCTGGTATCTCTTATACGGAATTATTTAAGTAAGTCTTTTGTCATACAGTAAAACTCCGTTTATATGTTTCTAAAGGGGGACTAAAAAATCTATGCACGCAAATTACCCAAAAAACAACTACAAACATCTAGAGTTATTTAAAGAAATGATGGATTTTTTTTGTTTTTGGTGTAAATAAAGGAGGTTTTATTGTACTAAAAAAAATTATTTAAAAATAGATTACCTACTATTTTTTCTGGTCCTAAAAATATTTGATTATGAGAATATGGTTATGAGTATAAGCAATAGATGCTATATTGTAAATCCCATATTCAAAATTGAAAGTAATTAAAACGACGATTCAGTTAAAGATGCGTCAAATTAAAGTTAATTGACAAAAATTAATAGATTATAAAACGAATTATGTAGATATGTATAAAAATCGTTTAACTAATTTGGCAGGAAAAACTATAGGCAAGAGAGTTTGTTTTATCTCGTAATTATAGGTACATTTACACTGGCTTCGTTTAATAATTTTTTGGTAAATTTTATTCTGTTCAGTTTCAAATAATAGTGTAATATACAGGGCGATAATGAGACTTTTGTCTACATAGGTTCCGAGTGCATAAACCCCCGAACACCCTGAACTTTGTGATACAAACATGAACTTTTTACCTACATTTACCTACATTTTATACCTCATATTAACCACAATAAACGCCAGACGCCTTTCGAAATCGCTTTCTAATTCAAAATAAATCCTCTTTAGTACTCGGGGTGCGTCATGATACAGAGTGTCTAAGAAATGGTGGCAAATCTATCGGGGACTTAATAATTAATAATAATAATATTAATTAATTAATAATTAATAATTTAATGACTTAATAATTTTTGGTTTACATTCACCCAACAAATAAAGATTTTTAAAATAGTGTAATAGATGTTATGATACGACCTTAGGGGAACCAAGGGTGGACTAACTACCCCTAACTTTTCTACTTACACATTTTTTAAGGGAAATAATTTTAAAAAATTTTAACCTTATTATCAGATTCCGCAAACATCTTAAAATAAAAAACGTACTCCCGTCTACTTTTGATAAAATGAGCCATATTTGAGAAAATCGCATTTAAAGGGTAAAAGGTTAGCTCATTTAGCAAAAAACTATATTGACTGACATACAGCTATACCAGTCTCACAATTGCTGGTATTTTAAAAGATGTTTAAAAGTACTTTCCTATATAGTGTCACGCTTGCGAAAATAGCGTTAGCCTAATAGTTTTTGTATTTATTTTATTACTGTATAATACGTTAAGCGTCATTTATTAGAATCGCGTTTGTATACAGCGCTTTTGAAATAATTGCACGGCACACATACAGCAATTAGTAAGTACATAAAAATTATCGTACGGAACAAAAATAGATTTTTCAACTTGTGCGTAAAATTACGAACTTTCGATCATAATCAATTAATTATTAGTTTAGACAATTGGCTCAACTGTTTTTTTTTAAGATATCGATAACAATCAACTAACATCCTTCGAAAATGATGTTTTTCCATATGCATCGTTTAATTTTCAATCGCGTGAAATTTTCATAGATTGTTATTAAAACTTCCAACGAGTACTTAGGTAGGTACCGCTTAAATTTTTTATTTGTATAACAGTTTTGACATTTGCGAACGTTATACGAAAAATTAGCTGAGCTACAAAATAAATATTTGCTCTTTTTTGGTAATCATCATTCTGCGTTTACAGATAGTCGTACGACAATGATTATAAAGATTACCAGAAAACAATTGTTTTTAATTATACAGAAAGACAATAGCTATATGGTAGCAAATTATCACCATCTAAATGTATTTTTAAACATGTATTCATTACCTATAGACAAATTAAATATACCTACACGACGACTTTGATGTATGTACTGATAATTTCAGATACATCAATCTAATATCTTCAAATTTGAATTAGTTTTGGCATATTACTTATATTAAATAACAACTGTTTGGAAATAAAGTTAAATTGCAATTATTTATTTATTTCATTTTGTTCTTTAGAATTATTAAAATAGTTAAAGAAATCAAAAATAATTTAAAAAAAATCATACGTAGATAGTAATAATGTACGAGGCTATTACGAGATAAGACTTTCCTTTTTTAATTTAATTAATGTTCACTTTTACGGTCGAATTCTGAGACATTTTAAGTATGTATGAAAATTAAATAAAATTGTGTTGTCAAAGTTATTTAAAAAATTGATGTATGGAACCTAAGTACCTACCTACGTTAATGTAATGTAGGCAATATGATAATACCCAACTATTTACTATTGTATGTATTCAAAAACATTATTAATAGCATTATACTGTTATATAGAATGGGTGTGTGTTTATATAACATACATTTTATATTTGCATAGGTATATTTTATTGTGTTATAACCTAAAATATTACTTTATAATAAGTATTTTGATTTTATTTCTAATCAAAACCATTAGAAACATTTTTTAAGTTATTGTTAGATATTTTTATTAAATGAATTACATGTCTGTCTAATTAAATTTGTACTATTGGATGTCTTAATTTATCGCTGAAATGTAATATACAAATGTAATATTTTGTAACGGATAGAACAATGTTTGTAAAGTATGTACCTACCTACTATCAAATATTAATTTATTTTCAACTGGTTTCGCTTATATTTGCATCGTCAGGGGTTTGATTACTATCAAATTTTAATATTTTTTAATATTTCATTCAAAAATGGCAGACTGATAAATTTTTACTTTTATCCCATTCGATTAAGTCAAGTAGGTAGGGGAGACCGGGGTTGGTTGTCACACTTTTTACTTTTCAAATTTTTACACATCAGTTTTAAGCACTACAACGATTCTGACCGTGCTATTCTAAAACTCTATTCTTTGAGTACCTTTAAAAAAATAACGTTCTTATATTAATTGTAATCGAACTTACATAGCTTTTTTTACAAACGTGTAACGTGTGACAACCTTCCCCATTATGGGGTTGGTTGTCACAGCTGTTTTAAATGAGAGTGAGGAATGAATAATAATTCCAGTCCTTACAATACTAACCTAAATACTTAAACCCTATATAATAACCTGCATATATTGAAAAAAAAACATTCAATATTTCCTTCTATTAGCGTAACAAAACAAATCAATTAGAAATACAATTAAGCAGCAGCATATATATCTCTGATATATCATAGATGGTCAGCGTGTCTCTCGGATTATTTATCATCCAACTGTCGATTTAGCTATTGACATATTTTTTAAACGCACCGTAGACACTTCTGTCTAACGGTTGCAGTCTATGAGAGCAATGCGGTGGGAACGACAACAACACAATTCCATTGTCTTTTGCATAATTTAACCCATCAATTGATAAACGTGACTCGTGATTGTCTAACACAATCAAAGATGGTTTTTCCTTTGAACATTTAGGGTTTTCTACAAAATGTTGATGGTTGTCGCATGTGACAACCATACCCGTAACCTGTGAGACAACCAACCCCGCAACGCCATTTTGAATAACTAAGATCATAGCAAGCCTAACGTTATAAGTAGGAAGTTTGTAAATGTACGATAATATACTTCAAATTATCATCTATTAAGAACATGGATTGAAAGCTAACCTAGGTTAACATGCTAGCAAAGAAAAAACATTTGATGACATCGCTAAAAGTTACTTACCACACGAAGAAATCGAAAATTGTTTCTATAATTAAACTCTGTATAGCCACAGACATCAAACTATATTCACTGACTGAGCATATCCTTGTTCATGTCTGAACATGGTTAGTATACTCCTAGCGCACCTAACAGCGGAAAAATCAACCCTGTGACAACCAACCCGTGAGACAACTAATCCCGGTCTCCCCTATTTTGTTTTTGGTAAAATGATTTTGATTAATCATAAATTAGCTAAATATTTAATAAATATCTTTCAAAAGTATAATTATAAATCAAAATATTCCATAAAAAATTCTTCAGAACTTACGAAAAAGCTTTCTAATATTTATACATATACCTAGCTGAAAGTATAATTATATATATATATATATATATATGTTATATTATATGTTATATATGTATATTATATATTTTTTAATATCTTTCGATGTCTGTAGTATGTATTCAAAAATTTCCCCAAAAGAATGCATTCCGCTAATTAAAATAATTTTAGAAACTAAAGAAAATCATTCGCATACAATACGTGAAGACATTTTACATTTCTTAAATATTTGTTTAAATCGAAACTACTTTAAATTTAAAAACAAAATTTATATTCAAAATGAAGGGCTTCTCATGGGTAGTCCAATCGCAACTTTCGAATATTTTCATGAAAAATTTAGAAAATATTATTTTTTCTTTAATAAAATCTAACAATATTTTATTTCTAAATATTATTGTTTGGTTTAAGGACACAGAAGAAAAATTAAACGTTTTCTTAAAATACATGAATACCTTTTGCACAACATTATCAATTTTGATTTAGAAAAAGAAATTAACCACTCTTTAAATTTTTTAGATTTAATTATTACCAAAACAATACAATAAACTTAAATTATCAATTTTTTTTTATATAGATATCACGATTCCTTTTAATTCGTGTTGTCCGTTTACACAACAATTAACAGCATATTGTACAGTGTTTCACAGAGCATTTAGTCTATAATAATAAAACAACTTGCATATAATAATGGGCATAACACACTATAACTATTAAATTACATATGAACGTGGCTTATAAACCTTTTAAAACGATTAAAAGTTTATTGTGTAATATGAAAGAAAAATCAAATTATTTAACTTGTTCTAGAATTTATAAATTACAGTGTAGTAAATGTAATACTGTATACATTGTCATTGGTCAAACTATACGAAATTTCGAAATTCGTTACATAGAACATTTAGTTGCATTTAGAAATAAACATTCTGAAAAATCAAATTTTGCCAAACATATCCTAGAATCAAAACACAAAATTACAGTTAACAACAAAATTTTAATGTTTCGTATTTGTAACGATCGTATAGAAAATTAAACTTTCTGGAAACTTTAGAAATTAAAAGATATAAACAAAATTTAATTTTAGATTTCCTAATCGAAGAAAATATTTCAAACTAAAACAAACATCCCACCGGCTACGAAATGTCATGATAATCGCTTGAAAATGCAATTGTTGAATTACGAAACGCGTAACAGAATTAAAAAAGAAATATATATTTAAAGTTCAAGTGAAACTAAAAGCTTAATATTTATATAGTTTAATATAAACATGTTTCACCGAGTAAAACATAAGATAATTAAGTTTTTTATATAAATACATACAGCGTAAATAAAAAGTTCTTAAATTTAGAAAATCACGTTATTATAAAATTATGAGGTTGAATGTTCGCGTGAATGGCGATATCCGGCCTATACTTGTTAAAAAAAAAAGAGTTAATAGTAGGTTTACCGGTCACCACTAACCACCTAACGATCTAAATTTACGATAAATTATTGACGTTTAATTACATAGCTAATTAATTTATAAATAGCATCAAAATAAATATTAATTATTTTATTACACGGATATTTGGATGAACTATACCTCCACAAGTGCTTCCCTTTTGGCTTTCCTCGGGAACTGCAAAAGGTTTTACAGGTAGGAGAGCCAGGTGGGTCCCCGCTTTTGGCCGTCCAAGATATGTGGGGGGAGCGAGTGCGGGCTACATATCGGACTCTAGTGGCTGGAAAGATCTGGACGGTGTTGTAGTTTTGGATGGTCCAGAGTACGGGAGAGGCAAAAGGGGTGAAGCACCTGCAGTTCCATTCTCATATCCATGTAATAAAATAATTAATAATTATGGTGGATGGAATGAGGCAAGACAAAAGTAAATATTGGTAATACAAAAAAAAATTATTTTAAGTAAGTTAATAGGTACGAGTTTATTAAAAAATTGGAGCATTTAAAAATGTCGAGATTTAATTAAGTTGCCTATTAAATAGTACGTATAAGAAAGTCTAAAACGATTAAAAAGAGAAACTTAAAAATTCCAGCCACGACAATAGATTGCTAAAATTTAATTTAATTTTTTTTAATTTAATTTCATTAATTTTAATTTAAATCTAATTTTTGAATATAGGTACGTATACATATATGTAGATCTCTCATCTTTTCCCGTTTGAATCGATTGAATCGAATAATTAATCGAAAATCCATCTAATGGTCGATTTTTTTTAAACATCTCTGTATTACATAAAATTTATTTTATTTTTGGATTATAAGAAATTAAACTTTAATGTTTTCTTTTTTTTTACTCCTTAAGCCCATGTTACACGATTAAATAATTTGATCAAAGTTTGACATTCGCCGATGATCAACGCAATTGTTTGGTTGTATGTATTTAAATGTTCGCACTGCCCTTTATATGAATTTGTTCTCTCCAATCGATTATTATTATAATACGCAAACTTGAATTTGTAAGGGTAATAATATAGCGGAACCTCGACTCGAGCAACGATTCGAGTCTGGCTTACACGTCTAATTCCTCGCTGGGTGCAAAAATAGTGGAGCATGGAGCATGTTTTTACCCTAAGTCGGATGAAAATTATTTGTCAAATATTTTAATAATTTATAACGCTTAGCAGTTCTCAAAAAAAATTCATGAAATTATTTGTAATAAATATAGGTAGGTACGAACCTACCTGCGTAAACAATGAAATATGAAAACGCATAATCTTCCAGAGTTTCATCGTTTACTGTTATTGTAAAAGTCATCGTTTCTTCCGAAATATCTTCTCGTTTGTTTTGTTTAACAAGTCATAAATTACAATTAACGGAAAAAATTGGACGTTAGCTCAAGAGTTACATAAGTAGTCCCAACGGTCATGGCCATATCGATAATGTTCAATAAGTTCCGTTCAGAATTTTTGGCATATTATGTTGTCGGGTTATTTTATAATTTGTAGGTATAATGTTTATTGTTATGGGTTTTTTTCCTAAATTGTTAAGCGATTCTACAGCACGTTTTGTATTAATCAAGATTACATATATTTTCTATGAACCTACATTTATTCTTCCGTATTATGTCGAGCAATCGTTAGTATTAAAAACTAAATTCACATTAAAATTATTTAACGTTGTCTAATTTATAATTTGGTAAATCATAAATCTTTTTAAAATTCATTAAATGTGTACTTAATACACATTTCCTGTTAAACTGGAAGTGTCCTGGTTAAGAACATTATTCTGTAGAAAATATCAATACCTCTTATGTTTATAGGATTTTATTGAGGCTTCCTTGGAAGTTTGCCAGGTTTATAAGTTTTACTTACAAGATCAACGATGAACTCTTTTATATTGTCACAGTACACTATTTTCTGTATACAGGAAATAACACATAAATCACGTACAAGCTTATATTACATTTAAACAACTGGTATCTTGTAATTTATACAGTGGAGTTGAGCCGTTAAGGGTTTTGTTAAGTTCGAACTTCCATCACACTTGATATTTTGATGAAAAGAAGCGATATTATCATTAGCTATATAGTTTTTTTCGATCATCATCGTTCAGAGAGAATTCTTTACAGTTGCAAAAATTATGACATGAGCCGGATATATGAAAAACTATTATAGAGCCGAAGAACTTATATTGTTGAACGTTTCAAGATAAAATTGGAACAGTTTTATTTAGGGTCGGTTTTACAATTATGAGATATACGTTAGATAAGCTACTCCTGGAATAACTTTCATGGAAACCATTGTTCCAACAAACGTTTCCATAGCAGTTATTCTGCGGTATAAATCATGTTTGTAAAACCGGGCCTTCGTACTGTTGAGGCTGTAGTACATAAAATTTAAACTTTTAAAATGGCTTCGCCCTCAATCTGTTATAAATAGATATTATAACGAGCAAATCAAGGGGTGATATACTCCCAAAGAGTGAGTCATAGAGATATGTTGTGTATACTATCCTATGACTCATAATCGTTGGCGATAAGATATGACCTATTCAAACCTATGTGCAATTCACGTCATCAATAAAAAGTTACTAGATTGTTTATTTGTAGTTCGGTTTAAAGTTTGGAAAGTGACATATTCTATAGATTATTTACCTGCGCACATATTAGATGGCATAAAGAAAGACTACAATTTATTAGAACTTGAAAAATACGAGATACGAGGTGACAGCACTGTGTGAAACGTCATCATCTAGTAACCTTGTATTGATGACGTGAACATCATATAGGTTTGGATAAGCTATAATTAAAAAAAATTGGGATTCTAGAATATTCAATCAAATCGGATATGCGAGAACATTCTGGCGATGAGTCGCTATTCGGGTAAGTTCGGCTATGAACTAATAAAAATAGTTGGTAACGGTTTAATTGGAGTTAGTTATACAATTGACATTTTTAAAGTGTTGTAATTTACCTATCTAAACAGTAGTTATTGTTGACTTGTGAAATAAAATTTTCGCTTGGTGACGTTATAAATACATAATTCGAATCGTTCCATATAGTGATATCTTATTAATAGTAAGGTCGTGTAAATAAAAATAAATTAACGTTCTGAATAAACGTTACAGTATTTCCTAAAACATTTATAGAGATAACCAACGAGCTTTTTGACCAAGCCAACTAAGCCAAGGTTTTGGTTAGTCAACAAGGTGGAACGATATAAATGTTCTAAGTCCCGTTTTCGCGGGTCGATCTGGGTCGAACGACTTGAGTCGTTCGACCGAGTCGAAAGAGAATCGAGCGTGTAAACTACCGTTCGACTTGGTCGTAAACCTTGTCCACGATTCGATTCCCTTTCGACCCAAATCGACCTGTGAAAACGGGACTTTAGAACCAGATTGTTAAAGTAATAGGTAAGTGAAAATTACGGAGGTTTTAAAATGGTAAAATTGATTTTAAAATAATTTAAGGAGACAAGGAAAGATGTAAATAAACTGCATTTCCTTGGTACGTACCGAAGAAATTTTTTCATAGTCATCATTTTATTTTATTTTCTACATAAAACCCAAAATTGTACACATTTCGTGGAACGTAACGTGCAAATAAAGTCAACAAAGCCAAATTATTTACGGTTTATTACAAAATCGCGGCAAAACATTTAGGGAATTCGTTGCAAATCAAATTTCCACACGGGCTGTTAGAAAAATAATTGGGAAAGTTGATTGGTGAAGTTACAAAGAGTGAAAAAGGGGAGCAATTAGAATGGGTCCGAAAACATAAGGATTGCTGGCGCGAAAAGAATCAGGACAAAATTATCGATTACGCAAATATCTAATTTTGGGGCGAGATTCCATTATAGTGTAATTTAAAGAATATCAAGGAACAAAAATTAAAACAATGGGCGCGCATTCAGTCGGTTCGATTGAACCGTTGCGCAGTTTATTTACACTTTTTTATTTTATCTTTATAGTTGACGTATAACATCAGTTGGCCACGTGTTTATCACAATAACTTAAGGTCCGTCAGCTATTATAACGTAGTACTTGCGCTGTATCAGCGATGAGCCCGGCTGAATGAGCCCAATGTCGTAATTTAGATACTTAGTTTTACAAACTTTTTGAATTTCTTCCCTTAGGAAGACTGTGATTGTGCATTGAATACCTATAGGTATCTGCAATAGAATATGATGCAGAAAAGGTCAAAGTTGTTGATGTGCAAAGCAAAAATAACGTATGTACCTACTACGTATATTGTTCTTTGGGGAACTGGAAATTTACATAAAAATATCTGAGAATAGAAATAATTCTTCTATAATATTTTAACAAGATGATGCTCTTTAATGCATTAGTTCATAGAAAACAACAACTAAATCTTAAACTGGCCCGTACAGTTCTCTGACTTCAACCCCATCGAGCACTTGTAATCGATATTTTAAAGAGAAGAATACGAAAAATTCCGCTTTACGTTAATAATGGGAAAAAACCAAAGAGGGAACAAACAAATAGTAGTAGTTATTAAAATTTTAATAAAAATAAATAAATACTGCTTTTAGAAATTTGTTTTGTTTTCCATTTTGTTTTCAGACAGTTTACGCAAATTGCATGCGCTTTATAATTGCAATCATCGCCAAGTTCTATGCATTCTTCAGATTGTACCTAACGTGGTAGCTTCTCACGTCGACTTTTAACTTAAATAATAAATAACTGAAAATCTATTTTAAAATAAAGACATACCATATGTAATATCTGCACGAATAAAAAAAATGTTTTGTAAAAAATTCATTGTTTTAATGGATAAGTAGGTATTACAATATTATACTTTCTCTTCATAATCTCCAGATAAATTACTTTGAATTATTACCTACACTAAATTGTCGAATAAGTACTAGGTACTGCAGTAAACTTTAAATTAATATTTCTCAATTACAGAATTTAAGAAACTATTTTTTGTTTATGACTATAACAGTTTAATTTTTTACGTTAATTTATTAAACAATCGAGCAAGAATTCCGAATAACGACACCTGCAGTCAAAATAGCGTGACTGCACGAATGTGCAGGAGAAAGTTCATTACTTGTTATAATATGGTGTACCTATCGAAAATAAATTAATTCCAACGATGAATAATTCGCAGGTTTTCTATACATTAGGGCAGTCAGATCGATGTCTATTTTTGTCGAACTTTTGCTTTTAAAATGCGAGGGAGCATAATTGATTAAGACATTGGGGTGGTTCTATAAAAAGGTAGGTAACTCTACAAAAATGTGTAGGTATTTACCAATACTTTTAGTGACAAGCGACAGGCATTTATATTTATTTCTATGCTAGGGGAGGTAAAGACGTGGTTATCCCTTACAGAAGAAGTCGCATTTTAACAGAAAATCTAAGATAGAAAAAAGACGAGTATTTTATAAGTGTGTAAATTAAAAACAAACTACTAACGCCCTATTTCATAATTGTTTTTTTTTTAAATTTTAATCGTTGGTTTAATATTTAACTAACCAATCAATTATACTATCAAATTAGTTCTACTTAATAAATTATAGACTAACTGTGAGTATACCTATCTAATTAACAATATTGGCTAATTTAACAGGCGATTAGATTTTTATGAAATTGGGCATAAAAGGTTTATCTATACTTACAGCTTATCCAAACCTATATGATGTTCATGTCATCGACAAAAAGTTACTAGATTGTTTATTTGTAATTCGGTTTAAAGTTTGGAAAGTGACATATTCTATAGATATTAGAACTATATTCTATAGAACACATATTAGATGGTATAAAGAAAGACTACAATTTATTAGAACTGTAAAAATACGAGGTACGAGGTGACAGCACTGTATGAAACGTCATGATCTAGTAACCTTGTATTGATGACGTGAACATCATATAGGTTTGGATAAGCTATAGGTATGTTGCGTTGAGTATGAACATTATTTTATTGAGCATCTAATGAATATAAAAGTTGCCGTTTCCTTAAGACAAAAGTAAGAAAATAACAGGCAAAAGGTGCGTTGTTAAAAACCATCCTTTCTGTCATTAACTTATTTTTTGAATTACACTTAAAGCAATGATTATTTAACCCAATTGCAGGTTCCATCGGTATACGTGCTTACATACTTTCTTTTCGTACACGTACTTATAACGAGTCCGTTGATGACTATATTGCTAACTACGAAGAATCTATATACACAGGTACAGTTACCTATGCCTGACTTGCTTTCTTTTCTGTGAGAACTAGATGTTCATGTTTTTCACTTCTATTAATTTCCGGAAAATTTTTTTTTCATAATATTACAAGATTGAGATTATTGTTGTTATTTATTGATTGAGAACCAGGTAAGTGCGTCGGAAGTTTATGACATTATTTCATGCTTACTATCTTGGCATAAAAGAAATTTTAACACATAAGTAGATATTATTTTATTAATGATGGTTTTTATGACAAAATTAAGAACGCTAGTTTGTCGGTAACGGAATATTTAATGTGGAATAAGTTTTTATGTAATAGGCAGCATACAAATGGTGGTCAAAATGTGGTAAACAATGCTTGAAAATTGCAAAGTGTTACTAATGAAGTTCACCCCTACAGCAGTTCTAAATTATTCGCAAAATCGAGAACAAATACTTTTCTCTCTTTTGTTCAGTTTATCCGCGGACATACTGTATCTATATGGGGCTATGCAAAAATAACATTTTACAAATTACTTGTAAGAACGTCTATCTACATATATAATGTATAGGTACAATTTAAAAACATTGACTTAACTTAATTTTATAGGAAACTAATATAAGTGTACAAGTTGGTGCACTAGTTTTTTCAAAATTGAAATATCAAGATTCTAGAACTTTTCCTAATATTCCATTACATCTAACATTCCAGAATTCGATAAATAATTTATTATTATGCGGGTTGTCATTTAAAAAATGCCAAGTGTTTTTCACGAAAACGGTGAAAGATGGGCAAAAATTACTTATTATAAAAGTTGTTTAGTATGAAGGAGGCCGTCTGATCGTAACCTTAAATGACCTTTAAACCCATTAGTTTTATCGTTGTAGGCCGAAGTTACTTTTTTTTAATGAAATCGAACGTTTTTGTGATGCCCAATCGATAGTCCGTAAAAAACAAAACATTTTGTTTAAAGAAAATTTTCAAAATAATCAATCGTTTCGAAGATACGAACCAAAATAAAGATTTAGTTTTGAAATAAGAACTTTTTAATCGGAGTTTAAAATTGATTGATTTTTTTTATAATAAATGTTCAAAACGACCACCATTTCGTTCTAAACACTGTTGTATCCTTCCGTGAAAAGCATGTGAGTAGAATCGAATCCATTTTTGAAAACATTGGAGGTAGAGTCTGAGATAGGCGCAGTTTGGCAGGCTTTTCGCAAAAAGAAGCGAAAATGTTTGAGCAAAATGGTGGTGTATAAAAAATAAATCAAATGTTAAATGTTTACTTCGATACCTAAATTTCTATTTTGGCTTGATTCTTTGAAACGATCGATTATTTCGAAAAATACCTTTAATTAAAACTTTTAATTTTTTCACGAGCTATCTATTTAGGACAATAACTTTAAAAACAATGGATTTCAAAATCACTCAAGGTCATCATCAGACAACCTCTATTATACTGTACAACTTTTACAATAGGTAATTTTTGCCTGTCTCTAACCGTTTTTGAGAAAAACGCGAATATACTAAAACAAAAAATCTTTTGATTTTTGACAATTTCAGTAAAACTTTTATAATTATTTAATATGTACTTATGTATAAGTTGTGTTTTACGTATAACTTTCTTGATGTTTGAGTATTATGTAACGGTAATCAGTCTGTATTCAAATACTGTTTACACTGTTTGTTGGTAAACAAATTCATATAAAGTTTGCGCGAATCATAATCGATAAATAAAGTAACACCCTTATGCTGTAGGCACTAAGTAATTACAGAAATTTTGAGTATTCGTTAACTAATAACGATTCGTTACAGCTCAGATTTCATAATAATTTTAAGTGCGTATTTAGTAAGTGTCAATTTCGTAAGGATTTCGTTTAAAATTTAATTTTAATTAAGACCCCAATATAATTTATAAAATCGACATGCTATAATTAAATGTTATACTAGCGTCGTCAACAACAAAATTAAAAAAGTTACCGAAGGATCGAAAGAGATTGAAAACAGCGAGTGCGAGTCAAATGTAGCGGAAATTTTAAAACGGTTTTTACGAGAGAAAAAGAAGAAGAACAGACCACGTTATAAATATAAGGTGAAATAGGTAGAACGAGACCTAGAATTTGATCCTAAAACACGGTTTAGACAAAGTTATCGGAATGATCTGATACAAATATTTTAACGTTTAAAATCACTTAATTTTATTTACAAAAATTACTTACGAAACGAGACTTTTAAATTAGTATAATTTTGCGAATTTCTGACTTACTCGAACAATTTCTATCTTGGTTCTTTTTATGCTTCTAAGCAACTTTTTCTATTAATTTTTGTCTAAAATACCTAAACAATAATGGCACTATTCTTCTGCAACATTTTCGTGTTTTCTTAATTTATTAACATCCCGCACGTCTGATCGCAGATTTTTTCGTGGTAAACTCATTTTTTCGACAAGCAGAATTTTTTATGAAGAATAACTTTTCGTCGTAAAATCGATAATAAAGATTTTTTTCTCTTGTCAACTCCATCCGGGACCACGCTGTATATGTACATTTTTTTACATATGCCATTCACCGAAACGATTGCATCCATATCTACAATGTGTCGTTGTAATTCGAATGATGTAGATAGCGAAACCTCCCGACTACTTACACCATAAAAATATTTAAAAAATCGATAATTGCATAAAAGTTAATAAATAAATTATTATTATTCAATTGGAGGTAGTTCTATCCGCGAATGAAGTATATTAAAGGATATGTAAGTAGAAATAAAAGTTTAACTAACTGACGATTAAATTTCTGTTCGAATTAAATTATTATGGTAAGTATTTCGCGACGTCACTACGACGATAAAGTCGTGTTTTTAAATTAAGCAGTTTCAATTAGTCCAAAAATTCACTCGGAAATGATTAATTAATATTTCCCACAATGCACTGTAGAGTTGGTGCGCCATTTTAGAATCACCCTGTATATTATTTGAAAATTAAATCGTTACATTTAACAAAGAAAACGTTAGATTCACAACTCCTTAAAACATGCATCATAAATAACGATATAGTCGTAGACGGATTCCTAATAATAAGAAAGAAAATGTTACACAATATCAGTAACAACTTAATACTAGACATTTAAAGAGAGCGACGCGCAAGATAAAAAACTCTCTTCTATTATTATTCAATTTAGAACGTAGTTTCGATCTAGTTACCAACAATTGTCTATCAATTTCTATCAACATAGCTATGTATATAGGCAGGTGCTTTGCCTTATTAAATTTTCATAAAGATCCTTCCGTTAAAAGATCAACAGAAACGTAAAATAATTAATTTTTCATAAAACCACCGATATAGGTACTTTAGAAAAAACCGGATTTTGAGAAACGCTTTAGGTACTTTAGGTACTGTTCACCATCGAAATTCACTAGTCTTTATTTTTTTTATCCAATACTACCAAAGATTGTTAATCATAGAACTTTCACTATATGTTTTGACTTTCTTCGACAGAATGCCTATGTATTATTAAACCTAAAAACCTCATTTCGTTTACTAATTAAAAGTGGTCCACGTATACTTAAAAAAGGAAAATACAATACGTCCGTATTGTGTAATAATATATAGGTAGGTAACGACATATTAGCGATGAACAATTAATTTCGCCAAGTAATGGATTTTAAAGTACGTTGCACTTGAGCCACGAAAGATTACCGTGCACTCTTTATAAATGTTGATTGTAAATAAAGCAATTTTTCACCGGTATACTAGTTCGATTTGAATAATTTCTCTCGACGATGTGAAAGTATAGAACTTCAACGATCGGTTCACTTTTATTGTTAGGATAAAATAAACACAAACCGACGATTTCTTAAATAAGAACTTCAATTAAAATCATCAATCATTCATTCTTGGTGACAAGATTGTAAGTAGGTACTTATAGATTGAAGTTTGAGCAATCGAATTAAACAATAACGAAATGTTAACGGAAGGAATTTGCTGTTTGACACACTAAACTGGCATACATTCTACCACTCGACACAGCAGAAAAGAATTATAAAACAAAACATGTGCAAAACGTGCGCGTTTAAATTTAAACTCTAAAACGTTCCATAATAATTAAGGGTGTAAAATTGAATTTTGAACATCTACCGATCCAAGTACATAGAGAGCCGAACAACAGACTCTGGTACAGCCAGAGTTTTAACGAAAAACGTAAAATATGTTTAAATTTATATAAATAATCCTTTAAATTTTATAAGAACACCGTTTTTGTTATTTATATTGCGTAAAATTAAAGGAAGCTTTTGTTATTGCAACGAATTAAGCGAATACTTACTTTGATTTTTTCGTAAGTGGTTCCTAATTCCAAATGATGAACAAATGGATTTAGAAGCTCGGGTGCGAAACTTTCCTCGGAAGAAATATTTACCGCTAATTTTCCGTTCATTCTTAATAGACAATTTATTTATTTACACACAATTTCACGTTTTAACTCATTTTCTTCAGTTCAAACTGTCCCGCGTGCAGTTCGATTTGCGAATGATCCCCTTCCATAGATGTGCTAAAAATGGACCAATCGAAAGTGGAACTTGCGACGGTTGTGGACGGAAGTTCGCGAGATTTGTGAATGGAAATCGTTACTCTAAATCACGCGTAGTACTTTTACAGTACTGTCGCCACCTCGTAGTAGTAACCTTAGCTACAAATCATAATAAAAGTGATATAATTGTAATTTAATTGTTTATTTAGGGCACGTAGTTTTTAATAAACATGGGCGTCGATGTGGATCAAGTGCAGAAATACTTAATAATTTTTTGTACGTATTTAAATGAACACGTTGAAAATTGGAGATCCGTATTACAGGGCACTGCGCCTACTGTGGTTGCTTTGAGTAACCAAGCCGAACAATTACGATATGTGGAAAGGTAAGTCGCGGTAAATTTAATTTGAAATCTTTGATAACACCTTTCTAGAGCACATTTGAATGACATGGAGGGTTTTGAAAAAGCGCAAAACGCCATACAGTTTAGTATTGTAAATGGAATTGAAGATGAAATTGCAGTACTCAAGACAAATATGTAAGTAGCGTGTTTTTATAATATTTACTAAAATTAATAAAAAAAATAATAATTCACCAGAACAAAAACGTAATTTAAACATTTTTCGACGCACAATTTATACACATATGATGCCCCAAATAAATTAAATTTGTTTTTAATTCAATATTAATAAGGTATTAAATAGGTATATAGTTTTAAAAAAAATTAATATTTAATAATAATTAATATAATACTTATTTAAAATAAAATAAATCATTCTTGTTAATATAAACTAGAAGTAAACTAACCACAATAAATTTTAATATCTGACCCGATTATTCTTTAAAAAAAAAAACGTTTGAATTCATTTTTGCAAATTTTAGTATACAAATTTTGTTTAGTTGTCAGTCTAAATTGTTACGACAATCAAAAATTTGAATTCCGTTTTTTATCCGTAAACGAATGCATTGAAAATGTAAAATCTCTCAAAATAATAGAAATTAAAAAAAATGAAAAAACATTTAAAAAAATTTAAATCCTGAAACAAATTTTGTATTTAATACTTACGTAAAATGCAGACTAACACTGCTGCCGATGCGACTGCCGCTTGTCTATAACAGACTTAAAGAAAAAATTAGAAACTTCAAAATGTTTCTTTGTGTTTTCTTTTTCTCGTCATCGTTTGTTTTCCGTCTATCGTCAATTTCCAGCGTAGATTCTTCAGTTGACTGCGAAATTGCATTATTACGTACCTATACGTTTCATATTTCACTGTATTTCACCAACCACTGTGTTCACGAAAACGCGCGTAAAATAAAATTTCGTTCGCGAAATTGAACCGTCGAATTTTTAAGGGGAGCCCTAACCAAATCCCTAACCGAGACCCTATCCAACAGCCTAATCAAGTTCGATTTTCAGAGAATTTGTGTTAGAGCTTAAAGGTCCATGTATTTACACTTTATAAATACATGGAGAGTTGGTCGACAAAGAAAGATCCTATTAATTCTTTTTGTTTGTAATCTTTTTAGAGAACACAACACAACACAGAACACTCGCGCATTCACACGCAAAAAGGCCTTATAAACCGAATGAGCACTCCTCGCACACGCGAGGAATAATTCGACGCCGTAATTTAAAATTCGAACTGCTGAAACAAGAACTACCGCTCTGTGCCACTAAGGCGAAAGATCTGAAACGATTTTGCCAGAATTCTATATATAAATGCATTCGAGTTTTTACATGGATACTAGGAAATCCCGCTTTTATTTTAAAAACCTTTAGTTCAGTTGTTTACACTCCGATAAGTTATGAAAGTAGGTGACGCACATGTTTTATTAGTTGCTTTGTATTTTATCGATCGCATAAAAATGCCATTAAACTTTTATCTGGTTTATGGTTTGTAATAGAGAAATTTTGAATGCTTAAGGGCACACGAAGAGTTTTTAAATTAAAAATTGAGTAAATTTATAATTCTGCGGAATAAAGGCAGTAGATAGTGATTATTCAAATAATTTTACTGCATAAAAAATACTTAATTTTAGAATAAATTTCCTAAAAAGTACATATTTAAAAAATGTTCTATACGGTTCTATGTTCGGTTACTATAGCTTATCCAAACCTATATGATATTCACGTCATCAACAAAATTGACTAGATTGTATATTTGTAATTCGGTTTAAATTTTGGAAAGTGACATATTCTATAGATGATTTACCTGCGCACATATTAGATGACATAAAGAAAGACTACAATTTATTAGAACTGTAAAAATACGAGGTTCGAGGTGACAGCACTGTGTGAACGTCATCGTCAACCTTGTATGACGTCAATATCATACAGGTTTGGATAAGTTATATTTGCATATCTTTTTATCGAACTCCACTACGACCCCTGTAGTTATAACGTAAATAAATGTGGCCAGCCTGTTTTGAGCAACTAAAATTTTGCAATTTTAATCCCCAAGAGCCGTTACGATTCTTTAAGTTCATGAGTATCATGTTACGATAGCGTTGTTGATTGTTTTTCGAAGTTTTTGCGATTGATAATTTCTTTTGTAGGTTTTTAATTCTAATTGTTTGGCTTTGTAATACTAATTTATTTTTAGTAAACGATAAACTAATGTTTTAGAACTACGAATATTTCTTTATACCATTTATTTTGAAGACAGAAATAAAAGTTTAATAAGTGTGAGCTTTAAAATAAATTTTAACTAATTGTAAGTTTTATTCAGCCTAAAAACTGGCCTTTTAGCACCACACGGCTGCGGGTTCGAATCCCGTTGCAACCATGGACATTTGTGAAACCCGTACTAACCAAATCTAGCAAACACACCAAATTAGACTAGCTAATTGGGGATCCCAAAGTCACTAAAAAAAAATCTATGTAGGTACTATATATGACCAATAGGTTTTGTCGTTGTTAGAGTCGTGAGACACAACTTATTAAGTACTAGAACTTCAGTTTCCTATTTTGTGCAGGCGGATTCCTTAATGGGTGTTGCCTTCGATGTCGGTGAACTCGTGGCTGCGTGAGCCTGCTCAAATTCCGCCTTTTCGAAATAATGAACTGATATTCGATGCTCAATACATTTTACGATTCTTCTGCCGACAGAACTTATTGGGCATATAGTACCTACAAGTTCTGAACGCATTTTGTTGGTAACGATAGTCTCGAGTTCAAACAATAAAGTAAAGATTGAAAAAATGATGCACCACTTGAATCCTATTTTTATTTAAGATTTTTAGAGGGGTTTGATACCCCTTTCGAGGGTTAACCCAAAATACCGTACGAAACTGAAACTGAACATCAACATTACCTATAAAATTTGATTTTTATTATTATTTTTTTATTGCTTCCTAAATTAATGACAAATTATTATTCATCAAAAATTATCCAGTAATAATCGTTTCCTTATTTCTTTCTTTTTTCCTCTATTTAATGGTTTTAGATCTACGCCAAATAGTCACTCTATTTTAATGCTTATCAGTGTACGTGTTTTCCTCATTAAAAATAAGAAATTAATTGTGCTTCTTGTTTGTTTTTGTGTTTCAGAGAACGTTTAAATAAAGCCAATCAAACATTAAAGAATAAATTAACAACTTTGGAAAAATCTTCTTTAGATTTGGATTGGGAAGAAGATAACTTTCTTATGAAGGGCACTGCAACACAGCCGCCATTGGATAGGATACTAATCGGCGGTTTGGAGTTCTGGCAATTTTTCAACAAGTCCTTTCGGAATATTAATACAAATTTTAAGAACATCGATTTAAAATGCGAAAAGTTTATGAGCGCCTTCGAAAGATCGTTTAATGTCGATTTAGAGGAGAAATGTATCACGGATTATCTTGCTATAACTCAATACGTTGACAATGCAAAAGCGATTACTTGATTATTTTACAATTAGTGTAGGTAATTATTTATACTTATTATGTTAGTAAACATAAATAAAATATAATTGATTTAGTTTATTGTAGTTATATTAACAAGTGCAGTGTAACTGAATTTCAAAAATTATCTCATTTAATTTTGCAATTCCTAATTAAGTTTAAACAATTTTTATAAATAATTTGTTGAGTAAACTAAGTTGCAAATAACACGTTAAAGATTAGTAAAATACTTGAATGTATTGCTTACTTTAATCGTTGATTGAAATTTCACAGTCGCGCGTCCCTTGTTGGGGTTGTCGTTACCGTTACAAAATTACAGTTTACAAAATTTTTGGTGACATTCCATTGATCATCAGCACATTATTATATCATTATTACCGGACGAGAAAATGATTTAACTCATTTGACTTTTGTCTAGTTGAAGTTTATAAGTAAAAATTTCCGCAGATGCTAGGAAAATGTCTGCGAGTGGGGTCTTTTTTACAATGTTCGTTGAATTATTTCTGATCAACATTTGCGATTTGATATCTATAGCTATGTTTAAATTTCACTTTTACACAAAATTAAGTTCCATAAATAACCTATTTGTTAAATAAAATTATTTTTACCTTATTATTGGGTACTTATTCAACTATCAAAATTTAACATAAATTATGTTAAATAGGTAAGAACTTACATATATATTAATAAAAGTGAAAGATAAATATTTTTTTTTTAAATTTATTTAATACCCAGAAACTTGAACTTTATTATTGTAATTTTGAGCAAGACAATTGATTTATTATTACGTAACTGATTATTATTCCGACGTTAATTTTTAATTCATTAATTTTCAGTAATAACTTTAGTAGATAATTTCTTATGTAGATACTTTGTAAAACAATTAAAAACTCACCGTTTGAAGCTCCGCATAAATATAGAAAAAACCTACCTGTAATAAATAAAGCAAATTAGTTAACGCATTCCACGTTATAATATTATCCAAATGTTTACCTTAATTCTTCGACGTCCTCTAATAAAATATCACGAATCGCTAACCACGAATCGTTACGAAATAGGCACTTCATAAATGAAAAAATAAATAAATTAGTATTTGTATACAAATGTTAAAAAATATTTTTACCATTTTTTCTTATTCGAAAATTATGTTTTTATAATTAAATCTGTAGTACCTACTTATTTTAAAACTTTTAAAAAATGAGTAAGTACTTTTATCGTAAGTAGTAGGTAATACATAAATACAACGAGTGGTTTCGATTTTTCCGACAATTATTTAACGTCCAGAACATTGCGTAATTGTGACGAAAATTGAAATTGTCCCAACTTATAATATTAGTGGCTACAGTTCAATTCGATCAAAGTCTGTGTCACGACTATTTTTCGGTTTCGATCTGTGACCGTTTTAGTCTAAATACTAGAAGATGACCGTGTACACGCGCGTATGCGACAATACAGTACCTCTTTGCCATATTTACAATGATTCGACTTGAGTAGTACCTACGTGAAAACGAATTACCTTGTTCGATCTAGGTCCAACGACTTACAAGGAAGGTTAGGCAGGTAGAAATCTCAAAAAAATTTGAAACTGAATTTGATTATAGTACTAGTCAACCCTAAGCAAGAGCCGTATTCCGTTCGTGCTCATACGCGATTTAAGAGGGTGAAATCCACCCTTGAAAATTGGAACTTTTTTCGAATTTACTTATTATGTGTGAAACAACAAGAGCTTTCGCCAACAAATTATATATTTTTGTAAATGGCTGTTCAAGACCTATATTATGATACAAAAGTTAGGGATGAAAATCCTAAGGGGTGTCATCCCTTCGAATTTTCACCTCTAATTTTGCCATACTTGGGTACACTTTTACGTCGGCAGACATATATATTTATGTAAAAGACAATTAAAACTATAATTTGAAAAAAAACAACGCGATGTAGTTTTATACAGTGGGTGACATATTGAAAATTTATTCATTTAGAGAAATATCAAATAATTTATATTTCTCTAAAGTCTATAATAAATTTCATCAAGTATCAAGTTTATTAAAAATGATTAAAACAAAAATTCAATTGTCTGCCACCGGTTGGATATTTCCCACTATATTATCTCTTAAACACACTAAGAAAATTTTAGTAGTGTTGCGATGTAGGTTTTTGTGCGATGGGAGCTTGGGCTATTACAATTTTTTTTTTAAATATGTACTTTTTAGGAAATTTATTCTAAAATTATGTGTTTTTTATGCAGTAAAATTATTTCAATAATCACTATCCACTGCCTTTATATCGCAGAATTATAAATTTATTCTATTTTTAATTTAAAAACTATTCGTGTGCCCTTAAGCATTGAAAATTTCTCTATTACAAACCATAAACCAGATAAAAGTTTAATCGCATTTTTATGCGACCGATAAAACATAAAGCAACTAATAAAACGTGCACCGCCTACTTTCATTGCTTATCGTACTGCAAACTTAGAACCGAATGTTTTTAAAATAAAAACGGGATATCCTAGTATCCATGCAAACCTCGAATTCATTTATATATAGAATTCTGGGCAAAACCGCTTCAGATCGTTCGCGTTAGTGGTACAGAGCGGTAGTGCTTGTTTAAGTAGTTCGAATTTTAAATTACAGCGTCGTATTTTATCGCGTGTGCCAGGAGGGCTCGTTCAGTTAATAAGGCCGTTTTGCGTGTGAGTGCAACAAAAAGGATTAATAGGACGAGTAAAGGTAGGATTTTTCTTTGTCGACTAATTCTCCATGTATTTATAAAGTGTAAATACATGAACTTTTAAGCTCCAACACAAATTCGAAAATCGAGCTTGGTTAGGCTTTTGAATAGGGACTCGGTTAGGGACTTGGTTAGGGCTACCTGCCTAACCTTCTTTGTTAGTAGAAATAAAGTTTACATTTTCGATTTGTCATCGAACGACCAAGTTGTTCGACCTAGGTTGACCTATAAAAATACGCGTTAAAATGTTTCGAAATGATTTTTATAGTAAAGTCCACATTAATTTGTTCTTATTCAATATACTGCAAAATATACATTCTGTAAATGCTATTGCATAAGTTTTACCTAGTTCTGCGCTACTCATTACACCCGAGATTTAATTTTTGATCCACACAATCTATTTGTTATATTTCCTGAAGATTTTCCTTAACGTTCGTGATCACCTTCGAAACTTCGATCCGCCACAAATCACATTTTATTGCCATTATTAACGTAAGCTCTCCAGTCCAGGATATAAAAATAAAACGCGGATTCCCACAGTTGGATGAGACTCTATCGACGATTGTAATAATTATTGTTCTACATTAGTCTTTTACATGTACGTACTTAGGTATTTAATTTTGACAGATTTTTGGCGAGTTACAAAATGCGATTTTTGATAATGAGAATTATTTTAATTCATTTAGTCTTCACGGTATAATTTTAACTGAAAAAATATCTTCGTGATCTAAATATACAGAGTGTTCCCAAATAGAGTTTACGATAGGTACAAAAATCTTCTGCTCTATAAAATCTATATTTCTTCTGTTAGTCTCATAAACAATGTTTAAGCTTGTTTTTATTCGTGCACAATAAATCTAATTTTTCTTCGAGCAACTTTCTTTTTGGAACGAGCAAATAAAGATGATATATAAAGAATACCTTTATTTTTATTTGTATTTTCATTTATTTTTTTTTTATTTTAGTCTCTGGCTATTATTACCTATACTTATTATGAAACCGATTCGGGGTATATTATCGATTGAAATAACAATTTCGATCAGAAATCATATTGAACTTTCGACATTGACAAGAGTTTAGAGATTTTATTATGTTGATTGAAATGCAAAATTTTGCTGCTTAACGCCGTCACCAACTGCATAAAAGCGCCGGCGCCAGTATTGATTCATAGGAACGTGGGTTTGTGTGTGTGTACAACGCAGACCGATCAGCAGCCATCGCGACGTCGGGCGCCGTTTTACTCGACAGGTAGGTGGCGATTTCTTTTGTGAATGAACGCTAGTATTATTATTGCTGTTATAAATGTTTTATAGATATAGTATTAAGTTGATTTTACTTAATTTCGTTCAGTGCTCGATTTTTTTTGTAATTCATTTTGTGTAAAATCAATTAAGCATTTTCAAATTTAATTAACCTAAATGTGTTTTATAATTCATATATGTATACGAATGCTTCAAATTAAAACAACAATCGATATATAGATATTATATGCAACCATCCTTGTAATTTATATAGTACATATTTTATAATAGTGATGTACGTGAACAAAGCAAGCACGATTTCAGTTTGTCCGATGTAACGTGTTTCCCCTTTACTTATAAAACGATATTAAAAACTACTAAACTTAATAAAGGAAGAAGTTTAACAAGAAGTTATTGTATCTATTCTTAAATTTTCTACATCGTTTCGCATTATAACTGCACGAGCTTTTTGAAAGAAAGCCATTAAAACTTCCCTACGCGTTTTCACTTGGAATTTAAAATTAGGTCTTTAAAAAATTAAATACGTTAATCGTATTTTCATTAATGTACTTAGACGTTACGTCGCGTCGTTTATTGATTTTTTCTTATATTAATTTATCTTTTGTTATATGTTCCAATGTTAAATTGCCGCTCTTTTGTGAAATAGAAATCTAATGGTCTATTGTATTGTTTGTTACAGTGTCCGTTTACGCAACAGTAGATTTCTTTTTGCTATTTCAAAAAGAAAAGCAAGTTAAATATTTAACGATTAATATCAATTTTCTCTTTTAATTTACGATTGCTTGCTGTGGTTGTTAATTTTTCCTATTGCCCTCTTATAAAAATGACAATTTTCACTTTATCGACAGCAAAGAAATTTCGATAGGGAATTTCATTGAATATTAAGTTCGCAATCAGAAGTTGAGTTATCGGGGAATTGTTAGGTAAAATTTCGTTTCACTTTATTATTAGATGATAAACTAATAGCAATTGTGTTGTGACAATAATGGAAGAAGGGTCGATTTGTTTTTAATGTAATACCGGGAACATCGATAAAGGATATTATAATCAAACTAATGCGTGGTTTCTATAGTGCTTGTCGTGTGAATCTGTGATTTTGGTCACACTAGAGTGCTTTTGTTAGTTGTAACCACACTGTCTGTTGTTTACCTTATATTTACGTACCTATTCATATTATATTGTATAGCTTATCCAAACCTATATGATGTTCACGTCATCAATACAAGTTTACTAGATGATGACGTTTCACACAGTGTTGTCAACTCGTACCTCGTATTTTGACAGTTCTAATAAATTGTAGTCTTTTTTTATACTATCTAATATGTGCGCAAGTAAATCATTTATAGAATATGTAACTTTCCAAACATTAAACCGAATTACAAATAAACAATATAGTAACTTTGTTTTGATGACGTAAATTGCATACAGGTTTGGATAGGCCATACCTATATTCACTTTTTTACAATTTTTTTATAAGTACATATTTTATTTTTCATTTATGTAAAATTAAAATTCGTCGTGAGATTTCTTATGTCGATTTTATATTTATTACTTATTTAGATAAGAAACAAAACAATTTCGGAAATTACAATATATAGTAAAAGAAATTAGTGCTGCTTTTTGAGAAGTGCAGAATATATATATCAATTTCAAATGCGAATTAACGCGAGTTGTGCGCATTGGATGAAATTTGTCGAAGTTGTATGAAAAGTTCGAAATTGTAAACAAATTGGAAAGAAAGGTTCTGCAATTTAAACTTTACATATTTACATATACAGTATGTTCGGTGTATATAGTATTATTTACATATTCTATTTGAATGAATGCGAGCGAAATGAAACGAGAAACTCAACGTAAACGACAGAGTTAGAGGCATTTCCACTCTCGGCATTTCATCGGCCGTCCCTGTGCCCAACAAGGGCACAGGCAACATAACACCTATATCTCTTTCGTTTTAATACCTCGTATTCCTACTTCTCTTTATTTTACTCGTTACAGTACCTATATATGTAAATTATAGTTTACCATACCAATACATGTATATCGTGTGTAACAGAATCTCCTTCCCCTACTACCCATTAATTTTGTTATATATTGAGATAAAATTTTCAAATTTGCTACATATCTAATGTACTTATCAAACGTCACTTTTTGACAGCAAAATTGTGCTTTTTCTCTTCTGGTTTCGTCGGAACTGACATCAATTTTCGATTTTCAAATATCATTTTTTTTTGGAATTTGCATAATTTTCTGAATATAACGGTACCACATAAGTGGCATTTCAACTGTTAATACAAATTTGGCGCCCATATTATTTTTCAAACTAGAGCACTACAACCCCTCCGGATTAATGTTATTCCATCACATCAAAACAACGAAAAATAAAATCACGCCAAAAACATATAAATGTTTTATCTATCATTTGGCAAAGTTACCAGCAATGTATCTAAACTTAACTTTTTTAAATAGTACTATTGATGGCACCAATAGAAAGTACATTCAGTGACAAATCTACCCACGTGCCCACTTTGCCTGCGAGATTAATACAACCGAATTTATAAGAGAAAATTTAGAATGCAGGGCGTCCTATTCGAAAATGGAAAATCGATGTAAAAAAATTGATGATTAAGCAAGGAATGACTTCTTTGAGTAAAAATAAACCGATTTGGGCCAAATTATCTTACTGCAATTTTGATTCCCTACAAAGTTATACGCCGTGAACGAATTTTTTTAAATTTCATCGTGTTTCCGGAGTTATTTCATTCAAATTTGGTATACGAGGGTTCCAAATGTGCCCAAATAAGACAAAATAATTATTTCTCGCCTAAATTATAGAGGGCGCTCGCAACATTCTACACATTCTATTGATTCTGCAATCATTTTATCTGCAACCCGAGATTTTCTTCAAATGACCAACATTTTCGAAATAGCGACCCATTATGTCCAAAAAAGGTGTATTTCATTTATGTCACCAAACCGAACTGTTTCAGAGAAAAATGCGTTTAAAGATAATCCTGCAAATTATAAAAGTTTACCTAGACGAGACGTCAGAAAAACTTTCGGTAATCCTTCATTTTTGCGGGCAGAATTTTTTTTGAAAGGGTTTCGAAAATGCATCGAGTCAAATAGGGAAAATCTCGAACATTTAATAAAAATAATAAAACGTTTAAAGCACATTTCTTTATATAATTAAATATTGTTGTCTATGAATAAATAGATGCATTAATTGTGGATGAATAAAGTTTTGTTAATTTTTGGTCATTATCAAAATTTAATGGGTCAGCAAAAAATAACTTGCAGTCGACTAACTTTAAAAGCATTTTTTTTTCTAAAACAGTTTACTTTATCGTCATAAATAAAGTATACTTTATTTTTAGACAAAATAGACCGTTGTTTCAAAAAAGTTGGTCATTTAACGCAAATCTCGACGCACAAAAAAGATATCGCAGAAACAATAGTATGTGTAGGGTGTTGCGAACGCCCTCTATAATTTAGGCAAGAAATAATTATTTGGTCCAATTTAAAATCCTCGTACATACTAAACTTGAATGAAATAATTCCAAAAATAAACGAGTAATTGTGAAAAGATGAAATTAACAAAACTTCATTTGTAGCGCATAACTTTGTAAGGAAGCAAAATAGCACTAAGGTAAGTTGACCCAAATCGGTTTATTATTTTTACCTATAGAAGTCACTGTTGGCGTATGGCCCATTTTTTGCCGGACACCCTGTATACCGGGTGTCATACAAAGCATAGGTTCAAATAAACAATTTTTTATAAATCAAAAACGTCAGCTAATAGTGAGTACTTAATGTTAGAGTGTAGGAGGTTTTGGTAGATTTAACTAAAGCCACGTTATTTTCCAGATCGTTACTTGTTTTCGTCCTTCTTTTCCAATCAGTCTTGGAATAAATTATGTTAGAGAAATGCGGCTTTTTAGAAAGTCTCCAATTCAGCTTTGTATTGCATTTTACCTACTCATCATATACTTTACAGATTAAGTTTTTGCAATTAGTATAGCGTCATAGAAGTTTCTTAATCTAGAAGTAATTAAAGCAATCCAATTTATGATCATGAGGGGACAAGGTTTGAGGGTTGATTTTAATTAGAGGTGTTCACCCCGTTCGGCGTTAAATTTATGTAACTCTATAGCGTTGTAACTGTTTTAAATTGCGTGTAATCGATTTTAATCCAACTTTTCTCATATAAGTAAATTGGTTAGAAAATGCGCGTAGTTTTTTCGGAACACCTTGAAGAATCTCTAAGGCGTTTCGCGATTAATCGGTCAAATTTAAAATCCGAATTCGGGACCTTAAAATAAGAAAAAAAATCCTGCGAAGGTAAGCGTGCCTGGAAATGCTTCGTTAAAGGGGTAGCCTCCAATATCTCCAAAGGTGGGGAGGCTCAAATTAAATTTTTATTTTTTTCTCAAAAATTTGAAAAATAATGAATTTTGGTAGAGATTTTCTACTAAAGCTCGTCCAGTTTATAAGGTTAATTTTCTATAAATGCAATAATCTGCCCGATTCTACAAAATTTTGTTGACATTTAGCAAGAAACTTGCTTGTTTATTTGACAAAGGGTTGACGTGAAGTTGTTAGCCATAAAGGGTGATTCGGAATTCATATTACAAAATTACATTACATCTCTACCAAAACTAACCATTTTATCTTTTTTATCAAATTTAAGAAAAAAATAAACATTTTAGTCTACAGTCTCCACCTTTTGAGGAGTATAACTCGTGAACGTAACGTTTTCGGTCGTACTTCTATAAACAACCTTTTTCTTATTTTGAGGTCCTGAATTTAGATTTCAAGTTCGTCCACTTAATCCTAAAACACCCTGTATAACTGTTTATTTAATCTATTTCAAGGACTATATAAATGTATGAATTAAGTACTAGCATAGCCCATTTAAATTCCGTTCAATCTGCTCGAATTTGGTAGTAACTCCCAACTGCCTACAATATTGAATCTTGGGAACCCCTAATCTCTATAACGGAGGAACGGCTCAAATAGAATAAAGTAAATCTTTTGCCACTGATTTTTTATTGGACATGAACAACGACGTATTTTGAAATTCTATGGGATTTATCGACAATTTACATCCTCGTTATTTTCAAATAAAGTAGGTAAGCAAAATATTGTTTATGTCATTTAACCCATTATAAGATAACGCAATGGAAATGTATGTCTTAAAATTACGAGTTGTAAAGAGATAAAGGAAATATTTGTGGTTTATACATTTATGCCCAACATCTAACGCTTAACTACCGAAATCACAGTTCCATTGCATTCTTGTATTGATTTTGTAATAAAGACGTTAACTATAAGGTTTTGAAACATTTGGATCAGGTTAACGCGAACACATGTAGGTCAGTACTAAAGCTTAACTATTTAAATTCTTATTTAATGTTTTCGTCAGATAAATTGTTGTAAATTATAGGATTATCGATACAGGTCATACTTATTCATCAATTTTTTTGGGTGAAATTTCGCTAGTTCTTCGCATAATATGCGAATGAACAAAAATCCTTCGAAAGCAGCCCCTACCGGTTTATTGATATTTACCTCACATCTTTTTGGCTCATAAAACGACAGCATTTCGCGAATAAAATTTATTATCCTTAACAAGCTTTGCTACCGAGATTGTGAACTAACATAAATAAGTCAGACAAGTTTTTGTTCGTTGAACTTTAAGAAGTTTAAACTTGTTCTTTCGCATATTGCGTTTGAGATGAAATTATTTTCTTGAGTTGTTGTCTCATAAAGACAATTGAAAAACGTATATTGAAAAACGGTAGGTGTGTGATACATACAGATACTTAGATATGTGTAGAAACATATACGTTTATAAAAAAATAATTTTAAATAAATACGTACTACGATTAACTGCTATTTTCTAAACGTCCCTGTTCAATTTTCTAACAATTATATCATTAAGTGATGGTTTATTATAATAATTTTGAATTTCAAAAACATTTTAAAAAAACGGGACACCCTATATATATATTTATGCCGTTTGATACAGTTAAAACAATTCTATGCCCTTATCCTTTTTGGCTGTTGTGTTTTCCAGAATTTCTAAATAGTCGCTTATTGGCGAGTTTCCCTCTAGTTTTTTAGACGTTTAAATTGCGATAGACTGTACAAGGTAGAAAACATTTTTTAATTCAATAGATCTACAGCCATTATATGAGAACGCAAATTTTGATATTAATACACCAATACATACAAAGTTTATTATTTTATTGACGGTCTTAAGTGAAACACCTTGTCTATCGGTAAAATAATAATATCAAACAAATTGCTGACGTAGTTGAACTACCAGGAAAAGGAATTTCTTTAGGCTTCAAGTTTATTATAACTTTATTTTAGAAACTTTTTACGTTATAATATTATATTTATGAGTTTTAGAATATAAAATTTAGGGCCGCTCTTTCATTTTTGCATAAAATCTAATAGATGTTTACGGTAGAAATGCTTGTTGGAATAATTATATTTTATATGGTTTATCTATGATATACCCTATAAAATAAAAATATTTAGGTAGTCCATGGTTTTGGAAAAATTTTAACACTACCTGAAACGTTCGAACAGGTTCGAAACTACTAGAAAAGTCGTTTTTCAAGTATAACTAAGCAAAATTAAAATTTTCGCAAAATCTCGAAAAAGACACTTAGCACTGATTATACAGGGTGATTTTAAAATGGTACATCAACTCTACAGTACGTTGTATATTAGGAGACCGTTAATTAATCCCAGAAAAAGTGATAAAAAATCTTGGTCGACAATTTACTTACTAAAAAATGGTACAGGGAACCACCCCAACTGTAACGCACCGATTTGAATTAAATTACTCGATTTGATAGCTTTTAGTATAAAAACACCTAAAATGAACATAATAAAATTTACTGTTTCGATCAACTATAATTAAACATTAATTTAAAATGACTTTTTGGAAATTTTCTATAAATTAATATGAATTATGTTAGTAGTTTTAAAATATGGCAACATTTTCTGTAAAACGCTATAGGCACGTTATGTACTCATAACTATAATGATAAATACAAAACTGTGCGATAACTACAAAAATACAGCGGATAGAATTGTTTAAATTATATATCCCTAGGCTCAATTGATGGTCTCCTATAATGCATTACAGAGGCGATGTACCATTTTGGAATCACCCCGTATAATTATGAAATTAATTACGGAATAATTATGCCTTTAAATATATTTTATCAACTATCGTTAATTTAAAAGAAAAAGAAACATATTATTTAAAAATTGCCAATACATAAAATGAAAATATAAATTAGTAATTAACGTATAATTGAAAAAAAAACAAGAAGATAATCTGCGGATTAATTCTCAAATAATTCTTTTACGCTGCTTTCCCGAAAAGTATTTTTACATAGAATTCTTTTATAATTAGCTTCACGTTTTGTTACCATGTTTTCTGTAAAAACAGCTTATTACGTTAAAAGCTTTGGGCCTGGATAGATTATTTATTAAAGTAAAAAACTTTAACGCGCGCAGTGAGTAAAAAATATTATAATTGTTATATATTAGCTAAAATTTTATTAGTTTATTAGTTTTAATCTTGTACCGCCATTTCATAATTTTAACAAAAAATATGAGTCGTTATATTTCATACCTGATGCGCGCCGGGACGCCAACTCACAAAATAAGCTTTTCTTCGTATTTTTATCATAATAACTAACAGGATCTAATTCCCGGTGTTCGTGCATAATACATAGTATGTACTTTTACGTCTACATTCAAAAATCCATGTTGTTTTAGAGAATTTTCATAGAAAATAAAGCTGTTTCAGCTTGTCTGATGACGGCACCCAGACGTGCCCTTTTGGATTTCCTCCAATCTCGACACCTAAATCATGAAAATATATATTTCAATATCTTGTGGACACGCTCTCGGTTGTAATTTTAATCGTAGGAGGCTGAAATTTACGAAAACGAAGGACGAGTTCGTTAACCAGTCAAATCGACCGACCTGTTTCAAAATGGCGGTTATTCAAAAATTAAAAAAATTCTAATCTTCGGTATTAATCATCGGATCGGCAATATGAAATATGTTTTGGAATCAGCATAAAATTTTTACCGATCATGTCTCTTTATAATTTTCGATGGAATGCACCATTTTCGAAATAATTCGAAAGAAAGTGATAATTTTTTTTAATTCTTATTTTCTCGCGTAAATATTATTTTTCAAAAATTGCATTTCTTTCGAGAAAATTTAAAAAGGTATTTTTTGACATGCGACATTGAAATTCGATACCGCAGATTGCGCACAATCGGTTCTTTTTTTAAATATTTCGGTATAATTGCAATTAAGGTATATTTATCAATTTGCTTAAATTAATGTTCAACAGGAAAACATGAACGTCAATTAAGTACCTACTTATTTAAATATAAAAATATACTTAATATCTTCTAACACCGAAAATTAACTTAAACATGTTAACATAAAGTTAAGATTATTTTAACGTAAACTTTAAAGTCTCACTTACTCATGATTTATATGAAGTATAATTAAGTTTCATTTTACTTGCAGATGTAAAATTCATTAACTCGGAGGAAGATTAAATCAACTTAACATTTAAATTTCAACAACCTTCTCGAGATAAATAATTAAAAAATTTAGCGCTCGCGTTTTTAGTTAAAACTAAGCTGTTTAGGTAGATGCCTACAATGTCGTTTTTATTGTAATATAAAACATTTTGATTTGATCGAGAAAAGTAAGATCCCCACAAAGAACATTAAATTCTTCCCACGTCTCTAAGGATCTGTAATCAATTTCACGGGCGACTTTCGCGAATTTTAAAACGAACATTTTATTAGCGTGGGCTTTGATTTTAAAACGGCGAGAGCGGTGGAATTTTTGAATTGTAAGATAACTTTGAGAAATTAATATTGATGCAAGTACATTTTAATTAAATAAATCCCTAGATTTTCGTAATAAAAGTAATAAATTATATTGAAGTATTGGAATATGGGTATTATTATAATTACTATTGGCATACAATTTAAGCTCGAGTAAATCTTTAAAATAATAAATGTTGAAAACGTTACATCTTTTAAACTGTTTCGATGCTATTGGCTTATTCCACTATCTTTTTAGAAATCTTCATTTAAATAATACCCCTCTAATTTAATTCAGTATTGCTACCGTTAGTATTAAGGTCTATGCTTTTTGTATCTCGTTGTTTTACCTGCGAGATTACATTTGAATTTTATTCTTTCACATTTCCTCGAAGATATCGTTTTGAATTATTTTCAAGCGTTTAAAAAATAAACGTTAAGTATCTAGTAATATATATATTTTGATTATATTTTGTTGTTATATTCTATTATATCGGTTAAATTAACTTACATTAGATGTTTTGATATTAAATTCGTTTTGAAAGATCTAAATCAGATACTAACTAATAATTTATGGATGCAAATGCTACATTATACAGAGTGTTACAAAATTAAATATACTTATTCAAATGGCGAATGACATTTAAAACAGTAGTGTAACTGTTTTCACCTTCATTTCCACAATTCGGCCGTGGCGTTGAGATATGCGCAAAAAAATCAGATTTATTTTTACAATCACTTTATCTTTGTTCGGTGTTCAATGAACGAAAGTATTTTCAGCTTGCAATACCTATTATTGCTATAGCGCTTGTTTCGGCTATTTCGATATTTGAGCAAGCTTTCGAAAAATATATTTTTGCGACGATTTTCTTTTTTTTTAAATTAATCAATGGCTTTGGTCTAACCAATTAGGCAGTCGAATTTTTGTATATGATTTTCTGATTAGTGTTAGTATGACGTGCACGAACATCCGTGGTTGCAACGGGATTCGAACCCGCAGCCGTGAGTGCGCTATAAGGCCAATCGAGAAATTGACTCCCTAGGCCACACGGCCCTCTATGTATCCTTTCAAACGACGATAATTTCTAAATATTCTTCTCACATTCAAACAATGGAAGAATTATTTAAGAAAATTATAAGAAAAGTAATTGTATAAGAAAATTACGTTAAAAATAAGTGCATTTTAGCGTTGTTCGTCTACCAATAGGTAAATGGTCGAGCAACAATTTTTCAAAAACCTTCCGCAAACAGACCGAGTATATTATCAATCATATCGATCTTTTAAAATTTAGTTTCATAAATATCTATTGTAGGTAAAGAATTAAAAACTGTTTCTTTATTAATTTAAATTCAATTTTCAGTTTAAAATGGACGAGAGTAACGTAGGCTGACGGATATTTTCCAATAAAAATGGCAAATACGGCCCACCTCGTGCGACAACAAAGTTCCAGAGACCTCAACCCTCAACGTTCTTTAGATCGTTTAGAAATGAAGGAACTTCGAGGTCGCCTCGTGGTGGAAAACGGAGGCGCAGGTGGATACGGTGCAACAAATTTAGCCTTCGAAGATACCAGTCCTAATGCGCGATTGAAATCGGCGAATAGCAGCAAAAGGGGGTCGCAGGATGGCAAACCGATATTTAGGCCGGAATGTGGCGAAGAAGAAAGGGAATCGTGGGACAGCAAGCTCACCTTTTTATTGGCGACCGTTGGTTACGCGGTTGGTCTTGGAAATGTTTGGAGATTTCCATATTTGGCGCAAAAGAATGGAGGAGGCGCGTTCCTGATTCCGTATTTTGTTATGTTGGCGATCGAAGGCATTCCGATTTTTTATTTGGAACTCGCAATAGGACAGAGATTAAGAAAAGGCGCTATAGGGGTTTGGAATCAGGTTTCGCCGTATCTTGCAGGTAAAGTGATTCTATCGAACATCGCAATAAACGTAAATAAGTAATTGACGTAAATGTAATAATTCACATCCTAAATTGAGATCATATAAAGTTCTTAGTTGACAATAATTAAACTCTGAATACATACATCGTTTTAGAGTACAAATAATAGGAGCGCAAAATTGTCTCCAGAGGTATTTTAGAACAAGAATACATCATGATAATTCCCGTGGGGCTTTATACATAAGATATCACAAATAATCTCACGAATTTGATTAAAATAATTTAAGGAGACCTCTGTTCGAGCGTGTTATAAATTAGACGAAAACAGAAATTTATATAACTGCAAGGCACGTCCTAGAAACTTCTCTCTGTCATCATTTCTTTTATACATGGAATGCTTCTAGAAAGTTTCCAACTTTTTTTTTTATTGTGATTAGCTTAAGTAATTTATTTTGTTCTTAAATGCTGTTATTCCTCAAAAACAAAGTTTGTCAAGTTAAAAGTCGATATCATTATACAGGGCATTTAAAAACTTAACTTTATTGCATTGTCAAGATAAATTAATATAGTAGAGTCTCGTTAATCCGAATTTGATGGGACCGGACCCGACATTGTACGGATCGAACATGCGAATTAACCGGAAATACTATAAAAATGCGTAATACTGTTAAAAAAAAGTTATTATAAAACTGATTAATTGCTACTGTAATGATATATTTAAATATGATATGACGTAATAAACCCGGATTTAATGTTGTGGACGACAGAAATAGATATTTGCATGCTGGAAAGTACGTCCGGATTATCCGGAAGTCCGGATAAACGGTGGCCGGAGAAATGAGACTCTACTATAACTCAAAATCGAGTATATCGTATTTAGTTATTACACGTTCTGATATGAAATTTCAATAATAAATCACAAATTTTTAATTTTTTCGACATTTTAATTAAACGTAAAAATGTAAAAAGTAAACACATAGAAAATATCTGTGTAGGTACTGTAATCAATATCGGCTTCTTATTTAATCCTTAACCTTGCATTTATCAGGACTTATAATCTAACGCCGATCGTTTTTAAATATTTTATAAGATAAGTATTCTATTAGATGCATATATCTACATATTTAATTTGAATTTTAGCGAGTTATTTTCCTTAGTAGGTACTTACCTAAGTGATTTTTGTTGTAAGAGGTGACGGGTCGTTCGCGCAGCAAATTAATTTACTACAGACAACAACCGATAATTAATTTTCTTAAAAGTTGAACGACGCGTCGCCGTCGTTAAAATTTAACGCGACACGGTTGTAGATATTTTACGAGAGATGAATATAATGAAATGGTAATAACTGATATAATAATGTGATACGATAAAATGTTTTACTACTATATTACTTACTTACTTTTTACAATTATAACAACTTAAATTCATTTTTATTTGTGGGAAATTAGTATTAATTTTTGGCAGTTATTTCGATGTAATTAAAAAATAAATATTACCCATTAGGCAATGCAATTAAAGTAAGAAAATATGACGCAAAGTAAAAGCAGGGGAAAATCGTGATTTTAAGTGAGTTTATTGTGACTGCTGTTACCATACCGTGTCAGGTAACGAGTTAATTGCGTGATAGACGATCTCCCTAATTTATTATTAAGTAACTAACGTAAGTTGCAAAACTCAAGTAAATTAAAAAGGTTAAAAAACATTTTGGCCAAATAACATATTAACACAATATGTTGTAATTATAGATACTTATAAAATGAGAAAAATGAGCACATCCGGTGAAGTTGCAGTTATCACAGATACGGCTTGAGTAATCATTTAATTAGATTCTATATAAGTAATAGTATCTGTATATTTTCTTGTTTCGTTTTTATTTTATACATATTGGTGCACCGTTTAAACTTTTTATGAAAAATTATCCCTTTTAAGGTGACACATAAAGTTTTGAAGTCGAATTAATTACAGTAAAACCTCTTTTTTACACTTTTCAGGGGGGCTGATGGAAATTAGTGTAAATAACAGGAAATGTAAAAAATGCCTTAATACGGAACCAACGGAAATAGATGTAAATGACACGAAAACGTGAATTTCGAGAACGCTAAAACGTTCGTTTCACGACTCGGGGTAATTTTCAAAAAATCGCGTACCTACTCGAAAAAGTTTCTGGTAATAATTCAAGTACTAGGAAATTACTACCTAGCGATAATAAAATTATTGTTAGCATAATTCTATGAACCTCCCACGTTAAGTTTTAGTTATGACGTTTGTGCGTTTTTTCGAAATTTAGAGGTGGCTTACATTTCTTTCTACGCACGATTCATTTAGAATTCGAATAATTCAATTTAGTTTACGATTTGTTATATATTATTTTGCAAACTATTATTAAATAATAATAATTTAATAATTGTTAACTATGAGTGGCAAGTTTATGCTATAATTTTTGGTTCATAAAGTTAAATACTTTATTCAATCAACCACAGATTTCAACAAAAACAGATCACATCGTTTAATATAGGGTGTCGTTGAAAAAGGGTCACAAACCTTGAAAAATAGTAAGTGGATAATACGATAAGAAAAAAAAGTTTTAATAAACGTACCTAAATCCAAAAACCAATACTTGAGAAGTTATAGGCTGATGCTTTTCAAAAATCTTTTGTTAGTGTTATTAAATAGGGAGGCTACAATACACAATAAATTAAGGATCTAAGACAATTCAGTGCCGTCAGTTCATCGCGGCCGTTTCATCCTCGGGACAATTCATCGTTGACTATTTTGTCGTCGGTCATTTCATCGCCGCAAATTTTATCGTCGATAAATAATTAATTAAAATTTACATCACTTTTAGTAAGAAATAATTATTTAATAATAATTGGTGGTAACTATAAAAACCGTATATTTTATGTTTAAAACATGAATTATATACCAACTTAAACGATTTATTTCTATACACTAACCTAGCTCACCTCATCTGCACTAGTCTAAACTCACCACATCTACATTAACCCTTTCATTGCACTTATAATAATAATAAGATAATGGGTGATGAATCGATAGCCAACGACTCAATATTGAACAATATTTAAATGATTGGATATTACATCAAACATGCATTGCAACGTTTTGGTCTGTAAATCAAATGACAAATGCGTACTTAACAAAGAGATATTTTGTTTCATTTCGACGGTCTGCTATTTTGTTTTAGGCATTGGTTTTAAAATTCAACGTTTATTAAGACTTTTTTTTTATTGTCTTAATCCATTTTATTCTCGAAGTTTGGGATCCGCTTCCAGAGACTCCTTAATATTTTAGATAAATCAGTTTATTCACTAATTCAGTATCTAATTAATTTTAACTTAAGGTTATTCAAGCAGTTGTTGCCATAATTTTATCCGAAGATGAAAACACCAACCCTTGTCAACGGTAGATAAACGATGCACGTAATTGTCGATATCTGAATAACAACTTTTTACGATTCGATTATTGAAGCTGTTCAAAAATAAAACGACACCTTTTAATCCAGTTAAGAAATTAAAAGGCGATTTATTTTGGTATATCTACAGCTTATAATCCCCCCCCCCCCCCGATGTAAAAGCTGCCATTTTAACAAGAATGAAAAGAACGAATTGCCCTTTTATGACGTAATTATAGATTTAATGTCATTAAGTAAAAATAACCAAATTATAGAGTTGCACGCGCACTATTTATAGATATTCTTAATGTGATAGTCAGAAACGTCGATATCGATTAATTGATTATTTCGTAGGTATCGGAATAAGCAGCGCGGTGGTCTCCTTTAACGTGGCCCTTTACTACAACACCATAATAGCTTGGTGCTTATTTTACTTCGCTCAAAGTTTTCAATCAGAACTGCCGTGGTCCGAATGTCCAAAGGTATATTTTCCAAACGGCTCCTACACGAACGAACCAGAATGTGTGGTAAGTATTGATTTTCAATATTCAAACAGCGAAAGTCACGAACTTTATTCTAGGTCAGTAGTCCGACGCAATATTTTTGGTATAGAACAACTTTGATGATTTCGGAAGACATTAACAGCCCGGAAGTTTTTAATTGGAAAATAGCGATAGCTCTTGTAATCGCATGGATTCTCGTTTATCTCTGTATGATAAAGGGAATCGCGTCTTCCGGGAAAGTGGTGTATGTGACAGCTACGTTTCCTTACCTAGTTTTGATCATATTTTTCTTTCGCGGTGCTACTTTAACTGGAGCCGGCGATGGCGTAAAGCATCTTTTCACGCCCAAATGGCATACGATATTGGATCCAGTTGTTTGGCTAGAGGCCGGTACGCAAATTTTCTTTTCATTGGGACTCGCGTTTGGAGGCCTTATTGCGTTCTCTTCCTACAATCCTGTCAATAATAATTGTTATCGAGATGCCTTGATGGTCTCTTTCACAAATTGCTTTACGTCCATGTTCGCAGGAATAGTAGTGTTTTCGGTTATTGGATTTAAAGCGACGATGGTCCATCAAAAATGTCTGCGAGATCGTAACATAACGTTTTCGGAGATTTTCGGAACTAATTACGATGCGGTTAATTTACCAACTGCGGGGAGTCTGATTAACATTTCCTTGTCAAACGGAACATTCAAAAGTTTAATAGTACCTCCGTTTCCTGAATGCGATTTGGAAAAAGAACTGGATAATGTAAGACTATTTTAGATTCTTAACTGCGAAACATTTATCTAACAAAAGGTTTTTTTCTAGTCGGCCTCTGGGACAGGACTGGCGTTTATTATTTTTACGGAGGCGATTAATCAGTTTCCCGGAGCCCAGTTTTGGTCGGTTCTGTTTTTCCTAATGCTTTTTACACTAGGCATCGATTCGCAGTTTGGAACTTTAGAAGGAGTTGCCACGTCCATTGTCGACATGAAATTATTTCCTAATCTACGAAAGGAAATACTCACGGGGGCCTTGTGCTTATCTTGTTGCCTTATATCGATGGGTTTTGCACATGGAGCTGGTAGTTACGTTTTTGTACTCTTCGATAATTTTAGCGGAAATTTTCCATTGCTAATCATCGCTTTATTTGAGTGTGTCGCAGTCTCTTACTTTTATGGATTAAAACGGTAAATATATGCTTATATATCTAACTACATTATATTATTAAAATTATTGCAAACGTATCAGTTAAATAAGTAATAATGAATGTTACGCATATCTTTTGGAGAGATTGTTTCTTAGAAAATTATTATTTATATCAAGCTAAATAGGTAATGATAAAATTAATTCTTGTGGGCGATTATACGCTTAAAAAGGTAAAAGAAATGTTACGTTCGCTTTTATGGATAAATACGATAATTTTGTAACTCAAAATTGCCACTTTCATACATAAAAATATTACAATTTTATTAATTTTACTTTTATTTTATTAAAATGTGTTTTTAATGTCTACGTTTCTAGACCGAGTCGGTAAGTCGTTTTTAAGAGGCCATTGTGGAAATAAATGGTGGGAAGCTGCAATAAATTTTATTCTATTTATTTTAATTTCTCGAAGGACATAATAATTTTGCACGGTCTGCCCGGTCGAGCCCGGATTTGGCTGTCATCAAAATGCGTTTTTTACTAGAATCTCTTTTATGGTTCATTTTACGTCAAAAATACTTATACGACAAAATAAACTAGAGAAAATTTCCTGCAATTTATGTTGCTATAGCTCATCCAAACCTATATGATGTTCACGTCATCGACAAAAAGTTACTAGATTGTTGATTTGTAATTCGGTTTGAAGTTTGGAAAGTAGCATATTCTATAAATGATTTACCTGCGCACATATTAAATGGTATAAAGAAAGATTACAATTTATTGGAACTGTAAAAATACGAGGTACGAGATGACAGCACTGTGTGAAACGTCATCATCTAGTAACCTTGTATTGATGACGTGAACATCATATAGGTTTGGATAAGCTATATCATTTTTTTGTAAAGTCAATAGTTTCGGCGTGACAGGTTCACAAAGTTTACTCTACCAGGTAACTTGACGTTAATTAATTAGCATAGAGAAATTACACGTTATACACTGTGGAACCTAAATATTTAAGTGGTAACGGTTAACTTTACGACCTCATAACTTCTGTCCGCGGAGGAATTTTTCTGCGCTCCATAGCTGAAAAAGTACGACTTAAACGAACTCTAACAATGTACAAATTTTTATATTTGTATCGAAAGGTAAAATGTAATTTCTCTATTTAATTAACGTCGAGTTACCTGGTAAAGTAAACTTTGTGAAGCTGGCACGCCGAAACTATTGACTTTGCAGAAAAATGATAGCAACATAAATTGTAGGAAATTTTCTCTAATTTATTTTGTCATATCAGTATGTTTGTCGTAAAATGAACCGCAAAGGAGATTCTGGTGAAAAACTCCTTTTGGGCGTCTTTTCCTCATGATGACTGTCAAATCCGGGCCCGGCAGACCGTGTAAAATTAACATGTCTTTTTAGAAGTCCAAATAAAAAGAACAAATATTATTTTAGCTTTCCTTTATTTATTTCCGCCAAAAATCCCTTGTCGACTGTAAATTATTACTTACCTACTATTAGTAAACGAATAGCATCGACTTTAAAATATTTAATTGAGGTAATTTAACAAATATGGATATTTTTATCCTCTAATGTTGGTTTTTGTGTCAGCCACTTCGGGGTCTAATTATCCAATTATATATAACGTGTTTTGTAATTAAGTAAGGTAAATATTCAGAATATACACATTGGTGTAGAAATGAAAAAAAACGGGTAAATAATTAATTGACGAATTATATAATTCAAAATTGTCAACGCTGTTATGTATGTATAGCGGTTCCAGTTCAATTAAAATAATAGACATCTATAGAAATATTAAATTTATTATGAAAGCGATACCGTTAACACTTTAAAAAACGCAAAACAAAGTACATTTAGCATTTCAAACATCGAAAAAAAATTAATAAATACATTTTTACTATTCATAAAAGTAGTTAAAATTAATTGCAGTTTTTATAATTACTAAATGTTCATGAGTCTTTCGTTTTATAATTAGTTAAATTTAGGTCCCGCTTACTGTCTAATCAAACGAGTTTCCTTGAACTTGAGAATGATTGACATATCATTTTTATAATAAATATGACGTGAACAGTTAAAATGGTGCTTGGTTCTATTATTATTTAAAACTGTCGAGAAACGATTTTTGGCGAAGTAGATCCCTATGTAGGTTAATTTAAGTTTTCTGCGACGCGCCTTCAAAAGTGGAGATAAAGAGTTGTCAACAAATATATTTTGTGAAATCAATAATTTTGACGTTTCGCTGTTAAAAAGTCAATTTGAAAGTTTAGATTACAAGTAAATATTTTCTTAAGATTTTCTTTGACAACTTGGAAGTAGTCGTTTTCTCTGAAAATTATGTCCTCTACCTACCTATAAATTTTAGCACACATCCAATGAATAACTAAATATTTACTTTATTTTATAAAATATGTATAGCTTATCCAAACCTATATGATGTTCACGTCATCAATACAAGGTTACTAGATGATGACGTTTCACACAGTGCTGTCATCTCGTACCTCGTATTTTTACAGTTCCAATAAATTGTAATCTTTCTTTATACCATTTAATATGTGCGCAGGTAAGGTAAAATACCCAATAGGGGAACGGATACAAAAACTTAAGTTGAATACATATATTTTAAAGCATTTAATTCAATATTATCATAAGATTATTGTTTTTATTATTTAGCCATGATCATTATCAATCAATTCAAGTAAAAATTAATTGTATTTACGTCTTATTCATGTAAATATCAAGTTTTTAATACAGTAGTTGAATGGCCTAATAAGGAACATTGAGTTTGCGGTAGCCCCTATAGAGGAACGCCGTAGGTCCAAAAGAGGAACAATGAAAATGATTAAGGCAAAAGTGAACAAAATAATTTTTATAAATATTATAGGGATAAAAGACAAAATATAAAACAAGCAATCAATTTTAGATATATTTTTTTATTTAAATTATATATAATTTGAATATATAACCATTGAGATCACAAGAAGTAATAAATAACTAACATAAATTAATCATTTTAATAACAATTTCAATAAGTAAGAACGAATCAACAAGAACTTTATAAAAATAGTGAGTGCAATAATCAAATATTTTACAGTTTTTCTTTTTTAATTTTGATTTTAGACGTTAGTACGTCCATTTCTAATTGGAGTATTGACTTATCAATATCATTGCAAAGCATATAGCAATAGCATTGAAAGCTTCCTTGATAATATCTGGTGTATACGTAGACTTTTCTTTGCTTCTCTTTTTATTTTTTATTTTTGGGCAACTTTTCTCTCCCACTTTCTTCTTTTGATTTTTTCTTGGAACCATTTCCCTACACATGTTGATGAAATAAATATATATTAATATCAATATTGATATTTTAAATAATTTTAATTTTTAATTAAAAAAAGTCAAAATTTATGAAAATTTCTTGTTTACAAACATGTCAAGTTTTTGAGGTTATAATTTTCATTACTTGGATTACGTTACTTCAACATATTATTCATGTAAATTTATGATATAAATGTATTTTCTGACTTTCAATTTAAACTTATTTGTCAATACTTACGTATTCGAATATATAATTATTTATCACAGTCACTTTATTTATGCAAATATTTTCTTTGTACCTCTACGGGTGCATCTGCTGAGACACGTCAGGTAAATGGGAACGCGTGTTATCCAGCCGTTCCTCTATTAGGCACGAAATTCAAATGTGCTGGTAAAGGGGAACAGTTGATTTTTTAAACAAATAATCTACGTAATTAAGTTTTTACTCCAAAAATAGGTAAAGGAATAATTTTCTAATCATGACAAAAAATTTCGCTAAGATTATTTGTTTTATTCTGATAAAAAAACGCATTGACAATATTGACTTTTTCGTCGCACTGTGCGTCAATAAGTCCAAATTTTCGTCACTTTGCGAGGGAAGTTACAATTTATTATTTTTTTCCCAATTATGAGATTATTAAAAATATAGAAAATATTGAATCATATTCCTTAGACTTCGCAAAATATTAAATTATTTTTTACTTATGAATAAAGAGCAATTTCATTTCTCATATTTATCATTTTTTCTCAGCGTTCCTCTATTGGTGCAACATTCAGCGTTGTTCCCCTATTGGGTATTTTACCTTAAATCATTTATAGAATATGCTACTTTCCAAACTTTAAACCGAATTACAAATGAACAATCTAGTAACTTTTTGTTGATGACGTGTTGCATTTACAAAATATGCGGGATTATATTTTTTAGAAATCAGAATATTTATTCAACCATCAAAATGTTTGTTGCAATGAAAATTGTCGTTATTAGATTTATTAGCTATACTTTATTTAAAAACTAGGAGGAGGTATTAGAACAGTTGCCAAATAAACAATCAAACTATTTGAGGCGGTAAATTTGAAAGTGTTAAGAATGTAATTACTAATTGTGAGTAAAATAAAAAGAATATATAGATTTCCGACAATTTAAAAACGGCTCTAGACAATATTTTGCATTTTAATTAAGCAGGTTGATTGTATTTTCCTTTTTGTATATGGGTAGATGGCGCAGTTGTCAAACAACAGTTTTTGAGACTGTATAACTCGAGCTGTAATTCAGCCTATGACATTGCATCAATTTAGCGCGATAAATTTAAATCGTTCCTCCTAGTTTTTAAATGAAGTATAGGTGCTAACAAAATAATGTAGGTACGCATACACTGCAAAAAGTAGGCACTTTTCTTTGAAAACATATTTTTAAAAAGTAGAATTGACGATTTCGATTGGTAACTGACAATGCTAAAAGTCGGTTTAAGCCGATTATTTAATTGATCGTGAAATTAGTTGCATTTCTAAATATAATAACTACCGAAAAAATTTATAAAATATCATCGAACACTTGTCACGGTACAGAAGAATGCTTAAATTCCGATCTCTTGACTATAACAAAGAAACTCTCCAGTTTTGCAGATGACATAGAAATGATGACGGGGTCGCGTCCAGGACTTTACTGGTTAATCTGTTGGAAATATTTATCGCCGCTGGCTATGATATCGATCTTGGTAGCGAGCTTTGTGGAAATCGCCGTGGAAGGGTCCGGTTACGATGCGTGGGTTCCTTCAAAAGGAGTAACGGAGAGACACGGATGGCCACCTTGGGCTATCGTATTAAGCGCAACCCTTGTACTTATTTCTATATTATGGATTCCACTCACTGCCATTTGTAGGTGAGTAAGATAATTAATTAATTTTGAAACGGTCGTATTTTAAAACTTGACTAATACGATTTTTCAGACTTTTCGGAATTTTCATAATCGACGATAACAGCAAAGCATGGTTTCCAGCAGCAGATTTAAAGGAGTTTCACGGTATTATGCCTCACGAGGTAACGACCGCCGAAACCCTTTTATTCTGTATTAGAAACGACGGCACCGAAGGCCTTTGTTGTCCAACAAGTTATTTAGATGAATACGAAGAAGAACCTTAGTTATTTCTATTAGGCCATTAGTAAAATTAGGAGAAATTAGGGTTATAATTAAATAGTAACAACAACTAATTTTTATTATTATGTATAGACATCCATTGCTAAAGATCATTTGCGTAATATAACGTACCTGAGTTTAACAGTATTCATCAGAAAATTATTTTATAAGTACAACATAAAAACATTGTGCTCATCCTAAAGCAAGGCTGCTATCACGAAGAATATACTTCTAGGGAATAACTCGTTCTTTTTAATTAAACGAATTCAGGACAATAATAAAAATAAATTTATATAGAGTACCTACTCATTTTAATAGCGGAAATTAAGCGAGCGTCCGTTTTGTTAGCACAGAAATTGTGATAATGTGCACAAAAAGTATGAGGTAAGAAGACAGACTCGTAAGTTTTAATTTCTAAATGTAATAACGAACCTTCTATATTTTCTGAATCACTTTATTAATATCCTTTATTTTAGATAACTAACTATTTTTGGAATGATTTTCTCATTATCGTGCATATCTCGCCACATATCTTTTCTTTAATGTTAGTCACACAAGTGTCAAATTATTAAGAAAACGCCATTAGAGTCTGTCCTAAATATTAGTCAATTTTATTACTGAAGTAAGACAATAAAATAAACAATACGTGTGTAGTTAGAATTAGTAAATGTACGTATTGCATTAGTTAACAGGGCACTCGATTATTTTGCGAAACAATAATGAAACAAAGAAGACAATAACGTTAGGCACTAAAATTATAAAACTATAAAGTACCTATATTATACGCCTAGTCTCAAGACAATAATATTAATTTTGGCTTTACCGTTACCCCTTGTTAATAATACGTAAATTTGTTGTAATATATTATGTAAATATAAAACTGTTATTATGTGGAAAATAAAGCTTAGATGTTATGACTGCGGTATTGAAAAAATAAATTACTTTTGTTGGTTTTACTATGTTATTCGTAGTTTTAGCTTTCTTTCTCTTCTTAATTGTTGTTTCTATTATAAGACAAGTTCCTCTGCGATAACAAAAATTCGCGAACGACAATGTATGTACTTTCCAACGATATTAAACATAATCTCAAGACGTCGCAGATTTGTAGAATTTATCTAAAAATTTTACTATAAATTTACGAAGGTTTATAACGTTTATACAACTATTTAAAGTAGTATCTATTACTAGAAGTAGTACTAGTAGTAGTAGTACTATTTAAAGTAGAATATGACAGTATTATTTTTCGGTAAACTCCATAATATTATTTATTGTCAAAATCCCTTTGTATCATTCTAAGCTCATTTCAAAATATATAATAATGGCTTCAGATTCGATTAACGAACAGAACAAAAATCAACGGAATCAAGGAGTATCGATCCTGACAACTTTGGCGAGTAAGTAACTTTACAAATTGGTTTACGGAATCTATTAATCTGTCGAATTTTTAGTGACAGTTGGTTGGACGGTTGTAATAGTATATTGCTGTTGCGGGGGAACTAGAAGATAGTAACGTTGCTTAAGATAGCAATTAATCATTGGACTGACATAAATTATAAATCGAGCATGTGTAGGAAATAATTTGGCATTAGGTTAATGAAATAATTTATTGTCTTCAAGTTATTAACGTGCTGTTATTTTAATAAAATATTGAGTAAATCAGTTATTTAGTAATGTACAATAGGAATAAGAAGCGCAATAATAATTTTAAGTAATAGATACTAAAAGTTGATTTCAGTAGCGGCGATTTCATTTTCTATCTGTAATTTGTTTAAGAGAAAATTCAACATTTTTCGGTAGGTAGTCGCGAGTGCCACTAATAAATATGGATTTGGACAGTTATCCCGTATTTAAAATATTTTTCCACACAGTAAAGGCATTTTAGAGTAGTGCTATTAAAAACTTAGAACTTATTGTAAAAAACACAACGTGAAGTCGGCTCACAATCAGTAGAATTATTACTCTTACTAGGAGTTGTAGGTATGCACATAGTCAGCGAAAAGAATAATTAAATTTATCAACTTATGCTTAAAACAACGTGTAAACGCAACTTTATTATTAAATACTTTTTATAAATATTAAGAACGTATTCAAAATACACTGATTCATAACATATTGTGTAATTACGTACTAGATTTTCACATTTTTGTCGCCGTAATAAATATAAAATGTGACAGTATAGGTAAACGGACAAACACAATTCTAATAAAAAATACATGTAACTTCGAAATAGTCAACAAAACAACTTAAAAATTCTATTCATTAATAAAATCACACTCAATGTTTCGAACCCTCGGATCCTTTTTCAGTGTGGTGTTAAAACATTTTAATTATCGAAATAGTTTCTGTATCAACCTCGAAATGTGACAATGAAATCAGAAAACAAGGTATTAAATGTGATGGCAGCAGCAGTTTTTAACTTTGTTTTTGATCAAAATATTTACTTTAACAATGACAAAGGAGATGGAGGTTCAGATGGTCCTGACGGACTGATCTTTTGGCGCATGCACGGCTGCGGGTTCAAATCCCGCTGCAACCATGACGTTTATGAACGTAATACTAGCACTCGTACTAACATGATCGAGAATCAATCTCAAAATAGACCGGCACATATGCTTGTTTCATTGAGAACAGACCAACCGGCGCAAGATGACAGAAGACCTCAATACGCATCGATTCGACCTCAATGTATGTTACGCGAATTTTGTTAGTTAAGAAATAATTTAGGTTTTAACGGGGATCGTAGTGGAATTTGTTAAAAAAAATATGCAAAAGTGACCGAAAATTTTTAAAATATGTATAAAATAAATATGTATATGTATACATATATGTATATATGTATATGTATATGTACTCGCAAATATGTATGTTTTTTAGGAAATTTATTCTAAAATTATGCAGTTTTTATGCAGTAAAATTATTTGAATAATCACTATCTACTGCCTTTACATCGCAAAATTATAAATTTACTCTATTTTTAATTTAAAAACTATTCATGTGCCCTTAAGGTAAGCATACATTATGCCGAGGCGCCAGGGCTGAATCGCAGTACAAAACTCCACAACGAATTGTTGTCGTGTAACAGAGATGAGATTGACACATTTAAAAGTATCCCAGCAATTGGTTGCGCAGATTTGCGTTGCGATGCGACCCGCTACGCCCCGTCGTAGTGTACGCTTACATTCAAGAGTTGAAAATTTCCCTATTACAAATCATAAACCAGATAAAAGTTTAATCGCATTTTTATGCGACCGATAGAATACAAAGCAACAAACAAAACATGTGCGCCACCTACTCTTATACCTTTTCGAAGTGCGAACAAAGAATTTAATGTTTTTAAAATAAAATCGGGATTTTCTAGTATCCATGTAATAACTTGAATGTCCTTATATATAGAATTCCGGCAAAACCGTTTCAGATCATTCGCGTTAGTGGTACAAAGCGGTAGTGCTTGTTTCAGTAGTTCGAATTTTAAATTACGGCGTTGTATTGTTCGTGTGTGCGAGGAGTGCTCGTTCGGTTTATAAGGCCTTTTTGCGTGTGATTGAGCGAGTGTTGTGTTGTGTTGTCTCTAAGAAGATTACAAACAAAAAGGATTAATACGACGAGGGAAGGTAGGATCTTTCTTTGTCGACTGACTCTCCGTGTAAAAGTGTAAATAAAGGGTAAATACCTTTAAGCTCCAACATAAATTCTCTGAAAATCGAGTTTGGTTAGGATGTTGGGTAGGGACTCGGTTAGGGTCTTGGTTAGAGCTCCCCTCAAACATTCGACGGTTCAATTTCGCGAACGAAATTTATTTTATGCGCGTTTTCGCGATCGTAGTAGTTGGTAAAATACAGTGAAATATGAAACGTATAGGTACGTAATAATGCAAGTTTGCAGTCAATTGAAGAATCTACGCTGAAATTGACGATGGAGGGAAACATCTCCTTTCAGAGTTACACCCCGCAAACGAGGAATGATAAAATTAAATATTCGTTTTATTTCTCAACTCGGAGAAATGTAGAACAATGACATTGAGGGCCAGTTGTACCACAACCGATCACGCTGAACGTGAACTAATTCAACAAACTGAATTTGCGAAACCCGGTAAATTATAAAACTAGAACCCACGTGCGTGTTCGCGTCGTAACAAGTTACCTCGATCGAGCGGATCGTATAATAAAAATGTACGTTCAGTTTCTTGAAACTTGTTAATTTTTAAACTTACTGAATAATCACGTTTAGGAGAAAATGTCAAATTATAGAATATGTACTTTTCATTTCTTAAAAGCGCTGAACGATACCGACAGTGGCCGAAACTAACATGGGAGAAGCAATTAGTGAACTAGGAGTCAACTTAAAATCTACTTTGCATTAATTAGGTTTTGTTGTCATATATCGTTACATTTATTTTGGCAGTGTTCACTGTAATAATTGACTTAGGTACTGCACCTCGTGTGTTTCTAATTCAGTTTAGTATAGTTTATGTAATGTATTTTGATATTCCAAAGTAGCGACCGAATCATGTCACTTACAGGTTAAAAAAACTTGGAACAATAACTTGGCGTTATATTTTAATTTCGTAATGGTATCCTAAGTTCGTCCCGGGACGAACACGATTATTTCTTCAACCAATAAACCGTTTTATTATAACTAATCTAATGACCCCAAGTGCCGATGAGCATAAAAAAATAGAAAATAATAATAATCAAGGCACTTTTTATTTTTTAAAACGTATATATGTATATTATTTGTATAATTACTATTGACTTTAATAGTAATATTGTCATGTTACGATTTAATTATGTAGATAAAATGTAATGTTAAACAGGTATCTACTTTAAATATTATAATATTGAAACAAAAGGTAGAAAGTGAAATTGAATTTTAAATACAATTTAAAAACGTTTTAAATGCCAATGTTATTACTTGTTTTAAGTAGGTAGATAATGAAAATTCCCTTTAATTTTTGTTCCTTGACGTTTCAAATAATTAAGTGAAAAAAAATTGAAATAAATATCGAGTTTAAATTCAAAAGAACATTCAAATTATTTTACTTGAAATTCATTGTTTTGAATAATCTTTGTTTCTTAATAAGTCATATTCGTGCGATAGATTTTTTATACTACCACCTATTTACTTCTATATTTCTAAAAACAAATATAGTGAATAGTTGCTCTGCATTGTAATTAATTAGTAAAGTAGATAGTATAGTCTGCGGCACTCCGCGAAGACGGTTCAGGCTTATGTATTCGTTTTCGAAAAAAAGCATTTAATACTTATTAATTTCGTCATAAAAATAATAAATTAACGTTCGAGAACTGCAAGTTCTCCGACTAATTACATGTACTAGAATTTGCTTTTTAACTCACAATCAGATGAACACGCTGACGAATTGTAAGTAACCGTCTTCCCGGAGTGCTCCAGACTATCTATATTATATACGTTTAAAAAACGAATTTATTTAATAAAGGTCTCGGCTTTGACAATTTTTATGAACCTCTAAACTGTAGTAGTTGACAGTTTAAAATAACCGAACCTGTTTTTCAGACTTTTCAGACATCAGGCCAAATACTTCGAAATATTAGTACCACGGAAGTTTGAAACTAGGATCGATCGAGGTTTCCCCTTTTACTATGTTCAAGTTAACCTGGAACAAACGACTCTGGAAAACGAATTGAAGCTATTTAAGTGAAAGTGCAAAGTCTGCTTTTGCTTTGAAATTACAAATTGATTTTGGTTACAAATCTATCAACCCTAAATCGATAAGGAGAATTTATTGCGGGATTGTTTTAAAAAGGATTAGAAAACAAGAGGTTTCTTTTTTTTAAATTTCGATTTGAGTGGTTAAAAATATAGATACGAGAACACGTTCTGTTTTAATGGTGACTTGTTCACAATAAGAAAAACAAAGAAAACTTGTAGAAGTGTAATATTATATTTATATAAGTAAGTAGATATCTCAAGATGGTGTAGGTAATATAATTAAAGCTCGTGTAACGGAGGAATAAAGTAATTATGCAATTTTATTCAACTTAAGTGATCTATAATTTCTAATTAAATTAGTACCTATCTTGTGATCGTTAGTTAAGGAAGATGAATCCCAATTTCACTGTTTCGTGAAGTTTAAAAGAGTAAAAAATTAAATTTTTTCGCAATATTCATTTCAATTGTTCATTTTTAATTCATTTTTTCAATTTCGACCTTCAAATTTATTACTTTTTAAAAAATACAGTTTTGTAAGCGCTTACGCGGTCTTGTATTTTATTAATTTAATCTTTTATATATTTTTTGTTTTTTTTACTGGCAGAGACTGAAACTTAAAAATTATGACATCGAGTGGGCAGAATAGTTCGGTGTAGAAATAGTGTCGGGGAGATGCCAGCCGTGTAAAACTCAACCTAGCGACCAATGAGCGTTACGTATAAATTATTTCAAATCACTCCAAAATCGAGCGGCACGGCACGGCGTCGTGTTTTCTCTGCTTAACGCTTTAGCATAATATCGTGCGACTACTATTAATAGGGGTTCGAATAGAATGATTGGCAGGACTAATTCTACACTGGACGAACTCTAGCAATGTATTGCTTTCAGAGTTTCCAATTTTGAAAAACTCTGTAGTCGACTAGCAAGTATATCAAATTCTGAAATATTGAAATAGGGTTCCAAAATGGAGCAAAAAATTAAAATAGAAATGGTTTTGAAAAACGAGACGGACGGTCAGAAATACGATATAACGTTCAACTTTGCTTATAGTCTAGGTTCTAAGCTCATACAACCCCGCACTTACCACATAAAAGCCCCATACCACAATAAAAGTTTAAAATAAACTCTCTTTACAAGGTATTCTATTCAAGGATTTACTACCTACCCACTTCTTTACATATGGGCGCCATAAATACCCATACTCGGTACGTATATTAAGATCGTTGAAGTGAACAAACTTTCATGTGCACTAATCTAATTTTGAATTAATCGAAAGGCAATGTATTTATAATCGATAAAACATGCAGCGGACTTCAATTTACTTACGTCATAACAAAATTCTTAACGTTAGATTTAATTTTTAATTCAAAAACATTTAAATTTCGTTTTACGAAGCTAAAACTCCGGAAATTTTGCCCGACTGCTTATTAGAGTAAAATCACCTTTTTATAAAATTGAAGTCGAAAGAATCCGGTGGAAAAAATGAACAATAGAAACGAAATTATATTTATTGAAGCGAATATCCAGAGAGTATTTTAAATATTTGGAGTACCTACCTACCATTTCGATAAAACCAGAAATACGTGAATTTTTCAGAAATAATTGTAAGCACTAGAAATAGGAAAGCCTTTGAAAGTAACCTTTCATTTAAATGAACGAGAACGTAGCATTTTCTGTACCTATATTTTAAATTATTCGAGATTAAATCTTCGCAAGGTATTGCGAAAAAAATAAACTTTTAATTCAAGAAGCAAATAACGAAGTCGATTATAAAGGCGAGGGATTGATTAAAAATGTCTCCAGTTTTATAAACAAATTTCGATTTAATGGTTATCGAAAACTTCCTAAATAATGAGCATCAAAAATTGTTTTGAAGTCAGGAAATTAGTTATTATTTTTTTTAAACCTCAATATGCTTGAATTTAAAATATTGCACAGTTCAATACACAATTAGTATCAATGATTATTTTTCGAAATATTAAATTTAGATCTACAAGTTTACTTTACCATAAAAAGTAGAATAGAGGCAAACATTTCGTAAAACTGTTAGATAAAAATTTAGAAAATTCAAAATAAAAGTTATTCACTGTAATAATAACAATCAATGTATTTAGTGTAGGTGATGGGTAGATAGAGATAACCGTATAACCCAAATTCGTTCTATTTTCTGATGATTGTGTGATAAAATTTATAGGACAACGTACTACGAATAAACTTCAAATAGTTTATAGAAATAATTTATGAAATACTGAAAATTGGAAGATCGATACTAAACATAATTTTTTTGGCGTTTTGTCAGAACGTCGTAAGCGTCACTTTTTTCGAAAATCATTTAACCAGGTGTAATTACGAAACGTGGTTACGGTACGTTACATTATCTGTAAGGAAGTTGTGCCTAAGCACCCAAAACAAGCGGTTAGGACTTACGATAGTTGTCATCGTATCTCGTTCAAAGGTAGTATCTAACCTCCGTAAAATTCCGTCTTTTACTCAAACCAGTAACTGCATTGTAGAATAAATACGTTATTTGATACAACTGAACGTGGAGCTTTTAAGAAATGCAGGTATTTACATACGAACCGTGAATATGAAAAAAGTACCTACTTGAAAAAATAGACCTAGTCTCTCGAAACAATTGGGGCTGAAATTGGTGTATCGTATCGATCAGTGTTAAGAGTTTTAAATGAACAGAACAACTGTATGTGTATAGGTACCTTACAGAAAATACATTCACTTTTGAAAACTGACTAGTCTGGTTGTTTGTTCATTATTTTTTAAAGAATGTATTCTCTTTTAGACAGTTATTTTTAAAAGAAATCTGATTGTAAATTTCCACTATAATCATCACCGGGAAAACGAAAATCAACATGTTATGTCCTAAACTCGACATCAACTAAGAGTTTCCTTAAACGTCCGGTTTGGCACGATAAAAGATAAATTTTTGCCACCTAATGGTAAAAATAACAACTCTTTTGAATGACAATGACGTTCCGATTCTTACATAGGTACTTAAATACACAATGAAATTTATTTTATACATGATGGGATAGGATCGGAGTGTAAGTACCGATTCCATAACCTCCGTGTTCCCTGGATCCGAGACGTTTAAAGACTCTTGTTGAGTTTTACGAGATCGCATAATCAACAGCTGCAAAATTATAAAAAATATATAGATACCAGGAACTTTTGAGCCCGATTAAATTAATGAAAGTGCGTTTTAGTTAATGACCGACATTTCCAACAAGTTTGGTAAATAAAGTTGTCTTGCTTTTGTGGTCTTTCATTTTTTTTTTGAATCAGGTATGTATACTTAATAATAATTAAACGACTCCTAACTTCAATACTATGCGTTTTTGAATAAACATTTGTACCTATAAATAATTAATGATATAAAATTTATAATATTATTTAAGCGTAGAATTATGTTTATTACCTACACGTTACGTAACACGATAATTTGTATGTATAAGTATTTCTTTTAGTTCTAAATTACACGTTAGACGAAAACTACGTATATTTTTCTAACCTCTTACCCTAATTACCGTGACTTAGATCGAAGAATGTAGGGTTCAAAATAACACGTGAGTTTGTTGACCTACTATACAAAGGATTCACCCCCAACACATAAATATATAAAGCTAACCTACTTTGTTTATCAATATAACCTAAAAATCTATTTTTAACGGTGTTTGAATATTCTTAATCACCTACTGAAGCACCTAATGTATTGAATAATTGATTGTGATGGGGTGAATGAAATTCAATTAGGGTTGTTGCATAGAAACCAGGTGTAGTGCACTGACCCTAGGTCAACGGAACATGCACGAGTAACCCTAATAGCACATCATTAGTTGTCCTGTTTTTATTTATGATTTATTTAATTCATTATTTTTATCGATCTTCAATGCAGTTAACTTTAGTAGAAGTGGGCTAATTGGAAAAATATTACCAAAGACCTATTTTTATATTTTAATAAAATCATCATAAAATCAATATTAGCTATCTATATATAAATCATAATATAAATAATATAGGTAGGTACCTTTATCAAATTTAAAAATTTTACAAATAAAATAAGAAAAACTTTTTACTGACCAACATGTACTATGATTAAATGCTTTGTATCCCAAAAGAACGTCTGTCATTTATTACATTTTTTAACTAACCCATTGACTCCGAAGACCACGAAGACGCTCCTTAGGAGGAGGGGTTCGTGAATCGGGACATGCGTGACATGAGGATTTGGGGAGTGGTGAATAAGTGACGTCGGCGGATATTGCAGCAGTGAATGCTGACTTTGTATGAAAATGTTTTGTAATATTTAGGGGCGTCCTTTTTGGGGCGAGGTAAAAATTTCACGACTTGGCGTGACATGGGGAGGAAAGGATGAAAAAGACCCAAAAAAGCGTGATGTTCTTTTTGAACGTTCCCAGGGTGTTAGGAGGGTCGATGTAAATATCGAAGAGTGTGATAAATGATGTCAATACAGAACAAACACAACCATACATGTTGTATTGAACGGTAATAGCGACCATTATTCGTTTTTTTCCAGTGGAAGAGATACATCACAGATATCACCAGGTTATTTTTGCTCCTTTTGATCTCACTTATCACCCTCTTCGATATTGACATCGACTCTCCCAACACCCTGATGTATTAATAATAGTGTAGTAGTGGTGGTGGCGATAGAAATATTTGTGCATGAACTCTAGCTATATGTGATGAATCCATTTTCAATATGAATATAAATATTGTTTCATTCTCACCTCTCCTACTACAATCAATCTGGAGGTTTTTGAAAAAAAACAAACTATGCTGAACTATTTATGAATCCGTATATTACCAAAATTCAATAAACCGATTTAACTCCATTACCTATATGTTTCGAAATAATACGTCACAGATCAATAATTACTAATAGACGATAGAATTTTAAAAGTATTTTTAACTAGAAAATACAAGTTTAACGTCGACGTTCAACTCCTGGTCACGCGAACGCGTGTTGCTATCGAAGATGAATTTAACAATTATGAATTTTGGGACATTTCAGATAGCAAATTTTCAAGACAACTTGAGCAACTTTTCAGTAACGTATCAAAACCCGTAACACTCCACTTCCACTTTTGCAAGCAGTAAGCACCTCCTTTATATAGACAAAGTGGAAATTCACTCATATCGATGAAACGGCAATTAGAAGTAGAATATAGGCACTTATAGCGCCATTTTGTTTTTAATCCGCGAATCGTGTTAGGCACGATTCAGCGCGTTAATTCGCGGCTTGATCTAATTATTTCGCGGATTGACTGCTGAGTTACGCGCTGAATCGTGCGTAACACGCGAATCAAACCGCCAACCGCGGTTTGATTCGCGGTTTTAATTCGCGGATTAAAAACAAAATGGCGCTATAAGTGCCTATATTCTACTATTAGATTTAAACTTGAATTGCATCCAAAAGTAACCAAAAGTATTTAAACTTAACATTAGGACCTACTGATTTTATCGTTTATCTCGAAAACGATGCGTCGCACGATAGAGTGCAAGTAATCTTATTTTTGCAAAATTGAAACATTTTAAAATGCTGTCAACTTTGCAATAAATCCAGTGGCGTAGAAGTTTTAACAGAAAAACTAACCGTGTGCCTACATCTCCGCCACAGGACGAAGTGTTTGATCATTGTTGTTGCGCTGTTGCCAGCTTATCACACAATATAGAGTGTAAATAACATACTAAATTTCAGAATAAACTAAATAAACCGTTTCTGCTATAGTAATACAAAACATTATTTTTTTCAAACCTTTTACACCTCGTTCGTACTTATAGGAACTTTTCGTTTTATTTTGACGTGATGAATACGATCTTAAAATATTTGCAATTAATTTAGGAACGCCCTGTATATAAGTAACAAGACATTAAAAATTCCGTTATATATTTGGGCCAACTTGACGGAACCTATAAGTATTTCTAGATCCTAAATACCGCTGCGACGTTTATTTAAAAAATAATAATAATAAAGTCAACAGCAATTTAAGTGGATAGAAAAAGATTGATCATCTTTTAATAAGGGCTACCTAGAATATTTATTTATAATATATAACACGAAATTCCTTTTATTATTATCGTAAAATGTATTTTTAAGATACTTAACATTATGTAAAATCATAATTTACATACGTTTACTTTTTACGATTTCAGTTATAAATTCACACGTAAAGCAATAAGAAACCTCTTGTTGATTTTGACTATTACAAACATTAATCACTTTTGGACTAGTCTGGCAGTTTAGAACAAACACAACGTAGTGGTTTTAAAAAGTATTTGGATAACAAAAACATCGATATTTGTCCTATTTTCGTTAGAAACATTAATCAAAGCCAATTGCTGCCACATAAAATATCCGCAAAGAACCAGCAAATTTTCATTTGCTTAATCTTGTCTTTCCTAGACGTTTATATTTAACGATTTTTTTTATTTGCGGCATTTATTATATATATTTTCATCTTTGTAAAGTTTACTGTTGAAAATATCTACGTAATGGATGTAATTAATTTGACTAAATTTAAAAGTAGGTTTACTTAATGTTTACTAATCTTGAAAAATATATAAGGGACATAAAAAATATTACATAATCATAGTAATATTATATTAATATTACATAGTACCGTTGCTTGTAAATCCAGAAAGATAAAAAATAACAAGAAGACTTAAGAAAAAAAAAACAATGCCAAGTGCGTTATCAACAGTGCAACAATGAATTGTAAAAACGTGCCAATTTTGCAAGGACGATCTTTTCAACGATGCTGAGGAAGAGGAAGAGATGAACATTGGTTGCGATAATTGCTCGCTCTCCTTGGTTTCATTGAAAGTACACTGAATTTGTTGGCTTACCATTTATTCAAATCTGTGAGCAAAAATTTAAATGATTTTAATGTAGCTCGATGTGACTGTGTGTACTGTGTGCGATACAACTACAGTGGTCGCCGCTTATTGTGTTCACTGGTTATTAGAATCAGCCACTTAATATTCATTGTCGCCCGAAGGAAATAATTAAACGAATTGTTTTTTCGCCCTTTAATGGAATCGCCGGATATTGAAGTCAAAAAGCGGCTTCTACTGTATATCATTACAATTGAACCGGGTAATTTAATTATTTCAATTTTACTTATTATGTAAATCGTTTTCGCTAAAAATCCGCCGATAGTTTGACATAACCTATCTTCTAAGTTTACGAATTTGTCTAATTAAAAATGTAATTGTTGAACATTATATTCTTTATAAAATTATTATTAAAATATAAATATGACATCATTATTAATCATAATCTTGTGTTTACTTCTATTTTTTCATTAATAAACACATTTTTGTAGGTTTTAGTTATTATTTTATTATAAGGTTGGTCATTATTTCGTATTTTGATAATAACGGCTTGCGAAATGCCTCATAGCGTTTGAGCATTTTGAGTTTGGAATCAGTTTGAATGTCGAATCTAACGAATTTTAACGGCATCTACAAATTTTCTATATTTGTATTTATCGATTTTGACAGTAGTTGACGTGGCGGCATTACCAAACTAACGCCATAATATTCGTTTGTTAAATTGATTTCCAAGAAAATTTAATTCGATTTATTGATTTATTCTTTAATAATTATAGTGTATAGTTATTATTGTTTATAGTGTATAGCTGGTGTTATTTTTGTAAAAAAAATGCCAAGAAAACCGAAATCTCGACTTACGTCGAAAAAAGGAAGAAACGCTGATGGAAGAACAAGAGTAAGACCTTCCATGTCCCAAGCTATTCATCGGCTATCCGCACAAGCTACTGACGGGGGCGTCTCCCGGAGCATCTCCAACGACATGCAGGATGTTTTGTTTTTCAATTTCCCAAAAAGACCAAGACTAGAAGACAGAAACTTATCGAAAGTTGCCCGAGGAGAGGAAAGTCTTACGTGCGAAAACGAGGTGAGTGTTTATTTATTTTTTTTCGTTTCTTGAAATTCGAATAAAACAGTTTGTCGATAATTAAAAATTTACACAATGCATGCACGTGTACATTAATATTATGTAGGTTGTTTCGAAACATATTTCGACAATAAAGTCGTTATTTACCGTTCAGTTTTGAACAAAATCAATTTATGTGGCCTGTGGTCGGAGGTTGTCCAAAGCGGCGTGGAGTCGGTGCGGCGCTTACACCTTATTTTCGAAATATACAAGGTGTTTCGAAATTAGTTTTATCAAAGTCGTTATCCGTATTTATATGCCATGAAATGTTTTTCGTGCATGACGGAGCGCCTGACTAATGTTTATTGACACTTCTTTCATACTTATGACGAGTCCTGCTCAATCGCTTATTTTGACCAACTGTTTCAGGATTATCCTATATACATGCGGCGTTTCGAAAATAGCTAATCGAAATCGAAGCGCGGGGTGGGGACCCAATTCTTAAACCATTCGCTATCATAACGTATGCGAAATTGACGTCACAACAAATAAATTTCTATAGAAACCCATTGTTATGACGTCATTTTCGCATACGTTATGATAGCGAATGGTTCGAGAATCGGACCCCCGCTTCGATTAAATGACGTTACAGTTTACGACCAGGTTAGAATATGTAGGTAGAATGCATTTGATAAAGTAATATGGAAAATTGTTGTATCGATACGATTTTTCCTAAAATTGATCTGCTACCCTGTAGAACAATGCTTAAAATATATACCTTAAAAATTTCATACAAATTCGTTCATTAATAGAAGCACAAACTTTAAAATAATTTTGCTAGCTTTGTATATTTCCCCTTAAATACAATGCTTAGACTGTTTTAAATATACTAAAAACTTGAATGTTTAGATTAGTAGGTATCTAATTATTACCTATGTATGTACCTACATATAAATTTTATATCAGTATAAACTTATAAATTTTACATCCCTATTTAAAAATTAAGAACGGTCGCTTTGGACTACTGATAAACATCAATCTAAATCTGCGTGCGTACAAATTATGACTTATAATGTTTTAGTGTTAAAAAACTACCTACTCATCCGTATTCGAATTCAAGTTCGATATCGCATATCTCTAGCGAATTGTCGCAAGACCGCGCGACAAGTTCGTGATGAACTCGGATACAGATTTGCAGTAAAATTAGAGTTCGTAAAGCTTGATGAAGATTGAACGGATTTGGTTGGATGGTCGCGTAGCTCTGAAAAGGCGAAAAGAAAAAACGTGCAAGAAGTTTCGTAAATGTTTTAGGAATAAAACATGGGCGGAAAAGGTGGAACAAATTAACAATTACATTTGAAAATGTAAACTACATTTATTGTGAATTTTTGATTAAAAGTCCACAAAATTGTATAGATTTGATTTTGAATAACTGACTGATTGTAAGATAACTCGCGTTTGCCCCAATAATTTGAAGAATCGTTGTGAGAAAATAAGCGTTATATAACAATCATACAAAATTAAATCGATGTGGAACGCCACTGGACGATCGCCGTCCCCGTATGCTGTAGTTTATCAGCAAATTCAGAAAGCGCTTTGGGAACAAATTTAATAAAACTAGGCATTAATATAAATCAAACTGTGTATCGTGCACCAAAATTCCTCTATGATTTCCTAAAAATTAATAGCCTCCTCAACTTGAAATGTTTTTTCTCTATTTATTTCGTCATCCCCTATTTCGCACTGAACGCACTACGATTCCAAATTTTAATTGCAATTCAGCAATGTATTCCCCTTTTCTTTTTTTTTTAATTAGAACTTAAACGTTGTTTCTTTTTTTATAAATTTTCTGAAACATGCATATTACAATTTTAATAGGATTGATTGAATAAGTTGCAAAAACCATACACGTTAAATTGTGACGTATGTTTGATAATAATCGAGGAAAGATCGTTAATGATCGAAATCGTTCGCAATATACGTTAGTCATTCCCGACAATCAGAACGTTGCGTTGTGCTGGGGTATGTGAGTATGTGAGGTTAGCATATCGAAAAGGTATTTCATCGATTTTCTTTTTTATGTTATTTATCATGACCATATGCATGCTTTTTGACAAAAAAAATATTAAATGATTAAAATTTAATTTAACATCAGGTTTTTGCTTTACTTATTTATTTTGAAAAAGAAGACTCGAATCTTCCTGTTTGCATATGGTCACGATCGTGGTCATCGATTGCCTCCATGTAGGTATTGTATATAAAATGATTTTTGGTAATTTTCCTAATTGAAGAACTTATTGACAGTAGTCAAAATACTTGTTTAATTAAATTATGTTATTTTTCGCATTATCGGCTGAAGTTTAAAATCGTCAACGTTGAATTAAAATGGAAATTCGTTAATGAAAAATTTGATGCGATCTTGATTGACGGTAACAGTGAATCGATCTTGAGTTGTTTTAGTTTCATCACAAAAAAAAGAAAAAACATGATGATTTTGTTATTACCTAATCTATGTATTTTCTAGAAAATGTTTGGAGGTTAATGAACATCATTGTTCTATAGGTACATTATTAACTGTTTTGCGTTTCCATTTCTTACGTAGTAAAAAGGTCAATGTTTGCGTTTTCAGGCACTCGCGTGTTTGATGATTAGCAAGAAGTACATAGTTGATAAAAAAAGTTACGATAACTATCAAAGATGTGATTTTTCAATTTATGTTTAAAAATTAAGATGGTACGTTTAAATCAATCGACTTTTTCAACATTTTTTTTTGTTACTACAGTGATAAATATGTACGTTAGTTTAAACTTTGATCGGAAATTGAACTGAAAAAACACTAGATTCTGTTTGACAACGTTAAAAATTTCAAAGTAGAAAATTCGATTTGAAAATGTTAATGTTTTCTATTTTAAAATAGGGACTCAAAGTTTAAAAAAAATTAAATTAATGTTTTTGTGACATCGTGAAAGCACGACACAATAAATTGATATTTTTGGTGTTGATCGGTCACACTACTTACTACGTTGCTATTTATTAGTCACCACAATGATAAAAATATTTCTATGTATAACTAAATGATGTCATTAGTGCGCGAATTCTATAATTTCAAATTTTATCAAATTATTGATTATTATTTATTATTTAGCGACGGTAAAAACTTCATTAAGTAATTTATTAACAGTAGATTTTTTATGCGCATGAATAATAAAGCGTTTATATATATATATATATATATATATATATATATATATATATATATATTTATAAGTACCCATTTAGAAAATTTGTTGACGAATTAAGTACATACATAAAACAATAAAGAATACCGTCATAATTTTTATAAATAATACAACAGGAAAAGCCGTTTGTTAAAACTGATAAGCTTACTTTAATTGATTGGTTTATTTGCTAATATTTTATAAACCTTATTGTCTTGAAAATAAAATAATAGGAACAAGTAGATATTTACATAAAATAAATGCATGGACGAAAGCATCTGTTCGTTAAATAACAAATAAAAGTTTTTTTTTTAAATTGTGTTCTCCATTATTCCGAAAATATAATATAATCAATTTCTTAAAAATAACAATGCAGATACCTCATAGCTATCGTTGAAAAGATAAGTGGCCGAACAGATAAACAATGAACGAGCTTTATCGAGAATATACAATTATAAAAACCGATATCTATAGACAATAATAATACAAACAAGAAACCGTTTAGGCGCAACTCACACGGACAACTAGATGAGTCTTTTAGACATACGGGAACAATAAATTAAATAAACAATCTAAATTGCAAAAGACCGAAATTTATTTTAAACATTTTTTAAGTTACACCCAAAATTAAAATTTAGAGAAAAATTCAAGGTTACAGAAAATTTACGCAAAATAGAGGGCTAATTGGTTCTTTTGTTTTAATCTTAATTCGTCCTCATTCGTGGCTATTTGACCCGAGTTAGGTACCTTACCGTAATTAAATTATTTTACGCATTCAATTTTTTGTATACATATCTATGTGCATAGTTAATTATGATTTAAAGCGTCCAAGCAATATATAGCGATTAGCCCCTTTATATACAGATATCAGATATTTTTGTTTTTAGACGTGTACGTAATTCACTCCGTTTATTTCTAATTTAATGTTATTATAGTTTCAGAATAGTGTTAAAATGTTACCACCGTCTCATAATATCATTGCCACCGGGTATGCACCTCAGTCGTTTTATTGCGATACCGGCTATACGCCATACCATCAACCGATTTATTATAATATTCACCCTGCCTGCATCCTATGGGTTACAATATTCCAACATATCAACATTTTGAAAATCGCAGGCTTAAACGTCTCTTTATGGAAGCCGTTGAGCTAGCCAGTTACTTATGCACAAAGAATTCAACTAAAATTGGGTTTTATCAGGTAGGTAATTTTTTTTTAGGTCAATTTTTAAAGATTGGAATTAAAAATAGTGATTTTTAACTGTTTAAATTTTTAAAGTATACATTTAAACAGAAATTGTGCAAAAATGTGTACAGTCGAATCTCCTTAATATGAATTTCTCCCTAACTCGAATTATTTCGTTGTCAAAAACATTCAGGCCTAGATTTAAATTAAAATAGCATTCTCTAAGTCGAATTTTTTAGTCGAACTGGAACATTTTTGTTTGGCATTGATAATACAAATGCGTGAAAATTTATTTCCATAAGTTGAACTACGGTCGGAATGCTTCTTATAATTAACCTCTAAGAATAAGCACGTTTAAGAAATTATTGCGGCGACGGGCGAGATTGTTCCGAGAACATTATCTAAGAATTTCGCTGCATAAACAAGCGCAGTATAAATATTTTGTAGCTACGTTTTCAGTTAAAAATTGGATGTCGTTTGCATATTTATGGTATTTTGGCATTTTTCTGTAACTTGAACTCTTCTTAAGTCGAACGTTTTTAGATGGCAAATGACAATTCGACTTGGAGAGATTTGACTGTATATTCATTATGTATATGAGCACACCTACATATGTGAATAGTGTTTTTGAAATGTTCTTCATACAATACAATGTGTTCCTAAAATAGGTGGTTAAAACTTGAAGGCACGTAAAGCAAGTGCAATCGGGACGAAAACCTCAGTATGTTGTTTTTGTAAAATGCCCCTTAAGGGAGATAGAACCTCTTCAAATGTGGGTTTTAGAACGGTTTTTATTTAATATTTTTTGGTGTCAATGCCAATTCAAATTTCAACTAGTTGAAATTAAGCATCTATCGGTAGAGGCGGAAACAGTGATCTGTCGTCATTACATTGCGACTAGTCGAAATATTTACAAATGTTCATGGTTGCAGCGGGATTTGAACCCGTAGTCGTAAGTGGCCTAGCGGAGTGATAGCTTTCTAGGCCACCGCGGTCTCGACTCGCCCTTAAAATCGATATTAAAAATATTTTTTAATGTAGGTACATATGTAAACGTGCATATTTATTGAAATAAATCTATTTTCTACAGATTGCGCGCGTGATCAATGAAATTATACCGACAGCGTTTATCGTAAATAGTGGATATTGGCCAGTTTATTACACTATTAATGAAAACATCGGACTTTGTGTATGTAAGCAGTTCGGATTCGTTTGTTGCCATTCTAGAAACGAATACGGATTCTTAAATTTAGACTTACTGTCAATGCCAATCAAAGAGGACGATTTTATGATACTAGAAAAAGGAAAATTTCGTTTCGTAGTAAGTGTCTTCAATTCCCGCACCCGTTTCTGATGTATTTATAAAAATTAATTTCAGGATTGCAACGTAGTATGTCCTGTTTTAAATCATTTAAAAGAAAATGTCGTCAAAATGTATATTACTGTATCTTTAGGAGAGGAACACGAGCCACCTGTTCAAAATGAAGTGAGGATTGTAAAATTAGAATTGAAGTAATAATTATTGATAAATGTAAAAATATAATATGTTTTATACCTACTTACTTTTTTGCAGGTTTGAATTAACAAAAAGTTTATTTCCAGGGCATAGGGTTTTTGTAAATTACAATCCATGCCCGCTAACACACGTCACTTATGGAAAAATGTTTAACCGGTTATACACATATTTAGATACTTGCAACAATGTACACTATTTAAGTCAAATGTATACCTTGAAATCCACTTTTTATCTTAAGCTGGTGACTGCTAATTGAATAAACTATCTGTAAGATCACTTTAATTCGTAGGTACTATAAAAACAAAAATAAATTAGATATGTACTGTACTCCTTTGTAAGTTTCGTTCATTATTTGATATTTTATTGGATTATTCAATTCTTGTATTTCGTGTTTTAATGTGTTTAAGTAAAAATTTTACAATACCCGCTTTTGAGAAAACAACTGAAGTCCTAATGTATTGCGGTTTTGTACATTAATTATAAAATGTAGGTAATAATGATAGAAAAAATTAAATACATACAAATTTTTTTAAATACTACCTACATATACGTAGTATAAAAAAATAATAATTACTAATTATAAAGTAGTAAACAATAATGAAGTTTTGTATAAAGGTTGTTTTATTTAAAGTTTTGCTTTTTGTCATATTTTATTCGTTTTATTTATATGTATATACCTACAGTATAACGATCAGTTATCACTTTAATTTTCAAATTAATTTAAGGGGCTTACGGACACACCAATCTAATCGGTAGAACAAATTCGTAGCGAGCCTCCGCACTGCTCGATTGGTAGTCCAATTTATCAGTGGCTATTGTTAGTTTAGGGTCCATGTCATCAGCACCCCCGCAATTTCCAAATCAATTTTGAACTGTTTGAATTTTCGTTTGAGCGAGTTTGAGCCGTAAAATTTTCGTTGTTTGAACTATTACGGGAAGATAAAAACTTGACATATTAAGAGGGAATACTGCTGACACAATAGCACCCCGGCAACTGTGAAATTAAATTTAAACTATCGATTGAGCTGCGTTTGAGGCCTAAACATTTTTGTTTGAGTTGTTACATGAAGTTAAAAAACCGACTTTTTGCCCGTGAGCATAAAATAATTAATTGGTTGCTTGACCATTTAAAAAACAATCATTTTTTACCATAAGTACCCCCATCTTTATGTCTTAATTAGTTTCTCGATAAATTATATTTCCTATACCCGGAAGCTGTTAGCTTATAGCTGTTATTATACCCTAATTTGCTAGCTGCCTCCAGGCCTATTGTTGTTACTAACTGATACGTCATAAGTAAAATACAAACATAAATTTTGGCAATTTTTTACACAAAGAAAAGAAATTAATTTGCGAAGTTTTTATTATTGCAGGTGATAATTATGTGTTTAAAGGGTTAAATAAAAAAATCTCGGCCTTCCCACTTCCTCTTCTTTTAAATTACAATCGATCGAAATTGGAATTTTTTTTAATTATCTTTTATCTTAATATCTTAAAAGGTTTTAACAGTCAGTGCGTGTGTCTTTCATCAACCTTTGCTAATATGACTTAAAATTATGGGAAACTTTAAACAAATTTATATGCTTTAGCTTTATTAAGTTACATATGAAATATAATGCAGTGAGAAAATGAATTTTTAAACTTCAGTGTTCGCCGCCATCTTCTTGACGTCATAACAATTTTCTAACAGGGGCGAAAGTCTGACGAAATTCGTTAACTATAGGATTTTACAAATATTTCAAGTCAAAACAGATTTTTTATTAGGAATCAGATTTAGGAACCCACGAGATTATGTATGCGCACGAATTAAAAGTTCATTTTTTTTACTTGAGGTAACAGTTAAACAAAAATGTTACGGCTTAAACGTAGCACAATCACACAATTCAAAATTTATTTGGAAATTGCGGAGGTGTTGGTGACACGGACTCGTTAGTTTACAACGTTAACGGCATTATCAAGTCGTAAAGAAAAGGTGAATGTGATCAAAAAAAAGCGGCAATTACGTAAAATCAATTAAGAGTCGTATTCAAAAACGATCCCGCTTTTATTTACATATCTTTGTGTGCTTTAATTGTTTTCATTTGTCGATTTTTCAAAATGAAACAACTATAATGGGACAGTGATAGTAAAATATTTATTAGATAACTACTTAATATCTTTTAAAATATCAAACGTGCAAAACAATAAAAAAAAATTGCATAATGTGTGTGCTTTAAAGTTATTTCAGTTGATAGAAGGTACGAATATTTTCGACTTTTATTACACCAATTTTCAAGTGGCAATATTTATTATGTACATATGATTTATTTTGAATTAAATAAAATTATGACTACATATTTATGTAACTTCGTGTTTGAATTATTTTCTTCTGAATGTTTTTTTAACGATATGTTGATCGAACAAACATTAAAATATGATTATTTTAATTCTATTTTTTAATATTGGTAATAAGGCAATTATTTGTTGATAATTTCCAAAATTCTTAGATTATTATCTTTCGCAATAAAAATATTTAACGTTAATGGTGCACGAGTAACAAACATGTCCAAAATTAATTCAAGATTTGCTTTTGTCTCGAGGGATGAAAGTTAAACATCAAGGATTAATCTATAAATAGTGTTCTAACAATAATAGGTATGCATAACCAAAGTTAGTAAATACGCGGTGTTTAATTAAACTCCGTGTTATTTGTTTAAGGCAGTAATAAAAATTAAATACTCCATCAATCCCTTAATAATAGAGCTTTAATGAACAGACGGAATTTTTTATGTCGTCGTAAAATCTAATAATTAAAATCATGACGGGATTCCGGAAAAATTAATCAAGTTACTTTTTTTATTATTTTTTTCGTAATTTGCCTACGGTTATATGTGCGTTCGTAACTATACTTTTTGCAACATTTTATGTTTAATAACAATGTAATTTAAGATATTGTCTGTTTTGAAAATAAAAGTAAAGCAAAATATTCCGGGTTAGAAGAGTCGGAGTCTCTTTAAATAAGACCTTTTGTAAAACGTAATTATTTAATTGTTGTACGCCGCGTCGCAAAACTAAATGCAAATGAACGCATAAACCAAATAAGTACGGTTAATCCTCGGTAAGTATTGAATAACCTTATTTAAGGGCCCTGGTAAAAAGCACACTAAAAGCGGAAAATAAAAAAAATAAAAGTATAGGTACATTTTAAATTGGTAAAGTGGCTTTTTTAAACCTGCATGATTATGTATTAAACGTATTGTGGTTACAAAAAAATAGTGGTAAGTACGTAAATACATGGCATATCAATATTTGTATTCGTCTATTAAAGATTTGGAGCGCTTAAGATTGGGAGGGGGGTCAGCATATTAATGTTTTGTAAATCACCAGAAAAAGTACATAAGTAAGTACATGAGAAGTAACTAAAAGTAACTTCGTATCAGAGTTCCCAAAGTTCGTTGGAATGGAGTTAGGAACGACACGACGCGACGCGATGCGGTGTCTTCGTCGAGTTATCTTATTAGATAAATTGAAATTTGGGATCGGGACCACGCAAAAGATAATGTTATGTATATATATATATATATGCGGGAGCGTTATACAGTAGACGTCACTTAATGTGATCGCATCGAGTTTCGTGGTTTTTGATAAAAATAACCGATTGATAACAATATGCGATAAAAAGATAAACACAAATCTTTATTGATTAAAAATGTTGAAAAATACAGAGTAAATAAATTTAGCAATAAACTACATAAAAAAAATAAAATTAATGTAATATTTTTTATGCAAAGTTGAAAATAAATTGTGTATGTAGGTAATTATTCTACATACATATGTATATATTTATAAATAAAAAGAAATGGGGTGATTGTTACTCAAAATGAAACACAATATTGTGTTAATGTTGTTTCTTAATTTATAATTTTTTAAATATTGATGTAATGTAAACACGGCCTTATGACGACTTTCTACTAGGGTTAAAACTGTAAAATATTATGGGGTTAGAAATGTTAGGGGTAGTGTATCCTTGGCTCCCCCGAGATGATATCAAAAAACCTATGAAATCATTGTAAATATCTTAATTTATTACGTATTTACTTACACCAAAAATTATTAAATTCCAACGAAAATTGAAAATTTTATTTAAAAATATCGATGTTTATTCTTCTTCTGGTGTGAATATCTCAACAGGCGTCTACACAGCAATTCATCTACACAACAATTTATCTAGAAAAATTTGTACAGTTGTTATTTTTGTTTTGATTTTGTTTTAGAAAAATTATAATAAATAGCAGTTTTAGATTTAAGGAATGTTTGGGGGGAGCCGGAAAACTGGACGCGGCCGATTGGGCGCCGAAATAACTGGGCGCCAAGCCATCTGGGGACCGGTAAAACTTTTGTGATGAACTGAGGTTAGGTTAGTGTAGATGAAGTGGGTTTAGGTTAGTGTAACGTTTATGTCATAATGAATCCATATTTGTATTGAAAAGCTGGTTGATGTGTTTTTAAGTATATCTTATAGTAGTTTTTAAGTGTATTGTTGTAGAAGAATTTATCTAAGGTTCCTCAGCAGGGTAGCGCCGTAGGAAAACATTTATAAGAACGTGTGGTATTATTTTAACATGGTTATTATTCTCTCCTGAAAGATTATTATCAATTTTTGGACACTTCGTATTTTGTTGTAACACAATTGTTACAAATATTTGAGTGCGCCAACTGGAATGTTTCCGATTTTAAATAACGTACAGCATAACACGCATTTAAAAACAATTCATCAAAATCGGTTTTGTTTTCGTGGGTTCCCAAGTTTATTTACTCGACTATAGTCAAATTAAATTTTTAAAATAAATTAAATTGTAACTAGCAAAAAGTACAAGTAGGTAAATTGAAGGGATTTGTAACAAAAAGCGGATGAAAACAAGAATGACTTTTAATCAACCGAGGCTCGACGTTGAAGTTAATAGTTAAAGAAGCCTTAAAAGCACGTTAACCTTTTTATAAATAAAAGAAACTTTATTTTTATGCAAGTTGCACGCGTACTACGTTCTTCGAGTTTAAATTATATAAAGTTACTAAATTTAGCGTTGGTTGTTGGTACAACTAATTTGAGAAAAGCCTATTTTTTTTTAATTTCACCCCATTTTATACGTATGCATTGGCATAATTTGTAAAATATATTCCTGCAGATTTTCAAATCAGATTAAAAAAGTAGTAGGTATATAGAACCAACCTTCAACACTTTGATCATTAATTTTAATAGATAATGCATATAAAAAATAATGACTTATAAAATGTATTTATATATTAGGTGTACAACTTTGCTTCCGCCGTTTTTTTCCGAAATTCGAGGCTTTATTGTAATAAACTGGTTATACATTTATGATTCAAAGTATTGTCCATCGCTGGCCACTACTTTCTCCCATCTTTCGGGCAGCGTACGAATCCCGCGTTGAAAAAACTGGTCATCTTTTGAAGCGATCCACGAATCGATCCAATTTTTTACTTCTTCATAAGACCGGAAGTGCTGGTCATCCAGGCCGTGTGCCATTGATCGAAACAAGTGATAGTCCGAGGGAGCAACGTCTGGAGAATACGGCGGGTGGGGTAGGACTTCCCATTTCAACGTTTCCAAGTATGTCTTGACCACTTTCGCAACATGGGGTCGAGCATTGTCATGCTGTAAGATTACTTTATCATGTCTCTCGTTGTATTGAGTCTTGCTCAAGTAATGCCTCAATTCTGCATCTTCGAAAACCTTCTCTCTTCCACCGCCATGCCGGTCTTCGACGTCAAAATCACCGTTCTTGAAGCGTTGAAACCACTCTCGGCACGTTCTTTCACTAATAGCGGCCTCACCGTAGGTATTTGAGAGCATTCGATGAGCCTCAGCCGCAGATTTCTTCATATTAAAACAGAAAATTAAAACCTCCTGCAAATGACGAGAATTTGGCTCGTAAGCTGACATGTTTAATCGAGAATAACTTTATGATGCAGACACAAATCGACTAATATTTCGATGGCGTTATATTTACAAATACCTAATCTTATTGTATGACAGCTACGATCTATTTATTTCGACTACCACTTACCGCTACAGCCATTTATTGCAAAACGGCGGAAGCAAAGTTGTACACATAATATATATATATATATATATATATATATATATATATATATATATATATATATATATATATATATATATATATATATATATATATATATATATATATATATATATATATATATATATATATATATATATATATATATATATATATATATATATATATATATATATATATATATATATATATATATATATATATATATATATATATATATATATATATATATATATATATATATATATATATATATATATATATATATATATATATATATATATATATATATATATATATATATATATATATATATATATATATATATATATATATATATATATATATATATATATAACGGCGAGATATATTTTTTTCATTATAACTACATTATAAATAATTTTCGATTAATTGAAAAAACAAAAAAAACAGCCTTACGTTCCAACATACTACATTAAATGGTATTTTACGTAATATCCATACGTAGATACAGCTCAGGTGTCTCGAGCTTTTATGCCTAGAGCTTTAAATCGATTGGATAGGGGGAGGAGTGTGGCGGGTTGCCGGAGCGGGAGCTTTTCGAGCTTTAGTCTTATCGTACCAGTTCGCTCTGCCGCTCGCTTGTACCCCTCCTGTACGTGCCATCAACGTGGTATCATTGTCATAAAAAAAACAGCGTTTACACTCCAAATAAGGCTTCGTTTTAAATATTAGTTAACTATTACTTTTGAAATTTTGATGTAAATTGCTCGATTCACTGGCGATTAAACATTTATAAACTAGTTAAAAACTTTCAAAGTGTTATGAACAACAAACACAATCGACCCCCCTATAATGAAATAACAAAGAACTAAGTGATCGCATTCGGAATATGTTTAGACTAATCCTTTTCTTGCTTTTAACTCTTTTGTTATTGGAAAAGTGCTTTTTATGTAATGGAATGGTTATCCATCCACCGGGCTTGGGTGGCGGGATCGAGGGAGATCCGGCGCCTGGAAGAAGTCCGGGACCTCCCGAAATTATAGCTCCTCGTTACAAAGCAGCCGAAGAAATAGAACCAACGATATTACAGACTTCCGAAAGTTCGGGAGACAACTGCGTCCTTCAGGGGATGCTAAAGTCGATCCGCAAAGTAGCGTCAATCTTTCGATCAGTCACAAACTTTTTAAAAGTGAATTTCTGGTTCCGGGGATTATTTATCAAGGTACGTTAAATTTTTCATTAAGGCTTATAGCTGAATTTCGAGGCCTTATTATAAATTAAGGGTAACAGGATTTGGGCAAGGTTGTTAGCGTGCTATAAATAAAAGAGTAGTGCAAACCTGACCTATTTAATTCAAAGGCCGCTTCCGGATCGACTGTTATAGGAATTTATCTGATTTTTGAAATAGGTAAAAAAAAAGTTTTCAGATGTTTTCAAATATTTGTTTATATTTATATCGCAACACTGCTAAATTATTTAAATTTAAGTGAAAATAAATTTTAATTTAACTCTAAAATAGACAAAATTATTTTTTATTAGTATTTTCAAAATACGAATAATATTTTTGCATTAATATTAATATTTATATCTAATAAAATGAATATGTAAATGGGCTAGATATTAAAATAACTTTTCGTTCGATTTTTGAGATATAATTACAATATAATTGCCCCTGCGAATAATGGTTATTCGGTATTCATAAATTAATATAAATGGTATTTCATACCGTTAAAATCCCTTTACATTGAATACTAATGATAATGGCCGCATTTGTGTATATGGTTAAATACACACCAATTAAGTTTATCTTGATTTGAATTAACTGGAAATAAATTGGATATTGAAAGTCAAAAAGTTCGCATGTTTATTATATTTAGTTGCTTTATAAAAATTAATTTTAGGTATTGTGTTGATAAATACATACTTATGAAACTCTATGCACATTTAAAATACTCAAAAAATATTGGAAACACATCTATTTTTAAATAACTTTATAATTAAATGTTGGTAAGCTCCTATTTTTGTAGTTTGTGTTATTTTTCGATTTTAAAGGTCATCTTACACACGTATAGAATTACTCAATACTTATTTCAATCGTAAATTTTTAATTATTGGTCCCTCGACCCGAATTTTGAAAACGTTACTTTGCCGTTATTTAATAAAAGCGTTAACTTAGAAGTTAAGTCTGTTTATTTAATTAATGATCTCTTGCGTAACACTGTTAGTCTACAAATTTAACGCGTAAATCATAACATCGATACTTATAAAGTTTCCGTGTTTAAATTGCATGACCAAGTTATGCATTTATGAAGTTTTAGGTTTTCGAAGTTGTACAGTTGGTGTTCGCGATTCTAAATGATGATAACGTATAATAAATAAGTTCCTTATCGATCTTATAATACTTAGATACTCGAATTTTAAGTAAATATCCTGCAGTTATTAAATTAGAGCGCCGCACAAGTTTCAAATGCAATTAACTTCCGAAAATTTTAAGGATTATTACTTACGACTAACACAAGGTATTTACAAGGTTCTTTTATGATTTAATACAGTTTTTGAGTGCCAGTCTGAAAATGGAGCTATTTCTTTCCTTACAAAACGTCATTGAATTGAAAGCATTTTTGTGTTTAATTTTAATAATGACTTAATCAATATAATTATATCGTTGTGCATATCATAATTAGAAACACGGGAAACATTTGTGAAATTTTATTACTGGTTAAAACGTAAGGTTTTCTTTTTATAATAAAAATGTTTTCATAACATGTTAATAAAACGTTAGGTAATATTTTGTATATTTTTCGGTATACCTAACAATTCTCACGAGAAACCTTCAAGACGTCGCCGTTGTAGGTTTATTTTATTAAAATTAAACTCTGTATAGAAATAATTACTACTGTTTAAAATTTGTTTTGTGTATAATTCTTATTAAAGCAATACTACTATTACAGTGTTTATTTAACTGTCACGTGAGCTTTTCATTTTTAATTTGTTAAGTAGTCGGTTCTTTTTAATATTGATTTCGTTAGCATTTTTTCGATGTTATTTATGTTTTTATCTTTAAAGAATTTTGTTAATTGTTTTGAATTTAACAGCAGAAAACGTGATGCATATTCTTAATAGAAATTTGTCAACATTATTTAATTTTGGTATTTTGCTAAAAAAAATTAAACTTCTTGCACAAGTAGTATTATTTAAACACTACTCAAACGTTAGACTCTTAAAGTTGTATTGTATCATTAATATAACAATAACATATGAATTAAAGTATATTTGTTGTTGTGTCTTTTCACCGTTTTTAAACAAAATTTTTGTTCAGAAACTACTACCTATTTTCTATTTGAATAAAAATGTTTTTGTTTTACGAAAATAACACGAAACATAAATAAAAAATAGAGCTTCTTTCAGATAAACGTATAGATCATGTTCGCGTTACAATTGAAAAGCCATCACATAGTAGGTAGGTAATTGTAACAAAAGGTATTATTTATTAGAATTAAATACGTGCTGTTTTCTATAATAAATAAATAATGCTAAATTTAGGTAAGTATGTTAAAGTAATTTTTTTAACACCATACGTGCCCCGAATTACCTATATACGCGTTTTCAGGAGATATTTGCTGCGACATAAAATTTGTTTTTTACCACTTACGTTGTTCTGCCAGAACGTCATCGTTAATATTATCACATCCTAAACGTTATTACGTAATTGAACAGTAAAACTATTTAAACATTTGTAATTACTTTTAGGGGATTCAAAAAATTTCACATAGGTGACTATATTCTTGTTGGTGATTATAGTAATAATCTGTTCAAATGAGTCTCTAACAGAAATAAACAAATGTTCGGAATACAAATTATCGTATTATCCTGTATGTCTCTTTAGTGGTGGCTTTACGATGAGGAAAAACAAACAATTTAATTCTCGAGTTCCGCAACACTAAAGTAACATTAAAACAATGATTATTCTATTTATTTAAAACCAAGTTCGAGACATCTGATATGTATGTCGAAAATATGAGTTTGATTTTATTTTATGGGAACTAAGAAAGTTAATTTACTATTTTAAAATTGCAAAGAACGAACATTTTTTATCTCTTGTAATAATCTACATAAACAGTATAATAGGTAATTAATAAATCGATTTTTTTGATAAAAGTTAATGCTAAAAGAAACTATAATGAATTGATCGACGATTAATTAATTAGTATGTCATGTAAAGTTAAAATAAGATGTAGAAGCATAGAGAAATCTGATAACAGATAGGACGTGAAACTTGAAAGGTTGAAAATTGATTAATGAAGACACGCTCTTTCTCTTTATACCTACTAAAAATCATACTGTAAACATAATATTTTAGATCCGCATGAATAATTACGAACAGATATAAAAGTTAGAGATCCTTGAAAGTGTACCTACCTATATAATAAAGAAAAATATTAACTACAAACATTTGTGACGCAAAATAGCATTTTAATTATAAAAATGTTACTGAAAACGTTAATAGAAATTGGGTCAAAAATAGAGTAAAGTATTGTATTCCTAATTTAACTACTTTTTCACAGTAAGAGTATTATGTAAATACAGTAAACCCTTGGTTATCACCTCTTTAGAGGTGAGTTTACGATGAGGAAAAAACAAACCATTTAATTCTCACGTTCCGCAACACTACAGTTGCGGAACACAAAGGGGCACATGGGGCACAAAGTCGACCGGTGAAACGAGGGATTTTTATATTGCACTTAAGCAACATATAATACAGGCACAAGTTACAAGGTCATTAGTCTGCTTTATAGTGACAGTTTATTTTTACTATTTTAAGGATAGATTTATTGCTTAGATCTTTTTTTTAACCAAAACATAAGAAATAATTAAATATTTTAATTAAAATAAATAACTATATCTATATCAAATCTGGCGATTACAAAGATCTCCGAGGGTATAACAAAAAATAACGCTCGCAATCAGCCCGATCGGTTAATCCGAGGACCGGATAATCGAGGGTTTACTGTATTAGTAAATATGTCTTCGTGTATTCATCGTATAGTTAAGTATCCGCCATAAATATTCAACACTTAAACTTTGAACTCATCCACAGCGGGAAACTGTTGTAAAGCTGTATTAAGTATCTACCTATTACCTATTTGATTAGTTAATGCATTATAAAATAATCGCAAATATATAAATTAAATTAATAAAAAATAATATGTAAATTGTTTACAAGCGTAAATAATAAAAATAAATACACAAAATTTAAGAAAATACGCTCCAAAACGACCAAAATTAAATACCTATTCTTTAACTATAGTTCGATCAATTTCGAACTAGAAACTCGTATTTATAGTTCTTTGTGTGTAATAAGAGACTATTTTAGTTTATGGATCGCCATTTAAAGGAAACCTTAAATTAGGTGCCCCATAACACATAAAGATATTAATAGAAAAATAATAATTCAAAGAAGTCGACGAAATATACATAAATTGCAGGCCTACCCCGATTCTTTCAAATTTATAGGGTTAAATTAGTGACACTCCTATTTAAATAACGCTATAGTTTCTAATTATCCTAATTCATCCCTAAACATGTATCGTTGTGGAAGGACTTGCTTTGATCGATTAGTTCAACACAGGATGTTCACTAATTAAGAATAGGAGAGCGAAATCCTTGTCCTAATTTACCCTCGAAATTTTCTCAATTAATAGTATTCACTTCCTGCGTTTGAATTGATAGATCCTCTTTAAACTTGCGAGTAGAGTAAACTAGTGACGTTAATGCCGGAGTTGACCAATAGAAAGAATAAATCGGCCACTTATAGAGTGACGTCGAAGATTAGAAGTTCACTTTGAAGGAAAGTTAAATTTCTCTATGGTTTAATATTCACGATAAGATATACCGGTCCGATATACGAAAAGGGGATATTTTATGATTGACGATTGTGTATATGGAATATTTTCATTTACAAAAGCATTCGCATATCTGTAGTGCAGAAAAGTGATCGATCTAAACTGTAATAACGTCGTAGGCCTATTTTTGACGTCCCAGTTCAGCGACCTATCGAAACGACCTTAACGGTTACCATTTCGCATGTTAATATCGCGTCCTTATTTTCCCCTAAGCTACGGTTAAAACAAAGCGCCGCCCGTTGATTTCTACGATCCCAACATTATCTCAACATCAATCTGTATACACTCCTTTTATAAAAGGAATAGAAAACCTCAGAATTTAAAACGTTAACCCGTAATAATTGCAATCGTTATGCCGATGCTGACGTTTTCGTCCTCTCTTCCCCTTTTTCAGAACAGCTATAGAACATAATTATTCAGCCACTTGCTGAAAGTCGCACCTTAACGATCTCTTATTTTCGAGTTTTAAGATAAAAATCTGTATTTTTTGCTTCAGCATCATTAAAGCATTTTGCGTGACACGTATTCGTGACCCTATCTTATATAGAATAAACCGCGTGCAATGCCCGAAGGCGCCCTTTGGATAACTGATGCTTTTCTCTAGCTTTAGCTTCTTTGACGAAAACGTGTGATGTGAAAATCCCTTTACATGTAAAATATATTATGGACAACAACTTTCAATAGACAAATACCTATACACGTTCTTATTTATAGATCGTTTCAATCTACTTAGTGTGCAGCATGGAAATTTATGGAGATGGTGACAGTGTGATGAATTTCCATAAGATATATACGTATACCAACAATATGTATTTATTGTTAGATATAAATATACTGTATACTGCTAAGGTTGGAATACCCTATAGCAGAAATAGGCATTAAACTACTTTTCTTTGTGCGATCTTTGGAGATGAAGTAAATATGTAAGCATTTACTCGCTTATTTGTTAATCTCACTAAAACACCTCAACCTCAAACCATCAGAAGATGTTTGCGTGAAACACCTTGCATACAGCGTGTACTAAATTGAGTGGTAACACCATGGGTAACTTTCTTCTTATTAAAGATAGAGATTTGTTTTACAGAGTTTAGAATCTTACAGAGATTAGAGATAACAGTGTTTCTGAATTACTAATTTTTTAACCTGGGTTTATAGGTTGAAGGATGTACTGCCAAAAAATAATGGCGAATTTTGTCTATTATTCTGGCACCAGAAATTATATCGAGTGTCGCTTTTGCCTTGGTTATATAAAAAGTGTTACAAAAGTGACGCCCGTCCGATCGATCGATCGAAGTGATCGAATTAGTAAGCTAAAAAAAAATCGAAAGTCAAGAACAACGAAATTTCCGATTGGCCTTTCCTACAGTTTTATTAACAAAAAATAACATAATGTTGAAGTTTACGCAGAAAAAATTATAAAAGATGTTTAAATAAGTTTCCTGCGAGATCAATGCAAGCTCTTGACCTTGTTTAACTGTAAGATGTGTAAGTACGTACAGTTATTGAAACGACAGCTGAATGAAGACGGTCAATAACAACTGCTGGTTCCACGACTGATTCAAGGTAAACATTTTTTTTAGGTATCCACATAAAAAAGCCTCTACCGGATCGAGGTCGGTTGACCTACAAGGAAGATCAATCGAAAATTTTGTCATCCTTGTCCTTCGATTTCTTTTAGCTTACTGATTCGATCATTGAAAGTGACGGGCGTCACTTTTGTAACACCCTGTATAGTATGTGACTTCGGTGCTTTTATAAATTTGTAATAAATAATAATACCATATACATTTGTGTTGTTTTTATAATATAGGTAGATTATTATTTTAGCGCTTTGGCAACACAAAAATTCAGCCATATTATATCTATAACCGATTGTGAAAGCTGTAGTTGTTTGTCGCATCAGTCGTAAACATCAGGGTATAAATTTGATAAGAATACCTAGAAATAAAAATTTTGTTAATTTTCCACTAGACTGGTATAGTTAACAATTCATAACTGAAAAACGAACAAAGCTGTTTGGAATATTACGAAATTCACCGAACTTCAATAAAAGTTGCTATTGTTGCTGTAAGTTGAAATTATTAGTTCTACGAAAGTTGCTATTTGATATTAATTTTAACTTATCTGTTTTTATATTCTGTTAAAAGATTGATTCGAAAGTATAGGAATCTGAAGAATTTAATTTTTTTTAAATTTAACCAGGATATGTAAGTACCATGACGAGTTTAATGTAACTCTATTACCATTTAAAGAGTGTCTCGACCACAAACGTGGTCGATACTGGATCTCAAAGAAATCTGAACGAATTTCAAACAATAGATACTGTTCGATTTTGTCAGTTTAGAATATCTACAACCGTGCTCATACGTATTGTTTAATACATATACTCCTAGAAAAACCCATTATGTTCACCAGTACCTACTATAAAATTTTAAAGAAAATACCGTAGTTATATGCGCGCAATTGCCCCCATCGCGTAAGTTACGCTCATATTTTGAAAATTTAATGTTCCTCACGTAACACCTTTAAGATAAAATTTCCGACGTTTTATTTTATTTTCTGTGACCACTCCAAGTATTATACAATAACGGAATGCGTGGAAAATTCAAGGTCATATCCATTCCTATCTAAAGCGGCCCCCCTGTTACCATGATAATTAATTATATCGATGGCGTTTTGCCAAAAGGGCGTAACCACACTTTTTGCAAAACCAATTATTCTGACTATCTTATGCATCTAGGGCAAAGACATCATCTGTTAAAATCTGGCAACAATATTCCGATTTTTTCCACCCGAAATTCGATTTGAATTTCCGTGAAACGCACCTTCTTAAAGCTACGCAACGCAACAAAATGTGCTCTCCTGTAAAATTTACTTTTTGTGGGTTACGCCCTTTTAACAAAACGACGTCGATATGTAGTCTACAACCGATATTTTTATAATCATCGCGTAATTTCCCCCTCGAATTTTTGTCCATACATTTTAAGAAAAAAAAAAAGTAAAATTACGCGAGTACGTACATACGGTATAAGTGTGATAGATGTTAAAGTTCGGGTACAATAAGTAGAGTTGATTGCATGTCTGTGAAAATAGCAGGTAACAAAGGGATAGCGTCTGATTAATAAGGGAGGTTTCAATACACATGAGCACGGCTGTAAATACCTACATTAATACATGGTAGAAAAATAAGATCTTCGTGATAGAATCACGGCTAAGAACCACTGATTTAAAGCACACATTTTTTTAAGATTCCTCAGTTTCAATTTTATTTTCTGTGGATTTATAAAAGTACATTTATTTCAGGGCATTCGCCGCGATACTTTTGATTTTAGTGTTGTAAGCTTTCCCTTTCGTTGTGTTTAATGAAGCCTAAAAATGTTAAGAAAACGGTTGAATGACTGACGTTTTTAACTAGAATGCCTTTTAAATATGTATGTACATATATCTTATCTCTGTTATAAGCAATCGCTTTCAAATCTACAGGAAATAACCGAAAATAACATTAAGAAGAAATAGTAACGTATACTTTTAAATTAACTATATTATTCTGATCACAAAATGTTATGTAAGATGTTTAAGTATATAACTTATGTTAGTCGTTCCATTTATCTTTGATGTATTCGTAAGTTAATAAAATTTGGAACCAAAATAATTTTTAAAATTTTGGTACAATCGAACAAAAACGCGGTATTATTTTAAACGATAATTGTAGACAAAGGTCATTTTCGTTGTGTAAAAAACGCGTTTATAACTGTTTTTACATTACCACTACGAAAGTGGCACGTGTGTGAAATGACATTATAAAAATCTTATGAGTGATTTATAGATATTTTCCATCTGTTAACATAGATGGAAAATCGACGTATAGATATTTAAATATCAACGAGCGTTTTTATGTAAAATTTACGATTTTATCAGTAGCACTGTACATCACAGCAGGTATAGGTACCGATTTTAAATCTTTTTAGTAACTAAACTACGAAAGAAAAGAAGGGGGTTATTTTGCTTTTATGTTCTCCAGCTGTTACTATTTTTGATAGAAATTTATGAAACTAAAGTTTTTTTTTATTGTAAATCAAACTAACATAAGTTAGTAACTATAAAAGAATGGCGCCACCAATTCTAGTTAGTTTAGAAACTGTCCGGTGTGTGAGCCCTTTATCATATTTGTTCACTTTTCCAACGCTTGCTATCTCCATCGATTAGTATCTCTATTATAGGGCACGCACCTTAACTTCACGCAAACTATGACGTATCGCTGATCCATTATTATTATTAATTTAAATCACCATGTGATATCTATGCGTACTTAAATACTGACCTAAATTACCCTGACATTGATATTCGAGTTCGTTTGTTTCTGTAAGTATTTTTAAAACGAAATAAATAGTAGTCACGGCAATTTTACTTTTTCATAAAGGCCCTTATTTGAACTAAATAATAAACCAGAAACCTCCAAGGTTTTTCGCTCAACTATTTTTATTATATTTATTATAAATTTATATTAATCTATACTGCGTCTCACGGCGAAAAGTTTGTACTTATGGAAGGCAATGTTGCTGAATTTATAAAATTCTCGACGTGATGTAGGCACTTAATAATAATTTGTAACTGCTTTAAAACGTCTATTGCAGTCATAAGAACTTTTGAAAACAGTAGATACAACTTTTTCAGCTTCACTGTTGATTGAGAATCCGGACACGTTTTCCTACAAAAAACAGAACTCATTTCGTTTAAAATTTCAGATGTATTTTCCGAAAAGCATATACATATCTACTACATAACTTACAACCTAACCTACAATCGACCGACCCGTTTCAAAAAACAGTGGCCGTTAAAATTTTTTTGTTTTAATTCTAATCTCCGTTATTACTCACCGCATCGGTAATATAAAATATGTTTTGGAATCTGCATAAAATTCTCTACCGATTATATCTCTTTATAATTTTCGATAGAATGTACGGTTTTCGAAATAATCGAAAAAAAGTGATATTTTTTAAATTCTTATAAATTTCTCTCGTAAATATTATTTTTCAAAAAATGTATTTCTGTCGAGAAAATTTAAAAAAAGGAGTTTTTTAACATGCGACATTAAAATTCGATAACGAAACTTGCGCGCGGTCGGATTTTACTTTTCAACGCAGAATGATAATTTTTTATTGTATAATTTTTAATCAATTTTTCATGTAGATTTTGTTATTATATATTTGTTATACAATTTATAACCCGAATTTCAAACGTAATACGTTCCTAAAAACCCGTTCGTATCTCGACATTCTTGTTTGTAACTTGAAGTTCAAAGTTCGTGATAACTGATTAATTCGTCCCAACATAGGTACCAACGTAAAAATAAAACTCGATGACTTTAATGGTCGTTACTGTGGTAGTTAAAGCATAAAACTAAAGAAATTAAATGACAAATAATATACAATACATGTATGCGATAAAAATAAAACGTTTAAATCTTAAAAACTTTAATTATTTACCTATAAGTATCTTGGTTATATCTAAAAGTTCTAATTTTTAGGGCGATAAAATGAATTCAATTAGTGAAACTGACGTAATTGACACGAAATTGTTATTTGTATATTATATTATATTATGTATCTCTAAAGTGCGCGTTCGTATTTAGATAATTAGATTATAATACTAGATACCTAACATTTGTAACTCTGACAATGAGATTTTCGTAACTTGGGGAAAGATTGTATTTTACATTTTATATTATTTTATGTTTCTTATCTAAAACATCTAATAATCATAAATGTTGAAGAATTTTTAAAATAATTGTAATATTTGAAATATAGCTGTAACAGTTATATCTACTGTTTCTTTATCGAACCTTTTCCTTAATTAGACAATGTTGTGGTTACGTAAAAAATTGAGTTGGATCAGCAGTCCAATTAGAAGACTACAAAAATTTATTGTACTTAAGGTAAAACCGGGACTGACGACGCGGTGGGGCACATTACGCACAGTTAGAATTTAGCGCCCTAATGCAACAAGACCACCGCCAAAGCGAACAACACAACTGAGTTAGTAAGTGACGTATGTTCTAGTGAAAAAGACAAATTTAAGTTTTAAAATTAAGTTTTCTAATGAGTTGAGTAAAAATTTGTGAGTGAAAAAATAGTTGCCAATATGAGTGTTGTAATGCAAGATAGGAGGAATGAAGATGTGGTAACGTTTTTCCGCAAACAGGTGCGTTGTTTATCTCGCAATTTTGGGATAAACGATGCATACTGATTAAGCACCATTAAAGCCAAAGCTCTAAACTGTAAAACGACGCTTACGCTACAAAACGGGCTGAAAGTGGGCTGCTTGGAACACTACGAAAAGACAATATCCGCGATAGATTGAATTAAGCGCATAAAATGCAACAGATTGCTCAATGATACTTCTACGGTATACAAGAACTATCGTATGGTTTGTGGACAACAATTTGTAATAAAACATTTTTACATATCTATAGAATTTGCACTAGTCATCTCTCCCATACCAGATATGTCATCTCACCCATAGAATATGGGAGAGATTGCTAAATGAGTTTTAGTTTAGTTTATTTTTAAGAATTGAAGTTTTCGAGGTGCGGTATTTCATATGTTTAGTTAGTAAATATAATAAGTATTCGTTGTTCGACTGATATTTTAATGATTTCAATCCCATCAAGCTATTACCTATGTACTTTTCTATTAATTGTTTTCAAAAGGTGCGTGGTCTGTCCTGGTTTTACCTTATTTAGTAGAGGAAATCGAATTTAAAAAAAATTTCCTCAATGCTTTATGTCGAACAACCAATTATCATATCTTACAGTGAATTATGAAGTAGGCATCTACATTAAAATTTATAAAGCATTTACATAGATTGGTACACTATAGATACTCCTAATTTATTTAAAAATATATACAAAGAAATATTTTCTTTAAAGATTATTATTAATAAATTAGAATAGAAATTGTAATTCTATCTGTTTTTAGTCCTTAGAACTACAATAACAATAAGTGATATTTAATGAAAAATTAAACCGTTTAAAGAATGTTATTTTATTATTTAATTAATTGATTTCTATGAAATTTGGGATTACCTATAGTATATTGTATAATGAGTACTGAAAAGCGGATATTTCACTCGAGTATTAAATATCCCACCAATAGTGCTCGCCCAAAAACGTATTTTTCAAATTGATTGGTGGGAAATTTGCGGTTGACGATTGAAATTGGCGATGCTGCCACATTTTCAAATTCCACGAATTGGCTAAATATCTGTACTTTTCTATGTCACTGTTTTCAGTTTTCGGTATAGTTAACTTCACAGTGATATAAAATTATAAACATATCCAAATAACGGTCACTTTTGAAAGTCCCGGCATTGTTTTATTGTATTGTAATCTATTTCTTATTAGCGAACACTTTTTTAAACGGATAATTTTTTTGGTCACGCGAGTTTCACTGTATTTTCGGAATCGACCGAGTTATAAATAATCTGTTTTATGATTTCTTACCAAAATGACTCGTTATTGATTTTTATTTTTTAAATTATCAATTAAGTACCAGAATGGCCGTAGAGATCACCTGATCTCAACCTCTTAGATTATTTTTTTATATGGTTATTGAACCCAGTGGGTTGTTATGGACTTGGAACAACAAACTGATGTAAAATAACAATTTTGGTCTTGGATTACGACGCCTTCAAAGTTTTGAATTGTTTAATCGATGTTTCAGTTGACAGTGTTATTAAAAAGCACGCCGAGGTATTGCAAGTTTAATACAAACTTGTTATAGGTATCACTGTTTTAAATTATTTAAACAATAAGGAAATCAATATCAAGTCTAAAAGAGAATTAAAATTTACATTAAACTCAAACAATAAAATTTTTGTTTTAAATTAGGAAGCATTTAACTTTGATTCCTAAGTAAATAGTTAATGGTTGAAGTAAAATCGGGAAATTTAACAACCCTTGTTTACCTTGAATTCCCTTTCCGTTGTTTCGACCGAAAATAAACGTAAAAGTCCATGAATTCTGGAATAGTTTTTCTTTTAAACCAAATTGAAATGGTGAAATAGCCTATTGTGCATTTTCAAGATGCGATTGGATATTTTGAAAGGCATATCTTTACATAGAGTGCTTAATAAGCTTACAAGTCTGTAGTTAGTATAATCACCGTTTTTAAGAAGCTAGCGAATGAGGTGACCCGATTGTTATCCTCGCACGTAACCATTCTAGCGGAAAATGGAACTGCGGTCTTTTACAATGATTGGTTCTCGAAAAAAGAATTTATAAAACGCAAAAAAAATTAATAACATTTATACTAATAAAGTACCTAGAGGTAATTCCGGCGTAACGACCGACACATCAGATGATTATTATTTGTTGTATTCGGGGTGTTCTTTTTGTATTTTTGTTGTGTTATGAAGTAGTAGTGTAGAAAATATGTGAGAATTCTAGCATTCAGTAAAAAAGATTTTGTATTCATGGTGATAAAAAGTCAAATTTGTGTGTTTAAATATTGTAACGACCGTTACACCACTTTACTTGACGCTACTTTTGCTTGAAATTCTCCTGCTTTTTAATGGGTTAGTTATATTTGTGATTAGACTATACAGGTGTTCACTAAATATGCGGAAAAAATTCAGCGGCTTATTCCTTGGACTATTTTAATTTTTTTCGCTTTTAGATGATTTTCGAAAAGATGCATTGTTTCAACGATACAAGACGATAAGACATTTTCGAAAAAAACGGTACTTTGTTATTTTTATATTGCAAATAAAAATTCTTAATCTATAGAAACTGCTGAAAATGACCACCACCGGCTAGGATTCATGCATCCAATCTTATCCTCATCGACTGCCAAACTCTTTTGAAAATACCAGGATTGTTCCTTATTGCATTACACCCATCAATTATCCGATTTCTTAAATCTTCTCCATTTTCCACTGAAGTAGTGTGTACTAATACCTTCAAATGGTCCCATATGGAAAAATCAAAGGGATTTAAGTTTCAGGATCGAGCAGGCTATAAGTGAGGTCCACTTCGACGAATTCAGCGATCTTCATATGTATTCACGAGTAACCACACTAAAATGTGCAGGTGCACGATCGTGCATAAACCACATTAGATGTCTCGTTACAAATGGTAAATCCCCAGAAACGCAGGAGGTAATTCTTCCAAAAAATTTTATCCTTTTTTTCAAATTAGATGTTTAGTGAATATTTACGTATTTATTTTTTCGAATTTTTTTATCGTCTTGTATCGTTGAAATAAAACATCTTTCCGAAAATCATCTAAGGACGACGAAAAATCTTAAAATAACATAAGGAATTTTTGCTGCACGTTTAGTAAACGCCCTGTATAGTATAGATTGATGGCATTTAAATTATATTTGGACAATTTTGAGATATAGAAATTCCAGTCAACGCCTTACAAATGTAACGACCGTTACGCTGGATTTACCCCTAGGCTATTAATTTCAAGTACCTAGATATTGATTTGTCTCTTTTTAAATTATATTTTATATACTAGGTAGCCTATGCATGTTTGTAGGTATTAAATTATTATTTAGTGAAACAACGTTTTGTATTTGAACGATAAAAAAATAACTGGTACCGATAAAATAAAAATTAAATACTTTTATTAAATTGTAACTTATTAATCTAATGAATTACAAAGAAGATCTATTTTATTATACATTAAATAAAACGTATTAAACAAAATTGTCTAACAATAAAAATGAAAACGGCATTGCACGAAAATCTACTTATGTATTATTCTTTAAATTATTAATGATGCACTTATGGTAAATAGTCCACATACGAATTATATTACATCAAAATGTCACACAATAATATTATTAATGTTTGCAGTAATATTCTACTAGTACGTGTCATAAAAAATAACGACTACAATTCTTGCGTGCCAGATGAATCGCAATTTTAATAAAAAGCAACCGGTTACCAGTTACCTTAAATACGACTTTATACTTCGAGTTTTAAAACGATAAATTCCAGGGACCTTGAAGTATTTAATTTGTTGACCTACTTAAAAATAGATCACTATAAATTTCATTTATCAAAATTTTTGATCGCCAGGTATTGAAGAGTGGCCCTGACCTGACACGCCGAAAAGTAAATATTTTCGAGAAGGGTGAATTTTTTGTTTGCGGTTTTGTCGTCGACACGGCTATTGTTGAAATACGAGGAGAAATATTTTTCTTTATGCATGAAACGATTAGTTTAATGTCATTGTTAAACTTCTATTTGCGTAAACGTATTGGAATTATTTTGTGTCGTAGAAAAGCAGTTAATATACATACGTATAAACGCAAGATCATTTATATTTAACCCTCATATTACCGTGGGGTCGCTGGATACCCCACGTGCTCTTATGAGGTGTACATCTTTGGAATCGTTTTTTTTTTAAACTTTAGTTAGTTTTATGTTTTGGGCAAATATAGTTTTCGCAGCACGTGTAGTTTTTGAAAAAATTAAATAAGTTAAACGTAATACCACTGGGATGACACCGACAACACCTATAGTATTAAGTAGGGTCATTAAATTAATTTTTGGATATCGTTTTGTCCTACATATAAATTCTAATTGTATCTTACTGGCTGCTTATCACTCGCTAAGATTGCAAGGATCCCTTAGTTCCTTACTTATTTTTTCGTGTATTGGCAACTCAGCAGCCTCATAATTTCAATGTTCAGTAATTTCCCTTTTTCGTTGTGTCTATTGGGAATTCAGTAAATTCGCTGCTTACACTGAAGTGTAATCATAATACTCCCGTGAAGACAATAATCAATTCACAAAAACCAAAAGCTGAACAACAGTCACAACGAAGTATTATGCAGAGCTTTGAGATCAATAGCGATCCCACTGGTTTTACGTCTTATAAAAAAAAATTGATAGTATGAGGGTTAAGAAATTAAAAAGTTACGGGGTCGTTAAAGTTGACTTTGTCAACTTTAGTTGTCAAGTTGTTTAGTAGTCAAAGTTTGTGGTGTATTTGTGGTATTTGGAGTGTACAATGGTTATTTCAAAAGACGCTTGAGCTCGAACTCATCGATTTTATTTGCTGGAGTGCTGATGTTAGACGCATTATTTTAAAAACGTCCGGTAAATTCTGAAATTTTTGCACTTATTTAAATCGTAGCGGTATTTTCTGCAGTGATCATTACGATTCATTGTTCGAAACCACATTAGCATGTATGATTCGTACGTTCGTAGGTTTCCTCCAAATTTCCGTAATGCTGAAAGTCTAAACAAGAATTCCCTTTGATCCGCAAATTCTCTTAAGTTGAGCAAATATTTCGCGGGTTCTATAACATTACGTGTATGTTACACTTAGGTAACCTACTGCCGAATAGCATACTTTGCGGATTTTGAAAACGTTGTTAATTTTTTGTTAGGTAGGTACTTATACAGATTAGAAAAATAATTTCGGAATATATCTAAGCTTTATAATGCATTCAAGCGACTGATCTGAGAAAAAATTGACGAGTTTAAAATATAACAGATTTACGCGATGAATACGAAAATAGTTCGCTGTACCATTGTAAAATTGATCGCCTCGTACTTACCTAGTATCAAAATATTTGTGAGACGGAGTACTTCTCATTAGGCAGAAATAATATTATTTTTACGACGTTTCATTGCATTCGAGAAATTATTTGTTATAATAAATGTAACAAATAATGTCTCATTTGAAAATAAGTATTGTGGATCATTTTTCGCCGTAACGGATTTGAAGATAAAATAAATTCTAAAAACGCACGTAAAAATTAAAGCTCTAAAAAAGAATATATATATTACAAATATAATGTAATAACGGTTAAAATAAACCTTGTTGTGCCAAACAATAATCAAGTCTATTATAGCAACGGCAAGACGTTCTAATAGTGATACTATTAACTATTTACCTATTAGTTTATTCGTCGTGTACATCTATTATATCGATGGCGTTTTGCCAAAAGGGCGTAACCCATACTTTTTGTGAAAATGACTTACACTGACTATCTTATGCATCTAAAGCAAAGGCACCATCTGTTAAAATCTAGTAACAATATTGCGATTTTTTCCACCGGAAAAATCGATTCGTATTTCCGCGAAACATATCTTCTTATAGCTATGCGACGACATAAAATATGCTCTCCTGTAAAATTTAGTTTTTGTGGGTTACGCCCTTTTAGAAAAACTGCGTCGATATTTTCAACTGGTCAACTCTGTTTCTCAGACCTGTCGCTTGAATGCATTACGAAGCCTGGATATATTTCGAAATTATTTTTCGGAATCTGTATAACATTCAGTCGGAAAGGTAACAAAACAAAGAGTAGAACAAAAATAATCTATAACTCGCAGTCAATGCCCACGTCTTTCTGAAGGTGCTTCACATATGTACCTACATATATCTCATTTATATTTTAAATTGATGTGTTATATTTGAGAAAATCGATACTGATGTGGAAAACAAAAGTTAAACTTTCGTAAAATATAAATATTCTCGTGGATTTAGGTATATGTATATATAAAAATAACCCCCAAAAAATAATTTATTAAATATTAAATGCACAAATGGTTTCCGTAAGTGTCGTTACTGTTTTAAAAACGGCATTTAAATTTATAAACAAAAGACTTCATTTTAGAAACCGTCTTCTACATCGTTATTTTCATTTGCATGCATTTACATAACTTTCTTTGGTGCACGAAAATGATTACTTACGTCGTCGTCGTGCCGAAATGGATAAATTAAGGAACGTGGGGTAAAAGTTATCGCAAAATCGTAATTATAAATTATGACTTGTTATAGTAGAGTAGATAAAATTTTTGAAATAAAATGATTCATACCTAAGTATACCTATATAAAATTAATTTGCCCTTTGTACGTTTTATGTTCTTAATTAACATATTAAATAGGTGACCTGTTATTTACCTTACCCAACCGAATTTAATTATGATCCAATTATTAAATACGTAATTATAATCCACTAATTCTGGGTACCTACCTATCAACAAATAGCACCACGCGAAGTACCGTCGGTTTCTGTAAATTCTTATGACAAGTCGGTAATGCATTAAAATATGAAATCGATGTCGAACTACTACCTCATAACTAAAAAAGCATCCGGTTAAATTTGAAAAACAAAGTTTGTGTTAAAATGGGAATTTTAAACTCTAAAGACCCCGATATGTTGACCTATTTTAAAATTTATAAGTCGAAGAAACAATTCTATTATCTTTGTTCGTGTTTAGGTATATTTCATTCAAGTTCATTTAATTTAATTATTACCTACCTCGCGATAATGCGAATGTTTATAAAAGTTATTTTTCACTTGTTTCATAGAAACAAGTTTGCAGTGGACTAATATAAAAATATGTCTACTTCAGGAAAAACAACTAATAGTTTGTTCAATTTTATAGTCATGTTATTCCCGGTGTTGGTTTAAACTACGATTTAAACCTGTAACAGGGAGAAAATTCTTCGGCGTTTGTCTGTTTAATAGCAGCTTTTGGTTTTGTCCTAAGGATTTAATAGTTGAATGCTTACATCGAAATTGGTGCTAAATTATCGCAAATACGTACACTTAAAATACCAACTATAAGTACATACTTTGCTTTTCTTTTAATAATTTTTTAAAGATAGCTATTCTCGATTGCTTATTATTTGTTTACTTTTCAGTACTTAATCTGACAGTAAATTCTGGTTATTTTTAATACATTATTATAAGTGAGAATGTTTATTTCGGTTATTGCGTTTATTTTCACCAAATTGTCCGATAACACGCCATGTTTGGGAATGCGCATGTATCTATGATGGAGTTCCATAAAATAATCATTTTTGATATTAAAAAAATGGCGACTTACACCAAGAGGCGAAAAATGAATATTCGCGTTCGGGATTAAATTTTAAGCAGAAAATGTGAAAAACTTTTTTCCGATCGATCTTTGTTTTGGAGATATCAAAGTTAAAGTTTAGAATATTTTTCAAGTTTCACTAAAACTAAACTAGGCCGCATACTGCAAGAAATATTGTAGACTCGGTCGAGTATTTTAACGGAAAATAGATTGGTAGACGCGGTTCAGTACAGTGGCCTGCTAGATCCCCCGACGTAAGTCCAATGGATTTTTACTGAATCCAGTCGTTTTTTTGTGACCTTCCGGGGCCACATAAAACAACTAAGTTTATTCAGAAAAAAATCACAACGAAAGACATAAGTACGAATGTTGCACATCAAATTGAAAACGAGCAAGATTTTACTGCGTTTGCAATTGCACTGATTTTAGGTTGCGGTAAAGTTTTTTTGAACATTTATTGCCAGTTTTTCTGTTATTTCTGTGCAAGCATTACATTAACGTATTAAAGAAAGTTTTCTTATGGCCTAATTAAGTTTTTGCGAAACTTATTTAAAACTTTGAACCTTGCTATCTTCGAAACAAAGGCCGTACCTAAGTAGGTAGTACCTAACTAATACCTAATATTAGACACGTAACTATCTTTTCAAATATCCATGTAAGTTACTTAAAAATTGAGTTAATTTAAAAGTAAATTATTACTTATTATTAGAAATTTTAGGTAATTGTATAGCAATTAATTAGCACAATTTTTCTTGACAATAATCTCTTTGGTTATTACTTATTATACGTAACTTTGATATATTTAAACTCTTAGGAAAAACCGATTAGGTACGCCTAGATTTAAATAGTCTCTTCAATTCTCTAACGATTAAAACCTGATGTCGATTAGATTTTCACCAACCTAACCACAACTAATTCTATTAGTAAATACGACCATTCACTTTCCTGAAGCTTTTATCAAGTGCGACAGCCACTGACCTTTATTAGTTGTTTCTATATCCGTTTCTTTATTGCATGAGAAATTCGAACCGAAACTACTAACTTCTTTTCTTTTCATTATTTTATTAGCTGAAGCATTTTTTTGTGTGTGGCAACGGTAGGTGTTTATCCGGTTATGTGGTGTTCTTCAGGAATTAACCTTCTGGGTACTGATCGTGTTCAGCACTTGTTTCCTGGATGATCACACCGGTGCTGGTAATTAATGTTGCATATCTAGCCGTCTCTTTTCCTATTTTGATAATTATGTTCACAAACGTCCGTGGTTACATCGGGACTCGAACCCGCGGCCGTTAGTGTACTAGAGAGTGATATATAGCCCTCTAGGCCACCGCGGTCCCTTAACTTCCATTAAATTGTGTTATTTAGTGTCTACTTAAGAAAACATGTTGAATAGTACCTACATAGGTCGAAAATATTCACGAAACACTTCGATACTTTTCTAACGTTTTGTTTAGATAACGTTTCGTTTAGAATTGGTTGCAGTGCACTTTTACGTTTACAGGTTACTGTAAAATTTTATTGCAGCGTATCAATAATTCTTTTACGGAAGGGTTTCGCATCTAAATGGGAATTTTTACGAGTTTTATACTTAATGTAATGTAAGGTTCAACGTTAACGTTGGCGCTTCTCGATGCAAGAGGTGAGTTCAAGTGTTATTGAGAACAATATGTTTTCTATATACCCCTATACACAGATTTTCCCGTTTCGTTGTTTTCAATATTAGAATATTGTGATAGAGTGATCAATTTTATTATATTGAAACGGTATGCGAAGAAGGCGTCTTGCTTTTAGCCTTAGAAAATGTAGGTAATTTTATTTTAGGTGGGTAACATTTTATTGAAAAATTATTCAAACCACCTTTTGCACCATTTTAGTCACGTGTTTTTATTTACTTTGATTTTTAAATTATTCAAGCACGTGTACAATAAGATAAAGTATGGAACAAATTCATTTAAAAATTCAACAAATAATCTTGAATAAAAATTCTCGGGCACGACAAATTTACTTTTCAATACCTACCTAATAAATTTAGGTAGATAGGTATATTTTAGAGTCGGATATCTATTATGCGAGAATAATTGATATCGAGTCAAACAGTATCTTTCAGTTTAATTTAGGGCAGTAACATCACCATCCGGTTAAGGCGTTGCGTTGTATTGATTTGAAGAAGTGCCAACAAACTTGCAAGTTATACTATACACATCAATCTTTGAAACAATAACTGCATCAGGGATGGCGTTTCCAAAAGGCAAAAGGAATTATATAAAAGATGCAGTAGGTATTTGATTTATAATCAATTTTCGTTAAATTGTTTTGCGTTAAAATTCATTTTAATTCTAATTATAATACTTACTTGATGTTGTTTCATAAATCTCGAGAATCTTATTATCTCGACTCATCTTTATAAAGTTGAACTGAGAATTACTTCGCGTTAACGAACGGAAGTACAGGATACAATACTTTGGAGTCAAATAATTCATCGAGATATAATGCGAAAAAGCTTTCGAGATTTTACAAGTGAACACAGTTGAAGATTTTTCATTTTTATGGTTTTTTATACTTATTAAAATGTAACACTTTGAAATATCTGTAAATTATCTGTCGCCATCGTGCTCAAAAAATGTGCAGAATACAATATCCGAAGCTCGCATCAATTAGTGCTGGAAAAGTCCCCGTATTCAAAAATAAATTTTCTACGTCGATCTCGTAAATGGCTGTTTATGTAGGCATGTTAATTTTTTTAAAGGAAAAAGCGAAAGCTATTAAACATTTACGCAAATTCGATCCCTATCATTTTTTTTTTGTTGAGGGAGTCGTTACAAAGACACCAATTTTTTTTGATTTTAGATAGGCAGGCTTTTTTATTTTTTTCTGGACTATGTATTAAATCTTTAATTAAAAATGAATCAGAATCGACTTATGTCGATTGAAATAAATATTGGAAAGTTCTACATTAGCTACTATTTTTTCCTGTAGTATATTTGTCGGCGATCGTCTAATTAGGAATGATTGCTATCTACCCTAACGAAATACAATAAGCGTTTGAGTTGGAATTATCTCGTTTTAATATCAACGTTTTCTGATTGCCTTACAAAAAATAAATGAAAAGCGTTCCTTGATCTACAATACTTATTGGTTTTCCATTTAAGGATATTCAAACGATTTGTAGTCTTGCTGTTTTACATTTATTCGGCATATAAGACGTGGGCAATATATTGAATAGAACAATATTGGAATACCTTTGCATATTTTGTATTTAACTTTTAGAATCATAGATAAGTAATTTATTTTAATTTTATGAAAACTATCTTGGAAACTGTGCCATTTTGAATTTTATTTTGATCCCATTTTTAAGTTTACCTCATCAAATCAAGTAACTTTTATATTAAACATTTTTTCATGTCTTTTATATTTACGGAGATATTTATCTTTTTAAAAATCGTACATGAATAACTTCTAAATTGCTAGAAATTTAAATTTTTTTAAACGGAATGTGAATTAGCACGCAAAACTGCACAAAATCGCCCATTTAACCAAATTTCTATCTTTAATGATAAAAGAAAGATAAGTATCAATTAAGTACTACTCAATTTGGAACACACTGTATGTTCTTTTATGTTCGACAACATTTACCCGGATGAATTTTCAACAAAATATTATTTTTTAACTTTTCAAAGTTTTATTTAAAAATAAACGCTTGCAAATAATTTTTAAATGTTTTTCGTGGTTGTTGAATTAAATTGAGTCCAAAACAATTTTTTGATAGCTCGTTGTCCCTTGTTTTCTATTTTAAAAATATTAGAATCGTTCATAATTTAAGATATTTTCGAGTGCGGTAGAACTCCAATTATTCGGGTCGCTTGTTTTTCTTTCAAAGCCAAGTAAAATCAGGATTTTGGTAATTTTTATATTTACATGTTTCTCGTTTACGCAAATAAAAATCAGCAATTTATTTGTTTAAACTGCAGTATATTTGTTTTTATAAAATACGATAAACGAAAAAATTAATTGCCTTAGCATAGGTATTTTAATAAATAAATACGTATTTAGTCCACAGAAAAAAAAAACAAATATCAGAAGTTGTTATCCGATGGGCTGTGGATTCGGATAATTGAAGTTCTACTGTACTTAATTAACTAATGTATATATTTTTTGAAGCAAAGTTCGTTGATCTAACTTTATGATAATTCTGCTCTTAAACTATTGTCTACCATTATGTTTTTCTTGAAAAATTGTCTGAATTGCCTTCTACTTTTTTACTAGTGGATATAATTTAACCAATGAATTATGTACGATGGCTTTGCATTTCGTTGATGTGTGTGAGAGGAGATGAATTCCAATATTTGTAAATTAAGGTAATGACTGATATCTTGTTGTAGGTAAATTAACCATAATTAATTTTATAGTTTCATGTTTATATCTATCGCAGCTTATATTACCTATAGGTATAATTTGGAGCAATAGATAGGCACCTTTCACTAATTAAGTTATTACACCTACTATCGGTTGCTCAATGCTCATATTAAACGTATATAAGGATGTTGGTTTATATGGTAACGGTAAGATCGAAAACTTAATAAACTTCAGATTAATAAAATCGTCTTAGAATTGATTAAAGTTAAAATTGTACTCTATTCGATTTTATTTATAAATGAAAAATATTAGAACGTTCAAATTCAAAAGTTCTAATTTTGTTCGAGTTTCGACAATTTCACGTATTCATTATACCTATTTGTAAATATTGTAAAGTATAAAACGCGTTAAATTTGAAAATCTGTAGAATCAATTAACCCCTAAATTCCACCGATTATTCTGAAATTTGTTTTAGGCAAATAAAGCTTTAAATTTAGTCAACCCTTATAATCCTTTATGAGTTAGCGTGGACCATGCTACCATACATTTTTTCGTATTACAATACATTAATTTACGGTCGAGTCTCTCTTGAAGTCAAATTCGTTGGTCGTCCACTGGAAGTTACGCCAATGACATGATTTTGTAAATAAAAACAAAACATTTATTCGTGTAAGACAAGTTTTGAATCGAGGAATAAGTACACTTCGTCCAAACCTATATGCATTCCCCGTCATCAATACAAGGTTACTAGATGATGACGTTTCACACAGTGCTGTCACCTTATACCTCGTATTTTTACAGTTCTAATAAATTGTAGTCTTTCTTTATACCATCTAATATGTGCGCAAGTAAATCATCTATAAAATATGTCACTTTCCAAATTTTAAACCGAATTACAAATAAACAATCTAGTAATTTTTTCTTGATGACGTGAATTGCATATAGGTTTGGATAGGCCATATTTACCTACATCCATATTATAAATTTGTAGGTATACAGTGTGTCCACGGACTTATCAAAGTTGGGCGGTTTTTGCCGTAACTTTGTATAACGACACAGTTCTTACTTTTAAAGATTTCTTTGAATGACATTTTATCGTATCTTCAATATTAATGATCCTTTACCTATGCTAATTATTGCTAATTATTAAATATTTTTTAGTAAAACACCCTGAATATAGTTATTTCAACTTTTTTTATGATAGTACATCTTAGTTTTAGACCAAGCAGAGGTGATTTCCCGAGTATCGTTTCAAAACTCCAAAATTATTGATCGTTTACACCGATCGCAAAGTCAATCCGAGGACACATTGTAGGTACTTACGTAGGTATTTTTATATACCTTTAATCTACTGATCGCAAGTAAGCGAAGCACGCAATTTCGCTCTTACTCATATAACCGTCGTTAATTTTTACCAAGTGCTACCTTTAGTTTGACAGGTTTGTATCGTACAAATTTTCACACAAATTGGCAAATCTTTCAATTATATATCTATTTGTATGTGAGATTCACACAAAATCCGACGATTAATTCAAATATCATCTAAAGTCTGCAAGTAAATCCACTGTTGACGAGTATATTAAAAATACGAACTCTCGGTAGCATGTTTTCGTTTATGAATGTAAGAGCAGCATGAATACGAACTAAGACATCTTCTGGATTTTCAACAGGTTCGCGATAAACATTTACTTTTAAAAATCCCCAGAAAAAGAAATCCAACGGATTCAGGTCCGGAGATCTAAGAGGCCATGGTCTTTCAATCCATATCTCAGGTAAATTTTCGCTGAGAAAATTTCCTATAGGTATTCTATAATGGGCGGGTGCACCATCATGTTGAAATCAATAATTTAAATTACACTTAAATGACTTTTTTTAACAAATTTTGTGGTTAATATTGCTGATTGAGTTTGTAGAGATCGTATAGCGAATTTTACCAGATATGTAACGGTATGTAATAAAAAATATTTATCGAATCGGATGTATGTACTTACGTTTTTACCAGTTTTCTGTAAATTTTATTAATACGTACCTATGTATCTTCTCTATGTAAGAATTGGATACAAGTAGGTATGTGTGAAATCCTACAATTTAGTATAACAATTTATTCGTAAATTATTAAAAGAAATGTCAAACTTTTGGGGGCATTTCCGTTGAAAACAACACGTAATTTTGTTAAGTTTTCTTTACTAGAATTCCTTCGTGCGGCATAAATCATTCATTTAATCCATATTGCCTCAATTGGATAACTTTTTCTGTCAGATAAATTAATTATTTGAAGGTGAAAAGACCGGGCTCGGCCCCTCGCTATTCAAGTTTGTATTTTGATTAAACTGTCAATTTTACGGTAACATAATAAGTATATATGTATGGTTTGTCTATTATTAGGTATGTGCATTTTGTGAGCCTTTGAATTAAATTATTATTTGTTACTAAACAGAAGAAGTATTTCTAAATGTTTTTCTAAAGAAACTAAAAGATATTTATGCATAATACTCTAAAATAATTATTAGTGAAAATTATTTTAATCAGTTCATGTCTTCTTCAATAATTTATACGTACTTACGTACGATAAATGAACGTATAAAAGGTACGTATAAAAGATGGGTAACCATCTATGTGTATTATTATGAATGGAAACTTTCTTCATTATTTTAAAATTAATCGTGCGTTTCTGCCATGATTTATTGTTTTACTGTAATTAAAATTGTCCTTGATAAGTTTACGTTTAAAGCGCTCTATATTTCTTATTACCTACATGCAAGTTGATGTTTTAAACCTTACTTATCTTTATATTAATCTCGAAGTTTATTAGTTTATTAGAGCGTTTCTACTTTTTTAAAGAAACATAAATATGAATCGATAACTTATTAAATTCAGAAAACTAGAAAAAATTCAGAAAATTAAAGATATTAATCGCGTCGGTTTACATTTTTGGGTAGATTGTAAATATCTGTGTTATATATCTATATATCTTTTATTGTAGATAGAAAAATTGTAAAATGTAAAAAGTAATTTTAGAACAGTCAACTTTTATGTATGTACAATATTAATTTCGACATTAATTAAGTAGGCCTGGAACTAAAGAAATTTTCGTTATTAAATAAATGCCTACACCGAAACGGCTCACAATCAGATCACTATCGAAGCAATAAACTAAATAAAACTGAACCTTAAGATAACCTTCGTTATCTCGGCACTTGATTTATCGTCTGTTGTTTCATCGAATAGATCGTGAGCAGAAATTCCTTAAATCTTGTTTATTTTCAGAAAGTTTCAAACAATGCCGGATTGTGTATAAGTTAAACTTTTAACGGATGTATGTATAGGTATCCGCTTCAAAGTATGATTTGCTAGCAAACAACAATAGACAGCAAAGATAATCATTATTATTTTAGGGGTGTTCGCTCATTGTGCACGGTTTTAAGTCTATCGCGGTTACGGCGTACGTGATGTGGGTAAATCGAAGGATTCGGTTTAGCCGTTTTAGAATTTGTGGTTATTTTCCCTACTGTACTAACAGGTCAAAGCAACCTGTCAACGGCAACGTTAATTAAATTGCGAGAATTACATGTTACGTTATTTGAGACGTGCGACATAAGTACCACCTTAATGTTACTTGTAAAATGGATTCTATTAAAAGCCGAACGGTACCTACAATTTAAAGTTGTATTGTTGTTTACACAACTGTTGTGTCTATATGTAAGGTCTGATATTCTGATATTTTTTAATAGCAACTTTACGTAATAACAGTACGTAATAATCATTAGATTACTGTTTTTAAAATTATTGCATACTAAAGTTGAAACGATCTAAATATTCGGAATATTGTTTTCCCGACGATTATCTACTATGAAAAATGCATAAATTCACACCTTCAATTGTTAGGTACTGAATATTGGCTAATGAGCCGTGTGACCTAGAGGTCAGCCTGTCGACTGGTTTTCTGGCACACTCACAGCTGCGAGTTCGAATCCCGATGCAATCATGAACGTTTGTGAACGTGATACTAACTAGATTTACCAACAAGATTTAGAAGATTTACAAGAAATAAACTATTGCAAACGAAAAGCTAAGAGGTGTCTATGAAGTTCCGTTAGTCAATCAAAAACTTTCTAGTTTACAAAATAAACTTGTGTAGTTACGTCCTCTGTATGTCAATATAGACAGAAATCGAAGTTGGTTTTTAGGTAAGTAAATCACCTATAGCCACCTAACATTTCAATAGCATTTTTATTGCCATAGTTTACCAAACTTGTCATGGAGACAAAGTTAGCGCGATGTCGTGTAAGGCGCCGTCTAGCCTTCATTGTCAGCTTCCTCTTCTTATTGTCGTTTTATTTGAATGTAAAATAAATATAAAGTTGGAAGAATAAATATTATTCCGTGTATTTCGATTAGGCGCAACAAACGTAAGATCTCCTTTAAAAGTTAACGTAAGCCGGTTATTAAACAAATTGGGCAATACTGTTTCAGCGACGGAATTAAATTTTGTTCTTAAAGTACAAAACCGTTTTTTTCCATCCTCGAAAAGTTATGTAAATTGTTACTCAGGGCGGTTCGTTTCGTATTTACGGTTGTATTTGAAAACGACCGAACCGATTTGGCTTAAATTTTGTATAACGCTTTTTAACAGTTCAAAGCGACATCTAAAAGTTAATTTTTTGTAATTATCATTAAAATTCTAATTTTTCATTTCAAATTAGCAGAGAATAAGGTAATTTTAAGAAAAACAAATATCGTCGTATTAAAGAGCACGTGGAATTATTAAACAACAGCTTAAACTAAAATCAAAATACGCGCCGACTAAAAAATGCAACTGGAAATACGATTCACGGATTTTAAAAACATAGGCGCATCATAATAAACGCTCTGAGGAGATCTTACGATCCACCAATGAAGTGTATAACAAGTTATACTAGCAACAGAGTTACGTCAGGAGAAACCCACTCATATTACGGTTCTTAAGTTGTTATTTTGTGCCTATTACAATTTTTGTTGTTCACAAAATAAGGGCAGTGCCACTGTGTGATTGAAAGTTTCTGTATGTTACCTATTTAAGACGATAGAAAGAGGCGCTTTGAAAATCTTGTTCTATCCATCGACACTAAATACACATAACAACACATAGATATTTATGTCCAAATGATATTTATACCAAATCCATTGTAAAATGTAAATTCTTCAAACGTTGGTTTATTACAATGAGCTTCTCACGATATTTACTGGGGAATTATTATTTTCGACCGAACAACACGAATATTTAAATAAAACCATTTTACTAAAAAGCACAAACTTTTATACCAACACATTAAGCTAACATAAGTTACTCAGATATACCTACCTATCATTATTCAAAGTAAAACTTTCTCCATATTTTAAAATATATTAATGTTACATTTTTATTATAATTTATTATTTTGCTGGCTACGTGATTAAAATAATCTAGATAAGTTTTCGTTTAAAAGAATTTCATATATTTTTATTGCAAGTTTATGTTTTAAAATTTTATTTATCTTTAGATTCATCTAGAGTTACGTTAGTAAGTTCGTGAGTAAATTTCCGCGTATTTAAAAACACATAAATGGACTTAACTGTAATTAAACCCTTTGCAAACATTAAAACGTTGGTTAACAAATGATTCGACGTAGAAATTATAAATATTTATTACTATTACCTATAAAGATATATCTGCGAGATGTCTTAGGAGAGATTTGCCACGTAAGATTTTGTAATCATCGAAAAGGTATTTAAGTACAGATGAAATAAACTGTACACAAAAAATATAATTCTACACCTCAGAACCAGAGAGTATTAAGTCCTTTTTTAATATTAAGGGGTTATAATGCATTTTATTTATTAATACATTTTGCACGGCGCGCCGTCCGTATGTGAAATATTATAAAAACTATATTAAGTCCCTATTCAATTTTAATCAATCTAAATCTTCAAATAGCTTGGAGATTGGTTACAAGATTTTTGTGTTGTCAATTTTTAAAATGTGACTTAATTCGATGTGATAATTAATTGTGGTATTTTATTTTATTTTTTAATAGTCTGATTGTTATTTAGAATATAAATTGACTAATGCACTTCTTCAATTTTTCTCATTTAACAATGCCAATAATAAACAAAAATTAGGGAGAGTGGGGTAATCGCGGTCATTTAAGGGAGATTTGCTGTTTTGAAAAACTATTATTTACTTAAAGTGTCTACTTTTAGAAAGATATATCTGAAAAATTATAGGAGTCGCACAAATTAAAATATTACATAAAAAACAAAAATAGTGTATTGAGCGGTATCTCCCCGCTGTACGGTTAATGGCAGTCAGTAGTTTTCCCACATAAAATACATGTAAATTAAAGGAAATAAAAACATTTAAAAACCTAATGCTAAAATGAACTTTTATTGTTACAGTGCCATAAATTTATAAATGTTACTTATTTTACATTAAAGAAATATGAAAAAAAAAATTAAATTTAACGGATATACCCATTATACTGTAATAAACATCATTAGAAGTTGTGGTTGAATGTTTATGTTGTGTTATGGGCATATTTGACAATAAGAACAAGTCTTCTTCTACTACTGAATCGTCACATAAGCTAGTTACATTAGGGGTAATACCGTTCACTATAAGGAACCGACCGAAATTACCCCATAAGAATTGACCGCCATTATGACCGATTTGCACGTTTTCATTTAGAGATTAACCACAAGACAAAAAAAGTTCACTGCAAAGATACTGCAAGTACATTTGGGACACAGGTTTGCCACAAAATCTACAAATTGTACCCCTAAACAAAATGCACGTAGGCTTACGTCAGTATTAGCGATGACCGGTATTACCCGCCGACCGGCGTTACCCCGTTCCCCTCTAATTGTTTAATTAATTTTTACGACATATATAAGTACTTAACTAGTAGGTATGTAGGTAAGTATTACTATGTAGTATCTATTTACGTACACTTGACTAATTTATATACTTAATCAAATATTAAGGGAAGCTTTTATGATTATAAGCATTTCAAATCGATTAAATTGTGAGGTTAGCTTGTATAATATATTAATGGAAATATCACCGCATTGCATCGGCGGTATTAATTTATTTCATGGAAGGTGTCTTTCTATTATCTAATAAATATAGGCCTATAGTTGTGAAAATAAATCCTTTAAAAAGATTTTACGAATAGTTTTTTTGGAAAATTTTTAATGATCTTATGCAAGATCTGACGAATTCGTATAAACAGCTGGGGCGCAATGTGTCATTGAAAATGCACCTTTTATTTTCGCACCTAAATTTCTTTCCGCCAAATTGAGGCAACGTGAGCCCTTCCGTCAAGACATTTCGGAGATGGAGCAAAAGGAAATGAGGAGCTACTATCACACTAGTCGATTATTGCTAATTGTTGAAAGGACACTCTTACATTTGAGCGTCGTAAACATGTAAAAAAATATGTCGTTAAAGAATAAATAATTTGCCACTCCTGTATGTATTGTACATAAAAATGTGACAGTGCTTTTATCTCGAAAACAAGCAAGAACTAACCGATAAATTTAAATGTCATTTTTGTATTATATTCAGTGGCCCAAAAAACGGAGATATTATATTCAACATAACAACCTTGATACCTGCTATAACATTCAATCATTTCAAAATTAGGTGATAAATTTGAATAACACGATCGAATTATTATGTGTTATAGTACTCATAAAATATTATTAAACATGAAATACATAACTGCACATGGTTAATTGAATTCACCAATAACATCCATTAGGTAAGTACGCGGTGAATACAGGATATTGTTCACGTGCCCGTGGAAAATTGTTAGGCGTCTCTAAGTGGCTTAAAACCGGAATTAGGGAATGGAATCGGCTTTGGTGAACTTAGTGAAAGTCCCACAACATTTATCACTGTCGGAAAAATCTTATTACAGTAACAACAAAATGGTAATTTATCTTGTACTTGTTTATCGAAAACTACATTTAAAAAATGAACAACGCTAATTTATTCTATCGTTAGTTATACGACCGATGCCTACGATAGCAGTTAAAAAAAAAACGGCGTGTCTTAAGGACACTTTAAACAAAAGTTAAACAACTAACAATTTGTCGGCGTTTCTTAAGCACTCATAACACAAACGGCAGTGTAGTCTACAATAATTACCCAAACAAACTGCACTTTTCTTTGGATATAGTCTGGGGTACTCGGAAAAGACGATTACTTATGTTAATCGGCGCCACATGCGTACCTATAATTATTGCAGTTCTCAAACGTTATTTTATTATTTATAGCGGGAATGAGTAAGTACCTATTATTATTTTTTCAAAAACGAATACAATAAGCTTGAAAAAAATAAACTGATACGACAGTATCAAAATAAAAAAATACACAGCCGCTCCGAAAATGGCAATTAGAAATTATTATTTATTGACCGTTATAGGTTTATTGGAATTTACTCCCATCAGTTTTAGCAACAGTCACCGTTTGTAACCCCGTCTGTTTCTAATAACTATTAAACAAAGACAGTTTATTATCGACGTACCTATTCAAACTGTATTTTAAGAAAGACGTTGAGATAGAAAGCCCATATAATCATTGTTTACCTCATCCGCTGTTCTTGATCTTTAGAATCGTCTATCTGAACTGCCCCAGACTATAGTAGGTACACTTTTAGTCTATTCGGCTATATAGCACATTGTCGATTATGTAAACTTATTGTCTTAGTCAATTTAGTCGCCTATTTAAACAACTTGTCCGTCAAAATCAACTATATAATTCTACTTCACATTTTATGAGACAATAAAATAAATTTGATATTTACCTATGATACCTACAAATATAAACCAATACTTGCAGATATAAATGCTTGTAAAGTTATTTGTGTTTCGCGCAACGTTAGGTACACCGCAAATATGAATATCAAAAAAATTGATCAATTTCCCAATTTTGTTTTTATGTCTATTTCTGCATCTATTCAATGAGACGATTGCTAAATATGTTGTGCTTGGCGCATACAATAATAAATTATTTATTTCACGTATAAAAGTAAAACGGCGAATTCGGTGATGTAGTTTGCATATAATTTTAATCGCGTATGAAAATAGATAACGAAAAAGTAGTGGTAAATGATCTCTTAAGTACAATAACATCGTATTATTTATTTTCATCTGGATATGTTATGTTTACTAATTGTAAACTACTTCTGAATATCTAGATAATTTTAGACATTTGATAAATTCAATTGTTAAATAAAATTCACGAATAAAAGTTAGACAGATACAGAAAAATTATAGACATCTACTAATATTAGTACCTAATAAAACTTATTAGTGGATAATCGTGGTAATCATTTTTTAAATAATTATGTTTACGTATAATCATTTAAATTATTAAAAACGTATTTATTGTTTATCGACTCATTAGATAAAATTGTATCGATTTGGTAATGTACGGTACGATATTAAATGACTGTAATTTAATTAAAACTATAAATACCTTCACGGCGATATCGTTGGCGTCGCTTCGCGTCGTTGGCCAATCATATCCATACTTATCGCATCCATGTAACCACACGCGTTTGTAACGGAACACGTCCGCACTTTAGAACAAACTCCGAATACACGCTGAAAAATGACAGAATCACGTTAATGATTGACCTATTAATTGCATAAAAGTCTAAAATAACTTTTAATGTGAACGTTAAAAAATTACAACAAAAGAAAGAAATACAGAATGAAGAAATTACGGGGGCACGCTCTTATTAAACGACCGATTGAAATTAAAGTATTTTCTTCTTTGCCATATCTATAAACTAGATAATAATAGATAATACTTAAACGTGCCAACGTTAGGTATTTCCATATGAGAAATTATCGAACATTTACAGGCCTGCTTCCACCGATAATACAATATTCGAATTAAATCATTTATTTAAAACAATAACTATTTATCTACACCGTTTCATAAAACGTTTTGATATACGGCGCGTTTCAGTAAATGTTGGCTTAATTTAACAAATAAGGAAATTATTTTGATTTTAGGGTGGTCTAAACTCTATAGAGTTATCACTCTGCTAGGTCACCACGACTCGAATCCCGTTGCAACCGTGGACGTTTGTGAATGTCCTACCAAAAAAAATTAAAAATAATAACACTACAACAATTTGTGGCTCAAGGCCAAAAACCAAAAATATATATTTGGTGTCCCAGACCACCCGGACCACCAAATTATTTCATAAATGTGACATTTTAGAGGAAAATGTTTCGAACAAAAGTTATAAGGTTTTAAATTATGCATCAGATACTGGTATGACCTTAAACAGAATTTTCAAGTTCACGCGAAGGTCACCTTCAGTATTATAAACGGAACTTCTTATTTTTCATTATATCGACGACGTTTTGGCAGAACATCATAATTGGTAAATTTGGTAAAATCTGGTAACAACATTTCGATTTTTTCCACCAGAAAAATCGATTTGTATTTCCGTAAGTACGTGGAAACCGTGTCCACCATCGTAAGTACTTTGCCATGCATGCGGCAACAACGCGTTCCATCAGCACGCGTTGCCTCCGCGCGCAGGCTTACACATAGCAATGAACTGTGACAAGTTGCCATACGTCCAATCGCCGTCACCATAAAAAACAAGGTGCGAAAATCATGGAAAAACAACATTATAATCAGTATCTGAGGTGTAAGTAATTACGAAACGTGGTTACGTTACGGTACGTAAGGAGGTTATGTGTCTAACCACCCAAAACAATAAACGCGCAGGACTTAGGATAACCTGTTATCGTATCTAATTCAAGGATTGTATCTAATCTCCGTACAACTCCGTTTTTCACTCAAACCAGTGACTGCATCGTAAAATAAATACATTATTTGATACAAAAGTGCTCCGAATTACCTATATATGCGCGGTTTCCAAAAGGCATTTGCTTACAATTAAGCTACAACACAAAATGTGCGCTCCTGTAAAATATTCTTTCTGTCGCTTACGACGTTTTGCCAAAACGCCATCGTTTTGATTTCTTTTGAGTGACGCTCATGCATGTCATTTGTTAAAATTATCGTGCAATATAAATTATTTTCTGAATGTACTACCTATAAGGGCCACATTTAACGTGTAAATTGGGCGTAACTGTATGATCGTTGATTTATAACGGTCATATTTGCGTTAGTAATTGAAACTGGGATTTCTATAATTTCCGTTTGGTTCTCGTTGAATTAACCTTCGATCGATTTCAACTCAAATAGTCATAGTGAAGTAGGTACCTACATATTCGCTATTACAATAAAATACTCACCACAGCTTCCCATTTAATTAATTATTTTAAGCGGAAACCAGAATTGGATATGTATTCTCTCTTGAGAACAAAAGTAATTTGAAATGTTCAAATGTGGCGTTAGTCGCATTCATTCAACATCGCTGTATCGAATTATTGTGTTAAATAATTAATTAAAGTTACGAGAAAGTGAAAAACGATTTTATAAATGCACATATTTTGCACATACATTGATTGAAATCAATTTTAATTCTCAGTCTATATCAAATAAATTGAGGGGTTTCTATTGATCTTGAAGTATTATATAAATGATAGCCTGTTATTGTGCCTATATTTTACTGAAATATTCATGTTATGCCAATGATATTTTCAATTTCGATCACATCCGTTTTTTGTATGTTCAGAAACCGCAGAGCTTATTATTTTATACCATTTTATATCTTATAACCCAACAAGCTCAAAAAACGCTAAAAATTGAGATACGATGAGGTTTCGACTTTTGATTTTGAGCGACGATAAGTAGGTACACATGGTACGTCGATAGATTTTTGTAACGATTCTCCCCACAAAACGGGATGTACAAAATTTCACGTTTGCATCGAAAAGTAAAGTGTAATTTCTCTATGATACTTAATTAATTAACGTCGAGTTACCTGTTAGAGTAAACTTTGTGAAGCTAGCACACCGAAACTATTGACTTTAGAGAAAACTGAATAACAATATCAATTGTAGAAAATTTTCTCTAGTTTACTTCAACAATATCGTATTTTTCGTTATTTTTTTTAGAAACACCGACTTAAAAATGAGGTGCGTCTCATGGTCCGACAAATGCGGTAGATATTTTTGTCGTAAACTTTACCACCGAAGAGATTCTGATGAAAAACTCATTTTTGGCGTCTTTTCCTCACGACGGCGGCTGAAGCGCAGCCTGAATTTATGGGAACTTTTGACATGTTAATCGACAAGGCCCAATTAACGACTGTGCAAAGTCTCCATTTCCTACTAATTACTTAGACCGAATTTCTTAATATACTTCGACTATTATGGCATTTACAGCTTTATTAGTTCTAATAAAAATGCCATTTAACGTTAATTTCAAATTATATTTCCTAAAATTTGTAAAATACCTACATTCTATTATAAATTATTATCTCAATAGTAGAAAAATGTTATTTATTACCTAGTATTTTAGCAAAAATTATTTTTAAAAATTAAGAGAATACGTTTTAAAAATAAAATGCGAAAAGTCGATAAATCAAGGATTGCAGGAAGTAGACGGCAGAGTAGTAAAATCTTTACTTTGCAATTCATTGGTAACGGATTTAGTCTTGCGTAACACTCGCACGTCGCTATGCGTTGTTTTATATAACTTACTAAATCCTTTGAAATCCAAGTTTCAACTTCATCAACTGATGGTGAACTAGGAGACACCGTATGTTAAACACCAACCCCTCGTATTATAAGTATAATATTAATAATCAATATTAAACAACTTTTCACCGTCAACATGAAATACCTACTAAGCAAATGTACTTATATTTATTTTATTAATAACAAGTATAAAAACATGACTTATAGTTAATCCCACCCTAAAAAATTCTAGTGTTGGTCATGAAATCTCCCTTGCATGAATTACGGAACTCGTTACGTTCCGCTCGTTGTGTTAACGTGTGCTTTAAAACATGCATTTTTCACACTTGTAATAGCTATTTATTATTACTGTTTTCACACAGTTAAGTAATATAAATTGAAATTTTAATCTATTTATCCTACATTTCGTTAGATTTAAAAATTCATTGTTTATATTGACATAAATTTTTAAACTTTAAAGTTAAACATTAACAATTTTTAAGGTGAAAAGTAAATATTTATTTACATTTATCCATTTTCATGTTATATAAGCTCGATTTGTATCATAATATCGTTTTTATTTGAGAAACTGCTTATACATATGTACACATCCTCGAGCCGCTTATATTCCCCTCACGTTCGTATGTCAAAGGTAAGGCTATCGGTATTCAGACTACACGATCGATTGACAGGTAAAGTATTATCTGGATTTCTTTTAGTATCGCTACGCCTTTACATCACAGCAATTCAAAATAAACGTTCATAATTTCCCCCTAATGGTTTTACAATATTACACGTCCCACGGGCGAAACGTTTCAAACATCGTAGACAATTTTAATTTCTCAATACTTTAACGCTTTAAATAAATAATATTATACACTAAAACGTTTATTTCGACTTGGAAGAGTACCGTTAGATTAAATCAAGCTCATGGTGTAGATAATTATTAATGTTTTGAAATTACTAGACCACGTAATTTCCAGTTTTAGAGAGATAACGAAGGCGGTCGAAATTTAATTAGATAACCATTCAAAAGGAAATTACACCTACTACAAGTTTTGTTTTACATACAGGGTGGGCCACACAACGTGGAACCCCTCACAAATTTAAACAGCAACCCAACACACAAATATCATGGTAACGTATTAGGTTGGCAAGAAAAAAATGACCGGTTTTTGAACGCATGCACGAAAAACCTAACCTTGCACAGCTGTTTTTTTGTGTATGCACACCCGGTTGGTCGCGTTTTGAAGCTAAACGCCTGCTGCACCTGACTGCGTTATTCTAGAATTGATTAAAAATCACCTTCATCCTCAACTGTCACTCCAAAAATGGAACTAACCCGACGCGATTTTCGAGTGATCACGCATTATGATTATTGCAACAAGACAACAGCTGCAGAATGTTATCGTCGCATATGTGCCACTTACGGTGATGGTACTGTTGCCATAAAAACCCTGGAAACTTGGTTTCACAAGTTTAAGAATGAAGATATGAGCATCGAAGACAAGCCCATCCCCGGACGGCCTCTTGAGATTTCCGATAGTGATCTCTTGACGGTGATCACCGTGGATCGATTTCTAACAACACGTGAACTTGGCGCAATGTTTGATTGTAGCCATACAACCATTCAAAACAGCGTAATAGCAAAACAGTATCATCTACAAGCGCTATCTTAAGAGTGGAGAGACGATCGATGGCGAGCTGTACTCTCAAATGCTGGTCGAAGTGCAAAAAAATCTGATGGAAAAACGCCGAATTGTCGCTGTGCGCAAGAATCCGCTACTTCACCAAGTTAACGCGCGCCCACACACTTGCGCGAGGACTCATCACCAGCTACATGATCTTGGCTGGGATTTGATGACCCATCCACTATATAGCCCGGACATTGCCCCTTCAGATTACTATCTATTCAAATACCTGCAAGCTTATCTGAAGGACGCAATCTTCAATTCCGCAGAGGCAGCCCAAAAAGAGGTGGATAACTTTCTTGAGTCGCGATCACCACAGTTTTGGGCCAAGGGGATCGACCAGGTGCTAAAACGCTGCCAGAAGATCATAGAATTGAATGGCGAACACTATCCCTAAATATTATTCGATTTTGTACACTTTTTTTATACTCAAACAATAAAGAACAAAACCGGTCATTCTTTTCTTGCCAACCTAATAGATACGCAAAGCTTATTTAAAGTAAAAATTGATCGCAGAATGCTAAAACACAATCTAACATGATGTCACTTAATTGTTAATATAGGAATAAAAATTCAATTGAGAAAATTACGGACAGCATCTCATTTATAAACATTATTTGTCAACTATCCCCCTTGTCCACTCTGTACGTAGTGATCGAACAAAGTTCGCTTCTTAAATTTCTTGCCGAACCACCTACGTCACGTTTACCTATTAAATAAAATTAAGTTGTAATTGAAAATTAAAAAATCCCCCAATGTTTTCCGCAATGCTTTAACGAAATATCAGAGGTCGTTGTTTTGTTTTTTTTTCGGTTTCGATATTCTTGTCATTTTTTATTTATATGTCATCGTGTTCAATCATTTGTTTAAGTTCATTTAACGGTTGTAAGTACAAGCGCACGGTAAGTATTGTAGTTCGTTCGTCAGTCCATGCATCTTCTTGTTATCTATTTTAGTTTAGGTAATTTTAATTTTAGTTTTAATTGCAGCTATTATATCTGATTACCAATTAGTGAGGAAGTAATTTAACCTAGCCTGATGATGATATGACATGTTATGTGTAGGTACGCAGCAATAAACAATACATCCGTACCTTTGATGTCTCATTAAAGCATCGTGGAGAAAACTTGGGGGGTTGCACTCTTTATTTAAGTATTACACCACTTCGATTTATATTTTTCAAATAAATTTCACTACGTTGCACGTAATTGTAAAATTTCGTTAGGAATATCTCTGGGAATTTATAAACAATTAACTTTACACGACTAATAAATAATAATAAACAAAATATTTTACAACAATCGAAACGTTTATATATAAGAATTACTTTTAATTGTCCGCCGATAACTTCTTTCTCGGGTGTTACTTTATGAAATATTGACGTTTATTAGATTTATACGAGAAACTTATTTTATACTTGAAGTGAAAAGTCGAGCGAGAACTGAAAGTAAACATAATAGTTTTGTCCTCAATCTCGTAAGTTCAAGAATGTCGCAAAACAAAAAAGGGAACACATCACCACCAAAACGATGATTTACGAGAAACAATTCGACGAAAAGAAATGCGGAGGTCAAGGATAATTGTTTGTGTACAAAATCGTAAAATTTACCATGCAAACGTATTCGTAAATAAAACGTGGCCCATATTTTTATAAAATGGACCCTAACGGGATTGTCAGCTTCTGCAGATTCAATCATTTTTTGTAGCTAATAAAAGCGAGGGCATTTTTTATGCTTACAATTAAATTATCGTAAAGTTAGTTATAGATAACTTCAAAAGGGCCGAATTGAACCGTAGTGTTCTTTTGGCCAGACAATACGGCACCATTATTTGGCAACTTCGTACTTGCATTGTTGCCAATGAGAGGAATCGAGATTTGTCGCAATGCCAACAAACAGCAGTTTTATCGGCAGTAATTTTTAAACCCACACACACTTTACTTACACTTCTTACCTTTTCGTTTACGCGATAAGTTTATATAGGTATTTCGTTTATGGCTACATTAAATTAGTTTTGAATACCTAGCTTAATTTTTTAATTAGGTATTAAAGAAAACATTTTTACAATAGAAAATTTATATTAAAATACAGCAAGGTGCATAAATAATGAGGCGAATCTGTAATAAATAGTCGATAAAGTAATGAAATGCGTAGGTATTCCTTTCGATTCGGGTTTTGTGTTACTTTAAAAAATGTTAGCAATATACCCACGTAGAATCGGTTAAATTGTTTCACGGTTATCGCATATTAGTACATAATTTCATTGAATTATTATTTATATCTATGTCCGTTCAAAAAATTGTATGCATTATCGCCAATTGTTTGCGAACATTTTTGATGATAATTAGTTTTTATGGTTTAAAGTATCACATACGTGTGAAAAAAATGTACGCAACACTTTTGTAATTGCCATTTACAGGAGTGGTAGACTTTCAGGCTTCGCCTTCGTCATCGCATAGCGTCAATTTGAAAGTTTACATATCCTGTACTAAGGCAACTCTTTTCGGATTAGTTACGTAAATAATTGGTAACGAAAATTAACACCTTTATTTAAAATTATCTTGCAGTTAAATTACATTTAACAAATTTTTAAAATGCCGCAAAGCAATTCTATAAAAATGTTTCAAGAAGTGTGCATTTTCAGACATGCAGAGGTCTGAATTATTTACGTAAATTGGCAGTTTCGAAAGCACATCTAATTGTAAGTAGTCCTCCAGCGTTTCTCGTAAGGCGACCATTAAAAATTAAGGACTCTTGCAAAAGGGAACCCTCGTAAAATTATGCTCGAGTGGCTTGATTTAGCACTGACTAATTAATTAAAATTTGTAATGATGCATTCTTTATAATGGAAATTTCAATAATAATGTTTGTTTTTCTTGAAGATAAAAGATGAGCTACATTAATATATTGGTCTTATCACAAAGAATGAGAATTGTGTAGTCAATTTATGAATTTAATAAAGACGGATGTTAAACATTTTGTGTGTTATGATAACAAATACAGAAAACTATATTTATTTACATTTTAAGTAACGATCACGTTTACTTCAGTAATGACGCAGGTCTCATTTTTTTATAGGTAATTACCTATAGTCTATTTAAATATAGAACTCCGAAAAAGGATTAAGATCTCAATATGTTGTTTCTTGATTGCAATATTACAGTTTTAAAATGTAGACTCTACTGACAACCTTATGGTAAGTATTGAAACAATTAACTCATAAACTTTGCAAATATCTCACGCTCCAAAATAAAAGATAATAACAAGAAGTAGTTATACAAAATAAAGGTTAACTATAAAGGGATTATTCAAATGCATAGTTATTTACCAAAGACTTTCTGGTTATTTAAAATCACATATTTAGGTGCCTTCAAAATAATAAATATCACCAATTGCTTAACAATTTTAAATACAGAAATAGTACGCAATAAATCTCACCCCACAGATAAGTGTTAAAAACAAGTTTCTACATATCCGCGTTTTGGATGTAAATAAATTTTAGCGATGGCTATAATTGACGGCGCCTGTATACGAAATGAATTTCTAAATTTTACAAATATCTCACGTTTCAAAATGAGCAATAAAGATATTTATGAAATAAGCTTTAAAGGGTTTTCCAATGTTTATAACCTTTTTCGCAGTAACACAGTATCTCTTTAGAATTCGAATGTAAATACCCATCAATGGGTACGACTCGCGTGACGATGACGAAAACTAGTTCATTAAATTGCGGACTAATTAGCAGAGCATTTTTTTAAATCAACACGACATCTTATAGCATTTCGAAAATATTTATTTTTACAATAAAAAATATTTAAAGATGTCATCGAATGCCGGCCACCGTTAACCTGACCCGGACAATAATTAATTAAATTACGGACCAATTAGCAGAGCATTTTTAAAAATCGATACGGCATCTTATTGCATTTCGCGAGCATTTTCTGTTACGATCGAAAAATTTATGATATGTCAATATGGCCGGGCTACCGTATTAGCTGACCCAGACAATTCATTATTAAATTACTCGTTAATTAAAATAGCATAATTTAAATTAATTACAGCATTTCAGAGTATTTTACTAGCATTTTAATCGTATATAATAAAATTTTAACAACTTTTACGTCCGGGCCAAACTTGACGGACCTCAAAATTTAATTGATGGTTCGTTTTCATTTTTTTTTATGAATACGAGAATTATTTATACTAAAAATGATGTTTTGTAATAATTCATCACACGTTTGTTAATATTACAAGCACCGATATATCTAACTTTCGAAAATACTGAAAAAATTGAAATAATCATACCTAGGCATATTTTCCAAGAATTTTACGTAAAACTACTCCAAAACATTTTTTACGCAAAATCATTAAATGTGTTTTCTTTTCTCATGTTTCAGTAAAAGTCTTGCGGGAAAATTTACGAATAAACATTTATATTTATTTATGCTGGTTAAAAACAAGTTATCGACAGTTTTAAATTTAAGAAAAGAATTACAAACTACCTCCTACAGATTCAGCATTTTCAACCTAAAGGTTGAAAATTCACAATGCCTGCGTCGCTCGCCAGTTTACATTGAACGCGAATGTGGATTTTCGCCCACCACAAGGTTTTTCTGCTCCAACGCTTACCGCGGCACGCCAAGCAAACTTTAAAATGCAATTTCGTTAAAAAGGTAAATATCAGCATATTCGTTTTTATTTTTATTTCCGCCTCCTTGATGTAGGCAAAATATTTAAGCATTTTATTGCCGAAAAGCAACAGTTTTAGAACAGATATTATTTAATTAACAATAAGTTAAATACTACCGAATTTTTAAATGATAAAAGAATAATTTTAATTAAGTAGTAGGTGTATCAAATGTTTAATCGTAACAATTGTTAATAAGTAATAATGTTAAACACGACAAACTTTTATACTAAAAACCAACTTCACTGTAGTACTTATTTATGTTTTATTAATGTTGTAGAGGAGACACGTATTTTATAAACCCAACATTATGTATATAGGTAGGTGGGTACACTTTAATCTCTTAAATTTAATGCGAGCGACGCGACATTTTTGAAATTCAAAATCATTTGAAAAATGGGATTAATAATTACGTTAATCGATATTTTTAAATTCTAACGAGAGACTAACGTAAGTAAATTCGCTTAGAAATGACGAGAAATTGTGTCCTCCGGAAAAATATTTAATTGCGTTTGGAAAACACGAGATGAATTTTTATTACTTCAGTGCAGACCAAATAAAGCAGCAAACATATTTAATGAGAATGAGTTAGATACAATATTTGTTTCGCATTTATAATGATCACTGTATTTTGAAAAACTCTTAAAATTAAACCTAAGTTAATTTAGTTTTGTATAATTATGTAGGTACTACAGTGATCGGCATAAAGTTGGACACAAATGGAAATCTTTCTTATTTGAAATTTCTCAAAAAAATTTGTTCTTCGTAAAAATATCTGCATAGTTTCAGGCTCAAAATACTTATTTCAAAATTTGAATATAACCTTTCATATACGAGGGACGTTCAAAAATATAAAATTGACTAAAGGGTAAGGTTACTCTTATTTTTAAAAATATACAAAAATGTTATTTGAAAACGTTTTTTAGAATTGCAAAAAGATGTCAAATACGATGTTATAGTCACTTTTTTAAAACATTTTTTTTCCTTTCCTTGTATGTATTACGTAAATTGAATTTATTTAAAATTTATTGGGGATTGAGTATTAAAGTGTATTATCGAATTTAACTTTCGATTACCTGATGACTAGAAAATTATCATTATTGAAACTAGCGCTAAAGCAATCAAATTTTTTGTGTCATATCTATAAAAAGAAAATTCGAACACGTCGCGCGCCGTCTTTAACAAAATTTATTGAGTAATAGAAACAAAAACAAATTAATTTCATTCAAATGATACAAATAAAGAACAAAGCTTGACAATTTTATTCTACATAGAAAAAATTTGCCAAAAAGTAAAACAAAAACAATATTTTTAAAAAACTGACTAGGATTTCGTAGGTATATGATATTTTTTTGCAATTTTAAGAAACTTTTCAAAGTTAAATTTCTGTATATTTTCAAATATAAGGGTATGTACTTTATTACTCTTCAGCCTATTCCATATTTTTGAACGTTCCTTTTATAACAAGGTTATATTTAAACTTTGACATGTGTATTTTGAATTTGGAATTATGCAGAGATTTTTACAAAGAATATAATTTTCTGGGAAATTTCAAATAAAAAAGTTTTCCATTTGTGTCCAAATTTATGCCGGTCCAAAACAGGATATGTCGCGTAATCGTATTTTCGAGAAAACGTTAGAAAGTCAATGAAATTCTAAAGGTAGAAAGACGTTGTGTAATAGTTACAATGTAATTAGATTACAAAAGGGTGTGATTATTCTTATGACTGGTCCGATTTTGGTAAACTTTGGATTGTAAGATATGAACAATACTACGACTCATATACAGTTGAAAATTTTTGTTTGCAATTACTTCTACGTCAAACGCTAGATTGACTCGACTAGATAATATTTTACACATGGTAAAAATCCATATTTTTCAATATTATTCCTAGCAACTTTACACACTTGTTCACACATTTACTTTATTCGTTTTAGTTTAGTAGCCAAGTGGGAAGCAAAGTAAACAAGTAATATATCATCCGAAATCAAACTTTACAATCTGGTTTTTAATTAAGTATCATTTCAAACTCTTATATGTACACAGATATTTATTTTTTAAATTATTATTTATTTAACCACGAACTTCTCTTTTATAAAAAAAACATTTTACGAAATAAAATTGTTTAAAAAATTTTTAGGCTATCTCGAAAATGTTTTTTAAATTTACGTTGCTAATAAGTAGCTTAATAAAGCTGAGCAGTTGATTAATGACTTCGCGGACATAAAAGCGAAATTTATAAGTGTTCCCTAAAAGCTATAAAAGCTGTAAGCTTTTCTAATATATAGCTTATTATAAAATAAATTACTTTTAGGATAAGATAACCTAGAAAATCTACATTAAAGGTATCGGAAAGGGAGACTCTAACATTATTAAAATGAATAATAAGAACAAAGATATCGAGATTGAATTTTAATAATTTATGGTCTTATACAGATACATCTGCGCAAATTGGTTCGGCAAAATTCAAAGTCCTTCAAAGGGTTTTCGGTTAGTTCGCATTCGAGCCTTCGAATGGGTTTGATTGCACAAAGGGAGAGAAAATTTATTTAAAATATCCACCAAAATTAAATTAAGTTGGCGTTAAGGAAATTCAATCGGAAATAACGAGTTTGATCATTTTTGCACTTATAAAACATGCCGATTACCGAAAGGCATTACCATGCCGAAAGGTTATGTTTAAAAAAGTGTAAATATTTTTAAAATATATTTTTTGATATTAGGATACTAGCAATAAATTAAAAATGATACCTTTCACATTACGCTTACGCTTTTATGTATGTATGTAGGTAGTTATAGAATACTTATTTATGAATATTTTACATTTATAGAACCCTTAAATAATAATTAGAACAATAATTTATCCCTTATTACCTGTACGTTATTACTATTTCTAGATTTAACCAGATGTAATTTAAGCTCTGATGTGGGATGAAACGAAGTTCATAAATTTTGCTTGTTTCCCCAGATTATCTCGAGAGCCGCAAAGATAAACAACCCTCGTATTTATATTAACGTATGGGGCTAAAGCTCTAATTAAAAAAAATCGAGTTGTTCATTTACGTTATTTATCTAGGCAAATAAAAAAAAGGAACGATAGATATGTGTATTTCGGATATGTCTATATTTACTATTGTAATAGAATACGTATTAAGTGCTCTATTTAGATTCTTTTGTAGTATTTTAGCACTAAAATTACAGAGCTCGTTACATTTACAGAGCTTAATTAATTAATTAATAACGTTATAGGTATATTCGAAAAATCACATTTTTACATTCGTAATTTGATGTGAGCTTTTGGTAAATTTTCCTTGGATACAATTATGCTTCCAAAGACAGCTTATGCTTAAGGCTATACTTAAATTTTAAGATACATCGGTGTAACCGGCCCTAAATAAATTTACTTAAATTTTTATGCAAATTCAATACGATTTCAGTAGTGATAAATACACCCATTTAAAAATAATCGTAATTATGCACTTTTCCAGTTAATTAATTACTAAATAATTCAATTTCAAATTTACCAAATGTAGGTATTGTGTGTCCCATTTTCGTTATAATTGCAGAGTATCTTCTGTTAAATTCATCATTTATAAAATGATAAACACCAAACTTAACACCAATGAAAAACAAAAATCAAATATTAGGTGTACAAAAAAGTTCTGAGCTTTTTTTTGTAAAATTCAATATTTATTTAAAAACAAACAAAAAGATATTAATCAACGAAATAGTCCCCGTTTGCATCGATAACCTTTTGCCATCTTTCGGGCAGCTTGCGAATTCCCTGATGATAGAAGCTCCCTGGCTTCGAGGCGATAAAGTCATCAATGCATTTGCGTAGGTCTTCAAGTGCCACGAAGTGTGTATCAGCCAAGTGATGCTGCAGCGACCGGAATAGGTAGTAATCAGACGGTGCCATGTCTGGACTATACGCCGCATGCGGGAGAAGTTCCCAGCCTTTTGAGGATTATACAGGATAATTATAATCTTTTGAGGGCGTCCAGCACGCGGTTCATCTTCAAGACTGAAATCTCCTTGGCGAAATTTTGTATACCACCTTTTACACGTAGCGTGACTTACAGCGTTCTCTCCATATGCGGCACAAATCATTTCAGTGGCTTCAGCAGCATTTTTCTTGAGATGAAACGCGAAGTGGATGGAAAATCGAATATGCTCTTTAGTTATTGCCATCGTAAACACTACTGATTTTTTAGGTTATGTGCATCAAACGTCAAACCGCATGGTATTTTCAAAGACCAAATGTCAACGTTGTAAACCCGCAAAAGGGCGGGAAACTTCATGAAATTTAAATTGTGGTTTCGGTTGTATGAAATCTAAAGCTCAGAACTTTTTTGTACACCTAATATTATAAAAGCAGTAATTGTCATTGATAACAAATGGTTATTACATAACAATTAAGTACAATTAGGAAGCTCGTCAAGTCCGAAAATTTTAAATCATCTGCTCATGATGCAGACGTCATTATTAATGAAGATCCATTCATAAATAATCGTTATAATGACGTCTGTCCTTATCACTTTTCTGCTTTTCAAATTTAAAACATTATAAATCTGTTAAAAAGATGGCTTCCCTATATTATCTGCTCACGTCTGCCTCTGTGTTAAAATTGTTTATTTGAACAAAATTATCCAAAAAACCATATGCAGCAGACGTGTTGAGTTCTGCGTTGATTTTTGATTAATGTTTTTTAATAATTTTATAATATACAAAAAATTAAATAATGTGCTCATATGATAGACCATATTTTTTGTATTCATTTGGCCATAAAAAAGTATAAAACAACATCTTCACAATAAAATAGAACAATAAATCAAACAATAGAAAATAGTTAAGGCAGACAAATAATTTGTTTATAACATTTATTATTTGAATTGTGTATAGTTCTACAACTAATTCGACTATCGACGGCCTAGTGCATTTTTCCGATGCCAAAAATAAAGGGGATTCATGCTAAAATAATAAAATAGTTTATTTTCAATAAATCTTAAGCGATTCGGTGAATTGAAATGAAACTTAACGAGCGTTATCAGTCCGTTAAGCAACGTTTTCACGATAAAACATGTTTGTTAAACTTGTTTAAGGCTGACCATCTATGTCACACGGCCCCCTATAGTCAGTTAAGATTGTTGTGTTTTCTGCGTTTCAGAAAATTTGAATTCCGTTTTTTATCCATAAACGAATGCATTGAAAAGGTAAAATCTTTCAAAATAATTGAAAATATTATAATAAAAAAAATCAAAAAACACTAAAAAAAATTAAAATCCTGAAATATATTTTTTAAATACTTAGGTAAAATGCAAACTAATACTGCTGCCGCTGGGACTGCCACTTGTCTGCAACATACTATAAGAAAAAATTATAAACTTCTAAATTTTTCTTTGTATTTCCTATCTTTTTCTCGTCATCGTTTTCCCTCTATCGCTAATATCGAGAGGAACCCTAACCTAGTCCCTATCCAAGAGCCTAACCAAGCGCGGTTTTCAAAGAATTTGTGTCAGAGCTTAAAGGTCCATGTATTTACACTTTATAAATATACATGGAGAGTCAGTCGACAAAGAAAGATCCTACCTTTTCTCATCGTATTAATCCTTTTTGTTTGTAATTCTTTTATAGAACACAACACTCGCGTACTCACACGCAAAAAGGCCTTATAAACCGAACGAGCCCTCCTCGCACACGCGATAAAATACGACGTCGTAATTTAAAATTCGAATTACTGAAACAGGCACTACCGCTTTGTACCTCTAAAGCGAATGATCTGAAACGGTTTTGTCAGAATTCGATATATAAATGCGTTCGAGTTAATACGTGGGTACTAGGAAATCCCGCTTTTATTTTAAAAACATTCAGTTCTTTGTTTGCACTCTGATAAGATATGAAAGTAGGTGGCGCACATGTTTTATTAGTTGTTTTGTCGGTGTATCGGTCGCATGAAAATGCGATTAAACTTTTATCTGGTTTGCGTTTGTAATAGGGGAATTTTCAATGCTTAAGGGCACACGAATAGTTTTTAAATTATAAACAGAGTACATTTATAATTCTGCGGTATAAAGGTGATTATCCAGATAATTTTAAACTGGTAAGTATTAGCGAATTTTCATAGAAAATAAAGCTATTGCAGCATGTCCGAATACGGGATCCAGACATGTCCTTTTAGCTTTTCTCTGACCTCGACCCGTAGATTACGAAAATATAGGTCATTCATTTTGGGTCGGTCAGATATATATATATATAAACAATTTCTTGTGGACACGATTCCGGTCGAAATTTTGTTCGTAGGAGACTGAAATTTGGACAACATATTGTCTTTACGAAAACGAAGGACGAGTTCGTTAACCAGCCAAATCGACCAACCCGTTTCAAAATGGTCCCGTTCAGAAAGAAACCAAAAAAAAATTAAATCTCCGTTATTACTCATCGGATTGGTAATATGAAATATGTTTTGGAATCGGCATGAAATTCTCTTCCGATCATGTCTCGTTATAATTTTCGATAGTATGCACCATTATCGAAATAATCGAAAAAAAAGTGATAATTTTGCTAGTGTTTTGTATTAAAAAAAAATATAAAAAATATTTTGTATATATTACTCGTATCTGTTTTACCGTAAAGACGCTGCTTTAAACAGCTTGTTTTAATATGAATATGTGGTATCTAGCTTCTTCAAGTAGCGTGCGATAGGGGTATGGATCTGCCTTTGGCATTTTAGTTTTCAGGGGGATATATTAAGCAAAATTATCTAACAATGAGAAGCTAGAACAATGAGCACATTACTTAATAGAGTTTTTTTTAACATGATTATAAAAAACCTTGTTAAAAATGTAGAGGGCAAGACGTTTGTCTACTGCATTTTTAGCATTTATGAAATCTTTTTAACACTTTGTAAGCGCATAGGTCATGCAATTTTGAAATTCTTGTTTGCGAAAAAACAGCGTCACCCAAGCGTCTTCTACACATTTTCCCATTCACATAAACATAGCCTAGTACTCGAAATCAAATAGTGACACGTAATTTAGTACAAAAAAGTGAAACATAAATGTGGAATCCGCAACACTCTGTCAATTTATAATAACAGAGATACCCCTCGGATACCTACAACGAAAATGGGACACACTGTACGGTTAGTTGCTACAATGAAGTTTACTTATCTTCTAACAGTAGAACAATGATGTTTATTCTTCCCGCACGTTACATCGTAAGTATATATTAGTTGTAGTTACCTATGTAATTTAGCAGTTATTCAAATTAGTTGAACGTAATATTGTCCTTTTGTCATCCAATTTCAGATTGTATGAACTTTCTATATGATGAACTAGGGTGTAGTTGTTCTCGAGTTCTACAGAAATATTGCTCTTAAACTACAACGTTCTGTTAACTGCACCGATTGATGTTCAGCAATTCGAGCATTTCAAATAGAAACTCTTTAATAACGAACATACAAAACTTCAAGAGCTTTAGAGGTTTTCCTTTCACTTCAGAACGGGATCGCAAATAAAAATATATCTCAAAAGCTGATTATGAATTTATATTTTCCACTAACAGTTTTTCCGGGTGAGCAATTTAAAAATCTGCTTGGCGGATATTTGTCCACGAAAGCGAAAGATTAAAAGAAAATATAGGCAGATATCTAAAAAATTTAAATTACTAAATTGACGGCTCTAAGGACACTTTATAGCATGCATTTAAGTATATTTCAATTATGCAGGTATAGCAAAACGATAACGTTGAAACGTGCAAAGCCATATAAACGAAAATAATTTACAAAGTTTTATGTCAACATAAATTAATTTTCAATTTACGCCCTATTAATTTATTAAGTAGAGAGCGCACGATGCCTATTTATTATGCCAACCCGGTCACTATAATTTACTCATTAATTATCTGTACTAACTTCGAAATTAATAATTTAAATTTACAAACACAGTACCTAAATAAAGATGTTTCCGTAGGCTAATTGAAGTTTTTCGGTTGTTACTTAAATTACCATCTATGCATTTTCATCCTATATTTTATTTATTTGGATTTAAAAAGTTAAATCACAAAATATTATTTGCAATTTTACTACTATATAAGTCGAGGATTGTCCCGAATTTGGAAAGAGCGTATACCAAATAATTTAGAATATCGACAGCTGAAAATTTATATTGCCGACGAGCAGAACTGTAAAAAAGAAAAATATACTATGCGAGAAATATGGTAGTTAGTTGCTTTTGGAACTAGATTCTTCATTTAGAATGTTATATAAGAAACCGATTGATATGTATGTACGTTTCACTGAAATTTAATAAGAATGCCCATTTATTGATTTAATAGTTAACGACTTAAATTAAGATTCAATTAAGAAACGATATTAATATCGGAAAGTTGTTTAATTGATCGTTCGTTTAAAACGTTTAAAAAGCGAGATTAACTTACATAACACAATTTTGTTTGTTTTACGTTAGAAGGCTTAGCGTGCAAGTGTGCTAACTAAACGTAAAATATGCAGTATGTAAATTCCTATCCATTTCAGGAATGTTTACCAAAATTTACGAGTGTAAACTTGTGTAAATTGAAATTTATTTATGGTTTTATGGGTCTTCTGTTTTTAATAATATACGTGTTAATCATAATTTTTAACAAATTAATTTGTTTACTGTCGCCATTTCTATAGCATAAATTGGAATTTAATATTTAATACAGTGATTTCTAACTTTTAAAACTCAAAGCAAATGTTTGCGAAATAATTTTACAATATATTATAAGCGCAATAATAATAAAAATAGAGGAACGGCGAAACTTCCATATTATAATTAATTTGTATAGGGGAGAGTAATGCAGTACCGACCACTTTAAGTTTTTTTTTACCATAATTTTGGGTAAGATTGGCTAAAATAAAATTGAATAAAACTGATGTACCTACTTGATAAAAATATAGACATTGCTTTCCTTCTAATTAATTATAAAAATAGATTACTGGTCAAACAAAAAAGTCTAAATTTTTAGTGAATTTAGCGTCCACTACCAATCAATCATTTTTTTTTGATAAATTTTTGGGTTTAAATGATTAATAACACTAAAAAAATTTTTAATGTTATAAATTAAGGGATATTAGTAAAAAAAGTTACATTTTATAAGTAAAATAATTAATATTTTCTTAATCCGTGCATTCCACACGCGCCTAACCCTTACACTGAATACATTAAACCCAATCTTCGTTAAATGTTTTTTTACAAATTATGCATTCTGTAACGTCTTCTACAAAATGTAATGCCCTCTTTGAATTTTCAGCTTTTTTCTTTTGTGTTTGTTTTTTAATATTCGTTCCTTTGTCAATTGTTTCTTTGTTCGTTACTTACCTATTTTTATTTTCTCTACTTGCAATTTTTTCTCTAATACTTCTTTGTAAGGCGACATTTCCTTTAAGAGAAACGCTTGTAAAGCCGCATTTTTGTTATTTTCGGTTCATTTTCCTTTTTTTTCTTATCTTTGTGAACATTCTTCCATTAAAACAAAAGAACAATTAGATCAAACCTTTCAACTTCAATTTATTTGCTAACAATCAGAAAAACAAGGTAAAAGATATGGGTCGGTACTGTACGACGATAAGGGTGGTCGATACCGCGTGATAACCACGTGATTCCATTAATAGGTAGGCTATTAATTAAACAAAGAAAATTGCCAAATAAATGGTACCAAAAGGTGTCATTTCTACATATTTCTATTTATATTTTATAATGTTGTTGTAGGTATACTTACTTATATTTGTTATATTAGTGCACGTTTCATACTACACATAATTTTCGAGGATCACAGTAAAACCGCGAAACAAATAAAATGGCATGAAACTGTGACATACCATCGAAAAGGTGGAATTTGATCAGGCTCGCGCACTCATGACTTCACTGACATTAATCCGACTGCACAAAATAGGAAAGTGAACTACTGGCGAACTTATTGAACATATATGTACCATATAGTACCTATATGTACCTATATAGACTGTGATTGTTTTAAATTCAAATACGTATTCTGTTTAATTAGGTATATTTTGTACATACTTCATACAATATAAAAGTAATATAAAACATGGACACAAGAAAACATAAAAATGTTTAAAGTAATATTATATTCCCCATGAAAATGCACCCTTTAACTTCTATATTATGAAAAGGCAAGAGTTTAACATGACAGGCTGCTGTTAACATCTAAACGAATCCAATTTTAATAGAAAATTCCCATTTATGCGTTACATAATTTATTGCTCTCGATCTACTTTCAAAGTAAGTGAGTAGCGCGAAATTTTAGTAAATTATAAGCAAATAATATTCTCTCACGGACAGTCATTAATTAAAAAGTTAGGATCGAAAATGTTTTATTTTAGAAAATATTTCACAACAAATTAAAAATTTTACGGCCAGTTTCATAATCAACACCGAATTTACTTGAATTTAAAAAGATTTTCAATCATTGATTACAACAATCTGTTGCCAACAGACTTTAAATTTTAAAGTCACTTTAATTTTATTATGACATTGGCGCTTATTGTTATTAGAAAGCATATTAAATAATGTAAAGTTAACCGCGATGTAATATAAAAAGTATGATTCGCGATTTTAACATTAAACAACTTATACATATGGCGTCATAAAAAAAGTTACTAGATTGTTTATTTGTAATTCGGTTTAAAGTTTGGAAAATAAGATACTCTATAGATGATTTACTTGCGAAAGACTACAATTTATTGGAACTGTCAAAATACGAGGTACGAGGTGACAGCACTGTGTGAAACGTCATCATCTAGTAACCTTTTATTGATGACGTGGATTGCACATATGATTGGATTGCATCAGCCACTATTAGCTATTTAAATATTTTCTTGGAACATCCTTCCCACATGAATCGATTTTTGAACGTATTCATTTTTACAATGCACCAAGCATTGAGCATTTGGAGCCGAGTGTTTAACCTCCCTCTTTTGTTTCTACTTCTCTCTCGATCTTGTGCACTTCTTATCTAACCCAGCCCTGCCATTCTCTTCAGGTCGTCGTATTATCTCGTGTTTAGCGTCTCTCTCCTCCTCTTTTTCCGTCTCATAGTTTTTATCGCACGATCTTGGTCGATACCATCGGTCGTCTTTTATGCGCACCTCATGTCCAGTAAAGTCCCATTTTAAATTGACTATTCTATGAAAACTTTTGTTCTAATGTGTTGAGAAATGTTCGCAACCCATCCTTCTTCCATCAATCCTTCTCCTTCATTCCATTTGCGAAGATTTTCCAAGAAAGATGCAGAGAGAGAGAGAGAGAGAGAGAAATGGCGTGTAATTCTAAACGACCTCATGGTATTATGAGAATTGTCGAAATTCAGGCACACATTTCCCTTATAAACTTCATTACAATAGAAGTGTAATTCTTAGTGGTTTAGTAAGATCGTTGTCTCACATTATTTAGTTTGTCAACAACGCTTATGTATCTTGCCCTTTCATGAAATAATATTCGAATTGTTCAAGTTTATTTTCAAACTTACTAAAATAATGTTGATGTAGGTAGTGTACATGCCAAGTGTAGTAGGATATCAATTTCAAATATACGGCACGATAATCGAATCTAACGAAACATTGTTATCTATTTCCCAAATTGTTTTAGTGCTTTACCGTGTAATAATTTATGGACGTAATTACGTTTGACTATTGAACAAATATAAAGAGGAACGAACTTTTTCTTACTATTAGAATTCAAAATTTTATTATTCATTATTTTTATGTTATGTTTTTATTTTACATAAATTACTTAATATTACATTTTTAAACGTTTCTAATATTTTTGGTCCAACGTTTGAAGAAATCTTTAAAAATTCTTAAGAGTGTTTCATTCTATTTACTTATCTAATATAATATTTCTTTATGTATATTTCGTTATTACACGTTTTCAATATCTGCCGTTTTCTGGCGTATTTACTTTGTCATTTGAATATCGGCGTAAACATTTTTTTATATGTATATTAACCTTATATGTAACGCTATAAGAAATAATGCCTGAAATATTTTTATATTTGACGGATAGTTCGATTTAATTAGTGATTGAAAACTGGCCCTTAGGTTAATTTAAAACACAATTCATTGAGAGTTAGAACAATACTGATATACTCCAAATAATGATATATATATATATATATATATATATATATATATATAAATAAATCAATTCTAACACAAATTAAGCATACTTATAGTGTTATTGTTAATCATCTATGCTCATGTTTAATTAACATTTATATTACGCATATACAACACGGAATTTAAATTTCACAAAAGTTTCAGACGTAAAAGATTAGCGTGATTTATAACGGATTTAAAAAAGTTTTGACAGTTTGTTTAAGGGTATCGTTTATATAGACAAAGGTTCTATTTTACCTCGTTTCATACATAGCTGCAAGAAATGAAAGTTTTCAAATTTACTTAGTATAAAGTTATAACCTTTGATAAAAATAAAACAAAACATTTCTTTAACAAATAGTTTGAACAACGTCTATTAAGCTGACACGGCCACTTTAACACAATCGAATAATGAAAACTATTTAGGAATTTAGTGCTATTTTGTTGGTCTATTTTCGACATTTTTGCTCCAATCATTTCGACAAAAACCATGGCTGTATTAATTTAACTATCTATTAAGCTAGAACAGTCACCCAGAAATTAACCGTTACGTTGCGTAGGTCCGTGTCATCCGTGTCACCGGGTGCTTTTACAATGTGCTGATGGCACGAATACGCGCCAAGGATTCGTGTTAAGTTAACGAGTCAGGACGAATTCGGCGCTGGGAAAAGATACTTCCGTTTTAGTCAGCGTGAATGAATAATATTCGGGGTTACTACTTTGCTCGTCGTTTTCGATTCGTTTCATTCTTAGTGAAAATATAGAGGAAAGTGCGCCTTTGCACATTGCTGCACCTGGGATTCGTATTAGAAAGGTTAACCTGTGTTGAAATGTCCAAACAAACATGATTATTTAGAAAATTCCAAAGAACTTCCTTTTAATTTTTAATTTTAATTTATAATTCCTTTCAAAAAATGCACGTACATACTCTAAACATAGTACACACATTGGGATATGCATATATAAGAAAAGGTAATTAAGAGAAAAAGTAAAAAGTAAGAAAAATGAATTCACCCCGTTTGAGCGGTGATCCTCGATTCGGCGCTTCACAGCTTAGCGGTTATGTAACATATTTTAACCTAAAATTCCCTCATCTACACCAGTCTAAGTTTGCCTCATCTACACTAACTTAAACTAACCTCATCTACACTAACCTTTTCATTGTATTGTTGTTTTGTATTAAAATATAAAAGTTAATAAGAAAACGTTCGTTACTTTATTTTAGTTGCTTTTTGACCACAGCAAAATTAGCCATTATTAATATTGTCCGGCCAAAATTTAGAATACTCATATATCATTATTACTTCGAATACTGGCCAAAAATCATTGTCGATAATGACCGCATTTTAGATTTGAAAATACGGGTTCAAAAGATACGTGACCGCCGACGAACTGGGGAACGTCGAATCGGGGACCGCCCAAACAGGTCACCATTGAAACGGGGAACGCTCAAACGGGGCGATGCCGCTGCGTCAACTTAATAGACGTGTTTGATCACGAGTTCTTATCGTCGAGTTTCCAATGTTTTAAATTCAAAATAAGTGCTTATTGTTAAATAAATAATTATTTATTAATGCCAGGGATATTTAACAGAAATGCTTTACCAGCTACGTAAATATATGATATAAAACAATTTAAGTAATAAACAAACAGGTTTTATATTTCATTTCATTTTCAAATTGACGTGTTTGCAAAAATGACAAACAAATAAACTTGCGTCTCTTTCATGATTTCTGAACAGATTTGTTAATTTCGCAAATGGATATTTTCTGTTTTTATTACACAAACACGTAAATACTCTTTTTATCTATGCATTTTAAATAACATATAACCTTTGTAGTCATTGTTAATTATTTGTATAATATCTTTACAATGGAATAGTAGGAAATGACTTTTGTAACATAACGTTTGACCATAAAAGGGCATTGTAATTAATAGTAAAGATAACGAAAACGCTTGGGCGCATCAGAAATAATTTTGGTATGACGTGGTTGTGAATTATGTGTGGTTTACGGAAAATTGTTTTTTAATTTCTATTTAATCTATCTTCTTTTATAGGCTGTTATATTGACCACAAAACGCAAAATGCGATTCACATTTAATGGCTTGTCTTTTACCGAAATAAGTTAATCTGTGTATTCCCGAGCATCGCGGGCACAGATGGCGAAGTAATAGCGATTGCGATTATGTAGGTTTGCGGATTGCGATTGGACAATCAGATGACGTGTGATTGGCGAATTTCGTTGTTACACACTGTGGAATAATTAATATCGTTATTCAACTGAAAATGCAATAAGAGTAGTTTAATAATCTAAGTACACTTTTTGACAATAACATCAAATACTATTGCGGTATTAATAAAAAAAAATATTTGGATTTAAAAATTACGTTACCTTATAATGACTAACACTTGGATAAGAAAGCGTATTTTCCAGATAATATGTAGTTTATTTTTATTCGGCCAACTAACGATTTAGCGCGTTAACTATTGCATTAAATTGGTTGTGTGAGAAGTGGCGACTTTTTATTGTGTCAAATGGTTTCCGATTTTTGTCACAATCTAAAGTGTTTCCGTAAACTCTTTTTGTAAGGGTAAAATATCAGCCCCGACAGAGAGAAAATGTTACGATAATTTATCTTAACGAAACGACGACATTTTGATCTTATTAAATAAAAAAATATATCACTTTTCAAAAAAAATCTTCCAACCGAATATCCACGGAACACTGATAAATAGCTCATAATTCTATACCGCAACTTCCTCAAAGATGTTGCTTTTATCAAGCAATGTGCTTTCAAAAATTGTGATATTATCTATACCTATACTAGAAAAAATTAAAGCAATACGGTTCAAGTTGACAACTAAAACTGTGCAGTTTTAACATTACCGAATTTTATAATTATTTTCTTGATTAGATCAATACCTATCTATACCTATCTATAATTTAATAACAGAGGAATTGTTCATTTTATGTATTTTCGGTGAAACTTTCGCAAATTGAAAAAGTTGGAAACGAGTGGCGTATAAAAAAGAACTAATTCATTAAATAAACCGATGTGGCTCCATTCAGAAAATTACGCTTTGAAATAAAATGTTAAGTTAAAATGTCCTTTTTTCAGTTTTCCACAAAGTACATTGTAAATGCGAACAAGAGATCACAAGAGTTGTAAAACGTAATAATAATTTTCCGTTGTTTAACGTTAAAAGCTGTATCGCGATGTATGCAAGAGTGCTTTTTTACGTGCAAACTTCAAAAAGAAATTTTTATAACAGCATAACAAAAAATTTACCATCCACTCGGTTAAATTGGGGAAATGACAATAAAATTTCATCGCAACATCTACAATTGCCAAAGCTCGACTATACTGCACATACTTAACAAAATCTTTACTACTAGACGGGGACGTCGTCGATTCCTTGAAAACTATATTATAACAAAGAAATCACTAACAATATAATACATTTTCTGTTCGCAATTTCTAGATGGCTATCTACGAGGCGCGTTTTTTAAGTAAGTACCGTTTTGGAATTAAAAAAAGACGTGCAAAGTAATCGCAATAATTTTATTTTTACATGAAAGCCTGTACCTTAATCTACTTTTCTACATAATTTCCGTGAATATTGAGGCACTTGTCATAACGTGGCACCAGTTTTTGAATACCCTCCTCATAAAATTCTGCCGCCTGACTTGTTAACCACTGTATCACAAATGTTTTGACTTCGTTATCGTCTTGAAGATGCTGACCACCCAGGTGTTTCTTCAAGTGCAGGAACAAATGGTAGTCGCTGGGCGCCAGATCAGGGCTGTATGGAGGATGATCTAGAGTTTCCCATTTAAAAGATTTGATGAGATCTTTGGTCCGATTAGCCACATGTGGACGGGCATTGTCATGCAGCAAAACGATACCCTTACTCAACTTGCCACGTCTTTTGTTCTGGATTGCACGACGCAGATTGTTCAATGTCTCACAATAAGACGCTGCATTGATTGTCTCATTACGAGGCAGAAACTCCACTAGCAATACTCCGTTTCTGTCCCAAAAAACTGTGCACATGATCGGACCAAAGATCTCATCAAATCTTTTAAATGGGAAACTCTAGATCATCCTCCATACAGCCCTGATCTGGCGCCCAGCGACTACCATTTGTTCCTGCACTTGAAGAAACACCTGGGTGGTCAGCATCTTCAAGACGATAACGAAGTCAAAACATTTGTGATACAGTGGTTAACAAGTCAGGCGGCAGAATTTTATGAGGAGGGTATTCAAAAACTGGTGCCACGTTATGACAAGTGCCTCAATATTCACGGAAATTATGTAGAAAAGTAGATTAAGGTACAGGCTTTCATGTAAAAATAAAATTATTGCGATATCTTTGCACGTCTTTTTTTAATTCCAAAACGGTACTTACTTAAAAAACGCGCCTCGTAATATTGTCATGTGACAACTGAAAATTATTGAGTCGACGTAATAAATTGGAAACACAATTTACGCTTGTCGGCTGACACGTTTTTAATGTACCTAACTGCTCGCGGTGCTACCCCGAGAAATATTATATCTACCGTCAATTAAATATTACGCTTTTATATGGCGGTAACTTTATATTATGTTGTATATTACTTAAAAAGTTTTGGCGACTGAGTTTGAAAGCTTAAATGTCTTAAAAACGACGGGGGTTAAATTGTATAAAATGTTTGCCGGATACCCATCCATTTGAGATTGCACACTAAAAATTTCAGTTTTGTACGTAAAGCCGTTTTCTAGATTTTGTAAGGTATTTCAAAAAAACTGTCGAATTTTGCCCTGCTTTCGAATTCAGTCGCCATCAGAACATTTTACTACATAGGACTGTGAGTACGTCGAAAAATTATAAAAATTATTTTTGTTGCAGTTACTGTTGTGAGTAAAGAAGATAGTTTTCCACTAGAATTTACATTAGTGGCTCTAATAAAGGGCGAACCTAAAGGACAATTCAATGGACCCAAACTATTGGCCTCCACTTGTCAGTCGCATTCGTTCAGAGGACTTTTGGATTCACCGGCTAGTTTAAACTTAAATTGGACTTACAATGGAAACAAAGACTTTGAAGCAAGAACAAATATCACTTTTCAGTAAGTGACCGTACCTAATATTTATAGCCTTTAAATCAACTAAATGCAAACAACGCGCAAATTATCGTCGTCCCCAAAATATGAACGAAATAAAAGAACTTTTATTTGAAAACTAAATTAGTTAAATTTTATTTTCCGTCGCGTGCGACAAGTAAATTCGGTCTGCATGTGCCTACGCTTGAAATTCGCCGTTTCGAAAAATTTTCGTTTATTATGTATCAGACGATTCGAAAGCTTTGACGTAAAATCAGTTCGTAAATAATTGAACGAATCAAAAATTCTGTTAGGTATACTATTTTAAAGGCATAAAAACCATATTAAATTCTAATTAGAATTTTTAAAAAATTACTTTTATTTGTCAACCTTGAGGGTAATTTGGTACCTTGAGGTTATCACAGCAGGAGAGCGTCGTAGAAAATTTTGTATAGGGATCTATGGTGTTGTTTTGACGTGACCTATACGTCTGTCTTCAAGAGATATCCTAATCATTTCCCGGGCACTGTTCGATAGTATCTCCCTATGGCAGCGTCGGCGATTTTGAATTTCGGAGATTACTTACGCGTATTTTGCATTATAAGTAGTTTTTAGTTACCGCATCGACAAAAATTATTTTGCGTCAAATAATTATAAATTTTTGTTTAGAAAGGTACCTACCTATACGTTATTCACGATAAGTTCCAATCCACGTCATCAATGAAACCTCGAATTTTTACAAATACTAAACTGCGTTCACCGAGTCGAGTCAGCAATCGATGATAGTAATATGTAAATATGTAATTGACAATAAACTAGATTTTAAGTTTGACTGTTAAACAATTATGAGTAGCCTTTAAAAATAAGTTTTATGTATTTAAAAGTCACCCGTGCGAACGCTGCAAAACGATATTCATATGAAAGTGTTGTCACTTGCTAACTCGACTCGACAAACACAGTTTAATATATTGTAGTGCAGATAAATCAACGGTAGAACAAGCCACGTTAAAACTTTAAACCGAATATTACAAATAAACAATTTAGTAACTTTTTATGCATGCCGTGCATTGGAATCTATCGTGAATAACATATACCTATTATTTTATGTAAGGAAAACGGATTATTGATTTTATAAAATAATATTCCTATTTTTAAAGGTTTCGGGCTACTCAATTAGCTAGTTTAATTTGATGTGATTTCGAAATCTCATTAGTACAGGTTAGTATTAACAATCACAAACGTCCATAGTTGCAGCGGGATTTGAACTCGCAGCCGTAAGTACGCTAGAAGGTCAGTCGAGAAGCTGATCCTTTAGGCCACACGGCCCCTAATACTCTTATATAAATACATAAATACATTGGTGATTTAATAAAACTGTCAAAATTAAAATTTCAAGTCTATATGATAAATATTATTTCATTAGTTTTAACTAATTGATTTCGATTAAAACCAGTAAAACAAGCATAGGTATTATGGATGTGATTAAGTCCTTCGTTAAATCACATTTTCTCCCTTAGGCACAACTGCTACAACGACCGTTTTTAAATTAATTAACTTGGTTTAGATGTTTAATTTCCTTGTCGCTAATTAAATAAAACAATTACAGCAATCCTAAGGTGAAATGCAAAAAAATAAATAGTGTAAAAGCAACTAATTTAGAAAAAAATTTAAGCGTACGTTAAGCATAAGTTCTTAAATTTTTAAAGACATTCCCGGATTCTCCAAACGTTTCAGGATAAAAATCGTGCTCTTGTTTAATTTCGATTAAATGAACCATATTCGAAAAAATCATACATAAGCAATAAGAGACGCCGAGTATCCCAGATAATTATTTAAATTATTTTCTCGGATTTGAAACTGCAACTAACATAGACCTCGGGAAAATTTCATTAATAGGGTAGTCCAAACAAAAATGAATCGCATATCCCAAGCTTTCGAATTAACTAACCGAGCTTCGTCGCACAAGGCTGAGAGGTATTTATTATATTTGCAATGATTAACGTTGAGTAATAATTAAACGTGCGAATGCTTGTCGGAAAAAAATAATTAATACATAATAATATATCTGGGATAGATGATCAGCATCTCATTTATGTATTATTTTCTCGAATATAGTTCATTTTATCGAAATTAAATAACAGTAATGTTTTTGTCGTAAAAGATCCGAAAAAGACCTTAAAAATTAAAAACTTAAACCTAAGAAAACTTTTGAGGTTAGATAGATTAGAGCATCCCTGGCTCGTCTGAGGCGATATCAAAATAACTATTACACAATTTTAAAATATACCAAAAATTATTACATATATTATAACGAAAAATAAAAAAGGTTATTTAAAAAAATTGATTTTTATTTTTCAACTTTGGGGATCGCCTGTATATCTGATTGTGAGTGATTATATCTCGATTTTGAAAATCTTTTTAATAACTCTTTAAATTTGATGTTTTGCGATTTGTTATAATCTTCTTTTTTTTCGAATTTCGTAATAATAAAAAATTACCTTATTAAATGTGCTAAATATTAAAATCCGAAATATGCGGTTAATTGGTTAAATTGATTAATTACACCAGTGGTGTCAAGCACGCAACCTGCGGGTCGCATGAATTTGAATTTGTCGAATTCCGAAACGTTCAATTCCGTTTCGTTCCGATCGAATGTGCGACGAAATACCTGTTTTTATTTGCGATCCCCAGACTCCCTAAAACCGAATTTGTCGGTCGATGTCCCTATACGAGTTTGACACCACTGAATTACAATATGATACACGTTGGTAAAATAAAAGTACTTTAATAAAATCGATCGAATCACATAACACAAGGACGTTCAAAAGTTTAAAAGTTCGATGTACGTTTTTATTAAACATTTATTCAAGAATTATTGAAAAAGGAATGTTAGTAACGACGATGTTCGTAAAATTGTTTTATTACAACGAAATAAATTTCACTTGATAATTTTTTCAATAAACCTGAACCTCGGACTCTGCGGAGATTAAAGCGAAGCTTCTTAACATTTTAAGTGCCAAAATATCGACGGCTACTATTTACGCAGCCCAATTTACATGTATAGATACTTATCGGGATTACATTCAGTTCAGTCATTTGTTTAAAATTCATACCGTTCGCGAAAATGCTCAGGAATGATTCATGAATGTACGATTTTTCGATCTTTGGTCTTACACTTTTTTAGTAAATTTATTAACTATCGAACATTGATTTAACACACACTTTGTTTACTTTTGAGTGTTGTTAAAAATATTCCTTATGGTGTCTGCTGTAATAAGTAAAAATGATTTCATGCACTGTTCTATTAACCCACGATATTTTTGTAATTGTTGCTGTAAAAAAAGTCGCTAAAATGTCGCATTTGAACAACAAATTCAGATAAAATAACGATAAGTACTTTAAGTACCTACTTTAGATTTATTGGTAAAGTTGATAGGTGTGAAATAAACCAGTAAAAATATAATTTTGGACCTTGTTTGCGGAACCTAACGTTAACCAACAAATCAATATTACAATTAAGAAAATAAACAATAAAACAATTATAAACAAAATCCTGCACCCTTGATAAATTTATTTACAAAAGTTAAGGGCGTACGGTCCCTATTGCCGCCAAACGATAATCCGTAGATGGCACTGTTAGTGAATTTTAGAGAAATTTTAAACAGACCATCCTTCTTGGTTGAAATAGCCTGCCTCTGTAACGTCGTAAAATGTACCTGCTTTGAAGCTAAGGGTATAAATGTTTAGATACGGTGTTTTTACATTAAAACGTATTCGAAGACGATTTTAAAATTCGCAATACAAAAGTTAAGATTTAATGTTAAGTTCAGGAAAAATCTGAGATTACTGATATGAAAAACTGATTTATTTAAAGTTCGCTAATGATTTCGCTAATAAGTTCGCTTAAGATTTAATGTTAAGTTCAGGAAAAATCTGAGATTACTGATATGAAAAACTGATTTATTTAAAGTTCGCTAATAAATAATCTACTTTAATTTTAATTGAAATTACAAAATTAATTCATAATTAATATTATTATTATAACAATATAAATAGGGCGTTCTCGAGGATATTGAATGCGAACGGATCTCGGTAATTGTATTGTTATCAAAAAATGTTGTTTTTAAAAAAATAGTAGATTTCACATGTGAAAAGTATTACATTAGGAAAATTGTAATTTAAGTAGATGTATTTTAAAAGAATATGTCTCGTATAAATTGTAATAATGTTTAATTTAATTTAATAATATAAAGTTGAATAACTTTATTAAATTTAAAGTTAAATTAAAGTTAAATAACTTTATTAAATTTTCTTTTTCGATAACTGCATATTGTTAGATCCGTGTTAAATCTTACACGATAAATTTGAATTTCGCGCTACTCCGCCGCTCGAGTATTTCCGAGAGACGACGTATATTAAATTGCGTGACGTCACTCGTACGGTGATCTTGGTGAAGTGGGACCCGGGAGAGGTACCGCACTAAGAACCAACCGTCCGACATTGACAGATCATCAAATCTAATAATATAAAAAGTTTATTCTTATTGTTTCTGTTACGCGAAATGAGGTATTCTGCGAACGGAATGCGAAATGACAGTTCGGGACGCGAAATATTATGGATTGTTATTATCATTAACCTCAAAATGTAAATTATCGAATTAAATTAAATTAATCGTAAATGTCAAACTTTCTAATCACATTTTTACTAATTTTGGGACAGTTATCAAAAAAATATTTCATACACGATTGCGAAATGCTTTCGCATTCTCGAATGATTTATTTGCTCGCTAGCGCTCGCAGAAAAACTTTTATTCTCGAATGCAAATAGTATAGTAATATTGTACAACTAGTGCTAAAATATCCACCTTTCCGCACGTGTTATATACTATGCTTTTCCGACGATCACAAGTATTTTTATTAAAAAAAAATGATTTTTGACGTTTACGAAAGTTTGTTTGACATTTTAATAAAATGTCATTTAAATGACATTTTAATAAAATGTCAAATTTGATAATAAAACAATTTATGCGTAAAGTAATTGCATGACAGTGTAGAAGACTTTCATTGACCGTGTGCAATGATCGCACACGGGATGCAACGTTTTCGATTGGCTAACGAGTTTCTTTACTCACGGTCAGCCTATTTGTTTGTAATGGTCAACTTTCCATAACATTTATTGGTGTGAAATTATGCACTTTTCATAATGGTCGTCGGAAAATGTAACTTTTCATACTAATAATGTAGGTAATATACCAATTTCTAATATTTTTATTTGTATTACACCACCAAAGTTTTATAAATATGTACATGTAAATAAAGACCATTTATTAAATAATGACGTCAAAAGTAGAAGGTGCCATATACAAAAAAGGCAATATCGTAAGAACTTCAATTGCAAAATAGTCGTCAAAAAACTTAGTTACAAAATAGCAAGAAAAAAGATCAAAATTGATTTATTCCAATGATCTTGCGAATTCCTCATTGTTAATTTTCTCAAATTTAAAACATTTTATTGGTGCAATATACGATGTAATGAGATAGCTAATCGTGATTAATATTTTGTTAATCAGGATTCCGTTTCTAAAATGTATGTAAAATGTCATATACTAACCGTTTATTGATGTTACAATAAATTATGTGTAAATTCACAATATTGACTTAAAAGTCTTAAAAGGAGAACGTTTCGCTTGATTTATACTGCTAAGTGACCAATGCTCGCGTTAGATTTTTAGGTTGTAAAATTTATGATCTTTTACAATAAAAATAGGGAGGTCTAGTCATATTACCCAGTATTTAACAATAGTTGTGGGACGACCCACAACCATTGTCCGATATTGGGCGTCAACATTTAAACCAAAAATTAAAACTTCCAACAACCCGCTTTTGATTATTTATAAAAAATTGATGTAAAAACGAAAATGATCATCAGAAGTGATTCTTAACGGCAAGACGTGCTAAAATTTCTCCAATTTATTCAAATGATCGTTAAAAACACACATTGAAATTTTAAAAAATTGCGAAGCAATTATTTAATTAAAATAAGTATTTATTAAGCAAAAGAGCACGTTGTGCCGTAGAGGGAATGTTACGTTACCCACTAGTTATTAATTTGCAAACTTTGGTTACCCCAGTTTTTAATTATGATTGCAGTAAAATTGTACTTTTTACACATTCATTAAGGTTTTTAAAGGTGTTATGGAAATGATAGATTTTTTTAAGTATTTTTCTGTGAATCAGAACATTGTAATCTATGGAAAACGTAATTTATTTCATGAAAACATCAATCTTTTTATTTGGGCTGTACCGCCTTAAGTGTGATTGGTATACGCAAAAGGTTGGACCAACAACTGGATTTAAAGAAATGACGTATCACTATCTTTCCCTCGCTTAATTTTTATTTTTAACGCCATTTACTAGAAATATAATAGTTAATTGACAGTTTGAAAAAGATTTTTGATAGATCCAAAAATGCCATCCTGGACGCCAAGATTTAAGTGATAAAACTGCATCGATAGAACTGGAAGTGTTTAATTGTGATTAAAAACGTAATATTTTTGCGAACGTGTGATCGTTTGATCACACCTTAATTACCTTAAGTGTTTATAAGTAGGTATCTACTTGTAAAAATAATTTAATTATGCCAATTTTTTTTAAGTTTCTTGTATGATAAATCTGGTTAGTATGGTATAACCGTTATCAAATCACTCTTAAAACGTTATAAACAGTTAATCTTTAAATAATTAAAAAAAACAGTCTTTAATATTTAATTTCAACGTTTCACAACTCATTCCTTAAAGATTTTTAAAATCTGCCAAGAATTGATATTTAATTTAAAAATATTGTTTTTTCTCAAAACCTTTATATCTTTCGTAATGGTACCAGCTATAAATTGTTCAACTTATGATTGATAGATAATAATTTTTTCATAAAATAATCCCTAGTTTAATGTTCCATCGGAAAATTAAAAATTTATAATGTATTATGTTTTTAATAAATAAACTGATGCCAGTTAACCGTTCTCTATACAGACTTGACAAGTAGCAAACCGTTCGAGCAAAACTCTTATCGCGTGCAAATGAATATGATTGATAGGTATGTTTTTCGAGTAAATAGGAGCAGGTCGGCAATTCACCTTTAAATTGGTTGCAATTGGCAGCTGTCAAACTTGATCATTTATAGGAAATGAAAAGCTATATTAAAGTTCAATTTAATCTCGCAAAATTCAACTACCCGTTCATATAAAAGAACCGTGTGTGATGTAGATCATAAAAGATTGGTACACTTCAACATTTAACGTTAATATGTTTTTAATGACATCATTGATTGAGAATGTAAAATAGTAATCAAAAACCGTCTTATGTCGAAGTTAAATAAACGAAAATAATTCAGTAACACGTTCTCTTCGCTAATAAAATCTAGATACGTGTTCGGGAGTTTAAAAAGAAAAATTAATTTACTACATAGGTACCCCAAAGCGCATTACCAATTAAGTTAGTTAACTTTGACTTACTTATAAGTTTAACGAAACGTAACTTCAGCGTCGAAATAACACGACGAAATTTGTTAGGCTCATGTGAAAGCCCAAAAAATGCTCTATCTTACAGTATCGATTTGATTTTATTTGAAACTTTTGCGGGACATCAACCCTAACCTTTGAGTTGAAGTTAGATACACGAAAATATACCATTAAGATGTCACTCTAGCAAATAAAATCGACGTGTTCGAGCGCTTTAAAAAAATAATAATTCATATTTCCCAAAATACATGGATATTGCATGCATAGAAAATGATCAACTGGACCAAGTTTGGTAGTCCTTAATTTCGGCGTTCGGACAACTCAACAAAATTGATGAGTGTACATTTGTTGTACACATGAATAGTCCCAGAGAGAGAGTATTAGTACATCTACAATATTATACAAGTACTGTAGATTCGCGATAAGTTTCTGAGAAAAAAAAATAGTTCTCGGAAAGTATGAATTTTTTGGAGCTAATATTTTGTCAAAGTTAAAGTTACATCAATACGAACCTTTGAGAAAAAATTAGCCAAATCCGAGTAATGGCACATTTTCAATGCTTACCCGGCTATGGCCTTTAATAATATTGTCTTGCTTTCAGTTTGTGTTAAACACATCTAGTATGCAGATATAGTAGTTAATTCTCATAACGCTACGTAATTTCGCTTATTCTCTCGTCTACGTTCATTTTCAATTCAATGTGATAGCTTTTACGCGCAGAATAACTCAACTTCGCACTATTCTGCAATTAAAATGGTGATTTATCTGTGCTTCATCGTTCAAAATTAAGTTAATGCGAGCAATCGAACGAAGTAATATTTAACCAGAACGTATAAACCGTCAGAAAAAGAAAACGAACGAATAATTTTATAGGTAGCAATCATAATTATCAATATTTAACAGTTTTTTTATTATTTCAGTATTCGCATCTATCGTAGTAATCTAATAAACTTAAATAGTTTAATACTTTTAAGTTTTTTGAACATTAAACGCGATTATAATTAAAATTTGTATGTAAATTAAATCACCTAGAAAGCATCCCTAGTTTCACACAAGTGAATCTAGTCGGTTTCGAAGATTTAACGACGGAGGAGCTAGAGCTTCAAAGATCAATCACGGCCGGGTTGGCTTAATACGATGGATTACAAAGTTACACACTAGAAGATAGAAAGCGACCCAACAAGTAGCTTTCGAAATTGAACATCAATCGACATCTTTGTTAATTCAATACAAGGCCAAAATATTTCGTTGTGGAATTCATCTACTAACAAGCTCATAATCAACTCTTCCAAAATATTTACAAAAATCAACGATTATATCAACGAAAATGGACGATTTTGTAAAAAGTCATAGGTCGCGTGTCTATTGAAATTTTAATAAAATTGTCCACTTTGCGATGGTTTTAAATAATTGATCTATTGATGCTAAAAAGGTTATTCTATTCAATTTATACAAATCTACGTACGCAACGCAATTTTGGTCCAACCAACGTTGCTCGGCCTTTTGAAAAAGATGATGATGGCGGTGTTCAAGACAATGTACAGATCGATACGATACGTCAGGGAATCGTGGATACTTACAAATAATACGAAGAGTAGGAAAGAAGGACAAAACAACAAAACAGGAAATACATAGGTACGAGAAAAACTGCTAATCGAGCCGATTCCAGAATATATTGAAAATATTCAACTAAACTAATGAGGTCTGTATATAACGTTTAGAGAAAACAAAGCCAATTAAGAGAATGTAGGGAGCCAAAACAAATTGGAGGAGGAAGGACCTAGAGAAACATGAATTAGTGCAACACCAAGTTCGTTTCTAAATCAAATTTATTTTTAAAAATATTAAGTTGTAGAATATAGACATAAAAATTACCTTTTTTTTTTTTTAATATTGTAATAAATATCTGCAACATTTATCCAATCAAAAATGTTGTTAGTTGCAACTTGCTGCTAATTAAGTTAATAGTAGGTACTTACTCAAATAAATGTTTAGACATACATTATAATATGTAATAGAGGAAAGTTCGAAATTATTTAAAAACATAAAAGTCTCAACATTAATATATTAAAATTGCATTACCTAATTGCAAGGGCACGATTTGTAAATAAATGCTAAGCACCTACTCAACAATTAAAAAAAAATACTTCAGCATTCATATAGTATTTAAGATTGCTAATATTTGAATGGCTACATTTTTGTGCTCGTGTTAGCAATTAAAGTGTAGTAAAAAAGACATGTTTATGGTTGTATTAATCTACCGCTTATTGTAAGTTAAGTAAACGACACCCATAATACAAATACAATGGATACAGCATTTTTGCGTTATGGTAATAAGTAGCAGAATACCAATAAAATTGACTGTAGTCACACTAAATGGGAATTATTTATGAGCAAATAAGTTATGTAAGTGAACCAAATATTATATAGGTATTATTGTGAATAATATTATTAAGATAAATTGTAACGTTATATTTTATTACACCTATGTACAATAAAATAAACGTTAACTATGTTGATTATAACATCAGGTTTCATTCTGTATTTATTCTAAAACCAGAAAAAATAAAATAACTAATAGTTAAAAATTTTTAGTTGACTTGTGCTCTTCCAGTAAGGGCACAATTACACTAACATCAACAATTTTGGACGTTATATAAACGACAATAAGACGAATCCCTACATTCTTTAAATTAAAGAAAATAATGCATACGGGGTGTCTCATCTCGATTGCATAACACTTCACTGGGCGTTATTCTTAGATCAAAAACCTAATAAATATACAGGGTGATTCCAAAATGGCGCACCAACTCCACGGTACGTTGTAGGGGAAACCCAGTAATATAAAAAAAATTGGTCAACAATTGGCAAAGTAGAGAACTTAATTTCAGTAGGCCGTGGTGAACTAGAGAGCTAGACACAATTTTATACACAGTAATACTAATTCAAAGTAATTCAGGTTCAAATCCTCCTGCATCCATGGAGGTGCCTGTGATCGTTCCTACCAACAATACAAAGTACGCAGAATTAACAAAGAACATTAGGCTGATGGTCTGTGACAGTGCCATTAAAAAAATACTTCTTCATTGTTAGCAATTCTGAAAGACGTCACCATTTTCTATATAAACATTGTATATAACATTGTATATTCCAAATGTATAGTTTCGGAGATAAACACTGATTAAAAAATTATTAAAAAAGAAGGAATACAAAGCTTTTTTAGAAGAAGAATTCGTACATGAGCTGAAGCAAATACATTGAACATATCTTGTAACGATTTATTTTAGTTTGTCGTTTAGCACTTGTATTATTAACTTTTCTTAATCAGTGTTTATCTCGGAAATTATGCATATGCAGATATATATATATATACACTAGGTCTTTTTTGCTTGTTTTTGAACAAGAATAACCTGATGACTTTGATTATGCAATCAAAATGAGATAGCCTGTATATCGATAACGGTACCTAGATACTTATGCTTGATCCCGATTTATTAAAAAAAGTAAACGGTTCTTAACAGAGCAGAGTAATAATCTTCTACATGTAAAATAGCAAAATTTTCATTAAAAAAATGATAAATTGTCTCTTCACAAACTTCTAACATTTTTTCTATCGACTGGAAATATGAGTGAGTACCTACCATAATGCAAGTAGATACTTATAATTATTTTCGGTACAGATAGCATATCTTTTACTTTACAAACTATCAAAGTTTTAATCGTCTACATTTTATCAATTTAAAAAGATATGATCCTTTTTAAGGAACCAAGTGTTTTGTCATACTTTCACAAAATTGCAAATAACTCGAAAATTATAAATTTTTAAAACAGGTTAAAAATAGATATTTAAAGAAAATTTACTCATAAAGTACCCCTATTTCATTAAGGGTCGGTTTATCAATCGCCTGTTAACAATAAATATATTTCAGTTGTCGTAGAGACTTTCGTAAGAACAGGAAATTAACCGATATTAACAGGAGATTGAAAAACCGACCCTAAAATAACAAAGTCGAGGTTATAGTTTCTAGTATAACCGGTAGTTCCACTAACCGGAAGCTATTTTTATGAAAAAGTCATCAAATAATAAATTACATTTGTTCTGAAAATTTTTAATTTTTTTTAATTTTCGTTTAGGTACGAGGAGTTTTTCACTGACGGATAACGCCAAGTAGTGCGGGGCAAAAGATTATGGGCCAGTGCGGCATTTTGGTGTAGGTACACAATTTTGTCAGCGAAATATCCCTCGTTTAGGTATAACATCAAAAACAGATAACGAACGTTATTCGTGGGACGCCATGCAAAGATATACCTACAGGTACTCCCCCCCCCCCCCCACGAATCTTATTTTAACATTTTTAAATCGCCTGCTTATAATAATTAAAACTAAAAATAGAAAAATAATTATTCTATAGATTGTAATCTCTAATTTCCCATTTCTTATTTAACACAATTTACCTATTATTTAGGTTAACATGTATTGTTATTCCGACAATCGAAACTATTTTTACAGAGGGCAATAATTTATCGATTGAAATTGAAAGTAAATTAGGTCGCTTGGTTGATTACCTTACCCTTGTTTTGTACACTCTATTTCCTGTAAACATCGTAAACCTAAAATTAAAATAGGACCACGAATATATCTACTTTTATACATAAAAAGTTATCCCCTGTACAATGTTGAACATTTAATAAAAAATTCTACGTATTTAGTTCAACAACTTTTTATGTATTAAGTGTAGGTAAAGTAATTTTACATTTTATACCGTATAAAGCGCCATATAAAGGAAACGAAACTATATCTAGGTAAGTAAGCGTGGCGTGATGAACGCGAAGTTGACTTCGTGACACAAAATGTCAGGTCTCTGTTTTCGGGGTGTATATACTCGAGGGTTGCGTAATAACAAAACAAAAGACTCATTTTATATCCAATTATGTGAGGATTCCGCATAATGTTTCTGTTCGACCTTACCGAAAGAAAAAAACATCGCGACTTAATTTTAATTTAAATCCGAGTTTTCGTTGGAAATTAAACTCGTTCGTGTAAAATTTTTAAATATATGCACAACTTCCAATTATAAGTTTAATTTAGAAGGAAATAAGAAGCGTGCGGCTGAACGACATTTGTACGCAAAATTTGATCGTATCCTCTCTCCACGGCGATTTCGTTAATTGAAATGAGTTTTATAAATAATATTGGAATAATTTCTATGAACCCTCGTTCAAATAATAATTATAAAGCTTTTTTCTTGTTACAGATTAAAATACAGGAAGATGGAAGAAAATTCTGTGATACACGAGAAGAACTTTGTTAAGCAATTGATAAAAGGTAATAATTTGTACCTATACAATTTTTTTTTAAATAATTTATGTAGAATATTTTTCCTCGCTGAATATTAAATTTTATGAAATCATAATGTGAATTTTTTATCGTTAATTTACGTGAATTCGTTTACAGCCTTCATTTCATGAATATTTTTACAAATAATTTAATTACGATGATTGATCATAAATTTACAAAAGTTAAATTTCTAGATTTAGAATTAAATTTTGTGCGATGAAATATTTTACTATCAGTTCGATACATTATACCTACTTAGGTACCAACTTAATATTTATTAGTTTAGCTATTGATACTGTTTTTATTAAAATTTAGTAAGATTTCCGGAAGCAGATATAGAAGAAAAAAAAGATTTTTTTTCTGTAAAGTATTCGCACATTATTTTAGTAAATAATTTAAGTTATAAATAAAAAATAATGGGTACATTTTTTTATTTATTATCTGTCTTTTTCTAGGCCCTAATTTAAAAATTGAAGTTAAATTTTTATTGGTAATTACGTAAGTTTTCAGTTGTTGTATTCCCCCAGTAGAAAACGTCACGTCGAATTTCACTTTTTGCAACGAAAAAAATTAAATTGTAGACGTAGTACGCACCCACTGACTTTTTCGTTCTGAATAAATTTGTAAACGATACTTATGGGTCACTTCACTTTGGAGTTCAAACCTTTAGGTGACTCAAAATTAATTCAACGAGTTAATGTATAATGATCTTGTCAAACACGCAATTCAACGATCTGGCATTATCTGTTAACGATAAGCTAATTTATTAAAACGTTGTGTGTAAAGTATTTAATTTTTACTTAAATCGAAGACAGTTCTCTAATACACTTTGAATTGTTTTTATATCAGATATAAATATTTTTATTAAACATTACTTCTTAATAACTTCCTTAATATTATTTTTTTGTTTCTCTGTTTAACTTTTACAATCTATTTATATAAAACTAAGGGCCAAACAAACTTCAATCAAAACGCTTACATAATTAAGAAATTAAAGTAGGTATTTCATAAATTTACTAATTTCTACATCAATCGAGGCTATGCATTTTCGATTTTCAGATGTTTCTTTTCAACGCCCATTGGCGGCCTTTACACGTACGCTCCTAATCGCGAAATTGACAGCATTGAACATATGATAGACAATAAAAAGTATAAATACGTTAAGTTCAATATTTTAAAGATTTTCTGGGATAATTTCATTAGAATTGTGTTGTTTTGGATCGTTTTCTTTTTTATACAGTATACAGGGTGTGAACAGTATGGCTGCATTAAGTTTAATAGATGATAGTTTGAACCGAAACAAGTCAGAAATGCTATCGCTTTTTAAGTTTTTATTTAATTTATTGTAATATAATTCTAATAGCATCTGTATTACAATTTGTAAAAACATGAAATCAAAATAAAAAATTAGATAATAATATTAAAATGGCAAAATAACATCTGACAATGTCGCAAAAACAAAATTTGACAAAAATATCAAAATGGAAATGTGACACTAATGAACCAATAACATTAAAAATCAAATTACAATATGCGAAATCTAAAAAAGCATTTTTTTCTACAACTGCTTCCCAGCCAAGTTTGGCTTTTAATTTCTTGTATAAGAAAATACCTACATAGTTGCCAATTCTTACAAACTTTACATGCTTTTTGTTCATTTTAGGCTATATGTTTTATCTAGAACTTTTTCATTTTATTTTAGGTGAAACACCATATGTTAAAATTATTGTGGTCACCCTGTATAGTTCTCAAATTTTTTATTCTATGGTGTGTGTAAAAAATTTAGAAAAATAAAGTGAAGGTAGGTTCAACAATATAGTATTATTATTAACAGTACCCACCTATAATAAATATTAATATTTTTTAAAATCATAATCGTTACACAGGCCAATGTAGGCACCTATTTGTCACTGTAATTTTTATTAACCCCCTCAGCATCATTTCGGTAATCGTCACCACCCTCGGTTCCCGAACTATATCGAGATACCCATTTTAGTTTTTTAGCTCGTGTTATTGCAAAATCGCATAAAAACATTGCATGAACTAGGGAATTAAGCGTGTGCACTTTATATTTTTAATTATCTACTTAAATATTTGCAGCAGAAAACTTTTAAGGAAGTTTTTAAAACTTCTGTCAAATTAAAATTTTCCATTCATTTTATAATTAATGATCCTTTTTGTATTAAATTTCCTTCTAACAGGTTCACCTGTATTTTTTAAATATAACATAAATATTGTTGTATTCTCCAAATTCTAACAACATTTCGTTTTCGTCGATATAAAATTTAGCGTGAACACAATTTGGATGCCCTTACCCAACTAATCAAGGCAGCTAGTTACTGTTGATTATTTAGAATCAGTTACAAAACTCTCAAAAACTATTAGACTTTTAGTCCATCTTCTTCCAGAACAGTTTCAGAATAAACAAAAAATTAATTTTTTTTCCGTAAATATTAACCAAACGAATAAATCAACAGTGGTAGGTATAAATATTAGGTATATAAATTCGTATATTTGTAAATATTTGGTAATTTATGTAAATCCTTAAATGTAAATGAACCATAAATATGTAAAGCGTTGCATATTTTTGAAAGTACGAGCATTTAACCTTTCATAATCGCCTTCGATTTTTCCCATTATTACGATGAAATAATATTCAATTTTTTTTAACTGCAAATACTGCAAACCCTGAATTAATTTTTTTTACAAACGAAATACCTGGATAAAACTAGGAATAATGTGAGAAAAAGCTCTAGGTACATAACACACATTTATCATAGACGATTATAGTAGCTTTCAAGGTATTTGTTGTGATTATACACGATTGTCCACTTTCAAGTTTTAGGCTTTAATGTTATACTAGTTAAAACAGTAACTGAATAATCAATCAATTGTCATACTGAATATTATCTTTTAAATTCATAATTTTGTAAATGAATGTGGTGAATGTTTACTTTGGAAGTACCTTCACTATACATTTTCACTATACATTTACAATTCACAAATCCTTATTCGAGCGAGCTCCATTTCCCTTAGGGGAGCATTATAGGAAAAACAAATATTGAGATTTTCAACATGATTTGACTTATTCTACGTGTCCTCAAATTTTAACCATTTATTTTAGTATTACCTCGTATTAAAATTAATTAATTAAAATCGTAAAAATTAATCTTTTCGAGGGGGCTATTCGCGTGCGCTAAAATTTGCCCGCCCCTGTCCCGCCCTGGGGTGAGAGCAACATTAAAATCTTCAATGGGAATCTATACTTATTATTACAGATTCGAAAATACGTAACATTCGTCTAAACCATTTTATTCGATTCGTGTAGATGGCGCTGCAATCGGGGTGCTTGTCTTCCCCCGCCCCAGCCCCATGGAGGAGCAAGAGCGGCAAATGTTAGCATACGTGAATAGTCCCCTTGAAAATATCAATTTTTGATGTCGTACTATGCTTATTTCTTCAGATATTTTACAGTTTCAAGTTAAAAAATTCACCCAGTATGTAGGCACCTATATTAATTTAACTTGAAACCGTTTTCGCTTGATATAGTTGGCGCCCTGTTGGCCCTGCGCCCTAATGGCCGCGTCTAAATGTCCTAGACCCGTTCAAATCTTCGACAGCCAATATCTAACCAAACATATATTTCTGCACTTAAACCCTTATGGCTCAAACCCCTTCAATTATTATTTATAGTAAAATAAAAACCGCTTTATATTGGTCATAAATTCTGATAAGCAATTTGTAAAAAATTGAAGAAATTTCCGAGTTCTAACTCGGTTTATTTCGTTAAGAAACACCTGCGCACGCGTCACATGCCGAGTTTTCAATAACAAATCTCTCGCTCCTTGTTCTTTTTAAAACAGACTAAGTTGCCGTTTCTTCCCAACTTGCATTTCTTATGGAATTCGTAAAAACCAGCGCATCTCAACATTTATCGTGTTATAACAAAATATCATTTTAAAATAAAAGTTTGTATTTTTAAACGAATTTAAATTGAATAAGTAGTTCATTTCTAATTTTTTTCTTGTAAACGATTTTTGTTAATTTTTCGTGCATTCATTATAAAACAGTATTATACGGATTTAATATAAATTAGTAATGCTAGAATAAAAATTAATTATTATTTCGAATAATGCTCGATCTAATAATTATACATTAATAATGCCTATCGTAATTATTAATAGATAGCTGTAATAATACTACCTATAAAATTCGAAACATGTAAAGGATGTCCCGGATCAAGTTTACGATAGGCTCTATAATGAACCAAAACTTCATCGTCCGAAAAAAATATATTCTTTATAAAATTTTTTATTTGTTTCATAAATCAAGTTTAGGTTCAGGATATTATCGTAAAGAATGTACAAACAATTAAGTTTATTGTATTGTCCAGATAAATTAATAACTAAAAATTAAATATCTATGTTGTGGATGACTTGTTAACTATAATTATTTCTAAAGAATTTAAAACGGCTGAGCAACCGTCAATGCAAGATTTGATTCCATTACAGCACTTGACGCGTAAAGGCGCAAGTTAGAGCTACACGTCTGCGATCTATAATCAAGTGAAATCTAAATTAATTTTTTGAACATTCTGTTAATAACGCAAAACTGTGATATTATCATTTTTAATTATGGATTTCTCAAATACGCCGAAAAATTTTTAAAAAACAGTTTAAAATCTCGTACTTTCGCAACGAAAAATTTTAAACTTTGGAATTTCAATGCAAATTTGCAAAGAACAAAGATTAGAGGGGTTCAGTAAACAATATTTGCATATTATGTAAAAGTTCTAAAAATATAATAACTTTATAAGTTCAAAAATAACTTTCTTTAACTTATTGTAGATTTTATAGACCGGTTAAAGTTCTTTTCAAACATTTTTTTTTTTTTTTGAAACATACATTACAATTTACAAATTATTTTTTTACGTTTAGTGCTGTACTTATTTAATTTATTATAAAATAGTGTCAAATAAGTGATTTAACTGGTTTTGAAACATCACTGACAAGTGGGCAAAATTCGCTGAAAAACGAGCTTCGCACACATTGTTTTTTTTAAGGTGGTTTATTTTCAACTATCGATGTGATCGACAAAACAATTTCAGTTGTGAAGAAGGATGGCTAATACATTTAAGAAACAGATCAACTAAAAATGAAACTAATTAAACGATTTCAAAAATATAATTTTTTTTTTTAAATTGAAATAAAATTCTTTTTAATTCTAGGTTGTAGGTGTAATTTATTGGTAAATGGTGAAAAAATTGTATATACAGGATGTTTCAGAAAACATGGCAATAGGAGCGATAAGTGAGGTTTGTTTAATAATACTCATCTCCATCAAAATTACAAGCGATATCGTATTGAAATTAGGTATGCGGGGTAGTTGAAGGGATTGAAGATACTCACGTTCCCGTATCTCGTAGAGGGTGCTAATTACGCCACAACGCAATTACGTTCACGGCTAATTTTTATTCATAACTTTTTTGAGAACCGGTTTATAGGCACGACAATTGGAAAAACTGCTGAAAGGCCAATCAATTTTACACGAAAAAGTTACTCTTAGTAAAAGTTACCCAGACGCACCGTTTTCGAGATATTCCATGCGTAATTAATGAAATAACGTCACGACAACGCCGACGGTCCGTGCGTGTTACACGAACCAGACAACTAGGTAGGCCGATTATTTTACGTCCACAGCGTTTTAGCAAAATAGACGACGCAAACGATGGAAAGCTGCAACAATTGCACATTGAGTCGAGATCAATCCTGTATCTCGAAAACGGACGACCTTCGGGTAAATGTGTATTAAGCGAATTCCATTTATTTTTCATTGTTCTATCACTCCTAACAATACTGCCATGATTTTTTGAAAGACACTGTATAATAAATTTGTGCATACAAAGAAATGTACGAAAAAAATGGCATAATAGATTAATAGCATGCTTTGCTATCAAGCAATACTTACATACCTAACCTTTTGACAATAATTGATGGGCAAATCGGACATCGTGCCTTTTTAATTAATAAATAGATAATAAGAATCGTCGAAGTAAAAATACATGCAAAACGCACGTGCTTAAGTTTTACCAAGAAACGACCAAAACGGCATTAACATAAGCTGTGAGTTATGTTATCTGTAAGTTAACGTTAAGGTCTTTGCAACTAATCGCGGCCTTTGAACGTTTTTACATGCAGAAACTAACGATTTTACGTTTTTATCATAATCAGCAAACTACATCATTTACAAATGATCGATTTGCAAAGTATCTAGGTACCTATTTTTCATTTTTCATAGGCAAGCATTAAACGAACGAACGTATATACTAATAAAAAAACATATTTCGTATATCTTTATACCCAATAACTGTACGAATTACATAAAAATATAAAAATGTGCGGCGTTTCTTCATTACAATTGTCGTAAATGTGTACGAAAATAAGTTAAATATTTAAATTCGAAAAGTTACATAAGATCACGTAAGCTACGAATCGCTTTTCCCCTTCATATTTCTCGACGTTCTATAAACTTTAAGTTGCGGCATTTCCACAATTAGTTACTGCAAAATCCGCATAAATTATATACGTTCGCAGTCGACATCTGTAGCCGCCGCAATTTTTTATCCCCGTTTTTCCATTATGAAGGTTCGAGATTTTCGACGCGTGCTCTCTGTCGAAGTTCTTCTATATAGTTACCTTCAGTTGTATTACATCGAAATAAAATGAAACGTGCTTTTTGTTCTTTTACCGGAAGAAAAAAAGTAATCAACTACGACGCAACCAACAAAAATTTTAATCAATGTTAACTATGAAAAAAATGTTATGATTTTTGTTTTGAAAACATCCGTTCGATTATTTATTAAATCGGCGACGGATATACCTCGTCTACGTATATAAAGCGATAATTTCTTCGGACAGCGTCCACGTTCACATCGATTGATCGTCTCTAATTTTCAGCGGAATAAATGTTGAAGTTCAAGCGTCGACGCCAATCGATTTTCAAATGAATTTTTGACGTAGTACATTAATAATTACTGTAATTACTACGTCGTGTGCATACATGCCACGCATGCATCGACTTCTGATTAAGTAGACGAAACAGATTTTTAGTAAAAACAAAGCGAGTTCGGTGTTCTACGAAAGTAACTAAAACTTTATCAGTTTAAAGAAGTGTCCCATCTTGAATTTATCTAGCGAAATAAATTAGGTCGTAATCTGATTTTTTAAAAATTAGGTTTTTCTTTTATTTTGGTGTTGCACGCACTTTAGAAACGTTAGGTTAAACTTGTGATGAACTTAAAAGAAATCTGGTAGATCTAGCGTGCATTAACAAATAATTACCGTAGTAATTTTATTTATGTGGGTTGATATTGTTTCAGACTGTCATCTTTGGCTAAAGCCGGAAGAATCGTCCTTGACGTCGAAAGATTTTCCACGCGCAATAGACTGCCAGACGTGGTTTCCAGGTCACAACGAACGAAGAGGACTCGTAATCGAACTTAACCGCCTTAACGTCCCCTGTACCAGGGGTTATCTACATTTTTCCGGTTTAAATACGTCGCAACATCAATACATCAGGAGTCACAAGCAGTCACATCTTTGCGGAAAATTAGAAGAACTATCCGATTCGGATCGTCATATTTATTTTCCTTTTTCTCATACGCCACCGTTTCTTCATTTGCACGGAATTCCCATGTTCGCCTTTTCTTACAGACTGGTGGATTATTGTTATAACATGACTTTCGTGGCTCGGAACGGCTCGTTCGAATTGAAACCAAGTGGCGATCTCGAGTGCACTTTTAAAATTTACTTGCCTTACGGAAATCGCGTCGCTTTGACGTTACAAATCGGAGATAGCACGTCGACAGGCATTCCCGACACGAATGTAGGTTTCAAGGAACACAAAAGCGGCAACGTAAAATGCGAAGGGTTGCTAACGCAACTACTCGACGGAGAAAGTGCCTGGTGGCATTGCACGAGGCCGGGAGACGCCGAAAGACAAATTCAAATACTCTCTAGGGAAAATAAAGTGGTGTTAAGAGTTTCTGTGAGGAGTTCTAGTGGAAGTGCTTTGGGCTTGCGGATGTTTTACAAAGCGGAAACGGTGGACGAAATCGTCGGCAGATGCGGGTTCGGTTGGGTTGCTTTAAGACAATTTTGTGTTGCCGCACTCGAAGCTTCTAGACTTCCCTGGGCACAGGCCGAAATTGAATGCACCAGAAAGGGGGGGCATCTGATCAGTATCAGGAACGAGCATGCTCAAAACGTCGTAGACAATCTACTACTAAACAGGTAAAGGTGTAATGGAACAAAAACTTCGAAATTAACTTTTTTGAACATTTCACTTTTGCGATAAGCAATAGATTTTATATAGAATACATTTTCTTCCGTACCATGATTTGATTGTAAAGAAAGATTAACAATATCACCATCGAATAATATCTAATAACAATTGAAGGGGTGGGTGAATAAAGGTGGTATGTCACATTTGTCATAATATATTAGTTGTATGGTAAAAGGTGTTATGATCACATATACGTCCTTTATCTATTACAAAAAGATTAACAAGTATACCAAAATTAAGCACCTTTAAAGCGTTTTAATTAAGGCAAATATGAATTATAATTTTGTAATCCACACCGTAAGAAATTCTCGAAATAACGCACATACAATGCAACAAATAATATCTACTCCTATTATACGATCGGTACTTACATCAGTATTGGTAATTGCTGCATATTACATTGTTTTTACGATCAAATGTTTATTACTGTTTACCATCAGAATGATAAAACATAGATTGGCCTTAGTCCAAAAAAAATACGCATCAAAGTATTTTATAGTGTATATGTGCTCTCAAAAGTTGAATATTTTTTCTGTTTCGGCCAATTTCCACACTATATAATAAAAAAAAAATCGTCCCTTTTATTCTTGATTTGAAACGTTATTTATAACTGACATAATTTCTAGGTTATTTATAAAAAAGAATGTAAGAAATAAATTCTGTTTTAATTTTATTCACAATTTGGATGGAAAATCAACTTGATATAAAATGACGATTTCCTAAGAATTGCTTAAATTTAAAAAGTGCACGTACATTTAAATAATTAAACGCAATCGTTTATTATTTCGTCGTTTAATTAAAAAAATATGTATATTGGCGCAATATTAATACAGTCTTTAAAGGTTAAACGTTGTAAAATGTCCGTAGTACCCTTAAGATAGTTTAACCGTATTTTCTCTTTTATGAAGCTTATTACATTTATCTTCCCTACCAAATATTTTCTTATGCAAATCAAGGCGATTTTTGTGTATCGTGTCGTAAAAATGAGTGTGAGACTAAACTAAAGTAGCTATCAATTTTTATGTGGACGTGGCATAAACATTATTTATTGTGACGTAATGCTTTCTTATTATAAACTTATGTCAAATAATGAAACAAACATTTAATGAAATGTACTTAACGATATCAAGCTGAAATATTGTACTTTTAATTTTGAACGGCATTATTAGTTTAGATACACCAGTTACATAGTTTAGATTTAGTTTAGATCAGGGTTTCCACTTTTCAAAAGTAAGTCCACTAACTTCAAGTTCAACTAAGTTCAAGGACAACTGAACCGCGAATTTTTAAATTTTATTTAATAAATATCACTATGTTACATGATATATTTTTTTGAAGTAAATTTGTGTTTTTCGGACGGGTTTTTAGATGCCGAGTCCAATCTAAAATTAGAATTGTGCCATCAGGCAGCGTTTTTGAGTAATACTGTTTTTTGTAATAATCTTGGAAATTGATGAATAAATAAATAAATGATCATCCGTTCCAGTTGGTTATGCAAGCCGTAAGGCCTTTAGCAATAAAAAATCATGAAATACTGGACAATTACTATTATGAATAAAATATTATTAGCAACAGAAATGGAAGATATGCGATGATTTGAAACTGATTATTATTATACGAGTATTAGGTATGCAAAAAGGCTGTACTAAATACTACTGATAAAGTCTAGTAATCTCTAAAGTAATAGTCTAAATCATTATGTAAAAAAGATTAGCCTTTAAGACAGCTAACAAACAGGAAAAATAAATGTGAAACGTAAGAGCCTTGTTAATTCTAATGATGTACTCCTTTCTCAATTACATATTAAATAAATTAAGACTAATGAAACAATTTGTCAAGGCACTGGATAAGAATGGTGAAGCATTTGCTTATTAACATCACAAAACTTACACTAGCGAAGATTAGAAAAGGTGTTGTGTGATGCACAAACCAACAAGGTATACGAGACATTGTAAAACAAAAAGGACGTGCATTGACATTTAAAAAAAAAATTGTTTTACTTACGCCATGAAAACGAAAATTATGTACATCTCAGATATCGTGCGAAAAACTTAAATATTCCTCAAGTTAAATTGTACAAAAGTTCTGAAATCATCTTCGAAAAATTTACCTACTGCTTAACAGAGTTAACGTTCCTTCATTATCATTAGCACTTAGAAACTTTCCTTCGCTGCTGCTATTATTTTTGCAAAACGTTTTCTGACACATTTTTTTCCTGTTGAAGTTTGAACAATTTCTCTTTCTTTCGTTTTCTAGACAGCCATAATTTTATTATGTTTAATTTACCTATTAATTTTCCGACGTTACTTTCTGTAGGTCACTCAAATTGTATTTCGATGCATGTCGTTAATGAAAAATTACCAGACGGTGATTAGATTGTATATTTGTAATTTAATTCGAAGATTGAAAAGTGGTGATTTACCTGCACGCATATACGTAGTAAAGAAAAACTACAATTTATAAGTATGTAATACGCACTGTAAAAATACAAGGTACAAGGTGACATCATTATATGAAACATCATCACCTAGTAACCGACCTTTTGTTGATGACGCGCATCGAAATAAAATTTGAATGGCCTCTAATTCTTAAATTTTTTAATTTTCTCCGCCTACTGATATGTTGTAATTGCTTATTATTTGCAATTTATTGTAAAATAATTATTGAGAATGATTGGTAATATAAAAACGCAAAAATAATATTTTGTAGCGTTTTTATATTCGAAATTCGTACTATTTTCATAAAAATTAATTTATCAAAAAACGAGTTTTCTACTATGACGATTAAAAAATGTATACATCAGCTTTATGAAAAAGTAAGAAACACAAAACAAACTGTACGTCCGCAAACACTATCCGGTTATGCTCGGAAGGCCCTCTACAATTGTTAAAACTGTAACATAATGCTAATAAAAATTGTTCACAGATTTCATTACTTCTGCCACCTATTGCACCTCTTAGCACATCCGAGTGGCGTTTATGAACGTACAATTCCTATGCGAATACGGTTTGTTCTTGTGTTTCCTACTTTTTCATAAAGTTTATCGATAAAGTTTTAAATAACCCTGTAGGTATATTCGGACTTTCGTACATTACATTATACTGACAAACGATGAGTAACCGCGCCATAAAAATAAACTAACAATAAATCAAATTCGTCTACGAAAAAAGAATACATCTGAACGTTTCTTCTGTATAAAGTTTGTATGTACTAACTAACTTGTTACAGAATGTTTCTTACAACTTTTTTTGTGGATTGTGTACCGTGATGCAGCTGATCGTGTTATTTACCACAAATTTACTGATTTTATACAGATATATATTTTTATTTTATAAAAAAAATTGGCGGCTCTTTGCGGTTTATTAGAGCTTTTTGAGCGAGTTAAGCTACGGGCGTGTAAGATGACGTGCATTGGAACTTAATTTGGATACCGTATATGTGCCTTTATTTCCACCTAAAGCTACCAAAAAAATAGTAAAATGAAACTTGTATTTTTAAAAATAATTAAGTATTTAAAAAAACAGTTATTTTCAGTTAGACCTTAGTGGTTCCTTTCCACCACAGGTTTAAAGAAAATGCCATTTTCGGATTCTTCATAAAAAACAAGCATTTTGTAAATTTTCCACATTTTTCATAATTTTTAAGTTGTGGTTGACAATTTCTCTTGCAAGTATAGCTCGTCGACACTTGTTTTTGATTTCAAAAGTATTAGACATGTATCTTTTATGCAGTGAAATATTTTTTAAACACTTAAGGCTCTATTTTGGTAAGTTTTTGGTATTCGCAAGTTTTTACTCGCATAAAACTTGATTTTAAATGACATTAAGTATACAAACTACTTAAGACTACTGCTTTTTCCCTTTACTTATTTATGTTAGAAAGAATAAACCGTAATTGGAACGTAGCCGATTTGTTATAGTTTATTAATTAATATTGTTGATTTTCTTATTATGCAACTTTTAAAACTGCCAAGTTTAATGTTCGAAATTACTTGTTGATTAGTAAAATTTTACTTTTTTAATCATCTACATTATTAACTAAAAATGTTGCATTTACCGAATGTTCTAATTTCTTTATTTGAAAACTGAAATCACAATTACAAATCCGAAAGGATAATGACACTTTAATTAGCCTAAGTATACAGGATGTTGCTACAGTAACACAACGTTGAATTTTCGAATTTTTGAACAACGAAAGATGTTCAAAAGTTTCCTTCGAGATCAAAGCAAGCTCTTGCGCGATTTAAAATGGAAATATCGATCCCTCTTTGTAAGATGAAACGACAGCTGCATGAAAACGACCAATAACAACTGCCGATTTCACGAATGATTCAAGGTAAACATTTTCTTTGAGGCATCCTCATAAACAAAATCATCTACCAGATTGAGGTCGGGTGGTCTATAAAGAAGGCCAATCGAAAATCTTGTCAACATTACTTTCGAATGTAAGCTTTTAGCTTACTGATTCGATCCTTGAAAGGACGGGCGTTACTTTTGTATCACCCTGTATTAGTAGATATATTTTTTAAATTGCCGAGTACTGTAGAACTTCAAGTAATTAAGTAATATTATATGCATCTAAGCATTTTAACATTGCGAATTAATTTTAGTTCGTAAATTAATGAAGATGCTAAATAAATTGTTATATTTAAGTCATTTTTGACATACATTTTAATTTTTGCAAGCTACAATAAGTTTTCTTAACGGACACTTTTTGATAACAAACAGTTGTTTTGGTCCCACGAGTAATTTTACCGTATTTAGAAACTAAACACGAGTAGGTTTTAATCCACTACTTAATCGGCGCCAGAACAGTAATTTTTACATGAATGGAGAAATGAAAGAATTTATTATTTTGATTGTGTAAAAGGCGTTCGTCATTTATAATTTTGGAAAAAAGGCGATCAATTTCAGAGATAAACCCCTTACCGTAATCTATTCCCATCTACATCAAATCTATCGCGTTAATGAAAGCTCCCTGCCAATTAAAATAAAAGGTTTTTTTATGCCAGTTTATATTCAACTATAAATGGCTGTTGTTGAGGCGAACTTTCCATTCAACTCACAACGCCTACAGCGTATGCTTATTTAATAAGCGTACCTCATACATATACTGTAGAATAAAGAGTATGCCGAAAGAAATAAAGTATATATTCATAATTAAAACGAGTTAATATCATATTTAAATCCAGAAGTAAATAATAAGTCTGAATACCCCAATGTAAACAGTCACGTACAAAATTTATTTCGCTCGTCAGACCAATCGACCTTCGTTCCCACTCATTAACCCTATAACATGTTCGACGAACGAAACTGTAATTAAAATAAGTGGAATAAAAAGGAAAGGTCAAAAGAAGTACTTTCAGTTATCAAATTTTTACGAAACAGTACCGTAACCTCGACCGTTATAGTAGCGGAAATTTCGTAAAAAAAAGGCAATTTCTATTAAGGATTATAAATAGTTATTTTGCTTCTAAACATTATTTACGCCATTGGTTCTGACTTTACGTTAATTTGATATGGCGCCGCATTACAGATATGGAGTGGAAGTCGATGTGCTTAGACGAGAGCCATAATGAGCACCGTGAAGAGCACTTTCTGGCTTTAAAAGCTTCTCAATTTTCTTTTAAACGCTATAAGAAAATGCTTTTAAAATTTACACCGGCAGATACATAACGCGAGGGGTTAATTGAATTTTGAACGAAAGCAATTTCGGATATAAAATTAATTACAACATTTTACAAATTTTAATCCTTATTAGGATTAAAACGTTCATGTTTTATGGACTGGAAATGTTTGTGAGCGTGCCCTATATGCATGTCGGTATAATTTAAACTAAAATTTCAGATGTTTGATATTATTCGTTGAACGACCAATGTTATGTAAGTAAAAGTTTATAGCCTACGCCGTTAATTTGTTTATTCTTATTTTTAATACCAACTAAATTTTTATTTGGTTGTAAACAAACTTCGGGTAAGTACCGTGGTTGTTAAACAGTAATCTACAGTAAGTAAACGTAAACGGAAATCTACATAAAAGTACACGCAGCACAACTGTTACCGTTTAGAATAGATCACGACTGTTCTTTATCAAACACAAGAAATAAGAAGACGGATCGAAATGAAGAAAGAAGAACCTGTCGTGCAATAAAAGTTTAGGTTTCTTAAGGTGCTATGTGTCTTCTCGATTTTATTGTTCTGATGGAGACGTGGACCGTAAGGAAGAAAGACAATGATAAAATGCAAGCTTTTGAGTTATGGCTCTACCGTCGCACGCTGAAAATATCTTGGACGAAAAGAACAAAGAGGAAAAAGCAAGAACTAGCCCATACCATAAAGAGACGAAAACTGAAGTGTTTTGGCCACGTCACGCGAGAAGAACGAAATACCCCACTGACGAATGAGACTAATAATGCAAGAAAAAATAGGACGTTGCTAGACGTACTTACGTCATAGTTGAAAAACCTGCGAAATTGGTTCAACTGCTCCTTCATAGACTTATTCAGAATAGCAGTCATAATTGCTGTATTGATAACTAACTTCCGCTAGGAGACAGCACTCCAAGAAGAAGAAATTAAAAATCTAGGTTTTTGTTTTGTTTTGTTCTTGTTTGTCCAGGAAATGGTAAAAATATCACTCGATATTTCTTTTTAATTTTTCTTTCAGTCAGTTTCAGTTTTCAGTTTTTTTAATATGACAATAAATAATTTAATTGAGATTAATTAATTAATATTTTCTAAGTTAATGTATTACAAAATTTAAATAACTTTATTAATCAACTAATGCGTAAACCAAAAATCCTGCCTCGATCATTCGTTCATGTAATAAATTCACACAATTTTTAGCAGTTTTATGTCAATATTTATTTTGGGCATCATATTGAGAAAAGTCGATTAATAATTTATATAATTCAAGTTAAAAACTGATAGGTGCCTGCTGTAATATAATATGCGAACATAATATTAAATAAATATGTAGTAATGCTGAAATTATGTTTACATCGTAAACAGATCAATAGTGACAAATTGAAAATTCAATAAGCATTCTAAAAGCTCATCAACTCGTTAATTTCAGAAATTGATATTTCAAGTTAATTTCAAATTGTTTTTTTATAGCTTCTCTAAAATAATTCTCGCGTCCAATTAAGAAAACAATTTTATGACAGAATTAACTTTAAAACATTTACAAGGCAGAAATAATTTTTACTGTCGGTGATCAAATTTTAATAAATTAAAATAGTAAATCATGTTTAATTACTTAGAAATAATTATCGCTACGATCGTTTCTAAGGGTAAGCTAGCAAATAAATGAAGGAAAGCAATAAATGACTAAATCTAACCTTAAAAAACGACTTTTCAATTCTTATTGTAGTCGACTTGGGCCATCTCTCATTGTCAATCATCATTAAAAACAATTGTTATAAGAATCGCTTTCTATATTAATTGACTAATATTTATAATTAATTATAGTAATTAGACAACCAGCCTTAAAATTAAATAGCGCATCTTATTTCCTATTGGCCAAAAACTTTGGTTGCTACAACCATAACTTAATACTGGATTACACATTAGCATTATACATACACTTCGTCCAAACCTATGTGCAATCACGTCATCAATGAAAGGTTACTAGATGATGACGTTTCACATAGTGCTGCCACCTCGTATCTCGTATTTTTACAATTTTAATAAATTGTAATTTAATGCCATTTAATATGTGCGCAGGTAAATCATCTATAGAATATACTTTCCAAACTTTAAACCGAATTACAAATAAACAATCTAACAACTTTTTTTTGATGACGTAAATTGCATATAGGTTTGGATAGGTCATAATTATATTGACAACAAGGAAAATACCTATACACCTACCTAAAACGTAAAATTCAAGTCAAAGAAAAATCTTAATCAACGCTTTAGTCAGTGTCTTTATAGACATGTAAAACATGTAACCCAGTTATACTGGATGAATTTTCATAAAACTTGTTTTATTGAGTTTGTAATAATGAAAACTAAAAAGTTTACCCTTCAGAAATTACCGCTATTTCGAAAATCCAAAAGTTTTTTGAAAAAGATTGAAAATGTTAAAAAATATACGTTGAAACGTGATAATTTCTATAATTTATTGAAGTGCTATATAGTCAAAAAATAGGATTCTTATGGTTTTCGGGATTACTGAATATGAACTTATAGTTAAAAACCTAAAATTAAAAATGTTCGATAAAAAATAATAATGTATAATTTGGTTAAAAACAGTCATCTAGCTTAAATTAAAATTAATTTCCTTCATTTTCCTCATTCTCGTTTTCATTATTCAATATCATTGGTTATTTAAAAAAAAAAGATTTTTATTTCTCTACTTTGGGGGGCGAATGTCTCGGCGTTTATATTATTATTTTAACGTGATCCATACGCTACAGTAAGATTTCCTATCATTTCCTGAACATCCTGCATAATAATATTAGATGACATCTTAATTTTACTGCAGTTTACTTTTATTTAGTACTTTAAAGCGTAAAAAATTTAAATTGTTAACAGGTCGCTAATCAGAAATAATTCCTAAAGTTACAAAGAATGCGAAAAATAGCATATTTATGGGTTTATTTATGGCTGTGTACTCAGAAGAGGACAAGTATCAGAGCTCTATCATTTATTTTCACACAAACTACCCGAACATAAGTAGGTATAAGGCTGACGGTTTAGTCCTTCTCTAAAAATCACCCTACGACGAACTTTGGCTGTATTTGATATTATGTCGGCATAAGTTATAACATATCACGTGCTTTCTTCACCAAGGACCTTTTTAGGTCCCTAGGTCACGTGAAAAAATAATTACCGAATCTGATCATATTAAAGAAAAAATTTAAAATATCTCGCATAGGTACACCTATAATTAATTTTTTTAAAGATTTTTCTTTTTTACATTTCCGAATATCCTTGTTACCGTTTCATGTGCGAGATCGAATCAGTAGCATATTATATCAGTTATTTTCAGGTTGGATTTGTAAAAAAATCTTTGCACGGTATTTCCACCGTTACTGTTTTCGTAGTCTGGTTTACGTTTCCACGATTACCTAAACGCATTTTCACTTTGAATTCCGTTTTAGCTTTCTCTTTGATCTCCAAAACGATATTTTTATGACAATCTCCCTTAGCTTTTCACTTTCTGATTGGAATTTTTAAACTTAACGCGGCGAAAGCTCAAAAAAAACAAATCCAAATGTGTAGCGTCGACTATTCAAATTTAAACTTTGTGTCATCAACAGGTCTGATCATTAAATTCTTTTAATGCGGCTTTACATCCCGCTAAAATCACAAAAGTTAGGTAGGTAAAGAGAAAACCTTAGAAAAATTATTTTTCAGTCTTAATTACGAACAATCGTTTTTAATAATTGTAAGGAAATAAACAAGATTTGGTAATGCGTATTTAAATAAATTTAATTATATAAATACGGCCGGCTTTTTGCATTATTTAATGAGCACATTAATTATCCTTTAACTGAAACGCGTACAAAATTGAGATTATTGCCGATTTGTAAAAACTACAAACGATTATATATTTAATTACTATATCCGCAGGTATTATATCTAATACATGACCAGTTTAACGGTTTAAACAATTTCAAGTTAGATAAATTCAAGTATTAGACATTTTAGAAAATTGTGGTAGGTGAGATGTGTGTATTTGATTCGAAAAACTACCTTGACAATAACCCTTACTCGATACTGCTTAAAAAAATAATTGCAAGAGACAGGTGAAGTGTATAAAATACTCTAATTTAATTGAGAAACCGAAGATGTTGACAGAACCCTAAATAGAAATTAAACAATGATACGATGAACGATAAACGATCGACGATAAAATTAAATCCGACAATAATAAAATTAGTCAATTATATTTTATATTTAAATATTTATATTATTATTTATATTAATATTAAATAAATTATTATTTTTTTTTTTATTATTATTATTATTAAATAAATATTTATTTATTATTTATATTTATATTTAAATTATTAAATTATCAAAACAAATTACATACCTATAAATAAGTATAAGTACCTATCTAAAAAAAAAAATGTTTCATGAAGTTACCAAACGTACTTATAAAATTATAAATAATAGACAAATCAACACGATAATAACGAGGAAACTGCAGAACGATGCAGTCAGAAACATGTATCGACTTCGTATAATTGGGTTAAGAATTACAGGGAAACCTTGTATTTCCAATTTATATAATATAACATAATGATACTAATAATGCGGTCTTTATATACAATATATATAAATACATTAAACTATCTAATTTTTAACTTTTCTTAGAAAAACAAACATACATTGCTTTTATCTGTTAACTCGATGACCTATTATAAAAAGAATAAAAACGTTTCAGATATTTAAAAATATGTAGCTATTACAATACATAAATAACACAAACAGGGTAATTCTAAAATGGCGCACCAACTCCACAATGCGTTGCGTGGTAGAGAGCCGTTAAAAACCTAGAAAAAACAATAAACTATCTGCTGTATTTTTATAGTTATTAGCAAAAAATCGAATTGATAAATTTGGCAACATGTCTGGTAACTGGCTATGTATTTAGACGTCAAATAGACAATAGACGTCATTAAATTGTCATCGTAAATAATAAATATAGCTTATCCAAACCTATATGATATTCACGTCATCAATACAAGGTTACTAGATGATGACGTTTCACACAGTGCTGTCACCTCGTACCTCGTATTTTGACAGTTCTAATAAATTGTAATCTTTCATTATACGATCTAATATGTGCGCAAGTAAATCATCTATAGAATATGTTACTTTCAAAACATTAAACCGAATTACAAATAAACAATCTAATAATTTTTTGTTGATGACGTGAATATCATATAAGTTTGGATAAGCTATACCTACCTACTTATTGGTTTTATCGTTCTACAAAGTTTTAGAAAATCGTTGCCAACTTAATTTGAAATGTGCAATTTTCAAAATTACAATTACATATAAAACAGGTATTATAAACACTTTTTTTTACTAGGCAACAATAAATGAGGTACGTTAACTTGGCCCCCCCCACTCACAATTTTAAGAAAAGGCGTTTTGCGCTAAACGCACAATAGCTAGCGCTAGCTAGCGCCCAAAAATTAGAGCTAGCGCCATAACGGTTACGCCGTAAAACGGTATTACAGTTGGGGGGGGGGGCTAAGTTAACGCTAGCCCCCCCCATTGCGAATTTGAAACGTTTAAAGGGCGCATTAGATAGCATAGACCTAGCGCTCTTTAGCGCCACTTTTCAAAAAGCTAGCGCCATTTTGGTTCTGAAGTTATTGTAGGTCAAAGGTGGGGGGGGCCAAGTTAACGGTTTTAAGTACTTTTGAGTTTCTAATTTTTTTTTGTCGTTTATTGTCGACCATACCTAGCGCCATTTAGCGCCACTTTCAGTTTAGCTAGCGCCACTACCGAAACCGAAATATTTCGCAAAATATTTGGGGCGGCTAGTTAACGCTAGCCCCCATTGCGAATTTTAAATGTTTAAAGGGCGCATTAAGTAGAATAGACCTAGCGCTCTTTAGCGCCACTTCGCAAAAGCTAGCGCCAAATTGGTTTAGTAACTATTCGCATTTCAATTGGGGCCAAGTTAACGAAAAATTTCGTGTTCGATTTTCTTGATTTTTTACGGATTATTATTGTTAACACCTAGCGCCAGCAAGCGCCAATTTCTATTTTGCTAGCGCCATTACAGAAACCGAAATAATCAAATATTTGCAATAAGAGCTATTTTTACTTTAAGAAGTAGCTTTTTTTAGTTCTCTGTGCCTATTTTATTGACATTCAATCTTAAATAAATATATGTCTATGTATATGTCGTAAGTTAATTGTAAAATCAGCTTTTTTACAAAACGCCGCCTTATTGTCGAAAAACGTGTGTATCTGAAATTGGCTGATAATTCATAGCCTTTCCGTAATACGACTACGTTCCTCTAGCCTTTTTGTAATGGAAGCATTTATAACAAAAAAGCTACTTAGTAAAATTTTTTGATTTGAGCAAATTTACTTTTGAGGGAGAAAGGGTGTTTTTATCCGAGAAATTAAACCAGTAGTTCCTCTTTAAACTTAAACAAGTGGCATTGGTGGGTTTTGAAAAGTACCGTTATCTCAGCTGGCATTCCATTAGGTTGCTACAATAGTAAACAGAAACGATTGTAGGGGTTGAAGTCGTAAATATCTTTTGCGGTCATTGACAAGTTGTATTGTAACATATACTCAAAATGTTTCCTTATTTAAGTAGATATCTAAGTAGCTATTTATTATTCATTTTATTTTTTATTATCATTTGCATGTGTTGTTCTAATAAAATTTCTTATTAATTTTTGTGAAATAAAAATCAATTTCGATAACGTCAATTTGATAAATGTACGGGAAAAACTCGAAATAACACTGAAAGTTACTAACACTCATTGCGTCATTACGGAATGTTTAGTGATTAAATTTTGCTTTTGGTCTTTTGTTTGGTAAAAACCAAAAATAAAGTACCTACTTACCTATTTGCATTTAATTATACTTACTTATACTTTTAATTATACTTTAAAAGCTCGTCGAAATTTCTCAATTTCTCAAAATCATAAAACTAGTTAGTACTGGCACCCTTTTAGTTCAAGCCTCTCAATATTAAACGTAACTGTTCCAAAAACAGGCAAGTTATATTAATTATGTTAAATAAAGTAATCTAACTTTTACGTATAAACTCAAAATAGGAATTGCAATCATAAATGAAAATATTCACAACAATCTGCACTCTCCTACAACGGGGGCCATAAATTAAAGAGTACAGATGTTTTAGCTGACCCAACAGTCAGTTTCACTTTCCGAGTTCTTAAAATCTTTAAAGGAATATACCCGAGTAAGACGATTATCAAATTAATAATAGCAATAACTCGAAAATTATTGATTTTAGGAAACATTTTTATTTAGGTTTTTTGTTCGTTTTAATCTTACCTATTCGTAGTTTTTTTCCGCGATGTTTATGTTATTTGTATTATTTCGGCCTCATTTTATTTTTATTACTTCACAAGAAAATATTTTTGGACAATAGATTATTAGTTTATTATTTTATGGTGAAAAAGCAAAAAGTAGTCTTTTTATTTTTAAATGCTTCCATTACAAAAGGCTAGAGAAGCGTAGTCGTATTACGGAAAGGCTATGAATTATCAGCCAATTTCAGATACACACGTTTTTTCGACAATAAGGCGGCGTTTTGTAAAAAAGCTGATTTTACAATTAACTTACGACATATACATAGACATATATTTATTTAAGATTGAATGTCAATAAAATATGCACAGAGAACTAAAAAAAGCTACTTCTTAAAGTAAAAATAGCTCTTATTGCAAATATTTGATTATTTCGGTTTCTGTAATGGCGCTAGCAAAATAGAAATTGGCGCTTGCTGGCGCTAGGTGTTAACAATAATAATCCGTAAAAAAAATCAAGAAAATCGAACACGAAATTTTTCGTTAACTTGGCCCCCCCCCCCAATAGAAATGCGAATAGTTACTAAACCAATTTGGCGCTAGCTTTTTGCGAAGTGGCGCTAAAGAGCGCTAGGTCTATTCTACTTAATGCGCCCTTTAAACATTTAAAATTCGCAATGGGGGCTAGCGTTAACAGCCGCCCCAAATATTTTGCGAAATATTTCGGTTTCGGTAGTGGCGCTAGCTAAACTGAAAGTGGCGCTAAATGGCGCTAGGTATGGTCGACAATAAACGACAAAAAAATTAGAAACTCAAAAGTACTTAAAACCGTTAACTTGGCCCCCCCCACCTTTGACCTACAATAACTTCAGAACCAAAATGGCGCTAGCTTTTTGAAAAGTGGCGCTAAAGAGCGCTAGGTCTATGCTATCTAATGCGCCCTTTAAACGTTTCAAATTCGCAATGGGGGGGGCTAGCGTTAACTTAGCCCCCCCCCCCAACTGTAATACCGTTTTACGGCGTAACCGTTATGGCGCTAGCTCTAATTTTTGGGCGCTAGCTAGCGCTAGCTATTGTGCGTTTAGCGCAAAACGCCTTTTCTTAAAATTGTGAGTGGGGGGGGCCAAGTTAACGTACCTCAATAAATGATAGATGAAAAATGAAAATGCCGTTGTGTTTCGAAATTGCTAACAATTAAAATAAAGACGTCGAGTCTTTTGCGCTTCATTTCTCATAGTAAGTTGTTGATCGAGATTTTTTTTTATTATATTTCTCTTAAAACATGCTGTAAATTCGACGCGTCATTTTAGATCACTCTGTATTTGTGACTTTGAATAAGTTTCGTGTTTTTTTATTTGACTTTAGTTTATTTTGGTAAAATAAATACGAATACGTTTTTTTTTACGGCTATCGGTAAAATAAATATGCCATTCGTTGCTACGGCTCCCGTCGCCGTCATTGGCGTTGGTGGCGGTAAATAAAGTGGTGATAGCGCCACCACAAGTTGATCGCTTAATACACCATTTTATACATATTCAGGAACTCAATTTGTGCATGTAACAAAATTAATACGTCTACCTTTGAAAGTTTCCTATTACGTATTCGTATATTATTCAAAGGGTTAGATAACGTTGGGGGCTTTTTGTACATACTTATTAAGTAAGGTTCGATTAAATTGTAAATCATATTTAGGTATACAACAGCATTTACGAGAAAACCAGTTACATAATTTTATTATTTTATATGTATGTATGTATGTTATGTTTAATTCTAGACGAGAGAAATTATTTAGACGAAGAGTTAATCTTCATGAGTTAATGTTCATCTTATCTTTTCCTGTAACCGCTTGTCAACGACTTAATTCTTAAGGTGATTATTCTTATCGATAATATGGATAAATTCGGAAACTACATCCGAAACGTTTCAAAATTGCACATTTTTTCTAATAAATGTGGCCGTCCGATACGTTGCAGTTCTAAATCATTATGAAACATAATGTCGAAGCAAAGATACCGAAAGATAAATTGGCTTTACTTGATATCCCAGATACAACTGATATTTTATCTGACATAACGACCAAAATCGATATTGTATATGTTTTTTATTTTTTTCTAGTCATTTATTTTTGAGTAAACATCGATTAGTTTTAAGAATATGTAAGTAAGCATTCGTTAATATCTCCATTCCCGATTGTTTGATTCTGAAAGCTTTGTAAAATTGCCCCAAGTCACACCATTTGAGAATTGTCGGATAAAACAATGGTGTCCGCTTTTAGTCTGATCGATCTCGCCTTTTGTTATGTAGAACGAATTAATTCCAATTCCTCGTGAATAGAACGTAAAATTTGCTAATTTCGTTTCGTTTATTTAGAAAAAATTAATTGCGCAATTTTAATTATAGTCCCGGATATCGAGATCACAACGCTTATTGGATAGGAGCAACGGATAAAACTTTAGAAGGCGATTTTCGCTGGGTAGACGGACTACCGTTTTCTTATACGAGTAAGTTCGACAATTAATTGATGGGCAAGTTGAATAACTCTGTAACTGTTTAGATTGGTTTCCTGGATGGGCCCAACATGGAAACTACAACAGGCAACCAAACGATGACGGTTTAAGCGAACAGGACTGCGTCGAAGTTCGGAGGGTTTATTCTTTGCCTACGTCTCCTGCTCGACTTGCAAGTACTTTCATGTGGAATGACAGGGATTGTGCGGCTCCAAATTATTTTATTTGTGAACGATTGCAGAGCGATGGTAAGATTTATTACATTTTATGAATTGCATGATAATGTCTAGTTATAGTTATTAATTTAAGTATCTATACTGAAACATTAATTTTACAAACTAATGTATGTAAATAAGTAGAAAACCAAATAAAAATAACTGTAAAACAAGAAGGCGGTTCTAGCGATCGTTTTGATTTTGTTATCGATTCAAATAATAAGTAGAGTAAAGTGAGCGAATATGCCGTATACGGGCAATACGCCGCAATATTTTATTTGATTTACGCAGATGATTGGTCCAGATCACTTCGGATCTCGAATCTTATTGTTAGGCTAGTCTATTGCAGCTAAACTTATTAAATTTGGCATAGGCATGTGGGCCAAAACAAATGGGCCGTATGATGTGCAGGCTTACCATATACCTAAACCATTAGCGACGAATTTGCATGTTGCCGTATTATCCCCTAGTATGGCTTATGTACTATATTTAAGTACGCAGATAATTATTTAATTAATGTTACAAATGAGATCATTCACAAGTAACAAGTTCTTATTAGGTGGAGCCGCTCAAATACGTATCTATCAATAAGTATAAAAACAGTAGAGCTCTCAAGCGATTTTATTTTCACCTTTGTGGGCACATTGTGAATAAAACAATATGTTCTACATTCTACAAATTTAAATATTTTCTTGCTTTTAACTTTGCAGTAAGTCCACAAACTCGCTTATTTGAAGTTTTTTTTTTACCGTAAGCACTCCACTATATTAAAATGTTTGTGCCGCGACCTAATATTGCTATATTTGCGGTGCTTGATTGTATCCACAGATAATTGAGAAACCTCCAACCCCGTAAAGCACATTTATTTATTAAATTGCAAACATTTGCAGAAAAATATTCTGTTTCTACTATAAAATAGTTTATTCTCGAATTGTTTTTATTTATTTATGTCTTCTCTAAGAATTAAAATATTCAAAACACGATCCAGTATTTGATTACGAACAGGTAAGAAAACGATTATGAATCAAATGAATCAATACTTATTGTTAAGTATGTGACAGGTTTAAAATTTTTGTAGACTACGCTTCCATTTGTGTTACGCGAGCTTAAAAATGCTAAGAGGTTATTGGCTGACTAACTCCTGTTTAGAGCGGCATTAATCACGAATAAATATAGTAGAAATTGATTATAAAGACACACAAGACACTTGCAAAGTGAATTCCGATATTCGATGATTCGCCATAAACAACTCCAGCCATAGATATTTACATAATGTGCAAATAAAAGCTAAAATAAATATGACTGTCAGATCAGTAACTAGTTTAATCGTATTTTGGTCGGTAGGTACCTTATAAAAGCCGGGTCTAGTTTAACTCGCCGCGGTCATCTCACCGCCATTCAACTCGCCGCCAGATCAAGTCGCCGCCGTATCAACTTGTCGCGAGAAGCAACTTTTCGATTTATTAAAATTATACAAAAGTTGTTTTAAATGCGTTTTATATATTCATCAGTGTATGTCGATCGCATATACATGTCGTAGAATAATTGTAAAATCAGTCTTTTTACAAAACGCCGTCTTATTGTGGATAAAACGTGTGTATCTCAAATTGGCTGATAAATCATAGCCTTTTTATAATACGAGTACACACCTCTAACCTTTTTTGTAATGAAAGCATTTAAAAACAATAAGGCTACTGTCTTTTAGCCGTTTTGTATAAAATTCAATGAAAACGAGCAATTTCAAAAATAACTAAAACGTTTGGTTATTATGCATAAAAACTAAGGAGATTCGCCTTTCTTTCAACTTTAACCTAACCCCGTGTACACTGACAATTTTGCATTAAGACTGTGCACACAGGGATAATAACCGTACGTTTTAATTGTTTTTGATATGTCCTGAAATGCTTAGTTATTATCGATATTAGGTAAATTTGGATATTGGCGGTAACATTGAGAGTATGTATATGTAATCAATATATACTGATGAATACATAAAAACGTATTTAAAACAACTACTTGTATAATTTTAATAAACCGAAAATTTGTCTCTCGCGACGAGTTGATCCGGTGGCGAAATGAACGGCGGCGAGATGACTGCGGTGTGTTGAAACGCGCCATAAAAGCTGGCTACAATTTTGTTCATTTTTAATTTCATCAGCTACTTATTATTGCAAATCGGACATTCTAAAATTAAATAAAATATAAAAGATAAAACTTTTAAATAAAAAGTTAATTTCCATCATACCCGTATTAAGTTTAAGAAGTTTCAAAACTCCATTACCTACTTGATTAAGTTATTTAAATATTTTTCAACTTACATTAAGTACTTTTAACATATGTCAATGTCGTTGTAAGTTTAATCTTTGTTTATAAAAAAAAATTAATTCGCTAATAAAATTGATGGCGTATAAGCGAATTTAACTTTATGCTGTTTCAAGGACATTTGAAATATTTTCCGCATTATCACTCGCTTTAATAGGTAATTACTTACTGACAAAGGAAAATCTGGTGAACTGAAAAATGTGAATTTCTATTATACCTATACGTTTTTGAGAAAGAGATACCTAGATATATCGCAAAGAAGAATGTTCTGATCGAAATTTAAAATTTTAAGGCACTGTTCTCGTTCGTTTCAATTTGTATAAGATGAAAAATGTTATGAAATGAGTTTTAAAAATGTATTTTTCTGTTTTGGACAGTTGTATTATTTTAAATATACTTAAAAAGACTACCTAATAGTCGTTTTTATAAAGCAGTTATCGTTACGTTCAATTATAGGGTTCTTTTGAAGATTAAGTTCTTAAATACACTTTTATTTTGAATTAATAGATGAAGTGGAATTCTTTTATGGAAAAGTATTAGGAGTAGAGGAGACCAGGGGCATGTTGTTACAATTTTAAATCATTGATTGATTACATTCTTTTGAAAAGGAATAAATGCATCTAATTTTTGCTACATAAAGGACTAATTCTTTGTCGACATTGTCCAACATATTCGTAACTTAATTTTTTGTCGATTAACTGAAGCTTATCGTGCACCGATCGTGTCATAAACTAAATTGTAATAATTAGTCCCAGTCTCCCCTACCTAATAGTTTTCTCTATTCTTTATTTATGTTTCTATATATGTTTAACCTCATTTAAAGCAAAACAAAAAAACAAGAAATGCACATTGCTGAATTTAAAACTTTATACATTTTAACATTTTTGTAAGAGCCCTATTGTATTAAGAATATAGCTTTAATCTAAATTCTTTACTAAAACGGTTTTATGCTGATAGCTTTTTGTGATTGAACTTTTCGCATTATTCGTCATTCTTTTTAGCTGTTCAAGCTTCAGATCAATTTAATATTTTATTCTTCAAAATATTTTGAAGTTATTAATTTCATTTTTTGATAATGTTTAAAAACTAAATCTTTGACACTTTAGATCTTTAGATTATAAATTTTCATTTTTAATTAATTTTAAAGAAATAATGTCTAGTTAATCTCTGATTACGATCAAAGAACGATTATGATGAAAAATTTATGATATATCTATATAGTATAAACTGTTATATTGATCACCTAAAATATTGCCAATAAAGCTTCTTCAGTCGCTATCATAACTGCCTTCTTAAAAATGACTTTATCAATTATTATTTCACCTAAATTATCCACTAAAGAATTGAAATAATTTCTTACTCTATTTTTTTATTATTTTTAAATGCAACGAAATAGGCAAAATCTTAACAAAAAATAACTATTTATACAGATTTTTAATAGTTTGATAACCAAAATAAATAAAAGATATTTCCAATATATATTTATTGAGTTGTTAAATAAAAAGACACATTTTGTGGCTCAAAATAAGAAAATAGTTGCTGTAAACATACGTCCGATTTTAATTTATTGCAGAGTTCGACCTCCAAAAGCTAATGCTGTAGAGTGTAGATGATGAATAATTGTTAGAGTATAATTTATAACTTCTTCATGTAGGACGCCTCCGATTAAAATTTTTAAATAAAATTGAAACAAATGTTCAAATTGACGTCTATCTTGGCACGATTGCAATTAATTATGTTTAGATAATTAGTATTTTGCATCCATCACATAACATCTGGATAAAAATTACAGGATTGTCAGAGAATTACCCACATTTTAAGATTATCTTCGACAGTCATGTTCCATTCAGGCAGAAGACCCGAATGACCCGATCTTTCAATATCTCGCCTCCGTACTCGAATGACCACATAACACATATACAGTATGGACCCGATTGAAGTTACAGAGAGGGTAAACATTTTATTTTTGATTTCTCAAAATTTTTTATTATATCTACATAATTTCCCTCGACTTGATTTCAAACCTCTGAAACTGTTTTTACTTTTCACATATTATGTTTTACCGTTGATTGGTTATGCGCTTTTTTCTGAAATATTTGGACTTGGAACAATTTTTCATTGCGATTTTAAATGAAGATCCGAGGGCCTATTCTTAAACCATTCGCTTACATAAAGTATGTCAAAACGAGAGACTCACCTGGCTCTCCTACTTACACTACCGATATTTCGGTGACTTGCTCCGCCACCATCTTCAAAGGGGCGAAGCACCTGGAGATAGTGCATCCACTTCTTCTTATAATAAAATAATTAAAACTCTAAACGTTTGGCTTCATCGTAACCATCCATTGTACGCCGATTTACAAGGAAATATTTTGTTGTCTTAAAAATCCTTTGGATCTGAGACTTATCAATTCCGATTTCCAACGCTCTTCGTCTTAAAGATAATTCTGGTCTTTCTAAAACTGAAACAAATGTAACTACCGCGGCGCCGTTATCTTCGTCCTTTATGTCCAATACGGATTCGGTCTCAAAAACTTCTTAATCGATTTTCTAATCGAAACATGCGAAACTGATATTTTACGGTGACGGTCAATATTTTACTCTTTTGCTAATACTTTAATATTTTACTTTATATTATGTAAGAGACGTGTATATATACAAACAGCTAATAAAATATTATTCAAAACAGAAACAGGAGGAAAAATACCTGTGGATACCTTGATTAAAAATTACCTAACGTTTTTGATATTTTCCTTTTGATAGCGTACTAACACTGCAAAAATAATGGCTTAAAGACAATTTCTTCAAGAAGTCGTAACTTTCGTAACTATCGATTCTTCTCTTATCCTAGAATCCAAACTATTTATGAACGTAGAGTAATCCGCGCGTCAAGACGTAGAGGTATGTTAAATATAGGTATTCAGTTAATTAAAATTTTAAGTACCTAGTTCAAATATTTCTCTTATACGGCTTATTAATTAAAAGTTTGAAAACAATATTCTTAATTGAATTAGGTTCTTGGTTTAATTACTTACTAAAAGTAGAAGTTAATATCCGAACCGCATTTATACGTCTACACCTAGGTACTTTCTTAATCAATAACAATTTTTATTATAAGGGACTAAATTCAGAATAACTTTCGCTTTTTTAGCGAATTTTCATAGAAAATAAAGCTAATGCAGCCTGTCTGATGACGGGACCCAGACGTATGCTTTTCAATTTTATCCGATCTCGACCCCTAGATCACGAAAATATAGGTCGTTCATTTTGGGTCGGTCATATACATATACAGGGTGTCCCATTTGAAACAGTCCACCCAAATATCTCCTGAGGCAGGCAATTAACAGAAAAATGTTTGATATAAAAGTTGTAGGGTTTCGAGGGGGACATATGATGCATGCATTATTTTAAGCTTTCAACGTCATGCTTGCAAACTGCAAGCCCGAAGTGCTTTTTCTTAAATGGCAAGTGCATTTTTCACTGCAATGAAACTTGTTCCTCTTTAGGAGCTGTTTTCAGATACCTCATTATTCATGTTATTCCTTCCAATTTTACTTGAAAAATGCCACGAAAATGAGTCTGTTGCGAAAATTTGAGATTCAGACTTTTTTAGCGTGACCCAGGATGCACTACGTGGAGGTAAAGTCTGCTTCGCATCCCTTGCGCCAAAATAAAACTAAAAAAAAAAGCGCTAACATGTGTGGAAGTTTCTGAGCGTTTACATGAGATGTTCAATGTTTCCACCATTCACTTGCAAGCATAACTCAATTCGATGGCGGAAATTCTCCACAACCCTTCGAAGAACTTGTGGAGTTATGTTTGCAATGGCTTCGCTAATACGTCTCTGTAAATCCACTGGAGTAGAAATAAGAAACAAGTAGAAATCAAGTGGCGTAAGATCCGGTGATCGTGGAGGCCACAAAATTCGGGAAGGAAACGTTCAGGTAATCTCTCACAACTCGAGCGAAATGAGGTGGAGCACCATCCTGCTGAAACCACATTCTCTGTCTTGTTGGCAAGCTTACATCCTCAAGCAGAACTGGCAGCTCTTCACGCAAGAATTCTAGGTAATTCTGTGCGTTGACAGTACTATTGAAAAAGTATGGGCCAATCACTTGCCCATCAATAATGCCGCACCACACGTTCACTTTCCAACGATGCTGATGATCAATGTGTTGAGTCCAGCGAGGATTTTCTCTTGACCAATAATGACAATTGTGTCGATTTAAAGTCCCTGTACTGTGAAACGTTGCCTCGTTACTGAAGAGAACATACTGGAAAAAATCCGGATGTTCATTCAGTCGTTGTAAAGCCCAGTTACAAAAATCAACACGATTTTGCCTGTCCTGTGTAGACAATGATTGAGTCAACGTGATGTGATACGGGTGGTAGCGCCCAGATCGCAAGATTCTTTGTATTGTGCTCCGTGGCACTCCTAAATCCCGTTCAATTTGTCTCAAACTGATGTGAGGATTCTCGTGAATCATAGCTAATATGGCAAGAGCTCGTGGATAGCAGGGTTAATACCTTGTACCTGACGTTGTTGTCTTCGGAAAATTCTCCCCTCCTCTACAACTCCTTTCAATGTTCCGAATTACTAAATGTGAAGGATGACGTAGGGGTCAGGGTACCGGTCTCGATATGTTCGAACAGCGGCTCGGTACCGTCCTCTACACTCTCCCAAAACTAGTAAAATATCGACTATTTCACTCGCTGAATACATCGTGGTGTGTTTAATGAAATGAAAAATCATACTAACTTGATTTTAGTTGAATTGAAACCGATTAGAATAAAAGAATTCCCGAAGTAGTGGGGACATTTTCTGTTTATTGTTTACATCCAATAACTGCGGTTGGTAAACAGAGCCACGGAACAATTACCTACATGAAGGCGCACCAAGGATGTTTGGATCCTAAATTTTCACAACAGACTCATTTTCGTGGCATTTTTCGAGTAAAATTGGAAGGAATAACATGAATAATGAGGTATCTGAAAACAGCTCCTAAAGAGGAACAAGTTTCATTGCAGTGAAAAATGCACTTGCCATTTAGGAAAAAGCACTTCGGGCTTGCAGCTTGCAAGCATGACGTCGAAAGCTTAAAATAATGCATGCATCATATGTCCCCCTCGAAACCCTACAACTTTTATATCAAACATTTTTCTGTTAATTGCCTGCCTCAGGAGATATTTGGGTGGACTGTTTCAAATGGGACACCCTGTATAATCAATTTCTTGTGGGCACGATTCTGGTCGCGATTTTGATTGTAGGAGGCTGAAATTTGGACAGTATATTGTCTTTACGAAAACAAAGGACGAGTTCGTTAGCCAGTCAAATAGATCGACCCGTTTCAAAATGGCGGTCGTTCAAAAATTGAAAAAATTTAATCTCCGTTATTAATTATCGGATCGGTAATGTGAAATATGTTTTGGAATTGGCATAAAATTCTCTACCGATCATGTCGCTTTGTAATTTTCGATAGAATGCACCGTTTTCAAAATAATCTAAAAAAAAGTGATAAACTTTTTTTAATTCTTATAAATGTCTCTCGTAAATGTTATTTTTCAAAAAATGTTTTTTGACATTGACATGGAAATTCGATACCGAGGCTTGTAGCCGAAACCGACGCGTTGTAGGTATCTAGGTATTTTGTCGAAGTTGTCGATGCATTTGGGGATAAAAGTTTACGATAAAATACAATTCACTTTAATTTAAAAACAATATTAGATTGAAAACGTCGAGAAAGTTAAGAAGTGGGCGTGTGGATTTCACTAGTAAATTTACCTAACTTCTAGACTTTTATAACCTTCGGTTGATACCTTCAGTAACCATAAATTCCAGTATTTCTAAAATATTAAATAGCGCGTTTGTTTTTCTGTTCGATGGAATTTATTCTAGATCTATACTTTTCTTTATTTCGTTTTGTTACTAGCGGTTTATTTATTTAGATGAAGATTATCATTGAAATGTTGGCTGTAACTATCTATACTTTTCTGCATTTAAAATTTTAATTAAGTAAATTTTATAACAGTAAAATGAAGTAACAGTCATTGTTATTCGAGTTAGGAGAATGCGCAGTCATGAAATAAGTAGGTGAATTCAAAACAAAATTTGCAAACTTTCAACTATTAGTCCAATAGAATTAGTATAAATAATGGAAAAAATTGGGATATTACAAATAACTTGCGTAAATTATTCTTTTATAATATACTTTAAGAATCCGATGAGTCCAGAATATCCCGGAAATTGGGGTAAATTTTTAAAAACGTGTGAGAAAAACTTGTACATCAGTGGATGGACACTTAAACTCTTTAAGTAGCATATAAGAGTCACTAAATCGCCTTTAGAAAAAAAAGAAACATCTGAATATTAGTAGAAATACTAATAGTTATTCTGAAACGCCCTGTACATAAAAACCAAAATAAAGAAGGCGTATATATTTTGTAAATATTTCTGTAGGTACTCCCATTATTTATCTTTTGAATTTTCAAAGCAATAACAGTATGTGCGTTTTGTGTTTCTTATTACACTTTTACATAATAATAAAACCGCCCTTTTTCTGAACAAATTATCATATTATTTATTTTTGTTCTCGCAGTTATGCCCGGGAAACATTTGAAAAACTGAAAAAAGAAATTCATCGCTTATATATTTTCGCGCACAATAGTAACTTCAACTAATAGTAACTTCAAAAAAATAATGTACAACCTCTCAAGCTATCAAAAATAGATAATGGAAATATTAGCTGGGGTGTTGCAATATGACGTCATAAAAATTGATGATGTACATTGATTGTAAATTACGTAAACTATATAATATTATCTTATACGCACGTACATTATACGGATCTCGGTTTTGCAACGTATCGTTGCCGTTTACTTCATTTTTTGCCCACTGTCTTTCCGTCTCGTAATAAATCATTCTCGCTGTCATCTAAAGAATTTTAAGTTTTAAAACATCTCTACACTATTTTATTATTTTCGCTGTTCATAAATCATTACCAAGTTACCAATTTTTTTTGGAAGCGCTTTTTAAAAGGTTTATCTGGTGGCAACGCTTAAGTGTTGAATTGAGGATGTTGTTTCTCCTGAAATCGAGACTATGTTGACATTGTTTCAAATCATTTTTTTAGTAGGTACCCATTGTTCGTAAAATTAAATATAAACCAACAATTATTGTTTTCTTCGTTCGTATGACACTTTTTAATTGATAAACATTTAATGTTGATTTGACATTTCTACCGTGTTAACATCTCACTGTGTTAAAGGCAAGATTTCCAAATTGTAAAATTGAACCTCAACAATGATCAAGTGCGTGTAGATGTAGTAACAATAATAGTAACAACAATATACCAGCAGTAGATGTCGTATTTTAATTTCTTAGTTAAAAACAAAGAGTCATGCATAAAGTAGGTATCTACTTTAAAATAAGTTTAGTAACGGCTTTACGACAAGTCATTTCCAAAATTTTACCTTTTTGTTTGGTTTTCATTAGACGTACGAGCTTTCAAAGTCAGGTTTCAGAACCCTTCACTCGCACTATACGTGCAATTTTAATTCCTATCACATCGATCGAACACTGATTAAGTGTGAAATTGCACGCCACCACTGGAATGTTACTACTTTAATTCGTGCTCTTATCATTTTAAAGCCCATCGATTTTATTGTTGGTTACGGTTCCGTCCGTTGTTTCCCTCGAAGGTGTGCCTTCGGCATTAATAAATTAGGTTCTGCCGTTGCTCATATTTCTATGCGTTTCTTTTCTGTTCATTTTTGCTTATTTTGGCTGCCCTATTTAGACGTAATATTTATTTGAAGTCGATCGATCCCAGGAATTTTAATCCGCAAGCATTCGCACGAAATGCAGAAGTGTCTATTATCGAGTTTCAAAGTCAGTTGCAACAACCACGCGATGCACAAGGATTATAAAATTTCCTCATTAAAAGACGTCGCGTCGTGAGATGCACAATTTCGAGCTTTATGTGCGAAAGAGATGTGAAGTACTCAATCAAAAAGCGACACAACAACCGTCTATCACTCATTTATGTAATTATATACAATAACGCGAAAGTAGGTAGGCATTTAAATTTCGCGTATGAATTTAAAGATTTTTATCTAGAGGTGGAATGTGAAAAACAACAGGTGTGCGAGCTTCCCGTTTTATAAGTTATGAAAGGAAAATAATATTCTCCATTTTCTGACTATAAGTGCAAGGGAAGACGACAGCTTTAAAATATTTATTTTAAGCGTGTGTAGGTATCTATTGTTTTATGGAATTTAATGTGGAAATTTTGAGATACCGGCATAAGTTGATTTCCACTCAAAATAATAGATAAAACCAAAAGTTTTCGTAGGTACAATTAAAATATTTTCTTAAAATAATTTGAAATTTAACAAAAAAAACAATAAAAAACTTAAAAATAAGTCTTTGACATTTGCAAACAATTTTTAGAGAACTTTCATAGAAAATGTAGCTATATTGCAGCCTGTATAATAGGTCGTTCATTTAAATATAGGTCGACCTATATTTTCGTGATCCTAGAGGACGAGATCGGAGAAAATCCAAAACGGCACCTCTGAGTCCTGTCTTCAGACAGGCGGCAACAACTGAATTTTCTACGAAAGTTCGCTAAAAGGGGGGTTATTCTAAATTAGAGACGTTTCTATTTTCTATTTTAATTCTAAATTAGACGTTTATTGTGGTTAGTATGGGGTATAAAATATACCCCGAAAATTTCTATTTAAACTATTTTCTCGCTTTATGACGACTTTTAATCGGGTCCCTGATTTTGTCCAACTATTTCAGGGCCACTCTGTAGTGTTCTTTTGGTTACACCATGGTCGAATTGTAAACGTTTAAAAGTTGCAACACCTTTACGTTACTTAATCAACGTAAATAAAAAAAAATTGTATCGAGATCATGGAATTTATAATTTAGGTATTTTTTATTAGACACATAGCATAATATAGCTCTGAAATGCAGGAGTTAAAGAATATGAAAGCTTAAAATCACCTTTCTGACGATTCTAACGAATAATTCTTTGTTTAGGTACACTTATACAAAATGTTAAAAAGTATTTTCCTGAAAAATTTGTAAGTAGAAACATTAAGGGTAGTGAATCCTTGGTTTTACTGAGGTAGTACCAAAAGCTCTAGTACACTATTTTGAAAATTATTATTATGAACATAGTAAGTGTTGAAAAACAATAATAAAAATATAATGGTTGTCACGAGCCCAATTAAGATTTCATTAGGCAACTTTGTATATTTCAATATAGATTTTTAAGTCCTATAATTTGGCGTCGATTTCATGTTTTCATAAATCAACTAAATACTTAATTATCGAAAATTTACCACGAAGATGAATTACGACCCCTCCCCCCCCATCTCTTAACTGGTTTTCCTCAGGCAACCTGGGCATCTCAGGCATCAACTCAGGCATCTGGGCTTTGCCACGATAAATACTATATCTGCTAAAAGTTTCGGCCTATCATAAATGTCCGTAAACCACGAAAAAAAAGACGTAGTAACTATAGTTTATCCAAACCTATATGATGTTCACGTCATCAACAAAAAGTTACTATATTGTTTATTTGTAATTCGGTTTAAAGTTTGGAAAGCGACATATTTTATAGATGATTCACTTGCGCACATATTAGATGGTATAAAGAAAGACTACAATTTATTAGAACTGTCAAAATACGAGGTACGAGGTGAAACGTTATCATCTAGTAACCTTTCATTGATTACGTGAATATCATATAGGTTTGAATAAGCTATATACAAATACAAAACGTAATAAACCTCCTTGTCGAGAATGAAATTCGAATTACTATAAAACATTTCTAAAAATTAACGCCAGAACAGACAAACTGCCCAAATTACATCGAAATTATGAACGATTAACGAAATAAAATAATTGTAATTAGGTAATCAAACCTTGATTAAAACCCCGATTAATAAAAAACCTCGAGTCAAATTCTTTTAATAACTATAATTTTATTTATCAGTCGATCGACTCCCAAAACTTTATTTTAAGTTGAACCATCCTGTATACGAATATAAAATTTACAGAGTGCGTTTTACTCGCCATGCAGTTTGTACGAAATTTTACAATTTTATGAATTATACATAGAACGTTCTATTGATTGTAAGACAAATTTTTCGAGCACTTTTTTGTTTTCGAGCAACAACAATTTTTTTACACTGTGGCCTCAAGTATGGGTTTTTCATTTAGCGTTGTAATTTATCATAATTTAATACCTCCATAATCAATTCGCCCTATGCACATTCAGTCGTAAACAATTTCATAAAAAACAATCCTTACATCCTAGAAAATTATGTACCTGAAGGTATAGATAGCGAAATAACAATGCACGATGCAACGCAAACGATAATTATGACGTTCAAGTAAAAAACATTGACTTATCGTTAAATTATAAATAATTAAAAAATATTTCCGTATATTAAACTTCAGTACACAATTTCCAAAATGTTCAGAAAATAGAAAATGTAGACTTACTTAAATTTTGAAGCCTCTACAGTCTAGTCCAGCAAAAGTTCATTACGACAGAAGTTTAAACGAACGAACACAACTAATTCCCGGGATGGACACTGTTCAACACGTCTCCCTTATTGAAATCGAATCAAAAAAGTTTATTTCGCTAAATTATTTTAAAAGGTTCACTTATAAATATTGATAATACGAATACCGGCACATGCGCCCGTTAAGTACGTCCGTTCTTCCGAAACAATCGGAACCGTCTAAGGAACTTATGCGCTTTTCCCACATATTATAATAAAAAAAAACACGACAGCTTTGCGTAAAAATAAACCAGTAACAATAGTTTAGCGGACGCCCTTATCGCTTATGGAGTTTTCACAGGTCCGAGCGCACACGTGCGTTACCTTGGATACGCGATAACGTTCGTCTCTGAACTGCGGCCACAGGTGTTTCTAATATACTCTCAATATTAAAAACGTGCTTTATAAAACTTTTGATTAAGATCTTAAAAACCGAAATGTTTTAATATAATTTCTATAGGCACTTGGGACGTTTTCAATTGTATAAAATACTTAATATAAGATTCTATTCACCATTAAAAGACATTAACAAATTTAATGGAAACGTTCGATAAATTTTACGTGTCGTACATTTTTCATTTTAAATACTTTTTAATATTTCGATCATTATTGTTGTAGATAATAAACTCGTTAAAAAATCATTTTTGCATTAATGTCCAGGACGAGATTTACAATTGTATAGATAACCCATAATAATTTTATTCAAACTGATAATACCTATAATAACATTATTTTTTAAATTAAAATGTAGATTTTTTAAATATATCGATGGCGTTTTGGCAGAACATCTTAAGCACCACTTTTTTCGAAAATGAATTGTTCTGACTATCTTACGGATTCTAAGGCAAATGCATAATTTGATCAAATCTGGTAACAACATATCGATTTTTTCCACCAGAAAAATCGATTTGTATTTCCGTAAATACGTAGAAACCGCGCAGGCTTACACATCTATGGAATGTGTCACTTTCTAAACTTTAAACCGAATTACCAATAAACAATTTAGTAACATTTATACGCTCGGATAGGCCGTACCTACATACTTAACGGTTTGTGATAACTGAGGAGCTGATAATAAAAGGTGTGTATAAGTGCTTTTTTAAAGTTAAATGAAATTTAAACAGTCTGGAAACATTACTAACTACTTACATATCTACGTGTACCTTGTTAAGGTGTAAACTTGAACAGTCGCCTACCCTTAATTTGAGGGGTTGCGAGGCAACTTGTTAAAAACAGTTTAGAGTTTGCGTTTTGAAATTTGCCTGTCGGATCGTGTTGTTTTTTAAAGAACCCAATTTATCCTTTATCGAGTTTTATAGTTTGTTAAATCGTTTATTGTTATTGTGTTCCTGCTTTAGTGCTTTAGTGCACCTTACATACAGGGTGTAAGGGTAACTAACAGGTAACTTATATTGACTACCTATAACTTTTTAATTAGAAAGAATAGAAAAAAATGTTAAGTACAAAAGTTTTCTGGTTTATCTAGGCGCACGTGATCATATATTTGGTTTGTTTGTATATTGTTTTGTTTCGTTGTTATGGTAATCAACTTTTAAATAGCATCCATATGTTTTTCCGTGTTTGAAAAGAGCAACGTCAAAAATAAAATAATAATAATTGTAGGAAAACAAAATGAAAAAATTAATCAATTGAAAATAAAAAGTGACTTCACGACTGATGGCGAGAAAATTTCCCGGAGAAAATGGTGATAATGATAATAAAATTGTCTTCCAACAAGATGGGGCACCACCACATTTTGCAGCATGTTTTAACTAGCAGATGGATTGGCAGAAAGGGACTTATAGAGTGGCCGATTTGGTTTTTTGACTTATCACTTTTTCTTATTATTATTATTACGCCCAACAGCTCGGGCGTCAAGAAACAGATCTACTACACCATTAGGTCGCCATTAGATCTCTAATTGTGGGGTTACGTACAAATAATGCGTATAAAGAGTGACCACGTAATTTAGGTAACCTAAAGGCGCGAATAACTGCAGCTGTGCCGAGGATACCAGAAGACATGATAAAAAGAACAATAGTTAATTTTCAACAACTATTAAATCGTTGGGCGAGTTCAGCGGACCTCAGCGGCCAAACACTGTCACACGTCAATTGCGTGCGATTGGTATGTTTAATTAAACCTTACAATCTGCCAAATTTAAACATTTCATTTAATGTGTACCTAGTGTTTATATATTCAAAATTAGAGTACTTTTATGTTTTGTTCTTTTATTTTTAATTTGTTTTGTTACGAGTTTTCTCGTTTTTTTTCTACAATTATTTTATTTTTGAAATTGTTTTATTACGATATAATAGCATTAATTAATAGAGAAAAAACGCTCGTTTCAGATACGCAAAAAACAAAAAAAAACATGGGTGCCATTAAAACAACAAAAAACAAAATTTATTACTATAGCGAGGAAACAAAACCAAATACATTAGATCAATAGTAGATCAATAAAATAGTACCTAGCTGCTTCAGCTTAACTTACAATATGATTTAAATACCTCTTTTATCATAAGAACTTTAATTTTGCAAGACATATCTAGACAATTTAGGAAAATTAGTTTTTGATGCACAGGGCAAAATGTTAAAAGTGTTGCACCGTTTAGGTATAGGTGCCTATTTTATTTACAACAAAATCGTTTAATTTCAGAACCCTTGGAGGACAATTGGCCACCAGACTGCAACAGATCAGTAGTACTCTCACGTCAGCAACCCCGAACGTCAGTGGCAAGCCCCAGTTTTCCTAGGCCCTATCCGGACAATGTATTTTGTGAAACAGATGTTTCGGCGCCATCTGGTTATCGCTTGGTATTGGACTTTGAGGAACTTGTCTTGGAAAGCGAGCCAGCGTAAGTGTATTTTCCTCACAATTAAAAAACGGGCGTCCAGCACATAAATAAAATATCAAACAGAAACTAGCAAAGTCGCTCTATTCTCTATGAATATTCAAATTTAACGTCTAATATAAATGCAAGCAAGTGACCTATTTCAAACGACTAAAGAGGAACAAGTTTAACATAATGTATAGAATATCTTTAGCTTCTGCTACAATTTCAAACAGAGCTTTCGTGGATGTTGAACGTGATGTGTACTGCACTTTATGTAGTTAAGTTAAATTTGCCAACGAGCAATTTTGCTTTCTTATTTACGATTCATTCATAAGCGAGGTGTAGCACAAACGTTTTAATAAAATTTTACGCCACGTCAGGGACCATCAAATTTAATATTTCAACAATAGCTTCGAAACTTTTATTTGCATTTATAGTTTTACCTTCATAACTTTTAATGGCCGATTTTAAATAAATTTATAAACATTCAGTAAGAGTTAGCCAGAGCAACCAGCAACAATATTGGTATAACAAATCATTTTTTAAATAAAATTTAGTATGCGTCTTACGGATTTAAAGGTAAGCGTACATTATGCCGGGGCGCAGCGGGTCGCATCGCAACGCAACCAATTGCCGGGGTGCATTTTAAATTAGTTAATGCCGGGATCTCTGTTGCGTGATAACGATTGGTTGCGGAGTTTTGCGCTGCAACGCGACCAATAGTTAATTTTTTTTACAAATAATAGGTACAGTATAAAAAACAGTAAAAAACGGTTTCAATCAATAATTCCAGAAACATGAAATTTGAAGGATACGTTGCCTTTTATGACGTAGGCAACCACTAAGAAAATATTTTGCCTCCAAATTTTTTGAGGTTATGACCCATTTGCCCATTAATAAATCTGGAAAGTTTCAACTCAATGGAATCATCCATAATGATGTTTTTATATCTAGTCGCCTATTTAACGCTCTGTGACGGCCAAGCGTCTCGACGTCTGGCGATAATTATATATGTGCGAGTTAACCAGTACATATGAGCCTTTCAAATACGCGGTATGCGAATTGAAAATTCATTTTCGCGATCTGAACGTTTCCTTGTAAAATACTGATATTTTTCGGATAAAAAGTTTGGCGTTTTTTCTGAACACCCGGTAATATTTTGTTAAAATTTTAAATCTGTACATGTATAAATGTCTTAAATACGTATATAGCTATTTGTAATAGCCGCTTACAGCTGTCAATTTTTTTACAAAATCTGAAATAATTCCAAAAGGACTAATTTTAAAGGAAATGTTTATTAGAACAAAAAGTCGTATAATTGTCTCGGAAATACAAATCAATAATAAAAATTAGGGTGTTCTATTTGAAATAAGGAAGTTGGTATCCGTTTCCAGTGTAACTGAAAGATCTGAAAATCTAAAATTATTTTAAATCGAAAAAGCGTAAGCAATTAAATTAACATATACCTAATTTACCTTAAATGATTTTTGTTCTAATTTTTCGTCAATCAAAAGTAACGCTTGAACAAAAGTTGCACCAAATAAAATTGATTTTCTAGGACTTAATTTACATTTATGCGAGCATTTCACTTGTAATATTAATTGCCTTTTTAATTGACGGAGTCATTTGCAACCCTAAATTGTGCTATACCCACATTTACATACCTACATCCTAACAATATAATATTTTATGAAACTTTTGAAATGTTGAACGGCGGACGTTCTTATTTATACCGAACGCCATTTTAGAGAACTTTGGACAACTCATAATATATTTTGTAGCTTTAATGTTCTTTGCTAATTTCGGACATTTTAGGAATTTAATTTATGTGAACTTTGAATTTCTAGAACTGTTGTTGTACAAATATTTAGTTAGTTGAGATAGTAACCCCCACACCGCCCAATAGTTCATTCAGTATTCAAAAATTTCCTGATAGGTAACCGAGTGGAAAAACTATTTAGAATATTGAAGGTATCGCGAAACTAGATCCCTTCAGTATCAAATTGTGAAATAGGACATTTTTCAACTTTAATTGTGTTTAACACTGTAATTTTGCCATATAATCTCACAATATTTTTAGAACAGCGTATAGAGAAAATATAGTTCCTTCAAAAAAAATGTGAAAACTATACAGGGTGTCATTTAAAAATAAAAGGTTCCATATTACTACTCAAATCTCATTAGGCCTTGAAGTAAAATAAATGTACAATAATATACAACATGTTATTCTGAACATCTTTTGTTAAGGAATTTTTTTTTAATATAAATACCCACCAATATTTTAAATTGTTTGTGATCTCACTTAATTAGGATGAAGATTGCAGTAAAAAAGAGCAGGAATCGCCTAACCCGTCTTTGTTGTGCGGCCATTGATCTTTATTTAACCCTTGTAAATTATGCTAATTTTTTTAAATGATCGTTATATTAATTAAAAATCTTATCGCTCCCTTAAGAAACTTGAACGTTTATTATAAAGTTAGAAAAAGACGACACAGTCATTTTCGGGCGAATTAAAAGTTTTTCATCGGTTTTGAAAGTGATCTATTCGAAGAACAGGAAAACCGTCTCCCATTAAGCTAAAAGGCGCGCAAATAACCTGGTAGTTTTCTTTTTCTAACGCTTCAAGGAAGTTTTCCATAGAATTTATGGTCATTTAGAGTAGATGCTTAAGGATTTTTAACGGAAAATAGGACAGAAAAACATTATGTAATATAGGTATTATAATTCCGATTAGGAAAATACGTGGTTCGCGTTTATTTACTAAACGATGAATTTGTAAAAGTGCTTTCCGACATTTTATTTATTCGATTGTTTTTCTTGCAGCTGCAGCTACGATTATCTAGAAATTCTGGAAAACTTCTCGAATACATCAAGTTTGAACGAGTCAGGGCCGGGTCGGCGTCTCTGTGGCGATTGGAGTTCAAAACTGAAACTTTTAAGATACGTTAGTAAGGGATCTAAACTCAAACTTCGATTCAGTTCCGATTATTCGCACCATTTTGGTGGATTTAAAGCAAGAGTGTCGATGGAAAATGGTAAGTAAATGAACATTCATTTTAAAAGAATGCTAAACACATTTTTGTTCTTTCTGGAAATATAGCCATATAAATATAACAGTTGTAATTATTTTTATTGTCTATTTGTATTTTATTATCTTATTGTTAGTTAAACGTCGCGTCGTAGGTACCCTGCACTTAAGGGAGTAATCCATTTACTTGTGTCGTAGTAAGTTTTATTATTTTTTTTATGTGATTATGTTGATGCATTTTTTTCTGTTAAAAATTTTTAATTAAAAAAATAAGTACAAAGAAAAATGTAGAACAATGTGAAAAATGAAAACCCTTTGTGTTTTCGCGATTGTATCTCTTACGTTTAATTATTTAAAACGCTTCGTATTTTAAATCGTTGTCATTTTGTACGTTTTGTTCATTATTTATATCTACCCCACGTTCTTGTTGGTAGTTTTTGAGCAAGATACATCTTAATTTATTTTTGTGTAAGTAAATATAGCTATACATAACTTGATTAAAGAAATATTTTTAATTTTAAATATTATGAAAGACATTTGATAAACGAATTATTTTCAAATTCACCTTTTTATTATGTCGATATTCAACATATGGCTACGTTTCTATGTATTACTAACTATAAAATTCCCTATTGCATTTTGTAATAAGCCAAGGTATTGAATACTTCCTTTTTGTTTAATGCACTGTTTGCGATAATAGCACTCGGCACCCATCAGCGTGGTAAGTTCACCTAAAAATCACGCAAATAACCGCTCTCATTGCATCCCTATTGTGCATGCAACTTATATTTAGAATCCCAGTCTCAGTTTGCGACATTGTCGTTCGTAAAAATGGGTCGCCGCGCCGCCAATTTTCCATTGACTTCTCATTTCAGTTTCACAGTTTGCACTTGTTTCAAGACAAACAGTTTTAAACCCTATTAGATAAAATTATTAATTTTTACCCTGATATTTTGAAGGTCAAAAGTTAATTACGTCACAATTTTAAATATTAACGAAGCAGTTTGAAAAGGAAACTGACTTTCGTGCCCCGCATATTTCATAATAAGTTGTTAAATTTGGCGCTTGTAGAAAATTAGTTGAACGTTGTTAGACGAACTTTAAATCGCACATATTAGACCTAGAGAACGTTTTCGTCACAATGTCAACTTGTAACCTCCTTGGCTTCTCTCGTTCAAAATAACCCGACGCACAATCTCAAAGTAAATTATAAGCTACGCGGTTAAAATTTTATCATTTAATCTTCACCGTGGAATGTGATAATTAAATACGAAATACAAATCAAAGCGATTTTAAAACATCTTGGATTCCAATACAACGTTTTATACAAATAAGATCCCCCCCTATTTTATAAAATGGGAGGAGCCCATTACGGCGTAACTTTAAAAGAAATAAAATAGATAGCATCTATTCATCGTTAGATAATTGAAGGTATTATTTAATTAATTTCAATATTCTTCCTAGTAATGAAATAGTAAAGAATGTAGCAATAAGACAATACAATTTTCAAACTTAATTATCTAGCAATAATTGTATCAAATTTTAAATTAATTTCAAACAAAAATTACTTTAATATTGTAAGTTATAATCGTAATTTCTATTTAGTCACATATGTCAGGAACTAATCATAATAAATAAATAAATACTTATCCTAATCTGTAAAAATATACAGGGTGTTCCATTTAAAATAAAATAGTGGGTAAATACAGTTATACCGCTAAAGCCGGAAGCGAGTAGTATTTCGCCGACAACATTATTTTGTACACCAAAATTCCGCATTGTCCCATAATTTTCTTCCCCGCACCGCCCCACATTTTCTCATACTGCCCCCCCCCCCGCTATCTCTTCGCTTAATAAAAACATTTTAAAACATACGATCGACGTGCCCGAACGTTTTTTCGAAAAGCAAATTGTTATTTTTTTATCGAATTTGTTCCTTTAATTATGAACGTACCGTACATAATTATGATTATGTTCTTAAAGGATAAGAAAATAAATACCTGCATATCGAAACAGTTTTCTTTGCGTGATCATTCTTGCTCTCGCGTGGCCGGAATTTCTTTGCCCCTAAATAAATACGAAACTGGCACGTTATGATTTTTCAGCAATTTTTTTTGTGACTACTTAAACCGAAACTCTCGCCGTCGTTTTTTTTGACAACTAGAAGACATCACATACAGTTTTTAGAATCCTAAGGCCTGTCTCTGGTTACTGTCGCCTTTTATGAGCTAAAATTTCTCGAAAGAAGAGCGTCCACATTTTCTTGAATGTTAAAAGGACACCGATAATGATGAAGATTTATTTGTTTCAAACTAAATAGTAGAGTTATAGTGTTAAAAAAAAATGTTTTGAACATTTTACAACTTCGATAGTAATTATTTTCGTGTTATTACTTATAAGTAGTGCTGTTTGGTAAAAAAAACAACATAACTCGATTAACCCCCAACCTGATTAACTCGAAAGAGACTTCGGGGCGGTTTTGAAGGCCGCGAAGACCTCGATCGTTTTTGTGCCGTTTCGAGTGCGAATTTTACGAATCCGCGATCTCGATGACACTTTAAAAGTTACCTCTATTCAGTAATAAAACTGCGTGTAGATAAAGGCATTGCGTAACAAACGTGAAGGTTTTTGATTGGCTGAGTAGCGTGCGAAATGATTTCGCACGGGCTACAAGTACGTTTTCGATTGGATAACGAGTTTATTTACGTAAGCTCGGCTTATTTATCTATAACGGTCAACTTTCGGTAACTTTTAGAGAAAAAATAATTTACGAGCTTTCGTAAGAGCAAAATTCAATACATTACATTTAACTATTTTCATGAATAGAAATAGACGTTACGTCTCTTTTGTTTCAAGTGCGAACACTGACGAACCAACGAACGACTTTAAATACATACAAAGTAAACGGTCGCTTCATAAATATAAACTAAAAAAAAAAAAGATATTTTTCCACATGAACTTTGCAAGACCATTGCTTTGACACTCTAATTCGCAATACAGTGCGGCATAAGGTTGGTTGATATCATTTCTACTAGATAATTAAATCATTCTTGGTTACATTTAGTGTTTTTCAACTGTTTTTCACGTTTTGCAAGTACCTCACAATTTTCCCGTCTCATTGTTCTAGAAATGAAGTCACAACTGAAGAACGAAGACGTATCTAAGACACTCGTATAAAATGCCGTTAAAAACAAGAATATAACCAAATTTCGTCATTGATTTTACAAACCTAATGCAATAGCATTAGGTAATATATTTAACATCAGAAATATCTTGTAAAAGCTTTTTTAAGTTTGTAGGTAATATACTGTTCATAAATGGTTTCAGATTTTAACAAAATAATAAAATTGTGTCGTAAGTATTTCGAGAACGCGCACTGATTGTTTCCATTTCTAATATTCTGCAATAAAAATGCCGAAATGCATAGGTGCGTGAAGTTGGCACGTCATTAAAAGCACTAACGAAAAAAATTGTGCCAATCGTTTGTGCTTTGTTTGTGCACGTTTGTGCACGGTATAAAAATTTTGCCCGACACGCCGTTTTCGAGTTATTCAAAAATCAAAATGACGTGCCAACTTCACACCCAGCACGTCATTTGGAAGCACTAACGAAAAAAATTGTGCCAATCGTTTGTGCTTTGTTTGTGCACGTTTGTGCACGATATAAAAATTTTGCCCGACACGCCGTTTTCGAGTTATTCAAAATCAAAATGACGTGCCAACTTCACGCCCAGCACGTCATTTGGAAGCACTAACGAAAAAATTGTGCCAATCGTTTGTGCTTTGTTTGTGCACGTTTGTGCACAATATAAAATTTTGCACGACACGCCGTTTTCGAGTTATTCAAAATCAAAATGACGTGCTAACTTCACACCCAGCACGTCATTTGGAAGCACTAACGAAAAAATTGTGCCAATCGTTTGTGCTTTGTTTGTGCACGTTTGTGCACGATATAAAAATTTTGCACGACACGCCGTTTTCGAGTTATTCAAAATCAAAATGACGTGCCAACTTCACGCACAGCATTTGGAAGCACTAACGAAAAAATTGTGCCAATCGTTTGTGCTTTGTTTATGGACGTTTGTGCACGATATAAAAATTTTGCACGACACGCCGTTTTGGAGTTATTCAAAATCAAAATAAAAGTCATTTGAAAGCACAAACAAAAACAATTGTAGCAATCGTTAGTGCTTCGTTTGTGATCGTTTATGCATAATATAAAAATTTTGCACGACACGCCGTTTTCGAGTTATTCAAAATCAAAATGACGTGCCAACTTCACGCCCAGCACGTCATTTGGAAGCACTAACGAAAAAATTGTGCCAATCGTTTGTGCTTTGTTTGTGCACGTTTGTGCACGATATAAAATTTTGCACGACACGCCGTTTTCGAGTTATTCAAAAATCAAAATGACGTGCCAACTTCACGCCCAGCATTTGGAAGCACTAACGAAAAAAATTGTGCCAATCGTTTGTGCTTTGTTTATGGACGTTTGTGCACGATATAAAAATTTTGCACGACACGCCGTTTTCGAGTTATTCAAAAATCAAAATAAAAAGTCATTTGAAAGCACAAACAAAAACAATTGTAGCAATCGTTAGTGCTTCGTTTGTAATCGTTTATGCATAATATAAAAATTTTGCACGACACGCCGTTTTCGAGTTATTCAAAAATCAAAATAAAAAGTCATTTGAAAGCACAAACAAAAACAATTGTAGGAGTCGTTAGTGCTTCGTTTGTGCATAATATAAAATTTTTGCACGACACACCGTTTTCGAGTTATTCAAAAATCAAAATGAAAAATCATTTGAAAACACAAACGAAAACAATTATGTAATCGTTAGTGGTTTGTTTATGAACGTTTCTGAACATTGTAAAATTTTATTCAAGTTTTCAAAAATTAAAACCTGATGCTTAACACGTTGTCGTTGAAGATACATACAATCAAAAACAATATTACAGCATTCATTAGTAGGTATACTTTTAGTAGGAAATACTTCTTGGAATATTTGTAACTATCGGGAATTTTAAATCAGCACGTCAAAAAATATTAACCTTTTATACAAAGTCGTTCAAGTTATGTAAACGTACTCTTCTACTGAAAGTAGTTGATTTTCGTACAAGTACAAGAATGCAGATCATATCATATCTATTTTCTTAAAACTTGTATGTAGGTATATTTACTGTCTTTTTGAAAGGAGATCCTAGTTTGAATAGTAACATTATCTTTAAATTTTAAATAATCAGGAGAGAAACTGGAAATTTTAAAAACAATATAAAGTAAGATAGTTCAGGACTATCTGGATTAAGTTAAAAATAACGTACAACGATTAATAATTTCTAATAATTTAAAAACACTCATTACATAAACACTTATATTTACCATATAACTTAGGTACAAAAACTTATTAATATTAATGGTAAGATTAAATCTAAATATAAGTTACTAACGATAAGATGCACTGTTCTACTTCATCCTAGTCTGAGAAGATTTCTAATTAGGTAGTACCTATAATCAAAGGTAGTACACATACCTATAATCTCGACATCATACTGATTATTATATTTACTATGTTCAAATCTACTTTTAATAATAAAATACAAAAACAATTAAATAACTACCTACAACATAATCAAATATCTAACAAATAAAAAAATATATTTAACGTAAAAGCCATGCATTTATTATATGCACAAGTAGATTGACTTAATATTTACTTACAAACTAATAAAATTAAAAAAAAAATTAAATTTAAATCGACGTTGTAATATAATTTTGTTTATTTATTATCAATAGAACTTGAAGTTTGTTCCAACACATCGCCAATTTGCGAACCGTCCGACACATGCTTTCAACCAATTAGAATTTTAGAATTTGACAGTTGAGTAAATTCTAAAATTCTGATTAGTTGAAGGCATGTACCAGACAGTTCGCAAACTGGTTTGGTGGTGTATTGGAAAAAACCTGTATCTGTACCTCAGAATAAAAGTGTACTAAGGACCGATCTTTCCATCTCCTGATAAATTTATCTGACAGATATTTACCATAGAAACGTTTGTTCAGACAATTGTTTTCATGGTAAATATCTGTTAGATTTTAGCTGAAAATAGAAAGATCGGCTTAAATCACATTTTAATTATTACATAAAACTGTTTGATTTTAAACTGTTTTGTAACCTATCTTAGGTGTTAACCAGATAAGTAGGTTGTTTAAGCATGTAGAATTTACATTTATTTCTATCTATTATTTCTATTTATTTCTATCTATATCTTTATTTCTATCCGCATATAAAATCTAACATTTATTAATATACCTACTCATTTGGTTCTTCGCCGTCTGTATTTCGTCTATATTTTTTTCGTTCTAATTTTAAGTACCTATACCTCTATTTAATGTAGGTATGTGTGTAAATAAATAGTAGGTAGGTATCATTGAAGGTTAGTAAGATTTGTCGTAAATGGCGCAATAGGTATGTGCAAGTTATAACACTCTGGTAGGTCCAAAACGTTGATTTTCTGCTTTTAAATTTTGAAAATTGCTGTACCAGTACGATTTTTCTTGAAATTTATCTACCAGCATGTAGAGCAAAATTTAAAATATATATCCTAAAAATTTCATACAAATTAGTTCATTAATAAAGGCGCAAAATTTAAAATAGTTTTGCAGCTTTGTATATTTCCCCTTATTAAGCAATGAACAGAATAGTTACTTTAATTTTATTCCCGTATTATATCACACTGTACATAAATTACATAAAATACCACAAATATCTATGGCAAAAATGAAATAATAATTCACCGTATTTCTATATCAAGGAACTTTCCATTACCGCAAAGGAACACATTCCGACGAAATAAAAATATACGATTTTGATAGGTAGATGTATCTTTCATAAACTTGCTTATCAGTATTAGAAATATCAAATAGAATTTTTAAAGATTTATACAATTGTAATCTATATCTAAGAAAGTTGAATGTACACTGCTTAAGTAGATTTGTTAATTTTTAATTTCTAAAATTTAAAAAAATGGTAATGGTCAGTACGGCCATACTACTCCGTACCGCCTAAATAAACGGCCTACCGTGCTAAAATTCTTCGATGATTAGAAATATTACAAAATACTGCAATATTGTTTTTGATTGTACATACTTCCGACGACGACGTGCTAAGCGTCAGGTTTTAATTCTTGTATAACTCGAAAACGGCGTGTCGTGCAAAATTTTTATATCGTACACAAACGTCCATAAACAAAGCACAAACGATTGGTACAATTTTTTTCGTTTGTGCTTCCAAATGACGTGCTGGGCGTGAAGTTGGCACGTCATTTTGATTTTGAATAACTCGAAAACGGCGTGTCGTGCAAAATTTTTATATTATGCATAAACGATCGCAAACGAAACATTAACGATTGCCACAATTGTTTTCGTTTGTGCTTCCAAATGATTTTTTATTTTGATTTTTGAATAACTCGAAAACGGCGTATCGTGCAAAATTTTTATATTATGCATAAACGATCACAAACGAAACACTAACGATTGCCACAATTGTTTTCGTTTGTGCTTTCAAATGACTTTTATTTTGATTTTGAATAACTCGAAAACGGCGTGTCGTGCAAAATTTTTATATTATGCATAAACGATCACAAACGAAGCACTAACGATTGCTACAATTGTTTTTGTTTGTGCTTTCAAATGACTTTTATTTTGATTTTTGAATAACTCGAAAACGGCGTGTCGTGCAAAATTTTTATATCGTGCACAAACGTCCATAAACAAAGCACAAACGATTGGCACAATTTTTTCGTTAGTGCTTCCAAATGCTGGGCGTGAAGTTGGCACGTCATTTTGATTTTGAATAACTCGAAAACGGCGTGTCGGGCAAAATTTTTATATCGTGCACAAACGTGCACAAACAAAGCACAAACGATTGGCACAATTTTTTCGTTAGTGCTTCCAAATGACGTGCTGGGCGTGAAGTTGGCACGTCATTTTGATTTTGAATAACTCGAAAACGGCGTGTCGGGCAAAATTTTTATATCGTGCACAAACGTGCACAAACAAAGCACAAACGATTGGCACAATTTTTTCGTTAGTGCTTCCAAATGACGTGCTGGGCGTGAAGTTGGCACGTCATTTTGATTTTGAATAACTCGAAAACGGCGTGTCGGGCAAAATTTTTATATCGTGCACAAACGTGCACAAACAAAGCACAAACGATTGGCACAATTTTTTCGTTAGTGCTTCCAAATGACGTGCTGGGCGTGAAGTTGGCACGTCATTTTGATTTTGAATAACTCGAAAACGGCGTGTCGGGCAAAATTTTTATATCGTGCACAAACGTGCACAAACAAAGCACAAACGATTGGCACAATTTTTTTCGTTAGTGCTTCCAAATGACGTGCTGGGCGTGAAGTTAGCACGTCATTTTGATTTTTGAATAACTCGAAAACGGCGTGTCGGGCAAAATTTTTATATCGTGCACAAACGTGCACAAACAAAGCACAAACGATTGGCACAATTTTTTTCGTTAGTGCTTTTAATGACGTGCCAACTTCACGCACCTGAAATGCATATAATAAAATAATTGCGCCCGGTGCGATAAAATTCTACTAACGCGATTTGATTTAATTCGGATCACGTATTAGATAACAATTTCTCCAAAACAACAATCAATGGAACGTGAAACTGTTAACGTTACGCTTTAGACACGCATTCGATGATTTTCAGTAAAATAACGTAATGCTATCTACATACGTACAGGGTGTTACAAAAGTAACGCCCATCCTTTCGAGGATCGACTCGATAAGCTAATAGAAATCGAAAGTCAAGAGTGACAAAATCTCCGGTTGACCTTCTTTATAGATTCCGACCTCAATCCGGTGGATTTTTTTCTAAGGAAACTTTAAAGAAAATGTTTATCTTGAATTAGTCGTGGAACTAGCAATTGTTATCAACGGTCTATCAGCTACCGATGTCGCTTCAACAAATGAACACATCTTACAATTAGAGAAGGTCAATATTCTCCCGTTAAACCGCGCAACGTGAACGTGTTTTTTACATTTTTTTTGTTGTTTTTATTTTCATAAGCGTCGCACGTTGCGTCATTTTCTGTTGCTCGTGACTTTCGATTTCTTTTAGCTTATTGATTCGAGCCTCGAAAGAACGGGCGTTATTTTTGTAACACCTTGTATAAATCAAAGACTGAAGATAAGTCGATGAAATAATAATTAACGTAGAATATTACTTTTATTGATTAAAATGTGAAAACAGAAAGACAACACATTGTCATTTACTTAATTAGCGTTTTTTACATGAGAATTCTCTTTACTTATCAAGAATTTATATTTTTAGTTTTAATTTGGTAATAGTAACGTTATAAAACATAAATCGCCAATTACGTGAGACATTTTTAAAATAGATTACTTATATAAACCTCTAAATTTCGAATTATATTCAGATTCTGAATTGAATACATAACTACAATAATTTATTAAACAACTTTTCTCAATGAAGAAGTTTGAAACAAATTAAAGTGCAAACAAATTTTCAAATATAATACTTGTAATACTACTTATAATTTATAATTATGAAATTTGTGCCTTAATATCATTGTACGAGATTCCGTGATTTTGAAATAATTTGATATTCATTTGTTTCCAGACTATAACCAGAAAATTAATTCGTATACGAAAATAAAACAGCGAGTCTTTGAAACGGAAAAGTTGGTGCAAAATAATTCCTTAAAATCTGATGTAGTAATGATAAAAGAGACGTTTAAAGAAGTAGATAAATAATGAAATTATAATTTGTTTTAATGTCGTTTCCCCTTTCGTATATTTTATTGTCGAGCATTAAGTACTTTAAGTAAATAATTATTACAAGTTTGAGATATTAAAATTATATTTATGTTTCACAACTTTAAATACGTCACGAACAATTACATTAACATTATTTTGGAAATGAATAGTTCAAGATTTTATAGTTAAACATTAAAGTTAAATCTAAAGGAAAACGGTAAGGTTGTAAATCGATTCGACCACAACTTATAGGTTTTCGATTTCAAATGTTGAATTCTTCCAATTCTTTACATGACGCGAATCGAAAGCTCGTAACTTTCTAAGTTCTCCAAATACAACCTAAATTTTTAACATAACTTAGTCGTTTGCATTCCGAAAACATGTTTCGGTGTTACACGGTATTCGACATTCAAACGACATGTACTTAATGAAATTCTCCGTCTTAGATGTGTTAACTTAATATTTATACATTCACATGCCAATCATCTATTATACTACATTAAACATACACGTATAATTTGATGATTTCACGCCTAGTATAATTCTAGCATTATTACAGTTTAGATGTATACATAGTACATTAGTTTATTTAGTTATCGATAACAAATAAACTCCAGAATATAATATAATATAATTATGTAGATATAGTCTAAGATTCCACCGTAAGATTTGTGTATGATAAAACTTGAGCAAAAAAAAATAACTCATGTATAAACCTTTACAAAACTCCAAAGCTGCCATCGATAAGTCGTTGATTCTTTGAATTATAAAAAAATAAAATGTCTGCTTGTTTTTTGTAATAACTGATATGATAATACTTGAGGATATTTCTTATTCCAGTATTTAGAAAACAATTTTTTGATTCGACAAAGTTTATGCTGCCATTTTTGTCATCGTCGTCTTATCGGCGGCAGTAGCGCTCAAAGAGTTCAACTTCCTATTATCATCAAACTTGAAAATGATTTTTATACCAAATGAAAGTTTATACTTTCCCGTTGACGAAAAATTAATGCTGCCACTCGAATATTGTTGTTTGATTTACGGCAGTAATGAATAAAATACGACCGCGTACAAGTTTTGGTATCGAATTTTCATGTCGCATGTCAAAAAGCTCCTTTTTTAATTTTTTTTCGAAAGAAATACATTTTTTTGAAAAATATTATTTACGAAAAAAATTTATAAGAATATAAAAAAAATTATCACTTTTTTTCGATTATTTCGAAAACGGGGCATCCTATCGAAAATTATAAAGAGAAATTATAAATTGGTAGAGATAAATGATAAATTGGTAATTTTATGCCAATTTCAAAACATAGTTCACATTACTGATGAGTAATTTTTTTAATTTTTTTTTGAAACGGGCCGGTCGATTTGACATATATTTTATATTGATATATATATATATATATATATATATATATATATATATATATATATATATATATATATATGAATGACCTATATTTTCGTGATCTAGGAGTCGAGATCGGAAAAAAGCCAAAAGGACACGTCTGGGTTCCCTCATTAGACAAGCTGCAATAGCTATATTTTCTATGAAAATTCGCTAATACTTACCAGTTTAAAATTATCTGGATAATCACTATCTACTGCCTTCATACCGCAGAATTATAAATGTACTCTATTTATAATTTAAAAACTATTCGTGTGCCCTTAAACATTGAAAATTTCCCTATTACAAACCATAAACCAGATAAAAGTTTAATCGCATTTTTATGCGACCGATACACCGACAAAACAACTAATAAAACATGTGCACCACCTATTTTCATATCTTATCGGAGTGCGAACAAAGAAATAAATGTTTTTAAAATAAAAACGGAATTTCCTAGTATCCACGTAAAAACTCGAATGCATTTATATACAGAATTCTAGCAAAACCGCTTCAGATCTTTCGCGATAGTGATACAGAGCGGAAGTGCTTGTTTCAGTAGTTCGAATTTTAAATTACGGCGTCGTATTGTTCGTGTGTGCGAGGAGTGTTTGTTCGGTTTATGAGGCTTTTTTGCGTGTGAGTGCGCGGATGTTGTGTGTTGCGTTATGTTCTCTAAAAGCATTACAAACAAAAAGGATTAATGCAGCGAGGAAAGGTAGGATCTTTCTTTGTCGACTAACTCTCCATGTATTTATAAAGTGTAAAAACATGAACCTTTAAGCTCTAACACAAATTCTCTGAAAATCCAGCTTGGTTAGGCTCTTGGATTGGGATTAGGTTAGGGTTCCCCTCAAACATTCGGCGGTCCATTGCCTAAAATTTGGTATAAAAATCATTTTCAAGTTTGATGATAATAGAAAATTGAACTCTTTGAGCGCTATTGCCGCCGATAAGACGACGATGAAAAAATGTCAGCATAAACTTTTTCGAATCTAAAAATTGTTCTCTAAATACTAGAATAAGAAATTTCCTCAAGTATTATCATACCAGTTATTACAAAAAAAAAACAAGAAGACATTTTATTTTTTTATTCAAAAAAACGACTTATTTATGGCAGCATTGGAATTTTGTAAAGATTTAACGAACTATTTTTTTTGCTCAAGTTTTACCATAACACAAATCTTACGGTGGGATCTCCTATTAGTAGTTACACCACGCGTCAAAATTTAAGAGCCGGTTGGACAAATCATATTCAAACCGTCGATAACACTTGTGTCGATATATATCCTGTATATTTTGTTGGTGTACCAATCTACCACCAAATCAAGATATGAAAATTTTATAATTCCCTATATAAAAAAATCTAATTCAAAGTGAGAAAAATTGACGTTTGCGTGCGAAAAATTAATAGCTTCGCGCGAAGATTTTTCATATCAAGTGTAATACGTTTGAAGTGACATTTTGATTGTAAGCAAGAAAATACTTACATATGTAAGCTATTGCTATACGCAAGCTAGCTATTTATGATACAAGTGCGAGAAATCCAAGTTTAAGGCACGCGTACGAAAGTTCACAGAACTCGCTACGTTCGTTCTGTAATTCATAAAAGCGCCTTAAACGCATTTTTCAGACGTGTATCACATAAGATTTTTTACGAACCTTTAAATATGAGAAACGTCACTTTTTCGTACAAGAAGTCCCTATGTCACTTTATCATGTTCGCACACGGTGATGGTGTGTATGGAGTGGGGAATGCATTTCTCTTATTACCTATTTATTATGACTTAACAAACACATATAAATATTCTTACTTAATAAAAAACTGAAATTATTTTAACGCCCACAACAAAAACTTGTTCTAACGTTAACTATTCAAAAAAATAAATAAAATTCATTATAATATAAAAATAAGTTAAAATAATTATTGCACCAAATCAACAAAGTACAAACGCGAGGAACGTTGTTTTACTATCATAATAAATTATGATACAGTAATACATAAGAAACTTGGGCACTTTTATGACTTAGGGATTTCTTGCACAAAAATATGGATATATTAATTCGACTAGTTAAGTATGTTTTAGAGAAAATCTAACAGCAGCAGATGAAAGTATGGCCGATCGTGCGCAGGATTGTGCACGAAGTCCAAATTAGCAAAAACGTCACTTAGGGATTTTTTGCACGAATCCCTTCATATTGAAAAATATGACTTTTTGATTGTGAGTAAGAACAAATTATTTTTCGAGTGACTTAATAACGAAATACAACACCGTGCCGTAAACGAAATCGATATAAAAATAACCAATATAAAAACAAAAGATCCAGAAGTTAAAAAGTAGATATAAGTTCAAAGTGAAATGACTGACAATTTCGTAAATAGGTATTTTTGTAACTAACATAAGTATCTATTTTTAGATACATTATCTATTGTATATCTATAATTGTTTTAATTTTTAAATAAAGGCCATGAACGAATTTGAAAATAATTTAAAAATGACGATGATAGTTTATATTAACTATTGTATGTAATTAAATATCTCATGAACCTCCTTTCAAAATTTTACTGTAATTAAATTTTATTACGTTTATTACCATGATTATTTATAAAAATGCGGCTATCATTCACATTGATAAAGATAAAAATAGGCAAAAACTTGAAAAATTTATTTTCGTTAATTTTTGGCGGATTTCTTTCTTACAATTAATTAGCCAAATTTTAACGGATTTAGAGAAATATGATTCTATAAAATTATCGCTAATTATTGGCCTATAAACCCTGAAAAGATCGTGGTCCTGATTCAACGAGGACTAATTGTTTCTTGGGGTTAAAATACAAAAAATATTTATGAAAAAAATGCTTAAAAATTACTAACATATTATTTCTTCATAATTCAAAAAAACTTCACCTTGTTGGTCCAAAACACTGATATTTTGAATATTTAGGTTTTATCCATTTGTAAACAATTAACATAACAAACATAATTAGGATTTTGAAGCACCTATATAGTTGAAAACATTTCTTTTTTTCGTTGTTTTCTTAACACACTTGATCAAGCTCTTCGACGTCCAATCTTTTGACTACGATCTAACGCGCAAAAGCGTCTTAAAAGCGATGGAAATGCAAGATAATCTGAACCTAAATGAAGTATAAAAAATTAAGCCCTAAGCAAGTAAAAATGTATAAGTTAACTTTCGTCAAAATTAAGTTGTACTACAAAAATACCTTTTTTTTACAAACAATTTCATTAAAAAGTCGTATTTTTAATTATTTTAGTTCGAAAATCGCCTCCTTATTACTCGATACGAAAAGTCTTTTCACCGTAAAACAATGTTGATCACGGTTAGTACTTGGATGTGCGACCAGCGGGGAATATTACATACCGATGCCGTTATACAGAGTTGAAATATTTATAAACATTTATCGTTTTATTTTATATAGGTACTTACCTTAATTTTTACAATAGATACGCCCTTATATTTCCAAATCGATACCAAAATATACCTACGTATGGTAGGTACCACGTTCATAGTTTGCATGTATATTTGTCCTTAACGCATTTTCATTTGCACGCACAGCTTATAATTTGTTCCTGATATAATTTTAGAAATCGTCTATCGATCTATTAATCTATCGTTAATTTTACAGTAATGCAGTGTTCAGACGATCGCCTGCAAATGTTCAACAATTCATGTTACCTTTTCGTCAGCTACCCCGAAGTCACGTGGGCTACAGCGCAGCAAATCTGTATGGGAATTAAAGCGCAACTCACGTCCGTGTTAAGTCCGGAGGAGGAAAAGTTCATAAGCACGAACATTAGACGAAATCCGGAATATCGAACGAGCGCTCTGTATTGGTACGGCGCACAATCCGGACCTAACGGAAAATTTTATTGGGTGGACGGCAGTGCCATCAGTTATTCCGGATGGCTTCCCAACGACGTTCCCGAAGAAACCAATTCCTTGAACACGCCGGTTTGTCTTGGTGTACAGTGGATGTCGGCGCCTACTCCCGTTCTCCCAAGCGGATTATATTGGAGGCCGTTGAAATGCGATGCCGTCGGCGGCTACGTATGTAAACGTCAAAATCACGTGTTGGGTTTGGGAATTAATTTCAACAAAACGATTAACGGCACAGAAGGTTACCTCACGACGCCGAATCATCCCGGCTATTACTACAACAACTTGGATTTTTCCGTGAAAATTATGGGCCCCGAAAGAACGCGTCTCGTAATACACTTCGAAAAATTAGATATCGAGTCACAAATCGAATGCCTATACGATTATGTGCTACTCAAAAGCGTGGGTAAGCAAACCAGCGAAAGCGTTAAATGGTGCGGTAGTTATGACACGGATTTGCACCGATTCGATTTTGTGTCTGAAAGTAACGAAGCGGAATTACAATTTCATTCTGATTACTCAATTTCTGTTAGTGGTTTTTTATTACATTGGCGCGCCGTCGACGTTTCCAGTTGTCCTCTTCAAACCCTTACTGCCAGAGAAGGGATTCTCACGAGCCCGAATTATCCAAATTTTTTATTACCACATTTAGATTGTTCTATTACAATTTTGGCGCCGAACGGAAAACGAGTATGGTTGGAATTCGAAGAGTTCCAAGTGGGAAATTTAGAATTACCGCACGATCCAGTTAACGCGAAAGAAGTCGAAGAGGAACTTCTTCAAATAGAATTAGGAAATCAATCGCCGGCATTTAAACCGTACGAAATATACTCTCTATTAACCGAAGGGGCTTTTATTTCAGATTCCGAAAGATTACAAATAACTCTTAGAACAGGAGACAAGCCGATTGGAAAAGGCTTTAAAGCCATTTATAAAACAATAAATAACGTGGAAGAGGAACGGGTTATAAATTTAAAGAACGATACGATAGGATCTTTGCTGCATCTTAATTATCCCGATCAACCTGCTTCGCACGTCAATTTCGTACAGCATTTTGTAGCGCCGTTGGGGTACATAGTGTCTTTAGAAATATACCAAGCTCAGCTTAGCGAAAAGGTATGCAATAACGAAGGGGGAGTTATAGAAATATACGACAATTACGCTGACAGCAACGGCACGCAGTGGTACTTATGTCATAAGGTTAATGAGAATACATTGGTTCCATTAGCTCCCATTGCTATTTCTTCATACCTAAACACCCTTCACGTGCGACAGAAAAGCGGCTCCATAAGCATACCCCTTAATGGATCGCTAAAAATTAAGGAGGATTATAACTACAAGAGCAAACTTTTGAAACTTCTCGACGGCGGCGTGGAATTTTGTAATCCCAATCCTTGTTTGCACGACGGAAAATGCGTTGTTACTGGAAATAAACAGTTTTGTCGGTGTTCCGGGCATTTCACAGGTACGTACGACGTAATTAAGGTGCCGTTTATATTAATTGTAAGCGCTTTCGATTATTTTAGGATTATTTTGCGGCCTTACTCAATGCGAATTAGAACCGTGCGTATTCGGAAAATGCGAGTTGACGAGCACGAGTTATAAATGTCACTGCAAACACGGATACGTGGGATTCAATTGCGATCAGAAGCAACGTCCGTGCGAGGGAAATCCCTGCGAAAGTCGCGGCGTCTGTATTGAAAAAGGAAACGGCTTTCATTGTCGCTGCCACGCTTGGTGGGAGGGGGCGCGTTGTGAACGTCGAATGATGCGTATACCTTACAAGCCCCTCAGCGAAAGAATGTTAGAAGAACCGTTTTGGTTAGGTCTCATAACCGTTACCGTAGTCATGGGCGTCATTGGACTGGTTTGGTGCGCCAAACGACATTTTCCAGAGAAAATAGAGAAACTTTTAGCGGAAGATTCGGATCGTAATCGTAGTAATTGTAAGTAGCTATAGTTACCATTTCCGGTAAATTTTAATAAACCGATATTTTAGTGCCATCCTTAAGAACGTCCCTTCGCGAACAACTGGCGGCTTCTGGAGCATCCGCTGTGACGGTGACGCCTAGTCCAGGTCCGGGAGTTCCTCGCTCTCTTTTCGGCCGCCTTGGTATCCGCAAGCCATCCATCCTCAGCCTCACCAGCCCACGCGCCAACGGCTACTCGCCTGCTACCGCCCGAACGTTTAGTTTGGACGATTTGCTAAAACCCCCGAGACGTAAGGCCCGGTGCCTTAGCTGTTGGTATCGACACACTTCTTTTAATTCACATTTCTGTCTTTGATTGTTTGTTACATCCTCCCTTTTCACTCTATTGCGTGTGGCTGGTAGGTTGCACTATCTTATTAGAGCTAATTGCACTTACCGTAATTGTAAGCTACTGTAATTGCGACACTTAAACTCGAGCTTTAGACAATAGTGGCTTAAAATAAAGCGCGCGTTTTTAAATTATATAGATCCCTGATCATAACCCGTATCTCTAGGTACCCCTTCGCCGAGAAAGAAAAGAAATAATTCGACGCCGACGAAGAAGAACGCCGCGGAAAAGAAACAAATCCTTCAACAATTAGTAACGCCTTCTGGCAATAAGCTCGGTTCGAGAAAAGTAAGTTTGGGCGAACTCATTCAATTAAGCGAGAGAAAAGTTAAAGGCGGCGCCGAAAAGAATTTAGACGGCACGGGCCAACAGATTAAAGAAACGAAGTTAATAGCGGACTCTCCATCTATAGTTCTTACCGATCCGAAACTTGAAAAAAAGGTAACGTTCGCACGATTACTCAATAAGGTGTCTGCGGAAATGAGTTCCGGATCCGAAATGGAGCTCGGAATTATGCAAGCTAACCGATTGGGTTGTGCGTTTGCACGTCCGTCCAGTACTCCGCCGTCGCCGGCAGCCGACGTACGTTCTCCAAACAGCACGTCCAGTAATCAAGGGAGCGACACATTTTCAAGCTCCGATCTAGCAATACCTTCTACTTTCAGTTGCAGTATCTCCGACTTAATTAGCAACAGAAAGCACGCAAAACTTCCTAACGGACGGCAAAAGCCAGCGAGCGCCGATTCTATCCTTGCCATGTTCCGAAATTTTTCTTCCAGTTCGGCGGGCATCAATTTACCGTCTTCGTTGAAGGTGACGCCTTCTACGACTCCGACTGCATCTAGTCCACAGGACGATATCGTTGGCGATGACGAATCTTCGACGTCTTCGATACATACTCCCATTTCCTTTTCTAGTGGACCTCCCGAAAGTCCTATATTACATCGTCACGGAGCCTCGCAAGGGACCATCGAAGTGCCAGTACTCGATATGCTGAGCGCTCATAAATCGCCCAGTTCTGGCAGCAATTTGCTGCATCCACCTACTATACTTCTTGAAATACCAAGCACAATCAATAAGTGCCTTTCGCCCATCAGAGAATTACCTACGCCGCTTCCGTCTCCGATGCCATCTCCTGCTATCACGCCCATCATGCATCGTAGTACGGCTTCTTCTTCCATTAATGATATAAGTATCGACACGAGCGACGATAGAATTTCATTCGAATTGCCTAATATTTCTATTAGCGATGAAGATGAACTCCAATGCACTCAAGATATAGCAATCGACCCTGAAGCAGAAGACGGTTTGATAATAGAAGACGTGGCCGTTATGCAGCAGTCGATTCAAATTCCTCAATTCAAAATAAAGGTTCGTTAATTGTAATTTGTCGTTTCTAAAATGGGCGTGTAACGCGCGTTTTATTTTAAAGGTGCGTCCGCCACCGTTAGGATCTTCGGAAAGTACCATAAGTTCGTCGGATGGAGCGCGTTCACGTCCACCACCTCTGGTGATACCAACGTTAATGGTTCAAACTCCATCTCCCACTCATCAAAAGACTCCACCGCATCTTCTCGGATCCCCTCCCCCTCATAGATCCAGTTGTCCGCAAGATACTAACTTTCCATTTCCGTCTAACGTACAATCTCGTAAAATGTTTAAAGACGTCGATAAGCCGACATCGTTAGATTTACCTTCTAATCCTCCAATGATAACGATAACCTGCAACATGAGCGAAGCCGAATCCGATCTAGAATCTATATCGCCGGCACCTAAAAATTCGGATCACTTGGGAGCTTCTTCTACAGGAATGTGTTATTTAAGTCCTTTTTCGATGGGCTCCCGTGCAGACAGAACTGCTTCCGAATCAAATCTAAGTTCTTCTGGGTATAGTTCGATGGCGAGTCCCGGACCGTCACGTTGCGGTTCTAGCAATCCCCTGTGTCCCTCAGAAATGGAAGATCCCGGTCCTCCAGGTCCGGGTTCGACCAATTTACATCCCTCTTTGGGCAGACGGCCCTCGCCTTTACTAAAGTCTAATCAGAATGCTCCCGAATGCAGCAAAGTGGAAAATTCTAATAACCAACAGGGCAGGGGAAGATCGGACTCCGAAACGCTTTCGGACGATCCGCTTATGGAATCAAACGACGAAGGGATCGGAACTGATCATCTCGACGAAAAAATCGAAGATGGCGAACTCAAAAGTGCGAAAGAACTGGAAATGTTTATTACGACCGAGTGTGATAATACAAAAACTTTAGTAGACTTCCCGTCAATTACTAGTTTAAGTGCGCGAGTGGCAAAATGTACGAGTTTAGAGGCTAATATAGACCGATCGATGCCTCCACCTTCTACAGCATGTAAGTCAACATTACAGTTGCCTTCCATTGTAGTGCAAAACGATCCTAGTAATTATTGCGATAAATATTTGAGCCCGATGAGCTCGCGTAGTGAAAGTCCTTTAAGCGATAAAACCTTAGGTTTAGATAGATTTTCCCCACAATTTTACGGTAGAAATAAAGATATCCTTCCGTTCACCGATTCAGATGGACTGTACGACTTCCCCAGCTCGGATAAGGTAAACATCACATCTACCTCGCAACAGCACAGAAAATCGACAGGAAGAAGAAGAGAGAAGAAATCTACTAAGCAATCGAAAATTTTAAGCCCGACTAAAGCACTTGCCCCTAATCATCCGCATTATCATCTCGATGTTCCAGGAAAGGAACTGTTCTATAGAGTTAACGTGCCTAGAAAACCGAGCCCTAAAAGACGAGCACGGACGCAACAACTTTTCAGTTCTTCATCTAGTTCGGAAAGCATCACATCGAATAGAGATTTAAGGTGTTCGTCCTCGACTCCCAGTCCAGATACTATTCGATGGTCGTCGTCTACCGACTGGCTTAATGGCAAAGAACACAGATCGCTCGAGGCATCTGGAGAGGATACCGGCGACGTGAGTATCGAAAATATTTATATCGTATTTATTTTCCCATTATATTAAATACGACTTCATTTTAGTTGCAGTCGGTGGAACCAATTAACAATAAAGTCTCGATTAAGTACCAAACTTAGTTTTACTTTTACAATTATTAGCTAAAATTTGTATATTAGCTCGTTTTAAACTTAGTACACGCTCGAAGCTATCTTTAAGTTACTTTACGTTTAAACAATAACTTAAAAAAGACGTTTTATTTTTAGGAAACGGAAGTAGTCATGCATCCAAAATCGCTAGAGGAGCTACCGAAGCCTCATCATAAAATAAGTCGTTTAAAAGTAATCAGCAATCAAATAAGGTACGAATCGCTTCGGCGACATGAACGTCTTCTTAATAATTCTCAGTAGATTTCTTAGGAGACTCGAACTCAATTTGAAACGAAAGGAACGCGTAATCAGTCCATCCGAAAGCTTAGAAAGCGGAGAGAACTCCCCCAGGGCAACGTCGCCTTTGTTGCCGCCAATTAAAGAACCAAAGCCCGAAATAAGAAAAAGCAGTAGCATAGGAAAATTGCATGCCAACTTCAGTCAACCAAACGTTAAAAGTAAACGCGGAAAGTACAACGGCGAGGAATTGCTACTTCCACAAGATGGGAACAATTGGAAGCGAGTTGTTATTACGGGTAACGGGTATTCAGACTAACAATAAATCAATAAGTAAAATTTTAATAATGTAATAATAAGGAATATTTAAGAATTGTTAGGTAATATTAGAAAAAATATATTCTAAACAACGAACAATCATTAACGTAATTTTTAAAAAGAGAAATTGAAAAGTTTGGAAAAATTGTAGGAATCGAGACGAAATTTGTAAATTTCTTGTTACCTATGCTTGTAATAATTCATATCTTATCAAATGATATTTCAGCTAACAACAAAAGCGTACCTAAACAAATTTAATAATAAAAAGTGAAGAACGAAGGCTATTAGGAAGTGTTCAGTCAGGCTTAATTGTAATTATTGTTTCGATGCTCAAATTTGTGTTGACGTTGTATGTTAAACATCGATGCTAATTATCGTAAATAACATAATTTTTTATAAGTATTAATAAAAAAAGGCCTACTTATTCATAAAAACTTCTTCAGTATTTAAATGTTGTTTGGTGTTCTGTACGTTAAGTATTAGATGATCGAACTGACGATTTCGTGACAATTATCGAATGCTTAGCGTATTATTGAAGTTCCCTATTTAAAATCGTGTCGCTCTCTGAAGTGGCGATAAAAATTAATTATCGCCAATTTAGCGTGCGATTGTGGCAAGGGATCGGGAAAAGAGCACTTTAAATGAACTGCTCTTAATCAGGTTTGAAGATCGTCAATAAGGCCTGTATATGAGACTGATTTTTTTACAAAATTCAGCTACAGATTGTTACACACTCTTCTGTATATTATGTATTCACTTTTGATGTCTACTATTATATACTTAATACTAGTTTATATTTCTCTCCCTATTTCGATAATATACGGGTATCGTTATTGTTGGTACCACTGTGATAGCACAGGCCGCTCTGTGGCTTCGGTATAGCAAAACACTATAGCAATACTGGAGGGAACAAAGGGTCATTTACAGCACAAGCAATTGTTCTTAGTCTAAAGCACACAACGTAATAAACGTAAACTTAATTAAGCAAATATTTACATTTTTTTGATATTACTTACTTATATAGTGATGAGTCTTTCACTGCGTATGTTAACAATTAAGTATGTCTTGACATATTTCGTATTTAATAAGTTGCTGTTGTGATTGAAAATTCAATAAAGTGCTTGTTTATTCTTAACGTTTTGATTATTCGTGAACCTCAAAATGTTTCAGCTAAAAGCATATAATTTTTTTTTCTTTATAAAATACCCCTTGCGAGGACATTATATGTATACTCCTTAATAATAGGTATAGGTACTGGACTGCTAAACGAAACCCAACCTTAAACTTGTTGTGCTACTACAAATTCAAAATACCAAGAATCAGTACCAATATAATTGCCCACTGAATGTACAGATCGTAGATGTGACGATTTGCCCTATGAAAGATTAAATCTTATTTGGACTTTTTGTTTGGTATCGGTACGTCGAGAAATGTCGATTTCCATGTAAAACACGTATAAAATAATGAATTACACGCGTTTTCGCCGATATCGAATTTTTGATAATTTTCGATAAAAATCTCTTTAATGTCAATGACATTATATAATGACATTAATGTCTTTGTTTCGTCTCCATACGTCGAGAAATATCGATTTCAACGTGAAATAAATGTAAAATAATGAATTAAGCGCGTTTTCGCCGACATCGAGTTTTAAAAATTTGCAATAGAGTTGCAAATTTAGAAACTAATTGCCTTTGTATTGTAGTTAATCTATGTCAAGATACCTCCATTTAATAATGTTTAACCAGTTTATTTATATAAAAAGAAAAATGTCATAAAAATCCCACGGTCCAAAAATGTGCCTCTAACAAATCTCTTCTCACTCTCTTACCGTACACTGCAGCTGAATACTAAAGATCGATGTCAAAACAAACTGTAAGAGATTATTATAGAACATACACTTGTAGGTATTACATGCAAAGCTATAAAGAAAGCTGTAAGAAAAATAAAACAACAAAAATATGAATTATTTAAACGAAATCTTTGTTGGTAATAACAACAGAAAAAAAATTACTCGAAAAATAGTTATTAAATAAACCTAAACATCATTTTATAAAATAATCATAATTTATAAAGTAAAATAAAACATGTAATTTAATCTAACCTCACTTTTACATGGTATAATGAACGGTAAAATTACGTTTTTAAAAAAATATAAATAAAACTAAACACGTTTTATACATTTTTATTACATTCATACATTTTTTAAATTGCTCAATATTTACTTTAAAAAATGCGTAAAACCGCCCCACGTCGTTAAACAAACTGATTCATAATCTAGCAATGAAATTAAAAACTAACCTTCCTAGAACGTAGTACGCAAACATTCCATTTATAGTATAGTTATGGTAACGACCTTGCCACTAAAATGGCCGCCATAGCATTTCATTCATAAATTTCACTGTAAACCACGCCTACATATAATTTAGTATTAAAACTATTCTTTTCTACGGTTAACAATAAAATAAACATTATTACGTACAGTATATAATAACAAATTGTTAAATGATTATAAAATTTGCAATTTTAAACGTATTGAGAAAAATAAGTTTAATCTAACCTTACTTTTGTTTATTAAATTAAATACTCTAAATAATTACAAACGCGACCTAAAATTTATATAATTAATTATTGCTAATTCAATGTAAAAAAACAAAACTTAGGTACTTTTGTAAGGTTTTAGTGCTGTATTTGTTTCCACGAACCTATCAGGAAAAGATCAAACGACAACAACCATTAAACAAATTCGTACATCTTTTAATTGTATTCTTATCTTGCACAGTATAAGTATTTCGCCATGGAAACCGCATAAATTACATTCCCGGAATTGCCGCATTCAGATTGGGCACTTAGAATTTAAATTGTTAGCAATGCTAGGCGAATCAAAAGTGTAATTAAATAACCAGCTACTTTAGCCAAAACTCAAATTATAGCCGCCCTAGGTGCACTTAAAGCTATAGATAGGATTAATAATTGCATTTAAATTAATCACAGTTATAATGACTTTATTTATGATTTGATAGTTATAACAATATTAAAATAAACATTTTAAACATAACTATAACTTTAAAATATTCTTGGTTGTGCTATGAATAAAATAAGACGAAACCTGATATTTAAATTCACATTTTTACATAGATATTTAAATGATATTTCTTCCTTTTTGGTCGACTAAATAATTTATTCCTCTATGGAAGAACTTTTCATAAAATGAGGAAAATATATCTACCCACTTACTTAAAGCTATGCTTAACATTGCACGTCTATAATCACCATATTATGTACATTTTTGATTATCATAAAAATAGTATTATCTATGTGATAATTTATTACTAAATTAGTGGAAAAAATTACTTAAAATTAAGTACAATTAGTAAAAGTTAAACACTACGGAATGAAATTTGAATGTAAAAACATTTAAAATTAAGTTGAATAAATTAATAGAAAAATATATATAATATTCAAATCAATAACAAAATAAAATATAGTCCTGAACTGCTTCAACAACAATAACAGACAATAAATAATTTAATTTAAATAAACTAAATCGTTAGTTTTCATCATCTGAACTAAGTAGCATCGTCTTTTCGGTATAATTTTGAGAAATTGTGGATACACGACCCACATTTTGCGATCTAGATGAATTTTCTAAGCTATTATAAAATTGTGTTACAGTTCCTCCGCTGGGGCTCATAGGATCGTCGGGATCGTATGTTGAAATTCTCATGCCACGTCCATTTTTTCCACCTGCATATTTTGTAAATATCATCGAACATCTTAAATATACCGATCCATTGCATGCAGTTCATAGGTTAAAATGGCAATTACGCATACATACACACCAAGCCATTTATTAAGAAAAATTAAGTACACTTTAAATAATACAAAAATTTAAATTATAGCAACTAAGGTGCAATATGTACAATATTAAAATAACGATACTTTGAGGTACAATAGTTAAACTTCACCGTACAAACGCAATCAAACAAATATTTTTCAGAATTTAATCGAGTTTGTACATTTTCACTTTTACATGTCAAAATAAATTTATTAAAAGTACATAAGTATAGCTTACAAATTTTAAATTATTTAATTCATATTAGGTACCTAAAAATTAAGCATAATCAGATATTACTAATTTTGATTGTGCTTAAACAAAATATGTCGATTAATTAAAAAATTTAGCAATCCAAATAAATTATATCGAATTTTTTCATCAATCACACTTGAAATGCAAATAATAGCAAATATGTGGTGCAAATTGCTACCACCCACGGCAGATACATGCAAAAAGAATGCTAGAAGGCACTAGCCGCATCACAATTTTTCATACGGGAGAGTCGATGTCACGTCTGCAAAAAGCTTCCGATTACATGCAGGCAAGTAAAATGCTAAAGTAATTTTTAACAGATTGTTTCACTTTAAAACAATTAAAATAAGCATTTAATTACTTATTTATTGTGCAAAATATAGTACTAACATACAATTTTTTTTTCCTAGTTTTACGAACTTGAGATTTTATTATTAGTTAAATCGAGCATTGTTGTTTAATATAAAAAATTAAAATGTATCTAAAACACATCATAAAATTAAATGATTTATTATAAAAACATAAATTTAATAATATATGTAAAATAAACTTTTAATAACTAAATCAATTTAACCATGCAATTTTATGAAAATAGAAATTGCGTCAAAAGACCACGATACTCTTAAAAGAACAGCATAAATAACAAACTGTCTGCTTAAAAACACAAAAAGAGAAGAATCACACAGTGTAAAATAGCAAACAAATTAAAATTATATAAGAAAGTTAAGAAAACATTTCTCTATTTAAATGCTGTTGGGCGATTTTGTTCCTTTAAGAATAATTCGAAGGGGTAAAAAAAAATAAAATTGTAAAATCAGGGAACAAAACAACCTTGAGATTGCACAAAAAAAAATAATCAGATGCGGCCATATGATCTCGGGCATTATCAATAAAATTCAACAAAAGATGTTTTACATTTTTCATGCGAAACATTTTTTAATTAGGTATACAAAATAATATTGAAGGCCATTGTTAAATAGAAAGCAGAAATATATATAGTGTTGCCGAAAAGTTTTTTATTTTGCAATTAAAATTATTAGCGGTAAATTATTCAAATGCCAATTTGTATGTTAACTATTTTATCTACAATCAACTACAATTATAAAACAATCTGTTAAAATACTAAACAGTGCAACGTATAAACTACGTTCTACAATAATTTAACAATCTTACCTGAACTGTATTGTGTATACTGTTGATATTGAGGATGGAAATTGTGAATTGCATCAGTCATAATATCTTTCGGATTCATTGTCTCCTACAATAAAACAATCATTTATGTAATTATGATATTCTTAATCTGTAAAATAATTCCAAAATATTTATATAATAAAGTTTATGAAAACTTTACCTTTAAACTACTGGAAATACTCTGCATGGTGACTGATCGTCCACGTGAATCGGTGACACATCCTTGCGCATACACGCGGTGAGGAAAAGCATATCGCAATGCAACAGCAGCGCAAAACATCTCGATACAAATTAAGAAGTTTTGGTAACCTGCAGATACTGTACCAGTAGAGGTTCTAGTGCCATTGCTATCGATTATTGGAGAAATTATATCTGCCTTTTCAAGAATGGCCAAAGCGACACCTATACATAAATAACAGAGAAAGTTTATTTTAATAACAAAATTAATATGCATACCCTGCCAGAATGATAGAAAAATCACAGACTTGACGGTGCAAAACTTGAGCACAGGCTCAAAGGTGTTAAGAGATCACGAGTTGCAAAGTAAAATAGGAATAAACCATACAGGGCAAGAGAGACGGAAATATTATATATTATTGTAATGTATAGGTAACCACGATCAGGACTGAAAATTAAAAAAAAACCATCAATTATATCTTAAAAAATATTTATAAATTACTAGAGATTTGTTTGATTAATAAACTTACCTCCAATCACCATCACGGTAGTGATCAAAGGCTTGCAAAAATATGATGATAAATGCCATCAACGGTTTTACAAAACAAAATTGTAAGGTGGCCTGTTTGCAAAACCGCAAAAACCCAATTGTGTAGGTTTTTCCCGATAAGCAGCACGTGCCATAAATGCAGCTTGAACGGATCGGTTTTCCGCGAATTTCCGACATTATGTTCCCCTCGCCGCCCAAATATTCATAACAAAGCGATAAGAAATTGTATATTACAAATGCTGCAACATAAAGAAATGTTTTATTTATACTTTTACGACACTTAAATGCATTTTTCAAAATAACAATTACAAATTAATACGTACCCTCGTAACAATCTCGTACCGTGAAGAAATAAACATAGTAGCTTTCGGAGTTGAAGAATAAAAGGCTAATCCAAGAGTAGGTGGCATAAATAGGAACAATGAATAAGATCCTAACTATCCAACGTTGTTCTGCGGGATTAGTATACCATCTCAAATGGTGATAAATCTGAAAAGTATTATAAGTGCATTAATAAATAGCAATTATTATAATTATTCAAAGGTTGAATATGCATGCATTGTAATTATTTTATACGAACATACAGACGTTAAAAGTGTAAATATACATAATCTAAGACAGAAACTGTAAGTTATGTACCTAGTTTATTTAAATTTGTATAATTATATTGATAAATTTTTTTAGTATGACGTTTGATTTATGATCATTAAATTTTCATGATGATATCCTTTATATTAATGGTTAATCAATGATGATATTTACTATCCTGGAAAGGTAAGTCTAATTTAGAAACAGACATACTGTATTAAATATTATTATTTAAAACTGTTCACTAATTTTGTGAATAAATGTCAATGCTATCTAATAAATTTATAGGGTGAAAAAGAGAGCAGTAAACTAGTTCACCTCGAATATGTAGTTCAATCCAATAATCATTTATGAATTATAAAATTATAAGTTCATACAACATGAAAAAAGAAAATTAAAAAAAATAATAATAATCAACTAAAGTTCAATATCAAAGATCACACAATCACACATCAAGATCACATATCAATATCCACTACATAAAATATATACTAAGAACCTTTTAAACGGAGATAATTTAGATAAAAATACAATAGAAATAAGCAAACTTAATTTTAACAAATCAACAATCTAATGATCAAATTTAAATTAAAAAAAAGCTACCAAACAAGTTAAGGAAGAGAAAGTCCATTCCATTAGTCCTTTACTATAAAAATACAAAACATCCTACAAATTACAGATACATTTTTAGATAAGTTCTGTAAAGTGTGCTTTTAATAATGTAACAGTGGAAGCACCAAAAAAAAAAACAGCATTCGCACATTATTTTAATTATTTTTTATTGGCCATGACCTTCACTATAAACAATAGGATGTGCAAAAATTAAACGTTAATTGGAAATTATGTTATATTTTTATACACACTTAAGTTTTATATAATGTTGAAAAGCTAAACACAAACCTGTTGGCAAGTTAAAAATAAAGCAACCCACACGAAGGTACCGGCAATCGCTTTGGCCATAGTCGTTTGTAAAAAAATTGGTTCGGAGGGAGCAGTGGCATGTATTGGGGTAGCTCCATCGCTTATAACTGCAGCCGAGCTATTTCCTACCATATTAACAGCCGTCAATGCTAAAGTAGTAGCCGTTGATGGCGAAGACATTCTAAACAGATTATAAATTTTGTACATAAAAATATATCATAACAAAAAAAAAGGCGCTGGATAAATTTATATGTGGGTGTAAAAACATTGATAATTATGTTGGATGTTCAAATATTAATAATTATGATAAAAATATCACTTTTTGTCCATTGTTTATAAAAGTTTATAACACTTATCATTTTCATGATTAAGTTATAAATATTTCAAAGATAATGTAAGCGTGATAACTTTATCTATCAGTATGTAATTCTAAAATTTAGTTGCAAATAATTTGCAATTTTGTATAATTTATTATTTCTTCGTAAAATTAGTTAATTTGTAAACATCATGTGTTAAAACACACGATCTCGACATTATTAAAAACACAAAAACAACCTTTGGGAATTCAAAAATTACGTGTATTTTAAAGGCCACCTGCCCAAGGCTCTTAGCATATGTCACTCACCTAGTTTCCAGGTACAAACTTTAAACGATGTAATAGCTTTAATTATTTTATTCAATTAAATGGTGCTACGTTAAACAATAACACTATTAACCAGATTCTACAAACATTTTAATTTGTTACGACCCTTACAAGGGCTAAATTAGATTAAAAGTTGATTACAATCACATTGACATCTACCATATTTTACTTCGTGCGCACGCGTACTTTAATGTAACGCAAATGACATCAATACATGAACTGTCATATTGGAAAATTGTAAACATATTAAATAATTTGATCAATTTGAAGAAATTGGAAACAACGCATACGCAAAAGCATACGTATAACCGTTGATTATTGTTAAAGACACATATTAGGTCTGTGCAAACGCATAAAACTGTATGACCTGACAACCTTAAAGAAATAACAGATGTCGCTCGCGTCAGGAACTAATGATAACTGTAATGTATATTTGCTACCATTTTATTAAATATTTCTAGAATAATTTCTTGTTTACGAAAAATACATTAATTTCAGTTTTAACAGATGTAAAACGAAAACACAATTTTATTTTTCAATTTTAAAAAAGTTACAGCAAATAGTAAAGTTGTAAACCATACATAATAGATTTCATTAGTCCCTGATGCAAGCGCCTCTAGTTGTAAGTCACAATCGATTGCACAGACCGTAGTCTGCGTTGATTGTTTCGTGCTTATAAGGTCTGTGCAATCGATTTTAACTTATAACTAGAGGCGCTTGCGTCAGGGACTAATGAAATCTATTATGTACGGTTTAGAATTTGACTATTTGCTGTAACTTTTTTAAAATTGAAAAATAAAATTGTGTTTTCGTTTTACATGTATTAAAACTGCAATTAATGTATTTTTCGTAAAGTAAACAAGAAATTATTCCGAAAATATTTAATAAAATGGTCTATTATGTATGGTTTAGAACTTTACTATTTGCTGGAACTTTTTTAAAATTGAAAAATAAAGTTGTGTTTTCGTTTTGCATCTGTTAAAACTGCAATTAATGTATTTTTCGTAAAGTAAACAAGAAATTATTCTGAAAATATTTAATAAAATGGTAGCAAATATACATTACAGTTACCATTAGTTCCTGAAGCGAGCGGCATCTGTTATTTCTTGAAAGTTGTCAGGCCAGCTGTTTTATGCGAATGCACAGACCTTATAAGAACGAAACAATCAACGCAGACGATGGCACAGACCTTATAAGCAACTCTGATAATCAACGCAGTTACCAGGCATTCGAAGTGTGGACTTGCAATAAATAATAATATGAAGCTAAAACGTTGTTGTGTGCCTAATTGCACACAAACAAATAAAAATAAAATTAAAATGCACCAATTCCCTACTAATTTTACGTATAAAAAATTGTGGTGTAAAAAAATATTTAATGTAACAGGTAAATAATTGCGATTTCAATAATTCATTCTTACTTAAATCCTTATTACTACTTAATTATAAATTTACAGGTCACAATATTGCACCCAATTTATATGTTTGCGAAAAACATTTTGAAAAGAGTTGTTACTATCACAACAAATTAAATCAAGGGCATAAATTAAAAGCAAATGCCATTCCAACTCTATATTGTCGTACAACTACCCCAGACTCTACCACTTGTGATGTTGACCGTGTACATCAGAAAAAGTCCAACAATACCAATACTAAAAAGTCAAGCATAACTATGGATGTTGATTGTATATCCACCCAAGATCCTATGAATAACAATATTGAACAGCCTTTTCCATTTCGCTTTGAGCAAACTTCATCAAGTAGTGATGGCAAAATGTCATTGTGCAATACCGAAAATTTATTACCACCTATGTGCTCTACGATCTTAGTCGATTCTAATTGCGATGAGAAAGTTTTATTATTAAATGAATTACAAACTTTACGTTTAGAATTGAAAAAGACAAATCGAAAATATAATCTTTTAAAAAATTCTTATGAACAAAAATTGAAAGAATTAAAAACTGCGCAAGATGAATTAAAAACAAAAGTAAAGCTCAAAATTCCATTAAACATATAGAATCGGATGCCAAAAAATCTTATCCGTTGGCTACATTTATACTAGACCAAATTCATAATTATTCAAGAATAAAACCATGTTGGTCAGAACATACTATTCATATTTGTATAGCTTGGAGATGTGCATCTCCCAAAGGATATGATTTCATCACAAGAAGCAACTTCTTGAAAGCTCCTTCAAGGTATACATTAAGTAGATATATGGGCAATATACGAGGCAATATAGATTTGCCGAAATTAATTCAACCGAGATTACTTGCCAAAGCCAATAATACAAACAAAATTGAAACAGTATGTTTGCTTGAAGTCGATGATATGGCAGTAAAAGAAAAATCAGATGATAGTCAAACGGAAGATACTTTTTAATGGTATGGCAAACACCACAAAACCAGTTTTAGGGAAACAGTCTATTTTATAGTGTCTGACAACAATCAACGCAGACGATGTCTATAACATTATCTTCAATTGTTTCGTATCATTTAGCAATATTGTCATTGTAGCTATTACCTACTCTACAATATTTATTACGCACTAACTTGTATTTATAATGATATAATACTATATATATATATATAATAATAGTTTATATTAATCAAGGTCCACTAAATTTTAATTTCTAAAAATAAAAAGTATTACCTTATTGTTTTTGTCTTCTTGGTTAATGAATCAAATATCTAACTACGTTTTAGGAATATGTAATGTATGTATGTAATAACCATTTTGCAGAAGTTAAAAAAATATATATATATATATATATATAAAACAATTTAAAGTAATAAAAGTTCGTAACAAAAATAATATACAACTACAAATCATGTAAATAAATATTGTATATTATATATATAGTATATTTATTTAATCAATTTCCTAGCGTATGCAAATATATAAATAAAATATGCATCATAATATAACGTCTACAAAAATTTTCAAAAAATTGCACCCACTAAAAGCAATATTAAAGCTTAATTAGAAGTAAGTATATCTGCTATCTCTTTCAATATAGTGAGATTGGAGTGCATGTACGCTTTCGTTTCCCACAACATCTTGCATAATTTTTCATCAGACTTTTCGTCCATCGATATTTCTTCGGACATCTGCGGAGAAAAACGAAAATATGGAACGCCTATCATCGAACACCAAGCTCTTCCTCGGTCCACCACACGTCCATCGCTTGCCGTGGCCTGCAAACTTTAAATCATAAAACAATTTACTCGGAAAAATCCTCCCACGTACCTGATCAACTAAAAGAGTTCCTAGTGTGGATATTCCTATTGCCAATTTAGTGGTGTCCCACAATTTTTCTGGACGAAATACGTCTATCTCTTTTAACTGCGAAACTGGAATCAAACCTGTGCCTAAACTGATAACTACATTAAGTGGACGAATTTCCATTTCTCTTCCCACGGCTCTTAAAGCTAAATTATACTCGTGAATTTCGGTTAAAGCGTCTAAAGTTGGATTGTTTGCTATTAATCCACCGTCCAAGAAACGTCCGAAAGCTCTAAAGTATGTAGGTGCAGCTCCTGTAGATCGTCCAACATGCCAAATCAGTTGTCCTTTTGGAGGTGGCGGCAATTCATACGGAGAATCGTGTTTAACGCTAAGAATACTGCTGGGGCTCTCGTAGTTTCTAAACAAATGAAGTTCGACTGGTTTTCGATCGGCTAAACATCCCGTTATTAATAATTTTGGTTCCTTTATATCAGACATGACGGCATCATCTCCGAATGTTTCTTTGAGAATCGTTTCAAGTGCATCACTAGGATATGGTCTGCTTCCCACAAAAGTTAGTTCTTTCATGCGAAAATAAAGACTCAAACATTCTTTCACAGTTTTCCCCGAAGCAATTCCTAATGCGAGAATGCCACCGGTACTGGTACCGGCTATCCAATCAAAACAGTTATTAATGGGCATTCCAATTACTTGTTCGATCTCGAGAAGAAGTTGAATTAAAATTAATCCGCGAATTCCACCCCCATCTAGACATAGAAGTCGACCATGTTTCAACGACGGTGATGGCAAATTCGTTTGAGTTTTCGCATGAATTTCCATTCCGGCAACGGCCAACATTTGATTAAGTACATCTCGATTTGTTGAACCTGTAACGGGTGTGGGAGGAATACCATCAAAAGTCCCATTAAATTGACAACCTTCTGTACAACTAAATGTCCCTTCTGGACAACGTTTTGCTCCTACTGCATGTAAATAGTAAAGCAGCTTAGGTTCTTGTTCTTTTGTTATTAAATGTCTAGGCGTATGTCCATTGTTGTTAACATGATCTAAATTAGCTCCAAATATGATTAAACATTGTATCATAGAGATATTGCTTTGTTTAATAGCCAAATGGAGAGGTGTATTGCCTTCAAAGTCTCCTAAATCGGGATTGGCTTTTCTACATAACAAGGCAACCAAACATTCTAATCGGTTTCTTACAACCATAATGTGCAGAGCAGTCCGTTGTTCAAAATTGACAGCGTTAATATTACAATTCATGTCTACTAAAGTATCTACAACAGCACGAGAAAATGACCAATGCAAAGGAGTACCACCGAATTTCATGTCCTGATGATATAAAGACTTTGGATGTTCTTGAAGAAAATCTCCAACTAAACCTGGGGCAGTGTTGTCTTGATCTGGAGACATTTGGGATGCAGTAATATTAACATCGGCACCAGCTAGCAATAAAGCTTTCACGCATTCGTGTTTGTCTGCTAAGCATGCTATGTGCAAAGGTGTGTATCCATTTTTATTTCGAAAATTTAAGCAAGGATTTGACGAGGAAGTTTGCGTTAGTGTCTGCAATTAATACAGAATTACAGTTTGAAATAAATTTTACAATTTCAACGATAATTTCATAAAAATTCTGATTTTTAAATCAATAAATGCATTTCTATTCGAATAGTCCTAACCAATTAATTATTTATAGCACAAGAATTTAGCTCAAATAAGAATATCGCAAGTTTTGCTTTAGAATCTTTTTTAATTTGCTTTTATTTGTTTAAACAATTTGAGAAAAATTTAAGTTTAATATAAGGTGTCTTAGTTATCTTAAAAATATCTATTAGAAGTGTTAACAAGGCATGCACTTGTTTTTAGGTATACTAACCGCCCATTAGGTAGTATATACTTACAGTAATAATATCCTTGTTCGTATTAGCAGCATAATGAAGTACAGTATTTCCTTGAAGATCGATATGTTGCAATGAACATTTGGCAGCAACCAATACTTGAACAGTTTTATAATTATTTGTTTCTATCGCTACTTGTAAAGGAGACATGCCAGTAAGAACGTCTGAAGTATTTAAATGACTAATAATTTTTGGATTACTAAACGAATCATTAAGGGCAAAATATGCTGCTAAATGTGCTACAGTCCACCAGGGATGTTTTGTTAGTTCGTCACAAATGTTCTGAATGCCATTTAAATGGCACATCTGTAACAGTAATAGTTATTGAACAAAACATCTGTAAAACTTCAACATGATTTATAAGTATCTTACGTCCTTAGCAATTTCTATGAAAACTGGAATTTTATCTCTGTAACAAGAAAATTTTTCTTCTGCTTCCATTTTATTTTCACACCGGAATATACTGTAATGTTAGAAAAACGTTCGAACTCGATAAATTGGAACATTTACAATAAAATTAACATCACCTGAATGCTTGGTAAAGAGCTTCAGTGCAAGGGCGGTGCAATACAATTTCATATTTTTGTCGATCCTTTTTATTTTGAGTAACCAGTGGTTCGTACAAAATTACGCTATCCTCACGAAACAATATGTGTCGATCACTATAATTATCAGGTTTTACTTCACGAACTTTTGTAACAGGGTCTTCGGAGGTGAGGAGACTCCTTAACACTAAAAGTAAAATGCAAATCTTAATTAAACGTGTAAGTTATTAATTATTGTTCTTACTATTAAACATAATGGTCAGTTGTAATTAAAAGTTAACGAATTTTTAATTCTAAATTGTGACTTCTTATTATAATTATACAACACTTATATTAAATTTTTAGAATCTACCTAAATTGCTTATAATCGCGATATTATTCGCTTTTAGATAATTACAGGGAAGTACATATTATTTAGTCACAGTATTTATCGTATATTAGTCACAGTTATTTTTTGTTACTGTGCACAGGTTATTTATACAAGGTGTTTCAACTTTAAATACAGAAACTTCAGAGTCTCTCTCCAAAATGTTAATTTACAAGTTTACATGTGATTTTAAATAAAAGGTATCGATCACAAATAAATATGTGTGTAGTTAATAATCCCATAAACCACGAATTTACATAATACTTTTAATATGCAAAACATTACATAGAATTTAATTTTATAAATTACATCTCGACTTGTATACTTGTAAAATCACATTGTGGGACTGATCCTCTGTCGATGCTAAAATTTTCATATAACAAAGTTAAATCGCCCTGTATAAGAAGGTATAATCAATTTAAAATATAAATCGCAATCCAAAGCAATAACAATACAGTTAAGCGATAAAATTACAATTTATGATCTTACACTAAATCTTACAACGAAAATTAATTTCTAAATAATATTTTTCGAATACATTTATCGCAATTTCAAAAATTATGTTGGTACACACAATAGAAAAAGAACGACACGTATATTACGTTGGCAACAACTCAAATCTATCATCGTGGAAGTCGCGTTTTGGTTTGGTTAGTTTTTACTAAAAATGTATTCGAGTGATGATTACGAACAGGTAAAAATTGTAGAACGTTCCAAGTTCATTTCGAAATCATTAACTTCATACGAACGCATTCCGAGTGCTTCGTTTCACATTATCACTTTATTATAAATCTAAGTTAAAAGCTGTGTACATACCAATGTATTTAGCAGGAATCAAACCCATAAAACTGCACAAATAATGCATACAAATATGTCAGTAAACATTTACATTTTCATTTGTTTATTTCCTTGGAACAAATAACATCAAAATGATTTACTTTAGAATAATCTTTTAGGGGTATGGTAAGGAGTATGATTATGCCAACAACTATGATTCCGAATTTGGAGGGCATACAGGCGATCCCAACTTAGACAGCGAATTCAGCCGGCAGTATTTTAAAATGCCAGAACTGGTTAAAAAGTTTTTGCAGTATTTTCGCAATGCTGTCAGCGAGGGTTCTATATTTGAATTGCAGAATTTGTACGAGGCATCTTGGCCTAAACTGACTGAAGATTTTTTCGAAAAGAGGCCTTGGCCCGAAGAAACAGAAGTTGCAACTCTTGTCGAGAATGATCCGGTGAGTTAAATAAATGTATGGTCTTACCTTCAGAACTTTTTTCCGTTACCAATGCAACACCCACTTTAAGCTTGTCTTGCATATGACGTTTGTAATTTTGCAGTTTAGTTGTATATTCCATTTTGTTAATTTTAATAACAGCTTAACAATTACAACTAAACTAACAATAAGATAGTAGGCATACTTAACGGTTGGTAATATCCACATTTAAATATTTAAATCAGAAATATTGATTGAGATGTTAGATTGTATTTATTATCATTAACCTTGAGAAAATTGATCTTTCTTTTAAAAATAAAGAAATGCGTTTATATTTATATTAAGCCACACATAATTTGTTTTACAAATGTTGTTTTGTGTTACAATATATATTATGTATTAAATTTACCTACAGTTAAATCAACGATACCATAAATTATAGTTCAACATTATTTAAGTAGTATTTTGTATTGACTTTTGCTTATATTTAAAATCCACCTTTTAATTCTTAAATGCATAGTAATACTTGTTTCTATATTAGGTTTTCATGATCCTCTATAAAGAACTGTACTTTCGGCATATTTATGCAAGAATACAAGGAGGTCCAACGTTAGAACAACGTTTCAATTCATTTTACAACTACTGCGATTTATTCAATTACATTTTAAGCGAAGAAGAGCCCGTTCCCCTAGAATTACCTGACTTGTGGTTGTGGGAACTTGTAGATGAATTTGTGTATCAGTTTCAGTCATTCGCACAGTATCGTGCTCGTTTACAAAAGAAAACTGCTCAAGAATTGGCAACGCTCAATTCTAATAATAAGGTGTGGAATGTTCTGTGCGTTTTAAACGTTTTGCATTCATTAGTAGATAAGAGTAATATTAAACAGCAATTGGAAGTTTATGCGAGTGGTGGCGATCCCGACTCTGTCGCTGGAGAATTTGGCAGACATTCATTATACAAAATGTTGGGTTATTTTTCACTTGTTGGTTTATTACGATTACATTCTTTGTTGGGCGATTATTATCAAGCAATTAAAGTTTTGGAAAATATCGAAATACATAAAAAGTCACAGTATGCACACGTATCTGCTTGTCAAATATCTACGTCTTACTATGTAGGCTTTGCCTACATGATGATGCGTCGATATTCAGATGCGATTCGCACCTTTTCCTCAATTTTGTTGTACATTCAACGTACAAAGCAATTATTTTCTACTAAAAGTTACCAACATGATCAAATTAATAAACAAACCGATCAAATGTATCATCTTTTGGCAATATGTCTAGTTTTGCATCCTCAATGCATCGACGAATCTATCCAGCAAACATTGCGAGAGAAAAATTATCATGAAAAAATGTACAAAATGCAGTACGGCGATTTACAAGAATTTGAAAATTGCTTTGTTTACGCTTGCCCTAAGTTTTTATCTCCATGTCCACCGGCAGTAGATGCCGTCCCAGACGATTATTCGAAGGAGGCCATCCGTCATCAAACGTCAGTATTTATGGATGAAGTGCAGCAGCAAAGGATGTTGCCCACTATTAGGAGTTACTTGAAGTTGTATACTACTTTGCCCATTAGCAAATTGGCAACATTCATGGCTCAAAATCAGAGAAACAACGAAGGCAAATGGGATTTGGATAAAGAAATGCAAACACTGATTATACATCTTTTATGTTTCAAGCACAAAATGAAGAATATTGTGTGGTCCAAGGACCATCTGGTTTAGAAGGGAAGTTTCAAAGTGGATCAGAGGTATATATATTCTAAATACAATGTTACTTCTTAATTTAAGGGGAGTTGAAGGTTTCATAAAAAAACATGTTACATTTACTCATTTTTAGGTACATGTATTTTAGGAACTATTCGCATTAGAAGACTGAAATTTTACATGCTAAATTTACTGTACTAGAATTATTGTAAATTATGAAATTTCGAAAATGTTACGAATGTTTAAAGATTTTAATTTTATTTTCTACCATAGCTTTAAGTAAAACTGATATTTTTAAGCCTTTTTTATGTTCAAACGTAAGTATTTTAGTACAATATCTTACTAGCACCTAGTCTAATATCCAGTCAAAATTCAACCCTGAATCTTTATCCATTCGAGAGAAATGTGTACCTAAATGATGGAAAACAAGAATTATGCAAAAGAAGAAAAAGTAAAAAATTGTGAATTAATAATAGTTTACTAAATTTCACTAAAATTAAAAAGTTTCCGTTTTGGTATCAAATTGCTCAGAAAAAAAATTAAATTTTGACCATTTTTACTCTTCAACTCCCATTGATACCCAGTATTTTTTTAAATTGTACGTTACTATTCTAAAAGAATATTTTTTTAGCAGAATAATGTTGTTTTGTTGATAATCATATGCATCAAATTTAATTATCGTTTATAATAGTTGCAAATAATTGATAAGATGTTAAAATTAATTTTTAAAATTACAGTTGGATTTCTATATTGATAATGATATGATCCATATTGCCGATACAAAAGTTGCTCATCGTTACGGTGACTTCTTTATAAGGAAGATTCTTAAATTTGAAGACTTGAATAGGAAACTTCATCATATAAAAATGTAGTTTTATTTATAATAGTTTAATCATAAGATCTACATAATTAATAGCTATTTATGATAATATCTTTACACAATATTGTACTATTCACTTTGAAATGCATCAAAATGTTATTTCTTAACTAGAAAATCTCAAAATTATATTAGTATTAAAAATATTTAGTGAAAGTTTTAAAAGTAAAATTGTGTTAGTGTTTATTAAAATGGATGACACTTTAATCTTTGTACCAGGTTTTTTATATAATCTCAAATAAATTAAAACGTAAAACTTCAATCGGTCAAAGTATTTATTTTGAAAATGTGTGCAAGTTTGAACATATAATTTCGGGGGGGGGGGGGTCATTTTTAGCATTTTATGTAGATTTTATGATCACATGCATTAAAAGTTAGGTATTTGATACAAGAAATAAAATTTGTCGATCATTTATCTTTTATTACGTGTTATATTTTTGATAGACGTTTTTTTCTTAAACAAACTCAAATGTACAGGTTTAAAGCGGCTCGTAGCTTCTTTATCTTTGTAGTGTTTAACGTTCGTAGCGGAAGTTTGACGATACTGTTGCCATGGATGCACTGTTTCTTCAAGTTGTACCTTTTCCTGCCACGTTTTATATTCCTCCCTGAATGTTTTATGTTTACTTATAAATGACCTGGATTTTGACATAGGATTATTCTACAATAAAATTAAATTAAATTAACTTTTAATATACCGTTTAAAACTTACCGAATCTGCTGAAATTTGTTTACATTTCTTTCGAAATTCTTTCAGATTGTTAATAAATTTCTCGCTAGGTTTGATATTTTCATCTATACAAAGTTGCATTAGATATAAAACGTATTGGAAATTCGTGTGATAACAGGCTTGTGTTAACATCGCTCCTAATATTTCTATATTTATTCTGCAATTACAATGGAAATTACAAGTTAATGTTTAAAAGATTGTTGAACATACCTACCTATATCTGTCTTCAGACATTTCATCCAATAACGAACATGCTTCACTTTTTGTTTGGCAACCCAAAGATAAAATGCCGTAAGTAATTAAATTAGGACGAAATTTTGCTTTTTTCACCATTTGGAGAACTTCCTAAAAATAAATATCGTTAAAACATTGTTAAAAACATCAACCGACTTACTTTTCCGCTTTCGTAATCAAATCGCATACTCCTCTTCTTCATTAACATGTTATAAAAATCGATATCGGGTTTAACGCTGGTATTTTTTAGAGCCTGGAGCAAATCGATCTCGGCAGCTAATGTGCTTGGAATATTATCTAACATTTGAGTAAAAGTTTTTATATCGGGTGTACACTTGTTATCTATCATATTCTGCAGAAAAGCCGAACAGCCACCCAAAAGTAAAAGCCTGTCTTCGGGTTTTTTTACTTCTGTTAAAGATAAAATATTGCCTAAACATGGTACGTTTGCCATGAGATTAGGTTTATTTAAAAATTCTATATTTTTCAGAAATTGATCTGAATTAGTATCGGCTACCAATAATTTCTGATCTGTTTCTGCTAGCAACTGCTGATTATGTTTTGGCAATATTTGATTAATGACGGCATTAGTAGTCTCCATATCACCTAATCCACAATCCCTCGCACACCTTAACAGTAAATTGTAAGTGTATAAGGAAGGTGAAATACGTTTTTCTATCAATTTTCTCCAAACCAATAGCGCATGTCGAAAACCTGCTTCTTTATCAGATATACAGGCTTGTAGAAGAAAATTTAATGTATCATCTTTAATGGCAATTTGTTTAGCAGACATTTCGTCCACTAGGGTAAAAGCTGTAATTAAATCGCCTCCCCAACCAAAAGCTTTAATCATAGCATTATAATTGGTAATATTAGGTTCATATCCTTTTTCAATCATAATATTTCGTAACGATTTAGCTCTAGTTAATCCATCCGTGGTAGGCCAAGGACTATTAGCACAAGCATTGAATAATGCTGTGTATGTACCAGGTGTTACTTGAAGATCTCTTTTCTTCATTTCATTGTATAATGAAAATGCTTTCTTTGTATATCCAACTCTACCACAGGCACCAATGATCAAGTTGAAAATATAATTCTCTGGCTTAACTCTATCCTCTTTCAGCATTCTTATTTCTACTACGTCGATTGCTTCTTTTATTTTTCGTTTACGTATGTGCGATTTTATGATATCGGCATACTGCTTAGTACTTAACTTTTGCGATCGTACGGGTTTCTCTTTTAAAAATTCCTCTTCTTTTATGTCGTCTACAAATTCCTCTTTAGAAACTGTCAGTCCACTTCCGAAATTATCGGGATCGTCTTTAATTTTTATTAAAAATTCATTTTCGCTTATACTAGATTTACGCTTTCGTTCTGCCATGTTTGCATGGGATTTGCTTGCAAGACGTCTCGTTTCGTTTATTACGAATTTATTATGATGAAAATCTGAACTACACTTTGTTAACACGTTATTTAATCTATTTCCATTGGCCCATCTTATAAATACTTGGCGTAACATTTTCACTGTTGTTTGCATTAACTATCGCTATAACAAATGTTTGATAATAAAAAAAACGATTAAATCACGGTTTTAACTTTAACAAAACATTGTTTGAGGTTATATTAATAATGCTTTAGTTTGTATGTGGAATGACCGAATTGATTTGGGCAAATTTCATAAGACAAATATATATAGGATGTGTAAAAATATTTGTCGATCAGATTTGTTGTTAGTTTAATGTTGGGCAATAGATTAATGAACTAATTGCAAACCATGCGATTCCTTAGAAACGACTGTTACAACAATTATTTTCATAAAAGAATTTTTATTACATGAAAAGGTAAACGTACATTATACCGGGCCGCAGCGGGTCGCATTTCAGCGCAACCAATTGCTGGGGCGCATTTTAAATGATTAAACGATTAGTTGTAGAGTAATGCGATGCGATGCGATACGCTGCGACCCAGCATAATGTACGCTTAAACTATTTAAACTTATTCATGTTTTCATCGGCGCATGACAACAAAACTGTTATTTTTACAATGAATTATAGTGTATTATAATATACTTATATTATACAGTATTCGCGGTTTAGTTATGCGCCACGGCACAAAGAAGATGTTCCTGATTAACTTTACAAAATTTAATTCACGAATTACGACTTTGCCACGAGCTACGCGACTTGAAGTAGATCCTTCGATTGTGTTTATAGGAAAATTTCACGAAGCTATGGAGGTATACAAAAACATTTATCAAATATTACAAAATTTTACAATGTAAAATAACAGATTTTTTTCAAGTTTCAGATAAATAACAATACGTATTTATATTTTAATACATTTTGAATATATTATTAATGATTTATTAAATGTTTCGATAACTTTCCTTTTATAAAACAATATTTTTTTATTGTTCTCCATTTATTCGCGGATTTTCAATACATTTCCGTATTCGCGGTGTTTCATGGGAACGCATTATCCGCGAATATGAAGTGTTTACTGTACTTATAATTCAAGCTTAGTTTTAATTTTATGGTTGATAAGCAACCGATATTAGGCAAAATACGTATTCTTTTATTTATTCAAATAAAAATGTTTATCAGAAATCTGTACGAAAACACTTCTATTTATTATAAATAAAGAATACTTTTACGCTTCGTACGATGTTCACTGCATTTTAGCGGTAATAATTCAATGCAAATTAAGTTTCCCAATGCGATTAATCTTAAATTTATATAAACTTGGAGCGATAAGCACTTGAACTTAAATACTAATTCACTTTACGTATTCTCTCTACAATAGATAAGACAAGAATTACTATAAATGTTTAAACGCTTAATTAAAAAATCAGTTTCGTAATCAACATGAAAGTATTTGTTAGTGTACTTTGTGTCGTCGGTTTGGCTTCGGGTTATACAGATATTCCTATAATTGGAATTCTATCTCAAGAAACGTATTCCGTCCAACAATATTTTCCTGGGGAAGATTATAATAGTTTTATAGCGGCGTCGTACGTTAAATTGTTGGAAGGTGCCGGTGCTCGGGTGATACCGATATGGTATTTACATTGATTCAAAAGTTTAAGTTTATTTACGTCAACTGTATTTTAGGATAGGCCAAAATGAAAGTTATTATAGAAAAGTTGTCGAAAACACAAATGGGTATGTAAATAGCCGTTTAAATATAGTATCTTAATTAACATTTTAATGTGGTTTTAAGTGTTCTTTTTCCTGGAGGCGCAACCTACTTTAATCAAAGCGATGGTTACGCCGAAGCAGGACAATATTTGTACGATATAGCTTTGGAGAAAAATCTTAAAGGCGATTTTTATCCAATTTGGGGCATATGCTTGGGGATGGAACTTCTCTTGGAAGTCGCACTTAGACTTCCAAAACCCGACGTTCGCGAAGACTGTTTATCTAAAAAATATCTCTTCCGCTAGAGTTTCGAAAAGGTAATTTTCCCCTTAATAATCGATTGAATTTAAAACAAATATTTTTAACACTTCAAGGTTACGAATTTAGCGAGACATTTAAGGGCGCCCCGAAGAATATATTAACCATATTAAGTACAAAAAACGTTACCTACAATTACCATCGATATTGCGTAACCGAAAAGAATTTTACCAAGACCGGCCTGGACAAGGAATGGGATATTTTGTCGACGAACAAAGACGTACACGGATTGGAATTTATTTCGAGTTTCGAATCTAAATCGTATCCGTTTTACGGCATTCAGTTTCATCCGGAAAAAAATCCGTACGAGTTCAAGTTAAGTTTAAAAATTCCTCATTCGAGTGAAGCCGTCGAAGTGGCCCAATATTTCGCCAACTTCTTCGTCGAGGAGACTAGAAAAAATAATCATGCCTTTAGAAATTGGAAAGCCGAACAAATGTCTCTCATTTACAATTATCCCGCACATTTTACTGGAATTAAAAACAGTTCTTACGAGCAACTGTACATGTTCAAAAAATCCGACTACAAGACCTTCTTTTGAACAATATTATAAATTTAATCGAGAAATAAAATGTTTAATCGATTTTTATAAATTATCTCACTGTCCTCACGCAACAATCTGAAAATGACGTTTTAGTTTCTGATAGGCACGTAGCCGTTTTTGTATCAACTAAGGAATTTGCACGTAATAATTGCACTGGCAATTGCTATCGTTTTCTTATACAAGATTTTGAATGTATAATAAAATTAGAACGTTTACCATTCGTGTGTATTTTAATAATAAGCGTTAGTGCCATTCTTATCGTTACGTTACGTAAATTTATTCAATTATTTTATGATTTTTAAAGTACCTGTACATATTCCGTTTATAGTACGTAATATGTTTATAACAACTTGCAATTTATACTACTATTAATTCATCAAGCGATCGTAAATAAACGACCTGTGCACAACAGACAACATATTCAGTCGAAATCGAAAAAAAAAAAAGGTCTCTAGAGATACCAAACGAAGCGTAAAAACTGTATCGTGGCTCAAGCGAGTTGGAATCAAGATAAACACAAATGAGATCTCGAATCCAGACAGACCATCATTATCACAATAGTCAATATACGTTATCATTCACTTCAAACAATCTATCAAATTATTATTTTTTAATAAAATTTAAATTTAAACTAGGCAATTGTTTAGATATCATTTACGTAAGTAACTATGTGATAATAAATCTAATGTTATTTAAATTATTCTAGTCCAGGAAAGATAAAGTTTTGGGTCGATAAAATTGTAAAAAAAATAACACCTAAGTTCCAAATTTGAAATACGTCAAAATCAAAATTAAAACAAATATGTAAAAAAGAAACTAATGTATAATTAATTAATATTCATAAATTTTGCTAGTTTTTTATTTTTTATTTTCCAATCTGGAGAAATGTGCGTCAAACTCGCACCGTGAAATTGGTAAGTGTGGTCACTACAGATTTTATTGTTAATTCATTCCTGTAGGTAAATTGATAAGTGAGAATAAATAAACAATTGAAGAGCTGATTGCAAGAACATGATGCGTAAGTCACACTGTTTCAAAAATGGGCTTTTCGCACGGTGAACTTTGTAGATACACGACAAGTCTATTTTTTATAATTAGTAGAGACCTACTAACGCGCTTTTGTTTTATAGATTTTCCAAAAGTAAGTGCATTTCCATTATTCTAAACTTTTGTTATTGTGACTTATCATGTTCTTACAATAAGCCACTCGAGAGTGCATTTACGCACTTATGTAGACGTGGGTTTATCAGAACACAAAGTTATTTCCAAAGTTACGTTTCAAAAATATTAATAGGACGCGGAAAGACATTTAAGTCTTTCCCCGACACAAACTTATATTATTATAGTCGAGTAAATAAAGCCGAAAAACCGTGAAAATTTCGGTACCGACAAGAACAGAACCGATCTCGATTCAACTTTAAGCGAATTTTCATGGAAAATAAAGCTATTGCAGCCTGTCTGATGACGGCACCCAGACGTGTCCTTTTGAATTTTCTCCGATCTCGACCGCTAAATTACGAAAATATAGTTCGTTCATTTTCGGTCGGTCATATACATTTAATCAATTTCTCGTGAACACGATTCCGGTGGCAATTTTAATGGTAGGAGGTTAAAATTTGAACATCGAATTTTTTTATGAAAACAAAGGACGAGTTCGTTAACCAGCCAAATCGACCGACCCGTTTCAAAATGGCGGCTGTTCAAAAATTCAAATAATTCTAATCTCTATTATTAATCATCGGATTGCTAGCATAAAATATGTCTTGGAATCAGCATAAAATTCTCTACCGATCATGTCTCTTTATAATTTTCGATACAATGCACCGTTTCCGGTGCATAATCGAAAAAAAGTGATAATATTTTTTTAATTCTTATAAATCTCTCTCGTAAATATTATTTTTCAAAAAACGTATTTCCTTCGAGAAAAATTAAAAAAAAGGAGTTTTTTGACATGCGACATGAAAATTCGACACCGAGGCTTGCGCATAGTCGATTTTTTTTATTCTAATTTTAAGTTCAGAATTACTTTTCCGACAGACCAATTAATATATTGCATAGAAATATTTGATTGTTGTATATTTGCAAACAAAGTTTTGCAGCCTATAATCACACTTGATTTTTTATACTGACGCTTTAAGCCAAATTATTGGGTTGGGGAATAAGTTCGTAGCGTTTTTATATTTTCTTTTGTTTTACAACGATTTTTTTGCTTTTGACAAAGTGTATAATATTCATTCGATAGAGCTCTTTCTGCTCTACAAAACTGTGCTAATCGTCTTTTTGAGTAATTTAATTTTTTATTACTTTTCAGGCTTAGAAATGGAATATCCAGGAGGTAAAAATCAACATTTTCGACACCTTCTCTTCTTCGCTTTTCATCGAGGCCAAAAAGCTACTGAAGCAGCCCGGGACATTTGCAACGTATACGGAGAAGGTGTCATAGGCGAATCTACAACACGGAAATGGTTTGCAAAGTTCAAAAATGGCGAATTTGACATCGGCGACACGCCCCGCAGCGGAAGACATTCTGAATTCGACGAAGAGCGTCTCAAAGCACTTTTGAAGGAGAACGGTCACCAAACAAGTCGTGAATTGGCCGAAAAAATGAACTGCGATCATAAAACGATTCTCAATCATCTTTATTCAATGGGATTTGCCGAAAAATTGGGAGTCTGAGTGCCTCACGAGCTTAACGAAAACAACAAAGAAAATCGCCTTCAAATTTCTTCTCAACATCTCGCCCGCCATCGAGCAACACGCGGTCATAAACAGCGCTTTTTGTACCGAATCGTCACGGGAGATGAGAAATGGTGCCTATACATAAATATGAAGCAAAGAAAGGAGTGGGTGGCTCCAGGAGATACGCCAAAACCGAGAGTCAAGCCTGACCTCCATCCAAAGAAGACCATGATCTGCGTTTGGTGGGACTGGGAGGGCATGGTGCACTGGGAAATGCTCGAAAGGAATGCCACGGTCAACAAGGAGCTCTACATAGCCCAGCTACACCGCGTGAAAGAGGCTATTCGATTGAAAAGACCTCATCAACAAGGCCAAACCATACTCCTTCACGACAACGCCAGGCCCCATGTTGCATAAGTCGTCAAAGCCTCACTCCAAGAGCTCGAATGGGAGGTCCTTCAGCATCCGCCGTATTCTCCGGACCTTTTCCGCTCCCTGTCGAACCATATGAGGGGCGTTACCTTCGACAATGAAGAGGACTTTAAAAACTGGCTCAACAACTTCTTCGATACCAGACCGGGCGATTTTTGGCGGAACGGCATTGACAAATTGGTCGAGAGGTGGGAGGAGGTCGTAAACAGCAACGGCGAATACATAATTGATTAATTTATTGTTATAACTATTGATTTTTGTTTAAATAAAAGTCTTTGATAAAAACGCTACGAACTTATTCCCTCACCCAATATAAATGTTAATGTTGATCGTTGACTACAACCAGATAAATGCTTTTATGAAGTTTTGTTCCTATTCCTGTTTTGGGACCTGTAGAAAAGTTCCGGAATTACTTGAAAAGTAGTTTTTCCAGAATAACAAACCAATAAATGACGAACTAAGCGCGTTTCCGGCGATTTAAAATTTTTGCGAAATCTCGAAAAAATCTCTTCAGTTTTTTTTGGCAAAATTTTTACCCGAATGTTTTGTGACGAAACGTTCAGAACAAGTCGCAAACGACTAGAAAACTCTTATTTCTGGCATAACAAAGCAAGAAATGACGAACTGCGGGCGTTAAAATAGATTATAATGTTTGCATCATCTCGATAAAATGACACTACCTAATACGCATAGAACAGATCCGGAATTACTTGAAAAGTTGTTTTTCAAATATAACAAACAAAGAAATGACAAACTACAAGTTTTTAAATCGATTTAAAATTTTTGCGAAATCTCGAAAAAAATCCCGAAGTAATATTTTCTCCATCGATTTGTTAGTAAGATATTTTTACTAAATTATGTTTCGATACTCTACCTTAGAAGAGTTTGTCGAAAGCGAAACATAAAAGTCTAGAAAAGTTTACGTTATTTTTAAAAGAACTTTAGAATATTTGATGGTTTTGTTACGAATTTTGTTATCATTTTTTTCCAGTTTTCGATTAATGTTCCTTTACTTTTTGTTGTAGATTATTTATAATTATAATTAGCGAGTAATTTATAAATATTAAAAAAAATGCCAATGGGAAGCACATGTCCGAGACTGCCGTGCCGCCAGTGGAAGTTTCACACGATGTTTTTCTCGAATGTAGGCGGCAGGCACGGTTTTCGCCACGCTTTTAGGATATCGTTTTGTTATCGACCTCTATTTCCAAATAGATATCGCGATTAGTCCAGATTTTCCGATAGTAGGTATCACTTTGTTACGAATTTAATACGTCTGTAGGTCATTTTCTTTTTTAGTTAAAAAACGACGATTATTAGGTAATAAATATTTAACGAATCAAACGAGTAAGCACAAATTATTTTTAAAAAACCGTTAATAAAAAATAACTAATTTTAATGACGTCAATAAAGACGTAATTTGTTTACGTTGCCGAGATGCTAAAAGCTTCTAGGGCTTTGTTGACCCTGGTCGAGACCTTATTAAGATATGAATACAAGCAGATTGGAACACTATTTCATTAATTTTGTTTAATTATGGGATACAATTTTGCAGATGCTAATTTTGACTTGTTAAATCTGAAATCACATTTTACTAGATATTACACATAGGCGGTTAATAGAAAGTATCGGTGTTTTGTCGAAAATAGTACTTTTTGACGACAAAAATTCGTACCGATCTGAAAATTTATAGATACGTGTTAATGGGTAGTGAAGAATGTTCTAAACAAAAATCGTTCGCGATGGGAATTGTTTTACTTTCTTTTGGAGAGACGAAACGTGCGGTAACGTGGTTTTTATAGTATCAAAAATTCTTTAAACGAAATTTAAATGTTGTATAAAAGTATCTATAAAAATAAGTTGCTGTTTACTTATTTACAGTTAATCTTATTCTATTATCTTAACTTTTCATTTTTTGTTTTTTTGCATAGTATATACAAATTATATGTTACCTCATTGCTCAGTATTCCATACGATTTCTTTTATTATATCTATTATGTTTCTATAAAATGTAGTTCATTCTCTTCTGTTTATTTGTTAACGAACAAAGATAATGATTAGACTATTATACGGGTGGACCACACAATGCGACTGTAATCTAACAAATAAATTTTTATGAAAAGTTAAGCAAATTCGTCGGTTCGTGCAGGTTCACCCTTATCTCGGACAGCTTGCTGTGCAGGTCGCAGGTTATTATTACCAATTAAATCGGTCGTGCTTTGTCATTTCAGTGTTCTTCTGGAGAAAGAATCGGAAAGCCCAACTTTTACTTACCTTTATCTATTTTTCATATGCCACGTCCTTTGCCACTTTTTAATAATTGATTTTGCAACAACAATCCGGAATAAATCATGCGCAACAAAGTCGACGCGATAATTTGTCGACTAACATCCACGATCAGTACTACGGTGACGTAGAAAAATCGTTAGACGTATTAAGTGAAGAGGCGTAAAAGGTTTTTAAGGGTTTTCGTAAATTTTAACACCCCGTATCTCTAAAACGACGCATTTTCGAACTGTAGTCTATTTGAGTTTATTTTCTTATCTCGATGCTTACGAAACTTCCTAAAGTTTGAAAACGGTATAATGAAATTAATTTTTCCATTAACGCATTAAGGCGGGTGTTGTTTATCTCGAAAACGATACGTCACACGATAAGATTGCAAGTTGAAAAATTTGAAAATACCGCCAAATTTGCAATACCTAAACCCGGTGGCGTAGAAATTTTAACTGAAAAACTGTAACGGTATACCTAGATATTTGCCACTGGGCGAAATGATTGATCATTCTTATTGTCAGCATATCACGCATGTAGCGTGTAAATAACACGCCGAATTTCAAATGATTTAAATAAACTGTTTTTGAGATAATAAAAAATAAGTACCTACCCCCAGATCTCGGAGAAAGTACGTTTTCGGACATTATTACAAAAAAGTGTTTAATTACATGGATAGTTATTCTAACACACCCTATATATTCCGCTTCGATTTATTAGTTTCAAATGAATTTCATAACGTTTATACAATAAATGATTATTTGTTGAGTTATAGTAGGAACTTTCGGCGTGCGTCAGAAGTCTGTCGTTAACCAATCTGGAAACATGCATATTCAAATATTCACGTGAGCCAGGAACACAAGTTCACATTATGAACGTTGCTAACGTTTTGTTGTCACGAGGCAAATTTACAGGTCACAAGTGCTGACGGACTTAATAATACGACTTTTTAATATGCATATACTTACCTACTATATGAAATTACCAGACCATCACGATAATTTCTATACATGGTAGATAGTTATTATCAATGTCTAATTATAAAAGAGGTGATGCGTTAATTATGGCGCTCTTAATAGAGTTTTTAGGAATTAAGTAAAGAGCGATTTTTAGTGGACAGAATGACATTAAAATGAGAATAGACATCGTGAGAAGAACACTTGTTAATCATTATCGTCATCACTGCTCACTAAACCTCGCGGGAGTCTTGTGGAGTCTAATAGCTAAGAGTCATTACAGGTGTTCTTCGATGTATTTACCTACTGGGAATTCCCGATGTAATTGGGGATTAGTTAACGGAGAGTTAATTATTGCTCTCAATACCTGTGAACTTATCGCGTTGAAACAGTCTTGTTGTAGATATACTTGCTATTTGCCGGGATCGTAGCAAATAAAAATTTTACGAAGTCCTGTCTATTTGCCGGTCGTGTAATTTACCAACAGGGTTAGTTATTATATAGCGACGATAGACTGCTCTGTTAACGGCCAATTAATATCGGTAGCGGTACAATAAACGGTAAAAACTTGATAAATTTCTCGAAATATACGAACATTTTATAGATTATCCAGCAGCAAAATAAGATAAAGAAAAAACAATCGAGTGATCCAGTTGATGAACGGAACTACACGCCTTGTGGAAATACTTGTTCCGTATGTTACTTATCGGTTAATTGCTGCCTGTATGATATAGTATGCAATTGTAAATTTGCCTGACGACAACACGGTTTAAACCAGTCTCGAATCAGATCGAGAGAAGAACGGAGACAATTTCGAACAACAGGCTTCGAAGGACAAAGGACCTTCGAAAGGAAGGATAGTTGGTAAATTTTTACGCCGTTAATCAATTTGACGTAAGTATTAAATTAACTAAACTTGCACCTTTCAATTCGGTGGCTGAAAACCACCAACGATAAGGATATTTTCCGGCCACAGATACATTTGTTTATGTTTAAGCTAGATTTTGTTCAAAGATACTTTATTTGAACAGTTAGGTACATCTGACGGTACATCTGAACACTGCTTAAAACCACCACATTCGAACGAACAAGGGATTCGTTAGGTTTTCATAAGCAATCAAGTTTAAGTACAACGTTTAAATTACTTTTTGAGCGCATAAGAATTTTAAATTAGGATAGGTTGACCAAGGGTAGGTCGTTTTACATTTTACGTAGGTACGTTTATATGTACTTACATAAAACTGATTGTTTTCTTTTTTAAATTAAATTAAGTATTTTTGATGTTGTTATTGACCAAAATTGAACCTGACCAAAGGTGCACTTCCCAAGGCGCATTTGCTGTATCTCCTTTCGAAAAAATTTAAATATAAGACTGTGACTTTATGTATAGCTTTTAGACAGTTACTCTTTATTCCATTTCACACATAAAAGGTAATAAAATCAATTTTGAATACGTTAAATATTCAATTTGTTTGTCGTCATTTTAATGTACAAAGTTCCTCCCGCACCCCTACACCATAAACGAATAATTAGGTATTTGTCGACGTAAACATTTAAATTTGTATTGAGGAAAGCAATTTACTTTGTTTAACTTCTTATAATTAGTTTCTAAATAGGTCCTATTTTGGCCATAGTAAATTTTATGACAAGAAAACAAGGTTGCATTGGTTTCTTTTAAATGTCATTTACTGCGTAGGGCGTTTAATGACGACGCCGACGACGAGAAGCTGGCATTTCGACACGATTAATTAAATGTGATATTCACGTTTTTGTTTTAAGAGAGCCGCATGCTTTATATTCTCCGATATTTAATAATTTGTTAATATACAGGTATAATATTGAATGTACAAAAAAATCTAATACAATTCGCTTTTTATTGTAGATAGTAGGTATTTACCTACCTACCCAATATGTTAATATGTTTTTAATTTTGTTTTACTCGTCTTTAACCCCTATTTTGTTTGTCGCATGCTAAACCTGAAATTAGCTTTGCACGTTTTCTATCTACGTATGTAAATTGAAAGTATTCATATTTGAATGATAGCGACGACGAATATATTTATATAACCTGATATACTTTCTTGAAAGAACATGTGTCTACATAAATAATAAATAACAATAATGTTAAACCACGTTTTTTTTTAATATTTTTCGGTTGAAAAGGAAACCTTATTTACAAATGATGACTGCATGCGTTATGTATTGAATAACTGAATTTTAGACGTGTTTCAGTAACTTAATTTTTGATGAGTAAAGCATTCGAGTTAGGTGGTTATAATTTACCTAATACAATTTTGTCATTGTAGATATAAATAAACGATTATAAAGTGCGATATGATACCGGGACACTTCGCTGGCCAGGACCACCAATTTTAGGTTAAAATACGTACATAACCGCTAACATGGGAAATGTTGAATCGGAAACCGACCAAACGGGTCACCGCCGAAACGGGGATCGCTCAAATGGGACGAAACTCGTATAAACCACGTCAAAATAATACGACAAGTTTATATAAATGTTTTTTCTACGACGTTTCCCTGTTGAAATATTCGCCCTCAAAGTTGAACAAATAAAAATCAACCATAAGTTTGGTCTCGGTACGCGAGAAATGTCGATTTCTAGGTAAAACACGTATAAAATAATGTATTACACGCATTTTCGCCTATATCGAGTTTTTGTTAATTTTCGATAAAAAACCCTTATTATAAGTTCAGGGATTTTATCAAAATTTTGACCCGACTTGAATGTCCTTGTTTCGTCTCCGTATATCAGAAATATCGATTTCAACGTGAAATCGCGTTTCCGCCGACTTCGAGTTTTCAAAAATTTTTAAACTATTTGTTTGATCTCGGCACGTCGTAACGTAATTTATTTCATAAAAACATCGATCTTTTTATTTGAACCGTATCACCTTAAGTAACATGTTTATTTTTTGTTGAAATTTAACCATTTTTGGTATACATACGTAATAAATTAAGAGCTTTAAAATTGTCAAATAGGTTCTTTCGATATCAACTCGGGAGAGCCATAGATGTACAACCTATCTAACTCAAAAATATTTCAGAGGTTTAAATTGTTAAACTTTTAACTAAATTTTAGGATTCCGCGGACATTTTAGAATAAAAAAATTACTCTTTTTTAATTTCGATAAAATGAACCATATTCGAGAAAATCGCACTTAAATATAATATCTAGGATAAGTACTCTATCCGCATCTCTTATTTATGTATGATTTTCTCGAATATGGTTCATTTTATCGTATTACACAAGAGTACCCTTTTTATCCTAAAATATATGGGAAATCTCTGAAATATTTTTTGGGGTTAGAAAGGTTAAGGGTTGTAATGTGATCAAAAAGCCCATTTGACAATTTTGAAGATATTAATTTATTATGCACGTACACCAAAAATTATTAAATTCCAACGAAAAATTGATTTTTACTCTTCAACTTTGGGGGTGAATATCTCAATAGCGGAGTACTGTAGAAAAAGCAGGAACATTGTTTTAACGTGGTTTATACATTCCCGCGAGATTTTTACTATTTTCTGTAATTTGACATGACGTTATCTGACACCCTGTATTCTGTTGTAATAATAAATTGTTTAAACAATTAAAATACTTGAGTACGCCAACTGGAATAACGTACATTTTAAAAAAAGTTTCATAAAAATCGGCTATGTTCTTACGGATTCCGAAGTTTTTACGATTTTTCGACTTTATTTACTCAAACTTTACTATAAACTTTAATCAAACAATTATTTTCAAAAAATCTATTTTGAGACTGCAATTTGTAATGAAAAATGTAACTGTTGGCTTATAAAACACGTTTAAGAAAAAAGTAAATCAAAAAATTAAAATAAAACACCTCTTTAATAGTTACAGTTGCGTTTTCATGGATATTATTTATGGTTTAGTAGCTTACGCTGAAATGTTTCTATATTCAGCCGTAAATAAATTAAAACCTATATTTTATGCAATGTTTCACTAAAAAAGTAACTTTTTCAATAAAATAACACTCGTCGTTGAACGTCTCCTGTATACATAAATCGCAAAATTTATTTAAGAATTACCTATCAGGGAATAAAAAAATTTTACATTTCCTTGTATAAAATTCAATTAATTAAATTATACTTAGGTATTTCGTCGATATATTTAATTTTAAATGCTAAATTAAAATTCTTGTTTTGGTCGATTTTGAGATTTAAAACTGTAGGTGTTAAGTTGTTTTCGTCGAATTAAAATAGAAAACAAATAACGGGGGTTGTTGATAGAATCACTTTATAGTTCTGTTTGATAAGGGAGGAGTACTATTTAGAACAGTTTAGGTATCGGAGAAATTCCGAACTTCCTACTTTGAGGTCGACGAACTCCTTGGTTATTACGAAGTGTTTCTTGTTATCTATCTACTGTTCGGATATATAGTTTACTAGTTAACTATCAAAATGTAGCAAAATTATGAAATGCGTAGGGACCTACAAGTCTACGGGCAATAAATATTTACACACTACAATTTTGATGACCTGGTTTCGTTCAACTTTCAATTTGTTCGAGCGTATATGTAGTAGAGATTTTCCTCAAACGCGGACAAAAAAAATGGAATTAAGGGAACAAAATGGATAAACCGTTGCTAGTATTACGTAGGTTTCGTCATACCTACTTAGGTATGTTAATAAAGAACTTGAAATTATATTTAGGTCATTTGAGTTGATAGAACAAATCGCTACTACCACTCAGGATTTTGGAGCGTTGCTGACCCAATTGTTAATTTTAATGACGTCATTCGCGAAGATAGAATTACGCAAATTATGTGCCACTTAACTATAAAGCTTCTATAAAGATGTCACGAGCGCGAGAATAGTTTACAATATGCACGAGAAATATAAAGAATGTCCTTTTAACACGTGCTTACGTTTGATTGTAAATTTCAGGGTTGTTTCTAAACGAAACGCTTTCGCCTTTTTAGCAATGTTCAAGGTTAAAAAAAATTGAACAGTACATGTGTTAGCATGCTAAAATTTGTGAAAAGAATCCGAATTTAATTTACGGAAATCAGGCCATAAAATTGGGACAGTTGGGGGATGGATGAAATACGTATGGTTTCCTATTTTGTTGTCGCCAATTGACGATAATTAACTGTTTACGCTGCTTTCTTAAACGATATAATGATGAAATTGACGAAATTCAAGGATTCGGTCGATGTAAAATTCTTTAGGAAGGTTAGGTGCGTTTTACAGCTGTTAACGCTTAATCTATTATCTTCTTAATTAAAGTATTATATGTGATAGTAAAATACACCTTTCCTCCACTTGTAGATGTCAAACTTTTCAACTTACTTAGAGAGTATTGGCTAGAAGATGGATTATAACATTAACGTTTATAACAGTGCAAACGGCACGCGACAAAAGCTGCGAAATACTGCACTTTTTGAACGTAAATTGCCGCTTTGCACAGTTGTAGTGTGAACTTCGGAGAACCTTTTTATGAAGGTGAAACGTTCGATATTTTACTTACAATTTAATAGTTCTGGGGCCGCAGTCCATATGAAAATGCCCGTTATCCTTTTAAACTTTATAGTTTTTTCTATAATTAATTAGGTTCATATTTTTAGGGAAAACAATACCATAAAAAAGTCTTTTAAAAAGTATTTTTTACCAACTATTAATTTTGAACTTTTAATCCCCATAACGTAAAAATCACTAAAGTTGTTTTATTTAGTTATTTTTTTCAATGATAATATGGCCGAAAATTATTGCGAATTACTTTTGTCGTGTAGTTTTTTTTTTTAATTTTTGTCAATTAGGTATATAGGTAGTGCAAAACCCCCGCATTTCTACTATTAATTTAAAGGTTTGGCAATATTATTATTATGTTATTACTTCGCAGGCCGTATATTTTCGAATTATTTATCAAAAAAAAATTAATTAAGAAAAATATACAAGTTGGTTAGGCCTCGTAGAATATTTTCTCGGAGAAAAATTAATTAAATGCATAAAATAATTTCTTTAACGTTATTAAAACTTTTAACAAACATTAAAATTAGAGTTAGAAACAGGCCTAGGTTATATTGTCAGCGTGATCAGGTAATTACACGGCAACAGTTACAAAAATAACTCCTCTAAAAATTAATTAAAGTTGATTAAGTAATGCCTGCACCCTAATAATTAATACGAAATCGATATTTTGCGAAACACTTACTACTAATTAGGTAAATATAATATTTGCATTTTATATAAATTAGAGCTGAAATAAATACGACTTTTAAAGTTACATCTAATTGATGTTTAGTATATTGATACTTTGTGAAATTATTGCAACAGATATTTCAACATTAAGCGAGTTACTACGAAAAAACGCATTTTAAAAATCAACCTTCCGTAAACATTGGTAATTCTTTCTGAAACTAATAAGTTTACCGTAAAAATGCTTTAAATAAAATTTATTCCTCACACTTTCAGCTTTAATATAATATATATATTTTTTTCATTTAAAAACTATTCGTGTGCCCTTAAGCGTTTAAAATTTCCCTATTACATACCATAAACCAGATAAAAGTTTAATCGCATTTTTATACGACCGATACACCGACAAAACAACTAATAAAACATGTGCGCACACCTACTTTCATAACTTATCAGAGTGCGAACAAAGAACTGAATGTTTCTAAAATAAAAACGGGATTCCCTAGTACTCACGGATAAAGTTGAATGCATTTATATATAGAATTCCGACAAAACCGTTTCAGATCTTTCGCGTTAGTGGTGCAGAGTAGTAGTGCTTGTTTCAGTAGATCGAATTTTAAATTACGGCGTCGTATTATTCGTGTGTGCGAGGAGTGCTAGTGTGCTCGTGGAAGTGCCTCCGTTAGGGGAGGCACCCATGAACTTGAAGTACACCGTCAACCGATAATATGGTATCGGACAATTCGCTTATATGGCGTGATTAACTTGCATGTGGTGACTCCTGAACCCCCCCAGCGAGCCTCCCTGCCGGATCTGGTTCGGCGGTTGGGGAGGCGATGAAAAGAAACGACCCCGGACTGTTCGAGTTTATTTATTTCCGCCAATCTCTAGCCCAGTACCCTTCCAATGGGACAATATTTAATGATAACGTTACATCTAACACTTAACACATGGACAATCTAAAAGAATCATAAGTCAATATGCTGTACTAATCGTTTGATGTGCGCGTGTTGGTCGTTACAAATAAACAGGATGATGTGATGTTAAAGCTGAAAGAGCGGGGAATAAATTTTATTTGAAGCATTTTGACCGTAACTTATTAGTTTCAGAAAGAACTACTAATGCTTATGGTGGGTTGATATTTAAAGAGCATTTTTTCGTAGTATCTCGCTTAATATTGAAAAATCAATCATTATTGTCATAAACTTTTTTATTTGCCATAAAATTTGTCGTGTTTTGGTTTTAAAACGAGATTTCTATCTTTAAAGATAAGTGAGATAGTGATTTTTGAAATATTTACCTGTTAAGGGATGGTTGAGAGTAAAGGACACGGTTTAGAAGTGGCCAATAAGTGGTTTCGTGCTTTACAATTGACTTTCTATCAAGTAAATAGATCGCGCTAAATTTCTTCATTCAATGCACAAGAAAGTAGACAAGCGGGTCTACTATAAATAAAAATTCATTTTTTTTCACTATAGAACAATTGATTTTTATTGAACTTAAGTAACTATAAATTCGTCGTGGTAAAGCCCAAGTAGCGTAATTATAACATTCCTTTATCACCTACGCATTACCAACATCTTGGAGGCATCACATGTATAATTTCGATAGTTTGACAAAAATGTATTGATATTTCTATAAAAATTTGATACCAGCTATAATCTACAAGACAAAAACGAATAAATATTTAAAACTATTTTACAATTTCAATTAAAACTGATGATATATTTTATTATAAGACAGTTTTCTAATATGTATAATATGTGTAACGTCCTATTCAAAAACGAAACGATTAAATGTAAATATAATAAAGATTATTTTATGCTCTTCCAGATTTACGACATGTCAACAAAAGCGTTATATTCAATAAACGGCCAGTCAGGAATAGCTTTTCTGATAACAAAATTGCGACCATAAAAACTTTCACTCTATTTTTCGCAGATCTCAATGTAGTTTCCACAATTTTATATTCACATTTCGAAACTGTAAATAATATATTGCAAGTGACAAACACGTCATCGACTCTTTCACGATTCCTCTATAAAATTAATTCGTCCGCGCGTCCAACTATTTTCAAAACAAAATAGTTAATAAATTATCTGTTAATTGAAAATTTTACTTATTTCGGATTTTTGTTGGCTGAAAATGAGCAGAGTAAATAGAGGTAGTTTTTTATTTCACAATCAGTCCAGATTTTTATTAGTTAAAATTCGCCTTATTGTTAGATACAGGTATTAGAGAAACCTTTTAATTTAATTTAATGCAGTTTCTAATTTTTTTATAATATTTATGTATCTATAACATAAGTATTTATTAAACGTTAGAATTTTTCATCATTTTATTTCTGTTTTCTATTTTATATTCACGTGCGGTTTTACATCCTATGCACGTATTTTTATGTTTCTATTTGTTTCCGTATCGTATTTTCTTGTCCGCAGTCGAAAATTCGTTATTACAGCTCTTCTATTAAATTAACTGATGATCGATAGGCAATCTTTTCATGTAGTTTCCAGTATTGCAGGTTCGAGTATTGTAAAAGGTTTGAGATCGGTTTAGTAGTTGCATTCGTGCAATTAAAAATGTTATTAGCAACAATATTTTTCGTGTTGCGAATGTTTGAAAAAGATTAAATTAGGCGGTATGCAAATTTATACAAATACCGATCGTGTAAACAAATTATTGTAATTGTGTAAATTTAATGGAATAAAATTATAAATATCAATGTTCTTGTGGTAACCACTTATACCTATTAAATCTAAAGTGACACTTTTGCAAAGAGAAAAAGGTGAGTAAAAAATTACTTGTATATCAATACATTGTTACTAATTGCAACTAATTTTACAATTTCACGTAAAAAAATCACAATTTTATGCCCCTGTAACTCGTAAACTAGCGCTCGATGGACGAAAACAAAAAATATGAAATTTCCATTTTTTGTCCTTTTTCGATTGCCATAGGTGTGCTTTGTTTCTGTAAAATACGAACTTAAAATTTGCCTAAAAATCTACATCGGGCCCTTTATTCCTTTTTGATATGTTTTTATTGTTTATTCATTTTTTTAAATTCATTACTTTCGAATTCAAAATGAGCACAAAATGTTGAGAGTAGATGCTACTCAAAATTCTAACATGGGGCGGATCGGCAACATGGACCTAATTTTCTTGCGATTGCTATATAGCAACCTCTTGAATTCTTCGCCGAACTCCTAGACATTCATTGTACTTATCGTTAGTCCTAATTTTTAGTGCGCATATTTTAATGATTATAAGTGTACGTACTATATAGGTATGTATGTATAAATTAGATGCATTCGAGAAATTGTCACTGTAATTTCTTATCCAGTAATGTGGGCAATTACGAACCAAACATCGGACAACCTGAGACGGCGCTGTAAAACACTGACGATTTTATTTTTAGACGCTTGTAAAAAATATATTTTTTTGTACAATCGATCAAGTCAAAGTTATAAAAAGCACTTTTTATTAAATTTTTATTTTTCACAAATAGCATAAAGATGCATATCCTATCACATGTAAGAATAATATTGTTTTTCAATGGTGACATATTTAGACTCGGACGCCGACCTAAGGATATTTTCGTTTCAACTCGGCAATCATCCTCCTTTGTCCTAACAACGTATTTCTTTTCAGTCAATGTCCTTCGCATTTATTCTTTATACCTAATATTTTACAGCAACGTGCTATAGATGGTATTATTGGTATGTATTATTTCGATGTTTGGTCATGTTAAGGAAATTACTCATAAAACTGCAAACATTCAGATAATAGTAAGTTTTCAATTAGGTAGGTGTTGTAAACATTTATTGTTATTTCACTTTCCTAAACGTTTATTCAACGATTTTAGCACAATAATTATCGTCTTTCCGTTTTCAATTCAGTTTCAATAATAAAGTGCTCGAACAGTTTACGTACGTTATAAAGTTATGTTTTATTTTCCGATATAAAATCGACAGCAATCCGATGCGATAGTTTCCAGGGATTACTATCGGCTTCGTGATTAAGATGTATGCACCAAACCCACGTTACTTACCTACACGTATAGCTACGACATTACGCTTGGCAATTTTTTAAAAGAACTGACATCGCAAACACGTCGAAAATTCTGCTCCTTACATTTTAAATTTTCACTAATGTAATCATATTACCGCCTACCACCTCTCAAGTATTACAAAATTTTCGTGTTTCTCCTTTCCTAAAAGAAATGAAAAACCGTAATATTTTCTTTTACTCGATGAATAGGAAAACTGCGTGGGCGAATCTTGTTACCTGAAATCGGATACAAGAATTCAAACTGTTTCCTCAATAAATAGGTAGGTACGATTTAATGATTATTAGGTTTTTTTAAATGTAAGCTGTGTATGTAAAACTTGAATTTTATTTTCAAACAACATGCTCAAGTATCATACAAATTATCTATCATCGATAAACGATTTATTTTTAATTGCTATTTCGATTTAGCTTAAACGAACTTTAGAAAAATCGTATCTACCTATGCTATATATAATAACAAAACATAAATTTAATAAAAACGTCGTTCTTAATATAGTTACCTTAAAATAATAATAATAATAGGTTTAGTTACATGTTATAAACAACAAAATAATTGCATTAATTACGACCAAAGTTCTTTAACCTAAACTAATTGCATTAAATGTTTGTGGGGAAATTATGAGAACGTTTTATCAACAGCTTTTATACGTTTATGCAAAGCTCATATAAATTAATGCTCAGGTGCGGTTTCTTAAAGTGAGCAAATAAGAAAAGCTTTCAGCTAACATAATAAACACGGGTTCTTAACCTGGAGGCAGAATTTAGATAAACTACGAAATTAATTTTAATCTGTTTGGTTTTATGATGCATCGCGTTTTTCTTTTTAGTCCGAAGTTTAGCAAATTGCCATAGTCTTTATCTGAAATTACACGAAAATGTACCTACTCCGAAGCTAAATGTAGCGGAATAATTTTCGGGTTCGCCGTCCTAAATTTAATGATTATATATGATCTTATGAAAGACGATGTAGAAATTTTTTCGGTAAAATTAAATGTTCAGGAGAAAACCGCTCGCGAGATTGAATGAAAAATGTATCTCTATAAGAATGTCGGTCCATGATGTCTTCGTACATTGAACCGGGATAAGTTGTTCTTAAGTAAATTGATATCGTTTTCGAGGGACGCTTAATTACTGTCTTGTCCTTTTAAAAATCGCTTCGTCTGTAACGTAATCTTGTCTTCTTCAAAACTATCTTAACCTCCCTAAATCAAAAGCGTTATTTTACAATTTAATAAGTAACATTTTTTTATTGATAATTTGCTTAGTTAGATATTTGTATTTATATACATACCTACATGTTTATTTTTAATTGACATAATCGGTATAAACGCGTGCATTTCGTTATTTCTTGCTTTATATACGCAAAATACTAGTTCCAGATCTGTACTGAACGTTTCAGGTGTAGTCAAAATTTTGCCAAATTTTGCATAATTTTTCACGTACTTGGGAAACGAAATTTTCGATAAACGATCAAACTAAAAAAAACATCCGTTGTTCAAAGTTCTATTGTATAAAATACATATTAGTAAAATGTATTTTATGAAGATTTAGATATCGATTTTTTGATAAAGAAAATAGTTAAAACGAATTCTATTTGTGAATTAAGATTTACAAAAAATTGGATATTTATTAAAACCCGCAAGGAGGGTTAATTTTAATGTTAGCTATTTTAATTACATATTTCGACAGAAAGCATTTATTTTATTTATTTTAAATTGAGAGAAGTTCGAAAGCACATTGTTGTTAAAAATTTGTTAAAAAACGAAATATCGTCAGTTGTGCCTAACTGTACATTTGGCAATGTTGCATTGGGGAGCGAGTAAGACATATACAAGTTACAGCAGTACAAATGAGAAAGCAAATGTTTCATTTCAGATATAAAACTAGACGTGTAAAATGATTAAGATTTCTGGAATATCACAACATAACTTATATTTATATCCGATTTTAAATGTTGCAAAACAAAAGTTGCTTTACACGCATATTTTTTACTAAACAAGTCAGGTTTTCTTTCTCGCTTACACTAGTACCAATCCATATACCTTATTCATTTTATTATACCTACAACATTGCCAAGTGTAGGTTTAGACACCAATGACGTTACAGCGATTTTTAAACATTAATTAAGGGCTTCATATTTAAACTACAAAAAAAAATTCAAAGAGCATCCTTGTCCTTGTTATTCGATCTTGTAATAAAAAAAAAGTCTAATTCCCCATGATAGATGAAAACTGTAACACTGGTTGGAAGAAAAAGTTGTTGATCGAGTCACCATTTTTCTAAAAAAACATGGACGTAAAACCATAAGGCGTTTTTTCTTGAAATTTTGCGAAAACTCAAACTCAACGAAAAAGCGTTTATTTCATTATTTTGTGCACGTATTACATGGAAATCAATATTTCTTGTAGTACATAGTTGAAACAAAAAGTTTTAAGCCGATTCAAAAAGCGGAATCATCTAATATGTGCGCAGGTAAATCATTTATAGAATAGTCATTTTCCCAACTTTAAACCGAATTACAAATAATCAATCTAGTAATTTTTTTTGATGACGTGAATTGCATATAGGTTTAGATAGGCCGAACCTACATAGTAAAATTCATATAAACAAATAGTCCATATAGTGAAGTCGAATATATTAAATTATTCGCATTAATATTTCACTTTAATATGTAAATAGTATTTCGGAGTTCAAGAAATAGTAATTTTGAAATTACTACAGGAAGAAAATTGATTTATACCTGCGTAGAAATGTCAACTAAGAGAGAGTTAAATGTATTTTGTTAGCTATTTTTTACAGTAAAAATTTAAAAAAAACTTGTTTTTTTATTATAATTTTTACATAAATTTTGTGCTGTTACAAGGTTTCATCAATTCGTTTTTGAATAGGTACATTTCAACTACATAATTAAACAGTTTTTTCTAGATCTATGTCGTATTTTAAAATTCTGTTAAAAATACAATACTTAAGTTAACTCCTTCCGCCCCTTACAACTATTTTTTTAAATTTTTATTAAAAGTGAAGCTAGTAAAATAATAAAATCGAAGAAAATATTATTGTGTTCAAAATTGTAAAATCAGGGTTGAAAGGCGTCAATGTTACAACGTGGTAAAAGTTTATAAAATGCCTTGTCCTAATTGAATTAAACTGATCTGAGTGAATAAATCGTGTGGTAAAAAAGGTATGTTAATTTTTCCATCCAATCATATAATTGGCACATTAGCCAAGTCATAAAAGGGCAAAATTGATTACATAAAAAGGTACATATGGACTTAGTCATACAGTATTAAAAATAATACTAATAAAATGAAAAGTTGTAGATAATGAATATAAAATTTGAATGCGTTATTTGTCAAATTCTTGTAGTCGTGTTAAATCTCAGAATGTATGTAGTTGCATTAATATAAGGGTCGGTTATTTCTCCATTAACAAAATTGATAGCACCTCTTGGCAGCTCATTAATTTTGTAGTTCTGCTTGAAGGCGACTCATTTATTGAATATTTGAAGCGAACAGTGCGATATATCTGCGCGCCATCTGTATCCCCATCTTTATAGTGGCCGTAGTAAATCATTCATCTCGGTAAAATTTTCAGTGAATAGAAATTTCTCGGTTCAATAACTCCGTTGTACATTACAATGGCCGTTATGGCACGTTAAAACAATCGCCTATTGATGGAAAATTCGAATACCTACCAACATTTTCAAGCGAATACCTTCAACAAATGCGGGGGGGAGGAGGGCTAGGCTATGTAATGAGGTGATTGAAATTCTGTTCAGAATCCGGGCTTGATCTGTTAGTCCTGTCGAGAAGATATTTCGGGAGCATCGACCTAGATTCCGGGGGTTCGTTGACTTCCGAGCTAAATTTAGCGCAGAGTAGGTCGGGAGGGTAGGATCCGGGACTTTTCTCAATGGTTGGAGTGGGGAGCGGGTCACTAGGTCATCCCCAGATCGCAGAACTCAATGATTTCGACGTCATCGCTTTAACTATATCCTAAATAAAAACACTTCTTAAATACCCCACTGGAGGGAGGGTTGTCGATAACGGCTGAAAAATGGGTCGCCGAAAAATCACCTTGGGCGATATTGAACATGTCTAAAATTACAAACAGTGGCGACACATGCCATTTAGTTATTCTAAATTAATTAAACTTCGTAGTTCTAATGAGATCACTCTATTATTTTAAGTAATAGTAGGTAGGGCGCTGCGGTTAAAAGGTTAACGATGTTGTCCAGTTGACGACAAAAGTACTAAGATATCATTTCAGAGGAGCCAAGGGTGCACTACCATTAATCTTTCTAATTATCATTTGTTTTCGAGGATCAATTTCATAATAAAAATTGTAGTTATGAAGGGGAGCGATAGCGCACCCTTAGCCCATTTAAATCGATACCAAAACACTTACTAAACTCTAACAAGAAATAAAAATATTATTAAAAAAATTAATCTTAATTCGTTAATTTTGAATACGAATTATTCTTTCACCAACTACTTACCAATAAGGTTGGTTTTTAACAATTTGAATGACTGACTTTTCCCTGAAAAAAAATGAAGTCAAGATGACATTGTGAAAGAAAAACGACAGCTAATGTAAGAATAGTTTTTGACCTAGATTTTAATCAATTTTACAATAGAATCGAGGGATGTACTATATCGCAGGTAGTTTAGTCAAATTTATCTACTTTACAAAGACATGGCAAAAATTTAAAAAATATAAGTAATATAAGTATTTAAAAAATATATTATAATAGGTACCTACTTAGGTATGAATTGATTTAACTGCGTATTCGACTACTTTCTATAATTTCGAAAAATCTTGTCGGACTAAAAAATAAATGCAACTTCAACCGAATAATTTTAGCGGGAATTTCGAATAACATCGGGGCGTAATGTAAAAAGCTCGAAAGACACGAAAACGAGAATTAATAAAATTATTTATTTAAATATTCTCATTTAGATAACTATTTAGAAAAATCGAAACGCATTCTCAGCACGCATAGTTTCAAAAAGAAAAAACAACTTGAATTGTCGAGGAAATTAAAGCAATTAATTAGAGCTTTAGAGCTGATTAATGAGGTACATTCGGCTCTTTTAATTTTGACACCCCGCTCGAGTCGGTACGAATACACGTAACTGCGATAAGTTGATCCTTACCGATTCGAGCGGGACGTCATTAATTTATGAGCCCACTGTACATACCTACCCCGATGTTTTTTATCGATCGTAAATCACTAAAAGTGTAAAAGCTTTTAAAAGCTTAGGTACTGTTAGATTCATAGTCCTATATGAAAATTTTTAATAAGACGCCTATTATACTCTAAATTGCTTGTTCGTTTGCTTAGAAATAGTAGAAGTTAAGTAACCTTTTATGAGAAACCCAGGTCTATGTTTAGAAATCAGAAAATCCAAACAAGAATTAAATAGCAACGACCTCGCTCCGGTCACTGTCCTAGTTATATAAGGGGTTGACCTACTTAAAACAGCCTCACGTGCTCTTATGACGTCATTACACCTTTTCTGACGTCATAACCGAGCCGTGTTCCAGGTTACCATTCCTAATCTATAAACACTAACCATGTGCATCTTGTAAATGCCGCAGTATTATCCTATTATTATAAAATATCGCATAAGTAAAAATTTTAGTTATGTATAATTTGTGTTTAATAATTTCAAATTCTTGTTATTTTTGATATAGGGGATTAAATATTTTTCAGGATTAAAGATGCGGGATAAATAGAATAGTAGAAATCGATAACAATTTTGAATATTCTTGAACCTCTTTTATTATACATATATGTATATACCGGATGTTTGTTTGAGGACCTCACACCGTTGAGATTAAGTATAGCTTTCGGGGAGAAGCGAAGTCTAGTTAATGAAAGGAAAGTGAACATATATATTATGAATTGGTTGAACTGGCTTAGTAATGATGTCCACAAACATTCATGGACGCAGGAGGATTCGAACCTCTGGTCACAAAATTTAATGTTATTGCATCACAAATTTAGTTTTTCTAACAACGAAATGTTAAATGTTTTTAATTTTTATAAAGGAACGAAAATAAGACACGTGTTTACATGAACTTTTCCGTTTCTGTTCAGCGATGCGTGTTAACATGTTCTATAATATAGGCAATTACTCTTGAAACACTCTGTAAAAATAATTAACGGGTGTCTAAAAGTCTTTCGGCGTTGGTTGATTGTGGAGAGACAAAGGTATATGTCTTGGTTTAAGTTATTTTATTACTATGACACGGCAAGAAATAATTTATGACATGATTTAAACTAACAATGAGATAACTACTTTTAATTAAGAAGTCAATACGAGTTACTTTTGTTACACCCTGTATGTTACACATGGTACATACAACACATCAAATGTCGTTCCGTTATCTCCACAAATAAATAAAATTACAACGTTAGCCTTGGTTTTGTTGCCCCCCAGTATGTGCTGGTTTGCGTTTAATCTGTTTTTAATATAAGACGTATACCGGGTGGCCACAAGACCCGGGCCAAGCTTTATAACTCTTATGTTTATAAATCGATTGTTTTCAAATTTGAAACATGCATATAACACATAATTAACAATTTATTGACGTGTTGAGTCAAAATGAACGACTTCCGGTTTCAACGGAAGTGACGCCAAAATCGATGTTTGAAATAGAACACCCTGCATATTTTACTATTGTAAAATTTTCGTTTTTTATAAAAATAATTCAAAATTTTTAATTGTATTTATCAACATAGAAAGGCTATGACTGCGGTACGTTGGTGTACGAGGACTGTACGTATTCCTTTATTTTTTTATTCCTATGTTTGTAATTCAATTAAGCAAAACGACACATACATTCAGGCAATAAAGAATACCTTCCTATTTTTGAATTATTTAAAGTTACCTAAATGGAAATAAAACTAGACATATTCCAAATCGTTATAGGTAGCACAATAAAATTTTCTATCTAATGATGCGCGTGGCCCATTCACTTTTCATTAAAAAAAATTGACTTTTTTATCAAAAATCGAATTTTTAAAATATATGGGCGCATAAAACACTTACTAGTAACTTGCCGTAAAGAATTATTATTTAGTTGGATAAAAGAATCGAGATTGAACAATATTATTGTACCGCAGTCACAACCTTCTGTGCTGAAAAATAAAATAAAAATTTTGAAATTAGTTTTGAGAAAAACGAAAATTTGGCAACGTAATCAGATAGAATTTGGTCCGTAGATTCCAAAAATATGCTTTATTTGAAAAATTGAATCTGTTATCACTTTCGTCGAAACCGGAAGTCAATAAATTGGAAACTACAATGCATATTAATATGCAGGTTTTTTAATAGTTCAAAATTACAACTAATTAATTCTAAAAATTCCAATTTTTTATACCTATTTTAATTTTTCGATAAAGTAATTTTAAGAAAAACAAATGGTGTCATATTAGAGACCACGTGAAATTATTAAAGAATATCTTAAATAAAAATAAAAATACATACCGAGTAAATACGAGTAACAGATTTTAAACGAAACCGATTAAAAATAAACGTTCTGATTGGAGCTCATACGGTCGGTCTATCGTACGACAGTTATGCTAGCGCCTCTAGTGGTGGAGTTTCTCAAACGCAATTGAACTACACCCTTAACATCCTGTATTCGTGTCAGCGCATTTGCTTTGAACAAAAAGTTCAACGTTTTCCGTGGTTTGCTTTTTAATACTTCAAGTCATTTACAACATTTTGTTTCTTTAACGTTATCGTATTATTCATTCTTTATTCTTTTATGATTTATGATAACTTTAATTGATCATTTATTAATAATTTAACCAAAATAAGTTAACCGTCGCCTAACGGTTAAGTCGGCAATAATTGTCGAATAAAGGCTCGAATTACTTTTCATTTGCCAAATACATACGCATCAAAAACTATTGAACTAACACGTTAGTTATTCTTTTACGATCAGTTCAATTTTCAACTCTTACACGACTTAAATAAATAGAATAATCAGTTTACGATTAGGTAAGCACAGCGGTGGCGTCCTTCTATTTTAAATTAAATATATTTTTAATTCTTTAGCACGAGTCTGTTTAATTATATAACAGGTTTACGTAAAAATATACCTACTTATAATGTAATCTTTAATCGTTTTTGGACGATTTAAGTTTCCATTTAAAAAATACAAGAGAAGCAACGCGTTCTAAAACTTTACTAATTTTGTCAAAAGTTCGCTGAATGTTGTTCTTGTATCTTGGGAAGCTTGTATTTTTTTACATTCGTAATCAAGTGTTGCATCTAAGCATTTATTTTACCAAATAAATCTATATTCATAGTAAATTTAAGCGTTAGATTTATTTAGAATAATATGTTAACGCCATATTGCGAAACGTTCGCTTTTGTACTTTATTATGTATCTTCTGAAACGTAAAATTAGTGGATAAATAACCTCTTGCATCTGGACGAGTATAAAATTTTAGATTATATTATATATTATCTATAGAAGTGTAAGTAAAACTAATCGAAAATATAATAAAGATAAAAGAGTGCGTTAGCACTTTTAAGCTCTACGATTTTTTTACGAAAAATTTAAACTTGAAAGTTATTTTAGAAAGTCAGTTATAGGTAACTATCTACCTTTGTAAGAAAAAGTGTTATTTATCGATCGAAGTAATGCGTTTTCGGATGTGATTATGTAAATTTTAAGTGCAAAATTAACCACGGGCAATTCTCATAAATAAGTTCGTCCAACCTTCTGTATCAGTTTCGGTTTTTGTTAGTTTACCGATCGAAAAGTTACGCGCGTGCATTTATCGAACATTTTGTAGTCTATAAAAATAAAAACACAATATAAATATTTAATTTTTATTACTTCGTAACAGGATATACATCTACAAGGCACTATAGGGGAAAGGTGTCATTTCAGTGCACAAATACCGTAAAACGTCGATTTTGGCTTATCTTAGAGTATAAAGAGAAATGTTTTACAACAATTTCGCCAAAATCCAATTGGTGCAATTATTTGTGATGATAATTTGAAGTAAACGCTATCGTTAAGATTTTTCGTATAATATCTTGAGTCCCTCTATCTTTAAATTCTACTTATATTAAAAGATAAATTTTAATAATAATGATATAAAATCCTTAAATTATAAAATTGTGTGTACATTTTTGTGATTATATAAAAGCCTTAAAATACTTTTTTATAAGTATAACTATTACAGTAATAGTTGTACATAATTGATGCACATGTCGACAGTCTTATGTTTTTACAGGATTGAAGGGGTTTGGCGCGCATTCATTTTTACCGTATTGCTCTTATCACATACACTTTAAATAAATTTCAAGTTGAGGTTGCTTTTTGATTTCGAAAATTCTCACCTCGAAATTTATTTAATATTCATGTTTATCGGTTCAATCTTGCCATATACTGATCACTGTAGCCACAAGCTCCGTTACAACACATCTTGGGCTGCGTTTTAGGTACTCTTTGAGTAGGCAATCCGGATAAACCTCTGACGTAAGTATAGGTGACCACTGGCCGAAGTATTCTTTTAGGCGACGATTTTTTCGGTTTTCTTTTGCTATCCTTGGTGCTGCTACAACTTTGCGATCCATACGACACGGAAAGGGTTTGAAAAGCCTTCTTTAAACTTTCTACGGAGGTGGAATATCTGTGCTTCACCGATTGAGTATCGCTCTCGGTGTCGCTGGAGTTGCTGGACATTCTTTGCGGCGAAGCCGATCGAAATCCAGAACAAATACTTTTCTTGGTCTTCGTACACCTTCCTGCAGACGTTGACGAGGACGAATCCGTACTGGACGATCGACTATCGGCATCTTCTCCGAAATTCAAGTCGTCCGGAGATTTTCTTCCCAATTTTCTACTAATTGCCCGAAATAACTTAATACCGCGTATTTCCCTCGACGGCGACGTCGAGAACGGCGAAATACTGCGATTTTCCGGAGACGGAATTTGCATAAGCATAGTTGGATTATGATTTGGTATTACTGGAGATAACATTAACACTGAGTATTTACCCTGTTGTTTAGTTGAACTGTTAGGGATACAAAGCGCAAACTGATCACGTTCTGTTTACATCGGCTTTTATAAGGGGGTGCAACGTGATGTTCGTTTTACGGCGCAGACGTTCTTCCGTAGACTTTATACGCAGAGAAGGATAACAAACCAACTAATAAGCACTGATTGTGGTTGTTAAGGGTGATGAAAACGGGGGTTTTTCACGGCAGGTGTGTTATCACGTTTGAGGTATTTTATAGGCACTCATGTGCATTTTATGTTGACGTCTTTTCTCCATACACGTTTTTCACTTTTATTATCATTTATTTGCAGTAGACAGTTTTATTTAAAATTAACTAACATTTTAATATAAAATAGGGGACTGAATTTATGCGTTCGAAATATTTTCTTTAGACTTTTTGTGATAATTTGTTCGTTGTAAGTTTTACAATTGAACACGAATTATTTGAATATTGTTTATTGATGGAAACACTTTATTGGTTCGTATTTAAACGTAATTAATGCTGTAATTTCAAAGTAAAAACGAAGTAGAAACATATCTAATATAAAATTTTTGAAAAAAACTTAAATTATATGACTTGAACTCACTTGAGCTCACAATTTGTATATACACAAACAATCTGTTTGTTACTGTTTGGAACTGTTTTATTTTAGTATAAGAAGATATCAGATAACGTTTGATGGATAACTTTCATAATCCTAAAAATATAGTTTACATTTCACACTTACATCATTTGGAGAAATTAATTCGCATATGATATAAAATTATTGTTTTTCACTTGAGTTAAAACAAGAAATTTTGTAATTGATAGTATAATATTAATAGATATAGGTGTTGTAAAAATATAATAAAAAAGGTTTTAATTCGATTAGATTAACGATAGTCGAACAACAAATCAAATGGCATAAAGTTATTCAATTAATTCCAAATTATTAAGTAAACGATTGTTTTACACGTACTTGTAAGTGAGAATTTGCGATTGTTAAATTAAATCTTCTAGCTGACCATAAAACTGGACTATTCTGCGTATCAATTTATCACCAAATTTACAAACTCAACCGGTTAACAACACAATAATTTAAATTAAAGTTGATAGAAATAGTTAACAGATTTATATTTCGTTCTAGTAAAACAGTAACTACTTGGTGAATATTGACTTTTCTAGTTTACGAAAGCGTTCCGCGGCAATTTCCTCCTGTTTTGCTGCACAGACGTCTATAATGCGGCACATTTCTGGGCGGATGATCCAAAATTATGCTTATCGGGTTCACTTTCTACGTAATGGCGGTAAAATTTGCAGAACGCTCGAATCTAACATTATTTCCAACTTGTTACTCAGAAGGAACATCCTAATCGCGAAAAAATACATAAGGTCTCGCAAAGACGTGCACTTAATCTGGACTATTCAGAATTTCCATTTCAACGCATGCCAGATTATTACCGAGAATATCTATATTTAATAACTTCATGTCCACCCTAACAATAAGTGGAAATAGGATTATTATCGGATTAGGGGATCCGTCATTAAATTATCGAAAGTTCATTGTCCCGGTTGAAGTGGTTTGATAGTTGAAAAAACTCAAACATTGTAATTTAATACAAGTTATTCTATTGTTTTTCCCGTTCCCTGCGTCTAATAACGTTATACCGACCTGGATTGTACGACGAACCCCGTGTGTAGTCCAAGACTCGTTTTGGCTTTCGCCTTGGGCCTCTTGCTCTTCCTCTTGGGATCCGCTGGCGGTGTGGCGTTCGTATGGGAATATGTCGAAAACGTGACATCTGCCAAGTAGTATTTCTGGACATTCCTGAGAGTACCTGTGTGTTTTCACTAACACCTTGTCTCCGATACTAAAATTGATTCGTTTTCTTCTTTTTTCCGAGGCCGTGAACAATCGACTGGCAAACTCTGTAATTCGATCCATGTTTACTCCTCCTCCCTTCCTGTTTCAGAACAACTCCAGTCCATAATATACACGGCCGAATATTGTTCTATTCGAGCAATGAAGGTGCAGACACTAATTTATCGTACAATGTCGTTCCCCTTGTCCGAACTCGAACTCCTAATTTTGCTTAAGTAAGTTGGTTAGAGGTTTGGTTAACTCTACAAAATTTGACACAACTTGCGGTACCATAAACGCATTTGCATTTGGGCCGTCTTTGAATGCGTACGTTCGGATGCCGATATTTTACCAAATACTATTTTCTAATAAAGTCTCTTCGGACACACGTTGTTTTTCCCGCCCACCTGCGTCTAGTAACGCTACAAGACATTTTTGGCACATTCTTCGTTCGTACATTGTCGGTTTTGTGTTGATCGAAACAATATGAAACAAACATTTATGTCCAGATTGATCTACATCCTTCCTCCACTCACAACGTTTCCCACGATCATCCTTTTTAAACTAGATTAACTTACGATTGTTTCCATAATTGCACTGAATTCTCGTTTGAATGTATGTTTGTCCATTAATGGGAAGAAGCGATCATCGTATTGTTTAGGACCGCAAACATCCCGTGACTCCTGTCCACGCATTATTAGTATAAGTGTCTACTCGATATTCGTGAGGGGTGTTTTTTTCTATAATTTTATTAACTTTATCACCGATAAGATTAATAGACCGTCTCCTAAAAAATGCTAGTTTGCACTCAATTATATTTTTACACGAATTTGTTTTAACACGATATAGCAATTATAGCTTCGCAGATACGTTATACGTACATATAGATATTCACGATCACAAGAAGACGACATATCTTTAACTTATTAATGTGTTGCAAATAGAAACAAATTAGGTACGTAGCAAACATCATATTGAAAAGAAACCTCGAGTAGGTATCAAAGCAATTGACACATAATTTCGCAAGGTGTTCGACGTAAAATGAGTGTTGTCAACACAACAGCTGCTGTAAAATTACAAAACTCTGGTTTTTTAGAACTTTTTCTTTTCAAACGATCATTTATTTTATACACATATCTACATTTTTATCAAATAAAAAGTGCAAATACAAAATTAATGATGTAAACTATATATATTTTTTTATAGTGGTCGTTGAAGTATGTCACGTAATAAAGCGTTTGTTTAATAAAATTATAGAAATGATTTTGTAAAATCAAATCGGCCTGATAAAAATTGCAATTAACAAATAAAACGATAAAATTTTAAGAACAACGTTAATTGACGTTATTCGCAATTAAAGTTGTTTTTAACTATGTAACCCTAATCTGTCTTTCACCGGGGATTTGGTACAGGAGTAACTGCCGTGTTCGCGAATAAAACCGATTCGAATTCGACTAACAAGAGAGCTATTTGAACAAGCAAATTAATTAAATGATAATCGAAAATAATCGACACGAATTCTTATAAATGAAAATTAATTTCCTTTATTGGATTAAATAATGTTTTAACTGAATAAAGATAACCCTATAAAATCTTTTAAATATATGTAACACAATCAATTGGAATTTTCACGACTTCCTATTCAAAGCTTCATCCGTTTCCAAGAAAAAAAAAATCGTTACATTTGTCAACGTAGATTTAGGGATTCCAGAATTACTTCTATATTACAGGTCGACGACCTTTCTTCTGCAACGTTCCTGCAGTGTTTTATGTGATCAATAAACGTTAAGATTGTGATTGACAAAAAATAAATTTTTAGAACACGTACAGAAAAGAAAATATGTAGTGGTAGGTATATTTAAATATCTATCTATTTCAAACGTGAATTTTAATTAAAATATCGTTGTTAAATAATTTTTATATGTACAGGTAACCCCCGTATAACACGGCACTTTTATAGCACGGATTACACTCTAACACGGTTCGAGAATTGGGAAAAACCCTCGTACAACATGAAATGTAATAAAAACTGTTAAAAGCGAACTTTATCTAATTTAATTATCGAAATCCCCATAAAACAGCTCAATAAACGCGATAAAGCTTTTAAGCGCGAAAGATACTTCATTTGACATTTTTCATTCGAGCGCGTACGTACTATCAGATTTTCCTGCATAATTTTCGTGAACTATTAATACTTAAGTACACTTTAAGACTTTTGACTACGTAGATTAAAAATTTTCGGGTAAGTAGTATTCAAACTTTTTTAAATAATGTCTGGCGAAAATAAAATAATGTCTCTCAAAAGACATTTCATATCCGTGGAAATAAAATTACAAATTTTGCAAGCAATCTAAAATAACAGATTTTTTGCAAAAGGTAGAGCATGGATCTGAAGATAATGCAGAAAAATGCTCAGAGGATGAGGATATCTTGCCAAAAAGAAAACGCCCTCGGTTAATAGTGCTTAGTGATGACGAAGAAAACATTGTTTCATTCATATTAATATGTATTACTTCTTAAGAAAATTTTTAATAAAGATATTTATCTTAATTATAAAAATATAATAACATGATTTTTAATTTTGGAACCTAACCTCCCTTTTCATACTAGTTCTTTGTTTCGTATAACACGGATTCACATAACACGGCGATTTTTTGGAACATAATTCCCGTGTTATACGTGGGTTACCTGTATATGTATGTGCGGTAGAGCGTCGTTAATCCGGACTAGTTGGGATTTACCCCTTTCGGATTATCAACTTCGCTGTTATTATGGTTACTAATACACAATATGATTAATACCAACTTTTTCCGTTAGGTAATCCGGATTTTCGACACTCCGGATTTTTGACGTCCGAATTATCGACGCTCTACTAACGAACCGGCCAGTACCGGTAATCGGACATGTACATCATTTTCAAATAAAATTAATAATTAAACAATAAAATATAACATCCTTGTAGGAAATTTCTTATAAGTCGCGAATCATTTTCCTGTACACAAACAATTCAATACGCGTTGTGTTAATTTTTGAATTGATCATAACGCATTTTGATCAACGAAAACTGTGTACAGCCTACCGACCATTTAATTCGCGATTTTAAATTTATATAGGATGCATCTAAAATCCCGAAATAGCTAATATCACAAACGTTAAACGTTAATTTCTAACTTTTAATGCACGTGTAATAAAAAAATCAAAAAATAACCTTTAAACGTTATACCTATACCTAGTGTTAAAGCTAAGGATGTCGATAATTTTTCAATACGTAGTATATCAAGTTATACAAAATTGCGTACGTTCCAATCATTTATAACGAGTACCTGTCTGGAGCTCCACTTACACTTTTTTTTATAAAAAGACAACGGCAAAAGTCCTTAACTAACAACATGTCGTTAGAACATTGAACCCTCACTTATTTCGGCCACCATTGTTCTAAGGCGTCGGCGTCGTTGACACCTGAACGAATCTATTTCACGTAAGGCTGCACCCCATTATCTCACGTCCGTCATTTCTTTGAGGTAGGTTATGATCATTTTTTTATATTAATGGAAAACTTTACTATCCGAACAATGAGCTTCGCAACTGCGACGATGTACGTCGTAATGTATGTATTAAAAATAGTACGTATATATCGGATTGAAATGACGATTACGTCCTTGGATGGTGAAACAAGGGTAGGATAATGAAGTGGTTCTATAAGATACACACCGTTGCTGATTTGCTTGTATCCAAGGATAACTATAATGACCCCTGCTGGCACCCTCGTTATCCCAGGTCGTGGATAATCACAAGAAATCGTACATATTGCTCTCGACGTTAATAAGATACTTCAATATTAACTGGGCATCAATTATGTAATCATCTATAAGGGTTAACATTAGTTCAAATGATGTAATCGTCTTTAATTATTAATTAATTTATTACATTTCGAAAGGAGTCAATTACATTCAAAATAACAATCGATTATTATTAGACAGATTGAATAAAAATATGATATTGAAGAAAAACTAATTGTAAATCTGCGAGGGATGTTTGTTATTGCAAGCAAAATCGCAGAATTTCAAAAAGTGGTTAAGAAAAACGACGTTTTGATATTTGCTCGAGGATTCGATAACTTAGAGTTTAAAAACTCTGTATTTGGATCTCCAAGTATGTGAATTCTGTGACGTCGCCAATCTAACAATATATTTGTTACTTGTGCTAGTTGGAGATGTTATTGAAACCGCATTTATATATTATAAATACCGCTAAGACATTAAACAATTATTTTCTACGTAAGCTTAAATTGAGATTATTGTAAACTAATCGTGACGTGCGAAAAATATTTTCGATAATTGTAATTATTTTCAGTTTATCCACATTATTTATACGTACGTAAATCTTTTTCCATCGTATAGTTTCATTGCCAAGTGCAATTTAATTATCCAATTAACTATCGTTTTATTCAGTTAATACGATAAATGTATGTAACTGAAACTGATTGTCTCGTCTCTTTTTTGCTTGTTAATTTAACAATTTGTTCGGATTCAAAACTCGTTAGGGGGTATGTTTGCTTTTGTTCAATTGTGGAAAATACGAGGAATTTTAATTTAACATTAAACAAAAGTAGATTGTGGAGGATTTAACAACAAATTGTTAGGGAAGTGCTAACAATAAAAATTTAATTGTTTAAAAATGCGTGAACGTGCTTAAGATCAAGTGTTGAATACACGGGGTGTCCCGTAAATAGTGGATAAACTTGGAACTGGTTGTAGACCAGGTTATAACTGTCCGGAATATCTCAATTTGGCCTTACGATTAGTAAAAATCCCTTGGGTTTCGAGATTTCGGCACTTTTGTGAATATCATGAAAATTTGTGCGTTTGGTCGGTGTTTTGCGTGCCGTTTCTACAAATAACATGTTTTACCATTTTAAAAACTAGACTAAATGCGCCAATTCCCATAATAATTGACACGTTTAGTGCAGTTAGTGACATTGAAAAGTAAGCGTGATCTAACTTTGAAGGGCGTTGTTTTTTTTTTGGTCTGGTTCCGGTCAAGAATTCGACCTGCAACTTTTCTGTTATGATGTGGGCTGCTATTTGGAGCATAGATAGGTATAACGATCAGAGCTTGTGAAATATGTGGGTAATTATTGATGCTGAACAATAAGTCGCCATATTGGAGACGGGTTTTCCTCCGATATTCTTCGGTGGGTTGCTGAACAAACCTTCTAATACTCTATTTATGTCGCTAAAATAACTTAAAATTGGCAGATGTAAAGCAGCAACGGCATCTAGAAACTTTCGTGGGTCGGTCAGTCACCTGACACCGTTCTCGCAGGACACGTCTAATATGTGCTAAACCGTGCAGGAAGACGACATTCATCGATATGTGCTTTTCGATGCTTTTCAGTATTAGATTATTTGCGTGCCGAGTAGGCCAACATTACAAAGATTCCGTGCCCGACCGTGCAAGCAAGGCGTGCTGAAATTAACTTTTAATGGGCATATATGGGATATAAAAAAACGGGTTGCAAAATATCCTGCGCGAATAATCGAATCCGCGAATAACGAAGATTACTGGCTTCGTAATTTTTCCTGGTCGAGAGTCACGAACTATCGCAGTAAATAAATGTCAAGCGATTGATTACGGCATATCTACTAGTAATTTGGATTTCTAATTTTCTTAATCCGTGGAAGTTTGTGATTGTCATTATTAACAAAATTTAAATAGATGATGCAGTCGACCTTTGACGTTCACGGCTGTTACGTTTATCAGATCTCCGCAAACGGGGAAAATCCTCAAATAATGTGAATCGCAAAATTTAGTTTCGTTGTACGTTATTACCCGAAAATTTAAAGTTCCTTTATATAAGCAGATGAATAATTCAAAACTGGTTTTTACAATGTTTTGTTTTAATATTGTTATACCTACACTTTATATTAAAATTATGTACGTGTCACGCACTATATATTATCACAATAAAGTTTATAGTATGTTACCTTGGGATATAAAAGTCTTCTAGAACAACGTATCATACCATCTAATTAGAATTTATCGATGTACTATCATTTAAATGAATTGAATATATTTAAGTAAACGTTCACAAGTCGCTTACGTAATACTCCTAACTGATATCGATAATGATTTAGGCCACTACCTACAATCGCAGAAATAATGCAACAATGAAAAGTACACTTACACTTCAAAAACTCTCGAATAATTTGTAAGACGATTGACAAATAGAAGCAAACATTTCATGAATATTAAAAAATTCAAATTCCTTTCTGTGTTAAAATATCTGGAATTCTTGTTTAAATACAAAATCATAATCTTCCGGCACGTTTAATACGATATTAATCTGACAAAATCGAGAGTTTAAATTAATTTCTAGTTTCTTTTTTTAAATTTACCAACATAAATCTTTTTAAACCAGTCACGAAATAATAAATTACGCGGATTATAAAAAACACGATTAACCTTGACAATCAATGTATGGTTACTTTTGCAAGGAAACCAGTATTACTTGAGGTGTCGTGACCATGATTCCTGATAAAAATGTGGGCAGCACCTTGCAAAAAAACTATTAACCGAACATATTAGTTCCAACTGGATGTTGCCGGAAGGGTATAAACGTGTTAAACGACAATATGTAAATATTTGGAGTTCGTTTTTAGAAAACCGACCACATATCTATTTTTATTTATGTAGATGTTAGTGTTGTAGTATCTATTACGACAAAAAAAGTGTAATATTTTAGAATGATCTGTTCTTATGTTTAATAATTATAATAATAATAAAGTAATTACCTAAATTAAGATTTTGTTTAAATAATTTTTAAAATTTGGGAAAACGTTACGTACTTTCTTCTTTTTTAATAAACGGTCCTTTTAAAAATTTTTAAATTTCTGCGCAGATTTAATGGTTTGATAAAAATATTTTTAAGACATGGCGAAACTTCCAGTTATACAGCAATTACAGCATTAATTTTATTATTTTATATATAATGATGTATATTTTTTGCATTTTTAAATTCCTCATCTAATTCTAAATACATTTTACAGTACAGAATCCTTGAAGATCTACAGTTTTCGAGTTATTCTCGATTTTGTGAAATATATGACAAAAACGTAGTTTCTTGAAACCAGCTAACAATAAGTGCTTATCTACTCAATGAATAAAATTGAGAGTCTAAATTTTGTATTACTCTCTATTAACGAACCATATTTGTGGCACATTCTACTGGGTGTCAACAAAATTACTAGACAGTCTTTATTTTCGATTGCGAAAAAGGCATCGGTTTGCATTTTTGTGCGAGGTGTGAACACCCTGTATATTATGACACATTCTATCGATTTTTAATGCAACTACATCAACTTGAAAAGTTTTTGTAACCTACTTGATTTTTTCAGACAAGTTGAACAAATCGGTTTTTTCGAAATTATTCAAAAATTTCAAATGGCCTTCAAATTTCACACCTTTTAGACAGCGGATCTCTAAATTTGTAATACGTATCTAAGCCTGGTATAATAACTAATAAAGGTGGGATATTCGAGAGTGCTAAAAACGTTCAACTCCGCGCAGTGACGTCAACCGTGAGTAGTTGCACGTTACAATACGTGTAGAAATTATAACGAATACAAATACGAAAATGTTGTGATAAATCAGTATTAATGCGTTCTCGGGAATTATTTAGTTTGAATTTACGCACGAATGACGTCAAAACCCCCCTTCAATATACTCAGAACCGCCTCCATATCTTACCTTTATAGTTATTATTCCATAGTATCTAACGATATACTTAAGTTTCGATTAATTCCAAGAGTGCCGTGGAAAAAACTGATTTGTTCAACTTGTCTAAAAAACCAAGTAGGCTATAAAAAGTTTTAAAAAAGATGCAATTATATTAAAAATTAATAGATGATAAAACAAATGTCAAAATATACATGATGTTTCATTTAAAAATCGAAAGTTGTGGTAATTTGCGGCTAAACCGGAAGTTCAGTAGTAGTTCTCCAACAGCCAAAATATAGCACCGTTGTACTATGTTACTTACAAAAAAATTCAGACTGATACCATTTTCTCCGTCGAAAATAAAGGCTGTAGTCTAAACATTTCGTTGACCCCTGGTATACATATAAAACTCGTTTTAATAAACTTCAGCCGAAAACACTTAAATGGAATATTACTGTAAGTTTTAATCGATAAAATAAATAAAAGGCGCGTTTTCGAGACGTAGCAACGTGAATTTAATTTAAAAATTCCAGACGATATTAAATTGTTTTGAATTTGTAGATCGTTGCTAGTAGCAATCGAACAATTACACAGCCTATTCTATGTTGTTTTTATTTTAAGTCTTCAACTTGTTTTTAATGTTGTTATTTATTTACAGAAACTCATCTTTATATAAATGTGAAAATTATTACTTGTTCTTGTATTTCAAATTTAATTTATATATCTACTATTAGAAAGCGTTGTTTTAAATTATATTTTAAAAACATTTAATAAAAATAATATTTATAATATAAAAAACTATTTATTATGTTTTTGTCGATATGTATAAGGAAAAACATTCAACATGAACATTCTGGGTCAAGGTGTTTCGTTATCCATAAACGGTTCAAACATTAATATTAAACAGTATTAATAAATTTCTGATTCAGACATATTTGGGCAACTTTTGTCATTGAATACAATTTCGTCGAAGTTTATTGTTGACGTTAAAGTTTTATTGGTTTTGATTTTGTTTCTAGTTTTATAAACAGTCGTGTGTTTGACGCTAAATTTTTACATTTACGCGTAAAAACACGTGTTTAAAATATTGGATTTTTGTTAAAACTAAAGCTGCGTTAAAACTTATTTTAATCGAAGAAGCCGTTTACCACTTAAAACCAAAAAACTCATTGAATTCGATGCTTTTTTGATGCTTCCAAGTTCGATAAGTACGCTTCGAACTATAAAATTGTTGGGGTTTTGTGGATTTTCATTTTTAATGCAGCAATAGACAAAATTAAAATAATATTTAAATTGTAAATGTGATGATGATGATTTTAACTCTAAAGATAAAAATGACAATGTTGAATTAATTTTGATTTTCTCAATTTAAACATTAAGGACTGGCCTTTTTAAATTTTGGTTAAGGTAGTTGCTTATTTAATACTGTCACAAATCTCAATCAAGCAGATTTGATTCAGTTAATTCTTATTTGTATTTGGTTATTAAGATATTTTTATTCCTTGTTTAAATGCATAAAATAATACATTTTTAATCAGAACGCTATGAAATAATACAGAACTTATATTTAACACAATACAAAAATAAAGAATCTTTAATTACATACCTACCTATAAATAATTTGTAGTTTTAAAATTATGCGTCTGTTTTTTATAGTAAAAATTAAAAAAAAAACGGATTAAGTGTATAGCCATATAATCTAAGTGAAACAGCGAACGACTCAAAGAAACCGAAGCAACGCATCAAACAATTAATTAGTACCTCGATTCATTAGTAAATTAACATGTTTTTTCAACTTACTTATGTTTTAATTTTTAATTGAAGATCATGTTTTACATTTAAAATTACAAATTAAAACGGCAACCGTGACATGTTTAGAAATATTACATTATTAATACAATTATTTTAAATTTAAAAAAAAACAGAATTTGAATGGGAAATTTAACTAGATTAACACATAGAAGCCATTTCCAAATAAATATTAAGAAATGCTCGTTTACGTTTCAAGGACGTTTAAAAAGCTGTTTAAATTTTTATGTTAGGCTAACGCGAGATTTGAATTATTAAAATATGCAAATCGTAGATCGGTTTAATTTTTAAGCATGCTTTGTTTAAGTGATCTGAATAACAAATTGAAAGTGTTCTTGATTGTAAAAAAAATTAGTACAAAGTTAATTAATTATTGATGACTTACAACATCCGTAGGTTTCTTCAAATAAACTTAATTAAAGTTCGCTGCGTTTATGGCAAGGATATTTGAGGAATATCGTCTCCCGAATGATTAACTTTTCTAATTAAACTAATATTGTTAAATATCCTTTTTTTAGTTGTCAAATTGAACGCTTTTTAGTACGATAATAATTAAAATATTTGAAGATTGAAAATTTTGGAAACGTTTTAAATTTCAAGTTAGTCGCTTCTACATTTAACTAATCAATAATAATTAAATGATTCGACTATTGTTTATTTTTATTCTGAAAAAGAATCAAATTAAATTATGCATTTATCGATCATCTTTATGGTTTTTTTTATAATTTAAAATATGGAAATTTGAACGGATCAGGAAATATAGTACGTGACAATCTAAATCGAGAAAAAATATAATTCCTATGAATTTTGAAAGCCATTTAACGGAACAGAATAAATTGACAAAATAAAATTTAACCTATTAATTTATTAATTAATTAATTAATCCGGTTAAAAAAATAATAAATAAATCCATTTAACGTCGAACGTTATGTAACCGATTTAGTTTTAAAAATTCTAAATTGCGCAATTGTTATTGTATAGGTGGCGATGATATAATAAAATTGAACGTGACAATTTTAAATAATTAAGGTAATGGGATGGGGATACCGCCTGCCACACCCAACTTATACGACACGAGGGTTTTTTCGTCTATATAAATTCTGAACTTTTCACACGCCAGTGGCATTGTTTTTCTAATCTTCTCAGTGTTAAAAAAAAACACCATTATGTACAAACTGGTAAGTTGGTTTCGAAATTTGTAACTTTGTTTGACAAATATTCGCTTTCCAGTTGATCGTTGTTATTGCCATTTTGGTGGCAATGGCTATGGCTGCACCAGAACCTAGACCACAAGTCTATTATGGAGGTTACCCCTACAGCTACGGGTACGCCGGCTACCCTTACGCATATGGGGGCTATGTTGGATATTACTGATGACCACAAAGAACCTCAACTTTAATCGTTTCGAATTAATTGTATCTATAAGTGTTATAAATAAATACATAATAATTAATACGTTTAATTCAGACTTTTACTGCGGTTTTAAAATAGTGCTATGCCGATGATTTTATTTAAAAAGTGATTACCTACATGTATACTTAAAGAAGTTTAAAAAAATGTATGTACTATTAAACGTGTTGTTTTTTTATATTTAATAATTTAGATTAAATTAAAAGAAAGTACCTATATGAAATAAATAGACTTAAATAAAAAACTAGACGATTTTACGTAGTATTTTAATTTAAGTGAGTTACATACGTTACATGTACGTTAGTTAAAAAAATAAAGTGCATTAAAAAGAAATAATGAAACCGTTTCGTAACACATGACTTCTAAAAATTTCTCAAGATTAACTACAAATAATTAAGAAATTTATTTTCTATAAAATAAATGTCTCTCTTTGTCATGTCATATGTGTGCAGATAAATCATGGGTCATAAATCATGTCAAATCAATCGATGGTCGGAAATTAATCATGTCTGGCACAATGGTAGTACCAATAATACTGTTGGTTTTAAAAGAAGCAAAAATCGCACAAATTTGACAACATCTTTAACTTTTTAAATATCCGTAACTCAAAACTATGTTCGAGTGTACAAACTATATAAATTTCAGTCTGTTTTTAAACAATTCTGAATACGAAAAGTAGTAAAACTACTGTTATTTTAGTCTTGGATTAAATTGTCTCTGTTTGTTTTGTAGTAGTGAGGCTGAATGCACGGCGAGGTGTATGGCGCGATGCGTGGCTTAATGAAATGCCTTACTACGTTTGCGCCCTTATCAGTCATTTATTCTAGTTAATATTCAAGTTTCAAGAAAAGTACTTGACACTTCGTTGAATTCAAGTTAAAACTGGAATTCAAGAGTCACTCGAACCATCTCGAAAATGTGTTTATATTTATCAACGTCTTTCAAGTCGACTTACTTCAAACTACTTCATAAATGTAGATGCGACTTAAAAGTCATCTAAACTAACAATAAAAATAATTATATATTTTTTAAAATTTTAAAACATCGTTGCCAAATTCATTTTCGTAACGTCTTCATAAAGAAATAAATGGCAGACAAAATTTATAAACAATGATGTTATGTTTCAAAATTTCTAAGAATAAAGAAGTTAAGTCCTTCACTTTACCTCTCCATATTACATTAAATTGTTGTTTAAGAGTTTTTTTAATTACTTTTCTTGAGCTTCATTAATAGTCCCTACAACATATTGTACAGTTGGTGCGCCATTTTGGAATCACCCTGTATGTAAGTATATGTAGATAAAGAGGTAATTGTATTTTCCCTTGAGTAGTAGGTACACCTTTAGTTTTAAAATTCTTTGTAGATGTTGAATGACAAATGGGCAAAAGAAATATAGAATAATTTTAGTACTACCTACTACCGATCAAAATAAAACACCAATTGTAAGTAAATATTAAAAAAATTTATTGATGGATCTATCGCATTTTTGTAAAATTACGTCCAAATGAACATTCTTCAGGGTTTTGAAATTTTTTTAGTAGTAGCCCAAATAGCCGCCGTGATAGTAGCCAGCGCTGTAGGGGTATCCGTAGTGAGCGTAGCTGTTGTAGGGGTAGCTGCCATAGAAGTATTGAGGTTTGGGTTCAGGTGCAGCCATCGCCACGGCGAAGAGAACGGCGAAAACGAAAACCAACTACAAGAAATTATCAAACATTAATTAGTTATGCCAATTACTATACATTTATAGACACACTTACCAATTTGAACATGATGATAATAATTGCTTTGTCTGATCAAAACAAAACTCTGCTCAATTTTAAAATTCGAGGGCTTATATACCTACTTGGTTGTTCGAATCGAATGTGGGTTATTTTAAAATGGAGTGGTTGGAGGCAATTATTAAAATAAATTTAAATACTCGACAAACTGGGAATATGCTTTTTATTTAATTTAAAATTGGCATTTTTGCTTAAGGCAATGATGATCTTAAAATGACACATGTAGATTAAAATTTGATAATTTAATTATTTCTGTTTTTATATAAATATCTATAATACAACTGACGTTAATGATGATAATTACCTGTTTGTTTAATTTTTTTTTAAATTTATAATAATTTTATAATGTATAAATGGTTCGTAATTATCCGCATATTTTTAAAAGATGCTAAATTATAAAATAAGTGAAATACATTTATTTGGAAAGTAATTCAATAAAATATATATTCGTTAATATTGAAGGGCGTTATTAACGTCTACGCTTCTTAAATCATCACCCTAATTAATATCGATAATCACAAGGTCACTCTACGGGATCTATAATTAATTGCTGATTCGTTTCCATCAAGCTAAATTATTGAATTTTCAAGGTCACTATTGTACAATCTTTTGGGCGTTGTCGACTAGTTTTTATCATTATAATAAATTTACATTATTCTAAATAATTTTAGCAGTTATGTGTTGTTTTTCATCTGTTATCTGCATATTATTTATCAAAATCAAACCCCTTGTTCCTTATAATGGTGATAAAATCTACAAATATTTTATCGATAATCTAAATAAGTTTTGTTTCAAATTTTCAGGTTACCACACAGTTACCTACATAATAATAATAAAAAAAAATTGTAGTCGCATCAATTTTGATACAACTGTAAGCATGTACGTATTTTATCAATAAATCGTTTCTTATTATAAGATTTATATATAATATAAAAAATTAAACTGTTTCAACATTTTCAGTTGTTCTCAATAAAAAATACGTCCTTTATAATACCTATATACGTATGTATATTAGATGATTTTATTAACACGTGCGTTAAATAAACGAGTTAAAGTTTTAGACAGTAAATGGGTACATTAATACAACAAAATAAAAAAGAATGTGAATAAATATTATTTTTAAATTTCATTAACTAAGTAGGTACTATTTTTACAGAATCTATGACCATCGGTCGCAGGCGCAGTCTCTATAGTCGCAGTCATAATACTTAATAATGTATTTTTGTATCAATAAAATTTCAATTCTTTCATTAAATATTTTACCTAGATTTTTTAATTATTAGTTGTAGCTGTTTTAAAATGATTTTTTAACAAGGTATCATCGAATCGTAATGTAGATGCCTATATATAGTTTCACCCTGTTTGAGCGGTGACCCGTTTTGGCGTTCTCCATTCCAGCGGTTATGTACATATTTTAACCTAAAATTACCTCTTCTGCACTAGTTGCTTCATCTACAATAATCTAAACTGATCTCATCTGCATTAGTCTAAACTTGCCTCATCTGCACTAACCTTTTCATTGTACTTCGTTTTGTATTAAAACATAAAAGTTAATAAGAAAAAGTTCGTTACTTTGTTTTAATTGTCTTTTGACTACACCAACGTAGTCATTAATATTGATTGGCTCAAATTGAGATAATTCATATATCATTATTATTTCTAATATGTACCTGTACTGGTCAAAAAGTTTGATCTATGTTATAAAGCCAGCTATTATCGATAATGACCACATACATATTATGTTATATAAAAAAATACGTAAGCGCCGAAATGGGGAATGCTGAATCGGGGACTGTTCAAACGGGTCTCCCCTCAATCGCATTTAAAACTGTGCACAAAGGGTTACGTTAAGGTTGAAAGAAAAGTTAATCTCGTAAGTTTTTATGCATAATAACTATACGTTTTAGTTATTCTGGATATTTCCTGAAATGCTCAGTTATTATCGATATTAGCGGTAACAGGCTTTGTAAACAATTTCCTTCACAAAAACAAGTAATACATACATACGTCCTAACACGTCAACACATCTGAAGACTAACAATTTATTTCAAATTGATAGCGCGCTCGGTAAAATATGTATATCACACCGAAATGTCTCTGCGTCATTTTGGGCTTGCGCCGAAATGTCGTAGACCCCATATAATAACAGTACCCTGTATTGTATTGCGTTAAAGGGCGAAAGGGTAGCGAGTATATGACATGACCATTAAACAAGATGATAAACGTTTTATACATTTATCGAATTTTATCCATTTTGGTCAAAATTTGTATCAAATAATAGTGAATAAATATGGGCCTGCTTTGTGTTTAAAGAAACTAATTATTCCGCATTGGAAAATATCGCGAAAAATAAAAATCAAACGCACAAACGACGATATAATAGAACTTTACGCTACTGTGAGCAATAACAGAATGATAACTAACAATTGGTCCTTTAAAAAAAAATTTTTAACTTAAATTTGCACTAACCTACCTTACAATAAAATAAATTAAACGTGCTGATGCCATGTTGTCGACACATATCATAACAGTTAATATCAGTTTAACGTCCCGTACGTATGTTTTGTTTACTTATAAACTATAGGTACTAATGTTCGTTTTACCTTGAAAATGAGAGACATTTGTGGCATTATATCTGCTTCTTTTGCATTATGAATTTAATTTAAATTGCGTAAGGACAGGGTTGTACTTAAAATTTGAAATGCAATTTTCTCGGAAACTACCGAAAACCGATTATCTGTTGATAAGGAAAATATGTTTTAAATTATTACAGCCCTCTCCCCCATTAAGGGATTTAAACTTATTTTAAGTAGTATACCCTGTATACTACTATCAGAATAAATAAATTTGGAAGTAGGTCATTGCTTTTTGTATTTCGTGGCAAGTTATAACACATTTTAAATCACATATTCACCGTTGAGAGTGCTGGAAAAATAGCAATTAGATCGAAATAGTAAAAGTAATTCATAAAATTGTTCCGACTTCAAGATGAACGAAATTCAGGTCGCGTTCAAGTTTCGAAAAGTTTTCAAATTAGACAACACAATATATCAAATCCTTAAACGTCTTCGTAGTCTTCGAGAAATGTTTAAAAATTTAACGCGCACACATCCTACGGCACTTAATCGATTTTTCGAAATCGAAAATAACGTCGAGGTAGAAGTGCAACGACCGCTAGAAAATTTAATCATACGCTTGTCGCGACCAAAAAAAGCTCGTTTATCATCGAAATTAGGGAGAAGAGATTCGGCATTTTCATTCGGTAAAGCGTTAAAACGAATTGCGGTAAATTGCGTTTGGAGAATCATATTTAAACTATTAATTTTTTACTGTAATATTTTTTTTATTACGAAACTTGGTAGTCACTAGAAAATTGAGGGAAACCTAGGAATATTTTTTGTTCTTCTACCTAAATGAAGTGTTTTAACAAACTGTTGCCTTAAAATGTTTTAAATGGTAACTAATGTATATTTGTGTTCTTATTTAGATTTTTCAATCGTGTTATACTCACAATTCCTGTTACTTATTTTATTTATATCACTGTCATATATATCTATAGGTATTATGTTGTATAACGATTTACTAAAAAACAATTTGTTGAAGAGATGAGATAAAACGAATGAGTAATAAATGAGTTCGGTTGTGAACTCAAACAAGTCGATTATTAATGTAATTTAAAAATTTTATAATCAATTACTGTACGTGTAAGTTATCTTTTTATGTATGTAACATAATCCAATTTTTTTCATTACAGTCGTTACATCACAACTATCCAATCCTTCTGATGTTCAAAAATAGTTTTCGATTTAATTTTAATAATAGATAATTAGTATATAACTTTGAAAACTGTAGCTTTCTTAACGGTAACTAAAGTTATTTCTTAATTAAACTCCCCTATTTTACATACAATTAATGTTTTTTGTAAATTTTTATCGAATTAACAACTTTTATGAATTTACGAAATAAATCGTCTATTATAAGTCCGTAATAAATTGTCAATCGTTTAAATTGGTCTCTAAATTAATAAGTAAAATAAAAATATATCGATTAGTTTAAAGCAATAATCAAAGATACAATCATTTAAACAACGAAATGTCAATTATTACAGTTTTGTTTTATAATAATAACCTACATAAAATGTCAAACTAGTCGTTAATTTTAAAGTATTAATTAATGATGGATATGCATTAAAGGAAATGAATTATAATGTAATAGTAGTGACTAAATAAATGTTAATCAATGAAAATAATACATATAAATGTAGGTATCGATAAGTATAATAGATGTAGGTGTGTCCCTAGTCCACCTTCTCGTAGCACCTGAGGAGAAAAATGTATGTAAAAACTCATTGACATGCAAAATGCGATGCAACTGTTACAAAATACATGCACTACTGGTACAGAAATTTTAAAATCGTTTCCCCTCTCCATTTATTATAACAACTAAAAACGTTCAATTCGAAGATTTTACGTATTTTAATTTATTTTAATTGAAACAAATTTCCACTACTATATTATTGAACCCACACTACAATCTCCCAAAGAAATGTAAACAGTTCACTAAATGTAAGTATATAAACCCGTGCTTTTTTAAATTAAATCATAGTTGTACCATCGCTCAGTACAATAACAATTACTAAAATGTTCAAATTGGTAAGTAGGTGCTCTGCTTTTAAATTTATTTTTTGGGATGTATATTACTGTATTTGTAAATTATGATATAATTTGACAGTTGGTTCTCGTCTTCGCCGTCCTCTTCGCCGTTGCCATGGCTGCCCCAGAACCTAAACCGCAACTTCTCTATGGCGGTGCCTACCCATATGCCTACACCGGCTACCCCTATGCCGCCGGCGGATATTATGGAGGATACGTAGGATATGTTTAAATAACATGTCTTATATTTGATTTTCGATTGTTGTCCTTTTGGTTTAATGTACATGGCAAATAAATTCTTTACAATTCTACATTGTGTTGTTAACGTACCTTTTAAAAGTTTTCTTTTTAACCTGATGTTGAATTTAAAGTACTTAAATACAAATATACATTTATCTATATATGGTATGTGCATACTTACAAAATTGTACAGTATGAAAAATATTAAATACGGTTGGTGATGGAAACATCTAAATGTGGGTATATTTTCTACATATATGTGTAATAGAGTTAGCAGTTAAAACAAGAATATATACAGGGTGTCCCGGGATTAATGGTCGAAAATGCGAGAGCGTATAGCCGAGGTCAAAATAACGTCAGTATCTACTTCATATAAAGTTTTGTAATTAAATTAAAAATTTTTAATAAAAGTAAATTTTGATTATCATAGCGTATATGGGATAAAAAGATAATAACAAGAGTTCTCAAAAAACGGTTTAATTTTTAAGAGATTATAAAAATTAGTAGTAGGTAAATAAGTAGTAATTATTTGTTTGAAAACACGCATTTAAAAAAATATCAATAAGAAACACAATACATGTTAAAAGAAAATAAAATAACTACTTATTTAAAATTACTTAAAATTTCGTCATTTATTATTTTATGTGCCTACTTAATTCTAGATTTATTAAAGAAATACAATTACATTTTACAATGTAATAACACTAGTTATATTGCCTTGTATATCTGAATATAATAACCCGACGGTTAATGGAGACTCGCGATTAAAAGAATATCAGATAATCGAAGTTTTACTGTAATCAAATAAGTATCGTACTTACTTAAACTTCTACAAACCCAAAAACTTCTTCAAGAATATTTTCTAGGTGTGAACCCAAAAACAAATGCATGTACCTAGGTATTTACAACTGAAATATAAGTGAACTCTCTATATAAAGCAATGTTCGGCTAAATTTCCATTTGCGAAAATAATAAAACCTTACATCTTTTTTTTTAATTTAGGTATATTTATATTTTTTAGGTTAAACTTCACATACTTATCTATATACTAGTTCATATTTAACATAAGAAAATTAAGCTGACGCAAACCTACATATAATATAATATAATATTTATTTTTTACCTATAATATAATATTTTAAATATTACCTACTAAACACATTTACTTTAACGAACGAGTGACACATAAATTGCTAGTAAACAAATGATTTCAAAAATTATATGGTCAAGGTTTAAAAGTAATTGACCTACACTAGATCAAGTTTAAGGTGCCGCGCATTTAATTAATAATCAGGAAGTGTTATTTTAATATTCTATGGGAAAATCGTGAATGGATAAATTTAAAAAACATTGAACGCTATCGACGTTTCGTTAAAAATTTAAAAAATCGTTTCTTTTGATCTTTTGGAAAAACAGTTGGCGATAAATTCAAGCACAGGTGAAGGTAGTTGAGCTGAAATAAGTCTTGAAAAGAAAACTAGAAAAAAAAATTAAAAAATACGTAGTGCTACCCAAAAGTTCGGAGAATTTGACCGTGAAAAAATCACCTACCTACCTACTGTAACTCCTAATTTCCATACCGTCTTCTTCGAAGTAGTCAGCTTGTGCATGTACATATACAGCAATTCCAGCGTGTGAGTACGTTGCAGACCGCGTTGAGGACCCGATTCGTGTTGAAACGACGTTCTTTTAGACGTAATTTCATTTTCGAAAATAGGAAAAACACAGATGTAACGTCAGGCGCAAACGTCCAGACAAGTGGAAGAACAACAATTGACTTCTCCACCATGACAACGCTCCCGATCACACGTCACTCGTTGTTCGACAATTCCTTATTTCCAAAAACATTGCGGTGCTTTCACCCCTCCCCCTCCCATTGTCGTCCGACATTGTCCCCTGTATTTTTCTCCTATTCCCGAAAATAAAATTATGACCGAAAGGGCGTCGTTTTAACACGATCGACGAGATCCAGACAGAATCGCAGGCGGTTTTCAATGCATTCACACTTAATAACTTTCTGGGATACATGGAAATATGGCCAAAAATACTAGAATCGCTGAATACGTGCTCAAGAAGATTATTTATTGCTAGAAGATGGTGAAAATTTAGGAGTTACGATAAGGAATTTTTTACGGTCAAATTCCCCGAACTTTTGAGCGTCAACTTGTGAATGTAAGGGTAGTTTAATGTAGATACGCTGTTGTAGATGCGTTGTTTATTGTTTTAGGTAATAATTTAAAAAACGAAGTTTGAATTCATATACCACGCATTTGAAATGGATCGGTGATATGAAATATTTTTAGGATCATCAAACATCTATCTTTATAATTTTCGATATAATGCGCCGTTTTCAAGATAATCTGGAGAAATTGATAAAAATATTTTTAATTCTTATAAAAATAGTCTTGAAAATATTTCTCTATTTCTGTCAAATGGGAGTTTCGAGACATATTACATGGAAATTCGATACAGAGGTTAAAAATGTTGGATGATCACAGCGAAGAAAAAATAATTAATTTATTTAATATAAGAAGTACGAAAAACTCGTTGAATAATGAAGGAAAATGGAGATGGTGTTTATTCTGTATGACAAAATGAAATATCTATCCAATGTCGTCACCTGAGACAATTAATTTAGCACGGATACAATAAAAACTATATGAACTAAAATGACGCCAATATAATTTATAATAAAATACGTATTTTCATTATGAATATCCTGTTCTGAAACAATGTTTGACCACAATTGTTTTTGTTAAAGTTTGAAGGTTGTTGTTTGATGGTCGCATTGTCGGTCGCTTCCCGGATCAGCCTTAAAAAGCAGCACGTTTTGGAATATAATCGAAGCAATTTTGGTAGAACGACTTAACCCACAAAAAGTAAATTTTATAAGAGTGCACATTTTGTGTTGTAGCGTTGTTATAATCAGATACGTTTTATGGAAATACGAATCGATTTTTTTTGGTGGAAAATATCGGAATATTGTTACCAGATTTTAACAGACAATGTCTTTGCCCTAGATGCATAAGATAGTCAGAATAACTCGTTTTCACAAAAAGTGAGGGTTAAGTCGTTCTACCAAAACGCCGTCGATATATTGATATAAGTATAGGATATAATATATCATAGAAAATATTTCGAAATTTGCTAGATATTTGAAGTTGCCAAAAAAATTGGGTGTTACTATTTAAAGAAATAGAGTTGATGTTGATGTCCAGGTTTTTCGGTACATAGCAACATATGTTTTTAAATTGAAGTCAAAAAAAAATCGACGGGTTCAAGCGATATTTTTAAATAATATTAAGCTTTTCGAAAATATTGAATTTAATATAATATAAACACGGTGAAGTCGAAAAGTAGCGAATAAACATATTGAAACGATTTTAACCCTTTTGGTATTTGATCTAAATACCTATGTCCAACTACTATCTACGTTGAAATTGTCGGTGCAGATATTTATTTTCTATAAGGATAACTAGTAATCGATCATTTTTTTTTACATTTCGTTAGCACGTTAAATAAAATAAACCAGTTTATTTGTGTAGTTGTATACGGATCTATACCCGGAAACAAATCCAAAAATCGTAACATTTTTTATGTGTATCTATTTGTTTTTAAACGCTTCAAGGATTTCGATCCCACCTTTGTAATTTATAAATTAATGTAAATCGATGTTTATCAATAAGTATATAAATCGTTCGGTTTTTGTAATTCATCGTAGTTTTGTATTGACAAAGCAATCGTAAAAATGTTCAAATTGGTAAGTTGTACCCTATTTTCAATAATATTTTAATATAAAGGTAATTATAATTTTATCAACAGTTGATTGTCGTATTGGCCGCTGTCTTCGCCATCGCCATGGCGGCTCCTGGACCCAAACCCCAATTCCTTGTTGGAACCAATTACCCTTACACTTACGGGGGTGTCTACGGAGGTGCTTATGCACACCCCTATACTGGATACTCTGGACTTTACGGTTCATATCTAATTTAAGATAATGGTACCGGCTTTGGCTATGACTACGGCTGTTGATATAATTTGTAATTTGAAATTACTACGGAAGGATTTCAAAAATAAAAATTATTTTAAGTAATATTTCGTTTTTGCGTATTATTTACCTATACATATGTAGATATATTTAATTTAGAATAGATAAGGTTCGATTTTTCCATCAGTTAAAAAAATTAAGAAGGAATGGATTTATAAGGCAAATGCATACAAGAATTTTTTCTTAACGAAATATAAAAAATTAAACATTTTCATGTTAAAGAGACGTCGGAGCAAAGAAAATGAGTATGAAATATCGATATTTAAGTGCAGAAGAATTGGTAGTTGCGTGCGAAAAGACTTTTCGTATCGAGTTCAATAAAAGGCCTGTTCGTTTGTATTGCACTAATCTGAACTAGAAAATTATTGCTCTGTTTTATTTGAAATTTGTTTTGCTTCAAACTGTTCAATGGAACAGAAAGAGAACGACGAATTGGAGACACATTCTAAAATTATTTTTCAAACTTTTGCCCACGAGGGGAGAACCAGAAGTTGAAACGCGCTTTTCGAATGCGATTTATTGCAAAAAGTAGACCTTGATGCGAATATTAAGAATCCTAAACCGCATCCTCGAACACCCCCTAGTTTTTTTTTAAAAGTCGGTTCGAAAAAATGTAGGTTTAAATCTTATCGAAAGTTACATAAAAATTAACGCGAAAAGCTTTATTAAAGCTGTTAGAAAATTTACGTAGGTAAGTTATCAATTTTACCATTAATTAAAAAGTTGATTAATTTTAAATTAACTAAATTTATTTCGTGTCTCATTCTAAACAGTTTCATAAATTGATACGACAATCAACACCTTGAATTTTCCTTTTCCGTCTGTAAATAAAAATTAGCACGCTATCTAGCCATTAAAGAAAAATGAATTTCGTTAATTTATTTTTGAAATTAACTTAAATTCGTTTTAAAAATTCATGCGCGCAAAATAAGTCGATTGTTCCGAGAAAAGTTGGTAATTTTATTGTCAGTAATAAAACGCGTTAAGAAAAAATTATAAACTTCAAATTTTTTAAACTGTAGTATTTCTACTCGTCTTTCGCTAACAACCACATTATGAAAAACTGCACTTAATCCTAATTCTAACTGGAAACTGTTGTCCCATTATGTATTTGCCTCGATTGTATTTGTGACGCGTAATGTATAAACGCATGTTACGAATTGAATTTGTCGAGAAAAAATTCTACTTTTCCTCCTCTTTGTATGTTTGTACCTTTTTCGTGGAATATATCAATTTAGATAATATTTACATTGCATAAAACACACACATACATAAACCAACACATCGATAGACGCTAACCCACACATCGCGAACGATGAGACGCCGACGCCAAATTTTAAATACATGTACCTACACGTATACTGAACCACAATACCGCTTTGTACTAATAACCCGGCAGAACTGAAGTGATTTTACCATATTTCTGTTTATAAAAGTATTTTATAAAGACAAAAAGCCCGCTTTTATTACCTACAGATAATTTTAATTCATTGTTCGAAGTCTAATAGATAAGATGAATACATCTACACATGTTTTACGCAATCTATCAGTACCACATGTAAATAAATAAATTTTTGGGATTTTAAATGCACGCAACTTGAATTATTTACGAGCAAAAAGAGGATAAGATAAATTTCTGAATGACCTTTATATTTTTATAATAAAATTGTTGGTCATTTATTCCAAATTGAAAGGAAATAATATAGACTTTATATTTTAAATGTAGCTCAACTTATTTACATTATAAATCAATCACAATTTTAATTAACAAATTCATATTCTAATAATAATCGCACTTAATATTTTTAGTTAAAATTTTTCAACACAAAACAAAATTTAAATTGAAAAATTAGATAACTTTTTGATCTGCACTCGTAACCGGACAAACTTAGACAACGTTTTAGGTGAAACTTTCGTCTTATTTCCTATGTATAATAATTAATTTGTACATTTGAATGTACAGCAAAAGTCGCAAATAACGACGGCGAAGGGACCGCGAGATTCGCGACGCTATATCCGAAAATGTTTATTTCTTCTTTATAGTGAAATGCACATATGTGTAGATACAGTCAGGTGCAGAATTAATGTCGCTAATCGCGAGCATTGTGTGAACAACGAACAAATTGTGATCAGAATATTTCAAGGTTAACCTTGTATTCGCAATTTGTCTCACTTGTCGTAAATACTTTTCGTAGATTTGTTCATTGTGCAATGTATTGCCCGCTCAATACTCGTGATTCGTGACATTAATTTTGTAATTGATTGTACATACTTACGAACTTATTTTTGCAATAATAACCACACACTAGGTAATTTAAGTAGGTATACTTTATAACAATATATAAATTGTAATATTATATATGAAATAGGGTACTTACGCAAGCGTAGAAGAGCCATAATTTTTATTTTATTTCACTTAAGTTTCGAGTTTAAATTCGGAATTTCTTGTTAAATTACGAGTTTAATTTCAAAATTAAAAAAAAAATGGTGGTCTTTCTACGCTTTCGTAAATACTCGGTAATTCTAGTTTGTTTTTTTCTTTCTTTTCTTTCTTTACTGCAACAATTAGATATTTTCAAAGAAACGAATCTGATTATACCTACTTATTGTTAGTATAACGACTTTTATTCACGTTTATAAAGAGTGTTCTATATCCTTTTACAAAGTCATGCAAAAATTAAAGATCCGCCCGCGCGCAAACCTCGGTATCGAATTTCCATGTCAATGTCAAAAAACTCATTTTTTTTTAAAATTTTTCTCGAATGAAATACATTTTTTTGAAAAATTACATTCACGAGAGGAATTTATAAGAATTTTTAAAAAAATTATCACTTTTTTTCGATTATCTCGAAAACGGTGCATTCTATTGCAAATTACAAAGAACGAATTTGTTCTTTGTTTTCGTAAAGACAATGCACTGTCCAAATTTTAGCCTCTTACGGTCAAAACTGTGACCGAAATCCTGTCCAAAAGAAATTAATTATATATATAGATCGGAGAAAATCCAAAAAGACACCTCTGGGTCCCGTCATCAGACAGGCTGCAATAGCTTTATTTTCTGTGAAAATTCGCTAAAAAGCATATTGAAGTAACAATTTTTTTATTGGTTTCTATTTTCAACTGACCGGTTTTTGATTTTATTACTATCGATAAGATCCTTGATATATTGTGCTATAATTACTTAATTTTCTTAATATCTATGGATATATCCTACACTTACTTTTAAATAAGAACCTTCAAAATTGTATGCTTATGCAAATGAAATTGATTTATAGGTAATGTACCTACAATATTTACTAGAATATGTACTTAACTATTTTGATATAAGATTAACTTTTACGATTATAAAATATTGGAAAAAATTTCCTGGTTTAAAATTAATTTAAAGTAAATAAAGTTATTGGAATCATCATTTACTTAACGATTTATCTTAAATTGAAAAAATGAAATTGATTATTATTTTATTTATCAGAAAATTGAAAATTAGAAGTATAAATTATATGCACAAGTAGGTAAATAAGCGAATTTGAAAAATAACTCTATATTTAACAAATGTTTAACTATCTACAGATTATTTTTATAACAACTAAATTCGGTTGTTAAATTGCATTAATCAAAGTCTTGCATTAACTAAATCGAACCGGTTAAATAAAAATTTTAAAACGAGAGTAATAAATTAACTGAATAATAACGATTCAATATTTATGAACAAATTAGCATTTATTAATATATTTCCATTGATTTAATTAAATTTTGTGACAAGCGAGCACTCGAAGTGAACGTTATTTAAATTAAGTCTTCCTGCATCTCTTCTCTTTATGTTTACTCATTTTCAAGGATTTACTAATCGATTATAATAATTTATAATCTAGACAGATTGCGCAGATTCTAGACATCTGCCGGACTACCTATGTAGGTATATAAACCGATCGATTTCAAGAAGTAATCATAGTTTGTACCTGCAGATAGTACAAAGCAATCTAAAAAAATGTTCAAATTGGTAAGTACAACTTTTACATAGTTTATAAATAGATATATCCTAATAATTCTTCGCTAACAGTTGCTCCTCGTTTTCGCCGTTCTCTTCGCCATTGCCATGGCTGCACCGGGACCAAAACCACAATTAATCTATCCCACTTATCCATACGGTGTCCATACCTATGCTGCTTATCCATATGCTGGATATTATGGAACCTACCTGGTTTGAAAAATGACATAATTATGCTTAACTCATGATTAAGAAGTATCTCGTTTATTATTGTGATTTTTTGGATTGTTAACTAAAAGTCAATAAATTTTATTTTTCTATGAATAATTTTGTTTTCTCTTTAGGTATTGTATGGCGATTCATACCAAATTATTTATTAAAGTATTATAGGTACGTTTTATTAAGCAGGAAGTTAATTTTGCGTAACACCTATCTACAGGGTGTCTCTAAAAGGTCTGTACAACGCTTGACCACAGTTCCTCCGCTCAAAGTATGTCGATTGACCACAACTTACCTATATTTCAAATTGCATCATTTCCCTTGAAAGGAGGAATTATCGCATACTTTTATACTTATAATAACGACTTAACTTAAAAACTTTAAATGCAGTACACGTAATTACTTATAGTTAAGGCTTACAAACACACGGCGCCTTAGTGAAATTAACACACAGTGTGATTATTTTCAAGGGTCATGACCTCAGTTTTTTACCAACAACTTTTTTATTTGTACGCCATTGACATTTTTGAGAATTTTTTTGAAATACAGATTAATTTAGACTCTTTTATTACTCTTAGAAAGATTTAATATCTTGCACGAATTCTCCATAAATGGGCAATTTCCTTACTCAGACTTTGGTACTTTTCGTCGATTACGCTTTGCTAGATATTTACATGCAATAATATCAAAACGTTAACTTTTATTTCATTTAAGTAAGTGCCGTATATCTTCCAATTGTCGCCGGTTTCTATTGCACGCCGTGCCGAATTACAACAAAAATATTACTAAATAAACATCGCGCCTGTCTCCAATTTGATTCTCTCAACAAACATCTTCCTTCTCCTTCTTCTTCTTATTGATCTATTGTTTCAAAAATAATCAGTAACGCTTTGCCTGGAAAGAGGTATTACTGGAAAAAACGAAACGTCTAATGGAAGAAAATATAACAATAGAAGCAGGAATAGGAACAGAAGGAGAATAGAAACAGGATTGTATTCAAATTGGACGAGGTGCCGCGACGACACTACCAAAATTAACGAGAGTTAAGGCAATTTGCTGTTTTATTTTATTATCTGGGGTTGGTGCATCAAATTAATCCCCTGTACTGCGCCCTATAAAAGTCTATTAAATAAATAATCTACTATAATAAATAAATCTGCAATAAATCTACTTATAATGGCACTCCTATTCTTTCACAAAAAGAAACTTTCTTTCAAACAAAAAATTTGGAACTGCTATTTAAAAGTTATGCCTAAACTTTTAAGAAGCTCTCTTTTCCGACACTGACGATATTTAATGTAATAAAAGGAAAATCAAAAAGAACATATATCGAAATCATTAATAAACGGAATATTAATTTATTTGTAAATTTGTAAATTAATCTTATCTCAATTTAAACTGACATTTTATTTTGATAACGAATAAAGGTAAAATTTCTTGGATTGTGTTCAATTAAAATGCATGAACGACAACAACGAATTATGTGAAAGTCGCGTAATTAAATATCGATTACATGAATAAAATACAAAACCGAATATTATTCTAACCTAGACCAATATTCGAGCATTACCTCCTATTTCGATTTACTTTAATGACACAATATCGAAACCTAAAAATGATTTTGATTTTTTTGTTAAAGAAAAGGTTGAACTTTTGATTAATTTATTTTAGATTCATTTTTAAAAATATAAGTACTAATCAATTATTATTATTAAGAATGTCTACTAAAACTAAGAAAATATGTCAAGATCAGTTCCACATACTTTAATACACACACGTGGTGAATATAAATTATTATTCATCCTATTATAAGCCTAAATGAATTTATTATTCCTAAAGCTATTTCAAAATGGTTTGAGGGTACAATAACAACATTAAAGATGCACACTATGGTTGTGCAAGCCATATTTTTCGATAACAACGTCCTCCAGCGAAATAATTAGATACTTATTATTTGAGCGGTGGTTGAAACAATACATTTGAAATAAAATTAATAAATATGCTACATCAGAAAGAAATTCATAGAACTATTTTACAGTAGATATTTGTAACACATTTGGTTAATTATTAAAAGATCATCGCACAAGGAAGGCCAAAAGAAGAGTCTTCGAGCAAAACAAGCAAAACACTCGATGTACAGTCGCGAGCATTGCGCGGATACACGCGATACAACAAACAAATTATGAACTGAATATTTAAAGCAGCAACATTGTATTTATAATTCGTGTTATCCATCCGTACTTGTTGCAGATTTGTTCGTTGTAACATGTATTGCTCGCGCAAAGCTCGCGATTCGGAACATTAATTTTGAACTTGACTGTACATAATGTGATATAAGTAAAATCATAATAACGCGTAGAAGTACTAAATTAAATTTAAAAACAAAAATTATAATTAAAACAAACATTTTTGAGTTGTTTTTTGTTTGATAAAAAGCCGTTTCGAGATTTATTTAAAGTTTATTTAGGCATGACTGCATACAGGGCGTTCTAAAATTGATTGGAAATCTTTTAAGAGTGTATTTTTCACGTCAACAACACGTGCCCGAAAATTTTTAATTTCCGAAATGCGGGGCGTGTTAAAAGTTAGAAAACACTCTGTATCTCGTGCATGTAGAGTGTAAATAACATACCAAATTTCAAATGATTTAAATAAACCGTTTCTGAGATAGTAAAACAAAACATTATTCTTTTCAAAACATTAACACCCAGTATCTCGGAAACTAAGCGTTTTCGGACACGTGTTTATAGGAACTTGTCGTCTTATTTTAACGTGAAGAATACGTTCATAAAATATGTCCAATCAATTTAGAAACACCCTGTATAACGTATGTAGGTGCAGATCTGAATAGATTTTGAAAATCATTTCAATTTTTTGTATCACTTTTCCCGGTGAATTTCTATAAACGAGATCGCCCTATAAGTTTATTTAAAAGTTGATTATTCGCCTGCTTTCAATGCCGATGAGTATTTATACATTTTTAAAGATCAAAAAACTCGTCGACGTGGCGAGACAGTTGAAACTGATAATAATGCAATTGCAGTCGATTTCCTTATTTTTTTTTTAATTACTGGTAGAAGGTAGTCTGGAGTACGCCCATCTGTTAATTGCATTGTGAAGTTCCATATATAAGCTGGCAGCTTTTCAGTTTCGTCACAGTTCGTTAACTAAATAACTAAAAACCAACAATATGTTCAAACTTGTAAGTGCTAGTACATCGCTACTATTAAAATTAACTTGAATTAATACTGTTCAAATTTTACAGCTCATCGTCGTTCTTGCTCTCTTCGCTGCAACCATGGCAGCTCCTGAACCTAAGCCGCAAGTCTACTTCGGCGGTTATAGGTACCCCTACGGTTACTCAGGATATTACGGTTATAATCCTTATGCTCTTAATTATTATGGCAACTATTACAATCGTTTCTTGTACTGAAGAAACCGGAACCGACTTTTTACATTGAATTATTACATCATCAGTAGCTGTGAATTGAAAATTTTCTGTATTTGAAATGTAAATAAAAATTTTATATAAAAGTTATATATGGGTGTATTTTGTCTGAAATGATGGTAATCAAAGCGTAAAATGAAAATGATAGTTTCCTTACGAAACGCCTTAACATAATAAATGTTATACTTAGGTAGGTGCATAATAATAAGGTACCTACATACTCAAAATAGTTTTTATGTTTTCTAAAACATTAATTTATTATTAAAATAATATTTTACAAACTCCATATGCAAATGGATATTCTATATTTCTTATAGAAGTCAATTTTTGTTTTTGTTTTTTAATTAATTGTTTTGGTCTAACCAATTAACCTGTCGAATTTTTGTTTATAGTTTTCTGATTAGTGCTAGTAGTATGACGTTCACGAACATCCACGGCTGCAGCGGAATTCGAACCCGCAGCTGCGAGTGCCCTAAAAAGCTAGTTGAGAAACCGATTTTTAAGGGCCACCACGGTCTCTGAAGACAGTTTCAAAAGCTAGACGTTTAAGAACATCATAAAAGTTTACTAAAATTGCCCATTAGTTTAAATACAAATACCTACCTATAAGCTACTATTGTATTAGAAATGATTATAGCTTGGCTGTTCACGTTTTACCAGAACAAAATCAAATAAACCGGAAGAAAATACAAAAGATGAACAAGAGAAAAAAAAAAGAAAAGAGGGGAAAAACCAGGCGTTAGTACATACATACAACAATAATTTAAAATTCTATTTAACTTCAGGTATTAATAGAAAAGAAAGTAAATTTGGAAACGCTAGTTAGTGAATCAGCGGTCGACTACTATATGCTAAATATAGTAATATAAAATACGGAAGTTCTTTTATTTATTTTGAACATTTATAACTACATATTGTGCATTAGGTAATTTAATTTAAAATTAAAATTTTAAATTAAGCGGTTTTTATATATGTAGGTACCTATAAATTACTGACTCCTTTTGATCAAAAACAGTTAGGTAGATATATATATTCTTATGATATTAATATTACTTATGAATTATTTTTTTAATATTAAAATATTAATATTTATAATAAAGAATAAATATTAAATTAATAGGTAAAGCTTCGTGATATATATGATTTGAGAAGTCGTTTATTTTAATTGGTCGTGACAGTCGCGCCAACATCAAACCTGTATCGCCAGCTTGACTTCGCATTTAAATAAAGTGCATTTATTTTGTATAATGAAGGTAGGTTAATGCCTGCTATTTACATACGAACCACACCACCAACATTTTTCCTTTAACACACCTTGATTTGTTATACTTACTTTATTTTTGGGCATATCGAGACAAGCCTCTTTGTTTGACAGCTGTGGATTTGTTATTTACATAAATTATTCAATGTCGAGGTTTTTTATTAAAGGTTAACAAAAACCGTGTTTTTCTATCATAACGTTCGGGAATATAGAGCAGCGCTAAAGTTTTCTTCCTTCGATCGCGTTTTTGATTTTTTCAAGTTTACAATCATTTTAAGACTCATCCTTATTCGAAATATTTATATTTATTTATATATACATATATTTATATCGACATAAATGGTATCTACTAATAAATTCTTAGAACTACTTTGCTCGATCGATTCAAAAATTATTGTAAGCCGATAAAAATCAATGCTATAATAAATTCATACTGAACAATGTTTTAATTTCAATAATAGAAATTAATCTTAAGTAAGTAGGTACAATATTAAGCTGTTGTTTGATTTTTAATTATTAAATTAAACAGTCAATTAAGTTACTATCAAATATTAAGTATAATGTGAAAGATTTCACTGATTTTTTCTAGTTTACAGGATTTGATCAAATTGACTATGTTTGCAGTACTTAAAGCGCAATAAATTACAACAAAGCAACAATAGATTGTCAATTAATCCTAAAAATTCAGTTTCAATGCAGATTTCTTAAAATTGTATAAATATACCAAAGATCAAGATGTATAAATACATAATTTGGGCGTTTCTCGTTTGCCTTCGAAATAATTAAAATCTTGTTAGAGCACACGTGTGGACATTACTCATTATGGTACCACTAGCATCGATATTATAATATTAAGTGGTACTTTTATTTCAATTTTTATTGTGTTTAAACGAATAACAGGAAGTATACCTACTGGGTGACAATGGAAACAACGTCAACCGTTTAATCTCTTATTTATCTAAAAGCGAATGATTTATTATACCTAACATAATTTTATTTCCTATAGAAGAGAATCAACGCCCACTATCGTTCTGTGATGTTAATTACGGTGTGTAAGATAAAGTATGTATTAAACAAATGTTTTTACATTGTTTAAATAATTAGGTAATTAACAAAAAACACCGGGGTAGATTATAAAGATTTGAATATATTGAACAGTAGATGAACAGGTGTTGTAAATGTTGATGTTGAACATTTTACGTTAACACGAGATATTAAGATTTGTAAAGTTGAAAATTAAAGCATTAATCATCTAAATAAACTGCTGAATTAAATTTAATATACTTCTGCTATCAACCTATTTACTCATAATCATGTCGATTATTAAACACTTTATACTGCTATAGGTAACCTAACCTACCTGCCTACCTAACAAGGAAGGTTAGGCAGGTGGAAATCTCAGAAAAATTTGAAACTTTGCAGGATTGCAGTACTAGACAATCCTAATCCAGAGCCGTATTCCGTTCGTGCTCTTAAGGGGTTTAAGGGGGTGAAATCCACCCTTGAAAATAGGAACTTTTTTCGATTTTGCTTATTATCTGTGAAACAACAACAGCTATCGCCAATAAACTATATATTTTTGTAAATGGCTGTTCAATACCTACATTATGATACAAAAATTAGGAGAGAAAATTTTAAGGGATGGTACTGTGCGTCTGATACGGACTAGTAGACGCTTAGCTTAACACAGCTGCCGCTGCGACTGTCACTTGTCTGTAACAGACTATAAGAAAAAAATTAGAAACTTCTAAATTTTTCTTTGTATTTCCTACCTTTTCCTCGTCATCGTTTTCCCTCTATGGTCAATTTCCAGCGTAGATTCTGCGATTCCATTGTCTGCGAACTTGAATTATTACATACCTATACCTACGTAAGGTAAAATTTCGTTCGCAAAATTGGACCGTTGAATGTTTGAGGGGAGCACTAACCAAGACCCTAACCAAATCCCTATCCAGGAGCCTAACCAAGCTCGATTAACAGAGAATTTGTGTTAGAGCTTAAAGGTCCATGTATTTACATTTATAAATACATGGAAAATTAGTCGACAAAGAAATGTCCTACCTTTCCTCGTCGTATTAATCCTTTTTGTTTGTAATACTTTTAGAGTACACACTCACTCGCGTATACTCACGCACTCACGCGCAAAAAGGCCTTATTAACTGAACGAGCACTCCTTGCACACGCGATAAAGTAAGACGCCGTAATTTAAAATTCGAACTACTGAAACAAACACTACCGCTCTGTACCATTGACGCGAATAATCTGAAACCTACTATATAAAACTACATCACGTTATTTTTTCAAATTATAATTTTAATTGTCCTTACATGAATATATATGTCTGCCGATGTAAAAATGTACCCAAATATGGCAAAATTAGGGATGAAAATTCGAAGGAATGAGACCCCTCAGGATTTTCATCCCTAATTTTTCACAATGTAGGTCTTGAACAGCCATTTACAAAAATATATAGTTTGTTGACGATAACTCTGGTTGTTTCACAGATAATAAGCAAAATCGAAAAGAGTTCCAATTTTCAATGGTGGATTTCACCCTCTTAAATCGCGTAAGAGCACGAACGGAATACGGCTCTTGATTAGGGTTTACTAGTACTGCAATTCTGCAAAGTTTCAAATTTTTCTGAGATTTCCATCTGCCTAACCTTCCTTGTACAACAAAATACATATTTTAGTTAATCTTTATCGTTATAATTATCATTAATGCTTCTCCTTATGGTATGTTGGGTATGGTATGGTAAGGTATGTTGTTGGAGATAATAATATTTTGTATATGATACAAAATAGTGAATTTTGAAATTTTTATAGACTTTAAAATAAATAATTAAATCTTTATCATCTAATACACGAATTGTAAATGTAGGAATAATCCTATATATTATAAATTATTTATTATATTATTATTCCTATTTTTATAAAAAAATATGATGTGACGTTTTAAATATGTATATACATACATAAGTGTACACTCGCACTACTAGATATATTTTTTGGGTTCGTCGGTTACACCGTCGTTGAAATCTCCAGCGATTAGTTGTTTCAGTTGCCTATTTTGACAACAGGAATGTTTAACAAATTTAATAATTACAGTATTACAGCGTGTTATTTTTAATTTTTACATTTTTCACGTTTTTGCGCCCCAAATCTAATTGCGCCCGTGGCGGCGCCTGTTTCGCCACCACCTCGTTACGGCGTTGACCGCATAACCAGTTTGATCAAGCTTGCGCTATCGACGCCTGAAAATATAATTGTATTTTTTATGCGGTTGAAATGTTTACAAAAAGAACAACTTTGTTACATTTTTTTGGGTTAATATAAAAAGTTCTAATAATGTATTTAATTTTTAATCGAAAAATTTGGAAAATTTGGATGTTTATAATATTGTATTTTTTAAAATGTTTGTATACATAAATAAATATACAATTTCGAATAAAACGTTCCAATCTATTTTATAACTAACGGCCATAAGGATAAAAGCATATGTCTTAATTTAAATCCTATCATAAAGGTTGACCGGGCCGAGGTATAGGTAAAACGGAAAGTTTTTGAGCCCGGAATTTGGGAATAATGCTGAGCGTCATTTGAAAAAGCTTTGCGAGTAGGTTCAGGAACTGCTTTCACCTGACAACTCAGATCCCCCTGCCAAAAGTTAGAGAGCTTCAAAGTTGGCTAATCCGCTAAGCGATGCCATCTTTATCTCCTAAATCAGCGACACTATTTACGTTTAATTAATATATTTTATTGGTCATCACTGGAGGGGATTTTATTGGGCTCATACAAAGTTAAAATAACTTCCAGTTTGCGGTTCTACTTCCGGTTTTCGGACAACTTCCGATTCAAGGAAAATTTTTTATAACGCATTTGATATGTTATTTATGTGGAGCAGGTACTATGACGTAATCAATATCAAAATCGGATCTGTAGTTTCTAAAGTACCTATAAAAAGCAATATTCGTTTGTGATTAGTTGACTCCGTATTTTCGTAAATTAACAAAATAGCACGATATTTGTGTATTGGCTATTTGTGTAATTTATTTTAACTAAAAAAAATTATATTAATTCTTGATATACTAGAATCGATTTGGACGGCTTATTTTAAATGAAAATAAGTAGTTTATTAAAAAATAAGGTAAAGTATAAAGTTACAAAATAAAAAATTAAAACATGACAAAAGAAAATGTGAAAATCTCCTAAAATATACCTCCTAAACATACCATAGAAAATACCTAGAAGTATAAAACTAGTCTCTTTCTTTAAACAGTTCCGATTTTGATACTGATTACGTCTTAATTATGACGTATTCATTCTGTTGTATTAATCCAGTGGAGTAATCCCTTAACATTCACGAATCTATAAATGAGCAAAAATTTAATATTCGCGAGGACGCAGCTCAGGTATTCGCGAATATTTTAATTAATTTATAATAAGTTGAACATTAAAATTTGAAAACTTTAACAACAACTTGTTGAGAAAGCAATAAAAACAAGCAATCAAGCAATAGGGTCAGTTTCTGGACACTCGAAAGGCTGTCTTAAATGACACCTAGCATGATTCTCAAATATAGGGCTCAAAAACCTCCCGGTTTTATCGCTTACAATTAGTCTTTACATATTTCTTGTCGTATCAGTAATAAAATTACTTAAACCAAGACATGCCTTTACTTTTCTACAGTCAACCACAACCGAAAGAGTTTTAGGACATCCGTTTTGGTAAAACTTTTGTAAAACAGAGCTATATATATATGCATATTTAACATTGAACATATTTTAAAGCTATCTTAATTAAATCGATAAATCTCCATTGTAAGCACCGCGTTGACATTTAGATCATCGCCGCTCATTTGTTTTGTTTTGCATAAACTTTTAAGACAAATTAGCCCCAGTTTGGACGTCACGTCGATTTTTTCAATTTGTTATAATTTTCTGTGAAACTCGGATGACACGCCTTTAAACAACTGTTAATTACAAGCAGTATATAAACTCCGTCACTCGTAAATTTAATCACAGTTTACACGGTAAGCAAACAACAACGCCATTCAAAATGATCAAATTGGTAAGTTCGGTAATTTTCGTCGATTTAATTTCTAATTCGATATGATTATTTTTAGTGTCTTCTTGCACTTGTCGCCCTTTTTACTGTTAGCATGGCCGGTCCAGTTCCGGAAGCTAAACCTCAGTATTACACCTCCTACCCTTATTCGTCTCTTGGCTACGGATATGGACATTATGGATACGGATATCCTTATACTTCCGGATACTATGGACAACACAGATACGGTGGATACTATTTCTAAGTCATATGATGTAGATTTCGTCGATTTTCAAACCTTTAGGCAGTAAACTTATGAAATTTCCGTTTTGATTAATAAATCTAGAAATACCTATATACATATAGTTTTTTTTATTTATAATGTTTTAAAACTTCACTTTGTGTGTCGTAATTGTTCAAAATATATCACATACTGTATCTACATATTACCGCCAGACAAAATTAAAAGATTCTTTAGAATAATATCGACACGGTTTTGACAAAACGTCTTAACCCGCAAAAAGTAAATTTTACAGGAGCGCATATTTTGCATTGTAGCTTAATCATAAGCAAATACCTCCTATGGAAATGCAAATCAATTTTTCTGGTGGAAAAAATCGAAATGCTGTTGCCAGATTTTATCAGATTATGCTTTTGCCTTAAATGCAGAAGATAATCAGAACAACGACGTTCTGCTAAAACGCCATCGACACTAAAATACAACAGATAAAGTTTTATGCGTTACATTTAAAGGTTATTTAAAAAAAGTGGCTTACAGTTTACCTATCTAAAAGAAAACATGTTACCTACTGTATAGTATATAAGTATAATATATATAGTATAATAGTATAGTTCTAATAAATAACTGAATTTTTATGCTTTAATTATGTTATAGGATAGTTGACTGTAGCTACATAATACAACGTATGAGTAACAAAAAAATTTAAAAATATAAACACTTTTGAATTTTAATTAGACGTAAAATTTAAATAATGAAAAATTAAAACATTATACATTTTAACTAGTTAAACTTATAATACAATCTTTATAATTATCCACTGTTTTTTTTAACGTTTAATATTTTGTAAACTATAAATTAATTTAAAATTGTTGCCAGACTCGAACAAAAATTCATTTAAAATGTCTATGTAAATAATACTTTCAGATCGTATGTGATTTAGAGATAAAATAAAACACGAACATAGACAACAAAATAATCTATTTTTATGTTATTAGTGCGCCAAATTGTTGTCTTTCAAAAACAACATTTTTAAGCAAAAATTTTGGTTTCGACAACTTAATAAACGTGTTTAGAAAACATTCGTAAACGGCAAGATATCAAATCAGTTCATTGTACTTGAAACAAATATGCTTAATAAATTGATGATAAATTAAATAATAGTAACCTACATTTAATTTGATCAATTAACTCATAACTAATCAATTAGCACAAAAAATAACTAGAATAGCAAACTATAACTAGAATTAGCATAGAAGTTTGTCGAGTTGCTCAAAAAAAATGCTGTATGAGATCCGGATTATATCTATATTCATTTATATTAAGGTAGCAATTACAATAATAATGACGAAACCGATTATTCACAGAATAAATAATCCAAACGATTTTCGCTCTTTTTTATCATATTATTTTTACGATATTTTAATGCTAATCAGGTAAAAAGTTTTATTTGATTAAACTAATTACACGTCGTACGGGAACTTTAAAATTAAGATTCACCAACTAAAAATTTCATAATTGGATTTCTATTATTACAAAAAATGTTTAAAAAATTTAATAAATGAAAGCTACATTTTTAAGTCGCGAAATACCTATACATAAAATAATTTTGTATAAATGCATTTACAAGGAGAACTACAAAGGTCGAAAATTCTGGTTATACAGTCTACTTAAGATACAATAAGTAGTTGTGCATATTATTTTAAAACCTTGACTTTATTGGTAACAAAATTTACAACATGATATTATTCTACTTCATTGTGCATAATGATAATTTAAAATAAATAAAACAAAAATCATAGATTTTTATTATCATAAATAATAATAAACGGTGCGTATTTTAATATTTTATTTATTTCGTATTAAAACGAAGTAAGAGGCGGCAGCGCAGTTTTTCATTTTATGACGCAAGAGCTCACTGTTTGTAAGAATTAGTCCAACTTTTCTCTTCCAATAAAGAAAATTGATATGATCTGTAACTTTAATTGCAAAAACGCCAAATTGCTCTCTTCGGAGAAATCGTTTACCAAATTCAAAATTTCTAGTGCCGTATGAGGTCGTGGATTGTCACGATAAAACAATGCGCCCTTTCTGTTGGTTAGTGCGGGTCTTTTTTCCAGTTGTTTACAATATATGTAATTTTAGCGTTGGTTTAATTTTCAGGAAGCAGCTTAAAATAGATAATTCTGTTCCATATCACACCAAACACACAACGTTACCTACTTTGAATGACATCCTCCTTTTGGTGTCGCAGATGGTATTTAATCTTTGTAATTATCCACTATCTTTTTTTATGTTTTATATTTTGTAAATATCGGCGACTATTCAATTAAGAAATGACCCATTTTCTAACCTACTAAAGTGAAAAGTTAAAATTTCCATTCGTTGTTCCATATTCACATCGAACAATTCATACGGAAACCACTTGCTCAGTTTGAAAACTTCTCCAGTAGCTTTTCAATGCTGATGGCCGGTCGAATGGGTCGATCGAAGATGCCCAGATCGTTTTTCCATCGTTAACTGAAAAATTGCTCTACCGGTGGATCAACTGGACCATAAATGCTGCGTATTTTATTTGTTGCTATCGTAGTGGTGTTGTCCTGACGAAACGCCCTAAATTCCGACATTTTTTCTTAATTTCGCATATGAATCATTTAACCAACGTACACCCCTCGTGCGTAGACCATGTGAGAATTTTGACCGACTCGTTGTCCAACGCTAATTTATTTGCTTGCTGTGGTCGATATTTTGATAAGCAATAATTATTTTCCATTTATTAAACAAGTTCCCAAATTTTAATGATACGAACACGCTATATAATTACGCGCTAATTACAAAATAAGAGATCATTCATTTTGACCAATCGGAACAACGCATAGATGTCCAAATAATTAATTATTTGCATCGAACGACTAATGTATCCTAAAAGCCTATAAAATTCGATTAATAAAAGCTCCGTCAAATTTTGAAGGCCAGTTGTCTTCTAATCCTAAATAGCCACAAACAATTTGCAACTTGAACCGCATCATTAATTGTATTTTTTATATTGATTTTAATACAGGTACGTATTTAACAATAAATTATTTTGAACTTCCATTTCCTAGTAGAAAAAAAACAATGATGTCTCACATCAGAGGTGAAAATAAGACCTGCAATAATTTAACTATGTGCAGTGCAAATTTCTTATTATTAATTTTCTTATTTCTTATATTTCTTATTCTTATTATTGCAAATTAAGTTTAAAGAGTTTCTGATAATTCGTTACCTATCTACTATAAAAGAATATGCGACTTACATTTAAGTTGTTGTTTAGGACCAGAATATAATGAAGTACCACACCCAATTAAAATGTAGTCATCTACTTATATAAATTGTTTCTTTTTTAAATTATGTCCAATGTTTCCCATTTATTTTTTCACATCTATTTATGGTACATATCTGTATTACAATATAAAAGTTTTTATAATATTTTTCTATATCCGCCTCTGTTGATGCCTACGGCAATGTCTATTCATGTCGCGCGTGTGTGTGTGTGGATGACAATTAAATGGCTAGATAGCAGATCCCCACCCTCATAAAATAGATTGCGTAACAATTTGTAGGTATATATATCTACTGAAAATCCCAGATTAAGCATAGTTTGATTTACTTACTACAAGTCAAATACTTAAACAATACCTTAAAAATGTTCAAATCGGTAAGTTGTTAATTAATTATTTAATTTTAGATCTTGAACGTTGATTTTATTATTACAGCTCGTATTCGTTGCCATCTTGGCTTTTGCCGCTGCTCTCCCAGCTCCAGTTCCGGCACCTAACCCAGCACCCAAAGCCGACCCTGCTCTCGTATATTCAACTGGATACGTTGCTCCCTCAGTTTATTCCGCTTACGCTTCGCCGGTAGTTTCCAGCTACAGTTACCCCGCCGCTTACGCTGCTTACTCAGCCCCACTGGTTTACGTTTAATAGGATCACCGTCAGGCAGTCTTTCTGTAAAATGCTTTAAGTAATGGAATTTTTGGTAAAATTTACATTTTAAATTACCGTCGATTAAAAATAAATCCTTCCCTTAAAATTGTTGTTTATTATTATTTAAAGTGAAGTCGAACTTTATTTATATTGCGATCGATTGTTTATATGTAGATACGCAGATAAATAATACAATATTTCATAAATACCTACTACATGTTAATTTGGTTACATAAACGCATAATCATCAGGGTCGTCGGCTTTATTAATTTAGTTCAGAGCTATGCAACTATACAGTTTGATTAGAGCGTGATTCCATAATAATTTAACGAGTAATTTGAATTAACTGCCCGTTTAGCGAGCCTTATGTATGAGTTAATTTTCAAAGTTGATGAATATGTTACATCAATTAATACGATGTTATCTACGCGGCAGAACTCACGAGATCAGACAAAATTATTTCAAATACTATATAACTAAAAAATTATACAAATAAGAAAACGACGATTATTATCATTATATTTATTGTAATAATTAGAGATATTAGTGAATATGACTAATAAAAACTATACGTAATTCAATGGAGCAAAAATTAAATTTTTTTGCTGAAAAATGCTAGGAAAATGCAACGATTATTTTTTAAATATATCTATTCTGCATATGATTTATTAATCACTTTTAACAATATTTAAATTTGATTAGTGAAACGTGATATAGTAGCTTCGCGAAATGCAATTCGCAACTATCCTAGTGTTTTTTATGGCCGATGTTGATAATTTCCAGCAATTATCTTAATTGTTTTAATAGGTAAGTAGGAATCTAATTTCACTATTTTTCAATTTATGAGCTTTCTGTTCTAATAAAATATCCTTAAGAGTAATTGTAATTTTTAAAATACAAAAAATATAGAACGTTAAACACTATAGAGTTTTAAAACTAAGCTAAATCTAAAAAACCTTATCCTTAATTTTCAGTGTTCTTCTAGATTATATATCTAATACATATATATCTACCTACTGTAGACCTAACTTTTTAAATTTTGTAGCCTAGTAAACCCTATAAAAAAAACTATCGGATCATATTCATAAAATAAAAATGAGTAGAAATCAGCAAAACAATAAGCATAACCATTAAAAAATTGGTTTTACCATATAGGCAGGTAACGTTGATGTAACAAAGACTTACCGATACCTGTTACGTCTTTGACACGCCGAAGTTACATCACTGTTGTAAATGTGCTTGCTGGGAAAGAACAAACAAAAAACATTCGTCTATAACAATGGAGAATGATTATTAATAAATGTTTTTGTTAAAAAGACATTTTGTTTTAAAATTCATACTAAAAGCAAGTAAAACACTGAAGCTTTTTACGATTCCTGAATATTAATAACATTTTCATTAATTATACGACGTAAAAGTATTTCAGATATTTACCTAATAGAAAAATTAATATTTTTAAAAAGCTTATCCAGGAATTGCGCAAATTTCTTCGAAATCGCTTACGAATGCGTCCCTAAGATTTATTAAGACATACATTTACTATTGAAATTAATTAATTATACCCACGTTATATGCAAGCGTTTCTTCTCTCATTAACGAAATACCAAAAATTCTTAACATTCGCTTTCCTTTTAAAAAATAATCCCGTGGGCTTTTGTCCACGATGATGACTAAAGAATTAGTCGCCAAGTTGTTCTGAAAATACTTTGTATAATGCGTTACACACGTGTACGGCCACAATCAATTATTGAAATTATAGGTAATAAGTAGATATACGGTAGAAGGTAAGAACGCGTTGACCACCTTCACTGATGTTAAAATATTAATTTTACACGATAATCAGCTTAATAGTTTTTATGCGTTTAAATGAATTAGTAAATAACTTTCGAAGTTCAATATACATTTATAGGTTTTATTATTGAAAAGAAATTTAAAAATTTGATGAACCCAGAAACCAAATTGAGCATTATTGAAAATTAAGTAATGATTAAACTAATATTACAAAGTTGGGATCGTGTGAATGATAAAATTTAATATACCTATAGGTATATAATTATATTATAAATTATAAACGTCAAGTACGAAAACGATTCAATAAATAAAGACAATTTACAGCTATTAAGTGTTAGTATAAAATTAATTAGGTACCTATTATGTTATAGACAGTATTTCCGAAATTTCACATAAAATAAAGAAAATTGTGTATCTGTCCAAATTGTAATTTTTAACATCTAAGTAACTATTATTTAAATGGTAAGTTATACAAAGAAGGTAAATTACTACTGTAAAAGTAATATTTATATCTCTTACGGCTAAATGAATCAAGTCAATTGAGGCACTTACTTGCATAAAATTATTTTTTCTTTAAATTATGCCCAATATACTCCATTTATTTTTTCACATATCTATCTAAAGGTTTTTATAATATTTTTCTACATCCGTCTCTGTTGATGCCTACGGCAATGTCTATTCATGACGCGCGTGTATGTGGATGACAATTAGATGGCTATAGACCAGATCCCCACCCTCGTAAAATAGGTTACGTAACAATTTGTAGGTATATATATCTACTGAAAATCCCAATTCGAGCATAGTTTGATTTACAACAAGTCAATAATGTTCAAATCGGTAAGTTTTTAATTAATTATTTAATTCTCGATCTTGAACGTCGATTTTATTATTACAGCTCGTATTCGTTGCCATCTTGGCTTTTGCCGCTGCTCTCCCAGCTCCAGTTCCGGCACCTAACCCAGCACCCAAAGCCGACCCTGCTCTCGTATATTCAGCCGGATACGTTGCTCCCTCAGTTTACTCCGCTTACACTTCGCCCCTAGTTTCCAGCTACAGTTACCCCGCCGCTTACACTGCATACTCAGCCCCACTGGTTTACGTTTAATATGATCACCGTCAGACAGTCTTTCTGTAAAATGCTTTAACTAATGGAATTTTTGGTAAAATTTACATTTTAAATTACCGTCGTTTGAAATAAATCCTTCCCTTAAAATTGTTGTTTATTATTATTTAAAGTGAAGTCGAACTTTATTTATATTGCGATCGATTGTTTATGTATAGATACGTAGGTAAATAATACACTATTTCATTTGGTTACATAAACACATAATGGTCACGGTCGTCAGATTTAGTACCTATATGTATATATATATATATATATATATATATATATATATATATACCAGTAGAATCCCGTTAATCCGAATCATGCTATTCCGAAAGTTCAACTAACAATAAGCCGCACGAAAAGAAATTAGAAAACAATAATACGGAGGCCAAATAAAAAAGGCCAATGTATGGCAAAACACTGCATATGCTTACAATAATGATAATAATACAAAGCATATATTGTACTTAAGAGTACCTACAAAAATTAATTGATTGGCTTATTCATAAAGTCAGTAAGTTTCCTTTGAAGTAATGTTCTAAATCTATTGGATGACACAATAAAAACTTGAACTAAAAACTTTGTAGTTGCTACTCGCTACTGCATTATAGGAATAAATTCGGTTAATCCGGACAGGACTCGTGAGATCAGAAAAAAATATTTCGAATGCGATATAGCAACTAAGAAAATATGAATAAGAAAACGAAAAGTATTATCATTTTATTTATTGCAATAATTAGTGATATCAGTGAATATGACTAACAAAAACTACTTAAGTAAGGTGATAGGTGTAAAATAGCTGTTTTAATAAAAATTAATTCTTTTTGCCGAAAAATGCTACGAAAATGCGGCGTTTATTATTATTTTTTTTTAACATTACTATTTTGTAGCTGTATAGTTACCGCGCGCCAACGAGATCACTAGCGCCCCTCTTTTGCCCGTTGTTTTTCAAGCTACCGAAATGAAACTCGGCACAGTTGATAAAGATCCAATATAGTATCTAATATCAATTTATGATTTCAATTTATGAGTTTTTTGTTTCAATAAAATATCTTAAAGTGTTATTGCACCTAATTTAAAAAATATAAGAAATATAGAATGTTGAACACTTTGAATTTTTAAAACTAAGCCATTTAGGACAAAAATGCATGTGAACTTTTTTAAATAACGTAATCTAAGGAACCACATCTATAATTTTCAGAGTATTCTTAAAGATCATATAACTACTTAATCTAATACATATAATATACATTCGTACTTCAATTAATTAAAAGTAACGCATAGATTTTTTATTTCCTTAAATATGAATTGTAGAACAAAAGTTTTTTGATTACATTCATTTCTATATTTATGGTAAACATATGGCAGCCGCCATGAAAAACATGTAATACCTTAAATGTCTTAAAGCATCAGATTTTAACGAATATCTATGGTGACGTGAATCGAGCTTAACTTGACCAGTGTCAGAAAAGAGTTTTTAAACGAATACGTGGAGAACAAGCAAAATATTAACAATAAGCTTCTAAGATAAACTTGTTATTTAGATATAATAATGCAAGTCATTTAAAAAAAAAATGATCACAATGATGAGTTAGTGGTCATCACTGTCATCGATTAATTCTTGAAAATATTAAGAAATCGTAACTAGTTTTGAATTTACCGAACAAAGTATTATTAAAGTCATTGTATTTGTATCCTACTAAACCCTATAAAAAAAAACTATCGCATCACATTAATAAAATAAAGAGGTGCAGAAACAAACAAAAAATACATAATTACCATTGAAAAAGAAGTGGTTTTACCATATTATACGTAACGTTGTTGTAACAAAGACATACCGATCCCTAATATCACACGTTTAATACGTTGAAGTTACATCGAAAGTAATATTACAAAAAAAATTGTTAAAAAGATATTTTGTTCTAAAATTCATATTAAAGCATCTAAAAGACACACGCGTTAGATAATTACATATAGGTATGTAGCTAACATAAGGCGGTTCAACTTTAAATACAAGAAATTCCATAATCGGTAGACCATTGAAAAACAAGTGCAGATTGTTTCAACAAAAATAAATTACCTATTCATCTGTTTAAATACTTTTCAATAATCGAATAATCGTTTGTTTCTGTATTTAAAGTTGAATAACCTACCTTGTCATAATAACAAATTAAAAATAGCGAAAATTTATCGAAATGTATCTATACTAATTTCTACTTAACCATATAAATTTTCCGTATCTGGTAAATATATTTCCATAAATGAAACGGTTCCGTGCATATACTTTAAACGTCTTCAAGTGGTCACCTTTCCTTTATTGGTATTTTGTAAAACCATAAAAGCGGAATACGAAGTTCGCAGAAACTAAAAATGTATTTAATCATTTTAAAAAATTAGTTCAACAACTAAGTATCAAATATTACCCAAGTAAAAGTAGCTAAACAAATGTTCGAAAATTTTGCAGCCGTAAGTTTACTAATATTTCCAGTTCGTCGAATTAGAAGTACTATGGATTTTTGAAATATTAAGTCTGTTCCGACGAAGTTGCTCTCATATATTCCCTGTGCTACTTGTTGACTCTCGAAAATAATCTGTTCGCCCCAATAACAGATCAATCCTATTGGCGTACAACCGCTAAGAATTTGAGTAATAACTTGTACAGGATCGTCCATATTTAACTAAAAATTGTTCATTATAAACGATACCTAAAACATCGTTCAAATAATCGTCTTACTGATGACCCATGAAAAATGATGAAGCTTATCATGCACAAAGTTCCGAAAAATACGACTAGAAGAAGAACACTGAACAAACTTTCCATTTCGTTTGTAACTTTAATAATTGCTAAATGATATTTTACTGCATCGGTTAGTGACATTTTCAGATATTTCCACTGAACTGTAGAAGTATCGTAATTCTGAGTCGCTACGCCACCATTATCCTAAAATAATCTGGATAAAATATTGAAAAATCATTGGCATATTATGGATACCTTGATCATATGTTTATAAGCGTTATCGACCGTTCTTTTGAAACAATTTTGTGAAATCCTGAATTGATAAGCAAGATGACAAATCACAGCAGCTGTAATTACATCTGTCGTGGTATACTGTGCGCCAATACAACCAAGACTGAAAACTTGGAAGCACAAAGCTAGTTCAAAATTTGGACTATAAGTTGAATTAAATATTTTAATCGATCCATAAGGTAGTTTCCAGTCATTATGATCGTTGCTGTTTAATCGTTTGTACACAGTAACTATGATTGAATTGAAAAAAGAAAAGAAGGCGCTTATCCAAAAAAACATGCTCTAAAAAAATACTGACGTTAATTATATTATTTCGAGACATTTTTTACTTGTTTTTGTTTTTATGTTTTATTAAAACTTAATTTTTATTAATACTTACCTATCTATTTATAATTTATAATTGAAGGGGTTAGAGCTGAAACCGTCTGAGTACATTTTTTAGCTCAAAATATCTTAAGGGCGTACGGTCCCTACTGCCGCCAAACGATAATCCGTAGATGGCACTGTTAGTGAATTTTAGAGAAATTTTAAACAGACCATCCTTCTTGGTTGAAATAGCCTGCCTCTGTAACGTCGTAAAATCTACCTGCTTTGAAGCTAAGGGTATAAATGTTTAGATACGGTGTTTTTACATTAAAACGTATTCGAAGACGATTTTAAAATTCGCAATACAAAAGTTAAGATTTAATGTTAAGTACAGGAAAAATCTGAGATTACTGATCTGAAAAACTGATTTATTTAAAGTTCGCTAATAAATAATCTACTTTAATTTTAATTGAAATTAGAAAATTAATTAATAATTAATATTATTATTATTATAACAATATAAATAGGGCGTTCTCGAGGATATTGAATGCGAACGGATCTCGGTCTCAGTATTGTTATCAAAAAATGTTGATTTTAAAAAAATAGTAGATTTCACATGTGAAAAGTATTACATTAGGAAAATTGTAATTTAAGTAGATGTATTTTAAAAGAATATGTCTCGTATAAATTGTAATAATGTTTAATTTAATTTAATAATGTAAAGTTAAATAACTTTATTAAATTTAAAGTTAAATTAAAGTTAAATAACTTTATTAAATTTTCTTTTTCGATAATTGCATATAAAAAGTTTATTCTTATTGTTTCTGTTACGCGAAATGAGGTATTCTGCGAACGGAATGCGAAATGACAGTTCGGGACGCGAAATATTATGGATATTATCATTAACCTCAAATTAATTAATCGTAAATGTCAAACTTTCTAATCACATTTTTACTAATTTTGGGACAGTTATCAAAATTATTTGATACACGATTGCGAAATGCTTTCGCATTCTCGAATTATTTATTTGCTCGCTAGCGCTCGCAGAAAAACTTTTATTCTCGAATGTAAATAGTATAGTAATATTGTATGACTATGCTAAAATATCCATCTTTCCGCACGTGTTATATACTATACTTTTCCGACGATCACAAGTATTTTTATTAAAAAAAATTAATTTTTGACGTTTACGAAAGTTCGTTTGACATTTTAATAAAATGTCATTTTACATTTAAATTGTCATTTAAATGACATTTTAATAAAATGTCATTTTACATTTAAATTGTCATTTAAATGACATTTTAATAAAATGTCAAATTTGATAATCAAACAGTTTATGCGTAAAGTAATTGCATGACAATGTAGAAGACTTTGATTGACCGTGTGCAATGATCGCACACGGGCTGCAACGTTTTCGATTGGCTAACGAGTTTCTTTACGTACGGTCAGCCTATTTGTTTGTAATGGTCAACTTTCCATAACATTTATTGGTGTGAAATTATGCACTTTTCATAATGGTCGTCGGAAAATGTAACTTTCCGTACTAATAATGTAGGTAATATACCTATTTCTAGTATTTTAATTTGTATTACACCACCAAAGTTTTATAAATATGTACATGTAAATAAAGACCATTTATTAAATAATGACGTCAAAAGTAGAAGGTGCCATATACAAAAAAAAGGCAAATCGTAAGAACTTCAATTGCAAAATAGTCGTCAAAAAACTTAGTTACAAAATAGCAAGAAAAAAGAACAAAATTGATGTATTCAAGTGATCTTGCGAATTCCTCATTGTTAATTTTCTCAAATTTAAGACATTTTATTGGTACAATATACGATGTAATGAGATAGTTAATCGTGATTAATATTTTGTTAATCAGGATTCCGTTTCTAAAATGTATGTAAAATGTTATATACTAACCGTTTATTGATGTTACAATAAATTATGTATAAATTCACAATATTGACTTAAAGGACTTAAAAGGAGAACGTTTCGCTTGATTTATACTGTTAAGTGACCAATCCTCGCGTTAGATTTTTAGGTTGTAAAATTTATGATCTTTTACAATAAAAATAGGGAGGTCTAGTCATATTACCCAGTATTTAACAATAGTTGTGGGACGACCCACAACTATTGTCCGATATTGGGCGTCAACATTTAAACCAAAAATTAAAACTTCCAACAACCTGCTTTTGATTATTTATAAAAATTGATGTAAAACGAAAATGATCATCAGAAGTGATTCTTTACGGCAAGACGTGCTAAAATTTCTCCAATTTATTCAAATGATCGTTAAAACACACATTGAAATTTTAAAAATTGCGAAGCAATTATTTAATTAAAATAAGTATTTATTAAGCAAAAGAGCACGTTGTCCCGTAGAGGGAATGTTACGTTACCCACTAGTTATTAATTTGCAAACTTTGGTTACCCCAGTTTTGAGTTATGATTGCAGTAAAATTGTACTTTTTACACATTCATTAAGGTTTTTAAAGGTGTTATGGAAATGATAGATTTTTTTAAGTATTTTTCTGTGAATCAGAACATTGTAATCTATGGAAAACGTAATTTATTTCATGAAAACATCAATCTTTTTATTTGGGATGTACCGCCTTAAGCATCTTATTCGATACTGAAACTTAATTTTGTTTAGCAATAAAACAATCCACGTGATTTTTGTGCCTTTTATGATCGAGAGAAAAAATCATTGTGAACAGTAGTTAAGATTATTTTAATTCTAAAACTACCCAAGTTCACTTACAAGGGAACATAGGCAACTGGAAAATTCAGAAACTCGGCAAGGTTGTAGTGTTCCTCGAGATAAAAACATGACATATTTTTTTAACGGCCTAATCGCCAGTGTTAAGGTATAGCGCCCTTCAAACGTAAACCCATCCCAATATTATCATCTCAATATCTCACAAATTCACGTTGAAATTCAGTTTCAAATTCACCTTGAAATTACAGTATAATTGATAAACCAAAAAAAAAAACTTGAAAGGCTTAATTATGTCTCAACATTAATTTTTTGGTTACTTAGTTAGTTTCAACTCTAACCCCTGTAATTTTAATTTGTCGCCTTTTCGTAACAAACTGCGAAATTAATTCAAACACAGGGTGATTCCAAAATTCCTGATGATTCCGATTCTACAAATACGTTGTAACGGTCCGTTAATGGGCCCAGAAAAATAATTTAAAAAATCTTGATCAACAATTTAGTGGGAAATGAATAGGTAAAGTACAGGACTTAACTTTTTTAGGTTTGGCAATTTTGAAACGTGACAACATTTTCCATAAACATTACGTGCCCGTTATTGTTATCGAATAAGAAGAAAAGATTCAAAATACATGTTTTACGCGTGATTTTAATTTTGAAAATTGAAATTTCTTTATGAAGGTGTTATAAAAATTAATTTGGCAACGATGTTCTAAAATTTTAAAAAATAATAAAATTCACCTACAAATATTGATCATTTTTGACAACAACATTAAATAATTAGTCCATCTGTCTATTTGATGTTTGAATTTATTTTTTTAATACGTTTCCATAATAATAACAAGAATAATGAATTTAATACACAGTCATTCATAGATTGCCAAAAATCATACATTCAACTACAATTAACATTCAAATAACTACAAAAATACAGCAGATAGAATTTTTTTGATTATTTTTCATAAACTCATGTCAGTTAACAATCCCCTACAACGTACTAAAAAGTTAATGCACCATTTTAGAATCACCCTGTATATAGAAAAAACTGTTTTATCACTTTTTACCACAGTTATCTTTGTTCTTAATTTTAAATTTCTTGAAAGAAAAACCTATTTAAATAAAAATATGAAACAGAATATAATAAAAATTAATTAATTTTTGTTATAAAAATTAAATTACGTACTACATATACGTTACAATATTAATAAACTGATATTTTTGGTTTTACCTGAATAGTGGTTATTTTTACGCACACGTTGATTAATTTTTCTTCTATTTCGCCTCCTCTTTCGACATTAGCACTAAACGGCTCTTCATGTAACACTTGTAAAATTGTTTGAAACTTTTTACGATTCCACAATATTACTAATATTTTTATTAATACTAGGAAGAAAAAATTATTCGGATATCTATCTAATATTTTGAAAGCTTACCCATCAATTCCGCAAATTGGTAAATCATTATATTAGCAACTTCTTCGAAATCGCTTACAAACGAGTCCCTAAGATTTATTAAAGGGTACACGACATTTACTACTAAAATTAATACTACAGAATAGATTTTATATGCGAGGGTTATTTCTCCCATTAAAGAAACACCAAATATTTTTAACATTATCTTTTCTTTTAAAAAATAATCCCGTGGTTTTTTGTCCATGTCGATGTCTAAAGGAACAGTCACCAAAATGTTCTGAGAATACTTGTAAAAAGCGTTACATATAGGTATGTACGACCATAATAAATTATTGAAGTTATAATTAGATACGGTCAAAAAAGAGAACCCGTTAACCACCTCTACCGTTGTTAAAATATTCATTTTTATAGCATGATCAGTTTAATAACTTCAATGCGTTTAAACGACTTTAGAAGTTGAATATACATTTATAGGTTTCATTATTGAAATGAAATTTAAAAATTTGACGAACCCTAAACCAAATCGAGCATTATTAAGAATTGAGTAATGTTTAAACTAATATTACGAAATTGAGATCGTGCGATTGATAAATTTAATATACCTATAGGTATATAATTTTTTTATAAATTATAAACGTCAAGTACAAAAGCGATTCAATAAATAAAGATAATTTACAGCTATTAGGTGTACCGGGTCAAGTATACTGACTGTTATAGGTAATATTTCGAATGAATAATTTAAGGAACTATTTTAGAAATTTCACATAAAATAAAGAAAATTGTGTATCTATCCAGATTGTTATTTTTAATATTTATTATTTAAATATTTAGTTATATTAAGTAGGTAAATTGCATAATGACTCTTCGATACTTTACAACAATTCGCTAAGCGGCTAAAACATACTAATTGGCATCGACTAACATCTTCGGTAAAACCTGAAAGCATTAGCCCTGCGTTATTCTTACGAATAACGCACTTCTGAAACATCCCATGTATCAATCAATTAAGTTTTAGGTATTTAAGAACATTAAATCGGGTGCATATACCGTGCGTAACAGAATCATGGCACACCCCCATAACTTTGTTATTTATTAAGATACAATTTTCGAACTTGTTAGATATCTAAAGTATCTAAATTTAATAAAATAGTATTTTTTGAAATATTCTACGATATTCTAGACTATTAAATGCGAATCAAATCTTATACTAAAGTTTAGAGTCTAAGCGATTTCTTAAAAAAAAACTGATTTAAAATATGTTACTGTTATGTAGGAAAAACGAAACATAAGTTGCAGAATGGGTAGTTAAAGTTTTAAATTGCAAATAAAAAATATTTTTCCTACACTTTTGCGTACTAACAAGTTTTTATTAATTAAGAATTAAATTTCAAAAAATTTTAATATGTATATATAGGTAAGTTAAATTTTATTAAATATACGTACTATGAATAAAAACCTACCCGATTCGCCGACTTCACAAATCGCCAGAAACATATGGGAATTTATCATTTAATAACAAAGTACAATATGCGCCAAAATATACAGTACTGGAGTTGTTATTTTGTATTATTTTTATTTCTATAGTATAAATGTTCAAAATGTGCGCCACCGCGCTGTAGGCACTGTTCATAACGGTCACGCAGATTATCAAACATATTCTCGAACACAGGTTGCTACAGATTCCTGAAAACCGTAACGATCTTCTCACGGAATGCAGGCACAGTTCTGGGTGGATCTACACAGCTGAACATTTTATCTTTTAACATTTCCCATATGTAGGCGTCAGGTGGTATAAGATCAGGGGAATGAGATGGGTAGTTGAAATCAGTCCCATGGGAAATTATTCGTCCTGCAAAGATTTCCTGTGGCTGGTCGCCACACCTCAATCCTCAATGAAATACGGACCAATCGTACCGTGTGCTGACACTGCACACCATATCGTCACACGCTGACTACGTAGCGGTTTCTTGACGATAACGTCTGGCCGCTCGAAACCAAGGAAGCAAGTTGCTTGGCGGTTGATGAAACCGTCCAAGTGAATGTGGCTTTCGTCGGAGAACCACACATTGCGCAAGAAATCTGGATCCTCGTACACAATGGCTAAAAGTCTTCCACAATACACAACCCTGGCATGCATATCTTGGTTCGTCAATCGTTGTCCAACCTGAATTCTGTACGGAAATCCAACAATCGGCGAAGCAACAATATTGCTGATGTTCATTTTCAAGGACGTTCGTCGAAGATTTCGTTTAGGAGACTCCAAAATCTGATCGGGGACACGTCCATAATTCTCATTTGTTGACACAGTTACTGACCTATCAGACCTTCCCTTCCGTTGACATAATACACTACCAGTACGACAAAATTTCGTAACGATAGATAGCATAACTGTATTGCTTGGTGCCGCCTTGTTAAATTGTTCGCGATATTGTTTCGTCACTAACTTCAAACTCGGCCTGCCTTGATTGCCATTTCCGTATGAGCGCAAATAATACTCGACAATGAAAACGTTTTCTTCCGTCGTTAGACCCATTTTCAACTCCAATCTCACAGTACAATGATTTTTGCACTACTAACAACACGTAATGATGATGCAACAGTACGTCGATGAACGGACATGCACATGAGAACTGCGCGAAATCCAGTACTGTATATTTTGGCGCATACCATATAAGAGCAATGAAAACAGGTGAAAGTTTAGACTAATGCAGATACACTAACCTAACCTTGCTTCATCTACACTAACCTAAACTAGCCTCGCTTACACTAAAATTAAGTCAAGCTTTTTCTCAGTTATACCGCATTCGAAATTAGTCACTTAATGAGCAGTAAATTACATTTTTTGAATATATTTAACTTTTACACTTGTATAAATTAAAAACTCTGGCGGAAAACCAACAAGACGCTTTATCAATTGTATGTATATAAAAACGAGCTGCGGAGCTTAATTATCGAACAGTCCTTGTGGCTCCAAATTCGTATACAGACGTTTCAACCTGGTCGGGCTCATGGCGGTACCTCGTCAAAACTTAAACTCAATACAATGAAGGGTTGGCGTGTTTTTCTCACGATAGCGGCTGCAGCATAGCATGAATTTATTAACAACTTTGCCAAGTCCTCACTTCAAACTAATTACTTAGGTCGAATTTTTTAAATGCCTCAACTATTAAGAGAAACTATTTCCAATAACCTTTTATATAATACAAATTTTATATATGGTGTAATATATACATATACATATATCGTGATGATCTAAGAGATAGTAATTTTAACTAATCTAGTTCCTGCTATAATAAAAAACGAGTCGACTCTTAATCAAATTAGGCAATTAAATTTAAATTGCAAATGTCACATTGTTAAACGTATGCAACTGATTAAAAATTAGATACCTACCTACTAATAATAATCGTAAACAAAGTTTTTCTTTAAAAGTATAGGTAACAGGTTTTAGATTTTAATTGCACAATATCGTTTTCTTATTCGCGTTCGTTTTCGTTTATTTATAATAAAAAATAAACTAAAATTAAAATGTTGTTTGTTTGTACGTAATTACCTAGGTACGTTTTAAAAAATGATAATTTAGAATAAATTCAAAATTAAAATGTTTCTAGCACACAATGGACACATAATTCAAATAATATTTGTCAAGGTGATATTGTGGGTGGTTAAATCGGCATTAGAATATAAGCAAAAAAAAACTAAATAAGTTAATAGATTCGAAAATCAATTCGTTATTGTTTGCTTAAGGACGTTATTATTTATTACATACCATTATGTGTACTTTTGCATGTATTAAATCAAAAATTGATGCAAATATTATTAGATATGTACCTATTTATACAATTTTATAGATACCTAGTTTGTTTATTTATAGTTGCAGTAAAGGATAATTAGGTTTACGTCGGAATTAAATATTGTCGTTCTTTATCTTAATGTTTATAAGATGTTTATGTTTATAAAACTATAAAACCTTATTAAATCAGTAAAGGATGACGTAGGGTTTTGGGCCTCCGAATGTCAGAACAAAGTTGACCGAGTTTAATAATATTTTTTACGCTAATTACAAAGACGCATACATACAGGATGTACTGAAATAACTCGAAAGCTCTTAAAGGGTAAAAAGGGAGTGTATGACATGACCATTAAATAAGATGATAAACGTCCTATAAGTTTATCGAATTTTAACAATTTTGGTTGAAATTTATATCAAATAATAGGAATAAATACGGACCTTCTTTATGTTTAAAGAGTCCAATTATTCTGCATTGGAAAACATCGCGAACACGTTTTCTAGTAGCACAAAATCGAACGCACAAATACAACGATATGATAGAACTTTACGCTACTGTGAGCAATAACAGAATTATAACTATCCGCTAGTCTTTTACAAAAAAAATTAAACTTAAATTTGCACTAACCTACCCTACAATAAAATAAATAAAACGTGTTTGATGCCACGTCGTCGACACTTCTGTTTTGACCGTATGTATGTTTTGCTTATTTATAAATTATATCGATGTTCGTTTTATCTTAAAAATTAGTCATGTGTGTCTTCAGCATTATGAATTTACGTAAAATTGAGTAAGGACAGGGCCGTACTTAAAATTTGAAATGCAATTTTCTCGAAAACTATTAATAAGCGACCATATAAGGAAAATGTGTAGCAAATCGCCATATTATTTTACTTTGTGTTTGTTAGAGGACCGATCTTTTCACCTCCCGATAAATGTATTTGACAGACATTTACCGTAGAAACGTTTGTTCGAACAATTTTTTCCATGGTAAATGTCTGTCAGATAAATTTATCGGGAGATGGAAAGATCGGCCCACAAAGTAAGACGTTGCACTTTTTATAATGAGTACTTATAACGTAGCAAGCGTTTGTATTGCATAAAAATTGGAGCAATAAAATTTTAGTTACTTAAATACCTGCCTGCATTGAAAATACATCATTTTTATTTGTTAAAGAATTTGCTTGAAAGTTAAAAACTTCCATTTCGCCACGCATTAAATGATTTATTTCTTTTCGTCTCAGGTGCGTATTTTACTTTTAAAGTCGTTTTTATTTTGATAAAACATTGAACGTCGAAATTGTTACCGAAATAACCGCAGACACCGACAAAAACGTCGCGGTGTTCAGAAAGGCGTATTTGAACTTTTTTAATTTACTTAATTTAAAGTTGATATTTACACACGAAATGTGATTGGTCGTTAGTAAATGAGAAAATGTAAATGTAATGTAATTTCTCCCTCAATTATTTCGTGAGTCACATTACATTTCAATACTAATATACCGTTAAAGTAACGACAATAAATCAATTTCCTAATGTTAATTTATTGAATTGTTAGTACATTGGGCAATTTCGTAACACGTGTGTTTACTTTAATACTATTAAAGGTTCTGCACGAGATATTGAAAACCCGTATTTTTTAAAATAATACCTATAGATTTTTTTAATTTATAAGTAACGCGTCTTTGTTTTTTTTTCAATCGTGTACATACACGTGATCACAGTGATTAATTACTATACATCATCCAAATTTTATTGCGATGCATCAATCAATTACTAGAATGTATATTTGTAATATTCGATTTAATGTTTTGAACGTGGCAATCTCGATGATTTACCTGCACTACAATTTATTAGCATTGTAAAAATACGAGCTATGAGTGATGACATGCGTTGAAATAAAATTTGGATGGCCTCATAAATGCCTATCGTCTTTACTAGGTCCATATACCTATTCTTTAATATATACGTAAGTATTTATTTTATCACGTTGAATAACGCTTTATAAAAAATTTCTTTTTACGTATGTACTCGAATACGTAGACATCATATAATAACGTGACGTTAGATTTCCATTACAATGGATGGGGAAACTCGAAACGAATAACATTCGATTACAACACCACCAACGTCTGGTTAACAAATATTACATTGACAAATATTATCTTCTGCGTAAATAAGTAGGTAAATACCTACTAATAATTATACGACCAATTAAATATACGAGAATGATAATACATTTATTTTGCTTATTACAATTATTAATGTCGTTATGCCTAATTCATTTAATTTGTTTTATGATTAGCCGCATATTTAATTAAACAAATACCGCTTGAAATATTACCTATAATGCAGTGTATAAATGTTTCAAATACGTCGATATTACAAGTAAATATTTATCCTTGTATTGGTTACGTGATATTAATTTTAATTTTGTAACATTTTACAACCATAAATTAATTGTTTTTATTTAAGGGTGACTTTCAGTCTTGGTTGCCCGTGAAAAGACAAAGACAGTTCTTGGTTTAAGTAATTTTATTACCATAACGTAACAAGAAATAATTTATGACATGATTTAAGCTAACAAAGGAGGCCACAACCTACGTGCCACCGATTTCGATCCGCTTTAACGTACAGGTTGGGGACCACCCAAAAGTAACTTGCGTAAAAGGGTTTAGGTCACTACGCTATCATTTTTGCAAAAATTGAGGTAAAAGTCATGACGTCGATTCGGTTTTTGGACTAGGGGATCGATATATAGCTAAAAAAAACAATATACAACTTTTGTTTCTATTTGACTGGACTATTTATGTACTATGTACAGTCAAGTTCATATGTTTTGTCCCGCGAGATTAATCGCAGGCCAACGAGCGATGACAGAGGATCAAAAGTGATGAAGGGTAACTGTTATTTTTGAATTGTGAAAAGGGACACATCAGATAATAAATAAAAACGGACAGTATTTTTTTTTTGAGCTTTTTACGATAAAAACTAACACAGGCGACGGAAGAAAACATATGAACTTGACTGTACCTATATGGATATTTTCATAATAACCAGTTTGGCAATATAATATGTGACTGTGGAGTGAATATCGCTCGAGACAATATGAATAAAATCGATTTAATAGTCTAAAATATCTCCAAAAAAAAACGTTTTATCGAAATTATAACGCATTTTTTAATTTGCAGCTCCTTAACTATCATGCATTTGGTAATATACGTTACGGCAACATTTTTAGCTAAATAAATTTCCTACAATTGGTGTTTTAAAATTTGAAATCGGATTAATAGTTCTGAAGAAAATGAATTTTGAAACTTCGGTGTTCGGTGCATCTTGTTGACAAGGGTGACACAATTGAAATTCGTGATCTACAAGTTTTTACGAAGATTTTAAGCGCAATCACACACTTTTTTACTTAAGGAACCTACGGGATTACATATATTATATTCTCACGGACTATAGCCAATACATATTGTCTTCAGAGTAAATACGATAACGATACGATACGAAGAGATGATTTATGTATGTGTACATGTATGTGTCTTTCAACTATCATTACAATTTTTTATAGATAATAGTCATTTGATATAAAAGTCTTGTTTATCTCGTGTAGCCATAAGCGTAAGACATTAAAATCAACCCATTTGTATAAAATCATAGATTTTGTTATATGTATTTTTATTAGTATTATAAAACTACCCACCCGTTAAATGTAAAAACGGAAATAAATGAGCCAAAAATAACTTTTGTTTTCAAACGTTTGTCTTCGTTTTTAACTAGTTACACTTTTTTTTTGTTTAAAGCTGTTTTATGTTCTTTAAATGTCAAACCATAATTTCCTTTTAACTAAAAAAATACTGGTTTAATGTTATCTAAAAGTCCTGTAAACTGTGTAAATAAGAATCAATGCCACAAGTGAAATTTTCAAGAACTACTAAAATCGCATAAAAATAAGGGTAATTCCGAAATTGAATGAAGGTGAAATTGACATTGCAGCACTATTTCACACTGTCGCGGACTTGCACTGGAACGAACATACGCTTACATACACAATCTACGAGTAGGCCTGGTGTAGAATTTCAATTACTTTTTTTTTCAAATTAGCATAATCCAGTAGCAATAATACCTACTGCGTTTTCAATTGTGACGATGTTATTAACGACATGCAAGTTTAGGAAAGTTAAGTAACATAACTGACCTTATTTTTCTGATAATGAAATACCTACCTAAATAAAATCCAGCCAATCGTACTAATTCAATTAACTAGATGTATCGTACTTAAAACCGGAAATTATTAAGAGACATTAGTATAATTGAAACGAAACCTTCTATAAACGACGTTTTTAATTATTAAATTATAATTGACTGTTACCCTTTTTTTGTTTTCGTTAAATATAGGTGGGTAGGAGAGTCTTTGCGAATCCTTATTAAAATCTTGGCAAAACGTTCACGTCTGATACATAAACATAAAAATCGAAGTTATTCAAAAAACAAATTCTGACAGAAAATAGCAAACGTACGTCTGCTAAACATTCTGGTGATACTCCGGCTCGCCTTGCACTTGATTTTTCATTTTCTATATATTTATTTGTCCTTGACGAGAATAACCGCGCCCGCATTTCCGTCTCAATTTTGAAAAAAAAACAGGTTTTTTGTCTTGATTCCATTATCATGTTAAAAGTATTTTAAGGTTATGAGGATTTTTAACCGACGATTAAGTATTATTACTATTATTAATGATTTAACGAATATCAATTTAAATTCTTTAGAAATTACTCATAAACATCTATTAGTAGATAACGTTCCCATCATTTTCAGGAGACATTTTGTTTTATGTTTATTTTAATAGTAGATGTAAGTTAAAAATTTATATAGTACTATAGCTTATCCAAACCTATGTGATGTTCACGTCATCAACAAAATGTTACTAGATTATTTATTTGTAATTCGGTTTAAAGTTTGGAAAGTGACATATTCTATAGATGATTTACTTGCGCACATATTAGATGGCATAAAGAAAGACTAGAATTTATTAGAACTGTCAAAATACGAGGAACGAGGTGACAGCACTGTGGGAAACGTCATCATCTAGTAACCTTATATTGATGACGTAAACATCATATAGGTTTAGATAAACTATTATACCTACTACATTTTAGTACCTACCTAGGTCTTAAATTATCTAAATCACACTTAACAAAACTTGTTTTAGCGATTTATAATAAACCAATTTATACGATAAACTTAAAATCTAAATATAAATCTCATTTTGGTTTGTTATTCTATTGTAAATAAACTTATACTATTTATAAATACAGTGGAGTCCCGTTAATTCGAGTCTCGATAGTTCGAGGTGCCGTGTAATTTGAGCTCCTTCTCCAAAAATTAAATGATTAAAAAATACGATCGTTAGTGAGCTGGATATTGGACATTAAAACAATGGACAATTTTTTTACCCTTTATGTTCTCACTAAACAATTAAACGCTGATTATGTACTCCAGATTTGTTTCTATTTTCGTACAGGTAATTCGAGTTTTCGCGGTATTTCCGGGTTAATCTCAGTCCCGGTTGACAGGAATTATCGCGATTCTACTGTAGTAGGAATATCAATTTATTTCATTAATCTTGGTCACTACTAGTTAATTATTATGAAATTCAAAATATTTATTTATTCAAAAATTAAAACTTGAATTGTGTTTACTTAATTATATTGATATATGGATTTACATAATAAATTTAATGATTATATATTAAATTATTATTTACAATAATAAGAAATGTTTTGAATACTATGGTATTTCTTTATTAAATTCTATACCGGTTTTTCATTCATCGGTTATATTGCGATGTTTGATGTAGGTAAATATTTTTGAAGTAAGACAACCGGGGTAAGTGAAACTTACTGTTACTTTTCTGATAAATTGAAATGATAATAAAACGAATGGAAACTAAAAAAAAACTCGTTGTTATCTTATTTTTAGAAAAAATAAAGTGTTTTAAGCCTCGTTTCCACGCATACATTGTTCAGAACGTTGCGTGGGATTTTGTTGGGGATAATGTTGGGGTCAATGTTGGACCCAAAGTTGCAGAATATTCACCGTGTCCGAATTTGCTCCCAATAGTTGTGTTGGCGTTTCCGCACATACAAAGTTCCCAAATTTGTTGTGGGATATTGTGGCCAACAATATGTTACATTGAACAATTTGAACATCGAAACATATTGAACTTAACTTTTTCCTTTTTGTAAGAAGCTAGAAGCAGATGGAAGTTAAAATAATTTGGAAACTTCTCCTGGAAAGTGATTTTGTCACCAACATAAATTTTATTTATTGTAAAACCAATAGATTTCGTTTACTCCAAGAGGGAAATGAAAAACCTATTTCCATTTATTAATACAAAAGTAAATCTCAATATGTCACATATCATAAACTCTAAAACTATTAGTTGCGTACATATTTTTTAATAGTTTTCTTACAGTTTTCAATTATTTCAACCAATCAACATTTTAGATTTTTATTGCTGGGATATTATTCTACATACTCAAACAATTAAAATATATATATATATATATATATATATATATATATATGTGTGTGACCGAAAATCATGCTTTTCGTAGCGATCTAGGACAATTCGGTGCTGCCGTTTCATCGCCAAAAATTTTATCCTCGACTATTTTATCGTCGATAAATAATTAATTAAAATATCAATTTTAGTAAAAAATATTTATTTGGTAATAATTGGTTGTAAACGTAAAAACTGTATTTTTTAAATTTAAAACATTAATTACATACCAACTTAAACGATTTATATTTATACGCTAACCTAACCTCACTTCATCTGCACTAGTCTAAATTCACCTCACCTGCACTAACCTTTTCATTAGACATATACATTTAATATATACATTTTATAATAATAATAAGATAATCGGCGATGAATCGGCCGCCGATGATCTGGCGGCGATGAATTGTCCCATTTCGGTTTCGAAGTTATGAACTGTTTTATGAATAGGCCAACATTTTAAAACCACCCCGTATAGGTACATATACCTAATTGTAAGTAGGGTTATCAACAAAGTTTTAATTTCATACATCGCGACAAAGATCTTCCAAATTATAAGCAATCAGGATAAAAAAATAACCGTTTTCAATATTAAATAAAACGAAAGTAAACATTTTTCACTCGCATATTACATACAAAACAATTTTTTTAAATCAGACGCCTTTTTTAAAGTTTTTGTATTACCTTTTTCCATCCACTGTTGCTATTTATAGTTTTCTTATAAAAATGAAGCGTGGATGCGCCTCCTCCAGATGTCTCGTCCCTTTTTTGTAAAGGTCCGAGAAAACCGAGAAAGGTGACACGTCCTAAGTCCACGCTTTCTTTTTATAATTAAACTGTAAGTCTTCTAATTTTTTTATCAGTAAAATATTCACAAACATTCAGATAGATTTTTAATTTTCATTTAAAAACATTTCAAAACAAGAGTACAAAAGAATGAGAACTGCTACAAAAATAAAAGTGAGTCGACGTTGATAAAGTCGATCCTTTGATAAATTTTTATAATAAACAAGTTGGCAATGAAAAAGCAGCTGGGATGCCTTTTGAAGTTGACGACGCTTCCCGCATACTTGAAACATTTAAAAAATATTTTTATAATCACGATTGTAGAACCTTGACCACCCCATAAGATTATTGCCCCCATCTTGGAGGTTGTAGAAGCTTGCTATATAAGCATAGGTTCGACGGGGTATTGTTATACCATTTCCAGTCTCCACAGAAGACAAACATTATATTCACAATGTTCAAATTGGTAAGTATTTTTAATGTTTTAATTTTTAAAGTTAATTTATTAGAAACGTTATTTTTTTTAGTTTGTATTCGCCTGCATTTTGGCCTTCGTTGCCGCCGAAGCGAAACCCGGTTTGATTGCTGCCCCCATTTCTGCACCTTTAACTTACACCGCTCCATTAACCTATTCGTCCAACTATATCTACGGAAGGCCCTTGGCTTATACAGGATATGCACCCGCTTATTACAAAAACTATTACTCGGCGCCCCTTAGTTACGCTTACGGATCGTATTACTACTAAAAAATAAAAACTAACTGCGAGACTGACGTTCAAATGTGAATTAGGTAATTGTAATTTGGCTGATTTATAAAATAAATAAATTATTTTATGAGAAACAAGCTTGTTTTTTTTATAGATAATTTGCGTTAAAACGGCCTATAATGAAATTGGCAAAACAAATTTTCTATATTTTATGCTTATATTTAAGGTATAAAAATAAGAATAAAAGACAATCGGGTTCAATCACTGACAAACAAACTAGGAAATTATAGGGCATTTACATTTCGAACAACGTAAATTGCACTTAGAGTTCATCGTTAGGGTCGTAGCTTGCCTTCATGTTATTTTCCGGAGGAAATGTTTTTTTATCATTTTGTTATGTAAGGCTATAAAAAATTGTTTGCGATACGTTTGAAATCGTTAGCTGATATTCGAATGCCGATTTGTTAAAGAACGAGATAGATCGATACCTATAGGTCGTATGTTTCTTCATATCCTTTAAATAACAGTAAAAATTAATTATTTACCCACCCTCCTAAAATTACTAACAAGTAACGAATGAAAATAATTTGATTAGCATAAATGCATAACTGTTTTTAATAAATGGAAATTGCTCACCCCAGAAATCCTAAAACGGATTCTAAATAATGTAAACAAGGAAACGAAGTTGAAAAAGCGAAGCTTTCAAAAGTAAATATATAAATACTTTAAATGTGTATATATGTAGCGAATTTTTTAGAGGGCAATAAACTCCAAATAGGCACTTACTAAGAATAAGGTGACTGGAATATTTCAAAATAATATAGCTTCGTGGGTTAATTTGCATTCTCAACTCTTAAAAATTTCCTGAATTTATTTATAAAAACATTGCGCAAACGATTAACGATAAGTGAAAAATTCGAATTATGTACTTTTTTTTCGTATATTTAGTTACGTTTATCACTTTTCACAAACTACAAGATTAGTTTCAAATATTTCTAAATAATTATTCTGTTATCAGTAAACTACATGACATGTGCTGAAGCTGTGCACGCACATTCATATTTATTACTCCATTATATATTTATGTACACAAAGTTAGAATCGTATATTGTATAACTATTGCTGAAATATTCTTTCGGCACGTGTTATGCACTACATTTTTCCGACGATCACAAATATTTTTATTACAAAATTTTAATTTTGACGTTTAACGTAGGCACTTTGACACTTTAAAAGCGACCTCTATCTACAATTAGTAATAAGGCAGTTTGTGCGTAAAGTCATTACATGACAGGCTAGAAGGATTTTGATTGGTCGATTAGCGTGCGCAATGATTGCACACGGGCTACAACGTTTTCGATTGGTTATCGAGTTTTTTTACGCACGGTAAAACGGCGGTTTTACGGCTATTTGTTTGAAATTGTCAACTTTCCGTACATTTATTGATGTGAATTTATACACTTTTCATAGTGATCACCGGAAAAATACTTTAGTAGCTGGTGTGGAAACCCGACATTTCGGCGCGAGCAATTTTGACGCAGTGATATTACGGCGCAAAATATATTATTTTACCGAGCGCGCTATGAATTTAAAATAAATTATGTTAGTCTTCGGATGTGTTAATGTGTTACAACGTATGTATGTATTACTTGTTTTTGTGAAGGAAATTATCGATAGACTATGTTTAAGTCTGTGCACGCGGGATAATTGTCTGTGTGTCTGTGTATACGGGATTAGGTTAAAAGAAAGGTTAATCTCGTAAGTTTTTATGCATAATAACCATACGTTTTAGTTATTTTTGGTATTTCCTAAAATGCCTAATTATTATCGATATTAGCTAAATTTGGATATTAGTGGTAACAGGCTTTGTAGACAATCTCCTTCACAACAACGAGTACCTAATACTTACAGGTACTGACACATCAACACTTCCATAGACTAACATAATTTATTTCAAATACGTAGCGCGCTCGGTAAAATATGTATTTCGCATCGTAATGTCTTTGCGCCTAAATGTCCTGCGTCCAAATGGGTTCGCATCCTAGTGGATCTGCGCCAAAGTGTGCTTACGCCAAAACGGTCGTGCAGAAATGCTAGCGCCTAAATGTCGTAGACCCTACTTAGTGTATGCCCCTTAGTTTTCATACAATTTTAAAGCGGCAATAATAATTCTGCGATATAAAGGCAGTAGATAGTGATTATTCAGATAATTTAAAATTGGTAAGTATTAGCGAATTTTCGTAGAAAATAAAGCTATTGCAGCCTGTTTGATGATGGCACCCAGACGTGTCCTTTTGACTTTTCTCCGATTTCGACCCCTAGATCACAAAAATATAGGTCATTCATTTTGGGTCGATCATGTATATAATCAATTTCTTGTGGACACGATTCCGGTCGTAATTTTGATCGTAGAAGGCTGAAATTTGAACATTGTATTGTCTTTACGAAAACGAAAAACGAGTTCGTTAACCAGCCTAATCGACCAACCCCTTTCAAAATGACGGCCGTTAAAAGAAAAAACATTAAACAATTCTAATCTCCATTATTACTCATCGGATCGGTAATATGAAATACGTTTTGGAATCGATATAAAATTCTCTACCGATCCTGTCTCTTTATAATTTTCAATAGGATGCACCATTTTCGAAATAATGTAAAAAAAGATTAAGTTCTTATAAATTTCTCTCGTAAATGTTATGTTTCAAAAAATGTATTTCTTTCGAGAAAAAGTTAAAAAAGGAGTTTTTTGACCAGCAACATGAAAAACCTAAACATTAAAGGTGGTTAAAACTAACATTGTAGGTTATCGACCTGTTAGAGCAAAAATGTAAATTATTGACGTAATTCTTATAGTACTTACCTATTGTAATCTTTATAAAGATATGTTATGCCATTATGTTTCGTTATTAAATATGACTAAGTTTTTATAATTCTATAGTTATAACGGTTAACCATTTCCTTGTACAGAGACACCGAATAATGTAAGATAAACTATGTTCATTTAATAGATTTTAAATAAATGCGTTTACTTAGTAATTTTTATTAAAACAATTTATTATAGAAATAAAAAGTTCTAATCGTTGAATTTTAAATCGTCATAATCATTATCGTGAACATCGTAAGTAAGGCATCATTACGGATGACTGGTGTGGTTATTACTTAAAAACTAAATAAATACCTGTCTAGTTTCTTTGTCTTGATCATACCCATAATCACGGCACAAATGTTTAACATCTGTCTTTATTAAATTCATAAATTGATGACGTAATTATGATTAGACTAATATATACATAAATTCGTGACTCGACTATAAAAAGTATTTCTTATCTACTGATAATTTATAAACATTGATTATTAGGTATATATGAAAATATGCAAGGTGATTGTTAAATATGGAACAAAAGGCTCATTTAATCAAGTAATCACACTCAAGTTATGGCCTATCCAAACCTATATGCAATTTACGTCATCAAAAAAAAGTTACTAGATTGTTTATTTGTAATTCGGTTTAAAGTTTGAAAGTGACATATTCTATAGATGATTTACCTGCGCACATATTAGATGGCATAAAGAAAGACTACAGTTTATTAGAACTGTAAAAATACGAGGTAAGAGGTGACAGCACTGTGTGAAACATCATCATCTAGTAACCTTTTATTGATGACGTGTTGCATATAGGTTTGGTCGAAGTGTATGTTGTAAATTTCAGTGTTAAACGGTTAAACTAAATGTTTATGGTAATAACTCAGAATTAATTGAAACCGAATAAAATATAAAAAAGTTTCGCTTCGAGATCTATATAATAGGTTACCTACTTAATTATTTAATTAATTAAATAATTTTAATTTTAAATTAAATAAATTTAAATAATTTAATAAAATTAAAGGACTTCAAAAAACATTTGTAATTACTAATCTATAAAAAAATATCCTGACGTAGGTACTTTCTGACAATTTTATATAAGTATAGGTAATAGGTAATACTTAATTTTCTTTTCAGAAATTCTATACTGTTTCGTGTTGATTTCAATCAGTTTTATAAAATACGTCGCTTAATTATCTTAAACGGTCTATTAGATACTATTTTAGAAAATTTTATTCCAATAACTATTTTTAAAAATAACAAGAGTATTGAATACGTCGAACCTCATAATTTGTTGTATAACGATTCGCAGCAATAATAATCAAAAATGTTAAATTTTACAGTAACGCCCGCTTTTAAAATTTTATAACTACTTAGATGTATTATCTTGATATTATGTTGTTAATAATTAGAATAATTACATTGTTGATTGCCACACTGGCATTTAGTATGGTAGAGTAGTCGCATATAACGTACAATAAGTTTACGTCATATACATCGCGGCTCTTTTTATTATTTACGTTCATTTATGCTGCGGTCGTACTAATTATAAGAACACTTTATTGTTGACTAACTAACATAATATCACGAATAAAGATTGTTATCGTCTATATTAATATAATTAGGAATAGAAAATTAGCAACTATGTTCGTAAATAAATATCTATTAGTGGGCATACCTATAGGTATAACTGATCCAAACCTATATGATGTTCACGTCATCAACAAAAAGTTATTAGATTATTTATTTGTAATTCGGTTTGAAGTTTGGAAAGTGACATATTCTATAGATGATTTACTTGCGCACATATTAGATGGCATGAAGAAAGACTACAATTTATTAGAACTGTTAAAATACGAGGTACGAGGCGACAGCACTGTGTGAAACGTCATCATCTAGTAACCTTCCATTGATGACGTGAATTACATATGGGTTTGGATAAGCTATACTATACTAAGTTTCTGACCGAGCATTTCCCTGTGTCAGGGTTGCCTGCGTAGGCAGAAGGTGATGAATCTGAACCGGAGCAGCCGTGAAATGCTTTAAATTACCTGATAATTTCTTTGTATATACTAATTAGTAGTACGCTAATTGATTATTTTTAAACAAATAAATAATCTTCGAGATTTTCAAATTCGAGTTTCGCAATGTTCCCGAAGTTTCTCGTTTATGAGTTATACATCAGTAGAAGCACATTGCTTTGAAGTATGTATATAGTACCATTAATTATTTTTTGTCCGTGGATGGAGTAATTAAACAGAGTAAGACTCGTTTCACGCGCTCCGGTTTGCCCGGCCCGTTTTGTTCCGGATAAACTAATAAAACATGTGACTATACCGCAGCTTTCACACACATCGATCGTGATCGAGGGCCGGGTGGCACTCGGAACAGGCTCTCGGATCTCTAGTGATATAGGTAGCGCTGTACTTGTTTTCACACGATCCGGCCGAATCGGGCCGGCACGTCGGACCAACAAAACCGGCGTGTGTAAAACTACCCCAAGCACATACTTCAATATAACTTTTAAGCTGAAAAACAATAACTTCCGGTCGACCCACTTAAATTTGGTTTCTATATTAAATTTATAATCAGCATTAAAAATAAATTTAATGAGCATCAGTTTTTTATCAATTCCCTGGGGAATTTTCAACGACCCGTGGTGAACTATGCTCTTCAAAGCGAACGATATAAAATATTTATTTTTTATTTTTACATTTTTACGTTTCTACGTCTCAAACGTTGCCAACGGCCACGCGACGTTGCGTCCTAGAACACTTTGTAGTAGGTATCGCCAAAAATTAAATAGCGATTGAAACGAAAAAAAAAATACGTAATAGGGACCTTTATTAAGCAGGCAATTTTAAATTTTACATCGGTAAAAATATTTTGTACACACTCGCGTAAAGTAACACAAGAACAAAATTAAACCACAACCGCTCCTGGAGCAGCCACATACGGAGAACGGGCGAAATAGGGCGAAGCTACGTAGGGAGCGGCAACTGATGGAGAAAAATAGGGCGTGGCAATTCCTGGAGCAACATAGGGCGCGGCTACGCCTGGAGCAACATAGGGCGCGGCTACGCCTGGAGCAACATAGGGCGCGGCTACGCCTGGAGCGACGTAGGGAGCCGCGACTGCAGCTGAAGCAACATAGGGAGCGGCGACCGCGGCTTGAGCGACGTAGGGAGCGGCGACTGCGGCTGGAGCAACGTAAGGAGCCGCCACCAAAGGAGCTGCGAGTGCATTGTAATTACGCGCGATAACCTGGGAACTTTGTGCTGTTACGAATGCAGGCGCTACAGCTGGAGCTACAATTCGGGCTGGTGCAACGTAAGGTGCAATTCCTGGTTTTGGTGCAGCTAAGGTACCAAAGACGGCAACGGCGACAATCACAAAAACCTGTAAAATCGAATTAATTCCCTTCTTTAGAGATAAAAAAACTGTAAACTTACGGATTTGTACATTTTTAATTTGAAGAATTGTTGCCAAGATTAATCTGAAACGATAACTTTTTAAATTGATATGTCAATTTCTATCACTCGATGGCTTATATACTAGCAGAAAAAATATCCTCACTACTCGATATCAGTATTAAATACAGGGCAGAATGGCGCTTTGGACGTGACGGGAATCTTCAACTAATCAGTAAATAATGCATGCACTGCAGTTTACATAACAAAATTACAAACAACGTTACATTTATTCTTGCCAAATTATTCTTCGTTTCTTACAACATAATAATTTGTAAGAAAAATAAAACGATCGTAGTAATGATTGTTCAGATTTTTGTATTTAAGTACATTTATTTATAAAATTCCGTTTATATCGATTATTATCAGTTGACATTAAAATAGATGGGTCATTATTTTCATTGACGCTTTTACTTTTGTTATTATTGAATTATATTTCTACAATACATTTCCGGTATTTTAAACTCGACAAAAGTGAAAAGGACCCGTTTAACACATACAGGACGTGACAAAAATATGGAACCAAGCCTCTCACGTCTAAACTATTTGCTTTTTGAAACAAATAGTCATACATCGATAGTTTACGTCATACGTAAAAATGATAAGATTCATCAATCAACTGATAACTCCCAAAGATACGCCATTTAACATACATTTTTATTTTATTTTTAAAGTAAATAGTTTAGGCGTGAGAGTCTTGGTTCTATACTTTTGCCACGCCCTGTATATTTGAACCATTAACTATTTAAATCTAACAATAAGTGCAGACAAATAAATAAATAGATTAATGCCTTCTGTTTGAAATTATGTATCACATTAATAGGTAATACTTATCTCCCTCAATTAATAATTAACTTTGGATTTAAAAATATATTTAAATTTAAAAAAAAATTCTTACGCTTAAAATTATTATATTATCTACCTACATATTTAAAAATAAAATACTTTTGAATTATGTATATAAATTATTGTTGGCAAGACAACTCAAAGTAAATATCAAAACTTTACAACAATCGAGAACGAGAAGAAAATGAATATAATGAAAGCACAAGCAAAGTGAAAGAAGAAAGTTGTTTATAGATAATTAATTATTGTACTTTTGCATTTAAGTCTGAAGAGGAAAGAATTGAAGGACATCAGATAATATGAATAAAGTAAACGGCTAGAAACCAAAAAAAATATGAATTAATGAACAATAAATATAAGGAAAACGATTAATCGAAGGACAATTAAAATTGTAGAAAATATCTGTCGAATTTTGTCGGGTGATGAATGAATCGGTTCTAACATGAGTTTTACCCATAAATAGTTGCTGTTTGTATCGCAAAGGAAAAGGCGATAGTTTTTTCGCGGCCGTGGTTCCACATAAAAAATGTGCCGAAAGCACACAAATAAAAAGGACTCCCTAATTTTGTATATGTGTTTTCATCCGATTTCGACAAATTCAAGTATTTAATTTTAAAATTAAAATTTTAATCGACAAAAACAAAGACACTTAATTAAAGGAAAAAGGTAAAAATGTTTTATTTCAGGTAAAAATCAATTTCTAGCTTTTTACAACAATAAAATAATCAAAAAAATGATTTTCCAACAAGTCCGAAATATGAATGTTTTAAAATTCAAATTTAAAATCTTGAAAACTTTCACTTTTTCGACCTATAGGCAACACATTCTGCTTACTTTATGTTAAACTATTACAGCTTAATATAGTTTAAACAAATTAACTTTTATAGTACAGTTTACAACATTTTCAATAGATGGTGATAGTTTGATTAAATTGCCATTGATTTTTGTTGCTAGATAATTGTCGAATTAATTTATTAACATTAAACGGTGGATATCTGATAAAGTTTTTATTTTTATAGTTTTATGTATAGGTATAAAACGTAACAAATACAGTGAAATTAAAATTTTGGTTGGAAATAATTAGAGGAACGCTGGAAATCGTTTTAATCGCTTTAATTTACGTCTGAAATGAATATCCTTAGTTTATCCTCTCCGGGGAGGTGAGTTTTCTTTGCTATGTCAAAAAAAACTGCGAAATGTTCTGATTTTTTTTCGTTTTTCGTAATCAACTCTAAAATCAACTTCCCATCTAACAAGGTCTTCCCACGTGAAATATAGAGCATGAAATTTTGGTTTGAATCAATACTTAACATTTTAAATTAAAATAAGCGGAATATATAAAATCAAAGGACAGAAATTGTCTATTTTTAGTAAAAACATGTTTTTGCCTAGTTTACCTTTTTCACCTTAACACCACAAAAGTTAATGAAATGAGCATTGTAGAACATCTGATTCTCTTGATGTCATTGAGTACCTACCTAATTTTTCTATTAAATTAGATGTAGATAAGTACATGCACAAAAATGCAACTGATTGAGTTTGATGTATGATTTGAATGGCAATTGCTGTACAAAACACAAAAATCCATGTCATTTTTGTTTTACGCAAATCTTTAAAATCTAATTTTATCACTACTTAAATCAATTACGAAGATACATATGTTTAATTTTAATATTTCAAAAAAATTATTTCAGCAACAACGTGTAGCCACACGAAATCCAATCCAACTTTTGTTCGATTTTCAATTTATTTAAATTAACTACCTGGATTATTTGACATCCACAACTTTTCAAATATACTGTTTCGGTAAAAATAAGAACGCCAATTGTAAATTAAATATACCATTAAATCGATATGTAACGAATTAAATAATCAGTCCGGAAATCGAAATCGAACACGTTCATCTAAAACAAGCACCTCACGCACGAAAGTCACGTATTACGCCGACTAGACCTGCGATTTTCACTTTACTTCCGATCAAGTGTAAATTTTGGGGAGGCCAATTTTCACTATAAATACTGACAAGTACCTTGACCGAGCACCAATTGATTTAGAAACCTTCAAGTCTAATCGTAGTTTTATTTAAAATGAAAACAATGCGGTCGTTAAAGGTAAAGTGAATTTAAAAATCTATTCGAGATTAAATATTATTTTTTTTAGACAATTGCGTCGCTGCTGTTCCTCGTAATATCTTTGACGAGAGGTAGTGTAATTGGACCAGTTGTTGCTCCAGATCCAGTTCTAACGCCTGCCATAAGTTATACTCGAGCAGTTCCTTATAATGTTCCTCCATTTGCAGCAAGCGTCAATGTCTTCAGTAGATTAGCCGCCGTACCGGTTGCGGCTCCAGTCGTTCCTGCATCGCCGCCATTTTTGCACGCGGCGCCCATTTTTGGGGCACGTTCCATCCATCCGTTTGGTTTAGTTCCACATGCTATTGCAGGTCCTGCGCCTTTTGCAGTTCCAGCTCCTATTGCTCACGCATTACCAGCTCCTTTTCCTCATGCGCTTCCAGCTCCTGTTGCTCACGCATTGCCAGCTCCTTTTCCCCATGCACTTCCAGCTCCTCTGCCGCATGTTTTACCGGCTCCTCTACCCCATGCTTTATCAGCCCCTCTACCTTATGCTTTGCCAGCTCCTCCTAGACTACTACCAGCCCCGTTTCACGGGCTTCCAGCAACACCATTAGCTCACGCAGTACCAGCACCTTTTCCACATACTTTCCCGGCAGCAGTACCTCATGCGTTTTCAGCACCGGCCGCACCTATATGGAGAAGATAATTAGAATACTTATTAAAATTGTATGCCTTATATAAAGTTTTTTTAATTAAATTGTATATTTTTATAACACAATAAAAATGTGTAAAGTTTTTATTTTTCTATTTGTAAATCATAAATATTTCCTTCTTATAATTAATCCTAAAATATTAATGAAATTTCTGCGTCTTCACTGCGTCTTAAATTCTTTGATTTTTTAATGTTATACTTTAATCCATCAAAAATTAATAAAAAAAGGTAGTAAATGAATAGTTATATTCTAAACGTATCCCATTACACGAGATATAAGAGTAAAATCTAGGTTAGTAATAACAATTTTGGGATCCTTTCATTCCTATAAACATTAGAAACGTGTGTGGGCGAAGAAGATAACGTTTTTCGAGTACATGAACCGTGAGAATAGCAACCCCAAACTTTACAGGTACCTATATATTATTTAACAAATAAGAAATTTAACGTATAAATTCCATACAAATGTCTTTCTTTCTATAGTTAGTAATTGCATTTTTTTTTTAATTTTAAAATTAGTTTATAATTATTTGCGAGTAAACCAATTTTTGCTTTTCTTCCGACGTATGTTTCTATGATTAATTAAAGTCGAAAAATTAAATCACACATAAAATATACACACATTAAAAACCATTAATTTTTCTAAAAATTTCCCTAGACTAAACTACGCCTGAAAAAGAAAAAAAATACGAATTTTAATATTTATTAAGAAGTTTCGCTCGTGGTTATAAATCTTTCTTACAAGACGATTAATTTTAATAACCTAAATTAATTTTGATAGGAGAGAAACATTAACAGTAGGAAGTTGTTTAGCAAAGTACTTCTTTCAGAAGCTTCTCAGTCCCATAAATATCTATCAATAAAATTTTCGTTTTTGAGTTCATTTAAGTTGTCATAAGTCTCAACCGCCTTACCGGGGATTAGATATTTATAAAAAACTTTTGATCTTACTCCACATTAAAATCAATTTTATAAACTATATCTATTTAGTGAACAGAAATATCCGTTATTCGCCGTTTCTAGCAGAAATCGTGCTTAAATTTAAAAAATAAATATATTTAATTACAGATCACGATTGAGGAAACGTTATTCGAATTGTTATCGAGTTAATTATAATACTTACACTTTCTAAATACGTACGGAAGATACACAAAATAATTACATCACAGTTTAAATTTAAAAAATATTTAACTCGAAATTAACATGTTAATTATGCCATGATGATTTAGATTTAATAATCCTTTAATTCTGCTTTATTAACTATCATAATAATTGTAACTAAGAAATGTTAATAGTGATTTTTAAAGGTCATATCAAAATATAAGCGTCGTTAATTTTGTAATTAATTGTCTATTTGTAGATAAGTATCTACTCAGTAGGCAGCGCATAATATTCCTTAACTTTTTTGTTAGCAGATATTTATCTATAGATAATATGTAGATATTGTTGAAAAACTCTTTAGCACGGTTCGTTGGTTTTCCTGTGCTCACTAAAAAAAAACAACTAAAGAAAAGAATTTTATGTTTTAAACACGAGTTACATTTTTTATTGACTAATTATAAAATTGATACTTAACAGTAAGGGTGTAAATTAAACACTAAAGTGATGAATATCCACTAGGAAACTAAAGAAATATATTTATATTGGGTGTTTCAGAATAACTATTCTTACTTTTCAGATGTGATGGGGGCACTTAAACACTTTTTTGTAATAGAGTACTTTCCAGAAACGCTTAATTTCCGAGGTACAGGGTGTTAAACATTTGAAAAACAATAATATCTTTTTTAACGTGTTATCTCTAAAACAGTTTATTTAAATTATTTGATATTTAGTATATTATTTACACTCTAGATGTGTGATATGCTGGCAATAATAATGATTAAGAAAGAAGTTCAAATATTGATATCAGAAGTGGCAAATGATGTCATCAATTCTATTATAGTGATATTTAAACTTAAATTACTACTAAATTTCGTGTATTTTTTCATTTTAAACTACATTTTCTATATAAGGTGTTTACGATTTTGTGTTTCTATTTCTAAGGGGTGAATAAACACCTAAACAAAAGGTTATTAACTCTAAAACACCTTAATAAAAATAGGATAATAAGGGAGATATTATATTCTTTAGGTATTATTTTTAACAATTTTGCAAACACTTGTTACAAAATGATGATAACATGTTTACAGCAGATGTTTATATCTAGGAATCGGCTTAACTTACGAGGCCTAAACTCAAGACCCTGTATAATAATAGACATTTTTACCTAAATCTTTTTGAAACATTTTATCGAATATTTTATGATTTTTATAGATATTTAGGAGTATCTTCATCTCGTATTAAATAAGTAAAAATAGAACTACAAATATTTAGGTATAATAGGTCGATTCAATTTATCATCACCATTAGTGCCAGAATTTTTTCAAACTTCTGCGACTCGACTCACCGGTACAAAAAGCAGTTTACAGTAAACTCTCCATATTCGCGGATAATGCGTTCCCATGAAAAACCGCGAATACAGAAACATATTGAAAATTCGCTTATAAGGGATGGACAACAAAAAAATACATAATCATAAATAAATAAATCAGTAATGAATAATTAATAATAAACTTAAAATGTACTAAAATATAGGTAGGTACGTATTTTTATTTATCTGAAACTTTTCAAAAATGTGTTATTTTACATTGTCTTTTTTTGTTTTGCAATTCTTGATAAATGTCGTTGTATACCTCATGAGGTTTTCTTATAAACACGAATAATCTGCTTCACTGATAAAATCTGATAGCTCGTGGCAAAGTCGTAGTTTGTGGGATACATTGTGTGGGGTTAATTTTGATTTATCAGGTATACCATCTTCGTGCCTTGGCAAATAACTAAATCGCGAATTACGCGTTTAACGACTGCGAGTATAGAATTGGGATATAAAAAAGAAAAAACGAATTTCGCGATTATAGAATCCGCAAATATGAAGAGTTTACTGTATATTGTAATTACTTATTTACTTGTGATCTACTAAAGGGTTGCAATCCGCAATTTGAAAAGCCCTAATGTATTATACCGATATATAGGTAGTACATATAACCTAAAGAAATTTACAACATTATTGGATTTTTAGAAATATCGTGGATAATTCCTTTAGCTTGCGCAAGTTTCTATTAATCATTCTTGCAACAAGTATTTCAATTATTATAGAAGCAGTCGCTTATAATGCATTCAGGTACTTCTTAATGAAATTAACTTCTTAAAACATCGCGCACGTTTACATTATGAAAATGGGACATATTTAGTAACGAAACTGAGAAATATTGTTGAATAATGCCCCCTCTACGTCATCGGGATTCTAAAAATTGAGTATATATTTACATTCCAATATACTTAACAATCATTCACAGAACGTAAATTAAAAGTAAAAAATGGCAGCTAAAATAGTGGTAGGTGCTATTTTCTTGTTTTGGGGAGACATATGGGGATTGAGGTGCGCGTGCGCGCGTGCGTGTGTGTGTGTGTGTGAAAAATGTGCTATAATGCGTTCGCTAATTAATTTTTTTTCGGAAATGTTTTAGATTCTTGCCGTAATCGTGTGTTTGGCTACATCTTCTTTGGCGACAGTGTTACCAGCAGCTTATGTGGCTCCGTACGCCAGTTCTTATTCAGCTCATGTAGTTAACCATGCAATTGCTGCTCCCGTTGCTGCACCAATTGCAGCTTACAGCAACTACGTAGGCTATCCATACGCGTACAACGCACCTCTGGTCGTGGGAAAATAGAGAAGAAATATATTTTTTTTAACGAATCAAATTGCGACTTTGGTCAAATGAAATATTTCTGGTTTACAAACCGTTTACATCGTAGCGAATGTATTTCGACGAAAAAATAAAGAGCTTTTAAACCACGTATTTTTTATTTTATACCTGCATAGGTGGGTACTTAAAACAAAATAACCTAAATACAATTAAAATAAAGCACATTTCATCCAAACCTATATGCAAACACGTCATCAATAAAATGTTACTAGATGATGACGATTCACACAATGCTGTCACCTCGTATGTCATATTTTGACAGTTCTAATAAATTGTAGTCTTTCTTTATACCATCTAATACGTGCGCAGGTAAATCATCTATAGAATATGTCACTTTCCAAACTTTAAACCGAATTACAAATAAACAATCTAGTAACTTTTTTTTTGATGACGTAAATAGCATATAGGTTTGGATAGGCCATAAGTACCAAGCAAAAATCATTAGATAATAAAAATTAAATCAATTTACAACAATGTTACAAACAATTAACATTAAAGGTACCTACACGTTTCGTTCGCTTAATTTATTGGAAGCATGTTAACTGACAATTCGTTGACTGCATGTCAATTCCTTTCGTACACATTTAGATTGCCTAAGGATCATCAACTTGTAGTCTTTTATCGACAGTGAAATTACATGATGTAGATGACTTGTGAAATTGAAATCAAATAAAAAATTGAAAAAAAATAAATAAACTGGATGTTTGTATAAAATAGACATTTAAATAGGGGAGAGTAACCGGGTCAAACTGGATACCTAGAAATCTCTGTGACTAGTTATCTTATAAAATACACGGAATCTCAGAACACTACCCAGAAAGTATTTTCTGTTGTTTTAAATGGGTACGTGATTTTATCTTACCCTTTGGGGCAAAACAGGCTTTTGTCCCTGGTGAAATAAAGCTGAATTTACTAGGAGATCTACAAACTTTTAGTCAAAAAACCAAAAATTTTGATTTTTTTGTAATTAAAATATTCAAACGAAAAAATATGTAACAGTTCAAAATTTTTGGTACCCACTTTCCCCAACATAGACATAGATACCTAATTATCTACATACAATTTTTGTGTTTTATCTAACGGACAAATGTATACCTAGTACCTACATGTATTTACGTTGAGAATGGGATTTCTAAAAAGTTTTGTCATTTTTTTCAAACCGTGGAGCAATAATCCGACATTACATTTTATATCAAATTGCTTACGTGTACAAGTTTTAGTAAAAAATGTCTTTAATTTTCCATTTTTTGTAATTTAAAAGTTTTAATCCACCTGAGATTTCATAATATTTAACATACAACAGTGAATGTTAAGTAGGTACCTCATTTTTATTGAAAATAAATACTTCAACATTATTTAAACGCGAAATCAAAATGAAGTACAATCGACAAGTAAATAATTTTTACGTCTCCGATTCAAAAGTACGTACTTACTTACTTTACAAAGTGCCGATGCTGGTTTTATTTAATTGACATTTTAACGTAGACACATAATAAGCTGTAAATATACGCATACAACTCTAAATAAGCTATTAATTCGAAAATAACAAAACATTAAATTTATCTTCTAAGACTCGTCATGTAGACATTTATCTTATCTCGTCTTATTGGTCTTCTCCACTTCTTAAGTTCGTTTAACACGACATTTCGCCTTACATTTTTTTAAATACGATATCGTTTTATGAACATCATTCACTTTCAAAATTTTTACAACCTGATTCGAAAAAAAAATGGAATAATCGACTTCATTTTCCTCTACAACATACGTAGATACCTATTACGATTCAAATTTTGCTTATAGTTACGATAACGACGGCGTCGATAACTAGAAGCAGAGAGAAGGCAATGCCCCCTCTCTAACGAACCCTTATGTCGTACCAAATTGGATCTTTATTAGGTTTGTTTACAAAAATTTCGAATAGTTTGATGACTTTATAGGTATGATGCGCATTTACATTACATAATTTACATAATTACATTATTTATACATATTTTTCTAATTTTATTATACGCGCGTGAATAACTTATTTTTATTCTTTAATGATTAAGTTATGCAATTAAATATGATAAAAAAACCTATAGTTACAAGATTAATTTAATAAAAATTAATTAAAATTGAGGTACCACTTTAATTTAGAAAACTCAAAAAATTCCCAAACCCTTGTTCCGCCCTTTTGCACAATATTTCAAATATAGATTTTCCTAATTCATTAATATCACCATAAATGAAATTGTTAGCATACACTTAATTTTTTATCATGTCTAAAAAATCAAGAGTTCTTAAGTTTGTTGATCATGTTGATCTTTAAGTAGCTCTTAACAGTACCTCCTTATTTCTAGTGCACTTAATTTAAATTGCACGACTAATTTCAATTATGATGACATAAAAAATTCTAATAATACAACCAAGATAATGTTTTCGATTATGTTACAATATTAAACCATCTTATGATTGATGTGGATACAAACTAATTGATAAAGTGAACATACTATGTAGCAAACGATCCATCACTGCACGAAGACGAATTAGTCTCTTTTGTTTCTAACATTCTCCAGTATAAAATATTTTTTTTGTAAGTATAATAGATAATTAAAGTAAGCGGTAATTTTAAAAACAGTTAATAATACGATACATGCAATTTATAATTTTGAAACAAATTTAGCTTGAAGGTCTTTGTACATACAAAACAACGCCCACAGGCACATCGACCATCAAAAACGTTACAGTTATAGTAAATTAACCCGTTCACTTCTGTGTTTATTCACGTCGTTGAAACAATTAACATCTACGTCGCTTAATTTTTATAACGTTGACAGTGTTCTGTTTACGACCGTTATTCTAACGTAGGTAAACATTTGTAGGCACTTACCAGTTACAATACGCCGATTGGACATAATATTCAGTTCAGATATTTTGTTTTATGCAATTCAATGTAAGTACGGTACTAATCGGTACTAATAATGATAATGCAAGTCGCTAATTGTATCACTCCTGCGCTCGATATGGTTATCGAAGCGTAACCGAAAATAAGTTTGGAATAACAAACTATTATACAATGTGCTGCACTTATAACAAAGAAAGTGTTAACGTTACGTCATTAAATTATTAGGAGACTAGACTTGTCGTTAGTTTAAATTTCAATTTTTTACGTTATAAAAAAAGAAAACAAATACACATCTTGCGCTATTGCGTTTTCCAATTAAAATTTAATTGCGATTTCGATAGAGTTTAGTTTTTATAAGAAAATAATAATATGTACGTAAGATGAAATAAAATGTAAAATAATCCGACAATTAAAATTTTCGATTGAAAATTTGAACTGACCACTTTGGCACAAATTCTAATACTGCACTTGTTCTACTTTCACGAATGAGAAGTGCAAGCACTGACCGTGGCGGACACTCCCTCGTGTGCTACCGAGAGCGGAATTTGAGATTAGTTTCAAAATCGTCATTTTTTTAAGATAATGAACTTCGAAGTCAATTTTAGGAAAATAGTTAAAATTCAAAATACGTGGCACGTTTTCTGTCAAATTGCCTGAATTGCTCGACTTGACTTCAATTTAATTGATTATTATGGTTATGTATTACAACAAGTGATTTGAAATTTAAATTTTTATGTGTCTACCTGACTTCTCGTCTATCGAATTCATCACTAACTTTGTTTTTATTGCATTATAAACATAGGTAAATATTTTTAAATACATAATATCGGCGCAGTTTTTGCAAAACGTCTTAACCCATAAAAAGTAAATTTTACTTTTAGATACACGAGATAGTCAGAATAGCTCATTTTCGCAAAAAGTGACAGTTAAGATGTTCTGTCAAAACTGTTCGATATTACTATTTAAAAAAATACACTGGGTAAATTGAAAACTCGCAGTTGCTATGAAACAACACACACATATTAACAATCGTGTGAAATCATTTCGCACGGGCTAAAAAGTTTTTGATTGGCTAATCTAATTTCGCAGTCATGCCTTCTAACTATTTGTTGACAATAATTAACTTTCAGTAACAATTGAAGGTGTTAATTTATGCATTTTTATAGTGGTCACCATTTCTCACTGAAAAGTCGCACTGTTTTTGATTAACTTGGTATTGAACGCTACAATTTGACCCTCTAACACATTTAAAACTGAAGTTCAAAAATTTCATGCATATGGTCAATTATAGTTACTTTTGTGTTAATTAATTGTTTTGTAGGTAATCTAGACATTTCTCTTCAGCAAACGTTTCTTAATAACACCTATTATTTTGATCCTGCGAGTGTCTATTACTTTTGAGAAGTTTTACCATAGTCATTATATCTACAGTTTGTAATGCTAATGTGTTAAGAATGTATCCGATAAATAAATTTACCTAAAACAAATCGTTAGAAGATTTGAAAACGTAACACTGGGTAGAATATAACGACGCAGTTTTTCCAAAAGGGCGTAACCCACAAAAACTAAATTTTACAGGAGAGAACATTTTACGTCGTCGCATAGCTATAAGCAGATACGTTTCGCGAAAATACAAATCGATTTTTCCGGTGGAAAAAATCGAAATATCGTTACTAGATTTTAATAGATGGTGTCTTTGCTTTAAATACATAAGATAGTCAAAACAACTCATTTTCACAAAAAAATGTGTGTTACGCCCTTTTGGCAAAACGCCATCGATAAAATGTGTCTATAATCGATCACTTAAATCACCGACTGGCGATAATTAATAATACAACCGTAACGATGTGTAGCATTCACTAATTAAACCCACATCCTCAATTTATAGTTATCTATTTCAAAAAATCAGTCATGTTCGATTTGTGCAATATTTAAAGGAACTAGTATTTAGCATATATTCAAAACAAATTGATCTATCTCGATAAAATGACAAATGAGCGACACCTATACAGTTTCAGCCTTTTTAAAGCATCAAGTCGCCACACAACTGCTATACTACTGAAATAGAAGTTGGCCTTGCGACAATTTCGATCAATTCTATTATTCATACAGCAACTGGTTTTACAGTAGGTGCAATTTTTTTTTACTAATCGGTAGTTCATTGACTACTTTTTCACATTACAATCTTGTTTAGAAAGGCCCGTTTATTTTAGTCCTAAATTAATTTTTATTAAAGGCACATTTCACTGGCAATCGAATATTAAATTTTGAAAGGAAATCACCTACATACACGGACGTTTCCAAAATTACGCATAAGCTCGACAGTAAATTTATTGCAGGGGGATTATTAATAAAGCTTGGGAAAAGTAATCAAATATTATTGGTCATCAACTTATTTTTATTATAATCAAGAGGTAATCACTTCGAATAAATATTAAATATTGTGTACATTTTTATCGTTGCCCAATAAAAAAATGTTTACAACTACAATATGATGATTTAAAAATAAAATAAAATAATTTTATCAATTCAATCTTCTACAGAAACAACAAGTTGTCTGAAACGCCTGTGGCAAGTGTCCAACTTGCGCACCCCTAAACCAAAAACGACAATAATTTAAAAATACAATATACGTACCTACTTATTTAAAAGATCGAACTTTTTCGATGACGTAGCAGCCCTCCGATTCTGTTAGTTTTGAATTTGAAAATTTTTGAAAATGTCGCAAATATGGGCACCCGACTGCACCGAAGCCATTTAACTTTTTGCTAATAATTATAAAAATCCAGCAGATCTTTACAGCATTCATTTTTTTAAAATATTTTTCCTATCCTACGTTAACGACCACCTACAACGTACTTTTGAGCTAACGCGCAATTTCGAAAACATAACGCAATCTTGGTTAACAAAATTGATACTAAAGAATAACCTATCCCAATATTGTTGAAAAGTAATTTAGCAACTCGCATTACTACTTAAAAAAATTAATGTAAACAGATCACAATTTATTACCTGTTTATCGCTATTAGTATAGATTATGGCACGTTTAACGAAACGAGTTTGATTAAGTCAGAACGAGACGGTGAGCCGAATTCTGCGGCAATCAAACGAAGTTTCGTTTTAAGCCATTTAACCAAACGTGTATTGTTCAATATTTTACCTTCGTCGCATCGGTAGAAATAAGTTTTTATTTTATTATATCTCAAGACAAATTAAAATTACAAAAAGTCGAAATATTTCACGTAAAATTCGAAATTAAAATACTACTAATTTATTATTTTCAGCTTTTAAACAAAATGATTGTTGTGCTTGTTGTTATGGTAACGGTTTGTTTTAGAAAAAAATTAATTTAATAAACAGCTTATAACGACACCGACGAAGATAAAAAAAATTAAAAATCTGTTGGTAATGAAAACAAATACTTACTTATTTCCTTCATTGAATAATTTATTAGTAACATTAATGAAATACTGCACTACATTATTAAATTCGAAAGGTAAGTAACCTAACCTAATACGAACGTCGACCGAAAAGGACAAAAACAACTTAATTATGACCAAAAAAGTTTTTATTAAAAATGGGATTCGTATTCAACTTATTTATATTGTATTTAGGTTATCCGTAAAATGTATCGCGGAGCCTTGGTACACTTTTAATCGTTTTAAGGTTAAATGGCGAGTGTCTAGTCGATTTGCTAAAAATTAATAGGCAAATTTCAAGTGCAACGTGTTAATAAAGTAGAGGATTCTTTGAGACATAGAAAATGAATTAAACTGGCTTAAAAGGTAATAACGGTGTTTCACAAATCTGAAATTTACATAATCAAACATCTTGTGCAGTAGGTACCTTTACCGAAGATGTAGGTATTTAGAAACGATGAAAATTTTTAATAGTCTCTTAATACGTATTAAACAGATTTGATGTTCTTAAAAATGTTATTTTAAATAATCATTATTATGAAATAATTTATTTGATTAGTTTAACGTTTTAATTTTTTTCCGTTAATTATGTAATTGTTATATAAAACAGTTTAAAGGCGAATCTAATTAGAATTTCTTTATTATAGAAACTTTGTAATCATTTAGCAGAAGTTATAAATACAGAATGTCTCCGAAAGGTCAGTACGATACTTGAAAAAAAGATTCCTGAGCTGAACTTACCTATATTCCGAATTGCATCCTTTTCGAGGTACAGCCGCTCGGAGGGAACATAATTTTTCAAAAATAACTTACTAAAAACTTTAAATTTAACACGCGTATTGCTGCAGTTAAGACTAAGAAACGCACGGCACTTTACTTAATTTAACACACAGGATATTTAGTTTTAGGGGGCATAGCCTCAGTTATTTTCCAACAACTTTTTTTATTTGGAAATTCTTTTCGAAAGACAGGTTGATTTAAAAACTTTTACTACTCTTAAAAAAATTTATTATCTTGCATGGTTTCTCCATAAATCGACAATTTTCGTCATGATACACTCGATGTAATGACATACAAAAATAACTGCAGAATCTAGATCACCGTAGCAAAAGTTGATAATTCTTAAAGTAAATGCTCAAAATGACTACCATTAACACTTTTCACATAACTAAATTCGAAAAGTTCGTTAAAAAAATTGGTTTTCCTTATGTCTTGAAAGATACTTCGGAAGAATTGGTAAACCTAACCACGTATTAATTCGTATTATTTTACATAATAAGCAGAAAAATTTAACTAGATAACAAAAATTAGAAATTAAGAAAAGTTAAACTAATGGGTCTTTTTTTTCTTTTGTCTATTGCTTCTTAGCAACACTACATTAATTGTTCGAGTTTATATTTTTAACAATTATTATAAGAATAATTATTATTGAAAATAATTTGTTCAGAGCTGCTTATATACAGTGTGTTAGATTTTATGTGTCACAGCAAATATCTCGGCTATTGTATGAATTAGTAAAAAATGTTATATATGAAAGTTATTAGATTATTTATTCTTAATAATGTGTCAAAATCAGAAAAACAATTGAACATCACATTCAGATTCATTCATTCAGATAATGCAAATAAATTTAACATTTTATATGGAACGTACCCAGTATTATTACATATTCTGAAACTACAAGAATTTATCTTTACAACGGTATATCACATGTTATACTTTTCATTAATTAACTGGGCGTAATACACTAAATAACTGATCGTGTTGAAAACGTAGACAGTATAAACAATGTGTTGATTAAAACAAACTCAATAACAGATTATTCAACATAAATACAACATTAGGAACAAACCAATATGTGAATAAGTAAGTTAATTATAAAATTGTATGTAATGCCTACTTAACATCTAAATTCTTTGTTCAAAGTGCTCCCCGTTGTTTGTAATACATTCCCGAAGATCTGCTTATTAAATTTCGTCACACTTTTTGCAACATGTTTGGTGTTATTTGAGCACATGCCCTATAGATGCGATTTGTAAGATCCTCTAGGTCTGGCGATCGTGCCGGCCAGTTTATAGGGCCACCATTTCCTATCCATTTCGCACCAAACTTTTCGTTTAAAATATCCTTGACGTTCCTTGCATTGTGAGGAGGTGCGCCATCCTGTTGTAACCACATATCACGACGCACTTGTAAGGGCATATCATCCAAATATTCTTCGAATTCTGTCGTAAGGAAATTAGCATACCGTTCAACATTAAGCGTTCCGCGATAAAAATAAGGACCTAGTATAGTATCACCTAATACACCAAGCCAGACATTAATAGAATATCTCTGTTGGAACCTGCATTCCTGAATTCGACGTGAATTCTCTGTATCCCAGAAATGATATTTTTTTCTGTTAGAAATTCCGTTATTGTTAAAATTAGATTCATCGCTCCAAAGAATAACATCCACTAAATGTTGATTATTGTTAAGCCAGTTATAAAATATTAGCCTTCTATCAGAATCACCAGCTGTTAAACCGTGAACCAATTTAATTTTATAGGGGGTCATGTTATGTTTTTTTAAAATAAAAAATACTTTGTGATGACTTATACCTATGTCGGCTACTGCTTCACGGATTGAATTTCTTGGTCGTGCTCTAAAATATGCCAACACCATAATATCTTCATCATGTGCTGCACGCCCATTTCTTGGTCTTCGCACTGTAGCATTAAAACATCCATTTCTTCGTAAATTATGTTCAATTCTTGCAAATGTGCGAGGATGTGGCTGTACCCTTTCTGGATAAAAGGTTCGATACAATGCATAAGCTTCTTTAGGATTATCATTGCATCTAATGTACACTCTCAACATATACATTTTTTCATTATTAGAATAATAACTATTCCTCATTATGTGTCACGAGATGAAAATTAACAATTAACAATTTACTTAGCCACTTTGACACGATAGCGATAACAAGTGAGCGCATATCACAGCCTCCTTGGCTCTACTTAATAGAACATGCAAAGGTAAAAGTGTGCGTCGTCGGTACATTGTTTACACTGTACGTGTTCAACGCGTTCGGTTATTTATTCTATTACGCCTTTAATTAATGAAATAAGTATAACATGTGATATACCGTTGTAAAGATAAATTCTTGTAGTTTCAGAAAATGTAATAATACTGGGTACGTTCCATTTAAAATGTTAAATTTATTTGCTTTATCTGAATTATTTGATGTTCAATTGTTTTTCTAATTTTGACACATTATTAAGAATAAATAATCTAATAACTTTCACATACAACATTTTTTACTAATTCATACAATAGCCGAAATATTTGCCGTGACACATAAAATCTAACACACTGTATATAAAGTAGATGATTTAAAAATTCGTATTGTTTATATAAATATTTAACCTAAAGTATTTTATATGTTCATAAATTCGACTCTTTTAATAAAAAATGACTACATTAAAAAAAAAGTACCTATTACATTATGTACAGTTTAGTACACGTTTTACTATTATTTTCTGTTTTGTTTTTTTTTTAATAGTAATATGATATCCATAACTACCATACCTACGTATAAATCTATATGTATTAAGTTATATGATAGATATTTTATGTTACATTCTTAGGACAATAACCTACAACTACTATTTAGAACAATAAAGTATAATATCTATACGTATTGGATTATAGCAGATGTTATTTGATATTTTAACCTTTTTTCATAATATGAAAGTAATATTAATTATAAATGCAAAGTAAAAGGCTTTTAAGTAGATACATAAAAGTAGATACAAATCACGCAATTATGTTTTATTCCAAAATATGTTTTGTTTTTACTGTTTATTTTAAAAATTTATTGTGGAACATAACTTAAAATATCAAGCAATCCTACGACTTTTCATAAAAAAATATTTTCAACAATAATACTTTTGCGCGAACTGACATCGAGTAAATTTTTCATGGTAAAGACTCTGAGATTTCGTTTTCTTGTCTTACGTGATTAACATTAATGAATTCTGATAGTGCATCTCTAGCAGTAGAACGTCGACGATATGCACTTTGTATTAAAATAATATTGATTTCATACTGCAGTTTTCGTAATAAAGTTCTGTTCTGTTGCGTGATGTGTAGGTACTTTTCCACGATAAATTATCCAACTATTCGTATAACCCTTCGTGGGTTATGGAACCCACGTTCGTTATTTTTGAGTTTCCTGAAACATGTTATAGTGGAATCGTCCCCCGCATTTTTGCTCATCATTTCCGAACACTCTGTATATTTACTTGTTTCGGGAAAAAATCGAGTGTATCTAAAAATGACGACAGAACAGTACAATTAATACAGTTGATAATTACCGAAAATACTGATAACTCTACTATGTTAGGTATCAATTACAAATTCCTTGGCATGAGTACGTGGCAGTTAACGTGTTAAATAAATAATCGAGATACGAGCACGATAGACCCAAAAATACCTATATTCTAAAACGTTTAATTTTGCGAAAATTTAATCTATAAATAATTAAAATTAATAAAATTTAATCGACAAACTTCGATACGGGCCCATATAGTAAAAAAGGAAACACAAGCAAATAAAAAGTAACAAAAACGAAACAACATATTTAATATCAGGAAATAGTGATGTTACAAATGAAACGGACACCTTCTGTCACTTAAGTATAACCGACAAATAATAATTAAATAGTAGGTAATCCAGAAAACGATAAAAATAAACTCGGTCAGGTTACATGGCTAGCAGCCGCATAGGTTCACGTATTCATTGTCGGTTATTGTTAAACAAAAACGAACCGTTACATAAAGTGATATAGAATCGTTTCAATTATACATATGTACATACATAATTACATCTACGTAATTTACTACTTTCTTTATCGCTGTGAAGGAAACGTTGTTTGTCTGCAAAGCATATCAAAAGTACGTATGTCGTAAGGTAAAACTTATTAGACCGTAAATATAAAATTTTTACTGGAACTAGGCATTCTATGATCTTTTGAAAGGGCCCTTGCTCTAGTTTTAGGGGTGCAGTGGGGTACGTGTTGAGTATATAAACTCGGACGAGAAACGTAGTAGTATACACGATCTCAAACGTACAATAATCAGTACCTACCCAACGCAACAACAAAAATTATCAAAATGTTCAAATTGGTAAGTTTTTTATTAGATACCATTAAGAGTTATTACTATTACTATACTATTTTTTGGTAATTATCGTCGTAGATTGCTGTATTCGCTCTCGTCGTCGCCGTCGCCAACGCTGGCTTCATCGGCCATACGGCCCCAGCTATTGCAGTTGCTGCCCCCGTGCCACACGCATCTTCTTACGCTAACAGCAATTTATTGGCCGTCAATCCTGCTCCCGTATCGGTTGCCGCCCATGCTGCTCCTATCGCTTTTGCTGCCCATGCCGCTCCAGCTGCCGTCGCCGTTCCAGTTGCATCTGTCGGGATCGCTCACGGCGGCCTTCTCGGTCACGGCGGCTTATTCGGTCACGGTGGCCTTATCGGTGGTCATGGTGGACTTATCCATCACTAAATTTCGTCGATCATCATTTCAGCTGGATTATCACACAATGTACATATAATTCACGTTATTTAAGTCAACTAAATTATTTATGTTTGTCGCTATTGGTTGTGTTTGCTAATAAAATAATGCAAAAGTATTCGATATTTTCAATTTCTCGCTAATTCACTTTTATATAGTCGAATCGTATAAAAAAAGTGAAGATCGTACATTAATAATTAATAGAAAGTGTGTTGGTTAATTTAAAGTGATGTTCAACTGGAAGACGTGCAAAATACGATGTGACGCCTATATAATGAAGGAACAACATTAACAGTTATTCTTCAGTGTTCGATTTGAATTAGAAATCGTCGTCCATTGCGCATACTTGATATTTAACGAAAACAAATGCGAATGATGTACTACTGATGACCTACTATTGACAATTCGAATCGCGAACTAGAAGATTGGAATTAAAAAAACATGACAACTTTTTGATCTGCACTCGTAACCGAACAAAACAATATAAACTGTTTGATGAAACTTTTGCCTCGTCTTAACTGTTTATGATACGATAGTTGACAAAAAAATTGGTATCTGCATAATTCTATACAACAAATGATATCGTGTAAAAATTAATTTTTATTTTATTATAGATAGGTAGGTAATTATTTTAATTTTTATTATCAATATTTCCAGTATTACCACACACTATTGCCTACTATTTCCTGAATATTGTACACCATATTACCCCAGCGATTTACCCCTCGTTATGATTATACATAGACATAACTACAAGTTTAAAAATCGTTTATGACCAACGTACCCACATAATTATTAGGACTTCATTTATTTGATGTGCAATACAAATTTTTAAAATGCAGAACAAATGTTTGCGAATTTATACGGGGTGTTTCATTGAGAAACCACGAATAGGAACCACCGAGCTGGTTCGAAATATATCATACTGAATGAGTCTGACGCCATATTTTGCCCATTTTTTTCTTAGGTCATAATTAACAAACCGCTCTGTATATTTTGTCAAAATTTAGTACACATTGATTTCTTAAACTGACCAAACGATTAATGCACTGGTGACCTGTCGCACCCGTTCCGGCCCGCCGCGTCGTGCCGCCGGGAAACCCCCACAACACCGCCCGAACGAGCGAAAGGACGAAAATTACCGATTTTCTTTAAAACGCTCGTATCTCGAGAACGGTAAGGATTTCGACGTTTTGTTCAGTCAGAGGTGGACGTCTTATTCCATTTTAACTCTCCAAAACGCGCACGAATATCAAATTGAGTTCAAAATTTACATGCGTAAACGTATTGTGAAAATGTTATACAGGGTGTTGTTTTGAGAACACAAGATTTTATTGATTATTGTTAATCCGAACCTGGATTTCCTTTCTCGTTAATAATTTAATCGTTTGGATAGTTTAAGAAATCAAATTTTAACAAAATGTTCGTTAGTTATGACCTAAGAAAGAAATGGGCAAAATCGACAAAACACTCTGTATCTTGGTTATGAATGGGCGACGGGCCCATTAAGTACCTATTCGCGGTTAACGTATGTCCGTTTCCCATCGAAGCACCCTGTAAACTTATTGTTTGAGTTAATAAAGGTATTATTTTCGGTTATCAATTTTGCGGGAGGCCTTATCTTGGCTACGGTTAAGGGCGAGTGTAAGGTCACTCATGACCGCGTTCAAGTTTAGTAACGACGTTTTATACGTTGAAGTAATCTTAATTCATTTATTAATAATAATAGTGCTGATCCAAGACTAATTTGTAGTGAAATAATAGAAGTATTTAATGCATATTAAACTGCAAAAATCAGCAGCGATGAACGCTTGATATGGGCCACACAATAATTGTTTAAGAATCAGACGTGTGCGGTGATTTTTAATATCGGGTGTGCGGATAATGTTGATAACCAATTAGTTTATTGTAATGTTACCAATTTAAAAGAATGTAAGACGGTCGAATAGGATATTTGCACATTTTTTTTTAATTTTTCGCTAAACAGTTTATTTAGACATAGTAGAATTCAGTAATATATATATTTTAAAAATTACTTTTCCTACGACCACTATGAAAAATGCATAAATACGAGCATTACGCAATGTTAACCAATTACAAACAAATAGATCGACCGTGCGTAAAAAAACTGGTTAGCCAATCGAAAACGTTGTAGCCCGTGTGCAATCAGTCCACAAAAGCCTTCTAGCTGTTATGACTGCAATGAGAAAAGTAACATGCACTTACGCTTCTTCTTAAAAACTCTCTTCATGTCGCACAGTGGGGCGGAATATCGTAAAACGTGGCAGAAAGTCAAAAATTGAAATGTCATATTTACTTATTTAAACTCATATTTTATAATAGCCTAATCATCTATGGATGTTATACGATTAAGCAATTACTGTTATCATCATATGTGATAACCAATCAATGTCACGAGATCATATTTTCTATAAGATACAATTATTGCGGGTATTTTTATTTTAACTTTTTAAGCCCTTTATCTACATTTATTTTTAAAATAAAACTTGTAAAATATTATAAATGATCTATATTTATTCAATCTAAATGTATACCAAATAGTTAAAACAGCTACATAAATCAAAATAGTTTCTGCCACGTTTTACGGTATCTCGCTTCACTGTGCGTCGCGACGATAGATTAGGCACATTAAAAACTGTTGGGGCTGCATTCGTTTTGAATTTCTTTTTTCCATCAGCTCCTCTTTCTTCGTATTTGTAACTCTCGAAATGCATCTGTAAATAAAGATCGGAATTACACCTCCTTTACTAATAATAACTTTCGTACTTAACTCGGAAAGTTCTTTAAGTTATCATTTGAACATGTCTCGGATGAACGTGAAGAATTAGTAGACTCCCATGGTATAATAACTGTACAAGGTAGGATCTCGGAGTGTTCTGAACACGTTCAATTCCGCGCAGCGACGTTATCCGTGAGTAGTAGCACATATCAATACGAAGAAATTTAAAAATAATAGAAATTATAGCCATGTAGAATAGATGGAAATGATATGTAATAGAAATTGATTAAACAAGTCACTTGACTTCGTCTCGTGACTCAAACTATCATACTCGCATGAAATATCCGCATTTCAGTACTAGTTACACAATATACTATTTTGTAATACATGTTTATCGACTGCATTAAAACTACGAGGATATGTATTGAAATTTGGTGTGCAAATGTTTTTCAGGTTTTTCAAGCGATCGGAGGTATTCACGTTCCCATATGTCATAGAAGGAGTTAAGCAGGGGATACACTGCCGGCACGTGACGTGACGTGCCATGGAATTTTAATTAGTAGTACACATAGGACGACACGTGACGCATCTGTTCAGATGCTCACGCAGCACGTTTCAAGTAAAGTTATATTATCTAGCCGTCGCTATTTATTGGCTTGTAATTAATATATCAAATAAAGTATCAAGTAAAGTTATCAAGTAAATTCCTATATATTTACTTATTATTATATTTTTTTAGCACTCCGGCGAGTAAAATCGGTGCCATAATGTTGCGTGCCGTAACGTGACGTGTCGGCAGTGTGTTCCCAGCTTTAGTTTCACAAACATTTTACAACGTAATTACAAATAATTTAAATTATATAAAGTAAAAATTGTCATTTAGAAATGAATCAAAATCAAAAATAAAAAGCATTAATTAAAAATAACGGTTACTTACTTACATATTTTTAATTCGAATCTACACAGTTGTGCATTTACTTGAAAATGGCCAGTTTAGGACAACACATAAGTCCTACATCGAGGGTGGGCAAACGTTTTTTTCCCGAAGGCCATACGGACATCTGTAAATCCCTACCTAATATGTATTATAATCAAACGGCCCTTAGTACATTCTATAAATTACAAAAATAATGCAAAAGTTTCAAAAAATCAGTCATTTTAAACTTCCTATAGAATACTTCACATCAAACAGAATTAATGAACTCGTTCATGTGAATTATATGTTTTATAATGTCAATCTTAATAGGTGACATAAATTTATAAGGTGACATACAAACGTTAATCTTAAACTTGATTATTAGGTCACTGTATCGAGTTCACCTTGACCTTTTTGCAATTTCACGGTAGTTTAACATATAACAAAATAATGGTATTCGACTTTAAAATATAATTAAAATACCACTTACTGTTATCATTCACACATAAAATAACTTCAACAAGTCTATCTTGATCGGCGAAAGCGATCAAGTAATCTTGATCTTGATACGTATCATCAAAGTAAGTACGTAACCGAAATAAAATATTCATCTGCATTTTGTCAGTATAGAAAGTAAAGAGAAGGAAATTAAACACCGTAAAATAACATATGTTGGCATGTTGCAAACATTCCCAAGATAGTTCGATATATGTAGAACTAGAGCAACAGCAATTAATTAATCGTAAAGTACCATAAAAATAAAAGTACTACTTTATATGTGTTAAAATTAAGAAAAAGTATCCTTGCAAAATTGCTCAACTTACGCGGATTTATTCTCGCTTCTCCACATAACATTAGACACGATATTTGCATTGACGAATTTAACTTACCGACTAACATAAAATTTTGCACAAACTATTGTCAGTTTAGTTCTATCGGAATTTTTTTTTAAATTATTTATTTTGACATTGCGATGCATAATTCTGGACGAATTTCGAAAGGAATCCCGATGGAAATTTTCATGGTCGACAATCGATAAAATTCATCATTGAATGAAACCTTCGTAATACCGAACGCATACTCATTAGCCAATTAAATTTTAAATTAATAATTGTTCCTCGTCAAACAAAGAAACCGCGCTATACGAGAATAAATTGATCGTGATAGATTCCTTAATAAGAAACGCAAGTCAGATTACAAAAAACAGAAACAACCTATATTACCTACACATTAAAACCGCCTGCGACACCTTAACGTGTAATTTTGCCGACCTTCGTTTTATATCTAACAATAAGAGCAAGTATTGAATCGAAATAAAAAAATATCTATAGACAAGTCAAAAACTTGAATATCCTAAGGATAAAAATGGAAATTATTGTTCATTGTGAGTACATAAATGTTTAATAAACGATAAATTATCAATTATTCGAGTGGTTAATTATATAGTATGATGTACGAAACAATTATTTCTTACAACATTCTTTATATCGATTCTTTTGCAATTTAAAACCAATATCCTATATTTTTTTGATACACGTTTGTTATTAGTATGTGCTGGACATTTTTTGAAAATTTACGAGAGTACGAGAATTACGAGAATTTACGTTCTTTTTATTAAAATAAATTTAGGGCCAATTGTTCCGATCTATCTATGTACTAAATTTTTTTAGATCCATTATATTATATTTATACTTAGGTTAAATACTTTAATTAGGTTTATACTTAAATTTTAAGATATACCGGTGCAATCGGCCGGTTAAGATTAAAGGTCGTTAATACTAAGGGGTCAATACACTTTACTTTTAGATATTCCCATATAAAGATATCGAGTGGAGTTAGGTCAGGTGACCGCGCAGGTCACTCAATGCTGCCACGCCTACCTATCCGTCGATTAGGAAATATCTAATTGACCTTACAACAACAATGACTTCAAGTAACAGAAGAAATTTACAACATGAATTTATAAACAGGATAGTGTGCTGCCTAGTAGCCAATGGTGGACAATTTGAACATTTACTCTAACGATAGAATAAGAATTACGCTTCAAAATTTATTTGTGTTAATCTGTTTTGCTCTGTTATTCTTCAATAATTTCTTAATAATTCTTCTGTTTCTCAATAATTATGAAGGGCATTAAAAATTTTTACATAAAATTAAGTTTCAATGACTACAGTTTTGGTTGTAAATTGTTATTTCATAGGTTACTATGCAAACGCAAAAACAACAATAATATCCAAATGTCTTGCTTCGAAGTGCTGTCATCTTGAAACAAGTTAAACAAACTTCACCAAAATTTGTGGTTGTATAGAGAATGAAAATACTTTTCAAACGAGGTGCCACTTGACCCATGTTGCAATTTAAAAAAAAATTACGATGACGTCATTGCTTTGACATACGTCAATAAAAAACAAACGAGTATCGCAAAAATATAGGATATGTAAAAATTAATCGACGTGTGCGAGTGTTTTTTTCAGAAATTAACAATTCGGAATATATTCCAGGGTTTCCAGACTTTTTATCCACCCTGTATATATGTATATGTATAATACAATAGTTGTTGATACACGGTACTTATATAAAACAAATTTGGTAAAGTGTATAGTATTAACATTACTTATTAACTGCATACATACATATATGAAAATTCTTATACTTAATTAATAGTATAAACATACTTTCGAGTTAGGTACCTATACTATCATCAATTGTAAAATAAATAAATAAATGAAACTCAAGGTTTGTTTAGCATATTATAATGTATGTAGCAACTCAATTTTCTTTGATCGATCAATTTATTTCAAGATTCCCTAGTTGTTTAATTGTGCGGTGGTGAGTACATAGATGTTGGTATATTATGTGACAATTAAAAAATATAATAATATCCAAAGCTGCATAATATTTATGGAAATGAAGAATGCATTTCCCATGTTTATATAATATTTTATGTTAATCATGACAAACATAGGTAATTAATTAATTCAGAATTCTAAATTCCAACAATGCGGTTGTTTAAAACTTCATTTATCATCTAATTTATTAGGTAAATCTAACTAATATAATACAACTGATTCGTATTTGATTTGTCACGAGTCACAAGATTTAATCAAAAGTTAATTTGGAACAGATACTTATTCGTGAAGCATTGACTGAAAAAAAAACCTACGACAAACAAGTAAGAACTGAAAAGCTAAAAAGTAGGCGAAAGAATTAGACTTTTAAATGATCTTCGATATATTCATTATTATGTTGGTTGTTAATTTAAAATTGACTTTTTTTAATTTGTAATTTTATCGCGGCCGTTTCATCCCTGTCGATTCATCGTCGACCGTTTCATCTCCGATAAATACCTAATTAATTAAAATTTAAATCACCTTTAGTAAAAGACATTTATTTAATAATAATTGTTTATAATTAAAAAATTGTATTTTTTATGTTTAAAAAATTAATTAGGTACATACCAATCTAAATGATTTATAACTATACACTAACCTAAGCCCACCTCGTCTGCACTAGTCTAAACTGACTTCATCTACCTTAACCTTTTCATTGCACTTAGAATAATAATACGATAATCAGCGATGAATCGGCCGACGATGAATTGTCCCATTCCGTAAGTAGTTTGATTCTATTTTATCTTAATATCCTGAAGAACCTTAACCTAGCATAAAAATTATACAATTCAACATATTCAAAATAACATTCAAAAATTAATATTTACATTTCGCACAGTTTAAACACATAAAACGCACGCTACTTAACAACATAAGTGACTTTAAAAAAACTTAATTTGGCGGAATGTATTTCGGTAGCGTCGCGCTAATCCGACAGTTATGGGTTCGAGGATACGTCGGATTAATGAAAATTCCGGGTTATCCAAAATAAACGTAATTAAGGGCTGTTTAATAAGTAAACGTAAATAAGTTTAATGTAAGTTGCGTCGGATCAGTGGAGTCAGACTATCTCGCTGTCTCGTTTGCACACATTAAACACTCTTCCCGAGCGGTGTGTCGGATTACAATGGGCGAAGGACAGACGAACATCGAATTAGCACGAAGTGGTGTATTTTTCAATTTTTTTTTATTAAAAATATTTCAAACAGGTAGAGCCTTAGAAAATATTTTAAAGTCGATTTATTTGTTTTTAATTGACAAATGTAATATCGATCCTTTTTAATGTTTTTTTAGTATCGTATCCTGTCATCAACAGCTTTATATACAATAAATTAGGTACATATTTTATCGTTGATTTTATTGCTTAAAAGCGCGATTTAAAAAAAACAGATTGATGTAATTTCGTTGCCGGAATTCCTGACAACTGACGAATTCGACAAATCGGTATTAAAATGAAAGACACGTCCGAATATATTTACAACATAATATTAAATTAAATTTTTTAATAGAATTTTGCTTATTCCATTAAGTACTAGTTGTGAGTAATTTCCAATTTTGATCGATACTGATCAATCAAGAAGTGTAGGCTAAACTTGCCGATGGCTACGGTGACATGGACTACCAAGAACCAAGTGCTCTACTTTATCGTAAGCAACAATAACCGAAATGAAAGTGAAACGGGGGGCCTTGCTACATCATGCCCCTGACCCAGAACGAGGCTCTGTCTCTTGAGGGCTCAACCTGCTCCACCACTATATAAACTAAATTCGCAGCCCCGAATAACATTCGCAAAACTTCAGCGAAAATCAAATCAACTACAAAAATAATCACAATGTTCAAATACGTAAGTTAAAAGAAAATTAGAAAAATTATGTATTATTACATCTATATTTTGTTTACAGGTTATTGTACCCCTCTTCTTCGCCGCCTGCGTCAACGCTGGTTATTTGGGAGCTCCTGCAGTGGCCCCAGCATTAGCTTATTCGGCCCCTATTGCTCACGCAGGCTTCGCAGCACCTATTGCTCACGCAGGCTTCGCAGCACCTATTGCTCATGCAGCCATTGCCGCCCCAGTGGCTCATGCAGCTTTCGCCGCCCCAGTGGCTCATGCAGCCTACGCCGCCCCAGTTGCTCATGTTGCACCAGTCGCCCACGCCACCTCTTACCAAAACACCCTTCAGGTAATTTGAGATTACTTTTTTTCCAAATTCATCTATGGACGGTGATATGTCGTAACAACTAGAATTTCTTAATCATAATAGCACACCACTTGCAACTATTCCGTCAGTGTCCTAAATGACAACTAGCGATCGAGTACCTACTTAAATTTGATAACTTACTGCTTTACGTAATTTCACATTCTCGAACGCATTCGTAGCAGTTTTTGCAATAACCAAGTTATTTCAAAGACAAATAAATGGTTACCTTTTACAGATCGCTCACTCTGCACCCATAGTTAAGGCCATCGCTCCCGCCGCATATGCTGCACCAGTTGCTCACGCCGCCATCGCCGCCCCAGCTATCTCCTACGCCGCCGCCCCAGCTATCTCCTACGCCGCCGCCCCCATCGTTAAAGCCGCTCCAGTTGTAGCTGCTGCTCCCGCTATCGGCCTTGGTCATGGACTTGGATATGCCGCCGGTATCGGTTACGGACATGGTCTTGGTCTTGGATATTCCGGCGGTATTGTTAAATCCGCTGTAGCTGCTCCCGTATGGTAATTTGCTACACAAATTGCCACTTAATTTATTTGTGAAATGCTGAAAAACTGTAAATACATATTTATTATTTTTTAACCAAGAAAATATTAATAAATAGTGTTATATACTTATTAAACTGAGTTGTCATTTTGTATAGAATAAGTAGTACTAAGGGTTATCATCGGAATTTAAATTCAAACAAACGAGCGATAAGTGTTCGTTTACTAATTAACGTAATATAATCAATTCGAATTTATTCCGATCCGAAAATCTGCGGTCACTTTTTATAATTATTCTAGCAATCGGTTATTTAAACTTTTCAAAGTTTTAAAGCTTTTCAATATCTTAATATACATAGGTATTCTCATTCAACTAATTTGTTGATACATATTGTTAAATGATATCAAATTCAGAAAAATTAACTGGAACATGTTACCTATGATTTAACAACAAGTAATATTTAGTACTCAAAGTTTGTCAAACATAGTGCACAAAAAACGTGAACGTAATGTAACAGAACATGATTCTCAAATGTAACATCTAATTACGGAAACTGTAGATAAGAAGAAAAAAGTATATACAGTCAAACTTCCATAAAACGAACTTCTATACATTAGCGAATTTCTCCATATAACGTAGATGCGCTTAAAATCATATATTTACCAAAAGGTGTTATTTCTGCATAACGAAATTTAATGATTTATCGACTTCGTTATACAGAAGTTTAACTGTACCTAGTCATTTATCTTAATTTTACTATCAGGTGACACTTTACAGTAGGCAAACTATTTCTACACTCCCAATTCATTAATCAAACTCATTTTCAATTTATAATCAAATAGCTCTTTTCTTAACAAATATTATTGACAATAAACGAAACGTACGAACTATACGAATGGTCCAATTTGAATACGAGATGAGAATGAGTTTTGTTTATGATTTTAACTTTGTTATTTGTTATAAGTAAAAAACATACATATTAATTATCATTAAACATTATTCAACGGAATTTTCTCAGTTTTCATTATGTCGACGCCGTTTTAGCAAAAGACGTAACATTGCAGCGTAGCTATAAGCAGATACGTTTTACCGAAATGCAAATCGATTTTTCTGGTGGAAAAAATCGGAATATGACTACCAGATTTTAACAGATGATATGACCCTAGATGCATAAGATAATCAGAGTAACTCATTTTCGAAAAAAGAGTGTGGGTTACGTTCTTCTGCCAAAACGCCGTGTTCAACAGGAATGCAAGCAAACGACAAAATAAACGACTTATAAATAAAAGTACCTATTCATATTTGATCCAATTTCCTTTTATTTCTTCTTAACTCTTGTCAATTTCTACCTTTATGGATGTGAGATCATTTTTTATTTTACAGTAATTTTCTAATATTGTACAACACCACATAGTGAACCACATTTGAAAGTAGAAACACATATTTTCTTTGCATTTCGCAATATTCATTTAAATTCTGTCCAGTTAATTTCTCAAAGTTAAATTGAAACTTTGGTACTTACTTAATAAAATCGAGCACGAGAATTATACGTAACAGCTTCTGGTGTTCATTTAACCTTGGATTTTATAACAAATAGTTAATCGATTCAAAATATAAAAATGTAACATTTGCCCATGAACGATATTAAAGTATAGGTAGTTCAAGCCTACCTTGAAGTAATAATTTATATACATAGAAAAATATAAGTGTTAGACTTTGTGGTTTCTTAAATTCGTTTAAAATGAGTACAAAACTATTTTTGGGGGCGACCAACTAAGCGCGATTTCTCACTTAGATCAAGCGATCGTTTAAAAAAAATTACTATACAGGGTGTTACAAAAGTAACGCCCGTAAATTTCCGATTGGCCTTCTTTATAATTTTATTGACAATGAAAGGATTTTCTCGTATATCGGGTGCTCTGAAAAAAAGCTACATTTGTTTATTTTGATTGCGTTTTCATGTGTCGTCTTTTGTGCATCTACTTTTAACAGTTGTCGGAAATTATAATAAAATATGACTGTTGCATTATCGATATTGTCATTAATAATATTATGAAAAGATTTTATTCCAATCGTGAATATGTAGCTAAAACATTGGATACTTGCAATGACGGTACTACTGCTGCGGCGTCATCTTGTGCCAAAGTTGTTTGACGAGTTGAACAATAACTTCTTGAAACGGGCGACTTGCGGATTCATCTCATGTGGATCATGACCCACATTTAAGAGTCTTTATTTCGCTTCAATAAATGAACACGTTCTTAGAGAGGGTCAATATTTCCCTGTTAAACCGCGCATTAATCTTGAAAGAAACATATTTGAATATCTATGAAATCATAAATTCTATCATATCTATTGTAATGTTTGTTTTGATTTCTTTTAGCTTATTGATTCGATTCTTAAAACGACGAGCGTTACTTTTTAAACACCCTGTATAACGAATACATTTTTTCCAACAGTTTAAATACTTGTTAATAATTTTAGTAAGTATGTACTTTCAATATTGTCTAGTATAATTTAAAGTTTTAATTTTCTATGAGACTGCCCAAAAGTTTCGCTATTCTGAGCGACAATGTCGAGGGTAATTATTTTATAGATCATCAACCTTCGTTAGAAGGCGGTACAGAAAGAAAAATAAGATTACAAAGAGTATGGTGCTTAACATTATTAGTTTTCAAGTAATTTTCTAACTAAAAAGTTCAAAGAACAAATGTCATTCAATAAATATTAAATAGTAGATATAAAAAGTTGCCAAGCAGTAGGAAAAAGAGTATTTATTTCTTTCTAAATCATCTTCGAATTAAATGTTTTACAAATTAAAAGCGCTAATCATTATAGCCAATATAACATCATAAGGACACGTGTGCAAAAACCAACACTTAAAGCGAAACGTTCCATTCGAAAGATATTAAAATATTGTTTGCAATAACAAATTTCGGTTATTAAAGTTTTCGTACAATACCTAACGTTGTAAAAGTAAACTTGGATCGAAACTTTGTCAAGGTCGTCGAATCGCCAGATAATGTTAATTTAATCCTAGTTTATTAATATTCTGATGTAAGCTTCGATCTTTTTTATTTAATCATTTTCGTTTCGACATATTGCCATTCTATAATTTAACGATGACTTTGATCCCTATTTGATCTTTTTTTACAACAATTTTTAATAAAAATTTTACAAACATTTATTATTTAACTTTTATACCCTGCGTAGTGTAAAACCAAAAGTAAACCAAGTAAACCACCAGTAGTTAAACCAAAACTCGTATTATTTATTGTTAGTAGTAGATATAATTTTGGTGATGTTATTTAACTTCCCTTGATATTTTTAATTCCCTTTTAACTGTATTATCAATTTTAATCTATATACTTACCTCTTTGGAAATTCCAAAACAAAAATGGAAATACTTTTTTCGTTATTTTTTACTAAAAAACTGATTTGATTTTTTTGATTTTTGACTATTGATTTTTATTACAACAAAATAAAAATATAAAGTAAAAACAGTAGTATCAACACACATCGACAAATAAAACAAAATTCGATTGCCTAGAAATTTTTACTGAATGTCGGTTTTAATTAGAATAAGAGCAATAACCTCTGGTGTCAGACTATCATAAAGTTATTATGTTATGGTTGGAAATAGAGAATTAGATTTGCGTTGCGTAATATTCAATTTCCAAGCGGGATAAAATTCAAGAGAATCGTAAACTACAGTCGCCTCAAAATCAGTAAATATTTAATTTGTACCTATAGATGGGCAATACTAATTCTAACGTCACAAAATTAAAATTAAGTTCTTGTCTTAATTAAAATACACTTGTATTTCAGTTTCACTTTAATCCACAGAGTTTCATGCATAATAAACAATAATAACAATAATACCTACCAGGTATTATACACTTACCGGCACAAAATTTAATCCATGCGTGTTATGTGATTTAAATCCTTTATTTTAATTTTGTTGCAACTTAAAAAGTGCGTAAAACAAGTGTGATGTAATTAAATCAACAGCAGTGTTAGTTTGCATTTTACGTAAGTTTAAAGTTTTTTTTTTGTTAATTTCTCTCATTTTGAGAAATTTTACCTTTTCAATGCATTCGTTTATGAATAAAACACGAAATTCAAATTTTTGATTTGTCGCAACAATTTTTAAACAATTTAGGCTGATAACGAGACAAAATTTGGTCGATTATCTTTTTATTTTGCCACCTCTTTACTTAAAAGAAATAATATTCTAATAGTTCCAGTTTTTTCGTGACATTCTTTTAATTCTCCTTGTTCTAAATGTTTTCATTTTTTTACTGAATATTATAATACTTTCTTGCAATTGTTGTAATTTTACACTACTAACAAAGTAAAAATAAGGCAACGTGTGGGAGTAAAGATACGGTTTGGTTAATTTCTGATTACCTACCGACTCAAGAATAAGGAAAATTTCTGAACTTGCCGCCAAAACTGGAGTAAACGCTTTCAATATTAGTTATTATGAAGGTTTAATTGATGGAAGATTGATCTTTAGTTTACGATTTATTGTTAAGCTAGACTTAATTCAAGTTAAGTCAGATTAAGTTAAGTCAATTAAGTTAAGTCATATAAGTTGGATTTCTTTTGGAAATTGATCTTCAAAGAAGGCACGTCAACGACTGGGATGATTCGATGCAAGTTGAAGACAGAAGAGACGAAGACATAGAAGGAGATGGTAGAGCGCTATAGAAGACCTTAGTGACTCGCGTCATACAATAGTTGGCTGGAAAATAACAGGCTATGTGCCTATTATGAATACATTTGAGAGCGGGGAACAAATTTTATTTGAAGAATTTTGGCCGTCACTTATTAGTTTCAGAAAAAATTACTAATGTTTATTAATACATACATACATAGATAGAAGATATCATTAAGCAAAAAGTATTCTAAACAGAGATACCTGCATTTGACAACGAGCACATCTGATGCAGAATTCTGAATGCTGATTGCATTGCTCGCCTTCGATATCCTTTTGACAATTTTTAAAGATATTTCTGGTGGAGAACAACCGGTAAGTCGTAGTACAATATTACATTAAGCAAACCTTTCTCCGGACCTTCGTCATACTTTTTGACGGTTATTCTGATATTTTAGGTAAAACCTCGACTCATAAATAAAACAGATTTGTGTTTATTCGTCAATAATTTATTTTGTGTGTGAGTTGCTTCGGTGTTTGGGAGTGGTGCTATTTGATGGTTCCTACATTTGGTATCTGGATCTTCTTACTAACAATCAGCGTTTTTGCCACCTTCTTCTTACAATACTATTAATTAATACTAAATATTTTTAAAATATTCAATAGGATCCAGCAAGCCATAACTGAATTATTTAATGTGAAATGACCCTGAAGACAAGTACATAAACGGCATTAAGAACTAATTAGTTACAATACTGACTGTGGAAGAAAATTATAGTAATAAATACGTATTTACATATTATCTACCTACCAACATTACCAAGACTACTATTCGAATTTTGAGCTTAACGTATCTGTTATGCTAACTACTATACTATTAAACAAGTTTTAATAAGTTCAAAAAATATAATAACATTTAAATAAATACACGAATCGAATAATCAACACTTACATTAAAAAACCATCTAAATTGCAATCAAGATTATAAAAATATATTTTTTAATAACTCTTCTTACTTGTTTGTAGATTGGAACGACTAAAAAATAATGTAAATAAATTGAACAAACATTAAATGTCGTTATAAGTTTTAAACTTTTATTATAGGAATAAATAATTTCAAATAAATAGGTAATCGAAAAAGTGACATGAAACAACCCCACAGTAGGTACCTTCTGCTATTTATTTTCAACACTCCATAAAATTTATTCTTTAAAATGATTTAATAAACGATCAATTTCAATAGCATTATTCAATTAATTAATCTATAAAATCATTATTACCTTTACTTTATTTTGGTAGGTGTGCCGAGAAAAAATATTCAGTAGAATAAATTTCTGCTTAATTCTTCTTTTTTACATTATAAATAAGTAATTATTAAAATTAAGTACCTACCTATTATAAAACGATTTTTATAGGAGTAAGTACATTTTTTTATATTTTATAGGAGTGCATAATTAATTACCTAGTGCCTATTTTAAGCAATTCGAGTCAGCAATCGACTCTCAACTACAGATGAGGTAGTAGACCTTGTTACAGATCAATTATATGATTTCTTACTATTAACAAAAATGACACACCACACCTTTACACAAAATAGTAGTTAAACGAATCACTAAAATTTTTATAACGTTTTTATGATTTATTCTTCAATATTTATACATAGAATTTATAGTATCTACCTATTATTTAAATATAAATGGTCGTTGTAATTTTTTTTATTATTATTTTGTAGCATAAACTTTGATATTAATTTAATTTATTACAGTTCATTAGAATAAATTTAAAACATCATATATGCAATTGGAACTAAAATTTTGTTGTAAATTCTGCGTTAAATATATTTAATAATTTAAATAACTGTAATAAATTAAAAATTATGCACGACTCTTAAAATACTAGTAACACTCGTGTCAGTTATTAAAAGGATTCAATTTGTATAATTAATCGGCGTCCCAAAATTCTTTAAAAAAATTATTATCAAATTTTAGGTTAAGAGAGCGATTGTCCTTAAAAATTTTGTCATTCAAACCTTAATCCATAAATCAACTACCCACTGCCAGCAAATCAGATTATTTACTTTTAAAGGTTACATCCAAACACCAAGAGCTGCCATCACTCTCGTGTCGATATTTTTAAAATAAATTACAACCGGTTAAAATTTTATAATTTATAGGTTTTCCTTTAGTTACTATATAAAATTTAATATGACAATAATTAATAAATAATTGCTTAATTTATTTCTTTTTAACGTTAAAATTTTGACGAATCACGTTATTATTTAAATCCGTCAATTTAAAATGAACTTTAGAAAGGATCAACCTTTAAAATCTGGATTACGTATCAAATTGCACATTGAACTAAAATCTGTATTTCCAGTAATTTTAATAATTAACTACCTAAATAAAATTTAATTTCGCTTTATTATTAATATTAATAACAATCGAGCGATTAGAAAATAGGTAAACCACAATGGTTTGCCCATTCTTTTCCAATGGTTTAATGTATGATATATGATTACTTCTTATACAAGTAGTTTAACAGTTCGAAGGTCGCTTTAGAAAGAATGGGTATAGCCTTTTGACGTCATAAAGTTCCGTTTCGCCTCCCTATAAAATTTCGAGGGTGCAATACGGTATTCATCAGTCACTTCTTGCAAACGAAACAAGACAGACCTTCTTCAAAATGTACAAATTCGTAGTATTGTCTGCCGTTTTGGCCGTTGTCGCCGCTAAACCGGGTTACCTCCACGGCGGTGCCGCCATAGTGGGTCCAGTTGCTCACGCAGTACCAGCTGCCGTAAGCCACAGCTCAAGAACCGATTTCATCAGCAGCCCCGTCGTAGCTCACACCGCTATCGCTGCCGCTCCCGTCTTGGCTCACACCGCCGTTGCTGCCGCTCCTGTAGTTGCTCACCACGTAGCAGCTGCTCCAGTCGTCGCTCACGCTGCTCCAGTTGTCGCTCACGCTGCACCCTTCGGCGTCCTTTCTCACGGTGCCATCGGCGTCGGCGTCGGCGTCGCCGCTCCCGCCGTATACGGTCACGCCGCATACTCCGCTCCCATTGGACATTTAGGTGTAGGACACGTAAAAGTACATCAGTGGTAATTCGACTGACTTAAATGCCCTTGTGCCTATGTACAATATTTATTTGCACAGTTGTAAAATAAATTAATAATTTATCTGAAAACGAGTTGGTTTATTTATTGTAAAAAAGCGCGTTGGTCAATCGAAAATCGATTACAATTCAAAATCGCAGGATAATTTTACAAACGAGCGTGAAACGAATTAAAAAATGCTTTTATGTAAATACGGTAGCGATATACTAACTGGTGAGTGTTTCCTCAAAATTTGCGTACGAGGTCAGTAGTTACAAAAAGTGAAATGTAAGAACGAATAGGTACTGAAATTTATTGTGTAAGTATGTAGGTATTACAAAAAGACGTGGATTGCTATTCTCACTTTTTATGTCGCGACTTGTTGAAACAAACTTATTTATTTTTCAAAAGATTACAATGTTGTGTTAAGTATTTATTAATTGCAGTTTAATTAACGAATATTGGTTACCGTAGTAATTTTTATTATATAATAATATTATGCAGCTAGTTATAATAATAACAAGGTGTATGCGTGTGTGTTGGCTATTTTAATTTATAGGCTGATACAAAAACTGATACTGATACTGATCGTTGAGTCGGATACAAATTTAATTTGAAATGACTTCCAGTCATTTTAACGAAAAATAATGAGTAACGTCATTCCTGTTTGTCTGTACTTACGAAAACTGTACAGGGTGTTTCTAGAATATTATTTGTTAACCTGTTTTTTAAGTAGCAAACCTTTTAAAAATTCCAGGATATTTTCTAAATGGTAAAACTTCCGATTTACTGGAATCTAACGTCCACTTTGTTATTTTAAACCCCGTATAATACGTAATACGTCCTAATATGGATGTTCTTTGAATGTTCATTGTCATAAACGTCTTACAAATATCCATTAAATAGATATACCTTCTATGTATGTTTGTACAAAATACTTTTTTCATTTGGTTTTTTACAAGTCTTCCTTCATCAATTCCTGAACATAGGCCTCCCTCGTTTCCTTCCATCTCTCTCACATTAGCACTGCTAATCTTTTGATGTAGTCCGCCTATCGTACTGGTGGGCGACCTCTGTTTTTGTTGCCTAAATATGACCTCCATTTCGATAGAAAATTAGACTTTAGACCATTGGATCTTGTGACATATCCAGCATAATACCATTTAAGCTCTGCTACTGTTTCTTCAATGTCTTTCACTTTAGTTATTCCTCGAATCCAACTAATCCTTTTCTGGTCTTTCAAGGAGATGCCATAGAGCGCATTTAGCGCTCCATATCTCTTTGCGTCACCTAAGCTTTATACGTGGATTGTTTTGTTAAAATTCATGTTTGCTCTGCATAATTCAGTATAGACAAAACACATTCTTCGAATAGTCGAATGCATATAGGCATTAGAATTTTTTTTACTTTTCAAAATTGTTCCAAGTTTTCCGAACGCGCTCCAGACCATTCCTTTACTCTTTATTCAGTGTTATAGAGTGACCGAGTTCACTGTTACATATAGATACGAAAATACTTGTATAATAAAATTAATAAATTGCTTTTAAACCTTTTATGTCATATTTTCACCATATTTCCACCAAAAGAATGTTTAAGAAAATTGGAAAATATTTATTTGTTATAGTCGATTGCTATTATTACATTTAAATTAATTAGTTGCGTACAGTAAACATCGAATGTTGAAATTGAATTAATTTTGAAAAGAAAATCGAAATATTTACGGAATATTAAAGTAAAACTGCGTCACGCATTTTCATAAATTAACTAGTTTATTTATTTTGAGGTTCACAAAATCATCCTTCAGAAGGCTGATTCGCAATTAGATCAAATTGAAATATAATGTGCGTGCAGCTTCAACAAAACAGTTTTTAATCAAACGCAGCCACGTGTTTCAATTAGACACAAACGCCTCTCCACGTGAAAAGCGGAACAAGATTTACCGCAGAAAACGAGGAAAATGCGTTTGTGCTAAATAACAAAATGTGACTGACAACGAGACCAAATTACAAAAATTTAATGACGTTTAGAATTAGACATAATACTGCGAAGACGCAAACTTAAAATTTATGGAGTGTGATTAATTATTAGTAAAACGGTAGGTAAATAACTACTTTGTTGATGAAAAATACATGGTTAAGCTGGTATCTCGTAAAAAAAATGAATATTAAAAATACGCTACGTATTACAAGTTTATGTGAAATATTTACTTACTTAAAGTTTTGATTATTAATTTAATTTATTATAATTTTTATTTAGTTACCTATCCATTATAATTTATCGTCGCAAAACACAATTTATTGAAAATTCAATTCAAAGAAAATATTCGTAATGCCCTCGTTCCGCATAGACAGAGGATTTACATCACAAGAAGTCACTTCGCATTCTTCCAAAAAAGACCGATTTCGATCGAATTGTTTCGCAACGTCAGTTTACTGTTGCAAATTCGCAAGAATATTTATAGATGTATACCTACAACTGGATTTCTTAAGTTACCCTCAATTACAAAAGTTAAAAGTTGTGAGATTTAATGAGACAATATTTAAACTATAGAAAGAGAAAATCGGTCTTCGCTGTTATGTCCTTTAAATCTTTTTTCAACGTCCCGCATACTTAAAATTTCAATATGAGCATAAGATAGCTAAATGTAAATATGTCAGTCAAGTTCTGTTAACTAATGTTAGACAACCAAAGTTACATTACGTTTTATAATATTTACAAAAAACTGATTTTTAAAGCTTTAAAGACGTCAAAAGCCGTCTACAATATGATTTTGTCGAATATGGTTCATTTTATCGAAATTAAACAAGAATACCCTTTATTATCCTAAAATGTCTGGGAAATCCTAAACTGTAGTTAAAAATTTAACAATTTAAACCTTTGAAATATTTTGAGATTTAAAAGGTTAGGGGTTATGCATTCTTGGCTTCCCTGCGGTGATATCAAAAATCCTATTGCACCATTTTAAAGATCTTAATTTATTACGTATGTACACCAAAAATTATTAAATTCCAACGAAAACTAAACATGTTATTTAAAAAAATCGATTTTTACCCTTCAATTTTGGGGATAAATATCTCAACAGGGGAACACTGTAAGAAATATAATTATAGAAACTTGTACGTGCTTTACGTGTAGGTCTCCGCGAAATTTTCCAATCGGAACGTTTCTGATTTCAAATAATGTAATTTAACAAACATTAAAAAAAAGTTTCGTGAAAATCGGTTCTGTTCTTGCGGGTTCTGAAGTAAAAACCTAATTTGACTCGACTATAAGAGCAGATTAACACAATGTTATTTCATTTACATATTCAATTCGTAAATTCTATTTTAAAATAACTATTAAACGAAAACGACTTCTATTTTATTTTATAAATGTGCATTACCTATATACTAATTTTATTTAAGTAGGTAAGTATATTAATATTATAATAAAATTATTAAATAGGTACACGAGTTGTCTTTTCCAGATAAAATATACAGACACGTGTACGTATCGCTCGTTTGGGGTTCCTACGCATACTTTATTATATCTCGATGTAAAATATCGTAAATGTTTCACTTAACAGTTGCACGGGCGCTCCATTCGTTTATCCGAAAACATCCAGTCGTAGTCGTAATAATAGTCTAACTGTAAGAGTCGGTGACATTTTTTGGTACGTCATCGGGAAATGAATGAAGATATATTTCCCATAAAACGTGTGTGAAATATCTACTCGAAACGCGAAAAATTGCTCCTTTAATCCCGTACCGATGGGAATAAAAGGGTTAATTTTTTGGGGCATTTATACGTCACATGGTAATGAGATGCGAGTTTAGACATTTTGCAAACTGTGCCCGAAACTCGTTCGGTTACCACCCCTGTCGTGTTCGAAGTCGCGGCATCCCGATTTTAATCGAAATGTTATATTATAGCGTAGGTAGTGGCATTTTTGCGCCATCGAGCAATGAAATGAAATTAACATGAAATGAAAGCTTAAAGTTTCTCGTTTACGAATATATGACGATTGCCAGATGTATCCCGATTTTAACGATGGTCAATGAACATTACATGACGTGCTCCCGCGCACCCAAGTTCCTAGCGTGAGGGTAGGTTCAGGGTTTAGTTAAAAAGTTTTCAATTTTTTTTATGTAGTTAAAAATTTAAAAACTTAAACCTCAGAAAAGTTTTGGGGTTAGAAAAGTCAGAAGTTGTGCACCCCTGACTCCCTGAGATAATGTCCAAAAATTTATTACGTCATTTTAAAGACCTTTATTTATTACGTATGTATACCGAAAATTATTAAATTCAAACGGAAAATAAATATGTTATTTAATGTTTCGACTTTGAGGGCGAATATCTCGGCAGGGGTGCATCGTACGAAAACATTTGTTGAAACTTAAAGATTTATTTTGACGTATTTTATACATCCCCCGAAGATTAAAACTCATATCTTATTGCTACGTGACGTATAAATGCACAAAGAAAAATTAACTTAAATTAAACCATTTATTCCCATCGATCTGTACAAAATGAAAGGAGCAATTTTTCACGTTTTGATTAGATATTTCGCACGTGTTTCGTGGGAAATGCGTCTTTATTCATCACCCGATGACGTACCAAAAAGTGTTAACGGCTCTCTCTTACTACAATAACGTAGGACGGGTCATGCGCGTACACTTCAAAAAATATATAATTGAAATAACAAAAGATACATATAGGTAATAGGTACGCATTAATCGCTTTTTTTCCAGATTATCTCGAAAATTGCAAAATAGATATGTTTGGTAGAGAATAATTAATAATTACTGAGATAATCTAATTTAAAATTTTTGACCGTAGACCATTTTGAAAAAGGTCGATCGATTTTTCTGGTTTATGTTTGTAAATGTCAAAATTTCAGCCTCATAATTTGACCCATAATGAAAGACCTATATTTTCATGGTCTAATTATCGAGATCGGAGAAAATCCAAGGCCGCTCCTCTAGATCCCGTCGTCAGACAGACCGCGATAGCTTTGTTTCCTGTATGAAAATTCGCTAAAAGGACAGTTATGTACAATAAAAACCCTCTTAACCGAGCTCTCGTTAATCGATATCTCTCTTAACCGAATTATCAATCAACCCCTAATTACCTCCATTAAAAGGGTGTCTACTGATAACAACATCAAAATATCTTGAGCTTTTTTGAGCATGTCATAAATTTCCTAATTAAGAAACACTTTATTAATGCCATAAAATATTAAAATAATAGAAAAAACTTTAATATTAGGTACAATTATTTACTTTTAGCTACTGTTTCAAATAAAACTTGCTGAGTCGGAATTAATATTCAAATTAAATCATTAAATTAAGGAGCTTCTTTGTAATGCACAGGTTCATATATATAGTAGATTGACTTAAAACAAGTTGGACTGTACCGGTTTGTCGAAAAAGAACATGTGGGGTCTATTAAATTGACCTTATCACCTTGCTATTCATGAAACTCCAATAAAATATGAATTAAATCCAATATAGGTACTTATGAATCACTTTTAAAGTTATTTTGAATTTTACGTTTTATTAAATATGTACGTTTTAAACTATTTAGTTTTAATTTATTTAAATTCAACCACCCTTCGCCGTTTTTTAGGCAAACAAAGTAAGTGCAATCGAATAAAATTCGATAACAGAGAGATATTTTTATCGGACGACGTCAGGTTATTGAAAGTATTTATATAACAAGAACTTTTGTTAGAAGGCTAGACACCGATTAACACGACCCTGACAATAAGTCTATATTTTTTTAATAAACAATAGGTATCCGTTAAAATTAATTCTCTGCTAAATTTTGAACTAATTTCCGTAGTTGATATTAAGAACGTTAAAACGTTTAAAAGTTTTAATTATGAACGACTTTTTTGGGTTCGGTAGGTAATTATCGACGTCCCTCAAATTGATCGCTTTAAATCGTCCATTACACGTTTTTGATTTTTACATTAAATAAAGCTACGTTTTGGAAATTTATTTATTTTTGGTATAATTCAGGTGAAGTATCTACATAAATATAATTATGCACTATTAGTTACATTTATGTACAGTTCAAGTTCAAGATTGAAGATGAATATGCGTTTACCAAGAGTGGAGATCGTGTCCATATCCATATCCGTAACTTGGCAACAGTCCGTATCCTTTAACGATTGGGGCAGTAACGACGTGCGAAGTTACCAAGGGTGCTGCTACGACGGCAGGAGCCGTGTATGTAGTTATCAATGGTTTACTATGATAATCGATTCTCGATGAATGACTGACAGCAGCTGGGACGGCGTATGTTGAATACGCGATGGGTGCAGCGTGCAGATACCCAGGTTTAGGGGCGGCCGCGGCGACAGCAATGATAACACACAACACCACCAATTTGAACATCTCGAGGTCTGCGTTGTTTTAGTTGTTACAAATGCACTACATTAAAAATGAAAAATAGTTGTGTTTATATACCTACCGACTATTGAACAGACAATTACCCAATAACCCCTCCTTGAAATACAATTACATTACAATGTTAAAGACTTTTTCTTGTGAAAATAGTAAAAAATGGAGACACGCGTCGCTGGGCACAAAAGATTGTGCCAGGGTCGGTTATGTAGATCAAAGTGTAAACAACAAGAAGCGGATTACAACGAAAGTAACTACAAAATTTACCAAAAAAATTATTCAATAAACTAGTTGTTTAGAGACACTTTTACTTAAAACGGGACTAAATTTTTATCATAACTTGCATAAAATGCACTTCTAAATCCGGAATTACCTGAGTGTAAAAGAGTTTCTAATTTTTATTTTTAATAGTAATAAGTACCTAATTCGCTGTGCGTCCGCTTTCAAACATTAACTTTAGAATACAAGTTATGTATTTCAAAATTATTATCATCGATCGATATTTATATTAATTCGAGAAAAATCTATTGCTTAATTTTGATGTTGGTGTCAGTTCAAGATCATTTCTTGACTAGATAATCAAAATAATCAAGATACCTTTTTTAAAGGCCGCTTTCAAAGGAAACTGATCTAAAATCTAAAAAAAAAATGTATTTTCATCTATTATTTGAAAATTAAGAACGCGCTCCACGCACATTTTTAAAAACAAAGAAACGTGAACGTTATCGATTTTCAAAGAATTGAAAACTGTGTGATAAAATGTAAACTAAAAACGATTAAATTGCAGGTCAATTAAATTATCAATATATAGCTGCATTTATTCGTCATTTTAAGATGGTAGTTAATTATATTTTCTCGAAATTTGACGTTTCGACGCGACCATTTCAACGCGAATGGCAGTCTATTTCAACGAGTGACTTTTCGCCACGATTCCATTTCGACGCAAAGACGTATCGACACCGTCATTTCGACGTTAAGGATGTTATAAAAATGGAAAATATGCTAACTGATTGCAATGCTTAGGTAATTTAATAGTATCTAAAGCTCAGCATAGACACTCATAATTACCTTTAGTTTTACCTGTACAGTTCCAAGTCGTGATGCAAGACGAAATCTTAATCGAGACCATGTCCACCATGTCCTGATTTTTTCGAAATTTCGCAAAAATTTTAAATCTATTTAAAAACGTGTAGTTTGTCATTTCTTTATTTGTTATATTCGGTGCTTCTAATGATTTACTTTTATTTACTTTATTTTCGCTTTTATTTGCTTTTATTTACTTTAAAAATATTTACTTTATTTCCTTGTTTCTTATGTTTTAGAATCGTCATGATATTCTCTACCGATCATGTCCCTTTATAATTTTCGACAGAATGCGCCGTTTTCGAAATAATCGAGGAGAATTGTATATGCGTTCGCTCCTGCCGGACGACCGTGCAGACGCGATCGGTCTACGGTACGAGTCACGAGTACGAGAATTTTCATAGAAAATAACGGCATGTAGACGTCACCCAGATGTGTCCTTTTGGATTTTCTCCGATCTCGACCCCTCCGATATCTCCGTTATAAATCAACTCATCGATAATATGAAATAAAAAATAAAAATTCACTACCGATCATGTCTCTTTATAATTTTCGAAATATTATTTTATTTTATTATTAAATATTATTTTTCAAAAAATGTATTTCTTTCGAGAAAAATTTTTAAAAAAGGAGTTTTGCGACACCATTTATGAAAATTTGGTGCCGCGGATTGCGCGCGGTCTGATCTTATTACTTTAATAACTAGGTACTCAATTACTTAAATGCGTATGTGTAGAATATAATCGTCAACTCTTATGTATTAAAAAACCTTAGACGTATGTAGATAAGCAGTCAAGGATTCCTAAATATACAAACAATAGGAATAAATGTCTACTACGATAACTGAATTGAAGTAATGTACATCAATTATTAATTATTTATGGCATCTACATAAAGTAAATATGTAGGTAGTAGCTTTATATAGGTACCGACGTTTAAAATTAATCTGTCTATTAAATCGAATAACTAATTTACCTTTAAATTATTAAATTACTACGTTCTTGCATTAATTCTAAACATATTGTCAATCTATTTTTGCAGGCACGTTAAAATTGATTAATTTCAACAATACAAATTACTTAAGTCGTTAAGAATGTTTTTAAGTACAACTAAGAGTGACTTATTAATTTATTGTAAATATAGGACAAGCTTAAAAGCTGAGCTTTTAAATAAAACAATCCTTTATTTTAGAGATAATACCTACATAACACTAATTAATCAAATTCAGATGTTCTGCGATTAAAATAGTATCTCGATTGACCGAACCCTGTTAATCCGAACGCACCTCAAATGAAATATACATAGATATCGTGTAGAAAAATAATTGGTTTCGTTTTCTAAACGTTTGTTTTTAAAAACAAGTTTGCGTTATTTGTGTCTGTTTTTTAACAAAATCGATTTTATAATAACACTTCAAAAATATCGTGGTCTTTATGCAGCTTCAGAAGCATTTTTAGATATTGTCTACTTTTTTTTCGTCTAGTAAGTATCTTGAAGAAAACTATTTATTCGTTCAACCAATAAACTTTGAATTGCGTTGAAAATAATTAGGACATTCTAGATTATTTTTAACCTAGGTATTTATTGTTAGGTGCATTTTAACCTCTAGTTGGCATGATATTCCTATTGTAAGTCACTGAAATATGTCACATGTCATTCAATTATTGTGTATAAATACAGTAGAACTTCAATAATCCTAACTAACTGCGACTGACATTATTTTGGATTACCTAACATTTAGGTCTAATTGAATTCTCTATGTAAAAGGGTGTCCCAGGACACTGTATAATAAGGTAGTGACATATTACCTCTACATTAAATTCAAGAAAACTTAAAATTGACGTAATAAAAACAAATATTACTACAGTAATCAAGAGTTATGAATTAATATGAATAAATTTATGTAGTTCGCTCTTATATTATTTTTACTAATTAAATAAATTTAATTTGAAATTATAATGTAAAATTAACTTTACCACCGAAGTGAACTATACGAAAACATAATAAGTAGAAATAAACTTGATGAATTAATCTGAGCTTTAACTGTTTGTTAGCAATGATAATTGCCTAAGTACTGCTTTTTAATATTTAATAGAAGTATTCTTTTTCATAGCTATGTTGACGTTAACTTTGATAAATGTTGCTTTATTCTTAATAATTTTCGATGGAAAGGTGCCAAAATCGATAATGGTTATTAAAAAAAACAAGTTTATATTATAACTCGAAAACGTTACCCTATAGAAAAAAAAACTATGTACGTCACTGAATTCGACGGTAAAAAGTGTATTAAGAACATTGTGAACACGGCATGGGATAATTATAAGATATCTCTAAAATAGTCAAAAAATCGATTTTCGGCTATAACTCGGCTAATTTTTTATTCGGTCATTAAAATTAGCACAAAAAGTAATAAAAGAATGTAAAACTCGCAAGTTTTTCATTTATAATACCACGCAAATACAACGAAAATGGTGTCACTGTGGATGTACTCAAAGTTATTTTTAATGCAGGTAATATAAAAAACTAACAGAAAGTGTAATTTGTGTCTATTATTTAACATTTCCTTAAACATTCTGTGCATTCCGTGTTTTTGGCAGTTAACCAATTCCCAATGTAGATGTAATCCAATTTAAATAGTAACGCGTAACGATTTCATGTATGTGTAGACACGCAATATTAGTATGCAGACAACACTGTTTAATAAATCAAGCTTGTTACTTTTAAATTTTAATGGAGCAACAGTTAACAATTAACGAGCTTTTTAAGAACGTAATAATATACCTATATAAAGTATCCCATTTTAAAATTTTGAAGTTGCTCTTGCGCGATCAAAAATCGAAAGCCACCAAAATATCTGACTAACCACTTAATTTAATAAAAAGGTACCTACCGCTGTCAGCTGAATTAAACCACCAAATTTCATATTCGTGAAACAACGTGGTCCACACTATATTTGTAATTATAAGTAAGTAGGTAAACGTACAGTAGCAACGGTACCTAAGTCAAAAAATAAGTATTATACTACAAATTGTGATATAAGCGTGAAATTTTTCGCAGATGTTCTTTAGGATAAATAACAAGTTTTACCCGTAGAACCATACTATTGGCGCGTAATTTAAAAATGGCAGCCATTTTGCCAAAATTACGGATATTTTAAACGTTTCAATTAAACGCATTGAATGTTAAAAAAATTATTTATTTAGGTACAGTTTTTCTCTAAAATAATTAGGGATGTCAATATTTACAACTATTTAATTTTACACGGTATAACACTACGTTTTAAATATCAATGAACGCACTGTACATTCTTTAGAATCCGCACATTCACAATAACACATAATTTTTAATAACAAATTAGATATAATACACAGTTGTGTAGGTAAATTACCAATTTGTGTAGGTAACGAATGAAAGTTAACTAGGTACTTGTTTTATTCTTACACTGAAAAACATCAAAATATAATTATGGTTTCATTATTTACTATACGAGATGTTTAGTAAATATAGATAATTTTGCATAAGATGCTTCTGAAGATTTCGGAATTAAATGTATCAATAACACAATTAGAGACGCATCTAGATGTTGATATAAAAAGAGTTTTCTTTTCCACGTGGAAATCGTTAACGACAAAGCTCGGTGGGAGTTCGGTAAATAAAGTTCAGGCATCATGTATTGAAACGAGATTTTATGGAAGAGTAGGCTTAAGTGGTCACGATAAATTTGAATATACTTGCATAGGTACACGTGCTGTTGCTTTCTTTTAAAAGGGGCTTTAATAGTCTGAAACGTGAATGTTTGTTATTAAAACTACGTTATTAAGTTATTAATTAATATTAACCTAATGGTGAAGTACCAAGTTATCATTTATTTTAAATACTCAAACACTTATTACTTATTTGTTATATAAGTATCGAGTATTTCTTTTTAATATAAATTTCCGCATTTAACTGTTAACGAAAGGATGAGAACTATAAGGTTAATTTGATAACCCTCTTCGATCGTCGTATTAACTGCGTCGTCCATAACTTGATCTCTACAAGGTAAAAAAAAATATGACATATCGAAGACTCGATTACCATTACGAGATACAATGTCGGATGAATATTGATCAAATATCTTTTAAAAAACTTTTAAATTCAAGGTTTTCCGATTTTCAAGGTGTTTTATTTACCCTTTAACTAAAATAGTTCATTTATAAATAGCAATTTGCATATAAATATGCATTTTAAATTCATCGAAAAATCGTGATTGTTAATCTTTAAATATCAATAGGTACTGTATATTAGAATTTTACGACCTTTCTATGATACCCTGCATTAATCCACTTATAGCGAATCCGAATATTTCTTGATTTTTTAAATAACAACTGCAGATGTATCGAAGGACGATTTCCACATGTTTAACGAAAATTAAATGCTAAGTTAAGAATTTGATCATTAATAATCTATTTTAAAATAACAAGTACACGTTTAATAATTTTCTATGAGAAACAGATATAAAATAATTTTTATTAATATAGGTACAGTCAAGTTTCGTATGTTTTGTCTCGACGCCTGTGTTAGTTTTATCGTAAAAGGTTCAAAAAAAAAGGTTACTGTCCGTTTTTGTTTATTATCTGACGTGTCCCTTTTTACAATTCAAAAACAACTGCCGCCCTTCATCCCTTTTGATCCTCTCTCGTCGCTCGTTGGCCTGCGATCACATCTCGCGACCTAGCCATGATCTCGCATCCGATAAAACATATGAACTTGACCGTACATAGGCAGGTATAATATAATATAGGTAATACCTTCACAGATTTTTGTTGTTATAAAATCTAAACGACGTACTTTATTATATGTATTAAAGTTTTAATTAGAATGATCGCTACACCTTTTAAACATTATCCCTGTCTTATATACTCAATATATTGCAGAACAACATGAAATTAATTACAAATAATATACAAATTTGTCAACAGCTTCGGTAAAAGTATATTAACATCAAGGCTCCGACCTCAACTTATCCAAATCTGTTCAAATATAAAAATATATCTTATCCTTTTCTTTCACTTTCGCAAGCATACAATTAAACAAAGAAAAGTTTCAGTGCCATTACACCTAGGTATTTAATTATAACGATGTAGGAAATTAATATAATTTATCCACATAGGTATGCCAATAGAGAAATTACGCGCAAATCCACCCGTTCAATGACATCTCCAGATATAAAAACGCGCATCGACAGAAAATAATTCAGTGATCTCTTCGAGTTCAACAGAGTGCAGTACAGACCTATAGCAAAATGTTCAAGTTGGTGGTATTGTCAGCTGTTTTGGCCCTCGTAGCCGCCGCTCCGAGACCTGGATTTCTGCACGGAGGACACATTGCACTCGCTCCAGTTGCTACAAGCCATACCGCAAGATTAGACATCCACAGCAGCCCCCTCATCGCAACTGCTCCAGTTTACGCTGCCACCCATTATGCCGCACCTGCTGTCATTGCTCATGATACAATTGTAACTCCTTCCCTTCATCTTGGTGCAGTACCTCTCCATGCTTGGTAATTGAGTAATACAGAAATTGTATAAATTATGTGTCGATAAATCGTTTGCATAATAAATTGTGAAACACGAAAAAGACCAATTTCTTTGAACATTTTTTCCTAAGTAGGTACCTAAATCTGAAAATATTCAACTGAACGAATACTAACTAAAATTATGTTTATGTTTAAGTTTATGTTTGTTTTGACGGTCTATTGCGCCTATTTTCGAAAAACGATTAAAAAGGTGCGTTTTTTAATCAACAGTTTGAATCCAAATTCCAACTTCAACATTATATTTCAATAAAGATAATCTCCAGTAAAATACTGAATGATTTTTGAACTGTATCAACCGAAAATGTAAATATTATTTAACAAAATCAGATATTTCATTGACTTTAATCAGATTACAAATTTAATGATCACCATCGTCGTGGAAGTCGATTGAAGAACAGCAATGACTTGTTCTCGTTTTGCTCAATTTGCTCGTGCGTCGATCACTGTAAACTTTCTTAACGATGCAAAAATGCACTGATAGACGATGGTTAGTGCCGGTCATTAAAGTGGCGAACAAATACACATTGCGTCTGAAAGATCAATAATTACTTTTAAAATAACACTCAGCGGTGACTAGTTCTTCTTCTTGTGCCTTCTCCTATCGGAGGTTGGCGATCAACACTTTTGTACTTTGTCCATACTGTTTCCGAAGATTTTTCAACCATGAAGTTCTACAACAAAATTTTTGAATCATTTCTCGTTTCGCATCACGTGTCCAAAGTTCTCTAGTTTTCTTTTATTTAGGTGTAATACTTCTTGATGTGTAATGTGATCGATTCAGGAAATCCGAATCTGCAACACATCCGTATTTTGAAAGCATTAATCATCTTGCATGTGTCTTCAGTGAAAGTCCCGGCCAGAGACTGGGAAAATATACCATTTTGGAATTCGTTTCCTCAGTTCGTGCCGATGTCTCGATCGCATATAACAGATTTCGCCTTTTTCCAAGGACGTTTTTGGCCTGCTCTATACGGCATTTTATTTCTTGATCTTGGTCCCAGTGTTCATATAGTGATTAGTGCAATAATAAAATGCTACATGTAGTTGAATTTCACTATTTGAACTATCTGGGATGCGTTTTTACAGCATAAACACAAAAATAGCCTGACGATAAACTTGTAGATCCTGAGTTTGTTGTTGACAATCAGACTTACGTCGCCGTCTGCTGAATAGATGCCACACTGAACCCCTTGGTGCGCAAGAAAATTCCCTTTTAGGAAAACATTTAATTTTAATTACTTATTTTTAAAACTTTCAGAGAAATACTAATTGACTCGAATAATGTTAACTGTGTTTAATAATATCAGTAATAAACTATACCAATACTTAATTTAAATGCGTACTTTAAATAAAGGGTGTTTAAATTTAAAAAATTTTAAATAACAAAAAGGTGTTTTTTTAATGTATAGGTACCCTAAAAGGCTTCGTATCGGAGATATATCAACTTTTGAAGTTACAAATTGATAAAAATTAATATTAGAAATTTATCAAATTCGATCAGATCTAAAAATGTCATAGCTGCTTTTAAACCTTTATGTTAAAAAAAACAACAAGAAATTTTTGTCAATGTCTTGAAAATATATCTATTATGTAACTTCCAAATATGTTATTTATAGAAGTATTTACCTGGGTACCTATTTAATATAACTTTATGCGATAAAAGTAGGTATGTGCCATAAATTTAAAAAGGTTTTTGCAAATTCCAATTCTTTTACCGTTACTGTAGAGGAATTAGAAAGAACAAACTCGTGAACGTAAAAAACACATATACTTATGTATACATTATTTAAAAAAAAAACACGACAGAATTGATGAAAAGTAATCTAACATTGAGTTAGGTAAATGTCATATTGAACCAGATCAATCGCAATATCGATAATAATTTACATCATATTTAACTTGCAAATAATTTATTTGCATAATAACAACGAGCACGTTTCTGATCATTTGATATTAATTAAATTCAAATACAGTTCTTTGTGTTATTTTATTAATAATAAGTGCAATAATGTACACTAATATCATATTTTATAGGTACTATAAAGCGAGTTATTTTCACAACTTTGTAGAATTAACATTTTTTACATATTTCGTTTCATAACTACACAATAGGTGAAAGTACGTTTAACCAACACGTATGGAAATGTTAGATTAAATTACGTACGAGTGGTAAAACGTTGCGGCAACCGTGCAATGTTTCCGGCTCATAAAGCCTCCAAAATAATACCGTAGTTGTTTTTTAATTCTAGAACTAATTCAAAATGCCATACAATAATAATTATATAAACAGTTATATCGGTAATTTAAACGATAAACATAAAAATGCAAGATATACATACATAGTTAATTAAAACATTTGCTATAGAACAACGCAATTCAAAATTCCTAACGTGCGTAACTAATAAAATGGATTTCGATAAATAAATTTATAAATGTTAATGTATTACCTATTTATTTTTTAACTATTATCTATTTTATTAAAAACAAGAAGGGTAAGACAAATCAAGTATTTAAAAAAAAGTTTAAATTAATAAAATTATTTTATACAAAAAATGCGTTTAAAATTAAATTACAAACAGAGGTGCACAGCATAACATCTTCAACACTAGAAATCCCAAATAGTGTTACGCCACTAATGAATAAGGTATTTACTTCAACGTGTGTCCCAAGACACAATCGGAAACGTTTTTCCTTCGACCTCTTAAAATTTATTTGATCTGCGGATAAAGGTGTTTTCTAATAGGATTTATAACAACACCGTGTTATACGTACTTAACTTGTTTATTTATTAATTTTAATTTTTGTTGATTGCAATGAATATTTCAGGAAAACATTAATAAGTTATAAATTATAATATTTTTAAACCTCGATAACGTTATCCTTAATTAATTTTAGATGTTTTTCTAACAAATTGAATTAAAAATTTCACTTATCGATTTATAAATTAAATAATATTTATAGAGGACAAATGTGATTTAATAAGTAGCGGCAGTAACAGCATTCGTACCTTTAAAACACAAGGTAGTTCACCGAAAACGAAACGGACGCGTTTCGGAACGTACAAATTAATTTTATTTAAAAAAAACTCTCGAACAAATCGATTTTATTAGCAAGAGGTGCCTACATATTAGTGGCCCATTTTTATTTATCTAACTTCTAAATAGAGTGTCATTTAAAAGTGAATTAAGTTTTCTTTACAATGGTGTTTGAATTTTTATATTTCGATTATTACTTCTCTAGTATAAGCGCTTTTTAAAGAAACGGCGCAAGATAACACGCCCGCGAATACAGACAAAAACGAAAAGGACGTGTTTCGGGGCATAGCTACAAATTAATTTTCTAAAAAAAAAAACACTTGATTTTATTATCAAAGAAATATATTATCACTAATCACATATTACAATTATTATTACTAATCACATATTAGTGGCCTGTTTTCGTTTACATAACTTAAGCCCCAATAAGCGGTTTATGTCACACTGAAACTTTTAAATAATAAGGTACCATCAAAAATTAATACCGGCATTACGAATTTATTTTACAACGCCGTAACGAGGGCATGGCGAAAGAGGCGTCCGTTAGGGGCGCAAAAATGTAATAAATGTAAAAGGTAAAGGTCCGCTATTTTACGTTACATTTGTAAATTTTTGTAATTATTTGGTTAGGGGAGCGCAAGTTAGACACTTATAAGTTAATTCGATAGACGTTCATGTTGTCAAAATAGGTAACTGAAACAACTAACAGCTGGAGATTTCAACGAGCGTGTAGACGACGAACTCGAAAAATATGTATACAAGTAAAACTTATGTATGTATGTATTTATGAAATAATTATTTGACGTACAAGAACATCACATTTTGAAAATTCTTTACTATATTTTTATATAAGATGCAATAAAGATTTGATTATTTATTTTAAAGAATAAACAATACCTATAGTATATTTAAATACTTTATTGTCTCGGTTTTATTAAAACTGTTTTTGCTTTTTAGAAAAACCAACAATTAAATTGCTAAACTACAGGAAACTGTTGTAGTTGAAAATAATTCAGGATTGCGGCCAATAAACATTTAAAAAGCAATCGTGTCAATATCAATTACTTAATACCTACAATAAGCATTCTAGCGATATAAAACGATTTGATTACATTTTGTGAACGATTAACAACATTAGCTGTAAATTTACGCCTGCGAAAACTTGTTTCTTTGATATTCTTTATTATTTATCTACCCGAATAAACTATTTTATGTAACAGCGTAGGAATCTATATATAGGAAATGGTGCAAATGTGGTAACCCAGTTTGTTTGTTTTTTAAATAACATTTTAGTTTATCACTTTTCTGCTGTAATTTTCATATAGATACGTTCTTCAATATGTTGGTTACATAGAATAACACTTATTTTTATTTTTAAAAAAATTGTTAATAGCCTAGAAATTTAAAAAACTTAAAGTCTGCATATTTTTTTGCTATTAAAAAAGGCCGGTAATGTGGAAACGTACAATGATATTTCAAAAAAGGAAATTTTAATAAAAATTAAAATTAGAGTAACCACTTATTTTATATCGTTAAAGAGTTTAGTATTTGTATAAACAATTAGATTTTTGTCATTTTTGACTTAGAAGGAGCAAGTTAGACAGTTGCCACAAGCGCTTCATACCCTCTATACGGCGTTAGAGTTTTATGTTCGACTACATTATAAAGCCATGGTTTATAATTTTGTTTTCGGTACTAAGACACTCCCCATTCGCCTAGTGATTTTCCAGCATGATTATCCGTCGAGTAATACTGTTGGAACTAAAAACAAAGTTTATGGGCGAAAATCATCGCGATTAGTCGTCAAAACTTTCAAAATAAAAATTTTTATGTAATAATAGTGAATATCAAGCAGCATTAATACACACTGTATATTTATATAAATAAATAAAATAGTAAAGCAATAACAAATAGATTAATATTTTTGCATCGTCTATTAATACCGCCATTTAAACTTAATTAAAGTATTAACATACTTTAATGATATTAGCATCACGTGTTAGATTAAGTAAAACGTCGTCGGAAACTTTTATTAAAGTAGGTAGACAATTAATATTAAATGGGAAAGTTTCTTAATTTACACGATAAAAGAAATAATACCGCTAGTTTCGTTTTTAGTATAAAGCCCCGGAAACGTTTTCTTTCCCCCTATAACAAAGCGTAACAGGAAACGAGTTCATACGCCCCTACAATTTCTGAACAATTTAAGTTAAAAGAAATGTTTAGTCAATTTATTTTATATTGAGTTTTACGAATAATTTTGTAAAATACCTAGATTCGTTTTTTCGAAAAGTTTAATTTTTACAACAATTTTTATTTCAGTTAAACAGTTTTAATAGGAATCCGAGCATGGTCGTTCAAAGAATACGAAAGTCACTGATAGTTATAAAAATGGAAATAAGTACTTACATAGGTCGTCAGATTTATTTGTGTGATATTTCCTTAAAAATTGTGCATTAAAAAAGAAGACCTCGAACGATATTTCAATAATTAACTTCTAATTATCGCTTGCTGCTACTTATTCTTTTTAGGTAACTTAAATACCCCAACAAATACCTATAGGTAGGTATTTCTATGTATTACCTATATATTGTGAACTAAAACTGGACACTTAGACGCGGTCATTTAAGTGCAAAACAAGAGTACGCGGCGACGACACGACGTTTATAGTATTTTTTAAAATACAAAACTATTAATTGGACTTAAATTTTACTAGTCATGCATTCACATAATATAGTTTGCATCTTATGTCCCTCGTATCCTTGTATTTAACAACTTTAGCATATAATCTAGAATTTCTAGCCTCGCCTAGTTCGTTTGATTCAAAATTCACTAAACAAAACACTAGTTGTTTTTACTATTTTTGTTTTACATAATCCTTTTTGTCGATGTTACTCCCAGACATTCAAAGATTTTGACTACTTCATAGTTAAATATTCTTTATTTCACCATCAGCTTGATTATTTAATTGTTTCTTTGTATTGTGGTTTCAATTTTCTTTAAATAAGTGTATTTTGTTTTCGCTAGTTTATCGCATTCATAAATTGTATTTTACTTCAATAAAAACTTACTGCGATCAACTTAATTTAATACTGTTGACAAAAGAATTTAACGATATGTGCCCGAGTCTCCTGAAAACGAGAACAACAACACTGATTTATGTAGTGGTGCTTAAAAGACGTTAACGCTCGACTAAGAGACAAACCTTTGTAACCTTCACAATTAACATAGTCCATAACGTAAATTCCAGTTTTAAACCACTTATTACGAATGATAAAAAATTCAGAAACGGCATTATTATTACAGACTAAAAAATTTAAATATCTAGATTTTTATTGATTTTGAGAATTTAATGACCTTCAAGCTTTGTTAATAAGGAAAACGACAAACCTTTATTAAAATGTATTATGACGTTGTTTTTGTTCCGTAAAACCTAACGAACCCAAGTTTATTACTTTAAAAATATGCGTTCGTACTTATTTTAAATTACTGCATATAGATACCTAGAAGGTAAACAAATTAAAAAAGGTGCAACCTTATATGATCAAAATTAAATAATAATTATAGCATTTCTATGATATAGCACATTTTACTTTATCTACGTGTTATTGAACGAAAAGCTATTAATTAACCAATATGAAGGTCTTTATCAATTTAATAAAGTAAAACTCTTTCATTAACATATTTACAGATAATGACGTAGGTGCTTCTTTGAATTTCCTTTTCGAGAGTCCTAACAATATTTTTTCAAATTAATTTATGCCCGATACACGAAAGCGATGCGATTCACGGAAGCGGAAATATTTCTCTATTAACTTGCCTATAATTTGTTCTACCTAAATTCAAATCAGTCATCATACTAAAATGTAACCTTGCGATGAGTACATTAACAAGGTAAGTTTTAAATCACATATCAAGTTGTTTTTTTTAAACGGAGAGAAAATAAATCTTTGAGAATGCGAAACAATTTACCTACACGATCGTTTAATAAAGAAATTTAAAAATTAAATTCCCAACGACTTCGTTTACGCTTCTTAATAAAATGTATCTTCCTCGGAAAACTTCATTTCTGAAATTTTGAAAATTAAATTTAACTTCCATACAAAAAACGTAGGTATAAGTAAGAATAATAATATTAAGGTAACCATAAGTTTAAGAAAATTAAAAAGTGGATTTGAAAATATTTTTATCACATATTAAGTAAGTAATGTTAAAGTTATATTTCGCGACTATAAAAACTCAAAAATTTCTCTTGCAATCTATGAATTTATTAAGTCATCGTACCTATTAAAATGTATTTAATCAAAAAAAGTTCCTTATATTGGAATCTACTCAAACAAGGTCGACAAACAAGCACGATTGTTTTTATACGATTCCCAACAATAAACGTAACGTATCCGTATGGTCAGCAAGGTTGAAAGGGGATACCTAAGGCGTTCACCGAGTTTACTATAAAAACCCCGCATAAAGCTCTCGAACACAAAGTCAACTTAGTCTTCAGAGATCACAACACAGACCTACTTCGTCAAAATGTTCAAGCTGGTGGTGTTGTTCGCTGTATTGGCCGTAGCCGCCGCTGCTCCAGCTCCTGGAATCTTAGCCACCCATCACGTTCCCTTGGTCCACAGTGCCGTTGTAGGAAGCGTACCGACATCGATTAGCCATCAGAGCAGCTCGATCGTACATAGTGCAGCATTACTTCACACCGCTCCCGTAGTTCACACTCCCCTAGTGCATCACGCAGCACTAGTTCACGCCGCTCCCCTTGCGGTGGCTCATCATGGAGTTTTTCTTCATTAGGGTTTAATTCGATAAACAACAAATATCTACAAAAATGGGCGTTTAACGCTCCATTTGCCCTTTGGTTTTTATTCACTGTAAATTTTGTGAACAACTGAACAACAAAAATTTAATTGTTCAAAACCGTCGATTTTGAAAATCGGATAAATTCCAATGAAAACTTTGTAAAACTAAACTTGTGCATTATTCACTGGACTTAAATAAAATAAATGTCGATGCAGTTAAATAAATTAAAACATTACTTAATTCGTTTATTTCAACCCACCAATTATTGAAATAAAATTAACGATGTATGCTTATGTTAAATTCGCTAAAAAAATACTAAAAGGAATATTATTTAGCCAGCTCTAGAAATCGATTCTCATGATTATCGATCAGTCGAGATGAAAGATTGCTTGTGTGCTTGTAAGATTGCTTGATTATTGGCTTAAATGATACAAATCTACTGAAATATAACCAAAAAAGTACATTAATCGTGACGATCTAGAATTTGTGAGCCATAAACTTTTATTGAATATAATATACTCATCGTAAGTATGTAAAATACAACAAGTGGTCTGATTAACTACAACAAAATTTGTCACTCAGAGTGCTAGCGCAGATACTCCGAAAAAAAAACAAATCAACAGCTACGAATTAATGCTTTGAACACCAAATATTGAAGAAACCAGACCACGACTTGTATTTGGCAAGACAATAAACATGTTTTGTTAACTGCATCAACACGATCTATATTTTATAATATGTTTATATCAATAAAGTCGACGTTTTCACTGCATTGGTTATTTATTATTATTAATTTAAAAAAAAATGCATAAACGGTATTCAACCACATAATCAAATAAAACGTAAATTACAATTGCGATAAATGCAATAACATTAAAATAATTGTATGTGAAAATCGTGAAAATTGGAATGCTTTTATAAAGCACCTACACTCAAAGAAACAAAAAATTTCAAATTAAAAAAACTAGACTTTTTTGTTTTGATATCTCACCTTTGTAGATATTTCCAATAATTCAAGTGCAATCGATTCATCTGTAACGAACAAAACAAGTCACCGAATTACTTATTATTATTATTTTAATTTCCATCTTATGTTAGAAAAATTAAACCGCAATTTTAGATACAATATACATATTTAAAAACATATTAATCAGCTTTTGTATACAATAAGGATTCGTTATTGAAAGGATGCCAAAATTATTGTAATTTCCAGTACATTTTATTTTAACACCTTAGCACGTTCCTTAAATTCAAAATTATCGTTGACGTTTCTAAGATTTGAAATTTCTAATTCGACGAATATTGTTTTAGACAGATTGTTTTTATTATTCTTATTATTACTTATTTCTTCTTATTACTTACTATTTGTAGTTTTTTGATTAAAAACTATTTTATGTGTAAAAAGTTATAGTGTGATCCATAAAGTACGTCGTATCATAAGGGAAACTTTTTTATTATGGATTTTTCGAAAAAAAGTTATACTTTATGAAAGTTGGCGCTTCTTTCAAAACTAAAAATGCACCGATATAAAATTAAAAATATCTCATAATATACGAGGGAAGTCAAAATATATAATTTGTGTCAAGAGTATAAATGAGTACCTTTATTTTTAAAAATATCGAAAAATGTTACTTAAAAAAGTTGTTTAGAATTAATAACTATTAATTAATATTAATAACGATTTAACTATTAAACATTTTTTAATAAACAATTCGTATTTCTTTGAAGTTCTCTATTACAAATAAAATATTAGACTTAGTTCTCTGTGGCTTCATATTGTGAGGTCTTCTATCGCCCTGCGCCGACTGGTCTGTCCTCAGTAAAACACCCTGTAGATTTACATAGTTTACGTAATGAGTACCCACTTTTATTACAATAATCAATGTAAGTCATCAACGACTTCTGTAATTTATAGAATGTACATATTATAAAATTTAGGTATTGAATTGATAATTTTAAAATTGTTAAATGTTTAAAAAATTCCTATAAACGTAATAAGTGATCTTATTTTATAAAAAGATAAATATAACTTCTGTATACAATTTTTTACATTACTTTGTCGATATTATAGAAGACGCATTAATTTTGTGTGAATTGGGTTGCCTACCACAACTTTAAAATTATTCTAAAAATATATAAATTAAAAGCCTAATTTTTTATTAGCTATTAAGAACATAAAACATAAACATAACCAAATTGGCAAATAACAACATTGGCATAACAAATAAATAAATCTCATTTCTTTAAACCATTAACGTGTTGTAAACTAAATTTTTCTATGAGCTTGCCATTATTTTCATCTGAAAATTGATTTTTTCTTTGTTTCTGTGAAACAAAAACAAAATCATTTCATTTAAAAAATGTATATAACTATTGTCCTGTTAATTTACTGATTTAACAATAAAATTAATACAGTTAAGCTTCTTTTAACGGACACCTCCAAATAACGGAATCATTCAAATATCGAATATTTTCTTTGGTCCCACAAGCGTCCGGTATTGAGAAGTTTCACTGTATTCACTTTTTGTAAGCTGTCCTTACAGTTTGAAACTATTTTAGGTACATATTTTCACTTAAACGTTGTTAGTTAAAAACAAAATAATACACACACCTCTAAATGAGCAATTTCAGTTTTTTACAATCAAAACATTGAAAGTGGGTACGTAAATATGTACATATTTAATTATTCACATATTTTTAGTCTTTTTAAATTTCATCACTTATTATAACTGATTATTTGAATTAGATAAAATGGTTATTATAAGTAACGGAGACTGAACTAAGAACTGAATTAATCGTGTAAAAAGTCTAAAGAAACAAAACTCCCACGCACAGGAATCTCTTTGCTATTACGTATTTTTTACCTTTAATTTTACTTCTTTATCCGGGAAGAAGACTATACTATCAGATGTTTTCACACTTGAAAAATCTCGTTGGCGTTGATCCTATGGAAAGTATAGATGCTGATAAATAACTAACAATAAATAAAGTAGATATACCTACTGAATTACCTACCGATTAGTGATGGTGAGCTTTCGATAAAGGCGGCGTCTGAGTAAGTGTCTGAATCTGCAAGTGACAAAATTACATTTAAAATCACACTCAAAAACCAGCTTGTTGAAAAAAAAAGGAAATTTATAAACACTGTTTCTGAAAAATATACTTAAATAAGAACAAATTAACGACAAAAACAAAAAAAAAACAAAATAAAATGTTCTGAAAAATATCAAATAAAAAAGTTTTCCAACTTTATGCTTTTGACTTTTGGGTGGTCACTTTTATACAGGTTCCACTGTATATATCTGTAATTAATCTTTTTGTTACTTTAACTTTATTAAAATCTCTCCAGTATTAGAACACTATAGTTTCGGTTCATAAAAATTAATTTAGATATCTACATATGTCGGTATTTACATAAATCTATATTAATATGATTATAGCGATTTAGTAGATAATTATTTTTATTTTAATAGGCAGTAAACATCTTTGCTTAATAATTTTATTAACCATAAATTTTGTTGTGGCCAATTTGTTAAATGGTTATGTAATACTTAGTGAATCATATAAACAAATGATTATTTTTTAATACACTGCTTACATATATATAGCAATAGTAAATAAAAAATTCTAATTACTACATACTTATGTATGTATAAATATGAATTGCCGAAGAAGATATTTAACCAATTAACATGTATTATTATAAACATCTTAATGAACGGTAAATATACATATAGGTATTTACATTTTTGTTTTCTATTACTTTTCTTTTTTATTTACGTACTGGCCCTGGTATTAACACCAATTAAATATTCTAATTTGTGTTAGAAATACGAAATATCGTAGGTTAACCTAACGCCGTCACTAACGTATATGGAATAAAAATATTCAAACCTGTAACTGCTAATCTACTATCAGTCGAAAGTGCTGTTCTCGCCCGGCTACCACGAGCCCACCCCCCCAACCTCACAATTTTTTGTATAATTAGTAAAAGCAATTTTATTGATTAAGATGTGAACCTGAAACGTATTTTTTTTTAATATTCCGTTTAAATTAGTACATAATTATAGATTTAACAGCGCCATTTACCAGAGACTGATAATATAGTTTTAATTTTATACGCAATATGCAGGTAATAATAATTTGGGTCGGTTTCTGTTCATATCACAAACCGAAAATTTTATTTTCTATACTTCCTACAATTTTCCAGAGTTATAAGTGGTTACCTACCTATGTAAATAAATTCGCCCGTTAAATAAATTTTATCGCCACTTTTACGCACTTTCGTGTAAGTTGGTGTTTTACAGTAAAATTCCAAAACTGAAAATCTGTTCTAATCTGTTGCAAAAGTAAAAACTACACACTTGCCGTTTATCGTGTATTCATTTGCAACTGATCGTACATGAAAAACGAAGAAAACTATTTTCAATATCGGTTACGAGCAGGGGCTATTTTTGACCATTCGCTTTCAAAAAGTACATGCGAATGGTCAAAAATAGCCGAATGGTCAAAAAACGAATGGTTCGAGAATTGGACCGTAGGTCTTGGTTTACACAGTTGAAGGTACATATTTTCAAAACAAATTTCAAATAAAGTAACTTATAATTTTATATATTAAACATTTGGGGCCGCTAGCAAAGAACATTTTCTTTATTTTCAAAAAGCTTATAATTTATACGTTTTAATTGATTATATACTAAATATTCAAGATCATACTATAGAAAATAGATTCTCATCAAATAGCCAATTTTTTGCACCAGCCTGCTGTGCAAGTTAACGTAAAAGTCACTGTTTTTGTTGAAAAACCCAGACTAGGACTAGACTAGAACTGGACTAAATTTGAGTAGGTATCTACAGAAAAATCGATCGCAATCACAACCTATTTTAGCTTATGTTTTTTCTTATAAAGTTGTTAGTTTAAGATTAAAACGACCACTACCCTCACTAGAGTACAGCATTTTCTAAATAAGACAGAAATGTTTAACATTTTGAATTTTAATTGTTTTCTTAAGGTAAGCGTACATTATGCCGGACTGCAACAAGTCGCATTTCAGCGCAACCAATTGCTGGGGTGCATTTTAAATGAATCTCGATGCCGGAATCTCTGTTGCGTGACAACAATTGGTTGTAGTGTAATGCGGCGCGATGCGGCCTGCTCCGCCCCGGCGTAATGTGCGCTTACCTTTATACCTACTAACTACACATTACCTAACTTTTACTCATACTTTTCTTCATTGAATTTTGAAACATGTTACTCTAATCTGTCAAGTTATTTTATTTCTGTAACAGCACGTTTTTGTCAACTATCCATATTGCTTACAAAATAGCCTTAAGTAATCTTAACTTGTTTAACTTTACCCTTTGTCGTAACGTAGGTATAGCTACGCGTCACCTAACGTCGAAGAGTACGATTATATAATTAATTTTCTAATTCTGCTTAAATTACTGTTAACTTTAAATTTATTATCGGCAGAATTTTAAAACAGTTAGGTACTTAATTAGAATAATTCATTCATAATCAGTTTAACTTGGAAGCCTTTAAAAGACAATAATAAAAACTGTCGATGTTGAGGAAGGATTGTTGTTTTAACCTACTTTACTTACAATATGAAATGTAAAACGTAACCCAATTTTGTAACGTTTGAAAATTAATCAGTTTAAATATAATTTATAGGTTCGACATCGGGACATGACAATTGAAAATTATCGTGTAGGCGTTTTACGTTACACTAAGACATCTAACTTGAAAATCAAGGTTCATTGTGTATCTGGTAACGCCCAGATGTTATAAATGCTAGAATATAATAGAAGTTCCAGTTCCTTTAATATAAATTATAAAAAACGATGTTGATTACGTATAACCCTGAATGCCGAAATTAACAGCTATAATTCAAAAATTGACCGATTTGTATCTAGTTCTAGCCCACCCAAATTAAATAAAGGTCAACTATATTTCTGTCGATACAGTTTTAAATATATAATTATCAATTTGAATTTAAAATACGTCGTTTAATTATCCCCACCAACTATCAGGATAACAAAAGCGACCGGATTTGCTAAGATGACTTAGACCATCTTCAGCCAGCTGTCGTATATAGCAATGATACTACCTACATGTAAATAATGTGCAAACGAGATTAAGAATGCACTATCGCAATATCCTTAAGCTTTGGCAGCAACTTTTCGTAAATGTCATCGAATCAAGTCTTATTTGTCGTCCTTCGAACGCACCCGATTCAGCTATAAAGGCCCGTTCTGGACATTTCGGCATTAGTTAAAATCGCAGATCACGTACAAAACATCATGTTTAAGTTTGTGGTACTAGCCACCCTCGTAACATTAGCTTCAGCTAAACCCGGGTATCTTCACTCGGCTCCCGCTCCCGTAGCTGAAGAATTTTACTCAGACTTTCCCTATCCGGTAGTACAAGAAGCCTACGGTGCCTACGCGGCCCCGTTCGCACCCGCGCACGTTGCCGTAGCTAAACATGTACTTCCTGCTGCGCCCGTCGCCGTCGGCGTCGCCAAGCACGTCGTAGCGGCACCGATAGCAATCGCCAAGCAAGTGGTTGCAGTAACTGAACCGCAAGATGTAAGCTACAGTAGAACCGAGGTAATTAGCAGAAAAATTACGGCAAATGCTCCAAATGCGGCTTACATCGGTGGAGGTCCGGTCGAAGGTTTCTTAGATGGTGCCGTACCACACGCCGTTAAAAATGTGCACTACGCCGAAGAAAACATCGTCAGCGGACCACCTGGGTCTAGACGCGAGGAAGCCGGTTCTCCGGTCGAAGCAAATCTTAGATCGATAAACGTGGAAATACCGCAGGCTCCAGAAGTAGAAGTTCGTAACGGTCAGTCCGATCCTCAACGCTATTCGGCACCGCCAGCCCCAGCTCAATCTCAACCGCAACCACAAATGCAAGAATATTCACAGCCTCAACGTGAAGCCGAACCTCAACCACAAGCGTATTCCCAGCCTCAATATCAGCCCCAACCCCAACCTCAACCACAAGCATATTCTCAGCCTCAATATCAGCCCCAACCCCAACCACAAATGCAACAATATTCACAGCCTCAGTCTCAACCCGAACCTCAACCTCAAGACGCCGCCCCACAATTCCGTGCCTCCCAGCCACATCCAGCGTCGCCTCCGTCGCAATCGCCACAATTTCGAGAAGCTCAACAGTATATTCCTCCGGCCGTAGAATATCCTGCACCACAATTACAACCTACCCCTGCACCGGCACAAGATAACCACGAAGTTTCTGTAACTCCGGTACCTTTTGCTCATTTACGAAGTTCAGTGATTGCACCGGCCGCGGCCGCTGTGACTTACGCAAACGCTATACCCGCAGCACGAATTGCGGAATTTAGCAAAACGTACCTAGCTCCTGATGTAGCAGGACATGGCTATAGCATCCATACGCCTGCCGTGGCTTATGCTGCCGCCCCAGCACCTGTCCACTTTTCGTATGCTGCACCCGCTCCCGTTACCACTGCAGCGTATGTCGCTCCGGCTGCAGCCGTGACAAAAGTTCATACTCCCGCGTTTGCTTATACTACAGGTCCAGTAGCTTACTCTTCTCCGGCTATAGCAAGAATCCACGCACCCGCCGCCTTGGCGTATTCGGACCCCAGTAACGGCGGCGCCCTTGGCTTACGCCGAAGGACCTGCAATCGTACAAAAAACCGTATCAGTTCAATCTGCACCTATTCTATCTCAAATCTATCATGGACCTGAAGCAATTTCGAAATATTATTAGAAAATATTTAATCTTATAAAACTACTGTGTTAATGTGCGCATTCTCTCAACGCCTAGTTGATTGTATATTGTGTATTTATTTATTTATTATTGTAAATAATGCAAAGATTACCGATACATACTAATGTGTAAAATAAATACAATAAACTGTTTTAGATAAAATATAGGAAGATATTTATTTGATAAATAACTACACAAAATATTCGAATATTGCGAAAACATCTAGTTAGATATCGAATTAATTAACATTTGTGATAAATACGCAACGTGTTCCATTTAAAAATTACACCCTATTACATCAATAACTTAATAACAAAATGATGTTCATTTATGTAACGTTGTCTTGTTAATAAACAATAATCACGAACGGCCGGCGGTACTAATTCGTAAATATATTAATTAATTTTGCGTGTTTACGTACCTTAAGGTGAAAGAGCGCTAAACTCGTCAATCCAGAATTTCCCTAAAATGTTAAAAACGAGGCCGTTTTTAAGGGTTATCAACATTAAAATATGTGCAACTGTCTGTGTCACAACTAGTTGTAGGTTATTAAGTAAAGTAAAAGTAGACGATTTTATTTAAAATTTATAGCTGTCTCTTGGAATAAATTATTATTTATCATCAAATGCTATATTTTTGTATAAACAAATATATATTATGTATACGTTGAATTATTTATCTGTTTATTTCTTCTATTATTTCAAAATATCTTTACCGTATAAGAATGCAAGATAACAACATACCGTATAAACAACCCACGATTAAAACATAAAGCAGTTGTTGCACACAATCATTCGCACTCACGTCAGATGAAGGAGAAATTCAACTCATGTGTAATATTCGTCGTTCGTCAAGCTTAATTTATGATTACCCAATAAATCTAATTATGTACGTTTACAGTCGGTTGATAAATTATTAGATAATTTATTGAATATAATATCTAATGTCGAAATCGCTAAGAATTTCAGAACATTTATTTTCTGCAGATCGAAAATTGAATTTGTTAAATCGATTAGACTCGTTATGCCAATGAAATTGTCATCTCTTGCGCCCACAATTACAGCTACTTAACAATACCGTGTGTATCGCAAACTGCAAACCGTGTTAGAAAAGGACGTAGATCCAAAACTGTGGGAGCTAGGTGTTTAAATAACAACTTTCTGGGGCCCATCACATCATCACCACCTGCCCCAAAAGGTTGTGGTGCAAACTGTAGATACAGAAAAATAAGATTTATGTAAGTGCTCTGTAGTTTGTGGTAATTGTCATGGGCAAGCATGCCTTAATGCCGATCCTGATGTTATTTCGGTAGATTCTTCTGGCAGTTTCGATAACACCAAATATGATGGGATCAATCCCGTTGATCTTTTAGCATCCAATTCGATTGAAGATGGGGATGATGTAAATGATGAGAATGTACGAAATAAACAAAGACGAATTATATTTGTTTTGACCGAACATGGATTAGATCTACCTACTGTGGAAACCATGTACAACGCGCCTTGCGCTCTACCTCCAAAGTGGTACAAAAGCAGATGCAGCGTACGTTTTATACTTTGCTTGCTTTAAATATCTCGAAAACGTTCATTGTACCGGTTCGAAAACCCATTCTTTTATCTTCCGACCTCTTATATCTTGTAACGCCGGCACTTTCGCAAGTTTAAAATGACGAAATGAAGCTCTCGAAGATCTGATAAAATGAAGATCTCGATAAAATGACACTACCTGATACGCACAAAACAGGTCCGGAATTACTTGAAAAGTAGCTTTTCAAATACAACAAACAAAGAAATGACCGACCCAAAATGAACGACCTATATTTTCGTGATCTAGGGGTCGAGATCGGAGAAAAGCCAAATGGACACGTCTTGGTCCCGTCATCAGACAAGCTGCAATAGTTTTATTTTCTATGAAAATTCTCTAAAATGTAACTCTGTTTTTTTTTAAATATACGTATTTAAATAAATGAATATGTAAGTTTATGTTAATAAAACAACGACTACGATTTATTTAAAATTAGGAAAATGTCCTTGCAAACTGCTCCAAATTTATATCCAAGAAATGCATTATGTTAAATTAAATTGTGGGTAGGTATTTACCTTGAACGATTATTCCGTTATTTTATTTTTATAGATATTAATTTGTACGTTGCTAATACCCACCTATTTTACTAATTACCAGATCATACGAATATGTGAATTTACGCCTGTTTAATCTGCAACTTTTCATACTGAAAGGTTTTCGTACAACTGTAAGTTTTAGTGGCCCATCGAAAAATAACGTATAGATACCGAAGAATAAAACACTAGCGATTTTATTTTCACTTTTTACTAGTTATTCCGTTATTTTTTAACTACAATACGTCCGCAAATTCACTTATTTGAAGAATTTTCTTGTCGTAGGAAATCTACTAATAAATAGAATTAAATTGCAGCAAATTAAACTATTTGTGTTTTCTGTTTTAATTTCGTAATTAATACAACTTTTAAACCTTTTTAAATGACGGAGACGTTTTCGTCACGTTTCAATTGAAAGCTTCTTACGGGTAAATTCGTTGAATTGATTACATTAGTCCTTAAGGGGGTTAAAAATATTTATAAAATATATTCTGTTTTTAACCCTTAGCGAACGAATGCCGCCATACTCGCGACATGACCCAACTAAATTGGGGTATAAGAATTTATGTTTTAGCCGATTCAAAATCTGGTTATGTTTATTCTATTCTACCGTACTATGGTTCTATAACAACGGAAAATCTTCCAAATACGGAGCTTCCAATAACTACCAGAATTCCAATATATTTACATAAAAAATTATTAGAAAAAATTCCATCAGCAGAAGGATATCATATATTCACAGATCGATATTATACAAGTTTACCTTTAGCTACCGAATTGCTAAAACTAAAATGCCATCTTACAGGCACAATAAAACCAAATCGAAAAGGAATACCTGAAGGAATCAGAAAACCGAAATTTACTCTAAAAAATAGAATTGCTTTGAGAAAACGTAACACGTTAGTCTTATCATGGAAAGATAAGAGGGTTGTCACCATGCCGAGTACTTGGGATACAGCAAAAATTACCCAAGTAAACAGGAAAATTCGAGGTGGTGAAACAGTATCGATTGACAAGCCAGATATTGCAACAAACTACACCAAATCTATGGGAGGAGTTGACCGCGCAGAGCATTATGCAGTGTCATATTGTTTCCTAAGGAAATCTTTAAAATGGTGGAGAAAGATGTTCTTCTGGGGATTGGAAATTTGCTGCGTCAATTCATATATAATATACCGACAACAAAGACAACGGATGAATTTGAACCCAGTTTCGCATTTGAAATTTAGAAAAATATTGGTTGAACAATTAAGGGTGAATTTAGAACACCAGCGCAACCCCAACGTCGGGCGTCGAACTTACAAGCAGAAGGCAGGCTGGACGGAAAATATCATGTCGTACGTTCAGGTACAAAAAAAGATTGTGCTGTTTGTTCCGATAGAAACACGCCGGGAGGAAGGCGGGAAACACGTAATTATTGCGATACTTGTACTAAAAAACCTGGTCTTCACATAGGGGACTGTTGGGAGAAGTACCATACTCAAAATAAATATAAGTGATTTTGTATAAATACATTGTTATTCTATAAAAAATGAATAAATAAAAGTATACAAATAAATACATTATATACACGCATCTACTCATTTATTTAAACTACCATTATTTTTCTTAAATTTTCACTTCAGTATCCTTTTGTATGAACATATCTGTTCATATACTAACTATTATTACTGAAAGTTCCCATAAAATCCAATAAAGTGCCTTTTCTCGCTCTGGAATTAAAGCACCTAATTTCTTAAATATCCTTCGACCTACTGAGCATGGTTTTAGGTAAATGCGCTCGTTCGTTAAGGGTTAATATAAAATAGAAATTTATTCTTGGATCGTTTTTTTTTTTCTAAAAATATCTTTATTAATTTTCCAACTTTGTTAAGGGTATAGGCGCAAAATTATTAAGCCGCAGATTAAACTTGAATGTTCGTCATTCGTGGGAGTGTGAAAGAATATTAAACGAACACATTTTAAGTAAGCACTTCGGCACTTTTTAGTCGATATATGATTGAAAGCCTGTCGAACTCGAGAATGCACGGAATCCTTCTTTTCGCGTTAAATATTAGCTACTTGCTCAATTGTATCATAATTTAAAAGAAAATTTATGTTGTTAGAGGATGTAGTTTGGGCTAAAAGTTATAAATATTGTAAATAAAAAGTTACAAGTATGATTATTTTAATGCCAAAAATCACACAAATTTTGCTCGAATTTAACGGTGAAAATCTCAAAAATCAATTACTTTTTATACTTAAAAATAACCTTCGATCATTCTACAAACAGTAATTCATACCATATATTTTGAAATTTTGATAAATATTGTTTCGTTTTCTCATAATTCGTTTAGAAAAAACGCCGTAAAATGAACTACAGTCAAACTCGGTTATAACGAGATTAACGGAACTGTCACTTTCTGCTCGTTGTAATTGTGAATTAAAAAATACAATTGAAAAACAATTTAATTACGTATGAAATCATTTCGCACGAGCCTAAACGTTTCTGAGTGGTTATAATGAGTTTCATCGCACATGGCGCTGATCTATTTGTTTGCTAATCGTCAACTGTTAATGACAATTGAAGGTATGCATTTATGCATTTTTTATGAGTTCGTCGAAAAACTTATTTTAATATTTTAAACAATAACAATCACGTATTTGCTTTTAAATAAATATCTACCTTCATATTAGTATAGCTACTGTATTTTAAATTTTTATTGCTTTGCTAATAAATATAAACAATAGTCTGTGAGATCTAGGTTATAAATAAATACAACGTTTAATTTTCCATACTTTCATATACCTATTTATTGAAACGAGAAACTATTTGTTTTAGTGAAATTTTTTTATATTGTTGATTTAGATTGTTATCTATACATATGGCCTATCCAACCTGTCTGGCGATCCACGTCATCAATAAAAGATTACTAGATGATGACGTTTCATACAGTGCTGTCGCCTCGAACCTCGTATTTTTACAGTTCTAATAAATTGTAGTCTTTCTTTATACCATCTAATGTGTGCGCACTTTCCAAACTTTAAACCGAATTACAAATAAACAATCTAGTAACTTTTTCTTGATGACGTGAACATCATATAGGTTTGGATAAGTTATAATTAGATATATTTTTACAAAAAATCGTTATACTATTTGCATTTCTATCATATTCTACTCCTATATTTACGTGTTACTGCACGTTACTATCGCAAAATAATTCTGAATTAAAAGTTGAAATCAAAAAAAAAGTTTTAAAGTTCAAATAAACAAATTTAAATGCCAACGCAACGAAATTTCTTCGAAGAAAGTAAGTCACATTGAAATAGTTTCCATAAGAAGATGAAAAACGACATAGCAATAATAAAACAAAAGTAAAAATAAACGGAAAGTTTAAATCTATATTTTATTTATCTAGTATACATGACTATATCATTACATTGAGTATGTGAACAAAAAAATTGTAATTGTGAATATTTATTTAAAAAAAGAATATTCCTAAAAAATTATCTAACCGTAACGTACTTGAAAATTGTGTTACTAAAATTAAACCAATAATCAATCGCTGAACAAAAATTATACTCTCAATTATACGTGTTCGGTCTTTTCTCTATAAATAACATGTTTCAGTTTCACTTTCTCAGACATCGTATTGTTTCGCTTACAACAAGAAGATACGATAACGCGCGAGAAAGTATACCTACTGCAGTATTAAATTGTAACAAAGAGCTTTTCGACGTTCCACTGAAAATTTAGGCCAGTATATTGACTTGGAGAGTGAATTTGTTTAATCAGCGAGTTGACTCGATAATCACTTTCGGCACGCAAGTGTAGATCGATATCGTTCTAACAAACACATATACATTTTGTTTCTCAAGTTTCGCTCCAGTAATAATATTCGACTAACTAGCTGGGATAAACCCAGAACCGGATTTCGATTACACAATTCGAAAGTCGGATTTCCTAAAAAGAATTGACGACAAACTTCATGTATTTCACTTTAATATACATATACTTATTTGTAATCTAGTATTTTTTGCAGTCTTCATTAAATTCGTGTACTTAAAATAAAATTTGTTTAATTTCATTTAAAACTATGTAAAAGTAGCAACTGCTTAATTTGCAATCGCTAAATCCTTCATATTATAATATATTTAATTATCGTAGCACTTAAGGGGCTTGAATCTCGTAAAGAAACCGTAGACCTATAAAACCATCGAATAAGATCCGGGAGAAAGTAAAATGAAATTAACAGTATTAAAAGAGTGAACATTTGAATGCCGAAGACATGCATCAACTCGAGTTAAAGGACCCCGAGGCCGACCACGAAAATATTAGGTCATCGCTTTATCGTGGAACAAAACAAAACAAACGTGACTAGTTAGCGAATTATCAAATGAAAGCGAATCTTGGATTAAGTAACTGGACGAAGACGCAAAAGAAAGTGATTATTATTTTTATTTCTTTCTGTATTATTTTGCTAACATAACTGCTTATCACGTTCTTCGTCAAATATTTTATACTATAGCGCAGATAACAAATAAGAAACGTTGAGTTTTAATTTTTTAATAAAATATTATGTTCATGTATATAGCTACTTATACCTAGGTGTAATAAATATTATAAATTTAAAAAAAAACTGCCTCGGATTACCAATAATGCACAATAACTATAGGTACATCAGTGCCTAGCGCTACGAAAAAATAAGCACGGATTACTTTTATAGAAGAGTAGCCCAGGATGTAGGAAAATCGTACAAAAAATAGCTGGTGAAGTACCGAAGTGATGAAGAAAACAAACGCAATAACAACGACAGATACAAGACGTACAAAGAGACTTTATTCGGAAATTGTTCGCTCAGGTTCGGCGCACAAAAAGTTTTAGATCGAGTCACAAATTTTTCGAAAAAGCCATATAATATAGCGTTCTTTTGGAGATTTTCCAAAATTTACTTAGTACTCGACAAAAACGAATGAATTTCATTTCTAGCTACGTTATAGGCGCTCGGAAGGCTTTGCGTTTTAACGCGGCGTTGAAATCTCCCGGTCGTTTTGCAAGAAACCGATGCATTTAGAGCTTTTTAAATGATTAGATTAGAGTAATTGCTGGAATTCCAAAGTCTTTCAATCTGGTGTTTGTCGTGCAATTAGTCGAAATCGATGTTAATTAGATTTGCGATAAAAATTAATGGCAACCAAAAAAAAGCGTTTTCTTGAGAAAAATAACTTGGCACAGAATAAATTAACACAAACATTAGAAATACTTCTGAAAATTAGGAAATTGGTGCTTTTTACACTTGTAAGTAGAGAGCTAATCGACATTTCTACTACTAGCTCCGAAGCTAAACTAAAAGTTCGCCAAAAAAAACGTTGGATGGCGTATTTTTGGAGATTTTCTGAAATTTCGAACTCGGTTAACACGGACGAATTTCGTCATTTCTAGCTTTGTTTTGGATGGTCGGGAGGTTTTATTAGGCGATCGACGCGAACTTGAAGGGTTTGCGTTCTAACGCGGCGTTGAAATCTCTCGGTCGTTTTGCAAAAAACCGATTCATTTTGAATTCTTTAAATGATTAGATTAGAGTAATTCCTGGAATTCCAAAGTTTTTCGTTAAGTTGTGTGTATCGTGCAATCGGTCGGAATGGATGTTAATTGGATTTCCAATCATTGCGGCAACGAAAAAAAGACATTTGCTTAAGAAAAATGACTTAATAGCTGCACAGAGTAAATTAACACCAGCAGTAGGAAATGTTTTTGAAAATTAGGTGCTTTTTACGCCTGAGAGTTGAGAATTAATCGATTTTTCTATTAATACTAGTTCTGAACCTAAACTAAAAGTTTTAAGGTTAGAGTCAAAATTGACTATAAAAGCTACGACGTTTTTTCGAAATTTTGAATTGTCAAGTTTTGATTTTCGGCAAAATTTTGAACCTTATTTGAAACTTTTAGTTTGGGTACTAGAAAAGTCGATTTCCATCACCTAAAACAAAGCTGGAAATGATCAAATACATACTTACACGTGTTTTTGTCAAAATTTCGAAAGAAATGCCGGCGCCGTAGGTATATAATAATGGCTACTTTGCATTTAAAATTTTAAATATGGGTATTTTCACTATATTTAAAATATTTTGTATAAAATAAATTGAGCATCTGTATAGTAGATGTAAATACCGTCTTCATACCTATAATAACAGTAGAGGTTTACGTAACCAACGTTATTTTAAGTCAATTATTCATTAAAAAAAGTTTACACGCAAGAACCTTGAGTAATTTGGCCACCGCTTTATGGCAAAGTGGTTTATGAATGAATACCTACTTGAAATGTTTGTTATGAAATCGGGAATTCATACACTATTGTAACTTATTAGTTGCTTGGAAATCCCTGTTTTACAGCCCATTGAACGAAGAAACCTAGATTTACTACAAGTAATTGACCCCCCCACCCCCCTCCGTCCCGCCCCGATCCGGTTCCTTTTATTAGAAGATATCAAAATTATTTGTACAAAAATGTCAATTTATTAAATTTTTATTTAAAACAAAAAAAATTAGTAAAAATTTGTAATTTGCTTATTAGAAAAATTAAAATGCAAATATTTATTTACTTATTTAAGTACTTCAATTTTTATGAGTATATACAGACGGGCAGAGCTTCAAGTTATCTATTGAATTTTTTAAGACTTTTAGAAATTATTAAAAAACAACCTGAGATATTTTTATTATTTTTCAAATGTATAATGTTAAAATACTGCGAAAAAATGAGCTCGACCTAACATTACAGAGGTCCTGCGTCGGTGCTATTTGAATAATTATTTTGTATGTACATTGCCCTATTATTCTAGAACATTTTTACTCCTTTTGTTTGTTTTATACACCTAACTAATTCATTAACGACTTCATGAATATCAAATAATATCAATTAGTTCCAATTTATCTATCCAAAAATATGTTTAGCGTTTATTTTTCTAAATTGATAGTTTGTTCTAAAGGTTCGCCTAATAATGATACTTAACACTTATTATTTGTTAGTATAACATAACGTAATCCCATAAATATCCGGGAAAAATCCGAAACGCTTTGCAGTTCTAATGATTATGTTCAACCCCTACTAAAAAGTAATCACGTTATGTGATCCACGATGGTATAAAAGCTAAATTCGGTGATCTACAGTGAACAGTGAGTGTAAGAAGACTTGTAGAAAGTGGCAACCCACTCGAGGAGGGAAACCATATAATTACGATCCGGTGAAAACATCCTCCACAGTGTATTTTTTGATTGCAGTGCAGTGAATTCTATACCAGTGATTATCATTTTCAAGGTACAACCTAATATCTATACTTAATTGCTTAAAAATAAATATAAAAGTGGAATTGGTTATAGATTTATTGTTAGTAGTGAAATGGGTCTGAAAACGTTTAATTGACTTAAGAAATAAACTTAATTCTCTCGCGTTAATGAACTTTTGACCATGACTCAATCTAATAAACAACGGGTGAAAGTAGACGTCGTCGCTCCAATTCTTTCGTTTTTATCCGATAACGATCCGAAGATAATCACAATTTAAATATTTTAATTATACAAACTTCGACTTTCTATGGTAAAATTATAGTTAGATAATTGTCGAATAGAAATAATTAATTTTCCAACATTTTTACGCAAATTAATAATCTGCAAACAAGAAAGCGAAAAGAAAGTAAGAGGATTGTCCTAGAAAATAATGTTTTAATTCGCACTAACCGCCCACAATAAATTATTTTGATGCGAAGGCGTCGTTTTATTGCAAATTTCACTTTCTCGCAGTTAATTTCTAATTTGTATTTGCAGATATGCGTTCGACTTGTTTCCTTTCCGTCCTCGTCGGACTTGTTTTATTTCGAATATCGACTGCAAAAGAAGCGGGATGGTTTTGGGATAACACGGACGGCCCATCGCAACAAGAACCGGAAGCTTCCGAAACTGCATTAACAGAAACAATCGCAAACTCTACAGTTCAATTTGAAGAAGTAATTGATTCGATTTTATCCTCGAAACGTCAAGGAAGAAATCTGGATGGTTACGATGAAATTTATAGTGATCCTAACGTTCAAGAAGTTCTTCAAAAAGGCGACGACCGCGAAGCCAGAAACGTCATCAAAGAAAAATTGTGCAGCCTCGGCTTAATGCAGGTAAGATTTCCATCTACGCTAACAAAATTATTTTACTAAAAGAAAAATTTAGTGCGAAGGCGAAACCATCCAAGGTAAACGTCCGTATATTTCTCCCGAAGATTTGGTGTATGCCCAACCGGTCGACATCAAGCCAATCGGTCGTCCAATTCCGTCGATCCCCGTAAAAAGGCCTTTGCAAGTTGGTCCATACGGTCCTCCACGTCCATTGCCAGTATCGGGCGCTCCGGGAAAGTTCGGTCCCCCGATAAATCCGCACGGACCTCCGAGACGAGGATACGCCCTTTTCAGAAACCATTCTATCAGGGGCCTCCCGGAAAACCTTTCATTAGTAGTCCACCCGTTGGAGGTTATTATGAAGAAAGTGAAGGTTTCTTCTCCAAACCGCTCGGACCGATTTACAACCAACCAATAGAACCAGATAATACTTACAATTACGAAGTATCGAATCATCACAAGGACGTGGGATATATTTCATCGTCGCTCCACAAAGAGAAAAAACCAGTTGAACTCGTCGTAAATGCACAAGGAAGTGGAGTTCAACAACACGTTCATCATCATTTTCATCATGGTTCCGGAGCTACAAATCTTAAAATTCCCGCCGCAGTCGGAGTTGGAATTGGAGGCGGTTTAATAGAAGCTCACGATTCATCGTTTAAACCTTCACCGTCCGGCTTCGTTTCGTCTAGTTACGGAAATTACAAGAAACTGAGCACCGACACTTCCAGCGCTTTGCACAAATTTAATCCTTCGTTAACTCTAGGAGGAGGAGCAATAAGCGGAACGTACGGCGGACAAACGATAACAAATTACGGTGGTTCAAACGGTTTTACAAATGTTAAACCGGTCGTCGAAACGTTTGGCCCTCAAACATTCAATAGTAACAGTTTCGGCGCATCCGTGGGATTGTATGGAAATTCGGGCTTGTACAAAAAAGAACTTAACGTAAACAACGGAGGAATAAATTCCATTAATTCCAACTATCTTCAGTCGTCGTCGTATGGCGGCGGTTACCAAACAGCAGAATCTGCTAGAGGCGAAAATTTCGACTGCGTGTGCGTACCTTACGATCAGTGTCCATCGCACGACGTAATTGGACGCAAAGACGATCTTTATCTCGCCATAGATCCGAGAAACCTTAAAAGTGACATCGAGGCTCTTACCGAAGAACGAGTTTTAACTGATGGCAATGGAACCATGAGCGTCATTAGAATACCGAAAGCAGCTAAAGATAATAATGAAACCTCAGTGGAAGAAGATAAAAAAACGGTAGTCAAAAGAGAAGCTCCCCTACAAAAAGACCTTTCGAATCACACCAAATACGAAGCGGTAAGAATCAGTATTTTCCCCATTTTATTATTAACAAAAGTATCTTTAGCTTTATAATATATTAATATATAACACAACTAATTCATTAATTTCTATAAATTCCGTGTGGAGGCTTTCACTTTAATTGCAGGTTACACTCTCGCTACGTTGCCGTCGTCTCCCTAAATTACTAAATCGAACGTCGTTGTTAATCGACTAAAATAGAATTAGGTGTTGGATGTAAATTTTTTAAACGAGTTAAACCTAAAACTCGTTACATTTTTACAGCGTGAAGGAATGCTGGACAACAAGATCGTGAAACCAACTTTCGGTATATCTTTTGGCTTACCTCAACAGGGAGGCGGCGGATATCCCGCGCACTCTTTCGGACACAATCCTCTAGCTAATCCTTACGGAGGTACCGTGGGAGGAGGTGGAATTAATTTAGGACTAATATCCGTGAATCCTCTTTTATCAGTTCAAGTTACGAAAGATGAATACGGCGAAAAAGTCATTAAGCCATTTATAAATCTACATGTTACGCCGAACGATTTCCTAGTTCATAAATTCGAAAATTTTCTAGCATATAAGAAAGACGCGTTCCTTAACAGTCATTACCATTATCATCGTTACGGATACCCTAAGCCGCACTATTTTCACGGTCCACCGGATCATCTCGTTCATTTTCCGCACAAACCGATTATTCACAGACCTCCGGAACACATTTTACATGGACCACCAGTATACGAGGGTCCGCCGATTCAAGACCTTTTCTTCCCGGAACATCCCCCGCATGCCGATTACGCGCCATTTTTTGGACCTAACAACGACGACAGTTACGACGAAGATTTTTATAGGAGATCTTACTTAAACAAAACAAATAGGAAGGGAAAGCAGTTATTTGCCCCGCATAATTACCAGAACCAAGAAAACAATTTGTACGATAAATATAAGAAGCGATACGACAACGGTCAGAGATTGTATGGTGTAAATTATAATTCTTATTTAAACAAACTCAACGGCAAAACGTTAGTTTTTCCAAATTCGATTAAATTTCCCACTAGTCGAAGACGACGCGATACCGACACGGTCGCGAATAACAATGATCAAAGAAAAACGGTGAGACCTCCATCACACAAACTAGATTAAATTTGTCGTTAATGCGATTTTTTAATCGTATTTCATACTTTTTATATTAATTAAATTGTCATTCCAGCGTCAAGCTTATTATCCCGGTAATTTCGGACGGCCAAATACCTGCGGACCGCGTCATGTTTGCTGCAGAAGACCGTTACGACCACATATACCTCTCACTCCTGGAGTGGGTCATCTTCGGCAGTGTGGCACACGTCATTCTCAAGGGATTAACGGGCGCATTAAAAATCCCGTATACGTGGACGGGGATAGTGAATTTGGAGAATATCCCTGGCAAGTGGCCATTTTAAAGAAAGACCCTAAAGAAAGCGTGTACGTATGCGGAGGAACTCTTATTGATCATTTACATATTATTACTGCTGCCCATTGTGTAAAAAGGTAAACATAAATCTTCGCTCTTAATATCCACTTAATTCAAAACAAAATTAATTTAATGTTTTAGCTATTCTCCCTACGATCTCAGAGTCCGTTTAGGGGAATGGGACGTCAATCATGACGTAGAATTTTATCCATACATCGAAAGGGATATTGCTTCTCTTGAAGTGCATCCAGAATTTTACGCGGGCACTCTTTACAACGATCTCGCTATTTTGAGAATGGAAAAACCTGTCGATTGGAGTAAACATTTACATATTAGCCCAGCTTGTCTCCCCGCCCCTCACGATGAATACATAGGTCAACGATGTTGGACCACAGGTTGGGGAAAGGATGCTTTTGGCGATTATGGAAAATACCAAAATATACTGAAAGAAGTTGATGTGCCCATTATTGGATTTGGTCAATGCCAACAACGATTACAACAAACTAGATTAGGATACGACTTTAGGTTACACCAAGGTTTCATCTGTGCTGGTGGCGAAGAAGGTAAAGATGCTTGTAAAGGTGACGGAGGCGGTCCGATGGTATGCGAGCGAGGTGGAACATGGCAAATTGTAGGAGTCGTTAGCTGGGGAATAGGATGCGGACAGCAAGGAGTTCCCGGAGTTTACGTTAAAGTTTCACACTATTTGGACTGGATAAAACAAATAACGCAGAGATATTAAGTCTCTTTTTTTTTTTAATTTTCAACAAGACTTAAATGCAACTTAACTTATTTTCTTTGTTTTGATAGTGATTATTTATAATAGTATAAGTGCTAATATATTTTGTAATTTTTCTACATTTGTAGATGAATTTATGATCGATCTATAACTTGGATATAAAATGTCCTGTTTAATGTAATGCTTTAGCATACCAACAAAAACAAATATTTTATAGGTATTAATTAAACATAAAATTTACTTTATTTTCTTATTTTTACTTCTTTTACCATTTAAACTGCCTATAATAATTTTAAAACAATTCCTTAAAAGTTTGTTAAATGTGTGCGCAATAGTAATGAGGGTTGCATAACCTACTTTTTGCTCAATAGCTCTATATATATATATATTTGTGTGTGTTTCGTTCAGTACACTCAGAATTGCTCCTAAACTGAAAATATAGTGCTATTGCGTTGCGAGAGTTGAAAAGGGATACCATCAGACGCAAAACACACCAAGCAAATAACCGAATTCATATAATTTATGAATCGCAGTTAGTTTTTCAAGCATTTCAAACCTATAAACACTTATTTTTCAATTTTCAAAAGTAAAAAGACAAGGAAAATAGTAAAACCCAACTCACCAAAGACGGCTATTAATACTGTGATCAAAAAAGAATGTTTTGCACAGTAATCAAAGTTAAACAAACTTTTTCTAGTTGCACAAAGGCAATTTATAAGAGAACATCAAAAGGATAACATCTCAAATACCTATGTCGATCAACAATTAGTTTAGAACCTCTTATTGCTTTGCAAGTTCCACATCAATTTGGTGTACAATATGTAACTGATTACTAATTAGGTACATAAAGTGAAATCGATGATCATATAAAGCTTTAAATATATGAACAATAAGCTTATTAATTTTAAGTTTTAGAAAAATTTAAAGAAAACTAATTATTTCAAACAATTCCAATTTTAAATTATCAAATTTCATCCAAATGCTTACAGAAGAATAACTTACATATAATAAATGAAGTAAATAAGAACAATGAACTTCTATAAGAATATTAAAACATTATTTTTATTACAGTACCTACTTGTTAAATATAAAGCCAACCTATACATCTATATCTTTATATAAGTGAGGCGCTACTGGTTTACCAAACGTAGTCACTTCAGCAGTAGGTACTTCACTTTCATCTGCTGCTCGGTAATAACTATCTCTACCATCTTTATATACGACTTTCATCTGTGGACCATCATTTACATCCTCTCCTTTAGCTTTCAATTCTCGAACAATAAGTTCTCTCAATAAAGGTGGAAAGTTCATCGACATTGGAAGAATTTTAGTTTCTACTCTTGGATTATCGCATTTACAGTAAGCTTCTTCCTCGTCTTTAGCAAGTAATCGATAATCTGTTTTGTAACTAACCCGTTCGACTCTTACTAGTTCTGGATGTTTTCTACCCCTAAACGTTTTTTCCACCCATACTCTTACTTTACGAACGTCCTGTAAAAAGTAACTGAAAATAGACAACCATAAAAATCTTTTTTTGTATATAGTTACATCTGGAGTATTTGTTTCTGGATTGGGAAGAGTTTCCACTTTCATAATTTTCAGAAAAGACGGTTCCGGATAACGCTCAAAAGAACTTCTAACTACTATTCTACCAATACCTAAATTTTTTAAATTTCCAACAATTTCCCATAACGTCTTTCCTTTGTAAAATACTGTTTTACCAATGTATTTTATCGGCATTATGAGAAAATACAATTTAAGGTTATGAACAACAATCAAGATGAAGTTAGTTACATTAATCAATTACTTAAAATCGTCGTCTGAGTTGATTGTTTTGTGCTTATAGGGTCTGTGCAATCGCATAAAACAGCTGACCTGACAACTTTCAAGAAATAACAGATGTCGCCCGCTTCAGGAACTAATGGTAACTGTAATGTATATTTGCTACCATTTTATTAAATATTTTCAGAATAATTTCTTGTTTACTTTACGAAAAATACATTAATTGCAGTTTTAACAGATGTAAAACGAAAACACAACTTTACTTTTCAATTTTAAAAAAGTTTCAGCAAATAGTAAAGTTACCATACATAATAGACCATTTTATTAAATATTTTCGGAATAATTTCTTGTTTACTTTACAAAAAATACGTTAATTGCAGTTTTAATACATGTAAAACAAAAACACAATTTTATTTTTCAATTTTAAAAAAGTTACAGTAAATAGTCAAATTCTAAACCATACATTATAGATTTCATTAGTCCCTGACGCAAGCGCCTCTAGTTATAAGTTAAAATCGATTGCACAGACCTTATAAGCACGAAACAATCAACGCAGACTACGCTTAAAATAAATATACTACATTAAAAAGAACATTTGATGGCTCCAATAATATTAAAATAAAAAACTTTATATTTTATAAAATGAGTATTAAATAAATACCAATCAACTCTTCAGGATATCAAAATATTCAGTAAAATATGTACAACTCACTCACAAGTCGATCACAAATGAGCTATACTACTTTACTATTGATCCAAAAACTTATGGTGTAATAAAAAAACGAATTAACATATTTGATTTGTTTTATTCCTATAATAATACATATATATATATATATATAGAACTGATACATAGAAATTGATAAAAGTAATTCTTGCTAAATCAATTTTAGAGAAACAGAACAACCCTTTCGAATTCAATTAAAAAAATACTTCAAATATATAAATTTCATTACTACAACCAATTAATCTAACAAAATCGCTTAACACTTATTTCTTTTTAAAAAAATTTATTAACGTAGGCTGATTAGTAACAACTCCCTTTTTTCCTTTGGCGCCATTGGTTTTTGTATTTTTTTTATTTTTAGTATTACTATCAGATTTATTGGATTCATTACTTTTGAGTTTTTCTACCGGCACTTCTTGCTGTTTAGGTTTACTATTTTGTGCAACATCAACTTCCTCTTCAGATGCACTATCTTCCACCCATTGTTTGCGAGTAACTTAAAATAAATAATATTAATTTTCTATAGTTAAATAAATTGTTAATATTAAATTATAAATTGCATAAATTAATCCATTGCATTCTGCACATTTTTCTAGCGAATGTATGTTTCATTACCTCCATACAAGTCCAAAGAGATACAATCAATAGCATGTTTTTTCGTAGAATAAATACAAAAATATACACACAAATGACTTAACTTACAAACATGTTATTGTGGCATATATCAGTGGATTAAAAAGCATTAAACTGACATTTCTATTGAAAATTTTATAATTTATTGATACAGGTGTGTATTTCATTCTATACTTACTTATATAGCCTTCTTCGTCCTCAAATGTGGCATCGATAAGTTTTCGTTTTCTATTCTTGGGAACCGAAGGAGTAATTTTGACAACCGGTTTTTCTTCATCCTCAGATTCATATACAACATCTTCGGAACATTGATTAATTTCATCATTTTCAAATATATCTAAATTAAAAAGAAATTAACAACTAATATTTTATTATTATATTTCATTACCATCGTCAGATTCTTCCAGCTCCAAAATTCGTTTTCTTCTTTTAGTACTTGAACTATTTTCTTTTTGATTACTACACTTTCTTTTCTTATTATTTTTACTTTTCTTAATACTTTTAGTATGTTTAGTAATAGTGGTAGTTTGTGATTTTAACTCGGATTTTTCAGTGTCGCTATCGCTATCAACAATATTTAAATATCTGTTTTTGGATTCACTTACTTCTTGAACTACATTGTCTTCTATTTTAGTATTTTCCTTTTCGACTGTTTTTACCTTGGAATTTACACCACCATTTTTGCTAAAGTAGCTAATAATACCATTGGTTTTTGGCTAAAGTATTACAAACAGTTATACAGAATAAAATACATATATAGATTATTAACTTACCTTTAATTCTACATTTGTTGTAGAACTAGACTTTGAATTTGAATCAGTATTGTTTTTAGGTTCTGTAATGTCTTGCTTTTGTTGTGCATCTTGTAAATTTGTGTTGTTTGTAGTTTTTGGTGGTACTTTAGTAAAGATTGAAATCTTCCCCTTAAGTGTAGGTGGTGGTGGTTCTGGCAATATCTTTTTTTTAATTTTTCTTTTGAAACAGTTCTTACTTAATATAGAACCAATACTAGGTGTACAAAATAAAGCATTATGTTAACAATTAATATAACAGCTAGAACATAACTTACATGGGCACTTCTTCAACATTATTTATAGAAAAATGGTCTACTAAACCTACTATATTTAAATCGACATTATTCGACTTTTGCACGCTATAAATTTCTTCAGACAAAATACTAGCTAACTGGTTTTTCTTTTGATCTAATTCGCTCTCTTTAACAATCGAAATACTAAGAGTATTATCCTCTAGAATACCAGACAAAACATAGGTTATTGCCAACGTGTGGGTTTTGACATTTCGATTGTCATGTATATACTGTTTTAATATACGTTTCGAATCATTCACACTAATACCCAAAATAGAACTCAACCATTTAAATGTTACCTAAAATGTTACACATTATTAAATCGTAATACTTATTACCAAAATGAAATTACTCAACTATTTTATCTTCATCATACAGAAACACTTCTAATTTTTGCAAATATAAATCTAAAGTTTCACTATCCATATTTATAATAACTAAGCACCGTATGTAAATTATAAGTTGATGAGCAATTCTAATAAAATAAGATATTTCCCGCCAAATAAACAATAATAATTTACAACCATAACCACATAAACTAAACGTTCAGGCAACCAATACTTGTTATAGTGTGGCCAACGTTGCTACGAATTCTGTAACTACCCAAATTTAAAATACAGTACTTTCATTAATTATTGTATCACGTGTTGCGTATATAGGCAACCAAATGTGCACAGTTGATAATAATCAAATAATTAATAGGAGTAAATAACTAAAAATAACATTTTTTTAATGATTATTGCAGAACTTTTGTAATCAATTAAAAAGTCAAAATAATACAAAATAACTTCAATAAACAGTATAATTTTGTACAACATACACGCCAGTAAAGACTCAAACTCTCAATTGCTTGTTTGACTATAAGATACATAACACCAAAGTATTAAATTTCCTGTTCGGTAAAAATTACTGGTCACGTGAATTACAATCATTCATGAAAGCCCTGTAACTATTGTACTACGGTCATTTTTGCAGTTTTTACTAAAATAAATATTTTTATTAAATATTAAATATTTTAATAAATATTTATTATAATGAAAGTTAAATCTTTGAATTGGTTAGTATATTATAATATTTTGTAATAATATCTACAATTTAGTTGGATTTTTTTGTAAGTTTTCGGATTGCATAACTTTATAAATTTTTCTTTCTATTTTATTTAAAACAATAATACAGTATTGACTACGTTCACTATTTATTTTTAAAATATGTACTAAATACAAGTAAATGTAAATACAAAAGTAATTTGAGGCAGTTAGAAAAGTACGAAATATTTTCTTTGAAGATCATTCTTCTAACTCGAAATCTTCACATTAAAAATATTGTCTTTTACAATTTTAACTATTTTTTATGTTTATTATACAAGGGTTGAATAAAAAACTATTCAATTACTCATGCTGTGTAAAGTTTGAAAATTAGAAGGCACTTCCCACAGTAATCAATACCTACACGAAATTTAAATAGATCTCACAATCAAGGACAATGGGCACCTTTCAAAACGCCATGCTATTAGATCTTTTAGTCCAGTTTTAAATTGTGCTGTTGTTTAGTAGTTTATCATATCTAACGAGAACTAACTTAAAATGTTGGTCATGTGGTTTGTCGGAATTATGGAATACTAGTCCAGAGAAGTTAAAGTAAGAGGAGATTGTTCGAAAAGTAGTTAAAGTCAAAACCTAAACGCAAAGTCACGACAGAAGGGACCTCTTTTCTGATGTATCTGACATTCCAGATGCAGATGTGAAACTAAACGATTCTGACGATGATCTGGATGTTACACCAGGACGCCCAGAATCTAACGATGTCGATATAGAATCCAAGATGCATACGTTTGTGACTGGTGTAGATAAATATAATGTTATATGCAGTTTTGGTAAATCAATAAATATTTGTTTATTAAAATTTCGAAGTATTCCATATTTGCACCATATTTTTTCAGCTAGTGATTTTGTAGTTTTTTACAAAAAGTCGAATAATGCAAAAAGTGTAGAATTATTCCAATATTTAGATCGTAGTATTCTATTTCTTTCTTATAAGACAGTGGTGGCCAACAGGTTGGTTACGACAATTTTTAAATACCTACCTAAAAGTAGATACATTCTTTTAGGCATAAAAATAAAAAGTAGAAAAGTGAAGAGACCGATAAAAACGTGCAGATACTGATAGACGCCGGGTACACGCCAAACGAACACTAAAAAGCAAAACACCAATATTGTACTTTCCCGTTATCGAAATAGGCAATCCAAATAACCATAATCCCTGGAGATTTCAACGATCGTTTCGCCGACCAACCCGAAAAATATACCTTTATACTAGTAAAACTTATGTATGTAAGTACCTGTGTATTTAATTATTGTAAGTACAAGAACATCACATTTTTAAAATTCTACTCCTTAGGTATATAATTTGATAAAGATTTGATTATTTATTTTAAAGTCTATAAACATTTCGAAATTCACTGTTTCGTGTCGTATGCAAAATATCACATCAAGAAGTCGGAGGGCTGCTACGTCATCGAAAAAGTCCGCTATTATATTGTATTTTTAAATTTATGCCATTTTTGGGCTAGGGGGCAAGTTAAACACTTACCGCAGGCGCTTCATACCCTCGTTAAATATCCATTTGGTGATGTGTACCTGGCCTTATGGTAGATCGCCACACATTTTTTAAGGAGAAAAGTAGATCGCGTTACGGACTAAGTTGGCCACCGCAATATATAATGTTTTCAAAGAACGCGTATCTTTTGAGAAAATTACAATGACGAACAAGGTGTCAATACCAACAATGAAAAAAGCTATGATGATTCTGTAGACTTCAAAATAAGAAATGAGAAAACTCTACAACCTTGTTTACGTTAACTATTACTCGTACAATAGGTTTTTTGTAACAAGATTCATCTTATAGAACGATTATAATTATTAAAAAAGCTGTTAGTACAGCAAGATTCACGGTTAGCACACTTATGATTTAAATGCGCACCATTAATAATATCGTGAGACGCATCACCTTATAAATTTATTAAGAACGTTGCTTTCACATAATATGTACGCTTTACATTTGAACGTCGCAAGCTGCGAAAAGAAGTTACTCGTAATTTAACAAAGGAGGTCTAATTATTGTTGAAAACTGGAAATTTTACTATTCGATTCGAGAATATAGTGAGAGCGTCTATTTACATATATGGACAAGGAGGACTTCTCCCTGGTTCAGCAATATTTATTTTTTAAATTGTATAGGCTCACGTTTAAACATTCATTTGATAATTGCAACCCTTATTCGCCCTCCCTTTGGAAACCGATTGAAAAACTTTTGGAGTAAAACCGATAGTATATAACGTCATACTTAGGTATATGTAGTTTAATTAAATCACAGTTGTTTTACTTACTTATCTATACGTGTATCGAACGCTGTAAAAAATACTTAAAAGACATTGCATGTATTACTGTATTATATGGTAGCAAAAACAACTTTCCTAGCGTTTGTTCTTCTTTGTTGATTTAGTGCAATAGTTACTTTAACTTATTTTTTGAATAGTTATCGTAAGAATAATTTTTTGATGTGTGAATTAAAATAATTTCAGTTTATTATTAACTAAGAACGTTTTTATACGTTTCTACCTCTTTTTTAATATATTGTTTGTGTATTACTAATTCCTTTTGATGATAAATAATAAATGTGTAGTAAAAAATACGCACTTTTCACTAAAAAGTCGCAAAGTCGAAAATCAGAATTAGTGATATTTAAGCGTGCACTGTTATTTTTCGCATTATACATAAAATTAAGGTATCTATCTAAAGAAATTGTAAAAACAACTAGTACCAAAGGCTTGCCCAAAAGACGAAGCATAAAGTTGCAACAGCGCTTTTCAAGTTAAAATGTTAATTGAGGGGCTTAGCGAAAAAGTGGTACAAGTGACATTTGAGTTTACGTGAGATATGGCCTATCCAAACCTATATGCAATTTTCGTCATTAAAAAAAAGTTACTAGATTGTTTATTTGTAATTCGGTTTAAAGTTTGGAAAGTGACATATCTTATAAATGATTTACCTGCGCACATATTAGATGGTATAAAGAAAGACTACAATTTATTAGAACTATCAAAATACGAGGTATGAGGTGACAGCACTGTGTGAAACGTCATAATCTAGTAACCTTTTATTGATGACGTGTTACATATAGCTTTGGACGAAGTGTACTTAATTTTAACATGACATATAGCTGTCATTTAAACTAAATACTACTGTTTTTTTTATAAATTGTACTATTTCGAGCAATTTCCACTTCACAATTGTACATTTGTACAAATGTCACTTGTACCACTTTTCGTCGAAGCCTCTCAATTATCTCGAAACATGAAAAAGTGACATAGGGACTTTTTGCACGAAACCCTTCTCAATTTGAAATAAGATATAAACTTCCGAAATTTACGTGGTTCGTTGTTTTAATACAAAAACACTTCTTCTATATAGGTGATGCCATATAGACATGACGACGTGTCAATCATTCTCAAGTTCGAGAAAATTCGTTTGATTGAACATTGATCGGAATCTAAATTTAACTATAAATCGAACGTCATATAAGTAAATATTTAGTACCTAAGTGTCGAAAAGCATATTATTTCATTTCGTTCCGCTTTAAAAATACTGGTGTTGAGATGATTGATAGATTATTTTCTATATGGCACGAATTATAACATATTCTCGTTGTTTTCAATAATTATTCTTACAGTCATTAAACGAACGCAGTTTTCAAATAAATCGATTTTGAACGTTTAATAAAATTTTGTTTCAAAACCGAATTTGTATTTCATTATATCTATAGGTAAACGTACCAATTTCTGGGGTGCATTTTAAATGAGTCAAATTAGTTGTGGAATAATGCGCTGCGATGCGACCCACTGTGCTCCAGCATAATGTACGCTTACCTTAAATATATACTATTCGGTCAAAACACCGTTGTGAAGAGAATTGAAAGACCTTTAAAATGATGTGTCACTTGACATTTAAGATATTGGCGGTTGTTCCTAACCCTTTTAAAGGGTTATCGCAAAAAGGTTAGCGAAACGTGTTCGTAGTGCTCTCCATAAACGCTGTATAAATAATTACATAGATATAATAGATTGCATTTAGTTTAGCCTTAATAAAAGCAATTTATTTTAATTTTGTTTTGACTCACATCAATTTTAATTTTATTTATTACTGAAATGTGGGGCGACAACTGTCTCATACATATGTATGTTGTATCTAATTTAATTAAATCAGTTGAATAGTAACGAACTTAATTAGAAGTAAGTAAATTTAATGGATTAGAAGAATATTAGTTAATTATGTCGTCAAACAAGTTAAAATTGAGGCAAGTTAACACGTAACTAGTTCTCGTCAGTGCAAGTCTTTTAAACTACAAGAGGTCATCCTATTCGCATATACCACTGGCCCCGAACGCACGCTGCTTTTTTTCAAGGTAATTACTTATTAAGTTCAATTAGGTTAAACGAACACCGTGCACCGACTGAAACTCGTAATTTTAATATCATTTATTAACGGTAAAACCACGTAAAAATATACAATAAATTAGAATAAACGAAGATTTAAACAGTTATCATGATGCACGATATAGTTATAAAAAAATCTCGAAGAAAATTAGTTCGACGTCCTCTTCAAACGGCGTCGATGGCCAATTCATATAATTTGCAGTAAAAGAACTGTATACTGATATTTCATATAACAGAACCTGAAATATATCGACCATGAAGTAACGCTTCGTGTAATTATACCGTTGATGTTATCGAACAAGAACAAACCGCGATGAAGGTCGAAGAATATGAATAAGCAATAAGTAGTTGAAACAATTAAAGACACGTCGAACAGCAGAAATCATTTATGAAGAGCAATTTCTCATTCAATTAAACGGACGAACAGAAACATTGGGCGAAAACGGTGATTTGTGATGCTATAAGAAGACCTGTCGACGTTTCAATAAAATTAAAAAAAAGGAAGCGCTAATGGGAATTTTATTATGTGTAGACGCTCGAAAGACTTTAACGCCACGTCAGAAACTAGGTAAACTTATAATGCATAATTCGACAAAAAGTACTTCCTTCAAAATTTAACGTTAAATGCATGAGAAAAAGATTTAAAACAAACATTCAACTAACCGACATTAATTTCAATAAACGGTAACCTCTTTAACTTTTTACATTTGGTGCGAAGTCGTCCATTTAATCGCTCAAATAATGACTGTTATTTAAGTTAAATTCATTCCATTGTTTAATGCGATCGCTATCTCTATCGGGAATTTAACTATAACAAATTCAGTAAGCTTTACAATTATTTAACGTTTCGCACCAAAATTGCAGATGTACAGTTAAATTTAAGGAGACGATGGCTGAACCGAAACTGAACATGTGGGCCAAGTGGAAGTCGTTCCATGCGTGGCCAATTTTACGCCTAAATGCCAACAAATTGGATTGAATTTACAAACTATTTATTGAGAATTGTTCGTAGTTAAACGTCACGAAAGATTCTGAACTGGAAGCTCTTTCGTATTATAGGTACGTCTATATAATTTAAAGGAAGCCAATTATTAGTTACGTACTTTCAAAAAAGAAAAAAGAAAAAAAAACAGTTACCAGTCACATTTTAACAACGGCACCGCTAATTTGATTATGAACTTTTTTTATGAACAATAGCGAATTTCAAAATGCTCCCAGCTTAAGGATTATTAGATACTATTGAAATGGTGGCAAAAAATTGCGGTAGGCGTACCTACGGAAAAGATAATGCAATAATTGGGCGAAAGAATGCGGAAAGCAATTTCTCGCTTTGTTTCCAAAGATATTGCTCATGAATATTTTAACCGGCTCGGAATTGAAGATTAATATCTCGAAGAAATCGGGTTAATCAGTTTGACGTATTTGTGGTTTGCTCAGAACATTAATTGCCTTCGGTCGACAGAAAGATAAAGTCGTCAAACTGTCTTATTGCCTATTAGATTTGTTATGGAATCGCGGTTTTCCTATTTCGTCTGAAAAATATGCATAAATAACGATTCGCATATTTAGGCCGATACGCGTCTTTTCATCTTCACTCGTCGGCTACCGTAAAATGGATTATATTGACGACGATGCATATCTCGAAAACACGTACTTGCATATATCAAGATGCAGTTGCGTTCACCAGGAAGCCGTAATATGACCTCGGTCACGGCAGCGGGCCTTTCCTCGTCTTTCATTATATAGGTTAGTTAGAAAATATCTACCATTTAAAAAGAAAACGTTATTTTAAAAGTTGGTAGATGATTATTTAATAATATGATATTAAAAAGTGGAATTTTTATTGAGAAGGATGTATTAAAGTAGTAAAATTTAAAAACCATAAAGTTGTAGTTTTTTTAGGCTATTTTTTTAAGACTACGAATACTACCTATTAGAGGCAGTAAAAGCTAGGTTGTAACTAATAACTGTGAGATACTTGCCTACACTAATATTTTTTGAAAATCATTCAGTAGCTAAGCGTTGAAAATTATTTTCCAACTACCACTATGAAAAGTGCACAAATTCACATCATTAAATGTTACCGAAAGTTGAACATTACAAACAAATAAGCCGGTCGTACGTAAAGAAGATCGCTAGTCAATCATAAACGACGTAGCCCGTGTGAAATCATTGCGCACGCTACTCGGCCAATCTTAACCTATCATGCGCATAAGTAGTTTGGTTACTAAATAGAGGTCGCTTTTAAAGTGTCAAACGTTAAACGTCAAAATTCGAGCATCCGCTTGTTCGCGAATTACTTAATAAACACTAGTGGTCGTAGGAAAAGTATAGTGTATAACACGTGATGAAATGATATTACATACACACTCACCCCTCCCATTAGTTCGTTGAAAAATATTTAAAAAATATTTTCTTAACAAAAGATGTTTAGAATGACATGTTGTATATTATTGTATATTTATTTTATTTCATGACCTAGTGATATTTGAGCAGTAATATGCAATTTTTTGCAATACCACCGCGAAATACCTTCTGTTGATTAGCATTAATTGGGCTTAGCAATATTATCTTCACCCAGTTTATATTTCACTGTATTTCACCAATCAAAATAAACGCGTAGATACGATCACGAAAACAAGCGTATAATATAAGTCGCTGAATATTTAGGAAGTTCGTTCCTATCGTCAAAGGCCTTAACAGGTCCCTATCGAAGAGGCTAACCAAACCCGAATTTCAGAGAATTTGTGTTAGAGCTAGAAAGATCATGTACCTACACTTTATAAATAGATGGAGAGAGTTAGCCGACAAAAAATCCTACCTTTCTTCTTTTGTATCCTATTTTGAGCACTCACAACACAATAACACACGCGCACATAAAAAACGCCTTATAAGCACTCGAGCACACCACGCACACGCGAAAATACGACGGCGAAATTTAAAATTCATACTGAAACAAACACTATACCGCACTATAAGTACCAGTAACGCGAAAGAACTGAAATTATTTTTCCAGAATCATATTAATAAACGCATTAAAGTCGTTACATGAACACTACAAAACCCCGTTTATATTTTTGAATGTTTCTATTCTTTGTTCGAACACTATGTTATGAACTAAGATATATGTCGTGTTCTGTTAGTTACCTTGTCAGTTCCATAAAAATGCGCTTATCTAAACATTTAATTAATTTATTGGTTGCGTTAAATCCGCATTTTTGTCGCAAAGAATTTAGAATCAATGTTCAAAATAGTCTAACTAATTAGTTAGTCCAAAGCCACTTGAAGACTATATCTATAACGCCAAAGAACTATAGAAAGACAAATAATACATAAATGGAAAGTATATTGCAAAAAAAAAGACCAACCGCCTACACATGAATAAACCCAAGGCTACCAAAACAGCTATGGTATAAAAATTTCAATTACTCGCGCTTCAAAACATCAACCACCACCCGAGTGATCTTCGCCATTCATGTTATCAATTCCACTTATATAAAATAGCTGCCTATAATAAATAATAATTCATATGAAGCATTTAACGAAATTGGCGATCTGAATCGTATATTTTTAAGTTGCAAAAATACGAGAGGGAAGCCAAAAAACTGTATGACAAAAATATACGATTAGTCTATTGGCAAGCCCCGGTATAAAATTGTAATAGTTTACTCTGTACTTTTTCGTAACCTAAACCGCGGTCCCGCCAGTTTGTAGAAGTTAAGGTCACCCATAAGGACCCATGGGCATGAAGCGTGTGTCCCTGTTAAAAGTTCCCGAACAAAATTCCAACCCCAATCCCACAAAAACTAGGATCAATGCTGAGGGTCTAGCCCTAACGCCGTCACAAAAAAAACGAGCCTTTACCGAGATTTACCTGCTTGTTCGACTGTGTGCGAATAACGAAATTCTTCGTTCATTCTTCAAATTCAAAATGAGTAGGCTTTATATTAATGTCCACGGTTGTACGTACAGTTAAGTTCATATGTTTTATCCCGTCGACGTCGCCTGTGTTAGTTTTTATCATAAAAGACTCAAAAAAAAAAAATCACTGACCGTTTTTATTTATTATCTGACGTGTCCCTTTTTACAATTCAAAAACAACTGCATCCCTCTCGATCCTCTCTCGTCGCTCGTTGGCCTGCGATCACATCTCGCGGGACAAAACATATGAACTTGACTGTACCCACTACTTTTAGCGGTAATTTACAAGTATCAGTCGTCAATTAAGTATCTATTTATTTTCTAGAAACTAAAATATAGGTTAAAATTCAATTAAATATTTAATAATCAGTAATATAAGTAGGTACGTACACATACATGATGATAATAATAAATTTATACCTACACATAAATATTCGTTTACTCTTCGACGTTAAACTATAATTATGTAGTACCTACATGACCATAAAATGTTAAAATACATATTTATGGATCTACACATAATTTATTTAACTGCAAATCGGATTGCATAAATAAGTAATACGGAAAATCTGGTTCAATTTACTGCTATTTGGTTTAATTTGTGTGTCAGTAAAAGAAATTAATATTGTATTAACTGTCAGCTAAATTAAGTGTAAAAATTCAACAATCCGTGAAAGTTGAGGTATTCCAACGATGCGGTTCAAGAATCAAAAATTATTTGAACTTTTCGTCAGTTAAATGTCCCACGTGTAGAACTGGAGTTTGAAGATGTTCGAATGCACTATATGTACTGAGACGAAGATGTTGTATATATGTACCTAACGATAGGTATGTGCTATCTTATATGGTGGTAACTGTAGATATCCTGTAACTGGCCTAGTATTCCAAAACACCGCGTAATTTCATTTTAATGGACTTCAAGTGTCTTATGCTAATAATGTTTATCTACCAGAAATGGTGTTGCTATACAAAAATCCCAATAATTTATTATAAAACCGTAAAGAAAAACATGTCTAGTAACATAATTATAAATAAACGAAGCCGTCGTGGTCGAATTAAAAATTTTAATCTAAATCGTTAAAATTATTTGTCTTCTTAAATCTATTTTTCGCGTGTATACGCTAATACGAAATTTAATTTACGTAAAGAGCTACAAATTAGATTAAAATAATGCGGTGTATTATTTGATAGGTACATTATAGGGATTCATTTTTAATTTATTATACAAGCATTTATTTTTTCAAATGTATAAATATAGGTACCTCAAAATAAATTAAATTAATTTAACGAATTCTATATTCGATGGTGCAGAAGTGACACACATTTCAGACGTGTACCGCTAAATTTTAAAGAATTACCTGAGAAATTGTTCACATATTTTTGGTAAAATGGTTGAATCATAAAACAAACGTGTTGCCAAGCAGGATTAAGTAATTTATTAAGTTACATTACGTATTGTACACGAAATCATATTTGAATAAAATAATTGGTAATTTCCTATAATTATGTCATTTTTATCGCCGAAAGTATTAACAAAAACATGGTGAAGGTCATGGATTTCGGACCTCAAAAGATCAGAATTGCCGACATTTAGTACCGCATCTATATCTCCAACGTAATCATTATGAATGCCTATGTCGATAATTTAAACAATTACAATTATATTGTTTATTATGTTAATTGGGGATTACGAAAATTAAATAAATCATTAAAAAGTACACCACGATCGTTGCCTTTAGGTTCAAGCAATTTTTTAAAAGTCGTTCTCAAATTTACAAATTTAAAATTACAGTGTTTATACATACATAAGTACTTTAGTGGAAACAATCTAAAAAACGAGTACAAATTGTTCTCCGTTCTTTATCGTAAACTTCTTAGCAGTTAAGTAATTCATTCAGGTGCCGCACGAGTTCGCAATAGGTAATTGAAATTAAGGTCGGACAAAAAAAAGCACTTTATTATACCTATAATAAACTATCTCAAAATAACGACGTAAGAAACGCATTATCAAAATTGTCAACGACAGAACCGGATAATGCGAAGATACAAATTTGTTTCGATTTTTTTTTGTTAAATTGTTTCGTTCGTAAACTTTCAAACCAGCAGTAAAAAAGAAATTCCTCGTACACTTAACTGAACGTAATTTACCAGAACCTGCAATATCAAATCTCGTTTGTCGCCCATGGAAATGAGGTTTACAAGTCGGCATCAATAATTTCGAGGTTTTGCGAAAAAAGTTGCATGCTTAACTGTATATGAGAAAATAAGAAATGACGGTGATGAAACTTCGGAACCCCAATGTCCTCACAGAAGATCCGCGATTTTGCAGTTAAAATATGTGCTTAACTTATGTGCATTAACTTATAATCTCGCTTATGTCCATATTTGAGAACCCATCATAATAAAACATTTTAAATAAATATTTGATGCCCTTTTAATCCTCGAGCTAATACTAAGCCATGGTGGTTAGCAGCAACAAATAATATTTAAAGCGGTCCGCGTTTAAGAAAAAGCTAAGAACCGCTGCTTCAAGTTGTTTTCTAATCATAAAATATTGACCTTTACAGAAAACTGTCACTGGAACAGATGATAGTGTTGATACTTTGAACCGGGCGATCATAACGTAACAAAACAATTCATAGATCTATGACCCTATACGCGTTGAACTGTAACACAAAAAAAATACTATAGTTTATTACAAAGTACACAACTTTCAACATTTTTGCACCTCGAATGTATTTCTAAACTAATTACACATACAGAAAGATGTAATTAATGTTAATTAAGAAAATTATATCAAACAAAAAAGTCTTTACTGTAAACAAATCTGCTTGATTCATTTGATACTTTACAAGCTGTCCTTCCATCTCTTATGTGGACGTCCTATGCTTCTTCTGCCTCGTGGTCTTTTATCTCTTGCTATTTTAATAATTCTTTCGTCTTGCATTCTAAAGTCTAAGTAACAAAATTAATATACAGGGTAACCTCCATTATCCGGACTAATTAGGGATTAACATGGTCCGGATAACAAAAAATTCATATGTTCAAGAAGAGAAAAAAATATCTGTTCTGAACACTTTTTCTTGAAATATAACTTCACGTACTTACGTTACATATGATATATACAGTCAAACGCAATTTAAATGACACTCCGTACGCCTTACGATTGCTTGTAGGAATTATATAAGGTTTGTTGCAGCATACAGTTTCGATATCGTTCATTAAACTACTTTCTACGCATGCCAGTTTTAATTATTTAATTGATTTACTGCATGTAATCTATATACTAGTCCTGGCAAACTAATCTAGAAACGTGTTGTGTCGAAACGGTGCAGAACAGTGGTTTGTCTAAACTGTCAAATGTCTGTCAAAATAGTCGCAACATCTCACATTGAAAAATAGAGGAAATACATAAAATGGAAAATGGTAAACTTACAATTAGTAAATGATCCACTCAAAATTTTCTAAACACACTCTGTACATGTTCGCAAACCGGTTTGGTGGTGTGTTAGAACAAACCTACAACAAATATAATTTTACAATGTTTTTATATTTTTAAATTATATAACAGCTTGTTGCTGTTTGTAAAAAATAAAATCCATCCATCTTTAAACCTTTTAACGTAGTGCTTAGTCGAATTACTACAAAGCGGTATCGGTGTCATTTAAATTGCGTTAGACTGTATACACTGTAGATAATTAACAATGTTAGGTAATAATATTCGAGGTTATATTATAATTTATTTCTTCATCTGCTATTTATACAGCCCCACGTCCGATGTATGGCATCGAAAATATTAGGTAAATAATCCATCATTCTTGGGGCATACTCTTTAATTCTTCTTGGATCCTTTCCATCGAAAGGGCTCGACAGCCGATATCGCGCGATTAAGGGGTTTTCCCATACATCTTCGATAGGATTCGTGTCTGAAAAAGAAGCAGGTCAGTCGTGCGAACAATTTCATCCCCTTGAAAAAATTCCACGACTGCCAGTCGCACGTCGAAATAATATTACCACAAGTCACACACGTTATCGATGTCTCGTCATTGTTTATTCTCTCATCATTTACGTCGGGAGTTCTTAACTAGGGAACCCTATAAATATTTCAAGAGCACGTGAACTTAAATAGAAAAAAACACAACGTAATGTGGTCGCCTCGTGTGCGACAATTAGCCCGTTCGGTGATTTCAGTGACGTATTTAGTCGCGCGCCAATAGGCGAGCGTTCTGCTTCACGTGAGATTTAATTTGCGAAAACGTGTTAAATAAGTAACTTTATTAAAAACTGTTTTCACACAGTTAAAATATTTATCTACATTTCGTTAGATTTCAAAATTCATGCAAGTGCCCTATTGCTAGTTATTTAAAAATATTAGATAGGTCATTATGTGGGTACATATTACAAAATAAATTTTGAGTATTTATCTTGTACTATAATACCTACTATTATTAATACCTCATAATACCTACTATTTTACCCTTATTAAGGCCTCTAAAAGTAGGTGTATATACTACGAGATCTTTCAATGATGCTAATCTACACGTGTATAGAAATTTTGACAAGAAACAATGGAATGTTTTTTTGTTTATCTCCGGTTTTCAATGCGATTCCTAAAACTTTATCTTTTCCGGCTACTCGATTTAAAGGTCACAAGGCAGAGAAGATCCACGTCAAAAATATGATAATTTCAATTTGTATTATTTTTAAGATAAGAGAAGACGAAACAACTGTTAATTGCATCTGATTTTAATAAATTTTACGTGAAAAATACTACTAGGGAAGCTAACCGTCTGCCAAAGAAGGTCTCTATTTGGCTAATGTAATTTACAAACGGAATCAAAAAAAATCTGTTTTGTGATTTCGTTCATTGGAATACTTTTTGGTTTAGGTGCTCTTGTAGCATCGCTAGGCACTTATTTGTTTACATCGTTTCAACATCACTTACACACCAGAATCCTTTTCTTGTTTCGTCATCGGTTATCATACGGTTATCTATAAAATATTTATTATTGTACCCTGTTAAATAGGTCCAGAAATTTAACAAGTTCAAATTGCTGATCTAAAGTTAAACGTTAAGGACGAAGTATCAGATAAGTAGGTACTTTTCCAACGTTTCCTCAAATTCATGTGAACATGTAGTATCCGTTTAATTTAAAAATTGATAATTGTTTGTTTTCCATTGCATATAATCAACAATTACATATTAATCAATCTGTAGATATTTTGTACATATGTTGCATACTTTTTTTTGTTTAAGTAGATATACAGAGTGTGGAGGAAATGGTAGCAAATCTCTCGAGAACACATAAACCATGACAAAATAATACCACGAGTTTCTATAAATTTTTTCTACGGCGCTCCCCTGTTGAGATAATCACCCTCGAAGATGAAAAATAAAAATCAACTTCAATCAAGATCATTTTCTGATTTTCCAGACATTTTTTAATAAAAAATGTACGCTCAGTACAGAATATCCCAGATAATTATTTTCTCGGATAAAGAAAAGATTTTTTTCTGAAATTGCAACTACCGCAGACCACACGAAAATTTCATTAATAAGGTAGCCAAAACAAAAATGATTCACATATCCTAAACTTTCGAATTAACATCCAAACTTCGTCGCACAAGGCTGTCGAGAGCTATTAATTTACAATGGCTAACGTTCAGTGATAATTAGACGTGTAAATTTATGTATAGCTTGTCCAAACCTATATGACGTTCACGTCATCAAAAAAGTTACTAGATTGTTTATTTGTAATTCGGTTTAAAGTTTGGAAAGTGATATATTCCATAGATGATTTACTTGCGCACATATTAGATGGTATAAAGAAAGAGTACAATTTATTAGAACTGTCAAAATATGAGGTACGAGGTGACAGCACTGTGTGAAACGTCATCCTTGTATTGATGACGTGGATTGCATATAGGTTTGGACGAAGTGTAGTCGTCGGATAAATAATTAAAATAATATCTGGGATACTCTGCATCTCTTATTCTTTATCTATGATTTTCTCGAATATGATTCGTTTTATCTAAATTAAACTAGAGCACGTTTTTTATTCTGAAATGTCTGGGAAATCCGAAAACGATCTTAAAAATTTAAAAACTTGAACCTCATAAAACTTTTGAGGTTATTTTATTACGTTTTGAATATTATTCTACTTAGGTATGTATATGCACGGTGGAATGTTTTACATTCCACCTTGAAATTCAAACCATATCGGTTTATAATTGAGTATTATATTCCATAGATTTTCAAGCATAATTTAAATGAAATTCCTTTGCAACGTAGTTTTCTGTCTTCAAATATTGTGCCGCAACGAGTTAAATGAATTAAAACTTCGATCGAAAAAGTAGGCAGTGAAAATTGTTTGTCAATTTCTAAATGTAGGGGAAAGTGTTGAACTCGAATACTCGAACAATAGTTAGATAATTTGCCGGCTTTTGGAAACAATTTTAGTCTTAGTTCCAATATTGTTATCAAAATAGTCAAACATTTTATGTTGGATATTGGGTTCAAGCGGTCGAAGATACTACAATATGTTCATGTACGATTAACCATCCTGTATCACCACAATCAAAGGAGACGTTAAATTTAAATAAAACAATGAAATTTTTAACCACATTTGATGCATTCTTCCTCTACACTGTTATGAGCATCGGTAGTCACGAGAAGAATAGTAACTTTGCATTCACTTTCAGATGACGATCTCTCCAATTTTTGTTCTTAGTCCGTTTTATAGTTTTTGTCCTATTTGTAAGTTTTCTTTAACCCCTGATAAGTATGGCTTTTAATATTTCTCCTAAATTTCTGGCCAGTTTTGCTGCTTGTATTTTCCCGCAGTTTATTTTCCTCTTGGTTCAGCTTTCAGATGCGTCTGAATCTATTTGGAGATGACAATATTGGTCTCAAAAGTATGTGATTTCTTTTTGTACACTCTGTATAACCGTCAGCTTCAAGGTAGAAGCTGGAGCTACAAATATAACCACTTACATGCTGCTTTACAACCGAATTAAAAAGTTTCATCGTCGATATACTAATCAAATAATTATTAGGAATCCAATTATATGTAGTATAGAATAATAATCCTCATGTACTTGTAGAAAATTAGTTTACCTGCAATCGGGGCGAAAAACATTACTTTTAACTCACAAAAACAATTTTGTGCTGTGACATGTTTTTATTCAAAGTGGCGACGCGACGCGACGTGGGGCTGGTTGCGTCACATGTGATAACCAACCTCAGTGGCATTTTCTGCTAGTTAGTATTTATATATTCAACCTTTTCATGTTTCGTACTTTTAGAGGGAAAACATTACATGGGAATATCAAAAGTCAAAAAACAAAAGAAAAATAAAATATTTAGATGCGAAAAAAGTTAATTTTTTATAATGTAACTTTGTTAGGTAGGTATAATAAATACATTATTGTTTGATGTCATTATGTTATGTTTCTCCGTTTAAAATACCTACACGTGACAAGCGACCCCGTAGTCCGAGTCAACCAACCACTACATCGGGACCGCATGTAATTAAAAAATTAATTACAAATTACTCTCTACTGCAATATCATATTATGTGACTTCGTCAGAACGTTGACGAAACTACATGTGCTATAAGAAAAATAATAACTGTAAACGTAACAGTCTCAAAAATAAATATTTGAATTTTCTGACAACCCTCCCCGGTCTCCCCTACCTATCTGATTGTAGGGGTGAAATTCTCAAACCATAAAAAATGTTTCTTCAGACTAATTTAGATTAATTCACCTATGCGTGCAGTTATTACTTAAGTATCTATGGATTTATGTCTTTAATTGATTACATAACTATAATGGCATGTTACATTCATATTATGTATTATCGTTGTATTTCGACAGCATTTCTGCTGTTTTAAAATATATAATAATATTGGGTACGTTTTTTTTTTAATTTTGATTGTGTTCGCTATATATATATCTAACATATTTGATGGTCGATTGTTTTTCCGATTCGAAAAATTATCCGAAATAAATTGTTTAACAACTTTCGTATTTAACATATTTTTGAAATCTTTACAGTGGAGATGTCTGCCGTAACACATCAAATGAAACAAACTTTATCCCAGGCGGCACACTGTCGTTATAATGTCGTCAATTATGGGCCGTTTGGGGCCCAATGGACGTCGTAAATGACGTATATATGACGTCAATATGACGGGTTAATGTCACAGCCCAACGACGTCAAATTATGACCAATCTAGTACGTTACTTGAGACGTCTAATTGACGCCTAATTTCTTTAAATGGGACGTCGATTTGACGTCCTTTTGACGTAATCCCAAGGTATTAATGACGCATCTAAAGGTGAAAAAATACAAATACATTCAATATAATTATTACAAAAATGAAGGTACAGACAAAGAACCTAAATCTAAGAAATTAAACAAAGTATATTAATGTATCAAAGAAGAAACACAAAATTATTTGGATTTATCTACTTAATAAACAAATATCGTTATTATTATTATATACGAGTAATACAATAATATGTTTAAGATAAGATGTAAGCGGTAAATATAATATAAGATATACAGTGTGTCCACGAGTTCTGGGATCATTTGATAGAGCCTAAATTAAGCACAATAGAAAAAACTATTTTAGATAAAAGCTTTTTGGTTGTATGAGGCGCACAATGTAAAATTTCACACCAACAAAAGACATCTAAATAAATTAATAATAAAATGGGAGTCACTCACGCCACAAAGATAACCTAGTCACCTAAAGGTTAAAACCTATAGAAATAAGTATAGTTTGTGTGTTTCTTGTTAAGCCATGATTTGTAAAATTATTTTAAAAAATATTTCTTCCAGTTGTTTAAATATTTAAAATTATTCGTTTTAACTTTAGGTGGCGATAGGTTGATTAATTTTTCACTTACCGTGAAGAAATTATATCAAAATTTACAATTTACAAATTTATAACGTAGAACTCACTGCAAAGTAAAACCACTAACCTAACAAAACTGCTGACGGTAAACCAAAGCGCGATCAGTATGCACAATGGCGTGACACTTTAAAGGAACTAGTTCTACCCATTGACGTACACAATTAGAATAAATAACCGAATGCGAGTTTCCTTACTGGTTTAGTTATATACTAGCGTATTTATAACGTATACAACTATTACTATTAATCGCATAGACGCGATACAGCATAATTCCAAAATAGATTTATATATTTTTTAGTTAAAATTTTGGTTTAAAACATAAACATGTTAGAAAAAATTACGAGTAATTTACGCTTTAAATTAACGCTTCATAACGTCTTTATTTTCTCAAATTCAATTTAACGTAACATGAAAACTTCAGTTTTTCCAGTAAGGATTCAGGACTTTGAAATGACCAAACAATGACGTCTCAACGACGTTCTTTAATGACGTCAAATGTTCGTCGTGAAAGTGTCGTCGTGCGTACGTCACTTATTGGATCCACGACGTCGCCGACGAATAATTACCAATAATTGACGACATTATGACGTCAGTGTGCCGCCTGGATACGTGTTCGAAGTAACAATATGTGCAAAACTTATAAAATTTGATTCGTTACAAAAGTTTAACGCGAAATCGTTTTTCAAACAAAAAATTTGGTTTCATTAATTGTAATCACCATTTATAAATGCCTCAATTAATTTTCTATTAGGTAGAAAGTAACATAATTTTTTTCATATTACGTTTTAATTTTTTAAACACGAGGATTAATTATACACATCTCGGTTTTAACATTGAATAGGTGTTGATTAAATCTCAATTTTTCACTCTTATATAGGTACATTTTGTAACGATTGACGATAAAAACCCAGTATATTTTTGAAAAAATCGTACAGTTAATTAATTACCTAACTATATCCAGTTATGCACCTACACGCGTTACAATTGCCACACTAATTGAATCATAAAAACGCATTCGATACATAATAAAACGTATCATTAGGAAAAGTAATGAATATACTTCATAAAATGTAAATAACCTGTAAAAGTACCGTTTATTCTAGTAAACAAGCAAAAAATACGAAGTGCAACGATAGGCATTGTTTCGAAAGTTGTTTGAAGGGAACTAACTATGTAAGTAAAGAGAGGACACAATTCACATTTTTAGAATCCTGTTTTATTCTCTCTTTCCTAATTATTTATTTTAAAGCAGTTATAATTTACTGACCAACTTTCCTGGTCGATCGATTTTTACGATAAAATTTACTACTCTTCCGTCAATTTCGCACACCTGCTCTCGGTAATTCACGTCGCAGGTATAACCGTTCCCATTTAGATGCTCAACTAGGTATTACGAACCGTCAGTTTTTCAGCACGTTTGGACAAATTCGCGATAAGTTCGACATTTAAGTTGGTCAAACCGCTAACCATCATGAATGGGAAAACTAGATTGCGCATTTGTGAAAAAAAAACATACGAAAACTGTCTTCAGAACCATCGAGAGCGACATAGACGTAACAGTACCAAGTCTTAGTTCTTGTAGCGTAGCGGGGCGGAACCAACCCAGCACTTTGCAAACACGCGGAACAAGACTTCAGCTCAGTTCCTCTATGTCTTCGACATTAGCCACAATAAAATAATTAACCGATCTTAATAAGAGGATAGGTAATTTTGTCTGTGAACGAATCGTTGGACTTAACGTTCGGTGGTTTGTTATTAAATCATAAAAAAATATTTAAAGGCGGACCGTATTTTTTTTTAAATTAAGTGAAGTGCCGAAATGTCAATAACAAATAGGATTATTTTTATCGTTTTCTTCTTTATTGTCGAAAAGGTAGGTGAAAATATTTAATTCGGAGGCAAGTGCAACCGAATAAACTGCGCATCTTTAAATGTTAAATACCTATAAGTGTGCGAAATCGACTGCATTAATTTTAATTTGCTCCAAGTTCAATCCAGTCGAAACAAACTATTGACAATTGCACGCTCGCCGTCTAATACAAATCGAACTAGATTAACAAGCAAATACCTACTGAAAGTAAATACTGATGACAATTTTATAATAATAATTAATGTTTTTTTATACGACAAACTTTTGAAATCAATTTAATAAAATATTATTCCTAATTAAATTTAATTATTCGTATGACATACTATTTCGTGGCATTTATTTTAAATCGTAATTTTAATCGATGAATAATTACAATTCGATTAAACATTAACATTTTGGACAATTTTTAAATTTAATAATTATCAGGTTATTTAATTATTAGACGTTCTATGGAAGTCCAGTGGATATCTAGTTTAGGTCCAAAGGATATACTGCGGATGTCCATCTCAGGCAATCAACTGACGTTAGAAAGTGGTTTAAAAATCGTCATCTGAATGCAGTCATAAGCAGTGCAAAAGACTGCTATAATAATTATTGCTTCCAAACTATATGTCAAGTATGAATGTCAGAATGAATCGTCAATTGCGGCATAACAACCGCAGTAACTTATCATTTTTCTCTAAAAAACATCGTTGATCATTGTAGGTAGATCAATGTTAATAAATATTTCAACACGACTTACATTTGAAAGAAAATGACTCTACGGTTACAAATAGCAATGACTATGATCGCTATCTAACAACAAAAACTGCAACAAAAGTCATGAATAGACCGTATATCTGATGTTTCTTGTGGATATCATATGGTCATCCATTTCATGTCCGTGGACATGGGAATGAACGAAATGAAACATACGAAATGAACATAAAACGGACATATAATGGATATCCTATGTTATCTGCGTAATAATTGAATAATTCTATAATAATTTATAGAATTCAAAATAATGACTTGCCCTTCTGTTTCTAGTTAACGATCAGAGATAACGTGGCTGTAAAGGCGATACGAGTGGTATGAAGCGTCAAAAAAACGTTATCGGGATACAACTATTTAACGGCGACTGCAAACAATTTTTGGTTATTTCGTATTGAAAAAATACAGCGAAATATCGATTTTTGCAATTTTTGTATTGTCGAGGTATTTTGGTTTCCTAACTGTCATTAATTTATTGCGTTTATCTACAATTTCGTTGATGGCCCAATAATAATGTTCAAAATCGAAAACAAATCGGTATTTGATTTTCCTTATTTACTTACATTTTTAAACGAAATTTATAAATTTTTATTGTAAATGAAGATGCTATCTCGTATTAGTTGCGCCACTAAACTGTTTGCACGTTTTAAAACTTGTTGGGTAAACGTTTATAAGTAATAGATATACTTATTAAATACAGGGTGACCATTTTAAAACGGAACATCCGGAATAACTGCCGAAAATGATGTTTTAAAAAATGCCATAGCACGACCATTTTTATTGTTAGAGCATGACTATCATTGCTAACCTTTATTCTGCCAAACAAACATTTCAAAATTAATTTCTAAATTCTTTAAAAATCGATACAATCGTCATATTAAAAATCAACGTGAAGTTTCTTACTTCCATAATAATCAGAGTAGAAATCAGTTTGGCAAAATTTCGAATAACGTTTATACTATAGGCGCTACCTACATATTATGGATGTCGATGGTGGACATTTTAAACATAATTTAATTAGTAGTTCTTTTTGGTTTAGAAATTTAACTCGTTGTTATTTTTTCGTGTAGGTACATAAGTAATATGTATACTTTTTATTAAGGATTTTGAAAATATACAGTTCTGGAGTCAACAACTGTTTCTAGGCTCTTAGAAAATCGAAACGTTTTTCGCGTAATTCGAGCGTATTTTAAGTATTCTAATTACATTGTAAATTGAACTTTTTAGGTACAAATCGCATTAGATAAGTACATATGACGTCATGCACCCTCAAATTCACTTTTTTAATAATTGAAATTGAAAATTTTGTGAAATGAAAAGTTCAGAACTTGCGACGTTATAATATATGTAAAGCGATAAAATAATGTTTTTCTTATAAAGTTGTAGGATTTCGTTCGCGAAAAGTTAAAAATAGATAACATCGTACACGTTTTATTAAATATTTTGATTTTCTGACGATTTAATTTATGAGTATTTGTTTAATACGTCATCTAATGCATTTAAACAAAAATAACTCCCGATTTTTACGACCCCGTTGAGTGCGAATTCGTTATATCGCGATCGATTTAGCAATATTTTAAAAACCACAATTTTGTTTTATTTTTTTTATATTTTGTTTTATTTGTTTTGTTTTTCTTTCGTTCTGAAAAATGTTTTTCAAAACATGTAAACATTTCCTGCGAGGCTGTGTGCTACTATTTGCTTGTTACCGACAAATTTTGCATAACAAACGCAAATAGGCAAAGCAACGAACACTTTTGTTAGTACTATTAAAAGGCATTCAAATTTTATTCCGATGCACGTCATCAATTAAAGGTTCGTATTTTTACAATATTAATAAATTGTAGTCTTTTTTTCCATGTAATGTGTACAGGTAAATTATCGGTAGATTAATTATATCACTTTCCAAACTTTGAAAAAACTTTTAATGATGACGTGCATCGGAATGAAACGTAATTGGCTTATATGTGAATTACAAATTTAAACACCTATCTGCTCAAATTAATACATGTCTTAAACTTTGTTAGAAATAGAAAATTAAATAGTTCCAGACACCAAAAATTTTATGTAAGAAGACCGAGAAAAATATAAACATTATCAAACCATTACCATTACTATTGCACATTTATCGATTTTAAAAAAGCGAAAAACTAAAAATATATTGATTACCTATTCGATTAAGATGTGGAATTCTATGTATGTATGTACCTATCTAAACGATGTATGTATGTATATGAAAAAAAATTATTTACCTATTATTTATTATTTTTATAAGTAGATAGTAACTACCTCTAATTATTAAAGTTAACAGAAAATACTTTAGAATATTTTATATATAATTAAAAAAATTCTAAACATGCATTCCTATAATTTAACACATTTAAATACCTCGTCAAATAAATAAACTCATGCAATACCTACCTAAAATAGAGTCAAAGCGAGAGAAGAAGAGCATCTACTTTACAGTCAATTTTTAACAAGTAGTACCTACCTAGTCCAAAACTAAAATTTCTATTTAAGAATACTTGCTTAAAATACTATCATTTAGCTATCCATTAACTTTGATTATTAACCGGTAGATTACGGGAATCTAACAGCTTTTAAAACTTAAGAAGCTCGGGAATTTAATTTAATTAACTATTTAAATAATATTTTAATAACATCTTAGATTATTTTTTTAATTTAAAACGTATAGCTAAATACTTATATGTAAATAATTTAAAAAATATTTACCTCCGTAAAATTGAATTTCAAAATAATCAATAATTTTTAACGTTTAATTTTAGTTTAGAATTTCAAAAATTTGCGCTAAACCCACCTATGTATATTTTTAACAGACATCCGTTAGTTAGAAGCAAAAAGTAATTTACTGTTGTCTATCTAAAAATTTATTACTCCTTGTATTCTATGCAAATAAATGAACAGTAGTTACAAAAAAAAGACATGTCTAATTTTTAATATACTACCTATAGCATTATCTGTTAAAAATTCCTTCATCTCAGAACAAATATGAAAATCTTTTTATTCCTCTTACTGTAATTTTACAGTTAAACCTCATCCAGTGAGCAATATTTGTTTAATTATAACTGGAACACTTACGTTGTCACTTAAATATTATTAACATTACGATTGCAGTTGTTTTTTTCTAAGTTATTTTACTACACATAGTATGATTAACGGAGATCTCTTCTGCGTTATTTAACATTATTGCCAATTCAGTACTTATACTGCGGTAAAATTTAAATTTTGACCCAGATATATAATTTAGACTTATTTCAATTTTAAACGAACTTTAATGCGTACCTACATACTTAGGTTGTCTCATTTCGAATACTTATAGGTACTTTAATTTAATTACCTTTATGCGTATAACGCTATAGGCACCTAATTAATATTATTATGCAACGATAATTTTCAATTCTATTCGTATTCTTAGTAATTGAAAATAATTTTATAATTTTATAATTTCAGAGCATAATTACATCAGGACAGGATTACGAAGGTAAGACGAATATTTAATAATTGTTTTTCCTATTAAGAAATACAGTTAAAAATATATTTACCGAGATATATTGCGCCTTTTAGATTTTTTTAGAAATCTTTGAAATAACAACGCGGAAGTATAGGTACTGCAAATCGATTTAAGATAGACACAGGTTCGGTATCAATATAACCGTCAAGATTAAGTTGCTAGTAACAATAACAATTAATAACCGTATTAATCGATCAAAAAAAAAACTATCGGTGTCAGTAGATGCCTTTTTTGTTACGCTAGCAATTACAACTTACTGTATAAGAATGACTTTGAATATTTTAATTTTGTATATATCGGCAAGTCATGAATAGAATTTCTAAAATATCTCAGATGCTCGAAACCAATTATTTCGGGCATAATTAATTTATTCCATGCAACAATATTACGTTACGGAAAAAAGTGTGTTATATAATTTAAAAAGAGACTTCAATTTACTAGTTAACCGAACAAAATGAAAAGTTCGAATAATTTTTGGTAACCAATTAATTTTAAATCGTTCGATATAGCTAACGGATCTCTATACCATATAAGTACCTATACACACATTTAACAAAGTATTAGAAATACAACAGTGTTAAAATGTGTCTTAACACATAGCGATGTAAAATAGTTAAAATTATTTTAATTAAACGGATGTTTTTGGTAGGTACACAAACGTTAATCCTTACTTTATGTATTTACAACTTCCTACGATGAATAAATGTGTAAAATCGACGTTTTACAGTTTCTATCCAAAAGTAATTTTTAATCGAATATGTTGAAAAACAATTATTAAGATGCGTTATAACCCGAAATAAGAAAAAGTTTATATAAACATAGATCCGCAATATACAAACAATAATCTTTAGATGAATTCTAAAACTCTACTGGGTTCGAATCTGTGGAACGAAGTGGCCATCCAGTAGAACCTCCCCGATCAATCTAACATTAACTATAGTTGTTACTAAGCGTCCGCAAACTTCTTGTTTTAAACTAATAAGTATAATAATCACAGCCAGAACATTTATGAGTGTTATTACTAACTCAAACATAGCAAAAATACTATATAGGTATCACATTGTATTAAAAAATACACCCGCTTTTGTTAGGTTTTAACAAAACGTAATATATGAATATCAAAAGAGATTCATTTAAAATCATACAATTTCTTATCCGAAATCGGTAGCGTTTCGACTGCATCAAAGATCACGAATCGTTTAGGGCCAATCATAGTGGTTTATGTATTAAATTAATCAGAATAAGTAGATAGCCGTGTACATTTTTTATTTATCCATACAGGGTGTCCCATATGGATTTCAGAATACTTCGCCAGTCCAGAAACAAGCAAAAAAGGTCTAATGCATAATTTAGAGGATAAACACTGAGGACTAAAAACAAGTTAACACAAGTAATAAACGACAAACTAAAAAATAAACCGTTAATAATGTTGCGTTGTTAACTTGTTTTTAACCCAAGAAATACCTGACGAAATAATATACTATAGGACACCCTGTAATGTGTATTTTAAAGGTTATTGATCTCAATTTGAAAATGAAATTATTTCAATTACGCAAAATGTCGGAAGGTCGCCTTACGCGTACCTATTATCATACAATCTCATTTTCGGTACATAAATAAGTTATTGCAGTAAGAAACAAAAATGGCAATTTTAACATTATTGTAGTTGTAGATAAAGTACGATGTCATTGTTATTAACAAATAAAATTATTTTACGCAGCTAAAAAAATTAAACAAAATGCTTTTATAAAAGCTGAAGAACTTTGACACTTCCAATTAACAAATATTATGATTTTTACTACTAAACGGTTTGGTTTTTATTAAATAGAAGTATAATAATTAATCAATATGATACAAATAATAAGGAAAATATTATTGTAATTTGGTTTACATAGCGATTATTTCTTTACCATCTTTGCCAACATCATAAATTTTATACATTCTGTTTTCTATACGACGAGGATAATCTATTCCATACCATGTTCTTCAAAATTTATTAAGTAACACGCGTTGTCAAAACTAACAGTATATTTTTAGAAATTAAACATAAATAATATTGGCAATTACGTTTCCTATCAAAATTTGTTAAAACAAAAACAAAAGAATGGAGGTACCGACAAATTTTAACCTAAATTGACGTACAGTCGCATACAATGAAAATGTCCCTCGTCTAATGGTGTGTTTAGCTAGTTGTTTAACCAGTAATAGAGATATTACTGAGATATTTATTAGACGATACTGAAACAAACGAATTGTTGGTGTAATAAGAGATTCGGTTGTTATTAGATTTGGTTGACAACCACTACAAATATGTGCGATTGCGTTTGTCCATTAACTAATTGTAAGAGTAATTTGAAAATTTGATCAAAAGTGACGAAATTGTTCGAACCGATTACTTCAGAATCGCCCAGTCAAAGAATAGTAGGAGATCCCACCGTAAGATTTGTGTTATAATAAAACTTGAGCAAAAAAATAGCTCCTTAAACCTTTACAAAATTCCAATGCTGCTATCGATAAGTCGTTGTTTCTTTGAATAAAAAAATAAAATGTCTGCTTGTTTTTTGTAACAACTGGTATGATAATACTTGAGGAAATTTCTTATTCCAGTATTTAGAAAATCATCTTTAGATTCAAAAAGTTTATACTACCATTTTTTCATCGTCGTCTTGTCGGCGGCAACAAATTTCCTCAAGTATTATCATATCAATTATTACAAAAAACAAGCAAATATTTTATGACTTAGAAGTATGTCTTCCGCTAGATATGGAAAATAGTCAGTCAAACTCAACAAAACTCAACAAACCTCAACACATAAATGTGCAATCAAAGAAAACAGTCAAATTAGACGAAAACCAAAGATTCCAGCCCAAACATTAAGACTATTCAATGACAATTAACGTCTTTCCAATAATAGAAATTACCAAAATTAACATTGTTTGAAGCAAAATGGTGGTTATTTTACCCATTTATTATAAAAAAATAATCAATTTTAAACCCCAAAATTCAAAAATTCTTACTTGCAAAATTAAATTTTTATTTTTTCTCACGTATCTTCGAAACAAATGATTATTTGGAAAAAAACTTTTAAATAAAACTTTTTAATTTTTTTACGAACCTATCGATTAGGCCATCGCAGAAATACCCTATCCAATTTAAAAAAAACGTAATTTAGGACTATATCACCATCAAACAGCCCCCCCACATACTTTACAGTTTTTATAATAAATGATTTTTACCTAGATACCTTTTACCTTTTTTAGAACCGTTTTCGAGAAAAACGCGTAGCTTTTCTTAAATGGCTCAGCCTGTATATGATGTATTTGATATTTAAACATACATATATGTATTTTTACTAGCTCTTAAAACTCTCGCAATTATTTATCCTAAAAAAATTAAATTAATTTTGTATCGACTGTATTAAAAGTAGTACTAGTACTTTATAGAAAATCTCATTCGTTATGATTGACCTTCGATTTATTTCAAATGTTTCCGCTTAAAATAAAATATTGTTACATATATAGCTTATCCAAACCTATATGATGTTCACGTCATCAACAAAAAGTTACTAGATTGTTTATTTGTAATTCGGTTTAAAGTTTGGAAAGTGACATATTCTATAGATGATTTACTTGCGCACATAATAGATGGTATAAAGAAAGACTACAATTTATTAAAACTGTTAAAATAAGAGGTGCGAGGTGACAGCAATGTGTGAAACGTCATCATCTAGTAACCTTGTATTGATGACGTGAACATCATATAGGTTTGGATAAGCTATAGCAACATTTTATTGATGACGTGGTGCATATAGGTTTTGATAGACCGTTTCGACCTAAATATTTTATAATTTATTCCACTTGTACGTACAGAAAATAACGTTTAATAATTGGAAAATAGTTTTTGTTAAAAAAATATGGTCCTACTTCAAATTTATCTAAAGGTTAAAACCCAAGGCGGATGGCATTATCTTACTTCAATTATCGGTTATCATTAAGTCTTGAGTTATTGCTATAGAAATTGCTAATTATTGAGACAATTGTTTCTATGGTGATTGATTAATGATCAAAATTAATCGGTTGTTCCCCGATGGGGATTTTCTTACTACATTCGAAATACTTAACCGTGAAAAAATAATCAATAAAAATATATAATTAGGCACCATCATAAATTACTATCGTACTACTACCAGAATCCGGAAGTACTCCAAACATGTCCAACCTTTATCTATCAGATTATAAAAAGATAATTACAATAATTAACACATCTTAAATATGTCTGCGGGTCATGTGAATCGAAATTCGACAAAAACGTCTTACTTAAATTAGTATTTTAACACTAATTAAAAATAAAACAAACTCATAATAAACTTGTTAGTAAATTATCAATTTGGATAACGGTTATTTAACCTAATGAATAAATATGGTGGTAACGCTCGCGGAATTACGGACTCTTTCGATTGCATTATCAATGATATTTGTATTGGAGGGAAACCGTTTGGCAATTAAAAAATAATAATTGCCGTTTACAGAATATACGTCATCTCTTTAAAAAGCGTGGATTAGTTTCACATAACTGAAATTGCCATAACCAAATGATATTTTTACTTTCGAATTGCAGTTTTATTTTTATATACGATTAGAGGCCACGATAATTAAAAAGTAACACACGTTTCGACCTTTTTATTTTAAAATTTTTAGTAATTATTATGCGAGTATTTAAATTTCTCTTCAAAATATAAAATTGTGATACCTACAACGATTGAGCGTTTGTTAAATCTTGAAAAAAATCTTATCTGTATGTTGCTCAATATCATTAATCTATTATATTACTTCAAAATTATAAAAATTTATTTATTTATGTTTACTTTACGTATGTTCTAAATTCATGTTTTTATTTAAAAAATGTTTTAATCTTTCGATTAAATTGAATTCGTCCGGTTAAGCAGCGGTGGGAGGTTCGACTCCTGCAACCATGGAAGTTGTATTTAAAAAATAAATATAAATTGTACTTTTTTGGTAGTTAATCAATCATTTTTACTTTGATTAATTAGTTCTCAGTTTATACGTGGCTTTATATTTTCTGGTATTTTATTAAACAGGGAATTTGTGCATTCGGTTCCTGCGATCTTGCTAAATTTCAACATCTGAAAGAAATAGATAAATTTTTTATCCATAAAATGTTCTAGAAAACTTTTAATTTACGACATCAGGAAAAAGATATTTTTTCCATGAAATGTACAATTACAGATTCAAGGATGAATTAAGTCAACATTTACTTACATAAAAAATAATACTAATACTACGAAATTATCAATATTTGTTTACAATTTCGATTAAGAAGAATTTTCATACCCTACTTACAATATTAATTGGTTAAATTACACTTCTAGCTATTAAATTTATTGTTCTGATTATGGAAAAGTACTGTTTTTTAAACAGTTATCAATTTTTATTGATTTTATAAATTAGGCACCGATAATTTTTAATTTATGCGGAATTACATGTGTTGTAAACTTTCATCCATTATAATATAATGTTAAATATCTGTAGAGTTTCACAGTCGTACTTATATGCTACGGTTTACTTATTTTCTAAACAATATTGTATGTTGCACGCTGCACATGTTCGAAAATCGTGGGGTTACCAAATGTTCCTATTCCTAAATACAATATATTGGACGTACCTACCGATTTTCCATATGAAACATTATTGTAAGCATTGCGTGCATCGTTTTTCAAGAAAAGCTTCAATTAATGGCAAGATGGCATATTGTGTACCATTTCTCCATAAAAGTTACATTGCCGAGCTTACTTAACTTTTGACGTAGAACAACTGTCGAGTCATATTTCGCCACTTAATTAAAAACATCTTTTTAACGATTATGAAAATCTTATCGCATTATAACAAAATTATAGTTACCGGTATTATTCCGACAACCAATTGTTTCTTAAACAGCTGACTTTTCTATTCATTTTTATCAGCAACACTCTTTCCATTTAGGCGGTGGTCTATTTTTTTTATTACATCGCGTAAAAAAACTGACGAAAATGATCATTCAGTTCTGAAATCATAAAAATAAACCGTAAAAAATATTTATTATTATCTAATAATAATTAAATCAAACTATAGGTATTTACACTTTGCGCTAAATAGCCGTTTAATATATTTTTAATGTTCCTCTTATAGTAGGTAAATTACAACTTACCTTACAACATATCTATTTGACTTGGGTAGTTATTTACGCTTTCAGATCTTCTAAATAACGAGATCGCTTTTTATGATATATATAGTAGGTAGATCTGCCGTTTTTAACATGGTCCCGGAGAAAAAATTTAATGAGATCAAATCTGGCGACCTCGTTGGTCATTCAGTATAATATACAACCATTTGTTAGTGAATATATTTCATTTAAATAAATAAATATATTCTAATGTGAATATCACGATATGAGGTGGCGCTCCATCTTGTTGGAACCAGAAATGTGCCATAGTATTCTGTATCTGTCAGTAACAAACGCATTTGTTTTATTTCTATCAAGGCACACTGGCTTAAAACGCTTAGGTGTTGTTGAATACCGTAGACTCTCTCATATCCGGACTCTTTCTCTCTATCCAGACTAACCTTTAGATTTGGTAAAAATTTGACGAGTACTAAAATTTAAATATTAATTTAAAATTGTAATTGGTTGAAATAATTGTAATCTGTCGGGGAACCTTTGTTGGTAGTATCTAAAGGCGAGCGCACGTTAGTATAAACTTATAAGATCGACAGTAAATGAGGCGCTATTTCTTTATTTTCCTGGCACAAAATTCTATTTAAAAAAATAACACTCCCACATCCGAATTTTTTCCATATCCAAATCACTCCCGCCCACATTAGTTCGTATATGATATGAAAGAATCTACATACATAGATATTTAATAAATAAATTCAATTTTTTCCGGAAGAGCAAAGATGCGAATTAATAATATTCATATAACGCGCATATCCAGTTTTATCATTTTTAAACGTAAACCTCGCTTATTTAGAATGTGACCTACTCACAACTATTCTAATTGTAAATTATTTATGGAAACTGCAGTTTGTACTTACCATATTTAAATCAACGTAAATAATTAAATCTTAGGTCAAACGCAGTGACGTGAGTCAAAAGATAAGTTTTTCAATTAAAAGATTTAAATTTTAAGAAACCTGTTGGCAAATGCAAAAAATTCGTAGTCGTCTATCTACACGTTATTTACAACACTAACCTAATTCCAAACTGTGTATTTAAAAATTCGACTTGACGTTAGACGTTGGATATATCATTATTATTTACAGTCATATTTATATAAGTATACCTACACACTAATTATTTCAGTGACGGAAATACAATGCACATTTGGATCAAGTAACAGTATAGGCTCCCGTGATTCAATTGTTGCGAGACTGAAAAAACCCGACAGTTTTAAAGGAAATCCTCTGTTCGCGGACGACAGGGGAGTTGATCCGGAAGCAGATCCGGCTTGTCAAATTCGTCCAGATCCAATCGATCAAACTGCACTCAGATACAATTTACGTATTACCGATTTCAGTAGATGTGGCGTGCTAAGACGAAACGTGAGTAGCTACATTTTCAAAAAAAATCTGTATTTTTACGAATGGTACCGTAACAGGGTTTCGTTCACGTTCGGGTGTGGTTCCCTCAATTCCCGGGTGTAGTTATGCAATCCGACCAAGAACTGATTATCATGTGCAAGCCTCCGGAACCTACGGTTATCGAAAATAAAGCGGCTGGTTTTGCCGGAAGCTTGTAAGTGAATATTACATCGTCCAGTTTACTTGACGTATTAATAAACAATTATTTAGTCCGCACGGCGCGAGAGTGTCCGGTGTCGTAGAAGAAACTCCAGGAAGGCTCGAATACGAAGTCGCTCTCTATAAAGAAGCTCCGGCAGCCAGAATAAATAATAACAGTACTACTAACGAACTTCCAGTAGACCAAGCGGTTCCGATAGGTACTAAATTACAACTTAGAGCCCGCATCAGTCAAGAATCTGCATGGAAGTATGTCAAACTGATGGAGGTCACAGTCAGCCCTGACCCAGATGACCCGCACATGATGGGAAGCGTTGCTCTTGTTAAAGACGGGTAAGAACTTTCATTTGATTATATTGAAAAATAGTGAAATTTTCATAGAAATTGTTAACGATAGTAATCTTGGTTTCACTAATGGAACTAAAAAAGAGAAACCGAAGCGGTCGGTGGCGCAAAAATTAACTATACGTAATTAATTTTAAGTGTAAATGAGAAGTAATTGACAAGTCTTTTCGGTTCATCATCATCAAATCCGTCAGGCAATTACACGACTTAAAAATTAGCCACTGTTAGTGGGCACCAACCCGTGTGTTTTATTTACTCGATGACGTAGCTGGTACTTTAATGATGGAACTACGTTGAAACTTAAACATTTTTCTAGTTGCAGAAATCGCGACTTTGCCTCTATCATACCTCATCAGCCCGCTCGTTATCGGGAACGTCATAACGAAGTATTTTTAGACTTCGAAGCTTTTCTCTTAAGCACGATGAAGGAAAGGTCGACGTTGTGGATTCATTCGCAAATAAAAGCTTGTATGGACGCCGTAGATTGTCAACCAGATTTTTGCCTCGATCTTTTCGAACCTTCTGGACACGGAAGAAGAAGAAGACGCGCCGCCGACGATTCCGCACAATTGATCGAACAACCTCAAGCTCAAGCCATGACGAAAAGATATAACGAAACAGCTCAATATACCAAGTTTAAAGAAAATATAGAATACACGGTTTTAATGCCAAGCGAATTCTATCATAAAACGAGCACGTTGGAAAATTCGTGTAGTACATTTTTAGTGATCGCAGCCATACTTGGATGTTTGCTTTTCTTGTCGGCGTTCGTTATGTGTTGGCTTGCTCTGCGTCTTCACACGGCCCTTTTGGGTGGCGTTAATGTAACGAAAAATATCGATCATCTGGTGGGAGATACGAGGCATTATAACGAAAATAGTTACACGGGAAGAGCAACGACGCAATGATCAATTATTTATCGTTAAACCTGATTACATATTTAATTTGCAATTGCCAACAGTCAATTATTTTTAAAGTGACTGATGATGGTAATGGTTTTTGAATAAAGATCTGTTAGTTTCCTTGCTTACATTGAAACTCGTGATCTTTGTAAGATTAACCGAAACACGGAAACTATACCAGACCTATTATTTATTTATTATTAATAATTTAAAATAGATTAGTTTATTTATTGTTATTTTAAGATTAGTTTGTGTCGAGTTTGTTATACAACCGCGTCTATATTATATTATTATGTATACACTGACTGTAGCTATAACCGTCTAAAGTGATGCTTTGTTAATTAGCATTCGCGAGTATAATCTTTCTATAAAGTCTGACACCGCCGGGCCTTGCTACAATTATTATCTTTAATAAACAACCATAGTTATGGCCAGTCTTTCCACTAATTAAACAATTTAAATTAATTTTATGCAACAGATTGCGCACAATAAGTCACTTTCTGTTACTTAGATACCTTTGTAAATAGTAGTATGCATAGAATAATAAACAAAATTAAAAATTAATATCTGCGGTAATTTTATTTAAACTCTGGATTTATAATTTCTTGAGCGAAATATTTCAGTCAAAACACCGTAAAGCCCAATTCTCTAATATCGGCAATTTACTTTTGAACCCCCGTATAACTGATGCTTTTACTTTTTAATCAAAAATACAATTAACGTATTATCAACAGAAATGCATTGCGAAATTTAAAAATTGTTTCGTTGCATTATAATTGGCTTAAAGGCTATCAATTTCGAAATTGAGTCAATCATCATAATTTAAATGTATAGTGAAGAAGATGCAGAAATAGATATGAAAATGATGAAAAGCACAAAATAATAACCCAGGCGGCACACTGACGTTATAATGTCGTCAACTATTGGCCATTTGGGAACCAATGGGGACGTCGTAAATAACGTATATATGACGTCAATATGACGGGTTAATTGAACCGGTTATGACGGACGTCGATTTGACGTCCCATTGACGTAATCCCAAGGCATTAATGACGCATCTAAAGATGAAAAAAATACAGATGCATTCAATATAATTATTATTTTATTACAAAAATGAAGGTAGAAACAAAGAACCTAAATCTAAGAAATTAAACAAAGTATGTTAATATATCAAAGAATGAACACAAAATTATTTGGATTTACCTACTTAATAACTAAATATTGATATTATTATTATATACGAGTAATACAATAATATGTTTAAGATAAGATGTAAGCGGTAAATATAATATAAGATATACAGTGTGTCCACGAATTCTGGGATCATATGATAGAGCCTAAACTAAGCACAATAGAAAAAACTATTTTAGATAAAAGCTTGCTGGTTGTAAGAGTCGCACAATGTAAAATTTCACACCAACAAAAAACATCTAAATAAATTAATAATGAAATGGGGGGGTCACTCACGCCACAAAGATAACCTAGTCACCTAAAGGTTAAAACCTATAGAAATAAGTACAGTTTGTCTGTTTCTTGTAAAGCCATGATTTGTATAATTATTGTAAAAAATATCTCTTCCGGTTTTTTAATTATTTAAAATTATTCGTTTTAACTTTAGGTGGCGATAGGCTGATTAATTCTTCACTTACCGTTAAGAAATTATATCAAAATTTACAACGTAGAACTCACTGCAAAGTAAAATCACTAACCTAACAAAACCGCTGGTAGTAAACCAAAGCATGATCAGTATACACAGTGGCGTGACACTTTAAAGGAACTAGTACTAGCCATTGACGTACACAATTAGAATAAATAACTGGATGTAACTTTACTTACTTGTTTAGTTGTATACTACTGTATTTATTACGTATAGAATTATTATTATTAATCGCATAGACGCGATAGGGCATAATTCCAAAATAGATGGATATATTTTTTTAGTTAAAATTTTGAATTAAAACATAAATATGTTACGTAAAAAATTACGAATATTTTACGCTTTAAATTAACGCTTCAAAACGTCTTTATCTTCACTTTTCCAGTAAGGATTCAGGACTTTGGAACGACCAAAAAAAGACGTTTCGACGACGTTCTTTAATGACGTCAAATGTTCGGCGTGAAAATGTGGTCGTGCGTACGTCACTTATTGGGTCCACGACGTCGCCGACGAATAATTACCAATAATTGCCGACATTATGACCACAGTGTGCCGCCTGGGAATGCAATGTCTATGAAAAAATATTTTTGAGATGAAAACTATAAACATCATCTTTAATAAATAATAACAAAAAATCGTTTGAAAAATAGCAATTAAAGTAATTAGATTATTTTAATTCAGTATTATTATTAATTATCTATTAATATCACAATTACAACATTCAAACATCATTTTGTAAAATAATAATAATTTATACTACGAAAATAATATAAAAATAAAATATAATCTAACATCTAAAACTGAACGCATTCCATACATTTACATTTTAAATAGCCCAATATTTATTCAAAAAATACATTAAACCGCCATTAACCATTAATAAAAACCAACTTAGAAGTAGAGTACTACGCATACCAATCATCGTATTGCTATGGTAACGACCTTGCCTAATTAAAATGGCCGCCACAACAACTTCATTGATATTTATTGTAAACCACGCCTACGTATTATTTGAATTAAAATTATTTTCCACAGATAACAATAAAATACACATTGTTAAGCACAATACCGAATAACAATTGTAATTAATGTTTAAAAAAGTAACAATTTTAAACATAAATCATGAAATAAGAATAATTGATCAGGTAATCAAGTACAGTTTAAAATTATATTGATTATTGTTAATTCAAAGTAAATGAACGAAAGAAAGTAGAAAGTTAGAAAGTTTCTCGATGCCTTATTCATTTACATTAATGGATAATTTATTTATATATCATAAACTAAAATTACCAATTTTTTTAAAGTTAAAATTACAATTTAGCAATATTATAAATATTGTTAAAAAAATAAGTTTATAAAAAATTGCCGTATAATAACTGTAATATTACAGTATACGCTTGTGCATTGACCGGTAGATATTTTGAATTAAACTAATTTTGTAATAATATGAGGTGTAGTCTAGGGCACTTCGGGAAGAGCGTTACGTAATCAGTTCCTTGCAGTACTCCGAAAAAAGATGATACGGTAGAAAATCAATATGGAATCTTCCTCTAACTCAAGCGCTGCTTAGTTTGCTTAAGCAAATTCTTACTCTTCAAACCTTCTTCTCGTAATGTCCCAAGTTATATATTTCATTTATATCAGCGTCATTTTTAGTTACCTACAAACTGTTTTATAATTTGTATTTTCCATTAACCAATACTTCTTAATGACGGACAATTTTTCAGTTTTCTGACAAATTTCATCTTATAAAAATCTCGCAATTGGAATTGTGCCTACACAATACTCTTCAGCATACCATTTGTAAATAATTATTGTTATTTTACAAGCACTACATCGGTCAATCATTTTTTAACAAAGAGCCAATTTCAATTTATTTTTTTTAAACATATTAAGTGATAAACAGCAATAATAATATTTTATTATCTCTTGTCTAGACTAGTCCAAGGACTAGGTCATAAGTTATTCGGTTATCACATACAACTGTTAATGAACATCTTGAACTCATAAGAAAAATAAAAAGTAACCTTGAATAATTTCTTTTAATTTACTGGATTAACTGGATAGTATCTACATAAAAATAAAACAAATATTTTTTTTTAATTCGTAAGCATTCTGCTTTTTTAATTAATTAAAATAATATTGTTTAAATTAAGAGTATGAAAATACAATTCATATCGTGAAATAATTATAAAGATATAAAATCATTTACAATCCGTTTAGAATGAGAAAAGGCCAGGGTCAGTCACAGAGGTTAGTGCCAGACAAAATCTGTCTCGTCAGTTTCTCATCTCATCAGTTTTTTCCATCATTTTATTTAAAAACCAAAATGACTAATTATAAGACGTGTTGTACACGTTGAAACCGATTCTATTTAGCCCTAGCCTAACGACTTATCGCTGCCAAAAACATGGGTCCTCGATACAGTTATAATAAGTATTTTCCATGATGAGTGGAATAACCAAAATATTTATTAGTATTAATTTATTTGTTATTTACGAACACAAAAATACGTGGTCTATTCTCATTATAAAAAAAGTATAGTTAAGAATAACAAACATTTTAAGCTGCACTGCAAAGTTTAGTATATAAAAGGACGTTTATGGAAAATCATTTTATGAACCTCTGAAATTTCACGTTAGCAAAATTATTGATCATGTTAAAAAATAAATCAACTTTTTATTGGTGATAAAACATACAAATTGTAAACAATATATATATTTTTTAATGCAATAAATAACAAATACATTTAGTAACACATTTACAAACATATTATACGTACAATGGAGTAATTTCTTTAAATACAGATATACAAAAGTTGGTTTGTAAGCACCACGATTACCAAAAATTTATACTTCAAGTAATACTACATCCAATAAGTAGATTAGGCTTAAGAATGCATTATATTCGGTGTCTAATATTGTCGTGGTTTAAGTTATATTTAAACACAAATCAAATAAAAATCTATAAATCAAAATGTTAAAAAAATCTTATAGAATGTAAGCTATAACAATAAATTGTATAATAATAATTTTAAAAACAAGTAGATGTGTTGACTAGTATATTGCATAAAATAAGGTAAGATCTTTTCTCGTATAATTAACGCAAAATAAAAATTTTAGTATACATACGATTGCAAATATAAAATGTTAAAATTGTATGTTCAACTAAAATACTGCAATTGGCTTTTTAAAAATTGTGGATAAAATTAAGAAAATGCCTTCTAATTCTAATTTCCCATAAGAATTTCAACCCTTTTACCTACATCCATACCATTTTCTTTCTTCTCTTTTTCCCTCAAAGCTTCCAATACGGCTAATTCCTTTTTCTCTTTCATCATGTTACGCTGTTCAAACTCCAAACGATTTCTAATTATGCGTTCAACAATTTTTTCTGTTGTCATATCATTTTCGGAGTTGACGAGCAAAAATTTTCCCAACTGTTTAGGCACTTCGTAGGGATCACAGCCATTAACGTCCTTCGCAATATTCGTCATACCATGAATAACAACATCCACTTTAAAATGGTCCATTAAATCTTTGGTTACAACATAAGGAGCACCAATTACTACTTCCGACACATATTTACAAGCAAGCACGCTTAAAACTCGTTCGTGCAAATTCATAATTGGATAATTAGAACCCCGATATTTATTGACAACAGGATCTGTGTGTAACCCTACAATTAAGTAATCTCCGTGTTGCTTAGACTTCTCCAAAAAATCCAAATGTCCCACGTGGAAAAGATCGAACGCACCAGCGACGTATACTATTTTATCTCCATGCTTTGGAGCTTTACCATCGGAGAATTGAATTATCTTTTGTGTCGTAGGTAGAAACTGCGAACAACCGGTCCACGGAGATCGTGCTGAAGAATCTTGCCCCATAGTTGATGAATGTTCTTTTGCTACATCATACTCAAACTTACCACGACGAAAATGTTGCCTCGTAAGCAACAACATGCGGCCCACCAAATCTGTAGTCGATACACCTGCCGTCCGTTGAACCTCCCTGTCAATTAACAAATCATGCTAATATAAATTATTCGAATTACAGGACAAAAATTACGTCGCTAAATTAATCTTAAATTTTAGTCGAATGTGGAAGTTAGATAATATTATTGATAATTAGTTCCGCTGTTATTCATGTTATAAAATGATAACGTTTTTACGAAACATTTTTCAAACTAATTGTATTTAAATTTCTTTTTAATTATTCATTGTTTTTTTTTATTAATTTTTAATAGTCATGCACTTCCAGTTTTATTAATAATAAAAAAAAAAGAACACTTAAAACACTTACTTATATCTGCCTGCAGCTTTTACAAGATGATATGTATCTACACCGTCCGCAGTCATTGTAATATCATCTCCGTGACAGCAAAAATCACAATCATATCTGTCGAGCGTTTCCAAAGTTGTCACGTAAGGTACACCCTCGACTACTTCATCCACCCATTTAATACCACGTACCATCTTATAACGTTCGCTTTCTGTAAAAACCGGGGGTCCTTTATGTTTTGTAATTTCTGCATCTGTGTGTATGCCGACGATCAGTTTCTTTCCGAGTGCTTTTGCTTGTCGAAGGGAATTTGCGTGACCAAAATGGACCATATCGTAACTAAATGTACATTTTAAAATATAAATTGTTTTTTAAAGGTTATACACTTACCAGCCATCGCACCATACTCTTATTTCTTGTTTATCGCCGTTTTCCATATTATGTGATGACATTTTGTTTATTTATTTGTAAATTAAAAGCATTTGTTTTAAAAATTGAACAATCCACTTTTATTTATTCTCAATCAGTTGCTCATAGATCACTTACAATAAAATAACTTTACTCGACGAACACAACGTGACGCCCTTAGTGAACACATCACACCACACGTTTTATAGCCCCACCACTACGCTTTGTGTCGTAATTTTATTGATTATTATGAATTTTTATTAGATAATTTATACCCCTCCCCTTAAATTTTCAACTAACGATTTCATAATCGCAGTTATTGTGGTGGTATTTATAGCGGCGTTCGAAATTCGAAATTTATTCCAAAAATAATAAAACTACAACTGCAAAATTCTTATACAAATATGTAACAACTTTTTTTTCTTTTTTACGCGATATTAGTGAAATAAAACACGCATGAATCAGAATTGTAAATAAATTTTAAACTTTGCCCTTGATTATGCTAACGTCGTAATATCATGTAAATTATACATAATAGGTAAAATAATTACAAATATGCAAATATCCAAATAATTTATACATATTAGTTATTTCATATGCACCACAGTAGTAAAAGTAATACATGTACGGAGGCAAAATATTTTTTTACTACAATTAAACCATCAAAATGCCTCTTTGTGCATAATATATGTTATTATTACTTTCTGGTATGCATACTACTATTATAATACTATATAAAGTAAATAATATAACATATAAATGTGTAATAATACGTCAAGGTATCGACCGATTATGTGGAAACTGGTTGGACAACTTCCTGGAAGGCTTTGATCAACAGTTAATGAAGCTCAACTCAAACATTCAGTTAGAAAGAAGTTGAATCCACGGCCTCGAAAAGGTGCTCATTTCTATCTAATATTCAGGTAAACATCAGTGATCATCGTAATTAGCTACAAATCATGTTATGTTTAACTCTTGTTTATCGATCTTCACCGATGGTGATTGACAATTAATAATATGATAGGGTGTATGCTACTTGTCAATATTTCACACCTTTTGTAAGGGATTCATTCCCTAATACATGATATCCAAAATAAGCAACTGGCTTGACCAACCTCATCACAATTTCACATTGACAAAATTCCTCAAATACAATATATTTATAATATTTAATATTTATTATAATTTTATATTTTATATAAAATAATTTTATATTTATATATTTAATAATTACAAATATATATATGTACTTGTGTTCCTACTTTTTATAACTTAAAAATAGACATTTAATTTTTTAGCAATTTGTACGTCACATATATTGAATTACAGTTGAATTTTTGTATGTATTGCTTTTTTTAAATTATACATTCTTAAATTTATTACTTATACTAGAATATATATTTTTAGTTCATAATATTTAATGCTATTTATATAGTTTAATTATAATAATTTAACACCAAAATACTATACCATCAGTTACAATACTTACATATATACCGTTACATTAGATATTAACAAATTTACACTTGTTTAAAAAGGCACAATATCATATAAATTTGCTTGAACCGTTTACTCTTTTGAAACAAAACAAAACAAACAATTAAAACTGAAACTGAAACAATTAAAACACAATATTTTTTTTAATTCCCTGATGCGAATGACAAATTTTTCTAATTTACGTCAGAAATTCCACCTGTAGTGATGGTAAACTTAGTTTTACCCTCGGCTAAATGAGGACTATCGTACACTTTAGCGATTCTTACTTCGTTCACTTCCTTATGCAAAGATATTCTAGTGGTCGAGGCATGAGCTAAAATATTTCCACCAATGGGTTTCAGTATGTCCGCTTGCTCTAAATTAGCCAAATCGGATGTTACTTGATTCGTAATAAAAACGGCAATGTTATATTCCTCGCTGATTTTCTGCAGGCGCGACATCATTTGCCCCAATTTTCTTTGACGATCGTGCATTTCACCACGGCCACTGTAATCCACCCTAAATAGAGCTATAATAGAATCTACTATTAACAGTTTGAAAAGTCCTGCCTCTTCGTGTAATTTTGCAGCAACATGATTAAGAAGTTCAAACTGATGTTCCGAATTGTAAGCACGTGCTCTCAAGATGTTGTTTAGAACTTCAACATGAACCAAATTAAATCGGTTAGCAATTGCCTGAATCCTCTCTGGACGGCTAACATTTTTAATTAAGGAAATATTGAACAAATCATAAAATCTTTCCTTTTAAAGGAAAGGCATTTCTTATTTTATCTCCATTGGTAATTAAGAGGTGTAATAAACATTTAAATATTAAATATATATTCACAATTTTTGATATTTATATGTTATGTTGAGCATGTTCATAAATAAGTTTGTTGGCACAAAAAAATACAATAAAATTCAATTAATTAAGAGTATAATGTAAACTTCAAATCATATAATATGACTATATAAGTAACTATAGTGATTACTTTTAAATTCATGCCCAGTTTAAATTCTGATCAAATGCAGAACCTGAAATATATTAAAACGGTAACCAAAAATTTTTAATAATAGAAGGATACAAAGTATTTTCGGTATCGATGAATATTACTTTTCCTCCAATATAACCATTTTGACCAGGTATTTGTGCAGTTACACATAAGGTATGTGATAACTGAGTCTTTCCAGTACGAAATTCTCCAAATACTTCAGTTATTGACATGGACTCCACGCCACCACCCAATAGTACACTAATTTAAAACTAGAATTGTTAAAAATCTATTACATGCTATGATTACAACTATACTTACTCTAATCGATTACTACCAGTGCTTATCTTAAAAATTTGTTTACGTTGGTTGCAAACTTCCAATGCTGTCACGAAACAATTACCTATTGAAACTTTGTTGCAAGCTTCCTTGATTTTTTCTACTTTATTGTTATCAAAACCAGCTATCTCCAAAAGTCTTTTACGAGTAGTCATCAGTACACCTTTTATTGTATGTATTCCCATAGATTTAAGTTTATCGATATCTTCTGCGTCGATACCATACTCTACCAGCATCAAAGAATCTTGAAAAAATGACTCTTCTTCTTCCTCGAGACTTTCGTGAGTATCTTCGTTGTAAGTTTTTTCATCAATAATTTCAATATTTGTTGCTGCCATTTTAATGCTTTTTTACTCTTCAGTTTAAAAACGGTCAACTTTTCAAACCCTCTTAAAAACGGATAATCGTTTCCATAGAAACAGAACGAAAGGATGGGAAATTGAAAATTGGAGGTAAATTTAAATATATAGGAATACGATGTATAACAATTGTTAAATAATCAGATAGTAGTACTGGACAAATCAAATGCTATTTCCAAGATTTTATAATAAATAAATGTATAGGCATTTATAAATAAAATATAATTATGTACATACTTGGTTCTAAATTGTTTCCACTTGAAGTTAGTCGATAAATGAAGATCTAAATGGATGAAAGACGAGGAATTCAAAATTTAAACAATGGATAATAAAAAAACAGTAATAGTCTTGGTTCCAAATGGAAGAAGACAAACAGTAAAACTAGACCCAAACACAACAATTCTTCAGGTAAATATATAAATTTTCCTTTATTCAAAAACTGTTTGTCATTCTAACCTTATTTTCTAATTTTTAAGATTATCGAAGAAGTTTGTAAAAAACAAGGGCTGAAATCGGAAGAGTACGATATCAAACATCACAATAAATGCCTAGATACCTCTACCATCATTCGTTTTTCTGGATTACCTAATAACGCTCAACTGGAACTAGCGGATGTTGTCCGAATAAGATCAGAAGGTATAGTGACTCTAGGAATTCAGCTTGAAAATGGTACCCGTTTACTAGATAGTTTTACTCCCAGTAGTTCATTATGGGACGTTTTAATAAAACTTTGCCCTGAAGAAGCCAATCCTGATACAAATCCTGTAGTTGTCTATATGAGGAAAGAAATGTATGGACAAACTACGTTGCAAAATACAACATTGCGAAGTTTAGGAATTACAAACGGAAGAGTTATGTTGAGATTGCTACACAGGTTTGTAATTTTCACTTTACATCTTCTTTCAAATTAATTTTTTATGTAAAGATCGCCAGAAGTGCTACAAGTCCAAGCAAATGTATCAGCTCCGTTACCATCACGACCAACAGAAGAAAAACCATATATTAGGAAACTTCAAAAAGTCAATTTACCACCTCCTCCTCCTAAAAACATAAAACCATCTTTGGATAGTGAATCAATAAAACATCAAGAAATCCCAACTAAAGAAACAAAACTCCATAAAAATGGTTCTTCGAATAATAAACAAGATAATTTCGTGCAATTAGTAAAACAAGAAAAACGGAAACGTGAAAATCCTATACATTTTGATGAAACAACAAAAACTCTCAACTCTTTGCTTGTAGAAAAAGAAAATACCGTTGCAGAGGAAGATTTTGTATTTGTATGTTACTAATAATTATTAGTAAGTAAACAGATATTAAATCGCTTGTTTAACAGGTAGGAGACAAAAACGCAATGATTTTTTCTCAAGAAACTGCTGTTGCTGTACCCACAGAAGAGCTGCCTGATGATTTTTTTGAACTTACCATAACCGATGCCAAGAAATTACTCAAAGATATTAAAAATCGTAGGTTGGAACTTGAAAATGCTCCACTGCAAACATCTGTTCTGCGTAGTTTACAAGAATCAACACGGCAACTAGCACAACTTAATAAATACAAACAAACCATAATACGGATCAATTTCCCAGATCAAACTGTATTGCAAGGCACTTTCAAACCTATTGATACAGTGGGTGTTGTTATGGAATTTGTTAAGGAATATTTGCAAAATGAAACCGTTGATTTTTATCTTTGTGAGTCGATCAATTGTATAATTATAAAATTCTCAAATTGGTTTTTTTTTATAGACACAGCACCTCCTAAAAATATTTTAAGTGCCGATAGCAGATTAATAGAGATTGGTTGTGTACCAAATGCAGTACTACGTTTTGGTACCAATTTTACTACTAAAGGGGAGAATTTTTTGCGGAAAGATCTGTTAAATAAATTTACTACACAATCTATTGCCAGTTTGGCTGCAGCAAAAATGAGGTCGGTAAATTAAAAAGATTTCGATTACTAATACAAAAGCCCTAAGTTAAATTGGGCTGCTGTTTCAGTTTTAGTGCTTTATTATTTATAATTATATAATTTTTTTGTTTTCATACTATTTAAAATTAATTAATTATATCAACTGCGTTTTGGCAAAAGGATGTAACCCACACTTTTTGCAAACATTAGTTATTCTGATAATCTTTCGTATCTAGAGCAAATCTGGTAACAATATTCCGATTTTTTCCACCAGAAAAATCGATTTGTATTTCCATAAAATGTATCTACTTATAATTACGTGACGACACAAAATTGCCGTCAGTTTGATTTAATTGGTAATTGTATTTTGATTTGTGCTTTACTATAAGTTTCATTCAATTAATTTGATTAAATTGTCTTGTAGTTCTTCTACAAAAGCAAAAATATCTTAGCTTATACTTAAATAATTTCACATACTTATGATAATATATAGTAAAGAATGTTAAAATTGTTAATTTCAAATAGCATGACACTAGATTTTTATAAAAAGAATAATCGAAATAGATTTTTATATTGGGTCATGCAGGTTTCAAATATTAAAGAATACTCTATATTAATAAGTTTTTAATTTATAATTGCAGACAACAAGGAACAAGAGTACTTTCAACAACAATTTCTAATGATGACGATAACATCGACATTTCAAATTCTCAATGTGACGTAAATAGGGGAGCAAGTACAAGTACAGCAATTCCACACTATATAGATTATGAATCGCAGGTGTCTCCGCCTAAAGATACAAAGTTACCTAAGTGGTTCAAACCCTTAAAATAGTATACTTGCATTATAAAAATTTTTGTATCGACCTTGAAATACCAAACAGGGCCTAAAAGATTTTTTTGTTATAACTGTTTCTATCGAAATGTAAAGGAATTATTCATTAAATTTTAACCATTGTTTTGCGAGTTTAATTCTAAAGTCTTCAACCAATAAATTGTCTTTACCGTTCTCGATACTTAATATACTATTAAACAACATTAAAAGTTTTGGAAATATACTAAAACTATATTATTTAGATGCAGTATGTTAACCAAAAATATTCAAAAATTGTCAAGTAAAATTATAATAATAGATAATACCACTATACAATGAGTTAATAGCTTTATTATTATTTTATTCACTAACATAATGACATTGTTTTGAATACCTATCTATCATGAGTAAGAAAAAACTTGTCACACATGCAGATTTATGATTATTTGCATATTCAATAAATAATTTTAAATAACCAAAGCAGTGCTTCTATTTAAAGCCTTGCATTTTAAAACTAGATGCCTTAAAATGTATTTACTAAATTCAGTTATACAAAATACTTGTGTATAGATACTCAATGAGTGGTTTATTTCAAAGTTAAACACATTTTTAAAAGAATACGCTAATTTTTACGAAAAGCCTTGTATAAGTTATATAAAAATAATCTACTTAACACCTTTACGCATATTTTTTTTAAAACAATGTCCGAGTTAACAAGCGTGTGCGTTGTCGCATTTATGCACGCTGTCGGTCGTGTGGCACTTTATTGGTCGTACAAGCCACTCAGATGCTGTTCGATGGCACAACTACCGCCATGTAAGCGAGGATAGAAGCCCAGCGCAGTCACCCTTATATTGGTTTAGGAAATTATTCTAAAAACAACACGAATGGGAAACAAAACTAACAACTGACAGCTAATTTAATTAAAGCCACCCAACGGCTCCTTGGTCGAAATGGTTGTGCTGTCCGTGCATAAATGGATTCGTTGTTATCTGTGCATTTAGAATTTGTACAACTTCGTGACGTCGAAAGATCGACGGCACCCATTAATGCAGCCTTAAGTGGTTAAAGCTAAAATATTCAAACTCACATTACATCAGATTTATTTGTGTTTAATTTGCATACCACTTATTAAATGGTGTACACCAGTAATTGCAAAATTGTGTATGAATTTTAAAACATCTTATATCATAGCCGACTAACAAATGAAAATCCATTTTTAAAACTACCCGATATAAAAGTAACCTTTTGTCTGTAATTAACTTTGAGAGACAATTTATTCTGTAAACAAGACCACTCACTGAAGCTCATATTACAGGGTCATTTATTAAATGAAACTACAAGAGTTTAACATAAAAATTTATATTTCAATTAGAAATGTTCACATTTACATTTTGTAATGAACTTTACTGTATAGATATGAATAAATCAAACCAATATTTTAATACCCATAAAAACCTGTATAAGCGCCCGTCTTTTAATTTTGAAAAATTTAACACGAAAATACTATCTAAAGTAAGCAATCCCTATATTTAATTTATAGGTATATATCCTGTAGTTAAGACGGCCTTTTTAAAGTCACTGTCACTACATATTTATATTTAATTATATTAAAATAATAATGAGAACAGTAAAATTATGTTTCAATAGGTTGAAAATAGTCGCACTTATGTAATTTAAAATAAGTAAAATTATAAGGATTCCAATTACTACTTTTGAATGAAATTTAAACTGAGGGCATCATTAAATTCTTAAAAAAGAAACTAGATATGTAAAATATTAAAATGAAAAAAAAATCCATATTCAAATTAAGAAACTGTTTACAATCATTTTAAATCCTATTCTTTCTAAGGAATGTCTACAAAAGTACAAAGCCTAAATATTATTGTGACGGAACATCACAACTCTTACGAGGTTTCAAACCTCCACTGTTAGCTGGGGCTTTAAGTGGCAGTTATTGAATAATATTACCAATAGCTGTGAATATCTATAAAGCACTTGCTTATTTTTATAGACAATATAATACTATCGATTAGTAGTAACATTGGTAATAATCAGAACAGCTTAACATCGATGTAATAATCTGGATTGAAAATGAAATATTTAATTAGAAATTCTAATTATAGTTTATTTATGATATTGATTTTTTCCATTTTAAACTGAATTATTGAATTTCTGTAATATATAAAAATACAAAAGGAATTCATTTTACAATCCTAATTATAAATGAAAATACTTTTCTAGTTTAACAGGTGTGTTTTATTTGTAAAACACACCTCCCAGTTAATTGATAAGGCAAAAATCGTTGAATTTCTGATGTCAAACAACTATATAATTATTATAACAACCTTATATCATAGTATATTATTCATGCTAGCCATAAAATTTTGAAATAGGAAGTCAGCATTACTATTAAAAAAATCACACAAGTATAATAACATAATCACTAAACTTATAATTCAATAAAGACGTAAATTCAATTTACATCTCCATTTTTACATTTTCCCTGACTTGTTCCTGGTTCTAAATGAAAACCCATAGGCCCCAACATGTTACTAGCAGGTCCTGCTTCGCCTAATTGGGATTGATAACTTTCTAACATGTTCTTCAAAGCATTGACATCGATATCGATAGGTTTGAAATTTTCAACATCATCAAACATATCGTTTTTTTCAGTCCTTTCGAAACTTTGTCCGATGGTAGTACTAGCCAATTGCTTATCCATTTCGTCCATATACTGTTGCATTTTGTTTTTTGCTTTTCCACAATCTTCTACGTTCACTTCTTGATCTTCGCCGTAAACGCTCATATCAGAATCTGAATCTAAATCCCAGTTATCGTCTTCAGGAATCATAAAATCTAAAATATTCTGTAAAGCACAGGTAAAAGCCTCAGGATCAAAATTAACTTTATTAGAATTAGATTTCTCTTCTACTTTAGTATCTTTAGAAAATGAAACTTTACTCTTACTCCTACGTTTAACGCCTCTAGGTGGTCGAACCGGAGATTCTGCTCCTTCGTCGACAGGAAATTCTACGCCTTCTACATCAGAAACGTGATTCAAAAATTTTGCCAGCTGTTTAGTAAAATTTGCAGCATCTGTATTCCCATTTATATTCAAAATTTGTTTTTTTCCATACTGCTCTTGTAACATTTTTTCTAATTCATTTGGATCTATGTTAAGCCAAGAATCGTCATCGTCGTTAGGCAAACATTGTTCTGCCTTTTTTAAGTCTTCAATGTTATAATCTAAACTTTTTGTAAGATCTAGAATTTCTTGACCAATTTTTGGCGTGCATTGTATAGAATCTCTATAATCTATATAATATTCCTTTGCCTTGTTAAGTAAATCATTATAATCACGAGAATGCTCCAATAACTCTTTAAAGTAACCTCTATCTTGTAATTTATTTAAGTAAGTATGCCAATTTTTATCACTGTCTACGTCGGCGCAAGGTTTTGCTTGTGAAACCAGAATCTCAAAACCGCACGCAAGTTTTACACCCAAACTGTGCGATTTATATTGCGGACTGTTTATTAATGGCAAATTCCAACCGATTCTTTTATCAGGCACATATTTACTATGAGTTAACATAGCATATAAACATTTTGTAAATGTTATTCTGGTATACATTCGGGTCTCAGGAGGAAAGTATTTCATAGCCCTACATGCTTTCGTATCAATAGAATCCCGATTACAAAAGGCTAAAGCAGCAGGTGCAACTAAACTAGGTTTATGTTTCAAAATAGCAGCCACTCCTATAGGTAAATAAACGGAGGTAGAATGTAGGTTGTCTTGTATTCGTTCTGGATAACCTTTAAGCCTGTTTAAAATTGAATTTTGTATATCTGTAGATGCAATGGTAACTTTTGAAACGTCACAAATTTGTTTTAGTGCACCATTAATTGAAATCTGGCCATCGTCTTCATGACTGAGAGGCACGATATGCAAAGTTCCTTGATATATATAAACTCGTTTCTTGCATTTATCTGGATGTGCCCACTTGGGTAAATAATTTGCTGCTTCTATTAATAAAAATTCTCCATCACTATCGATAATTCTAGCAATCAGACCATCGATTTTCTTTGTTATTTGAAATAGTAAATAAACAATAAACCATTCGTCTTCAATGTTGTCTCCATAATGGGAATAACCATATAAATGAGGTAACACATTATCTAATAAATGTATATTGATATAACTAGGTATACGTTAATTTAAGTGACATTACACTCACCGTCATTATTATCATCATCATCATCATCTATCTGTATGTTACAATTATTAGTTCTAGGAATCAACTTGAAACCATCACGATGCCATAAATACTCATTCACATACTGATCAACAACACTTTCCACTTTTTTAAAAATATTTTTAAGAACAATTTCATCATCTTTTGTGTCTTTGGTAGAGAGCATCGAAGGATATATGAAATATTCAATGAAATCATCTTCGCGAACCGCTTGTAAAAAATTTAAACTGTTCGCCATACTGATTCGTACAATAGCCTCTCTATAAACGACAATAGATTTAAATATTCGTCCCAAACGATTTAAGAATTGAAAAATACATACCAATTATAAATATCTTATGGTTTAGACGTATTTTGGTACAATGACTATAGAATTTACAGATACATTATTCTAAATAAAATCAAGGAAACCCCATTTAACTTTAATTAAAACTACAACAAATACGGTTGCGGTACAATGGAATATAAAAAAAAATACATTTTCAATATTTGGCAACACTGATTTAAAAAAAATGGAAACAAAAAAATTTTAGGGACTTTAGTTTGCCATAGTTTAATTTTACTAATTACAGGAAAAATTATTGTATCGTATTAGTAACAGTAGAACTTTAGAAAAATATAAAGTAAATCAATAGTGAATTGCTATTAAAAGTATTAAACTTTAATAATTCAAGAAATCGAACACAGGCAAACCCATTTCTAACTTTCAATACAAATATGTAAATAATTTGAGGTTATACCGAGCTAGAATTTTAAAAGCAACAATTTCATCATGTTTTCCTATTTTACAAATATCATAAGTTCTTGGAAATGGTCGTGACGAAGAATATCGATAATAGATGGCTAAGGAGATACAAATTTTTTTTCATTATAGGCATTCTCATACTTTCTTTTCAACTTTATCTAGCAATACGTTTTTTCCGCATAAGTACAGATGGTGTACAAAATTCAAATCGTTGGAGCCACCATAAGACTTCTAAAGTGGAACCAAACGACGTAGAGAATAGTGTAAATTCAGCTAGAAGGAGCAAAGACGGTTTATCGATAGACGATGAAGATATTAGTAATGGTATACATCAGCACAAACAAAAATTTCAAGCAAAATCGCAACCAGTAGTGAATAAAGTGCACAATAAAAATCAAACCCATTTACGGTTAGAAGAGTTAGATTTTGTACCACTATGCAAAATTACTACTAAAGAAGCAATATCTGCAATACATAGAGCAAAAACACAGAAATGCAAACAGGAAATATCAAATATCACGTGCCTTATAGCGCAAGGATTATTATATCCAAGTCGGCTACCCAACTATTGTTCAAACAATGGTTTTGTTGCTGGAAAATCCTTAGGTTGTTTTAAAGATGATAAGAATTATAGATTACTTAACGGTTATTATGGAAACTATAAAACAGTTAACTCTCCTGATTTTTGTATACAATTGTGCCTTCAATCTGGATTTTTATATGCAGGAGTGCAATACTCGTAAGTATAGTTATTTGTGTAACTATATTTTTATGTATTTGAATTGAACAATTGGTTTAATCAACTTTTTTATTTTAAATTAAACTCTTTGTATATTTTTAAATATTTCGATAAAGCTCTCCTTTAGAGGTCCAGTAATATATATAGGATTTGAAATCTTTAAATGTTCAACATTTTTGTGTAACTTTAAAAAAACGGTTCAAATAAGCAAAGTAAAATATCTTGAAATAAACATCTAGAATTAAATATTTAAAAATTGGCAAGGTAATTTCTATACATTTTATTAGAAATGAAAAAGTAATCTTTTTTGCAGGACGGAGTGTTTTTGCGGTAACGATGAACCAACAACCACAGCCAGGTTACCCGATTCTTCTTGCAATATGAAGTGTCCAGCTGATCCTCATTTAGCTTGTGGGGGATATTATACCGTTAATATTTATCAAACTGGTATCGCAAGTAAGTATTATGTTTTTTTTATAGGTAATAGTAGATGATTTTTATTAATTTTTTAGAATTTGTTCCACAAACTGCAGAGACCAGTACTTTAGAAAATACAAAACAAGCGAGAATTGTTTATTTGTTAACTTTAAATGGAAGAGCTTTGCGGCAAGTCAAGCGATTAATAAAAATTTTGTACCACAAAGAACATTACTTCTATATTCACGTTGATGTTGTAAGTATTATTATGTTTTGAATTGTAAATTGGATAATTACCACTCAATTATGACTAAGATTAATTTATTTGCATATCTACATATAGTATTTCATTTAAAAGAATTTTGAGTAATCTATTGTTTCCTAAAAAATCTTGTATAAATGAAATTGCCGTTTTGTAGGTAAAGCTATAATAAGCTTTATCAAACTAATGGGATATTTTGTAAGTATATGTATAAATAGTATATGTATATTATATAAGTATATGTATATTTTGTAAGTATAAATCCACGTATTATTTTTCTGTCAAAATATTAAATAATTCTTTACCTATTTTAGAGGCAAGACTACCTTTTCCGAGAACTTCTAAACTTAGAAAAACAATTTGAAAACGTCCGCTTAACTCGTCGTCGATTTTCCACAATATGGGGCGGCGCATCCTTACTTCAAATGTTACTGTCTTCGATGCGCGAACTTCTAAACTCAAATTGGGAATGGGATTTTGTGATAAATTTAAGTGAATCGGATTATCCTGTGAAACCTGTAAATAAACTAGTGGAATTTTTAACTGCAAATAAAGGTAAAAACTTTGTTAAATCGCACGGTCGTGAAGTTCAACGTTTCATACAGAAGCAAGGTTTGGACAAAACTTTTGTCGAGTGTGATACACACATGTGGCGCGTTGGTGATAGGAAACTGCCTTGGGGTATTCAAATCGACGGTGGAAGTGATTGGGTGGCCTTGTCTCATGAATTTGTTGCTTATGCCGCTAAAAGCGACCCCGATAAGCTCGTAGGAGGTTTGCTTGTCGTATTTAATTACACATTGTTGCCTGCCGAATCTTTTTTCCACACAGTTTTAAAGAATTCCCGATTTTGCAATACATATGTAGATAATAATTTGCACGTAACCAACTGGAAACGTAAATTGGGCTGTAAATGTCAATATAAGCACGTCGTCGACTGGTGCGGTTGTAGCCCCAACGATTTTCGACCAGAAGATTGGTTGCGAATACAGAATACCGAAAATCGACAGATATTTTTTGCACGTAAATTCGAACCAGTGATTAATCAAGTAGTTATTTTACAACTAGAACAGTGGCTTTATAACATAGACATTCGCAAAAACGTTTCTAATATTAATTCATACTGGCAAAGTATATACAGTCACTTAGATTTAACTCCACTTGTGGATGATAGTTTAATTACAATAGCACAAAGTGTGGCACGATTAAATTCCAGGAAAATTGCCGATTTTTGTAAAGTATTGCCGGAAAGAATTTTAGAAATGACTTCCTATCATGCAGATGACATATATCAAAACACTTTAGTGTTGTACTTGGCCAATTTAACAAATTCGACACAGAAGGTACAAATCGAGACTTACATAAAGGGGAAGAATACGTTTGTGTTAATGAAATTATCGACACTTGTACACAGACTGAAATCTTTAACTGTAAGTACAGATTATGACCAAAAAGAGCAAACGCTGCGAAATTTCGCCCAAATTATGGGCCCTTATTCGGAACCGACTTTGGTTTTCGAATTCAATTCTGGCCCCGATGTAAGTGCCAAAATTACAAATATAACGTTTATTTGGATCGATCCTGCAGGTCGTTTGACCGAAGTATTTGAAACTTCTATAGATGATAATTATGCGATGGGTCATATAAAACCTGTTTTAAAACAGCCTCTTCTTCCCGGATTATGGACAGTGAAATTAATTCACAAACAACAAGTGTTAGCAGAAACTAAGTTTTTGATCGCACCTTTAGAATACTACTCCGGCAACATCATTACACAGAAACAGGTTGGTTTTATTCATTCCGGTTCAGACATCATCAAGGAATTTGACGTGCAGTTCGAAAAATTTTTACCCAATAGTTTCGACCGCGAAATGCTATTAAGTAAATCGATCGCTGATGCGAAACGTTTCGGACCCGACTTACAAGAATGGATCGATTCGTTGGTTAGTAAATTTTTTAGTTTGGGAAAGTTCTGTATTGTTAGAGGTGCAAGAGACGTTTGTTTGGGGAAGGTTACTGCCTGCAATGAAACTAGTTGGAGTTCATTTGCACCCGATCCTAAAAGCTTTTTAGGTAATATAAATAAAACAACAGAAGGTTTTGATTTGTGGTAGTTTTAATATTTTATTTATATTAAATACAGAGTTTTTTGTATTTTATGTACAAAAATGTTAACATAAATTTCATATCTATTTTTTTATAGGAAGACTTGAATGCACGAAACAAACAGGTATATTTATAACTGTTGATAAACAAATTGCAATATATTCCTATAAAATATAAAATAGGCATTGCAGTTTTCCGATTCAAACATGTTAGAATAGTATAACACTAAATTAAGTATAATTATTAAACAGAAGTGTTTTATAAATTAATCTAACATTAATTTAAGTCTTGCATAGGTACGAAATATTTATGAAAACAATCATATCTAAGAAAAATTAGCAATTTAAACAAGAACTAAGTATTAGATAATTAAGGATTTAACATTAATAAACGAATGGTGTCATATAATCGTAAGAAGAAAAATGACTGTATCGATTACAGTTTCAAACACGAAAGTGTTAAACAATCAATTGGTGTAATTTTCAATTACAAAAATTTGTTAGAAATACGTTAAGAATATAATCAAAGTACCTTTGAAAATATATTTTAATATATTTACATACTTACGCTTAATTCACATTTTTTTGTCTTGTTTTCATGTTGTGTACTGCTTTTAATTATAAAAATACACGGTACATATTTTTAATTGTTTTTAAAGATAATGTAAAATACTTATAAGTAACTATGTTAATTCTGCTATATTTGTGTTTAAGAAATGTGCAAACAAGCCTTCCAATTTTTATTATAATTTTTTTTAAACTACTGCCATATTGTTTTTAAAAAATAATTTGTATTTATAGAACTTAATATTTTTTAAATTAGACTGATAGTTGTAAATATTTTTATTAATAATGTTATTTGTGATAAAATGGGTGCTCGTCCTAGGTAATATCATTCAGTGTCATAATAATAGCCTGTAAGAAATCTCAGAAAATCATTAATGGTTATTCATAGAAAACTAATCGTACTCAAATTAGTTTAAAATATTTTTATTGTAAAGTAATAATGTATTACAATAATATAACATTGTTAAAATTCTCCGTGTCCTTACAACTATGTACCGTTTTATGTAGTTTTTATATGTTAGTCTGGTCCTGTATGAGTGTCATTTTAAATTTTATATCCATTATTCCATTATAATAGTATTTTATCACTTCAATAAATGTTAATATAGGTACTTTAAAGCATTTTATTAAAAAAAAATTATATAATAGATAGTTCAACGATATTTTGCAATTCTTCGATCAACGATTTTTCTTTATATTTAATTCTCCACATACTAATAACTATATCTTTTTCTTTCAAATATTGTTTACAGTCTACTGATAATTTTAATTCTTTCGAATTAATGACAATTTTGGTATCATCTTGTAAATACTTTAATGCATTCATACAACCGTATAAGGTTAATTTCAAACAGTTTGGATGACTCAACAATCTTTGAAATGATAATGAGGTGATATTCTCGTTGTGACTAAGATTTAGTGATTTAAAATTACTACTGGAAACAAGAACCCTGTAATATACCACAAATTAAATTTAAATTAGTTGCTATAACAGAAAACTTACTCTGCAAGTTCCAATATTTCTTCGTCCGTAGCGCAACACCTCGCTAAATTTAATTCGTATAAATTTACACTTCCTCTTTCATTCGATAACCAATTAATGACTTCTTTAATTAAACCTTCTTCGACGCTCAAATTATTCGATATATTTAAAGTTTCAACATTCCAAGGCTTTAACCACGACAAGAATGTAGAAACCTCTTTTTTAGTTAATTTATTATAACTGATATCAAAATTTTTAATATAATCTAAACACAAATATACATTTAAATTGTTATTAAAAATGTCTTCGCCGAAATCGACATCAACTAAATTTAAAGTTTGAAGTTTTAAATATCTCGTTATAATAGATAAATATCTTAAACTTTCATTTTTAAGCGAATTATAGCTTAAATCCAATGATATTAGATTTTCCAAAATGGTTTTAGGAGACTGAATTAGCATTTCTGATAAATATTGAAGACTAACACTGGTTAATTGATTCAAACTCAAGTTAAGAGTTGTTAAGTTTTCCATAAATGGCAATGCTGCACACAGTAGCTCTATAGATTCGTTTTGCATGAAGTTTCCCGACAAAATTAAGGAATGTAAATTGTACTGTTTAGTAATAGATTTGTAAAACGGAGCCATATATTTAGTTTCTAAATTTAAATTTGATAAATCTAAAGTGGTCGAGGCGGTTTGTAGGATTTTCAACAGCTGACTTTTAGGTTCTAAAAATAAATTTAAACGTTATATGTACTAAGAAAAGTTAGAAGGCACTTGCCAATTTGTGTAGTTCTACAAGCCTCTGTATATCGATCACATAACGGAAGTAAATTATATTTTAATATTTTTGCCTCTACTTCTTCAGCTTGTGTAATTCCAGCTGAAAATAGAATACTTATAGAATCGTCTTCAGCTAAAATAGCGCCATTCTTGGTTTCCAATTCCAATGTTGGTTTCATACATTCTTTCCTTAAAAATAATATTCTTAAAATTACAAATAGTTTTAGAAATAAATTTGTTTTTCTCTGAACCTTCAGAAGAATTCACGTTCAAAAAATAGTGTTTTGAGACTTGAGATTCAAATAAACAATTTCCTTTCATTAATTGTGATGAAGACAATCAAACATCTTTTTGATTAAAGTACAGTGTAACTTAAATTAAAAATGAAGTTTTTAAAATTACTTACTTGCCATATCTTATAGCTGCTTCCTCTGCTAACCATTTAATAGTTCGTGTATGTATTTCAGAAGCAGGAACCGGTACCCTATACAATTTTTCATTGATTCGTACATCGATAGATAATGTAGGTTCACTGTTAAAGACATTATTCAATTGGCTAGTAAAATTTTCGTTAATTAAATCTTTCCTATTTAGTTCTGAAACGTTCAAACTAACACGCTGAATAATTTTACTTTGATGCTTCAAGTTAGTAGTTGTACAACCACTGTTAGATACTAATACTGTTGTTGACTTTTTAGGGCTAAAACTATGAGACCGTGTGAAACCACTTGCTATCAAAGAAGTTTGTTTCTTTCTTTTCTGTCTAGAATTGCATCTGTCGTGTTTAAATTCACTATCGCTATCTGCATTTAATATTGTGTTTAAATCTTGATCTGAGAATTGAATTGGACTATTCGATTTTTCACGAAGCGTAGAACTCGACGAGCTGCATGGACGTTCCAAAGAATTCGAGGAACGTTTTCGTATGCCCGAAGAATTTATAAAACCTTCTGCCGAACTCGTTTTTCTCTTTTTACTTTGATTAACACACATATCATTTTCTAACCAATCGTCTCCAACTTCATTTGTTTCAAAATAAGCAGATCGTAAACGATTTTCATTTGATTTTCGTTTCTTCTCGGTATTCTCGTTGTGGTTGAGATTTTTTAAATTTCTCATAACTCTTTTATATTTGTCTGGAGTATTAATGTTATTTTTATGATCAGAGATCATGAGATCGCTCAATTCGGAATCTGATAATTCTAGATCGTAACTAATAACTTGCCTCGAATTATCGGTAGAGTTTCTTTGAATGGGTTCCTTTCTATTTTCGTTTATAAGGGCAGTATTGATTTCTGATGAAATATTTGTGTCATCTTTAGAGTACCCTAATTTTTCTAAATCTTTAGTAAGTCGTTGTACTATATCGTTGTAGAAACTGTTAGTGGAAATATCGATATTTTGTATGTTGCCCCATCTTTTAAGAACATGCAATGGTGTTTCGCCATTATCGTTTTTCCCAGTCGATGAAGCTCCGTTCTCTAATAATAATTGCATTATTTCTAAATGACCATTTGATGCCGCATCATGAAGAGGTGTCATACCTAAAACATTTACTTGGTTAAAACAATGTATTTACGACAATTTTTAAACTGTTACCATTACACAATGCTCCGCCTCTATCATTTACCAAAGCACCCTTATTGATTAACATCTTGACTATTTCAAGATGTCCACAAATACATGCCTCGTGTATAGGTAACCAGCCACAATTATCTTTAACATTAACAACATGACCTCGATCCAACAACTGCTTCACAAGTGCGATGTTACCAGAAATGCATGCTGTATGTAATTGCGTTTCTCCTTTATTGTTTCGTTTGATAACCAAACCTTTTTTACGTTTACATACTGCTCTAGGTTTCTCTATATTTTCTATGTCACTTGCATCTGATATATCTGAATACTCATTTATATATCAATGGACTTATATAAGCAAAAACAGTTAAAAATTAAGCCGCCTGCCAATACCCCCCCCACACCAATAAATAGTTACTAGATTGTATATTTGTAATTAAGTTCTAGATATAGATATTAGATGATATAAAAAAAGACTACAATTTATTAGAACTGTAAAAATATGAGGTATGAGGTGTCAGCACTATGTGAAACGTCACAATCTAGTAACCTTTTATTGATGACGTGTATTGGAACCTAGCTTGATGGGATACTGTATAGATATTTTACAATCTGCATTTATAAAATTCTAATAACTGATTATTAAACATTTATCATCATAATTTATCCTTTTCGTTTTCTGTCTATAATATTCAATAATTATTAAATTTATTTAAAAGTAATCTCATTGGTTAATTATAAAATTAAATATCAGTAGATTTGTGAAGAAACTGTTGTATATTAATTCAACAAGATAGCATGTCACCCCAAAACAGTATAAGCAGTAATAACATCCAAGTAATGTTGAGCAGTCTAGAGTTAATTATAGTTACCTATCAATTCAAACTTAATAATGTACCTGTTATATCGTTAATTGATATATCGTGTCCTATATCTGGAATAGCTTGTTCTGACTGCTCACTATCAGAATCAGAAACCATAATTTCCATTCCTCGCAATTCTTGATCAAGCTGTAAAGCTTCCACGGTTTTATTATGCTTAACTAACATTCGATATGTGCCTTAATAAAATTTTAGATTCTAAATATTTATCTCCACCAATCCTACATTCGTATCTTGCTTGTTTATAAATAGTTTCAATTTCTAAACTATCGTTTCCAGCAGATTCCATACAATCTGCAATATTAAGGAGAGATGCAACATCGCTTTGTTTTAATTTATTCTTGGATATGTCGCATTCTATTTTAAAATACTTTATCGCCATGTCAAATTGTTTGTCGTCTCGATACGTTTCAGCTAAGCTATTATAACATGGACTTAGATCCAAACCAGATTCTCCATTATTTTCTGCTTCTTCCAACATTTTATGATAATACTGTATAGCATATTTGTAGCTTTTTAAGCTGCAAGCACCGTCGCCCAATTTTTCATATAAACATTTCTTATTCTTATGATCAAAGTCATTTGATGTTAAAAGGGCAATCTCCGTGTTACACATAGCAACAACTTAAAAAATCCAACGTTTATTAAGTAAACGAAAATCATAAATACTTACCAACTTTTAAATTACGTTCGATAGTTCTGTGCTCATTAATATTTTCAGTTTTCAATTTATATGCTCTTAATAAAACAGTCTTTGCACTATAATAATCTGCTAATTTAATATGGATATCGGCTTTTGCCAATAGAGATGAATGTATTAAAGTTACTTTGTTTTTCAATCGCTCTTTAATTAAAACGAAGGTCAAATAAAATCATTTTTAATTTAATTAATTACCTGCAACTTCTATAGCTAAATTGTAATATTGTATTGCTTTATCATATTCCCCGTTTTTTGCATATATTGATCCCAAAAAAGTATAATTACGTTCTAATTGTTCAAAAAGATCATGTTCTTCGCACGTATTTATCGATTTCTCCACCAGCGAGATTGCCTCATCAATATTACCCATACATTCTTTGACAACGCCTAAATTTCCCAAAAGGCGAGTCTCCATATCTTTGTGTACGTACTTATTTATGCCTGTTAAACTATATTAAATTTTATTTAAATTCAGGCAATTATTGTGGTTATTTTATTTTGACTAATGATAATAAACATTAATATTACATTAGTTATAGAGCTGTTAAGTTTTATATTAACTGTAAAGATGCAATAGTTAAAATCATATTTATATTCACCTTTTGCAAATGTCTAGGCTCTTCATAAATGCATCATCGGCCAATTGTAATGGTTCTTTATTTGGATTATCGATAATATTTAAATAACTAGTTAAATAAATATGACCGATTGTCGCAAGAGCTCGTTGTTCCTCCAATTTACAATTTTCTTCTCTTGAAAGATCTTAAAGAATACTACATTAAACAACGTTAATTATATAAATTTCAATATACTTAAGTATATCTGCTGATGCTTCAGTGCTTTATCGTATTCGCCCAAGTGCATAAACGCTTCTCCAATCATTCTATTGGCAAGTGCATAATCAATTTTCTTTTCGATTTGTTCGTAGATATTGGAAGAAATTTTAAATTCATTAATAGCATCCTCGTAACGTTCAGCGTTAATATATAAACCACCTAGAGTCATGCAAGTTGTAGCTAATGAATTTTTATTCTCAGTCTTCAATGCCTTTTCTTTTCGTTTTAATAATTCTGAAATAAAGTGGAGTTATATAAAATTATATTATAAAATAAAATTCTTACTTCGTTCTTCCATTTTAGACAATTATAAAAATTAACCAAATTAAAAAGTTTCGAATAAAAACAATAAGTATAGTTATAGCGCCATCCGAAAATAAGGTTATGGTTAAGAACAAAATGGGGTAGCCAACATTGAAACATGATACGAACAGTTGTTTTAATTTCAATGTTGGTAAAATGACAACGGCGACTGTATGTATTTTTGATCAAAAATATGAATTTCTGAATTAGGATTTGCTTTTTTTTGTTTAGGTCCCATTACTGGATGATACATTGCCGTTTGGTGATGAAGAACTATATTTACAATCGAAGGAGAGCCTAACGTAAGTTTAAAAATAAATGATGTTTTCAAACTAACCTCGCATTTCTAGTCATCCCTATGTTACCTTCTTTCACTTATTTTTTCGTGGATCTTCAGTAGTGGTGTATATATTGTGCGAATTGTTTAGTGATAGTTTCATCGCTAGTTTTGTAACAGTAGTATTGTTACTTTCGATGGATTTTTGGACAGTTAAGAATATAACAGGCCGATTAATGGTTGGTTTGAGATGGTGGAATTATGTGGACGATGATGGCAAATCACACTGGGTGTTTGAAGCTCGAAAGGTTTACTTTATTTTATTTTATTAATTATAAGTTTGTTTCTGCAACCATTCCCAAGTATCCAAATACTGGAAAATTGGTATATTCTTAAAAGTCAATTGAACTCCTGAAGAGAATTATGTATTTTCCAAAGAAACAAACTATAAATTGCGTATTATTTGTTTAGTTTCTATATGTACTTATATTTTATCGGGCCCTTTTTAGGGTCAATCACAGAATAGAATAAATGACAGAGAAGTCAGCATATTTTGGTTGGCTCTTGTTCTAACATCTTTATTGTGGGCTGTATTTTTTCTTATAGCTTTATTTAGATTTGAATTGAAATGGCTGGTACGTAAATCTCAATACCATTCAGTAATTGTTATAAATTATGAAATTTTTAGTTATTAGTTGTTATTGCGTTGATTTTAAATGGTGCCAATCTATATGGTTACGTGAAGTGTAAAATAGGAGGATCAGAAAGTTTAGGTACTGTAACCTCCAATTTTTTGCGACAGCAAGTATTGCAAAATGCTATTTCGATGGTTACTCGCCAAACAACTACCCCTACATCAAATCCAATCGTATCTTCGTCAAATACTATCTAAATGTTAACATTCCATATATTTATTTTTGTTCCCATCAAATATTAATAAGTTTATCGCATATACATGTAATTTTTAAAATATAATAAATACTTAATTTTTTTTTTAACTTTAAGGTTTCTAGTTATGGTTTATAGTAAAATTAATTGAAAACAAATGAAAAAACTATAATTTCGTATAATTTTAGAATATGCCGCATTTGCAGCTAAATTACTTTTTTAACAATATAAAAAATTGCTCTAGGTGAGGCTCGAACTCACAACCCCGGCATTGCTCACGACTACTGTCTTATAAGTACCGTGCGCTAACCAATTGCGCCACTAGAGCATCTTTGGTATACAATCTCGACGGCATTTATATAAACGGAAATGTCAAAAATGTTTTCTGTATATTTTAAAACTATAAATCTATTATTAATTGAAATAATTAAAATATATAATTTCATTTTTAAAAATTCTGTGTATATTAGATCATTAAAATAGTTATAATTCATTACATAAAATTTGTAACAAACTTTATTTTACTATTCAAATATCTAGTTTCATGTTTTTCATCGAACAAAGTATTTATAGATTAATGTTTTAAAAAATTAATATAAATTTATATATAATTTTTATAGAGTAAGTTTAATATGTAAAGATGTATATTTAAAAAGTGTAATTATTATTAGTAATTCTGTTGACTTTACTTTGACAGGTGTCAGAATTTCTAAACGTAATCATGTCAAAAATTTAAACAACATTAACAATTTTTAAAGAATTTATTAACGGATATCTTAGAAAATTGTACATGTATGTAAAATTAATCTAGCCAATACGCTTAATTATAGGTAACCGTAATTGTAACCTCATTTTCGAAATTATAGAAATTTTAATGTATTTCCAAAATGAGCTGGTTTGACGCAACTGGTTTAGCCAGCATAGCAAAATCAGCATTAAAAGAAGCTCAACGTACCATCGATAAAGCTCTAGATATTAGGGACGATGAAGTGAATGCTGTTCCAGTTAATACCCCTATCGACACAAACTCGGACGACTTTTTTGCTTCTTGGGGTTTAACGCAACCAAACGATTTTCCAAACCCTAAGCAAGAAAACCTTATAGAAACCATAACCAAAAGTCCAACAAAATCTGCCAAAATGACTGCAAGTATCTGGGGATCATTTACCGGCTCTTTTTTCGAAGCACCAAAGGAGGTTAAACCAAGAGGTTCTGTTGACAGTCTCGATGATTCTGTTGATTTAGGAATTGAAGGATTTAGTAGAAGTAAATTGGTAGTTCAACAAAGCGATGATGGAGAAAGTAGTATATATTCTCGTACAACATCTAATGATTTTGATGAAGAAAAAGCTGATACAAAAATTGTTTCTGAACAGGGCATTTTAGTTGATGTTAATTTAGGTAGGTCTTACATTTTGTTATTACCTGATGTTGGACACATTAATTTTAGATTCAACTAATGACGAAACGAGTCCAGTTCAATGTAAGTTAAAAAGGCAGGATCATATAGGTTCTTGCGTTAATCGGTTTTCGGTTATAAGTAGCGAAAGTGGGAAAACTAGTTCTGAAAGCGTCGAAATTATTAGTGGAGACACAGGTTGCACAACTTCGCCAGATTCTGATCTTCAATCTGCTTCAACGTCTAGCTTGAAAATCTCAGAATCTGTGGAAGTTTTAGGTGACAGTTTAACTAGTCCTAGCTCGGTTGAAATTTTGCCTAACGAAACTGATAGTAATTATAGTCGGTCTCAAAATACGGACGAATTTGCTTCTCCATTAATGTCGCCTGTAGTTGAAGAAAATTTTTCTCCTGAAAGTGTAGAAGTAATTTCGGAAGATCCAGATGATAATAGTCAGGCAGAGGATTCGATATCTTACGCTTCAGTATCTGAAAGTACATCTGCTACGCTATTAGAACCCCAAGTTTTAAATAAATCGCAAAAAATTGTACTTAAAGCTGAAGTTTCAACTGAACCAATAACTAAAGGACCAAGTCGCAGTACCATGCATCTGTCCTTAACACAAATAAATTCACAATTAATAGATACTCAACCTCACAGTACTAAAGAAAACATCGGCAACTTGGTCGAAAATTTGAATGTGATCGATATACCACCGGAAAACATTTTAGAAGTTCAAGGAGATGATGAAGGTTCACAATCGGATAGAACAATGATTGCTAGCGATACGATCATGGAAAGTAGTAGTGACACGAGTATTACAGAAAACAACACAAATTCTTATTATTTAAAAAATATGTTGGCCGATGCTATGACCGAAAAATTAACTGAAAGCAATTTTGATGTCAAAATAAACACCACTAAAACAAACATTTTAATGTCACAACTTGAAATTGTACCACGAGAGACCTCGCCGTTAAGTTCCGAAAGTCGTTCGGATTTGGTCAAAATTGGATCAGATCAGACCTCCGGTCACACGTCCGGAGATGAAAATGAAACGACCACATCATCGGACATCGAAATTATTTCGAGTCCAAATGGCGATTCGAGCAGCACACAAAGCAGACATAGTCCTGCAAAGCTGTCAAGTGTAAAGCATAAAGTTGGCGATGCGAATATAGATAATTTATTAGAAAAAATGACTTTCAAGAAAATTAAAGGTCACAACCGGGAATTGTCAGGAGCTTCGAGCATCAGCGACGATTCCCATTCATCAGAGATTGATCATTTGGTTAAGAGAGTTGCAGAAATGACGGAAATTTTGGAAATACGCGAAGCAAAGCTTATTGAAATGAACAGGTAAGAGATTGGATTTATATTTTCTTATGCTGTGTAGTGTGTGGCATTTGAAGCTTGTTTGGAACATGTTAGGAGAAATGAACAGATTCTATTATCTTCTTCTCTGATATTAAAAAAAAATATTAATTGTAAGTTTTTATTAAGATAATTAGTGGATTTTTAAATTGTTCATCTAGTATTAAATATGTTAAAGCAATAAATTATGAATTCATTATTGACAAAGTCATTATTTTATCTGTTTATGTGAGCTATATTTTGTTCATTCTTTTTTTTTATAATTTAAATATATTAGGCAGATCTTAATTTTTTAAGATATAAGATTAAGATTTTAAGTACTATTACTATTACTAAGTATATTCAGATTATGTTAATAGACGAAATGCTGAAATCCAAGAAATCAATACCGATTTACAACAACAGTTAGATATTGTTCTTACAAAACAAATGGAGTCGGCCGATTTGTCACAAGTAACAGAAGAGTATACACAACGTCTTTCGGCACTAGAAAAAAAATTTCAACAAGCAATAAGAGAGAAGGATATCTTACGCAAACAATTAGAACAAAGCAAACAAGAAGCTGCTGTTAGAATGAGTAAAACAGAATTTGAATCGTTGATGGTAGAAAAAGAGGAAGTCATAAGTGAATTGCGCGAAGAAGGAGAAAAATTATCAAACAGCAACTTCAACATTCGACTATCATCAAGAAATTACGGGCAAAAGAAAAAGAACAGGAAACTACCATCAAGCACTTGAAGTAAACGAATTTTATATTTAAAAGTTATTATATTAACATACTGGTATTTTGTAGAGAGAATGTTGAAGATCTTACGTCGGAGACGGAACGCTTAAAACGTTCTTTGGCAGCTAAGGAAGACGTTGAACGTACTCAGATCGAAGCGGTCCATCAACTAACATCAAAAAATAAAAAACTGGAATACGAAGTGACCCAGTTTCAAAGCCAGCTTGATGATATAACACAAAAATATGAAACTGTGAAAAAATCTCTGGACGCTGCAAAGAAGGAATTGCACGGTAAATCGAGAGCAAGCTCGGAGTTACATGTAAGAGAGCAGTTATTACAAAGTTTAGAAAATGAGAAACGAATGACCGAATCACAAAATGAGGAAGTAAGTTTGTATCATTTCATAATTACAGTCTTATTTGAAGTATTTCTTTTTTTTGCAGATAATTAATCAGTTGGAAGATTTGAGATTTAAACTTCAACAGGCAGATCAAGAGTATTTACGAAAAGAGCAAAACTTAAGGCTAGAAAACGGCGAACTTCTAAAAAGACTAGAAAACGCCGAAAGAAGAAATGAAGAATTAGCACAATCAGTTATGGAAGTTAGTAAACCTTTGGTGCGACAACTGGAAACCTTACAATCTTCTCATAACATGAAAATTACTGCATTTGAGAAAGTCGAGCAAAAATTAGTTCAGAAAATAAGTAAGTTTGATTTAATTCCATACTTATTTTTAAAATTTTATATAAGTAAATACAATCGAACCTCGATAACTCGAATCTGAAGAGAAGAGAAGAAAACTTTGAGCTATCAAAAGTTCGAGTAATCGAGATGTATTTACTTGAGAATTTTGTTTGTAATTTACACGACCAGCTTGAGTAATCGAGATATTCGATTTATCGAGGTTTCACTGTATATGTAAAAGATTTTATATTTACAATTAATGTTTGAAGATGGCAATCAGTCTATTAATATCTAAGATATTCTGGAATCCCAAAAGTTCTCACACAATTTTCCAACTAATACGATTTTGTTGGCAAATTTATTGAATTTCGCTATTTATGCATCTTTTCCATCTTATCCAAAATTGCTATGAGATAATTATTCAAATTTTATCAATTTTGTTTTATGTGTAGGTGAAATGCAAAGTAAATTTCAAACAGCCTCAGATGCAGAACGCTCGGCAAGAGAAGAATGTCTGAATATGAGATCGAAAGTATCATCTCTAGAAACTCAACTTAACAGTATAATACATCAGAATGAGATCATGAAAATGGACGTGGAACAGCAAAAAGGTGAAAAGTTGATTCTTGAACAAGAACTGACCAGGTAATTCTTATTTGTAATAAACATAATATGACAGTATGTATTGTAACATTTATTAAATTTATTTTACAGTTAAATTATATTACAGTTATAAATAACACAATTATACACTTATTTATTCTATCAGACACTAAACGGTCGACGTAGATTTATTTATACAGTTTATTTCATTATCGAAAGTTGATTAATTTATACTTGAACTCGATATAATACAGATAGCCCTCAGTTTAAGCCAAATTCATAATAACGCCGCTCGCCTGCATGTGGTATGACTAGGAAACATTCTTTTACTTCTTCTTTTTTTGTTCTACTGATGTTTTTTTTATTGCATGTCTTAATCCTCTTTAATTACAATTGTAATCTGCTCCTCAATCTTCACTCAATGTTCTGAACCTATTTCTTAATTATATTAATCCTATACCAATTCACATATAGTTTTTTTACAAATATATTTGCACATGTAATAATTTAATTATATAAAGGTTTATATCTAAGGTTTAAATGTAACAATGTTTTAATGCTTTATATGCATATATGTTGATAACGCAGAACATAACTACATTTTACGTAGGTTCTTTCAGAAATGGAACTGCAGCACAAATCGAGGGCTATCTGTACTGACTAACTTATTAATCTCGACATAAACTATTTACAGTGCTTCCAGTGATTTACTTTATTTTCTTTTTTTTATGGATTTACTTTTATTTACTTTTTAGTCTAGATATTTACTTTGTTTACTTTTTTTTTATTTATTCACGAATCTGAGAAAAGAGTCGACTGTGTACAGGAGGTCCTTTTCTCGGTGATTTGGTCCCTGGTGAAGTTGCAATGGGTGTTTGATTTTTTAGTGATACGCGGGCATTATCACACATATGAATGTGTTTAACTGCTGTTGTATCTTGTTATGATCATTTAGTATTTCATATATTAAATTATAAAAACGTGTAGTTCGTCATTTCTTTGTTTGTTATATTTGAAAAACTACTTTTCAAGTAATTCCGAACCTATTTTATGCGTATCAGGTAGTGTCATTTTATCAAGATTATGCAAAAGTTATCTATTTAAACGCCCGCAGTTGTTATTTCTCGCTTTGTAATACTAGATAAGCAAGTTTTTTAGTCGTTCCAGACTTGTTCAGTTTGTCATTCCTTGCATTGTTATAGTGGAAATAAGAGTTTTCTAATCGTTTGCAACTTGTTCTGAACGTTGCGTCGCAAAACGTTCGAGTCAAAATTTTGCCAAAAAAAAAAGTGCAGGGATTTTTCGAGATTTCGCAAAAATTTTAAATCGATTTAAAAACGTGTAATTTGTCGTTTCTTTGTTTGGTATATTCAGTGCTTCCAGTGATTTACTTTTATTTACTTTATTTACTTTTTTGACTTTAATTTGTTTTTATTTACTTTAAGTTTGAGAAATATTTACTTTATTTACTTTTTTTAATGGGGTGTGTTGCTGGAAGCCCTGTATTTATAATCTGTAATTGACCCACTCAGAACATGATGTTCTAAATTCATTTTAAATGTTCCTGTATGTTCGATTATGTAAATCATCAGACATGAACAATCATGGAAAAGTCATTTATTTTTATTAGGTGAATCATGATATTCAGAATTTCATGTGCTTAGTATGAATTGTGTGTACCAACACACTTTTTAAATTCTTGTTTCTATACAAAAATTCAATAGAATCGAATTACTAATATTTTTTAATATATATTTCAAGGGCTCTTTAACAAAATGTAGTACAAGTCTAATTGTTATTTTTGGTTACAGAAAATTATCACTACTAGAACAACAACTTGCAGCTGAAAATGAAGCAAATTCAAATTTAAAACGAGAAATATGTACATTAGAACAACAATTATCGATAGAAAAAACAGCAAATGAAGCTGAAAAACGGAAGAATTCGACCCTACAAGTAGGTTTTGAGATTTAATTTGGTTTTTCAATCGCTACTGAATTTTGACCATCATTAGATGGTTAGAGTTAACCCAGCAATTGAAAACCCGGCCCTTTTTTTTAAACACCAATTATTAATTTCATGCACGTTATATAGGAACAAATACGTGAGAGAACAGACATGCTAGCAACATTAAATAAAGCATCTCCACCTATTACTGGTAACACTTCTCCAACTCTTAGCATAGGGCGTTTGTCACTTTCAGAATCCTTGGGTAGTTCTATTTGGCAACCGGTAATACTGTCTGTATATTTAAATTAAATAACTCAATTCAAAATCCTTTAGGATGACCCTATCGAAGTAATGGCGCCATTGGCGCCACGTTACACCAATATATTGGAGTTGCAAATGTTGCAAACCGGATTGAAACAAAAAGAAGGCGAATTACATCAACTTCAGTGGGAATTGAGTAGGAGAGAACAAGAAAAAAATCTGCTAAATTTAGAAATTTCAAAACTAATTACAAGAGTGGAAGAATCTGAAGAAAAATGTAAGGTTTATGAAAATTTGCGAGTGCAGTTTGTAGAAATACAGCAGCAGTACGATACACTGTGTCAACTATATGGCGAAAAAGTGGAAGAAGCGGAAGAATTAAAACTAGATCTGCTCGATGTGAAAGAAATGTATAAAGCACAACTCGATGAATTGTTAAATCAGCAAAAAAATGTTAGCAGTTAGTTTTAGCCGTATAAACAATTTTTTAACGTTAGGCTTCGTGGAATTTGGTTGTTGATCGTAATTTAGTTCTGCGCCATTTTTAATAAAACTTCATATGCTGTGATATAGAACTAATAAATTTGATTATTGTACAGAAGGTATTGTATTATACGTGTTCATGCTTCACTCTTATTAGTATTGTTTGTTATGTACATTTTTAGATATGATTGTTAATTTTGTAACTTAATGAAATTATGTTATAATTACATGTATTAAAGGGATATCTATCAGTTTATCTTAAATAAAATTGTTTTATTCTTTATTTATGGAATAAAATAATGCTAATGCACTTCTATGCTATAAATGCAACGTGATTACTAATATCACATTATATTACAGCTATTGTCAGTTTGTAAAAAAAAGTGATTGGATAAGTGTAACACCAAACAGTTGTAATTCTGTAACGCAAGTTTCAGACCAGTTATGAAATATCCACAAATTTTTACAGCCCAAGAGTAAATTTAGTGAACTTCTACAAAACTAACATTTTTTGGAGTTTCGGCCTAATGTTATGAAATCGAGACTTGCAGTTATAAATCATTACTATGCACAAATTCAAGCGGTACTTGCTCAAATAAATTAAAAACCATGATTATTCTCTAATTGGCAAAGCTTGTTTGTTATAGAATCAGGATCGGGGAGATGCCAGCTGTGTACGAACTCTGCCTAGCGACCAATGAACGCTAAGTATAAATTATTTCAAATCACACCAAAATCGAATGGTACAACACTGTACCATGTTCTTTCTGCTTCGCACTTTATTACAATACCATGCACTGCTAATAATAGGGGTTCAAACAGAATGATTGGCATAAATAATTCTACGGCAAACGTTCTTTATCAATATCCATTATTTCATTTGTTTTAATCCAATATTTTCGATAAAAACCTTCAATTTTCTTCTTTTTTAATTGTTATTTTGCCATTGTCGGTGGGAAGAGTGGCACATTTGCACTTTATTTTTATCACCAACATATTAATCAATCTAATAATAATTAAGTCAATGAAATAATGCAAGTAGTAAAAATAAAGTGCAAATGTGCCATTCTTCCCATCTGCATACGCGACAATCGACATGTTAAAGGGATTTATCGATTAAAACCACAGATTAGGACAAAACAATTATTATTGATGCTATTACTACAAGAAGAGGAATAGATAAATAAGTATCATAATTACAAATAACAAATTGAAATTGCGGTCAAAATTTTGACTTGAAGTTGACACGAAATTTTAAGAATAAACATTTCTCGCCTTTTCGAATTTCATATAAATAAAATAAAAACTTTGCTCTATCCCTCATTTAAACTACAAGAAGTCGAGTACAGAGAGAAATAATAACTCTCCCAAAATATCCTAGTAAATTAAGAAAATATTCTACTCTACATTTGTTAGTAAGTTACATCTAGAAATTTCGGTGGTAATTAATAGGTAAGGGAAAAAATAGAAAAAAAAAATTGGTGTATGGTATACAAATTTACGCCTTAGAAGCAACAATTAAAACATGAACATAATTGTTTGAAGTGACGAAACCAGTCATTTCTGACTTAAACACTGAAATATAAGATCAAAGTACCAGTGTGTGTTAGAGTACATATTAAAAGTTCAATAGAATCCAAACACCATTGGTCTCCAAAAGTGATAAGGCATAATTTTCAATAATTTACTGCTATTGGCAGCCATGTCAAATCTGACAAAATAGAATTACCGTCGACAATTAAAATACAGCAGCTTACTTCAACATGTAAATCATGGCATAGTTCAATAGTTTTACCGATTTTGCAAAAACCATCGAGCCTCTTATACAATCACCGCTTTTTAATAACTAACACCTTGTAGAGATAGATACCGATTCTGTAATAAAACTAAAAATTTGTAGGCTAATGTTATGCATTCTTGCAAAAGCAATAAAACTAAATAACTGGAGCCTCACAGGCTTTTATTAAAGTTAGAGTTGGCGCCGATGCTGCTTGCTGACAGCCGCCCTAGCATGCAGTAGCTCTCTACTGTTACTGAAGGGAGATCCAGGCAGGGTTACTGCCACACTTCGCCTTTCAAACCCACGGTGTCCAGCCCTCGTACATAAGAGCCAGGTTATCTAGATTGCTTGCTTCACGAATTATGTAATCCACCTAAAATTAAAATTAATTCGTGCATACGTACTTCGATTGAAATGAAATTAAAAATAATAAAACATGTCTAAAACATCTTGATATAATTGAAATGTTCATTATTTTTAAAGAACCAGAGAATTTCTTTTAAAAAGAACAGCAGATGCAATCATAAAAATGAAAAACAGTTTAAATAAATCACCTGTTCTTGGTTAGTATATTTTCTCCCTGGATCAGGATCTCGACCTTCCAATTTCAATCTAACTCTGCGCCATACTCCCATTGCATAGGCATTGCGCTGCTGACCTTTGGTTATGCTGTCTTGTTTCGGCGGTGTAAACTTGGCAGGACTTAACGATACACCCTCTTGCCTTACAAGTGGTGGTCTGACGTTATCGTTATTTGTACTTCTCTCATCTAAGTTTATCATGCTCTCATATACGACTTCTGTATTTTCTTGAAGATATCTTAAATTACTCAGGATTTCTAAAACTTCTTCTTTAGATATGCTTTTTTTGAAACAATGCAATAGAGGTGAAAAGTTATCAGTATATTGGCGATATTTTGCAATGAATTGCTGTGTATTTATGGAACAATCTTCAATTTTGGTCATAGACTTTATCAATGCTTTAACTTCCAACATAAGCTTATTGTGTTTATTAAAGTAAGTTTTGAGCTTATCCATGTTTAAGTGTATTCCATCATTAAAAATGAACATAGTTTCTTTCTGTTCTTGCAGTTTCTTTTGTGTACAAGTAATGATTTCAGATATTTTTTCAGAAATAAGCATAATCCATTTGGGATTATTGTATGCATTCAAAGAAAACATCTCCATTATATTTTGTTCTGTCGGAGTTACCTCGCAATGTTCTAGCATATTTAATTGACATGCGTTTTGCCATTTATTGAGGCATTCTAGAAATCTTTTATCGAGTGCCTCCGATTCGGTCGTTTGAGTTCTTAATAATTCATGTTGTAAAATGCTATTGCAAGTTTTTAAAACAAGACTGGCTATTTGAAATTCCACTTTTAAGCGTTTTTCTCGTGAAGTGACTGCATCTTCGAATGCAGATAATACTTGATTTACGTCAGGATTAACTCCGGCAGCCCAATTTAGCCTGGAATTAACGCTAGCAACTAACGATTTTTGTTGATCGCGCAAATCTTTCATTTTATTAATTAACATATTTAAATTTGCGGTTTCAGTTCGTAAATCGAGAATAAATTTACTTCTTAATATAGCAGAATTTATACTAACGGAATTTTGAATAAGAACGTTTTCGTGTAACCAACAGTGTGTAGTAAGTTGATTCTGTAATCTCACCAAACTTGATTGTACTAATGACAAACGTTGCTCTTTCTGCTTAATATCTTGAATCGTGTTCCATGACGATTTCAGATTCCTTTGTAAACTAGACGCTTGGGCTATGATATTTTGATTAAATATTCCTTGTTTTAAAAATAGCTTTTCGCCTTTTTTATTGAGATCATCCAAAGAAACTTTATTTTCCGCTCCGATATCCTTTTGTTCTATTTCGCTGGTAACGTTTAATCCCAAGTTTTGTAATAAGATGCATATCGTGTAAGCAACAGTTTCGGTTGATACGCCGAGAAATTGTTTTGTTACAAAATCTAAAATGAACTTTTTAACAGGTTTATCGAGCTGTTCATCGGTTAAAACAATAATAGACATAGGGGTTTTAAATGATGCACACATCTCCACAACTAAACTGAAAAAATCCGACATAGTTTGTAGGCGTTTTAATAAAAATATATCATCGAGTACGGCTTTAACTTGAGAATTAAATATCGGTGGCGCTAAGCTTCTAGCTTGTTTTACTTGATCCACTTTACGCCAGCATTGAGGAATTTCGAGCAGGCTTAGTTTATTGATGAGATTTTGAAATTCCACGTTCAACTTGTCAAATAATCCATTAAAACCCATTAAAAGCATTTTGCCTTGACTTAGGTTTTCTGATTGCGTATGAACAATAGATTGATATCTGGTTTTTAATTGCGTCACGATTTCCATGATGTAATTATATGTTGGCTGAAATACGAAAAATTACTAGTTAACTAACGACAGCTTTATAGTAGAGGTAGTTAATTTTCTCGTGAACTAAGGCAGCAGACGAAATTAAAAACATCGACATTTGTTCATCTCCTCCCTATGTTTAGTTTCAAGTATTTATTGGATATTGTTGTGATAAAATGGTCACTTTCACTTTCGTTTCGTGTTTAAATTTGGCACCTAAGAGAATCCGACGTTTTTAGGTTTCACTTCTAACAATTGTATGCGTCTTCTTTCCCTGTGCTGTGCGCATCGCGCGGCTCACGAGAAAATTAACTATCTCAAACAATAATTTTATTTTTAATATGGAAAAGTGAACACCTGCCACAATAACTTACATTTGTTTGGAATTACAAACAATAAAAATTGTCATAGTACCTATACAATATTTTGCAGAAGAAATGTTAGTGAAGACAATTGATCAAATGTAAGTATCAGTTTAATGGAATAAGATTTAGGGTGGCAACTTAATTAAGTCATATTTGGTGGTTAACACATTATTATTTAAAATGTTTAGAAGTTTTAAAGGAAGGGAAGTGGAGTCTCGATATATAATGAACCTTCTGTATACTGAACTATCCACTGCAATGAAGACAAAAATAAATATAGTGAACAAATCTGAGGAAATCGTTGTAGTGGAAGATGAAGATAATGATACAGAAGATCCAGTTGTAACTGATAAGTTAATTTCTAGTACCTAGTGAAGCACTGAAATCTTTGAATGATGTTCTGCAATGGGTTGGAGAAAACGCTAAGGAAACAAAGTATTCTAATAATATAATCGTTCTTCAGGACCGAAGAGCTAAATTAATTTAAAAGTTTAGTAATAAAAAAAACATAACAAACTAAGTTAACCAGTTTTTTTTATTCCAATCAACTAATTTTTGTATTTAAAATTTAACATAAATTTATTTATGTATTTGTATTTTTGTATTAATCTTAATACATTGTCAGTTCTACTTTGTGGTATTTTGAAGATTTTTTAATTAAAACTCTTAAATAGTGGACAACCTCGGTGAGTAACTACATTCACTATATTGAGACTTGACTGTATTTCTAAAATTACATTTCTGAAACGTTTAGATTAAAATAACATTTCTAATGAAGGAAGATAAATCATTGTAGATTTATAGTCATATAAGTACATAAATAAATTCAATCCAACAATAAAAGCGTTTTTAAAAAAATTTAAATTATCTCTAGTGGTTATCTATAATGTATTGATAGTAGTACCGTAGTACAAAGTTTAATACTACTACCATTTTAAAATGATAAGGTTTTTGCAACTATTAAATAACATGAGATTACTTACGCCACATTTGCCAATGCAAATTTGATAATAATAAATAAGGTCTTTGTTAATAAAATCATGTAACCAAAATTTAATAACATAGTAAATAAACAAAAAAGATCAAACACGTGTAAAAACTAATTCAATCATAATACTTACACTTATTTCCATTTCCATCACGATGCATGTAAGTTGCTTTTCAAGTTGCGTTATAAGTTCCGGAAGAGGCGTTCTAACGCTAAATATTAAATTATTGATTTCTGAAATAACATGTAGCACACTAGATTCGTCACTCAAAACTTTTTTCATAGTTTCAGGTAAAATGATCGTGTGAAAACTGCAATAAAGTTCTTGTAAACTTTTATATACATTATTAACAGCTTGCATCCCATTAACTGCTTGCATAAACAATACATCTTCTATATATGAATTTTGATGCAAAAGTAAATAATTGATGAATTCTAAGGTATTATTGCTGTGCCACGAGAGATCGTCCAAAAACCAATCGCCGCCTTTCTGACTCAATAAGTTTAAATTATAATTTCCACTTCTGGAAACGGTCATTTCGGTATTTAAGTAATCTTCGTTTTGTTTACAGAGATCGTTTAATATTATATATTTGAGGGCCTTTAATCCGTCTTTTTCGCAACGTATAAATGAAGATATAGCTATTTTAGCATTACTGTATCTTTTTTCTACAACGCTATTTGAATTTTTTGCAGCGGCCAACTCTTCATATAAATTGGTGACAATAGTTGCTGTATCGTTACACTGTAAATTCAAACGATATCCAAATTCAATTATAGCATTCACCAGGGATGTGTTTTTATTTCCTATAAACGAGGAACATTGCTGATAAATAGTATCACATGTACTTTTACTTTTAGTTTCTAATAAATATTTACTCCAATTTAAATAACAAACCATTCGATGTTTATCGCGATAAGAAGGAGGACATTGTGCAATTATAGTACCATATTCTTGTAACAAATGTAAGCATTTTGTAGTGACTACTGTTTGTTGCTGTTTCAACTGTTCAACATCATTTTCGGACTGTTCACATTGCACGATCATATTAGATTGTCCGGCATTTTGTAAAAATTCTTTTACTAAATCAAAGATTTTACATGCTTTCTCATCGATGCTTATGTTTAATTCTAAAATCCATTGGGAATATTGATGACCCTCTAGAACTTTCATCGCTTCTGAATACAATTCTATATGTAATTCGGCTTCGTTAATTAAAGCATCCAGTCGTTTTTTTGCACTATTTATTGTTTCTTTAGTGTTCCGATATCTTTCATAACGATTTGGAAGAGTGTATAACGGATGATTATTTGGACCGTTTGCTTCGGCTTCTTTCACCAATGTCATTTGTTGATGGAGATCTTGAAGGAGATCTTCGGTTTCGGTCATTTCTTTGAAATCTTTTAACCACAGTTCTAATTTATTTATTATCACGGGTATTTCTTCTAATATGTCGTCTCTGAAATTAAAGAAAAAAATGTTTATATTTTAATAAGATATCGAACTATCTACCTATTGTTATTCCAATCGATTTTTATTTCTGTACATCTAACACTGTACATTGACAATGTAACTTCTTTTTCCAAATCTTTGCGGCTCTGACGAGTTAAAGAATTTCCAGCAACTCCTCGGTATGCCGTGCCTGCCAGTCCCTCCCCTCCAACGGTCCAATCCACTAATGGATCGTATATAAATGCTTCCAAAAGCGTTAAAAGTGTTTCGCGACCTTTTTTCATTGTTTTTAAAACGTGTTCGCATCCGAGACGGAATATACCCTGTAACCATTTTTTACAATCAATATAACTACCTATATAAAATTTATATTGGATGGATACGAGAGCGAAAAATAAATTATCGAAGATAATTAAATTTTTACTTAAAAGTAATTAACTTTTAAAAGTTTATGGAAGGTCAGTGGCTCGATTATAAAAGAAGTAGGAGAGATAAAACATGACTGATCATAGTTCAAATAATGAAACCTAACACCTGCATTAAATTGATCAGTCATTAATAAGCAAGCATGTGTAGCAGTCGTTCCGAGTGGTGAAATATATCAAAACAAATCCTTGTGAGTTTTGTAACAATAAAACTAACTCTTTAAAAGTATGGTGAATTTAACATTGAAATTATGAAAAGTTTATAACATAAATGATGGAGAATACGACGACAATTATTAAAAGTAGTACTCTTCCTACTTATCTTTTAATTACAGCAGGAATATTTGATTTTCTATTAATTGTTGCAACATTAGTTGGTAACGTACTTACAATATGTGCTGTAAAATTCAGTCGCAAATTATCGGCAGTGCTCTCAAATTTATTTATATTTAATTTAGCACTCAGTGATATTATGGTGGCTATAACTTTTCCCTATCATTACGCATTTTTTATAACAGAAACTTTAAGTATAACTGCCGAATTGTGTTTGTTAAGATTTGTGTTAACAATTCTTGCATGCTCTTCTTCTATCAGCAACTTATTAGGTATTGCTATGGACAGATATATAGCAATTGTATATCCATTACACTATAGTCGTTACATGACTAGAAAAGTAGCTGTGGTGATTATAATTTCAAGTTGGATCGCTGCCTTAAGTATATCCTGCGTACCAATATTCTGGAATAAATGGAACGAAGAAGAAAAGTGTCTTTCCTTACATAAAGTTCTAGCACCAGAATATATCAACTTTATGATTATTCCCATGTTTGCATCAATATGGATCGGAATGTTATTAGTTTATATGAGAATTTGGAGAGAAGCTACGGGACATGCGAAACGTCTACAAAATTCCACAAACTGCTTTTATGAGAAAAATACAAACGACTCAAAATCTATACAGGTAATAAATACTTTCGTAAAATTTCTCGTTTCAAGAATCAGTTAAAAATAAAATTAGATAACGTAATTATTAAGCAAAAGAAAGATAAGGTACATAAATAAATTTTTAATATAGTAGAATCGTGTAATCATGTTAAACATCAATTTATCATGTTTGTGAAAACACTATTAATATGTTATCGTGATTCATATTTTCGTTTAATATCTATTTTATTTATTATTACAAAAACGACATCCATCAATTAAAATAACGAATTAAAATATTTGCAGTAAATTATTTATTGTTCAAAGAGATGAAAATATTACTGAGCTGTTTTTTTTATATAAATGTTTTAGACAAGCATTTTTAAATAATATTAATTTATTTAGGAATTTAAATTAGTTTTTACTTTTAGTTTACATATTAGTATAGTGATGTGCATAAATAAAACTTTTCATTTGATTTATATTTACTATCACTTTATGGCCTAGTCATATATAGCTAATCTAACTCGTATTTGCATGCTTACACTTAATTTGCTTTAATTCTTAACACATTCTTTATTACATGGGTACTACATGTTGAACTTCATCTCCGCCACACTAAATGATATTTTTGTTATTAACGTGTTTGGTTTTATTCTTGTTTATTATTCTTCAATATTTCAATTTTTAAATATTTATTAGTTTTATTCCACTGTACATTTTATCATGTTTTAATACACCCAAATTTGTTTTTACACGTACGGTAGATACGTTCCTCAAGAAACCATGCAAAAAAAAAGATACATTTCCTATGGCAAAATAAAGGATGCATTCGATGTTATCCAAATACCGTATAAAAAAAAATAATTAAAACTTAACTACAGTGGAATCCCGTTAATCCAAATCACGCTAATCCGAAAATCCGGTTAAATCCAAATGAAAGTAAGTTAAAAAAAATAACACAGAGGCCAAATGAAAAAAAAACAATGTCTAGAAAACACACTGAATTTAGATATCATGCTTATAAAAATGATAAAAATACAATATGTGCCTATGGTGATTGAGTAATGGTCAGAGTTAACTGGCAATTGAAGAACCGGCCCTAACTGTTACTAGTGTTAATAAAAATTGTTTTCCTACAATGTTATCATAAATATAATGTTGGTATTAAAAATAGAATTCTTATAAACTAGTTGATATTTCTTGTGTGGTTATTTATTAATTCATTATAAAATACGTTGTCAAATAAAACTCTTAAATTACCAAATAAAAAACAATTAAATAAATTTGAATGCAATTTAAGCTGTTGAGTAAATTTGATTAGTTTGTAAAATTTAAAAAGTCAGTTAAAAATCAGTTTAGATTACAACTGTTTATCACTAACATAAATAAATAATAAGCTATTATTATAGTTTTCTATTATTATTATTATTACTAAATACATATTTCAGGTGGTACTATTAATTTTGGGATGCTTCTCAATCTGTTGGTTGCCATTCTACGTAATAATACTCATAATAAAATTGGACTCGAGACTTGTATACGAAATAACTTTAAGATTGGCAATAGCCAATTCGTGTATGAACCCCATTATATATGCATGGAAAAATTCAAACTTCCGAAACATATTTTGTTACCTGTTAAGATGCCAGAAGCCAAGCAGCCTAAACTACAATGTCAGCTTTGTGACAGATTATGTGCCATCCAAAAAAACTGAAAATGTGAAGGACATATGCAATTGCAATGAAATATTTGTTTTTAAATAAAGCGGAATCGATCTCGAAATGCACTGCAGTACTAACAGAATCATCAACGGTAATCAAAAAGAATACAGTATGGAAATTGTTAACATTTTACATTTAATTTATAAATAATTTAATAATTAAACGTTTGTGACTTAAATTGTTGTGCATATTTAATAAATAATTTACATTTTCACTGCAAATAACTACAATGGACCTAACTATACTTGTAAACTTTTTTATTTCTCGTTTTTAGAATAAAAGTCATTCTTTATAAAGAGTTTTGATTAGTTTGAAAAGTCCTTAGTCATAGTCAAAATGTTGATATAACATACAGGGTTGTTTAAAAACAATGAAACATTAAATTGTTCAAGAGTAAAGTACCAATTGTTTGAGTAAAAATTAAATATTTTAGAGGAATTAAGAATAGAATAGAGAATATTTTTATTTAATATTTTTTTATTATTATTACTGCTAATATCATAAGTTCAAATATGAAATTTCAAAACTTTGTCTCAAAGTTGCTATTTTGACTATATTAAAATTAAATTTTATATCATTTGTTTATGAAAAATCATTGAAAATGATGCTAATTTAAAAAGAAGTGTTAAGCAATTTTAGGTAAATGCCATAAATCCATATGATTAACATTTTATTTAATAAAGCTCTTATTTTTTCAGAAAAGTTTCATTTTCTTTATCTATATGTACAAACGTATTCTCTATTATAGCCATAATATTTTTACCTTTTTTTTTGTGAGCACACCCCGAAAGACACCAGGAACCGCCGTTAGGCATTACTTCTAGTGTCCCCCGGGACATCCATGCCTACCAGGGGGATATTTCATAACCCGTACCGGGATTCGAAAACCAGGACCCGTTAGGCGAGAGGTTAGTCTCCTAACCACTCGACCACCGAGTCGGCATAATATTTTTACCTCTAAGAACGAAATTTCACTTAACAAAGTAATTTAGTGAAACGCATCCTCTTCGTTAATCGAGATATGACCGTATATATATTTTTTATTAAATACAACTAAATTACTTACCTCGACCCCTGTAACACCAAGTGCCTCTTCAATATTAGGCGTAAGTCTGAAAGGAACCTTTTCGGGAACGCGCAACGTTTTACCCTTTTCAAAACAAACGTTATAATCTATATGTACGACTTCTCCACTTATTAAATCGACCAGCATATTATCCAAATGTCTATCGCCAAGACCAATGATATATCCTATAGTACTCATAACAGCAATCGAGTAAGAATAATTTCTCACGATTCTCCACCATTCACCGGCATTAATAGAATGACACCACAATTCTTTTGCTAATAAATTGTTTGGAGTTTCGGTCATCAGTTCCGTCAAAACTTGCTTCAAAATTGCCAAGGGCCATTCCTTTCGATTTTCCGGGTTTTTAACGCCGTGTTCTTGGAGAAGAGGATTTAGTTTATTGTAAAATAATTCTGAAGGTCTCAATACACCTACATTTGGATTTGAATTGCATCTTTGTCCCTATTAAAAAAAAAAGAAAGACGATTATTTCAAATTAAGTATTTAGAAATAAATATTTACGTACAGAACCGGTTTTAGTATTGGCCTTAGCAGCTTCCCTTTGTTGCCAACGTTTGTACAAAGCAAATACGGGCATGGTACCGTCCACCCAACTAATCAGTCCACTCCGTGGACCAAGTGGAATTACAGAATAATGTCTTGCTCTATATAAATTATGTGTTGAACCATCGGAACCTTGTGCCATCATAGTATTAGCAATACTTAAAAACTGCATAATTCGTTCGTCCAAATGCAAATCCTCTAAACCTTTAAAAAGGTATGTGTATGTTTGCCCATCGGAACCGTAAAAAATAAGTTTTTTAGGTTTAGTTTTAGTAGGTAAAATTGATACGTGATTCGATACACTCGAAATGTTAACTTGGATCTTCGAAGAAATAGCTAAACCTGGCATAGCAATAAGAGTATCTTTAATTCCTGCTAAAAGGGGACTGATGTCTTGCATTTTTAAAGTATACGCCGTTCGTTTGTGTGCCTTCTGCTGAAATTTACTTTGTAGTAGTTTCAGCGGTTGCCAAGATTCCTGTGGATTATCAGGGTGTTCGGGATTTTTTAGCTTCTCCACTACTTCTTTTATTATATCTGCGTAACGTTCCTGAAATTGTTTCTCATGGGGCGTTTCCGGGTCAACACTTGTAACAGACTGCAATTGTTCAAGTATAAAAATGATCGGTTTCATAATTATGCGGTATTTTTCAGTAATCAGAGATTTCTTTTCTTCTTTCTCGAGGTTGGAATTCTCGTTCACTTTATCAATTTCCATCTCTAATTGATGCTGCCTTTGATTTATTTCGTTATGGTACTGGATGAGGGTGCCCAGCCATAATTCATCCCAAAGCAGAGTTATACGTCTTAATTCTTTAACTAAAAGTTGCACTTGCGTTATAGTTTCGGGTGCCTGTTTGCTGAGTGTTTCGACCATAGACTTAAAACAAGATTGTAGTACATATTTTGTTTCTTCGCTATCGCTTTCGTAAATGTCCTCAATTTCCGGAAGTTCGTTATATTCGTTCTCGTTACTCTGCGAAAAATCTTTAGGCATAGACAGTTCCGAAAAGTCAAATTTAACTCCTCCTTCTACAGCTCCGACTACTGCAGGAAATGTTATCAAATGCGGAGAATCTTCGGCTACTCGACAAAGAAATTCCGAAACCCTTTGTCGAACATAATGTTCGGGATGATTTAAACGAGAAAATAATTGAGGAATTATTACTTTCCATGGGTGGGTAGGTGTGCTGGCCAAACCTTCTTCGAGTACATTTTGAAGTACCATGGCGTGTTTTACTATTAAACGTAATAATCGAAGCGTCGCAGTTATTGTATTACATTCGGCACTTTTAGTGACGTTTTCCGAATTAGTTACAAGATGTAAATATTTAAAGTAAGAATCTGCACTTAATTCATAATACGAATACACGCGTTTCTGTGATTTCCTCCAAATTTGTATGAGTTTTTCGAATTGTTCTTCGCGAGCGCCATACAAAGCCGGTACCATTTGTAGCCTTTCCTGAATAATTTCTGCCGTACTTACTTCATTAAGTTCTATGTCATCTTCGTTGCTGGTCGACGAAAGTGAAAGAATATTAATTATTTTTACTAATTCGTCTTCGGTTATTTCTAAAGGTAAACATTCTTGTATAGCTAACTTATCTTCTTCTGTAAGCGTATTGGTAACGTCAGAGTTATGATCTACAATTTTACGACCCCAACGATAACACCAAGTACCAAAGATGTACCAACTCTTTGCTAAATTAGGACACTGATGGACACTAAACTGAAGAAGCTTTCCTATAGCCATTTCGGTGGTAGGAATTATATTTGCACCAGCATTTTCTACAATAATGATATCAGGCAACACCATCAACAATTTCACCAAAGGACTTGTAATTTCGGTAAGGGAAAACTAAAACGAAAGAAACCAATTTCAATATTGTAACTTATTTTTGTGCATAAAATAATAAGTACTGGCAATTAATGTTTTTTCTAGAAGCGAGGCAACGTTATACAACAAACAATTAGACTTACCAAATTTTGTTCGCTGCCTTGTAACCAGGCGGCTAATTTTAGAAGAATCTTGCTACTTATTTTTCTCATATCCGGACTATAACCTCCAGAATAAAATAAATCGGCATTTTTGGAAATATTAGTGGACGCCGAAGCGCAGAGGTTAAAAACTAATTGTTTACTTTCGTCTGTTGCATACAGTAATTTAATTGTTTCTTTCACGGCCTTTGCAAAATCGATACTGCATGCAGTATTAAGCTCTCCAAATTTCTGCATCAATAAAAGACCTATGTTTTCGAGAGTAAGTTGTCGATTGGTGTCTTCCATTCTTAACACGTCTTCTTGGGCCAAAAATTTATTAATATGTAGACAAGCTAAATCGAAATTCTTTTCTTTACGAGCTCTACGTATAATGTGTAATCTTAAGCTACTACAAAATGAATTAAATCCGGGGTTATGGTGGTCTCTGGAGAAATATTCGGACCACCACAGGATTTTTGATAAAATAGTCGAATCGATTTTTTCAATGTCCTCTTCAAAATTTTCCGATACAAGAAATACGTTGCTGGCTAAAGAATTGTTTAGAACAGTTTTTAATCCATTGCCCACATAATGCATTAAAGAAAATGTTTGCAAAAAGTCCGAAGGTAACACGAGTAAATTATCTTGTAAACCTTCTTGTATAGTAAGTATACTTTCTTTGATTTTATTTAAGAACAAATCTCTTTCCAATGTTCCGCCTACCAAAGCAACATTGTATAGATTATTTTCAGTTTTTTTTAAAATATCGTAACTGCTCCAAGAGTTATGATTGTTTTCTTCTTCATTCCAGGACCAACTGCTTAATTTGTTGAAGTTCGATAAGGTCTCCATTTCAAACAAAGCTCGAGCGGAATTAAAATTTATGGTTCCAAACGAATATTTTATTCCATTATCGTTTTGACCTAGAAGTAAATCGTTTTTCTCCCATTTTGCAATTTCTTCCCAATTATTAAGTTCTTTGTAACAATTTAAAATTTGATTATTTATAAAGTGTTGCACTTGCGGATCGATATCGTAATTTTGTCCTTTAACGTCTATAGCTGCACTACTGCTCTCCTTGTCGTCATCGTCCACTTCAACATCATTAGATTTTGTTGCTGCTTGCAATATAGTTTTATAATTTTTAATTGCAATTTCGTACTTTTTATTTGCCTGATCGGAAGCATACTTAATCCATTCAAATTTTCTATCGGCAACTTTTTTGCACCAAGTATACAAACCGTAAATAGGTTCGTTTTCTTTTAAATTTAATAGGGCCAATATAACGTACATCACGGCTCTTTCAAAATCGACCGTTTTAGTCCGATTGGACGTCAATAAATTATTCAGCAGAGCTTGACCGTGTCTTAGAGCTATCGTCGATTGTCCAGCATGTAAGGCGACGTGAACAATCACTATACGAATTCTCGACAACCACTCCCTACACGTACTTGCATTCGTATGAAAGAATGTTCGGACAGGCTTCGAGGCAGGTGGCATCGCAACGGCACAGCCTTCAGCTGCATTGTAGATTGCCTTTTCCAAGTGTTCCATGAATTGAAGTAATAATCTAACTCTTTTTTGATCGACAGGATTCTGCAACTCCTACAAACATATATTTATTAAAACAAAAACACACGTTTGATTCTGACAAGTCAAACTTGAATAAATAAGAAAATGTAACTTAACTAAAAATTAAGTTGCGTATTTTATTTTAAATCATTTCAACTGCAAAATTATAAAATGCATCGATATTGTGTTTATAATGAAATGTGAACGATCTTCAAAAAGATAGATTTACTAAGAAAGTGATAATAACCATGTATTGTGTTAAACTATTAAATACGAAATCGCGTTCTAAAAATTTAAAAAAAACGATACCCATAAGTAATTGTTGCTAAAATAGTTGATCCGAATAATGGTTAATTAATAATTAAATTTAGACCTTCGTAAAAATGAAAAAAGAGAGTTTTAAACACTTACCTCTACATCAGTTTTAGCTTTCATAACTTCTTTGGCTAACTGCTTTAAAACAACCTCGAAGCTCGTGAACGTTTCGTTAGGTTTTCCTAAAGGTGTGCGCAATTTTGAATTGACACACAGTTGAGCAGCTTCGAATGTGATCCAACTATTTAAAACGGCTCGAGAATTAAGAGCAATAGATCGATATGCTTCCATATTTGTGGTGTTGACTTGCGGATCAGTTTCGACCGGCCAAGAACATATAAAAACGTCTTCCATCCAATTTAATTGCTTTTCTTCTCCGTGTAGTAAATATTTCATAAAAATCATAAAATGCAAAGGTAACATTTCTCCATAAACAGCTCCAGTTAAGTGAAGATGTTGAGCAAGAACGACCGAGTAATTATCGTAAGAATTTAAGTCGGTGCATTTACGTTTAGCTAGCTGCACCGAATATGGCTCCTTAAACTGAATTATAGTTAAATCCCATGGTATATTTTTCGACAAATTCGTATAACTGTTGCGAACTTGTTCATCATTGGAATTCATATGCAGAATGCAAAGGTCGTTAATAAATGTTAGAAATGCATTATTCCATGACAATTCTTTCTTATTGAGGAGTTTTTTTAAATTAGCATTAACGGCCAAAACAATTCTAGTATCGTAACTGTAACCACATTTGACCAATACATCGGCCACCTTACTAAATTCCGGACAATTATACAGAATTACTAGATAGGTCTCTGAATGTATTAAAATATCGTTTAGCCACTGTAGTAATAAAAGTGTTGTTTCGCTACTTGTCGTGCCAGTTAGTGTTTTAAAAAGCAGGTTCAGAATAATAGCAAAATTGCCAGAATTTGGAGACTTTCCGGTAACTTCTCCTATAGCTAATCCGTCGGGCATTCCCAGAAGCCCTATTGAATTGCAATTTTCTTTTTTGCCGCTTACTAAGCTGCTGCTCGTTATAAAGTGGTTGTAGCATTTACAATGAGAGTACAACAAATACAGAAGGCTATATTGCAACGAAGGCGCTTTATTTCTCAATTCCGAGTTGTAAGGTTCCAACAGTATCGCCAACAATTCTAACATGGTTGGTTTTAATGCCCACAATCCTATAATTGATCCACTAGAATTTGCAAGTTGAGATAAACAACGCAGTAAGAATAAAACTTCCAACTCTGGATCCTTAACATACGTGGCGTTGATAAAGGGATTATTTTGACATAAGGCCAGTACATTTGGTACTATGTGCCTATAAACAACTTCTAGATCGCCTAAGACACATTTATATGCTTCTTGGAGAAGGGGAATGTTCTTCAAGTTGAGAAGCGCCTGATAAACATATACGGTTGCTTCGTGGATTTCTAACAGTGGAGAATAACGAAATTTTATTATTTTTGAATAAGGTCCTACTAAAGTTTGAACCAATTCTAATGGTAGATTAGCAGATAGTTCTTTAATTACTTTTGAAATCATAAGAAGAGTAGAAATAATGGTCGGATCGCTAAATTTATCGATTAGAGTTAACTCGAGATTTATTAAATCATAAATTGCATTGTAAAGTGTACTCGGCTTTGTTGTCAACATTCCCAATAATAATGAAATATTTTCATTGGTAGCTATTATTAAATTATTTGGAATGTACACCTCCAACATGTTTGATAATGTTATTATAATCTGAACCATACAATTGCTTATAACTTTAACATTCAATACTTCGCTAGTTAATGGATGCGATAAATCACCTAAACATTTTAAAACTGTGTTTAAAGCAAGTATGGTTACAGTTAAATAATCTAACGAATTGTTCTCGTTTATATTTTTACCGTTCTCTAAATCTTTTGCGTATCCCTCGATATCTTCAAAAAAGTGATAAACTAGAGTTCTAGAAAATTCCAAATTAATTTGAAAATGCCTCTTGATTCGTAATAAATTTTTTGAAATAAACTCAATTACTGGTAAAGGTTGTCCCAAATCGACGTGCCAACCCAAAATGATATCTATAGCATCACGAAATTGCGAGTAAAATTCTTCAGGATAAATTTCGACCAGTGTTATCAAAACGTTTAAAGTTGCTTTAAAAAGTGTAGCATTTTCTACTACTTCGATCATCGAAACCAAATCGTGCATGAGAGCTATGGCATGATCTTGTAAAACTTGTTTATTCGTTTCAAATTCTAATGTTTCCATAAGGGCTTTCATAAATAAATACCTAATGTCGTCCTTCTGAAGATGCATTTTATTAAACATCCAATCTTGAAAGCGTGCAAAATCATTCTCCTGTCCCATAATGTATCCCATTCGGCCCAAAGCCCTTGCAGCTTCTTTCTTGGCAATTAAACCGGGAGCATTACGTAATATATCATACATCGATTCGCTCAAAATATGAAAAGCTTTACGAACATAATTTGCATTATCCGGTATGAGCAAAACTTCTAACAGTTTTTTTGATATTGTAAGTGAATTTTGCTGGTCGGTCTCCATACTAAGACGACGCAATAATTTAGATATACGAGTGTCTTCTGGTAAATTAAATTTAATTTCAGATTTTTTTTCTGGTTCGTAACATTTAGAACGATAGTACATACCTCCTGGCTCTACGCTGCGACTCAACGAATCGTGGTACTTTCTATTATGCGAGTAACTATTGTTTTCGAAGAAATCGCGTTCCCTACGTGAAATCGGAACCCCGCGACCTCTGCCATAATTTCGTCGTTCCGTAGGCCCCATTCGAGGATGCCGAAATTCTGTTTGACGCGATCGTGGACTTTTATATCGACCTTCTCGTGACGTGTAAATGACTTGCCTGCGATTTGAATCGCTGGCGGGAGCCCCATCGACGCTGTTTTCATAATTTTCTTCGTTTTGATTATCTTGATAACAATGTAAGTCCCTCGAGCTTTTTGAAGCTTTGAACTTATGCGGTGTTGTTGTATTTGATATCATTACTCGACTTACATATCGAAATATGAAATCTTATATCGCGTATAATAATTTTGTGCTAGATAATTAAGCATAAAATTGAAAAGCATCACTCACAAAACGACACAACAATCAACTTCTGCGTAAAAATGTCAATTTATAAGGGATACCACCATAACTCACTGTATAAAATTTTTGAAATAACCATAGGCGTCGAAATTTCAGTTACCTTGTACTAATATAGTCGGTAATTGAACAACTCGAACATGAAATTTATAGTACATAACAATAACTAAGTTGGGTTTCATAATCGGAACACTACAATTTATTTCACAATATTTTTACACAAACAAATACACAAGAATAACGACGTATTCTTTCTGAAAACGATCACGTCAAGTATAGTTCAATTTTTTTCGCTAGTTACCAACACTTTAGAATTAATTATGATGCCAATATAATATGAATATTTTAAATAAAATAATCTTTTTTTTATTAAAAAAGAAAATTTCACAACATTATATTAAAACATTAATATCCGATTTTCTAAATAATCAAGTGTAATTATAATAATCTAAAGATTCTTCTAGAATTTGATTTTAACGTATATTTTGTCCTTGTAATAATTTTCGCTAAATAAAAAAAAGTGAGTGTGACGACCATGACTATTACTTACAATAAATATTAAATTTTTATTTTAGAAATAATTAAAATAATAGAAAAATACTGTTGAGGAAGTAAACATTGGTTATAACATAATACAGTGGATTCAATTGCGTTTTGTTTGTTATTTCTACATTTAAACATTTATACACATGCTTGTATGTTACGCCAAAGGATGGCGGTATTTACACCTTTTTTTATAAGGTTATAGTGACGTTTACTTGAATTCAATCTATCTTTACTTTAAATCGAATATTTCAATTCATATGAATTCGACGATATGAATTCGCCAGTAAAAAATGTGTGCGTTGTAGTATTAGGCGATATTGGAAGAAGTCCCCGAATGCAGTACCATTCCTTGTCACTAGCCGAGCAGGGTCACAAGGTGGACATCGTAGGATACGGGGAAACAAAACCTTTTGATAGTATACAGGTTCAACCACTAGTTAACTATCATTATTTAACTCCATACCCAAATATTTCATGCCCACGTTTACTAAATTATTTTTTTAAAACGCTGTGGCAAGCATTTACTTTATTCTTTCTTCTTTTGATAATACGAAAAGCAGACATTGTAATTGTACAAAATCCACCTGCCGTACCTTCTTTACTGATTTGTTGGTTTTACTGTATTATTATGAGAGCCAAGTTAATAGTTGACTGGCATAATTATGCTCATAGTATAATGGCACTAAAAGTTGGCTTAAACCATCCTTTAGTGAAGATGACTAAAAAAATTGAAAGTTTCGTAGGTCGTCGTGCTGTTAATTTCTGCGTTACAAATTCTATGAAGAAAGATTTAGAAGAGAAGTGGGGTATTAGGTAATATAAAATGTTTTGTGGTAAATTGTATAAGAAACATAATTTGTTAGAGCTACAACTTTATATGATCGCCCACCTGAAATATTTCAATCTATTTCATTAAAAGAAAAACACGAAATATTAAACCGTTTAGCATTAAAATATGACTTATTATCTGATGCAGTCGATGATAATACTGCATTTACCGAAGTTAAAAGTACGGGAGAGATTGTTCTTAAAAATAACAGACCAGGACTTTTAATTTCGAGCACTAGTTGGACTGAAGATGAAGATTTTTCAGTGCTTCTTCAAGCCTTACAAGGTACTTAAATATATCGATCATTTTAAATAGATTATTTATTTAAACTCATTTTCTATTTCTAGAATATGAAGATCACTATTGTGATGGTAATTTCAAAAAATTACCAGAGTTAATTTGTATTATAACAGGCAAAGGACCATTAAAAGAATATTACTGTAATAAAATAAAGGCATCTACTTGGAAACATGTTAAAGTTATTACTCCATGGCTTGAAAGTGTAGATTATCCAGTTTTATTAGCCTGCGCAGATTTAGGTGTATGCTTACATACAAGTTCTAGTGGTCTTGATTTACCAATGAAAGTTGTAGATATGTTTGGCTGTGGTGTTCCTGTTTGTGCATACGACTTTAAATGGTAAATAAATTGTTACTGCCAAACTCTTTTGCTTACCTAATTTTATAGTTTAGATGAATTAATACAACATGCAAAAAACAGTTATAAATTTAAAAATTCCGACGACTTGTCTCATCAGTTACAACAATGGTTTGAAGATTTTCCAAACAACACGAAGCAAAATGAAATAAATGAAAGTTTTAAAAGTCAACTGCAATCGTTTCAAAACGTTCGATGGAGAGAAAATTGGAATAAAATAGCTTTGCCGTTATTTAAATGAATGCTTTTTTATTTATTGTATTGTTAACATAGAACAAATAAAATTTATACTTTTACTTAAACTAACAAACGATCGATTTCTTGTTGAATTGCCACTATTTGTGGTTTTAATTGAGAACCTTCATTTATAGTTATGCTACAAGCAATAACTGATCTTGAAACGCCACATGCTCGTCCTAGAGCTTGTTTGGAACGTACAAAAACATATGGTACATTTTTGTCTTCACACAATAATGGTAAATGTAGAAGAATTTCCAAAGGCTCAGCATCGGCAGCCATAACAATAAATTCAGCAATACCACGATTTAAAGTCTTTGTAACTTCATTAGCTCCTTTTCTTAATTGTTTATAATTCATGCCCTGTTGAACTAAATTAAGGATTTTAGATGTTAGCGCTGGTTCAGCTAATGGATAAGCTTTAGGATTAACTTCTTCTGCCTTAAAGGAAAAACGTTAACCTCACTTTTCTTCTTAAAAAGCCAATATATATTTACCATAATTATTACAATATTTGGTTTTAGAGTTTAGTTTACTAAATTCAATGCACCTCTCCGCTTTTGCTTCACCGAGGTGCATACAATTAACAATAATAATAATCAAAACGTGTTCGTCGGTTTTAGAAGCAGTAATAATTATATTGATCTGCGACCTTGACAATTGTTGTTTTTACAGTTTCGCCAAATTAATAAATTTTCTATCGCAACTAGCTAAAGTTCATTTATTTGTGAAGTTGTTTGGTGCACTCAGAGTATTATTGTATTCGTTGTAACGTGCACAACGCAATTGATATAACCGTATAGTATATACAATAAAATTACAGCTTTTTAGAACAAATTTTCCAAATACGAAATTTGAAACGTCCTATACATACATTTCTTTTACCAACTTTATTTCCTTAAAATAAATTCTGGGGAAATGACATTTTATCTCGTAAAATTGAACAAAACAGGAAGTTGCAGAATAAAATAAATAACTTTTTAGTTCTCGTCGGCATGCCATTGCTTCTACAAAATTATTTTGCAGAGGTAATTATTTTGATGTACTACTAAAACTTATATCGAAGATAATATCCTGTGTCTCAAGTTTCAAATATTTCCGCCAATGTCAACTGTCAGTTTTCTTAATTTGTTGATTGAGCAGTGTTTAGCTTGGCGATATTTTAATTTATAGTATTATAAATGTATTTTATTATGAAAATTAACTAACTCATATGTAGGAGCTTAACACATAAGAAGCTTGTATAGAATTTGGAAACCAAAATGAGGTATTTGCAGAATGCAGTTGAACCCATGCAAGTGGATGCTCCACCTGAAGATAATGAAAACAACGAGGAAGAAAGCTACGTCGTGGAGAATCCTTCCTTGGACTTGGAAGTTTATGCCAATAGCTACACTGGACTAGCAAAATTATATAGATTGATTTACATAGTAGATCATTGCCCAACTCTGCGATTAGAATCTCTTAAAATGGCTATTTCGTACGTTATGACTACCTACAATATCAACTTGTATCAAGTTTTACATCAAAAGTTGGCAGAGGTGGCGGTACCGTTACTACCGGACGTTGCAGCACAGTCCACTTCTCAAGATATACCAGCTGTCGACAGTTCATGGATGGAAAGTAGGTCCAAAAAAGCAGCTTTAAAATTAGAAAAGTTAGATAACGATTTGAAAAATTACAAATCAAATTCAATCAAAGAAAGCATTCGTAGAGGACATGATGATCTTGGTGATCATTATTTAGACTGCGGTGACCTATCCAACGCCTTAAAATGTTACTCTAGAGCTAGGGATTATTGTACGAGTGGCAAGCATGTCGTAAATATGTGCTTAAATGTAATTAAAGTGTCAGTTTATCTTCAAAATTGGTCGCACGTACTTAGTTATGTTTCAAAAGCCGAAAGTACCCCAGATTTTATAGAATCTACAACTAAAGACTCAAACCAGGTAATTTTGACTAAACTAAAGTGCGCCGCTGGATTAGCCGAACTTGCAACGAAAAAATATAAATCGGCCGCCAAACATTTTTTACAAGCCAATTTGGATCACTGTGATTTTCCCGAGTTATTATCACCAAACAATGTGGCAATGTATGGAGGGCTTTGTGCTTTAGCAACTTTTGATCGTCACGAACTTCAGAAGAACGTAATGAGTAGCAGTTCATTCAAATTATTTTTAGAATTGGAACCGCAGTTGCGCGACATTATTTTCAAATTTTACGACTCAAAGTACGCATCTTGTTTAAAGTTGCTCGACGAAATAAAGGATAATTTGTTACTGGATATGTATATTGCTTCGCATGTTAACATTCTTTACACGCAGATTAGAAATAGGGCGTTGATACAATACTTCAGTCCATATTTGTCTGCCGATATGCACAAAATGGCCGCAGCCTTTAATCGGACTGTAACTGCCTTGGAAGATGAGCTGATGCAATTGATTTTGGAAGGGCAAATTCAGGCTCGTATAGATTCGCACAATAAAATTTTGTTTGCAAAGGACGTCGACCAACGTAGCACCACTTTCGAAAAGAGTTTACAGATGGGGAAAGAATATCAAAGAAGAACTAGAATGTTGATTTTGAGAGCTGCAGTTCTCAAGAATAAGATCCACGTAAAGGTACGGGTTAAAAATTATCGACTAATTTAAGATTACCTATGTTTAAGTTTATTTCAGAGTCCACAACGTGAAACGACAGGCCAAAGTGGAGAAGTGACGGTTGCTCCGGGAACAAGTACTGTTCTATCTGCTCGCAATTAAATTATTACAGATATAAGCGTGTAATTTCTTTCAATTTTGTATTTAGTCTGCATTGAATTTGTTTGTTATTAAATAAATATGATTTCAATCTACTTGGAATTTGTGTTGAAGTATATTTAAATTAATAAATATTATATGAAGAAGTGTAATTTTATTATCGGTTGAATTTCATAGTATAATCCATTCGATAAAGCTGTCTAAATTATTAATAAATGTTAATTCATTTGAAATTAAAATATGTAAAAAATTATTATGTTACAAAATCGAGTAATTCGAGCTTCAAACTAATTTAATTTAAAATGAAAAATTTGGATTCATAGGCGAATGGAATTAGACTTACGATTCCAAAAGATCTGTTCGTTTGCACTGCGCACTAGAAGAGAACACCAAATTATAATTTGTCCTATTGTTTTGCATTATTTAGTTTATTTTTGAGTCGAGCTGTTTGTGGAAGTATATTCTTTAGAATCGATCAAAAAGAGAACAACTTGTGAAAATTTATTTTTCAAATTTTTTCTCGGTGTAATTCCGTGCAAACAAATGAAGAGACTTAAAGTGTACAGTTTAAAAAGTATTGAGATCATCGCTGATGATGACGATCTCTGTTATAATTTAAAATATTAAATTGGTTCAAGAAACTTTGAAGAGATATAAGCCAAACTAGATTTCTTTTGGCGCCCAGTATAGTAACTATTATTATAAAAATTACTGTATACAATTTTACAAGCATACTGTGTATAGAAATATGTTTACAACATGATATAAACGCAATGAAAATAACCATTAAAGTTAGAGGTCGTTTTTAATAATTGTAAGCTTAACATTCTATTCTTCGTTTTGATCGTATAAAATTGTCGATTATTTAAAAACTACCCTATAATTGACGAATACGTATTGATAAGCTGAATTATGGCACTTTTAAACTTAGGAGAAGATCCTTGGTAATTTACTAGATTTAATTTAGCTGTATTATGAATTTGTTTATTTTTTAGGATATTGGAGCATGATTCTTGTGAAAAGTTGCACCGAGACATCATGGAGCAACTATCACTTAGACAGCGGGAACCTAGATCGACTGAAAAATATGCCCAAATATCGGCAATAATACGCTTACGGTTGAAACAATATAATAATGAAGCAGATCAACTTAAGCAAAAAAATGATCAAGCGGCCAAATTTCGTTCTCTGTATCCTTTCCTTATTCAATATATTTAAGGCATAAACATATAGATTATTCTTAACATGATCAAGCACCACCGAAGAAATTGAACGGCGAATTAGAAAAATTGAAATATTACAATCGAAAGGCATTAAAATGCAAAAAATGTTTGAAGAACATAACCTGAGCTTAAACCGTGACCGACCACAACTTTTAGGTTCACCAGGAATTTCTAATTGGGACGTAGATGATGATCTTGTTGGAAGAAGCTCCGATCAGTACACTGTTCAAGAATTACAAGACCAACAGAAACAAATGATTAAAAGTATCTCATTTTAATTTTATTGACATATAATATAAATAACTGTGGTTTTAGATCAAGACGATGGTTTAGAGAATTTATCAAAAATAATTTCTAGACAAAAAAATATAGCTCAAACAATTAGTGACGAAGTTGATTTACAGAATGGTAAGATAGAAATTTCAACAGATGCATTTAGTAAATCACTGTATTGTAGAAATTATTGAGGATTTGGGCGAGCACATCGATACAACGGATACTAGAGTTGTTAGCGAAACACGGACAATTTCAACTATAGATCGAAAAGATAATACCTGTGTGTATTGGGTAGTAATAATATTATTGTTTATTAGTATAATAACTGTAGTTGCTATTTGAAAACCACATTTTTAAATATTGTTGAAGACTAATGATTAAACCAAATAGAAAATGTAATATACGTATATATTTTTAATAAAAGTTATTCTCATAATTATTTTACATATGGAGGCAAAATGTTTTTCAATTTTGATAATAACCAATTTTTAAATAGAAAAAAAATATTTTCAAATTATAGTGCATATTCATATAGAACAGCGATACATAATACTAGAATTAAAGAAATAAATTGTATTTATCAGTTCTAGGTGGTAGGCAAAAACACAGGATACATATGGATAATCAATGTTCTACTATAGATTCATACAAAATTATAGATGGCAATGCACATATATTTAAAATTCTTATTACATACTGGTTAAACAATGTTATTCTAAAATTCTCTTACAGCCATATGCACCGATGAAATTTAAACATGATTAAAAATCGCGTTTAACATGAAAGAATGCCATCAGTATTTAATCATGTTTAAACTTCGTTGGTGCATTCGACCATTCGTGAATTTAACATCTAGAATAAATATATGTACAAATTATAACATTTCTAAAGGGGATGCCTATTATTTTAGTTCATCAAGGAATGGTACACCAGATAACATGCCAACTGATGCAATCGACAATTTACTTGAAGCTACCTTTTTTGCCGCCTAAAACACAAAAATTGCACACTTATCGCTACAGATCGTCAGCAACTTACCGCATTAATATCAGAAGCCGTAAGTCCGTCGATGGCTTTAACAATCTGAGCAGCATTCGCTACTTGACCAATCAAGACAGCCTGATTTCCCATATCCTCGATAGCAGTTGTGCTATCTTCTAAAGCTAATTGTATGGCAGTTTTTAATTGATTTTTACCTTTAACAAAGAAAATTATCAAAATGCATCGATAACAAAATATCTTGTTAACCTCTTGTAACATCTGCATCTGATACTTTTCCACTTTTAAGGACTTCGACGACTTTTTCAACAAGCACAGTAACTTCAGGACCTGGTGCTGATATTAGAGCTCCAAATAAACCACAATCACTGTAACTGATGTTCAAAGCAGTGACGGAAGTAAGTTGTCCACGTCCTGCTATTTTGGCAAATGGTGCGTTATTTCCTTTGGTGTATGTGATCGTTGAACCAGCACCTAATGCTCTTTGTAATACTGCAAATGATAAAGCATCTTTTGCGTTTCTTATACTACCTCCTTGTCCAGCAACAGCTACATGAGCTAAATTCCCACCTTTATCAGATCTGAAAGCAAAAGATTTACCATACTATAAAAATGTGTAAGAGGTTATTTACCTTATTTCACCTCCTTTATAAGGAGACTCTACAGAATTAGAAGGAGTAGAAGCATCTATACATAAACTGTTTGCATAATCTACTAACTCTTTATGTTCTATACCGAGACCAACAACGGCAGTACGATCTGCAGTAAAATATCTACATACATGATGTTGAAGTGTTTCTGAAGAAATTTTTCCCAATTGATGTTTAGATATATATAACGAATTACCAAGACCACGGCTACGGAATGCAGCCTTATGTAAAAGATCGACTGCACGCAACTATATAAAATTTTTAATAAATATTGTTAGACACACAAAAATATTATATATTGTCTTACTTGTGGAGGGCGGGTTGCTAATTCAAGTCGAAGTCTATGCACATTATCAGAAATTTCCCATGGCCTGAAGCACTGTTGAGTGGCAACTTCAGTAAGAAAAGGTAGTGTCTCATAAAGTGCAGGTCTGGTGCCTTCTAAAGTGTACGCTATCGTTTCTCTATCGACCGAACATGTCAAACTAGATCCGTATTCTTGCAAATTTCGAATAATAGCAAATTGGGTTAACCCTTGCGTGCTTAATCCAGCAGCAATACGCAAAACGTGAGTTACTCCCAAATTTTCGAAAGTTTCAAAGCGGGCGCCGGCTCTGAAATATTTTATAGTTGCGACTTTCTAAGAATATACTGTAAATAATACATTTACCGAAATATCACGGAAATTCGGGATATTGACGCTTCGTTTTCGGCAGACGCTGCAACAATTTTATTAGGGAGCGTGGTAGTTTCGATATCGTAATCTGTGTATCCGCCGACAGGAGCACCTCTAGGTGAACATGCTGTATATGCTCGAACCTATATAAAGGTTTACATAACAGATAATTTTGTGAAATGTGAATACTAACAGTAACTTAGAAATTACTTACGGGTACATTACGTAAAAGCGGAATTTTTGAAATAGTGGTTGCCATTATTATAATAATCTAAAGATAATTATAATATTTTATAAATTTAAAGTAGTGAAGTCTTTCGTAATCATCCAACCTATCAACTGTCCATTACTGGCAGCGTTCAACTATATGTTGAACTATTAATAAACACCAACCCACGATTATTATTTTGACAAACTCAAATGGTTTTCATTGTGAACGACTCTTTTTAAAATAACTTTGGGTGTAGGCGAGTTTGCCGCTCATCTTTGAATTCTAACAAATTACCACTAAGCAACTTATGTTAATATATACAAACTTTTATTATAGGGCAGTTTATAAAATGTTCTTATTTTTATTCTTTTATATTACTTCATTCTAACTTCGTTGTCAGGTTTCGCAACCTATGCGATAGGTAGCTGTAGCATATATTGTTTTGGACTGCTTGAAGTTTATACTCATTATTTTACATACAACTGAATTTTAAACAATTAACTGATTAATCCAATAATTATTTCTTGTTGATTTTGAACTATCGTTTTTAAATTTATTGTATTTTCATATAAAATCTAATCTTAAGTTTTACTTTTCTAAATTAAAAACATACAATAAAAAGAGGCATTTATTAAAAGTTATATGTACATACATAAATTTTCTACGTTATCTACAATTTATATAGGATCATAACCATAATAAGGCCCTTCGGCATATGCTTTATACATATCTTTAGAATTACGTCTAATTCGTCTACCAATTGGCTCTAAATCGTTATAACACTTAGGAAAAACTCGTTCGATCACATCTATTGCTTCAGTTTTTGAAATATTCCTAACAGACAATACAGAGTCCAAAGCTTTAGTTTTCACACAATTTTGATGGGCTTCTTTAAAATTGAATAAAGAAGCATCGCCCTGAAACCATGCCGACATAAAACTACAGTGTGTTAAATTAGCTGCTCTTATTTCAGTACAAGCTAAATGATCCAGATTTTTAAAATCCAACTTATTACAGCAATAATCAAACATATGAATCATCTCGTGAGTTAGCACACCCTGCACTATTCCTCTTTTTGTTGCGGTATTTTGACATACTACAATTTGATTTAGAACGGGATCATATCCGCCACTTACTGTCAAGCTGCATTCTTCACATGCAATGTGTCTTCGAATATCGATTGTACAACCAGAATTTTTTAATGCACCCATCATAAGCTTCACTAATGGACTTTCTTTAATGCACTTGTACACGTTTCGTTCACATTTAATTTTTGCTATAGGTTCTTCACCTTTACCTTTAAATAAGACATCGGTAACTTTTAAATTGGGTTTGGTGCCTCTTCGTTCGGGATATAAATCGTAACCCCAATCAGTCCCACCTTCTGGTACCTGATCGGGCTTTTTTTGTTTAGCTGACGGTTCTTCCGTAACATTCTTGTTTTGATCTTCGAAATTTTCTAAAAAAGACATTATTTCAAAAACAAAATAGGGTTAAAATATTATATAAGGTTTCGTTAAATATCATACAGGATGTTTCTCAAGTTTGGAGTGAACATTTCGTACAAATTCCATCTAAATTCTAACATATGATTTTTTTTTATTTCAAATAATTTTGAATGAAAGACATGCCGATTTATATTTTAAAGGGTTTTTATCTAATATGAATTTTAAAATTTCTTTTAAATAACTATTAGATATACTTGAGATGAGAGTCTTTTTAGAATACTTTACTTTATTTCTTACCATCTTATCCTCTGTAAGTCCTAAATCACGATGTATCAACTGAACCACATTTTCAAATGAATAAAATTCAAGACAGAAATTTATTCAACAAAAATTTTTTATGACGCCCATATTTGAATCATATTAGTTATTATGTAACCATGCACAATTTAAATTATTTATTACTATACTATTACAAGTAATAAAGAACTGAAATTTATAAAATCTTACAACTGCTTATTCTTCATTTCAGGCCTATAATTCAGTCTTTTGTCTATACTTTTTTTGATTCAAAACGAGACAATAATTTTGAAATTTCATTTTATAATTATTTTTATTCTAACCAGGTGCAATTAATATTTAAATTTTGTCATTTTAAATAAAATTACTTAATAAACAAAAACCTATCAAAGAAAATAAAAAAATAAATCCGTTAATAACATACATTAAAATTTCAAATTCATTAACAATTTAAAAAATACATAAACAAATAGTTAAGTGGTGCAAATAATAATTTTATTTTCAGATTTTGCCTTTTCAGAGTAATACCTGGCCATTTCCCTTCTTGTTTTAACTAATATGCGGTGTCCTTCACAATTTAAGTTTTCTCGGTAACATTTATCACGACAACATTTTTTACAAAGTTTGTATCCACATTTTGATCCCTAAAAATATGAATGATTATATATGATATATGAAAATATGATGAATGAAGTGTCTCACAAGTGGATTAACACATTTTGAACATTTTTCTAAACTTCTTTGGCTTTGTTCGAGCAATTGTTTTTGGGGTCGTCTACCAATTCTTCTTAGTTTTTTCATTTTCTTCCTAGATATATCGTTTCCTTCGGCATCCTTATAATGTCGTTTATTATGATTTATCTAAAACAGGACTTTTATGAATGTACAATTTATGAACTTTAATTAATATAGAGAGCTACCACATAATTACTATTTTCTAATTCTTTTTGCTTTTCAGATACTTTTTTTAAGTGTTCTTCAGGAGAACTTCGTACATATGGTTGGCATAACCAGGGTGGTAGTACTAAACACTGAGTATTTGGTTCAGTTGTTTGGTCCCAACGTTTGCGGCCTTCATGATAATCTATATACATACTTTTTAATAACGTAACAATTTTTTTAAATTCTATTAAATTATTTGCGGCTCCTAATTTGATTCTTACATCATTATTTTGTGATATCGATAATCTGTAATATAATAATATTTAAATAAAATATATTTAAGTGTATTATTTAATATACAAATGATGAAATAATTTAAAAAGATGTCCACGAACGTAGGATGTCGGACATGGGTAAGTTTCTACTAGCTCCAAATATTTTAAAGCTGGCTCCCAAGAAGGTGGATTTTGGCAAATAAATAAGGCGGGATTGTATAAATTTCCCTCAGCAGTCATTACTCCCTGTGCTTTAGTTTCATCCAAACATCGAAATAAATCTTGCATACATTGGATATTACCATTTGAAATAACGGGAATCTTAATTGACTCTCTATTAATTAAATGTTAACAATCTATAACGATAATTTAATAAAATAATAGGTACCTAATAATTTTTATATAGTTCCAGTCAGCCAAACCAGTTAAAGGGCCCTTCTGTTCTTTAGTTCTGCCATGAACAGTAAGCATAGAACAACCTGCCGATTCCAACATCTTGGCATAAGAAATGGTCTTCTCTAAATCTTCAAATACCCTTATTTTACAAGTGATTGGCACTTTTACGTTTGTACTGAGAGTATTTACTGAAATTTTGCTTAATATAATTTATAAAATACCACGAATGCTAAAAAATTCTTACCAATCTCATATAATAATTCCCATTTGTCTTGCAAAAAAGCACCATAATTACCTCGTTTAGCAATTGCTTGGGGACATCCAAGATTTATATCAATTGCACAACAATAATCTTGAGCTAGCAATGCAGCTTCCAACATTATTTTAGGATCATTGCCACAAAACTGCATTTCATCACATTAACAACTCCTCAGTTTGTGAATAAACACTTACTTACTTGAACTATAAGTGGTTGATCTTCGGAACAGGACATTAGTGCTTCTTTACGATACTTGGCGTCTTTACAAAAAATAGAACTGTGCAACATGGGCGTATAACAGAGTTCTGCCCCATAACTTCTACTTAATAAACGCCACGCCAATTCGCTCGCATCTACCATTGGTGCAACGATTTTAGTTGGAGACCCTAAAACGTTTTTCCAAAAATCCATTCTTCTATAATGGTTCTTATTTCCTAAAAATAAATAAAACGTGTATAAATAACGATATTGAAATTATAGGTTATCTTTAGTTAGTGATTCAGCCCTACCAACATCGAAAATTTCGTCACTAGGATTTTTGTTTAGTATAGCTTATCCAAACCTATATAATGCACGTCATCAATACAAAGTTATTAGATGATGACGTTCACACAGTGCTGTCACCTCGTACCTCGTATTTTGACAGTTCTAATAAATTGTAGACTTTCTTTATGCCATCTAATATGTGCGGAACTAAATCATCTATAGAATATGTCACTTTCCAAACTTTAAACCGAACTTCAAATAAACAATCTAGTGACTTTTTGTCGATGCCGTGTGCGTATAGCTTTGGATAGGCCATACATCAATTTATTAAGAGGCATAGTTTGCATATATAGATACCTGTACATGTAATTTGCTACATTTTTTGTCACAAGGATTATTTTTTTAAAATTATTTTTAAAAATTTGATTTGTTGTTGACACGGTTGCATAAAATATGCATAATATAACTATCCTAAACATTTGAACATGATAATTTTTCTCGTAACGTTATTAATCATCAGTTTTTCAATCATCGGTCGTCGTTGACCATTGGCCAATTGATGTGGAAATAATTGTTGAAATAAACGTTTCTTTGCTAGTTAACTGATAACATCTATTAGAACGAACTGATGATTGAAAATAGGATTTCAAACATTTTACTGAAAAAATAAATAAAGAATTTCCAAATAAATACAATTTTTAAATATTGGCAAAGAGTTGATCAATATCAACCCTGTTTGATAGATTACCAAATTTTGATTGGGATTAGGTAAGTGGTTGCTTAACGAGTTGCAAAATCTCAAAGATGATAAACAAAGATACTAACTATAATAACATACTAATAATAATGTACCGATTTTAAATAAATATTAAATGCAGCACATACCATATCGCCATAGTGTATCAAATTCATAATTAAAATATACATACGTAGGTACTTAAAACCAAAAAATAGAGTTATTTAAAATTGACGTTTCTACATACTTACTTACATCCAAATTAACAGAGCGGATGAACCTCTTACACAAAACTAAATATTTATAGGTATCTTTTTTACATTTTTTTCATATGATATTACGAATATAATTTGAATTTGTTTCATTTATTCTGTACATAAACAAAAAGAATATTTAATGCTCGTATTTTTGGAGATTACGTTATCAAATTTTAAATCGCAATAGATGTTTCTTTGACCTTTTCGAATTATAATAAAAAAATTTCGTTCATAACTTATTATCAATATATTAAATTAATAGATCGTTACCAAAATTTGTTAGGTATTCATTTTACTCGACCCTAATATACTAATAATACAACCTGTACTTACGTTTTCCTATTCGTATATATGTATGTATGTAAGTACATACATATACTACGTACAAGGATTGAATTTGTAATTAATCACGAAAAGTAACTATTAGGTGTAAAATATATTGGTAATTTCGATTAACAGTGTTTTTTTTAGCTAGTTCGATAGATTTTACTTTATAAAGAACGCAAACGAGCATCAGATAGAGGTACTCCTTGAATCTGTGATATTTAATAATACATCGATTTATAATAACTACACGTTATATGTTATCGTAGGATGTTTTTGTTATTACATCATTATGAGGTACAGAAATTTGGATGAATGACGACAGTGCAGTGCCAATAAATATTTAAAAATACGCGCTTCGTATCGTTTCCCCATATATAGAAAATACACGCAAACAAAATATATTTTCTTAATCACAATCGAAAAGTCATACTTTTCAATTATCATTTCAGTTTACGAAAAGTCTTTTCATACGCAACTATATACATTTTTTGAGTCAAGTATTTAAATTTTTTACTGTTAAATGTTTATAAAGAAAACATCTTGTGATATTCGTGTGAAAAATGCGTTTAAGGCATTCCATTCGTATGAAAATTACGCTCGTTCGGCGAACTTTCGTACGCGTGCCTTAAACGTGCATTTTCAAAAGTACCCATTGCTTGCCGTAAATAGCTACATATTAGTAAATAAATTGTAATTTTTAAGTCAGTGTCAATTACAATATATACATATAACAAATTTAATAACAACCTTTCTTATATGTGACATTAAAACATTTAAGAATATATAACGGACAGATTTTCCATAAATATCGGCAAGACAGTTGACTCTCTAAACTTACCCTAATATAACACTTGGATTGGTACAGACATTCAATTGCATTGGTAATTTATAAAGCCAACGATCTTGCCCAATTCTCACAAAATATAACAAATCGTAGATTAATATTTTTTTTCATAAAAATCAGTCAAATAATTATCATGAAAACGAACAATTCAATGTTTAAAATGGACGCGTACATGAACCCGGAATGGTTGCCACCATGCAATTTTGGCGGGACGGAGAAGCCGGATTAGATAAGCCACTTTCTCTTATAGGCGACAATGTAGGTGTCTTGGGACGATGGGTGGTGCTGCGTCTTCTTCTGCGATATTGCGGCAGTTGCCTGCGACTGGCGCTTCTTTGTTGTTGCTGAAGAATACTTAACGCGTCGGCCAGTTCGATTTCGCTGACGATTCTTCTTCTCGGAGGAGGCGGAAGAGCGGGCAACGTTAATGTTCTTCTTTCGGAAAATTCGGCCGGATTGGACGGCACCGGAATTAAATTGCTAACCGTCTGTATAGGTTGACTGTTAGAAATTTGAACGTGCAGCGGAGACACTTGGTTACTTCTAGTCGGTGGCGTCTGGTTTCGCCGTCTGTTATGACCTAAATTTCCTATCACTCTAAATAACACCCGTATTTTAGCACTAGACCAATGCCCGTGAGTCCTGTGCGATCGCGCTTCAACGGCCGGCAAAGAATGGCTACTTTTAGTTCTTATTTTGTATTTGCACAAGTTCATCAAACATCTTGGCTCCGATGGGCTATGGGGATCGTCCGGGCTGTCCGGAACGGAGACGCAACAATTCCATCTACGTTTAAATTTGCGTTGCGGCTGTTGTTGATTACTATGCTGCATCTGACGATTTGGTTCTGGTGCTATCGTGTTATTAGTAACAAGACACGTGCGACAATCTTCTGAAGTAGATGCGGGAGTCGGTGACGTTTTGTCGCACCCCGCACAACCTTCTTCCAATACGGCACAAGTAAACACGGCCGTTATTTGGGAATCTACTCTACTCCCACAATGCAGGTTGATGGGACGATGACGAACCGAAGAACACGTATGTTTAGTAGCTTCTTCTGGTCTCGTTTGATAAGATGCGGTGACTTGCTGACGTTGTTGTCGTATATACTCGTAAGTTGTTAAGCCCAAGAAGGAGATGTACATGTGAAAGAAACACAAATGTAACAGTAAACCGGCAGTAATGGCTGCAAGAATACCTAGAGCGGCAACGACCGTCAAAAAAGCGGCATCGTTGGCCGACGTCAATACCGATTGTTCAGAAGAGATGCTTTCGTTGAAAGGAGTTCTCGAGAGCCAGGTAGGATCGATCTGATGTAAGATCAGTTCGGCGATAGCCAAAACCGCCACGACGACGGCAGCGGCTACCGCAGTTGAGACGCACATAAGAAACGGCGCGTAATTTCGGCCACCTATGCAATGGTTAAGCCACTTGCAGTGATGGTCGAAAGACGCAACGCACTTGTTGCACGCGCTGCAATGTTTGGTGCGCTGCCCTGAAATTTGGATGCCACAAAGGTGGCAAATGCCGTCTTCGATGACGTGCGCGTGTTTTGTACGATCCAATTCGGGCACCGGTGTCGGCGTTGTCTTTCTAAGAATTGGTTCTGCCGGGTCCAGTAAAGATGCACTAAGATTTGCGACTAGATGCAACAGTAATAATGCGGAAAGAGAAGCTAATACCGAGGGCTGCAGGTACAAAGGCAAGGCTGGTATAATGAACAAGAATGCACCTGTCGATATTCCAATAAGGGCTAACCAGCCGGAGACCTGCAGCGGGTGCAGCGGCAGCTGGAAGCCGTGCTCTCGCCGCAGTCTTCGCGCCCCCTCATCGCCACTTAACATTGCTTTTCGTAGCCATGGCACTACACCAGGAAGCCGTCACGTGCACACTGGAATTGTTTCGTTATCGACCTCGGCCCCGACTTGCGCCCTTAGACGTCGCATCGCACGCAATCATCACCACAACGATCGTTACTGTGAACGTCAAAAAAATGTCCTATATAAATAATGCATAAAACGATATATGTATGGGTACTTACCTAATACGTCTAATTTCACCAACATTTCCTAAACCTTGTATTAGGTACATAAATACAATACCTATCGGTCGATATCGATTTTATATAGTTACTTGTTTCAGTTGTTTTTCATTACATTGGTACATAAATCTAATGTTCAATATTATCTTTAGCAAAAAACGTTATTTGGTGAAGTTATTTCGTTTATACTTAATAAAATTAGAACCGATACCTATTACATTATCTTCAAAAAATTGAAGTTAACTCACAATTAAAATCAATTTCACTGGGAAATTACTTATAAACAATGCTAATTGAATGGTGTTTTGCAACAATAACCTAACCCACACTTTGCTTACTTTAGGTACTTATGCTTATACTTACTATTTACTTTTGAGTTTTGTTGTAACGTCGTGCATGTTAGTTATGGTGCCTGTTTTAGCAAACAAAAACCTCATCTACCTCATTTTCAGACGAACAGTACGGCATTATTAAAAAAACATTTGGCAAATAGCAATTTTCAAAATTTTACGAGTCTGGCCCTCTTCGTTATTTAGGTGATTTAGGTCGTAAATTTCTTTTCGTTTGCACAGTTTATACTGTGAATTTAGTTTAATTAGGGACTATTAATTTTTATTTTGAGCAGTTTAAATATTTTTTCATTTACTGCAAACAACGCATGTGTGTGGGTTAGAAAGTTGTTGCAAAACGCCGTACAGTTTATATTACTATAATAATTATTGAAATTAAAAATAATACTGAACTATTACTAGGTAAATACCATGATATAAATATAATGTAATATGCATCTCAATCGAACAAGACGTGACATTTAGTAAGCTATTCATAAATGAAGTCGTATTAGTTGCTGTGTTGTAGTACCAAAGCTACCTAAAACAAGAGCTTTTGAACTAACTACGTTAGAGTCGATTCCCCTCGTCGCTATAGTTCCCAAATAATCACGATGAAAAATAAAATTTCATACATTATAACTCACGTTCATTACATTTTGGCAATTATAATATGTTCTTCATTATCTTAATTATTAGGTCTTTTGTTAATTTTTTCAAAAGTAACGCATGTTAGCTTGTTAAACAAGGAATGATTTAACGCAACAGGTAACTTAACGTTACAGCGCACAGTGGAGTATATGATATGAGAAGTTGGCCAAAAGTCGTATTTCTTAAATCAATTATATAATGTAGCTTAGAATCTCCCAGAATAAATAAGACTCTGGGCCGTCTATCTGCACCATTTTCTTGTCGTCAGTACAACTATAGAAGGGTCTAGTTCATTTGTAATTTGTCTGTAACTCCGGCTTACAGGTAACTTTGTCAAAGCTCTACAAAATCGTTTGTATTATTTTCAAAATATTAGTGTTTTAGAGAGTTTTTGTAAAATTTTCGAAGAAGGATTCTGATCTAGAAGGTATGTATATAATTTAGTAGAATATATGACATCTTATATCGAAAGATACGTATAAATTTTTTGTTTTAAATTAAACATAAAAAATAATTTCTTTTTCGATTACTTTTAATAATCACCAGTCATTTAGTTATACTTCCAAGCGTTGCCAAGCAACAAAAGTTGTTTAATATGAAATGTCAATTATGTAGCTGTAATAATTAACTTTTTTTTTATCAAAGTACACCCATTAAATTTTTATTATTTTTTTTAAATAAGGTCTACGTGTTAATGTATGTATTTTTCAAATATTTGTATAGTCAATAAAATTGCTGTTTTGATCACAGAAACATTTACCAATATGAAAAGGAAGGCTTTGTTTAATATAATAAAGGAATCCGGTCGTACCAAGTTTCAAATTCCTAATTGTTTCAATTTATTTCATTAGTTGTTTATAAGTTTATTGTAATGTAGCAACAAATTTGATTTCAAAAATTTTCGTCTTTTTTCAAATTTTATAAAATCTGAGTTAAAATAGCTTTAAATGATTACTTAGACATAGTAGAGACACAAAAACGCATCAAATAGTTTTGGCCAATTTTTGTGTTAAATATCCCACTGTGCAGCGGTATACAATAATTATTAAATATGTAAAAATCTTTTACTAATAGTGATATAAATTTTAATTAATTATTTATCGGCGATAAAATTGTCGCAGAACCTATTAAGAAATCGCTAACATTTTCGAGGTAACGTAAGACTTTTAACACCACTTACACCAGCTAACAATTTTTTAATTTCGCGGCGGATTTCTGTTGGTACTACTCGTATATAAACGTCAATGTCAGGTTAAATAACAAAGGCAGTGATGTACTGCAGTAAATGATTAAATTAAACTAATAATATTTTAATGTAAACATGTTCAAAAATAACATAAGAGGTAAAATACGTGAAATTGGACGTAATTATTTATATATGTAACAGCAGGTATAATATTTCGTTACTCAAATAATTCAAAATTCCTTTCGCCTAATTTATCACCGCTAATGACTGCAAATATTTTCATGTGATACCAATAGAAATCCGCCGCGAAATTTAAAAATTGTTAGTTGGGTATGTATTTATGTATGTATGTATGTATAAGCTGAAAATATTTTCAATAACTAGTATGTATATTATTTCTTATCCAAGGATATGTAGTAAATAAATAATAATAAATACTTTATAAATAGTACAAATTTATAGATAGCTATACCGTAGTGTTCAAAAGTTTGATGATACAAAATGTTCCATAAAGAGATACAAACTTATATTACACTTTTCATTACCAGCAATAGTTTCAAACTGTTACCAGAATGTTAATTAGGCTATGAGAATAGTATTAGATAATTATGTTTGTTCCCACGCGCTTCGCTTAAGTATATTTTTGGTTTTTCTGATTATCGGAAAATCTAATAATAACAGTTTGATGTATTATTCCAATTTGTTTACATTATATGAATAACACGCAATGTATCAAATATAGGTATACATAGATACATAGATTCATGAGGTATGACGATCGTTTACATTATAAGTAGATATAGTAAAAACGAATTAATGACGTATTAGTTAATAAATTAATAAAAATGAGCGAATGATATAAACATTTAATGAACTGCTGTAATCACATAAATTAATGTATAACGAATGCAAAAACTCAATATCTATTAGTATATTGCCCTACTTTGTATTTATAATGGAATATTTTCGTTATGATAGCATTCTTTGATTTACTGACTCGTTTATCGGCTTTAAAAAAAATAACGTGACACATCTCGGAAATTTATTAATTAAATTTAAATATTACTACGACAAGTTTAAATTCTACATTGAAATTTAGATCTGAAAATAACAGAACGCAATAGAGAGTTTATAACCATTATCACAAATACCAATTAAACTTCAACAATAAACGAGGTCTGTAAAGTTATAATAATTATAAGCTTGTTGAATATTATATTGCAGAAATTGAATGGTTTCTAGTATGTATTAATTTCAACCAATAATTTAATAGTAATACCCTGAATCGTTAGTCTTGATAAGATTTTGTTATACGGGGGGCAAAAATTAAAAGTGAATTTAAACAATATATATGATTTTTTCTATAGAAAAACTAAATTATTAATTTTACGTTTTCAATATTATTATCTACCTACCTACGTATTTTTCCAAAGAAACGCAATGTGTTATTAGTTGAAATTCAGAAAAACGACAAAAATCACATTGAAAACAAAGCAAACTCAACATCTTTTAGTAACGTTATTAAAATGGCGTAAAGCTTTAAAATGACTAAACTTTAATAAACGAGTGTAAAAGATTTAATCAGTTTGCACAGTACATACAAGGTGTTCCTAAAATAGGTGGTCAAAACTTGAAGACATATAGAGCAAGTCAGGCCATGACGAAAACCTCCATGATTTTTTTCTAAAACGCCTCCTAAGGGAGATGGAGCCCCTTCAAATGTGGGTTTTAGAATGGTTTTTATTTAATATTTTTTGAACCCTTTTAGGGAGGGATGGGATGGGATGGGAGGGAAAGTAGGGATGAAAATTTTAAGGTACTGGTACTGGAATGGTACTGTGCGTCCGATGCGGAATAGTGGACGCTTAGCTTACAACTGCTACCGCTGCGACCGCCGCTTATCTGTAACAGACTATAAGAAAAAATTAGAAACTTCTAAATTTTTCTTTGTATTTCCTACCTTTTTTTCGTCATCGTTTTCCCTCTATCGTCAATTTCGAGCGTAGATTCCTCCGTTGACTGCGAACTTTTATTGTTACATACCTATTCCTACGTAAGGTAAAATTTCGTTTGCGAAATTGGACCGTTGAATGTTTGAGGGGAGCCCTAACCGAGTCCCTATCCAAGAGCCTAACCAAGCTCGATTTTCAGAGAATTTGTGTTAGAGCTTAAAAGTCCATGTATTTACACTTTATAAATACACGGAGAGTTAGTCGACAAAGAAAGATCCTACCTTTCCTCGTCGTATTAATCCTTTTAGAGACCACAACACTTGCGCACTCACGCGCAGAAAGGCCTTATTAACCGAACGAGGACTCCTCGCACACACGAACACTACAACATCGTAATTTAAAATTCGAACTACTGAAACAAGCACTACCGCTCTGTACCACTAACATATATATGTTAGTATATATATATGGTATATATGGTTAGTATTATATATATATAGTATATATATAGTTTATATATAGTATATATATAGTTTATATATATATATATATATATATATATATATATATGTATTCGAGTACTAGGAAATCCCGCTTTTATTTTAAAAACCTTCACTTCTTTGTTCGCTCTCCGATAGGGTATGAAAGTAGGCGCGTGGTGCTCATGTTGGTGCACTAGTTGTTTTGTTATCGGCCACATAAAAATGCGATTAAACTTTTATCTGGTTTATGGTTTGTTATAAGAAAATTTTCTATGCTTAAGGGCACACAAATAGTTTTAAATTAAAAATAGAGTAAATTTTTAATTCTGTTGCATAAAGGCAGTAGATAGTTAATTAATAGATAGATTAATTTTATTGCACAAAAAATACATAATTTTAGAATAAATTTCCTAAAAAGTACATATTTTAAAAATTTTCGGTTTTAATCATTTTTGATTAACTTGATACTTGATAAAATTTATTATACACTTTAGAGAAATATCAATTATTTAGAATTATTGTGGTCTGCCTCGCAAACCTGGCAGACCTCGTTGTTTTTTTTTCAAATTACAGTTTTAATTGTCCTTTACATTAATGTATATGTTTGCCGATGTAAAAATACTCAAGTACCCAAGTATGGCAAAAATTAGGGATGAAAATTCGAAGGAACGACACCCCTTAGGGTTTTCATCCCTAATTTTTGTATCATAATGTAGGTCTTGAACAGCCATTTACAAAAATGGATAGTTTGTTGGCGATAACTCTTGTTGTTTCACAGATAATAAGCAAAATCGAAAAGAGTTCCAATTTTCAAAAGTGAATTTCACCCTTTTAAACCGCACGACCAGAATACGGTTCTTGATTAGGGTTGACTAGGTAATCCTGCAAAATTTCAATTTTTTCTGAGATTTCCACCTGCCTAACCTTCCTTGTAAGTGTGCTGTGCAATCGTTGTAGGTATTTTACTAACAAAACGGAAATAAGGTACCTGGATGGGTAAAAACCTTTGACGAGGTCGGTTTCTCAATTGCTCAACACAGCAAACATATTATTATGTACATACATACCTATAGTCCCACACAAAGAAATCCAGGGAATTGAGATCTGGGATAGATGCAGGTCATTCTTTGTACAAAATGACGAGTACGCTTTGATTGATGCGAAGGTGCGGATTCCTGTTCAAAACAGTACTTTTATTTTCCACAGAATGCCGAAACAAGAGACAGGAAATAATTTTTCAAAACACGATCGATATAGTAGTTTGTGTCCACTTTTACTCCTTAATCTATAAAATTGAGAAAAAGCTTCCCTTTTCCGTAGAGACAGCGTCCCAAACCATAGGCAATTTTCGATATATTTTGGAATCTCGAAATTTTCAGTTTCTCTTTGATAGTATCAAGGATTCGTGCTGCATACACTCGGTCATTTTACTGGTTGTAACTACCTTATTGCAACTGGAACAAACATTTTGACTCGACAACTTCCGGTTTCGTTCAATTCTTGCTTTCTTCTGTTTTACCGTTTTTCGTATGCTTTCAATCCCAAATACTTTTTGAAAATTGCACCGTTGCACCGAACTTTGTGATATTTGTATAGCCGCTTTTCAATCGCACGTCCAGATCGGACTGGATTTCAGCGAATTCGTTCCTTTTGCTAGTACAGCCTGCCTACGTTATCGTCTTATCTGTTTTAAAACGGCACTAGGTGACAATTTGTTCTAAATACAATGTTGTACAACGAATTCCCGTTTACTCGTGACTTGTAAACAGAACAAATCAACGTGACAGCACAGCTATTTTTCATTTTCGAAGTAGATGATCATTTAGGAAGCAATGTACCTACACTCGATACATATCGATATGCGAACTTGAGTTTTTAGCACAATGAACAGCTAAATCTTCGATTAAGACCACTGTGTTACGGAAGGGATTTTGATGCAGAACAGTGAATCAATCAATTACTTGCTTAATTTTTAGAATCCGAATAGCTTTTTCATTTGTAAGTACAAATATCGATTACTCATGACTCATACTGATTGATGTACGGGAATTTGTTTTAATCAAAGTTTAATAAACTAACTTAACACTAACAAAGTATGTAACAAGTAACTATAAGTAACAATTTGTTTTGTGCGTCAATTCGGCGCGCATCAGTTTAAACAATAATCGTCGATTGGCGTATTTTATTTAACAAAACAAAATTAAACATCGATAGAAATTTATTTTGAATAATATCGGTTAATATGTAGCTACGTTTATGTTTATAAACCCCCATTTCTTGTACGTATGTATAGAAGTGTCTGTTACGGATCGCTAATTTCCAACAACAATAGATATTTATTTAAAAAATAATCATTTTGAATTAAACTGCGGTTTCTTACAACTTGAACTTGACCCTTTATCTTCTCTAATTTGTGGAATAATACTGGATTATTAATCGTCTTTGATTTATGAAACAAAGGCATTAATTATTTCTTTGAATCGTACCAAAACCACTTACAGGTAATCTCCCGCAAAGAGCGTTGATTATTTGCCCAATATTTGGAAATAATGGTCGTCACGTGGGTAATTTTGTTGGAAAGTGTGCAAAGGCATTTGTCGCGATTCTTAGAGGGGAGGTGAGCTCTTCTCGCACCTGTGCTAGAGGGGGTTTCGTATATAATCTCCTCTATTCGACAAAAATTAATACTCGTCTATCGGCGATGCTTTCGACATATCAAAATTATATAAACATTAAACGTAGATGGTGATTAATCTGCAAGTGATTTGAATTGGTAATTGACGCTTCTTTGTCAGGTACCTATCCATCAATAGCGATTCGTATATGTTGTATTTTTCCGTTCTTTAAATTCAGGGGCGCGACTCATTGTGGTACCATTTTATTCCAGATTAACGTGAACAGAATTAGATCAGAAATTGCCTTCTCTAAAGATATAGACGGTCAGTATCTGAGCCAAAGTGGAAGTGGTAACCTTGGATGATTTAATATTATTTGCTTTATTTGTTATTAACTATTTCGCGCCCGAATTAAAATGATAATAATATTCGTCTTAGTTTTGGTGACTGTTGTCCATTGTCATTCTTCAGGAAGAATACTTTACGCCAACAATCTCAGCAATAGTTTCGACGAAATTTATAAATCATATTATAGTCTTTCTGTAAGTATTTTTTCTTTATATTATTTAATAAATAAGTAGGGTAACAATTGTTATCGAACGCCATTATAGGTAATTTTTTCCCTTTTTATTATCTATAAGTAGGTACATACACTTATTCGTAGTTTTAATAAATTTATTAAATAATTTAAGCGCTTTCGTTAAAAATTTAAAGTGCCACTTATTTATTGCCATCTATCGGTGAGATGATAGAAAAATTGTTAGGTATGTTCTTTTTTTTTAATTAATGAATATAATCGCGTAAGTATTAAAATATTCGTAAACGTGAATTTTAAAATCATATTTCGAATTAATTAAGGATTACAGCGGAAAACAATAATTAATTCTATACATTTTATTGTCCTTTTAATGAAATAATCCTATGATTTCTCAAGAATAACATTTTAATCGAATGGAAAATTAATAAAAACATTAAACATTATCTCGATTAATTATTTAAGTATTTTAGTTTTTCAACAGAGTGAAACGATAATTATAACAACAGTTAATTTATTATTTGCCCTAGAAGACAATATTAAACGAGTTTTTAAATACCTAGATATGATTACGAACTTTTTAACCAATATCGATTATTAAAGATAAGTAGTTAAGTACCTACCTAATAATTACAGTTTGTTCAAATGAGGGAATTAATTATAAATTAATTGAAAATGAAATAAATCAAAAGTAGGCACGGCCTATCCAAGCGTATAAGCGATTCACGTCATCAAAAAAAGTTACTAGATTGTTTATTTGTAATTCGGTTTAAACTTTGGAAAGTGATATATTCTGTAGATGATTTACCTGCGCACATATTGGATGGTATAAATAAAGTCTACAATTTATTAGAACTGTAAAAATACAAGGTACGAGGTGACGGCACTGTGTGAAACGTCATCATCTAGTTACCTTTTATTGATGACGTGATCGTTTATACGCTTGGACAGGCCATATGTTCTTAAAAAATATTTTCTTCAGTACCTATCTACTTCAATTTTATTTTTATTCAACTTTTACTTAAATATTGTCTATGATTTTTTGCAATTGTTATTTGTTTTTGTATTAGGAATTTATCTAATGCTGAAAATATTTTTGACGTTATTTTCTACAGTTGAACGGTTTAAGCATTAAAATACACGTATACAAATCATACATCTAGTTTTTCTTTTGAATAATAGTAAATTAAATATATCAAACAAATTGGAAAAACGACAAAAAAGATCGAAACAATTTTCAAACTTCAAAATAATTTGCCATTTTGTTATATCAAAACGAATGAAGCCAAACGAAATTGCATCTACATATATGTATATACATATATTGTACATATATAGATTTATCTTGCATTGAGGAAGATTTTGCGTTGGCGAATTAGATTCCTAGAAATAATATTTGACGAATACAAAAAGCTACATTAGAATATATCAATTCACCAAACGTAGATATTTAAATGATAACGTCGACAAATACTGTAAACAGGAATTGCAAAATTGAAAATCTTTGTTCTTAATTCTATTTTTTTTAAATACCTACCCAACATAAAAAAAATATAATATAATTTTTACTTTATTATGTAGAAAACAGTTCAGTTGCCAATTTATGTTCAGGGCGTAAAATGTACTTTTTAGAGCATTTTGCACTCGATTGTGCAAATAAACTACGCACTTAATAAGTTAAATGCGGCTTAAATGCCGCATTTAAAAACTGTACCAAAAATATAAAAAAGCAGTTGCATTTTTCTTAGATAATATGTATTTATACATATGTATATGAAAAAGTTTTTTCCGAGTGAGATCACCGAAGACATTTAAATTGTAAATATTTTTCTAAAATTTTAATAATTTGGATCGCGTTCCAAATCGTTCTTTCAATAATGTCAAAATGTTGGGCATATTTCTTACAAATAAACAAAGATGCAACTATGTATTTACAGTATGTTTATTAAGTAGGGCACCGATGTGCCTAATAGGCAGGCAACTTGTTAGCTCCTTAAGTGGTTAATAAGTTGCCTACCTCAGAGAACTACCGGCGACGTTATTTTATGGACAAATAAAGCGGGATTCGATCTAATTTTGCGGATGATCTACTAGCGCAGTCTTGAAGTGTATTTGACGTATGCGTATTACGAATATTAACATTAAACATGTAAAATATTGGTAACTACATGCCATTCGAAACTTGTTTTGGTCACAGGTTTCGTGAGCATTTGGACGCTCATCTCCAAAACAAGCAAACTACGAAGGTAGCCCGAAAAATTAAATCGTATCCTACTATAGTATACAGAGGGTATATTGGTATATACTAATACATATTCAGGGTATTACAAAAATGATCTCAAAAAATTTAAGGGCATCTAGTACTGACGAAAAAGAAATCGAATTATTGCTCTAGCTTATGGTTGGGAATTATAGGCGACAGATTAATAAGGCCAGTCTTTTTTTCTAATCGACTAACAGGTCAAGCCTATCATAACTTCTTAGTTAATACTTTTCCGTTATTCTTGGAAGATGAAACTAAACCAAAGACTTAACATAGATATATGTGATTTATGCACGATGGAGCGCCGCCGCAGTTTTCGCTTATTGTTTGCTGGAACACTTACATTGGGCGTACAGAGAAAGATGGACAGGCCGAAAAGGTCCGGTTCGGTTGTTTGTCGTATGGATTTTTTTGCTTGGAGATGCTTAAAACCTTTAGTTTATTACATTCCAATTCACAGCTTAAAGCACTTACAAGAACGTGTAGAAAATGGAATTTTTCAAAAGGTGCGCAAGGCCGAAGCTTGAAACACGCTTTTTTTTGTTTTAGAACTATTGTTTATTTTAGATATTAAATATTATATTGAAACAGGTCTGTTTTTTCATTGATCGTGCGGCAAACTACAATGCAAAAATCGTAATATCTGCGGAACGGTTGTTTTTCGGACCCATGTTAATTAAGACTTTTTTGTTCCTTATAGTCAGTACTACATGCTCTTAAATTTGTTTCACTTTAAACAGCTATATGAGATTAAACGTCCATGATAAAAATAACAAACAACAATAAAAATAAAAAAATAAAATATACACTCTTGCCTTATCTTACAATTAGTTTGATAGCCCATTAGAAATGTAACTTCCATTAGGAGTGGGCCGTCCAACTTGACGTGTATATGTGTAATAAGAATGTGTATTTTGTCTTTTTTGCTCGTTATGAGCGTTTAATTCGATATGGCTCGTTTCAAAGGTGGTATAGCAACTTCTTAAAAACTTTAATATGAATAAGGGTGAAATAATATACATCACCATGTAAGTTCGAACGGCAGATCAGCAGAATGCATATTTTAAATATTTAATAAAATAGAAATTGTTTTCAAAATTAAATTTGCATTTTATGGTACCTGTATTTTGTCGGAAACGAATTGTTACAGATTCAAAAACACAAACTAAATAGCACCACATTATGAAGAAAATTAAATGACCAAATAATAGTAGGTAGTCGGTGAATTATGTATTAACAAATTAAAAAGTGATCAATGTGTGGTTTATAACAGTAATTAACAATAAGTTAATGCCCCAAGTCAATTTAAATTTCATCAAGTACTGCGCTTTGAATTTTATTATTTCATAAACGTATTATTCATTATTTTTACGTACGAGCCTTGTGGATAATTGATAAAAAATTATCTCAATTGCGACTTATGTATAATTTCAAATTTTTGTAGAAAAAAGACAGGGCGCATACCGAAAATACCGATTGCGTGAAAGAAGATACGTACACCGAATCTTATGCAACTATAGTTAACTTACATCAGTGTGCGCACCTTTATGTTTTTACATTATACATACATATTACCACATTACGTTAAATATTTACTTTCACGAAACTTAAAAGTTTCTGAAACCACTTTCGTCAGTGTGCGCCCTGCCTAATAGAAATTTTTAGGCCAAAAATGGCAGAGGCGATCGTAACCACTACTTTTGTAGTTGGTGTAAAGAAGGTATTTTGTAATTTCAAATATGGAAGATTTTTTGAGACAAAAATTGTTAAAATAAAGTACCATTACAGAGAAATTTTAGGGTAAAACCAATTTTTTTTTAATGTAAACTAATGGTGAAATGGAAAGTTACAAAAGCACAATTTTTATAATATAAAAGAAGTTATAATTATAGCTTATAATAGATTAGGTACCCAAACTTTTCTACAAAAGATGATATACTTAATAATAGAAATGGAAGAAATAAGAGTTTATACGATTTTAATTACAAAACACTACTTGTAGGATTGAGGAATGAACCTCAGTGAATACTTAGTTTTTATGTTTACACTGAAATTTGTGTCAAGGAAATGTGTGAAATAGGTCAATCCTACATTGCAATATTTTTCATAGTATATGTATATAATCTGCAAGGTTGTTTATTATTTTATAAAGCGGTATTTTTATAGATTTTAAAAAATGAAAATCAATTTTATTTTGTTTAAAAAAATTACCTAATTACCATTAATTTTATTGTAGGAAGTAATGGATATTAAATATTTTACATTAAATACGTTTTTTCATAATTGTTGTTATTAAATGTTATATTTGACCTATTTAATTATTTTATTGTGTTGTGTGCACTTAATTCTTGATAATTAGTGAAAAGATTCTTACCCACTATATGTAACAAATGTCATATTTAATTCGGTAATCTATTTTAATTGTTAGATCTACTTATTCTTTTCGAAGTCTTGTAATAATAAAAATAATACTAAAAAAAAAAACTATGATTAATGGTGGATATGTATATTCAAATACATACCTACGAATAAAATTCAATTTTGAAAATGGTTAGCTAGAAGATTAAAAATGTAACACTCAAAAATAATTATTTCCTATGTATCTGAAACTAAACAATTTATAAAAAAATATTAATTTTTAGGATAATGACAGGGAAAAAATTCCATTGCCGTATCTACAGAAACTAATCATACAAGCCAAATTGGCACAGAATCCACAACCGCAATCCCAAAAAATAGAACACACGGCATATTTACATATACAGACAAGACAAAAGAAAAAAAGATATGCCAGTTGTAAGTAGTTGCAATCTGTCGAGATAACAACGATCAATAAATAAGGATACAACTGTTACAGATCTCACACTCTGTCACTTCAAAATTTGTAACATGGGGAGAAAAAGAACGACAAGATATTTTCATGTGATACGTTCGCTCGATAATGGAACATAAAAGTCGCTTTATTTAAATGCACATTTTCGAACTGCAGTCGTCTAACTTAAAGTATTTTATTTATTTGTTGTTAGTTTAGTTGTACAATAATAAATGAATTTGAAAACTGTAAACTTTTAATATATGTATAATTTTTATTTAGCACCAAAGCACACACATTTCTGAAAAATAAACTAGAATATAAACAAAGAATACAAAATAACTAATTTATAACATCGAGATTCATATCCTGTTACTTTCATAACAAATAACTAACTAATAATTACTTATAAATTTCATTGTACAAAATTACTCTGAATATATTAAATATTTTATCGACAAAGCTTGAGATTAATCAGTAAGGCCACTAAGCTAGCATAAAAAAATACACTCATAAACATATTGAAATTTTATGGTGTTTGAATATGATTTAAGGATTATCCTGCCACTCCACAAATCCCTAAACCAACACAAACACTAAAATTATCTGCTAGTGGCTCAACCATAGCCAGTTAAACTGACCAAAGTGTACCTAATTTGTTTATTCACGTCATCCTGCAACGATATAAAAAATTACATAGCATTCAAATTTCATGGACGTGACTAAAATGGCAACAGATGAAGCTAGAATGAGTGCATACATAATAGGTATTAGTGGTGCGTGTATAGAGGTAGGTACGTGTAGTTTAGCCAACTACAGCCAGAAGCACCCTCTTGTAATCTCCTGATGTATCACCCTGAAATGCACAAAGGTTAACAGCTCCACAGATTTCTGTTAAGTATAATTCACTCATGCAACAGTAATTAAATAAATTTTAATCTTTAGTCATAAGGTTACTAAATCGTGCACCTATTTATTTCAAAAATTTCAATATATCTAATTTCGTTTTTAATATGATGTCTCCATTACCTAACGTCAGTGGAGATTTGAACAAAGCTTCTTACAATTAGTATTCAAATCAACACACTGATTTAACCTCACCATCTCAGATTTTGATCAAATTTGGCACAGAGATGGCCTAAATGTAGACTAAGCAAAATACAAAGTTTTATTAAACTGTGTTAAAACTAAAATAAATATATTAAAATTTGTTTTATAGGAATATTATTTTAACGATGAAACCATTATCATCTCACTTTTACACAATTTTGTAAATCATTTAACAGTAGTATAAACTATTTTTTACAATTTTTTTTTAAATTTTGAAGATGCATTTTTTCTAAAATTTAAAATTAAAGTTTTCACTTTAAAATATGGAAAAAAAGCTTCTCCACATTTTCCCTATTGCATTGCACATCATAAGAAAGGCCAGAATAAATGCTATAAAATGGCACTTGTCCCACCTCTCTAGCTTAATTAATTTAAAACTATGTTAGTGATGCAATTTTTAGGTTTTTTTAGAAACTTTACATAGTTGTATTTTGAAATTTTGCATTTTTCTTAGTCTATATGGAGACTACCTTTGTGCCAAATTTGATTAAAATCTGAGATAATGAAATAAAATGTTTATTAAAAGTGTAGCGAGTTGACATAGAATAATCCATTTACATTATCTATATTGTTTTAACAGATTCTCTTCCTTCAGAAATAAGAAAAACTCCGAACTAGTTTCCAATTATTCAACCCATCAAAATTTTAAATTTGTATTCTTTAATTAACTGTTAAAAATTTTGATTGGTTGAAGTATTTATTAACTAGTCAGGGATTACTGCATAAACAAACCTAAAATTATTTCAGAAATCAAATGATTTCTTACATATGTTAAAGAATACTAATTAAAGCAGAAAACAACCTTCACCAAAAAAAAAGTATTATTACTTACAGTAATCCAACTTTCCAAGGATTTTCCGTATCTATCAATGAATGCCTGTTTAATGTCGGCCAAATCAATTTCAGATCTAGATACAATGATACGAACCAATGTCTTATCTTTTGTGCCCAAACCTGCCATTGCGTCGTGCAGACGTTCAGCAAAATAGCCAACTTTGCTTTTGACACACTTCACTGTAACAATTCGGTAAATATTTTACATAAATTTCTGTAAATACACTTACCAATGCCGAGCAATCCTTTTTGCACGTATCCTGTAAATTCCTTCTTGATAGCTTCTTCGATGTCTTTGCCAGTAAGTCTCTCATATTCGGAAAAGATTTGACGCAATTGTTGATAACTTCTTGTTACCAATATCTTGTTAAATTCAGATTCATCAGTTCCCCATTTGGATTCTCCAGCTTTAATCAGGTCTTCGGCATCTCCTGTGGCTTGTGCTTCGTTTACTCCTTGATTTTCATCACGATTCCCCTGTAATATATTAAAATTTCAAATGATACTATTAAATAAATACAGGTGCGATACCTACCTGAACAAGAGAAACTAGCAAACGCTTGAAATGTCCAGAAGTGTCATCTTTAAGATCGTGTTCCAAAGCTTTTCCATACATTTGCTCATAAAATTGAGCAATAGTACGAATTCCATAATTTGACAGAGTGCACAAAATCTCAATGATGGCCTCCTCGTCCGTGCCTAACCCAGCAACAGCATCATGTAATTCCTTAGCATAAAATTGAGGTAAAGGCGTCATTAAGGCGATGATTACATCCTCGAATTTACCACCCAATTCGCTTTTTAATTCGGAAATCAGATCTTTACCGTACGAAGTTTTGAAGGTTTCCGCAATTTCCAATCGTTGTACAATTCCTCTACGGGCCAGGACATCTATGATTGCTTTCTCATCGGTCCCAAAACCCTTCATAGCTTTTCTGAGGGTGGCAGCGTCTGCTACGGGATCAAAGGGATCCGCAGGATAAACTGTTGGTGTACACTGTATACAAAAAAAAAATTTGTTAAGTTGAAAAATCTTACAGGAATTTATGTAAGTCGCTCGATTTTAAAATGGGTATTTTCAAGTTAGGTACTATTTATGCTACTAAAATAATGCATTAAGATTACTGTCAAGTAGACTTAATGTTTGATGAAATGTGAAATATATAGATACACAAATATAATAAAATAAAGAATAAAAAAGTACATTTGGGCTTGCACACACACAAGCCTCTTCGTTATAATACTTGAGACAAACCGCAGTGTATGTTTTATAAGTTCAACTTAAATTTAATAATTATATTTATTATTTTATTATTAATATTCAACTCTTTAAACTATTTTTCGACCATATATAAAAATAAAAAATCTTACAATAAAAAAAATATTTAATTGAAAATGATAACTAATCTTTTTTCCACTTTTGATCCACCAACTAAAACTAAAAAAACAATTGAGAATTGGACTAAGTTTATTGGAATTTTTTAACTTTGCTTATTATCACCAATACTTCCTAAAGGCCAGGCACATACATCCAATTTTTAGTTGTTGACCTATCGAATTGTTAATCCAAAAACTACAGGCTCTTATATTGAGAGCAATTGTGTCGATACTATGTGCTCTCCCATATGAGCCCGTAGCTTTTTTTGATGTATAACTAAATAGTTGATTGATTAAAAATTGTATGTATGAGCGAGCTTATAGCCTAATGCTTGGACCAATTGCCACATTAAAATTTAATTTAAAGACTCACTATAGAAAAAATATCTAGGACAGTTGCACAACAACCAATCACCTCTGAAGATCCGTCAATTGCCATGTAAAAAATTGTTTAGACAATCATTTCTATGGTGATTGACTGACGATCAGCGATGATCATGGCAATCAAAATTTTTAACTATTGGAAAATCATATTTAAAATTGATCATAAATTATTAATATATCAATTATCATAAATTATAAGTGTTTGTTAAATTTAGTTTTGAGTAATTTTTAGTTATTGTAATTTATTATTTTATCCTAACAGTTTGATGACCACTGTTTTAGAAACTGTCATCGTAAATTAAAGCAGGTGAAGGTTAAACAGCAGGACTACATCGTGTTACAGGTGATACATGAATTTCGTTTACCTGGTAGATTTTAAATTGCTTATTATATAAGCATGTAATTGCACTGTTACAAATAAATACTTGATGAAATTAGTAGGCGATGCCAAATTAATACAATAGTTAAATAATTAAAGCAGGAATGTTACGTGTCGAATTACAATAGAAATTACCTTGAACGGATAGTATTGTTGTGTTGTAGTCATCTTGAATTCGAGAATTGATGAGATTCAGACTGTAATGGAATACAAACTAATAAATTAGGTATTGAAAAATTAATGTTTAATAACAATTTATTAAAAATGTACTATTATTTATTATATAGGTAGGTACTAATGTGTGGCAAAAATAAATACTGTCTACATAGAATCATTTCCATAAACTACTATGACTACCATGTAAAATTCTCAGATTATGTATGTATGATGTCATCCGTTCTATCTAAATTCAGACCAATTACTGATTTACAATCATGACTAATAATTTTATTTATTGAAATGATTGAAATTCAAAGGTAGAAGAAAGTTTTATTCATTAATCTTAATAAAACATCTATTAATGATCGATTTATGGCAATTGATGGAAAAGGTTATTAGGTACTATATTTTTAGAATTTTTAATTTAAACTGTAAATTTATTTTTAAATCTAGCATCGAAACGATATATCGATCAATAATACTTATGATGCATTTCCTTAATTTATTATTGACTATAAAAACTAGTGCTCGTGTTTTCGCGATTATCGCTTAAGTTCTGAAGAAAAAAATCAATAATCTTGCACGACAACCGGATTAATTTTAAATTTATATTTTTTATATCTATAACGATCTTATTTGATATTTTATTTCTAAACGGAAAATCGTAAATAAAACCTGACATATTTAATAACGAAAGAAAAATACTTACGAAAGGAACACAGAAAAGAAATTTCTGGCAGTGATATTTTATCAGAAACCGGTCACACCCACGAGATCGTAAAGTTGTTATACCTTACAACCCACCCAAAGTACGCAACCAAAAACTCCAGCGTGTGACTATGGTGTACAGCAGATTTCTAAAGAACAAACAGCGCAAGCCCCCACTATTTTCATTTAAAAAAAATATTTCAAGGTAAGCAAATTTCGATAAGTTTAACTGTTAAAAGGAAAAGGATTTCCTAATATAAAAGAGAAAAATCATATGAAGGAAGTAGGTTAAGATTGAATCAAAAACGCACGCTTTGTTTCTCACGATAATTAAGCACGATTATTTTAATTTAAAACAATAGTTAAAAAAAACTTAACAGATAATTGGAATACCCCACCATATACAGTTATAAAATCTATTACAATTTTTTGACAAAAACAAATATAAATTTAATATACAGGGTGTCCCAGTAATAACTTCCAGGCCGCAATAGCTCATTTAAAAAATTGAGATACTGAAAAATGGTTGCAACCAACAACTGGAACTGTGACTATGTACTTAATGACTAATGATCTAATGTACTAAAGGCTGCGACTTAAATGGCATAGCATATCAGTATTATAAAGCTTGTTAAAAATCGAATTTGATAATTCAACTCAAATTGTCATCAAGGCAATAAAAGAACAAATTTAATGAAAAAGGAATAGTAACATATGACAGAAAGTAAAGGCGCCCTATGCCTCGCTCATCATTTTTTTTAAATTTTGTCTAGGTATTAAGTTCCTTAATGAAAAATGCAAAGATCAAAACCTTTAAATAGGGTGCCAAAGTTAACAGAGGAGCGTACCTTCAAAGTGGCCCGATTGACCCGGTATACGATAAGTCTGCACAACATACAGTCCATGGGTCGCATGCTATTTAACTAGCCTGGCCAAGTAGTCCAAGTTAGGTTTGGCCATCAAAGTTGTGCAGACTTAATGTACAGCCTCATCTCATCAGGTCCAAGGTTTAAATTGGAACAATTGGTAAAATTTTCACTAGAACACCCTGTATATTATTACCATTGAAGGCAATATATATTTATCTATATTTTTTTGCATGTTTATAGATGTTCCGAAATAATAAATTTTGACATGTATTCCTACATTAAATATAAAAATATGATTTCTTACAAGTCTAAAAAAAAATTAAATAAAATTAAATTGTAATCGTCAAGTAATGATTATATTATATCAATTCAAGCAACAGGAAATAAAAATACGATAACACTATTAGTATTGTGTTTCTTGGGACTCGTATGATCAACTATAAAATTGAAATTAATTTTAATCAGCAATTTTTACAAGGACAAATATTTCCTATTTTTTATAATTATACTAGTTCTTAACATATTTCACTTACAAATAAAATTTATGCTAGCTAAGAAGTTGATACTTTTACATTTTTGAATATTGTTACGACTTATATGCTAAAGTTAAATATATCTGATAAATAGACTACCAAGTTGTTTTTATAATCTAATAAATGAATAAACAATGTGCCTGGCACATTTATTAAATAATTATAAACACATAAGATGCAACTTTATTGCAACACTAACAATTAATCAAAAATGAATATAAACATATTGCCTTTCAACTCTTATTTTATTTCGTTCTATATCATACAAAACAACAAAAGAGGAGCTTTTTGTAGTTTCTCGAAAATGTTTCCACAATGTTACAAAAAAAAAACTTATATAACCCATTTAAATAACTAGATTAAACACCAAAATTATTGATTAAAATATAATTATCTTACTGAATAATAAAAATACTTTAATCTTCGAAAAAGAAATACTGTCCAGCTTTCTTTTGTTCAACATCCTTTACAGATTCTTGCTTATTAATTCTCGGTCTAAAGTTGTTCGGATCCCTTCTAAAAGTGATACCTAACAACTCCAAGAAACGGTTCATGCCAGCCAATAAAGTTTGAGGAGTATGAGCGACAGTGCTGACAGAAGGCTGTCCCTCAAATACAATAACTCTGTCTGCTAGATAAGTTGCCATAATAAAGTCGTGTTCCACCACAAATCCAGTTTTCTTGGCATGCAGAATGAATCTGAAAAACAAGCCATTAATAAAATCCCATTTTTATAAATTGAATATTTTTACCGCTTAATAACTTTAGCGGCTACTAAACGTTGTTCAGAATCAAGATATGCACTCGGTTCATCGACTAAATAAACGTCCGCTGGTTTTCCCAAACACAAAGTCATTGCAACACGCTGCAATTCACCTCCTGACAAATTTTGCACTTCTTGATCCATTATGTCTTCAATTTTTAATGGTTTCATAACGTCTGTTATAAACTGCAACGAATAGTTTCTACGTACAAGTGCCAAATAACTATGCAAATACATTACCTGTGGATGAACATAGGCATCTCTAATTTTATCGTGTAATAATTGCCTAACGAAACCTTGAGATTTTGGACTGATCTTTTGTGGCTTGTAACTAATATGTAATAGAGGTAAATCACCTAAAATATGAAATAAACTTATTTCAACACGATTATAATGAAAATTCAAGTTATAAAGAAACAATAATTTCTTTTCTTCGTATTATTTGACCATTAAAGTTTTCCACACTTCAAGTAGGCTTTTATTTCAAATTAAATAAAATTGCAATTATATTTATTTTTAAATACACGTTATAAAGTTGGAATAATTACCAGATCCAGCATCAGCTATCAAATTTCCAGCCAGCATCCTGATAAATGTCGTCTTTCCAGTACCATTTTCACCTAACAAAACTAAAATTTCAGAGTCTGAGAACTGCCCCTGTTGAACTACTAATTTAAAATTTCCCATAGTTTTTGTCATGAAAGGATACTCATAATGGCTCATTCGTTTCACTTCTTCTTCGGTGGCCGAATCCGACACTTTAAAAACTAAAGATTCGTCACGAAAACGTAAATTTTCAGTTGGTACAAATCCATCCAGGAAAATGTTAATACCTACAATACACACATGAAATATGCCAAAATTATTTGAAAGAGTTACTCGCCTTCCCTAACAGAAAAAGGCATAGTAACCACACCATAAGCACCAGGGACTCCATAAAGACAGCAGATAAAATCAGATAAATAATCTAACACGCTCAAATCATGCTCAACCACAATTATAAACCTATATTTAACAAATACAATAACATAATACACACTTCAATAAACAACATACTTATCAGGATGTAAAAGAGAACGAATAGTTTGAGCAGCATTCAATCGCTGCTTTACATCCAAATAAGATGACGGTTCGTCAAACATAAAGATATCGCCATCTTGAATGCATACCATAGCACAAGCAAAACGTTGCAGTTCACCTCCGGAAAGGTTTGCTATATCTCGATCTCGGATGCTACTTAAATCTGAAACGTTTTCATTAATGATTAGAAGTAATTTACATTTAAAAATAGTCACCGAGCATTCTACAAATGTCATCTTGATTATTCAATTCTGACTTTTTAGCTAAAAGCTGACCAACAGTACCCTTTACGGCTTTAGGTATCTGATCGACATATTGAGGTTTAATTAGAGCCTTCAGATCATCCTCAAGAATTTTTGTAAAATAATTCTGAAGTTCCGAACCACGAAAATGACTTAAAATTTCTGTCCAATCTGGTGGATCCTACAGAAAAATTGTTAAAATGTAAGTAATGCTTAAAATGGAGAGAACAATAAATGTAATATCAATGACATGAAGAATAACTTTAATTATTTATAAGGAAAGCAACATTTATATAAATAGTTGTTTTATGATCATAACACTTTTGGGTAAGCAATAGCGAAATTTGCTGGATCTCTCATACACAACAGAAATGTTAAAATGAAATGTCATATTCACAAATGTAATTATTAACAAAATTAACAAATTATTAAGATATGTCAATTTATAAGCATATGTGTTTATAGATGTTAGTAGTTACTCACAGAAAATCTACCCAAATTCGGTTTCTGTTTGCCTGCCAGTATCTTGAGAGCAGTAGACTTTCCTATTCCATTTGTTCCAACTAAACCTAAAACTTCTCCGGGACGAGGTATAGGTAAACGATGCAATTTAAATGAATTTTTTCCGTATCGATGGGTAGTGTCTCTTTCCAAATTGCTAGGAAGATTGATGATTGTTATAGCTTCGAAGGGACATTTCTGCAACAATACACCTTAAAATTAATAGCATACAAATCTTTCGTTACTTACCTTAACGCATATACCACATCCTATGCATAATTCTTCAGATATAACAGCTATTTTACTATTTGGTGTTACTTCAATGCATAACTTTCCCATGCGAACTACGGGGCAAGATTTTTTACATTCTTGCCTACATCTCTTTGGTTTACATTTATCCGCGTTCACTATGGCAATCCTTGTAAGTTTATCTGTCTCTTCGATTGCCTTTCTTCGAGACATAGTACTAAAAAGAAAAGACGGTAACGTTAATTAATTCATAACCACAATTATTAACACATATTGTTTAGATTTACTACAATTTTAACGAAATAATCACGTTAAATTTACACTGACAGTATTTTAGTTTGTTATATTAATGTAAAAAATGAGAATTTTCACATACTTTTCTGTTAAATATTAGACAAAATTATAAATTTTTAATTTCGGTCAACCCATGAGGCAAAACAGTAACACGAACTTAGCCATAAGTTATTTCCACTTTGGTTTATTTCTTCAGATTTTAGTATAATAACTGGTTTCCCTAAAATTTAAAAATTTTCTTCTTTATCGTATTTTTATTAATCCGAAATACAAATTTTTATAATAATCATAAATTTTAAAATTTTATATAATAATGTGGATTCTCAATTCAAATTTATTATTAAAAATAAAATAGGGAATTATAAAATTTATAGGTAGTAGCATTGGTATGGTTGTCATTTTCTGTCAAAAATTGACGTATTCCCGCCGATTAATGGTATTGTTGCATGTCTTGTGAATTCGTTGTATTACGCAAATACTAAATTATAAAATTAATTCTAATAAAAAATGGATTTACCATATATGGCTGAATATTCCAAAAGCAGTAGAGCAACTTGTCGTGGATGTAAATCCGGGATTGCTAAAGATGTGCTAAGACTTGCCGTTCTGGTTCAAGTAAGCATAGCGTTAACTTTTTAATCTCCTTTTGTACAAGTAATATGTTTTAGTCACCAGTATTCGATGGAAAAGTGACACAGTGGTATCATCATGCTTGTTTCTTTTCTTCCCAACGTCCAAAAACAGTAGATGATATTGCCCATTTTGAATCGCTTCGTTGGAAAGACCAAGAATTTATAAAATCAAAAATAGGTTGATAATTTGCAATAATTACCACAGTATTACTCTAATTTTAAACACTTTCTAGTTGGGGGGTCTGTTATACTTCCAGAAACGAAAGGAAAAAAAAGAAATGCAGTGGAAAGTACAGCAAAAAAATCTGCATTAAAAGATTATGTTATTGAATATGCTAAATCGAGCCGTGCCATGTGCCGTGGCTGCGAGCAAAAAATCATGAAAGATGAGGTTGGATTATTCTTTATTTTACTTTATTTTATTTAAATAAATTATATTACAGATCAGGATTTCAAAAAAGGATTATGAAACTGATGCGGGAAAACGCTATGGAGGTCAAGATATGTGGCACCATGTATCCTGTTTTACAAAATTACGTGCAGAATTAGGTTACTTTGAGTGTGGAGATAAACTGCCTGGATATAAAGCATTAAATAAAAATGATCAACAGGAAGTAAAAAAGGAACTTGCGTATGTATACAAATTAATTATGCTTTTCATACATAATATAGTCTGCATTTATAGAGCCATTAAACAAGAAGTAGTCGAGAATAAAAAACCTAAAGTGGAAGATGAAACTGATGGCGATACTACCGATAATTCATTAGAAAAGAAAATGAAAACTCAAAATACAATCATTTTCAAGTACAGAGATCAACTTAAAGAATTGTCAAAAAAAGAATTACAGGAACTTCTTACTTCTAACAATCAGGAGATACCTGCTGGTATTGAAAATGTATGATATTTATGTTATGATTAAGAAATTTTTAATCAAGAATATATATTTTTTAGATATTGGATTTGCTAAGCGATATTATGACATTCGGTGCTTTAGATCCTTGTAACGAGTGTAGTAGTGGTGGTCAATTTGTGTTTAATAAGTTCGGTTATATGTGTCAAGGTAATCTGACTGAATGGAGCAAATGTACTAACACTATAAAAGAACCAAAACGTAGTGCATTTGTTGTTCCTTCTACATTAAAAAAGCATTCATTTTTAAAAAAATACAAATATGTCCCTCGTACACGTATTATCAAAGATGTTCAACTAACAGTTAAAAAAGAGGAAGATAATGAAGGGTACTTTCTGTCCTTTTTTTTTAGAAATCTATTAAAAAAACATTTTATAGGCCAAAAATTAAACGAGAACGTCCACCTTTGTATAATATGGAATTTGTACTTTTGGGAAATTTAGATGGCAAAAAGGATTCGTTGAAAAAAGAAATTGTGAAGTTGGGTGGTAAAGTTACTACCAAAATCAAAGAAACCGTTATGGCAGTAATTAGTACAGTCGCTGAAGTAGAAAAAATGGGGTCTCGTATTATGGAGGCTTCAAATGCCGACGTTCATGTGGTCTCTGCAGATTTTGTGGATGCCTCTAAAGATTATTGTGGGCGCATTCCAGAACTTGTTCTTGATAAAAACATATGCACCTGGGGCTCTAATGTAAGTGTTCATTATTTTTTTTTACTTGTAATTAACAGCTTTGTGTCGTTAATTTTCTAAAATTGTTGTCATTAAGGGTATACATTAACATCTAAACTCTAAACTTCTGTTTGGTTGTAATATTTGAAAACCAGTCGGGGTTCGCTCACTTGTTGTATTTTAGTTGACTGAATGTTGTACTTTTTATAATTAAGTATTTTCAGGACTTCCAAATAGTCATTATTTTAATGACTGGTATGAGTTCTTTTCAGTTTAGTCATTAAAAGTCATTATAAATTGCATTTGGTCAGTAAAGTCAATATTTTTCGTTAGACTCAATATCTTTCATAATATCTTTGGAGCAATTATAGCAGTTTTTGATCAAAATTATTTATTTTAGAACTCTTTAAGCTATATAGAAAATTGCTGCCAAAACTCCTAAAACAATAATGATATGGACTTTACGCATTTTTATTTTCTACTATTTTTTGAAGTTTTGTTTTTCACATAAATTTAATTTTTACATCCGCACTAATAAGTGGCCAGGTAAACGACTCCATCCTATTTTATATGATTATTATTGTTAAACACAACATCCAAAAACTAGATATTGTTTTTCTTATTTTCTGTAAAAATGATAAATTGGGGTTTGTCACAACTATTTAACTATCTCCGGTATTGAAATATATTTTTGTGTTAAGTAGGTATGTACTTGTTTTTATTTTATTTTGCAGCAAAGTACATACTTTTTTCAATTTTGTGTGTTGTACTCATATAACGTCATTTTCGGTCATTTTTTTACACAATATAAGTCAGTTCTAAATCAACAAGTCGGTATTATTTTAAAGGCATTTTGTTGGAAGTCTTGTAATTGATATTCTATAATAAAAATTTATTGGTCTAGTACATTAACAAAGATAACGCTATTTTCTTAAAATTTATCAGGAATTTATAACATATCTGTATTGGTTTATCTAGGAGCTAATATAAAAAAGAATTGCAGCTTTCCTTTAGTAATCTTACAATTTGAATTTTTATTTACATTTTACAGTCGTCGCGTTATAGATAACCATAATACCTACTCTTAACAGGAATTTGTACCTTACCTTCTGTTTTTTTTAACTAATAAGCACCTTGGAATTTCTCTTTTTTTAGCCCCATACACGTCTTCCTCCAGAGCCATCTACTTCAAATTTAAAATCTAGCAGATTCACAAGTTCTATGCCAACTAAAGTGAAATTGAAATTGAAAGGCGGTGGTGCAGTAGATCCAGACTCGGGTCTTGAAGATTGCGCTCACGTTTACCAAAGTGGTAAAGATAAATACAATGCCGTTTTGGGACTTACAGATATACAACAACAACAAAATAAATTTTACAAGCTACAGATATTAGAGACCGATCATGGAAGTAAATATTGGGTATTTCGTTCTTGGGGACGTATCGGCACCACTATTGGAGGAAATAAACTTGAAGCATTTAATTTAGACGAAGCTAAGCAAAAATTTTGTCAATTATATAAAGAACGCACAGGCAATAATTGGAACGATCGTGAGAACTTTAAAAAGATCCCCGGGCATATGTATCCCATTGACATCGATTACGGGGAAGAAGAGGCCGAATTAAAGTTAAATGCTGATGTAAATAATCCATCTAAATTAGCCAAACCAATACAGGATCTAATTCAACTCATCTTTGATGTTAATTCGATGAAGAAACTTATGTTAGAATTTGAATTAGATACTGAAAAAATGCCACTCGGTATTAATATTATTAAATATCATTTTATTAAATATGAAAATAATTTGATTTTTTAGGTAAACTCAGCAAAACTCAGCTTCAAAATGCTTATAAAGTGCTGACAGAGTTACAGGAATTTGTTGAATCCAAAGCACCTTTGTCTCGATTAATCGATGCATCCAATCGTTTTTATACATTTGTACCACATTCTTTTGGGATTGCAGAGCCTCCTGTTATCGACAATGTCGACATTATCAAAGTAATCTTGTTCATTATTGAAGTATGAAAATTTATAGTTTTCATTTTTAGAAAAAAATTGAAATGATTGATAACTTGATGGAACTCGAAGTTGCCTACACTCTAATGAAATCAACTGGTGGTTTCCATACGATCGATGATCATTATGATAAGTTAAACACAGAAATTGATATTTTAAGTCACGAAAGTGAAGAATACGAGATTATTAAACAATACATACAAAATACACATGCAGAAACACATTCGAATTATGAATTGGAAATACAAGATGTGTTTACTATAAAACGTAATGGCGAAGAAAAACGTTATAAACCATTTCGAAAACTACATAACCGCAAACTATTGTGGCACGGATCTCGTACCACAAATTATGCTGGCATTTTATCTCAGGGTTTACGTATTGCTCCGCCGGAAGCTCCAGTTACGGGTTACATGTTTGGAAAAGGCATTTATTTTGCAGATATGGTTTCTAAGTCTGCCAATTATTGTTTTACCGCTCCTAATAACGATATGGGTTTGATGTTGTTATGTGAAGTGGCTCTAGGAGATGTTTGTATTATATTAATTATAGATTTCCGTTGTACTTAATTATTTGTTTCAGACATATGAACTGTATAAAGCTAAATATGTTGAAAAATTACCGAAAGGTAAGCACAGTGTTAAAGGTATGGGAAGAACCGAGCCAGATCCTAAACACATTTCAAAACTTAAAAATGGGGTAGAAGTTCCTATAGGTAAAGGTGTTGTTTTGGATAGACCTGATGCGACATTATTATATAACGAGTATCCTTTAATTGTTTATTTACATTTTTTTTTCGTTTGCACTATTTATTTCTTCATTTTTTAAAAGCAATTTTAATAGTCGCTCTAAAGAATTTTATTTTTTATAACAGAATCTTTATAGAATTTTTATAATAGAATAGAATATATATAAATATATATATGTAATTTCTATATTTTCTTAATCTATTTACAGATATATTGTGTATGATGTGGCCCAAGTCAACATAAAATATTTACTGAAATTGAATTTTAAATATAAGTATTAAAATTTAGAATAAATATTAAGAGGAGTATTTAGAAGCTTTTAGCTAAACATTCTCTAAAATGCGATATTTTCTATACAAAATTTTTCTCCGTGGAGGTCTTCATATACATAGTGTAAGTAAGCGAGAATTACTACAGATCTTTAAATAAAGTTAAATAATGAAAAAAAATAGATTTTATTGTGAATAAATGTAAATCTTTTTTGCATTATTTAGCTTTATTTAAAGTAAAACTGAACTGACGGTAAAAAAAACTGTACAATCAACAATTCTTAAAAAATTTTTAATAACTAACGTAAGTAATTATAATATGGCATTTAAAAAAAATCGTATGTTAGACTTTTGTGTAATTTACAAAGAAACAGTAAACAAATACATATTTTTTCAAAATACTATAAAAAGCATATATCTTATTAGAATAAGGCATTATCGAATTGCTTCTGTTAAAAAAACATGGCATTTTTTGCATACGTTTTAATCAATTGTAGTTTGAATATTTGAAATCCCGCCAAACCTGAAATAGTGTAGTTTTTCTGTTCACGACAGTTTATTGTAATGCAAAATGTTATCACTCACCTTTTTCTAAATAGATAAATTATTATCTACATTACAATTTAAACTATTTTAAGATTTTTGTTTAGTTGGTTCCGTTTAACCTTGAAGATCTGTAGTAATTCTCACTTCCTTGACTACTGCAAATAATCTATATAAAGTCTGGAGAAAAATTTTGTTTACAAAATATCACATTTTAGGAAACATATAGCTGAAAGTTATTGAAAGACTCCCATTTCTTATAATGTAACAGTTTATTTTTTCAAGATTGTTGCAATTAAATATGTAAGTTTATAAACAATTTTTAAATAATAATCTATTTGTAAACATGTATTGCTTAAAATGCAGTAGTTATTCTGTTTAATAAAATAAATATATAATTTTGTAATCTTTTAATTAAACAGTGTTAATAAAAATTTAGGTAATATTTTTAAATGCTTTACGTTTCTAAAAGTTAGGTAAATGAAGTGATATAGAAATAGGTAAATTTTTAATACTGTATTTACTCCAATCTGACATGCACTTTTTGACTGGAAAATTTTGTGCACGTTAAAATCAAGTACGACCATTCTTCATGCGAGTTGAGGGGGTGCGCATTGAATTCGAGTAAATACTTACCTCTAGTTTACTATATACAGGGTGTCCCAAAAAATGCTGAGATGAAAATAGTACAAAATAAATGAGATTTCATTCACCAAAAGTCTATATTGCAAGAAAGGCTTGTTATTTTTTTTTACTTGATCTTTGAATAATAAACTACAACAGGGCTTCCAGCGACACACCCCATTAAAAAAAGTAAATATTTCTCAAACTTAAAGTAAATAAAAGCGAAAAAAAAAGTAAATACAAGTAAATCACTAGAAGCACTGAATATAACAAACAAAGAAATGACAATATAATTAAAATGATTTAAAATTTTGCTCAATCTTAAAAAAATCCCATAGTATAGTTCACGTTTTTTTTTTTGGCAAAATTTCACCACAACGTTTTGAGACGTAACATTCAGAACAAGCCGGAAACAATTATAAAACTCGTTACTCTAGTATAACAAAGCAAAAAGTGACGAATTGCGGGCGTTTAAATAGAGAGTAATTTTTGCATAATCTCAATAAAATGACACTATCTGATATGCATAAAACAGGTCCGGAATTACTTAAAAAGTAGTTTTTCAAATATAACAAACAAAGAAATGACGAACTGCATGTTTTTAAAATTTAATATATGAAATACTAAGTGATCATAACAAGATACAACAGCAGTTAACACTTTAATCGCCACGTAAAGCTAACTTGCATCTCATGTCGGAAAGTTTTCCAGGCCGTGTGATAACTCGTAACATCTCGATATTCGTAAGTTTGTATCATATGTATCAAATTCCTATCGAGTATCACGTTCTGTTTTCATATTCGAGATCTAAACATTGCTTCGAAGCATTTAGGCTTGCTCTAACTAGCAAAAAAGCTGAGATGCCAATGTGCATCACATACCCAGAAAACGTCAAGCGCGTTCATGGAGCCACGTGAAGCTAAGCAGCACCTCGTTAAAAAAAATTATTAAAATCCTCAAATATGCAATTTTTAGACTTTACATACTAAATTATGTATATAAAAAGAGAATTCACGTGAAAAAAAAGTTGGCGTCTGGAACCCATTTTTCAATTTATATTGCGGCGGTTAAGGGGTTAAACACATTCATATATGTGATAATACCCGCGTATCACTAAAAAATCAAACACCCATTACAACTTCACCAGGAACCAAATCACTGAGAAAAGGACCTCCTGTACACAGTCTACTCTTTTCTCAGATTCGTGAATAAATAAAAAAAAGTAATCTGTAAAAAAAAAGTAAATAAAGTAAATCACTGGAAGCATTGAATACAATGTCGCATTCCTAATGACAATTAAAAACTAAAATTAACAGTGCTTGTTTTTTATTGTTTTAAATTATTTTATTGTACAATGTATTACGAAAATTATAGTACATCGTCTTTCTTATGCTGACTTCACTACATTTATTTTTTACTCATACACAACTGAACATTTAAAACATTTTTATTAAAATTTATATAAACATGTTCAATACAAAAAGAAACGATACAACAGAAAATAAAATTATTAATTACGGCGGTAAATTAAATTGTACTGATTCATTGTGAATAGACCTAATAACATCTGAATTGATTGAAAAAATAAAACGTAAAGATGCAATCTCGACCACTGCATTATCAAAAAGACGTACCTTATTACCACTCATGATCGGTCTGCCGTCTACAAAAATAGGCCGCTTCCCTTCTGAAGATAAGTAGAATTCTCCGGTGTTGCGTAGTCTAAGTGTTGCTTGTCGGCGTGAAATTTTTTCAGCAGGACCTTCCAAGCACAGATCGACATCCACATGATGATTTTTGGCAGATCTTCCGATTGTTATTTCTCTACTTCGCATTAAGTAGCGTACTAACCGTCCTCGTAAAACGGCCAAAGTCTGATGATCAAGTTCTCCAAGATTTACATTATTTATATTACCTACACGCCCCACACTATCAACAAGGACATTCCATCTTCCAATCTCATTTTCTAACTGTCTTATTTCCCGTGTGTTCCGGCGTTGTTGCTGTCTAAGTTCTCGTTCCAAAGTTTCATCTGGAGGTTCACTTAATTCTGCATCTTGTATGGCATCTTCGGCATCGCTGAATGACAAAACCGGCCTTACATTCATAGGTAAAGGTAAAACCGTTTGATCTGGAAGAAGATTGTATAGATGCATTGTGGCCCAGTGACGCTGTAGAGCAGAAGTAGTACGGCTTGGATAAAAAACATCCGAATGCTGCGATAGTAATTCGGCAAAAACATTTATTGATGGATTTGATTGCTGTAAAAGTAATATTTTGATAATAATTCGATTAGTTTAAGAAAAATAAGTACCGATTTAATGGTTCCAAGAATTTGTTCTTCTCGAGTACTCCATAATGCACGATCTTGAACGGCAGCCACCATGTCCGGATGTAAGTTACGCATGGCTGCCACCGCTACCCGAGAAACAGCTTGATCATATAACAAAGCATACCAACGTTGCTGTAATTCTTGTACCGTGAATTTGCAGGAAAATTTTGTTCCTAAATGCACAATTCTTAAATCATTTGTTTGTTGCACTCCGATAATTAAAGCTAGATCGTCGGTTGGCTTCCAGCGACCTAAATCTTTTGTTGCAATTTGATTTTGATGACGCCCTTTTTTATTACGTCTTGAAACTCCTGCCGATCCCTTATGTATAGGTTTGCGTTTAGAATCTACAATTACTGTAGCAGGTGGCATCACGATTGTTGGCGGAGAAGGATTTACCGGTAATGGATATTCAGACTGTACTACGTTCAAAGATTGAGATCTTGCACGCCCACCCTAAAACATCAATATTTATTTTTGTTAAGATATTATTTTAATTTTACCTTTATATTTGAAACTCCCGGTAGACCTAAACTGTACTCTACTAATTCGTCATCGAATTTTTTACGTTTAATCGAACGATTAGAACTGCAAAAATTACTTAAATTAATTAGGGCAGTCATATTAAACGAGCGCGTACCTTCGTCTGCGGGCATTATTAATAGCATCCATCTTCGCCAAACTCATCCCTAACTGTGAATCGTGAAAATTAATCATTTCAATTGCTAATAACTATAACTTGTATAAATATTCCACAATACAAACTATTAATTATTATTGTAATTACTGCAGCTTCTAACCTTCAAGTTATTTTGATTTGTAACTAAACATTTTTAGTGCTTTTTATTTTATAATGTTGCAGTTTCGTTGTCAAGAAATGGCGCGCGGTATAAATAAAACATTTTTAAAGTTTCTTTAAAATGTTTCTTAAAATAGGATAGAATTCGCTAATCTGTTGAAAATTAAAAATCAATAAGCTATAACGATAACTCGCGTTAAAGTACTACAAGTTCAGAAAAAGAAAACAATTTTGTTTATAAAAATGGTTTGTTCCTGTTTGCACTTATTCTTAAAAGATTCCTCGATAATAGGATTAAGTGTATAATTAAAGGTTATTTATCATTAAGAAATTTTTAAAGCTGATAGTGCAAACGGACGTTAATTAAATAAATGCAAATAAACTTAACGTAAAATACGTTTATTTATGAACACATGTAGGTATATGTATATCACAATGTTTTCTAACAAATTATAGAATGTGAGAATTTACTCCAGAAAATCAAAAACTAAAATATAAATGCATACATGTTTACGACTATAAATGTATAATATTGAAAAGTAATAACAAAAAAATTTATACTATGAACATAAATTAAATAAACAGAACAAAAATTAGAAACAATTATGCAAAAAATATTAAATTTATCAAAATAAAGTTAGAATTTTGAATATTTACTAACATTCAATAACAATCGTAAAGAAAAAATATGATAATTTAAACATTTTGATCAAGATACCCAGCTTGTTCCAATACCTGTCTAGCTGCATTATTGATATGGCGGAACCTATCTGGCCCTAAATGAATACCTCCATACCTACAAATTAAAAATCAAAATTATTTAAATTAACAATTATACTACTAACGCACCATCTACTAACTATCACCAAAACATTGGTGACTTTAAGTATTTGTAATAAATGTAATAATCTTCGCCCTGCATGCGCCTCACCATCGTTATCATAATCCTAAAATTTAATCATTAACTATACTTCCACATTTTTACACTTTAATACTTTCTCACCTGTACTAATGAACCATTTATGGTAGATATACGATAAGCTAATATATTATGCGTAGCTTGAGCAATTTTTTTGTTATGCATCAAAAATAACATAGTGTCTCTAAGATTCAATATCTTTATTATATCAGTGTTATAAATAAATGCTACATCTATGTACATACTTCACTTGAAACTCACTCTGAATGGAACATATATGCCCTTGGAATGTACTTTTGCGATCTTGAATAATTTCTCCATGTATAATGTTAAAGCGAATTTCATTTTTACGATTATCAATTTTATCAATTTGTAAGTCCACGGTGTTTTCAACTTGAGCAACTTTAGAAATCATTTCTCGAAGTTTTTCTATCCATTGAAACAACACTGGTTGCCCTTGATTAATTCTATATGCATAAAATCGATTAATCAATTATAAGGTGGTCGTTACATTTTTTTTACCGATAAATATCATTGAATGTTTGATTAACAACATCTTTTTGTTCTCTGGTAAGCGACGGTGCGAGTAATTCATAGAATGGTGCTTTATTAGAAGGATATTGATCGTGAAACGTAATAAACAATTGTATTTCTGAATTTATCTGCACATTATAACAATTATTAACGGCACTTTCTTTTCGCCAGTCTGAAGCATATATAGCCTCCAAGGCCGAGATTTCTTCTTCTTGTTGTTTTAAATTATCGTCCATCATTAAAAAACTGAATTTCTGAATTATTTTATCGCTATATTTTTAAGACCGCAAATTCCCTACAATTTTATGAATAACAAATAATTTATTCAAAATTTATTTATTATTCTCGTTTAGATATAAAGTATTACAATAATTTTTGTTACAACACTTACGACTTTTACATTAGCTTAATATCATAATAAGTATACAATTTAGTAACTTTTTATGTATGACGTACGTTGGAACCTATCGTGAATAACGTATAGTTTTATTTTACAAGAAAGTCATTTGTTATAATCATTTTAGAATTTCAATAATTTTATTAAGAATAAACTTTAATATTGCTTATTGTTAGTATAAATACGGTTAATAAACGATTGGAAAAAGTTAAATGCCCTAGTTCACTCCTTGAATTACTGTCTCATCATCTTTAGACCATCTAAAACGTCAAACGGAATACACACGGATCACCAATTTCTATTTTCCACGCAGTCGGCAGAAGACGTGTCACCAAAACATCGAACGTCTCGTTTTCAATATTTACAAGTTTAATTCGTAACAAAATTCTTTTTCAATAATGGCACCTAAACAGAGAATGCGTATTGCCAACGAAAAAGCCAGCAAAAATGTTATGAATCGTGGAAACGTACCAAAATCAACTGTAAGTAACAATGTACCATATTGGCCCTTGTAGATTTTGTAATTTTTCATTTGTTTAATTCATATAGAGACCGCAAGAAGATAGTTATCCAGTTGGACCTTGGCTACTGGCACTTTTCATCTTCGTCGTATGCGGTTCTGCCGTATTCCAAATAATACAATCCATTCGTATGTCATAAAACTATGTTTAAACATCAACAGAGTGCATTTACTGTTTATTTTAAATATACATACCTACTACAAATTTAACTTTTTGCTGACTCTAGTTTTATGCGTTTCTTTCTATACGTTTTAAGAATTTTTGATTTATTATTTGAATATATGTATGAACTAAATTTAAAGATTAAATTTTTGTATTGTTGATTATATGTATAAATGTAGCGATATTAATATAATAAGGGATAAAGGCATTTACGTATGCACAATTATGAAATGTTGCGCATTCCAGTCATAATTGTAGTAAGTTTTGTGACATTTGTACAAAGAATATATATTATTTGTTTGTGAATTTGTTTCATTTTTGCTCATTATACATAGCATTTATGACGGTGCTAATGTTCAGATAATAATGTTAAATCGTATAATAACTTATTGATAACAAAATTATCAAAATGTGAGAGTAGTCTTTTGCGTAACATTTTAACAAATAAATGATTAAAAAGTATGTGATATAATTAGATAACGTACATTTTTTTATTCTTTATTATCTTAACTACTAAAACTTTGATGACATATATGAAGCCTTTAGCTGCAAAACTGGATATGCCATATATTTATATACATAACATGTCCGATTTGCATTTATACACCTCATACAGTCATAATGTTTACGTATAGATAGGTAATTAATAATATTATCTATAAGAATATAATGATTAAAAATTATAATCAACGAAATTGATAATATTGTTAGAGTTTAATTAACAAGAGCTGGTAAATCTTTTAACATTCATTTTACAATCATAAATGGAGCAATTAAAATAATATGAAATATTTTTTAGTTTAGTGTGCTGCTTATGTGTGTAAATGTAGATATAAAATATTAATTTAATATATCTACATATATCATCGAACATATCACTACCAACCAATATAACTGATCAAAATTTTCACAAAATTATTGAACTCCGAAACTATTTTGAATTATTTCATCAATAAGTTTTCAAACTCTTGCAATTTAATATAGTAAACGGGCATCTAAAAAGTTTTTCAGTCTTGGTTAAGTGAGGAAATATTAAGGTATATCTTGGTTCAAGTATTTCAGTCAAAATTCTATTACTATATTGGGTATCATCGAGTTCACTAGCGCCCCTCATTTGCCTCTTGATTTTCAAGCTACTGAAATGGAATTCGGCACAGCTTATAAAGACGCAAAATACCATATTTTGACACGATGTATGATTTTTTTCAGACTTCCAGTTTAGCCGGAAGTAATACCAATTTACGATTTTCAAATGACAGTATTTTTTAACAGTTTACTATATTTTAGTAAAAAAAATGTAACATTAAGGTACACCCATTGTTGTACATTAAAAATCATAACATAAACCCATTGCCTTATAAGGTATCTAATTGTTACCATATATTTTGCACTAACTACCAGTATTAATAACATTAAAGCCCATAATTTTCACTCATTGTTGTATAAGCAAATTTTGCACCTGCTTTACAGCTGTACATTACAATCGCCAGTAAATGTATTTTATTTCAAGCATTTTAAAATTGGGGTGTGCATTAAATTCAAGTAAATATGGTATTTATGGCATGATTTAAGCTAACAGTAAGGGTCTAATTCATAAACGACACATCTATAGCTTTTACTTAAAATAAACTTTAAATATTTTTTAAAAAAGTATTTCTTTAGGAATTTCAAAACGAGCAAGTAAGCCGCAATAAGAATGAGATACGTAAACGTTATGATCCAATATTGACTCTAAATTTGACATATATCATTTTCAAGTGAAAATAAAAAGACATAAGTAGATAAATTATACTTAAGTTTCGCTTATGAATTCGGCCCTAAGACATGCCTCGTATCTTTTCACAGCCAACCAAGACCGAAAGACTTTTTGTGGACGCCCGTTAATTTATCTTGTCAGTAACAGAATAAATAGTAGGCATATTTTCAAATTTAACATGCTTTTTTAATTTATCGACCTTTCGAGTTGTTAAAGGAACTGGAGCAATTTTACTCGATTTAAAAGAAAGTCTCTTGAAACTGCGTCTGAAGCTGATTTTTCGGGAAAGCGTAATTTCTTGTATAACATCGATATCGTTAATTATGTTTAGGAGGTCGATACAAATTTCTGGAATTATTTCGGCCTTTATTAGGGGACTCTCTTCCAATCTTGTAATAAGTTGCCGCACCACTTTTACTTTTTGCTCAGCATTTACCTGCAAAATTCGATTATGTTTTTTTTTCGATTAAATATTTTACTTACTTTTTGAATTGCCTGGTAAATTAAAAATTCTTCCTTTTTCGGTATACGCGCACACATATATTTTTTATTGTTCAACCAAGAAAAGTTTGATTTTTTTGATGCAATTTTTTCGCATCTTATTTGTTGAATTTGCATTAAAGCTTCCAACTGCATTTTAAAAATCTTTATTACGGTAAAGGTAATAAAATCAATTATTTTAAATGATTACCTGTTCCATAAACTGATTGTCGGAGCAACTCATATTTAGGTTTTTAAATAACTATTTATTTGAAACTAACAATACATTATACCACATTTATTAAAATAATTTTAAGTGGCATGTAAATATTTGCACGATAAAGTTCGAGTGTGTGCAAATAAATATATATATTTGACTTAATTATTGTTTTCTGTTTAGTTATTTGATCAAGATAAAATATATTTTTTACTATAATATTAATAATAATAAAATTTAGATACTGAGCCTTTATAATACTATCAACCTAAACAATTATATCAGTTCAGTTAGTTTAAAAGTTAACACTGTCTTTAAGTGGTATGTATTAGTTTTGCAAAGGAACTATCCGGACTTGACTCTGGGAATTTCGTTAATAAAACAAATCTTGTTTGACCGGTCATGATACATGATAAAAGTAGGGAAAGTTTTAACCATGAAATTTAAAAGGTTTTTGGCATAAAAAGATAGCAGATCTGTTTAATTGTAAATTGAATTACAATACACACATGCAACTCAATAATAGCACGAGAAAGTAATCGAAAATAAGAACAATACTCTTATTTCTCTTTAATATGTGATGAGCACGTGCAAAAAGAAAAGGAGATGAATGAAGTATGTTCTTATAAAAAAACAATTCTAACTTAAATCCTCACCTCCCATCCCTCCAAATTTAATCCTCAAACTTGAGTATCTATAGTTTTTTATTGTTTTATTTCCAAACCGACAATGAAAATGTTCCCCAAAACTTTGTTAATTTTTACTATGTAAAGACTAGGGGTGCTACTCTCGTAAACATTATAGAGTGCGATTATTGTATTATTGCTACTGACGAATGATTAAGTAATAACTTTGTTACATTGTTGTATATAGTCACTCAAAAATAATATCCTAAAAGTTGAGTTTTTTTATTTGTTTAGTACACTCTGAGTTGCTCTTAAGGTGAGATAGGGCTATTGAGTCGTGCATGATGTTGTAAACGATGCAGTCAAACTTGGAAAGTGTACAAAACAATTCTACTCTACTCTATTCTACTCCAATAGGAACTGCTGTAATATAAATTACCGCAAACGATCTGATCAGGTTTTAATAACTCATTTACTTATTATTAATTTATCTCGAAGAGTTATTAAGTAGGTTCATTATAAAACTAACAATGAAAAGATTGAAATTTTAATCTTAATTCACTTTTGTATGTATTTTATGGATGGATTGCACATGTTGCTTAGGAGTGCCTCGGCCAAAACGTCTTTAAATTGAGGATAAAAAGTAAAATACTTTTAATTTTCCAAAACATATAAGTAGTTATTTATATTAATCTCACACAGTTCTCTACATGTATCATATAGAATAAAGCTCATTAATACAAAAATAAATTAAAGGGTAGACGTTGAAAGCATGATAGGTACTTCACGTCCGACCTTTAGAATATTGTTCGTTTAGACACAACCATAAATATTGTATTTATAACTTGGACATCTAACGAGCCACGGTACGTACTAAATGTTTATATGTTTCATCTGTTTCAGTCTTTGTTAGAAGAATTTTTTAATTTTTATCCATCTCTTTAGTAAATATTCACAAGAACTTAATTTATTATAATATCTGTACAAATATATTTTGATAAATTATCAAATTAAGTGGAATTCAAAATACAGTTATTGTCAGAAATCGTTTAACGAGTTTTTGCTAACGATTCCAACTAACCTATTTATGTATTCAGAAATAAAATATTAGATGATGGTCTGTGAAAAACCTGAAGAAAAACTTCTGTATTATTAATTTAAACCCGATTCATTTGTTATGAGTGGTATGTCAAAAAATAAAAGGAAATGCTTAACAATCCTTGACAAAATTGATATTATTCGAGACTTGGAGCGAGGTGAAAAAAATGTGACTGTTTGTAAGAAATACAATTTACCATCGTCTACCGTTTCTACGTTTTGGAAAAATAAACAAATAATTTTAAGTGCACTGGAAAATAATCTTTTTACAAACAAGAAAATACGTAAATGCGAAAGGGACGATGTGGATCAAGCTTTGTTAAAATGGTTTAACAAACAAAGAGATGCAGGTTTCGTTATTAACGGACCAATTTTAAGAAAACAGGCAGAAAAATTAGCTAGACAATTAGGACATATGAATTTTACGTGTAACAATGGTTGGCTTGATCGATTTAAAAATCGACATAACATAATTTACGCTAAAGGTAATAAAAAAACGTTCGTTACAAATACAGAACCTATAAGTAAGTACACTGAAAATGTTTGGCTGCAATTAAAGCAAGAGTTTAGTGAAGAAGAAAGTGCGGTTTCGATAAAACTTCCACCGTCTTATTCTGAAGTTTGGCAAGCTTTAGAAACATTAGTTAGTTTTTTTGAAAGCACAGATACGTCCGAACATGTATTTAGTGCTTTAAGTACAATTAAAGAAAGTATTAGAGATGTTAGTGTAAAGTCCGAGAACCAGACAATAGGGAATTATATAAAACAAGAAGTTATGGATTGAGGTGAGTCACGGCAAGTTTGTTTTCCTATGTCTTCGAAAAAGATTTAATTTACAAGAATCATTTAATCTGCTATCTTCGATATTTAAACAAGTATTTATTTAAAATAATGAGTTTTGATTTTTTTAATCACTATCCGCTTTTAAATTTTGTTAATTTTATTGGAAAATGTATAGAAAACGTAACATAAAGTAAGTTACGAGGCTTGTTGAAAATTTTAATGTATGAAGGAAGAATTAACTCACGATGTAGGTAACTGTTCTCCTAAAAATAAGTAAAAAAAAACATCTCCCCAAGTACAATTTTTAATTTTAACGAGATCTAAGGAAAAATGATGAATCGAATGAATGATAGAAACAACAAAGTGACCTTATATAAATAAATAAACAACAGAATAAACAGATGAGATAATATGTTTTGATTAATGTTAGAAGGACAGAACAATTAACTCATTTATATCTAAATACTTACATGATTTGAAATATGTTGCGGTTAGAACTTGAATAGTTTTGTATTTGATTACTTTGTTTATTAGGACATGCTCATTGTTTTTATAAATCATTAGAAACATATTAAGTGTAACCCTTTGCATTCAATGAATACTTATAATTTTCATGTCAGTGCAAAATGCTATTTATCCCTATACTGTTATGTTTAACGACCTCGTTAACATGTTATTACCATGAAAACGTATGAAACTATTGGTTGTTAGTTAACAACCATTAACAATAACAAAAATAATACAGCATAAGGTTGATTTTATATACAACGTATAACTAAATGGTAAAAATTTTAAAGTAAACTTTCCAACAATGTTTGTATGAAACTTATTCTCCTTTTTTAACAATAAGAGATGAATTGAATTTAGTGCAATTTTAAATGTAACATAACATGCAGACGTAAATGACTTATTATTAGTTCCAATTGTAATATTGGCCTTAGTGGACTTAATATATTTTGAAATACAACTCTTTAATATGATTTTAATTGGATTTAATCGTATTTTTAGAATTTGAATTATTGGGCACATTCTATCCCATGTCTTCCATAATATAGCAATGAAATTATGATGTTCGATCATTTGGATTTAAAAAATAATTTTTGAATAACGCTCTTCACTTTACGTACTTGTTTTACACTACCTACTCATGCCTCGAGTAACATATGACATAAAAGTTCTCAACTATGCGACGGGAAATTAAAAATTTTCTCTACACAAACTTACATATTTCGTATTAAAAGTTATGATTTATTGGCAATCACATTTCCAGTGGAGAGAAATGTGCACTTAACATATTGAAATGCAAAGGGTTTGAAAAGCTTAGAATCAAGTAATTGCTTATTCACGATAGGTTCCAATGTTTTCATATCTTCAAAAGTTACTAAATTGTATAATTGTAATATTCAGTTTAAAGTTTCGAATGTGGTTTATCGTACCGATGATTTACCTACACACGTATGATATGACACAGAAAAACTACAATTAGTGATGTAAAAATGCGAGGTTTTATTGATGATGAGATTTAAACCTATCGTGAATAACGTATAAGTGTTAATATGCAAGTACATTATTATTATGTCTCTATTTTAATATTACCTATATTCGGTATATCTCATTATGATGTCTAAAATCTTACATGCATGTTAAAAATATTTTATTGGATATATCAGTGGTAGCCAACTTGGTTTGTAAGGTGATCCAATTTTTACTTTAAAAATGTACCACAATTAGTCCACATTTTTCTTGGTTACCTCATTTCTTTTCATATTGTCATTTTTATACTAATAAAAGTATACACCTATACTACCTATATCTACACCTATGTCTAAGTCATCCTGATTGACTCGTTGGCTACCACTGCACTATACGATACTGTGATTGAGTCTTTTATAGAAATATGGAACAATTTCTGAACCTTAAAAAATTGTAATGATGTAAAGTATTTAGGAGATTGTTATAAAGTATACTGTGCAAAAGAAAGTAGTTTAATTCATTCGATCTGATTTTAGATATAGTATTGTACTGCATGTGAGTTTTGCTTGTTAATCATAACTTTAACGTTGTAATTTTTCAATTTACACTTTTGATTTAGAACAGTGTTTTTTAAACTTTTTTGACCGAGATCCAATGTGGAAATTACATTTTGTGTTATTGCCCAGTATTTGTACAATTTTGTTTTATAAATTGAATTTATTTTTTCATGTTCATTTTGCCATCCACAGTTTGAAAAACTCTGTTCCAATAAAAAGAAATTGATTTTGTACTTATATTAATTTTAGTTAGAAAATAAGCGAGTACAAAATATTTACAAAATTTATGGTTTTCAAAACAATTTAGTGTTTTACAAAATTATTAGACATGTAAATTAAGGTAACATAATATAACAGTGTTTTCTTGTATCGAACTTTTAATTAAAACTTTATATTTGACGTTAAAGCGTTTTATTTCTTTACCCAAAGTGAAATACTTGTTTAAAACTTAATATCAAGTTTCATAATTTATTTTAAAATAAAAAATTTAACATAGATAAAACAGAAGAAAATATTAATACCGCATTAACCCGAATATAAGACAAGTTTTTTTTCCACCAAAAATCGGTAACCTTTCGATTTTCGGGTAGATGGTCTGCTGTAAGCGTAAGTGCTGATGAAGATGAGTTGTTATCGGTGAAACATTTGGCGATTAAAAATGACTACCATTGTGAATTTTGATGTAGATTTTTGTATATTTTTCATTATTTGTATTTTTTTATAAAATGTAAAACAATTTTTAAGGGTTTTCTTTTCAAAAATTTGAAATCGTCTTAAAAATTTGTTTTTTACTGTTTCTTTTAGTAAAAAATGAAATTCTTCTTTTAATTGGGGTCGTCTGATATTCAGGCTAATACAGTACATACCTATTAACTAAATCGTCAAAGAAGATACTTATTGTTAATTATTATACCTGATATATTCAGTACAAAGATAGAAAACTATTTAATGACTTAAATAAAAACAATGAAATAACTCAAATACATAAACTTACTTGGCTAGATAATATTTTCGAAATATGAATAATGTAACGACGATGTTACCACTAAAATGATAGTAAGTCAACATTTTCTTACTTGATAAGGGTTTCTTTAAAACATCAGAGAAGTGCTCAAAAACTTGAAGAAGCACTAAACTTATAAGTCAGATCAGAGACGAAACATTTAAAAAAAGATATTCTGAAAGCACGTTAATTAATTAATCAAATAAAAAAAAAGTGGAGTAGAGCAGGTAATTAAAAATTCGATTTAATGGCCGGCTCTAAACAATATCGAGATAGCCTCGATATATCTAAGGGTTAAATTTAAATCTCCTCTCGATGCTTTATGAAAATGCATACTTTGAGCTTATTAAAAACTATTAAGATTTGGAATGCAGTAAATTGATATTTTATTTTTGTTTCATTGAAAAGAAAATATTAAATTATTTATTTTGTATCACCTTATATATAACCATTAATGTTATAACTGTGTATTTTCGATAAGTAAATATTAAAATTTTTATCTACGAAGGTATGGAAAGAAATTGTTACAAAACGTTAATTTACATTAAATCATTAATTTAATTTAATTTAATTTATAAGAGTTGTTGGTTATGTCAATATTTTCTTTTAGATAATATAGGTTATGCATACTGGACCTGCTCTTACTCTAATTTATTTTATCAATAATGTTTAGTTTACTAGGAATAGTAAGATTCAGATTTGTTAATTTAAAAATTCCATTGGCAACTTCTGTTCAATCGTTTAGTGATGAAACAGGTAACGTTAAATACTTGTTTAATATTTAATTTAGCTAATAAAAGATTTCATATAGAATTTCGAGTATTAAATCTAAGAACAGTTAAAGCACAAGGTCCACTCAAAAAAAAGTTTAAAAAACCAGATGTATTGCCTCCAAGGTAAGTAACTTGGGTATTTAATTGTTATTAAAGTTTTAATTAATCGACGTTGCAAGGAGTACACAAATGACAGTCGATCAAGATTGGGGCAGCGTATGGCCCAGTCCACGATCCTTTCACCCAGCTACAGTACCACTCCCGATTAGGCAAGGCTATATTGAAAAAGGCGTTGCACCTTCTAAATATGGAAATGCCGAGCTTATGAAAATTCCTAATTTCTTGCATTTAACTCCACCAGTGATTAAAAGACAGTGCGAGGCCTTAAAACGCTTTTGTACAACTTGGCCAAAAGAATTACAAACAGATACAGATTGTGAAGAACATTTTCCATTGGAAGTATTGTCTAGCAATTATTGCTACTCTTCCCCTAGTATAAGAGAACCGATGGCAAGAATAGTAACTATTAAAATAAAACTCTCTCGTTTGCCTCTTAATAAACGTGTGAAAGATAAATTGTTGCGATTGGTCGGAGATAGGTATGATGAAAAAACGGAGATTCTTACGATAGTAGCAGATAGGTGTCCATTAAGAAAACAGAATTACGATTATGCAATGTATCTTCTTACAGCTTTATTTCACGAATCTTGGGTAATTTATTTTTTATTTAAATAAGGGTTAGTATTAATGTTTATTTTTAAGAGAGAAGAAGCTTGGGAAAAATTAAAGTGTGAAGAGGATATGGAATATTACGATTGGAATAATAGTGCTTCGAAACAGAGTATCGAAACTTTATTTGGCAAAACGTCGAATGAAATTTCACATGCCGAAAGTTATTCCCAAACTGTCAATGACTTAATGAATAAAGGTGAGAGCTTACTTTATGTTATTTATATATATATTATTTATAATATATTTTTGTTTAGGCGAAAGCGAATATATATTTACTAAATATGGAGAAGCAGTAAGAAAAATGTTGTGTTTACAGTCATAAATTTATTAAAGCAATTGATTTATCATAAAACTATTATAAATACAAATTTTAACGCAAATAAATATAAAATTATTTCATAAAAATACTAAATTTAAATGTTAATGTAGTCACATTGAAAGTTATACAATAAAATAAAAACATAGATACAAATAGTCATTACAATATGAAAACTTATTAAAAATACAAGTATATTGCATGTCGCATCCTTTTATATTACACCAACCTACAATTAATAAAAAAGTATGATTAATAAAGTTACAAAATTGAAATAATAAACGATGCGTTCCGCTTTGTAAATTGTTTGTAATATAACACAGTCCTAAATTTGATGCAAAATTTTGTAAATAATATGAGATTATGTCATCCTATCAAATGTGTATTGATTAATGACATTTTTAAATTATAATAAATACTTGAATAACTTACTTGCGACTCTTTATATTTATAACTCGTGTTGAAGAGGTTGGTTCCATTTTCTTCACTTTACCACTTTTCAATTTGTCTATAAAATAAAAATAAGGTCGCTGTTAATTTAATACATATAAAAAATTAACCTTGTTGAGAAGTCGTTCGAAATTGTTGTGTAAGCGTTCGACTTTGGCCAACGATTTTGTTTTCCTTTTGTGCACCCTTATTTAATTTCTTTGTAGGAGTCGATTTATGATCTGCAACGAACGATATATGTCAGCGTTTTTATATTTTTTTTATGTAAATAAAATATAACCATTCATTTCTTGTCGCTTCAAGGTGAAATTTTTGTTTTTCAAGTTTGCAACACATCCACTTTTAAGATTTTTCGAGAACAAATTATTCGCTACAACATTAATCATGTTAATCATCGGTAAAATTATTAGAATATGAACATACTTTTACATAGTGTTCCTTTCGTGTCAATTTGATTATCATTTACGGGCAATAACGCAGGTGATGAAGGATTATATACTGCAATAAAAAACAATTATTACTACATAGCTTACTGTTAAAAATACATAATGAAATGACAATACAAAGACGTTTACACAACAATTTCCACTACCCAATTACTCAATAAAAATCACACCTTCGTGTTGTAAATGTCCCAATTTAATGATTGGCGATTTACTCCTAGCAAATTCAAATGTTTCATGTAAATTAGAGTCTTCTTCATTTGGAATATTACTAGCTGCAATACAACCTAATAAAATGCTATTTCATTGCATTGTGACTGCATTTTTTGAAACAAAATGCATATTATTCTATAAAATTAAGCAGAATTATAAATAAAATTGCACCTTTCGTCATGAGCTGTTCTGCACAAACAGTCAACGGTTGTTCCTTTTTCGATACAACAAATGTAGTTTCAAAAGTTGGCGATTTATCCTCATCTTGTTCTTTAAAAGTTTCCGCATTTTCGGAAATGGCATTAGTATTTGAATTTGTACCAGAATCTGAAATATTTTCCTCGTCCCATGTAACAGAACGTATACCTTTTAGGTGACGTATTAATCCTTGATATTTAGCAATTAAGGCTTCAGTAGCGTAACCGTGTCCTTTAAGTTGTAAAAAGCAAGGTTGAAGGACTTCAGAAAACTGTTCTATTAATTGACCATGCATACGTAATTCTCCATTTTGCAGATCAATCACTTTCTGTGAACGTTCCACCTTAAAAAATTAAAATGTTCTTTTATGTGTTCCTGTCTATTATGAGAAACATAAGCAGTTTAACATGTTGACTGCAGCACTGGTCTCCCGAGATCCATAATGCATTTAGATTAACATGGCATTTATAATAGCCACAGTCAACACATTGATAAAAATGTAGAGTGTATATCTTTCTTTTAAATATATTTATATATCAATAACAAAGTATAGAAGTACACTCACATCAGTGCGCACTAATACAATCAGTTAAATACTTCATAAAAATGTAAAATACTTACTTTGCCGTTACATTTAAGATATGCAATGTTACTGTCTTCTTCCTTTGCAATAAATTTCAATGCTGGATATTTCTCCAAAAAGTTTTTAATTTGTATTTCTATTTGTTCATTTTGCTCATACAAACTGGTAATTTCTTTTTGCAAATTGACAGCTTGCCGTTCTAAACGGTTAACAGCATTACCAAGACGTTGATGACCGTGCCTTATATCAGGACTATCATTACAAATTCCACTAAGTCGAGTATTAGATTCCATTTTCAATTGTTTCCTAAGTTCCATTAATTGTTTAGCACTTTCTAGTTGTAAAATGCCATGTTCAAATTGTTTCTTCTTATTATAAAGTGCCTGCAGTTCGTCGCGAAGAGCCTCGTTTACAGGTTCCTTTTCCACAACTTTCTGTGAAAGTTGTAACTTAAGTTCCTCCTTCTCTTTTATGAGTTCCTCCTTTTCTTTTATGAGTTCCTCCTTCTCTTTTATGAGTTCGTCAACTAATTTTACATAATGATTAATGTTTGCTTCACAGTTAACAACGTTCTTTTTCATATTGGATTTAATTTTAGTTGCCCTCATTGCATATTTAAGAGTGTTATATGTATCATCGAGACTAAGAGAACTAGGGGAAATATTAGCAATCATGACAGTTTGGCAGTTACCACCTAAACTGTCTTTTAAGAGCCTGGTCAGTTTCGAGTCACGATATGGTATGTGACGTCGTCCATCGGCCAAACTATTAATACAATTACCTAGTGCTAATAATGATTTGTTAATGTTGGCCCCTTCGGTAAATCGTGCACCTGAAAATCCAGTCGAGGCACCCCTTTCGCTGCCAGCCAAATCGATCATACTCAACTTGGCAATACGAACTTCACTAGTAAGTTTATTCTTCATACGAATATAAACTTGAAAAACTGCATGCGAACGCGAACTTTCTGCATTTGCATCTGTTGGATGTTGAGTTCTATTTCGATTTCCCTGTTCTAACAATTCAAAGAGTTTTTTAGATTCTAGTATACGTTGCATTTGTATACCGGCAACAATAACGCCATATTTTTTATCTTCACGTAATTGCAAAATTGGACCAGGATTTAATAAATCACGAATTGTTTCGTTATAAACTTCGAGATAAGTTAAACTAATTTCAAAGTCACGTTCTTCGGATAGTTGTTCTTTTTGTTTAAATAATTCTGTCATTGTTAAAAAAGTAATGCCAGGATCTACTTCTTGTCCCAGCATCGTGTGAGTTTTTCCAGCACCTGTGGCACCATAAACAAAAATAGAACAATTATAGCCGTTCATAAGCATTTGAATGAACCCTTTGGTGCTTTCTTGAAAAATCATGTTATTATCAGCATCATATCCAAATACTTTATCAAAGGTGAAATGCATGTTCTTATTAGCTCGTTTTAAGAAATCCCTGTTTTGCTGCTGTACACCATGGTAAAAAAATGGTTCGTCTCTTCTTTGGGATCAAATACCATTGTATTATCATCAATTATTTTGATAACATTTCTAAAACAATTATTATATACTTTATATGTAGAAGGATTGCATACGTTGGAATACCTATGGTTGTTGCAATGTTCACGGTTATTGGGAGGTCGCACACGAACAACAACTCGAATATTGCCTTCACTGTTTGTAGGTTTTTTTCGACAAGGTGCACCACTGAAAGATCTACTTCGACGAGGCGATTTCAACAAATCTCGTTTATTTTTAACCATAGTGAAAAATAACGTTCACGTAAAATTCCTATCTTTCTGAACAAAAGCAAAATAGAAATCTACATTCGACACTCAGTGATAAGATTCGACAAAACAATTTTAAATCACTAATCTTTGCAGTAACCTAATTGTGCTTAAATAATAACGTAGCTAAAAAACACAAATTGTTACTTTTAAAACAATTTTAAATCACTAATCTTTGCAATAAGCTAATTTGCTTAAATAATAACGTAGCTAAAAAACACAAATTGTTACTTTCTATGCATGTAATGTTCTATGCATTCGGCAATAAAACTGACCGTTGGTTAGGCGTTAGTTTAAAATTAGTTGGTAAAACAGATATCTTGCTTTTTATACCAGTAGTTACAAAACTTTTGCGATAGATTTATTATTAATAGTAGTTTCCAATAGTTGGCTATTATTAGTTTTATGTATGTATTTATTTTTTTGTGTAATTGTGCTTATTTTGAAATTGTATATTCGTTCTAGTTACTAACGGGCAATACAACTGTTTTATATATATATATATATATATGCGTGCATCTTTTTTGATATTTATAAAAGTTCGTATTCATACATCACAAAAAACTTGGTTGAAGGAGCTTAACGTAACGAGCTTAAAAGTAACGATTATATTGGTCGCATTCAGGGAATGGTAGCGCTGTAGCGCTTTATCGAAGCGCTACACAATTTTACTGACGTCTTTCGTAGGGGCGCCACTACAACATAATGCAAGTGCCAATGCCAAATTGCAAAAATACCTACATTTTAATTCCCGTAAACCGCCCGTTATTCACCTCACGATAGCGTGCTACCGTATCCAATAACGGGATTGCGCATGCGCATTTCAAACAAAATACCGTAAACTATTACGGTAATGTTACCGTAATTGTGCAAAAACTCTCTAATAACTTACGCGCTAATTAATCGAAATAATGTGTTTTCCTAACCAATAATCGAGCTACCTGACCTAGTTACTCTTTTAGAGTTAACATATGTAATATAAAATACATATATGTACTACAAATACTATAACGGGGCTTTCAATAAAATTCAAATGTATTTTCTTTATTTTCTAGCATGCCTATATATGTATGTAGTTGCGTCTAAGTTGCATTTTTTGAAAAAAATCCAGATTATTATATAGAAATTTGTATTTATTTTTACGGTCTAACTACAAGTAAGTGGATATGTAATAAATAAATCAATTAATATACATACTTGCGAGTGTTTTGTAAATACCCTATATAAATATTTGTAGAGGATTAGTACCAACAACCATATTTACCTGAAAAATAAAAACACCAGTTTTGTAATGATTATTGTGTGTGTAACGTAAATAATTATTGAAATTCAAATCTTTATGTAGGTGTTATAGGTTATTTAGTTAATATCAAAAATGCCTAAAGAACAATATCGCGAAGCAGATGTTGCCAGAAAAATGTAAGTTTTAATATTAAAGAGAATTTCATATTCTAACCTTGCTTTCCAAATAGATCTCACGTTACTTTCGGAATTGAAAGTGCCGAAAGTATGCAACAGCAAGCACATTTACAAGTTGTGACAAAAAATTTATATAATCAAGATCAAAGTCGTACACCCGTTCCTTACGGTGTACTCGATCAGCGAATGGTACTAGGTCCTCCATACTAATATGAATGTTTATTTAACACCTTTAAATTTCAGGGAACAAATCAAAAAGATTCGCCTTGTCAAACTTGCGGAAAAAATATTAATGAATGCGTAGGACATTTTGGTTACATAGATTTAGAATTGCCGGTTTTCCATGTCGGTTATTTTCGTAGTATATTAGCTATTTTACAGTCGATATGTAAAAGATGTGGACACATGTTGTTAGATAGTGATGAAAAAGACCAATATAGGCGACGTTTAACAAATCCCCATTTAAGTTATATGGTTAAAAAATCTATACGTAAAAAGATTCTCGAAAAATGCAAGAAAATTGGCAAATGCAAAAGTTGCAATGATATCAATGGCGTTGTTAAAAAAATGACCGCCGTTAAAACGGGAACGGGAGGGTCAGTTTTGAAAATAGTTCACGATAAATATAGGAAGAAAAATGATATTGTCGTCAAGGAACATATGGGTATATAAACTATTGTTATTGTGTAAATTTTCAGTTCAGTTTAATAAGTAATTTTTAGATGAATATAACAAGGCAATCGAAACAAATCCAGAGCTAGAATCCGTATTATCTAATGCTGCGTTATCACAAATTTTAACTCCCATTGATGTGTTAAAGTTATTTAAATGTATACCCGAAAGTGATATTCCTTTATTAGCAATGGATCCTAAAAGAGGTCGACCGAAAGATTTAATTTTGACCAGAATGCTTGTACCTCCTGTTTGTATCAGACCATCGGTCGTATCTGACTTGAAGGCCGGCACGTAAGTTATTCTATGTTTCTTTATAAATATAATTTACATCTGGCTACTATTTAGTAATGAAGATGATTTGACAATGAAACAGGCTGAAATTATTTTTATAAATGACGTTATTAAGAGACACAAGTTATCTGGAGCTTCGGTAAATATGTATCAGGAAGGATGGGATTTTCTACAGTTACAAACGGCTTTGTATATTAATAGCGAATTATCAGGAATACCACTAGCTATGATGGTAATCTATATACCTAATATTTAGAATTTGGCGTTTTTGTTAATAATTTTATTTTCAGCCAAAAAAGCCAGGCCGAGGTCTTGTACAACGTTTAAAAGGAAAACAAGGTCGTTTTCGTGGCAATTTGTCAGGAAAAGAGTGGATTTTTCTTCTCGCACCGTTATTTCACCAGATCCAAATCTAGAAATTGATCAAGTAACAAAATAATAAATTTTATTGGGTTATACTCTGTAAATTTAATTTTAGGTAGGAGTGCCATGTCATATTGCTAAAATTTTAACATATCCAGAGAAAGTGATACATGCAAATATTCACTTAATGAAACAGTTGGTGATTAATGGGCCAGATATATGGCCAGGTGCTAATTATGTGCAACAAAAAGGGTCTCCATTTAAAAAGTATCTTAAATACGGCAACCGTGAGAAATTAGCCCAGGAATTAAAGGTAGGATGGTATTATTGTATTATTTTTATTTTAATTGTTTTGCCAGTTAGGAGATACTATAGAAAGACATTTGAGGAACGACGATGTGGTTCTTTTCAACCGGCAACCCAGCTTGCACAAATTATCTATTATGGCACATAGAGCTAAAATTCACAATCACAGAACGTTTAGATTCAACGAAAGTGTTTGTAATCCATATAATGCCGATTTCGATGGGGACGAAATGAATTTACATCTGCCACAAACTGAAGAGGCCAAAGCTGAGGCTTTAATATTGATGGGGGTATGTAAGTGATTGCTATTTTTAATAGATTAAAAATATGGTATCTAATTTTGTTGCTAGTAAAGTTCTTTTTCCCTACTGTTGGACTTGTTGACTATCCGGCAATTTGTAGAACTGCTTTTTTTAATGTCGTTTTCAAAACAAAGTAGAATCCGTTATAATGGTATAGTTAGTATAGTTTGTTAACTTAACTTAATCCCCACAAGACATTTTTTTAATTGAAAAGTGAATATTTCAGGTTTATTTTAATATTTTATAAGCATATTTTTCATATTTTTATAAGTATAGTTTATATCGGAGTAAATATCTACTATTTTATAAAATAATAATAAATAATATTGTACATACATAATATAATGCATATGTATTGCAGTTTCCTATAAAGTTACACTTAAGTATGTATTTAATTTATAAATTCGAGTTATGTAAATGTTTACGGAACACATTACTTACGTAACTCAGGGTGTGACTGTAATTGTATTAAACTTAAGTATTTAGTAAACGTGATGTAGAAATTCATAAAATTATTGTCATAAGAATCGTATTAAACAAAATCTGGGAAAATTTTATCATTTATAAGTTCAATGGGGTTGCAGTAATTTGGTTCCCATTTAATCAAACATAGCCATCACGCAGGACCTGAAAAGGTCGGGTGGGATTTTAAGTGATTTACCTATCAAATGTGTGTGACATAATTAGATTATGTTTTTAGTATTACTGCATACTAAGGTCGAAATGATGTATTGGTACATTAATTTTATCTATAACATTTTTAGAACAGAAATAATTTAGTAACGCCTAGAAATGGAGAACTTTTAATAGCGGCAACACAGGATTTCTTAACAGGAGCATACATTTTGACAAGAAAAGACACCTTCTTAGATTTTGTTCATGCATCTCAGTTAGCAGCGACGATGTTAGCAGGAGACGATGTTAATATTGGCATTGATTTACCATCTCCTGCTATTTTAAAGGTATGCATGTGTTTATTAAGATTTTATTACAGAAGATAACGACGTAAAATTTCTAGCCAAAACGTTTATGGACAGGAAAACAAATATTTGGACTTATTTTAAAACCCAACAGAAACAATCCAGTTAAAGCCAACTTAGAAGCAAAGGGGAAAGCTTATACTAAGAATAGAGAATTGTGCGTTAAAGACTCGTACGTTTTGATTCGAAATTCTGTACTTCTTGCTGGAACACTCGATAAGGGACACTTGGGTTCTGGTGGAAAAGGAAGTAACATCTTTTATGTTATTTTGAGAGATTTTGGACAACATTTTGCAATTAAGTCTATGTGGAGGTTAGGTAATAGTTGAAATTACCATTTAAATTTTTTGTTCATGTGATTTTCGTGTTTATAATAGGAACACTTGCCTCGTTTCTTTTAATGAATATAGGTTTTTCCATTGGAATCGGCGACGTAACGCCTGGGGAGAATTTGATTCGAAAAAAAAATGTGTTGTTGAACGATGGGTATAATTTTAGTTATTTTATTCGCAATAGTATAATTATTTTTAAAACTGTCAAATAGTTATGCCAAATGCGATGAATATATTAAAGCTATGGCTCAAGGAAAATTGCCTTGCCAACCTGGTTGTACCGAAGAAGAAACATTGGAGGCCGTTATCTTAAAAGAATTATCTGTTATTCGCGAACATGCCGGTCAAGCATGTGTTTCCGAATTACATCCCACAAATAGTCCACTTATTATGGCATTGTCTGGTTCTAAAGGTATTGATTAAAATTGACGTAAACATGGATTAGTGAATGTGTTTGTAGGTTCGTTTATTAACATTTCACAGATGATTGCGTGTGTAGGACAACAAGCTTTAAATGGAAAGCGAGTACCCAACGGATTTGATGATCGATCTTTACCTCACTTTGAACATAATTGTAAGCAATCGCTTATTTCTTTTTACTTTTTAATTAGTCTCAGGTTGTTTTTTCTAATATTACAAGTATTTTTTTTCATCAAACTAAATGTAAACTGTCTTTGATTCATCTATAACATTATATCGTAATATGTACAATTATTTAATATTTTTAGCAAAGACTCCTGCAGCTAAAGGTTTCGTTGAAAACAGTTTTTATACTGGTTTAACGCCAACCGAATTTTTTTTCCATACAATGGGCGGAAGAGAAGGTTTAGTGGATACTGCAGTTAAAACTGCAGAAACTGGTTACATGCAAAGGCGTTTAGTAAAAGTAAGTGTGTGTATTTGTTTCTCTTCGATAAAATAAAAATAAATCCGTGTTAAATTATAGTCTCTTGAAGACTTAGTCATACATTATGATGGTTCTGTACGTAATGCGGAAGGTGATATACTTCAAATATCTTATGGCTGTGATCGTTTAGATCCGTCATGCATGGAAGGTAATAGTTTTTGCAAATTGTCAATTATTTAGTATTAATAAATTATTAATGTGTAGGTAAGGATTGTCCGGTTGATTTTGATCGAGTATTGGCACACATACGTGCAAAATGTCCGTATCGAGATGAAATTGCTTTGGATGCTGATCAAATTCGTCGTGCAACTAAAGCATTCTTAACTACCAATTCTTTAAAGGAGTGCAGCGAGGATTTTAAGACCGAATTAAAGTATGTATTTCCATTTTGGATAATAATTCTTGTATATGTTTATAATAATTTTTTAGCAATTTTATAGAAACTGTGGCGGATAAATTAGATAAAATAGTTAAAAAATTCGGAAATTACAAAACAGTTAAAGAAATCGAACGACTAACCTGCAGTCAGTTGGTTACTTTTCTTGAAACATGCGGTCAAAAATTTGCACGTTCTATTATTGAACCTGGGACCGCCGTGGGAGCTCTAGCAGCTCAAAGTATCGGAGAACCTGGCACTCAAATGACATTGAAAACTTTTCATTTTGCTGGTGTTGCTAGTATGAACATTACACAAGGAGTTCCCAGGTATTATTATATTATATTCCTGCTTAACTTTAAAGCTATGCACAGTGATGTTTGAATTGAATGAATTGACTATTGACTTTTGTGTTTTTCTATTGTTGTTGACCTACACATTCGCTTTTTTAGTATAGTTGTTCCATAAACCATTCTCCAATAACCTATTATCGTCCATATGTCACATACGCTGCAATTATTTCGACTGCAGAATTTCTAACTCGTCAATATTCTCGCATTTAATTATGATGTAGTTATTGATATTTCAACATTAACGCATCGCAAATAATTATAGGATAAAGGAAATTATTAATGCAACCAAATCGATCAGTACACCTATTATAAGAGCAAACTTGGTTGATCCTCGCGATCCGGAATTTGCTAGACGTGTTAAAGGAAGAATTGAAAGAACGAAATTGGGCGAAGTACTTCGTTAAATATTTCTTATGACTACTGTATTGAAGTTAACGTGTTTTCTAGATCACTTCCTATATCGACGATGTTTACAACAGAAGCGATTGTTTCTTACGTATACACCTTGATTACGATCGTATAAAATTGCTACAGCTCGAAGTAAATGCCGACACTATTAAATACAGGTATTTTAATAAACTTATTGTAATCGCATAATTAATAACACTGCTCTTTTAGTTTGTGTACTTCGAAATTGAAATTAAAACCTGTAGATATAGAAATACTTTCAGAGACAACTTTGTGTGTACGTCCTAATCGTTCAAAGAATGCGCAGAGATTAAATTTTGCTTTGCAAGAACTTAAAGAATTAATTCCGAATGTTGTGGTCAAAGTAAATTTTGCTGCCTAGTTTTTTATTTGCATTATAAGCATTTGTATTTATAGGGCTTGCCAACTGTAAATAGAGCTGTAATTGCTAGGGAGGACAAAGGAGGTAAATCGTATTATAATTTGTGTGTCGAGGGTGACAATTTACGCGAAGTTATGGCTACATATGGAGTTGATGGTCATAAAACAATTTCTAATAATATTATGGAAGTGTATCAAACACTTGGCATCGAAGCAGCTAGGTTTATTGCATTTAATTTTAAATTTACAAATTATTTATTTAAAATTATTTGTAGGCAAACAATTATGCACGAAATAAAAATGGTTATGGAAAATCATGGCATGAGTGTCGATTATCGGCACATAATGTTATTAGCAGCTCAAATGACGCATACTGGTGAGGTTCTTGGAATTACAAGAGACGGCTTAGCTAAAATGAAGCAATCAGTATTTAACCTGGCTTCTGTGAGTACCTTTTTTAAATAAAATTAAGTCTTTACCAAAACGTTTTCTAATGATAGTCCACTTATATTTGATATGCTTATGTTAAGATTTCATTGGTAATGTATTGATGAATTAAATTTTTTTTACAATCATTTGCTTCTTCACCACCATATCTTGATGTAAATTTAAATGTCTAGATGTTTGAAACAGACTTATGTAAATTGAGAAACAGCAAAAAATATTAGTTGAGCAAATTATTAGATTTTTACATTGTAAACTTGATTTTCTCATAACTTATTAACAATAACGTATAAAGCTAGTCGAATCAAAAAAATTGAGCAGTCCGTGGTTAACTGAACATCAATTCCTTTACAATTTAAAAAACCTTAAACCTTGGCGTGGATAAAGACAATCGATATTAAATTTTGTTGTAGTTTGAAAAAACAGCAGATCACTTGTTTGATGCAGCATATTATGGACAAACGGACAAGATAAATGGAGTATCCGAAAATATAATCATGGGTATGCAAGCACCAATTGGAACCGGAATATTTAAACTTTTACATAAACCAATGTTTGTCGAAGAAAATCCGACGTCTACACCTTTATTGTTTGAAACAAATTCTGAATTATAATCACAATGTTTTTATATTATACAAACAATTGTTTTTTTTTAATTGAAATTAACCTAAATGTCAGTAATTAATCGAGTGCATCTTTTCTTTGTTGCACCATTTCCCGTAAATTATTTTCTGCATTTTTCAAACTTCTTTCAAGATATGTCTTATTATTTTCTAAAGTCTTGATTTTTTCTTCAGAAGCAGTCTGTTTCTTCTTAAGATTTACCTTTATTTTGTCTAAAGGAGTTAATATGAACATTCGGCCTACAGAATCATATGTTTTAGTACTTGGATCTAAAGCTGAAATTTCACTAAAAATATCATTAATTTATATTGTTCTATACTATATTAAATTAAAACTAACCGTTCAGTTAACGAAGCATGTTGTTTATTACGTTTTAAATTTTCAATTTGAATATCTGCTAATTTTAGTTGTTGTGCTGTATCGATAGCTTTCTGTTGAAGTTCAGAAAACGCCTTGAAATAAAATTAAAAAATTGTACAATTGTATTATAATTTTCAATTCACGTACCTTTTTTAATTCCATATCTACTTTTGCCATTTTGGTTTTATATTGTACTGTGTAATAAATGAAATTATTTCAGTAAAAAATCCAAAAAAGGTTATTTTAGTTATAATCAAGTTGTCAAACGATCAACAAATAAACATAAAAATTACTAAATAAACAGCTTCGCCAACATTAAAATGAAAACATTGAATTCAAAAATAGCCAAACACTTCAATTACCTTTTAATTTGTTAAAGAAAATTTTACTAATCATTAATTATAAGATGTAACTAATACGGCAAGAATATTTTTCATTGAATTTTAGCTACTTTGTACATTTAAATGTATTTTAGTAGAATGACGTAAGTTTATAGTGATCACATTTTATAAAATAACTGCAAAAATAATTCAATAAAATCAATACACATAAATAGTATACATTCATAAAAATGTATATCTTGTTTGTTTTAAAACTTTATTTAAACTCTTAATTTTTTGTTAAAATATGTTTTAAAATCTAATTTTCTAGATTTCAATATTACATAAAAATAAATATGTTGATAAAGTTCAATAAAACATATATTTCTTTATCCAAAATATAATATTATTTCTCAGTTTATACAAAATTAATACTTTAAAAAAATTCTATTTATTAAATCTACTAATTATTCTTACCTCATGCGAGGGTGTGTTTAATAAAAAGAAAATATTGAAATCTACTGAAAATCGTGCTTAAACAGTACGCACATCAACTATTATTATATACTTATTACTTGCAATATTTTAAGTCATTTTTTGGTCAGCTAAACGTTGGAGTTTATTCATTATTAAACTTAAATCATGACATTTAGAAATTTTTATAAAAACTGAACCACGAACTTCTTCAAATTTCAACCATTCATTTTCCTCTTGGGCAATAGTTTTTAAATATTCTTCCATTTGGTTTTTACTTAAAAACAATCGTGAGCTATTACACAACTTATCTATAACTAGTGCGAGAGGCATCACGTTTTTCTTCTCCGATACAAATAGATTTCGAGCAAGCCTTGCAATTTCGGGAAGTCTTGAATACAGTTGTACTTCTTTTTCTTTGGTAGTGGACCGTGTTATCAATTCCAAGGCCTTTGCTGCTTGCTTTTGACGAACCTTCTCCAAAATGGCCTTTGGAATTCCCTTCAGTATGGATTCGTGTGCTGGTGCCTCGACTGCAGTAGTTTGACTTAATTGAGATTCCTTCAGCTTTTCCAGGGCACGTTCCATGCGTGTGTTACAATTAAATAAAGATCGTGCTTTTTCTAAAACTTGTGAACCTGTCGTTAATTTCTCTTCGTTGGGTGGTTGTGGTAAAGATGTCAATTCCACATCGGGGACTTTTTCAATATCGAACTGTGGATGCCAACGAGTGATACTCTTACGAGAAACTAGCATAGGAGGATCGAGAGATTCTAAGAATTCCTGATGGTAGTTTTTTAATTTTTCAATAAGGATGTTGTAGAATTTTCGACGTCGTTCTAGAAGAAATTCCGATGTCATTGTTTGTTGATTGACCAGAGGAAGTAGCACTAATTCCCACTGTTCCTTTCGATTACCAGTACCAAATTCTCTTAACTTCTCTTGTTTTAGTGCAAAACATTCTGGGTAAAGAAACTTTATTTGTGCCAAATGTTTCTCGGTTAAATTCCGTTTCATCATTTCTTCAACTGCAGGTTTAACTTTTTTGAATGTTATCATTTCTTTACGATTATAGAGAATTTGACAAACTGTGTCGATAGCTCGGAACATTTCTGCTATGCAACGGTACTTATAAGGCAGGGTCAGTGATTCTTTAAGCGGGTTCAAGTTTTTTAGAAGGCATCTGAACGGCATTTTTTGTCGGACTTTGTACATTGAATAGATTCTTACGTACAGCAGAATTATCTTTTTTCGGACTAAGGTACGCCTTCTCTGGCGTCTGAGGTTTTTGAGGACTCAAATTAATTTCCAATTCTATTGTTTTAAAATTTTTTAAAGCAAGCAAATCTCTACTTTGTTCCGTTTTCTTTTCAGCAATTTTTAGTTCTTGCTCTGTTTGCTTAAAACGGGTCATCGCAGCTTTAAGTTCAGTTAGTCTGGAACTATGTGTAATTTTCTTTTTTAATTCTGGTAGAGTAGGTTCTGATTTATTCGTTCCGAGTTTGGTAGTTTTGATTATATTAGTCATTTTATCTGTCGATTTAATCGTCGGTTGTTTTTTTATTTGAACGGTTTTGGTAGGTGTAGCTGCTCCTGCAGAAGTAATATCAGTAACGGTCTTCTTACCGATATTATTAAATAAGTGATCGATAGTACCATGTTTACTGTTAGTTTTAGACTTTCTAGGTCTGGGAGTTGTCGTCTTCTTTTTAACCATTGCTTTTAATGTCGTTGGAATAACATCGACCATGGCAGTTTCCTTATTAATTTCACACTTCAGGTTATTATTTAGGGCACTGTTGCTTTTAATACACATATCTGATAAGTTTTGAAATGTGGTTTTTGAGGCATCGGTATCAAGTATTAATACTTTCCTAGCTCTATTTATTTTCGTATCTTCCAACGCTGAACGTTTTCTTGTGCTAAAATAATTATCAATAGCCGATTGAGCCATTGTTTTCTTCACTTGCGTTAAACTATTTTCTAATAATTAACGAAAATTTAAAGATACACAAACACAACACAATTGACAGTTACGTTAATGTTTCCCTCTAAATATTCAGGTTATAATGTTTATTCAAAAATAACACCAAATTTCCTAAATTTTACCATAGGCGCAGCACGAATTTATTAACTGATTTCGTTTGTGCAATCAATACATAAACTGACTAAAATTAAGGATTATAAGTACCTTCACCCCACTTCAACTTACTTTAACGAATTAAACAGTTTCGGTTAATGATATGCAATTTTTCTATTATTCCATCGTGACATTATATTTAAGAATACATGGACTACATATTATATAGATTTATGGTACCTTTGATTTCAATCAGATATTTACAAATTAGCAACTAATACAAAGTTAATAGTAGTGTAAGTATATAAGGAGAATAGTTATATAGGAATAGTTAATAGGTATATAGAAAATAGAGAGAAAAAAATAGTCGCAAGCATAATTATCGGGTTATTTGCATATGTGTAGCTCGCCTGAACCGTAAAAATAACTTTCTCATACTTTACTTTTCGTCCTGATTATCAAAATAACTACATACATACATATATAGTTAATGAGTAACTAATGACACGTATTTATTTAAGAATGATTTAAATTGAATTAATTAGTCATGTTATCGTTTATTTTACTAATTTGATTTTAATTGTGAAATGTGTTTATTTTTATTACTATTGCTATACTAATGATAATACGACGTTTATTTGAGATTATCTATAAAAGGTAAACATTATAAGATACTCCTTAAAGTTTATATTCATAATAATATACTCATATTTAAAATATATAGTTGTATATACCTTATAAATTGGTACAGGTATTCTTTTTAAAACAGACGCTATCAAATACTAGATTTTGAAAGTTTAACAGTCAAATTAAAATTAATGCTAAATTAAATTTAATTAATACTTTTGTCAACTCTCGTCCTGCCCTATATACGTTGATTAAAATAATGAAACAGGGTGTGAACTTTATAATGGGGTATTTAAAAAAGTCACAATTGGTAGCAGTTATGTTACTGTTATAAACTAACATCACATCAATTCGTTCTTATTGTAGTTGTACCACTTCGTTTTTCAGCTTTAGTTTGACAAGTTCCATTTTATAACGTATTTTTTATAACGCCAAAAGTGAACATAACTATTCTAAACAAAAGCGTGTGCAATGAAAAGATAGACATTTTGACAGTTTGAGTCTTCAATTTGTGATTGTTACCGTATACTTCCTAAATGAGTTCCAAATCCGACGTAAACAGGCGAGTGTTAGCCATTCAAGCAAAAAAGAAAAGGCATAAGCCCGGCAAGAAAAAAGGTAAAAACGAGGAACAGAACGGTCAAGGGGGTGGTAATCGTAATAATGCCCGTTTTGAACCATCCCACAGTTCTAGTAACGAGACGATCGAGGACGCGGGCGAACCCTATTCGAGCGAGGAGGAGGAACAAGAAGACAGTTCAGATTACCGCAAGGGCGGTTATCATCCTGTCAAAATAGGAGATCTTTTCTTAGGCAGGTATCATGTCACTAGAAAATTGGGCTGGGGTCATTTCTCCACAGTCTGGCTGTGCTGGGATCTCGAGGACAAAAGGTTCGTTGCTCTTAAGGTTGTTAAGTCTGCGCAACATTTTACCGAAACTGCACTTGACGAAATTAAGATACTAAAGTCGGTGCGTGATTCCGATCCTACAGACCCCAAACGTAACAAAACCGTACAGTTATTGAATGATTTTAAAATTAGTGGTGTCAACGGAGTCCACGTATGTATGGTCTTTGAAGTTTTAGGCCATAATCTTTTAAAGTTGATTATTAAGTCCAATTATCGAGGCATCCCTCTAGAAAATGTACGTACGATTATGCGCCAAGTACTCGAAGGTCTTGATTATTTGCATTCCAAATGTCATATTATTCACACGGATATTAAACCTGAAAATGTCCTCATTTGTGTGAGCGAAGATTATATTCGAAGATTAGCATCGGAAGCTGCAGAAATGCATCAGTTGGGCTTGAAGTTGCCCACCTCATTAATAAGTACCGCCCCTCCTCAAGATATACAAACCGCCGGTAAAATGAGTAAAAATAAAAAGAAGAAATTAAAGAAAAAAGCTAAAAGACAAAATGAACTTCTGAAACGACAAATGGAACAAATCGTCGAATTAGAGGAACAAAAGCGCCTAAAGGAGAATGGCGACGTCAACTGCGAAGCTAACGGCAACAGTCCTAGTCCAGAAAGCGCGGAAGAAAAATTATCCAATGGGTGCATCGATGGTCTTGCAGGAGGCGAAGTTGTCGACGGTCCCGACTGTGAAAGTGAAACTACGGGGATATTAGAAGGGGCCGGTGAATCTATCACGCCCATGTCGGAGGACGATTCTAATTCTTTGACCAACAAAAGTAAAAAGATCGAGTCGGACCCTGCCTTTACCGAATGCGAATTTGAAGTGAAAATCGCCGATTTGGGAAATGCTTGTTGGGTAGACAAGCATTTCACCGAAGACATACAAACGCGTCAGTATCGTTCCCTCGAAGTGCTTTTGGGAGCCGGCTACGGGTCGTCTGCAGATATTTGGAGCACCGCTTGCATGGCTTTCGAATTAGCGACCGGCGATTATTTATTCGAACCTCATTCGGGAGAAGAATATAGCAGAGATGAAGATCATTTGGCACATATAATCGAATTGTTAGGAGAAATTCCGAGAAGAATAATCGCCATGGGCAAGAATTCTAAGCAGTTCTTTAATAAAAAGAATGAGTTGCGTCACATAACTGGATTGAAACCGTGGGGCTTAGAATCCGTTCTTATGGAGAAGTACGAGTGGTCTCCTAAGGACGCCATAGAATTTTCGACTTTCTTGAAACCTATGCTAAACTTTGATCCCGATCGTCGAGCTACAGCTGCAGATTGTTTACAACATCCATGGCTTGGTGGTAATTGAATTGTTCGAACCTCCTTTTTTTTACTTTATAGGCTATGTCTATTTATTTTATTTTTTAAATTATTGCAAACTAAGTGGGACTTGACTCGAGTTAAATAAGATCCCGCTTAGGTATTTACTGATCCCAACTGTCTGTTTTTAATTTTTCCGGTTCAACAGGGCCTTTGTTATAATCAGTGTATATAGAATAACATAGAAAAATTGTGATGTATTGTTTGTATAGACATTATAATAATGCACTCCTTGGCTGCCATCATCATCTGTTTATTACTGAAGAATGATGGACGATAACATAATTTTGGTTATAAATATTATTCCTCTAGTAGTAGAAGTATTTTGCCAAGGAGGAGCTGTAGGTTTACGTCTACCGTTGTGAAGTAGACAAGTAGCAGCTGTCTGTTCAACCAACTAGTTTAAAGCACCAATATTTGTATTACTTATACCATTATATAAAAGAATTGAACATCACCTTATACAAGAAGGATTCACTGAATGCTAAGTACATTGAAATATACATTTTAATGGCAGTTTTTTTTATTATTATTATATACTCCCATTTTTTGTACCTAATTTGTTTAAATAATACATCATGCTGAATCTCGAAATGAATTTCATTTATGTTTGTAGCTTATTATGTATATTAAAATGCAGTTAAACTGTTATGCTTTAATTGTGTAAAATTTAATGATTGGTATTTTATAAGTTCGAAAATTGTTTGGCTGCTAACTTAACTAAACTTAACGTTGTTGTTAAAATCTTCAGATGAAAATGTGGAAACGTCCCCAACAAAAAATAGTAGTTTATTGGTTTTTAACCGTTTAAACAATCAAAAACTAAAAGTGTGTTAAAACCAATGATTTCATCGTTTCCTTAACTGTTGTAGTTTGCTTATCAATCATGACCAATTGTTAATTTTTTTAGGAAATTCAGAGACTATATTTATTGTGTACCTATGGTAAAAGATTTAATTTTTATTATTATTTACATTTTAAAATTAATCAAATTTTAATAAATTGCAAAATTCTTAAAGTAAATGTATATATATATATATATATACACAAATATATTTGAATGCGAGTTAAATATCTGTCAGGGAGATATATCATTGCCTTAATTGATTTAATTTCAGACAAAGTCATACACAAGTTGACAAAATTTATTTGAAATTAATACCATTTCTTTGTAAGCTGCGAGGTCAACCATGGCAATGTAATCGTGAAATGCGTAGATAATACAATCAGCAAATACATACGAAGACGATCGATGATAAATATGCAGGGTTACAGATGAAAAATTGCTTTGGACAAATGTCTACTTGAAAATTAAACAAAACCTGAATTAGATATTGGCTAAGAAATAATTTATTTAAAAGAGAAAAGACTCGAGGAGTTAATTTTATTCATTAATAGTTTAATTTACGTAGTTATAGGTGAATTATTATCGCGCTGTAATCATTATTGTTATCAAAAATGTTTAACGTTATTGAAATTGTTAGACAGAAAAATAAATAATAAAATTGTAAATTTAAGGACAATGAACTACACGTAAAGATTCTCAACCATCGGCTATCGAGAAATCGATAAGCGATCACGAAAATGACCGACGTAAAATAAATTGAATGTGCACAGAACCGTATTAATTTTTTTTGTATATTTTATTTTTTTACTTTTGACAATTTTTGAATTATAATATGGCTTATTCCTGATTATGCACGAAAGCGATTATTTATTATTAGTTATTTAAGACATAATAAGTATTTTTATTTAATAAATCTTAAAATTAAAAGGATATAAAGTAATATTAAACATCATCAGGTATCAATTGCATCATCCAGAAATTAAAATATTTAATAAAATGCACACGATTCACTTTGCAAATTCGCAAAATTTATTCAAAAGCCCTTCAGGACGACCCTGACTTAAGTTGAAACTAGAGTAAATTGGAATTTTGACAGTAACCAGTTTATTTATACGATTTTCAAAAATACGAGCGCAATCCTGGGAAATTTTATTTATATTTCAATCAGCAAAATTAATCTAATTTTATATGACCTTTTAAATTTCAAGATCATATTAAAAGTTTATTAATTATGTGAACTAACAGATGCCAAATATAGATTCTATAGTTTATTAATATTCACTAAAATTTTCTTAAATTACCTCCATAATTAGAGTTGGGTCATGTCTTAATTTCAAAATACAATTATATTGTATTGCGATATATATCATATAGTTTGTAGGTCGAACTGATTTATTAAATGTTATCTTGACTTACTAATAAAATGTGACCTTTAAATGCTTGAAAAATAATCTTATTAGCAATCACAGATAGTAGATAGAAATACTAATAATTTTATAAGGAACTAATTACAATGTCGGATTTTAAAATTGGAGTGGTAGGTGCAGGCGTTGTAGGTATAGTAACAGCAATAGAACTTCAAAAACAGTATAGAAATGCCGAAATAATTGTTGTTGCCGATAAATTTTTAAAGGAAACTACCAGTTACGTGGCGGCAGGTTTATTTAGACCTGGCATTAGTTTTTCGGGCCCTAACGAAACTATAACAAGGTATATGACAAATAAATGTAGCGAGTGCCAAAATTCCTTTTTTATGATTTAGGAAATGGATAAGTGATGCTTATGAATATTGGGATGGTTTGCGAATAACAGAAGAAGCATTGAATGTGGGAATTTTGGAATTATCGGGATATTTGTTTTCAAATATTTCTCCTCGTATCGTGCGAGTAAGTATAATATTTTAGTTGAAATAATAATATGTATTGCAGTCATGTGTTTCATTGTCATAATATATTATAAAAAACACTAAGAATACAACATGTTGATAATATAGTAATATTGATTGAGCAGGACTCATCATAAGGATGAATTAGTTTCAATAAACATTGGTCCAAACAAGTATTTCTCACAAAATATGATTCATTTAATTATTAATACCTGATTAAAAAAAAATGTAAACCACAAAACAAAAGAAAATTTATTTTATTTTTATTTACCAAAATTGGTGAGAACGTCCACCGTTAACAACAACACATACGTCTAACTTGATTGAAATTGATTATTGAATTCGTTATAATTCCTGAGAGATACTTTTTTGGACCAATGTTTATAGGAACTTTTTTTCATCCTTATGACGAGCCCTGCTCAATCACTTATTTTGGCCAACTATTTTAGGATTATTAATATATAAACTACTAAAAAAATATATTAAAATTAAAAAAAAAGTATATATATATATATGGTATGGCTTGTATTCATGGGGGGATACATTCCAAATATCTCCATATCAGATATACTTATTGTTACACTTCGTCCAAATCTATATGCAATCCACGTCATCAATGAAAGGTTACTAGATGATGACGTTTCACACGGTGCTGTCACTTCGTACCTCGTATTTTGACAGTTCTAATAAATTGTAGTCTTTCTTTGTACCATCTAATATGTGCGCAAGTAAATCATCTATAGAATATGTCACTTTCCAAATTTTAAACTGAATTACAAATAAACAATCGAGTAACTTTTTTTTGATGACGTGAATTGCATATAGGTTTGGATAGGCCATAGTTAAAATATTTTAATTTAAAAATACCAGATTTGTCAGCATAAGATGCATTTTATTTTTCAAAAAACACTATGTATGTATTTGAAAATCTTACACTTTGGCAAATACGGTAATTTTATGGTCGATTAAACAATCAAGAAGGTAGCACCCATACTGTACTTATATATTTTTATCATCATAACATTTTTCCAAAGTGAGAAGATTATTGATTTTTTTGCAATAAACGTGTTTACTGTCGTATTTTTGTGCCATACCGTATTGGCTACCTACTTAGTATTAAATATCGATGGCGTTTTGGCACATCTTAAGCGCCACTTTTTCCAAAAATGAGTTATTCTAACTATCTTATGTATCTAATGCAAAGATATAATCTGGTAACAACATTTTGATTTTTTCCACCAGAAAAATTGATTTGTATTTCCATAGGAGGTATTTGCTTATGGTTATGTTATAACACAAAATGTACGCTCCTGTAAAATTAACTTTTTGTTGTCTATGATGTTTTGCCAAAACGCCGTCGATATAAACTATGGATCTAGAAGATCTAAAACTAATCAACTACCTATGTAATAATATATCATTTCGATTTACACAGAATGCTTATATAGAAAAATTAGTACCACTTTATCGAGTTGCAACAGAAGATGAAAAAAACCGATATCCTGGAGATTGGAAGTATGGTTCGTTTTTCATCACTCTCTTGATAGAATGTGGTCTTTTTCTTCCATGGGCTACCAATAAATTTCTTCATTTGGGCGGTAAAATTCTTGAAGAACAAGTCCAAGCTCTATCTAATTTAGTTGAAAAATATGACGTCGTTGTCAACTGTACAGGTCTCGGAGCAAAACATTTGTGCGATGACAACAAATTAGTACCCATTCGTGGACAGGTTTTAAAGGTATTATCAAAACATGTAAATATGTAGTGTTAATAACGAACTTTTAGATCCATGCTCCGTGGTTGAAGACTTTCTTGTATGCAGATTTTGATACATATATAATACCTGGATTTGAAGCAGTAACGCTTGGCGGATGTCGCCAATACGAGTCTTATAATTTGAACTGGTGCAGATACGACGAATGTGCTATAAGAGAACGTTGCGAAGCTTTATTGCCTAGTTTAAGGAGTACAAAGGTTGTTGGAAGACGTTTGGGATTACGACCACACAGAGATCCAGTTCGTGTCGAGAAAGAAGTATTACGAATAGCCGAAAATAAATATAAAATAGTGCATAATTATGGTCACGGAGGGTATGGTGTTACTACAGCCCCGGGAACTGCTAAACATGCCGTAGAATTAGTACGCGAAATATTTATAGGAAATAGTAAATTATAATGCTTATCAAAATGACAATTTATAAATATTAATAAGAAACTCTGCAGGTTACTAGGTTTATTGTTATGGAAACAATAGTTTTTATGGAGATGGATGTTTAATAATAAGTCCCAATTTCAAATTAAAACTAAAGTGACTTTAAAATTTAAAGTCTGTTATTACTGTATGGCAACACATTGTTGTAACAATGATTTAAATCTCTTTAAATTTAAAGCAATTTTAGTGTCGATTATGAAACTGACGTCAACTTGAGCTTATGAATACAGTCTCACAATTTCAATTAGCTTTACTCTGCCAAAATGTGATACTTTAAAATTAATTATTTTATAGCAAAAGTATTTTATAATCATGCATGTTGTTAATAAATTTTGTTTCCTAGTGTTTATTTTGTACTTTTAACCTTTAGTTACAAAACAGATTTCGGTTTATCAGTGTAGTGATAAAACCCAAATATAATTAGAAATATTAAACATGTCCGATTTTAATATAGGAGTGTTGGGCGCGGGAGTTGTTGGATTAACAACAGCTTTACAACTTCAAAATGAATATAGAAATGCTAAAATAACTATTATAGCTGAAAATTTTAAGGAAGACACAACAAGTTTTGTGGCACCCGGATTATTTAAACTGAACGTTAATTTTTCGGGAGCAACTGAAGATATAACAAAGTATACGCAACAAAATTTGTTTAATTCACGCTTATTACTTTCATTTGTTTAGGAAATGGGTTAGTGATGCATATAATTACTGGAATGCTCTCTATGTGAAAGGAAACAGATCACGAATTGGTATTTTGCAATTGTCAGGATATTCACTTTCAAATGTTTCTGCCGAAGCAGTAAGAGTAAGTTTGCATTATTTTTTTTTGTATGTATTGCGATCTAATAGGTAATTTAAAAAAAAAATCTCTATTTAATATTAACAAAAGTATAAAGTTCTATATTTCTGTATATCTACGTTCGTTCTTTCTTCCTAGTTATTATTTAATAGGTATTTTAAATGTAAAATGTCTCTGAAACAACCTACTATTATACTACTTACTATTATATCGAGTAACACATTTTGAAATTATTATGCATGCACAGATTAATTAAAAACATAATAATGAATTGTTATAATTTAATTTTGCAATAGAACGCATACATGGAAAAAGTAGTTCCAATATATAGACGAGCAAAACAGGAAGAATTACAACTTTTCTCCGGAGACTGGAAATATGGTTCATTTATAACCACTCTTGTAATCGAATCGGCTCGCTTTCTTCCCTGGGCTACCGAACAATTTTTAAACTCGAGCGGAAAAATTATCAAAAGCAACATAAAAAGTTTTTCTAGTTTAGTTGGAAAATACGATGTTGTCGTTAACTGCACAGGACTTGGGGCACAACACTTATGCAGCGATAATAAAGTAGTACCGATCAGAGGTCAAATTCGTAAAGTTCGTTTTATCACAGCCTTGTCTTATTAAATATATATCTACTAACAATGTAATTTTTAGGTTTGTGCTCCATGGATTAAAATCTTTGTCGATTCAGATGTCGACACTTACATTATTCCTGGTTTTAATGCCGTAACTCTTGGTGGATGCCGCAATTACGATTCGTACAATTTAAATTGGTGTAAATACGACGATCGAGCCATTCAAGAACGTTGTGAAGCTATATTACCCGACTTAAAAACTGCACCTCTTATAGATAGACTTGTAGGTTTACGACCACACAGATCTCCCGTGCGTGTCGAAAAAGAAATATTAAGATTATCCGAGAATAAACTAAAAATTGTGCACAATTATGGTCATGGAAGTTACGGTGTTACTACAGCGCCTGGAACTGCTAAAAATGCCGTCAAATTGGTAAAGGAATTTTTAACGGGAAATAGTAAATTGTAATGCTACATTTAAAAAATGTAAAATGTGTATTAACAAAGAAATAGAATATAAAAAATTACCTTTCCCTTTTTAACTTTGGACAACATACATTTAGAAAATTAATAAACATTACATAAGTACAACAAGCACATATAGAATAAATTACAAATTCACAACCACAGTGCCAATTACTACCAATTTATGTGAAATTTAATAAAATATGGACTCTAAAGGCACTATCTCTATGCCAGAATTAGGCACCGAATCACAACTTAATTTTTACATAATTATAAAAAGCGTCTGTGCATAAAACTATTTTTTCTTAAAGATACCTTGTAAGTTCGGTAAAGGGTTTTGTTTTACACCAGATGGCTTTTGAAATATTTTACTCACTCTTTGTTTCATATCTTCAACTCCTTGATTTACATTCTGACTTAGCGTGATACGGTCGGATGGCGATTGCACTGGTGTGGAGTTGACTCTGTTTTCTGTTTCTTTTATCATAGAAATTACTGAATTCCGATGGGGTAATAATGAGGAATTTTCAATTACTATTGTTTCTAAATACCTACAAAGATAAAAATTTTCAATTATTAGGAACACACCACCTTATATTTACTTATAATAATGTAACTTACTCTATTTATACTTTATAAATAAAAAGCAAAAACGTTTTTCAAATTTTGATTCTCGTTAATTATTTGGAAATTGCCATGGAAATAAATTATTGAAAGTTTTTTTCTATAATAATTGACTAGTTATTGAAAAAACTGGTCATTAATTAGAATGATGTTTCTGATCGATGCTCTGACTAACAACGATGATAAGAAAAAGAAAATGATGAATTAAGAAAAATTTGTGGTTTAAACTACAATTTATAATTAAATCTGTACTGAAATATCGATCCCTAATAATATAAATACATAAAATTCATAAACATAATTTCTATTAAAAAGTAAAAAATAAAAATGGTGTGTTGTAAGATATAAAAAGAAGTTACCTTTTCTTTATTTGTTTCACAATAATAGCTGTTGTTAAATCTATAATTGCTGTCAATAAAAAAAAATTATACTAACCTCAGCCCAGGTAGTAGTACCGAATTAATAGTTTGTTTACTCAAAGGACTATAAATAACGTTCGAAAAAGCCTCCAATAGTGCCAGTGCCATATCAATTTTTCTTGTCTGATTTGACATTTGACATGTGTAGGATGATAACGATAATAATTGCATTAAAATTACTATAAAACAATACACGATATAAAATTTATATTTGCATTATTAATAACGGTTACCTTCATCTCGAAATGATGTCTTACAAGTATTTGCTATATTACCTAATGTTACGACAAGTTGTCTTAACAAAGTGTGATTTTCTCTACAACTGGGATCGGATAAACATGCTTGAAGTTGCATATATGCTTTATCGTGAATTTCTAGTATATTACAATCAGTTATTAAATTTCCTAAAGCCGGTACTGCCGCTGTTTTTACCAATCTAAAAAAAAAACTATAAAATATTTAACTGCCTACATGTTTATTCCAAAAACTCACACATCACTATCGTTTGCTAGTGTAACTAATGCAGGTGTCACTTTAGAAGCGAGCAAATTTTCACTACAAAGTTCTATAACCGTAGCAAACAATCCGGCTGTTGCAGCTCTAACAAGTGGTCGTTGATGTACGACACCATCCCACAAACAAGTAACCACTACTTCTTGCATGCCAATATTACAAAGACCTTTCATAGTTACTTCTAAACAATCAATAGGAGTACCACATAAAGGTAAAGCACAAATGAATCGTTTCAGAACATTAGATAGTTCGTTGCAATCACAAAAACTCAATATCGAAACTAAATATACAGGTATCATACTTAAACTAGGAGAATACTGATTAAAACTAGAGAGAATTTGTTCTAAATTTTGAATATGCATACTAAATAATGGATAAATTTTTGTTTGTGTAAAGTTTTTATCAAAAAATATACAAATATGTTGATGTAAATTTATCATACTATGTAAAAGGGAATGCTGCGTTACGTCTACATGATTCAAATTGTTCAATAAATCCGGCAATCTGCAACATGTACATACAAACTATAAACAAAAAATTTTACACATAAAATAATCCTTACACTATGTCGAGAAACCAATCTAGTTGCGCCCAAGATTCATTGGAATTTTCTAAAATATGTTTATTCAACTCGTATAAGATCATCCCTACATTAACATCGCCATCATAAAAATGATCTGGATTTGTTAAACTGTTGCACAATTTTAAGATTTCAGGTTCTAAAAAAAAATGCAAAAACTTATTAACTGTACATTTTTTTTGCCTCAATTTCGTTGTGAAATATTAATTAAAAAAACATCGAAGTAAAATTTTAAAATGCAACGAAACTTCTCAACTTCCAGATATTCACGGGATCCAAAACAATTGTTTGTCATTAAGAAGTGTCCGCTAGTGCGGATTCTGGGGATTTAAAAAAATTATAATATGACACTATAATTAAATATTTTAAAAAATCAAGCAAGATGGTTTATAATACAATTTTACATTTAAAAAAATCATGTGTTGGTATTAAATTTGAATTTTTGCTAAGACTATAGTTGATGGTTTTGTCCTGTGATTTACATATGAAAAAAAATAAAAATTACACCCTTATATTCCATACTTATATTATTACTTATTCCATTATACTTTGAGAATTCAAAATAATTAGAAATGTAAAAGTGTAAATAAATTAAAACACAAATACATCTACCACGAGACATACTTAGTTCAATTGTCATATCCTTCTCGATGTTTGTTAAGAGTTTTTCGTGACTAGCAACATGTAATACAATGAAAGGGAGTAAACAATTAATGACATTCACAAGACGAACAGCTCGAGATTCAGATCCTCCATCTTTTAAACTTTTATTAAGCCGATACAGTAATCGTTTTATTAAATCCGAGGTGAGACGATCTAAAATCTCAAAATATAGCAAAAATTTAAAAAAAGCCCATTAGAATAGTACTTAAACTCAATGCCCATTGCGCTACAACAGGAAATAATATTTGTATGCTAATACTGACGACAACATCACTGGTATCATCTAATGTACGAAAAGCAAACTCCTCAAATTGCCAATATTTATTTACATCATCACAGAAAGCTGCAATAGAAGCAAGCGCACGTACTACGGTTTCCCTAACTTTTTCCTCACGATCCTTTAACAGTTGTTGCAACATAGAGAGCATTAATGAATTACGAATTGCACTCTTAAAAATGTGAATAATAAGTTAATTTTAATAAATTTAAGTTCTAACACAAAACTTACAGAAACATAAGGTACGAGCACTATACACGATTCTACAACTAACAGTCGTCTTTCCAAATGTTTGTGTTCCAATTGTCCCCAGCAATGAGGTAAAATTTCATTTTCTACTAAATCTTCGTCAAAATTTCGAGCTATAGCAAGAATACCTACAAGAACAATGTCGCATTATTTTGTTTTAGTATTCGAATTACGCATTTTACCAGCTAAAATTAATTCTCTTTCATCTTGAGTAGGTTTCTTTTTTAAGTTAAAGAGTTGCTCCAGCAAGTAATACCGCTCTTCCGTATTAGGATTCAAATTAACAGCACTAACAAGTAATGGAATTGCTTCTTCTCGTTTATTTAAAATAATATTTGGAATTATGCGTGGGAGAGATTGAGAAAGTACACAAATGAGTTTTTCGTTTGTTATATTTTCCAACATTGCATTTGTGACATTATTTGTTTGACATAAGAGCATCAATTCCTCCTTGAATTTGCTTGGAAGTTGCCTGAAAAGATTTTGATAGTGAGCAAGAAGCTGCTGCAATTGAATTCAAGTTCATGTTCAAATCGAATTCGATTATAAATACATTAAAACAGATTCGAATGCTAAACACACAATTTGTAATCGGTCTGCAAATTGTGTCCCTATTGAATCAGTTGTAAATGAGCCTTAAGAATTAAAATTATTGTTGTTGTTCTATTTTGTATTTTACTCTCAATTTTCACGATAATTTAAATGTTAAAAATGAATATCGGCTACAATAGGTATAAAATAATATTGACCATACGAGATACGCTCTAATGTATAAATAAATTTATGGTGTTATTAGTTATGTGGTGAAATATTACCTAGAACTTTTACAAGAATCGGAAAGAGAAACTTTATCGGTTATAGAAATTTTGGTATCATCTACTTCTTCAATTAGCTCAGAAGTGTTTAATGTCAGATTTGTCCATTCGTTATCGTTTAGACTATTGTTGGACACATTATCGTACACATCTTGTTTCTTAACCGGTAAAGTGCCCTTATCGATTATTTCAAAATGTTCAGGAGAATTTGCGTCACTGCTTGAATGTTTACTTTGTAAATCGATTGTTAATTCCACTTTCTTGCTCATCAAGTCTTCATTTTCATGACACAGTCGAACATTTTCATTCTGTAAATCTATGACTTTTGTACTTAATTCTAATATCTTTGAACTTAATTTTTGAACTTCTTTGGACTATAACAAATAAAATGATTGTTACTTACTAATGCATTTTTTAAATTTATGTAATCTTACCAAACTTTGAACTTCCTTTTCATCTTTCATAACAAAATCAGTTTGAGTAGTTGCACAAATGCAATTTTGACCGGTTTGTTTTAAACCTTCCCGATACAAGGATAATAATTCTGCCGGCTTTGAAATGTTCAGACCAACATCATCCCAATCTTCAAAATCCTGAAGAATAACTAATTCAGCAATTAAAATTAAATATTTAAAAATTACTCACTTGACTTTCATTTTCATCAGCAAACGTTATCGAGGTTAATTTGTATCCATAAGTTAATAAGTATTCGTTGATAAGAAAATTTAAAGCTCTTTGTTCATGAGGCTTAATTGTATCTATATTTTGAAAACGAGTTGTCTTTTTATCAGGAGTACTAGTTTCTGATTCTAAAACGTGATAAATTTTTACTAAATAACTTTCACTAATACTGAACTGTTAAAATATATCGACAATTATTGGATAATTGTTTAATAACTAACTTGTACATGGAACACCACCAAAGTGCAGGTAATAAAGTAAAGATTTAAGATCTGTTTTCATTTCAATATTTACAAATAATTTACCTGTAGTTAACAGATTAAATTATGATCCATTGTATATGACAACTAATAATGTAAATTCTAATATTTCGAGCAAATTACCTGTCATACAGTTCAAATTCTAATATTGCCACTCTTTCGTCGACACTTCTTTCCCCATCTTCAGAAAACCTAGTTAAATCTAAACTGTCTAAAGTTGCTTGACTACCAGAACGAGCTAAAACTCATAGAAATAGATTTTTGTAGTTCTTCTAAAACTGTAACTAACATATTAATGACGGTGCTTCGTGGGTTTGAATTTCAAAGTTTCCTGGGTTCGAGAAGTAATCTTTGAGTACACGTAGATCTTTACCAGACTCAACTAACTCTGTATGTAATTCTAGAGCCGTTAAAAGAAGTCGATCTTCGATTAATTTGGAAGCAATTTCCTGATAGGAAATTTGTCTATTCGTTGGTAAATGTTTGATGTCATCACTTAACGTCAGATTAGACATTTTACGCTTATAAATAAAAGTAACGTTATCTATTTTAAAACATGATTAGAGGCTAAAACAGATTGTATATGAATAATCAAAATATTTTTCTAGTGACACATCCACATGATAGATGATGTCATGCTATGACCAACATAAATAAAACAGTTCCCCCAATAAGAAAGTAAACAATTACTTTACACTAATTTTTAATAGAATATAATAATTTATATTATTATAAACGCATTACATCATTTTTGTATTGTAGGAACGATAAATTCAATTATACGATTAAAAATTTGTAAGTGATAAAATATATACAAGGTGGTCGCAAAAATTTCACTAACCTTGAAGAATGTGTGAAATAGCCCAAAACGAGAAAAAAATAGGTAAAAATGCGAAGTTTATTACACTCTTTATGAATCACCTTGTATATTAGGAAGCTATAATATTTGAATAATTTACTAGATTTTAAAAAGTTATATAATAATTATAAGAAACTCGTTAATACTATTTATTGCAATTGATTAGTGTTACAATCTATAGAGCTATTACAACGTTTATAAATCACCTCATTATCTATTGTCATATTATGACAAAAATGACCTTTTTTATAAAAGTAAAAACATGCACTACCTTACATTTGTTCATATTAAAAGTATTTATGCAAACTTTTTAAATTACTATATGAAGCTGTAGGTAGGTCACTATATATTTGCACTAAACTTTAAAAATCCAACATCTTTTTCTAATCAAGCATTTTAGGAATGTTTATGTTAAAAATATCCAAAACATCAATTTAACTTTGGTGCTACTACAACTCTTACATTTTCTTTATCATCACCTTTTATACCACATACAAAACACTATGTTTGTGAATTTATGCATTTAGGCTCCGTTACTTTAATTAGCTATGCTATTTGTACAGTGCAGTATATACAAAAAAGTCCTAAATCTAATAAAGTGTACTTTATACATTGGATGAAAATATACATTGATAAGTAACATTAATTTACTAAATAAATAAATATGCAGATAAAAAATCATATTTTCCTAACTATGCATATAGCACCATCACATTTAGTGAAGTAGAATACTTAAATAGTCATTGTATGCTACATATTATGACATTTATAAAGTTGCCAAGATGCGTGTGAACCCTATACAAGCAGATACAATAGTCTGCCCGACTCCCCAAAACAGAGCATAAAGTGGTTCCATTGGGTATGTTGCTGCTCTGTATACAAAAGCTACAGCAGCACTACTTACGATACCTGACGTAATCGGCGGTAAAACTCCCATCAATAGAATTAATATTGGAAAAAATTTACCAAATTTGTGTTTTCTTAGAGTTAAAAACGCTATCAATGCTGCTATCTACAAAATAGAATCAAATTATTGCAAATCGTTAGATAACCGATTATATACCGTATGTACAAAAATAGAAGAAAACAAGGCCCATAGGAAGACGTGATACCACATCTTTGTAAATGTATTGAGAGCATCTTGTTGGAGCCAGAACACCGTGCTGAAGGAGTCCAGCTCTGTGCTCTTGGACATGGTCGCCCTTAAAGATTTACTGTGAGCGGTTAGCTCATTGTGTATCACTTTTTATAAAGTGAACTTACTCGGTGTCATACCTAAACGAATATGATCAATCGTATTGTATAATAATCTATACATCTTTCTTATCTTATTTATCAAGTACCTACCTAACAATAACTGTATTTATTAATACATACCTAAGTAAATTATCTATTTTGAAATGTTGCTTGGCAGATATGTTTACTTCACATTTTTACCTTAACATTTGTAAATAATGCTAGTACACAAACCGTTTAAATCAATCACTGACAGCTATTTTGACATTTGAACAATAAAAATCGAAACACAGTAACTTTTCATTTTTTATAGTGGCATCAATACCATCATTATGTTTTGTATAATAAAAAAGTAAACTCGTGAATAAATCTGTATTTACGTACACCATAGATTTTAAATGATTTTTATAGATATAACTTTTACACTATTATTTTGTCTCTTGTTATATCAATCATTTATATTGAAAATAATTTTATCTGCTTTCGTATTACATGTAACGCCACTGAAATATATCCTACTTATGGATGTAGTAACTTTTGGAAAAGTAATTTCAAGTTGTTACACCTACTATCAAAGTGTCGAACCTTATTACTACTCGCTTCAAAACCATAAAAGTTATAGATCTGTTTCGCAATAGTGATTAATGCAAGTTAGTAAAATAATTATCGTTTTAAAATAAAGTGAACAAATAATTCGGCAGTTATTATCGTTTTCAATAAAACCAATAATCTAAATGAACATAGCGAACTTTAAAGACGATAGCGACACAAGTGATGATGATTATGTACCAGAAGGAACAAATGCAGAATTACCTTCGGAAGAAGAATCCGATGGAGTTGCGGAAGACCCTTTGCCCGAATTCGAGAACGTAACAAATGGTACACGCGTTTTAAAGCGTAAAAAAAAGACAACGAAATCTAGGAAAAAGCGTAAAACTAATGAAAGGTCTCCAACACCAGAATCGCCCAACAATGACAAAACGGTAACAGAAAAGGATAAGCAAGAAACCGACGACTTATGGGCAAGTTTTATGAAAGACACCGGATTTAAGACAAGAGCAGAACGATCACAAACAGCGAGCCAACAACTTAGCCAGGACGAAATAGTAGAAATTCCCAAAAACAAGGAACCAGTTAAAACAGATTCACAAAAGACAGTTAAGGTGACTCAAGTTTACAACTTTGCAGGCGAAGAAGTAAAAGTTGAGAAAGAAATTTTGGCCAATTCAAAAGTGGTAAAGCTAACGAGCACGCCGTCATCCTCAGAAACATCATCTAGGAAATCTGCGAAAAGTGGAGGTCTGGATTCCATTTTAAATCAGCTAGGTAAAAAACCCAAAATAAGTACATTAGAAAAATCGAAATTAGATTGGGAAAATTTTAAAAACGAAGAAAACATTCAAGATGAATTGAAGGCGTACAGTAAAAGCAAAGACGGGTTAGTTTAATGAAATTATCATGGTAACATGCATTTTATTAATTATTCTATTTGTTTTAGTTATTTGGAAAGACAAGATTTTCTTCAAAGGGCCGATATACGACGATTCGAAATAGAAAAGGATGTTCGTAGTACATTAAGAAATAACAGAATGAATAATGTTAATATGTAAATGTTGTTCCTGTACTTTGAAAGTAATTTAAAAAACGGTATTACTGTAGTAGGTATCATTTTTGAAGTTGTGTGATAGTAAAAATGACGATAAATTTTAACGAATTTATTATTTGCATTATAGTGTAAGGTGTGCATGATATTTTATACCTATCTCTGGCATAATTATATGTAACATTCCTGATCTGAACTGTATTATCTTAATTTTCGTCAATAAATTTTTTTTGAAAATTCTATGTTAATTTATTGACATTTTAGGGCCGGTTCTTTAATCGCTAGTTAACTCTAACCATCACTTAATTGCTATAGAAATAATTATTAGAAGCAATTGTTTTTATGATAATTGGTTGATGGTTTGAGTTAATTGAGCATCAAAAAACCGGTCCAAAGTGGTCTATATTCTGTAATAAATATTATTTTTAAAGGCCTGTTAAAAAATTATCAAATTATAAAAATATCATAATTGAAATTTTCATGTTTACATGGTTATAACAGGGCGTTAAAACGAAGAAATTTTTACAGAACAGTTACTAATTTGTTATAAGTTCCCGATGGTCGGTATTTTGTATTAATCTAATATGTATTAAAAATTCAAGTTACAATAAATTATTAAATGTTTAATTTCATAATTTTCAGTTTGTGGAGTTATTTTAATTTTAATTAAAAAAGTTAATCTGTTATTACTGTTTCCTAAAAACAATATAACATAAAATATACAAAAAAACACGATTTAAAATTTCGATATCAATTTAGGAACTTTTTAGAAATTCAAAAATTAATCTATATTTATCTCTGATGCACAGTTTTCGAAAAAACACTTATGAAAACCTGATAATTTTGTGATATACATACTCATAATTAAATATTATAGACTCACAGAAAACTTTGGTTTTCTGTATTTCTGTATTTGTACATTTCGATATTCAGGGCCCTTCGTTTAAAATAAATTAGTCGTTATTATTGTCATAATTTTGTTTTTTAATTCACAATTAAAAAAACAAATGCAGAGATAATCCCAATTTTATTGATAGATGCGATGTTTTAAATATTTTAATTTAAGCAGTTTTTCAAAAATTTTACATATAATTTTTTCATATTTTCTAGTTAAAAATAATATTACTATTATAATTTGCATTTAAATGCTGATTCATATTTTAATATTAATCATTAAAAATCAAAATCAAAATCGACTTATCTCGTGAGTAATTATCTGCGTCGCTGTAGGTGTACGAATCGTCACGAATATACACGACCGGTTCAGAAAGTAAATGTGATCAGTGTGTTCGTAACCTTTGTAGAGAAATGACTGTTTAACGTAGTGTCTTAAATGTTGGCTTTTTAACGCCTGTTAAAGATTTCGCGATTTGCTTTGAAGTAATCGGTATTTAATAGTAAAAATCAATATTATTCGGTCTGAAATGCCTCAACCGTCTGAAAATAGTGGAGTGTTTCCTGGATCACAGGTTAGTGCAAAAAGGGTTATGTATTTCGTAATAGTCTATATCGTTGTATTGTTAATTGTACGATAAGAGATACCTGTTATTTATTAGTTAAGTAGGTAGTAAATCGCTTTTATCGATAGAGATTTAGAAAATTTACTATTTAGCTACAGTAAAAAACAATAAATCGAAATATGCCCCTCGCACTGTTGTGGTCGTGCGAGTGAAGAAAACAAAAGCGGCGTTTGGGGTTGGATAAGAATGTTACGGCGCCCCCATTGATTTTTTTTGAAGCCGTTCGCGTGTTGCAGCGGTAAAGTAATAAATTTTAATATCGTATTTATGGTTCATTTACGGAGAAACCAGATAATTATTTAAATAAGAACGCGTTAAATTAAAGCGCCGCAAGATTTTCGAGATCGTCCTTGTCGTTATTATCTCCAAGTATGACATAATTATTTAAATTAAAATTGAATATCGCTGCCAAAAATTTAATACTTATACCCATTGCGATTTGTTAGGTGTAAAAGAAAATTCTAAGAATTTATAAAACGAATCGATAGAAATAAAAATGAGTCAACGTAAGTGTAGCTACGTGGATTTATTATTGTAGGGATAAAGTTCTTTAAAATAATATAATCCAATTATAATCGACCATGTATTTTACAGACAATGCTGTAGAGATTTAATATGCTCGAAAGGGCTCAAATTACCCCAAAAATTCCGGTTATATCCATCCGGTTTTGAACTAATTGTAAGTTATCGCGGTTAAAATCGTACTTACATAATATGTCAGCTTCAATAAAAACCTTAACCTTAACAAAATACAGTCGAACCTCGATAACTCGAATCTGAAGGAAAGAGAAAAAAACTTCGAGCTATCGAAAGTTCGAGTAATCGAGAATTTTGAAGAATTTCGATAAGAATTTAAGAATTAGAACTTAAGAATTTTGTTTGTAATTCACATAGTCAGTCGAGTAATCGAGATGTTCGACTTATAAAGGTTCCACTGTATGTACTTTGTTAGTTTATCAAAATAAATGCAATTTTTCAGAATTTTTAGATTTTTATTTAAAAAAATCGTATTTCGTATATTATACAGTAAATACTTACTTTCGTTAACTAACGGTGATGAAATATTTATCACTACAACCGATATAAATCAAAATATATTTATAATTAATTTATAACTATATAAGTTTTAGTTTGCGACCTTTCATCTTTTAACTTGTTAAAGATCCTCGATTATTTATTTACGTACAGATTTTTATTTTTTTTGTATCATAAATTCCTTTAACCCTGACATTTTACCCGATTCTTAAAAATTTTGCCGACATTTAGCAAAGAACTTGATTTGCTTATCTGACGGCTTATCTTGTTATAAAGGGCGATTCAAAATTCATATCAGGGTAATTCCGTATCAAATCAACACACCGATTTAACCTCACCATTACAGATTTTGATCAAATTTGGCACAGAGGTAACATAGATTAAAAAAATACAAAATTTTGTTAAAATATAACAATAAAAATCGCGTCACCGACATATTTTTAAATTGCCGTAGCGGCTGTCTTAATTAAACTAGAGAGACGAAGCAAGTGCCATTTTGTAGTATTTTTTCTGACCTTTCTTATGATATACAATACAATAGGGGTTACGGGGAAGTTTTTTTGCAAATGCTTTTTACGAAAGAAAATCAAGATTTTCTCTCTTAGATTCATTTTTTAGTGTTAGTTTTATTTAAGTTAGACTTTAATTTTTAACTTAATTTAATTTTTTATTTAGATAATCTTTATATTTAATTTAATGGACATAGACAATTATTAAAAGTAAAATGGCCTTAAAATTCGTTACAACTTAATTATTAATATAAATTATTTCTATTGGTTTACAAAAAATATATATATTATTGTTTACTATTATTTAATAAAAGTTATAGTAAAGTAAGTAGCAGTTCGTTGCGTGCTTTAGAACGATCTTTTTTTTATTTTATTAATAATAATAATTTTTATCAAATTGATTATGTAAATAATTGTTAATTGTAGTAGGTATAGTTTCGAGTAATTTTATAATGAAGTATTTTTTTTTTAAAATTGGACAACATCGAAATCTTAGTAAATATGATAATGACGCGAGCATCCTTTAAAAATCCTATTGGACACTAGATTAGAACGGATATTGGGTTGTTAGACCGGAAAGGCATAAAAGTATTCGTTTATTTAGAACGCCACAAAATCTCAGCCTTTTGTTCGTTTTCATTCCAACCAAAAATTCAATTATTCTGCCCGAAAACTATAGTGTGCGGCAAATTTAACAAATCTATTATGGTTGTATCAAATACGTGACCTCTTCAACAACAACATGAGCTTATATGGCGTAGAATACCCATGTATCCATCTTTCTTCACAATCCAAAATATTGTGGATTCTGATCCGGGGAGCGTGGAGGCTAAGCCGCGTGCCAGACTTCGATGGAAAAGTGTGTTAGGGTTCCATCGCGTGGTATCAACCACACGTCCCTTTGTGTCGTGAGCGGAACACCCTGGTACTATAAGCGGTTCCAAGGTTTCATTGCAAGTATTGTTGTTCGTCTTGATGTCTATTATCATTCCTTTTTTGTTGTTGAAAGAGTTTACGATCACCCTGTATATTATATTGTAGTTGGCTGCGAACCGAAACTGAAACTGATCAAATTTATTTCAAAATTAATACCATTTAATATAAAGGCACTTTTCTAACAATTTTCGTAAACGTATCTATCGATTACCCAATTTTTTTACCTTGAAACAAATAAAGATAGGAAAGTTTTGTGCGAATTGACGTGAATTGTTGTCGGCCGTCTTTCTTCAATGTTCCGATACATTTCGACAAACTGGAAATAGTAAATTAAACTACTGCAGTGTAGGTATAAACCTTGTATTATGCAGACGTAAAAATATTAAGCCACTTTCACAAATTATGGGCTATAAATACAAAGGCGTTTGCTCCTTTTTCAGTCTTTAAACTTAGCGTTAACTAAAAAGAGAACTTGTGTTACCGGTGCGCTCGCGACCACAGATTTCATTACCTATTTCGTTTTGTTCCTCGCGAATGGTAAATATCAAGTAGCAACTTATCCTAAATTAGCTCGATTGTTTTGTTGCCCCGTTTTGTTTTAATTGCGCCGCAGACGTGTGTTCGGACACGTTTAGATTTTTGTGACTTGCCAAACACTATGCAAATATTATTGGATTCCTTCAAAAATTGTTATTTTTGTATTTTTTGTTACATATAATGTACAATTTGGTTTATAATTAATAATTAGAAATTGTTGAATTATTTGCTTCTATAGATTTAGTTTTATTCGTTATTCAGTGCCATTACGACACATATATCCAAACGAATGTTAATCATCTGTTAACGCTTGCAAATTATGTCACTATGGTATAAAATAACCTAAATATTTATAAGTATAAAGATGAGACATTCTAATAATTACATAGATATTATTGAATGTAAACAGTTAAAAATTGAAAACTCGAATAACTTTTGGAACATGTTTGGACTTTGGACAATGATTCGTGGGTTAGTAAAAATTTTAAATTAGTTACTTCTCACTGTTTCATCGCACTTCCTGAAAAGTTTTGACCCGTAATTTTCAATTAAATTCCGTATGTTTACGATTCTCCAGATTTCAGTCTGATATATTGGGCTTATGCTCGCGATGAAACTTTTTGTTGTGTTTTGAATTGAACGAAGGTATTATTTTTTAAATAACTTCGAGAAACACGCGAGGAGCGTTTTTTCAAAAAAAAAACAAACGATCATGTCCAAATCTTCCATTTTTGAAAAAACGCTCTTCAAAGTGTCCAATGTACTTTGGCCATGTAAGTGTCCAATTAACATGACGTAGTTTGTAATTAGAGCTACAATTCTTTCAGAAATTCTTCGGATCATCGTCAAAATAATCAGCAATCGAATATTTATACTTTTGGATTGGTCTCGCAAGGAAACCATCAGAATTTTTACACTCAAGTCGACGAATGAAATTTGGAGGAATGGGTGAGAAGGATAACACATGCGGAGTTTTAGGTTCGAAGTCAAAGGGGAAAGGGGGGGGGGATACAATTGTTTCTTTTTTCTCTCCATCTGAAAACGATTAAACAGATTTCTGATCTTTTTAATGTAATATTTGCGTCTTTCTATATCTTAAAAATTACAACAAGCCTGCGCATTTCTTGTTTTTAACTGAAATAGGTGACCTCGATTTTTAAACGGAAGGAAGCAATCATCGTTCCAAGATATAACGAAAATTGACACACTTCTATAAACAGAATTGCGTGTCGTATTCTAGATATAGGTTCAGCTTTTTATCAACATGGGATAGGTCACGGCAAAATACTGCGGTATCCGAAAGCAGGAACTACTTTCTTTGATTGGTTTTTATGGCGCGCTTCAGTGGTCTCGTATAATAATTATTATAACCAACGATTTTCCTATTATTTCCCCCTTCGTGAATCGTTTAGTTTAAACCAATACATTTGATTGACGTGCGGATTTGAAATCGGAGTATGCCGATAACGAATAAGGGTAAAATTTTGAACGTATCGTAGTACCAACACGAGCACCATCGAATATAGGTTTTTTTACTTCTAGGGAAAAGAAAATTTCAGATTACAAAGTAAACATAAACGTAAGCGATTATTTATTTACTCGACGATTCGTCCATTGCAAATACAAGAGCTTTTAAGTTAAGCTTGTCGCGAGCTTCCCACACGTTTTTGCGGACATAATCCGGATGAGATTTTTGCCCTCCCCTTCCCCCTTTAGTTAAACTTAAGTTTACGGTACAACGAGTGGATAATGTGTATAGAACAATAACACATGTTACATGACGTCATTCGGAAATGGGCATCGCCAAAAAAACTTGCAGTGTTCGAAGTGATGTGTCTCTCGACTGTTTAAATAGTCGGAATATTTTAGTAGTTTCATGACCTTATTTGCAAATTTGAAAATTTAGAACCGTATATGGCGAGCGGTATGGTGTGCGAAACTATAAACAAAATTTTTAGTTCCGGTTTAGTAATTGCACGCGCACTGTAAAACTATTTATTGTAAACGTTTGTCGGTCGTGTTGTGGTGTTTGACGGGCGTAACGACAAACTTGCTGTTTGTTGTAGATAATTAACGTCATCGAGTTATATCCTATTATTAAAAACAATTGAAATTGGGTTAGTTTTATCGTGTTTGATGTCGGATGCTTCCGAGGCAACCTCCCGCTTTTTTAAGGGAGAATAAATTGATATTTTAGTATAGTTGTGATGGTACGTTATCAAGATTTCTTTAGTTTAATTTTTTTAAAGCGTTTCTTTTGCACTGTCGTTAGACTATTATTTACCATCGATTGCAATACGACTAACAATAAGTAGGTACCTAATACTTAATTTATAATGTTTAATTATCGTTAGCAACTCGTCAAATAACGTGCTGAACATCATCTATTATAAATGGTAGGAAATTACTTCGTTAATGGTTTTATTATTGCCGTGCATAACTATCATCTACTTCTATCGATTTCTGTTCATATTTTAGTTAAAAATGTAATTTAAACCTGCGAATTTTCATATTACATTCCCAAGTACTTAATTTTTGAATAGTAATATACCGAAGGAAATGGCGAGGAAACGTTTTATTTTAATTTTTTTGGTCAAAAATAACCGTTTTTTCTTCTTTTAGCCTTTTCCATTCCAACTTTGGATATGACTAGTAGAATTTTTTCAACTGTTCTAGATTTCTGTGACGCTGTGGCCTTTTTCGTTTCTTTTTCCGTACAGCGATCTTCAGTCGTTTATGATATTAACTGTAGTTAAAAAAGCGTTTCTTCTTTTTTGATTTTCCCGGACAATGCACCGTCCGTGAATTTCGCTCCTGTGCCTTTCATTCCACCAAAGTCCGATATGCGACTAACACCCTCGCCACTCACATATCTTGGAATACCAGAAGTAATTACTTTCACGATCCTTTTTCCATGTACGCCAATATTTCGATAACTTGTTTCGCTAGCATTTTCGAGGATAAAACTTGCAAAAAATATTTTGACAACGTCATGAGATAAACGTGCATTTGTTGTTTCTTGTTCAACTGATGCCTGGTTTGTTTCTTTCTTCTCAAAGAAGGTCGGTCTTGGGGTCTTGGTCGGGCCTCTCGATTCGCGTTCTAGCGCATTCATGGTTATCGGTTCGAATCTTGTTACAACCACGGATGTGTGTGAATATAATTTAGAAAAGCACCGGCTAGGTATGCTACATTACCTGGCACCGATGTGAAAACACTTAGTAAACAAATACTGGACACGATTAGTATCCAGGAGACAATCTCCACACAACACATACCGACGCCGTTGTAAAAAACGTATTTCGATTTAAAAAAAGGTCGAACTTTTTGATTAAAAGGTAATTCACCCACGAGTAGCTAATTCGCCTTCACTTTCCATCAGCGCCCATGGGATCAAATCGGTCGAGTACAGTGGCCACGTTTATTGACTTACGAGTGTCGATACTACACCGTTCACCGCCGATAGTGATGTATGGTGACGGTGTTGCTGGTGCGCCGCCATAATTAATATGCGCACGATTTATTTCGAAGGAAATCGAAACTTATTTGAGAAACGTTTTGCGTATTAATATTGTTAGCGCCAATTAACGTTTGAAATAAAATGATGTTCTTTTGAACTATTTTTCTGCTATACCACCATCTCATATTCGGAATACCTTCACGTATCTACACTATAATAAGCTTTTATAAACACGTCGCACATCGAATATAATATTGTTTAATGAAACTAAAGATCCCGCTACAACCTACTTAACTGAAATTTCCAATTATTTTCATATTAATGAATAATTTTCGTAATAAGTGTCTTAAACAATTGCAAGTTGCTGCAGTGAGGGATGTATTGATGTAGAGCGCCGTGAAACTAGATTCGGTTTTTATACTTAAATCTCCCAGGGATGGGATGGGATTTGCCATTTTCTAATAAAATCGGTTAGGACGAACTTAAAAAAAATTCTTTAACGTGTAAAACCCGAAACGACTTTCCAGGGTCGTCGCATTTTCTTCTGACAGATGAATCTTACCCTTGTTTCAATAACAACGAATGTATTTCGATGCATTTTAAGGGCTGAAGTAGACCGAACGCATCGGTTACAAAATGTCGAATGTTGCTGTAGTCAAAAGCAATAGGGTTTGAGTTATCTTTTCGATCGATCTCTTGCAGGACGTGGTTCAATCCTTTACGTTGATCTTATGCGTTCGTGTTTTAACAGTTTAGCCGTTCCACATTTACATGAAACGTTTTTGTTTCGGAGATCCTAATTTTTATCGGTTTTCCAATCGACTGTCTCGATTTATTTAAGTACCTACCTAACCGTCCCATTTTTTTAATATTGTTAATCGTATTTTAAAATTTCGTAGAATGTAATTAATGTAGTGTAAAATAAAATATATCGATAATTATTTATGAAGTGACATCTTAACAAAAGCTATGACGATTGTATGGTGAGAAAGCGAAGAAAAATGTGAATTGTAACTTGTCGATTAGTTGTCGTATATAATTCCTTCTGTCATAGCTTGTTGATGGACAACCAGAAGATCAACTTGACTAACTCGAGACTTTCTAGGAGTTACGCGGCCACAGTTGCTACCGTGACAAACGACTAATGACTTCTAGGAAGACTTTTAGATGCAATCTTTCAAACTGACTAAACTACATTACTGAATGCGAACATTTGCATTCCGTTAGCTTGTATGTCGAGACTATGTGTGTGGACACTTAAACAACATACAAATTGCTAATGTTCTTCCGCAAATAGAATCACGAATTTTGCGGTTGTGACCTGTGGGCATTGGATGGATTTCGGCGTAATTCTAATCGTTTAGGTTTTATTCGTTTACGGCACACGAATAAAAAACGACGAGGTATTCAGTTCGTATTCTAGAAATACCGAGTAATCATTTTCACGATAAGAATTGCTTATCGTTATTAAATGTTCAAGTTTATATTACTTATCATGTGAACACATGCACGTTGCGTTTTATTAATCATAGGTTAAAACGAATCAAAACAAAATACCGTTTGCGTAATTTATATCAATAACATCATTTCTGACCGGAAGTACCTACAATATATTTATAAATACATCAGGTAATGATATCAGGATGTTAATTGATGTTATAATTAGGTATTCGAATTGTTTATTACGTGAAGACCAAAATGTTGCATTACAAATTAATTTCTTAAAACGCGCAAATGATAAATTAATTATTCTATTCGTTAAATTCCATAGATAAGTATATGTATATAATTTTATTGTCGTAGGTAATGATTTTATTTCGTAATATTTTAACTCGTAGTTTCAATAAACAGTTGCTCAATTTAAAATTAAAAAAAATGTTTACCTACGTTGTAATCGATTTTCATGCACGTACAGAACAATTAAGTAAACCGTTTCACTACGATTATTAAGTGCACTTTCTGGAGAAGAAAGACGTTGAAGCAAGCCGTGGTAATTAGGAGCTCGATTTTTTGTTCCACTAATGAAATAATTACAGTGAAATATAGGTACACTCCTGCTACTTTCACATCAGATTCTAACGTATGGGGTACACCCACTATTTAAAATAACACAAGTTTGACCGTTGCTTTTATTGAGCACGTTAATATTTTCAAGCTTCTTTACAATGAGTAAAGCAAATCTCGTGCTAAGGATCGCCCACGCGCTACGTTTCTTCACGGTCGTATTGCACAAACCGGCCTTGTTTTTGGCGAGTTTTTCAAGCGAAATCTGACGCTTTCTGGTTTGCGCAAACCTAAGTTTTTCCGTCCAGATTGTAACGTCTAAAGTACCTCGTAAGTAAAGCCTATGTCAGACTATCAAGCAGTTTGATGAAACTGAGTTGATGACGTTACCATTACAAGTTTGACCAAACTGCTCAAGCTGCTTGTCACACCATCAAATTGTTAACATAATATTTTGATGCGATACGGCTTCCGATTGGCTTTCGATTGCGAATAAAACTTCTTAACCCATTTCTACAAATTCGCTCAAATACTCTACACACATATTCCTCACTTTATTTATTGTTTAGGCGTTTCGTGTAATTCTAAACTGTTTAAATTCTCGAGATACTGTATTTTTCTAACGTAAACAGAAACAAGTACCTACGAAGATAGTGGAAAAAGATAAAAACACGCTAAACGTCTCTTTCGCGCCATTTCTCTTCATTTAAATTAACCAATCGGGTCACAGATCGCATCAAATCTGACTGATGGAATAAAGGTGTTTCTAAAAACTAGAGAGTTTGATCAAACTGTTGTAATGACGTCAAGTGATAACATCATCTTAGTTTGATCAAACTGATTGATGACGTAGACGTGGTAAAAAAAGTAGCATGTACATAGACGACGAACAATAATTTTTTTCCAGTAAGTAGGTATTTAAACATTAGGTTGTTGCATTTGCTATTTAAGTCATATCGCTTGAACTTAATTGCAAGGAGTTTTTCGTGTATACATAATATTGTAAATACATACTAATATATTTCATGAAATTAGCACTGCATTAGAAATTTGGATTTTTAACAAGTGTCTTTGTACATCATTGAAAAAGATCGGATCTGTTTTTCCTACACATCGTATGATTGTACCTAATAATTACAAATCGTATAAAATATCAAGGATTGTCTGATGGAAAAGTAACTTCGAATAGTAAAATAACGGGTGTCCAAAAGTGTTTCAGACATCAGAATGATTTAGGCTGAACAATAAGACAATGGCCTTATCTTTCCACAGCCAACCAAGACCGAAAGACTTTTTAGACACCTAACCGTTCCTTATATTCTTGATTTTCAATGTATATTGTATTTTCCAATATAATCTTCAACTTCAACTTTCAATATCTATCATATAAAGATTTTATATCTTCAATAAAATATTCCGCATTTTGTCTGTAGAATGCTCTGCAATGTCGTCTTCTGTCTCGGATCTTCTTTTATATTAGTCCCGTTTAAAATTTCTGAATAGAGACGGCACTAGAGATCAGGTTAGGATTGTATAACGGTGGTTGATTTAATTTCTTTAAACCTAGTTTCTCAACCACGAAATTCATCTCCTTACGTCGCTTATTTTACCCTGCAGTATACATTGCAGAAGATTATGACTGATCTCAGTCCGCATGATGTGTCATGGATATTAGTCCAGGTTTTTATTGTAAAAATATTGCCAACTTCTACAAGTATGAAATTTTAGGGGTGCTATATTTTATACTCCATACTAACCACAATAAACTTCAGGGCCATTTCGGAGTAACCCGTTAATTTAAAATAACTTCATTTTAATACTCGAAGCGCGTTATAATACAGGGTGTCTAGGAAATGATGAGAAATCTTCCGAGGACGTATGGAACACGTCAAAATAAAACATTATACGTTTCTATAAATACGATGTAAGAAGATTTCTCGCCATTTCCTAGAATCCTGTATTATAACGCGTCTCGAGTATTTTGAATTAGTTACTGTGGTTAGAATGGTGAATCTTATTTTTCGCACGTTTCATACTAAATTGATGTTCTTCTTTTTCACTTTCTTCATTTTATCTTTTACTTTCCTTTTAGTACCTATAAGATTATGATCTGATTGCAAAAATGCCTTTAGGTAGATACCTATTGTACGTTTTAACTGAACTGAACCGGTTCCTGTACCTATCTTTGTTTAAAAAAAAAGAATTTAATCGATTTGGTTTCTTTCATAATCGTGTCAGAGGTGTCCTTAGGTAATCCTTTTAGTGGAAACTCAAAATTCTTATTTTGCTACTTTATTTACGCACCATTTTTATGTATACCACCTACATAAAATAATTTTTAATAAGTAGATGTTTTTTTTCAATTATTAAATTGTTATTACCTACTTATAAGATAAAGGGAAATTCCATAACGTTATCTGTCAGATAAAATTAAATAAGACGTATAGGCACGAGCAATTAACGTAGAATTATTTAAAAATAGATTTAAAAACGTAATTCTCAAAGAAAAAGATCGTGTTTGATAAACTATTCATACCTTTTTTTATTATTATTATTATTCTACATATTAGGTATACATATGGGCTATTAAAATTTTATTTAGATTCACACGTCATCAATAAAAAGTTACTGGATTGTATATTTGTAATATTCAATATAAAGTTTTGACCGATGATTTATCAGCGCACATATAACACGACAAAGAAAGACTACGACGTGCATCTAAATAAAATTTGGATGACGTATACGTACCTACCTATATTATGCATTAACAAAACTAAATATAGTCAATTTATACGAATAAATAATTACAAATGGCATGTCTATCGATTTTAAAATTTTTGGGCGTCGCGTTTTAACCACCGGTAATGGTTTAATTTCATTAAATTAGTAATCCATTAAAATTGCTTTTATGATTAAAAAAATAATACTAGGCACGCCAATGTGTTATTTAGTTACAAAAATTAATTGCCAAGATCAACTCGGCAATTATGTTTGCACAATCGACCCCATTCGTCCGAGAAACCCAAAAACGTATAATATGTAAACGGATTTTGATGTTTTGTAATTTTTTAATGACAAGTTTTAGTTTTTAATTGCCAACAAAATACAAAAGAAATGTATCGATATATTATTAAATTTGTCGATTTAATTTTTAACGCGACCCAGTTCTCGATACGGGTTTTTATCAATTAACATTAAATGCACAAGGTGGTCAAAAATTTGGCGATTCCGTTAGCACCTAAGTATATTAAATTAGCGTGGCAACATATTAATCATGTCAAGATAAAATCGGATTTAACCAATTTGAACTATGAATTGCGTTTTTAAAAACAGATTTTTGTATTTACTTCTTTGCTTTTGGGAAGTGGGTAGTTAAATAATTATAACTTAATTGTGGAGTGATTTACAAAATTTGTGATAAATTAACCGCTCCGTCATTACTAAGTCATGAACCGTGACCATCGACCGTTTGCATTGTGTAAAACTCCCATTAATAATGATAAATACTAAATCGATGATATACAGTTACGAGAAATTTTTTATTTCGTTTCCAAACAGCTAGAAATCTTGATTTTCACGTTAGAAACGCATAAAATAATGAATTAAAAGCATTTTCATCGAGCTGACATCGAGTTTTCGAAAATTTTCAGTTAAAAATTAAAGTTAAGTTTCAATTAAAATTTTCAAGCCTTATTTTATAGTTCATGGTTTTGGCAAAATTTTGACTAGACAAGAAATTTTTTATTTCAACTCCGAATAGCGAGAAATGTCGATTTCCCGTTAAACACGCATAATATAATGAATGAGACGTGGGCGCGGCTCTTTAATATCCTGACCCAAAACTATCTTTTTATGATACATTTACGGAGATATTATTACACGTTTTTTTCGTTCAAATTTAAAAATCGAATTTCGAAAGATGCCACCCGGAAGTTCCTGTAAAAACGTAGATAAACCGAAAAGGCAAGAAGTTTTTTTTCATAATTAATTCCAAATCAAAAGAAATTCGAGTAGAAACAACCCGCCGGAGCACAAAAAATGGGGAAATATAAAGTTGGAAAAGGATTTCGGCAAAAACGCGGTGATTTAGGGGCAAAGAAGATGAACTTTCGTGCTAACAACGCCGCTCGAATTCAACCCCCGTAAATCTTTTCGGAAGCCAACGGACCTGGAGGATAATAAAACTCGAGATATCTCCTAATAGTAGTTACAGTTTGGATCTTTTGGAAAACTTTTAGCTTCACTGGCGTTTTATGGAGCTTAGTTAAAAAAATTAGTATTATTTAGAAATGAAACGCCCGTAATTTAGTTACGCGCCATTATATGCGGCTACATGAGAAAACCACAAGCACTAATTGGGGTACGTTTTGTATTACCCGACGCAGATGCAAAGTTTTTAAGCGCTCTGAAATATTGAAGTTAACAGACCGTATTAATGTTTGGCCATCAGTTTACCTATACGTATATATATCTGATAGTAAATTCGCTTACATCTTATTCACTCACACCCACCTAAGTATGTGTATTCGCAATTCTGAGTCATTCACGTTTCCTATATTATAGTCTCTCGAACTTATCAATTGAATTGCAATCGGAGCATTTCACGTAGGTTTAAGTATTGAAGAAAGTTTACCGCAAAACGTTTAATTTTATTAAAAAAATTATTAGTTACGGCCGTTCATCAAAAATGTTGATTTATTCGTTTATCAACTCGAGAAAAAGTGATAAATTTGATAGATTAATGAACTGCGAATTTAACGGAAGAGTAAAACGTAGCAGTAATTGAATTTCGGTGAAAATATTCGTTGTAAAACTTCAAAATAAACCTGCAACAAGATGAAGTAAGTGGGGCACTTGCGTTTAATTCGGAATAAGGGCGCACGTTTACAAAATTAAATTAAGATATAAACCAGTTTAGTTTGCAGTTATTTTTGATATTTTGGCGTTATTAGGTTTTTTTTACTGGAAAATAATTGATTGCCTGTTTGGATTTGGCAACTGCCTAAGGAGTATTTGAGGGTGTTAATTACGAATATGTCACGTCTAGATTTTTCACACTTCATCATCCAACAGTAGTCCATCACGTTCGAATTCCAGCTTTCTTAGTAAAATCTTTCACCCTTATTTTCACTTACGGTCATTTAAACGAGAATGAAGGAAAAAACTTTCAGGTTCATCCGAAAAGCAGAGTTTTCAAAATTTCATTCTCCACAATCTCTACATAATTGAAACTTTTTCGACTCTCAGAAAACTTTTGACAACATCTTTGAATGATTTCTACGCTTACAAAAGTTCAGTTTGATTCAATGTTTCCACGAAATTGTCTTTCATAAGCTTTCTTATATCAGAACCGGTGAAAATGTCATCTTTAAATTTTGCTTCTGATAAAGAAGAATTTCAGATAAATTTTGGAAACCCTCTCTTTATGCCGTGTAAGCTTTATGTGTAGTGGAGGCAACAAAACTTTCTCAGCCGACACCGGTTTCGCACGAACTATGATTTTGTTTCAGGCCGTAGCTTCGTTCTTGAAGGTCATTCCTTTCTTGTTCAGTGATGCTCTCTGTTTCTGTCGTCCAACTCGCTCAAAAAGCATGGGTATTTTGTGCAGAGCTATCTTGTTGACCGAATAGCATACTTAGATCTTTTAAATCTTTACATACAATCCATTCGTGCTGTTCGTATTTGATTTGTGTTAACACAGTTTCCAAATTTTTAAATGTACAGAATGTGCTACTGGTAATGAAGCATATTTGTTGCCATTATGAAGTAGGACAGCTTTTGAACTATATGAATCTCTTGCAGTAGACGAGAACTCCATCTTCAGTAAAAAACGGTATGAAGTCCTTCTCTCTATGACGGTACCGGGAAAGTGATGAGCCTGAAGAAAGTAGGATTTTTCTTGCGATCTCGAACCGAAATGTTCTGTGAAAACAATTGTGGTCCGTCATTTGCATCTGCAATATCAGAATCTTGTGCACTTTCTAAATGCAGTTAATCGATTGTTAATCAATTTAAAATAGATTTTAGAAGGGCCATCCAGCGCATTTATTGGGATTTCTATGGCAAAATTAACAATTGATATATCAGGAAAACGCGACGTGATGGAACTTTTTTATAATTTTTCTCATAATCGGCATCCAAAAATCTATCAGAATCAATACTCAAATCTCAAAAAGATATTTCATTGCAGGCCTGTGTTATTGTTATTGACAATATTTAACCGAGTTAAATATGGAACTATTTTGTTTTAAACAAGTGAACTAAAACTTGTACTAGTAAAACATTAAACCTTAGGATTATAAGTAGACATCCTAATTTAATTTAGCTTGATATTATGAAAAGAGGTCAACGGCCCATATTTTACACGTCGTCAGTTTGATGTAATTAATGAAAACACGACTTCCTGGTTAAAACTTCATTATTATTGAAAATAAATTTGGTAGGAGAAAGGGTTGGATAATTACTTTGTATAGAAGAACACAATAAAGTAACTTTTAATGGAACCGTAATTAAGTTAAACAATGAGACGCTTTTAACGCGTCGGTACTTTTTATAGGAACGCTATTAAGTAATAGTTACCGAAGACTCTTACACGAAATTAAAATAGAATCGCTTATTAAGTACCTAGTGTTTTATTAATGTCGGACAAACTTTCTTTCCGATTTTTGCTATAAAATCGCCTAACTAGAAATCAAGAAACCAATTTTATGAAGCTAAAGCTTGAAGTAGCGGCTCGTCTATATTTTACAAAAATCGGAAAATCGAAATTGTTGTGCCAGGCGCGCATGGGGCATTTTTGGCCGGCCCGATTCGTAATCGGCGAGCAACGGCAATGCTTTTGTATGGGAACGCGCGCATGGAGAAGTTGTAGTCCCGGCCGATCACGATCGGGCGACTGTTCTTGGGTGCGCGCGCACCGGCACTCTGCGATCGACCGATTACAAACTTCTCCATGCGCGCCTGGCCTTACACTAAAAAAAATATATAATAAGTGGTTATTTTACTTTATTACCTAATTATACTTACACCTTATCCCATTAACACAGTAGGCTTCACGAGTGTGTGTTGTCGAAAAACATCCCGAGGTGACGACTATAGTAAACGATTGGGAAAATGTGTTTCTTAATCTCTTCATGACTCAGATACAGGTACGAACGAGAAAGCTGGTATAAATAAATAAATGATAACAACGATGTATGAAAAATTTCACGTTCGGTTAAATACAACGGGATTTATATGTAGAAGCCGGTTCTTACCTTCGTCGTGTACTTAATACCACGAATCGCCCCGCGCCAAAATTTAAGTTTGATTAATTTCCGACCTTTACATTCGAAATTCTTGTTTTCGAGCGAAATCAGTTACGGTGTACGATCGCTTTGGCGGCATTCTTCACAAATTAACAGATACGTTCTGGGAGACGTTTTAAGAGGGATGGTCTACCGCCACTTGACCATATGTGATTGATTCTCAACAGTCTCCGTAACTTTTGTACGGATTTAGAGATTTAAAATTTACATGGGAGTTTTGCCAGGAGCTCTGCACACGCATGCTGGAAACGTGTCTGTTTTATTTCACATAAAATACCGCCAAGGCGGCTTAAGACAAAGGGAATATGAAATCTTGCACTTTATCGTTCCGTAGCAATGTGGTTAGAATACAAATGGATGTAAGTTGATAGTATTATTTGCCGGACGATAGATGGAAAAAAATAAATTGGGCTATGGTAACTTGTTTGTTAAGAAGAAGATATACGAGAAGAAAACCAGTATATCGCACCTACCGACAGGTTGAAAATTGTTCGTTATGGAAGTTCGTATGCTCTATTTTTAGAATGTAGGTACCTACGTGAACAGGTTGTACTTGAAGATATTTTTGTTGTTTATAAACTTCCTACTGTCTAGGTTTAGATAGGTAGAGCATTTGAAAGATAATAGTTTTAATCCGTCCCTGATCGAATTACCGCATACTTACCATATAGAAGGGTAAAAAAAATCTATGTGCCAAGAATTTTTATAAGATAGTATCTGGTTTATGGAGCTTGTTAAGTGCAAACGGATATGATAACGCGTAAAACACGAAAATGTTGGAGGAAGATGAGTTTTATTTTAAAACAAAGGGGGCTTTCTTGTCTTCTTCGTATTTACATTTAAATATTGCTCCGGAGTACCGAGAATTTTCTAATTGCGAGTTATTTTGGGTTCAGTAAATGACCATTATTTATTTATAATTGCAGCGGTTGCGATTGTGTGTCACATTTTTATTTAATTTTTATAATAAGTCTCGTCTTAATTTAGATATGATTGACGCCGCGCCGCGTCGGCGTCGTACGTATTTTATGAAGATAGTTATCGAAACGAGGTTATCGTACGTTAATAGATTTTAATAGAATGGTTGGTAATAGTGATTAAACAATATTCATTTCGTGTTTTTAAAACAGCTTTCTTTGAGAAGATGCAGGAAGTTTGAGGTACACTTTCCTAATATTTGTTCAGTTATTTATGTAGTACAGGATCATATAGCCCAAGGAACAATTTTTGATTTATATACAGGGTACCGCAAAGATATGGAACATTTCTTGTAGCGACGCGAATATTCATTTTACCAAAAAGATTTCTTTAATAAATGATTTTTAGTAATAATATCGTCATCTTATCGCGTATATTGTTTTTATTTTGAAAAAAAAACAGAAGCTCAACATGTTGTTTCTCAAAAACAATTGTTATGTAACTATAGCTCATGCAAACTTATATGATATCACGGCATCAACACAAGGTTACTAGATGATGACGTTTCACACAGTGCTGTCATCTCGTACCTCGTATTTTGACAGTTCTAATAAATTGTAGTTTCTTGATAAGGCCTGTCCAAATCTATATGCAATTCACGTCATCAATTGTCTACCAAAACCGTAATATGAAATTTCCTAACAGTTCCGTGTAAAAATGATGCGATAATTTAAAAGTAATTGGTAATACAAGGACCTCTATCCGACCGCTACCGATATCTGCGTAATCTGCATTCTTCGACATATCTGTATGTTGTTATCTTTATCTAACACGTTGATAACATGCTTCGCGTCCGTATGTCTATTTTGCGGCATATGCGTACGAGAAATATATCAGAAATGCGACGCTGCCAAATATTTTACGCCCATTCTAAAGCACGTGTTGCGCCTTAGTATGTGCAGGGAATCCACCGCGAAATATGACAAAGATATTTAATTTAGTAGGCTATTTTGAGAAAGGAACGGCAAGAAGGTGGTCAATTACTACCATTAAATGCAGTTCAAAAGGTATGTAGCGCGTCCACAGCTACTACACGCAAGCCACGTGCAACAAGTGTAGTTACCATTGACTCTGTTACCAAATGCAGACTACGAAGTGTTATCATTTTATGAGATGTATTACGCACGTAAGTTGATGTAATGACTTGTAAAAGTGATGTTATCGTATCTTATTGTGTATAGGGATGAGTGTAACGTTGGACTCGTTATTGGCAAAACTGAGGGACAAAGCTTTTACGATGTAGATCGAAGCAACTTAGCAAAAATCCTACATAACTGTACCGTATTATAATAGGAAGGAAACTATAATACCAACTAGGAGCAGATCAAGGTTATCCTTTGTGTGTGTAGAACTAAAAAATATAATTTTAGCAAGATATTTGTATTATTAATATAAATACATAACAATAACTTGGCATTTAAGTGGAAGAAAGACTGTAATCGTAGAACATTATTTCAATTGCATCATATCGCTGACACGAGTGAGATTTTTACAAGAATATGAGGCAAATTCAACTAGTGACATTCCAATACAATATGTGTATATTTAAACGAAACATGGATCGTTAAAATGGGTTCAACGATTAAGTCGTGGCAACATAATACTGTAAAGAGGTGGAAAGGATGAAAAAGGTAGTTTAGAAACATACTGTAGTGATTATTCTGTGTCAGTTATGTTGTATGTATATTATCGTAGTACATGCACGAACAGTAAATGGGTTTGTACCTGAGGCAAAATTACTATTTCATTCCAAAACAACTAGCAATTACCATGGGGAAATGAATACTAGTAATTTTCTACAGTGGTTTGAAGAACAGCTATTAAAGCCCTTAGAGGAACCATCCTTGATCGTCATGGATAATGCGTCTTATCACAACGGTTTGCTCGACATGAAACCTACAACGGTTCTAGTTATGTACATTGTTTTGTGTGTGTAGTTTAAGTTTACAAGCTGTTATCTATGTATATTTTCAAATTGGTTGTGTTTGTAGTATTTGTTGCTTTTCATTTATGACATTGGTTTGATTTTGATATATTTTGGTACTGTACTTGTAATAAAACTGATACAAATTGTACAATAACACTTTATTATGCTATTCCTAATTGTCATTAGTCTGGTTCTGTTTACAAATAACCTGCATGCATATGTTTGGAATAATACACATGTAAACAAGTTACATGGAGTTTTAGTATTACATGAATTATTATAAAAGACCATGCATGACCATGCAAAGATTTATTGCTTTATATTAGTTATATAACGTTCAGTGGTACACGTTTTCTTGCTTTTGTACTGTAAATGTGAGCTTCCTGTGTACATACGTCTAACATGTGCATGTCTAACATTGTCGCTGCAAAAGCACAGTACACTTATTCAGGAACGCAATATGTAATCTAACGATTATAATAGCGATTATCGATGATTCTCGATTGTCGTCGGCCATTATGTATTTCATTTCTTTTCCATGCTCTGGTTAATTAACGTGTGTAATTATTACTCGCTGAGGTGTCTTGCTTTCGTGTTACATTAATTCACTATGCATTCATGAACTTTCTGCATGTTGCAAGACTTCAGTTTGTAACAAGAGAAGATCCGATGGCTTTAACCTCTACATACGATCACCCTGAAACAAAATGCATTGCAATGTTTGTCGGTAGGAGAAGCAGTCGCTCGAGTTAGTGATAAAAGTGTCAATTATTATCAATAATATTGATTTGTACTTACATGTTCTGGTTTATCAAAGGTGACGATTGAGGTTCTACTATAATTGCATGAATACAAGACAGCCCATCACCCCGAAAGTAACTCGTCTACCTAAACATCAATTCAATTATTGTATTATGTTTATAATGATTAGGACCTACGTACCTTGTTTTAATGAATTGTATTAATCTTTCTTTGGCATGTAAACAACAAGTGTAAATAACACATCGGGAAATCCACACTACGCACTTATTAAAATCAAATTACAGTTAACACAGCAACAGCTACAATTTGCAGTAACGGATTGTCTGTATATCGACTAATAATTTGTATCGAAACTTTAGCATTGTTTACGAATGTGAAAATTTGAGGTTAGATCTTTTGTTTACAAGCGTTAGAACAATCCGACATCACTGCCTGTGTCGTCAGCATCTAGTAACTTTTTATTGATGACGTGAATTGCATATAGATTTGGACAGCACATACCATCTAATCTGTGCGCAGGTAAATCATCTATAGAATATGTCACTTTTCAAACTTTAAACCGAATTACAAATAAACAATCTAGTAACTTTTTGTTGATGACGTGAATTGCATATAGGTTTGGATAAGCTGTATGTAAAATTTTTACATGAATGAAAAGAGAATGCAAATTACATTGACATTTAAAATAAAAAAGTGACATGTCGTTGTACTTTTGTTTTTATTTAGAAATAAAAAGATAAGACGACGATATTATTACTAAAAAAACTTTTATTGAAGACATTTTTTGGTAAATTGTATATTTGTGTTGCTACAAGGATTATCCCATAGTTCTCCGCTACCTCGTATTAAAAGTAATAGAAGTACGTAAGTAGTTTCAACATTACGATGTATACCTGTATAAATGTATAAATTTAGTTTTATTAAGTTGTATTAAAAGGTTAGAGCAACGATTCTAAACTTTTCTTACCAAGGAAGACATTTTTTCCGCGGAACCCAAACTCTATCCCTAATTTTCATTTACCATTATGAACCTATAACGTTTATCTTCTTTCATGTTCTATTGCGTGAGTGTTTTTCAAAAAGTAGTAGGTTTGAAAATTGAAGTTTTGAGATCACGCGGTTCTGATTGCGAGATAAACAGTATTTTATCGGCGGCGATTTTTGAGATTTTTTGCGGAACACAGTTTGGAAACCGTGGACGTACATTATTTAATTTCATAATTATACACGAAATTAACAATTTATAAATAGTTATATTTAAACTTAAATTCGGTTTTTTTTTGATAACCTTATTCGGACGAATTTAAATAGTTGCTATACATATAAAATGTAAATCGTAGTTTATTAATCCATTTCTCGTAGGTAATTCATCAAAAGATGGGGGTTTAACCCTTGTCAAATACAATTTACTTGGTTCAGAAGCTGCGAGAGCTTCCTGACATTAACGAATAAAATGGGTTAGTGATGAGTGACGTTTAACGTCCTCGACAGTACACTATAAACGAGAGAGAAATAAACACGTACAGGGTGTCTTAACTATTGTTTTTCTTTAGACGTTAAAATAAGGCGTGTGCAATTTTTGTAAATCGGTTCACTTTTAGTGATACTCTTAAATTGTAAAAGGATTAACGATATATTATACGCTACGTAGGTATATTTTTCAATTTAAAATTAATTATTATTAGTGTTGCAAACAAATCTCAAATATTTTTCTCATAATTTCTTCATTTGACTCGATATTTCTAAAAAGTTGATAAGTAAATAAAATAGCACGGTTTTTATTTATTGTTAAATATTTTGTGAGTTTTTCGACACCTCTTTTTAAATTTTCAACATAATTATCATATTTACCAGTGGGTATAGAAACCAAACTAACAATAAATGATTTGTCGCCACATCTACTTGCTAAAACTGTATCGCTACCTTGTTAATTTCTAGTTATACCTACAGTAGACGCTCAGTTATATGAACTTAATAGAAACCAGTTAGAAAGTTATGTTAAAATGTTTATTTCAAGTTAGTGAGATTTCAACCAGTAATTTTTTGTATAATATTGTATTCTATTTATTGCAAGTTAACGAGCGAAGATTAACTATGAACGACACCGTTTATGACTATTCATAGTATACAGGGTGATAAGTTGAAAAGTTACAACGGGTTATAGTTCTAGAACCGAAGATGGTAATATAACAAAAATAACATTTAGATAACGTTGCGAAGAGGAACTAGATCGATGCAAAAAAGTGTCCCCCCCCTCTCGCATCCACTACTCAAAATCACTGTTTTAATTTTTCTGATTTTAATTTCTGAATACACATAGACATTAAATACATAATATCGAGGTATTAACAGAAGCCAGACGCAGGAACTTAATCGAACAGTGGTTCTTAAATTTTCGGACTTAACACGTTCGCTGCCACCGCTTCCGATCGGGGTCGGCTTCGTTATTCGAAAAATCTTGATCGGCCACTGGCGATGGCCGCCCATTTCAGAGATGGCAGCGAACGTGTTAATAATCGTTTTCAAATTAAATTACAGTAGAAATTAGTTATAACGAACCACGTCAAGGGACTTACGGACGTGTAGTTCGTTATAAGCGACATTTTTAAGAAATCGTTAACTACTGCTGGTCTTTTCATTTTTTATTGCTCTCTTTTCAGCGTTCTTAATATAAACTGTGGTATACTATAGGTTTTCGTGTGTTTGCGTTAAGTACAGTTTAATGTTATCGAATGCGATCTGAAACAACCCTTTAGTGTTTTTTAAGGATCTATTTTCGTCGCAGTCTTTATTTACTTAGGAAAACTACGATGTATTTTACTGATACAAGGTTCTTGTGTATATTTTACGATTATACAGTTATCCTTAAATGTTTCAACTATATTGAATACTATATAGACGTCATATGTGTAGGTATGTGTATGTAATATAAACACCGACGTGAAGTGTTGCAATAATGATAGGAATTTTTCAATTAGTTTACCGAATAAATACTTTTATCTAGAAGGATAAGATAATTATCCTGGAAGTTATTGCACCGTAAAATTGGATAAAATTTAATGAGGGAAGTGACATTTAAAACGTACAGCAGGGATAAAAACGAGAGTAGTTGGTTTCGAATGGTACAATTAAACTTTCTCAGTTTGACCGTATTACGTCTGTAATCCCACGTTGGGATTACGACCAGTGATCGTTTATCAGCTTCCCGCTCTAAAGGAATTTTGCAGGCATTCCCTAAATAAGAATTCAATTCATCTTGGCTCAAATAATTCCCACCCACGCACAATTACTAGTGCACCCCTTCGAAAAATTTATTCTCCCTCCTTTTCGTGACATCATCGCACGTCTGATTCATACTGCATAAGTAATTAAATATATATTAGGATCTCGTTTATTTTTGGCGGATTCTATTGTAATGGTGTGTCACTGTTTTCCTTTTTTTGCGATAAGGCGGTTTTACCTCAATTTTTGTTTATCCGATGTCAATATTTTTACACCCACAATTAGTTAATCGCATTTTATGATAACCATATTTTTAAAGAACGCAAAATGATTGTACACTCTTCAAAAATTAGCTTTCGTCGACCACCCAATCGTTAGTTAAAATAACGTGCGTCATTTAACCTCGTAATAATATAATCAAGGCCGAGAAAGGTCGTTATTTCGTTTTCTAACTAGCGGTTAGATTAATTTTATTGTAGTCACGAAATGTTTAAAAAAAAGTGTCTTGGAAAAGATTCGCAGAAGATTCCGATGATGGCAAATAAAGAGGGAGTCGTTCGACGACATTCTCTTAGCATACCGTCTCATTAAATTAATTAATAAACATCTATTTAAAAAAACAAAGCCAAATTTAATTTAACGATGAACACCCTAATCGCCACAACTTTGAATACGTCCCGAATAAAGCCAATATTTAAATTTAACGTCACGATAAGGCACGCCTGTTTAGTCCGAAATGCAAACAAGGGTGCTGATCCGGGATTTGTTGTTAAACTGCCCTCCAAGAGTTTCCTGTTTCAGTTATGTTGAAACTGCTAAAGGGATTTGTTCGAAAGATAATTTCGTAAAGGACATCAGATCATTAAAATTGTTACAGAGTTGGAATTTGTCTGAATAAATAAACATCTTTAAGAATTTAGCCATTCAGATTCTTTTAAAATAGAAATATTTGTCGTTCAAAGTTTTGTCGAGTTATTGTCGTTGTTTTTTTTTTACGTTAGACGTGTATTTCGTGAACGAAATGTTTAGGGACACATTTTAAAAAGGGTGTCAAACTTTCGAGTAATGTTTTAAAAAAATGTAGGAAATCATTGCACGAAAAATAAATTACGGCGGTAGCGAATTAATTAGGGTTGTTACAAATAAAATTAGGACAATTCCATTTTATAAATTTTTTCTTCAAACAAATTTAGTATTTTTGTTATCCATTTATTTAACAATTATTTTACTATTTAATCGTAATTAATTTGTCGTATCTGCTTATCTAATTATCTATATTTTTATTTGATTCATAAAGGTGTAGTACATGTTTCAGTTAGTGCCTATATGCTGAACAACTGCTAACGTCTGTCCGTGTTATTGATAAGCACATTGTTCCCAATTGTGAACCAGTATACTTGCAATATTCCTAATCTTTCCTAACCCTGTTCGCTGTAGAATATTAAGACATTAAGTTCCTAAGCGGGAACGGAATGCAATAGATGGTTAATAAGATTAATTGAATTATTCTTTTTGTTCAAAATACAACATTTTATTGCTGTCATTAATATATCAGTTTATTGTGTAAACACTGAAGAAGACCAAAACAACAAAATCGAAATATATGTTACAAAAGAAAAACGCCAAAAATAATTTTCAACATTTGTAAGTAAAAATTTGTTTGATGTAGATAGTCGGCAGATTCAATTTTTAATGTGGTTGAATTTGTTTGCTGTTAATGCATCTATTTAAAAAAATAAAAACCAGGTGAGTAAAGCCATTTGGTAACTAGGAGTCACTTTGTCTATCACTCGTTTTACATTAATAACAAGCTTAAAACCTATTCCTGGGCAATCTGTCTCCTTGCGATGTGAATAGGAACAGAAATAACAATGTATCGCCAATAACTTCATAAGAAAGGTAACCAATAAATAACTTTATTTTCTTTTTTTTTATTTATTCACGAATCTGATAAAAGAGTAAACTGTGTACAGGAGGTCCTTTTCTCGGTGATTTGGTTCCTGGTGAAGTTGTAATGGGTTTTTGATTTTTTAGTGATACGCGAGCATTATCAGGTGTACGAATGTGTTTAACTGCTGTTGTATCTTGTTATGATCACTTAGTATTTCATATATTAAGTTATAAAAACGTGTAATTCGTCATTTATTTGTTTGTTATATTTGAAAAACTACTTTTCAAGTAATTCCAGACCTGTTTTATACGTATCAGGTAGTGTCATTTTATCGAAGTTATGCAAAAATTATAATCTATTTAAACGCCTGCAGCTCGTTATTCTTTGCTTCGTTATAGCAGAAATAAGTTTTCTAGTCGTTTGCGACTTGTTCTGAATGTTGCGTCGCAAAACGTTCTGATAAAAATTTTGTCAAAAAAAAACGAATAAGGGATTTTTTCGAGATTTCGCAAAAAAATTAAATTGATTTAAAAACGTGTAGTTTGTCATTTCTTTGTTTGTTATATTTGAAAAACTACTTTAAAAGTAATTCCGGACCTGTTCTATGCGTATCAGGTAGAGATTATGCAAAAATTATCTATTTAAATGCCCGCAGTTCGTCATTTCTTGCGTGGTTATGCTAGAATTACGAATTTTCTAGTAGTTTGCGACATGTTCTGAACGTTCCGTCTTAAAACGTTCGGGTCAAAATTTTGCCAAAAAAACCGTGAACTACTAAGGGATTTTTTCGAGATTTCGCAAAAATTTTAAATCGATTTAAAAACGTGTAGTTTGTCATTTCTTTGTTTGGTATAATCAGTGCTTCCAGTGATTTACTTTTTTTTACGGATTTACTTTTATTTACTTTAAGTTTGAAAAATATTTACTTTTTTTAATGGGTTGTATCGCTGGAAGCCCTGCACTAGAATCATTGGTAACGTTGCTTTCGAGAAGTTTTTAACGTTTTTTTCGTAAAAAAAAAAAAGATGAAAAATCAACACTAAAACAGTAAATTCCTCGTTTTTCTCGCGATTGAATAGAAACGGAGTCGACAGTAACATATTTAGGTATCATGTACTCATTTAAAAAAAATGTACTCAATTTTGGAATAATTAGATTATTATTATTAGAGACAAAGCGACAACGAAAGTAAATTTGTGGGTAAACTAAATTAATAGTATACCTATTATTGATTAATTAATTGATTGTTGAACTAAGAAATTGTTACTTACGGAAGTTTCTTCAAATAAGGGCGGAACAAATGTCTTAATTACGCCAGAACTTTATTTCCAACAATTTATTTGTGCTACGTTCTGCGCATCGTCAATATTAATTTGTGAATAACGGCAAGTCACAGTCTTCTATTAACTTTAAATTACTAAATAGCGTTCAATTTATTATATTATGTTATTCAAGGATAGATAGAACAACATCTGTGTTGAACATTATCTGCCCAACAAAAGCATACGATCAATTTATGTACAACCGTCATCGTGTCAATAAATCGCAATTAATATGAATCGAAGGAATCAGTCGAAGGGCCCCCAGATTCGTACAAAAACGTTGGGTACCCCCATCACGCTGATTATACTTTAACGGCAGTGAACGAAGCAAACATAATTTGGCACGTGCTCGGCGAGGGTATTATTACGAGAGGACGATATTATATTGGAAGTCATTGACTTTCCTAAAGGGCTGCTTATCAAAATTAAATGTTTTATTTAACAAATTTTACCTAAGGGAACGGAAGCAACTCTCAATAAGACGAGATAAAGAATAAATTGAGAAACTGCCAGAACGCACACAGCCATTTATACGATATGGAGGAAAAATAAATGATAAGGTATTTAGAACGCTGAGTTGCTCCCTTGAGAGGCATTATGTTAATATATGAGCAGCGACAGTTCCGTTATCTCGGAATTATATTTCGTAAGCTGTTTAAACACATTCTATTTACTTTTTCAAAGAAAAATGTATGACGGATACCGTTTTGCATAGAACTAACTTTTCATTAAAAAAAACCTCGATATATAGGTATTAATTATTCTAGGCGTTTAAAAAATTATTTTTGATAATTTTCATATAAAGCGTGAATGCTTAAATTAAATATGTACAGTTATGTTCACACTATTAATCGTTATTTACGAAGGTAAAATATTCTAAAAATATTCATCAATTAACATTATCTTGTATGTATTTTAATATGTATAATTATCGCGAGCGTAAATGGAATTTGACTATTCAAAATAACACGAATACTATAAAACATAACGTAATTATTAGGGAAAATATACCAAAAGATTGACTTTGTAATTATGGAATTGCATCAATTAACAAAACCGCATTTGTTAAATGTCAACCATTGCTAATATACATATAGGTAACACTAATGTAAGATCCGGTTATATCACGACTTCAGGAACACGGTTGATAGATACATATGGATATAATATATAGTTAAATCGATTTGATTAGATTTTACTTACCGTAACGGCACAATCAACGTACGGTATAATTTTGATGCGGCCATTTCAACAAAACCATTTAGACGCCAAGCCATTTTGACGCAAAAGCGTGTCGCTGTTCATTTATCTATATACAAATAATCAAAGTTTTCAAAATAACGGGATAACAGTAATTATTAAAGTAAAATGTTTTCCCCGAATTAAATAAATGATTGGATTTATTACGCCATGAAATAGTTATCAGTAAGTACAATAACAAAGAAAAATATTTAACGAATTGGTAGTTGCCAACTGTAAGTTGAAGACATCTCCAGATAGCACTTGTATCCTACATGTATATCCATTTTAGGTCCAAACTGTATTCTATGCGTAATCCATTTGTCGCAACCTTGGACAAGTAGGGAGATATAAATTGACGTCCATAATTTATCCCAGACAACCAACTGACGTTGCAAAGTGGTTTAAAAATCGTCATTTTCCATCTGAGTGATACGCAAGCAGTGTAAAAGACTTCATGTATTCTATAAGCTATAATAATTTATGGATCTAGGACAATTCAGAGCTGCCAGTTCATCGTCGACTGTTTCATCGCCGAAAATTTTATCCTCGACTTTTTTATCGCCGTTTATTACGTATAATAGTAATAATTGTTTATTCTATCTATAAATATACCATAGGTATTCCAAAGGTAATTTAATGCAAAATTCTATTGCAACAAAAGATTTTATTCCAATCCTGGTAACTAACCTAAACTATCCCGATCCACACTAACCTAAGTTCACCTCATTTGCACTAGTTTAAACTCACCTCATTTAGTGATGAAGTATTGATAGCAAAGTACTGGTGTGTAGTACTGACAGTATACCGATCGCGTAAGGTTCCTATATGATAACAAGTAGCAATAGCATTCTAGCAACAAAAAATGCATTGGACGTCATTAAAGGACATCTTTTATGGATATCATATATCGTCCGTGGACGTAGAGACACGTAATGGACATAAAACGGACGTCCAGCGGATATCCTGTGCTATTTGGGTTACTACGATATACATCGTCTTTATTACTAGATTTTAATTGAAATATTACATCACTTATTATTTACATTTATAATTTTTTAAATAATTTTCTAAATTACGCACGACTGCTGCTTTTTTGAGACAGGAGGTTAAATCTAACGGCGAATATGAATTTAACAAATCGATTATTTTTAGATCTGTTATCATTTTTGTGAAATCGTTATTAATAAATACATAAGTCAATTATGTATAGGTAATATAAATTTTATCTAGGTACTCCTATTAGTATTTTTCGATTAATAACAATCATGGTCGTGAATTATAGATTATAAATATTGTATTTTTTACAAAATTCGGCAAAAGTTAGTATTCTAATTTTTTTCTGAAAATAGTTCGTAATTTGTTGTCATTTAGCAGTCGATATTTTCGTTATTTTACAACAAAACTCCAATAAATATGATATCGTTGAACACGTTTCAGCACAAGCTTTTCAAAAATGTAATGTAAGCTACGTAAAGGGTGTTCTATTTAAAATTTTGAAGTTACTGTAATGTGACCAAAAATGGAACGCCGCGCCGCGTCGCAAAAAAGATTTAAAAAAACGAACCACCGCCAGCTGCACCCCCAAAACCCCCAAATTTTATAATAGTCGTTCTAAAGGCGTTTGCGAGATATCGGCAGGCTAAAACGTCGCGTCGTCGACCAACCTGTATAGGAAATATTTAAAAAATAAATAGTGTACCTAATCTAAAAAGTAGTTTATGATTTTGTCCTCGAGTTAAAAGATATATTGTCGTTTATTGCAAATAATTGTATGTGTATGTACTTATTATGTACCTACTGTTATGTTATTTGTATTGATAAAGTGGCGTCAGTTAAAGATTATAAATATATATTTTTACCCAACAAATTAAATACATGACATACAGAGCGTCTTTAGTAATTAGGGTCATACATTTTTTATACATATAGCGTGTTCTAAAAAAGTGAAACATCTTTGTATGTTTAATTATTTATTTTTATTCGGTTTGTTTCTTATTCGATATTATTTAGTAACTATTGGAAGTTTTTTAAATTCCTTTTGTTTTCATTTTTATGCATCTTAATGTCTAATCGGAATATTTTCTTTTTAAATTTGCAGATTAAGTTGGCGCTTTATCATCTTATTGTAATTTCATTGTTAATTGACAAGTTGGCAAATTTAACAGGTCATTGTTTACTTACAAATTACAATATTTTTGTAATATACATATCTACCTTTATGAAAAACTATATTAGGTGCTAGAAAAACTTACAAACATTAATATTTACTTAATTTGAAAGTTTCAAAAATCTATAAACGATTCATTCTACTAAAAAAATAATTTTTTCAGTGGACATTTTATTAAAAATAATAATGAACGTAATACTTAGAAATCGAAACAATTATAGCTATTTATCTTTTTAATCGTTATCAATAGCACATGGCCAGTTTTTATGTATATAACGTGTCATAGATACAATAATCGGTATTAATTAAAAATTGGGTATAAATGAATCTTTATTCTTAATGAGTTTCAACAATTTCTTAGGTTTTATATAAATTTGAAATTAAAATTTATTTTTTAAAATATTGCCCCATAAGTAAATATTAGATAGTTAGCTACATACCTATGATTTTATTTTATTTTTGTGAATTTCAGCTTCGTATAAATCACAATAATTTTAAGTGAGAATATATTCATATCATTTAGGTTCGCGTTAACTTTCATTGTTACGGTTATAACGCAGGTTTCAAAATTTCGGTCAATAAAAAGATATTCTTGTTACAGAACTGTTTGGCGAGAGCGCTTTACGATAACATCGCAGAATCTCCAGATGAACTGGCCTTTCGAAAGGGAGATGTTTTGGTGGTGTTAGAACAAAATACGGCTAACATCGAAGGATGGTGGTTATGCTCATTGCGAGGGCGACAGGTATGACTTTCAAAACATTGCGTTGGTTAAAATTAAATATACAGTCACGAGAGGTCTGTGCGTATGAATTTTGCTTCTAAAATATTCATCAGTGTAGCTATGAAAACTGTAGGTTCCCCTTAATTAATTATTAACGATAAAAGGAGGGTTTACACGCGCGTGTCGCGGTAATGGAATTTCGTATTTTTCGTACTATTATAATTAATAATGGGGCACTGACTAAAAAAAATGCCACTTGCATTTCCTGGAAAAGTTATGTGTAATTAAGTTGAGTAACGGAAATTGCCAATTAACACGGACCGTTCAATCGTAAATATTCATTAACTCATAATTAAACTAACAGACCATCCTTTAGTTATTTTGGTCATCGCAACTGATGGCATGATTGTGAATTACGATCAATATTTAATCGATTTTATACCTAGAGATTGAGTTTTAAATTACTAGGTAGGTATATGTAACGTTTATGAAAAGTTGACTGACAATCGGCTCGCTGATTAGATGTGCCTCAAGATGTCTTCTTGAGGAAGTTTTCTCGAATTGTTTCATTTTCAATAATTGAATTGTTAGATATTAATTTCAAAACTAATTCTCATTATTGGTCTTACTTATCTATGTATATATACGTAGGTATATACGTATACCGATGTATGTCTATCTATATTATTAAGAATTTTGCAAATTTTTAATTCAAAAAACTAAGTAGCTACTTACCACCACTAACAAAGGAACACAAGCAAACGGAAAATTCAAATTTGAACGAAACTCGGCAGGTTTAGATTTTAAAAAAAAGTTAAGACACGAATTAAAATAAATTATGAATTTTAAAAGATGACCTTAATGTATATCACAAAACATTTTTTCAAAAAAATTTTTGGCCGCACATTAGTGCCATTTTTTAGAACTCTTAATTTAATTCAAATCGTGTCTTTGATAGTTTTTGAGATATTGAGACGAATAGCGTTGGGTAGCCTCTCGTTTACAGGGTGCTACACCCTAAACACTGGCGATTGGGCTGCTAAAAAATATGCAATATTATTATCTCGAGGAAATCTATAAACCTGTCGAGTTTCGTTCAAATCTGGATTTCCCGGTTGCTCGTGTTTTTGCTATAGCACTATTATATGAAGTGATAAATACTAAACGTGATCAAGATAGTTGTGATAATGATAATAGCTGCATGTGAAGTACAAGCCATGAACTTCAGTAAATTTAAAATGGACGAGTGAAATCTAAAATAATATGTAACTAATTCACTTACCTAGAAATTAAAAATAACTTCTAAATAAGACTCCCGTAATTTTTTAAGAAAAAAAGAAGTTTATTTGTAATAAGCTTTTATAGTTATATTACGGTAAAAATAATCGATTTTATCTAGTGGAAAAATAGGTAGAAGGAAAACGTGCAAAATATATCTATTTTTAATTTGACACCGATATATTGAACAAAGGGCAATATTTCTTGAATCAATTCCATTCAATAATTCTGGATAAATATTGTATTCTGTTCAAGAGCAGATCACTCTGCCTTATTACTTTTTTAAACATTTCGTTTCTTCTTTCTTTGACTCCTCGAGTTACTGAAATTATACCGTTGACTTTATCGATTTGTCCATATATTTTCCGCACGATATAAGTTGACTGATTTCGCTTTCGATAAATTCCGGAGTAACTCCAAATTGTTGCGCCATGTACGTAATATTTAAAGATTTGTACGAAATCATGAATTGCAAGTAAGCTTTTATCTTCATTTCTCGTACGTAAAACTGATAATGAGGATTCAAGTAATAGTTTTTGCGAAAAACCTGTTCAATTTCAGCTAGATTTTTAAAGAACGCGTCGTACTCGCATTCGTACAAACTAAATACGTAATCTTTTGTTTTGGGGTCTTCGTGTAAAACTTGCAGGATGTCTGAGCAGTTGATAATATGATCTTTCAGTTCCGATCTTGTCAGAGTAAGAACTGCCGCGAACAAGGTGTATCGAATGAACGTCGAGTAATCCATCAATTCTCTGCAAGCAAAAGTTGGCACTGATTTTAAGAACATGGCAGTGCTAGTTGAAAAATCTCTGACTATTAGACCATAAAAACCTTTATAAATATCTAAACGATTTTTTCTATCATAATCGACTTTCAATTTAATCAGGTAGTCGGCTCGCGCCAGACTTCTTACTATCAAGTCGTGGTCCATGAAGAAGAATCCAATTCTCGCGCATGTCATTACATTATCCAGTTGGTATCCGACAGCCACGGTAATCGCGAATGTCAAACTTAAAATTTTGAGGGCGTTATCTTTATCTCCGATGCTTATTAAATAGTTCGACTTAGTTAAGTACGCGTGTCTAACTTCTGTTGCAGAACCGTGCGTTTGAGCGTCCTTTATGCCTTCATTTAAGACGCGCAAAACGTCATCGTTATTATTTTTCATCTGTGCGTGTAATTTTTCGTCATAAGTCCAACCCAAACTCGTGCAAATAGTTTCGTACCACGGCGCCATGTTTCTACTTTTTATAACATCCAATAATTTATTTTTTGCCTCCGCATTATTATTGTTCTCGGGCAGGGTTAAGAAAAATTTCTGTCGAACCAAATCGAAATCGGGAAAGTACTCGAAGTTTTCTTTTTCTTCTAAACTTACGGAAGACATCACGAGAATTTTGAATATTTTTGTGATTTTTTGAATTAAAATGTGACATGTTGAAAAATGTCGTTTCTCGGATATTTTTGACACAATCTGTAGTTTGACGTTGACGAATCCAAGAGAGTGTGCGGAAAACGATTTTTTGTATTACTTGTACACCGAGAGATTTCTCGTCCTGCCAGCAGTTTAAAAGTGTAATATAATTATTCGCACACTGCGTTGTTAAAGGACGTTATAATCGGCATCGAGTTTTGTGTCTCGATGTAACATCATTACCGAAATGGCGTTACCGTAATATCATTAGTCAGGACGTAAGCTACGTATTCACGCCGAAACGCCATTAGTAAGGTAGTAACGTACTGCTGGCAGGTAAAGTGTTAACAGTGACGTCACATCTCCAGTCGAATAATATAAGTCTCCTAGTGTGAGTGTGTTGATGTGTTATAGTATGCCCTTAAAATGTGTTATCTAACTGATGCACTAGTGATGAAAGGGAATGTTTTTTCCCTGTGCGTAAAGAAACGTCCATTTTTTTATAAAGCAATACCTTTTTCAAAACCTGTACAAGCCGTGACATGAACTGGTACTTGACGTGTCGTAGCCCCGATATATCCTATATTTCTAAAGGTAGTTCAATGATTGAAACGTCTGTGTCATTAGGTAATATCATTACCCTGTGATATCATCTGCAGCATTCTTAACATGCGGCATAACGCGAATATCTGTTTCTTCTAACATGGCAAACTGCGTAGTTCTTCGTGCATGGGGTTGTGTCACATTGGGTTGCTGTTTGGATATGCATGTTATTCCGGTTGGGTTAGGAAAAGATGTTGCACAGCAGAAGATCTGCAAGTTTGACCACAAATTGCTATATTCATCTAGGAGATACGATTCGAAATAGTCTTAAAGTTTGACTTTGATGGAACTGGAAGATCAACATTTGTCTTTTTATACAGAAATAGGTGTTGTAGTTGTAATTGAATGGTGAACCACAGGCAGCACGATAAATTTATTTGTATTTAGTCATATTATTTAAATTGTTCTTAAACTATTTGTTTATGTCGTTAACGTGTTTAGCATCCCAAACAATATATAAAATGACACCTCACATGCCTATATAGAGCATTTTCAATAGCCATTATTGTTCGAGATACTGAAAATAAAGATGCCGGCGATTTTCCAAAATGGCCACTTACCCAACTTCTTCATTACTAAATCACTAACGAAAAGCTCCAAGTGGGTTACATTCTGGTAAATGAATGACATACAGAACCAAGCTCAGCTTGGTAGACTATACAAAAAAGCCAGAATTTCTATATCTAAAAATTGATTCACAAGAAAAACGTAAATTTGGATTTGAATAAGTATTGTAATTAATTGTAGGGAATTATTTTGTAAGGTAAAATTGTTTGTTACCAACACGTTCATCGCATTTATATTTTTTATTCCCAAGTGTTTTAATGTGCAGCAGCTCGGCCATTAATTTAGGTTTTTGCTCTTAATTTATGTGTAGGTACACATACGTAATCATGAAATGTGCACGCTTTTATGTAAGTGTTGTCTATGTAATTAAAATAATTAAGTACAATAGTTATTTTAGAAAAGTAAATAAATATTATGTATGTAGATATTTTTAAATAAAATTGTCGTTCATATTTTTCCAGTTTCCCACGTGTATACCTAAATTTATTGAATTTGCGTTAATAAATGAACGCGATCTAGTAAATATCCCACTCGTCAATTGAATTTAATCGTAGTGAAACATCGAAATTAACACATCAATAAAGATAGCGAACGTGCATTGCATGTTACTTCCTACGCAATTGTGGTGTTAGTTGAAAGGTTAATTTTATCTAATTTCACCCTCAATTGAAATAATCAAAGACACCAATTGGTTTCGTTTCATCATAAACCTAATCCTAATTGCTGTACGTTGACATCAGAATTAATATTTTGCGTTTTTATCTGGTTATTGTTCACATAGTGTAATAATATGTATCTCGTGAGTAATAAAAATGTTTCGAAATCTTTTTTAATATAATATTAACGATAAAATTCCAGAAAATAACGAAAAGCATATTTACACAATTTTTTAGTTGACTTTATAACCTTCTAGATTTTAATGCATGTGTCCAGTATATATGTTCTGTCCAAAGCTATTTGAGGTTCACGTCATCAATCAAAAGTTACTAGATGCTGACGTCAGGCACAGTGGTGTCAGATTATTTCAACGCTATCTTAGTAAACAAAAGATATAACCTCGAATTTTCACATTCGTAAACAATGTTAAAGTTTCGATACAAATTATTAGGCAATGTGTTACTACAAATTGTAGCTGTTGCTGGGTTAACTGTAGTTTGATTTTAATTAAGTTCATAGTGTGGATTTCCCGATATGTTACTTGCACACGTTGCTTACATGCCAAAAGAGATTAATACAATTCATTAGAACAAGGTACGTAGGTCCTAATCATTGTAAAACGTTATATAATAATCGAATTGATGTTTAGATAGACGAGTTACTTTCTGGGGGTTGTCTTATATTCATGCAATTATAGTGGAACCTCAATCGTCACCTTTGATAAAGCAGAACATGTAAATATCAATATTATTGATAATAATTGCCACTTTTATGACTAATTCTAATGTCTGCTTCTCCTACCCGACATACACTGCAATGCATTTTGTTTCAGGGCGAACATATGTAGAGGTTAAAGCCACTGGGTCTTCACCTGTTAAAAATTGAAATCTTGCAACACATAGAAAGTTCGTGAACGTATAGTAAATCAATGTTACCACAAAATTAAGACACCTCATTCGGTAGTAATTAACTAGTTGTTACTAATTACTTGATTTGAGAACTAACTGTTTATTATATGCATGTTTTTCTGACGAAGTGGTACCATGCATTTCCAGGATCAATTTGTCCAACATATGTACACAGGAAGCTCACATTTATAGTATAAAAGCAAGAAAAAGCGTGTACCACTGAACGTTGTATAACTAATATAAAGCATTACGTCTTTGAATATGCATGCATGGTCTTTTATAATAATTCATGTAATACTAAAACTCTGTGTAACTTGTCTACATGTGTATTAGTGCAAACATATGCATACAGATTATTTTTAAACAGAACTAAACTAATGATGATTAGGAATAGCAGAATGAAGTGTTATTTTTCCATTTTTTATGTGTTTTATTACAAGTACAGTACCAAAATATATCAAAATCAAACCAATGTCATAAATGAAAAACAACAAATACTACAAACACAACCAATTTGAAAATATATATAGACAACAGCTTGTAAACTTAAACTACACACACAAAACAATGTACATAACTAGAACCGTTGTGATAAGACGCATTATCCATGACGATCAAGGATGGTTCCTCTAAGGGCTTTAATAGCTGTTCTTCAAACCACTGTAGAAAATTACTAGTATTCATTTCCCGTGGTAATTGCTAGTTGTTTTGGAATGAAATAGTAATTTTGCCTTAAGTACAAACCCATTTACTGTTCGTGCATGAACTACGATAATATACATACAACATAACTGACACAGAATAATCACTACAGTATGTTTTTAAACTACCTTTTCATCCTTTCCACCTCTTTACAGTATTATGTTGCCACAACTTAATCGTTGAACCCATTTTAATGATCCATGTTTCGTTTAAATATACACATATTGAAATGGAATGTCACTAGTTGGATTTGCCTCATAATCTTGTAAAAATCTCACTCCTATCAGCGATATGATGCAATTGAAATAATGTTCTACGATTACAGTCTTTCTTCCACTTAAATGCCAAGTTATTGTTATGTATTTATATTAATAATACAAATATCTTGCTAAAATTATATTGGTTATTATATTTTTCAGTTCTACACACACAAAGAATAACCTTGATCTGCTCCTAGTTGGTATTATAGTTTCCTTCCTATTACAATACGGTACAGTTTTGTAGGATTTTTGCTAAGTTGCTTCGACCTACATCGTAAAAAGCTTTGTCCCTCAACTTTGCCAATAACGAGTCCAACGTTACACTCATCCCTATACACAATAAGGTACGATAACATCACTTTTACAAATCATTACATCAACTTACGTGCGGAATACATCTCATAAAATGATAACACTTCGTAGTCTGCATTTGGTAACAGAGTCAATGGTAACTACACTTGTAGCACGTGGCTCGCGTGTAGTAGCTGTGGACGCGCTACGTACCTTTTCAACTGCATTTAATGGTAGTAATTGACTACCTTCTTGCCGTTCCTTTCTCAAAATAGCCTACTACATTAAATATCTTTGACATATTTCGCGGTGGATTCCCTGCACATACTAAGGCGCAACACGTGCTTTAGGATGGGAGCAAAACATTTGGCAGCGTCGCATTTCTGATATATTTCTCGAACGCATATGCCACAAAATGGACATACGGATGCGAAGCATGTTATCAACGTGTTAGATAAAGATAACAACATACAGATATGTCGAAGAATGCAGATTACGCAGATATCGGTAGCGGTCGGATAGAGGTCCTTGTATTACCAATTACTTTTTAAATTATCGCATCATTTTTACACGGAACTGTTAGGAAATTTCATATTACGGTTTTGGTAGACGATTGATGGCGTGAACCTCAAATAGCTTTGGACGGGCCGTAGCTTAACAATAAATCGTAATCAACTTGCATCGACTAAACCTCATAAAAACTAAAATCGAAAGCGTTTTCTGCAGTTTTGGTGGTATTTTCCGAAATTTTCTTTATTTTTGAGTATTACGTAAGTAAACAGGAAACGTATTGGACCGCACTGGATTTTTACCTTCACATAGTTGCCTTGTTTTCACTTTGTTGGTACAATAACTACAACAATTGCATGAAATTACTAAATTTAGTAAAAAAGGGAGAAATTTAAAACAAAGAGTATTAAAAGAATGCCACGAAGAAACTGGAATTATTAGAATATTTTTTTTAAGTAAAAAGGTGACAAAATAAAAAGTTAATCGAGAAACTTGGGCATTAAACACGCATTTCATACACATACGATGCCCCAAATAAATTAAATTTGTTTTTAATTCAACATTAATAAGGTATTAAATACATAGTTAAAAAAATAATATATTGTATCTGTAATACTTATTTAAAATAAAATAAATCGCTCCCGTTAATATAAACTAAAAGTAAACTAACCACAATAAAGTTTAATAACTGACCAGATTATTCTTTTTAAAAAAAAGTTAAGATTTAATTTTTGCAAATTTTTGAATTCAAATTTTGTCTCGTTGTTAATTTAAATTGTTGCGTCTATCAAAAATTTGAATTCCGTTTTTCATCCGTAAATGAATGCATTGAAAAGCTAAAATCTCTCAAAATAGAAATTAAAAAAAATCAAAAAACATTGAAAAAAATTAAAATCCCGAAATAATTTTTTTAAATACTTACATAAAATGCATACTAACACTGTTGTCGCTGCGACTGCCACTTGTCTGTAACAGACTATAAGAAAAAATTATTTCCTTCTATTTCCTACCTTTTTCTCGTCATCGTTTTCCTTCTATCGCCAATTTCCAGTGTAGATTTTTCCGTTGACTGCGAACTTGCATTATTACGCACTAACCACTGTGATCGCGAAAACGCGCGTAAGGTAAAATTCCGTTCGCGAAATTGTACCGTCGAATGTTTGAAGGGATCCCTAACCGAGTCCCTATTCAAGAGCCTAACCAAATTTGATTTTCAGAGAATTAGAACTTAAAGGCCCATGCATTTACACTTTATAAATACATGAAGAGTTAGTCGACAAAGAAAGATCCCACCTTGCCACGTCGTATTAATCCTTTTTGTTTGTAATCCTTTTAGAGTACACAACACAACACAACTCACAAAACTCGCGCACTCACACGCAAAAAGGCCTTATTAACCGAACGAGCACTCCTCGCACACACGAACAATACGAAGCCGTGATTTAAAATTCGAACTAATTAAACAAGCACTATCGCTCTGTACCACTAACGCGAAAGATCCGAAGCGGTTTTGCCAGAATTCTATATATAAATGCATTGGATACTAAGAAATCTCACTTTTATTTTAAAAACATTCAGTTGTTTGTTCGCACACCGATAAACTATGAAAGTGCTCATGTTTTATTAGTTGCTAAAATTCGATTAAACTTTTATCTGGTTTATGGTTTGTAATAGGGAAATTTTCAACGCTTAAGGGCAGACGAATAGTTTTTAAATTAAAAATGGAGTAAATTTATAATTCTGCGGTATAAAGGCAGTAAATAGTGATTATTTAAATAATTTTACTGCATAAAAATACATAATTTTAGAATAAATTTTCCAAAAAATACATATTTTAAAAATTTTCGGTTTATATTTGCGTATCTTTTTTACCAAAATCCACTACGACCCCTTCTACCCTGAAAAGTTCCATTATCGTGATTTGTGATGTTTCTGATCTTATCGATTCATTTATAGGCGCGAATTATTTTTATTTTATGTCTATAAGTATCTATCGCTGTTTGTTTTTTTTTAATTGGAAACAAAGTTAATTGGCTTGATGTATTAAGTTAATATATTATCCTTTTTCAGGGAATTTGTCCTGGAAATCGTCTACGATTAATAGCAGGGGTCTACGAAGACACAGGACAAAGTCGAGAACCATCCCCTCAACTAACAGAAGTAATTTCCGATCTAAATACGCTGCAGCGACAGGGAAAACGAAGAAGTTGGCACGTACAACCCAACAAAGTAAGTTTATTTTTATTATTAAATATATCGTGATGTTTTAGCGGCTTTCGAGTTTTTAATTTACAGAATGAAATATAATAATTGTATTTTCGATTTAATTTGTTCGCTTTTCGGTGATGCGGGAACGTCGTTATGTTCGGCGATAATAAGTCTCCATTGTAAAAATCTCGCGTCAGACAGGTTGCATTATAGTTAAGGTGATTTAAACGATGATTTTACCCTTGTTATGATGAGACCGTGGTTTGATTTATGATAGCGATTTCGTCAGAACTCATTTTTTGAAAAATAACCGTCAAAAAGAAACGTCTTTTTGTTATTAAATACAGCATTATTTCAGCATCATATATATTTTAGCGTTTTCTGTAGACGCGAGTCGTTAAAAAGTCAACAGGTACGACATTTTTGACCTTATGAAACTACTTTGACCATTTTTGGCGTAGTCTTTTATGGATACGTAACGAGTCGAGTCTCTACTCTATGGAAGAATCGGTCGAAACGCAACAAAGAGAGCTGCACTTGTATAACATAATCGACCCCTACCATCCTTTAAAGACAAATATTTAAAATTTTCGAAGCCTCGAGTATCCGTTCATTAAATTCCCGACAGTTTAGAACAGGGCACATCCCTCGGAGGACTAACCATTAATTTAAATCGGAAATTAGCCGAGGGTTTAACAACGCTTCGATCCTTAACATAAATTACTTCCAGTCAAAGGATTGTATATATTATTAAAACGTTTGTCGGAAAACTGTACTCATTTTGTTAGCTTCCTATTTAAAAACCTGGCCGACGCAAATCGATAGCACCGGGACGCTGACGTCTCCATAGTAACCGTGCGTCCGTACCTACAGCCACTTGATTCCGGGTTCATTGGGGCGATTTTTCGTACTGTTACAAGGAGTCAAAGCGAATCGAAAATAAACAACTAATTATTTACGCACGTAAATATCGACAAGTTGTTAAATACCAATGATTGAATTCGTGTCTTGCATATCGATGCACTTTCATGTGATATTCGCGAAGGCGGCGCCAGACGAAGAAATAAAAGAATAAGTTGTTGCACTTTGTTACTCATGTGGTCGGTCGAACTCTATTTGGTCATGAGCACGATTATATCTACAAAACCGTGAGGAATTCTGTTATTACGGGAAAAAATTTGATTGACACGCCGAACGTTTTCGAATACATATTTGTTTTTCAAATTTTTTGAGTTGGTCGTAATTAAACTTTATCCGGTCACGGTTTGTTAATAATTTTTTATTTATTTAGTTAAAAACAAACTACAATTATACCTATTATTATTATACAAAATTTCATTGTTTCAATGAAATTGTCAATGGTTAAAATTTCGTTAATTTTATAACATCGATTATTCAAACTGATTGGAGTAGTATCAACAAATTAATGATATAATACAGTAAGAACCCGCCTAACGCCGTTTCGGTATAACGCGGATTTTTTTTGAAAAATGTATTGCCGGAGCTAAGCAAGGATTCTCACACAAGAGAATCCATTGTTGATATCGACAAAATTGTCAAGTTAGATAATAAAACAGAACTGAATAATACAAATGCGCAGGGTATTGAAGAACTATTGCAAGTTACGACTAATTAAGTCTTTTCAACGACGATTCGAAATAATTAATAGAACAACAAGTGCACGACGACGACGAAGTTCGCGTTTCTGAAGTTGATGAGCAAAAGGAACTTGCAACGGATTTTCTCAAAACAAGTTTAGCCACTATTATCCAGAGAAAAGAACCAAATTTTGATAAAAGTTGAAAGACAAGACAAATAGTCGTGAATGCGAAGTCTTGCTATTGACAATTAGATGATTTCTTAACGAAAAAACAAAAAGTGTTAAATGAGGAAGAATCTTCCTCATCACAAACATAAATGTCTACCCTGTTTCACAATCCCCATTATTATTTACGTGTTAAGATGACCTCTTTTAACGCCGTTTCGTTTAGCGCTTGATTTTTTTGGAACGTATACCCCGCGTTAAACGGGGGAGTTAACGTAGCTCACTGTAGTTAAAAAATACGAAAGATAAATAAATAACACTGTTTAATTCATTTTTTCTATTACTGTCTGTTTTATCAGAAATAATATGTAGTGCATATCTATTAACAGTTTTTTAATGTGAGGTTTTTATTCATTTACCACCAGACCTATGTACTTATAGATATAGTCTCAAAACTACGGAGGGTACATAAGTAAAAAAAAAACTGATAGACTAATTTGTCAAGTTACGCATTAGGAAAGCCTTTTTTATTATATTATAACGGACTTTTGGTTGTAACGAACGCCCCCTCGCAGGAATTGGTCCATTATATCGAAGTTTTATACAAAAAAACTAGGACGTTTCTATAGTTCCAATGAATGTTTTTGTTTCGTAATTTAAGGCGGCATCTTCCAATAATTTTTTTTAATATTGAAGGGTTGGTTATTTTCGATTAGAATTAATAGTAGATGCAAGGATATTAACCCCTTATTTATATATTTATATATATATTTATATATATTTTTTTATAAGGGGTTCATATCCCATATTCATATATATATCAGTGCTTCCAGTGAATTACTTTTATTTACTTTTTTTTATTTATTCACGAGTCTGAGAAAAGAGAAGACTGTGTACAGGAGGTCCTTTTCTCGGTGATTTGGTTCCTGATGAAGTTGTAATGGGTGTTTTATTTTTTAGTGATACTCGAGCATTATCAGATGTATGAATGTGTTTTACTGCTGTTGTATCTTGTTATAATCACTTAGTATTTCATATATTAAATGTTGGTAAGTGTATTCTGTTATTTTTGAAATAGTGTGTAAATTGTAGTGTGTAGTGTGTCAGAAATATTTACTTTATTTACTTTTTTTAATGGGGTGTGTTGCTGGAAGCCCTGTATATTTGAAAAACTACTTTTCAGTTAATTCCGGACCTGTTCTATGCGTATAAGGTAGTGTCATTTTATCGAGATTATGCAAAAATTATTATCTATTTAAACGCCCGCAGTTCGTCATCTTTTTGCTTTGTTTTACCAGAAATACGAGTTTTCTAGTCGTTTGCGACTTGTTCTGAACGTTGCGTCGCAAAACGTTCGGGTCAAAATTTTGGCAAAAAAAAACGAACTAACTAAGGGATTTTTCCGAGATTTCGCAAAAATTTTAAATAGATTTTAAAACGTGTAGTTTGTTATTTCTTTGGTTGTTATATTTGAAAAACTACTTTTCAAGTAATTCCGGACCTGTTCTATGTGTATAAGATAGTGTCATTTTATCGAGATTATGCAAAAATTATAATCTATTTAAACGTCTGCAATTCGTCATTTTATTTACTTTTCAATGGGGTGTGTCGCTGGAAGCCCTGATATATATATATATATAATTATGTTCAAGAAACTTCTACGTTCAAGAATTTTTGAGAAAACAAAATCATTTTTTATTTTTACAAAGCATTAATTAGTTTTATTTTAGAAAAATTAAATTTCCAATCCTTTCGTAGTTTTTGAATAAATTGAACTCAAAAATTCTTTTGTGTACCTATAGATATATAACTTATTGTTTACTCGTTTTCTATTTCAAAAATATAATGCGTACCTAAGTGTTGTACAACTTAAAAAACTATTTGTATACCTAGTGATGATGTCCTTTTTTAAATATTTATGTGTGAAATCGTAGAGTAAAGAAATTACTTATCTTTAAGGATCTTTATTTCGAGGTTTTTCCAATTACAATATAATATTTTAAATATAATTTGGACGGTACGAAATAAGTGAATTTTAATAAATAAAAGAAATTAATTGCGCAACATTAACAAAATCGTATTTTTAGACGCATCTTAAATAATATTTTTGTTGGCCTGCCTCATAAACCAGCTATAATTTTTGTTTATTTAGTTTGGCAGAAAGATTTAAAATAAATAGCACAAAAGTTCGGAATTAATGTATGCAACTTAATAATTAATTTCCTTTAATTTCAGGTGTTAACTCCAAAAAAATACAACGACGTATACCTGTACGACATTCCTCCAAGAGCGATACCCGTTTCTTACGATGCGCCCCGTAACTGTTCAAGATGTTCACCAGCACCATCGTGTGCATCGCCCACAAGTAGAGATTCTGCAGACAGTTATGACGTACCGCGGCCCATTTTCAATCATCCAAATCATCTAACACCTTCTAGCTCTGCAAGTTCTCTTACAACAGCCGATTCCTTAAGTTCCTCAAATAGAAGTAGTGTAATCAATATGCCGGACTATGACATTCCCAGATCGCACCCACGGGGTGCCCATCTGGTGCTTCAAACGGTCCCACAACTGTACGACGTTCCACCTTCGATTCCTCAAATTAAAGAATTACCATTAGAATTGAGTTTTGCCCTCGACACGTTGGAAAAATTACAAAGCGAAACCACCTCTGCTATCTCCAAATTATTAGGATTTGTCTGTCCTAATTGGCGAACTCGAGAAAAACTAGAAGGGAATATCATGGAAATCAAATTATCGGTGATAAGATTAAGGACGTCTTTACAAGATTTGGCCGAATACGGCGAAGGAGCGTTGGGAAATGCATCGAGGGCTACCGATAAAAATTTAGGGACTAAACTTATGCCTCTCGTGATGGCACTAAGAACGTCAGATAGGCTTGTGCAAGAAGCTGCAGAACAACTTCAACAACAAGACTGGTCCATCGAACATCTAGCAAGATCGGAAAATGACACCAAAATGAAACCAGACGCATTGGAACAATTAGTAGCATGTGCACGAGCACTAACAGAGGACGTTCGTCAAACTGCCTCTTTTATACAAGGCAATAGTACTTTATTATTTAAAAGGGCCACTTCTCCACAAGGCAGCAATAATAATGGGGAGTGGTTGGAGGATTACGACTACGTAAACTTAGAATCGAAAGAAGCCGTAGCCAAGAAACATGCCGAAATACGCGATGCTCTTCCAAAAGAATTAAAGAAAGGCTACGATAATTTAGTTAAGAATGCCGAACATGCAGCTATAATTAACGATAAGGGAGCATTAGATCCAGAAGATAAACAAGTACTGATTTTCTTTGCAGCCCAGTTATTTACGCATCATAATCACTTGACGCAAGCCATCGATGCATTTTTACAAACTGTAGAACACAACCAACCGCCCAAAGTATTCTTAGCGCACGGAAAATTTGTAGTTTTAAGCGCTCATAAGTTAGTTCACATCGGGGATGCCGTACATAGAAACGTCTTACAAGCAGATACTAGGACACGCGCCCTTAACTGTGCAAATGCCTTGTGCGAAGCTCTTGCAACCAGCGTGAGTAAAACGAAACAAGCAGCTCTTCAATTTCCTAGTGTTACCGCGGTACAAGAAATGGTCGATTCGGTAGTTGATATTTCGCACTTGGCTAAAGATTTAAAGTTGTGTTTAGTACAAGCTGCACAACCGGTATAAGATTGTTAGATGTCCTCCTGTTTAGGTGGAATTGTTCCTATGTATTGGCCATAGATTCTGGATTAAATATGTACTTAGATTGAATGGTAGATCCGACCTTTTTACTGCATTTGCAATAAAGTTTTATGGTAACATGAGAGATATGATATCCGAGTTGCTTGCTTTGTTTGTTATGTCCACATTCATTTTTAATTCGCGTGGTTATACATTATTGATCAACGTATGTTTTGTTGAATTAATTTGTTGCAGACCATTCACTGATGAAGTTGAATATCGAGGCACGTTACCGACATTTACATAATATATTTTAATGCAATATTGATTGATTGGGAAATGTCCAAGTTTTAATTTGTTCTATGCCCCTTAAATTTTAAACAGTAAAATTTAAATTGCATGCATGTATTATAAACAAATAACTAAAGATAGTAAATTATCGGCGGATAACATTTATGAATCAATATTAACATTGGTAAAGATAAAAACATTGTAAAGTCGTGTATCTTCCAAATCATAAACTGGACAAGTTTTTGTTAAGTGCCAAATAATGATCTCTTCTGCAGTTGTTTATTCTGATGGTTGTGATTTATTTTTAACTTTTATTACAAGCACTTGCCGTATTTTGCTACAATCGAATTAGTGTTCTCTATTGTATTAAACGTACTACCGTCACATATAACTGTCATATCTGTCGTTATATATTTAATAAATGTAAAACCCGTTTTTAATGGCTGATGTATACCTATTTGCCTCTTGTAATTAAATTTAAACAAACCGTTTTGTATATATTTTATTGCATATATAATAATTTATTATGTATAATAAATTGCAATTAAGTTAGATAATAAAAAGAACTGATTTAATAACGTTATGATTATTTAGACGTGTATTTTACTTAATTTTAAATAAATTAACATTTAAATATTATTATAATCATTCTTCGATCTTTTCATCTCCCTTAGAGTCTCTAATTTTTAGTTTTTTAGCAAATTCCGATAGATCCCGCCTCATCGAATAAGCATCTTCACCATCCGCATAATATTTAGGTTCAATTTCGACAGTTTCAAATTTTAAAGCGTTTTTATAAAGATTAAGGGCTGCCCTATTGCTTTTTCTTACATGTAACGACACGTACTTTGCATCAAAACATTCCACCATCGCTTCAGACGCCTGATCCATTAATTTTTGAGCCAAGCCCAATCGACGATACGACCTTTTAACAGCTAACGAAGTAATATGTCCATGTTTTAACTCTTCATTGTCTTCTTCCATTTTAGCAAGTACATAGCCTACGATATTTCCTTTTTCATCTTCGGCCACATAGCTAAGTTGGGGCCAACTCAAACCATGATAAAAGTAATATTTCATCTGATAATTTTCTGGCAAGCAGAGCAAATTGCAGTGCTGCATGTTCATCAAATCTTCGGGTTTTGCGCAACGTATGTTCATGGTTATTCTCGTCTAGGTTTCCTGGTTTTACTACGACCGTCTCTTAGATTATTGTTGGCGTTATTATTGTCGCTTATACCACCCAAAAGTTCACGCACAAATTTAAATCTAGATAAAAATAATTTCCAAACGATATACCAGCCTGTAAAAACGTAAAATATTCGTCATTTAATTTTGAGGTTAAACATCGTACATGTAATAACATTAGACTTACCTAAACCTACCAAGAGAAATACTATAAAAATCGACGTTACTATAGAGAAAGCGGCCAATGCTATTTCTTTCATTATTTATATTATACTTTTTGTTTGAGTAATTTGCATGCAGAAGTGCTAATTATTATTGTTCAAACTCATAAAATTATTACAACTTTACGCCATTTTGAATCGATATAGATAAGATATTTAGAAAATATGTCGACTGATAATAAATAAAATGTACAAAAACTTTTAATTACTCTTACCTTATAAAATATCAACGTATTTTTTATTGTAATTTTTAGATTTAAAATATGTGCACACGTAACTTTTTTTATACTTAAATGTTAGGAACTTTTGGTAACTTCTACGATTGGCAACGATCCATATTTTAAATTTAAATTAAATTATAAATAGTTGACTACGTTATATTTTTCTAATTCAATTTGGAAGTTTAACATTTTAGTTTTGAATATAAATTAATAAAATAAAAATTATTAATGGATCGTATTATTTTATAAACTATTACCTATTTGGGTACATTTTCGATGTACAAATGGATTGAATTGTGAAAACATTAAATAAGATCTTTTAGTTTCTCTTATAAATAAAAGATCAATGCAAGTAAAATGCGACTGTATAAGATATTTTACACGAGTCGACTATAATCCATTAATCGCCGATTATTTAAATAGGTACTCTACAGTTTTGTAGTTCAAAACAGCTTAAATATATAATTATAACAATTCGTTATTTTTTGTAAAAATATTTCTGGAAAAACCGTACTTTTAAAATACAAGCTAAAAACAATAAAGTCAACAGATAAAAGGGCGATTTTGAATAAAAATAAGTTTAATTCAAAGTCTACAGTTTTTCATAAAGGTACTTTCAGAAGCTAAAAACTAGGTCATAATATTAATTTATGTTACATTAATAAACGAATAATTCGTTATCGAATTTTAGTTGATGCATCTTACATTCGATTGCTAAAGTAAATAAGTAAGCATACTTATTATAATTTATAAGCATTCACATTACAAAAATGTAGCTGTACAATTAACACTCGTATAACAATGATTCAGTCTTCTTCGTCATTTTCCATCAAATGATTCAATTTAACTTCTTTGGAGGCCTCCGTCCTGTCTAAATTTTTCTGTTTATTTTTTAACTCTTTCTTGGAGGTTTGCCCTACAACATATTCGGGCATAACAACTTTATTATTTTGAAAAATAGACTTCGATGTCTCACACTCGTCCTTATTATTCCTTTTTTGTGAAAGCTTTTTAAATATTATCTTTTGTTCCTGCGTGCCTGTACCACTTGAATTATCCATGTTTTTATTTTTCCTAGCTTCCAGTTCTTTGAGAAAGGACATCGCAGCAGCTGTATTAGCTTGTTCTGACATATCTTCGTTTGGTACATCTAACGAATACCTTGTCCATTTATGAGGATTTTTTTTATAGTCCGGTGCTTTGCGCTTCTTTAAAATGCTTCGAGGTGGAAAAGCTTGTGGTTTTTTAAATATGCTTTCCTTCCCTTGAAATTGTTTCAATTTTGCGCTTTGGCGAGCTTTAATTTCATGCTTTTCAGTTCCAAACGATGATTGGATATTCATAAGTTCTTCATTATTCGATAGCAAATGTTTCGTGTCCTGTTCTACTATGTTTAGTTGATCGAATACATTTTTTTGTCGGTCGGTAAATCCTTGGTAGGAACTATTTATTAGAAATTTAGAAGGTTTACTAAAAACATCTTTATTTTCCATTTTCATTTTTCAAAAAACTATTAACATTTATTCTGTAATTTAAATACGCATTAAAATATTGTCAATATCAACATTTTGAGGTTATATTTTTGACGTTAGAAATATTTAGTGGGGAATAAAAAAAATTTGTTAAAATCATATCATAAAATAATTAGTTGTAACTAATTAAACAAATAATGATAACATTTTTCACGATATTAATAATGATATAAAAAATAACGCTATCAATAACAGTGATCTGGTCTTATATTATTAAATATCCTGTATAATTTAATAATTTCTAATGTCAACAGATGGAGATCGTAGTCGAACTTAGCAATCTAAAAGCTGCAGTCTAGTCTAAAACATATGTGGCAACGTCGCAATATGCGTTCAGAACGACAAATTAAAACACATGTAAACTAAATTATGGACAAATAAAATTAATAAATACTTACATTAACTTTATATTCAAACAATAATAAATATTAATATATATATAAAATTGATAAATAATATTTAGAATTAAATAACCTACCTACTTTACTTTAAAATTCGATCGTTCGCTCATAAGGGGTGGTTATCGTCGAGATCCGCACATCTCCTTTTACATAAAGATGTTTTAATATGTTGTAAACAATATGTAAAAGTTTAAACAAATTCTCATGTGCGGACGGTCTTCAAATTCTTTAGCAGCCCAAAAATTATGTATCTACCTACTATACAATAAAATTCAATCAATCGCACAAAAGGGGTGGCTAGCGTCGAGACACCCACATCTCCTTTTGCATAAAGTTGTCTTAATATATTATAAACAATTTCGATTTAAAATTTTCGTAAAATCTCGAAAAAAAAACGGACTACAGTCAATGGATTTGGCAAAATTTTGACCAAATCTAATTCGTTTAGAACGGGTCCGAAACTACTTGTTAACTCGTTTTTCAAGTATAATAAAGCGAGAAATAACAAACTGTACGCATTTATATCGATTTAAAATTTTCGTAAAATCTCGAAAGAGACGTACTATAATCCATGGTTTTGGCAAAATTTTGAACAAATCTGATTCGTTTAGAACAGATTCGGAACTACCTGTAAACTCGTTTTTTTTAAGTATAATAAGACGAGAATTGACAAATTGCACGCATTTAAAGCTATGGCCTATCTAAACCTATATGCAATTTACGTCATCAACAAAAAGTAACTAGATTGTTTATTTGTAAATCGGTTAAAAATTTGGAAAGTGACATATTCTATAGATGATTTACTTGCCCACATATTAGATGGTATAAAGAAAGACTACAATTTATTAGAACTGTCAAAGTACGAGGTACGAGGTGACAGCATTGTGTGAAACGTCATCATCTAGTAACCTTTTACTGATGACGTGGATTGCATATAGGTTTGGACGAAGTGTATTTAAAATTTTCGAGAAGCAGAATTGATTGGTTCATTTCTTTTACGAGGCAGCACATCCATTTGCATCTAAAATAAAATCGAAAATTAATTATTACATTTTAAATAAATTGAACAATAGGGTGCAATTTGTGTTGCCTACAGCTAAGGGGTTATCTTTTTAATGTTCACTCATTTAAAATTGCAAACATTTTGACATCTTCTAATAATTTCTAATTAAAATAACTTAAACAAAACTTAAATAAAACATATTTTACATACCTATGCAATATTTGCGAAAACCTCCATAAAACGGGTAATACTAATCGATGGTTTCTTCGCACAAACTGTACCCGGTACAGAAATGCTCGATTTGCTTACTTTACGAGGCAGAGCGTTCATTCCCACCTGAAATAACGTCGAAAATTAATTATTACGCTTTTTTAGGTGTATGCGCTATAAAGTGCTATTTGTGTTGCCTATATTTAAGGGATAACCTTTTGGAAATTTAATCATGCAAGATTGCTATACTTTGACATCTTCTAATAATTTCTAGTTAAAATAACTTAAAAATTATTAAAATAAAACATATTTATACATAACTATGCGATGTATGCGAGAATTTACATGTGTTTTAGTCTGTCGATCTGAACGTTTTATGCGACGCTGCCACATATGTTTTAGGCTGCTAACTTCACTACAGTCAGATGGAGCACTGATTTAATAAAAAAGTTGTCTCTAAACTGTTTTAATTTTTATGTATTAAATATATTATTTACACGTGTTTTTAAAATTCACAATTTTGAGACATTATTAGTAGAAAAATAGGTGATTGTTCAAGTTTTTGAAACAAATGACGGAAGTGAGTAGGTTATGTTCGATACTTTTTTATTTTAACATGTTTGTCTGGTAACCTTAAAATAATTACACAGCAAGCAGAAGTTATGCTACAAGTCAGTCTACAAATTCTAATTAATATCCCAAAAGTATCTCGGTTTACATTGTACGGATTTGATTACTGTCAAGATGTACTATGTAACATACTAACATAATTTTTTTTTTAGTTTCTATGTAAATGGGAAAGTGGTTTAAGATATGAAAACATTATCATCGAAACGTAAAATACGCATTGAAAAGAAAAAACGTAAAATGGCAGCATTATTGGAAATTTCTAAATTGAATGAAAGTGACCGTCTCAAAAATAAATATAGAGTTACTAACGAATTAAGCAGCATCGAAGTAGAACCTAGTCCTAAAAAGCTTCGCACGGATACGGAATCTAAAACAGATGGAAACGGCGAAGTACAAATAGGAATTTCTGGAAAGCCATTGTTATATGGAGAAGACTATATAAAATTGAAGCGAATGTTAAGAGAGAAAACGAACAAAATGAGATCTGAACCTAAATTTAGATTAAGGGAGATTGGTGTTGCAGCCACTTTACAAGTTGACATTAAGGAGCGAATCCCGTTATTTTTATCTGATATACAACATCTAGTGCTTTATTCTCAAATAGGTCACCATTCACCTTATAGTCCAGCACGTTGGTGTCAGTTAGATAAATTTAATAAATTACAAAACACGAACATATTAATTATAGAAAATATTTCGTTGTATCATTACGAATCGTACGAAACTTCATTTCCTTCGTTAAAGGAATTTTCTTCTAAATTGGAAATAATAACATCGGGAACTTACAAAGGAGATTTGGTGCAGGACTTTGCAACCTGCCCTTTAACTGGTACACAAATGAAAAAATTCGTAAGTCAGTTTGGTTCTCTTCAAGATGCAGTAGTTCAAAGCCCTGAATTGTATGACCGCATCAAAGATTTATTTCCATTTGAATATGAAGTCGATGACTCCGTATCAAATTCGTTACCTCCAAGTGACAAATTTCCTCGAACACATCTGTTATTATCAGGTTGGCAAATGGTAGAAGAAAATTTTCCCCTTCCCATTAAGGGGTTAATGAATAGTAAATATGCAGGGTATGTGTTAACGAAAGATTCCTATAAAGATGTTACTCCATTTAGCCCCATGTTTGGTGTAGATTGTGAAATGTGTCGTACCTCTAGTGGTGATTTAGAACTTACCAGAGTTTCGATGGTCGATGAAAATTATCAAGTAATTTATGAAGAGCTCGTTAAACCTGAAAATGACATTGTAGATTACCTTACAAGATTTTCAGGCATTACTGCTAAACTTATGAAAAATGTGAAGAAACGCCTAAAGCACGTACAAGATGACCTAAGAAAAATTTTACCTGCAGATGCTATACTCGTAGGCCAGTCGTTGAGTAATGATTTGCATGCTCTTAAAATGATGCATCCATACGTAATTGATACTAGCGTTATTTATAATATAACCGGTGATCGTACTAGAAAAACAAAGTTGCAAACTTTATCCCTACATTTTTTAGATTTAAAAATTCAAGAGGGACGCAAAGGTCATTGTTCAATAGAAGATAGTTCAGCATCGCTTAAGTTAACAAAGCATAAATTAAATCATGACATACATTATGGAGATTCCGTAATGTCAAACATTGCCGCACATGTACAACATTATCCTGATCTTGGACATCCCAATTATGCCACCAGTGTATTCAAGCATATAAGCAAAATCGATAAGACCGTAAGAGTAGTTAGTCTAGAAGAAGTAATTGTGAAGTACCATTTTTTCACATTTAAAGAACAACAGCCGCAAGGAAAGAAGATAAACTTGATAACTCAGAAAAATAACAAATCAATTGTACAGGAAGTTTGTAAGTCGACAGATAAATGCACATTGAATATAGCACATCTTAGGTTCACAGAGGCTCAAATTGAAAGAGAACCTATGAACATTTTTAAACAAATCAACGACTGGGTCAAAAACATTTACGAAGCAATGGTTGCACCAGGATTGTGCATTGTTATTTTTGGGGGACAAAGAGAGAATGGAAATGGTTGTTGTTTCATCACGATTAAAAGGTTACCTTAAATAACGATTTAAGGGATTTTACATAAATTTATCTAAATTTTATCATTCGATACAATATCAATAAGTTATTGTATATATATATATATATAAGAACTTTACCCATAAATATTAATAAACAATTTAGATTATTTTTAATTAAATTATTTAATTTGACAAGTAATTTCTTTTCAAGTATTTAAATAGGTTTACTTTTTATTTTATTTCTAATTTAATGATTGCGGTATTGGAAGTCTTAAAACAATTTTAAGATTATAAGAATTATTAGATTAGGTATTATCTTGTGATTACAGCAAATTGAAAATATTAAAGCAAAATGTAGTGTAGTTTCTATTTTAATCGAATGGGAATTACATTATTTTATTCATTAGTAATTATTTAATTATTGTTTAATAGAATTACGTTACCGAAATATAAAGTTGATTTAATTAATAAATTATTAAATCTTGTGTACTATAGGTTGCATACCTATCAAATAAATAATATTAATTTTATATAATATATTGTTGAAAATTATGCAAATATCAGATATAATATTTTCTATTAAAATATATTTTTTAAAACTTTATACAAAATGTTTAATTATTATATTCAAGAAGTTAAAAATATTTCTAACTACCTTCATAGGTAACTAATCGAACATCGACTCAAAAATAGTAATCTAATTGCAAGCTAACGAAAATATACAGCGAGAGACTTATTTTATGTCGCAGACAACGTGAGACCGTATGCAACCAATAATGCAATGAGGGAGAAATAACGACGCGCGCTGTTAACTAGTTATCTAGTCTTCGTTTATAAATCTTGGTTTATTACCATTAGGTAATGGAAAATGCGGCTACGAAATATTCTTATAAAGGCGAAAACGTGCTCAGATTCGAATCCAAATCAGGAATGTTTTTTATTTTATAAATACGTATACATTGCGGATGTAATATATTTTTTTAAGCATATTAATAATCGTTTAAAACTAGTTGAAAGTAATTTATAAAAGTCAATTTTTACAAATTTTATAATATAAACCGTAGTTTATATTTAACTACATTTATAACAAAAATAAATTCGAAATATTGAACTACCCAATCTGTAGTACGTAGATAATGATTAATTTTCAATTTTTAAATTGTTCTTTATTTTTGAAACAGTTACTTAATTACCTTCTATTACTATATTTCAGAAACCACAGCACTGGCGCGATTTTAATTTTTCTTTATTTGAAAAACCCACAGTCCAAATTTTGGAAATACGATTTTTTTACAAAAAATTGTTAGGTACCTATATAGAAATCACAAATATCCACCATCCGGTTTGCTAACAGCATTATTGTAAAATTATTATATATTTGTGAAATCTCACATATCTATAATAAAAGTCCAAAGATTAACCTATTCAGAACAGAGACGAAATTATATTTCAATTTTTATCAAGAAATATTTCCTTAGCCATAGTACTAACACACCGGGGTCCAATTCTCAAACCATTCGCTATCATAATGTATGCGAAAATGACTTCATAACAATGGGTTTTTATAGAAATCTGTTTGTTGTGACGTCATTTTCGCATACGTTATGTTAATGAATGGTTCGAGAATTGGGCCCCGGAGTGGTTATTTTGCATGAAAACAACGTTTTTATTAGTTTAGTTTTGTCCTAACTGTTTATTTATTAAAAAGTAAACATTGATCGAACGGTAACTGTATGTGGTAGAGCACAGGTTGCTTTTTGTTGCATCTAACGACGAAATTGCAAAATTCCCGATTTGCTGTTTCATTTTTTAATAATATTTGAAATAATTAACAATCATCAATAACTTGATTATAAAAATTTAGTTATACTGCTAGAAATCAGTATAATATACTAACAATAAGTATATTATATTTTATCTTTAATTTAAAAATCTATAATTAATTTTCTTGAAAATAATTATTCTAGTTACGTATATTTAAAATTAGAAACCTTTCTATTACAGTCCGTAACCAATTTAATCTAATCGAATTTATGAGCTGATGAAATATGAAGCAATTAATAAAGCACGGGTTTTGTAACTTTTAGAATATAAACAAAAAGCGGAAACTGTCTAATTGTAAGTTAAAACTGACTATTTTGGTCTTTATGCAATATCTTTACCTAATAGGTATATTTATAACTACATGTAGAGTAAAATAGGCGATTGAGAATACCATTTTGTTTTAATGAAAAAACAAATCAAAATTGTTAATACTGAGCTTTAAATTTTTGACTAGTAATAGGTTAATAGATTCTTAACGTTAGGACAAGTTTATAAAAATATTAAACAAAACAATTAAGTCAATAAAAAAACATAATATGTAGAAAATATGACTTTTGGTGAACTCAAAAAATGGATGGGTAATGTGGGTTACCTCTATACTTTAATGTGGAATTGTGTAAATTTGAATATTACACAGAAAATACGGTTTATATTTAGCACTAACAAAAATTAAAATTTATTTATTAAAATTTTATTTGTAATTTTGTTATCTAACCCCACAATATTTTTATAACAACGTATAGAGAAAAGATAGTTCTTCCAAAAAATTGTAAAAAATATACATTGTGTCATTTAAAAATAAAATGTTGCATATTACTGCTCAAATCTCATTAGGCCCTGAAGTAGGCTATTATTTTGAATAGTTTTCGAATATAAATATTTAACGAACTAATGTAAAATTTATTGTAATTTCATTGTTTAATCGGTGGATATCTATGTAGTAGGTACATAAATATTTTCAATAAAATACTGATAATGACTCATTTTAAATTAATTAGATAATTTTTGAGTGCTTATTCAAGTAATGACCATGCCTGTAGCATTATTTTCGGCATTGTCAAAAAATGTTAAAATTAACGAAAGCTTATATTTTCGATTAGGAATAATTCTTAAAGGAACGGCAATTTCATATTAAAAAGAAACAAAGAAGTTACACGTCTTAAAATAATAGACGCCTTAAGAAATAGCAGCGAAAATAATATTCGACCCATGAAAGTTTTAAGTATCTACATCAAGAAAATGAATGAAAATTTTTGTTAAATATTTATAAAACAGCCTCTGAAATATAGGTAAATTGAAACACAACGAATATAAAAAATACGTATCTCGAAAAGGTCACTGAATTATTATATTAAAAGAAAAAAGCGTCGCCAGAGCAACGCCGAAATCGTCCGAAGAGACTATCTTATTTTGTAAGCGGCGACCTGCGCCGGGTCGCCGACGTCCAACCGTTAAAAAGCTCAAAACTGCAGGTCGTGGTGCGTGCTTGCACCGTTGTTAGTTTAAATTTGACTGTGGTTATATAGAGTAGTTGTGTGGACAGGACCTTAGCTAGCTTTTAAAAATTAAAAGAAAATATAATTAAATTCAGTGCCTTTAGCAAAAAAGGCCCGACAAATTGGGGTAAGTTATTTTCTTATTATTTATTTTTAACAATTTGACAATCGTGCACATAAAATATAAGCCTTTACTTTGTGTTCAATTTATTTTACCCGGCCTTTTAATATGTAAGAAGGGTCAGGGTTATTGTTTTGAAATGTACCTACTCGCATTTAGGTCACGAGTATGATTCGTTTTAGGGTAGTTAAATTTGCGAGATGAAAAATAATACAGTTTGATCTGAATGGTCGAGTTATGTACATACTTTTAAATTGTTTTATGATCATCTATAGTTGATCACAACAATCCGATGACTAATAAATTTAAAATGTAGTTCTAATAGTGCAAAATCCCTGCACTTTGTGATACAAGCATAAAATTTTAGAAGTACGAATATTCTATACCCTATACAAATCGCAACAAACGTCAGATCCGTTTCGAAATTACCCCCAAATTTAAAATAAATAAATCGCTTTCAATAATAGAACCTATACATAGACTAACATGTCCTTTAAATGCGATTTTATCGAAAGTAGACAACAATACCTTTTTTATCTTAAAATGTTTGGAATATCGAAAGACAAAGTAAAACATTTTCTAGATTATCGTAATTAGAAAAATCGTAATTAGAAAAGTTAGGGGTTGTGCACCGTCGGTTCCACTAAAGTGGCATTTAAAAATCTATTAATACATTATTTCGAAAACCTTCATTTATTATGAATGTTAATCAAAAATTGAAAAACTGATTTTTATCATCTCTCACCATTGGGGGATGAACATCTCGGTGGGGGAGCATCGTAAGAAAATGTTTATAGGAACTTAAAGTTTTATTTTTGGCGTGTTCTAAACGTCTCCGAAAGATTTACCACCATTATTTAGACACTCTGTATTATAACGCGTGCCCAGTAAGGTTTATTTTGAACTGGGGAGCGATTTCGAAACGGGCCTGATGTACATTGTGATTTGTACGGAACATAAAATATACTCCTGAAATTTCATGCTTGTATCACAAAGTGCGAGCAGAAGTCGAAAAATTCTTTATAATTAGCGCTAAATTATCCGTACCATGAAATAATGTTTTTTTTCGTGATTACGCATAGATACCTAATATTCTGTCGAATACAAATTTGCATTGCGAAATAATGATTATTCAATCTATTGAATTGTTTTGGCCAGTTCTAAATCGAACACTCTGTATATTATAATATAACCGTACGTATTAGGTAATTAAAAACTATTTTTTAGTCTAAAAAACTACCAAATTAATCTATGTTGATTTACAAATCAATAATATTACACAAAAGGTACCATTTTTAACCATCTTTCTATGTTCCTGCCAAACCTCGTATGGTTTCGTATTTATTTCAAAATCAACAATAATAATAAAAAATTGTAGTATTCACCTGTTCGCATATGACGATTTTTAAAATTAATTCGAAGCATAAACTGCAGATAACATTAATTTATGTATATACTTTATCTAGTTGCCTAAAAAATAGGCAAGTAACTGGTGTCCAAAAAGTCTTTCGGTCTTGGTTGGCCGTGGAAAGATAAAGGCACGTCTTGTTGTTAGAGTAAATGTCAAAAGTATAGTCTATCCAAACCTATATGCAATGCACGTCATCAATAAAAAATCACTAGATTGTTTATTTGTAATTCGGTTTAAAGTTTGGAAAATAACATATTCTATAAATGATTTACTTGCGCACATATTAGATGGTATAATGAAAGTCTACAATTTATTAGTACGAGGTACGAGGTGACAGCACCGTGTGAAACGTCATCATCTAGTAACATTTTACTGATGACGTGAATTGCGTATAGGTTTGGATAAAGTGTAATAAAATTACTTAAATAAATAAAGACATACCTTGATATTTCCACGGCCAACCAAAACTGAAGGTTTTTTGGACGCCCGTTATTTTAAGTCACCCGATTTTTAATCAACAACGAGATTATAGGAAACAAGAGAAACTGCTATAAATATACTGAATTTTTCATTAGGTATAGGTAATTTAGAGTATTGCTGAGTTAATTATTTAAAGAGTTATTGAGATTCGGAGTTGAAAACTGATAACCGATAACTATTGCTCCGTTAAAGTATTTGCGAAAGGGGCCGGCATTGAACAAATATTCTCGGTTAAAATGCGAAGTGTCGATAATTGTTTCCTAACTAACGAAATTGACGATTAAAATGGTGATACATATTAGCTTATCGCAGATATAGTACATCCATCCTTTCCGGGAAATGATCTCGTTTGATACTAAACAAAACAGAAATGCGTGGTAATTTTTTTCGTAAACCAAATTGCGAATAATTACTACATTTTCCATTAATTAAAATATGGAAGTAGGTACCTAACTAATGAATGAATATGAAAATTAATTGGGTAGATTAAATTTTAAGAGCGAAAATTTTTTTATCGATAACCATGCGGGCTCTTACTATTTGAACGAGAAGTACGTTTTTAATAGGGGTACAAGTTCAATCTTTGTTTGTAGACCTCCGTATATGTAAACGAGGCAAGGCTGCCCGAAATGTCCGCGCACGAGATGACGATATTGATTAACACCACCTGAGGTTTTACATGAGTTTAATGTTACATCAAGTATTATAACGGGGTAGGTCATTGACTGTTATTATAGATATCAAAAGATAAGCCAAATTAGTTGTAAATATTTAAAATTTAAACAGGTACCTAACTGGTACGTAGGGTACGTAGCAGAAGTAAAATGTTGAAAAATGTACCTACGATTATAATTATCATTAAATAAGCATACAGACACAACGTAAATTAAAATTGAATCTCAGTAAAAAATTCGGAGGAAAAGGAAAATGATTGTGTGGGCTAACTACCGATAAACATACACAAATTAATATTTTAATTTTTATACAAACAAAAGATAAGGAATCAAAATTTTTCAAGGACATCTATACATAATTTCAGGGAGACTCGAAGTTTATTTTTTGCAGTTTTCTATGCCAGATGCTTGCGAATTCGGCATTTTAATTGTTTTTTATGATTACAGCAATACCTCGCATAATCCGGCTTCGGCTAGTCCGGATTCACTATAGATAGTCCGGTTTTAAACCATAAACAATTAGTAAGTACCCAAAATTATTAAAAATTAACTTACTAAACTACGCCACGAGTTATGCAATAATTAAACATTCGTCGAACGGACTACGAAATAAAAAGCACAGAAATCGTGGAAAATCTTTATTGAACTATGTATGTACAGTAAAATCTCTCGCGGCGACCGCCTCTTTCAGGCGATCACCTATATAACGACCTATATATATATATATATGTAGGAACAGTTTTAAAACAGCCTATTTATTAAGGTTTGTTATTCTCTAAGAGAAACTGCCTATGTAATCTATTATTAAAAAAATTAAAAGTATACGTTTTAATGCCGTGCGTTTAATAAAACACGAACAAGTTTTATAAGGTTCTGCATTGCATATATACATATTTTTACTTTTATTACTAGTCCCTTAGGCGATTAAAGAAGAACAGTTCCAAATCGCACCGAGCGTGGTCGTCTTAGGGAGATTTTACTGTATTTAGTTCCACTATTAGTCCAGTCTCGAACGGTCCAGGATATCGGCGAAACTGATAAAAAAATAGACATTCCTCTTGGGCCCCACATTTTAAATTTACGTAGGTAGGTACTATGTATCAAAATTATTTCATCGAGTAGATAATTTAAAAGGAAGAATTGCAATCAACAACACGGGTTTTTTGTTCCCTAGCAAATGCCGCTTTCTCGAATACTGTGGCAGAAATTGTTTTAGACCAACTGATTCGCGTTTACTGATAAAATCGATCACACGCATATTAACGTTTTGGATAAAAAAAAGTTAACAGACTTCCAATTAAGAATTAATTGTAAAACCTGACATTAAGTTTTTACTTTACGATTCAATTACGAACACTGTTTATCTTACGCAATATTTGGAGCGGAAACTTAAACAGAATTATCAACAAAAATACCTTTTTACTTATTTTGTTTATATTTATTCCATGGAATTAATAGGTCGTCTTTGATGATAATGTTGGTGAATTTTACTATTTACACTTCTAAATTTACACATCGGAAATAGTTCATGGCCCGAGAATGCGAAGCTCAACCTCTTGGTACAAAATTAGAACTGTACTAAATCAGCAGATTATAAAATCGTATGGAACGCGTTGAATGCATTCGATAATTATGCTCAACGAATTGGTTGATACACTCACTATGTTATCGCTGAGTATGTCAGTGAGAGGTCAAAAGTTAAATGTTATTCCACCATGCATTTCCCTTCTCACGAAACTGAAATTAACCGAAACCTTTCTTTGTTGTTTCTCAATTAGTATTTACATTAGTCACTACAGTGTACGTTTCGACTCGAGCGCGCCAAAAATTACATATTATATTCACTAATTATCGCATATATTCTTCTATTGTAACCGTTTAAATTCTCCAAAATAAAAATAGTCCCAATTTTGCGATATTTATCTAAATAACTAGCTATTTATGTTATTACATTGAAAAATTAAGACGTAAAAGGGAACCGACTCAAAAAAAATGATACTGTAAAGTGGAACTGTTTGGTCCATTTTTTATAGATAATGTAATTTAGGATAAAAAGAAAAAGATCGAGAGGGACCAATGGTCAATGTTTTGAAGCAATAGTTTCTCATTTTCACCTATCAAATCGTTATCACCACGCGTTCACCTTGCGATTTAGCTGTATTTCGATTCTCATGTATGGGGATAGTTGTAAAATCAAAAATCCTTTAGGGCCAGTTGTATCACAGCCGATCACGCTGAACGTCAGTCAATTAATTGTGTAGACAATCGTTTCTATAGCAATTGACTGACTTTCAGCGCGATCGACTGTGGTACAACTGGCCCTTAAAAAAAGTATTTTAACAAGTATTGTCAAATTGAAACCACCTTGTTAAATCGTTACTTGGATACGGATTCATTACGAGATCGGCAATTTTTCCAATTTCTACAATTTTGATATCAGCGATGACAAGTTTTTACCAATTTGATGCAATCTGAGCACAAAATATCGTACGTTAGGATTTCCAAATAGTCCCACCATTTATAATTGTTGATATACAGGGTGGAATAAAAGTGATGAAACACGACTGCCTCGTTCAAATGGTTTGAGATATAAATTTGAAATTTTGTATGTTGTAATGGGAAATGATTTCGCATATTTTAGGACTAAAGAATAATAATATTTTTCACTGTCAGTTTTTGAGTATGATCGCCATCTTGCATTTTTTTTTGAATAGCACTATAGGTCCTGAAATACGTCTTTGGAAAGCTTATTTTTTCGTCTTTATAATCATTAGAATTTTTTATAAGGTTGCACGACGTAGAAAAATACAATAAATGTTTGAATTCTGCTAAGGTATTGCATTTAAAATTTACCGATTTCTGACTGCAATCGACGACTGCACTTTTAACTCCAGTCATGGCTGTGTTAGATTCGAAAGTTGGGAATTTTTTTGAGTTATGTAGGTAATTATTTGGATCACGTGGTTAATCAATTTTGTACGTGAAAAGTTGTTATAATTTTATAAGAAATTCGACAAAGATAAGACGCTCTTATCACACTCATATCTGCCATTAAAAATGGTAAACTAAAATACGCGGAAAACTAAGTCCGATGTTCTCTCGTTCTCTGATTCCGAAGAAATTTTAGCGCTTTAGCAATTTATTAACGATTTTAAGTACAAGCAAAAATCTCGAAGTAATTTTAAATATAGAACGACATCCTATGTTAGCTTAAAGATGAACTGTAATTACAATCGAAATAACTACAATTATTAGTGGTAGTTACTTTAATGGTGCCTCTTTCAATATTTATTTTTGGTTCCAAGTAATAAAAGTTTTATCTTGCGCAAATACGGTAGTATAAAAGTCTTTAGATATCTTAATAATTTATTATCTCAAGTGCAGCTGTGACTATTTACTATAAGTATGCACTGATTATTACATATACCTACATACGTACCTGTGTATGTATATCTTTACTCGATTTGTTTTCCTTTCGATTCAAAAATAATACAGAATACAGGGTAAATCCTGAATGCAATTTGAGAAGTTAACAGTTCTTATTGTTAGTAAGAAACTATATTTATACGTAGGTATGCGCAGTTTGTGGAATTTCATAAATAAACCCACGTAGCTTTAACGAATTTAAGAAAGAATATAAACGCTCCGGAAAAATTTGTTTCTTTAATGTCATTTACCCATCATCTACTGTCTTTCGAAATGGCAATGTAAATAATGTGAGATACCTATATAACTCAAACCGAAAATAAACCATCGCAATTAGTGCTTACAAAATGTAAAAACCAAGAACAGCTAGTGAAAAATTTTATATGGATAATGGATAATAAAACTTACTGTAAATTATAGATTTACTTACCTGGAAAAAACTGTCAAAGGTAAATTTATAATAGATTAATTAAAATTTTATAATTTTTAATTAATTAAAATAAACGCATTTTTTTGCTGCCGAAATTCGCTCTGAGGGTTGGGGTAAAATTAACTCCTCTGTATTTACAACATTTTTATGAATTGTTTCGAATGATATAAACAATTGATAAAGAGCTAGGCACCACTTAAATGAAAAACTAAACATCAGTCGATTTTGATAATTTTTACACTATTCGATAGATAATAAAAAAACGAAAAAATCTTATCATTGGCCCATATGATTTGAATACTCTTAATTATTTTTTAACTTTAATTTTGTATTATCGTCCTGTTTTTTTCTGCTTATTATTTATTATTGATTAATTATTTGCAATTGTCGAATTTAATGATAAATTTCAATTGTTTTTATATAATACTTCTACCTGCATAATTTTTTCTTTCTGCTATATGGATGTTTAAATACCGATAAAATGATAAAGAGCATTGCAAATAATCAATATTGACTCTTAATCGCTTTAATTTAATTATTAATACTCAACTAAATATTGGACGATAAGCTATTATCGGGTGGTCTCTTACTTTGATTACTTACTATACATCTCTTTCTTGTACATATGGACAAGTATTAGTACATTTTTTAGTAGGTAACTGAAAGCAGAAGTGTAGAACACAAATTCCACCTGAATATAGGTGCACTGCATAAACGAATGAAAGAAAAGAAGATGGAAAACTATATGTAGGTACATACCTATACCTATATATTGTAGACAATCACTCAGATTACTTCAGACAAAAGAAATACATAAATAAAACATACTTAATATAAAAATACATAATACATATAAATGCATTTTTTGACCTTTAGATGTGAAAAGTTAGAATGGATTAGACTGTATATGTAGATATAGAGTTCAAAAATTCAAGTGGTTCAAAATAACCACGTAGTTATATTTAAGGGTTATGGATAAATAAATAAATAAAATGTGATTTAAATATGTACATATACCTAACTGTATCAATAAAAACTAGGTTACCATTAAAAAAATCAAAATATTAATTATAAACTGCTTTATCATTTTAATGAAAAGATAAGAGAATTTAAAATAGGAAGTCGTTGGTGCGTTATTGTAACGGACGTCGACAGATTTATCATTTAAAGACATGCTATTTTTTTGAATTAATCAATACATGACTAACGTACGGAGACGCTAAAATTCGTTACTATAGTAATTTCGATTATGGGAGATAACGCTTACAGACAAATATTTACTCTTCTCTATAACTTCACTACCGCAACCATCGGTAAAAATATTAAATAATATCGTCTAGTAGGTAATACGTACATCATTTTGCAAAAGTAGTTTGAGGTGTGTTAATTTTCAGGAAAATGGTGGTCGTTACCACAGAACCATTTGCCGAAACCGACTCTATCCTGGAAACGTTCTATACTAGTTCGGAAGATTCGAGTAGTGAATCGAAGAAAAACTATGTAGACGAAGCTTACAAGAACATTATAAGGTTAGTAGCAATTCTATTTTTTATCGAAAAGCATTATCTACTAAATATCTACCTACACCTAATTCTTTTTTTACGCGATAGATTGGTTCCAGATAAAATCGTGTAAAACCAGAACAAAAATCCTGTACCATATTACTATATGTTATTACCAGAACTAAATTAAAACACGAATTTTAAAAATCAATTTTTAAACGCACCTCGTAAGTGACATAATTGTAGGTATATTATTCCAAAATTAATCTTTAAGCAGATACCTATTTCAATGATGATTTATATATATGTAGGTATTACCTAAAAGGAAATAAATTATCATTTCTAATTACCCACGATTTCTTAAACAACGATGAAATTTTACCAAACCGGAATTTGTTGTCAGATAATTAGTGTAAATAATTATTTCAGAAAAATCAAACAAACTTTACGATAATATTATGTATAAAAAGGAAGCGCGACATCGATAATTACTATCAACAAAAAGTAGTGATGGATAACAACACTAAACCGCAGCGCAGCGATAGCATACTATTTACATCAATAAATTTACCATTGCATTAGATCACGAAATGTTCCCTAAAAATTAGAATTTTATTTTTAAATATTAAATACTTACAATAATTAGTTTCTTATGATATACGTATATGATACCTATACTTCATGCAAATAAGTCTAATTGATCATCTGTAATAAATATTTTTTAAGAATTAAAATGTAAGTGGGTTCTTTATTAGTAATTAATTAATGTTGAACATGAAAGTTTGGTTAGTGTACCAATAGGAATTTCAGTATTCTTAGATAAATGCAGATGTGATTATATTAAAGCATTGCCTATACCGTGTGATTCAACCAACTAGTTTCAAGCTAATAACTCAACAAATTTTAGACATAAAAATGAATTTTTCCATAGCTACTGAAAGGGTTAAAAATCTATTTTCTTCGATGTTAAACATCGTTATATCACTTCCGGTTTAGCCAAAAATGAAGTCACTTTTATTGTTTTTTTACTACCTGCTTAAAAAAAGTATAGCTTTATCAATTTTGATAATTGTTATAACAAAACCAAAAAAATTACTTGATAGATTTTATCTTACCTGTGTAATTTGATTATTCAGTTAGTTATCCGATTTTGTTAGTTTTTATAAGAAGGCGGTGATATATAAACGACAATTTTATATCGTTGAAGAGAGAAAAAAATTCTTTTTAATAAGCTAGAAAAATATATAGTATTCTATTTAAAATAATAAAATTGGTTTAATTTCCGGTGAAACCGGAAGTAATATAATGGTTCCTAAAACTGACGAAAATCGATTTTTAACCAAAATTTATCTATGTAAAAATTCATCTTTGTATCTTTAAAATCAGTTATTACCCTAGCAGCACATCTGAGTTTATTAAACTCAGCATTATCTAAATGTGATATAATAAGCCACATTTATATATATGTGACTTTAGTATAAGATTTTGCAGATATTCTTTAGATGGTTTGTTTAAATATTACAAAATTAGATAATATTAAGATCGATGTGATCTTAGTAAACCATACTTGTAAATAATGTTTTAACGTGATATACCTGCGACATAAAATTGCTAGCTTAAATAAATATCTTAAAATGGGTTTAAATTTATCTAAAAATGATATATTAAAATCTTTTAAATTTTATACTAATAAACATGTTTAAATTTAGGTATACTTGATATGGATTTTCTATATCTATTCAATGTCTTTTGAATTAGTTTAAATAGATATCAAATTTAAAAAAATCTGCTATCTAAAAAATAGGTAATATAAAACTTGCAAAACCTTCTCAAAATATATTGGTCGATGGGGTTATTTATCTTTCTTACCTAATTAAAAAAGCATTTAGGGAGAAGCGCATACACCGATCACTGATAAACTGGAATATTATCAATACCTAGTTTAATTATTAGATAAGTAACAACTATTACATTATTATCACTTTTCGTTACCAGAGAATTAATGACAAAAATCCAAACCCAAACTTGGAGAAAGCTGTCTTCTTAGAATTTGTTTTCATAAAAAGTTTTTGGGAATTAAAATGGCTCGTTTGCCGGTTTCATTTATAATTTTATTTAACCCTAGAGTAATCTCAAATGCTTGGGATGACCTCACTCTAAAACAGCATAAATACTAAACGTTGAAAAAAATTTGCAGTTTCGAGTAAAACATAAGCTTGAGTAAGCATAAGGTATATATTTTTCAAACTCTTTAAGTGGGTAATAATCAAAAATACAAATAGGTAGAACTTTGCGACCTTCGTCATTGTCATTTCTACGAAGTAGGAAACCTTTTCCCAAATTCTTTACGACCCATCTCCTTTGTTATCCGCACTGGCTATTTTAAAATCACGTAGTTTTATGACTATGCCGCTTTACCAGGCAATGTTGAAATTAAATTTTCTACATTTCTACTGATAAACTAGGTTGTGCTTTTGCAATTTCTTCGAAAGTTTGACAATAGGGAATCATTCTTTGTCTCAGACATGTAAGCTAGTGCGTAACCAAAAAGTACTTACATGTGTATAAGCAACTGAGAGCTAGAGTCCGCGAAAAAAACGACGAAACCTACTTAAGTTATGTATTTTGTAATTTTTTAATTTTTTACAAACTATCTATACCTAGATACCTACTGTTTATGTTACTCTTTTTGAAGCAATAATAGAAAAAATCATTTGTGAAACATAAAAAAGTGTTTTTTCCAACACGGCTGTGAATCTGTTGATTTAATTCGGAAAGATGCCTACTAAAAATCTAAATAAGAGGGTGTTATGGTTTCCACCCCGCCAATATATTAAAACCGACGAAACCTTTTCGTTTTTCATTAACTTTCAATCTTTTTTTTTTAAAGTTGCGGGCTAATACGTACTTGCACGGATGACGTCCTGCGCGGGTTGTACGTGTTTAAAACATTCGGATATCCTACCTTCGTAAGTTGTTATACCAAGTATAGGTACCTAAGCGTATATACTTGCTATTGTTAACCCTCGGTCAATAGGTATCTAACGGAACATCGTATCTTGTTGCTTGACCAAAGTGGTGTAAACAGAGGGGTATCAGTTCACTGCAACGAAGCGGATAGTGTACTTCTATTTTCAATGTTCAATAGTAAGTGTTATAATACGTAAGTCAATTTTTATGATCTTATATATTACATTTTAATAATACATTTTATGTTTTATGAAGTCGTGGGATGTAACATTCTGGGAGCAATTTAAAAAACATACGAATTAAGCAACTTTAAACGTACGTCGATATTTTCGATCTCTTTTACAATGCCAACTTCTGTGCAAAGAGAAAACGATAGCCGAACGCCACATTGCATTACTTATTACTTTCATAGATGAGTCATACTCCATTTTGACTATACCTACTTACTTCAGTATTTAAAAACACGAACAAATTAAGTAGAATGTACTTCGGACACGGACACGGCGTTAGAAAAAAGAATCAACAAACCGACATTCTGTGACCTGAAAGTAATGAATGTATTGTTGGTAAGCTAAATATAAGTAATTTTTGTATAGTCGATCGTGTAATTTAATTTTCAGAAATAATACGACGAGTGTTGTACACCATCCATGATAATAACTATAAGAAAATCCGTCGGCATCTATTTGGCAAATACAAAAATTAAACAATGATACTTCACTTCAACTTTTTCATATTTTCGGTATTTTTCTAAATATAAGTGTTATTTATAGATATCTATTAAATTTTATTTGATTATATGCACCTACTTGATTAAGTCCAAATTTGTTTATTGATTAATTATTTATTTTCAATTTTACATTATTTTTGTTAAACATGAAAATTTCTTTTTCGTCAATTTTTGTATTGTAAGTATTGTTAACAAAAAGAAATTTTGTTGGAAAATTACAAAAATTGTGCCGAAACATTGAAAATAATAAATTAATAAATCTGGACTTTTTTATCAAGTCTTTACATAGGTACTTTTAATAAAATGAATTGAAATTTTAAGATATTACTGAAAATATGTTTAATTTTGTATTATAATTAGTATGTACTACTAAAATATTTTATATCCTTTTTTCAATAATAAAATTATAAGATAATATAGTAGTTTCTTATTTATACCACTGTAACATAAGTAAAATAGTTCCTAGCAATATAGATTTTAAATAACTCCTATACATCTCTATTATATCAATACGAGAATGACAAAATATCTTATTTATATACATTTAAGATCAGAACAATATAAAAAAAATATCAATACAACCTCAAAAAAGTACATGTTCCTGATGTTTTAAAACAATATTAAATTTAGCTAAGAATTCTAGCTATCGTTTAGATACAAATTTTATATCATATTATATCAGTAAAATATGTTACTTTCAGATCAGTTATGTGTATATTTAAGATATAGAATCTACATATCTTGACAATGTAGCTTAACTGCATAGATTTTACATCAAAATTCTATATTGTGATTATAAGACAGACCGTCACATTGGCTTATAATAATATATCGGGAAATTATGTTACTTTTAGCTAAGTGTGCTGCTAGGGTAGCTGAGTTGAGTTATTAGCTTAGGACTTATTGGCTGAAGCACCCGGTATATACCGTGTGTAACAGAATCATGGTAGACCCCCATAATTTTGTTGTTTATTAATAAATAAAATTAAAGGGGTGTACCATGATTCTGTTACACACGGTATAATATCGTTGAGATTATAAGTAAACTGAACAGACTTACGCCAACAGTTATTATAATAAATTATAGGTATAGGTGCAATTTTAATAGGTAGATAAAGAGAACGTCTTGTTAGTTGCTTTCGTCGCATTCTTCGATTATTCAGAAGATTTACGAATAAAAGTACACATGTTTAATTACCTAATTAGATATAGGGCCGGTATTTCATCACCCAATACATTTATTTGACAAATTTTTAATACGGAAACGTTTATTATAACAATTGCTTTTATGGTAAATATCTGTTAAATAAATTAAATGGAAGATGAAAAGATTGACCCATATTCGTATGTAATGTATACATATAAGTGGTAAAAACATAATAATCTAAATATAATACCTAATTAGATTTAATTTGAATTCGTAAAAAACGATTGTACCTAATTAACTTATTATTAATCAAATTCGTTAATTCACATAAAAAAAAACGGACAACGGTAGGTATCTACTGCTTTAAATGCAACGAAATCTGATAGAGAAAAAACAAAACTGTGCCTGTATTTTTTTGTATTTAACAAACTGTAGTGAAATCGCGCCTAAGTAGAATTCTATAACTTGACGTCAATTTGACGTCATTACAATCGATAACTGCAATTTGTCATGTGATGGTGTATAATGGCGTTTCTATATTACAACCCCCTTACGTTTTATACCCTCATTTTTTTCCACTGCTGTAGTGGAATCACGCCAAAGTAGAATTCTATTTTATGACGTCAGACAAAAAGACAAATACGATACTAAGATAGAATAGAAGTCGGAAACTCGTTTGTTGTCGTTTAGAAAGCGATTCTATGAGGGTATAAAAACGTAAGGGGGTTGTAATATAGAGACGGGATGCTACCATCACATGACAAATTGTAGTTATCTATTACAACGACGTCAAATAGACGTCACATTATAGAATTCTACTTTGGCGTGATTCCACTATTAAATTGTTCAAAATAGTTCCCTTCTGAACTAACATACAGCTGCATACGATGCTGTCAACGTTCAAAAAAATTTGAAAGGCCGTCGAGCATAAAGCTTGCGATTTTTCACAAAACTTTTAGTTTCGATCGTGTGTGTTACAAGGAAAATCGATTTTCTGCTAAAACATTCGTCTAGAAAAGTTTATTACGCGTTTTGTTTCAAAAATTTTGATTCGCGATGCAAAACTTTTAGTGTCGGCACTGTAGTACTAAAAAATCGATTTGTATGATTATGAATTATGTATTACACGCCCTTTCGTGGACCTCGACAAATAATAACGAAATCTGGAAAAAAACATTTTTATTATAACCTTCCGATTTTTCGCAAAGTTTTGACCTGTCAGAAAACTTAGTTTTGGCCCTGTTTACTAAACAAGGAAGGTCAGGTTAGGTTACGTGGTTTAGGAGGATGAAATACACCCTTGAAGAGCCTAACCAAGCTCGATTTTCAGAGAATCTGTGTTAGAGCTTAAAGGTCCATATATTTACACTTTATAAATACATGGAGAATTAGTCGACAAAGAAAGATCCTACCTTTTCTCGTCGTATTAATTCTTTTTGGTTGTAATCCTTTTAGAGTACCCAACATAACACACAACACTTGCGCACTCACACGCAAAAAGGCCTTATTAACCGAACGAATACTCCTCGCACACACGAACAATACGACGCCGTAATTCAAAATTCAAAATAGGAAATCCCGTTTTTATTTAAAAAACATTCAATTGTTTGTCCGCACTCCGAAAGCTATGAAAGTTGCACATGTTTTATTAGTTGCTTTATAATTTTATCGGTCACATAAAAATGCGATTAAACTCTTATCTGGTTTATGGTTTATAATAGGGAGATTTTCAATGCTGAAGGGCACACGAATACTTTTAAATTAAAAATAGAGTAAATTTATAATTTTGCGATATAAAGGCAGTGATAATTCAAATAATTTTACTGCATAAAAAATACATAATTTTAGAATAAATTTCCTAAAAAGTATATATTTTAAAAATTTTCGGTCATCATCTGCATATTTTTTTCAACAGACTCCACTACGACCCCTGTAATAGCCCAAGCTCCCATCGCACAAAAACCTACCTCACGACATTACTAAAATTTTCTTAGTGTGTTTAAGAAATAATATGGTGGAAAATATCCAACTGGTGGCAGACTATTGAATTTTAGTTTTAATCATTTTTGATAAACTTGATAATTGATAAAAATTTTTATAGACTTTAGAGAAATATCAATTATTTAGAATTATTGTGGTCTGCCTCGTAAACCTGGCAGTCCTCCCTCCAAATGAATAAATTTTCAATGTGTCACTTACTGTATAAAACTATTATACATCGCGTTGTTTTTTTTTCAAATTATAGATTTAATCGTCCTTTACATGAATCTATATGTCTGCCGATGTAAAAATGTACCCAAGTATGGCAAAATTAAGGGTGAAAATTCGAAGGAATGGCACCCCTTAGGATTTTCATCCCTAATTTTTGTATCATAATGTAGGTTTTGAACAGCCATTTACAAAAATATATAGTTTGTTTCACAGATAATAAGCAAAATCGAAAAAAGTTCCAATTTTCAAGGGTGGATTTCACCCTCCTAAACCGCGTAAGAGCACGAACGGAATACGGCTCTGGATTAGGGTTGACTAGTACTACAATCCTGCAAAGTTTCAAATTTTTCTGAGATTTCCACCTGCCTAACCTTCATTGTAAGTAAATCGGTTTTACTTAAAAACTCACCTCTAGAATAATGTACACGTCTATAGATAACGCGCGATTTTCGCAATTTTTTGAACTGACAGAAAACCTTTTAGTTTTAACTCGGTATTATTAGGGAAAAGTATTTCTACCTAAAAAACTGATCTACAGTGATGTAGGTACTTGCTTATACCATAACATTTTTATTTTTTACAATTTTATTAATCTAATTTTCCCAACAAGACTCATGATACCTACTGTTTGACGGGAAGATTCGATGTCGAATTTTGTAATATAAAACCTATCTAACGTTACATTTGTTTCCGTAGTAAAGGTTTGTATTCCTTATATTTATCGTCCTTACAAGGTTTCAGGAAACCAACAAACATCGTAGGTAGCTATTATTAACATTATAGTACTACTTAATTCTAATATTCAACATTTCAAGCGTTACAATCGGAAATATTTGAGAGTCGGGGTGCACTACCCCTAATTTTTCTAACATCAACATGTTGCAGAGTTTCTAAATATTTTAAATCGTTTTCGGATTTCCCAGACATTTTAAGATAAAAAAATACTCTTGTTTAATTTCGATAAAATGAACCATATTCGAAAAAATCACACTTAAATACATAACATCTAATTATAAATAATATCTAGGATACTCTGTATTGCTTATTCTTTATGTATGATTTTCTCGAATATGATTAATTTTATCGAAATTAAACAAGAGTACCTTTTTTATTATAAAATGTCTGGGGATCCTAAAATGTAGTTAAAAGTTTAACAACTTAAACTTTTTTCAGATCAATGAATGCAGATCGACTTGAAATAAAGTCGACGAGAACAGCCCTCGAACTTCTATCGACAGGAATCCGATTACAAAATATGCCTCTAGTCAAACAATGCATTGAAATTTTGGATGAACTATTGAACAAAACGAATATACTCATGGTCTATTCACATTTATCGAAATGCAAAATGTCCAAGGATGGCGAAAATGAGTACGAGCCGTCTGCACCCCCCATCGTAGAATTCGAATATCAACGAGACACGGATTGGGTAAAAGAATTAACCGATAGTCTACGTCACAATTGTTTGCTCGAAATAGATAAACACGCCGAATATATATTAAAACAAAAGGAGATGCTAGAGTTATCGTATCCCGATCTCCTGAACATCGTGGAAAGAGACACGTTACAGGTTTTGGACGAAATGACTGTTTACAATGCCATATATCGTTGGGCGATCGCAGAATGTCACAGACGAACCCTTAATATTAATCGATTTAATACAAGAGCTGTCTTGAGAGAGCTGTGCTGCACGCCTCGTTACGGCCTTCTAACTAAAGCCAGATTCACTAGTAGAACTGTTGACGGTTTGAAAGGACCTACGCGTAGCGGAATCCTGGAAGAGAAAGAGTGGAGACTGATTAAATTTTATATCAACGAAACGAGTAAAAAACGACCTGTACAAGAGTTACCACAAAAATGGAGCATGGCGAGATCGCCAATTGAGGATAAGCCAAATATTTTAAGTTGCAGAAGTTCTTTGCCTTCCACTACAAATAACAATAGTCCGGTAACCGCGAGCAATTTACGAAATACTAACACTTGCGAAAAATGTTTAATACATTTCTTATCTTGTTGGTCCGCTGTTTGCGACTGAAGATCGTAATTATTTTTTTACTATTCGTAGTTTTAGGAATACAATTGTTATCGTATGTAATTTTTATGACTTTACTCCCTAACGATTTCTAAATGTTTTTATTAATACCAAATTTTTTAATTGAACGTTTTGTATAATAATTAAAAGAATTTACATAGATAGAATTCTTTTAGCCGTACAAGTCTGTGATTTGTTATAATTAACGCTTAATTATTTATAGTGCTGTTTTCTTACAGTAAGTAAGTACATACGTGTATATATATATATATATATATATAAATATAAAGTTTATTTAGCACTGTTGCTGTAGATAAAATTAGGCTGGCCCTAAATATTTTTTGTAATGATTATTAAAAAGTGCACAAACCACTATATAACTGTTAGTAAAATTAAACTTGTAACGCACACAATTTCGATCATAAATGGTACCTTTTATCGACAACGTATGAAAAACTCTTGGAAAAGCATTGCGAATTGTTAATAACTGTATTTTATCTTTTGTAGACCAACGATGCTTATTATATGTATTTTAAAATTATCCAAAATTATGTAGATTTCTGTTAAACAATACGTGTAATATAGCTAATATTCCCATTAAATTTGTTTCTATTATAAACTTTTAAACGAAAATGAAAGCAAAACGATCTAAAAATGAACCGCAACCTGAAACATATACACTTCGTTCAAACCTATACGCAATCTACGTCATCAATGAAAGGTTACTAGATGATGACGTTTCACACAGTGCTGTTACCTCGTACCTCGTATTTTGACAGTTCTAATAAATTGTGGTCTTTCTTTATGCCATCTAATATGCGCGCAAGTAAATCATCTATAGAATATGTCACTTTCCAAACTTTAAACCGAATTATAAATAAACAATCTAATAACTTTTTTTTGATGACGTAAATTGCATATAGGTTTGGATAGGTCATAGGTAAATTTATCAAATAAATGTTACACCAAGCATAAGTCGTTTTTCATTCGTTCAATTTGAACGAATTCAGTGAAAATTCAGTGCCAGGTAGTTGTCAATTAGCTGTTACCGGCATTACACGTAAAAAGCTGATAGTTTAAAATGTGAAAAACCTAACTGAAGATTTAAACTTATTAAAGACATACTTAAACAAATAAATAAAACTGCGTTCCTAAATATCCAGCTCGATGATGTTTCACAAACATTCCACGATCAAAAAAGTTTGGAAACCGTTGGAGTAGAGCGACAAATAACGTTGCCTCGAGCGAATCCAGATTTTATAGGAACAAGCTTTTGCAGTCGTAAAAGTTATTTTACGTTTTTAAAAATAAATGAAATTAAGGTTAACGTAAGTGGCACCGATAAAACCTACGACTGTACCGCGTTTGGAATTACATTTTAAAAGAGCATTCTTAACAGATTAGCAAAAGTTTCTCTTGGACAGATTCAAAAACGGCACTTCGTGGATTGAAACGGAAGCGCAAAAGTTTAAAAAACTTTTGAAGCAAATCGAATTGTCAAAATTCAAGAAAAAACTAATATATACACAAAATTGGAATTGGTTACCGACGAAGTTGAACGTAGCTGACGTGGCAACTAGAGACCAAGATGAAGCAAATCTTGACATAACAACTAGATCGTACACAGGTCCTAAGTTTCTTTATGAAAACGAAAACGGTTGGCCTAAAGATAGCAAGGACGAAGAAGTCGACTTAGAATGCGAAGAAATAAAAGTAGAAACTAAATTTTTATAAATCAGGCCGAAAAATGTAACGTAATTCCGAATGTTAATTCAAGCTGGACGAAATTAGTTAGAAGCACGGCTTATGTTTTGAAATTTATAGAATTATGTAAAGCAAGAGAAAAAATGGAAATGAATCGAGAGTGTTGTCAGTTGAAAATTTAAAAGAAACAGAAAATGTGTGGAAAGTGCAGCGAACGATTGTTTCAAAAAAGAATTATGTCAAAAGACAGTAGATTGTACTTACCAATAAATTATTTTCGTAGGGGCCGTGTAGTCTAGAGAGTCAAGCCTCTAGACTGGCCTTCTAGCGCACTTCACGGCTGAGGGTTCGAATCCCGCTGCAACCACGAACGTTTGTGATTGTTAATACTAAACAGATTTATGTTAGAAAAAAAATCACACCAAAATTAGACTGGCTAATTGGGTAGCCCCAAAGCTATTACAAAAAAATTATTTACATATGATCCGGACGAAGGATCAGCAATTTTTGTAGCTAAGATATCTATCGAAATTCTCTCTTGACGGTTGCAATATTCTCAATAATTACTACAAACAAAAAAAACAAAACAAATTGCAACTCAACATTTCAGAATCACTCATAAAATGTAGATTAGATTTTATTATCTGTAAGAAGAGTCTTTCGAAGAGATTAGAAAGTACCTTTAACATTTTCGGGTATTTCGAAGATTAATACCCACTTATTTTTCTTTGGATTTCTTTTGAGTTAAAGACAATCGTGATGACGATTGCGAGGTCTTTTATTGACAAAACTGTCGTAATTATAATTGTTTGTGGCATAAAAATCATGATAATTTTCCAAATATTTTCTTTCATTCCGAACTGCAGTCCTCTCTTAGTGCAAGAATAAATTAAATACAGTAAACTATTATCTTTTATAATTAGATACGAGATGGCAGTGGCGATCAACTTCATTGTAAATTTAAATACAATTTCATTTATATTTATCGGGCAATTACATACTATTATTATAAAATTAGTAGTTATTGAAATTGTTTACTTTTAAAACGAGCTATTTTACAATAATTATTGATATATCCCTACTATACAATTTGACGATCTAATTACTGTTATTAAAATTAATGACTTATTAGAAATAAAATCGGAGTAGATATTTAAATTAAATTTACATATTATTATTTAGAATTTTACGATGAATCGTAAAAATGAACTTTACTATCCAGACATTATATTTTAAGGACAATTATTTATAACAAACCATACTTACTGCTTAACAATATTGGGAGCTTATCGGCGAGTTTCCAGTAAATTTACAATCTCACAAAAAACATTCTATAAATATTATTTGTTTTTATTGAGGAACTAATTAGCGCATTTCTTTATTGATTGATTAATTAAAGAAAAAAAAACAAATAAGAAACTCCCGATATCTGCAGACAGCTGTGTGCTAGTATTTTAGTCGCTCATTTTGCCCAGGAACACGATAACGATACAGAGATAACCTTTCGACGGGGCTTTTGTATTAAAATTTCTTCATATATTCAATCTTATCTTAAAACCGTTAAATAATATGTACTCAATGTGTTTATTTACTTCGCGAAAAATGCTTGATTTATGGCGGCGAACATTCGGTTAATAAAAAAAATGTATAGTACTTATTTTATAAATTTACGAAAGCAAATATTTATTTGTTACAATAATTATTATTAACGAAATACGCGTAATCCCACTTTTTATATCATAATCATTTCTATTTTTATATACATCTATTTACTTCTCGAGTTATCGAAATGGAATTTTCTGTAGTCGATAATTCAATTTTTGATGACATTGGCGCAATCTTTATTGGATGTGTAATTAAATATCTTCGATAAAATAGGACCAACAACATCGAGAGATAATATTTTTGCCAACAACAAAACAGAAATACCAGTTTGTTCTCTCGCCAAAAGTCGTCGGGTTATCGTAAATACTAAAAACCATGATTTTACAATAATTAATACAATACAATTTGTAACCAAGATGAATGAGAAAACTTTGCGATCTTATGTTATTTAACAAAAATTTGTATACAAACGATTGCGAAATTTTTCTATATAAAATTGTACTTTATGTTAGATTAAGAGCAAAATTTGCTGAAATGTAATCAACACCTACCTTGTTATAACAGCGAAAAAATAAAAAGAAAACGAAAATCGGATATAATTATACAAAAACTATACAATAAGAACGACGAGATTCTATTTCACTTGTTGATTTATGTAAATTTAAGCAGGTATCTACAATTTTTATTATCATCGATAATAATGAATATCATTATTCGACTGAAAATGCAATGAAAAATACGTGTATTATCAAATAGTCGTGGAGAAACATATTACCGATACAGGATGAGTTAAGATAGTAGCGCCCATTTATTAGTTCATTGATTATTCATTTTAGGAAAATATTTTCTTACCAAAAGATGTTCAGAATGATATGTTGTATATTATTGCACATAATATATTTTATTTCTGAGCCTAATGAGATTTGAGCAGTAATATGCAACTTTTTATTTTTAGATGATGCCCCGTATACTTTTCACATTTTTTTTGAAACTATCATTTTTATATACAGTGTTATAAAAATATTGTGGGGGGTCAGGTGATTTAATTATACTGTTAAACACGATTAAAGTTGAAAAATTACCTATTTAGCAATATCATCAATAAAATTTAATACGTTTTTATGCCTACCTAACTAATTGTTACATTCTGTTTGTATGTTTATCTGTGAAAAATGAAATAATAGTGCATTTACAATGACTAAAAACGTTTGTTTTTCAAAAAATGACAAATGTTGGCGTTTATTTAAACGTTCCACTCTCTTAATAACATAGTTTGATTCACCAATCACTATAAATCATATCTACCAAGTTATTTTTCGATAAACGAACATTGTTAGCTGTTGTAAATATCACTATTATTTCAGGTTCCATACATAAACACAAAATCAGCATGTAACAATTACGTATAAAAACGTATTAAATCTTTTGAATGTTTTATAGATACTATAGATGATATTGCTAAATAGAACACTTTTCAACTTTAATCGTGTTTAACAGTATAATTTTGCCAACGAAATCTATAATATTTTTATAGCACCGTATAGAGAAAAGGTAGTTCTTTCAAGAAAATTAAAAAATATACAGGGTGTCATTTAAAAATAAATAGTCGTATATTACTGCTCAAATCTTATTAGGCCCTGTAATAAAATAAATGTACTATAATACACAACGTATCATTCTGAACAACTTATGTGCTACTATCTTAACTCATCCTGTATAGTACCTTCTGGAAAATTACTACCACAAGGTTAGGCACCACAATACCTACCACAAAGTTTTTGCACGAAGGTACAAATAATACATTCTTTAGCTTCGGATATTAATTTTTCATTTAATTTAATAATTATTAGTAATTACCTACTTACTTACTTTATACATTTTTTAATGTTTCAATAAAAATGTAATGTTTCAAAATCCATAAGGTTATAATTTAATTATTGCTTTTTTGAACAAAAAAGTTGCTAAAAAATGAAATGTTCCTTCCGAAGTTTTGTTCTTTTTACAAACACACGTTTAGCCACGACGCGACGTAAAATAAAAATAAAAGACCGTTTGTATAACGTGATAATAAAAGGAAAAACTTTGATCTACATTAATATTTCATTTTTGCATCAAGATGCATGCGACGTTCCATCTAGAATATTCTGAACAATGTTGTAAGTACGTGTATGGTTTTCTTCGTCTCGATATCTACTACTTAATTGTCCAATTAAAACTGTGTACATGCAACCGTGCGTTTAATGATTTACTAATGTCGTAAAGTGGTTTAAACTTCTACTAATCTCGTAATGTACAGTCAAATTCAAAATAAATGTCCCGAATCGCGAACATTGCGTGGACAATACATGGCACAACGAACAAATCTACAAAAAATACTTACGATATGTAACACGAATTATAAATACAATGTTACTGCTCTAAATATTCAGTTCGGAATTTGTTTGTTGTTGCGTGTGTGTCGGCGCAATGCTCGCGACCCGGGACATTAATTTTGAAATTGACTGTACATAAGTACAATGAATGTTGATAAGATTTACTTAAATTTAATTTAAAAAAAAATGTTGGCAGCGTTATCGTAAATTCCGTCGTCGATCTTTCTTGAAACAATAGTAGCAATAATTAAGTAGAGATCTTAACACTGATAACAATGTCGGCCGATTGAGCATGGTGCAAGTTTATTTATTTAGCTTACTCATCCCGTGCAGAGATGATGTCATCTAGTAAAATACAACTCTAGTGGTTCCGCGACTAGTACCAACATGTGTGTAAATTCGTGGAAAAGAGGCAGTGGTTGCGGTTTTATACTACCGATATAACAAATTATTATAGAAAGGCAGGGACGTAATTTTGTTCGTTTTAAAATGTCGCATTTCAATATACTTACATTTACAATAATACGGCAATGTAGTATACATAGGTACTTACGCTAAATACGAAATACGTAACCATAGGTAAATACATAATCTCGAATTATCATACCTGAGAAAATTATAAGCGAACTCGTACATACTAGAGAAATACATCACGTTTATTGTTACAAAGTTAGAGAAGTCCGGATGATGTTTCGGTCGAGTTACTCAGGTCGGTCACTTTAATAAGGGTCACTTACCACATATACTCTTTACAAGAAAGAAATTAATCGTGACTCACATCCGTTACGTGTAATTACAACCTGCGTAAATAATATTACTATACAATTCGGCCCATAATAAATAACAATGCCCAGGATTTCTTTCGATGTTTATTTTGTAACGCATTATTACACACATACGGGCATTTCCTTCTAACAATAGGCAATTAAAACACCTATACCTATGATAAGAAATTTATAACCCCTCCCCCCTTCTTAAAAAGGCGAGTTTGAGTAGGTAATTTCCTTATCATTCTATCTTGTTGAAAAAGTACGTTAACGACAATGAGATCTTTTCGTTTGCGTATTTATCCAAGTAATTCAACAATTTCATCATCGTTATCTAACAATAAGCGTTAGGTGTGTATTTTATTTCTTTCATCTTTCGTATTAACATTCGCATTTTATTATGTATCTTCACTTTCCAGCATCACCTGTTGACGCAAAATCATTTGCCTTCACACTTTTATCTTATTTAATCATTTTTCGTTCAACAATTCAATTTTTTCAGTTTATTCTCGTCTGTTTAATACAGTAGAATCGTGTTAATCCGACTTTCGTCGGTTCAACGCCCCTTGTAATTCGACGCGCCCCTCTCGAGAAAAATGGGTGTACCGATGTAAGGACGAAAAACAAACATTTTTAAATTTTAAAACATACGACATTATGTATGTACCTAATGCATTAAGTTTTCTTAATATGTACAGTACTTACATATAGGTATGTCACGACGAGTTTTGATTAGAAAAATATAGGAAAGTAATAAGAGTTAAGATTTGAAATTTTAAAAGTAATGGTAATTAGTTACGCCCTTTCGAAATAAAAAATAAAATAATTAAATAATAAATAATTAAAATAATTTTAGAATTATACTTTTTCCGGTTACACCGGAAATTGATACCAACTTCCTTATTTCAAATGGAACACTCTAATTTTTATTATTGATGTGCATTTCCGAGCCATTTATACGACTTTTTGTTCTGATAAACATTTTCTCTAAAATTAGTGCTTTTGAATTTTGTAAAAAAATATTGACAGCTGCGGACTATTACAAATACAGTACAAGCTCGATAACGTGAACACAAAAATAATAAGGGTGTTTATGTTAGTAAAATTGTGTACACTACGGAGGGTGACACTTTGGGTAAGATCATAAACTTTTTTGTATTTGAGGTTGCTAACACTACTTTTTCGAGAACAGAACTGTATAATAGGTATAATTCAAGTGCATTAACCAGAAATAAACAGAAATTTTCTAGAAAAAACAATTTATTCAATTGTTTACGATAGCGAATAGTATCGCTGTTCACGCTATATGCGGAGGTCAAATACTTTTTACTTTACTTTTTACTTTTTACAAATACTTTTGTAAAATACTTTTCCGATGACTACTATGAAAAGTCCAAACTGATAAATGTTACTGAAAATTGACAATTACAAACAAATAGGCCGACCGTACGAGAAAAAACTCGTTAGCCAATCGAAAACGTTGTAGCCCGTGTGCAATCATTTCGCACGCTACCCAGCCAATCAAAATTCTTCTAGCCTATCATGCAATGTCTTTATGCACCAACAGGTTTATTACTAATTGTAGATAGGCGTCGCTTCACAATTTAGTAACTTTTCTTGGTGACGTGCATTTTGGAACCTATCGCGAATAAAGTATATTAAACATCAACTTAAAAACCCTTTTTACACTGGCATTTAACATGTTTTCTTATTATAACATTGTAACAACGCCCATTTCTTGTTCTTGTTTAAAAATATGCGATTTTGAATCATTTTAGGTTCAAGCAGATTTGAATTTGAAAAACTATAAAAATCTATACATCTCTCATTTATTGATATTTTACTTATAAAGTACCTATAGTCACTACTTGAATAACGTATTATTTTGATCACAGAAATTACAGCGGGACACGTAACGTCGAAAACAAATTAAAAAATATAAGTGAATATAAAATAAACTTAAAAATTGTTAACGCCATCAACCAAATTGAAATAATTAGAAGGATGTGTTTTAAAAGAACCTTTATTTTATTTTTTATTAGGTATACTTGGAACCAATTAAACAATGTTCCTAGTAATAATTTTTAAACGTGTTCGTAGAATAATTAAAGTCTTGAACGTAAAAAGAATAAGTAATTAAATAACAAACGATCTGAATCTTAATATTTATTTGCAGATTTCCTGCATAATCACAAAAGAAATTAGTCTTTAATGCTTTATAAATTATTTATGGCGGCAGCTTATTCTGCCACCCGGAATGCTTTTTTATTAATTAAATTAGGTGTAATTGACAATGGCGATGCAATTGTCGAAGTAAACAATATTTAAACATTTATTTTTAATAGAAATTTTTAAAATTCTTTTTGATGCATATTATACGAAATTAATGTCGAGACCTAAAGGGAAAATACGTTGTTTCAGAAATCGAAGCCACTTAAAACCGAAGAACGCATCATTAAGGTCCAACCAAATATTTAAAATTCCTGAACGTTTCTCTTAAAACGTGAAACAAAAGATTACGACACATCAGATAACCTTTTATAGGCAAAAAACTAGAATAGTTTACGTCCTTTTGTTAAATTCCTGCGCTTCATAATTTTAAAGGTTGTAAATTTCAAAGTACATACATAATAAATGTATAGGTAATACCAGAATTTTTCGTGTTTTTATATGAATAGTCGGACGCTAGTTAATTAAACTCATAACACTATACAACACGCAATTAAGTTCAGATTTTATAAAATAACAGGTGCCACACGGTATATTGTAAAACGCGAGTATTGTTAACAACAGGTGAATCATATTTTACGACCAATTGTAGTATGTAGTTTTTTTTAACGTTACGAAATTGCAGAATAGTATTAAACGTAATGCTAGTAAAACAAGCCGCATTGATGGAAACTGTAGCGTGAAATTACATTCTATTATAATATTTTATCACTTTGAATCGTTATTTGGGCCTGTTAGCAACTAATAAAAGGACATGGCAAACAAGTAGTAGATTGTCAGAATTTTTTCAACAGTTGTTTTGCTTATAGATCACGACCTGCTCTACAACTTTTGCTAAGCACCAACTCGAGTTGTATCATCTTTTCGATCGTATACTCTGCTTTTGAGTCTGAACATAAAATTTGTGTTCAAAAATTGTTCAATTTGTACAAAAATTATAAAATATAGAGCATGTCGAGTATTTAAAAGAAAAACAGCACTTGGCAGTATTCTGACTGGAATGGGAGTGCGAAATGAACTCTTGAATGTCTTTCGAGCTACTTTGCTGATGGTACGCCGTAGTTGTGTTTTTGAATCAAAATTTTGAAACATTTTTCGTGGTGGCGGCGGTGAATTTTTCTACACTAGATAATAAGTTCACTAATAACACTCACTTTTCATATCGGCATTTTGCTTTAATACTAAGATTATCGGGCTGCGGGCGAATTAAAGCTAATCTAAGAAATCGACTTCCGAAACATCCGGATTCTGCACTTATAACTTTGGAGTTACGGAGTTTACTGCCAATCGGCATGTCCTTTAATAAATCGATCGATAGTTGAGGACTAATTTAAACTAGTGAACGCCTCGTAATATAGACAATTTTGTATTTTAACTGTGACTTTGTTATCATTATCTTTGTTTCGATTTTAAATTCTTTCTTCACCATTATCGCATGAACAACAAAGTATAGATAACCTTAAATTTTATTGCATAAATTTATTGTAAAATGTAAATCAAGAAAATTTAGGATTTTAACTACATTTAATATTATACCACCCGATTACCCGCACAATTTATAGAAAAAAAATGTAAGTATAGGTATTTACATATACATAATATAATACCAGTAACATTGTTTGTATTTCTGTTTATTCTTCTCCATTCTCCCTTATTTAAGGGGATAGTAGACGGATTTGCAGTGTTACTTAAAACTTAATAAATCTAAAAGATGAACATCAATGAAACTTTTTTTTTTATTATAAACGTGATTATAAAAGATTATTCTTGCTCTTGCATATATTATTTTTTATTCAAAGTGATAAATAAAAATAATAGGTTTTCCGGTATTTTTTTGAAAAATAATTTCAATATTCGCTTGTTCTTTTTGCGGTCGTATAGACGATAGTGTTTTTCAGGCTGAGAAGTAAAATCAGCACGTACACTTCAACAGTTTCGTATTTAGAACGATTTTAATTATTGTTGTTAATAAAAAAATGTAGTTTTTCGGTGTTTAAATCTATTTGATGAGAAATGAACTTCTGAAGTTTTAATATAACTTTCTAGTAACTATAACACATATTTTAGAACAGCAACGGTCATCTAAAACAATTTAGAAATAAGGAAATTATCGGTATATTCTTATTATTTTAAAAATATTGTCTTTGCGAATGTAGACAACCAAAAATACAGCGTCAAATTTTTATCTGCTAAATAATACTTCTAATTATTTGCATAGAAACTGAAAGCAGGTGTTTCTCAGAAGATTAGCCCAACCATAAATATCGAAGGTGGCATTGTTTGGAATATGTCAAAGAAACGAATAATAGTAAAATAAGTAGTAATTTCTGCTTTACAATTTGTTTTGTCGGTAGGGACTTAGCTGATGTAGGTATTTTGTATATATGTAAAAATGTTGAATACTTAAAAATTAATTTTTAGCGAATTTTCATAGAAAATATAACTATTGCAGCTTGTCTGATGACGGGACTCAGATGTGCCGTTTTGGTTTTTCTCTGATTTCGATCCGTAGACTACGAAAATATAGTTCGTTTGTTTTGGATCGGTCATATATATCTATATATAATCAAATCTTGTAGACACGATTCCAGTCGCAATTTTGATCGTAAGAGGCTGAAAGTTAGATAGTGTATTTTCTTGAAGAAAACAAAGAACGAGTCCGTTAATCAGCCAAATTGACCGACCTGTTTCAAAATGGTGGCTAATCAAAGATTTTAAATTGATTGTGAGTTATCACCGTTATTAATTATTTGATCGGTAATATGAAATATGTTTTGGGATTGGTATAGTTTTTCATAAAATATGAAGCTATATAGTGTATGACCACTGTGAATAACGTATAGTTACGCTGCAACATAAAATGTGCGCCCCTGTAAAATTTGCTTTATGTCACTTGCCCTGTTCTGCCAAAACGTCATCGATGTTATAAAATAAAAACATAGTACATAAATGAATTTTTATAATTTTACTGCAAAGATTAATTTCACAAAATCATAGCACATAAATTTAAACTTTTATAACACAGTAGTGATAGTAAAATTCTCTAAAATTTTCGTCAAATATATTTGACGTTAACTAGGGCCTGTACTACATAAACGAATGTCAAACAAACAAGATTGTGAGTAAGTAATAAGTGGAAACAAATTCAATTTGTTGCTGAAAAAAACATACAACAGTACTTTTTGAACTAATTGTAAGACTTCGGACACTGATATTTTCTACGTGTAGTAATATGACATGCATTCACACATAAAGGAATTTATCAAATAAAAGTAACTAAACTTCTGGAAAGTTTTCGAGAATGAAAAATAATAACAGTAGGTAGGTATTTTGTAGGTAATTTGCCAGTTTGAAAAATGAATAGTCTTCATATTCGTCATTCTAGATGAGTTATTTACATATATGCATCATATTCAATTCCAAAATGTGTATTTCGAACAAAAATGTATGAATTCGTAACGGAATTAATAATGAACATAAACTTTTGATCGGCACTCATTTGAATCAGGTCGGTCGATTTTTACGATCAACGAACTCGATCTTGCTATTCTAGCGAACAATTCACCAACAAATTTCAGCTTTCTAGGATCAAAATTGCTACCACAATAGCGTTCACAACTGTTTGCATGCAGAAACCAAAGAAGAAATACATGTCTTTCTTTCTTTCCTTTATTGTTGAATGACGTTTGTTATGGCTAGATATGAAAAACGCCTACATACATATGTAAGTATACGTTATTCAAGATAGATTCCAAACACGTCATCAATAAAAAATAACTAAGTTGTACATTTATAATACCTCCTCAGTTTAAAGTTTTAAACGTGTCATATTCTATCAACGATTTACCTGCACACATACGACTTGGCATAGAAAGACTACAGTTTATTAGTATTGTAAAATACGACGGTTTAGTGATGACGTGTTTGGAACTTATCTTGAATAACGTATATGTACGTATTTAATATAACGTGTCACAAATAAAAAGAAACAGTACCGATTATTCTCTTGAAACTAAAAATCTAAAGTTTTTAGAATCATTAGAACCATTAATAAAATGCTGATCCTTTAGTATCAAAGTTAGCGTTTCAATTTACACAAAGTTATGTATGGCCTGTAGTAACCAGACTTGCCAACGTCTACACATTTATCAATGTTTTGCATACTAATTGTTATAGCAATAACACGACCTTATGACTAATGAAACCAGACGCAGCAATTTAATACTTTGCGTTCCCAGCAGTTTTGGTTACGCTCTCGTTTGGCAGATTTTTATTTTTAGCACAGTTACTTTTGCTTTTCTTAATTATTATGTCGTTCATATACAACACACGTTATAAATGCGTTTGAGTGTGGAAACTAAATTTTATACAAAACTTGTAATGAATAGAGCATATGTAGATACGCGAATATTATAATATTAAAAAAATAAACAAAAACGTTTTCGCCTGTCTAGAAGCCTTCGATTTAAATGACAATAACGCTTTTAACACAACAAAATCGCACATTACGTCATAACACCTAAATTTAGATCAAATTTAGAACAAAGAGTAAACAACAGACACCGCAATTATTTCTTGTAACCGAAGGGCGCCTAACACTTCCTGCAAACGAAACCCATAATTTTTATATTATGTATATAGGATACATTTATATACATGACTTACTTTTATTCAAATTTTAATAAAATTTCAAAGATTTAATTTTTTACTCTAATTATTGATTATATTTATTTCTACGCAACGATTGTGTAGTGTTAAATGTCAAACAGCAAAGCATTGTCAACTGCACAGGGTGTTTTTTAATTAATATCAGTTTTAATCGCGCCCCCCTTCCAATAATTTTTCGAGCCCCAATATTTTTTTCTATTTTTCTCTTTTGACGCTGATACTTTTGTCTTTTTTTTAAATGTCTTCGCGCCCCCCCTTTTGTTATTTCGCGCAACCCTAAGGAGTCGTTCTTCGCCTAAATATCTGCTAGTTTTTATAACCCTTAATAAGGGTTAATAAACTCGCGACCTATTGCGAGTTTGTATTAGAGGTTTTATAAGGTTTACCATTTGGGTTGCGAAATTTTATAGTGGCTATATAAAATTATTAAAAGGCCAAGGAGCTTTAGGTTTTATAAAGTGGTAACAGAAACGATTCCATCACTAAAACGTACGTAGAGTATATCACTTATTGTAACGGTTACTATAGACCAGGGATGTTTAAATGTTCATACTACGCGATCTACTTTTGTATACCAGATTATTTGGCGATCGACATGTTTTATAATTTGACGATGGTGATATTTCGGAAAGCTCGATAAAACAAAAAATGTTCATTGGGTAGTCAACTTTTACAACTGTTCGTTTGTTTCAGTCGATATTTTTTGTTTAGTACCGCCTCTGTACTTAAAAAATTAATATTTAATTTAATTTAAGTTTATAGTTAATTCAGTAGTTAATATTGATATGTTTGGTTATTATATTACGTGTTTGATTTTTTTCTAGTACATTGTTATTTGCTGGGACTGTTGGGTTTCATCGTATATGTTGTTCTTCGTGATTTTGTTCGTTTTGTATCTCGACTTTTTTCTATAACTGTTTTGTGCGGCATGTTATTGGTCATTGGCCTGTTTGTCCGCCACGTAAAACAAAAAAATAAGACGATTACCAAATTAATAATTGCAATAACTCGTAAATTATTGACTTTGGGAAATTTTTTTATTTAGATTTATCGTTCCTTTGGATCTCACATACCCGTAGTTTTTTTCGCAACATTAATTCAAAAACTCCTTGTGTATGTATTTTTCTAATCCTAGAAATCACCTAGAGCGACTATCTCAAACAAATTCGGCTTTTCACCGGTTTAATTATTTCGACCAATTTTCTAAGAAACGAAGGTTCTCAGCGTGAAGTAATGCTTAATGTTTTTTTGATGAAGTGGCCCTTTAGTTAACAAAAGGGACGGAAAGTAAATCACTTTTAAGGGACAACAATGGCAAGTGAATGAGAGCGCATTGTTCACGAAGAATGCCTGCGTCCAAAATAACTTTGTTGCTCTTTTTTCAGTTCGGTATTTTACAATCCAGATTAGCTGCTAAGTCAGGTGAACGCGTTTAACGCGAACAAGGGATATATGATGGGAAAATCCTCATACGCCCGCAAGAATGAAAATAAACATCGATGAACGAAATGCAGGCCGCAACCTGTTCTAATTTCAGGTCTGGCGATATAATTTATAAAAAGTCGGCACTACAGAAAGATACAGCAGCGGACCAACAGTTCACACGTTTTTCTTTTGAATTCTTTAATCTAATCTGTGTATGTATCACGATGCACGATTTCGTGCATTGTTCGTTTAAAATTTTATTTTAATTAGTATAAATTTGCGAACAAACTTATTATGGAAGTTATGTAAATTGTTATTATAGGTAGATATAAACGAAAATGCCGACGTTTAATTTATACTTCGAATTTTATTTATTTTTTTTAATCTGTTTAGCTAAAAAGTGTACTTTATACATACATTTTTACAAACGTTACCAAATAATGATTAAATTTAGTTTTAGCATGATAGGTTATTAATTCTTGCGGATGCCAATCTGTTTCTTCTTTTTTTTGCAAAATATTAGCTATCTGCCACAATTGAATTGGCTTGTCTTCGAATATCAACTCTTCAAGCAACTCCAATTTTTGTCTAAACCAACGAGTCTGCTTCTTCTTTACCATTGTAAATAATCTCGTACACATCACTCAATCTTCATTAATTTTTTTCCGTGGCATTTTACGAGAATTTTGGTAATTGCAAATCTCAAAGCATTTTAGAAATACGTTTGGCAACGCTGTCCGTCAAGAGAGCAATACCGAACTGACAAACACGTAGGTACATATTCCAATGTGTAACGTGATTTCAATAAATCTGCAATCATTCTGATGGATATTTGGTACTGAAACATTGTAGAATGCACTACATCCTAAATCATCGCAGGTGGTTAATATTTTTTTCTCAGCACGTAGGCATCTATTATAGATTAGATATTAAAAAGTGCCATTACGATAACGTATAGATATCTATACGTGTTACAAGAAAAGTCAATTACTCCAAAATAGCATATCTATAAATTAAGTAGATTTTCTGAGCAGAAAATGTTTTTTATAAATGAAATAAATATGTAGGTACCTAAATGGAAAGCTGGCAGCATTTTTTTTTTGGCAACGTTTTGACTTTATGACAACACAACTCGAGGACCTTATTTTGAACGTCTATTAACAAAAATTTGTGAGTCGCGCGTCGGTTAATACAGCAACCCTTAGTTCAGAAGTTGTGCAGCAAGGTATTATACCTATGCAAACGTGCACTTGGAAGAGGACGCGTTATCGAGACGTTGTGATCCCGACACGGGATCGAGCACCCTCTTCTGCACACGAATTTGCATATAATGCTCTCCTGCTTTGTTTGCTTAATTTAGCTTAAGAATTACTACAGTGCAATAGGAATAGTTTGGCACTTGACTAAAGTGGACAAAAGTCCCACCCCGCCGAATGTACTACGTGTATTCGCATACAGAATAGTAGCTATATCCTTGTCGCACAGAGTGTTTCGTTTCCTCAACTATACTTCGCCAAACCTATACGCAATGCACGTCATCAATAAAAGGGTTACTAGATGATGACGTTTCACACAGTGCTGTCACTTCGTACCTCGCATTTTGACAGTTCTAATAAGTTGTAGTCTTTCTTTATACCATCTAATACGTGCGCAGGTAAATCATCTATAGAATATGTCACTTTCCAAACTTTAAACCGAATTACAAATAAACAATCTAGTAACTTTTTGTTGATGACGTGAATTGCATATAGGTTTGGATAGGCCATATCGCTGTTATACTGTATATTAACCAACGCGCAGCTGCCAGGCTAACAATTTTCGTTAAAGGAATATTCCTCATAATAACCAACGTTTATAAAAACGTTGCTAGCTCTTACAATTAGTCTGAAAGCATTGGCTACATTTTATTCATAAGATCCATTACCTACCAAAATACTTTCACCTTCAATTAATTTTCAATCATCGAATTGGATGTTTTACCACTTAAACGCGTTAGTAGGTACACGTAGATAATTTAATTCGACGACAAAATATCTAGCTTTTTAAATTGAAGGTAAATATTGTAGTAAGTCATCGATACAAGTTATTTCAGTATCTATCTATATGTAATAAGTTTTTACAACAAATCCCTTTCTCTCTCTAATAATAATTCAGATTTATAAATGTTATTTACCATTAATTTAGGTCGGCGAAGCACTCAAGATAGTACATTCCAATTAATGTAAGTATCGTATATCAAATATATAATTATATTTTTCCAGAAAATTGTTTTCTATCTGAAAATTACAGCAAATCGACAAGAACTTTCAAAACAGTCATACACTTACCTAGGGGTACTCATCAGGTTCTAGATTATAGATTAAAAAAATCAGGTATCTACCTAAATTGTAAAAAAATGAGTACGTGCTTATGCATCGTCGATAACAAAACGCATTCTCGTAACTTGGATAATCCCAGTGAGTGTGCCTTTCTAGTTACTATTTTTGGCTTGGCGCCTTCCGAGAACGGAGGAGCTTTATAGAAAAAGGAACAAAAGGGAATACGAAGTCGACTGTAAAAAGACACTAGTAAATAATAGAACCCAACTTGTATCACAATGGTCCTGCAGGGGGCCACTCGACTACAGCTACAGGTAGGTGTGGTGAAATGTGCCGCCTGAAAGCAGGTAGATCGAGCTGACGTTTTTCTAAATGCAACATCGATGGCGGTGATCAATATAACCTTCCTTTAAAAATATCGAAATTCAAACTTAACATCAAAAAGATTAAGAATTCTTTACTTTTATTAGTAAATAGTTATAGACTTCGTCAATTTGACGTTTAGTGGATAATGTCCACTTATATGATTTAGAGAGCGCAATGAAAATATTGAAACGTTTTGTAAAATTGCTAGTACAGTAAATATCGGGTTTGTGGTCAAAAAACTTGGAATGGAAATATGTCGTTTTTTCACCGTCTTTTCGCCGATCAGTGTCGGGGAAACCTTCGTATTCTTCAAAAAATGGCGACGAAAATTGATTTTCTAAATCGGCCTCGTAAATGGGCGCATCTGTGTCATTTTTTTTATAAGGAAAAATTGAAATTTGATATTTTATGAAAATTTTTCATATAGTGTTTTACGCAAACATTTATATAAATAATTACTTACTATTGTAGCAGTGATACTAATTAAAAATAATAACAATAATCATCGCCGACAATTTCTCATCGTCAGTGGTTAAGTATTATTATGCATAAATTTTGTATTTTTTGGGTTCCAGTATAGTAAGTAATTATTTAAACGCTCGAGTAAAAAAAAATTTCCGCATAGCACTTATACATATACTTCGTTGTATCGATACAATCGACGATATCTTTTTAACATCCTCTACAAAAAAAAATGGTAGGGTTAGAATTTGTGTAAAACTTGATTAGCTTTCATTTTTTCTTATAAAAAAAATTAAGCATTAATTAGTGCAAATTTTGAATGGAATTTTTTCTTTATATTTCTGGACCGTACTAATGAGAACGCGAACAAACTGAAGAAATCATTAAATTTTTACAAATTTACTTTTAAAAACTAGAAATGACCGTAAAAATGCAAAAACGGTATCCCAAGTTTCTTCGAAAACGACGTAGTGCCTACAGATCAAGATTCTTGACTGAACAAGTTGTATTTTTGAATAATTTTAAAGCGGTTAATACTAAATAAAAATAAAAACCTGTATTTCAACGGAATGATTCACACATTTAACTAGCGTGTCGTCAGTCGGTATTTAGAGGTTCAAGGACGAAGTAAAATGATAGTTTCAAAACACAAAGAATGCATCGCCCCATAACATTCACACTATAGTAGGTACACCCGCATCGTATTGTGTTCTTTTAAAACTTAAAAATAATCGGCGTTTTTAGTTGGCGCGTTTCGGATAGATTTTTTTGATAAAAAAATTGTAAAATAACATTTGCTGGTATCACTAGATACGCTTTCGAATATTTTGGAATTTATTTGGTCAACTCACGTATGTTTAGATATTACAGTAAAAAAATCGAACATAAACAAGTTGGTACTTAAATTACTCACAATTTCGTTCATAGTGTCATGGCCAACTTTGATAAATAAGCATAATAAGTAAAATAATTAAGCTAGTAAATATACCCAAATTCCATACAATCAGTCATTGTAATCTTTATTTTATTTATAAACAATATTGCTAAATTCTGATAAAATAAGTATTCGTTTAAAATTGTTTAAAATATTCCAAATCTTTAATTGCCTATATTGATAAATAATCATTAACTACGTTTATTTTTTATGAATACATACTGTAGTAATTTATCTAAAATGGGCGATGTTTAATTAGTAATTTCGAGAAATCTGTAAAAATTATTGGTGGCTACGTTCTTCTTACTCGTTTCGAATTGAATGTACGATATTCATTTTTTTTTAGGTAATACCTATTTTTTTTCTAATTCCAAAATATTTATCATAACTTTACGTCGAACGAGAGAAACGTTTAGAATAATCGAATGCTTATTTCATCCAAAAATGTCACGAAGTACATTTCTCTAAACCCCAAAAGCATAGCACATCACGTCAGTCCCTTATCAACTACCGTTACAATTAATTTTTAAATACCAAGCTAATTTTAAAATGGAAGGTTGCATGGGCCCAAACAATATCGATAAATTTCTGCTTACCATTACACAATAAAGTAAATTACATATATAGGGGTCTAATTAATACTATATTAATTAATCATATGCGCATAATAAAAAAATTAAATCCCACGCAGTCCTATTACAAAGCGTCGATTTAATCAATGTGAAAGTTATAATTTAGCAATTCTACATACAGCCTGTATACCGATAATTTTATATTTTTTCTTCATTTACTTAGTTTTTATTTTATTACCCAAATAGAACATAATAATAGCTTTTATTATATGTATTATATTGGTGCCAATGTTTCTAAATGTCCCCATCTTTAATTTGATCTATATTGATTACGAGCGCTTACCCAATAAATATACCTACATTATTGAATAAATATTAGCGCAACATTGCTGTTTTACTTGCTGCGGTTTAAGAATGTCAATTGTATAACTTACCTAATTGCGAACTTACCCGAAGAGCGACTCATCTTCAGAATGTGATCGAACATTTGAGAATTGCGTAAATTTTTTTGTGATGATTATCTTACCACGTATTATGAGTCATCAACTATGACGCATCGGATAGAGTAAACAACTTATCTCCATAACTCGCTCTTCGGAAATACATCGCGATTTAATTTGCCCTTTACAATATGTATAGGGTAAAGACTGCTAAAGTGAACCTCCGATAAATTTCACATAGCCATAGATAATGCCGTTTAGATATTAGATTTGAAAACTTAGTGAAATGTCGGCAAATTCACCACCTCTCTCGAGCAAATTATCTATATCAATTTATATTATCCCCCATTCATTTATGAATACACGTACATTGTTATTTTTCGGCAACATAGTTAAGGAAATTTGGTTTAGAAAAAGAACATAAATACAATTTTATTGTGAATGTACGTTATAAATTAATGGTAAAATACAAATCTAAATTATTTTAACATTTTCAATTATAGAGTACGACAGATCGTTCCGTCTGTCGGCAACGACTTACGCCATGTCGTTTCGATTTTCTATGCGATTTACAGTACTGCATGCAGTACGACAGATCGTACCGTGTGTGGGCCGCATTATAATCCTACATATAATTATTTACTTAACTCTAATTTTAGATATTTAAAATAAACCACACTAAAGCTATTAATATAAAGTAGTTTTCATCCGGGCATGTTATGCAATAAACATGTAAAAATAAAAAAAAAATTAACAAACATATGGATCATTAATTCCTTAAATATATCCCAGAAACAACAAATAATATGAATTAGCTTTCAAGAAAAATATTTTCAGAAATTAATTCGCCATGGAACGCTCTTGAGTGGTAGTAGGTATTTAAAACGTGTACGAAATGTGGGCGTGTTAATTTTGAGCGGCAATAAACGACGTTTCGAAAACGATTTTTGAAAATAAGATATTATATGGGCTTAATGTAATTAAAATTTTCTAAAATATTCTATTTTTGTTGGGATCAATCGGGGTAACGGGAAACTAGTGGTAAATGAGATAGGGAAATTATTTAAAATATTATCCCTTTTTCTTTGTAGTAGCAATATGAAAATTTAGCGATATTTTTGCGAGTTTGGTGCATTTATAAGTTGGAAATTCACGTTAATGTCAAGATTGAATAAATACTAAGAAATGTTTGATTTTGTCCCATCTGTGTACATATCGATGGTGTTTTGATGAAACGTCGTCAGCGGCAAAAAGCGAATTTTACAGGAGCGCACATTTTGTGTTGTTGCTTAACTACAAGCAAATTCCTCATGGAAACCGCGTATAAAGGTAATTCGGGGCGCAATAACGTATTTATTCTACGATGCAGTCGCAGATTTTTACCAAATTAAGTCTTTGGCCTTAGATGCATAAGATAAACAGAACAGCTCATTGCCGAAAAAGTGGCGCTTACGATGTTCCGTCAAAACGCCATCGATATATAAAAACGAAGTGTAAAGCATGGCATCGTTTTCTAAAATCTAGGAAACATGTCTGGGGTAATTGCAAACGATACAAAATTTTACAGAAAAAAGTCACTTGGTCATGGTTATTGAGACTCAAACTCAACTTGGCAAAAAGCGTTTCCCATTTTCCCCCGATTGACCTTAATAAAAATACATCGACTTTTACATGCGTTCATTAGAGGCACAAATTTTTTACATTAACGGCCTTACAAAATATATGGTAGGCCATATTGGGTTCGGGTACCTTATTATTATCTTTAAGATAGAAAAAATAAATACATTTGAACGTGCGCATATTCGTTTTAAGGAAACACTACGAAATAATTATAAAACAATTTACGTTTTCAATGCACGGTTCTAACAATACGGCAAGTGATTATAGGTAGGTAGGTAACTTATGATAAATTACCCTCGAAATTATTATTTCTAGTCCTTTTATTGTCGTTGCGAGTGTCTATAGTGCTACAATAGAATTATGAATACATAAGAACCATCGTGTATATAAATAATTGACAGTAAGGAATCATATACATAATAAAACAAAACAAAAATATGTAAAATTATCGTTAATTTAACGTTAAATAATTTAAAAAGCGAACAACCCTGTAACTATAATAACGATCAGACAATGATTAACGTACTAGTACTAGTACTTCAGGAAAAGCAGGAGATTAATTGCATTAAAATAAGAAACAATAGTAAGTCGACTTGCCTCCGCAATAAAAGCCGCTCATCGCCACAAATTTTTTTGAACTTGCAGAGAGCAAACGAGTTTAGGGTATCTTGCACACTTCATCTCCGTGCATCTCCTACACGCCCTGAACTTTCTTACCGCGTAGCTGACCAGCTACGTTTTCGAAACGAATTGTGATCCCGCTCGTTACAAATCTAGTTGGAGCGTTGGTCGTAGTAACCCCCCCACATTCCGGTAGTAGCGTAGTAGTAACGCGTACGCGTAAGTCCACCGCTGGCACCAGTTGATATGCATTTCTTGCAGCAACAAAACATGCATAAGCTGTAGGTTTATTCACTTGCCATTTCGATGAATTAAACGCGAAGTTTTATCGAACTAGTAATATTACAGTAATATCGTCCTTGATAGTGATAGTGTCGTTAAAACGGAATTAAATTTTTACGAAAAATAACAGATTAGATAATTCCAAACAACATTGTCGGTAAGTTGATTTACGTTATTTATTGTTTAAGTTTCTAACCGAAATTGATAAGACATTATCTACTTAAGTTTAAATTAATTCGACAACAATAGCGAAAGTAATGATGGTCGTGAATTTTTTTTATATCGAAGCCCATATTACTATAACAGAAATCGTCTATTTGTAAACAATACAAATATGGGAGTTGCGGACCTAGTAAGTGCACATTTATGTTAAAATTTGCATTCGAACAAAGATTCTACACGTTAATTATATAAAACAAAAATAAAGCCCAATTGTTGAAAGAGGAGTATGCTTAACACCATCCTAAATATTTAAACAATTGAATTGCTATCGGCCCACACTAAAAATTCGTCTCTATTGTTAGCACACATTAATAACCTCCTCTCAAAGGTTATTTTTTAACGATTTTTAAAATGCTAATTAATTGTAAAGTGGCAGTTCGTTTCATAACTAAAAATTATATTTAAACAAATTTAACGGACGGCATCGCTCTGCACTAATAAAATTATCAATGAAAACTTTTACATAATATTATTTCCATTGAATTAGATTTAAAATAAAATAATGACAAAGGCGAACGGGGTATCATTTTCAGAATTTTTTTGTTTTTTAATTCAATTGAAATTCAAAATGTCCCATAATTTGTTTTGATATTTTCTTGGCTTTAGATATTCTTCAAAGATTATTTACTATTTATATCTATTTTGTAAAATAACAAATACATACCTACGTAATAGGTATAAATATGGCGGAGGTAAGTTTTAATAACAACAGTCTCAACGGAATTGGATATTAAAAAAATTGAAGTCCTTGGTTAATTAGGTATACATGTATGTACTATATTTTAAATTAACTAATGTATTTCTAAGAAAATTATATTAACGTTAGTCACCGTTTAAAAAGATCATTATTTTTTTAGAATATTTAATGACAACTGCATTTTTATTTTATTTAAACTTCTATTAAATCTAACATTCTCAATACCTATAGATATTCTATAGGGTGCCAATTTTTCGACTTTTAAATTACGAGACCTTAATGGTTATCTCGAGAAATACGAAACGAGTTTAATTAGGCCAAAATTACGTTTCGCGTCTAAAGAAAAATTTGATCCCTTTTTTTTAGTTTGAAAATATCTTTAAAAGTGAAAAATTTGATTATTCTTTATCACATAATTGTCGCAAGTAAGTAATCTAAAATATTGAAAAATCGATCAATAAACCATAAAAATATATTAATTATTATATGTAGATTACATATAATATATTTTTGAATGCGCGCCTCTTTCTTCCGATTGCGCCGATATATTACGCGGCAGTTTGGTTTTTCTTTTTTCTGTAATTTCAAATTATTCCGTTTTGAAAACGGTGCCTCAAAAACAAAACTTTTTGCATTTGAACATCTGCCACCTTCAATTTTATTTTGTTATTTTTATCAATTCAATATCGTTTTAATGTAAATAATAAATTGTTGTCATATCTCTTTCTTCGTTTTTTGGAAGTCGTATTTTTGCGTTGAAATTGGCTTAGCTGTCTTAATTTTTTTCTTCCAAAGCGCGTCCCACAAATAAATACCTTACTTTAAAATGAAAAACTAAACTATTGTGCGTAATAATACACTGGGTGTTGTAATCGGAAGAGAAGTTTCATTAAAATAATAAAAAGATTAAGTAAGTATGGATGCCCATAATAAAAAAAGTTAATTGTAGATTTTTCCCTATTTTTAAGTGATATCATGTGTTTACTACATTTAGATTTCTCGTAAACAGTGCTTCAAAAATGTTTTAGTTAAAAACTTTACCTTCACTTAAGCAACTTCGTATCTATTAAGGTAACCGAGATCTTCATATTTAAAATCAAAAAACGAACACCCTGTATACCGGGTGGTCACGAGACCCGAGACAACCTTATATAACTCCTATGTTTATGAACAGATTGCTTTTAAATTTGGAACATACATATAAGACATAATGTCCAATTTATTGACGTACAGAGTCACAATGGCCGACTTCCGGTTTCGACGGAAGTGACACCAAATATGATTTTTAAAATGGTACACCTTACATATTTCACTATTTTAGGAATCTACGGATCAAATTCTATCTGAATACATTGCCAAATTTTGTTCTTTTTTTCAAAAACAATTTCAAAATTTTTATTATATTTTTCAACACAGAAGGCGGTGACTACGGATCAATAAAATTGTTCTATCTCGGCGTTGGCGTATGAGGACTGTAGGTATTCTTTCATTTCTTTATTTCCAGGCCTTTTATGTTTATAATTCATTTAAGCAAAACGACAAGGCAACGAAGAATACATATGAGTATTCACTTTCTATTTAAGAAAATTGATTTTTTTATCAAAAACAAAATTTTTAAAAATGTACACACAAAACACTTAACTTGCTACAAAGAATTGTTATTTGTGTAGATAACAGAGTTGAGATACAACAATCGTACCACAGTCAACCTACTGTTTTGCATTGGTCAATTTGATACCGAAATAGTATACATCCTATAGTAAAATGAAGAATAAATATTGACGTGTATTAGTGATCATTCTATTATACATAAGTATTACTTACATCTCGTAAAGAAGAAACGTTTTAAACAATATCGAAAACTCTTTCAAGCTAATATTTGTATAACTTGTGTACTTCGATGTATTAAATAAACCTTGTTTGTATTGTTTTATGTCGCATTCAGTTTATTATTTATAGGAAATCCAACAAACGTATCGAGTTACGTCCGTATCGTTTTAATTATTTATGAACTAAAAAGAATATCAAACATTTTGTTATAAATATTTTGGTAATTTCAGTTCTTTAGAATTAATTTAAAAAGATTATTACAAACGTTTGAAACATTTGTATACATTTATTCAAACCTAAAATACATTTTCCCAGCGAGTACGGTAAAACTTGAAGAACTTGGATAAAATCAAATCAAATGATAAAATTTGGAGTTGAAAATAAAATCACAAAGTCGTGCAGGTACTTATCTTATAAAGCATGCGTAAAAATGATTAATGTCGATTTCCTGTCTGTAAAGACATTATTATTGTTCGTGCCCTTTTTTTATATCGATACTATCTTTAAACGTTGAACCTTGTTAATCTAGATGACGAATATTTTGACGTGTACCTAAATCGTATGATCGACAGTTGATATTGAACAAATATAGTTACAATTTATGTAAAAAAAATACACTATCACTTTCAATGAAAACACGTGAATAACTTTTTTATTTTTGAAGCAATCGATATAAAATATTTACTGGTTATTTAATCCATTAAGACGCATCTTTCTATGGCAATAGAATTTTCTTAAGACTATCCCTTCTGTTTTAGCGACATATGGAAATTGCGTGTATTCTTCGAACAGGAATATCTAAAAAATTATTGGGTTTATCGAGATGATTTTTTTTGTTAGAATCAGCTGACCTTTTTGAAAGAACATTGTTACCAAACTATCAAAAATTTCATTTATAAACAAGCTTTTTGAAATATAAATCTTTTAGAACACGTCAATTTAATTTAGAATGGAATAGAGTCCTAAAATCTCAATAACATATAACCGAATTAAAAAAAAACAAATTTTTGGATGAACCGTTTGCTCACAATTCCTGTTCAAAAATAATTGGATTCAGAAGCAAGTCCACAAATGTTGGTATTATTCGTATATAAATGTCAATGTCAAGTTAAATAACGAAGGCGTACTGCATAGTAAATGATTAAATTAAACTACTAATATTTTAATGTAAACGTGTTCAAAAATAACGTAAGTATTAAAATACGTGAAACTGACGTAATAATTTTCAACAGCATGTATTTTGTTACTCAAACGATTCCAAATTCCTCTCGCTTAATTAGGTCGCCGCTACTGACTACTAATGTTTTCAAGTGACACCAACAGAAATCAACCAAAAAAAGTGCAACAATGATAGCTGACGACGTTTAGACAAATTCTACTTATTAGTAGGACGTGAAGTAAAATAAAATCGGCAATTTGAAAGGAATAACCTTAAGATCATAACCTAGCCAACTGTGATCAAAATAAATACTAGTGTTTCAAACAAAAATTTTTATTTTTGTAATTTTCAACATTTGTTTCACTTTCAATGAAGATACGTCTTCAAAACGAAAAATGTATTCATCTTCAGGACAACTTGATCAGAAAAGGCCTTATTTAAAATTTTGTTCGTTAACTTGTTGTCTAATTTGCTTATTATTGAATTAATTGAATGAAAATGTTGAAAAATTACAAAAATGATTTTTTTAACAAAACTTCGTATTTGGGTATTTTTTGTGATTTTCAACATTTTTTAATACTGTTTTTGTTCTATCTTAATCGCTAATACGACTTCACTCGAAACACTAGTTTTTATTTTGATCGCAGTTGACTAGGTTTTGATCATAAGAAAATTCTATTGTCACAGAAAAATGCATCTTAGCGGACTAAATAACATGTAAAAATTTTATATCGATTGCTTCTAAAATAGAAAAGTTCTTCAGAGTCTTCATTGAAAGTGAAACACACTGTATATATCTATAGTATTGCATTTCCATATTGCAGTTTTTTCAAGTAGATTTTCAAAAGCAGATTTGTTTTTTAGGTATGATTTTAGGAGAAAATCATTGTAGTAAATATTTATTTTCAATAGTTATCATATCAGTTCTTCTGTGCACTATCATTACATATTTCGAAATTACGCCGGATGAAGAGATATAAAAAGTTACACTTGTAAAAATATATTTTTATTGTTACGAATGCACAGTTGGGTGCAAAATTAATGTCGCGAATCACGAGCCTTGGGCGGGCAATACAAATCAACAAATCTAAGAAACTAAATACTTATGACGAGTGAAACGAATTACAAATACAGTGAACGCAGCGAATACAGTAAAAAAGTTGAACTTGAAATATTTTGATTATAATTTGTTCGTTGTGTGGTGTGACAGCGCAATTCTCGCGATTAATTTTGCACCTTCCTGTACTTATAGAAGATCCGATAAAAGTTGCCGAGTGGCCCCGGTCACATTTTAACGAGCAGAAAAGAATTAAATTTTTTTGAATTTTGTTGAGTCGAGTACTCAATGCATTTTAGAGTGAATTCCTCCTTCTAAATCAGAAGTTTTACATATGTACATACGTACATAATAATAAAAATGAATAAAGTAAGTAAAAAAATAAATAGTAGATAAATTTAAAAGTCATAAAAAAGGAACGTTTTGGCACAAAGTGTAGAGGTCTTTACTGAGGCCCATAAAAAAATAGAAAAGGTTAAATATCGATTTTTCGAAAACTTTTCGAATACTACCTAATTCTCATTTCTTAATATGTATGTATATAGTACAATAAGTGTTCAAATTGCTGGCTTTCTCCGTTTTGCCCAATAGCCTAAATTCAACGTTCGGTAAACATTCTGTAACATATCTCTGGTAATGTTGTTTTCCAGTTGATCGGTCGTGTTTAAAAAAAATCAAATAGCGTTTTAGGTGATTCTGGCAACGATTCAAATTTGTTTCCCTTGCCGCCGATCCATTGATTTGTAAAATTAGTTTAAAATATTGAACTGGGCGGCTAAAATACGTGGGAACGCCGTCCTGTTAAAACCAAATATTATCGGAGTTCGCCAGGTTATATGTATAGAGAACCTCTTCTACATATAATACTTTAATGGTCCATCGTAACAACCTCTGGTTTGGCACAAGACGTTTCTTTTTATGACTTTTAACATATGTAAAACCGTTAGATTACGTTATACTAAAGAAAAATTAGGTTTCCCCGAAAATGTAGTTCTACCTTTCTAGTTTCTATCGGTTAAAAAATTACACGGCCGTTCCCGGACTTTTGACTGTATTTGTGCAGCTCGAATAGTAATAAATTATAGGTATAATTGGGCCTACTTGATTATTTTGTCCAGACATGTAATACCTATTAATTAGAAATAAATATAGGGTCACGTGTTTCCTTGAAACCGAATATTCGAGTTTAATTTAGAGTGAGTGCTAAGGAAATCGCAGCAGGTCCGGCTCTCATAAAATTAATAAGCAAAGACGGCCCGAACAATTACAAAGACGGCAATGGGACTATATTATGTATGTATATGGGCATGAATAAAAGTACAATAACTCGTGTGCGTCGAGCTCGTATATTTCTTTTTCGAGTTAAGCCGTCGCGTCGATCTTGGCACTGCCCTTTTCTCGGACGAGTCGTGTGTATTGCGAAATACGAAGGTATTTATAAATAAGTGGCGCCAATGACCTCTCCGTTATGCATGTGTATGTTTCGCTGGCTGGCGTGAATGCGTGGTCACTGAAATTTGCTACGTAGTAAAAATAGTGCAGGCGGCGGACCTCGCGGCACAACCCACTACAGACAGGCCGATGGACGAGTTGTTCTACACTTCGTAGTCTACCTACGCGACTTCGAAAAAATTAAAGAGGTGCCTTTCTCTATTAATGCGAATTTACAGCTAAGCCAGATATTTTTGGCGATAGTCGAGCCAACGTAATTCTAATTTTGGTTATCAACTAATCTGAATAGATGGCAAGTGTTGCAAGTTTCGTTTGCCCAATATTTAGATAACCGTTTGGCAACGTTCGGTTTAAATATATCTACGGATATATTTTTAATTCCTTATATTAATTTGATCGTTTAGAAGAGAAAATTTAAATATTCGACACTTGCAATTTTTATTTTTCTTTTCCATTTCACTCGTTTCGTTTTTTTTACTCTCTAATTGTTCGAACGCAAATTGGTAGATAAGTAAGTGCTCGTAGAGCTTTTACGTGGAAATTAAGATCCACATTACGCGACGGTTGTTATAACGAATTCGTTCTCCTCGATAATTTTCCCGTGTTTCGAATGATGCCTACCTAAAAATTTAATTGTGGTTAATAATAGACGTGAAGTCGAAATGAGGATCACTAAAACGTTAAAAAGTGGAACAGAATCAATTTAAAATTAAATGGTCCTAAATTTAGTTTAAAAATAGGGACGTGTAGAGATGCTAATAATGGATTTTTAATGTGAAAGTTGTTGGCGTTTTCAGTCTTCGGGGATATGGATTGACATCCCACTAATTTTTTAAGCTTGTTTTCCGTATGTTGCATAATGTTATCGTGCAGGGCTGGATTTTAAACTTTGTCGAACGGTAGGGGACTACTCGAGAATTTTTATAACGTCAATAAATTAACGATAAGAATTTTCAATGACTTTCAAAAGATAACTATCTTATAAAAACATTTTGTGATGCCGAAATTCATACTTTTAATGAGATAGTACGCCATCGATAAAAGATAAGAATAGGAGTATTTATTTTAAGTAGGAATTATTTAAATGTCACGATTACACGTTGCTATATTGGTACGATTTTATTGATCGAAAGTTTTCGATATAGTACCTAACCAAAATGTTATTTTAAGGATGACTTTGATCTTGTATTTTTTAAACAAACTCGTTTTTGTATACTATTATCTACAATTTTTATTTACTAAACTGATAAACTGATTATTATATCTAATGTAAGTAGGGTTAGACTTCAAGGTTCTTTTTATTCTTATGTCTACAACATAGGTAAGTAATTCATCGTAATAATAACTATTTGCAGAATTTTCTTAACAACGGCTATTTCTACTAAATTTTAAAGTCTTCTTAAAATGTACCTAACTTTTGATGTTTGATTTGTTTTTAATTAAAAATTGATAGTCTGAATACAATATAGAAATCACCTACTTCGATTTTAAACAAATAATTATTTTAAACGATAAAGAAATATATAAAACCTAGATAATAAAATACAATAGTTAATACTATTATTAATATTAGGAGTATAGTATCTTTACTTACATTATCGTTATTTTTATAAATGAATTCCTAAATCTACTAGGTACTAGAAGTACGAGTTCACTAATCTTTCTTGTGATGACTTTTATCATAATATTAAAGTAAGTAAGGTTAATCATTACTTATCACCAATTATTATTATTTGTTTGTAAGATCTGTAGTCTACTCATATTGTTGAATGGGAAGTTAAGATGACCTACGTTTGCCCCAAACATTGGTGGATTATCGCTCAAATATTTTCATAAAATACATAATATGTACTAAACCATGTGGCATGTGGCACCACGTGGCCATTAATTACCAGACACTTATAGTAATGTACTACCTTGGATCTGCTATAGTGTCAGTAGGATGTGGGTCCGCCCCGCACCCCTATTACAACTTCAACTCTTCAAGCAAGCGACTTGCTACTAGTTTACGATAAGTATCCGTAAATATTTAGTTCGATTCCTCTTTCAGCATGGCGAATATCTGTGCGGTGTTTTGTGGACGGTTCGATCTGGCGTTTTAATTCGTCGCAAAGATATTCAAGTGGGTTCCGGTCAAGATTTTGGGCCGGCCAGTCGAGTTCATCCACTTCCATTTCCTCAAACCACCGAGTTATGACTATGGCTTTATGAGCGGTTGCATTATCATGTTGAAAATGAAATAAACCACAGTGTGGGTGGCATTGAATTGTCTAAAATTGTTTCATAGACTTTAACGTTCATTCGTCCTGGCCCAGAAACCAGTGGATCAAGTCCACGCCAGGGAAAACAAGCCCATGCTTACATACATAGACGTGCAGTGATTACTGGCTATATAGTGTAGTCTAATAAAATTTAGAAATCATTTAAGCAGTCAGTAAAGCAATAGGTACATAGGTAATCAATTAATTGATGCAATTTAAAATTTTATTCGAAGCACCGTTACAACTGCAATAGGGAAGAAAATAATGAGAGTTCTAAAATAATTTCTTTTACCACTCGGCCCTTAAACTTAATCTTGAAAATGCTCACCTTTCCTGTTATTAGTTGTAAGTAAATAAATTGGGCAACATGGTCATTCTCGAGGTCATACACAGCTATCACCGGTTTATTATCAGAATGACAGTTATACGCGGTTATCAATTGGAAAAAACTCTTCAAGGTGACGTCAAAAGGCAAGATATGTAACGTTTTCGAGATCACGTAGAGACTGACTATACCTATTCATATTCAAAATCTCAAAATGTCGACGATTTAATCAAATAATAACAATAAACATTTTAAATGTCATTGTCATTGGAGTTATTAATTTTCAGGTAAAATGTTCTTTGCCGCATAAATTTCCAGCCTTTGAAAAAAACTAAAAATTAGTTACCTGTTTATTAAATCAATTACGCTTGATTTAAACAATTTTTGAATCTATCTCCCATATTGACTGCACATTAAACTGATTAAACACTGGGTATGTAATTTCGATGATAACATTTTGTGGCATAAGTTTATTTTATTACAGGGGACAAGGTGCATCGAAAAATACAATCAAACGTTTTGGGAAAAACAGTACAGACATACCTGTAAACGTAGATCCACAAACAATTTCCTTACTGACGTAAGATGTGATTGCAGTTTTCAAAATTCTCAAATTGGTTTAAACACTAATCGTAATTCTAAACGAAATCAACTAAACTTCTGTTAGAAAAATGAGATGAATTTATTGAATGGCCATCGCGTTCACCAGACTTGAATCCATTAGATTTTTTTTGTGTTTTAATCGTCTAAAGAAACGCTACGGAAATCCAACATCGCAAATTGATAATTAAATGCTAGTATGTTAAGTCTCGCTTGCACGCATACTATTTTTGTAGCCGACTTTGTATGCGCGAAAACGCCAAAACAACTGTTGGGAGCACGGGATTGGCGCGGCGAATATTCTGCAACTTTGCTTTTAACATTGTGCCCAACAAATTTCCACACAATGTATTGGTGGAAGCGAGCCTTTACCGTTCGATAAAAATAAAAATGTTAGTTCATTTTATTTGTCTAACATTTATTGTTAGTATCTCAGTGAGTGTTTGCTAACCTACGTTATAAGGACCTTTTTTCTTATTTTGGGTTATACGAGACTCCCTCGAAAATTATGATTTTCGATATATAGGACGCCCTATACGGTATAACAACAAGACACGACGCTTATTTCAGGTATATTTTGATTCGTGAAGTAAATTCTCCTTATACATATTTGCCAAATCTTCACATTCCTGTGCGTTCTCTTGTTAAACGGCAGATCTATTTTAAAACGGATTTTCCCATAGATCACAGAATATGAATCGAGACGACCCATTTGGTTACTGAGCTCACTAATTATAGTGGAATATAATAGAACGATAAGGTGAACGTTATTCATAGTAAATACCAACGTGAATTCGTTGTAAATATACTTACGTACATATGTCACCCACGTTGTCGAAACGTTAACAGAGACAGACGTCATTACCAAATATTTATTTGAGTACTACACCAATTATCCACATTTGTAATATAATTTTTACTAATTTCGTCAAGATAATATAAGCTAGTTTGTATATAACGTATAACTACGCTTGTTGCTAACGTAAAAAAAAACACGAACGACCTCGAGATGAACGGATGTGCAAAATTCGGGAGCGGAACGACAGCGAACAATAATTATTATTTAGTTCATGAACTATTTTGTCGTAATTTATACGACGCTGACATTGAATGTCATTTTAATACAAAGTTACAATAACCCTTTTAAGACTAGGAACGAGCGTGTCGAAAATTACTTAATATTTTCTATTTATTGTTGCATAGTAAGTTGTGTTTATTTAAGTACCTATATGTACATACTAAAAACCTTCAGCTACAAATGTCACATTCAAGGTTATTTCGTACCGCGTTTTATAACGTATTAGACATAGTGTATATTTATTTTGACGAGCTATATAGGAAGTTGGAAACACGCAGTCTACCACCTCGAACCGACCTTCAAGGGTCAACTGTGAAAGAATTTCATAACTACACAGATGTGTGGCCCAAAAACCGCGACTTTTTTACTTAACACAAGAATTTCTTTATAAAACGTTTGTGAGAACCCCAATATTATTAGCGAATTCGAAGGAAGCATTAATTTTGACTGTAATTGCAATAGGTCTCTATTATATTTTCAGAATTCTCATCGACGTTTTCTCGGAAATATGCATTTACTCGAATTATACATAGTGTACATACGTCTTTATCTTATCCACGGTAAAGAAGACTCCTCGATTTCGGAGAAACTTCTTTTGTTTCGAATTAATTGGTTTATTTCGTACATAAGGTTAAGGCTACATAAGATTACTTATTTCAAGTCGATTGAAAATAAAACCTGTTATTGGGCGCGTTCAGGAAGCTCGGCAGTTAGGTAGCAACTGCACGCGATTGGAGAATATGAAGAAATATACCAATCGCATTTAATTGTTACCTAATCGTCGAGATCTCCTGAAAACGCCCATTTTCTGAAATAATAATACGCTTATTCAGCGTATAATGTGATTATTATTCGGGAGAACGAATTGCGACACGAGCCACCAGGCGAGTGTAACAATAATATATTAAAGTACAAATTTCATAAGGCATGTTTTTATCGCACGAATTTAGAAAACGAACTGTGTATCGATTTGTTTTCTTAAGGACAATTGCGATAAATACCTTATGAAACTTATACTTTATACTATTTATTATATTTTACTCCTTAATGCCCTTTAAAATAAAAAACACCGTATATTACAAATTTAGGGAATTTTTGTTGCGATTGGTGATATGTGAATTTAATTCAAAATATTAAAGTTTTGGGTTAGGTTTATTAGGAATGTATGCTGAGACGTTTAATGTTACCAACTTTGAAAAATGAAAAGTTGCATGTCGTAATGAGACTATTATAGCACTCATTTTGGTGCTAAAATGAGCTTATTATAGACGCAAAATATAAAAAAAATACGTTAAGTACCTATACATAAAACATATATTATACTAAATTGGGTAGTAAAAACAAATTTCTCTGCTATAAACGGAGCTTTACCTTTTATTCATTTTTAAATCAACATGTTTGTATCGGGTTAATAGCTATGTTAGAATTGAATTACGTATATGTTAAAAAAAAAATAAATAAAATATTACAACTTCAGTAACGTACATAAATGATTTCGTTTTTATTTACATATACTGGGCATTCCAGAAGGTATTGTCATAAATTTAAGGGCTTGATAATTACGTTTTTTTTTTTGATTGTGATTCAAAAATGTCAATAAACTTATGCTCGATTTTCAGCTGTTATCGAATTTTCGATCAGTTCGTTTATTTTCGAAAAAGACATTTTTGACACAGAAATTCATAATATAACTAAGCTCTTAAATTTATGACTGTATCTTTTGGTATACCCTGTGTACTTATTGGGAACGTATTACAAATATTGCATTTTTTTCGTGGATATCGTTAGCACAAAATAGTAGTATTAATACATATATACCTATTAAGGTGAAATGTAATTCAATAAAACATTTGAATTTTCTACGTACAAATAATGTATCTTATTATTTAAAAGGTCTGCTGCCAATATAAACTTACTTTCCATATTATGTCGATTAACCACAGCGATTGAAGAATTGAAGGATTTTAATTTAAGTGAATTACAATCAAAATTGATCTATCATCTGTTATTTATAGTAGGTATTTATTTTGTTAAAGACTCACAATTATTTGCGTTGATTCGTTCGAATGAAAATCTAATAGACAAATGTCAATAGCCAAAATAAGGCCAATTCAAGAAAATGAATCATTTCTTTGAACGAGTCGTTTACTAATTTCTCTCGTTTACAAAAAACTAATTACTATTTTTTTTATTGATGTTCCTTTTAATGCACTACCAAAGAATTGTAATTTGGAATTTAAGGTGAAAACCGTTTCACCTTATTAACCTTGTTTAACCTCTGTGGAACCAATTACATATCAAAACAAAAAAATTACAAAAACATGTTAAAGGAACCCAGCTTATTAAGTATAAGCAAAGCTGAATGTTTTTTATACCTACTCTTAAAAACCTAGTCTGCATATGAATTCTATACACCACGAGTGTCAACAATATAAAAACCTAATTCGAAACAAAAATAGTAAATTTTGTATATGAATCAAATGAACAAGTACAGTTTAACAAACAAATAAATTATATCCAGCGTAAAACAAAGCGGAAAGTATGAAACTCGTTTTACATTTTATAAATACTCATCAGAGATTTGTTTATTGTACTGTATATTGTCAACACAAATACTCGTGATCCATGGCATTAGATTTGCACTCGGATGTACACGTTTACATTACACGTGTGTACCATTTAATGTGATAATTATGTTCTAACAAAATACACTAAATTCCTGACTTCGAACATTCAAATGGAAATCAATAATTGGTATGTAGGTACTTATACATGTATTTCGAAAAATTAATTTCTTCAAACGACGCCGCTGATTTAAAAGACAATAAATCGTATACAGTGACAGGCATAAAATTGCACACAAATGGAAAACCTTTTTATTTGAAATTTCTCAGAAAATTTTAATCTTCGTAAAAATCTCTGTATAGTTCCAAATTCAAAATACATATGTCAAAATTTGGATATAAGCATTCGTATACGAGGAACGTTAAAAAATATGAAATCTGCTCAAGAGTAAATTACCCTTATTTTTAAAAATACACAAAAATGTTATTTAGAAAAGTTACTTAGAAATTGCAGGAAGATATCAAATACAAAAAAAATGTTTAAAAATGTTTTTGTTTTAATTTTTAGTTTGTCAGTTTTTTTTTAATTGCATCATTTAAATGTAATTACTTTGTTCTTGTTTTTTATAACTCAATAAATTTTGTTAAAGACGACGTATTTGCGTGTTCTTTTTATAGTCGGACACAAAAAATCATTTATTTTAGCGCTAGTTTCAATAATGATAATTCAAGTGATCGAAACTTAAATTCGATAGTACATTTTGTTACCCAATAATAAATCAATTTGTTTTGTGTAATATATAAAGGGAAAAGAAAAAAGTAGGCCTAAACAAACGACTACAACTTGGTACATGACATATTTTTGTAATTCTAAAAAACTTCTCCAAATAACATTTTTGTGTATTTTCAAAAGTAAGGGTACTTTAGTCTTGAGCCGATTTCATATTTTTGAACGTCCCTCGTATACGGAAGGCTATATTCAAACTTCGATATGTGTATTTTGGTTTTGAAAATATGCAGAGATTTTTATGGAGAATAAAATTTTCTGAGAAATTACAAATAAAAAAGTTTTTTATTTACGTCCAACTTTATGCCGGTCACTGTATATATATATATTTTTGCTTCGGCGAAAATTTAATTTCACGCAGGACAAATTAGAGACAGTTACCTAAAAACAGTTTATGCTTAACTAGCTCTACCCGCTGTTTACATTTCACTCAGAACGTGACAATCAACTAGTGATAATAGGTTAACAAAACTTCTTTTTATTCGAGGTTTCTGACAATTTATTTATAGTTTTTTGTTTATTCTGTTCTATAATATTTTTAATCGTTAATATAAAGAGGCGAATGCGGCTCCTAATAAAATGGGATTCATTAACGTTTTTAATGAAATAATTTTCTTTTTACGTATTCTTTATAAGAATATTTCTAGTTTTAAACATCGGATGGATTTGGTTAATTCAATTAAAAATATGTGTAGTTTCATGTAAAACAGTAGGGATACAAAGTCCCGACCGGCCGCTTCGATTGTCATTTTAATTTCTAAATTAATTTTTATTTAAACACTATAGTCGATAGTGCTTCAAAAATTCTTAGATAATCCTGCGAATAAGGTGTACTTAAGGTCAACAACGCTAATCTTCTCGAATGAAATTGCACTGAAAATGTTGAATAAGTACCACTTAAACGCCTCTCAAAAATTTACATTTCAACACATTGAATAAATGCTAACAATAATCCAATTGAGCATAATTTTTAAAATTAACTGAAATTAACGGTGGCGCACCCAGAAATTGGCTGGTTTTTTTGGGGGGGGGGGGGATTTTAGAGAAGAGTTTTGGGGGAAAATGTTTTATAAAAAAAGCAATTGTCCAAATAATTGATTTTTTACAACTCAACTTCCCCTAAACCCCCCACAATGCGCCAATGCTTAAAGTAGTGACAGATCCAAGTGCGCATGTGAAAGTAGGAGTTGTCTAGCAGCGATCGTGTGTGATTCAGATGTGCAATATGGTAAGCGGTTTTTTTAAAAATATTTAACAATCCCATTTTACATAATAAAGATCGCCAAGAAAAATTCTTTGTAAATTTACCGTCACTGACAATGAGCAGATGATAGTTTTGTTTTGCAAACACAATACGTACTTAATATAATTTTAGAATCTTAGACGACGCGATGGTCGTTGGTAAAAAATACCACTATTCTTTGCTTATAAATTTTTAGAATATTTATGTTAACGTTAAGCTTTTTATCTTTAACGAATTCTAAAAATCAATGAATTAAATTTAAACTATGACGTGGTAAAGTCGCCAAATTATTAAATCAGGCGTTCTACATTCAACGACAAGTTTTTCAAACGTTTTGAAAATTATATTTAATTGCCTTAGCGTTTATTCGATGCGTTTAAATTTTAATTTTTGAAAGGCGTCCGACAATAAATGATACCTACTTATTCAACATTTTCAGTGAGGTTTCATTCGAAAAGGTTAGCGTTGTTGACCTTAAGGAAACTATTCAAACATTTGGATATTCACAGGATTATCTAAGAGCCAATTACAGCTGTTGCTACAGTTATCGGTAAATAAGGTGACTGCAGTTTACCTTGTAGATTCAAATCCAGTCGAACGGATAAGTTGTTGGCTTACAAACAACTACGGAATGATATACGGATAATATGTATTTTAATTCCAAAAATATTCTTTATTCTATTCTTTCTTAATATTATGAGGAACAATGCTCTATTTTTAATATTTACAATTTCAAAAACTTTTAGTTAGGTACTATGTATTTTGATTCGCCATTATAATATGGACGATTGGACAATTTAAAAAAATCACCCTGTACCTATAATATTTTTATTAGAGGGTTCTATTTTAACACACTTCGCAGATTATTTTTCCAATACCAATCGATATAATTTGATTTCAAAAAATAAAATAAAATTACGCATTTAATTTGAATCGTACCGCACGTTTCCTGCATTTTGTGATTAGAACAATCGCGAGGAGATAATGATTTTCTAATTTTTAGGAATTTGTAATTCAGTAACGCCCGCGCCCTTGTGAGGTCGCAATCAGTCACGTAGATAAATGCAAAAAATCGAATTTAAATTTTAAAGCTGTCGTAATAAACACAAAGTTAACGGAAGCAAAACAAATGCTGGAGGTTGACAAGATAGCGTTTGATAAATCGCTGTTTTTGGAATTATTACCATATAAGCGAAGACAACTTCTTACAGATGTTCAACTTATGTTGTTACGTGCATACTCTATAAATAGAATCAATTACACATGTACTTTAATCCCAATTCTAGTATTTATAGTAAACCATTTTAATTCAATAAAAATCATTGATTCAAGCTTAGAATATTAATAAGCAGATGCTTATATGTACGCTACCTAATTGAAAATATGTACCTATTGGGAAATAACGAACCCCATCCAATATCCAAGAATATTTTATCACTAATAATTTTATATCTGCGTTGCTTGTTTACTACTATAACATATGTTTAATTGGAAACTGCTTCGTATTTATTCAAAATGCGGGAGATAGTAAATAATTTGTTTCTATAATATCATCCCGGTTTTAAAGGATATTTTTTTAAAGCGCCAAAAGGATCTCTTCAGGTTTTATGATATTCCTAATTAAATCATTAACGATATGATAATAAATGATAACGATTTTGCCGCAATCATTGCTCCTAAAGTTTTTTCTGCCTCGAACTTTTTTAAAAACAACTTTTTTCCAACAAAATTAAACAGAAGAACACACCCCGTATACCAAATTCAATTTAAAATCACCGACGACTTCGATTTCAGGTTGCGGTTGTAAGTAATTTACATGGAAAACTATGACTTTCGTTAGTGATGTCATTTAGACATCGACCGTTCAATCAACATAAATTGCTTTTCTAAAGTTCGTCGATTCGTAAGAATTTTCTGCATTTTGTTAATCAAACCATAAATTATTCCATTCTTATTTTTGACAGTGTTCGTGCGGTAAATTGGCTTTATCGATATATTTAACTAAAATACTTTATAGAAACAGTGTTTTCTGAAAAATATCTGCTTGGTTTAAAACACGCACCTGAGTATCTAAGAAATTTTGTTTAGGTAAAATTTCTTATTAACAGTTTCGTAGATGTTAATTTATTGGTTTAGGTTAGTTTGTCGTAGTTGGTAGGTAGTTGTAGTTACGGTAGTTGTCCGTACTTCGAATGGGTTTGTATCAAGTCACGCAAGCCATCTGGACAGAGACGTTACGATCTATCAAAACGGATCCTCTCTTGAGTCAAAGCTTCATAGTAGATCCGCTTGTGTACTTTCGTGTGGATTGCACGAAGACACTTAGCGACCTATTTTACTCGATAGAAGGTGAATTGTAGAGTACAAAACTAACTACTTTTTGAGCCACTTCAAAACCGTGTCCTTTACTCCTCACCATCCCTTAAAAGTATTATAAATATTTCAAAAGACACTATCTCACTTATCTTTAAAGATAAAGATCTCGATTTAAAATCAAAAAACGAAAAATTTTATGGGGAATAAAAAAGTTTCTGACAATAATAACTGATTTTTCAATATTAAGCGAGATACTACGAGAAAACGCACTTTAAATATCAACCCTCCATAAACATTGGTAATTATTTCTGAAACTAATAAATTACGGCCAAAATGCTTCAAATAAAATTTGTTCTTGACCTTCACAACGCCCTCAGTGTAACTTGTTTACAACTCTCGAACTTATTCTATTTTATTTACATACATACTAGGCACACAGCCTATTCTTCTCCATCCAACTATTGTATGGGACGAGTCTACTAAGATCTTTTATAAAGCTCTGCCAACCCCTTCCATGTCTTCGTTTCTTCTCGAATGCCTCATTTACATCAACTTGCATAGAAACATCCTAGTCGCTGACGTGCCTTATTTGAAGATCAATTTCAAAAAAAATCCATCTTATATCTGACTTAACTTGAAATTAAGCCTAACTTCATCAACTAAACCTCACAAAAATTTTCCTCATTTTTAAGTAGGTAGGTAATCACTAAACTAACCGAGTCGCATCTTTACCTCCACACGTCACCTTATTTTCACATTGTTAGTAACAACAATTGCATGAAAGTATTGTAATATTTAGTATTAAAAAGGGAAAAATTTAGAACAAGAAGAATTAAAAGAATGCCACGAAAAAACTGGAATTATTAGAATATTTTTTTTTAAATAAAGAGGTAACAAAATAAAAAGTTAATCGATCAAATTTTGTCTCATTATCAGCTTAAATTGTTTAAAAATTGTTGCAAAAAATCAAAAATTTGAATTTCTTTTTTTATCCGTAAACGAATTCATTGAAAAAGTAAAATCTCTCAAAATAAAAAAAATTAAAAAATCAAAAACCATTAAAAAAAATTAAAATCCTGAAATATATATTTTTTAATACTTACGTAAAATGCAAACTAACACTGCTGCCATTGCGACTGCTACTTGTACTGCTAACAGACTATACGAAAAAATTAGAAACTTCTAAATTTTTCTTTCTATTTCCTACCTTTTTCTCGTCATCGTTTTCCCTCTATCGCCAATTTCCAGCTTAGATTCTTCCGTTGACTGCAAACTTGCATTATTCCATACTTATACCTACGCTTCATATTTCACTGTATTTCACCAACCGCCGTGATCGCGAAAACGCGCCTAAGATAAAATTTCGTTTGCGAATTTGGACTGCCAAATGTTTGAGGGGAACCCTAACCGTGTCTCTATTCAAGAGCCTAACCAAACTCGATTTTCAGAGTATTTGTGTTAGAGCTTAAAGATCCATGTATTTACACTTTATAAATATATGGAGAGTTTGTCGACAAAGAAAGATCCTTCCTTTCCTCGTTGTGTTAATCCTTTTTGTTTGTAATCCTTTTAGAGAACACAACACACAACACTCGCGCACTCACACGCAAAACGGTCTTATAAACCGAACGATCACTCCTCACACACGCGACGAATAATTTAAGATTCCAACTACTGAAACAAGCACTACCGCTCTGTACCACCAACGCGAGAGATCTGAAACGGTTTGCCAGGATTCTATATAGAAATGCATTCGAGTTTATACGTGGATAATAGGAAATCCGGTTATATTTTAAAAACATTCAGTTCTATGTTCGCACTGTGATAAGTTATCGCGTGAAACTAGGTGGCGCACATATTTTATTAGTTGTTTGTATTTTATCGGTCGCATAAAAATGCGATTAAACTTTTATTTGGTTTATGGTTTGTAATAGGGAAATTTTCAATGTTGAGGGGCACACGAATAGTTTTGAAATTAAAAATAGAGTAAATTTATAATTCTGCTGTCTAAAGACAGTGAGTGATTATTCAAATAATTTTAAACTGGTATTTGTTTTTTTTGTATTTTCTATTTGAATGCCAAAATTTTTATAAAGAGTGGTGATACGAAAATGTTTTGATATTCTTTGGGTGGTACGCGTAACCCACAAGATTAAGAGCCACTGCATTAGGCATGCTTGAAGAAAACAAGTCACTGACAAAGGACAATAAACTACGCTTTCTAATAGTTTCAAAGCCGGTCGTCATGACCAGGGTAAATTTTTATACGTATAAGATCAATTAATAATACCACAACAACAAAAACAATTGACAAAACGTTTAATACTATTTAATTATTATGTTTTCTTGAACGTTGCTTTTGTTTACAAATTTATTGTTGTTATTATTCTTTATTTTATACCTGACACGAATCTAAAATTAAGTAGGTATGCATCTGCATATAAATACCTACATAATTAGGTAATATCAATATTAAAAATCCTCAATTAATATGTAATTCCAATAATATTTATTACAACTGCCCTTAGGCTGTGTCGATCGCTCAGTAGCACTTGTGAGATTGGTGTTGGTCTACGCTACGCGCATAAACAGCTCATTTATATGGCGTACGTTCTTGGTGGTTTTTACAGGGTTCCGATAATTCAAATTATATATATATATATATATATATATCATATTAAAACTGAAAGTGTGAAGAAATACATTTTATTTGAAGCATTTTGACGGTAAACTTATTAGTTTAAGACAAAATTACCAATGTTTATGGAGGGTTGATTTTTAAAGTGCGTTTGTTTTTGTAGTATCTCGCTTGATATTGAAAAATCAGTAATTATTGTTATATACTGCTTTATTCCACATGAAAGTTTTCACGTTTTGGTTTTAAAACGAGAGCTCTGTCTTTAAAGATAAGTAAGATAGAGCCTTTTGAATATTTACCTTTTAAGATTTTGAAGTGTCCAAGAAGTGATTTCGTACTCTAAAATTGACCTTCTATCAAGAAAAAATACGTTGCTAAATTTCTTCATTTAATGCATACGACAAGCATAATATTAACATGCGGGTCTATTATCGGGAGCAACTGAAGTTGCTGAAGCCTGATAAATTACCTAGGCAATTGCTGGTTTCGCGCGCACGAGTAATCTCGACGCGCCTTTAGACTGTATTTAATCTGTTTTAAGAGCCAGCTATGCCAATGTAGGTTTTAACTATAACCCGCAGTTTAAATTATAGAGTTTTCTTAGTTACCATTGTTGTTTCTATGGAAATAAACTTAAATGAAACTTATGAATGAAACTTAGCGGAAATAAAACTTAATTCGTGATTTCGTTTGACATGGGATATAGCGAACTCTTAAGCTTTCAGAATATTCATGTCCCTACATTCTTGCAAGAACACAAAATATCAAAAAATACCAATACAAAAGATGTCCTCTCGAGGAACACTGTTAAGGAACTCATCAATTTTCCTACAATCAGATCCAGAGCCCTCTTTAGTTTATACATATACAGTGGAGTCCCGGCGATGCGAGTCTCGATAGTTCGAGGTTCTATGTAATTCGAGTTTTCGGTAATTCGAAATAATCTCGGCCCCGATTTGTTCGAATTATCGAGACTGCACTGTATTTACAATACAATTTTTGTCAAACATAGGTACTTATGTATAATTAGTATGGTTTAACAAATGTGATCAGTAATACTAAAAACACAAAAATTATCGATTTTAAAATAATAAATAATTCTCACATATTGAAATTTCACTTGTATTTATAATCTTTTTAAATTATAGATGTAGATGTATAATTTGAATGTTTATCATTTATATGTATATTACAAAAAACAATTTAATCTTTATATTTACGTAAGTAGGTACTTAATTATAAATAAAATACTTATTTATACACATAGGAGAAGTGTAACAGTTAATTTACATATTCAAAACTTTGCGTCACGTCAAATACATAAACATTTAAAATTTAAATCGATATTCATTAAAATTAAACATTATAGTGATGTTAGGCCGAATTCCCGCTGTTAACAACTCAACAGACACGAGCGCGTTTCTCCACAATCTTCACGGAGTAATACCCACATGTATATGTCAAGCCACGAGCTTTAACAAAACAATAATTGAATAAAATGAAAAGTTCAGTTTTTAAATTTAAAATATTTAATAAGTTTTTTTTTATACATTTATTTCATGTACCATGAAGGCAAATATATTGTTTTAAAAATACGTTTCTATAATGACTGTCGCATGACTAATTATTTATTCAAAAATCTCTTGTTTTACGCTCGTTAACAAGTGCGGTTAATGAGCATTATCTCTATTATATAATTTTAAGGCAGCACACTTTTTTTATTACAGATAAAACCTGTTAAACGTGTAATCGCTGAACCTCGTGAATTATTTATTGATAACAATTGAATTTCTGACTTTGCTTTTAGAAATATAGAATTGAATTTATTGATCTTTCAAAACCTACTCGTATTTTTTGCATAAATGAGATACGATATGAGATCATCGATTTGTGATACGTTAGGTCACAGTTCTCGCATTGTCAGTAGGAAGCCATATATATGTTGATATATATGTACACGAAATAACTGGCAACGGTGGTCCAGGGAAATTTACGCGAAATACCTAATATCTACGTTGATTGTGTAAAACGCGGTTGCGTGTAATGCACATTTTGAAGTATGTATATGAAATCGCAAGAACACACAACGTGAAGAATTAACAATCAGGGGCTGCGGAAGATATTAAAAATTGACAGAAAATGCTATTGCATGTATGTTCAATAACTATCCAACATATTTGTTATCGAAAAGGGTCACCAAGCATGTATTGTTGATCCCTGTCAATCCTCTTTTTTGAAAATCTTTTATGGGTGTTTCCCCATGGGCAATCGATTATCCAATGTAAATGATACAATGCTCATTCTCTTGTTGTTTGACTATTACCGGCTCAATTTTTCCGTTTTTGTTTCCATAACATTCTATCTCCAAAATTTACCTCTTTTAAATCTCTCTCTTCAGATAGGAGTCTTTCTATTTCTTTTTTCGACCATTATGTCAGTTTTTTTGACAATCTCTTTTCTGATATAAACTATTCATTGACCAAAACTCCAGAGAAATATACCTGAATTTCAAGAAAATATCTAATTATTATAATCAATCTATAAATATCTAATCATTATTAAGCATCTGCTAGAAAACTGGATGATAGTTCAAATCTAGCTGTACGATAACAAACAATAAGTCGAAAGTGGTTAATGGTCGCCCTTAGACCTCGAATAACGGTTGACGAAAATAACAAAATTATTGTGTGAGAGCAGCTGAACATAATCTTTAGTATCTTGTTGGTTGTCTAATCCTCTCGACGTCCATATTTCTCACATTGACAGAAGAACTACTGCGCACACTAAAAATTCAGGAAATGGGTTTCATTTTACACTGACGGAGCATCAAAAGCATTTCAAATTCACCGGAAATTTACTGAAGTAAATAACTGCTGATCTGTGTAATTAATTTTAATAACATTGACTCTTCGTTGTGGACGAGAATTAGGCATAGGGGCTATTGAAAATAACGTAATTTCTCCATCAGTATATTAACGATTGGTTAAACGGTTAGACATTCAAGACTCTCATCATTTTGTACACTCCATGTGACCGGCAATGATGTGTTCTAGAGCTTTTTAGGTGAAAAATCATGACACACTTGACACACTATCCCCGTATTGCCCACATCTGCATCCCTGTGATTATTACGTAGTTGTTTCGATATGTCTTTTTGGGTGGTTTGTAAAGAAAACTATATCAGGATGTCTGTAGGCTTCCAGAATTGTGGACTGTTGTCTAGCAAGTGTAGATAACCTAAAATTGTCTCTACGAAAATATGATATTTAGTTTTACAATTCGCGGTTTTTGTGATGATGTCATGATTGAAGTGTGATCATTTAATGCGATCTTGAAAAACGATGATGTGACGTAAGGTCTATTTGTTGTATTTTATCGAATAAAATAGATATATACATATATATGTACTTGTCTTAACAGAATTATTAATGTAGGTGTGGCCTATCCAATTTGTCTGGCGATCATATCATCAATAAAAGGTTACTAGATGATGACGTTTCACACAGTGCTGTCACTTCGTACCTCGTACTTTTACACTTCGAATAAATTGTATCTTTCTTGATACCGTGTGTGCAAGTAAAGCATCGCTAGAATAGGTCACATTCCAAACTTTAAACTGAATTACAAATAAGCAATCTAGTAACGTTTTACTGATGACGTGAATTGCCAGGCCGCTTAGATAAAGTATACCTAATAATAAAATGCGATTTATTATTCTATCATATTTCGTTAATTAAAAAGATTTAGGAAATAACCTCAGGTTAAATACAAACAAACTTCGAGGTCAATAGAAAATACTATTAATTCTGCAACAAGGTTTGACGAACAAAAAAAGTAACTCACGAGGTTGTTTTAGAAATAAACTACCAAAATTGTAATACCTAACATATATTATTAAGTATGTATAACGAAAAAAGATTAATACCGGAATTTCGTAATAAAATGTATCATCATTTTAAATGGTCACGATGATGAGCGCCGACAGCGAAAGCTCTGAATATATTACGCTCATTTAGTGCCTTTTGTATATATACAAAACCTCCACTTATTTAATTAATTATTGTTAATGAATTCCATTCTAGTATAATTTCCGCAACAAAATGATTATAAAAGCGTAAGTACACGAGACCGATTACTACTGGATGCATTTAAATCAGTTTTTCTCGCATAATATTGAATGGCCACTTAGTGCTATTTATAATTTGAAATGAACCGTTTTGCTCCATTTGTGGATGTTTAGAAAATGTCAGTTTTAGATTATCTACATGTATGCAAATTCGTAGTATGTATTAGCGTAATACTAAAGTTATGTATTTATACGAGATACTTTGTCATTATCTGAATTGGGGTCACCTCTGTGTGCAAAAAAAACATTTGTTCTATTTGACCTTTTTCTATGTAAATCTCGGAACTACCGTCCTCATTAATTAACATCCGTCAAAGTTCGATAATATGGGTCAACGTTATTATTAAACATGCACCTATCAATTCCTGAACTCGTCGATAAATCTGGACATTTCCAAAAATTCTAAATAGCCCGGACGATGTCGAAACATATTGGATATTCGGTACTGTCGTTCAATTAAACTGTTTTCTAATTTTATAAATGTAATTTACACGAATATTTTTATTAAAACAATAACTGTACTATTTAAGTTTAAAAAAAAACCGTGCGGGAAACGAGGTGTGTTACGCACAAGATACCCAGCATGAACTTTCGCCATTGTAGTTACGCCACTGCTCCATAAATATTTAGTAATTTATTTGTATCTTTGTTCAACTGTTAAAACGAGCTAGCATGCACGAGTCATTTATTTTTTAATTTTTTTTCTTTCCAGGTGGCGTGTAACGTATCAGGAGCCTTAAAGCCAATTCATTATTTGGATTTTGTTTTCCATCCGCTGCGCTTCTTTTCTACCCTAAAAAGTAAATATTATTTTAATTCATTAATAGCGTTAATAGTTAGTGTTCATTTTTTTTAAATTACAGTAATCTCTCGATTTAACTATCACACGAACGTAATTAACTTTATATAGGTACAGGGTGTCCAGGAAATTACGACGAATCTCTCGGGGGCGTATACGACACGTCAAAATAATGCCACAAATTCGTATAAATTTTTTTCCTAAGACGCTCTCCTGTTGAGATATTCGCATCAAAATTGAAAAATAAAAGTAAATTTTCTAAAATTACCTACGTTTTTATTTTTCGTTGGAATTTAATAATTTTTGGTATACTTACGTAATAAATAAAAGTCTTTAAAATGGCGTAATAGGTTTTTTGATATCGTTTTAGACGAACCAGGGATGCACTACCCTGAACCTTTGCAACCTCGACATTTTACAGTGGTTTAAATTTTAACAACTCGAAACATTTCATGATAAAAAAGCTACTTCATCATTTCCTCCTGACAATAATGAGCACATTAAGCGGCCGATTCTAATAACCAGTGAACACAATAAGCGGTGATCACTGTATTTTAATTACTTTCTCAGATAGTGAAAATAAAACTGAAAGATCCGTGACAATACGATATTTAATACGTAAAAGATTCTTTTCTGAAGCTGCAACTACCGCAGACCTCAAAAAATTACATTAATAGTCAAAGCAAAAATAATTCACATATCCTAAGCTTTCGAATTAACTAACCGAACTTAGCCGCACAAGGCTGAGAACTATTTATTTACAATGGTCAACGTTCAGTAATAATTAGACGTGTGAATTTATGTGCTCGTCGGAAAAAAAAATTAATATAATATCTGGAATAGATACTTTATGTGATAGATCCTTTATGTATGATTTTCTCTAATATGGTTCATTTTATACTTTTTTTTTGTCCTAAAATGTCTGGGAAATCCGAAAATGACCTTACAAATTTAAAAACTTAAACCTCTGAAAACTTTCGAGGTTAGAAAGATTAGGGGTAGTGCACCCCTGGCTCGTCTAAGGTGATATTAAAAGAATCTATTACACAGTTTTCAAGACCTTCATTTATTACGCAGGTATGCCAAAAATTATTAAAATCTAACGAAAAATAAAAATGTTATTTAAAAAATTGATTTTTATTTTTCAATTTTGTGGTGAGGGAAGCACCGTAGGTAAAAATTGTATAGTAGTTTATACGCTCTCGAGAGATTTGCCACAATTTCCTGGACACCCTGTATATGTTTTGTTCTCGGCCAACCAAAATGTTAAAAAAAGTAAAGTTAACAAGAAAGTAACCTTTATTGTATTTGCAGGTAGTAAAAAAATCATTTCTAAAAGATTATAATTATGTACAGTCGTTTATAAAGCTCGTGTCCGCTGTCTTGAGATATCCCTCTAATTGTCTTACAAATATATATCTACGTATTAACCGTTATGTGAACACTTTACATTGCCTCGTATTGTGATACTACGCGCGGAATGGTGTAATCAGCAGATACGAGTTTTGCAAGTAACTGTATCTAGAATATGGTGATTTATTTCATCCACTTACAAACAACGTTCAAGTTAAAATGGTGGTATAATCCATAACACGTAATAAGATAAATCAAAAAATTCTTTCGCCAATGCTTTTCTATCGTTGATGTCCCAAGTTTCGGAATAAAACGTGTTTTTGTAAAATAAAAAATAACACGCGAAAAATCGCGCTGTGCAAAAATTTACCGCGTTCTTCGAATTTTGGATAATGAACATAAATCCGCACACTTCGATTTACATAATATATGTATGATGAGGTATGGTATTTACATATTCTATTTGAATAAGTACTTTAATAAGTATCTTTTTCCGTTTTAAAAGTATGCCGAAGTCTTCAATAAAACTTAAATTGTTACTAGGGTCCACATACTGTTTATTCTAGATATACCGAGCGTTTCGCGTATATGTAATTCGTACCCGAAACTCGATATAATTGTTCGACTTATTTCGTTGAAACATATATACATAGGTATATTATGTTATAGTCGAACTTAGAAAATTTTAGTCTACCAACAGCCGAACGCTCACAATACAGATGTTTGATTATATTTTGTGATTCATCTTTCGTATCTCGGGTGACTCGTGTACGTCAAATGTCAAACTTTAACGTTTACTAACAAAATGGCGTTGCATTAAAAAGTAATAACGCTTTCTTTCTCGTAGAGAACGGTCTTTCGACGAAAAGACAGACGTTTTGGAATTCGATATTATTTACAATAAATACATTTAACATATACAGAGTGTCACAAATTTTAGGGCTTGTTAATTAAACATGTCTGTGTGGAAAAAGTCAATAAATTTATGTTGGATTGTCAATTACCTATTACTTATTTGTTTCTTTAGACTTACAAATTTTCAAAATTAACATTAAACTAGCGCGTTTAAAAGAAAATAAACGTTAAAGTAGTTGTTCCAAATAATTTTCATATACGTACCCATATAGGCGTACTTTTCACAACGGTGAATCATAGAATCATAAAAATAGAACGTTTCGGTAGGTATATTCACATGTAGTGAATCTTTCCATTTTTACGCTTTCATTGTTAGCGATAATGTTCGATAAGCAGACAAATTCTGACAGATACACGATAAACATTTATTTCGTTTGCGTTGCAATGTTAACGATCGAACATAAGTTTATTGACTTTTTACGTTTTACACTATACCTTTTAGGACACCCTATAGTACGTGTAGTAGCGTGCACCAAGAATTGTAGATAAAGTAGGTAATCTTTCTTTTTAAAGTAAATTTGCGTTAAAACGATTTTGATTTAATTGGAATCGTGTAGGTTTTTTAAAAACGTTTAAATGCAAATTTGAACGTCGCTCTTTATTTAGGTGCTCACTAAAGGTTACTTTAAATTTATGACGTTACACAAATAAAATTACAATAAATAATAGTTATTGTACTTTCATACAACTTTCAAATACGTGATTACGTGTAGCATTAGTAACTTAAAAAGTAGGTATATTTCTGAATTTTTAATTTTTTCAGTTTACTTTGCAGTCATCCACAAGAAATCTCAATAAATAAGAAAAGTGTTGTTTACAAATCAGTGCTAGTTTATTTCTTAATTTTTTATTCTTTTATAATGTAAATAATCGGGCACCTATAGGGTATTTATTACATTTAAAAAAAATGTGATGTAGTAGGTGCTATAATAACAGCTTTCAGTGTATCTACTTACTAATTTTTAAAAACAATACCTTACCCTTACCTACAATTGTTGGTCACGCACAGCCCCGCGGGGAACCCCTACTACACGCGTTGAAAAACATTTGCCATGTAAAATAGAACAAAATTGTGGTTTTCTAAAATATACTACTAAATCGATCAAGATATAACGAATCCGCACTCGACGGGGTCGCGAAAGGCGGGGTTGCCTGTATAAAGAAAATCATTTTACGCAAAATGTGGAATTTTGATTAACTTTTAATTTATCTTAAATGTGCCCATGCTATAAATTAATGATTGTATGCTTACTGTAAGTTATTATGGTTTAAAAATCGTGTAATTTTCAAACAAACTTTTAACTAGTGTGATTTAATTTTAAGCAAAGCCAAAAGTTTACCCGACTTGCTAATATTGCTTCTTTTGATTAGATTTCTTCTTCATATTTAAGGTGTATCGACGCTTTGTGTTAATTTATTATTTACATGTCAATCCAGTTGCAATAAACTCGTAGGTGTAGATTAATTTCGTTTCAAATCAATATTTTTTTAAATTCTAATGTAATTAGTTCGATTAAAAAAGTAGGCGTAGGTGTTTTAGAAAATTTGTTCGAATCGTGCTTTGATTTCACTTCTTTTCTCGCAAGATTAAATAATAGAATTATTGTTTTTATACAAGATAGGCCTCTCTAACTTCTGAAATTGGCAGTCTTGTTGAAAGTTAATTAATTTTGTTGTTCTTTTGAAATTGCCAAGCTCATTCCTTCATTTCCGTTAATACTTTGAAACGACGCAAATTTTTGATTCTCTCGAAATATATCGCACTATTTGTTTTATTTTTTTTAAGTGCGTAACGTTATTCTTATAATTTTTCTATTTTGAAATAACACTACAGTCACGGACTTTAGCAAAAGTCCACCCGTTCCGTGCATTTACTATCACTGTTCGCACGCACACAGCCAAACAAATAGCCAATATGATGCTCGTTTTGAAGGTAAAATCCTAACTTATTGTTATTAAGATTTAATTGGAAATATGACGCATTTATTTATTCTAAAATTTTGTATAAATAGTTACAAACCAGTTGCTTTAAATGAACACATGATGGGTTTTATTAACGTCCGTGGCTGTACCTTTAATTATCTTCTTATCTCTTTGTTTAATTATCTAAATAAAATATATTTCAATTAAAATAATTCACGTATGCATGGTTAGATAAAAAACTATTCGGTCTAGTATCAAAGCTTCATTAATAAAAAATGATTATACATACCTAAGTATCTAATAGTAAATTAAAATAGTATCTTTCGACGCCTTTTCCACTTCTGGTGGCATTCCTAGATCAACTTCTGAATTTCGTATTATATTTTGCAATCGGCGCCAGAGTCTTTTAACGAGCTCTTTAATTTTAGAAACAAAACAATCGCACGAAACCAAGTTACGTTGATGAATGAGGTGACTGGGCACGAGGTCGGCTGGATTCTTCATTAAAAAGTCACTCAATCGGCGAAACGTGCGAATTTGCTATCCGTATTTCTCCCCAACATTTTTCGCACGTTTCAAAAGTCGAAATATCTCAATCGCCGTCTTTTTCTAAATTCGAAGAGCAAATTTTATTTCGACCGGGCCCGTTTTAAAATTGGCCGGGATAAGAAAGACAAATTAAAATTTTGTAGAAGTGGTTTATCGAAAAGGACTTAACGGCATCCAATTCGGAAATAATAGGCGCATCATTAGTAGTTATTGCCAATTTTCACGCCAGTTTCGCGCAGTGTAACCAACATTATCGTAATAAATTTCAGGGTCAATATGCGATTCATTCAAAAATACAACATTAAGAGTTAATTGGATATTCCCAACATTTTAGATTGATATCAATTAGAACAATGATGAGGGAATAAATAGCAACAGAATACGTCAATTTTCATATACGTACATAATTTTATAGGTAGGTAATTTGATCGACGCGACGTAATGGAAGAGTTTAGGTAATATATACGGTAGGGTACTACAAATAATTTTAGATAGATTTTTACAAAATTCTTCCATTTTTAATTATAGAAGTAGAATTTATGTATGCAGAGTGTCCATCTGTAGAATAGTAAACATATCAAACTTTCCTTTTGATTTGTGATGGACATCCTTTGTCTGTCTCTTTTTCTTGTGTGGGTATCTGTGTATGTATATTTTCGGATTTGTATATTACTTAATTAACGTTAGTGTTTCGTCCTCTGCAATTCTCAAGGTTCGAATTCATAAACATTCGTACTGCAACCGAATTTTGGTAGATACTGAAGTTTTTTATTGGTTGTCAAACTGCTGACAGTTCGAATTCATTGTTTTTATTGGTTAGTACCAAAAACAAAATAGAAATATTTGAGATGAGTTTCGTTTATGAATTTAACCTTAAATTATCATTCTTATATATTATTTTGCCCGATTCACTATAAAATTTTGCTGAAAAGCAAGGAGCGTTATTGCTTATTTGACAGTTGTTTGCTATACAGGGTGATTCAGAATCCATATTACAAAATTCTATAGGGTGAAATATTTGCTTATGAAACCATGTCTCAAAATGAATCTTTTATGGTCAGTCCCAGAATGTTGTCAAGTTGTATTCGTTTTCGCATGTAACATTGTAATATAATTTCTGAATCGTCCTTTATGTAGCAAATAAGCAATAATTCTCTTTGCTAAATATCAACAAGTTTTTAACGAATTGCGTCGAAGTAATTTTTTTAAGAATCAACATATTTATTTATTTCTCACAAAGCAATTGGCATACTTTTAATTAAACAGAAATTTATTGAAATTATATCACTAACAATAAATAATGTGCAGCAACTTGAATAAAATTTATGACGTCAATTGAATTAAATGAGTATTATTTGTTAACTACCAAAATACGTCACTGCAATTAATTTTTACAGAACCAGTCTATTAAGAGGACGATTACGCTCGTACAGAAAAGCTAAATACAATTTTACAAGTATGTTATCTACACGTTATTTCAGTATCCCAGTATACAAGTTGCCCACGCCACATTTCATTTCAGTACAGAAAATATTTATGCTTATCTAGTAAACATTCTGATAAACATCTAGCTATTAAATTGCAAGAGATTATATTAAATAGGTATAATTATTCAGTAACTTGTTTGAAATTTATATTCTACAGTATCTGGTTTGTCAATTGTTCAATTATTACAACAAACAAGCCGAATAATTCTAAAATTAGTGGCAAATGTTATAACTACTGTTATAACAGTACCCTCGTAACCACTCGTGTTAGTGTGTTATACCTTTTCTTGTTAACAACTTGTGGTTGTTGACAAAATGGAATTTATGGAATAAAAACCCAGAGTAACTTATACATATCGATGTGATTAATTATAATAAGGGCCGATCTTTCCATCTTCTGATTATATCTGATAGATATTTCCTGTAGAAACTTTTGTTCGAACAATCGTTTTCATAGTGCATATCTGTCAGATAAATTTATCAGAAGATGGAAAGATTTGCCCTAAACCTGCATTCTGTTAAATTTTAAATAAATTAAAAATCGTTCTGTAGTAAGTTTAGATCGTATTCAGACAGTTGTATATGTGTATATATATATTCATTAAAACATAAATACGTTTTGGAGAAATAATTGTTGCAGTTACTTTTAACAATAAGTCTAATAAGTAAGATACGAATGTTTCACTTGAGTAACTACAATAAAACTCCGTGTATGTGAATCTCGAATTTTTTACTACCTGTTGAAGTAGAAAATTATGTAGATAATCGTCGGCATCGCTTCAAAGTAACAGTAACTATATCGACGGTAGTTGTGACGGTTGGTAGATTATCGTAAACGACAAAAAGTAGATTTTACAGAAACGCACATTTTGTATTGTAGCGTAGCTACATATAAGAAGATACGTTTTATCGAAATACAAATCGATTTTTCTGGTGAAAAGAATCGGAATATTGATACCAGATTATTGTTCTTGACATATGATGTCTTTGCCCTAGATCCTTTGATGCATAAGATAGTCAGAATAACTCATTTTCGCAAAAAATTGCGTTTACGATAACTGCGTCGATATGTATTTAAAATACATACAAGTGTAGACAATTAAAAGTATTGTTAGAACAAACCTTTTACCATACATAAAATTTCGACGAACGCATTCTTTACTAATTATATGAGGTAATATGCAAGCCGATATCTTGAAATAAACATTTCTCGAGTTTAGTTTACCAAGGAGGAGATAGCGTGAGCAAGACGGCGATACAAGGATAGAGCATATACGCGAGTACGAAGACCGCGATTCGCCGATTATTAAACGAAAACGTTTTGAGCCCTTATTTTATTTATAAGTATCTATTAAGACATATTTTTTAGATAATTAAAAGATGGCAGAAGATGTACACGTTTTTATTTTTTTAATATAACATAGCTTCTAATTCAAGAAAGTGACATCGAAAAGTTAGTCTAATTATTTCCAACTTCAAATAGTTATTATATAAAAGTATATATATTCTTAAGAAAATAAGAACGTCTTCACATACTTGATGATACATATTTCAGATTCTTTAATAAAAAATTGAATATTTCTATCAATATAGATGTAGTACCTGACCGAATTTACATCGAAATCCCTATATTAGTGCTTGACGTAATCATCCTCTTAATTTAATCATGTAAATTATTAGAGTGAAATTTATTTATATTAATTTTTTATTGTTAGATACTAAATTTAACAGCGACAAAATACTATTTAAATACATTGTGTGAACATTATGTCTCGAAAGCTACATATTCGTTAAGATATTTCATCGTTAAGTATTATTCGAGTTGTTCTTTCAAACAGTCGTTTCGACAGTTTCAAACAGAAGTTTGTTCGAGTTCTTTGTTGTTTAAAACAATAAAATGCGGTTGTTCATTTGAACAAACAAAATTGATATTTTCAGACATTGAATTTTTTTTAAAATGATGTACCTACATTAGCAATTTTAGTTAACTATTCGAAGAAACATCTAGTAACATTTTATTGATGACGTGCACCTGAATAAGATTTGGATGACCCGTAGTTACGGGTTTAGGAAGTTTATCGGCGCTGTTAGGTGATGTTGCGTGGAGTCGCAGTAATGATTCATTTATTTACGTTCTTTTGCTATTAACTCTCTTGTTTTCACGTTCGAGCATTTAGCTTTATTCAGATGTTATAGTATTTATATAGCATTGTTTACTAAATTATTGGGGTACTAATTGTGCGTGCGCGTGTGTTAGTTCTATTTGTATGTGATATTCCTACGTACCTATATAAACTATAAGTAGTAAGTAGTAAAATAATATGGTGATATTTTAGGATATTCATAACATGAAATCATCTGTCATAACATCTTTCATCGTCATTTTTATTGTAAAATACGTGGTTGCGCCTAGAAATAATTAATGTCCCTTCAAAATGATAAATAATTGAGGTATGTTAGTGAAAATTTGATAATGCGGTGACTCTATAATGTACAAAACAGACCAAAAATCGCAATATAAATATCTTCAGTCGTCATTTATCAATAAAATAAAACGTTTTAAATGTGATAAGTGTTTTTAGAAATCTTTGATTCTCTGAATAGTATAAATATCAATGCTATAAATGACTGAATATTTTTAGTTACCAAATTTGTTTAATAAAGCTAGTGTTTATAAGTTGGATAAGGCAGTGGATGTCGGTAGTAACAGCGTTGATAACACAAAATATCTTTGCTACAAATAACTGACAATATGTGTACCATGTGTGATTGGGAAGCCCCTTGTGTTAGAAACAAACATTAATAGATCAGGTTTGCTATATCTCAAACGTCATCACTGCTTAGTTTTTGCTGATAACGTCTCCATAGTAACACGAAATGTCAAAGAACTGAAAGAAGATTGACTGAGACTAGAAAAATCGACACAATAGATGGGTTCAAAATAAACGAGAATGAGACAAACTATATGTCTTGGACAGATGAGGAGTTTGAAGAAGGCAGAGTATTGCGATTATGTAGTAACTGAATATGGTAAAACATATTATGACTTTGAAAAAGTAACGAAATTCAACGAATTCGAATACAGAGAACAACATTCATTGCACGATAACCGATTATAGTTAAATATATACAAGAGAAAATACAAGAAAGAATAATGACAGGTGCATGAAGGATCTATAAAACAATAATCGGGTCTGTTTAACTTATTCTAGTAAAGTGTGGGTTGCGGGAACAGTGGAAGAGAAAAGGTAAGCAGTATGGGAGAGGAAAGTGTCGAGGAAGATACGTGGAGGAATAAAAGTGGATGGATAGTGGGAAAGAAGTGATCAGGAGTTGAAGGCAGCGTACGAAGAACCAGATATAATCGCAGTTGTGAAAGCTTAAAGACCGAGATAATTGCGATAGGAAAGGATTCCAAAGAAAATATTAGAGAGCAATATAATTGATAAGACGGATGTGCAAAAGGACCTCGACCAAATAGGAAAGTGAATGGAGGACAGCACTCGGAGAGATCGTCATTTCAAGTATTAAAATTAATATTTTTTAACACTTGTGATTTGTAAGTTATCCTACGCCCTACAGGTATAAGAAGAAGAAGAAGAAGATTAACAAGTTCGCCAATAGATGGTACATACAACAATAGAACAACAGTGCCATCTGCATTTCGCAATATGTAGTTATAATATAACGAAGTACCGATTATACTTCCGTGACTGTCTTACAAAACCAAAAGTTATTAAAGCGTTTTTAATACAACTTCTGGTCCTTTATTAAACCTCACGAATCTACAATAAAAACCTGCAACTGCTAAAAAAGTTCCTTTAAAAACTGCCGTAGCTAGAAGTCATCATTGTTCAATTTGCGATTTGTCGCAATTGTTCTTTTAGGTAAAACTCGGGGAAAAACGTGCAGTCGAATGCCATCAGGTGTCCGGTGAATTGTGTAATTATGTTTTTAAAGCGCGAAACGAGATTTAAAAGAATCCAAAAGTGAAATATTTACTTAATTCATATTATTATTACGTTCATCTGTCGTTTGAAATAATCATTTAAATTTATTCGCTTCCCCATTTTGCAGTAGAGTTTTAAATATTTTTCAAGATACATTACATTTACTTTAAAAACTTCTAAAACCCGGATTATTTTATTTGGAAAGAAATTACGGACGTAAAACCGTGAAACCGAGAAGGGTTAAATTACTCATCGAAGCCTAAAAAGAAGCCCCAAAACTTGAGATGCGAGCGTTGCTTACAATTAGATGATTATAGGGGATGTCAAAGTAATTTATAAATACCTGTTATAGAAGTAAAAACGTGAGGATTATTCTCTCTCGTATGTACTTTTTTTTTGTTGCCTACAGATTTCGTAGGAAGCGCAAATAATTATTTTTCGCTCGGTTTGCTAATACGGGCGTACGTACGTGTTCGGAGCTTGGTCGACCGCGCCAGAAATAGCATCGTCGAGCACCTCCTAGCGGTCGTCCAGGCAACAACATTGAGCCCATTGACGTGTTCGCGACCTTCACCTCGCGGTCGCCGCGAACTACTCGACCGTCTCACGTACCTTCCCAGGTAAATTTGCCTCGAGCGCGATTTACAACTCCCGCCTCTCGTTATCCAACGCACTTCGGTAAATTCCTCGTTGCGCTTTACCGTTTTCTTTCTTCTTCATTAGATTTCGTAGTTTTGGTCGCGACCAAAAAATGCGCCGCTCATTGAAGTGAATACGATTCCCAAGTTGACCTTGCCAAATGTTAGTCAGCCCACCGCTACCCGACTATCGTAGAAACGCTGTCGCCGTCAGTTTCGAGGCCAAATTTGTACAATATTCCAATTCATTCTCGGTCGGTTACAAAACAACACGAGCTACTGATGGTTCGGCTAAGCCTCTTCTGTCCCCCGTCGCCCTTCCCCCCCTCCCGCAGCCCGCGCAATTTTAAATTGTCGAGCGCTCTTTTTTGCTCCGCAATAGTTTGTTTTTTCTTGTTATTAAATAGTTGTAAAATTATGTGTAGGATTAGAGGAATTGTTTTATCGCACGTCATTGGACTGAACCATGGAAGTGGTTTTAAATTCGAAACGTTGTCCAAACGCAAACGCAATCGCAAACTTATCAGCAGGAACCCACAAACTACGATATCGATGTGACAAAACACTGCATCTCCCATATGTGTAGGCAGGTATAAACGACAACGATAGCGCTAAAATTAGACGATGGTTGCACGCGAATTGATAAGATAACCGTAAAGATGTATAATACGAGGCAGTAGTATTGCTGCGGATTCGGCAAAAACAAACTTTATTTCGTCCAGGAAAGAGACGCCTTCAGTTCGGGATTTCGAAAATTTATCGTTCATTTTAAATAAGCTCTACCGGGAAAATTTTATGTATAAGTAATTTAGTTCAATAACTTTTATAATTGAGCGTTTCAGAGAATTTATTAATGAATTCCGTCGAATAGTTCGGCTGAAATTGACAAAATAAAACGGCTCCGTTAAAACATATGTTACATAACGCATACGTGCAGAAATTCACGACGGACCGTTCGCCGTTAATGCGACAGAGACGGAAAAGGCCGCCTGTACCGAGAAAAACGGCGACCGGAGACCGGGGCCCCGAAATGTAGTTTCGTAGTAAGCGGAGATTGGCCGCGCGGTGCGCTGTAATCGCGCGGCACTTGTTCAGTTTCTGTCGGACGTTCGAGGTGGCCGTACACCTGTTAATATTTTAGCTGAAAACTGCTCGTGGTTTTTTCAGTAGGACATTTTGAACAACCGCAGCTATCAAATATTCGGTGTTGATAAGTGATTGGTACTGTATAGTTCCTTTTCAAATGGCTCGCTTCTGCCAGACCAACTTCAGAAACATTATCATCGAAAAGGTAAAATTTTAACTTTTCCCGTTTAATTAATTAGGTATATTATGATAAACGTCGCGTACGGAAATAATTAAAATAGCGTACGTCGAATTTGGACAGCCGCTTTTTGAAAATAATTCGGACGAGCCCGTGCGGCGATGGGAGGGAGTTGAAAACTTTTAATCGTATTTTATTATTCGAAGCGGTCATTGTTTTATCCGTGTTAAATCCTGTTTAGTTTGGTTTGTCGAGTGGGTACGTAAAACCAGTACCGGACTAAGCAAACAATGTACTAAATTCTATTTAATCTTCGTCTTATAAGCGTACCTATTAATTTTTTAATACACCTACCTAGTTGTATAAGAGTAAACATTAATTTACGCAAATTACTTGATTTATCTAAGCAAACTCTCCAAGACCCGTACTGAAATAATAGGTGAAATTTGAGGCGAAGGTTGCGTCAAGACTTGTAGTAGTTATCCAGTAGTTTGCCATTCATTTATAAAATAATAAGTATGCTTTCTTTTTCGTCTGGTTTTTAGCTAGCCGGTGAAGGTTGCACTTTTCCGACAATAGCTGTCCGAAAAAAACTTGTTTGCTTTTGCAAATTTGCAATTGTACCAACTATCTCGATAGGTCCTCCGCGCCAGAAGATCTCATACGCAATCAAAATTCGTCGAAAACTTTAACGACTCCCCCGTATGTTTATTCGTAGTTGTGTGCAGGTGGTTAGTTTACATAATCCGTAGAACAAGTTTATATTGGAAGCGTTTTCACAATGTGAACGTACTAATTAAAGTTAATGGTTTTTGGGTTTTATTTTACCGTATAGATAATATTTTTATCATTTTGAACGATGTCCCCTATTCACGAAAATAACACAGATCGCGCTTTCGCGAGATATAAAGATTCAATTTACCGTGCAAAAATAATGCAATTAAGAAATCGTCAATTAATACGAAATTTCGTTCACTTGCGGACCCTTCTCTCGCGCTAAAAACGCCGTCACTACAGTTTAAAACCATTTGTTACGTTGTTACTACTAGCCATGTAATTGAGCTGGTTAACTCAAGGACACTAATTTGTAAGTAAAAATTAATATACATATCACGAAAACATTTTTACCAAATCTCGACATCGCCGTGCCGTCATTTCCACCGTCTACGACAAAATACATTCATGTTATTTTTAAAGGCCCATAAGAAAACCAATCACAATCGATATTTTCATACGTTCCGTGGTAGTAATTTGTTAACAATGCGCTAAAATTTACAGATTTTTGCAGAATAGAGACCTCGTTCGTTCTACTAAGAGCTGGTTTTTCAATCGCTGGTTAACTCCGACTATCAGTCAATTTGTATAGAAATGATTATTGCAACAATCGTTTCCATGGTTAAAGTTACCGGTTGAAAAACTGACCGTTAAAAGAATATTGTCTCCATCCGAGTTTAATCGCAGCGATTAGTAGAGTTTTAGGAGGCGTTTGATCTGCGAGAGAACGTTTAAACGCGAGAACACAGTTCGAGCGTTTAATTTTCTTCGAGTGGACAAAACGCGAATGCAATACAACGTTTTAATCAATAATCGATTCGTGCATGGAGCCAGAATTGTCCTCGAAATCTCCTCGATGTTACACCGAGCGTCGTCTCAAAACTCTGTGAAACTTGTAAGGCTTTGCCGTATTTGATTGCTACGACGGGTTGATTGTTTGTCGAATTGAGGAATAAAGTAATTTTCTCCACTATTTATTTCTATTGCATCTTGAAATGAGATGAAATTAGGATAATTATGACCCAATTGTGAGTTGATTATGGATAGGGTGAACGTTTTTTCAGTGCAACGTATGCAGTTAGTCGATTGTTTTAATGACACAAAGATAAGTACTTTGTTTAAAGTATAAAAACGTGCAATCACGAAGATAGACGCTCTAGACGAGTTTGCTTGGGGAAATACGCGCTTTTACAGTCCATCATAGCTTTATCAAAGTGTTACATTTGACGAAATTAAAGTTGTCGAGACATTTAACAATGACCAAATAAGTTCATATTTTAATAGTTTTTTCGACTATAAGCAAAATTCTTCTATTATAATGATTTATGCCCTGTTAATTTTATGATGATTAAAAGGTAGTAACGATCTCTCGGCGAAGTCGTCATTTAAACTACAATTTTGCGATTCGATAGTTTCGTTAATAAATGTTAAAAGTCTATATTGTACGAGACCTGTTTCGTTGGTTTGCATTATGTGGAAAAATTATGACAAAATAGCACGTGAATAATTAATCAAAGTTTTTTAATTAATCTAAAGGTATCCACAGACTTCGATATGATGTATAGTGGTTTCAGAGAAAGGTCGTAGTACCCGATCCCTATATTTTTCCCGTATTTATTTATCTTGTTATTATTCTCTATCAAAACAAGTCTGTGTTTATTTTTTTAACATAAGTTTACGATATAGCTGAAATATCGACGAGCTCGCTAAACAAAACAACTTACCCCATTGTTTTTATTATATGTTATCAATGGTGTTCGAGATCGTTGTGCTGTTTTATCCCGTTTCAGCTCATTTATTAATAGTTATTTATATAACGAGGGAAGAAAAAGATACTTTTTCCTGTGGATTTATTTCTCCGAACTCGATTTTTCATCAACCATATAGGAAATTTTCATTCAGTGTTTAATTCTAAATTGAAAAAAAATAATAATCAAAAGGGGGAAGAAATTTACTTTTTCGCCATCGGGCGGCAAGTAGTAAACGTCGACTTTCGACCGCAAAATTACCTATAAGAATCGAACGATTTTCGTTTTTAACAAAGACGAAGAAAGAATATTTTTACTCGTAGTTACAACGAAAGAAGTGTTTTAAAGTAAAATTTTATATTAAAATGTCTTTAACTAGGATTTTTGGTTTGTTACACGTACTGCCATTTCTTTGTTTCTCCAGTGCGTTTCCACGGTAACGCCAAAAGGTCAATTTCCTCTGCTGTTTCTCAAGATTTTCTAATATTACCTCTCGAATAATACTGTATTCAATAAATTAAAATGAAATGTTCTAATTGACACCCGTCTGCGGCTTGACGGTGCTCTAATCTGTTACAAAAATTGCCTAAAAGAATTTTTCGACCAGTTAAATGATAAGAAGTATCGTGTGGTTTTTCTTTGTAAAGTTAAACGTTATTTATGTATAGTAGATGTCGGCGAACGTTAGTTCTATAATGTTATGGAGCGCCGTTTTATTAAAAACATACATACGTTACGGTTTGATATTTTTAATGGATTTTCATCGGCAAATAAATTTACAATATCAGGTACGAGAAGATACAACACAATTTGCAAGAGTTAGTGGTTAGAATCGGACAAAAAATACAGGCCATCATAGGAATCACCTAATTGGCTGCATAATTCATCACGTAATATTTGTTGCCAAGCCGCAGATGATAGGCGTCAATTTGAACATTTACTTACAATTAGCTTGAATTTATTCAATAAAGTATAATATAATACTTCGATTTAAAATTAAAAAAAAACATTACTTTAAATGAATTTAAAGATTTTGTTTTAGTCGTCTTGTTTATCGTAAGTTTGACTTGTTTTGGAAAAGCTAGTTAATTTGACCGGGTTGATCGTTTGCTTGTGGTTAAGTTTTATGGAAGATCTAATTATGAATCGCAAGAAAAATTAGATGGATATCAAAAAAAAACTTAATCGATTTTTTAGTACATAATCTTCTCGAGAGCAACATCCTTCTTGTATTGTCATGGTGTTCTTGTGCGTTTCTTTAAACATCGTTTCATGTTTGATATCCTTTTGTATCTGAAATTCTAATGATTATAATCAATAGGAAATAATTTTTGCATGAAGCATTTGCTATCGTTTAATTCAATCTTGGTAGTTATTACTATATCGTTCGGGTGTGACGAATGTTCATTCAAAATATTCTATGTACTTATAATTATCTACTAAAATTATTAAATTATAGTGATACCTACTAAAAATATAAATACGTTGATATTAATTAATAAATCATTTTGATAAAAGGAAAAGGACGCACAGGAGACATATCTAAATAATTATTATTGCTAAATTGAATAGTATAGCTAATTGTATAGATACGTAAGTCATCGATATATTTGCAGTTGATCAAAAGTTTCTTTTTTACGTAAGAAGGAAGAACTGTCAATATCATTCGTTGAATGCATAGTCAAAATCCGTTACTGCCGTTACACTATAACTTCACCGTGTAATATGTGTGTAGGTAAATTGGTAGAATATGTCCCTTTCCAAACTTTGAACTGAATTACAAATATAGTGATTTCCACTTAATTGGGACCAACACGTTTTGATACGATGAAGCAGCTGGTCAAGTTATCCTAAGTTCGAATAATATAGAGATTGGTTTGTTCTTTGAGATTTAGCCCAGTTAAGCGGAATCCACTGTAATTATATAGTCTAGTGATCTTTTTATTGATGACGTGCATCGGAATAAAATTTGAACGACCTATAACTAATTATTTAATGTACAGGGTGCTTTTAAAATAGCGCATCAACTCTACAGTAGAGTAGAACTCAATTAACAGTCTCCTACAACGCACTGCAGAGTTGGTGCACCATTTTGGAATCGCCCTGTAGATAATGTTGCAGTTCACGTCCTAAAATTAAAATAGTCAAAATAAGTATAGTTATTTATAGTTATTTTATAGTTAGTTTTAGTACCTATTTTGTAAATGAAAATTGAATCAATAACATGCAACAGAAACTTTGCGTTTTTTTTTGGTTTCTTCCGTTGTTCTCGCACTTTCACCGTTATTTACTGGTGTATTTGTCAGTATTGGTGTTTTTACATGTCTCAAGTAGCCTTTAACTACACATCCATAAAGAACGTATAGGTAATAATTTTTTTAAAGTGATAGAAAGCTCGATAAATCGCGTTCTTTACAAATATGTAGGTACTTGGAAAACACACGCAACTGTAACTATTTTTCTATTATGGAAATATTAAAGATTCCTAAAATCTTATATCATTTAAAAAAACTATGCACTTATATAACGGTGCGTTAGAGAATCTGAATCGTTTTCCACCAAACAAGCAAGCACATGGCCTCTTCAAACCGTCAAATCAACCGATCTCTGTTGTCAACGTAAATTCTGAAAATATTCAATGTCCCTGGTACGACCAACTCCCACTCTTCTCTAGTTTCGTAAATATAAATTTATTTTTCCCAACTTGATCGAATTTGCCCGTTTTCCAGCGTGTGTCCACATTTAAAATTGACATTTACGAATAGGGCATTAAATTAAATACTCCAGCTCGATGGGTTTTTTCTTACAATCACAAAAATTAAAGCAACATTCTTCGCGTCCATGATGTTTAATTTCGTTTCTTAAAATTTAATTTCAGTAATGTACCCGCGTTGCCCACTATAAGTTACTTAATTAAAGGTTAATTGACAAATTAACCTCCATTCAATCAAAATTGGTTATCTTAATCGAATATAGAATTTTTTTCATATACTTAGGAATTAAATTCTGCAAGGTTTATAAAAATAAATTTACATTCGAGGTTAGATAACCACATTTGTAAAAAATATAATTGGAATTTAAAATAAACACCAGTTATCTCATTACTATTTGTTACGTATTTACTACAACACCTAACAACAGCAATGTGAGAAATAATGTGGTTTTATCAGTATTGTTTATTGTGTATATTTAAAATTTTGACGTAATCCAGATAGCGCAGTTGAAATTGGAGAATCAAAATATTTCAGTTATTTTGAAATATGTTGTTGTCATAACGCTGAATTTTGATAACAATTAGTCAGATGGTTTATAAAGTCAGTCGATTCCGATGAGCGGGTCAGTAGACAGGATTGTAGTTTTTTTTTTAGTTAATTAAATCATTTCGTAACTTAAATTTTTCTTATTTTTATTATTAAAATTGTACAGTTCTAAATATTCCACGTCGATCGATTAGTTTTAATGTATGTACTTAAAACATTTAAAAGAAAAGAAACGTGTTTCGGTTCTTTCGCAAAATAATAAATCTACATAAAAACGGGCCAACATTTTTTTTACTATGGCCTATCCAAACCTATATGTAATTTACGTCATCAATAAAAAGTCACTAGATTGTTTATTTGTAATTAGGTGTGAAGTTTAGAAAGTGACTGATTCTATAGATGATTTACCTGCGCACATATTAGATGGTATAATGAAAGACTACAATTTATTAGAACTGTCAACATATGAGGTATGAGGTGACAGCACTGTGTGAAACGTCATCATCTAGTAACCTTTTATTGATGACGTGGATTGCATATAGGTTTGGACGAAGTGTAGATACGTTTAGGAAAATCCAGTATTTCATATACTATGTACTTGTTACCTATTTTTTGATTTAAAATCTACACCTCAACTTACGCTTATGGATGGCCAAGAATTTTTCAAATTCAGTTGTAGCTGAAACCGAGAAGTAGTCGAAAACGAAATTTAAATGCCTGCCCTTTAATTAATGTTTTGTCAATTAGATAATTTTATTGAACTTTTAAAATTTATGTGTTGTATTCCAGAATACCAATTTAAAATTTAAATGGTCAATTAATTCTGATTTCACCTTAGTGTTTTGATTTACAATTAGATCGGTTGGTTTTTATTTATAAACAAAACGACGCGAGGGGACATTTAATTTCGAAATGATCGAAATTTTAATTGTTCTACTTAAACATTTACAACAGGTACAGGTTTAGAAACAGATTTGAAATTACCATCGCTAAATAAACGCTTGTTTACTAATGTACCTACCTATTTTTTTTTGTTCTCCCATAAACGGATAAAGCGTTTTTTAGCTTTATATACTGTTCTTCCTTGTTGTATTGTAGTATGCGCGCGTGTTCGTTGTTGAGTATAGATAGTATGGGTACTTTTTACAAACAAGTATGTAATTTTTCCCATAATTCAACATATCGACCTTGAGGGTTGAGTGTTTCAACAATGACCAATTGGTATCCTAGTTGTAAATCTTTAATTTAGTTATTGTTCGTAAACCGGTTGTTTATACTTCCGAATTATTAGTTGTAATCACATAGGCGTTTCGGATTTTTGCCCAAAGTAAGTACGCTTTCATTATTTTTTCGAGAGGTAATCGTGCGTGTATTACAAAAAGATATTTCCCGGACGCTTTTGCCCGATGCTCGTCCAACTACTCTCGATTTTTCATAACGTAGTCAAACTCAAAATCTTACAAATACTATCTAATTCCTGTCATTAATGTTTCGTAAGTCTTACGTCTACTAGGCCGACCCGAGGCTCGATAAAGCTAATACATATTTCAGTACTGGCCGTCGATTTGCATCTTTTGCTCGTCTGAATTTTGTGAAATACGCAAAAATGAAATGGAATTTGTTCATACTTTGTGACCGCATTTTATTTATTTTTTGTCGTGTGTTTGAAGACGAACGATAAGTGGATTTTTGTGGATGTTTTCTCTACATACATACAGTTAGTAACTTCAAGATATTTTCCCAAGAAATATGACGACGACGGTAATGTGCGTGTTCTCACTGTCTGTATAATAATGTCAAACTCTTGAATCTTATCCTTATCCCACTCGTTGTCATAGTTGCCAATTGCTTCTTCAACAGTAGAAATATTACGATTAACCCCTGAAGATAACAGACGTAGAATATTAGGTGTATATAACCAGCCATTCAATAGTTATTAACAAAAAAAATTAGTAATTATTTAAACAAACGGTTGATGGCACAATGACTAGATCATCAGCTTACTGTCCCGAGGTTCGGGTTCGAATCCCCTTTTAGGTAAGTTTTTTAAAATTAATCACTAAAATCATCAAACGTCATCAAAATTGTATGGCCATTTGTAATATTCAGTTTAAAATTTTGAACGCGGCATATTCTACCTATGATTTACCTGCACACATACGACATCATGGGAAAAAAAAGACTGCAATCTATTAGTACTCTAAAAAGACGAGGTTTTATTGATGACTTGTGTCGGAACTTATCTTGAATAACGTAAACACTATTAAAATATTATTCTTGAAAATGTTTAAATTAAAAACGGTTGCGGCTTAAAAACGCAATGTCTCCCGAAAACGTTTTACTAGCTGACAAATAATGATCTCAAAAGTAATTGCGCTGATCTTAAAAGTGGGGAAGGTTCGATTCGCGGGACTAATTAAAATTTATTATTGTTCGCGTTAATTGGGAGAAGTAAAAACGCCAAAAGTTTATATTTGTTTCTCTCTCTTTTTTTTTCATTCGTTCCCGTTTAGTTAACCTTCGTCTCTATATCGGGGTGCGTTGCGCAGTATTTTTCGCCATTAGTTGTCGATAAATAATTGATAAGTGAAATGAGTGCAAATTTTTATCTAGGTATCTTTATTTTTTTGAAGTTCTGCTCATTTATTAAGTATCTACAATTTTTGAATATTATCCACAAAATTGGATGAAGTATAGTAGATGAAGAGGACATATCGTTACCTAAACACGCACAACCGTAAAACGATTTATGTATGTTTTCACACTCGCTCAGGTAGAATGTTCAGGTTTTGTCAATTAGTTGTATTTTGTTTTCTGTTGGTTAAATTTATTTATATAATAAAATTGACGCTAGTTCTTTAAATATTTTCTGTAGTAATACTGAATACTGAAGGTCTGAATTTGTCCATTTCGTTCCTGACCGTTTGTTGCGCAGCAACGAGGAGAATAAATTTGACAAGTAGACATTGAAAACCCAAGAGCTGTAGACTCGAATGTTTTATTTGTTGCGCGGGTTATGAGAAGTGTTTGATGTCATTTAGGGTCGTTAAGGTTAGGTCAAAAACAATGAATTCAAAATTGAGATTGTACCTCTTCATCTTGCACTCCTATTAATTTGGATAATCCATGAGTTTGAATAACAATCCAAAAGCGATAAAAAATCCATCGTGGTATAGCTTATCCAAACCTATATGATGTTCACGTCATCAACAAAAAGTTACTAGATTATGACGTTTCACACAATGCTGTTGCCTCGTACCTCGTATTTTGACAGTTCTAATAAATGTAGTTTTTCTTTATACCATTTAATATGTGCGGAAGTAAATCATCTATAGAATATGTCACTTTCCAAACTTTAAACCGAATTACAAATAAACAATCTTAGTAACTTTTTTTTGATGACGTGAACATCATATAGCTTTGGATAAGATATATCAGTTTATATAACAATTTAGTTAGTAAAACATGCTATGCGGATATGAATTAGATGTCTGCACAATGAAATTTTAAGTTTACATCTAATTAATTCATTGACTTTCAATTTTTACATGCAATTGCAAAAAGTGAAACGTTGTTCTAATTGCGGTTGTTTACCAAAACACAATTTTCTAGCCGTACGAAAAGAAATACATTAAACTAGTTAATTTTTAATTGATTATCGAAATATCCTTGAACGTTAATGTGTTCTAGAACAGAATTCATGCAGATTCAGCATTAGAAATTTCCACGGATTGCAACGAGAACATTGTAATATTATTAAATGAAATGGACTAAAAACACGATTGCAACAAGTTCTGCTGGTATTAAATTTACATCTAATGACAATTTTGGTCGTTACCGAATTCAACTCGCGTTCGATCGTAGGAAACTTTAGAAAGTTATCTCCAAAATGCAATTTGAATGTGTTTCTAAATCGTCAGTTTTGTAAATATTGTCGAAATGACTTCGATCGTCCAGAATTTAGAATGAATAACATTAAACCGCGATTTAGTTGTTAATTGAACGAGTTTTGTCTCTTTAAAAAAGTAAATAAAGAGTTTAATGAGGATATCTTGGATAGTAGTGGTGGATGGACGGGCGGTCATTAACGGGAATGCCAGGAATGTAGGCCCGGCGAGCTGGTTTGGGTCCAAAAGTATCGAAAAATCTTGTTCTATAGCGTGCTTGTTGCCAAGCGGGCCGCTATTGGTTACGTGTCGCGCCTCCTTTTCCTTCTCGGCTCTTCTCTCTCGTATTTCAAGCGTAGTTGTTTATAAACAGTACAAACGCCTACAATTTTACGTTATCGCCTATTTTAATAATTGTTCTGTGCGCGACGCTGCGCGGCGACGGACCATCGCGCGCTGCTGCCAGTCTAATTTATTGACATCTTTCTCGTTCAAGAATTTTGTCTTTCGAATAATTGTTGGCGAGCGTTTGAATTTTACGAATATAGCGGACGTTTTCTATTTCGAGATCGAGTCAGCGATTATCCAAGTAGGTCGTACAGAGTTTTTTAGCCGCAAAAGTGCCGCGACTACTTCGCCAGACACACGTTGCACGGTAGCAGTTTTGTAATGATCGAGTCTCTGGAATTTCCTTTGCCCGCCGTTGTAGTAGCGTAAATTTGTGTTACCTTCAGTTGCTACCGGGCTGGCTACTACTACTACTACTACTACTACTAATAACTTACGTCGGCCGTGTTGTTTTTTAAACACATTTTACTATTAATACTCGCAGCTATTCAATAGCATATAAAAAAGTACGCCTGCATACTATAAATATTAAAGGTTAATGTTACGCGTGTCGGATGATCGATCATAAATAGTTGGCATCATTCGTATAAATAGTACTTGAATGGAATATTTATGAACCTTCTTTATTGGGGATAATGTTGAGGTTGAATTTTATTGTCGGCATTTGCGACTTAAATAACGAAACTAACCCGCACTTTACACGTGAATGGTCTCCCGTAGCTATCGAAAATGAACGAGGAATGTTTAAATTTAGTTAAACTTCCCCGTTTTATAATATATTACAGTACATAAGTACATACATAAAATTTGGCTAACATAAGTGGGTTAAATTCAGATCTAGATATACTTTTGTCTCGTTCGAATTTGCGAAACAATTTTCAATTTGAACAGTTATCAGATATAACCCTTTATTATTGAATGGGAGAATCGAAAGATTTCGAAAACACGATCAACTGGAGAATCAAATAAAAATCGTAAAGTTAGTTAATTTTTTCCAGAGAAAAATTGTTCGGTTTCAGCGTAGTTAGTGCAAGGTAATATCTAAGGACACGGTTGTGGACCACAATAGAAGTAGAGAGAGATTGTAGATTGTTCTTTTTTTTAATATAAATAATTATCAAATCCTGAATATACCGGGTGTCAACAAAATCATTAGACAGCCTTTATTTTCGACGGTGTGACAGATAACAATCTGATTTTATTTTGTAAGTAATATAGTACAAGAGTACTATATTTTGTCTGCTGGAGAACTACTATCACACTTCCGGTTACGCCGGAAATGACCTTAACATTCGATTTTTAATACAATTACATCTTTTGAGAAGTTTTTATAGCCTACTAGATTTTTTTAGACAATTTTATTTGTGCATCTAGAATGCCGCGAAAATTATAAAAGCGCATTTTTTGTAGTATTTTTTAGCGGTGTAGACTTTAGAAGTTGAATAAATCAGTTTTTTTTAGAAATTATTTAAAGATTTCAAATGGCAACTCCTTTTAGACGACGGGTTTCTCAATAAACATTTTTAATACGAATCTAACGATATACTTGAAATCGAAATCGAATGAAAAATAATCGCTCTAGATCGATTTTTTTGTTATAATCTATTAATGCCAAGAGTAAATTGGAAAAAACTGATTTATTCAACTTCGAAGGCTATTAAAGAACTATTACAAAAATGTGCTTTTATAATGTTTCTGTCCTTACTTATTTAGCCCGACCGCATTCCAAATGTACAAATAAAATTGTTTAAAAAATCAAGTAGGCTATAAAAACTTCTCAAAAAATGTAATTGTATTTAAAAAAGATAGAGTATTCCAAAAAAGTAAAAATATACAAGGTGTTTCATTTAAAAATCGAAAGTTAAGGTCATTTTCGGCGTAACCGGAAGTGCGATAGTAGTTCTCTAACAGTCAAAATATAGTAACCATGTACTATATTACTCGCAAAAAAATTCAAATTGATATCTTTCACACCGTCGAAAATAAAAACTGTCTAGTGATTTCGTTGACACCCGGTATAAGATATTATGGAATACCATTTACATTTGTGAGTATCTCTCGCAAAATGATTTAAAACGCCAAAACTAAAACGAATACAAACTTGAATTATTTACGATTAATTACTTTTCGTTAAAAATTAATTTTTAAAATTTCATCTTACTTAAAGATACATTTCAAAAAATACGGGTAATACGGAACAGTCGGGTAATATGGAATAGGAGGTTGAAAATGAAAACGAACTATATTTGACAAGAAACAAATTTAATGAGACTTCGTCTATGAATACCAATTTTGTACTTTAGTTGGCCTACATATGTATACGATATAATATTACGATTTTATGTCGGATAAGTATTATGAAATGCTTGTTAATCCATATAACCCGACACGTCATCTTGGCAAAAATAACCTCCTTACCTATACGGAAAGGGTTCGCCAGCTAAAAAATGAGCATTGCATAAAACGCTACTAATTACTCTTTGAATGTACGTTATGTTTAGTGTCAATGTATAAGTCGTTACCTACATCTAATATTTAATACCTGCATATTTTTAAAAGCTTCCTCATAAAAATTTTGCGAAAAATCGAAAACAAATATTCTTCGACAACGAACGTGGGGATGCAGCAGGTAAATGATTCGACGACATTGACGGCAGAGCATCACGAAAGCATTTAGAAGTAGTTCGTGATATTCCACGATGGAGAAACCTCGTTGTTCCATAATACCTGCGAAGTTCCTCTATATCACACACATGTTGCATAATGCACGGTGAAAAGTTACATTTAGACAATATGCACATGTCAATCTATGGCGTGTTTTTTGAATGCAAAAAAAGTAAATTATTGCGTCGCTCTTTAATGCATTATTAAACGTTCATACAGTTTTAATGCACACGTGCAATACTTTAATTGAATTTAAAGGACCTTCATGCCTGCGTATTTAAATAAGTCTCTTTTGTTTTTATTTCCAATTAAAACTTGTCGTACAATGACTTGCATAGGAAAATTATCTTGGGGGAATTTTGCCGACCACAAACGTTACAATAAATACAATCACTGGCGTGTATCAGGTTGCCAATCGCTCCAGAGAAAGAAAACAAAACGTGAAACGTGATTTGGCATCAGAAAGAAATCGCATACTCACGCGAAGAGACCTTAAAATAGGCGATGATTTAATATTGTCAAAAAAATTAAAAAACATGCGTTTATAAAATTTGCATCCTAAAAAAAATTGACAATTTTGAACATCCGGAAAAATCTAATTTTGAATGAAATACTGAAAAACTACGATCCAGATATATCTGAATTTTTACAGTAATCAACAACCCCTTTACGATGCAAATATAAGCGAAACCGATTGAGAATTAATGTATAAATATACAGGGTGTTTCGAAATTCGCGCATACGAAAAGTAGGATGATATTATGCAATAAAAATTGAATAAAAAGTTTCTTTACGATTTTTTGACCAGACCAATACTTTTCTAGTAACAATGATTTTAAAAAATTCAAAAACGAAACGGAAACAATCTTTATTTTCAATTTTAAATGTGTGAATCCAAGTAGTTATTAAAATCAATCAATAACAAACATTTAACAACAAAACGAAATGACAAGTTAAATTTATGAAAAATTATTACGTTGTTTATTCGAAATGCCCAGTCTGCTGCTAAATATGCTTTACCACGTTGTTGCATTGCTCGAAGTTAGATTTGATTTAAATAGACCTCTAGTAGATTTATATAGTTAAACTTAAAATAAACACTACGGATCATATTTTTAATGGCCCTATTGTACTTACTCTCCAAATTTTTAAAATCGCGATAACTAGAAAAGTATTGGGCTAATCGAAAAATCGCAAAGAAATTTTTTATTCAGTTTTCATTGTACAATATCCTACTATCCGTATGCGCGAATTTCGAAACACCCTGTACGAGGTTAGCGATATTTTAAAAAAGAATCTGAACTTTAATTTTGAATATTTCGTGAATTTTCTAAAAATTGTTGATAAAATATTTCAATTACCGTACTGTATTATTTTTGATTAAATTTTAACAAATATCTGTCATGATTTCTACTAAACACTATTTCGTTTTCAAACCCAATTGACAATTGTTTTATCCACATTCAAAACCTACATCTGTGTATTTTCATTTTGTACGAAATTGGTCGTTAAATTATCCAATATCTTCAAATCGTGCTTGAAATTGGCGATGTAAATGTGGAAGTGTGCTACACTAGTAGATATAATTTAAAATTAATTACCACATACTTCCATAGGTGTAGTTCCATTATGCCAATTAACTATACGTTCATTTAGAAAACCATAAAAAAAAAGGTGCACGGTTTTGTGTCGAGTGGCTAGCTAACTCCCCATTTTGTTTCTACGCTAATTAATGATACGTAACTTCAGTCACGAAAGCTTATTTTTTGTGCCGTCAATTAAAAATAGTAACTTTGTAGGTATAGTTTTACGATGGATCAAGTAGTCATCACAAGTGTTAGACAACGTCTTTTGTAACTTGATCAATTGTACTTGCTCTTCTAGATTTCAGTAAGTAGGCCGTTTAATCTTGTTAATTTCCAATTTGTTTCAAATTATCTTTTATCCGTTTGTACGTTTCCTTTTTGAATTCGTTTCGTAGTTATTAATTTGAGCGTTTGCAGAGTTAGAATCGGTTTTAATATTTCTTAAAGTTACATACATACTAATTATTTAAAGGCGTTCCACAAGACAGTGTTCTTGGTCCAATTCTCTTTTCTATTTATTTGTGATGTTCATCTTTATGCTTTTCATTTTTAACTGTATCTGTTTCTTCAAATAATAACGAAAGTTCGGAATTGTTGCAAAACAGTATTGGAAACATCTAAATTTGGTGTAATAAGAATGGGCCTAAAGTTACTTAAAATAAAACCATTACTATTTACGTTGGTTCAAGGGCTACTCGGTCGTTTATTTGTGAACAAGTTTCTTGCCGATAACGTTCAGATTCACTGAATCTTGTCTTCTAAAAATTTGAAGGTTTTTATTGATAGTGACCTTGTTAATGCGTTTTTATGAATGCATCCGGCTTAGCGATATCTTTAATGTCGAGGTTGCCGAAACCGCCATAAAAGTATCTACCTATTACCGTTTTTAAGAATATTCGAACTAGGATAATTGGGGAACATTTTTTAAGGATTGTCGAACAGAGAATTAAGTAGTTCGTATAAACACTGTAAAAAATCTTTTTAAATAATTTTTGCGTATAAATGATTGCTTAAATAATACTGTAACATAACGTTAAAGCAAAAAGTATTAAGTAATAATAAGGGTAGCCGAACAACTATTGGCAAATTGAGATTCGGACACATTTGCATAAAATAGGACTGTATGAGATGTTTATGTGAGGATAGCGAAATGTAATCTAATAGCCGACAAAGTGCAATTATCAATGTCAAAAATATTTCCGAAAAGACTCGGATGGTTGAGCGGTCAGGAAACTGACCTCTCGCCTGATAAGTCTTGGGTTCGAATCCCAAAATATTCCACTGGTAGATGTGAATGTCTGTGATCGTGAAGCTATAATCATCACAGTAGTTGAAGCTCCAAAGTCCCTTGTATTAGGGCGGATAAAAATTAGAAAAAAAAGACGAAGCTACAACATTTTTACGCGCAAGAACAAAATTGAAAAATTACCAATAGATAAAAGCGATCCAGGATTGTTTTCTATATTACTTATATTCTTCTTTTTGAACTTCTAAAACTACGAAGGTAGTCTGAAAAATTCTCGCCCTCGATTAATATAATAATGGTGTTGCTATCGGCGAGATGTTTTTGTTTTTAGGTTGGTACATCTGTCATAAGCATGCATGTGGAAATCTCACGTACGCCATTCCACCGATTAGTTTTGCTAATAGAGCTGTCGAAAGCAGACGTGTTGTGTGTATTTCTAAAAATGGATAAACTTGAATATCGTTCAGTAACAAAATTCTTTGTATACTTAAAAGATAGTTTGACGCCAACGAAAATTTCTTCTAAGTTGGTAAAAGCTTATGAAAGACTCTTCGCCTTCACTTTCTAAAATGGACTGCTGAATGTAAATGTGAGTCTACAAACCTTGACGATGATTCATTCACGTGCAGAACGTCAGAAAAGAACAACGGCGGCTGCTATCATTGAACAAATGCACGATATGGTGTAAGATAACTGACGCATTAAAATGCGCGACATAGCTATAGGTATTATAAACGAATGTGTGTAGGTTATAAGTATTTTGCATTAAAAATTGCAAATTAAAAAGCTTTGTCCGAGGTTGGTATCGCACTTGCTAACAGCAGATCACAAACGCATTCGTATTATAAGTACTATATCGTTTCGAGCCTAAAACGAATTTTGTGCGTTTATTTTTAACTATGCACCTAAATCAGTGTCGAAACAGTACCACTGGACAAAAACCGCATTTTTCATCACGACAATGTATCTGCTCACAAAAATATTTTAGCGATGGGAACGTTTGTAAAAAATTTGTACACCAAAAGGCCGCACTGCCCCTTCATTTATACACTAAATTACAACATTGAAAAACTCCTCGGATGTGAAGTATGGGTTGTTTGAATTATTGGTTATTTCCCAAATCTGGCTGCTCAAATCCTCAAAATCTTGCTCGGTGGTCAGCGTTTTTAAGATACCCCATCTTATGGAAAACCACTTCAGGAACGGAATAATGGCTTCGGAGAGCATCGTTGAAATAAACGTATTGAGCTTATTAGTGGAAAAATAAATTATTTTTTTTCAAACAAAATTAGGTTGAGAATTTTTTTAACTACCCACGTATATCGAGAAAAGAACATTATAGAAATATTTTTAAGAGTGGGTGACTTATTTAAGTTGTAGAATATAGACGAAGAGGTAGTAACTTTTTTACTTACAGTATTTTCGCAAGGATGAATTTTATGGGTTGTCATTTTTGAACATCTTTCAAAACGGCACGGTTTAATATGTTAATGGACATCCGCGTATTATTGCTTTATAATTTCCAACTCGGCAGCAAACCCGTTTTTTTCTCCTGCGCACGGTTACATAATGTTATTTTATTTGGTTTATTTAACGTCGAAGGCTCGGGGTTGCTATATTTCTCGATGGAGGGCTGCCATACTCAACTTAACTTACTCGTTAAGAGATGTTCAAAAAGATCGACCCTTAAAATTCACTCTCTCGCGCGAAAATACTGAAAGTGCAAAACGTGTGTCTCGGGGACCGCTTAAAAAAAGTTTTTGACACATTTGTATTTAAAAATTGTAAATTAATTATAATTGCAATTCAAGAAACGGCAACTGTGTCTCCTAAAAAGTAAATTGATAATTATAGGTATTTATATAAGAATCACGTTAAACATCACTATTCATTTTGTTACAGTTACATATATTTATATCTTCTTTTGTACGTATAAAAGTGTTAAAGTAGAAAGTTACTTAAAACCACATTGCATGATAAAAAAAACTTTTAAATGCGCAATGCGTAAATAAACTTTTAAGTGGCAACAAAAAGAAATAACGATAAGCAATAAAAATATCAATGACATCACTTAAATTTCAATTATCGATCGTCTTTTATACATATTAGGTGGACCGGAAAGAAATCTATTATTTGTGATCTTAACAAAAGGCTTTATTTATTATTTCATATAAATTTTTATATATTAATTCAAAGTATAATTCCCTTCTTCTCTTAGGACAGTTTCCCATTTTTCAAATCCATTTTTAACAAAATGTACAGATTTTAAATTTAAAAAAATCGTTGTGGTGGTTTTGCTTTTCGATTAAATTTTGTATTTTTTTGTTACGAATTGAATTTTTCAGAGACCTAAAGAGGTGGTAGTCGATAGGTGCTAAATCAGGGGAATAAGGGGGATGACTAAGAACTTCCCAAGAAGCAAAGAATTGCAAATTGTTTTCCTCTACTCTTTATTATCGACTGACAATTCATGCGGTGTCCAAATTCCCATTCTGTTTGTTTTGGCAATTAGTTTTAAATGTTCTTGCACTGTCGTCCAAGGAGAATCGGGCTTTCCTGATATTTTTTTATCAATCGTTAACCTTTGACGAGTGACTTCAAAATGTCGACATCAAAATTCGATGTTCTTCAGAATCTTGGGGCATCCTGCAGATTTCTGTCGCCAGATTTAAATTTTCGAAACCACCGTTGACATTTGTTTACCGTTAAGACAACGTCGTAAAGATCAATGATTGACTTCGTTGCTTTAGTAGCATTCATATATACCCTGATCGAAAACAAGCAGCATATAATGCTTGATATGCACTTTCGTCAACAACGGGCTTCAACGTTTCTGGGTTCAACGGAAAATTATAGTTATGTTCTAAAAAATAAAGTTAATGAACATTAAAAGAGAACAAATCCCAAAAAAAGGTCCTTACGTATCAGCGTAGACTGCCTCCAAATCCAAGTAATGTAACAAACAATGGATTTCTTTCCGATCTCCCTAATATATGTACATTTATGTAAGTTATCGAATAATTTATAAGGAATCGATTTAAAAAAGTTCTACATATTCACATTGAAGGATATTGTTTTCCATACGCAATAATTTATATGTAAAATCATTTCATGAATGAACGATGACGTTGCAATTGTTAACATTAACTCTTTGTTGAAACGATGAATAATCGCGGCACAATGAAGAACTCCCTCGAGAAATTGAAGTTCTTATTAATAAATTAAAAGTTAAGGACTTCTCCTAATACGAACTGTCCGCGGTAGAGATTACAATTCTTCATTACAGACTTTTTTCACTTCTAAATTAAGCGCTGTCGCATTTCGTCTTGACCTTTAGTTTTCGTATTGTTTAAAGTGCCGGTGAAGATAATGTAGGTGTAAAGGAAAGTAATTGCTAGTAAGCAAGTAAGCATAGGAATGATTCTAGAGCGTAATAGCGTGACATGAGACACTACATCATTGGCCTTATCTTGACAGGGTTGGACTCGGCAATCGGCATTAGAAAACGTAACCGATCGATAGGTACCATGGAACAGTTCATTCAGACAATAACGAACACGACCTGGTGGAAGGTTTTCTTATTAAAATAGGTCTCCCCACAACAGGTTTTAACTTACGTATAGAACCGTAGGTACGTGTATTAATGAATTAATTAACAAATGGAAGTCTCTTAACTGTTATGTTGCACGCTAATCATAAATTCTACGACACCAATCGTAAATCATTGAAATACCGGTTACTAATTAAATTGATCGGAGTGAAGAAGAGCAAACGATAGTTTCTATGATCGTTTTATTGAACACATATACTGTTAGATAATTTCATTTCGTTTCGAAGACGACGGATTTATATGTGGCGACAAAATTGTTATAAAATATCCAATAAATCGATGACAACTTATCTTGTAGTCCTGACAAAACAATGCGCGAGTGCACACGCAAACGTAATTGAATTAATTGATTGTCGTTGCACGTTGTGGCCTTGATGGAATGAAACAATGGGAGTCGAGACAAGAGCGGGTCTGCATTCTGCGAACGTCGGAATGTCAAAATTGCGACAAAACAAATTCTTGGCCGTATCGTTGTGGTACATTATCATTAAATTTCGGCGAGGATCGCTACGAGGCTTATAATACTACTACGACTAAGGGATCGACGAACATGTGAAAAGCTCTCCGACGAAACCGTTCTTTACTACATAATAACACGTGTTATATTCGTCGTTAATTAAGTACGGCTCTGTCATTACCATTATTAGTCAAAACCAGTAATGGATATAGCGCCGTACTTGTGATGTTTTAATTGTACGTTGTTGTGATTTATAAACGTGATAAACAAAATCCTATAATGTACGGTTACATGTGCTTCACGTTATAATTCAAATTTAAGTAGGTATAACGTTGACATTTAAAAAATTCCACTGCATTTTGTTAAATTATCCGAATTACCAATATAATTATCGTTTATAATTAAAAGTTTGTCGACATTTCAGATTCAAAATCTATTTAATGTTGTTATTGTTAATTAAAAAAACGACACAAATAAGCGAAGCGTACAACCTAAATTAAATATTTCTGAAAAATACTAAAAGCAATTATATTTAAAATGCACCGTATAAAAACCACAACAAAAGCCGACGGTAATGAGTGAATTCAACCAAAGGAACCTAAAATATACAAAAAAAAACGTTGGTTGACTTAAACTAAGTGCGCTTATCAATTTTTGTACGTGGTATCCAAACGTGATTACGAAACACTTCATACTATGCTTGATTAAACCTTCGACAATTTCTATAGGTGTTCGGTTATTGTTTTTCATTTTTATTACTGTTTAAATTGGGTTAAATTAAGAAAAATGTTAAATCGATAAAAATTGTATTATTCGGGTTGGAAGTTTAGTTCATATGTTTTGACCCGCGATATGTGATCGCAAACCAATGAGCGACGAAAGAGGATCAAGAGGGATAAGAGTAACAATTGTTTTTGAATTGTAAAAACGGACAATAATCTTTGAAACGAATGATAAAAACCCTCAGAGGCGACGGGACAAAATATATGAACTTGACTGTATCTATTACTCTTTTACAAATTTCGAATTTTAATTAAAAATCGATACGATCGATAAAAAAAATTAACGGGAACCTTCATAAGAATTGTTAGGCGTACTATGTGTTTATCGAGACAATGATATGGCGTTTAAAAGGACAAATTTCCAATAATTAATAGAATATCCATCGAGGCTAATTAGTTTTTATCATCTTCGAATGATTAAGTGTCGCAATTCCTATTCTACGTTCGTCCCATCGATAGTTGAATGCTTGCCAAATACTCTGTGACGTTTCTTCATTGATTTTTCTTTCAGTTTTATGATCTTAATGTCTTACGTAACTGTAAAAGAAAACTAGGAGTTGTAGTAACTGAATAATGTTGTAAAACGAGTAATTGTAACACGTAGGTATTATTATTATTAATGCATTCTTAGCTTTACAGGTATTTAAAAATACATTTTGAATCATAATTTGTAAGGATTGTAAGGTCATCGTAAAATTTTCGAATCGTCCCGGCGGCGGCGCTTCAAAATGGCCTGATTTATCCTATACGTATATGGTATTTCGTTATAGGAAAAATGTGCATATCATTTCAATAGATCGATCCCTGAACATTCCCCAAAAATTTGTTTTTCTTTACTGTACTATTACGTATACAGAGTGAAATTTTTAAACTAACCAATGCGTTTATTTAAAAATCGTAAATTATAGGAAAAAAATTTTCATACAAAAGTTAAAGTTGATGAAGAGGGACGTCCATTTTTGAAAAATTTTCAGTAGTTTCCTCAGGAGAATACAAAGTCACATTTTTTTAAATGGAAATGGGCATTTTTAACTGCCCCACAGAATAACGCTAAAAAAATTCAAAATTTTGATATATCATATCCTTATATCTAAAATTAAAAATAAGTTTTAAAAATGCATGCATAGAGACGATCATGGGAGCTGGTGAACTTGCAGTTAGGCGCGTGAGTTTGTTCAAATGCCGCTTTTTCGAATAAGGAATGATTAATAAGCGTCCTACTTCTTACGACTCTGCTGACGACAAAACTTATTGGACGTATAATACACAGACACCCTTACAGCATAAATGCTATAGTCACGAATTTTACATTTTTAAAAATGATTTAAATGTTAATTAAAACACGCAACACAAGTAGCTTCATCGCCTTTCGCCCAAAATTAAATTCGAGGGAGGCACTCTGTTTGATACAAAAAGTCAATACCTGCTGCTTACAAAGGCATTAAACAAATAACGAGAATCCGCCGATTTTCTAGAAAGTTTTTACGCAAATTGATTAACTTGATTTTATCAGAACTCCAAACTGTTGCGATTGACGTTAATGATTGGTTACATATTTATAGGTCTTAACTTTTACACGAAAAAAATCTGTTATTATGAGATTTTAATTTTTGTATTTTAATAGGTATTACAAGTGTAAACTGATAATTTTCTATTCTCCCTATAATCCGACAGCTATTATAAAAGCTAAATTAAATTTACTACAGAAAAAAATTAAACGTCATATTTTCAACTCCAATTTTAATTTAAAGTATTCGTTAAAAAATTATGAATCGTCTGTAGTTGTTATTAAAACAAAAGAAAACAAAACATCTGACCGCACAATTCATAGTGGTAAATTCCTGTGTAAATTATAATGTAAAAATACAGCACCTCGATATAAGCTAAAGTTTTATAAAACAATAGATAAACCGTGAAAGGGTGATTGACGTCACCGGAAACCGGATGGCAAAATTAACATACAAAACTTATCCCTAATCGGGGGAGAACAGCGTGTTTAATAGGTAGCTATTGTAGAATATTTTAAATATTTCAATACAATTAGCGGAACGTTAAAAGCTTAAGTAACGTAAATGCAAATACCTTATAGAAAACATGGTAATCGGAATAAAATTTCCCATTTAATCACTCGAGGTTCGATCGATAACTATTTTTTGCCAAATACGCGATCGTCGTCATTTTAAAAAAATTATACGTATACACAAAGGGCCATGTGGCCCAGAGTGTCGGTCTCTCGACTAGCGCACTCTAACCTTCTAGCACACTCACGGTTGCGAGTTCAAATCCCGCCGCAACCGTGGATGTTCGTGAACGTCACATAAAATCAGACTGACTAATTGGTTAGATCAAAGTCATTAATTAAAAAAAAACCTATATAATAATGTGTACATTAACTATATAAAAAACTCACACTATTTCCATACAAGGATGATCGACAGATGTGTACGAAAGCTCCGTTTACCAAAATTACCACTCGTGTCCGGTAACAACGCCGTTCGAACGGTTTTTATGAGAACTGTTACCTACAACATCCAATGCAAAACACCTAGATAGATGTCGTAGTATTAATATAACTGATTTAGCTAATAAACGTATTCATGTACTCGTCTGGATTCTAGTCTATTAATAAACATCAGCTTTGCTACCACATACAATCAATAACCGACTGATAAACTAACGTAGACTGGAAGCATACTACCTATACATCTGAATTTTCAATTATACGTTTGCATTACAAACAATTTATTATTCCGAATAACAATACGCGCACCAGTTGTTATTAATTTTTTACATTTAAACAAACGCGCCTTTTTGACGGAAGCGCGTAAATTAATTTTTCGAACAAAAATTATCCGTTCCCCGGCGCATGTGGAATCCCCTCGGTAAAATTAGGGTAGCATTTGTTACAAGCCCGTAGTAATGCGGGCATCGAGGGGAGTGTTAACTGTAGCGTCGGTGGAAAGTCTCGTGTATGCGGGGGCGGCTGGCCGGGATGAATGGGCGCCGTCTCCATAGCAACCACGCCACACTACGGCTGCATTGATTTTAGTCCCAAGGTTGAACTCTCATTTTGGAACAAAGCTTCCGGACCGACCATGTCCTTTTTACTAACTCCATTCAAAGATGTGACGATAAATAGCGCCAGGAGTACCCGGAAACGCGAGCGCGTCGAGGGTTGGGATGCGGATTGTGTGTTTTTTTTTTTTAGAGAATCGCGACCCGGAACTGGGGAAATACGTGTGAGCGATGAATGAACGCGAAGAAAGTAAACGCGTAATTTCTCGTTTTAAAAAGAAAGTTTGCCAAATATATATAAAAACAAAAGATTGCACCTAGGTGTTACCATAAATTATGTTTGAACATAATGACGACCCCGCAGATGTCGAATTGAAATATGTATTTTATTACTTCGTAGGTACGAAACAACTTGAGTGTTCGATTTAAGTTTTCAATTTGACGACTTTTAGTAATTCTTCGGCTTTGTCGACTTTCCAACTTTTTAATGGTTTCGTTCAAATAAACCACGCTTTAAGGTGCCCATTCAAATTCTACGAGGATCTATATTCAGTTATTTTTCGGGTTTGCTACGCCAATACAATTTTTAATTGAATTTTTTCGTTTCTGTTTATAGGGTTTCTCTGACGATTCTAGAAAAATTCGTCTTTCGGGAGAATAGCTTTTTATAAATGGTCTTTCGACTATGCCACGACTAAAATATTTCCATCTGTTCCTATCCCGACTAAACGAATAACCATTAGAGCCCTTTAATTTAAAATAACCCCCGGGGAGTAAAATAATAGTCGGGGCGCGTGACAAAGTGTCTAGGAAACGATGAGAAATTTTCTTAGAACGTAGGTATAGAACACGTTGAAAGAAAACTTTAAGTTTCTATAAATTTTTTTCCTAAGATGCTCTCTTGCCGAGATATTCATCCCCAAACTTGAAAGGGAAAAATCAATTTGTTTAAATAACACTTTAATTTTTTATTAAAGGGCCATTCCATGTGATATCAACCAATAAAAACGTAATATTGGACCTTCGTGTTTTTAAATTTTGTGACATTTTGTATTTTATTGTGCCTATGAAAATGGTGAAAAATGCAAAGTTTATCTCAAGTTAGATTTTCAATTAATGTATAAAAAACATACTCCTATATTTTTTTTCAAAAAAAATCGAAGCTTTCGATAGTTATATATTTAAAAAAAAAACATTTTGATTGTTTAAAACAATAAAAGTTTTGATAACGTAATCTTGAAGCACATCAAATTAAAGCTTATAAAAATTGAAGAAAATGACACAAAATCCAGCTCTCTAAGTCGAATAGTTTTTGAGATAGTACCGTACAAAGGATTAAAAACGCGATACATTTTGCGTGATTTTCATAGTTTTGAAAATTAATTTTTCAAAAACTACTAGGCTAAAAATTAAATATTTGATATTTTTTTATTATTTATATGGGTAGAATATCTGAGTTATCGAGGTTATTGGTCGATTTCGTATGGAATAACCCTAAAATTTAATCGTGTTTGATTTGAGTACATTCCTAATAAATGAAATATTTCAAAACAATTTATAAATATATTTTATCATGATGCAATAATTTTCAGTAAAGACTCGACTTGTCGACGTTATAAATTTCTACTGTCGTATGATATGTGTAAAATTTATTGGTTACATAAAATGGCCATTTATTTCGGTGTATTTCGTTAAAAATAATAGTAGTTTTTAAAAGATAAATTTTGATACGGAAGCGCCTTTTTACATCAAATATACGATGAAATTATAAATAAGTAGGCGTCTCGAAATTATAATTTATAAATTCGAAACAAATTTGGCCTTCTAAATAAATATAATATGCACATGTGGTTTGATCTTTTTCCGGTTAGTCATTGTGTCATACTCTTTAAAATTTCCATACAATGTAATAATTTACCTCTTAGACGGGAAGCATTAATGTTTTATAACATTGCTAAATTGAGACCGTAAATTAAATGCGTAGATTTAATTTTTTACACTTTTTATACGTGATATCCCGTTTTAATTTTTTTGTAACTAAGTATATTAACCTTAATCGTCACTTACCCACAGTTAATATTTTTTAAACTTATAAATCCTTTGTATTACAATTATTCCTATGGAAATTAAGTGAAGATTTAGATAAATCCATCAAGATACGTGATGCTTGCGTGACCTTAACTTTTCCTTTCAAAGTACTTACTGCATGAAAAGATAAATACACGGAACACATTACTGACGATAGTTTGAACACTAATCATAATTGGTGGATGGAGTTGTTTTAAAATATCGTTGCTTTTTACCCATAATATTATAAAATTAATAACGAAGAATTTCGCGCTAGAAGAAAATGTAAAAGTTGTTGGGGGCAAAAGAAGATTTAAATATTGGATCAAAACTGACAATAAAAAATAGAGTTAATTTAAATGATGACCGATAAAAGCAAATTTACAAACAAACAACAAAATAAATAATGCATTAAGTATGTTACCTATCTATTAATCCAGCATTATGTCATGCTGTGAAATTTTGTCGATTTAAAGTAGGTGGTGAACATTTTTATACCTCATTTCCTTTTCGTTATACGATATATAGGGAAAACCTTGTGTATTCCAGTAAAACATGTTGCGCATTTTGTGTTAATTCTCTCTACATTCAACTTGTGGGTACCTATTCTTCCGTTTCTTTCTTTTTCTAGGTAAGTAGGTATATACACATATTTAAATTTGCATCATAGTTTTTTCGTTATAGCTGTGAAAAACCTGTTCAAATTTATTAATATTATAAATAGTAGTGTAGTAATAAAATGAAACAAGTTTTACCCACAAATTGTGGTGTCAGACAACGTAAGTAAATTTACATATTTTTTTCTCGTCGTCGTTAAGCGTATCGACGACGTTTTGGCAAAACATCTTAAGCGACAAAAAGCTAATATTACCTACATACCTATAGGTAATGGATATTCAACTCGTTGTAAGGGAATATTTTGTATTTTGAAAAATGTCCAATTTAAAAGCTTATTCAGGATAAAAAGTTGTCTATATACCAATTTCAAGATCGATTCGTTAAAAAACAGGTACCTCACTATATTCTCTTGACCCCCCCCCCATTAATTCTGAGGATAAAGAAGAGGTTTTAAAGGGTTTTGTGCCTTTGGACAAGTTCAATTCTACGGGAAGCACGGTTACCATTTAATTGATTCCCTTTTTTCTTTAAAACATATCTAGATAACCTAAGGATCTATGGACGTTTCTACCAAGGGCCGTGTTATGGGAAACAACTGAAAATATATTGTCCTAAAGTTAAAAGGATATAAAGGAGTATTAATTATTTTGTACTTACATACATTGAAATACAGCTAAATTTCCAAAGACCAATTGCAATATCTTAGAGCTTTTTAAACGTTAATGTCAAATGAAAGCTTTTCTGTTTGATTAACATTTACCTCCCACACATGAATGCACATGTGCACCGTTGGATAAATATCCGTATGGCATCAACGCGAACGATGTCGTCGTTAATTCATACGAATGGTTAACTTCATACTCCATACTTTGTCTAGTCTACTGTTATTTGTTAAATATCATGGATAGAGAAGGTCATGCTATATAGTAAGATTTTTCTCTACTAATAATAAGAACAAAGACCTTGTAGCTCTTTATTACAAACGAATAGAACAGTGCACGAGACGCCAAGTCAATGAATAATTGACCCGAACACGCGCCCCAACAACATATTCAGACGGCTAGTTATTTGTGATGCAATGCGTTCTGGTTAATATCTTTAACTAATAGTAAACGATATATCTATATATATGTATTTATGGGCTCATTTTGTGGTTAATACCACTTTAATGTTTGGATACTCACGCACAATACCTTCACTGTAGTCTGGCATGAATGTGCAGAAATTTATTTCTTGTCAAATTCAATGTATGCACAGTCGGATGCAGAATTAATGTCGTCGATCGCGAGTATTACACGCGACATAACGAACAAACTATGATCAAAATATTTAAAGTTCAACCTTGTATGTAAAATTTGTCTCACTTTTCGTAGATTTGTTCATCGTGCCGTGCATTGCCGGCACATGCTCGTGATTCGCAACATTAATTTTGCACCCGTCTGTACATACAAAAAATTTTAAATATTTATTCTTTGTTGATCGGATCTTTTCTTTTTCTGTCATATAATGTATAACTTTTTATGTTTTATTTGTTAAAGAATAATTTCATTTAAAACTAAATCCCATTTCTGTGGTTGATATGGTTACTCATACATACATAATATACAAGGTGAGTTAAGATAGTAACACCCGCCTATTAGTTCGTTGAATATTCATATTAGAAAAATATTTTCTTAACAAAAGATGTCCTGAATGGTATATAGTATATTATTTTACATTTATTTTTATTTCAAGGCCTAATGAGATTTGCACAGTAATATATAACTTTTTATTTTTAAATGACACCCTGTATATTTTTTGCATTTTTTTTGAAACAACAATCTTTTCTCTATACGCTGCTATAAAAATATTGTGGGGTTAGATGACAAAATTACACTGTTAACACGATTAAAGTTGAAAAGTATTCTATTTAGCAATCTCATCTGGTAAGTGTTTATTACTGCTCAAAGCTCATTAGGCCCTGAAATAAAATAAATGTACTATAATATACTACATATCATTCTGAATATCTTTTGTTAAGAAAATATTTTTCTAATATGAATATTCAACAAACTAATAAGGGGTGCAACTATCTTAACTCACCCTGTATATATATGATACGGTTGATGGCGATAGCGGATATTCTAATTTATTTTCTAATCAGATCCATCGCCTAAATTATTTATATTCAGTTGTTTTATTATTAGTTTAAATAGACAATTACAGATGGTTTACAGGAATAAAATACGACAATATTTGTAACGTAAAGATTAATGGATTAACAAATGTCATGTTATTTAAAAAAAAAAAATGAATTCGCATGAGTCCCTGGGATGACGTTTGAACTCTGGTTTAGGTTGTAGATTATAAACGAAACGTAGGTAGATATGTTCTTACTTTTCAACTAATATAAATGTTACAATTAAATTTATGTACATTATTTATGGAAACTATGAACTATAATTTAAATTAATGTAGGTATGTTACATGTAACGGTTGTTTTACGAATAAAAACGTACACGAAGAAATGATACCATTAATTTAGATAAAGTTTACTTGAAATTTGAAAGTTGAGAAATTTTTTTAAGTTAACATTTTTTCAAATTGAATTATATACACAAATATTACAGTTTTAATTTTTAAAGTTATAGTGCGAAAAGCAAATTTTTGTTCGTATGTTTTTTTTACATAATTATTATAGAAATTATACATTATATTAGTCAGTCATTTTTTTTTCTTTTCCAAATAAAACAATTGATCGGGAACTCGTTGCGCGAATTTGTATTTGTCTAAATAGAAGAACAATGGTAGATCATATATATTTGTTTTTCTTTGTTCTAATTAATAATAGAATTTATAGGTAGTTCGTATAGTTTTGCCTGATTCGATCACATTACCTACGAAACTTTCTCAATATTCACTCCTTCGATTTTATGGAGGTTCTGTTTTCTTTACAAGCAGAGATCGATTTTACATTATTGTCATTTAATGGAACTTTATTCTGGGCAAATCGACGATAGAATGGGAATTAGTGTAGGTAATAACGCGAACAAAATATCTACCTATGTATACGTAGATAATTTTACTTTTTAATTTAAAACAAAGTTTATCCCATTTACCTGCCCACAATTATCTAAAATACCAAGTAAGTAACCGAAATAACCTTTTTATGGCGCTTTTTGGTCGTAAAACCGGCTATAATAGTCCAATAATTGACGGCTGTAAATCATTTTCATTTTTTTATTTTGTTTAGTTTTCCTACACTCAGTCAAAGAAACATACGTAAAATCAACCCCAAAAAAACACATTACAATTGTTAGTTTAATTTAACTACGAATATTGATAAAATTTATTTTAACTACATAATTGTTTAACAACTCATAATATGGTAGTTTATAAACTAATTTCTAGTTTGTGTACAATTATTTTTGTTTATCAAGTATATTTTTGTTAGTTTCGGTTAAAAAAATTGTTGAAAAGCTATTGTTATTGTTACTACTTTTATAGTAACATTTGCTACATTTCTAGTATAGGTATGATACTTACTTTATTTATAAAACACTTAAGTAAGTTTATTACGGCGAGAATAAAGTTTAAAGTAATAATTACAATATTGTTATAAAATCTATTAAATTTTTATTACAAAATTGTTAAATGTAATATCAAAATTTTCATAGTTTTAAAATACCTGAATGAAAGAATAGGTGTTGCTTTTATAAAGCACATTTACATTGGGAGTACAATAGGCCTATATTGGTCGCAGTACAGGAGATTAATTTAGTGCACCAACCTCATCAAATAACAAAAAACCAGAACTCACGTTTTTGTCAAATCACGACACTACTGAAATCTATTAATTTTGTCTCTTTTATTGCTTTCATGAAAAAATAGAAAATCTTCAATTATTGCAATTTATTTCAAAAAAGTTGAAGTTGCTTATAACGAAGGAACCTGCTTATAGCGAACCTCCGGGTATTACTAACTTCCAATACAACATCTCCACCGTTTTTTTTTATTTCATTTTTCTGGTGGAAAAAAAACAGAATATTGTTACCAGATTATTACCAGATGACGTCTTTGCCTTAGATGCATAAGATAGTCAGAATAACTTATTTTCACAAAAAAGTGTGGGTTAATTCGCTCTTCCAAAAAGCAGTCAATATCTATAACTATAAAAGAATGAAACATTTTTGTAGTTAAGATTACAAAACGTTGGTTTAACACTTTTTACTGATTTAATTAATATAATTTTATTATTTAATTAAATTAATCGTGGTAAATATTCACAATAACTAAATACTATGTGATAATTGCAACTTATAGGTAGTTACTTACAATTAATTAACAACTTTTATAAGTTTAATTTAACTACATATTTCAAAGCGGTTTTATAAAAACTGGCAAATTGTTGCGCAACAATTATTTATGGTTAAAACTATGTGTCAGTTTATTTTTCTGAGTGTACCTAATTGTTTTAATTTATGTAAGAATAAATATGTACCTATTTTCCCAATAATTCATTTTAATGCGAATTAAAAAGGGGTCCTTGGCTCGTATAATATCCATAATCCTCATTGGTTCGGTAAAAAAATCTATAGCATCATACGCTTACATTATTTATTACGCGTACATCATTTTTTAGATTTTAATTAAAATCTAATAACTTCAAAGGAAGTGAAGCGCAACTTCGCCAGGAATTTCAAAGAAGCTTCCTTTTTGTATGTGCATATTTTGATGTCAGAAGATAGTCTCAAAGGAATTACTATAACGACGCTTTTAAGTTGGAAAGTCGAAAACATTCGAGCATTTTATGAATTTAAAGCTGTAGCAATTTTAGTAGAAATTGTTTATTTATACAAAGAGTATATACGTTCGAAAACTTTTATTATTATATGCCTACCTAGACTAACTTAAGTAAGTATAACAAATAGTCGTTTTGCGTTGTTCGTGCTTGGTGTCATTCGACGCAGTTTTGGCAGATTATCGTAAACGCCACTTTTTGCGAAAATGAGTTGTACTGATTATTTTATGCATCTAACGCAAAGACATCGTCTGTTAAAATCTGGTAACAATATTCCAATTTTTTCTGCCGCAAAATTCGATTTGTATTTCCGTAAAAGGCATCTGCTTATAGCTACGCGACAACACAAAATGTGCGCTTCTGTAAAATTTACTTTTTGTCGTTTACGATAATCTGCCAAAACTGTATCGATTATTATGAACTCATAATTTTAAATCGTTCCTTTTTCTTTCTTCTTTGTTCGGAATACCTTTCAAGATCGCTTTGTATGCGTTGGTTTGGTAATTGTTCGGTTAGTCGTTTTTTTTTTCTAGTCGTTCCCTTTACAACTTTTTTACATTAGACCTGCAATTGTTATCTACAAAAAATATAAATAATCCACTAAAAAATATACCTACTTTATAATTATAAATAAATTCTACAAGTACTACCATAAAATGTATCTTCCCTGGCTGTTTTGTTTTTGCCCGCAGTATTCTACCCCCGGGAGGGGGGAGACATTTTAAAAAAAATATCTAATATTTTAATAAAATCATTTATTAGATTTGAACAAAAAATCGTTTTTCTGTGTATAACATGAACCAGATGGTTCTAAAAAACAATTGAAGTGAAACCAAATAAAAGACAAACTTTTGCGACGCTTTATTATATACAACGCGGCAGTCTCTGCGCGTTTCAAATAACATCTCCGGAGGGAGGTACAGCAAATTTTTCGAATCAATATATTCGGTAACAAAGGTTTGCGTGTTTATTTACAGTTAATAAAGTTGCAGTTGTAGAAATAGGTTATAACCACACTTTTCTAAATTATTTTTAACATTTAATACAAACTTAAACACCAACTTTCAAAGACCTTCCGAATAGCCTTTTTTTTTCAGTTTTCTTATTCGAAATAGCATCAACGTAGTCACTATCTGTTTGCATGTAGGTACGTACAAACATTCGATGGATGAAGAAGTAATGAATGGACCTGCTGAAAGGGCATGGTTGTAACCCAGTGACACGGTTTTTTAGGTTGCGATCGATTCGCAACAACCCTCGTTTCATGAATCAAGGCAGATTTATACCCATAAGCGTCGTCAAGCCTGTGGGGCACATTTTTCGTTGGAAATAATTTCAATTTAAGTTATAGCCTATCCATTCGTATTGGAAACTTTTCGAATTAAAATAGTTTGCTTGTAAATATAACTTAAATAAGCCTCATTAATGTAAGTGTTGGTCAGCGGTACCGAACAAGTTTCCGCAATAAGTGTTGTAAATAATTATTTGAACCTTATGTTGTTATTTAGAAAATGAATCTACTTTTTAATTAACAAGTCGAATAATAAACTGTATAAATAAATCATTTAGTTACCTATATATTTTGTTTGATTAATTTATTTATTTATTTCCAAATTACAAAATGCTTTTATTAAAATGTTTGCGTGCCGCTAGCGTATACTGGCCACTTTAAGCAAGGTAATTGAAATGAATATGTTAAGCTGCATTAACAGATAAATATTTCAAGCGGAAAACCTTCCGATACGAATGTATAGAGCATAGTTTGAATCTTCTCAACCTGCACCGTTATATCGTAATTAATATACTCGTTTATAGGTATAAGTCCGAGACCTTCAATAATAGAACTTCAGTTTCACCAAAACAAATTTGTAGTACTTATAAATGTTTTAAATAATATTTACGACTTCTAAGTCTAATATAATCAAACTAGTTAATTCATTGTTCGAATAAGTTCATTTTACATTCTAGAGCGGTAACGTTAAGGAGTGTCTACGTTATTATTGGGAAAGGTTACGTCAGGTGTGTATCTGATAGGTACTATAGCAGCCTTCGCCTTGATATGCAAATTGTCGATACGACCTTCCGATTGTGAAGCAGTTTATCTGTTTTCTTTGTTATAACGTAACGTGCAAGACAAATATAACGAACCTGACTTTTAATTGGAGTTCACTTGCCTACAACTTATAAATTTATTAATGTACTGTGACAATAACTTGAAATAACAATTATCTATATAATTTATTGCAATAAAACAATGTTAAGTTCTTTTTTTTATTTTCAGATAATTCGTGAAAAACCTTTAAACCGATGATTTCCGCAGGAATAGAGGGACGCCTGCCTTACATGACCTACCCGGAGCCTTGGGGCGGTCCGCCCAAACAACCTGCAGAGTTCCTACGACCTGCGCCGAAACCACTTCCACCCACCAGGTAATAAATTCGTTTATCTCGAAAATTAACAATTTACAATGTATTTGTAGTAGGTATAATGGTATAACCATCAACTCTTCTTTAAACGGAACAAGATTAGGACCGCCGCAACGAACTTCGAGTAAGTATCCTTCGCCGCCAACCATCACGCCAGTCAATTTAACGCAGCCTAAAGAAGAAATTCCAGATGAACTACCATATTCGGCGTATTCTCGACTTTTCCCGCCACCTTCTCCGTACACGTACCACCATAGTGGACCATATGCCACTCTCTATCAACCTCCATTTACACCGCTCCTTCGACCAAATTATCCCGTTCCGCCACCTCTGTCGCCTCTAGAGTCGCCATATACTCCTACGACGCCTTCAGCCACTGCCACCGCCACAGCCACCTTTCTATCTCCTTCCACGACATTTAGTCCGCCGTCTATCCTGCAACAATCTCAACAACAACAACAACAACAGCAGCAGCAACATCAACAGCCGCAACAACAACAACATCAACAGCCGCAACAAACTGTGCTACGAATCGAAAGGAAACCGTCCCCTAATTTTAAAGTTCCATCCGGTAAGGAGGGTTCTTTGAAACATAGAATTTTGACGAGGCCCGGAGATAGTGCCCTACAACCCAAAGCACCCTTAGATCTACAAAAAGGAAACGAAATTCCCAAGTTATTGGAAAACACGAGAAAACGATTGACGATTGCAGTGTCACCTCCGAGGTCCCCAGCCAAAACTGGAAATAATAATGTGCCTGTAGGAAATTTTACCAAGGGCTCTCTTATACAATTAGCTAATGGGGAACTTAGGAGGGTGGAGGATATGCGAACGGAAGATTTTGTGAATTCGGCCGAGCGTAGTCCAGAACTGAGGTTAGCTGATAGCACCGTTGTTAAAATTGAAGAAAACCATATGTTAGGGACCGGAACCCTGACACTAAGCTACAACCAGAGACGAACGCAGGTATGTAATTAAATACAACAACACAATTTACTTTAGCTATCGATTGTTAGAGTTTTTTTTCTTCACCAACCAATTAGTTGTCCTTCTACGATTTTTTAGGTTAGATAATCTATTTTGTACGCTCGATACGGATATTTTCAAAAGATCTGCCCGAACTTGGCTGACAAATTGTGGATCAAACTGGAATTATTAGAATATTTTTTTTTAAGTAAAAAGGTGGCAAAATGAAAAGTTAATCGATCAAATTTTGTCTCCTTGTCAGCCTAAATTGTTTAAAAATTATTGCGGCAATCAAAGCTTTGAATTTAGTTTTTTATCTCTTTTAGAGAACACAACACTCACGCACTCACACGCAAAAAGGCCTTATAAACCGAACGAACACTCCTCGCACACGCGACGAATAATACGACGCCACAATTTAAAATTCGAACTACTGAAACAAGCACTACTCCTCTGTAGTACTAACGCGAGAGATCTTAATCGGTTAAGCCAGAATTCTATACATAAATGCATTCGAGTTTATACGTGGATAATAGGAAATCCTGGTTTTATTTTAAAAACATTCAGTTGTTTGTCCGCAGTCTGATAAGTTATCACGTGAAAGTAGGTGGTGCACATGTTTTATTATATTAACATGTGACATGAAAATTAAATATCGAAACTTGTGCGCGATCGGATTTTTAGACATACGTCAAGTTTGATAGCCTATTAGAAAACTCCCATTCGGAGTGAACTGTGAAAGTAAGACAAAACAAGAAGTGGGTATTTTGTCTTTTTTGGTCGTCATGAGCGTTTAATTCGATATAGGTAACTCATTTAAAACGAAATAAATTTTAGTAAGAGGAGCGCTTTTTCAGAAATTCGGTTTTCGGTCAACTTTTAAACACAAGTTCGTCTGCATCTTATCAACAGCAAGATGGATGTCGACACGAGTCACGAAAACCGGTATTAATTCGATTTTCATAATTTTTTGAACGTGATCATTTTTGAAAAAAAAAACGCTCGGTAAAGCATCAAGTAAGTGTATCGGGTAATTATTGTTTGACGGTTAACTCGTTAAGCTCCGGACGAGCTCAACGTGGTGCTTCACTACTGCTTACATTAGTATTGATATCTACTGTTAAAAATTTTCATAATCCGTATGCTATTTATTATTGCAGTACAGTACAAGTCCCGAATACCGCCGAAAACGGGCTTGTAGGGGAATGACTTTCTTGGAACTGTTGTTCCCCCACTACTGTCGCGCTCGAGCCTCTTGTTTATTCGAATTCATCGTTCTCAATACCGCCACGCGAAGAACGTTCAATCCGAAATTTATGCGAGTAGGGGAGAGCGCAGTGGTGGGGGTAGCGCTCGAGCTCGGATGAGGATTAACGGCGGTATTGGGAGCGGCGGTGTTGGGGACTTATACTGTATTGTAGTCGGCAGCCGGTTTCGTTAAATGTTCGAGTGGTTATAATATATCAACGATGATAGTTTAATTGGGCCTCATATTTTGAGGGCCTCTACATTTCAGTTTGTTGCTCGAAAATATTTAAACGCCCTGTATCGTAATATTGATAGAAGACCAATTACTGGGACTCCCACGTTTTCCGAACCTATATTTGGTGAATTTTTTCCTGTGACTCCATTTAAAGAAACACTGTCTCGATTAAAATGTTGGGCACATATATGGATTGCTGCAGCATCACCTAATAGTTTCCAATGAGTTCGAGAGTCAATATGAAGACGCTTTGAGGCTTTTATCACTACTCTTTTTTGTAGTATTTCAAACAATTTTCATAAGTTATCGTCATCAATTTTATGTTAGAACTCAACGAGGAAACATTCCGACTTGTATTCATAATACGTAAATGTACTTATTTTCTTTTACACTATTGGGATCATTATAATTCGCCAACGAAGCGAAAACACTCCGTATAAAACGTGAAGTGAAATGGCAGCTTCTTTTCCCGGCCGGACGTTCGTGTAGTATAGTTTCAAACCCAAATTAACGTCTAAACTCTAATTTGGTTACACAAAATAGTACGATAAATATTATGAAGCACAAAATTTTATCGTGTGGGTATTTCGAAAGGTTCTCCAATCAATCGGACGAAGATAATATTTTAAACTGTTAAGCGGCAGATATGTGGGCCGGTTTTCCGAATTTGCAAAAAAAAAAAACAACTTATTACATAATCTCGCGCGTTCTAAAAGGTGCAACGAACTTCAGCATCTTTAACCGGGAATTTTTACTCTGTTTATTAATTGCCAACAGTCAGCCTCGGAATTTAGAATGGACGTTCTAATTTTGTAAACGACAGCGTCTGTTAAATGAGTAAGCAACCGTGTCGTAGTCTCGTAATATTTTCTTGGCATATTTCCACATCACTAAATTGTCGCATTATAATAAAAACAAGGCCAAATGCCATAGTAAAATATGCAATTCATACATTATTATAGAATATGAAGAAATCGCCGTTTTCGCAGCATTAAAACCAGAGATGGGGAAAAGTCTTCGCGGGATATCGCCCGGCGCGCCCAAGTTCCATTCAAATTGGGTGGGCAAGCTCGACGGATTCGCCGAAATAGAAATTAAAATTTTCCCGAGTTCGTGTTGATGGTCATAGGAATGCAAAATCTATCAACACAAAATGCGAAGCAACGGTATTTGCGTCTATTCGCGAATATAATTATTTTTGCAAGACGATCGCTGGCGTTCGGGCGCGTCCACGAAATAACGTGTAGTATAGGTAATTTATTATGAAACACCGTAACGAAAAGTCATCCCCCCCCCCAACCCCTCGGGCTTCTATAATTCAGATCGCGTATACAAACTGGAATTACGCCTTGGAGCAAGGTAATTCAAGGTCGCTGACCACAGTCAACTTTTCAATGCTCGCGTAAAAACACGAGAATTTACAGCGTTGTTAAATAATCGAGGCACCGGAGTTTTCCAGATGAGCGCCGGCGTTGGTTAATCGTTTCAAAGGACGATGGCCATACGATGATAACCTGACGAAGTATCATCATTTTAAAACTGCGATCGGAGAAATTATTTTTACATTTTGTAATACAGGAAAGGCCAGGTCGTAAAATAGTAGTGGGTAGGCCGCGGCCGCGGCCGGCGCCAGACGATCCGAAAGATTGCCGGAGGCGAAACCGCTCTCGCGATCGGCGAGAAGAAACCGATTGTGACCGCTGAGTAGGCCTGGGACGTTCAAGGTCATCGAGTCCCGGAACGGCCATCTCCACCCTCCCGGAGTCGTTTGAAAGCCACGGGCGCGTAGTACTACGAGAATTTACACGCAGCGCATTCCACGAACCCGTGGTCTCGATAAGCGCAGCACGAACAGATTTATGGTTGGGGGTCATAATGTGACTTTCTTCTCTTTCTATTTATTAAATTTTAAACCGGATTTAACTCTCTAGGAACGTCGTCGGTTTTTTTTTTATTATAATATCTGCACTTTGCCAAGATGAAAATTTTTAACCGGCAATCGTAGAAGGCGGCCACCGCGTTAGATGGTTCGGAATTCATTCATAACTTGATCACCTGCCAAACCGTTTGCCAAACGCACACAATTTAAATAAAAATTTTCAGCATAATTCAGTATGTACTTATTCAAATAAAAGTTAAGTAGGTATGTACATAATTAAAACTTAATTGAGTCGCTTTAATTCCCAAGTTCAGTGACTGCTGTCTAAATACGTATGTAGTATATATATGTACTTATGTATAATGATATTATTATTTGACATTTTTCGCTTTTAATTAATTTTATCTTTTTCAAATACAGTCGAATCTCACTAACAATAAGTCGGCATCTCCTTAACTTGAATTTCTCCCTAACTCGAATTATTTAATACACTTCGTTCAAATCTATACTCAATCACGTCATCAATTCAAGGTTACTAGATGATAACGTTTCACACAGTGCTGTCACCTCGTACCTCGTATTTTGACAGTTCTAATAAATTGTAGTCTTTCTTTATGCCATCTAATATGTGCGCAAGTAAATCATCTATAGAATATGTCATTTTCCAAACTTTAAACCGAATTACAAATAAACAATCTAGTAACTTTTTTTGATGACGTGTTGCGTATAAGTTTGGATAAGCCATAGTCGAAAGCATTTAGAAATAGATTTATTATTAAAATACCCCATTCTCGTAAGTCGAATTTTTAAATCTGTTAAAAATTAGATGTCGTTTGCATATGCATGTTATTTCTCAATAAATCAAGTATTTAGTCATTAATGAGTAATTTCTATTACATTTCCCCATAACTTACTCTTCTCGAGTCGAACGTTTTTAGGTGGCAAGTGACGATTCGACTTACAAGGAAGTTTAGGCAGGTGGAAATCTCAGAAAAATTTGAAACTTTGCAGGATTGTAGTACTAGTCAACCCTAATCCAGAGCCGTATTCCGTTCGTGCCTTTATGCGATTTGAGAGGGCGAAATCCACCCTTAAAAATAAAACATTTTTTGATTTTGCTTATTATCTCTGGAACAAGCGCTATCGCCAACAAACTATATATTTTTGTAAATGGCTATTCAAGACCTACATTGTGCTATAAAAATTAGGGGTAAACATTCTAAGGGGTGCCATCCTTGCCCCCAACCCTCAATTATTTTCAGTATTGTTTTTGAACGCTGCAATGAATTGATAGCATATTAAAAGAGTTATTCATTAAAGTGTATCACTTTACATTTATTTATTTGTATTTGTGCAATTGCACCCTTTGGTAATAATATTCGAAGCCGCGTATCTCTTAAACAATAAAAAAATATCACCTACAAATTATATATTTTTGTAAATAACTGTCCAAGACCTACATTATAATACAAAAATTAGGACTAAAACCTAATCCCTACTCCCAATTATTTTTAATATTTTTGTGTACACTGCAATGCATTTTTATAGCTTATCGGCATAATTATTCATTAAAATGTATCACATTAAATTAGTTGATTTGTATTTGTGCAAAGTCACCCTTTGTTAATATCTAATATCCAAAGTAACATTTCACCGCTTATCTCTTGAAGCTATCTTGGTTCGGCCAAAGTTTTGCCAAAATCTTGAACTATAACACGTCTTCTTTCCGAGATTTCCTGAAAATTTTAAATCGCTGGAAACGCGCTTAGATTATCATTTCTTGCATTAAAATTCTCGAAAAACGACTTGAAAAATGAATTTTCAAGTAGTTCCGGCACTGTTGTAAACTTTCCAGGTTGGGCCAAAATTTTGCCAAAACCATGGACCTTTTTTTTCGAGATTTCGCGAAAATTTTAAATTGACGGAAACGCGCTTAGATTGTCATTTCTAGCTTGGTTATTCTCGAAAAACTACTTTTCATGTAATTCCGGACCTGTTCTGAGTATCAGGTAGTGTCATTTTATCGCAATTATGCGAACATTTTAATTTTATTTAAACGCCTGCAGTTCGTCATTTATTGCTTTGTTATACTATAAAAACGACTTTTCAAGTGATTCCGGACGTGTTCTGAACGTTTTAGGTTCGGCTAAAATTTTGCCAAAACCATGGACTATAAACACGTCTTTTTTTGATTTTACAAAAATTTTAAATCGATTTAAATCTGCAACGGTGAATGTTACTTGAATAATTTACAAAGGGTGATAAAATACAATCAACTAATTTAATGTGATACATTTTAATGAATAGTTATGCCGATAAGTTATAAAAATGCATTGCAGTGTACACAAAAATATTAAAAATAATTGGGGGTAGGGATTAAACACCTTAGGCGTTTTATCCCTAATTTTTTGTATTATAATGTAAATCTTGGACAGTTATTTACAAAAATATATAATTTGTAGGTGATATTTTTTATTGTTTAAGAGATACGCGGCTTCGGATATTATTACCAAAGGGTGCAATTGCACAAATACAAATAAATAAATGTAAAGTGATACACTTTAATGAATAACTCTTTTAATATGCTGTCAATTCATTACAGCGTACAAAAAAAATACTGAAAATAATTGAGGGTTGGGGGCAGGGATGGCACCCCTTAGAATTGTTACCTCTAATTTTTATATCATAATGTAGGTCTTGAATAGCCATTTACAAAAATATATAGTTTGTTGGCAATAGCTCTTGTTATTCCAGCGATAATAAGCAAAATAGAAAAAAGTTAAAATTTTTAAGGGTTGATTTTGCCCTCTCAAACCGCATAAGAGCACAAACGAAATACGGCTCTTGATTAGGGTTGACTAGTACTACAATCCTGCAAAGTTTCAATTTTTCTGAGATTTCCACCTGTCTAACCTTCCTTGTTAGAGGTTTGAGTGTAATTTCCCTGCAGTTTATGATGGTACAATATATTTTTTAAAATATGCTTTATTGTAAAAAGTGAACATTTTTAGACGTCAGTTTTTTTCCCAATTTGTTAGGGCGATCCATTAACGAAAACCCAGTTTTTTAGATATATTCAAACCCAAGCTCGTCGATAAAATTAAGAATTGCGAAAAAATCGCGTCTTTTACAAATTGGACACAAATGTTTTAAATTTTCGCGCATGCAACTTGTTTCTAACAACAGAAAATAAACACTCGAAACAAGTTCGTATAGTTTATAAGGAACGAAACGAATCGATATAATAACCGAAAATGTGCATAAACGTTCGTATAACGCGAACAATTTTATTAAATATGTAAATCCGTAAAAATTACGTTTAAAAAACAAATATATTCACAGTCGAAACGTAACTTTTAGTTCTTCGCCCACGAATACGAAATTTGTAATCGTAAGTTTTCACAAATAAAGGTATTTTAGATCGTAAATGCGACTTAAATGGGGCCCCCGTGGGGGACAATGACCGCGAGTGGGTGCTAATAGAGAAAACGCAAAACATGCAAAAGAGAAGCGAATCGTGGTCGCCGATCTGCATCACCCTAATGACGTTAGCTTGTGAAGGGCGATGTCGCATTTATTCGACACACCCGACGAAAGGCGAATTAATTAATAGAAATAAACGAGCACACACCTATCGCGTCTAAATTACCTACCGTTACTTTGCCGTTACGACTTTAATATACCTATTTATTTATATACTACCTACCGAGTGTTTAATAAAATACGTACAGATCATTTAACCACTTGACGTCCGCTTCAAATTGCTTTCTATAAACAATTTCTTTATAATAATAATAATAATAATTGTTATTATTATATAAAGTTGTGCACAATTTTAATACAAAAGAAATGTCGTTTACAAATTTATACAGTATAGTAATTCCTCGACATTCGCGAGTTTTAACTATTCGCGCACGTACAAACGAGGCCTAAAATTTTACGTTCGAATTTTTTATTAATTTATGCAATGAGTTGGTTTATTCATTATTGGTTACAATAGGGTTGGTCAAAAAAAAATGCGGACACTCATATTTCCGTTATCTTAACATTCTTCGGAATAAATTCGTTTAAAATAAACAAATAATTTTCGTTTTTTCACTTTCAGGTGGAATTCGAAGCGGCACTGGAACATCCATTCTTCGTATACGGTCAAGGTTGGGCTTCGTGTAATCCAGATCGCACTCATCAAATTTATGGATTAAAAGTGCATCGCTTGCAAGTCGGCGACATATTAATATCGCTAACGCCACGCGAATCGGTGTCGACATCCAACTCGACGCGTGGCTCGACCATTATAACAACAGCTACAACAACGGCAGTGACGGCACGACAATTATCGGTAACGGGTAATCAGCAGACGATGGCCGATCATATGGTCCATTCGTACCGTCTGGCAAATTCTGCTCAACATGCAAATCACCACAATCCAGCAATCGGTAGTCAACAAATGACAACTATTAATTTGCATCAAAGTGTTAGTCACCCGTCACGGTCGGTTTCTCCCGACTGTGTCAATTCTAAAAAGAGGAGGTGGTCGGCCCCAGATCAAATCTGTGATGAAGATGAACAAAATCCTAGAAAAGTTAAGACCTAATGTTTAAGGGATGCGATTTACCAATAAAACGGAATTAAATTAGTTTTATTTGTAAATGTTTGCATGGTTTGTTTCGTTGTCTTTAAATATTTTAGATTATTAAAAGTGAAATTGGTTTATCAAACGAAAAGGTTTAGCAAATGCGCAGCTTCATTTTGTATGGCTTCTATGAACCCCCTCGGTCACAATTATTTTGATTTTGTATAAGCCGATTTTAAAAGTTTTATTCTTTCCCTTACATCGTCGATGCAATTAAAAAAAAAAAAAAGATGTAAAGGTCTTAATTTTAGTGCAACCAAATATAATAATACTAACAAGTTTTAAGTGATAACCCGATGCTCGTTTCGAATACAAATTTAAAATTTATCGAAATTAAATTTTTGTATTTAAACGAGTTATCGCCATTTTATGTTTTATGTACAGTTTTATTTGCCAAGTTCGAAACTTTTTACGCGTTGAACGAGTTTGCGAGGAAACAATTTATCTTATTGTTAGCAAATACAATTTTATGTAAGTTATAAAGGCCATATAAAATAGATAAATTGAATGTTTAAAAGTGATATTATTAATTTTTGATGAACTAAATTATAAAATTAACCTGTAGCTAGCTTGAAAATGTTTCTAACGAAAAGTTAAATATTGTTCTAAATAATTTAAAATTTTGTTGTTATTCTGTTTGTGTTATGTTACGAATGCAACTGTTGTCGAGCACTTCGTATGTTATGTATTGGTAAAAGAGTAGGTTAATAGTTCTTTATGACAATATGAGTAACGATAAGACCGGATAGACAACAGCGTATTTAATATGCGCATTTCGAGCTACAGGTATGCGTAATGTGTTTTTAACAAACGAATTGAGTATTATGACGAGTGATATATACTGCTACTAGAAGCGAACAATTAACTTACAGGAAGTTTGTTGTTAATACGTAGAGGAATCTGTGGCGTGCATGTTGGCCTGCCACTGCCGATCTCAAGGGAGTCGTGTGATAGAACTGCTTTTAATGTTTTTCACAAAGATCTGTATTTTATTAATTTACTGTGTATTTTCATACATTGATACATGCACGAACTGATTTATAATATAGCGTAGCGTTTGTTACTTATGTAGAAATATTAAGAGTATTGAGCGACCATCTGAAACGGTCAAAATATTCTTTATGCTTTTTATGTTGTATATTTTAATTTCCATGTGAATTCTTGGCTGTGATACAGTAAAGTATGTGGTATGAGCGACGCTTCCCTCCATGTTTCTGTCAAAATTGTGTGTAACGGAATCGTTTACTACTGGAGGCAACTGCCAATAGTAAGTTCTACAGTGTAACGTTCCGTAACAATGTAGCTATGTATTATCTCAGTGTATGCTAATTAATACAGATGTTATAGGACGGGATTGTTGTGTGTAATAAGACAGTAAGAAGTAGGCTGCGTTGTTCATTTATGCAGATTACAGAGGTCTGACAATCGCTGTTTAGCCATAATATTATATTACTTATATACATATTGTTATGTATAGTTGTTTTATACTGACACAAATAACTATTTTCTGTTAATCAAGAATGAAAATTGTACTATATATATTATATACATTATGTAATACACAGTCCAATAATTGTCAAATGTTCATAAGATAAACAAGAGATTGTATAAAATTATTTGATCTATTTCAGAATATACTTTTATGTACTTTAACACACCTATTTTTTTTTAAGCTAACAAACCTGTTTTGTAACTACAAGTAGAGCCTCGATTATTTTAAAATTATTAAATTCCTCGATTCTTCCAGTAATGCCAAATAAAAAAAGATACGGACGCTACCTACAAAATGGAAAAGCGCCAATAACCTATTATAATATATAAAAGTGGGCTTCTTTCATGATTTGAACAAATCGACAAGATAAACGACCGATTAGATTTTCCCCGACTATTTCAATATTTACTAAATTCCAGACTTTCCAAAAAATGATATTTTTTGTGCTACATCCACATTTGTTTCAATTGAAATAATTGAGTTTTCTCGATCTTGTAGCAAATATTTTAAAAAAAATTTACCGGCTTCATTTCAATCAATTTTACAAATTACTTTCAATTGGGCAAGTCAGTCTTACTTCGTTAGAATTTCCATGTCCGACCCTATGCAAATTACTTTGTTTTCATTAACTCTGTGCCAGTTTAATAATATACAAGGAAATATTTTGCTTTACATCGTTACACCAGTTATTTACATTTTAATAATACGTATTCATCATCTCGTGTAATTCTACATTTGTAAAAAATTCAGATAAATTTTGTTATAGAAAACACAAGATTTTAAATTTTATATGGCTATCAATTAAGGGATGACTAAGAAAATGGATTAATTTGAACACTTTATTTGTAAAAACATGCAAAACAATTCTCAATAAAAATTGTTTTAAAATAACACGAACAATTTTCTTTGATACTAAAAAATTATATGTATAAATGTAATATATAAAACATTTAACATGATTCACGATAACTGTGGTATTCACTAAACTTGCCTACTGGCATCAATCTCTTGTGGATCCACAATTCCCAAAATCTTTCTGGAATTCTCTACATATTTCATTAAGTCTTGAGACATGAAATATGGACGAGAGATGCCATCATTTATTTTGCAGTCTTCACAAAAGCAAATAAAAATCGTATCGATGGCCATCTTAAATAAACGAACGTTAAATAAAGAATCTAATAAATTTATCATTTTTACCTCGTAAACACATAAAAAACAATGAGAAATGATGAAAGCTATTAATCCGGCAATCGTAATTGGAACCCATTTGTATTCTACATGCTCTTTATCCTGCAATATTATTTGTTAAAACATTAAAATTATATTATTTTAACTTACTTTTAAAAGTAACACCCCGATAATAACTGTACTGGAAACGACGAAAAGTTTCGATAAAATAAAAATGAAGTCTCCAACAGAATTAATAACAATTATGCGAAGCACGTTTTCTGTTAACAACTTGTAAGCTTTTATGCCGGATTTTAAAAAGTCTGTCCCATAAATATCTGCAAGCAATTTTCAATTGTAGGTTCAGCGTTATTTTTTTAACTTACAGGTCACGATGTATGCGTTTCGAGAAAAATAAATCATCAGGATTTCCAAATATGATAAACAGTCTTCGAAATATTCTGTATAAACAACACAAACAAAGACATGTTCGACATCGAAGAGATCTACGCATCGATTTAAATATTAAATTTATAATATGTATAAGTGCTATTATGAGCGATCCCAGTGAAACAGTACCCAAATGATACTTCACGGTGTTAATAGCACTGTTGTACAATGGATTGCCCAATCTAGTCTTATTCCTGGAAATAATTTGCATATTATTTTGCTAACGATAAGTTTTATCGAATTTAGTTTATGAAAGAAAGTAACATGGTATGCACGCAGAAGTTTAATAGAAAGGAGCAAATATATTACCAATTACAAAGATAATAAAAAATGTAGGGATATATTTACCTACAAAAATACCATGTAGAAATGGCTCCTGCTAAAATCATATTTTGACAACCGTAAACAAATTGTATCAACCAGATCATGACAAAATGATTGTACCAGTAACTAAAATGTATAATACCGTTTTGTCGAAATTCTACATTGTAATATTTCTTAACCGGTGTACCGGCACTATGAATCCATAATGCAAAATAAGCCCAATTACTCAATACAGCAGCAATAGCTATAAATGTCTAAAATATAGGTACCTACGGTATTTATTATTTTTTTAATTTATGATGCATCTTTTACCAGAAAAGGTTGAAACAATAATAATGGCATAGCTGCAATGGACTTTCCGGCTTCCTTAAAAAGCTGTATCACCAGCTGAATACGTTTCCTTAATACTAATATCACCAAAATAATTACAATAGTTATAATAGTGGCAATAATTGCTACGGGCGTCATGGTCCCATTTGGATCATCAGTCAAATACCTGCAATTAATTATACAGTTTTGATTAACTATTCGATATGAAAAGAACATCTATATATTATACCCACCAACAGTATCCTGTCAAAGCTAAACAAACCAAAACCACTCCTAACAGTATCATCCAAACAAATACTTCTACCATGTAACGCAACATAAGCAAAATTATAATGCAAAAACCTAAAACATCAGCATCTAACATGATCTTTACAAGATTTCAAGATAATTTTACTCACCTAAAGCAATAAAACACAATTGTACAATTTCCTTTTTGCACGTATGCAGATCCCGAGATAATGCCTACAATAAAAATCCAAAATAACAATTTCATTCGATTAATTTTACTATAACTCTACGTACAAGTAAAGATGAAGTTATTTCCTTCGTGAATTCTTTTGAAATGCAGCGTTGCCCAATAACTGAAGTGCTAAAATAAAAATTGTTAAACAGTTCTTTTATTGACACTATTAACTCAATTTACTCACACTGAATCATAGTCACAATGCGAAGTGCACTGATGGTCAACATTCAGAAACCTAAAAGTAAGTTATTCGAGTTTTTAATTAAACATAGTTCACAATTACTTACGGTTTAGCTGTCATATTTTCTGCCTTGCACGTTTCAAAATCGATGGAAAAATCATTGAACTTACCACAAATATTACCACATTGATCATAACCTTTGATGATTCTGTCGATATCGCCATGCACAATACAGTACGTGAAGAAGAATAACTGAAAACAAATTGAGCATTTAATTAATTGGTATTTTATAATTAACTACTGTAAGTATAAGTTTAATATTTTCCAATTGTGATATGATTTTTTGCAATCTCAGAAGGGTACAGAAGGACGTTGCTGTGTAACATATGCTTGTTACATATCTATTTGAGGTTTAATGGCAAAACAATTGAGCAGCGTTACTGCAACAATTTGGTTAATATTCCAGCCAAAACAATTGTCTTCCCAAGTTCAAAGAAAACACGATAAGACAAGGAATAAAGTAAAAATGATGCTGACTTTGCTTGTTACCACGATGCTGTGCATCGTGTATACAAATCGGAAGATCAAACTGTTAACAAACAATATTATTATAAGTTTGCAGAAAAGCAGACTTGTGGAAGTCACAACTAACAGCTGCAACATCGCGTGACAATGGCCTCTCATTTGTTGCAGCTGATTTAAGATTTCTTGATTAAACATTGAATTTATCAAATTTATTATGTGTCTATTTGTTTTCTAAATTGAATATGTGCAGCTGAAGATTTCAATTTGAGAAAACGTCATGAATTTATGCCAGTTGGGTCATTCCAGAACGAATTTCCAAAAATGTGTTAAGCCATGAAAGATATTCACTAATAAACTAAGTGTGTGGGGTGGCAAAGCAGGTGTTCGGGATTTTTTTATATAACGAATTGTCGATATAGTAGACACCATAAAAGAAGATGACGGTTGAACTTGTGTAGCAAGGATTGTAGTTGTTTGGGATTTTTGATAAGCAATAAATAAATAATAAAACACGAAGAATTTAATATTTAACAGCGGGGGCGTACTTTGAAGGAAATTAGAAACGAAAAACAAAAATAATACAACTTTTTCCCTGGTTTAAATAGCAAAGGACTTAGCAAATAGCACCACCTAAATGGAAAACTAAACATTAGAACAAGTCGTATGATTGACTCGGGAATACAAATCAATAATAAAAATCAGGGCGATCCATTTAAAATAAGGAAGTTAGGTATCCATTTCCGGTGTAACCGGAAGAAGCGGAAATCTAAAATTATTTTAAATAGAAAGGGCGTAACCAGTAGCCATTACTTTCAAAATTTCAAATCGCAACTCTTATTACTTTCCTATATTCTTCTAACCAAAACTCATCGTGACATACCCTGTATACATGTTTTGTGAATGTTTGTGAATCTTCTTCTATGCGAATTTAATATTTAACTTATATAAACTGCGTATAATATATATGCTCTTTCTAGTAAAGACAAAATGATAGGGATATACACTAATCACACTCACAATCGGTGCAACTTCGGGCAAACAAAGAAACAAACCTATTATTATAAAAATGTCGATTTTCATTTTCAACAGTTTTTGTGGAGTTTATTAATTTGTTATACAATAAATAGTGTAAAGTATTTATAAAGTTTATCACGCTTGATAATTATTTTAATTGTACCTATACATGAACGATACTTATTTTTATTACCCACATAATTATTATCCTGACTACAGGCATCAAAGATTAAAAATGGGTTTTTAATCTAATTCAAAATTAACCTTTATTTATTATAGCTGTTGAATGTAATAAAGTAATTTTATGGATTAAAAGTTAATTAAAAAAATATACGAAACATTTTCTTGTTACAAAAATTCGTTTTCTCGAATTATCGAAAAAAAAAAACATTGTAATAAGCATTTCAATTGGTGGTAATAAAAGTAAAAACAAAATAAAATAAAATGGCTTACTAAAATAAAAATCGCGGCTCCTTGTAGTACTAAAAAGGGCACATCCGTATGTTTACGATTGCTACAAGCATTTTTTAGGAAGTCCTCTTCTGTTTCCTGATCAACATGCGGTTCATAAATCGGCTGTAATTTGTAAAATTTTATATGTACTATGGCTAACCGTTCCTACAACGTTACCTCGTCTGAATGAAATACATTTGCAAATCTTGGAAGAACTGATGCCATATTTCAAACTTCTAACTCATTTATACTTCATACTTCGAATTTAACTGGATTCCAAACTGGCAATAACTTCCTGCAGCCGGGTATATGCTAAGCACGGTCAAAGCGGTGGGTAAGATAAGGTAAAATCTGCTTCGAACGCAAGAACGTATATTTTGAAACGCTGTATTATACTATTGCTGTGCTAATACGAATGAGAGAGATAACACTTATAGACGTTTGCCGTTTTGCTATTCGTCGAATCTACAAAATAACACATGAAACTACAGAGATAATTATGACTAGCAATGTTATGAGTGATAAATGTACAACACTTCTTTGAATTTTCAGTTTGCCCTTGAAACTATAATTAGACGATGTCGATAACCTATCTTATAGTAATTTCATTGGGAAAAATAAGGACTTATATTCATAAAGTAGAATTTCGATGCAAGTCCCAAAATTAGAGTATACTGTAAAATCTTTATAGAGTCTAATATATTTACAGATTAAATTTAGTCATTATAACAAATGTAGGTATGTACGTAGTAAGTACAGTCAAAAAATTAGAAATGTCTTATAGAAGTTTATATTTTAGAGCTGGAGTTGTAATCCCCCAGACGAGACTAGGGTTTTATGGTCCTAGTTGCCCTTACTATTCCTGATGGAAAAATTTTAAGTTCTTAAACCAAAAGGAATTGTTTTTGACGAAAATTTTGACCCTATATATGCTTGAAACGTTCAGTACAGAGTCGGAACCTGTTTTTTAGTTATAACAAAGCAAATGATGATGAATTACATGCGTTTATATCGATTTAAACTTTTCGCAAAATTTCGAAAAAAAGACGTACAAAAAAAGTCCATGGTTTGCAAAAATTTTTACCCAATCTGAAACCTTAAGATTACGCACTATGCTGCATTATACAAAATTTGGAAAACCCTTATTTTAATTAGGTATTTCAATGGCGTTTTGCCAAAAGGGCGAAATCCATACTTTTTGCAAAAATGAGTTATTCTGACTATCTTATGCATTTAGGGCAAAGACATCATCTGTTAAAATCTGGTAATAATATTCCGATTTTTTCCACCAGAAAAATTCATTTGTATTTCCGCGAAACGTATCTTCTTATAGATAAGTACGCGACGGCACAAAATGTCCTTCTTCTAACTATTCTTTTTTATGGGTTACGCCCTTTTAACAAAAAGCCATCGATTTAAATAATTTCTGACGCCTAGATGTCGACAACCCAAATTGTTGCTCTGTCTCTATGGTATTACAGAAATATCGATTTCAAGTTAAACGTGCACGATCAATGCAATAAAGTCGCTTTCGTCGAATTCGAGATATTATAAAATTTCTAGAAAAAGACCTTTCTTGCCACGGCCTTGGCCTTGTCCATGGATTCGGCAAAATTTTGACTCAACCTGAAGTTTTTATAACAGGTACGGAACTACTTGATCAGTTGTTTTTCAAGTGTAATAAAGAAAGAAATGAGAAACTAAATTCATTTCCGTCGATTTAAAATTTTAGAGAAATCTCAAAAAAAGCCATTCATGGTTTCAGCAAAATTTTGACCCAACCTGAAATTTTTAGAACAGGTCCGGAACTACTTGAAAAGTCGTTTTTTAAGTATAATAAAGCAAAAAATGAGAAACCAAGTGCGTTTCCGTCGATTTAAAATTTTAGAGAAATTTCGAAAAGAAGGCTTATTATAGTTCATGGTTTCGGTAAAATTTTGATTCAACCGAAAAATTCAGTACGGGTACGGAATTAGTTTTTTACGTATAACAAAGCAAGAAATGAAAAATTACACGCGTTTCTAACGATTTGAAATTTTCGCAAAAGGACCTTACGGGTTTTTATAAGGAGCTGGGCCCAACCGAAGATAGCAATGAACCATATACCGTTTGAAAGCTCTCAATGAGTACTACAACGTAGGTTCAAGCATAAGTCACGAAAACGGAGTACAACATTTTTACGAGCATTCAAATGTTTTATGTCGGTTTTGTAACTAAATACATTTATCGATAGAATTCATGAACAAGTACTCATGTGTTATATACCATCGGAAAGTGCGCTTCGAGATCTATATGATGGTGTCAAATGCAACGTCCTAACTGGTGGCACAAGGGCACTTTCAATGCTTTAAAAGAATTTTTATGCGGGCCCATCAACTTGTAACCAGACTAAGACACGCGTACGTCGACGGACCCTCACGAGCCATATACCATTGGAAAGTACGCTTCGAGCTCTACTCAATGGTGACAAATTCAACGTCCTAACTGGTGGTACAAGGGCACTTTCAATGCTTTAAAAGAATTTTTATGCGGGCCCAGCAAATTGTAACCAGTCTAGAACACGCATACGTCGACGGACCCTCACCAGCTATACACCATTGGAAAGCGCGCTTCGAGATGTTTACGATGGTGTCAAATGCAACGTCCTAACTGGTGGTACAAGGGTACTTTTAATGCTTTAAATGTTTTTTTATGCGGGTCCAGAAAGTTGTAACCAGTCTAGGACACGCATACGTCGACGGACCCTCATCAGCCATATACCATCGGAAAGTACGCTTCAAGATCTACACAATGGTGACAAAATCATTGTCCTAACTGGTGGTACAAGGCACTTTCAATGCTTTAAAAGAATTTTTATGCGGACCCAACAACTTGTAACCAGTCTAGAACACGCATACGTCGACGGACCCTCACAAGCCATATACCATTGGAAAGTGCGCTTCGAGAGCTTTACGATGGTATAAAATTCAACGTCCTAGCTGCTGGTACAAGTACACTTTTAATGCTTTAAATGGATTATTTTTATTATAGAATTAGTACATATTGCATAAGTCTAGACCAAGGGTCGGCAACCTGCGGCTCTTTGGATGTGAAGCTGCGGCTCTAGTTATTTATGCGAGTACTATTTATTGTTGGCAAGAAAAAAATTTGTGGTTCTTTAAAAACTTTGAAATTTTGTAAATTGTAATTTTTGGCTCTACCGACTCAAAAGGTTGCCGACCCCTGGTCTAGACGAAAGAAATAATTGTAAACCAAAAAAGTACTTGATGTGATAGATATTACACGCTTAAGTTAACGTAACATTAACTTAAATTAACTGATTAGCGATGTTTATTGCTGGTGGTGCATACGAATTGGTCGGTAAAGCATGCGAAAGCAACCACAACACAAAACAAAAATCCATTTAAAACATTGAAAGTGTGCTTGTACCAGCAGCTAGGTCGTGGAATTTAACACCATCGTAAAGATCTCGAAGCGCGCTTTCCAATGGTATATGGCTAGTGAGGGTCCGATGACGTATGCGTGTCTTAGTTTGGTTACAATTTGCTGGGCCCGCATAAAAATTCTTTTAAAGCATTGAAAGTGCCCTTGTGCCACCAGTTAGGACGTTGAATTTGACACCATCGTGTAGATCTCGAAGCGCACTTTCCGATGGTATATAACACATGAGTACTTGTTCATGAATTCTATCGATAAATGTATTTAGTTACAAAACCGACATAAAACATTTGAATGCTCGTAAAAATGTTGTACTCCGTTTTCGTGACTTATGCTTGGACCTACGTTGTAGTACTCATTGAGAGCTTTCAAACGGTATATGGTTCATTGCTATCTTCAGTTTGGCCCAGCTCTTTATAAAAACCCGTAAGGTCCTTTCAAAAAAAAGACGTACTTATAATCAATGATTTTGACGCTATCGAATTCCGAGGTACGGAATTAATTTTAGACGTATAACAAAGCCGGAAATTACGAAATACACCCGTTTCCGGCGAATTTAAATTTTCGCCAAATCTCGGAAAAAACGCAGTGGTTTTTTCGAAAAATTTTGATCCGACCTAAGATATGTAAGTTTTTGTTCCGATTTTGTGCTACAATTCTGTGCAATTAAACCTTACGATTTTCGTAAAATTTTTATCTAGTACGAAACATATTCTATATTTAAAATAATTTATAATTTAAGATCGCTCTAGATTATTGGAATTTTCAGTGAACATGTACTTGTGCACGTGTTATGTAGGTTTAATTAAACGATAAATTTATTAGTTGCCGACCTACTGAGAAACAGCTGATTGAATTTTCTTGGTTGTTGTGAAATAGGTACATAAGTGTGTAGTACTTATACAGTGTGTTAAATTTTATATGTCACAGCAAAAATTTCGGTTATTGTATGAATTAGTAAAAAATGTTGTATATGAAAGTAAATGTTTATTCTATTACGCCTTTAATTAATGAAATAAGTATAACATGTAATATACCGTCGTAAAGATAAATTCTTGTAGTTTCAGAATATGTAATAATACTAGGTACATTCCATTTAAAATGTTAAATTTATTTGCTTTATCTGAATTATTTGATGTTCAATTGTTTTTCTGATTTTGACCCATTATTAAGAATAAATAATCTAATAACTTTCATATACAACAATTTTTACTAATTCATACCATAGAAATATTTGCTGTGACACATAAAATCTAACACACTGTATACTCCTATTGTTATTATATAGAATTTCCATTCGACTAACTCATCCGTTCACCATTATCTGTCTTTCGCTCGAAGCAAGATTGCGTTAACTGATAAGTGATTTTTTGCTTCCTATTATTAATTAAATAAATCAGTTAAATAGAAGCTGTATATACTTATACAATTTTATTGTGGTAATGAAAACATCAAGCATACAAAAACGGTGTTCCATAAAAATAGCCGAAAGTGTATTATTGCACAAAATGCAACGTGATAAACGTCAACTAGTATTCTGGGAATATTCTATTACGTAGGCATGCGCTGGGAAACTCTCGGCGCTTGTCACACGCAAAGGTCACCTTGGATTAGAACTACCTACAAAAAACTGTTTGCCGTTGGTTGGGTTTTCATTTTTCCTCTGACAAGTTTACCGGTAAGTTGTGTGTAATTTAAAATTTTCGAGTAGTTTTCGATAGATTCTAAGGCAAATTAGAAAATAATAATAGAAAAGTCTGTTGCATGTGGTTATCGGCTTTTAGAAAAAGAAACTGTAGTGGGTAAGTAATGGTTTTTTGAAATTTTTCTGCGTTTTGTTTTTTCGGTAATCGTGCAGAATAGTTATTTTGTCCGGATATTACTGTACAGTCGGTTTTTCCTTCCATTTTCTTAACTTTAGATAGCGCGTAGAGGATATTTAACGACTTAAAATAGCAGGTCAAAAAGGACAAAGGGCGTTTTTCACCATATTTTGAAATGTTTGAATAATAGGAGTATTTTATTTAGGGAGCTGGAAAAGTTGTGTTGATTAATGTACGCGGTTGCACAAAAATAAATTTGTCACGCGAATCCAAGTTAATAATTTGAATGAATCAACGATTGAACGAATTTGAATCTCCATTAATAGTGATTTCGTATTGGTCAAATCTTTTGTTGCCATGGTAACGACCATTTTAAATATTTATTTACTGCAATCGGTTTTAATTATGTATTAAAATGAAATTGTTTGAAATTTCACAATATATCACAAGGGCGTATTTGATATTTTCAGTTAGAGATAATGTATTCATTATTTTTTTACTCGTTTTAAAATCTAGTTTTATGATTTTTCAGAATTGTCATAGATGTTTAGTTACAGTGAAACTTCTCTAAACGTACACCTCCTAATAACGGAATCTTCCAAATACCGGACACTTAAAAGTTATGGCATTGTTTTATGGCGTATTTCCCATTATAGTGGACATTTGTTTCGGACCCTCGAGTTTCCGCTATCGATAAGTTTCACTGTATACGTATTTGCACATAAATTAAAGTTTGTGCTTACATCACATTACAATTATCGTACATTTAGGCATGTAATTGCGGTTGCGAAATTCATGCGACATTTTTACAAATTTTGAGCAAACTGCGATGACTAAAGGAAAAAATTTCAGTTTTCAGTTAAGTACATGTATTGCAGTTGCCCAAAAAATGTTGTATTTATCTCGTCTGCGAAATATGTGAATTTTAACCAATGTGGCTTTGACTAAAAATTAAATTTCTTGGTACATTAAACAAAACAATCGTTTTGCACCCTGGGTAAATAAAGAACTATCTATCTTAAGAAAAAAAAAGGACGCAACATTCAGTTACATCTATACCAGCTTATGAACCGACGTAAAATTCAAAAATTTAATAGACTGAGTTTCATTCAAGTGTCAAAAAGGAAGATTAACACTTTGTATCTTTGAGATTTCAATTCTGTATGGTTACCGGAGGAGTTTACTAAACTATCTAATTTTGTTATTTTTGCAGCTTCTATTATAATTCACTGTTATTCATTAAACCATTAATAATCCGTTGGGATATAATAATGTTCGGTTTGTTAAATAATTTTACAGACATGGCTACTAAACAAGCCCTTTTAACTTCCGTGTCACCTCCTGTTCAAACTTCTGGCAATAAAGTTTCAGTGGTTGGAGCTGGCCAGGTGGGCATGGCTTGTGCTTTCAGTATTCTAACTCAAGTAAGTGCCTAAAATTTGGAATAAAACAGTGAAACGTCAATCGTTTATATTTACAGAATGTATCTAGTGATTTAGCTTTGGTAGATTGTGAGCCCAACAAATTGCAAGGCGAACTAATGGATCTCGTACATGGATCTACTTTTATCAAAAATGCTAAAATTCATGCCGATACGGGTAGGTCGTCTACATGTACTTTGTTCGATTTATATTTACACATACTCTTCTTTATATCTCATTATTATGGGTTATAAAAAATAACTAACAACAAGTATGATAAAATATATACACATAATGATAGATATTAAGATATCGTGTAATGTATCGTGAAAATTTTTAGATTATTCAGTTACTGCCGGTTCCCGTGTCTGCATTGTAACTGCAGGTGCTCGTCAGCGTGAAGGAGAAACTCGACTTGATTTGGTCCAACGTAATACTGACATTTTTAAGATGATTATTCCGCAGCTAATTAAGTATTCCCCGAATACGATTTTATTGATCATAAGCAATCCCGTCGATATTTTGACTTACGTTGCTTGGAAAATTAGTGGACTTCCTAAAAACAGAGTTATCGGTTCCGGCACCAATTTGGATTCGGCCAGATTCCGAGTTTTGATGTCTCAAAGGCTCGGCATTGCTCCTACAAGTTGTCACGGTTGGATTATAGGAGAACACGGAGATTCCAGTGGTGAGTTAACGTGACTAACGACTTTAAACAGTTGCTGACATTTTAAGCAAGAATATCTCCAAGGTATTGTTTGCTCGCATCTTCTACTTCTAAAAGCTTGGCTTCAAATCTTAACAGAGGAAAAGTGTTGACTTGATCTATCTATATATGTATTTTAATTATTTAATTAATTGTTATCTCGAATAAGAGCATTATTTATCAGCTAATTTTAAACAAATTTTTACAGTTGCAGTTTGGTCTGGTGTTAACATCGCTGGAGTTAGTTTACGTCAAATTAATCCCGAAATAGGTACCAGTAACGATTCAGAAAAATGGAGCGATATTCATAAAGAAGTAATTGATAGTGCATATCAAATAATTAAATTAAAAGGATATACATCGTGGGCAATTGGATTAAGTTGTGCTGCTATAACAAGTTCGATTTTAAATAATTCAGCTCAAATTCATGCAATAAGCGTACTTATTCAGGTAAGTTTCGAAATACTTAATGATACATAATTTTAATACCAAATTCTCTAGGGTCTGCATGGAATCGACAAGGAAGTATATTTATCTCTTCCAGCAGTTTTAGGCGAGAACGGGGTATCGGATATAATAATGCAAACTTTAAGCGACGATGAATGTAAGAAATTGCATAACTCGGTTACCCTTCTGCATGAAGTTCAAAAAATCTCAAATTTTAAATACTTAGAATTTACTTTGTCTATAATACATGTGTATTGCACTTCATATTATTATTTTTTTTTATTTTCATCCAAATAGTATTTATTTTACTTAGTTTGTTCTTGCATTATTACAGTATTACATTATTGTATTTATTTTTACACTTTTTAATGGTTTTTTTATTGTGCTTTAGTTAACAGTATTTTTATTACAAATTTGTGTTAAAATGTATATAACGATTTTTAATAATAATTGCACTAGAATGCTTTATATTTTAAATCTTATTGTTAGATATAGTATTATTTTAACAATACAAAAATTACATTGTAATTACAGCAAATAAAATATAATCCGTAGTGTTGTGTATTTCTATTTATTTACAACGTAAATAACTAAGTACAAAATAATTCGCTGTGCATTACAACTGTCAACTGCACGGAAAAACGGAAACGGAAACTATATCCCTATAACACCTTCCTTCCTTAATGAACATTTAGAAATTTAACCTTTGAGGTGGTCTCCTAGTTCTAGTAGAACGCCTTAACACTGGTACAGTATTATCAACATTTTCAGTAAGGGTTTGGGTTGGTTTCTCTACTGGAACTGGAATTGTCGGGATTTCATCTGGTGTCAAGTCAGTTTGAGAATTAGTCGTAACAGGTACAGTCATCTCTTTAATAGTAGGTGGCGTAATTTGTTGCTGTACAGTCACGTCTGGTAAAGGTAAGTTAAGTTTAATCGTTTCCATAGGTGTGTTTTGTCCTATTTCTCGAATTTGGTCAATGTGTCTCCGCCACACCCTTCCATCATCTAACTTTACTAGATAGTGTAAAATGCCTAGTTTGGATAGAACTTTACCAAATTTCCACTTTTCATTAAGGTAATCTCGAACTGAAACTCTTTGGTCAACATGTAAATTACGATATTTCTTGTTAGCATTTAAAAAATCAGTATTATGGTTTGTATCAGGTTTCATGCAATCTAGTCGAGAGCGAATTTGTCTTCCAAACATCATTTCCGATGGACTTTTCCCTGTAGTGATGTGTGGCATTTTCCTATATTGAATAAGTAATTTGCAAAGTGCTAAATTTCGGTTATTTTCCTTATGCATCGCTTTTAGTGATTTTTTTTTAATTTTGCACATATCTTTCAGCTTGTCCGTTTGTGGCTGGGTGATATGGTGCGGTTAGTTTATGTTTAATACCATTTTCGGTTAAAAATTTCTTGAATTTGAACGATGTGAAATTTGCACCGTTATCTGTGACAAAAATTTCGGTATACCAAACCGTGAGAAAATTTCTCTGCAAAGTTCGATCGTGGTAGCTGTAGTAGTATTTCTTACATAATGAATTTCAGACCATTTGGTGTATGAATCTATCAGTAGAAAATAATAGCCCCCGTTCAATGGTCCTGCATAATCTGCATGAACACGTTCAAATGGTTTAGTGGTTGTTTCCCAAATGTGTGTTTCCGCTTTCGGTACGTTATTTTTTTCCTTATTGCAATCTGTGCAATTTTTCACCATTTCCTCGATATCATTATCGATCTCAATAACTCCTGGCAATTTGACACCATCGTGTAGATCTCGAAGCGCACTTTCCGATGGTATATAACAGATGAGTACTTGTTTATGAATTCTATCGATAAATGTATTTAGTTACAAAACCGACATAAAACATTTGAATGCTCGTAAAAATGTTGTACTCCGTTTTCGTGACTTATGCTTGGACCTACGTTGTAGTACTCATTGTGAGCTTTCAAACGGTATATGGTTCATTGCTATCTTCGGTTGGGCCCAGCTCCTTATAAAAACCCGTAAGGTCCTTTCAAAAAAAAAGACGTACTTATAATCCATGATTTTGACGCTATCGAATTCCGAGGTACGGAATTAATTTTAGACGTATAACAAAGCCGGAAATTACGAAATACACCCGTTTCCGGCGAATTTAAATTTTCACCAAATCTCGGAAAAAACGCAGTGGTTTTTTCGAAAAATTTTGATCTGACCTAAGATATGTAAGTTTTTGTTCCGATTTTGTGTTACAATTCTGTGCAATTAAACCTTACGATTTTTGTAAAATTTTTATCTGGTACGAAACATATTCTATATTTAAAATAATTTATAATTTAAGAACGCTCTAGATTATTGGAATTTTCAGTGAACATGTACTTGTGCACGTGTTATGTAGGTTTAATTAAACGCTAAATTTATTAGTTGCCGACCTACTGAGAAACAACTGATCGAATTTTCTTGGTTGTTGTGAAATAGGTACATAAGTGTGTAGTACTTATATACTCCTATTGTTATTATATAGAATTTCCATTCGACTAACTCATCTGTTCACCAATATTTGTCTTTCGCTCGAAGCAAGATTGCGTTAACTGATAAGCGATTTTTTGCTTCCTATTATTACTTAAATAAATCAGTTAAATAGAAGCTGTATATACTTATACAATTTTATTGTTGTAATGAAAACATCAAGCATGCAAAAATGTTATTTCATAAAAATAGCCGAAAGTGTATTATTGCATAAAATGCAAGGTGATAAACGTCAACTAGTATTCTGGAAATATTCTACTACGTAGGCATGCGCTGGGAAACTCTTGGCGCTTGTCACACGCAAACGTCACCTTGGATTAGAACTTACCTACAAAAAATTGTTTGCCGATCGTTGGGTTTTCATTTTTCCTCTGACGAGTTTATCGGTAAGGTGTGTGTAATTTAAAATTTTCGAGTAGTTTTCGATAGTAGTAGAGTGCTCAGCGCCCCGAAAAATGACTTTCGTGGGGAGGTCGGGGTTACAAGTTGAAACCTCGACAGATCGAAAGAGCGTATTTTTTTATTTAAAAAGCCAAAAGCCGTCAAAAATCGTCCAGTGCAAAAGGGCGCTATCTTCACCGAAAGAGTTATTCAGCGTACGTATAGAAGGAAACGTGAACTTTCTTTTGCCGCAAAATTCGTAATTGGTTTTGTGGAATTAATCGTTTAAAAAATTTTGGAAAAACGCAAAATACACGGGCTCTTACGGAGAAAAATAACTTTCGGGGCCGATATCTCGGTTCGAACAGCTAAAAAGTTCACTTCAATTTCGCGTTTTTTACCGTTTATACTGTCATAACTACAAAACAGTACGACGTATCGAAAAATTTTATTCTTTAAAAAAGTTTGGTTTGTCCTTGTAGCATCCGACGATAGAAGAATTATATTTTTTTAGGGCTTCATAATTATGATAAATAATTAAAAGTGAAAACATGCGAAAATTGCATTTGCAAGAGTCGCGCTCTCAAGTGGGCGTATCCCGTCTCCCATCTCACTTTTTCCCGTAGCTCCCTCTCATTCTATACGTAATTCAAAGAATTGCGACATACTATGATTATTATTGTAAATAAGTACACCTTATCCGTTATTTTAATAATTAAGTACATAATATAAGAAGCGTTTTATATTAAATAAATTTACGAAAAGCTCCTATTTCATAATAAAACTACAACGACTTTAAAATTTAATGTCTGTTATTGTTATTCTTCTTTTTATAAAATTGTGGTAATAAGCCAATAACAACAATTAATTAACACCATATATTTCAACTCTGTTTAGAGTTCTCTTCAAGTGGTAAAATTTTATAATTTCCGCAGTAAAAATCAAAAATTTGGTGCAAGAAGGAAACTCCTGGTAGGTATTAATTGTATCCTTATTATGGCAATTTATTAGGACTATTGGCCCTAATTGTAAGTGTATTAAATAACCACAAGTTAATCACCATTTTTCTACTACAGTATGCCAAATGTGCCTTACAGCCTTAAGTTTGTTAACAAATTTGGTATTACTACGTTCAAAATTGTACTTTTCGCAGTTTAAATTAACAGCCTTGATATTACACACCCTTAATGATTTAACACTCACCTTATTCATCATACATTGACACATTTAGAATTGTCACTGCATTGGTACATTTTTGTTCCATAAATCTACAGAAACCAATGCAACTCATTCGATTTTCCTGAATCTGCACACTTTGCTACTGCAATATAGAAAACATAATGAAACGAAATTTATGAATCAGCAAATAATGCATGTTAGAAGAATACCTTTGTTACAACCACACGATACTAAAACTCTTAGGTTATTTGGGAAGAATGGAAGAGTACTTAGTATAGGTATCAGATTTCCTTCCAAATCTATTTTCCACGCAGAATCGGTTACGTCGGGTAACTGTGGTTGTAGTTGTAATGAATTTAGCAAAACTTTAGTTTGATAATATGATCTTAAGGTGAGGATACCACTATTTTTCGAATATCGTTAAAATTAATGTACAAAATAATGTAATGGTTACTTAAATTTGATTTTTAACATAGGTAATACCAAATTTGTTAACAAACTTAAGGCTGTAAGGCACATTTGGCATACTGTAGTAGAAAAATGGTGATTAACTTGTGGTTATTTAATACACTTACAATTAGGGCCAATAGTCCTAATAAATTGCCATAATAAGGATACAATTAATACCTACCAGGAATTTCCTTCTTGCACCAAATTTTTGATTTTTACTGCGGAAATTATAAAATTTTACCACTTGAAGATAACTCTAAACAGAGTTGAAATATATGGTGTTAATTAATTGTTGTTATTGGCTTATTACCACAATTTTATAAAAAGAAGAATAACAATAACAGACATTAAATTTTAAAGTCGCTGTAGTTTTATTATGAAATAGGAGCTTTTCGTAAATTTATTTAATATAAAACGCTTCTTATATTATGTACTTAATTATTAAAATAACGGATAAGGTGTATTTACAATAATAATCATAGTATGTCGCAATTCTTTGAATTACGTATAGAATGAGAGGGAGCTACGGGAAAAAGTGAGATGGGAGACGGGATACGCCCACTTGAGAGCGCGACTCTTGCAAATGCAATTTTCGCATGTTTTCACTTTTAATTATTTATCATAATTATGAAGCCCTACAAAAATATAATTCTTCTATCGTCGGATGCTACAAGGACAAACCAAACTTTTTTAAAGAATAAAATTTTTCGATACGTCGTACTGTTTTGTAGTTATGACAGTATAAACGGTAAAAAACGCGAAATTGAAGTGAACTTTTTAGTTGTTCGAACCGAGATATCGGCCCCGAAAGTTATTTTTCTCCGTAAGAGCCCGTGTATTTTGCGTTTTTCCAAAATTTTTTAAACGATTAATTCCACAAAACCAATTACGAATTTTGCGGCAAAAGAAAGTTCACGTTTCCTTCTATACGTACGCTGAATAACTCTTTCGGTGAAGATAGCGCCCTTTTGCACTGGACGATTTTTGACGGCTTTTGGCTTTTTAAATAAAAAAATACGCTCTTTCGATCTGTCGAGGTTTCAACTTGTAACCCCGACCACCCCACGAAAGTCATTTTTCGGGGCGCTGAGCACTCTACTATAGATTCTAAGGCAAATTAGAAAATAATAATAGAAAAGTTTGTTGCATGTAGTTATCGGCATTAGAAAAAGAAACTATAGGGAGTAAGTAATGGTTTTTTGACATTTTTCTGCGTTTTGCTTTTTTGGTAATCGTGCAGAATAGTTATTTTGTACGGATATTATTGTACGGTCGGTTTTTCCTTCAATTTTCTTAACTTTAGATATAGTCCAAGAGCTGGTGAACATTTTCACATCCGAATTAGTACCTCTTGAAATTTTGTAGGAAGGTAGTTTTTTTAAGTCTGACTAGGACCACCATGGACCACCATGGACAATGGACCACCATTTTAAGCAACTCCGGTTTCGAACTACCCCACAATCGTTTAAAATTGCAAAAAAAGGGGTGAAATATTGTCGTTTGTACCTCTTGAAATTTTGAAGGAAGGTAGTTTTTTTAAGTCTGGTTAAGAAATCAACAGTCTGGCTAAGCAACCCCGGTTTCGAACTACCCCACAATCGTTTAAAATTGCAAAAAAGGAATGTGAAATTGTAAGGAGAATTGTAGTGGGATTTCTATCTCATGAAATTTTATAGAAAAGTAGTCTTTTTTAAGTCTTCTTGAGGAATGAACCACCTGATTAGGTAAATACGTCCGCGAACTACCCCTAATTGTTTAAAATTAAAATATATTCGAAATTTTCATTTGTACCTCTTGAAATTTTGTGGGAAGGCAGCTTTTGCAAGTCTGGCTAAGGAATGCACAGTCTGGTTAAGCAACTCCGGTCGCGAACTACCCCTTAGTCGTTTAAAGTTGTAAAAAATGTGTGTGAAATTCTAATTTCTATCTTTTGAAATTTTGTAGAAAGGTAAGTTTTGTTTTAAGTTTCGAAGAGAAATAAACCACCTGATTAGGTAACTCCGTTCGCGAACTACCCTTAATCGTTTAAAATTAAAATACATTCGAAATTTTCATTTGTACCTCTTGAAATTTTGTGGGAAGGCAGCTTTTGCAAGTCTGGCTAAGGAATGCACAGTCTGGTTAAGCAACTCCGGTCGCGAACTACCCCTTAGTCGTTTAAAGTTGTAAAAAATGGGTGTGAAATTCTAATTTCTATCTTTTGAAATTTTGTAGAAAGGTAAGTTTTGTTTTAAGTCTCGAAGAGAAATAAACCACCTGATTAGGTAACTCCGTTCGCGAACTACCCTTAATCGTTTAAAATTAAAATACATTCGAAATTTTCATTTGTACCTCTTGAAATTTTGTGGGAAGGTAGCTCTTGTACGTCTGGCTAAGCAACCCCGGTTACGAACTACCCCTTAGTCGTTTAAAGTTGTAAAAAATGGGTGTGAAATTCTAATTTCTATCTTTTGAAATTTTGTAGAAAGGTAAGTTTTGTTTTAAGTCTCGAAGAGAAATAAACTACCTGATTAGGTAACTCCGTTCGCGAACTACCCCTAATCGTTTAAAACTAAAATACATTCGAAATTTTCATTTGTACCTCTTGAAATGTTGTGGGAAGGTAGCTCTTGTACGTCTGGCTAAGGAATTCACAGTCTGGTTAAGCAACTCCGGTCGCGAACTACCCCTTAGTCGTTTAAAGTTGCAAAAAATGTGTGAGAAATTCTAATTTCTATCTTTTGAAATTTTGTAGAAAGGTAAGTTTTTGTTTAAGTCTCGAAGAGAAATAAACCACCTGATTAGGTAACTCCGTTCGCGAACTACCCCTAATCCTTTAAAATTAAAATATATTTGAAATTGTCATTCGTACTTCTTGAAATTTATATCATCTCATACCTATTGAAATATGAAAAAATAATTGCCAAACGGCCAGGCCGGTTTTAACCTAGTTACAGACAGTGTTAAAGTTGCATTTTGAAATAATGCATTAATTACATTCTACCTTTTGTCGTTTTTACAGCAGCTTGTTAATAATATTTAAAAGAAAAAAGTGTCGTAAGTCAGACAAATCTGGCGGTTTAGCGTAAAAAAAAATCGGAAAATAGTATTTTTACGAGGCGCGTTTTTTAAGTAAGTACCGTTTTGGAATTAAAAAAAGACGTGCAAAGATATCGCAATAATTTTATTTTTACATGAAAGCCTGTACCTTAATCTACTTTTCTACATAATGTCCGTGAATATTGAGGCACTTGTCATAACGTGGCACCAGTTTTTGAATACCCTCCTCATAAAATTCTGCCGCCTGACTTGTTAACCACTGTATCACAAATGTTTTGACTTCGTTATCGTCTTGAAGATGCTGACCACCCAGGTGTTTCTTCAAGTGCAGGAACAAATGGTAGTCGCTGGGCGCCAGATCAGGGCTGTATGGAGGATGATCTAGAGTTTCCCATTTAAAAGATTTGATGAGATCTTTGGTCCGATCATGTGCACAGTTTTTTGGGACAGAAAAGGAGTATTGCTAGTGGAGTTTCTGCCTCGTAATGAGACAATCAATGCAGCGTCTTATTGTGAGACATTGAACAATCTGCGTCGTGCAATCCAGAACAAAAGACGTGGCAAGTTGAGTAAGGGTATCGTTTTGCTGCATGACAATGCCCGTCCACATGTGGCTAATCGGACCAAAGATCTCATCAAATCTTTTAAATGGGAAACTCTAGATCATCCTCCATACAGCCCTGATCTGGCGCCCAGCGACTACCATTTGTTCCTGCACTTGAAGAAACACCTGGGTGGTCAGCATCTTCAAGACGATAACGAAGTCAAAACATTTGTGATACAGTGGTTAACAAGTCAGGCGGCAGAATTTTATGAGGAGGGTATTAAAACTGGTGCCACGTTATGACAAGTGCCTAATTTCACGGACATTATGTAAAAAGTAGATTAAGGTACAGGCTTTCATGTAAAAATAAAATTATTCGATATTTGTAGCTTTAATCAAAAATCGGAAATAGAGCTTTCGTACATTAGTGCGGCGGAGAGAGCATTACGTAGACGCGTGAGTGCGAGAGAGGCCTTATATCGGAAGGCATATCGACCTGTCATAGACATCGCCATGCTTCCTGTAAAAATTTTCATAATAGGTGTGAAATAGAGATAATTTAAATTTCAAGAGGTATAAATGACTATTTCAAATATATTTTAATTTTAAAGGATTAGGGGTAGTTCGCGAACGGAGTTACCTAATCAGGTGGTTTATTTCTCTTCGAGACTTAAACAAAAACTTACCTTTCTACAAAATTTCAAAAGATAGAAATTAGAATTTCTCACACATTTTTTGCAACTTTAAACGACTAAGGGGTAGTTCGCGACCGGAGTTGCTTAACCAGACTGTGCATTCCTTAGCCAGACTTGCAAAAGCTACCTTCCCACAAAATTTCAAGAGGTACAAATGAAAATTTCGAATAAATTTTAATTTTAAACGATTAGGGATAGTTCGCGGACGTATTTACCTAATCAGGTGGTTCATTCCTCAAGAAGACTTAAAAAAGACTACTTTTCTATAAAATTTCATGAGATAGAAATCCCACTACAATTCTCCTTACAATTTCACATTCCTTTTTTGCAATTTTAAACGATTGTGGGGTAGTTCGAAACCGGGGTTGCTTAGCCAGACTGTTAATTTCTTAACCAGACTTAAAAAAACTACCTTCCTTCAAAATTTCAAGAGGTACAAGCGACAATGTCTCACCCCTTTCTTTTGCAATTTTAAACGATTGTGGGGTAGTTCGAAACCGGAGTTGCTTAAAATGGTGGTCCATTCGCTAGCCAGACTTAAAAAACTACCTTCCTACAAAATTTCAAGAGGTACAAACTCAAATGTGAAAATGTTCACCAGCTCTTGGACTAATAGCGCGTAGAGGATATTTAACGATTTAAAATAGCAGGTCAAACAGGACGAAGGGCGTTTTTCACCATATTTTGAAATATTTGAACAATAGGAGTATTTTATTTAGGGGGCTGGAAAAGTTGTGTTGATTAAAGTACGCGGTTGCACAAAAATAAATTTGTCACGCGAATCCAAGTTAATAATTTGAATGCATCAACGACTGAACTAATTTGAATCTCCATTAATAATGCTTTTGTATTGGTCAAATCTTTTGTTGCCATGGTAACGAGCATTTTAAATATTTATTTACTGCAATCGGTTTTAATTATGTATTAAAATAAAATTGTTTGAAATTTCATAATATATCACAAGGGCGTATTTGATATTTACAGTTAGAGATAATGTATTCATTATTTTTTTACTCGTTTTAAAATCTAGTTTTATGATTTTTCAGAATTGTCATAGATGTTTAGTTACAGTGAAACTTCTTAAACGTACACCTCCTAATAACGGAATCTTCCAAATACCGGACACTTAAAAGTTCTGGCATTGTTTTATGGCGTATTTCCCATTATAGTGGACATTTGTTTCGGACCCTCGAGTTTCCGCTAACGATAAGTTTCACTGTATACGTATTTGCACATAAATTAAAGTTTGTACTTACATCACATTACAATTATCGTACATTTAGGCATGCAATTGCGGTTGCGAAATTCATGCGACATTTTTACAAATTTTGAGCAAACTGCGATGACTAAAGGAAAAAAATTCAGTTTTCAGTTAAGTACATGTATTGCAGTTGCCCAAAAAATGTTTGTTATTTTTGCAGCTTCTATTATAATTCACTGTTATTCATTAAACCATTAATAATCCGTTGGGATATAATAATGTTCGGTTTGTTAAATAATTTTCCAGACATGGCTACTAAACAAGCCCTTTTGACTTCCGTGTCACCTCCTGTTCAAACTTCTGGCAATAAAGTTTCAGTGGTTGGAGCTGGCCAGGTGGGCATGGCTTGTGCTTTCAGTATTCTAACTCAAGTAAGTGCCTAAAATTTGAATAAAACAGCGAAACGTCAATCGTTTATATTTACAGAATGTATCTAGTGATTTAGCTTTGGTAGATTTTAAGCCCAACAAATTACAAGGCGAACTATTGGATCTCTTACATGGATCTACTTTTATCAAAAATGCTAAAATTCATGCCGATACGGGTAGGTCGTCTACATGTACTTTGTTCGATTTATATTTACACATACTCTTCTTTATATCTCATTATTATGGGTTATAAAAAATAATTAACAACAAGTATGATAAATTATATACACATAATGATAGATATTAAGATATCGTGTAATGTATCGTGAAAATTTTTAGATTATTCAGTTACTGCCGGTTCCCGTGTCTGCATTGTAACTGCAGGTGCTCGTCAGCGTGAAGGAGAAACTCGACTTGATTTGGTCCAACGTAATACTGACATTTTTAAGGTGATTATTCCGCAGCTAATTAAGTATTCCCCGAAAACGATTTTATTGATCGTAAGCAATCCCGTCGATATTTTGACTTACGTTGCTTGGAAAATTAGTGGACTTCCTAAAAACAAAGTTGTCGGTTCCGGCACCAATTTGGATTCGGCCAGATTCCGAGTTTTGATGTCTCAAAGGCTCGGCATTACTCCTACAAGTTGTCACGGTTGGATTATAGGAGAACACGGAGATTCCAGTGGTGAGTTAAGAGCCATCCGTACCTATTTCTCTTATGGAGTTCCAATATTAAGTTCCGCACCCATATCTTCGGTTATAGAAAAGATATCATAATGATTCTAGTATCTATTTTATCCTTAGAAAATTGCCTACAAATTGGTTTTTGTATTTTGTCGATTATAATAAGTATAAATGGAGCCAAAAAGTTACTGTTTGCTTAAGCTAATCTGTAGATATATTTTTGTAAAATCGATTGGTGCAAACCAAATGTTAAAATTTTAATAAACAACGTCGTTATCGATGCGGAACTTTTTGATTCGGTTCGATTTTAAATGTTCTCTCCGAGTTTGGTAATTTATGAGAGGAATTAAGTCAGTATTCACAAGATCGTAAAAGAGACCCTAAGCTAACCGGCTCGCATTTTACCCTGTGTCGAATAGATGGTCGATTTAACTTGACCGACTTGAAAGAATTATTTTTTTTATTGTATATGTATCGCACGTTTTCAAGAGCTCATTACTGATACATATTTATTCACTATCCAACTTTACACTGAATTACTCAAAAACAGATAATCTGATAATTTACTATATAATAATAATTATTATTATGTTTATTCAAAACCAGATTTCGCTTTGGTAAAATAACATTTTCCTAGAACCATAATTAACCATAATAAAAGCTTCATAACAAAAGCTTTGATCCCACAGGTACAACTCTCTAATCGCTTATATAAAAAAAATAGTAAAAAATGGTAGCTTCTGGAAGGAATTTCAAAATTATTGTCGATGTCTTAGTTATCTCGTAGCCACGTACCGGTCTTGTTTGATATTTATTGAGTTGTTATAGCGCTTTTGGAGAGTTATCCATACAGTATTTTATACGTGTTTATTATTATTATTAGTGTTCATACATTTTAAATTTTCAATTTTACAAAAATTTGCAAATTAAAAAAAACCACAAATACTGCAAATACAGTAAAACATTTGTTGTATAATAAGCTGTCAACACATTTTCTGTCACTAAAACATGTAAATACATACGAAGATGTTGCGAAGAAAGAACTAGAAAAAAGCATTAATTTGAAAAGAAAACCATGTGGATTATTTATTGACCCAGATAAATGTTATCTTGGAGCATCACCGAATGGTATTCAACAAGAAACTGGAAGTATCGTAGAAATTAAATGCCCCTTTGTTACTTTTAAGCTAAATCTTACACCGGAGGAAGCCATCCGTTAAAAAATATACATTTTGGAAATTCCAAAAGGATGGTAGTTATACGATTAACCAACTTCATAATTGATATTTTCAAATACAGGGGCAATTACGTGCGATTCAGAAAACGAAGTGTATTTTGACTGTCTGGACTGGAGTAAATAAAATAAAAATAGATTATGTGGAAAAAGACGACGATTTTTGGAACACAAAAATGAAAACTAAATTAGATTACTTTTATAAACATTGTCAACTTCCAGAACTTATAGATCACAGAGTGTGCAGGAATATGCCACTCAGAGATATAAAAATGCAAATTTAATGTAACCCATTGAATAAAAATTGTTTGTGTTGTTTGTATTTTTTATTTTTGGAATTTATGAAATAAGTTTTTAAAAACATTTGAAAATTTCTGAAAAATGTTTCATGGGTCATATTTTATTGTTCACGCAGTGACGTTACGGTAGTGATTTTGTAAATTATTATCAAATCTACTACCACACGCTCATAAGTATAGATATAAGTAATTTATTCCTTTTGTTTCTTTGCGTGTCTTCATAATATGTTACTCAAATTTATGTTTCTGTTGTTTCAATATCCATATCACAACTGTTTTTATGAGATATCTATTCAAATTATGAAACCACATTTCCAGAAGAAAGCGAATTACTTAAATTATTATCAGCATTATAATTTCGTATTATTACAGAAATTTCATTTAATTGTACGAGTAAACATTAACTACAAATTACTAAGTTTTTCATTCCTAAAGGTATGTACCTATAAATCATTTTAAAGTTACATGACTAAATAATAGTATTGAAGGGGTGGCATAATTGCACCACGTGCGTCGTTCCGTTATTCGACAACTCGGCAAAAATGGTACGAATTTCAAGGTTACGGTCACTTCGAAGTCGTCGTACCCTTTTTGATTACAGTCCCTACTTAGGTAGCCTAATATTTCCGTCTTTCTTAGAAAAAAATGTGCTCTCTCTAAGATTTTTTCTCACGGTACTACTGAGTCCTCTTAACGTGACTAACGACTTTAAACAGTTGCTGACATTTTAAGCAAGAATATCTCCAAGGTATTATTTGCTCGCATCTTCTACTTCTAAAAGCTTGGCTTCAAATCTTAACAGAGGAAAAGTGTTGACTTGATCTATCTATATATGTATTTTAATTAATTAATTAACTGTTATCTCGAATAAGAGCATTATTTATCGCCTAATTTTAAACAAATTTTTACAGTTGCAGTTTGGTCTGGTGTTAACATCGCTGGAGTTAGTTTACGTCAAATTAATCCCGAAATAGGTACCAGTAAAGATTCAGAAAAATGGAGCGATGTTCATAAAGAAGTAATTGATTGTGGATATAAAATAATTAAATTAAAAGGATATACATCGTGGGCAATTGGATTAAGTTCTGCTGCTATAGCAAGTTCGATTTTAAATAATTTAGGTCAAATTCATGCCGTAAGCATACTTATTCAGGTAAGTTTCAAAATACTTAACGATACATAATTTTATTTACCAAATTCCCTAGGGTCTGCATGGAATCGACAAGGAAGTATATTTATCTCTTCCAGCAGTTTTAGGCGAGAACGGGGTATCGGATATAATAATGCAAACTTTAAGCGACGATGAATGTAAGAAATTGCATAACTCGGTTACCCTTCTGCATGAAGTTCAAAAAAATCTCAAATTTTAAATACTTAGAATTTACTTTGTCTATAATACATGTGTATTGCACTTCATATTATTATTTTTTTTTATTTTCATCCAAATAGTATTTATTTTACTTAGATTGTTCTTGCATTATTACAGTATTACATTATTGTATTTATTTTTACACTTTTTAATGGTTTTTTTATTTTGCTTTAGTTAACAGTATTTTTATTACAAATTTGTGTTAAAATGTATGTAACGATTTTTAATAATAATTGCACTAGAATGCTTTATATTTTAAATCTTATTGTTAGATATAGTATTATTTTAACAATACAAAAATTACATTGTAATGACAGCAAATAAAATATAATCCATAGGTACAATTATGATTTTACTAATTACAAATGTCTTATAGAAGTTTATATTTTAGAGCTGGAGTTGTAATCCCCCAGACGAGACTAGGGTTTTATGGCCCTAGTTGCCCTTACTATTCCTGATGGAAAAATTTTAAGTTCTTAAACCAAAAGGAATTGTTTTTGACGAAAATTGTGACCCTATATATACTTGAAACGTACAGTACAGTGTCGGAACCTGTTTTTTAGTTATAACAAAGCAAATGGTGATGAATTACATGCGTTTATATCGATTTAAACTTTTCGGAAAATTTCGAAAAAAGACGTACAAAAAAAGTCCATGGTTTGCAAAAATTTTTACCCAATCTGAAACCTTAAGATTACGCACTATGCTGCATTATACAAAATTTGGAAAACCCTTATTTTAATTAGGTATTTCAATGGCGTTTTTCCAAAAGGGCGAAATCCATACTTTTTGCAAAAATGAGTTATTCTGACTATCTTATGTATTTAGGGCAAAGACATTATCTGTTAAAATCTGGTAATAATATTCCGATTTTTTTACTTGATACGTACTATAATCCATAATTTTGACGCTATCGAATTCCGAGTACGGAATTAATTTTTTACGTATAACAAAGCCGGAAATTACGAAATACACGCGTTTCCGGCGAATTTAAATTTTCGCCAAATCTCGGAAAAAACGCAGTGGTTTTTTCGAAAAATTTTGATCTGACCTAAGACATGTAAGTTTTTGTTCCGATTTTGTGCTACAATTCTGTGCAATTAAACCTTACGATTTTCGTAAAATTTTGATCTGGTACGAAACATATTCTATATTTAAAATAATTTATAATTTGAGAACGCTCTAAATTATTGGAATTTTCAGTGAACATGTACTTGCGCACGTGTTATGTAGGTTTAATTAAACGATAAATTTATTAGTTGCCGACCTACTGAGAAACAACTGATCGAATTTTCTTGGTTGTTGTGAAATAGGTACATAAGTGTGTAGTACTTATACGTGTGTTAAATTTTATATGTCACAGCAAAAATTTCGGTTATTGTATGAATTAGTAAAAAATGTTGTATATGAAAATTATTAGATTATATATTCTTAATAATGTATCAAAATCAAAAAAACAATTGAACATCAAATAATTCAGATAAAGCAAATAAATTTAACATTCTAAATAGAATGTACCTAGTATTACTACATATTCTGAAACTACAAGAATTTATCTTTACAACAATATATCACATGTTATAGTTTTTCATTAATTAACTGGGCGCAATACACTAAATAACTGATCGTGTTGAAAACGTAGATAGTGTAAACAATGTGTTGATTAAAACAATCTCAATAACAGATTATTCAACATAAATTTAACATTATGAACAAACCAATATGTGAATAAGTAAGTTAATTATAAAATTGTATGTAACGCCTACCTAACATCTAAATTCTTTGTTCAAAGTGCTGCTCCCCGTTGTTTGTAATACATTTCCGAAATCTGCTTATTAAATTTTGCAACATGTTTGGTGTTATTTGAGCACATGCCCTATGAATGCGATTTGTAAGATCATCTAAATTTTGTGGACATGTAACATAAACTTTTGATTTAACATATCCCCAAACAAAAAAGTCCAACGCAGAGAGGTCTAGCGATCGTGCCGGCCATCATTTCCTATCCATTTCGCACCAAAATTTTCGTTTAAAATATCCTTGACGTTCCTTGCATTGTGAGGAGGTGTGCCATCCTGTTGTAACCACATATCACGACGCACTTGTAAGGGCATATCATCCAAATATTCTTCGAATTCTGTCGTAAGGAAATTTGCATACCGTTCAGCATTAAGCGTTCCGCGATAAAAATAAGGACCTAGTATAGTATCACCTAATACACCAAGCCAGACATTAATAGAAAACCTGTATTCCCGAATTCGACGTGGATTCTCTGTATCCCAGAAATGATAATTTTTTCTGTTAGAAATTCCGTTATTATTAAAATTAGATTCATCGCTCCAAAGAATGACATCCACTAAATGTTAATTATTGTTAAGCCAGTTACAAAATATTAGCCTTCTATCAGAATCAGGAGCTGTTAAACCGTGAACCAATTTAATTTTATAGGGGGTCATGTAATGTTTTTTAGAATAGAAAATACTTTGAGATGACTTATACCTATCTCGGCTACAGCTTCACGGATTAAATTTCTTGGATGTGCTCTAAAATATGTCAACACCATAATATCTTCATCATGTGCTGCTCGCTCATTTCTTGGTCTTCGCACTGTAGCATTAAAACATTCATTTCTTCGTAAATTATGTTCAATTCTGCAAACGTGCAAGGATGTGGCTGTACCCTTTCTGGATACAAGGTTCGATACAACACAGAAGCTTCTTTAGGATTATCATTGCATCTGATGTACACTCTCAACATATCCATTTTATCATTATTAGAATAATAACTATCCCTCATTATGTGACACGAGATGAAAATGAACAATTAACAATTTACTTAGCCACTTTGACACGATAGTGATAACAAGTGAGAGCATATCACGGCCTCCTCGGCTCTACTTAATAGAACATGTTTACACTGTACGTGTTCGACGCGTTCGGTTATTTATTCTATTACGCCTTTAATTAATGAAATAAGTATAATATGTAATATACCGTTGTAAAGATAAATTCTTGTAGTTTCAGAATATGTAATAATACTAGGTACATTCCATTTAAAATGTTAAATTTATTTGCTTTATCTGAATTATTTGATGTTCAATTGTTTTTCTGATTTTGACACATTATTAAGAATAAATAATCTAATAACTTTCATATACAACATTTTTTACTAATTCATACAATAGAAATATTTGCTGTGACACATAAAATCTAACACACTATATACTCCTATTGTTATTATATAGAATTTCCATTCGACTAACTCATCCGTTCACCATTATCTGTCTTTCGCTCGAAGCAAGATTGCGTTAACTGATAAGTGATTTTTTGCTTCCTATTATTAATTAAATAAATCAGTTAAATAGAAGCTGTATATACTTATACGATTTTATTGTGATAATGAAAACATCAAGCATGCAAAAACGTTGTTCCATAAAAATAGCCGAAAGTGTATTATTGCACAAAATGCAACGTGATAAACGTCAACTAGTATTCTGGGAATATTCTACTACGTAGGCATGCGCTGGGAAACTCTCGGCGCTTGTCACACGCAAAGGTCACCTTGGATTAGAACTACCTACAAAAAATTGTTTGCCTTTGGTTGTGTCTTCATTTTTCCTCTGACAAGTTTACCGGTAAGTTGTGTGTAATTTAAAATTTTCGAGTAGTTTTCGATAGATTCTAAGGCAAATTAGAAAATAATAATAGAAAAGTCTGTTGCATGTAGTTATCGGCTTTTAGAAAAAGAAACTTTAGTGCCTTGAGAATTGTACGTAGGAAGTCGAAGCGAATCTCGGATGTCCAATGTAGAACGTCTGATGTCGAATGTTGAATGTTGAACGTTGAATATCGAATGAATCTTTCTGGTCGGTCCGAGCTCTTTTATTGTGATTCTCTAGCTAATCCCCCCACCGAAGGGGATCGAGTACTGATACCGGTGTTCGTGTTGGTGGTCGGTCAACCCTTCCACCGCTACGAACACGTGATACTCTCGGGTATACTTTTTCGGTACGTGGACCCGTCATACCCCCTTGCTGGTGACGGAGTTAATCTTGAAATCTTACCGGCGGGCGAATTTCCCTACCGAGTCTCGTTGTTATGGGTCTTGGAACTGAGGGACTGCGATCGGAGCTGAGTGTTGTTGGATCCTGTTCGTTTTCGATGAATGCTGGTTTAACTCTCTCTGCTGATACCGTGAGTGGTCGTCCGTCTTTATTTATGACGAAGGTGTTCGTTGATGCTTTAATGACTTGGTACGGGCCAAGGTATGGCGGTTGTAATGGTCTGCGCACTGTGTCGTTTCGCACAAAAACGTGGGACGCTGTTTTGAGAGATTGGAAGGTGAAAGGTTTACGTTGTCCGTGATTTGACGTACTGGTCGGCTTTGTTGCCTGGAAGTGTCTTCGCAGTTGTGTGACGTAGCTTTCAGGCTCGATGGTCTCGTTGTTGGGCGTTTCGTGGAGAAGTTCTCCCGGTAATCGTATCGTTTCCCCGTAAACCATTTCGACTGCCGTCGTTTTTAGATCCTGCTTGCAGGCGGTTCGGATTCCTAAAAGTACTGCTGGGAGGGCTGTGCTCCATTCGTTTGGGTTGTGGCACATCAAGGCTGCTTTGAGGTGTCGGTGGAATCGTTCTACCAGTCCGTTTGCTTGGGGATGGTAGGCAGTGGTCCTTATCTGCGCGAATCCTGTTAACTCTCCTAGTCGTTGGAAAAGTCGCGCTTCAAGCTGCCGGCCTTGGTCGGTTGTGACTCTCAATGGTGTCCCGAATCTAGCTATCCAGTGGGTAAAAAATTCTTGCGCTATCGTTTCGGCTTCGATGTTGGCCAGCGGGATTGCTTCCGGCCAACGGGTATAGCGATCAATGCATGTTAAAAGATACTTGAAACCTTTTGAACATGGCAATGGGCCTACTATGTCGATGTGTATGTGCTCCAATCTTGCTGATGGTAATTTAAAAGATGCTGCCGGTGGAATGTTGTGCCTGTGGATTTTTGATTGTTGGCATTGTATGCATTGTCGTGTCCATTTTTTGCAGTCTTTCTTGACTTCCGGCCACACGAACTTCGCTGTTACGAGTTTAGTTGTGGCTCGCGATCTGGGGTGAGACAGTTGGTGTAAGCTGTTGAAAGCTTGTTTCCTGAACTTCTCGATGACGAATGGTCGTGCCGTTCCCGTAGTTATGTCGCAATATACGTCGTTTGGGTGTTCGGGGAGGCTGATTTTTCGGAGTTGCAGGTTTGTGTTCTGGTTGTTCAAAAAGGTTCTCAGCTCTTGGTCGATTTGTTGGTCCTCCCTGAGGGCTGAGAAGTCGACCCCTGCTTCTACCTGATCAATTCTGGACAACGCAAATGCGTTGTCTGCCACGACGTTGTCTTTGCCTGCTATGTGCTGAATGTCCGCCGAGAACTGCCCTATGTAATTTAGGTACCGGAATTGCCTCGGCGAACATTTCTCGGGTTTCTGGGCAAAAGCGAAGGTTATTGGTTTGTGGTCGGTGTATATTGTGAACGTTCTTCCTTCGAGTAGGTGCTGGTAATGCTTGATTGTCGTGTAATTCCTAATAGCTCTCTGTCATACGCTGCGTATTTCCTTTCAGCTGGCGACAGTTTCCTTGATAGGAAAGCCAATGGTCTCCATTCACCGTTTTCAAGTTGCTGGATGACACCCCCTATTGCTGTGTCTGATGCGTCTGTTGTGACTGATATTCTTGCGTGGGGAATTGGGTGTGTCAGCAAAGCTGCGTTCGCGATTCGTGTCTTGCAATCGTCGAAAGCTGTTCGAGCTTCAGCTGTCCATTCGATCGGTTGATTGCCCTTGACATTGTTTTTGAATAAATCGTTGAGTAATGCTTGCGTTTTCGCTGCCTCCGGAATGAATCGTCTGTAATAATTCATCATTCCGAGTACTTGTCGCAGCTTTTTTGCGGTTTGTGGCAATTCGAAGTTTCGGATAGCCTGGACTTTATCGGGTGATGGTTGTGTTCCATGTTCCGAGACTAGGAATCCAAGAAAAGTGACTTTCGACGCTCCGAAGGTACATTTCACTGGGTTTATGACGATCCCGTTCTCGCGTAGTCTCTGGAACAGCTGGTGCAAATGCGTTTTGTGTTCGTCTTCGGATGCTGAGGCTACTAGGATGTTGTCGATGTACACGAAACAGAATTTTAGGTCTCGTAGGATTCCATCCATGAACCTCTGAAATGTTTGGGCTGCGTTGCGTAGTCCGAAGGTCATGTATGGGAATTCGAAAAGCCCGAACGGTGTAGTTATTGCGGTCTTGCGCACATCCTCTTCGGCCACCGGTATTTGGTGATAAGCTCTTACCAGGACTACTGTCGAGAAATATTTCATACCGTGTAGTTGTTGTGAGAAATCCTCGATGTGCAGCACTGGATATTTATCTGGTAGCGTCCTAGCATTCAGCGCCCGGTAGTCTCCGCATGGCCTCCATTCCGCGTCTTTCTTGGGTACCATGTGGAGTGGTGCTGACCATGGGCTTCTGGACGGCCGTGCGATGCCTAGTTGCATCATTAATTGGAATTCTGCTTTAGCGATTTTCAATTTGTCCGGCGCAAGTCTTCGTGGTCTGTTTGCGGCTGGGGGACCTGGCGTGGTCTGGATGTAATGCTTTGTGGAGTGGCATGGAGGAACTGATATTCCAGCTGGCTTGGAAATTTCGGGGTACGCCTTGAGAATATCGTGGTAGATTGTTGTGCCACTGATTGTGCTGATCCTGCTTTCGCGTAGGTTACTAACTGGTCGTCCCTCTGCAGTGAGGCTTGTCTGGGCGTCGTATAACTTCCGGTTTTTGACGTCTACCAGTAGTTCGTAATGCGCCAGAAAATCCGCCCCGATGATCGGTTTTTTAGCGTCTGCCACCACGAATCTCCAAGGAAAGTTTCGCCTCAATTTCAGGTTGAGATTAAGGTTCAAAGTTCCGAATGTGTTGATTTCCGTGTTGTTGGCTGCGTATAGCTTATACGGCGTGACTCGACGTTTTTGTTGCAGTAGGTGTACTGGGAAAATGCATATGTCGGCGCCTGTGTCTACCAGAAATTCTAGTTTTGTTGTTTGGTCCGTAACGAAAAGTCGGTTTGCGTGGCCACGGGAGCCGCTAGCCGCCACTAACCTGGCTGGCCTGTTCGTTTCCCGGTTTGTCGGCAGCCTTGCAGGGCGGTTTACAATTTTTCGCCTTGTCTCCGAATTTGTAGTGGTATCAGCAAGTGTCAAAGCTTCGGTTCCTTGACTTGCTTCGTTCTCGGTCGTGGCTGCGGGTTCGTCCGGATTGTCTGCGATCGATCCGTGTTTTGAGCTGAGCTATCTCTTCGACGAGCATTTTTATTATATCAACCATGTTAGGCGTAGTGACTTCGTGGACTTGCGGCGTCGTGGTATTTGTTATTGCGTCGGCGAGTTCGGCTACTTCCTCTAAGCTAGCTTTGGATTGAGTTGCCAAGATGGCTTGTATGTTCGGCGGAAGTCGGCTTAACCAAATTGACCTAAGCAGGTTGTTTGGCACGGCGTATCCTGCCAAGTGCTGTAGGTGCCTCAAGAACTGGGATGGTTTGCGGTCTCCGAGCTCTTCGCGTTCCAGCAACTGTTTGATTCGTTGTTCCTGGCTAGCGCTCAGACGACGGATTACTTCGGTTTTTAGTTTTTCGTATTTTCCTGCCGCGGGTGGTCGGGTCAATACGTCTCTGACTTCGCTAGCATACCGAGCTTCTAAGTTACCGGCCACGTATCCGTACTTCGTTTCGTCGGAGGTGATCTGACTGATGAGGAACTGGTTTTCCACCTGTGCGAACCACAGTTCCGGGTCATCTGGCCAGAACGGAGGTATCCGGACTTGCACTCTGTAGATTTCTGCGGCGGCTTGTAGGCGGCATAGGAAAGATAAACAGAAAAACAAAAAGAATGTATTATTCTCAAATAACGAGAACACGTCATATTGTATAATTGCGAAATAAAAACATCTTTATAATAATACAACTAAGTTCTTGTCTACAGGCTCCTGACGAAGAGTCACTCGTGGCGCTTACTGACATTGTGTTTGCTTTGCAGACTCGGCTCGCTTCCTGTCTCTTATTCTTGGCTTCGGCTTTCTTGCTATATCACGTCGGGGTCACCAATTTAGTGCCTTGAGAATTGTACGTAGGAAGTTGAAGCGAATCTCGGATGTCCAATGTAGAACGTCGGATGTTGAATGTTGAACGTTGAATATCGAATGAATCTTTCTGGTCGGTCCGAGTTCTTTTATTGTGATTCTCTAGCTAATCCCCCCACCAATGGGGATCGAGTACTGTTACCGGTGTTCGTGTTGGTGGTCGGTCAACCCTTCCACCGCTACGAACACGTATTACTCTCGGGTATCCTTTTTCGGTACGTGGACCCGACAAAACTATAGTGGGTAAGTAATGGTTTTTTGAAATTTTTCTGTGTTTTGTTTTTTCGATAATCGTGCAGAATAGCTATTTTGTCCGGATATTACTGTACAGTCGGTTTTTCCTTCAATTTTCTTAACTTTAGATAGCGCGTAGAGGATATTTAACGATTTAAAATAACAGCTCAAAAAGAATGAAGGGCGTTTTTCACCATATTTTGAAATGTTTGAATAATAGGAGTATTTTATCTAGGGGGCTGGAAAAGTTGTGTTGATTAAAGTACGCGGTTGCACAAAAATAAATTTGTCACGTGAATCGAAGTTAATAATTTGAATGCATCAACGACTGAACGAATTTGAATCTCCATTAATAGTGATTTCGTATTGGTCAAATTTTTTGTTGCCATAGTAACGACCATTTTAAATATTTATTTACTGCAATCGGTTTTAATTATGTATTAAAATAAAATTGTTTGAAATTTCATAATATATCACAAGGGCGTATTTGATATTTTCAGTTAGAGATAATGTATTCATTATTTTTTTACTCGTTTTAAAATCTAGTTTTATAATTTTTCAGAATTGTCATAGATGTTTAGTTACAGTGAAACTTCTCTAAACGTACACCTCCTAATAACGGAATCTTCCAAATACCAGACACTTAAAAGTTCTGGCATTGTTTTATGGCGTATTTCCCATTATAGTGGACATTTGTTTCGGACCCTCGAGTTTCCGCTATCGATAAGTTTCACTGTATACGTATTTGCACATAAATTAAAGTTTGTGCTTACATCACATTACAATTATCGTACATTTAGGCATGCAATTGCGGTTGCGAAATTCATCCGACATTTTTACAAATTTTGAGCAAACTGCGATGACTAAAGGAAAAAAATTCAGTTTTCAGTTAAGTACATGTATTGCAGTTGCCCAAAAAATGTTGTATTTACCTCGTCTGCGAAATATGTGAATTTTAACCAATGTGGCTTTGACTAAAAATTAAATCTCTTGGTACATTAAACAAAACAATAATTTTGCACCCTGGGTAAATAAAGAACTACCTATCTTAAAAAAAAAAGGACGCAACATCCAGTGACATCTATACCAGCTTATGAACCGACGTAAAATTCAAAAATTTAATAGACTGAGTTTCATTCAATTGTCAAAAAGGAAGATTAACACTTTGTATCTTTGAGATTTCAATTCTGTATGGTTACCGGAGGAGTTTACTAAACTATCTAATTTTGTTATTTTTGCAGCTTCTATTATAAGTCACTGTTATTCATTAAACCATTAATAATCCGTTGGGATATAATAATGTTCGGTTTGTTAAATAATTTTCCAGACATGGCTACTAAACAAGCCCTTTTGACTTCCGTGTCACCTCCTGTTCAAACTTCTAGCAATAAAGTTTCAGTGGTTGGAGCTGGCCAGGTGGGCATGGCTTGTGCTTTCAGTATTCTAACTCAAGTGAGTGCCTAAAACTTGGAATAAAACAGTGAAACGTCAATCGTTTATATTTACAGAATGTATCTAGTGATTTAGCTTTGGTAGATTGTGAGCCCAACAAATTGCAAGGCGAACTAATGGATCTCGTACATGGATCTACTTTTATCAAAAATGCTAAAATTCATGCCGATACGGGTAGGTCGTCTACATGTACTTTGTTCGATTTATATTTACACATACTCTTCTTTATATCTCATTATTATGGGTTATAAAAAATAATTAACAACAAGTATGATAAAATATATACACATAATGATAGATATTAAGATATCGTGTAATGTATCGTGAAAATTTTTAGATTATTCAGTTACTGCCGGTTCCCGTGTCTGCATTGTAACTGCAGGTGCTCGTCAGCGTGAAGGAGAAACTCGACTTGATTTGGTCCAACGTAATACCGACATTTTTAAGATGATTATTCCGCAGCTAATTAAGTATTCCCCGAAAACGATTTTATTGATCATAAGCAATCCGGTCGATATTTTGACTTACGTTGCTTGGAAAATTAGTGGACTTCCTAAAAACAGGGTTATCGGTTCCGGCACCAATTTGGATTCGTCCAGATTCCGAGTTTTGATGTCTCAAAGGCTCGGCATTGCTCCTACAAGTTGTCACGGTTGGATTATAGGAGAACACGGAGATTCCAGTGGTGAGTTAACGTGACTAACGACTTTAAACAGTTGCTGACATTTTAAGCAAGAATATCTCCAAGGTATTGTTTGCTCGCATCTTCTACTTCTAAAAGCTTGGCTTCAAATCTTAACAGAGGAAAAGTGTTAACTTGATCTATCTATATATGTATTTTAATTAATTAATTAACTGTTATCTCGAATAAGAGCATTATTTATCAGCTAATTTTAAACAAATTTTTACAGTTGCAGTTTGGTCTGGTGTTAACATCGCAGGAGTTAGTTTACGTCAAATTAATCCCCAAATAGGTACCAGTAACGATTCAGAAAAATGGAGCGATGTTCATAAAGAAGTAATTGATTGTGGATATAAAATAATTAAATTAAAAGGATATACATCGTGGGCAATTGGATTAAGTTGTGCTGCTATAACAAGTTCGATTTTAAATAATTCAGCTCAAATTCATGCAGTAAGCGTACTTATTCAGGTAAGTTTCGAAATACTTAATGATACATAATTTTATTTACCAAATTCCCTAGGGTCTGCATGGAATCGACAAGGAAGTATATTTATCTCTTCCAGCAGTTTTAGGCGAGAACGGGGTATCGGATATAATAATGCAAACTTTAAGCGACGATGAATGTAAGAAATTGCATAACTCGGTTACCCTCATCCATAAAGTTCAAAAGGATCTCAAATTGTAAATACTTAGAATTTACTTTGTCTATAATACATGTGTATTGCACTTCATATTATTATTTTTTTTATGTTAAAAAAAATATTTTAATGTTTTTATGTTATTTTATGTTTTTAATTTAATTGATAATAAATACTAATTCAATTACCTAGTTGCTCCCTATATTTTTATCCTAAAAAAATTAAAAGAACAGTTTTGCTAAGTTGTACACATGCTTCCGAATACTTCAAATTATAAGATATTTAGTTACTATATGACTAAAATATTATAAGGAGCAACTAGAAGAAATTTCAGTGAATACGTATACGAAAGTACAGGGTGTAATTGTTGCTGGAATTCGTAAACCGTTTCTTGAAAAATCGTCATTTTCAAGTATAAAACTATCTTACAGATACCTACTTGATTTCGAAGAATTTGTTTAACAAAATTATCCAACTATTATTGAATAGATGGTACTGTAAAAATATTATAATGCTATTTTTTTATTTGCCGGCTGATTCGTGGATTCGTGATTCGAGTTTAATCTCCCGTTTGATAAACAAACATCAAACTGAATAGGTGGCATATTTCGTTGTGGAAATATTTATAGTCAACGTACCTATACCGAAAATATTCCAGCCCCCTCTTGAGAGGGGGCTGGAAAAATCAGCTTCTACCATGTTTCCGCTAGTAACGCCACAGTAGTATGTTTCTAATTATTTTAATTAATATCAAACGGTTTAAGATGAACGGTCGTAAGATGGCGCGATTTTGGCATCAGCTATTTAAATGTTAATTCCTGTTTTCTTGTACTAAATAGTTTCTACAGAGTGCGCTTTTTCATTGAGCATTGGCATCTAATTTAATTATGTTTACGTTGTAAACTTTGCTAGCGTTTTAATTATTTATTCTAGGATATAAAGTTACAGAATATAAAGAACGGGCGTTTTGATGAGAGACACAAAAATAATGAAATATAAGTTAACAAGCTTAAAAAAATTATTTAACTTGCAACCAGAAAAGTTACTAAGTTATTGGAGCGGAAAATTCAAAATATTTTCTCTTCAAGAAAGTCACAACGATAATGATTATTGATTTTTAATATTTATTTTTTGTGTAATATGTGAGAGAGGTGCCATTATTAATACGAAATAAAAATTGTAACAATAGGAAATCCAATATTACTGATATATGCACATATGTAATTACTTATGTATATATTTCAGAATAATAATTATTATAGCATGCCATTAATTGCATTAAAAATTAGATATGTGCTGTCCAAATCTATATGCAATTCACGTCATCAATAAAAAGTTACTAGATGCTGACGACACAGGCAGTGATGTCGGATTGTTCTAACGCTTGTAAACAAAAGATCTAACCTCAAATTTTCACATTCGTAAACAATGCTAAAGTTTCGATACAAATTATTAGTCGATATACAGACAATCCGTTACTGCAAATTGTAGCTGTTGCTGTGTTAACTGTAATTTGATTTTAATAAGTGCGTAGTGTGGATTTCCCGATGTGTTATTTACACTTGTTGTTTACATGCCAAAGAAAGATTAATACAATTCATTAGAACAAGGTACGTAGGTCCTAATCATTGTAAACATAATACAATAATTGAATTGATGTTTAGGTAGACGAGTTACTTTCGGTTGTGACGGGCTGTCTTGTATTCATGCAATTATAGTAGAACCTCAATCGTCACCTTTGATAAACCAGAACATGTAAGTACAAATCAATATTATTGATAATAATTGACACTTTTATCACTAACTCGAGCGACTGCTTCTCCTACCGACAAACATTGCAATGCATTTTGTTTCAGGGTGATCGTATGTAGAGGTTAAAGCCATCGGATCTTCACTTGTTACAAACTGAAGTCTTGCAACATGCAGAAAGTTCATGAATGCATAGTGAATTAATGTAACACGAAAGCAAGACACCTCAGCGAGTAATAATTACACACGTTAATTAACCAGAGCATGGAAAAGAAATGAAATACATAATGGCCGCGACAATCGAGAATCATCGATAATCGCTTGTTAGATTACATATTGCGTTCCTGAATAAGTGTACTGTGCTTTTGCAGCGACAATGTTAGACATGCACATGTTAGACGTATGTACACAGGAAGCTCACATTTCCAGTACAAAAGCAAGATAACGTGTACCACTGAACGTTATATAACTAATATAAAGCAATAAATCTTTGAATGGTCATGCATGGTCTTTTATAATAATTCATGTAATACTAAAACTCCATGTAACTTGTTTACATGTGTATTATTCAAACATATGCATGCAGGTTATTTGTAAACAGAACCAGACTAATGACAATTAGGAATAGCATAATAAAGTGTTATTGTACAATTTGTATCAGTTTTATTACAAGTACAGTACCAAAATATATCAAAATCAAACCAATGTCATAAATGAAAAGCAACAAATACTACAAACACAACCAATTTGAAAATATACATAGATAACAGCTTGTAAACTTAAACTACACACACAAAACAATGTACATAACTAGAACCGTTGTAGGTTTCATGTCCAGCAAACCGTTGTGATAAGACGCATTATCCATGACGATCAAGGATGGTTCCTCCAAGGGCTTTAATAGCTGTTCTTCAAACCACTGTAGAAAATTACTAGTATTCATTTCCCCGTGGTAATTGCTAGTTGTTTTGGAACGAAATAGTAATTTTGCCTCAGGTACAAACCCATTTACTGTTCGTGCATGTACTACGATAATATACATACAACATAACTGACACAGAATAATCACTACAGTATGTTTCTAAACTACCTTTTTCATCCTTTCCACCTCTTTACAGTATTATGTTGCCACGACTTAATCGTTGAACCCATTTTAACGATCCATGTTTCGTTTAAATATACACATATTGTAATGGAATGTCACTAGTTGGATTTGCCTCATATTCTTGTAAAAATCTCACTCGTGTCAGCGATATGATGCAATTGAAATCATGTTCTACGATTACAGTCTTTCTTCCATTTAAATGCCAAGTTATTGTTATGTATTTATATTAATAATACAAATATCTTGCTAAAATTATATTTTTTAGTTCTACACACACAAAGGATAACCTTGATCTGCTCCTAGTTGGTATTATAGTTTCCTTCCTATTATAATACGGTACAGTTATGTAGGATTTTTGCTAAGTTGCTTGATCTACATCGTAAAAGCTTTGTCCCTCAGTTTTGCCAATAACGAGTCCAACGTTACACTCATCCCTATACACAATAAGATACGATAACATCACTTTTACAAGTCATTACATCAACTTACGTGCGTAATACATCTCATAAAATGATAACACTTCGTAGTCTGCATTTGGTAACAGAGTCAATGGTAACTACACTTGTTGCACGTGGCTTGCGTGTAGTAGCTGTGGACGCGCTACATACCTTTTCAACTGCATTTAATGGTAGTAATTGACCACCTTCTTGCCGTTCCTTTCTCAAAATAGCCTACTAAATTAAATATCTTTGACATATTTCGCGGTGGATTCCCTGCACATACTAAGGCGCAACACGTGCTTTAGGATGGGAGCAAAACATTTGGCAGCGTCGCATTTCTGATATATTTCTCGTACGCATATGCCGCAAAATGACATACGGACGCGAAGCATGTTATCGACGTGTTAGATAAAGATAACAACATACAGATATGTCGAAGAATGCAGATTACGCAGATATCGGTAGCGGTCGGATAGAGGTCCTTGTATTACCAATTACTTTTTACATTATCGCATCATTTTTACACGGAACTGTTAGGAAATTTTATATTACGGTTTTGGTAGACGATTGATGGCGTGAACCTCAAATAGCTTTGGACAGGCCGTAGTTACAGATTCGTTCTCAAACAAATGTAGCTATACGTTATTCACGATAGGTTCCAATGCACGCAGCCATGCACAAACGTTACTAAATTGTATATTTGTAATATTCAGATTAAAGTTTTGAACATGGCACTCCGATGTCTACCGATGATTTACCTGCACACATATGACATGGCAAAATAGACTAAAATCTATTAGTACTGTAAAAATACGGGGTTTTCTTGATGACGTGTAGGACCTATCGCGAATAACGTATGTATACATATCTACTTATTTATGGAAAACGTCCGCCGCATTCTCGCATTTCTCAGTAATTCACAGAAATCATAAACAACACGTCGAAATGCAAAATAATTATGCTTACTATCGAAAAACAAATCGAATGAGATTCTATATTTTATAGAATGAAAACTTGTAAATAAATAAAACTGTAGGAATGGCAAATGCTAAAAATACTTACATACATATGTTCTGTCCAAAGCTATTTGAGGTTCACGTCATCAATCAAAAGTTACTAGATGCTGACGTCAGGCACAGTGGTGTCAGATTATTTCAACGCTATCTTAGTAAACAAAAGATATAACCTCGAATTTTCACATTCGTAAACAATGTTAAAGTTTCGATACAAATTATTAGGCAATGCGTTACTACAAATTGTAGCTGTTGCTGGGTGAACTGTAGTTTGATTTTAATTAAGTTCATAGTGTGGATTTCCCGATGTGTTACTTGCACACGTTGCTTACATGCCAAAGAAAGATTAATACAATTTATTAGAACGAAGTAGGTCCTAATCATTGTAAAACGTTATATAATAATCGAATTGATGTTTAGATAGACGAGTTACTTTCTGGGGGGTCGTCTTGTATTCATGCAATTATAGTGGAACCTCAATCGTCACCTGTGATAAAGCAGAACATGTAAATATCAATATTTTGATAATAATTGACACTTTTATGACTAACTCTAATGTCTGCTTCTCCTACCGACATGCACTGCAATGCATTTTGTTTCAGGGCGAACATATGTAGAGGTTAAAGCCACTGGGTCTTCACCTGTTACAAATTGAAATCTTGCAACGCATAGAAAGTTCGTGAATGTATAGTAAATCAATGTTACCACAAAATTAAGACACCTCATTCGGTAGTAATTAACTAGTTGTTACTAATTACTTGATTTGAGAACTAACCGTTTATTCTATGTATGTTTTTCTGACGAAGTGGTACCATGCATTTCCAGGATCAATTTGTCCAACATATGTACACAGGAAGCTCACATTTATAGTATAAAAGCAAGAAAAAGCGTGTACCACTGAAAGTTGTATAACTAATATAAAGCATTACATCTTTGAATATGCATGCATGGTCTTTTATAATAATTCATGTAATACTAAAACTCCGTGTAACTTGTTTACATGTGTATTAGTGCAAACATATGCATACAGATTATTTGTAAACAGAACTAAACTAATGACGATTAGGAATAGCAGAATGAAGTGTTATTTTTCCATTTTTTATGTGTTTTATTACAAGTACAGTTACGTACATCAATTACATAACTACCAAAATATATCAAAATCAAACCAATGTCATAAATGAAAAGCAACAAATACTACAAACACAACCAATTTGAAAATATACATAGACAACAGCTTGTAAACTTAAACTACACACACAAAACAACGTACATAACTAGAACCGTTGTAGGTTGCATGTCGAGCAAACCGTGGTGATAAGACGCATTATCCATGACGATCAAGGATGGTTCCTCTAAGGGCTTTAATAGCTGTTCTTCAAACCACTGTAGAAAATTACTAGTATTCATTTCCCCGTGGTAATTGCTAGTTGTTTTGGAATGAAATAGTAATTTTGCCTCAGGTACAAACCCATTTACTGTTCGTGCATGTACTACGATAATATACATACAACATAACTGACACAGAATAATCACTACAGTATGTTTCTAAACTACCTTTTCATCCTTTCCACCTCTTTACAGTATTATGTTGCCACGACTTAATCGTTGAACCCATTTTAACAATCCATGTTTCGTTTAAATATACACATATTGTAATGGAATGTCACGAGTTGGATTTGCCTCATATTCTTGTAAAAATCTCACTTGTGTCAGCGATATGATGCAATTGAAATAATGTTCTACGATTACAGTCTTTCTTCCACTTAAATGCCAAGTTATTGTTATGTATTTATATTAATAATACAAATATCTTGCTAAAATTATATTGGTTATTATATTTTTCAGTTCTACACACACAAAGGATAACCTTGATCTGCTCCTAGTTGGTATTATAGTTTCCTTCCTATTATAATACGGTACAGTTATGTAGGATTTTTGCTAAGTTGTTTCGACCTACATCGTAAAAAGCTTTGTCCCTGAATTTTGCCAATAATGAGTCCAACGTCTATACACAATAAGGTACGATAACATCACTTTTACAAATCATTACATCAACTTACGTGCGGAATACATCTCATAAAATGAAAACACTTCGTAGTCTGCATTTGGTAACAGAGTCAATGGTAACTACACTTGTAGCACGTGGCTCGCGTGTAGTAACTGTGGACGCACTACGTACCTTTTGTACTGCATATAATGGTAGTAATTGACCATCTTCTTGCCGTTCCTTCTCAAAATGGGCTACTAAATTAAATATCTTTTTGGCATATTTCGCGGTGGATTCCCTGCACATACTAAGGCGCAACACGTGCTTTGGGATGGGAGCAAAACATTTGGCAGCGTCGCATTTCTGATATATTTCTCGTACGCATATGCCGCAAAATTGACATACGGGCGCGAAGCATGTTATCAACGTGTTAGATAAAGATAACAACATACAGATATGTCGAAGAATGCAGATTACGCAGATATCGGTAGCGGTCGGATAGAGGTCCTTGTATTACCAATTACTTTTTAAATTATCGCATCATTTTTACACGGAACTGTTAGGAAATTTCATATTACGGTTTTGGTAGACGATTGATGGCGTGAACCTCAAATAGCTTTGGACGGGCCGTACTTAATTTTAATTGTAATTTTGAAATTAGACCTTTTTATACAATATTATAAATCACGTACACATTTGTAGAAATGGTTGGAATTTCACTATTTAGAGTGTAAGAAAATACAGGAGTTCAATTTTGATTTTAGTTTATATGTATAAGAATTACGAGTTCATTTTCGGTATAGGTACGTTGACTATAAATATTTCCACAACGAAATATGCCACCTATACAGTTTGATGTTTGTTAATCAAGCGGGAGATTAATGGCCACGAATCAGCCGGCAAATAAAAAAAAATACCACTATAGTATTTTTACAGCACCATCTATTCAATAATGCCGTAATGTGACCTTACATTTTATAGATCGATCGATTTTAATCCAGACATTAATCTGTTGTCGTTGAAACACTTTCTCCAGGCAGTTGGCAATTTAAAATTAAGAGGAACTTTGCAGATTTTTAGATCAACTATGAGTATAATGCAGTATATACAGTATGTCCATTAATTTTTAATGTACGTAAAGATGTAGATGTTGGACAATTTTGTTAGACAAATTCTTCGAAATCAAGTAGGTATCTGTAAGATAGCTTTATACTTGAAAATGACGATTTTTCGGAAAACGGTTTACGAATTCTAGCAACAATTACACCCTGTACTTTCATATACGTATTCACTGAACCTTCTTCTAGTTGCTCCTTATAATATTTTAGTCATATAGTAACTAAATATCTTATAATTTGAAGTATTCGGAAGCATGTGTACAACTTATCAAAACTGTTCCTTTAACTTTTTTAGGATAAAAATATAAGGAGCAACTAGGTAATTGAATTAGTATTTATCAATTAAATTTTTTTAATAAAATTTAATATTTTTTAGTATCGTTTCCTGAAGTGAATCTACCATAGCGACATCTATTAATTCTCGCTTATCGAACCCCCCTCTTAACAGAATTTTTATTACAAATTTGTGTTAAAATGCATGTAACAATTTTTAATAATAATTGCACTAGAATGCTTTATATTTTAAATCTTATTGTTGGATATAGTATTATTTTAACAATACAAAAATTACATTGTAATTACAGCAAATAAAATATAATTCATAGGTACAATTATGATTTTACTAATTCCAATTTAATTAGTGAATAACCTACAGTAATAATTGTGTTTTGTTTAGGTTTATATATTTTAAATGCAAATAAATAGTTAAAATACATATTTTCAGTTTTTAAATATTTTATTGTAGAAATTAACAAAATTTATATTCAATATATTTATTTTTTTATTATATATGCAATAAAAATTGATTCGACTATTGTTACTGTCAAAAATTACCATACAACTAAACACGTAATTAAAGAATTTTTATTTGTACATAATGTCCACAAAATAATTATTTCTGGACAATTAAGAGAAATAGAAATTCAACTAAATTCATCAAATAATATCATTATAATATTGTTCATTAAATATATATATATATATACCTACTTGTTCTCCCATTTTTTAAAACCATTTAATGTTTCGATTTGTACTTTTAAGTAATTCTTACCATTTGCCTCAGAAACTAGACGGTACACTTACAATTATTAATTTCTTTAAAAAACTAATACGAATTGAAAAATTAAGTAGCTAATAAAATAATTCTTCTTTAATTTAACACGGTACAGAAATGTTACAAAAATTATGGACTTCTAAATATAAATATGTATACCATTGATTTATTTTACAGCATCGATAATACCGACAATATATTTTTTAAAGTAAATTGAATAATTGTAATTTCGGATTATATACCCTTACCTCGATTTATTTAAATTAAATTTTCGAATACTCAATCTACTATTATACAATTTTACAGTATAGGTACTTCTTATGTTAGATAAAAATGAGAAATTAACTTTGTCTTGTAAATTTCAAAACAAAAGCGTTACAGTTAGAATTTGAAATAAATTAAAATAAATAGCTTTAAATGTACGAACATTAAAATTTATTTATTTAATTTGAAAACTGCCCTAGGTTAATTATCCTAAATAAAACACACTGATATACTTTCATTCTATTGAAATCTTTACAGTGCAACGATATTTTAAATATACCTGTTCAATTGCACGGTAGGTAACGTAACACAGACCGCGGCAATCAAAATTAATTTTTTTCCGATTTCGTATAAATAAATAATTAGTTTTATAAGTGAGATTACAATTATTTACTAATCACATATCTAAATAATGTTAATTGCGGTAAGTAACACCTAAAAAGAAATTGGTCCGTGTTTTCCAAACTGTAGTAAGCAAAGTTTCGACTTGAGGGATGTGTCGTCATCTATCCCAAGAACAGTACCCACACACCACTTACGATATTTTCACTAAATGAAGTTACAGAGTCTCAGTTATCTACATGAGATGCCGTTTTACGACGGGTTAGACGTTCTGATCTAGTCAACGACGAATCGATTCCCGATTCCTTGAAATCTATCGTTTTGTAAATAAATTAACGAAAACTAAATTAAAATAAGTGTGTAATCTGTACCTGCATTTCCATTACGTGCACTTACAGACGTCCCAGATGTAGAAGGAGTACTATCTTCTCTACTACCGCTAGCTCCGTTAGAGGCTTTTGTAGGTTGAGGAATTATAGTAATCTCGTCGTTTATCTTTAGTGGTTTTAAAACCGATTCTGGTTTGCCAGTAAGGCCACTCGAATTTGAAGATGTGCTCTTTTTATCCATTACACGCTTTGCTACAACACTATGTGCCGAATAAACGTGACTCTCAAATTGTTTGTACATGCCAAACGTCGCTGTACACACTGTACACTTATACGATAAATGAGCAGGTTTTAATGTCATGTTGTGATCTCGTGCTACATGATTAAGAAGTTTCCACTGATACACCTAATAGAAGGAAATCGTTTATAATTCTACTTAAATTACAAATTGTAATAGTTTACTTACCCTTCCACACACGGGACACCGACCGGCATCCTTACTTCTATTTGCTGCTTCTTGCATACTGGACGTAACTAGTCCATGAGAACCTAATAAATGCCTTTCTAAACCTTGGTCTGTGAAAAACCGAAATTGGCACTTTTGGCAATTAAGAGGGGGCCTATTGTATATCATTTTGGGATGGATCTTGACCTTGTGGATCCATTGCATGTGATTTCTCAATTGTTCTAGGTCTTTTATGTACCCATCGCATATTTCACAAATTACAAATGAGCTCTTTGCACTTGTATCGCCGGGCTTCGTAATGGTTATACTTGGAGTGGTCGATCCACGAGGTAGAGGAGTTATGGAGATGCTTGGCTGCTGCACAGGTTTCATTTTGTTCAGGTGATTTTGTTGCTGTTGCTAGTCATAATTTGTCATTAGTCGAAAGGTTAACTTTGTTAAGTGGGCTATATTATTATAAAAAGGTAGGTAAAAATTACAATGAACTAAAGTAATTCTCACTTTTGTATACCTACATATATTTATTTATAATAAAATTAAAATAAAATGCTGGAATTTTAAGCAACTTATAATGTTATTACAAAATGAAACTAATGTTTACAGATTGCTCGATTTTATTCAGCAGTTAGGTGAAAAAAGAACGGAATCTTTTTAAAATATTTATGTAGCTTTTGATTACTATGTTTTTAAAAATTGTCCGACGATTTCTATTGGCACACCCTTTAATTACTCGAAAGATCTAAATTTCCCCTACTCTTTTGTGGCACAATTTTAAAAAAGCATAAAAAAATCTCACACAAGTTCAATGGTCTCACCACAATAATAAAATTTAAAAAGAATTACTAACCTAATACAATCTTGGAAAATTGCCTTTTTTTTAATAACAGTCAGGTGCCACGTTGATATGTATAAAAAAAAATAACAAAATTTACATGTTATGTTCTATAAAAAAGTTTTGCATGCCTCAAGTTATGTTATGAATTACTTATAAATGTGCATTAACATCTTTTAAAATGGCCAATTTTTAATACTTAATAATGAGTATGTTCATGACCATGACCATTCATGACCATATGTAATTTGATTTTAGACAAGAACCCTTAGATAGGAATTTAAACAACTCATACCAATGGAGTCTAAAGTGCCTCATTATACAAAAAGCCATGTTAAAATATTTTTAATACGTTAAACTTCTTATAGTGCGAGATCCCACTGCAACTTTTCACTACCTATCGTTTATCATTAAAAGACACATACAATTCCCCGTGCAACTGTCCTGGACGTTTATGAAACGTCACAAAAACGCATGATTTTTTCAAGAAAATCACTTTTCCCTGTTTATCTCGAAAACAATGCATTTTATCAAAACTTATAAAGACAGATATTTGACAGAGAATTGTATGGGGATTCTAAAACATAATTTACATTATCAATCAGATAATTAATAACATAGATAACTCTGTTTAAAATATTTGAACAGCCGCTATTTTGAAATGGGTCAGTCAATTTTGCTGGTTGACGAACTCGTTCTTTGTTTTCGTAAAGACAATACATTGTCCAAATTTCAGACTTCTACTATCAAAATTGCGACCGGATTCGTGTCTACAAGATTTCATCATATATATGAATATTTTTGCTATATTTTTGTGATCTAGGGGTGAGATCGCAGAAAATCCAAAATGGTACCTCTGGATCCCGTCATCAGACAGGCCGCAACGGCTATATATTCTATTAAAATTTGTTAAAAGTTCAATAGAAACATCACATACACTATATTTATATGTACTGCTTTGTAACATGAGTTGTAACATTGGTAACGATACATTTTGCACAAAATTTAAATTGTGTCATACAGACTTTAGAAATCTTGAAATGATAAAATGTAGATATACTTCATCCAAACCTATATACAAACCACGTCATCAGTAAAAGGTTACTAGATTATGACTTTTCACACAGTGCTGTCACCTCGTACCTTGTATTTTGACAGTTCTAATAAATTGTAGTCATTCTTTATACTACCTAATATGTGTGCAAGTAAATCATCTATAGAATATGTCACTTTCCAAACATTAAATTGAATTACAAATAAACAATCTAGTAACTTTTTTTTGATGACGTAAATTGCATATAGGTTTGGATAGGCCATACCTATTGATATATTAAAAAAAAAATGAATCTTTAAAAAACTTTGTATGGTTAGGTGATAAATTTAAAATTAGTTTAGTTAATTTAATTGTAAGAATTAATAAATTCACCCAAGTTAATATAAATAAAACTTCTAAGTTTTTATTCCGTTTAAACAGACAACATCCAAGCATAAGCAATTTATCTAAATTACATTCAGAAAATAGAATAGCGAGATTTAATTTATAAAAAATAAAATTTATATTCCAAATATCAACTTAGTATAATTTTTAATACAGTTAAATTTACATTTTAGCCATAATATATACCTAATTATCATGTAGATAGAAAAATTACTGAAAATAACAATTTCTGTGCACAAAATTAATACAACGCTATCATTTATTTTCTAAACAATAATTTCAGCACAGGACGTTTAAAAGGAGACTGATAATTAAAACCAAAAAAAAAGTAATATAATTTGAGTAGGAACTATTATTTAATATAGATATTTTGTTAACCACCAATCAATATTTATGAACATTTTAATTGTAAACAGCAAAATGATGGCGAAAAAATTATCGGTCTCCGCTAGTTTATCTGTATTTAAAATGGTTGATTACTGATTACTAAGGCAATGATGCTAGTGCTGGTCGATCAACATACTGCAACTAAGCAAGCAGTGCAAGTGCATACCTGAATAGTGATAGAGTTGGGTGCGGCAGATATACTGGGCAGAAATGCCGTGGCACTACCAGGGCCTATGCGGCTACCCATTTCTTGTCCACCCACCACCTAGCACACACATCATATTCCCATTTACTTTTAGCGAACACAAATTTAACACCGATTACGTTAAATTGTTGTTTGCTCTCCGTATGTGATACAGTCTTTCTTACCTGATACAGTTGATTTCCGCCTAATTGATAATTTGCAGGTACTAAAACTGATCCTCCAGACATGGTATTTGTTTGTTTGTACATCATACTAGTTGAAGGGCGGATGGTCGCTGTGGATTGTTTCATACCGGTACCCAAAGTTGGCCTGCCTCTGCCTCGTTGAATGCCTGCTACACTGGCATTGGCCATTTTGGACATCATCTGGTACTGAGATGTTCGGGCCATTGCCTGATATACAGCTGCGGCAGTTCCCAAACTTTGCTGCTTCATTCTAGGCGCACGTGGGATTTTTGCAGGAGGCTCATAATCCATTGGCGGTTCCAAATTTCGATCCGGTTTAAATTTACGTGTACAAGCAACCAAATGTCTAGAAAGTTTTCCCTTTTGATTATCTTCAAAGGAACAATTGGGGCACTGGTGAAAGGCCGGCGCCCTTTCTAATCGACCTCGAACGCCGTGCATAACTTCCATGTGGAACAAAATGTCATGAGGGCTTCTTACTTCGTACGAACAAAAATTACAGCGATACACGTAATTTTTCATATGAGGCGTTTCCAAGTGAAAGGCCATAGCAAGAGATGATTCAGTCTTAAAACTACAAAATTCACATTTTTTAATTTCCATGTGATATGGTTCATTGTTTTCTTTTGTATATTCAAGATTTTTAATTAACGAATTAATCGTTTTTATTGTTGCCGGATTTTGACCGCTTTCTCGATCTCTCTTGCGTTTCTGCTGCTTCAAAAGGTCAGTTTGAACAGCTTCTTGAACTAAACCGTAACCTATTCCCATAAAGAATTTTCCTAAAGGACTATCGAAATACGTAGTAGGTGGCTTTCTTAACTCTGCGGCCAACGTCACTGGTGAAGGTACAGTCATGGAAGGTAAATCCGTATCTGTTTTTTCATCTGTAATTCCTTCCCTTTCGCTATTTACAGAGGAACTTTTTTTATCTTTGTCATTATTGATGTCGGTTTTACCTTCTTCGTTTTCACCTTTTTTAGTTTTATCACTTCCTTCCTCGCCATCTCGTTTTTCTTTTTCAGTCTTTGTTTCCTTTTTCTTTTCTTCGATAATTTCATTCTCGAGATATTTGATGAATTCTCTAAGTTCTTTTATAGGAGGTTTTTCATACACATAAGGAACTATGAACGATGGAGCTTCAACTACAAACATGTCATCTGTTAGAGTGGGTAAAACCGGAGCTGGTGGAACCGTAGCGGTCGGTTTAAGAATAGGCGGAGGGGGCGGTGGAGTCATAGGAATAGGAGTTATTGTGGCTCTCATATTTGGAGGATATATGCCTTGTGCGGGCAGCGCCATAGGTAACATCGAATAAGTGTTTGTGAGCGACGAAGATGGGAGGTTCGATTTTTGGGAAATAGGCACGGGTCCACGACCAGATAAAATAGAATTAGTATCGATGATAACTAATGTAGGTTCTTTTTTGTTGTTATTGTTTGTCGAAGATTTTGATGCTATTTCCGCAAGACACTTGGTATCTTTAACTACAATTGTCGAACTGGAAATTTGCTTTTTTTTTGTAGAATGTTTTCCAATATGAAGTGAAGGTGTCGGATCCGATACGGCTAACGGATCTTGAGGAAATATTTCTTCAATATCCGATTCAGATTCTTCAGACGATTCTTCCTGATTTTTCATTAAGATATTTTTCATTAAAATATTTTTCATTTTTCTTTCTTCGTCATCGTCATCTTCTTCGATGTAATTTCTTTTTTCTTTATTTAAATTACGAATACTTCTTCTTGTCGGTTCAGTTTTCATCAACGTCTTCTCAATTATTCCATCATCTATACTAATAACTTCTCCGTCTTCAGATCCTTTTGAGTTTGTATCAAAAGTTTCGACAATATCTACATCATCACCGGTCATATCTATTGTACCATTCTCTATGGCTTCACTAGTATCATCCAACAGTACAACATCTTCTCCATCACCATCGTCTCCTTCACCTAAATCATTTATAACTATAGATGTATTATCTAATTTATCGCTTTCGTCGATTATATCTTCGCATTTATTTATACCATTTACTATATCGGACTGCGCTTTTTCTTCTTCCTCTTCTTCATCTTCGCTATTGTTGATTTCATGAATTTCTTCAGTTTCCATTTTTTCTTCGCCATATTCGATGTCGTTTTCTTCAGTACTTTCTATTTCATCAAAGTTATCTTCGTCCGATTTTTCATTGTCCGATAAAATATTATCTTGCGCAATACTTGAGTTTGTGACAGTTTTGGCAGCTTCGTTACTATCATCTTCTACATTCTCTTTGTTATATATAGACACTTCGCCATTTATGCTTACGCCATCTGTAACGAAGAGTAAAATGTAAGTTATGAAATTTTAAATGGTGGTAAATAATATGTAAGCAAATATTAATTAGGTATTGATATGCTCAGAGCATATTAGAATTACTTTTGGTTCATAAGTTACTTAGGTAACTAGTTTTTTTGTATTGACTTATTTTATTTACTATAATATTACTACTTATTTAATATATTTACTTATTTTTGTATTTTGTTCATCAAAGTATATATTTAAAATAAAAAATTGTAAAGTAAACTGAACTAATCTTATTTCTATAAAAAGCAACATCATTGTAACATTTAACAAAATATATTCTTTATTTGTCAAATTTGACATTCAAATAGGTTTTCAGTAATTGTTAAAATAATTAAGAAAATTTAAATGTTAATAGTGCATAGTTTCGAAGCGTAACATTCAATATCAAACCTTTTATGCTTTCTTCATTCGAATGTAGTTCATCAACTTCTCCCATTTTTTCAATAGCTGCCATAGCCCGTGATGGAACCTACACGATAAAAAATAATTAGCTTAATTCTACAAAATAATCACTATAACAACATTTTATTAGAAAATTTTGACTACATTATATCAATTGTTTATTTAATGTAATTATGAGTATGTGCCTGTAGCTGTTTAAATTTTTCTTTGTATGCGAGGGACGTAACGATTTGATCATCCACATATAATAGACTCACGCTACCACAAACACTCAGCAATATGAATGTTAAAATTTTAGAATTAAAGCTCTATATGCTGTAAACAGCAATCCGATTATTAGTGTGAACCAGAAATGAATTTGTTCCGATCTAAAATGATTTACTTGATAATTATCTTTAGTTTGCATTAGCTATGCAGTCATCTATATATATATATATATATATAAGTTTTTAGTTAACAATTTATATTTTATGAAACCTCTTATAAGCGTTCACACCTTCGCAAAAGCAAATAAGTCTGGTTTTCATTAGGTCACACTATCACAGTTCTACCATATTATTTATATAATGAGATATTATTAGTGAATTTGTTAAAATTTATCTTTTGGTATTTCAGTAGTTACAAACTATCCTTACAGACTTATTTCAAGTAATCTTCATATTCATTGAATTTCTGAAATCTGTCAACTCGAGGTATTTCTATTTTTGTCAATAACTATACAAATATTTTTCTATAGTAAATCATCATCATCAATCAATTTTAATATTCAAAAATAATAAACACAGTCAACTTCCATATAATAAACTTTTGTGCTCTACACTGCTCTTTTATTAGAAAACGCATATAAAACTATTTCCAAATAATAGTCAATAAAAGTCAAACTAACCATTTTAAAAAGTTCAAATCTTTCAGAGGATTTCTCAATTTTTCTAAATGGAAGTTCTAAGGTATAAAATTACACTAAATTGATATTAAAAGACTTTAAAATAAGAAGGTATTCAAATAATATTTATCAAAAGGTGCAATTTATTGACTTCATTATATAGAAATTTAACTGTAATTAATAATAAATGGTACTTGGCTTAGTCGTTGAATTTTGCATTTGCAATGCAAAACAATATATCATAAAGATCACGATTTTAAAAAAAAATTAAAGAGTAAACAGCATAATATACAAACAAAGAAAAGTCGGCAAAGTTGAATGTGATGACCTGCTGTTGTACGACAATGTAATGTTATCGATATAAAAATAAGAAGTTAGAAAACTATATTATACGATTAATTTGAAATAACCCAGACTAAGTTTTCCTCGATTTTCAAATTCCTGTAAAGGGGCCCTTCTTGTATCTAATCATAAAGTATTCGGTTAAATGTAAACAAATCTTCGATCATCTGTTTTGAGTCAACAATCACCCAGAAATGCATTTATTCGCAACAATAACTTCCATCATATTTCCAGGTGTTTTTTTTTTAAATTTCCTATAGATATTTAGGAATGAAAACTTATAAATGGCCATAACATCGCATTTTAACCTATTCCTTGGTGGAAAATTATTATAATAATCCGGCAGTGCTGCCAACAAAGGAAAAGTTTACATTAAATCGTAAACACGACTATAAAAGGGGAAAAGGCGTGATTTGCGTTTTAAAAGATTTTTTAAATTATTTTTACCTTAATTTATAACATCTCTAATATTCCCGCCAAAGTAACTAAAATTTTAGATCACGTCGACATTAAACAACTGCATACCACCAATAGAAGGTTCTGATAATCGTAAATGCCCGAAGTAAAGCACGACCCGCGACATTTAAAACTGTTGTCACACGTGGGATGGAAAACGACACGTTTTCGCGAATACTATGAATTAGTTATTAATTTTTACAATTTATATTAATATAAAAACGGGAAAAAGGAGCGTAGCGCTGTCACTAACCCCTAACGCTACACTAAATTGCCAATATGGCGTCTAACGGTACGTCACGTGATCAAAAATAGTGACGTAGTTGCTCCATTCCACGATGTCTTCAATTTTTTTCATTACGTAAGCGAATGTATAAATTTATAACAATTAGAATTATTATCGATTACCCGAGTAGAAAACGCATCTTCCGTTCAGAATTTATAAATGAACGAAAGTTACGGCATCCCTTAATTTAAAACTTTTGAATTCGCGCCACACGCGCCGATAAATTTCGCGAATATAAATATTTATTTATGTTATTGCAAGTAAACGCATAAAACTCTACAATCATTTCTAAACGAAAATGACGATAATTATCGATTCGTAATGAAACAAAAATATGACGGCGACGCCCGATGAAATAAATTAAAGAAATTAAAAATAAGATCCTAAAAATTATTATAAGCGTCGGGTAATTTTTCTTTTCGTAGAAAACCTCCAGGATTTGGGTTAAAATATAGTCCGTTCTTGAAGGAACGGGCGCATATATTCTGCCGTTGTAAGTAGAAAGTCTGGGAAAAGCATGCGATCTTCGTTCAATGGGCTGGAGCCCGTTGCCGTTTCGCATGAAACGAAGTACACCGCGCCCGACGACGTTCAAAACACCACCGGACGCCCCCCTTTCACAAAATGGTTTCGCCCGAACCTCATTTTGTTCATGGTATACTCTGTACCTAATAAATTTTTCTCAACGTTTACCATTCGGTCAATTCCATACATTTCTCTCTTACGTAGACAATAAATTAATAATTAGTGACGTGGGGAAAAAGCGAGCTTTAAAATATTACATACAAAGACCTTTTAATAGAAATAAATAACATTTACTTATTTGCGTTTTTCGCTTTTCGTTTTTCCCCCGTTTGTTTTAGACGATTTTATAAGAGTACATGCCAAAAACACGTGTTAACGTCCACGTGGTCAAATCCAAAATCAAAGATAAACAGATAGGTACATCGACATCGAATAATAAATAGCATTTTTTTCAATTTTTTTCTGAAGTTATTGCATGGCTACGTTGCTGTTGAAAAACATCGTTGCAGTTCTATCGATTTTCGCGAAAAGGACGTAGGTACACAGAACTAACACCTTTCGAGATTACGAATTTAGGGACAAAAATGTTTCGGGGCAATTATCTGAATTTAAAAACTAATACGAGACAAGAACGATCATTAATTATTTCCTAGTTTTCTTTCAATTTCAATGGTTTATGTTAATAATTAAATGCGAAAGCGAAAAATTTTATATTTTTATTATAGCTATAGCAAGCAGTGACCTACTTATTATTAATTCAAACAATTGCATTTTCGGAATTACGTTAGTTTTTGTCGTTGCCCGTGTTTGTATTTACGGGATTATTATGGGGGGTGAAATAAAATTTTGGATTTATCCAAGTACCAGAAGAGAATTTAGCTATTTGGAACAGCAGAAAAGTTTACTTTCGATTTTTGTTTGTTGTATTTAGAAACAAAACGATTAATTAACCCTAAAAGCTTTCTAATTGTTAAAATCAAAGTATTAAAACACCGTTAAACAAATTTTTAGCTTGAAACGATTACCACAATCTAAATATTATATTACGTTATCAAACAAAAACGTATTAGGTATTGTTTAAATGACAAAGGAAAATAAATTAAAAACTCCTATATCTGTATTTTCAACATTACTAGGAAAATTTGTTTAACGAAAATACCTGGAAAAGATATCTGGAAAATTCGGATTTTATGAAGTATGTACAGTGGTCGCCACGAAAACTGGGACATGTCTTGAAGTACATTTTAACGAATAATTTAGTGGTGTGAAACGGACTTATTTGATAAGGTAATAAATAATTTGCATAATCCTATACTGTTTATCTATAATTACAATATATTTTTATTTTTTTCCAACCAAACAAGTCCTATTACTGTTTTATTTATAATTTACGTAAAAATCAAAAATAAAATTAGGCAAATAAATAAATATAAAAATGAAACAATATGTAGGTATAACTATGAATAAAGATATACAAATCTAATTACCTAATTAAAATTTAATGGGATTTATTAATAAACAATAATTAAGTTTAAAAGTTTAAACGAAATTAGAAATCAATTTAATCTGTTGATTATAAATTTTTTACTTTTTATATAAGTAATTGTCTTTCTGTTATAGTAGGTAGGTATCAACTTTTCGTGTCATAAACTACATTTTCTCGTAACTTGTTAAAAATAATTGTGCGCAACATTTAATGGATTAATTTTACTATTTTATTTGACAAAAAATTATTATTTTACGTAAACAAATAGACTACTAAAGTTATCGAACATGTGCGATGGCATTTGTAGGCTTTAAAATAGAAATCACGAATACAAAACTGTAAAAAATCTTGTGTAATACAACAAATGTAAAACTTGCAAGATTTCTATAAAGAGCTATCTGATACAATTCTACGAAAGTGCAGGTGTATTTTAGAAGGATAATTTCCCAAACAAATCTTTAATATTTTATGGCGTAGCAACTGTTTACTACAACTTTTACCTTTATAATCTCCATCAGAAGTTGCTATTATTTACCTGATCTTTCTCTTTTCTAAGTATTCGAATGTTATTTCATCGATAGCTACTTTAACCGCTAAAGTCAGTTTTACATTGTATAAAGTAGGGTGTCCCATTTTGTATGGCGCCAACCGTACTTAGGTACGCAAAATATCGAAAATATGTGGGTGCCTACGCCAAAAAGACTTATTTCTTTTTAACGCGAAATTTGTATTTCTACAAATTTAATGAAAACAAGACATTTTCGTGATTCATATTTCAAACCTGATCGCTTGGAAGTTTCTCAATGCAGGTATAATTTTGATTGTATAGTTTAATCCATAAATTTTCCTTAGTTACTATTGTTGAAATGAACAGTTTAACTGTAATCGTAGTTTAAACTATGTAGAATTGAAAAACTCGTCTTTACAAAAATAATACCTAAAAAGTTTCAGGAAATATGGGAGGTTAAAACAAAATGTTCAAAAAATGAAAATTTCCAAAAAATGCACGAAACCGACGAACGAAATAAATTTTAATCTGAATAGGTAATCATTAGAAAACGTGTTTCGAATCTAATTGTAAATTAATAATGACCACATCTCGTAGGGCCGATATTTCCATTTCTTGGTAATTTTATCCGATAGGTATTTATCGTAGAAACGTTTGTTCGAACAATCGTTTGCAATTATCAGATAAACACGTAGGTACAGATATATGTTACTCTCGTTATAATTTCCATGGATCCCATCGTCTCAAAAATCGTTTCAATAGCAGTTATCTGATAATATTATAAAACCTGTATTGTAAATCCTAAGAAAACCGATTACTTTTTTGGTCAAATGTAAAAGTCCCGATATTTTCAATACAGATTTTTTTACTAAAAAAAAGTGTAAATTGTTCCAAATAATCCCCCCTGCTCCCCTCACCCAATAGTTTTTCAATTGAACCATAATTTTCGCTCGAATTTTGAAAATGTTTCGGAAACAAACTAAACAAATTTTACTTTTATCGAAAAAAAAGCGGTTGTAAAACGTTTCTCTGTTTAAAATAAATTAATATTTAATTAAGTAATTTGGTCATATTTATTTCAATACTTAACAAAATTTAAAGAATGATGTATATCTTTCAAATGTTCTTTTACTTCTAGTTTTCTATAGTAATCAATACGCGAGTATTGAGAATAGACGTTTTTAAGAAATTCCAGTTTTGTTAACTGACAACATATTTAGATTTCATCAAATCTGATGTAATTTGAACGCCGTGCCCATAATTCAATAAATAACTACGTGAAAGGAGTTTATCGATAAGTTACAATATAAATGAGATTTTGTGAGAAAAAACAGAAACAAATGAGAATTTTTTCGATGCCACCTCGTCGTAAATCCGAAAATTATAAAACTGTAAACGCTCACCGCTAATCGTCGTTTTCCTCTTCGTCAAACGAAAGGAGAGCTTTGGTTTTCTGTTTCTTCGGCTTTTTCTCCAAATCCGGTGCTCCGGAAACCCTTTTCGACAGGTTGGTGTCCTGATTCTTTGATTTCTTAGAAGGCGCTTTAAAAACTATGGTAGCGCTTAAATCTGCGGGCGCCTCTTCGGATTCTACAGTCAAAAAAAGAAAAAAAAAAACTAACTTAAAATTACGATCGTAAAGATTTTTGTGCGTAAATTCATTTTCGCTCAAATAGATACACGTTTCTATAAAATCATAAACGGAATTTACGCTCCAGTTATTGATTTTAGGAATGGCTTTTCGCGTACCTAAACTGAAATAATTTTTACGAAAATGAGGCCATTAAAATTTTTCAAAGTATCGAAGGGGACATTAAATTTTCAATTATTTTATGTGATTTCTATAAACGTAGCCATAGTTATTTGACGCAAGTTATCTAAAGAGATTGAGTCAAAATACCGTTTCACATCGCTAGGCCAAACCATTTTCGTGAAAAAGGGGAGTAAGCTCCCATCTACAGTTATTATGAACTAAAATACACCACGTGACCTCAAAATATACGCATCTGCGGCTCTCTTATGGAAACTTTAAGTACTTCTTTGTTCAATGCTTTGCCGACGTGCGGTAAAAATTTGTTTAAAAAAAGATGCACGCAAAAACGCAACCGATACCTTCGAATAATATGTCGCCTTAAATTTATTTAATCCGACAATATGTGCGACGCTATTGTTAAAAAGCGTCAAATTCCTAAATTATTTTGGACAATAATTCAAATAAAAACAAACTTAAATATTATTCCCGCCACGCGTATACGTAAGGACGGATTTAAACGAACGTTACGAAACATGCCGAAGTACTCCTTCCCTACTTGATCTTTATAGTTTCACCTGCCCGATTATCGTCTAAATATTATAGGTTAGGATTTTTAAATAAATTATACGTTTTATTCTAACGTCTACGTTATCAATTTAATAGGAAATTAATAATCGTCGATTTCGAATCAGCTCACCTCGCTTCTGTTGTTCTTTGAATTCGGCAGCCTCTTCGGCAGTAATATCTCCGGGTTGAAGGACGACTATGGTAGGTTGTTCGTCCGCGGTGTCTTCAAGATCCTCCTCGGTGGCAATATCTAAAGCCTCCCTCTGATAAAAGCGCAATTAAACGTACAATTTTCCAACATAACCTAACCTACTTTCGTATTAATGGAGGGGCCCTCCTTGTATCCCACTTGTTCTTTTATTTTTCTTAAAAAACTAGGTTCGTCTGGCTTTGTAAATGTCACACCCCTTTTTGACATTGCAACATTGGCGTAAATTATATTTTCGCACGTAACATTTGCAAAATTAATAAATTTCTTAAAAGACACCACACTATCGTCACCGACGCTTACGCTATACTAAAAAGCAATCCCGTATGTTACAATAATTTTTCCTACACGCTCCTTTCGTTTGTGCTTTATACATTCACCGTCTCTATTCAAAATTATTTGATTTTCCCGTCAGAAACGATAGAGAGGCGAGTAGATGATGTAAAAAGATGTTTTTGTTCATATCGGAACCCTTATTTTCGTTTATATTTTTTTGCACGTCATCGAATCGTCCTCGTCTTTTTTGTTTTACAATTCTTAATTTGAATTCCTTCCCCTTATCAGATATAATTATCGCTCGCAATTAATTTGTAAACACGCTCCTTAAACGATTCAAAGTGCGTTATTTTCTTCATTAACGCATTTGAATTTTCGAGTTTTAAGAAATCTCTTGGCAACGCCAACCGCAACATTTTCCAAATCATAAGTTTTTCGTGGAATTGTCAGGAATTTAGTATTTTAGCAATCTAATAATGATTATGTTTAAGTGCAAAATTTATTAATGGTAAATTGAACTTTAAAAAGTGCGCGGGTTTTGGAATTTAATTTTGACGCATCTTTGCTTAGGCATTACTTATTACAATTAGGTACGGAAAACAATCATTTAAGATGTTATCTATCGATATAAAAGTACCTACTTCGTATTCCGCAAATATTTGTAAGAAAATTGGAAAACGGGGTCAACGGTTTTACTTGTTAAACCGGACGATAAACGGCAAAACAAAAAAACAACATTTCAATGGGCAAAGCTAAAACAAACTTACATAAAAGGAACTTTGAGAAGATATCAAAGACAAATACAATCCAGAAAAGTATTGGAAATTATACATAGAAGAAAACATATAAATAAAATGTATTCAAAGATAAAAAAGTGAAGAGAGAGAAGAGACACAGCGGCACAAGAAAGAAGATATGCTTATACAGAATATAGTATTTAACTTAAGAGATTAGGTGCAAACTCAAAAAATAAAATGAAGAATGTCTACGCAATGTAGGACGCTGAGGAAGAAATTTCTAAGTGAGCTTTACTTATTATTATTATTATAAGTCGATCTGTATCCTACCAAACCTCAACTATTTATAAGTACCTTTATCACGAACACCATTTAAATATCTTTTGCTGTTGCGGATCCACCAGGACTTAGGTAACTCGAAATCTAAAACCCTATAAGTGAGGGAAAATAAGATTTCGTTGTTCTACGTTTCCTTTTCCTCCTTTCTTACTTTTATTTATTCATTAATTCTCTCTTTTCGTATTAGATCATTTCTTCGAGCCTTCGCGAAACCCTTGCAAAGACATCAGCCCCCGCAGAGTCCATGGACCAAAGGTTAATAAAAATTAATACCGCAAATTTTTTACACTTACGATCACATGCGAACTATATAGCTATACATGTGCTTATTTTGTCATTATAACTTTTTAATTCCGTTGTTGCAAGGCACTTCGACACCAACCATTTGCGAGATAATTGAGTTTTATTTCTGTTGCAAAAGAGTAAATTTCGTTTCTTCTTCGCTAGTTTTAAGCAAATCGGGTGATATTTAAAGTTTCGATAATGGGGGGATTCTAATTTACAGATTTATTTTATAAATCGATTATGCAACAAAATTATATGAATACATAGTGTTTAAATTTGTTTCTATTATAGTCTCAAAACAATTTTGCGTATTATAAAGTAAATTTTGATTTACCCCACACGTTAAAAATATTCGGATATTCCTAATTGATTGAAATTCCGAAATAGCTTACTTTTTAAAATGTCAATGTCACTGATTGATTGTGGATAAACAAATGTTATTTCTCAAATAAAACAATATGTTCTCAAGCAGAAGTGTATAGTACGACACAAAGGCAATTAAGACCACCGCGGGCTGTTGACAAAGAGCCTTATTTGTTAAACGCAGCTACAAGAAGAAGAAACATTCGGCCCGCGGGGATATCAATTATTGCCTTTGTGTTCGTGCGTCTTGTGTCGATAACTAATAATTTTTTGCCCCTGTTAATACAGGGTGTTTCGAAATTCAAATGAAAATGAAAATTGTTCCTTTACGATTTTTTGATTCGACCCATACCTACATACTTTTCTAGTTATAATGATTAAAAAAAAAGCTAGAAAACGAACTAGAACAGCCTTTATTTTCGATTTTTACGTACGAGTCAAGTATAGTTAAAAATCAATCAATAACAAATTTTTAAAAACAAAATAAAATACGAGTTAAATTAATGAAAAATTATTAAAATATTTGTTCAAAATGTCCACCGTCTGCATGTTAAACATGCTTCAGCACGTTACGTTGCATTGCTCGAAACTAGTTTTGAGATTTGATTTAAATAAGCCCACTATAGATTTATACATTTAAAATTGAAAATAAACACCTGGGTTATATTCAGAAGTAGCCCTATTTTACTTACTTTCCAAATTTTTAATGTCACGATTAACTATAGAAAGGTAGGCATTAATCTAATCGAAAAATCGTAAAGAACTTGTAATTCAGTTTTTATTGTATAATATCATTCTACTTTCCGTATGCGCAAATTTCTAAACACCCTGTAACTATAAATTTTCGATATATTACTTAAACCATGCACGTTTAAAATTAAGCAGTTTACTTTTGAATTACGTTGTATATCTTGAACAAAATGAACGACGAATAAGAGGAATAAATTTAATTTAGTATGCAGTTTTCTAAAACACAAATATTTTGTAAATCGGACATTCCTAAGGCCGATGTAAAAAGAAAAGTTTACGACTAATACAGAGTACAGAGTAGAGCATCGATTATCCGAATTAATTGGAGATCGATAGCGTTCGGAAAGCCGATAAAATACAGCGCTATATGTACTTATTTCATGAACACGTTTCAAATATATTTATAGTAGGTAAATAAAAATATATATTACATTAAATATGTTTATTTATTATGAAATATATGAAATTTATTATTCGAAACTTTTCGGATAATCGATGCTCTATTGTAATTATTGTCTTTCCTCTACTGATATTTGCAGCTGAATTATAAAGGTTGCGCATAAAAGCTCGCTAAAATACATACATACAAAGACAAACGTTAAAAATAAATACAGTACGACCAGTGTAACTTCCGAAATTCTCTGACAGAATTCCTACGCCATATGTACACCCAAATCGCAATTACATTGCATGCTAGTCGGAGTTCTCACTCGTAGCATTATTATCGACGACGCCGGTCTCTTTTTCTAAATTTATGATAAGAGTATCTGTTAAGTTATCCATGACTAAATGTAAAAACACGTGGCACTACTTATTGCGCGAACTAATAACCGGCGAAATCACAATGCTGCGCATCGTACAATAGCTACCTATAACCAACAAGGAGACATGGGTAAACTGAAAATTAAAAAAATAACGAAACTTTGCAGACTGATATTAGAAGGTTTTAATAAACTTATAAGCATTTATCGGTTTCACGTTTCTGCTGGTAAGCGCTATTAAGAGAGAAATCGTCCCTAAAAACAAAATCTACTTAATTTTTTATACTTGCGCTCATCAAATATTTAAGTTTACCATCGTTCCAGAGATTGTCTTATAGTCAACAAATGTGGCGTGGAAATTGTTTTCCATAATCAAAACCGCCACCAATTGAAAAGTAATTAAATATTTTTTCGAATTTCCAATGCAGTTCAACCATCTGAAACTTTGTATTTGAACAAACGCTTTTATTAATAACAATAGTTTGACACAATTTATAAAACCTTCAAGTTTAATATTGTAGTTCGCGCGTCGATTCGCTATTATATTCTTGAACTTGCATTTTAAGGAGAAGAATTTTTAAAAATGTACCTTAAGGAGCAAATAAACGTGTTCTAATCAGCAAACAAAATGTATTTCGATATAAGTTAATATAATGTATATGGTAAAAATATTAAAAAGGTGTATATTATACAGGGTGCTTACAAAAAAGGATACGAAAATTTAAGGGCATATAGTACTGACCAAATGGAATAAAAAGCCTTAGTTAACATGTGTATTTTGCGGCACGAACAATGAAGAAAACTGACTTGTTTCAATACAGTATTTAATATCTAAAATAGACAATAATTACAAGAAGTGTTCCACATGTCCCCCTTTCATTTCTAGACAAGCTTGAACCCTTCTTGTAAATGAATCGCGAACCTTTTTAAATTACAGGTTATACATTCTAATACATTGACATACATTTTCTACACGTTATTGCTTTTTGTTTCTTCATGATGACAAACGTACAACACAAAAATTTACAATATCTGCGTAACAGTTGGTTTTCGAACCAATGTTAATTAATTAAAACTTTTTTGTTTCTTTTGATCAGTACCTACTATATATCGATAAATTTTCAATTTTTTTCTTTAAACACCCTGTATATTACACGCTTTATTGTCTACTAAAAATGTAACACTCAAAATTCTCTTTCATACGTTTTTTTTTTTGGGTATCGCCCCATGATAATTATTAACTTGATACATTTCATACCTAGTAAAACGTTCGTTTCCTGTAAAGTTTAAATACAAAAAAAATCACGACCATTTCGTATATTTCGATCCGAATAAAATCTTTTCTAAGGCGTTACATGTTAAGTACCTATACCAATTTTTATTGACGCACACGTCGTACATTAATTTGTTTGCGCCATTTAATCGTAAATACTAACGTAAATTGTGGCGTATAGTGAAACAAGCAAATAAAACGTATACATATTTCGATATAAGTTAATACGAGCAGGTAACCAAAAAGGCAATTACCGTTTCTTTTAAAAAGTGCGTCCAAATACGAATTTCTGATGCAATAGCCTAACGTGGTACTGCAAAATTTGTTTAAAAATTTGCTATAGCGATATTACATCTAAAGAGTATACATTAATATCAAAAGATTACAAATTTCTTAGTGCACTTTAAGGCCTCGAAATAAATTTTATTCGGTTACGTGAAACATTTTAAGTATAAAAACAAATACTTTTTTAAATAATTAGAGTCTTGTCGCTTCGGAACTGGTAGAAACTGACACGTTCCGCTGAGCGTCGTTTCTTGAAGTTCGTCTGCTACTATAATATCCTACATTAGGATCGATAGGGCTGATGACGCTTTGGCGAGGGCTTTGGAAAAAACGGCCCTCCGTCGTTTCGAGCCCTGGAGAAATCGGATCAAGACACTCGCAGGAAAGACTAGAATCGGATAAAATTTCGGTAGAATATTTTGGCACAGAAAGTAAACTTTCTGTGGATTTGGTCGGTTGGATGTATCTCCTTTGAGTACCGCACGTACTGTAAACTGACGTAGATTGACTTGAACAACTCGACGGTCCTGCGTGAGTGTCCCTGCATATGCGGAAGTATTGGGAATGATGAGATTTAGTGCTATGAGTCCTACTATGCGTTTTTCCCGGAACACATTTCGTGGTGTCCAGGTATCCATAGCCGAAACCATATCCACCGATAGCTTTGGTCGCTAAATTATCCCACGATTTTGGTTTCGAAGGATTATATTGAATATAAATTTGTTCGCTTCCGTGAGGAGTTGGGGCGCAACGATTATGATAATCATACTTTACGCCGGATTTAACACTTTGCGGTCTGGAAGCGTTCATCTCACCGGATCCGTCCCAATAAAGCGTATCGGTGCTAAGAGAAGTAGTATAACTGGCGGTACTCTCTCCCGTTGTGGTAGGTGCGACCGCACTAATTTCACTGGAAGTACAAGAGTGAAGACTACACTGACTCACGAGACCGGCTCCGAATTGAAAATATCTTCTAGGAACCGATTGAGATTGATGAGTGTTGGAAATGTGAGTTTGGGAAGCTTGGGAATGTGGACGAGGCCTTTGTTGAGGCTCAGTCTGTGTTTCCCCAGTCTTTGATTCTCTTTTGCGATGTTCCTTGTGGTTTCGGGAACGTCTCCTAGAGTTTGGCATGCAGTGAGGATCACAACAAGGGCTTGCCAAATCGTAGGCCTCTAAACTCGTATTATCGCCGTTATTATTTACTTGCATGCACGGATTACACAAGTGTCCAGCATATCCATGGCACGATTCGAGGTTTTTCTTGTTTTTTCCATTACTTCCGTTCGTTTGATTGCCTTTATTTTGCTTTGGAGGAGGATCGCAAGGGGTCTTCACTATGAAATGGTGTTGATCTCCTTGATATCTCGGTGGCTCGAAAGTTAATAAATATTCGCCGCTACTTGTGGTCGACGGTTGAAGAACGTAACGATAACGGTGATCTAAATATTGATACGCTAACATTACCGTTGGTGGATGTTGTTGTTTTTTCTGAATTTTAGCCACATCCTCTGTGGATACTGTCGGTCTGCAGTAAGTATACGTCGTTTGTGTTGGTGTTCCAGGATCGCTGGAGTCTGCCGATGGTTGCGACGCTTTCTTTCGTGCGGGTAAACTATGGGTTTTCCACTTTCCTTCCAGCAGTTGACGTTCCCGAAGGCACAATTTTTCTAATTCATTCATTTTATTCTGTAGAATTCGTTGCAGTTGAATATATCTCATATGTAGTTCTACCTGAAGAAAAGTAAGAAGTTTTTTATTAGTGGTACAATAGAGGGTAAGTGGAAATTTTTAATGTTAATACCTTTCTCACGCAGTCTTCAAATAAAACAACCATTCGCATTCTAGAATCACAGTTTTTAATAAAGTTGACGAGGGTTTTATGGTCGGCCTTTTCCATGTCGGAGCCATTAATAGATAATATAACGTCGCCCTCTCTCATTCCTGCTCTATAAGCGGGACCATCGTAATCAACGTAATCGACGTACGTTATCATTTCAATTTCTTGTTCCTTTTTGTAATGAATTCCGTAACTCTGAAGCGTGAATCCGTAAGAGCCGCTTTTTCTCCACGATAATGGTACGTCTTCTACGGTCTTCTTCGGGTTTCGTGATCGTCACACGGTCCGATTGAACCCTTTCCAGAATTTGCGACTAAAATGAAGTTACGGTTACTGGCATAATTTAATTATAAATTATTTATTTATAGAAGGGCATGTCAAAAAAACGACTAACTTAAGTTTTGTCCATTAAAATTCGACACCCCCTTCAATTAAATACAATATTGGAAATTATGAAAAAATAAATATAAAATTGGTTCGAGAACCCATTTCTTAGGAAAACGTCCGGTGCGCAGAATATCATTTTAAAATTCCAGAAGTAAAATAATAATAATTAAAAATAGGACGCCCAGGCCGGATGTTTTCGTTTTATGATGAGACTTGCTAATAATAGAGGTATGTATTTACTTATAATTGGAAAAACTAAGTATAATAGGCATTTAATTTTTGATCGATTTGTCGCATGTTTACAATTTTTCAACTCTATTTTTGTGATTGTTTGCTTCTAAAATTTGTTCGAAAACAAATTATTTGGTTCGATTATTTTTAAGAATTAGGTAAATGGAATAGGTAATTAGAATAGGTAAATGGTATGAAATTCTTTACAAGTTAGTGGTAATTACGAACGGCAGGTATTTTTTTAGAGGCTAGAGATGCAACGTTCAACTTTTTTTTCTTTAATAGCGCCATAGGTAGATACTTTTTATTCTCTTTTCGATTGTGTAAACCAATATTAACATCTGAAATTTTTCAATAAAAAAACGATTACCTAATAAAGAATAAAGTTCAAGTGCAGGTTTGCCGTGGAAATTCATAACTGATTTTTTTAATTTATATTAAAATCGCCTAATCAGCGATGAAAACAATAGCATAGCAGAATGTGCAAACATTAGCAGAAACGCCTTATTAATAGATATAGTCACAAATAACGTTTTCTGCATCGTCTATTGAGATTCTTTTTAAATAATGACGATAGTAATTTCGAACAATTCATAAATATTTGAGGTAATTGACGTAAATTAATGCTGTGATTCTGTAAGCAAATGTTACGCTTAACATTATGTTAACTACATAAAAATGTAAAATTTTAAAGTATGCAACGAAAATGCAATTCTATAAGGAAAATGTCCGCTGTTAATAACATTATGTTAGTAAAATTCACCTGTAAAATAACAGTGAGGTAAAATGTGAATGTAACAATTTTACATTGGGTTTGTAAGGTTATGTTGGCAGGTAATTTGCGTTTCTTGTGTCAATAGTTTTTGTTGATCTCTAAGGGATGGATGATAATATTGTTATAATGACATATATACTACTAGAAGAGGACGAAGAAAGGTAACTCGTATATATATTATACGAACTACATTTCTTTACAAAATGCAATTGAGGAACGTGTTTTTAAAAACGATCGTGTCACATGAACATTTAAATCAAAGCCGGTTTTCGTATTTTAACGGTTTTTCGCTTCAAGAGCGTTTTTTTCAAAAGGATTTTTGGACACGATCGTTTTGGAAAAAAACGCTCCTCAATTGTACATGAATAATGACATGTTAGGAATAGTCCTTAACACCTACCGGTACAAATGTATATATATATATATATATATATATATATATATATATATATATATATATATATATATATATATATATATATATATATATATATATATATATATATATATATATATATATATATATATATATATATTATATATTATATAGGAATAGTATGCGACTTTACAGAAGAGGTTTACGAGACACGCAAAACTCGTTTGAAGTGTTATCAGATTTGTGTTTCAAAAAAAGCTTTCGCTTTACAAAAGACTTAGCAATAATGTTAATTAATCGATTGAAACCTTACTTATCTACTGCCCGTTCAAGTGCTATTTCTGCATATTTGAAGGTAATTATCATTACATTAAATAATATATCATATGGGTGCCTATATGTTTAAAACTTTGGTTTTGGATATTCCTAGATATTATAGCTCATCCAAACCTATATGATGTTCACGTCATCAAGAAAAGATTACTAGATGATGACGTTTCACACAGTGCTGTCACATCGTAATTCGTATTTTGACAGCTCTAATAAATTGTAGTTTTTCTTTATACCATCTAATACGTGCGCAAGTAAATCATCTATAGAATATGTCACTTTCCAAATTTTAAACCGAATTACAAATAAACAATTTAGTAACTTTTTGTTGATGACGTAAACATCATATAGGTTTGGATAAGCTATAGTTACACTTAATTTTTTGGTACATGGACATAACCTTATAACCTCATAATCTAATAACCTTACAAATCCAAACAATATTCGAAAATACCGGGAATGAAAACAATTCACTGCGCATGTGATAAATCCCGTTGGTTCAAAAATATACATTTTTCAACTTTTAGTAAAAATGTTAAAAGCATTTCAACATTGCCAATTACAGAATACGATTTTAATGCTATAATGTTGCACATCACTTAACAGAGAGATGTTATGTACATAATTTAACGTTAACATAATGTTAACTAACTTTTGCAGAATAGGGGCATAAGAAAGTTTTTTTTTTAAATCTCTTGTTTTCAGCACAAAAATTAGTTATTTCCATGGCAACCCACACTTGAACTTTAAATCGTATTTTTATTGAAAAATTTTAGATGTTAAGATCTATGTTGTTATTAAAGAAAAAAAAGTTGAATGTTGCATCTCTGGCCTCTAAAGAGATGCCGTTCATAATTTATCAATGACTTGTAAAGAATTTCATCCATTTACGAATATATAGGGTTCGATTCTCAAAAATAATCGGGATATAATCTTAGGGTGTGAAGTCTGAGACACCCTGCATACTATATATTAACTGAATGTTGACATTTTTTTTTATAAAGTCCGAATGAAGATGTATACTTATTGCGAAATTAACTTCAAATATTTTCGATACGTCCTTTTTTAAGAAATGTGATATAAAATTCCTATCAGCAGATCACTCACAACTGAAATTTTTACATAGGTACTACATTATACGATATAGATTATAGATATATAGATATGTACTACAAACTGCGCAAGTGTAGCTTTGAGCCTATCATATTGCATTGTATCTAGTCTTTCTTATACTAGGAGAACAGGAGTTCAAAATTGCTTTTCTTATGTTACATATTTGAGCAAATCTTTGGACGATGCAGACGTCTCTATTTGTGGCTATTAATAACGTATTTCTGGTAAGATTTGCACATTCTGCTCGGTTAATGTTTTTCATCGCGGCTTAGATACAAATTAAAAAAAATCCGTTATGTATTTCCATGGCAAATCTACACTCGAACATTAAACCGAATTTTTATTGAAAAATTTCAGCTGTTAAGACGCATATTGATTTACACGATCGAAAAGAGATATATATATATATATATATATATATATATATATATATATATATATATATATCAAAATGGTTTTCATTTTCATTATTTCATTTAAGACATTTTCTTTATTTGTTTCTTTCTAATAGTTTCTTCGCCTTCCGAAAGTCATTTACTAAGGCAAGGCGATGAGCCTCTAGCAATCTAGAAATTATTTTAATCCGTTTGTTTAGAATATGGTTAGGAAAATCATACTGGTCGATAGCTTCTATAAATCATTGAGTTTTGTGTAGTTGCTATGGTAACTAACATAAATATTTTTTGAATATTTAAAACAATATACTAAAGAAAACGGTATAGGTATAACAAAAATAATATTAAAAGTTTTATTTTCATAAAAAATATATATTTTTAGATTATAGGTCCTTTTTTTGGAGAAAACTCATATTTCAGATGAACTCGGGGTTCGGTCACCAAATTTTATAACCAATTATAAAATTTCCTTAAATTGATTAATTAAATGAATTGTTAGAATGATAAATTCCCACAGTAATAGTCGAGTTTAATTTTGCAATGTAACACCTAATTATTCCAACTTTAAACCCGCAATATCTAAACAAGAAGCAGAATTGTCTTCTATTTGTAGGTATATTAGATGGGTTGGATCACTATTGCAAAACACCGTCGATATAACGTTAATTGTATATTTCCAGTTACGTTTTTTACTCACGATCAATGCGTGTTTTTAATTTAATTTAATATGTTTAATAATTTATAATTAATAATAAAACTATCTCGACAATAGAAGACAATTTGTTAAAATAAATGATAGATTATCCGATGTAATTCCAGTTGTTTGTGGGGTTCCTCAAGGTAGTATATATTCAGAAACTTTGAATTACATATGTTTTGTGTGCTATACGCTAAATTTTCTTCTTCTGTATAGATTTAAGGAATTTTCTAAGATTAAATGGAACCTAAAGAATAGTTTAATATTAAGCAACTTAAATTACTGCAGTAGTGTATATATCTTCCCTACGTTTTATTGAATTTGGATCTTATTTACTTTCTGGATATCCCTCGTAATTGTTAAACACATATCGTCGGCTTAATCGGAATACCTCGTAAGTCTATAGTTTGGCAATAACGACGTTTTAATACTATCATCAAATGCAGAAAAATAAGCTTTATTTTGATTTCTAAAAGCTAATAAATAGACGAAATAGAAAACCTCGCGTATGTCCTAAATATTTTTAATTTATGCCGAAAGGGTATGCTTATATTCAACTTTCTTTCGCGATTTTGCTAATTCCGCTATCCTACAGCAGTTTGTGAATTGGGGCGACCATAATGGGCCACATCTGGATTCAAAGTTTCTGGACTCGAAAACTACAAATAAGGGTTCATTTATGTAAGTACGTTTCGAATTACTTATAGTTGAATATTTCTTTAGCAATTAGTTTTTATTCTTATATGACAGGGTTTAATGATATAATTTTGGAATACATACTTATATAAACGATAAAAAGAAGGACACATGCCGATATTTTTAAAATAACACAAAATAATAAGTAAGTAGATAAATAATGTTAACTTATATTTAAATAAAGAACGATACATATGTACGTACAGGTGAGTGACTGCGTTCAATAATAAACGACCAGTTTAATTTTACAATATTTAGGGTCGGTTTTTCGATCGTCGGTTAACTCCGACCAACTCTGTTTTCCATAATAATTGCTGTCTTCGACGATTAAAATTGCCGGATTTCAAAAATAAACGATACCTACCTACCTATTAATAAAAATTTGAGCAAAAACGAATTCGGTACGAATTACTAATTATAAACGATGTGCCGAGTTGCGGTTCTATAGCTGTTTACTAAAAGATAGATGTATTTTTGTTTACGTACACTCTCGATTTGCCTAATTCTGTAATTTTTTTGTCAATAGTTATACGTAAAATTAACGATGCTTTTATCGGAAAATACATAGCTGTAATCGAGCGGCAGCGTGTAAAAGTATTTAAAAACGACATTGAAAACGACATATTACTCAGCAGGTACAAGGTTAGCATTATTTTACGATTTTAATAAATAAATATATCTACGAATTTTCTTTATCTACCTACCAACTACTTATTAATGTCGTTTCCTTCGTGCTAAAATTAAAATTCTAATTTAATTCTAGTTCAAGCAATGAATAACGTCGACAAATTTAGCGGGACCTAATATTTTCTTTTTAAACAACAAAAGTTACACCTATATATTAGGTTTAATTATTAATTATGCATCCGAAACTGCGGTTCAATTTAATATACATTAATTTACTTACCGAGGACGCACAGTCATCGTCACTATGATCGATCTGCAATTGCGACGGTTGTTGTTTTCTCATCTTATTTAAACATTCATCGATCACCTCCGAAAATCATAACAACTTCTATTACATGTCGATATGATTAAGTGACAGCGCATCTCACTTATAAACACCATTTGAGGGCAGTTCTTCGATAAAACAAAACGCAGCGTGCGACGCCTGGCGTCGGCCAGCCGACGCCGGCCATTTTATACAACGTGAATACTATTGTACAATCTCGTACATGCGTGTGGCGGTCCACGTAATAATTCGAAAATTTGCGACGGCAACGCAAAATTGTAATTGCCGTTGTTACAGTTTAACATGAACTAATAACATAAAGCTTCATTTCCGTACCAGGTCACATGCGTTATTCATAATTCCCGTCGAAAACGTCCGCGGACGTATATGGCAACTATTTATTTATTATTCATTCTGCGAGTTGTGACGGGAAGCGGGCCACCTTAAATAAACATACGATTTGTTTAATTATAAATACCTGGAACTAATTTATTCTAAATTAAAATCAAACTTTAATTTTAATCAATTTTGGTCTATGCGGTGTACTTACGTGGGACTCTAAATACATGGTTGCTACGTATTTTAACTATGTAAGTTGCGTCTCTTAAATCGACGAGAACGAGGTTTTAAATACGTTTCTTGAAATACGTAGAACCTCGATGATATTACGAACTACCAATTGGGACCGAATTACCAATACTTTTGGATTGGCAAACATAATATACGTGGAACTAACTAAATTTTGTAATTAAAAACGTATGCAGTATACGCTAAAAGGTATTGACTACGTTTGCACGTTCCTTCTAAATACAGAGTTATAACTTCGTAGTTATAACTACTGACGTTAAATCGCGTGTAAACGCTTACTACTGTACTTACGACAGCGTAACCAACTGAAGTATTTTTGTGTCAGTTTCACGTGTGGGTTGTACTTTGTTTATTTTTGGTTAAGCCCCAGGCGTTCTTCCATGTTTATTACGACTATAACACTGGTCAACAGTGATTTTATTATCGTATTTTATCATCGTTATAACCGAGAAGCGGGTGTTACAACACAACCATAGGTATTGAGAAATTCTTCATCCAATTATATTCTACATTTTCTTCTCCTCGGTATATAACGATGAATCTATAACTTGAACCTGAACTTATTTTATTTGTAATCAGTTTACAAACACAAAAAACATAAATAATAAAGCTTAACTATCCCAATGGGATTCAGCAGTTTTGCTAGATCTATATAAATCAGTAAATTACTCAGAAATAATATATTTATATTACAAACATTCATATCATACAAAAACAAAATTAAAAGGGAAAAAAAACGATTTGCGTTTTTTTTCAAATTCCTACTTTTCATTCACCTTATATAAAAGAATTACATAATTCTTGCTAATAATTGTAGATGGCGTACTATATTTCATAACCTTAACAATAACATTTAAATGCTGCTTTAAGAAATGATCGTGTAATTTAAAAATACCAAAATATCATCGAAAAAAATGTCGAGTAAATTAAAACGGTACGAAAAAATTGAATTTTTGGGAGAAGGACAATTTGCCACTGTATATAAAGCAAAAGACATAGAAAACGACAACATAGTGGCCGTTAAGAAACTCAAAACGGGTAGCCGCATAGAAGTGCAAGATGGTATAAACAGAACGGCCCTACGGGAAATAAAAATACTACAGGAACTCAGTCATCGAAATTGTATCGGTTTGTTAGATGTGTTTAGTCAAGGTTCAATATCGAACATTTCGTTAGTGTTTGATTTCATGGACACCGACTTGGAGGTGATTATTAAAGACAACACGATTATTTTAACGACCGCCAACATCAAGTCCTACATGATACAAACATTGCAGGGTTTAGAATATTTGCATCTAAATTGGATTTTACACAGAGATTTGAAACCCAATAATCTTTTAGTTAACGCAAGTGGAATTTTGAAAATTGCCGATTTTGGTCTTGCAAAAATGTACGGATCACCTAATCGAATTAACACACATCAAGTTGTTACTAGGTGGTACCGATCTCCTGAACTTTTGTTTGGAGCTAAACAGTATAGTGTATGCGTCGATATGTGGGCAGTTGGTTGTATTTTAGCCGAATTATTGCTTCGAATTCCATTTTTGCCCGGCGAGTCAGATTTAGATCAACTAACGAGAATTTTTCAAGTGTTTGGAAATCCAACCGAGGAAAATTGGCCTGCCGTTAAAACTTTAAGTGATTACGTCGAATTTATTCCATATCCTCCGGTGCCATTGAAAAATATTTTTATAGCAGCAGCCGACGATTTATTGAATGTCCTGGCAAGTTTATTAGTATTGAATCCATTAGCAAGGAAGACTGCTTCTGAAACGTTAAAAATGCCCTTCTTTTGTAACAAACCCGCGCCCACGATTAGTTCGAAATTACCGTTGCCACAAAATATTAAAAAAAGTAAAGCAGCCGAGAAACCGTCCTTGAAGAGGAAAGTACTCGATTCAGCAGAAGGTGGGACACTTTCTAAACGTTTATTCTTTTAAAATGGTGTATTTGTAATTTTAGTAAATGTATAATGGACAATTTAAATTGAATTTTGTTACATTCATAACGATAAGGTTAATTTAATTAAAGAATAAAATAATAGTGAAATTATACAATTTTATTAATTTTAAAAAAAATTGGTCGCTACCTTAATAATCGACTCTCCATCTTCTACCTTATTACCGTATTCTAAATATGGTGGAGTGAATTCTCTGTAGGCTAAACATATCCGTCTTTTTTTAATATCCTCTCTTAAAATTTGATGTTCCCAATTATAGCGTGCCGAATTATACATTACTAGAAGAGACCTTCTTGGCATCGGTATTCTAACAACAATTTGGTCTTTAGGTTTTTGTAATTTGTAGCTTTCATTGTCGATCAAAATACCAAATTTGTTTAATACGGTAGGATACGTTTCGACACAATCTAAATTATATTTCGATGTCTTATTATTAACGGTCATCGTTAATACAGAATTAGATAATAAATTAACAGTAACGATACGTTCTCCCCATACCCAGCAATCGTCAATATGTGGATCAATTGATGCTCCTCGATCTGGATCGTATTCCAAGGAACATTGCTCTACAGCCTGAAAATTTTTTAAAATAGGCACATCCTTAAATTTAGTTTGTACAAATTCCGAAAATTTTGGAAAACCTTTAAAAGACCCCAAGTGTAATTTCCGTTTCTTGAAGTTACATTTTGGGCCATAATTTTGTTTGCGTCGGCCACTCTGTGATAAATCCCATTGTACACTATCGATGTTTGCAATCAGTGACTGCTCTTCTTCTTCGCTTAGGAAATCTAATTGAATGTACACACCAGGATAGTCGATTGGTGAACCAGCGTGTTCTTCATGTTCAAGTTTGAAATCCCAACCAGGCCACGCACGGTTACAATGGGAGCAGTATATATATGATTTTTGTTCTATTAGCGAATTGAACGATTTATTTTCGAAGTTGAAGCTTTTTTCACATATTAAACATGTTCTACAACCTTTACAACCACACGATCTCGGTTTATTCATGCTAAAACTTTTAGAGGTTATGATTAAGAACGTCTTATAAGACGTCCCGGTAATTTTTAAATTTTACGATAGATTTCTGTTGGTAAATTTTTATTTTACAGTGCATGATACGGGTCGGTGATTTTTTTTAAATTTTGAAATAATAATTGTTAGTTTAATTGTAATATCAGTTTATTATAGTAGTAAAAATCAACACAAGAATTAATTGAAATAATTATTTTTAATTTAAAAAGCACCGATAATATTTGTGCTAACAATTGTTTACTTATAACAGTTATTGTCATTTATATATTTTAGCGTATTATACCACATATTGGTTGCACTTGGCATATAAAATCAATTTCATTGAGATATATTAATTATTTATCAATACTTACTTTCACCAAATACTCTTTTTAAAACACTTGTACAGAGCATCTGAACAACTGCCCTCAAAGTACGTGGAACAATTGATGAACATAAACCAAAAATAAAGACTAATGCTTAAAATGACATTCAATTACTTGTCATCGATTATCGTAATTGGAAATATTCCTTACCATTAGGTAGCAGATTTTAAACTGGTTAATAAATGTGATTGGATTTATTTGTAAAGAATAATATATTTAACATTACAATAATTCAAAAATTAAGCTTGAAGCGCAGGTCTCTCGTGCTTTCCTTCCAAATTAAGATTTGTTTGTGAATACCCAGTTCCACCCTGACGACATAAAATTAAAAATTGAAATGTTAAGGACGTTCGAACATACCCTCTGCATGAAGATTATATCCTTTTCTTTCAGTTTTGTTCCAGTTAAAGGATTAATCCAGTCCTTTTTAATTACTTTTTCAAAACATTCCAAAGTAATTACATCACCTCTAAAATAGTAGTACTATTACATAAAAATAAAAAAAAAATTTAAATATCTTACGTTGATCGTAAAACCACACAAGGAACTGAATTGTTGAGAACATCATGTGTAATGGCACACATGTATCGATTTTCTTTGGCAATTAAGCATTTCTTATCGTCGGGATCATTTACCGGTGTAAATTTAACATTTATTAAATCTTTCGCTTTGATCGGTTTTCCAGATATTGGGCAAGGTATGACGTTGTGCTAAAATAAAATTAACAATGTTTGATTTCATCAATAAATCAAATAAATTATTAATACTGGTTTTTGTAATTTTGATTTTTCAGCAGTTGGGGTTTTCGATGGAACCCAGAAACTAGGTAGATGTTTGTCGAGACCATTTACCATATTTGATACCGATGAAGTGCCTGGTTCATCTAAAATTTGACTCTATATAGTTGTACAATACTTTTTTTTCTTAATATTTTTAATGGCATTAATACTTTAGTTAATTTTTAAGCTGTGTAGTTCTTTCGACATTAACTTATTCATCAACAAAAATGTTAAATTATAATTGTGTAGGTAATAAATTAATTACGATTGTATAAAGAAAACTAATAATTAATCAATTCTACACCAACCTGGTTTAAAACCATCAATCGGTTTACTAACAATGTTATTTTCGCCTTTTAAAAAGCTCGATACTTTTTGATTATATTCAATAGTGTATTTTTCTTGTAATTCTTCGTCTTCTTGTTTTTTTAATTTCTCATACTGTTTTAATTTTCTGTTATACTCGTTTTTTTTCGTGATTATGTACTGCAAGATTACTTCCTTATCGAATAAATAGCCATCCTTCCTAAAATATAAATGAGTTGATATAAGCATGTAGAAAGTATACAAAATTAAATACGAACTTACGTTATTACAGGATTCTGACACGGTTGTAATGATAATGAACAACAATCGAAATCTTTCACCGAGTCTTTTCCTATACGTTGTGAACACGTACCATATCCTGAGGCTTTCGCATCTTTTTTCTTTTCATGATAAGTGTATACGGCACCAGCAGTGCAATTTCGTGCATGTCTAGTCATATTTGTAGAAATAGGTGGTACATAAGTTTCCTAACCTACGATTGTTTATTTTAAATTGACTTATGAAAAATATATATTTGACTATAATTATTATATTTTAAAAGTTTTAGCACTTGTAGTGAAAGGACACAAGTTAAATAACTACTAGTAACAACCATATACCTGTCAACACTTAAAAATAACAATGCTTAGAATTTCATTTTAAGAATGCAGCGCCAGTACGGATTATTTTAGAACCTTTCGACGAGATATACGTTTCTATAGTCTGAGTCACTTCGAAAAGACGGTTCTGAAGATTAAAAATTCCCCTACACGCAATTAAGCAGTGCGTGAGCTAAAGAAAGATTATATCGGCTTTCTATCGTAACGTCTGCCTTAAAATACAGTTCTAATACGTAGAAGTTGATGAAAACTGTTTTATAATTTACCATGGGAATGGAAAGCATTTCGTAATATAAAATATAAATAGAATGAATAGCTGAAATAACTTTATGGAAAATACTTATAAAAACCTACTTTATGCTAATTTTTTTAATAATTATTTGGATCCGATTTCTTTTTTATTGTTAACTAAATATAAAAGCATTATATAAAAATAAAAACTGACAACGATAAGTGAAAACAAGAATTTAAAGTATTCACAGTATTTACTCAATGATATGGCACACTTATTAATAAAAATTATTTATTGATATTTTGTAAAGTAGTATTTTAACCGCATAGCAATCCGTAAGTGTCCTGGGCATTTCATATAGGTTCAATAACATTCCAATTTGTAAATCATTAACAGAAATTTATTTATATGAACAATTTTTAAATATATTTTCTTTAATCAGTCACTATAAAATTGATGTGTTCTGAAATGTTAAGTTCGAAGAACTATAAGCTACCAAAACTAAGTTACAAAAAAACAATAATTTAATTAAGTAATAATAAATTTTATGCGGGTGTTCACATAAATATTTGTATAGATTGTCAAAATGCATCTAATACATCGTTTAACGAAAGTTGATAAAAAATAGCGATAGGTAATAAATACGAATTTTAAAAATAATTAAAAATCTTATCTAACAATAATAACAATTAAGTACAACAAAATTGGCACCTTGAAATTCTGAATTCGAATGACTTTATTATTCTAAGTTTGGGCCGAACCATATGTTCCAGCAGGTGGTCTATATAATCTCGGCAATGTAAGTAGTTGTAGGGAATTAAAAGCGTATTTGCGTACATTGGTATTTTTTTGAGTGTTCTCTCTTCTACAACCTTCACTAGAATATACAATCGTAAATTAATATTAAACAAAATGTTTTCACAGATTTCACAACTTTTAAAAGTTAATGATAATAATTACCTTCGCATACAATCTAAAGCTCTTTGAAATTCGTGCTCTGCTAGGTGATATTCTGATGCTAATATTTGGCACTGTTCTAAGCTAACAGCCATACCAGTACGATCTTTGGCACTTTTACAGCTAGTAAAACGTAATCCTGTAATATAATATAAAGAAAATTTCAATTTTTTTTATTGACAGTAGTATTACCTTTCATTTGTCGAGAAATTTGTGCAGCTAAATGTAAAATTTCTACATTCTTCGATTTATTACTATGTACAGACATTTTAAGTTCATCTACTAGTTCCCCTACGGCTCGTTGTGGCGAACAAGCCGAGATACGTCCACTATTCAGATTAATATCTGGTATATTAAGTTTTTTATATCTTAAGTAGTATTCGTTAAGGCGAATATAATTATCAATGTTAGATCTTTCTTGAGGCCTTGTAGCGCCAATGCTTTCGGCAAGGGTTGCCATTTCGTTAATGCCTATATTGAAGAATACTGGTGTAATATGAAAGGTAATTGTTTGCTTACTAGGTATTAATGTATATAGTGCATCAGGAACTGGCAAGGAAACCGTTAGAGAATTTCGGCTGCCCGTTATTTTTGGCATCGGATGAGGTTCGCTAGAAGCAGGACTCGGACAACGATTCAAGGTGAACATAACAGTACGGAGATCTTCCACGGCTACAGACATATCACCCCACATGTCTATTTCATCGCCATGGTAGCTTAAAAGGCATTCAAAACAAGCTAATGGTCCTAATGTACTTAAACAGGTGATGAAAGCTGGATCAGGTTTATGGCACCATAGCCGTGACATCAAACCTGATATGAGCGACGTAAGCTATAAAAAAGAAATCATAAAATTAATATTAATTTGCTTTTATTATATGTTGGTGAAAAATTGGATTATTTTTATGGATATTCAACGACAAAATCTAAAATTCTGATCGGCCGAAAACACGTACCGGACCGTTCGCAAACCGGTTCGGTGGCGTGTTTGAAACAAACTTTACACTTACCGCTTGAGAAAAGCAAACATCTCGTCGATATTGTACGTTGCATACACGTTGTGCAGCTTTAGGGTCCTGTTGGACTCTGAAAACGGAATGCGTCAGTCTAGCAGTTTTAAGTAATCCGTCCATAGCTTGTCGTAACTTTCGCATACTAGGTCTTAATTCTGCAACCCAATCTAGAATTTTATTTATATCTAAACCGTCTGTAAATTTATTTCCATTCTTAATAACTTTAGTTACGGAATTCACAGCCTGCGCAAGATTTTCACTTTCTTTTAGCTCGAACGATTTTCCGTCCTTGTCAATATTAATACATGGTTGATTCGTTATAATAGTTCTTCTACTACCTTTAGGATTTTGTCTTAACCTTACAGCTGGGCTACCGCACCGACCACATAAAAATTTTACTTTACTAACTAAACACATAACACTCGCTTCGATGTTTAACTGCGTTAGATCCCAAGGTTCTGGTTCGTCGGTGGGTTTATAATAATTTGCTGATGGCGAACTACTCATTACGTTTGTATCTAAAAACATACGACCCATATCAGGTTCTGATGATTTTGGTTCTGACCCATTTGGTAAGTCGTTTGCATTAGCAACATCGGGAGATTGAGCGTCTTCGCATTCTGGGAATATAATGAAATTTGATTCGTCGGGCGTTTGCATATTTGAACATAAACTCTTAACCCCTTCGCTCGTATTTAAGAGATTACTATCATTAATATTATTTAACGTTTGTAAAGCTTGAAAATCTGTTAGACTTCCAGGTATTTTCCAAACGTCATCTACTGATTTGGGCGTGCAAGGTGTGGCAAAGTCGTCAATGTCGGGACTTTTTAAATCGAGCGTCGTTAACTGTTGAGTAATGCGTTTGAAAGGTGATAAAATAAGACTATGTTTTCCGCTTCCGTCCAGACTGAAATCTTCCCCGACACCCGAATCATCGGTAACAAGTAATTTATGTTCCTCTATAAAATTCAAAGCTTCTTCCACAAGGCTAGGATCCCATAAACTTAAGAGAATTCGCGTCTTTTTGATCATATCTTCACAGATTGGAAGCATCCCGATTGTTTGTTTTTCTTTTGCTAGCCTCATTAATGTTCTCATCGCTTCAACTACTTCTTTTCTTAGTTGTTTAATTGCCTGAAAATTAGAGAGAAATAATGCATAATTGAGAAACATTTTTTAAATTCAAGAACAACTAACTTGAATTGCATCGTTGGCCATAGATATTTTTGTAGCTATTTGATAGTTAGCGTTAGAACGTATTGGAGATTCTTTAAGCTGTTGAACCAATCTACAATTTAATTCTTCAGTATGTTAAAGTAACTTGAATGTTAAGAACGTACTTGATGAGCCCGCCGTTTTTCGATTTATGCGAATGTGCCGTAAAAGCACCGACCGTTATCCAGTCGTAGAATCCAGATTTGTTTAAAGTGTCGTTATGCACCCACATACGCTGCAGATGCAAATTAATCGGGGCAAATTCGAGACTTCGGTCGGTCCTTCTTGAACTCGTTTTAAAGTAGCTGCCTTTGTGAGCCTGTAAATTTTCTCTAGCTTGAGAATATAAGCGCAGCAAATGCAAATGTCTGTCCAGTAGTTCGACCTGCCGAGAATGCCACGGTTCTCTTAACTCCCCCATACCTGCCACTTCTTGTAAAAGTTCCTTTTCTTGGTGGATCCATATGCCTCTAAAAATAAACTCAGATTAAAACTATGCAAAATAAAGACAAAAATTTATTATTTACTAATACTTACACAAGCTGATGAGGAAAGGAGAAACATAGTCGGCTCTCGACCATCAGTTCATGTACACATATATCGCCACCTAAACCGGAATGAAATCGGTACGTTTGTAAAAATGGCGATGCAAATAATAATTTTAGTTCTGCTTGACTAGGAAAACGCATTTTAACGCCTAATCTTGGCGGCAACGATTGCGATCTTCTGTGAGACATTACCTGGAAATGACTAATGTTTAAAAAAAATTCGACATGACTTTTTAAAACATACTTGATGATTATTATTTGGTGGAACCCGACATGGCGTGTGTTCAGTACTGTTACCTCTATCTTCTGCTTCTAATGCCCAAGCACTAATTGTAAGAAAACCTACAGTAGTTTGTGCTCTATTCAGAAGAGGTATTCGTAAACGTGAGGAGTCTTGTATGGCACTTAATAATACACAAGCAGATCCAATTGGAATGGCGGTTTGTGAGACACGTTCTCTAACATCAAATGCAGTGAAACGCACTCGAGATTCGCCAGAAAGACCATCGGAAGCTCGAAAACTTACTGTACTAAGAAACCCTGGATTGCTACTCCGCTATTAAAGATAATCTTACGTACATAATAAATCGTTTAGTAAATAACATACCTCGATAATTTCAGTTCGGGCATATTGGACCCACACTTTAGATGAAGACATATAGATATCAACCACTAATGTAGGATTTGGTGGTCTACCATGACCATCACAGAGAAGGTTATCACAAGCTAAAGAAACTTCACATAAAGGTAACTCTGACATATCTAATAAAACAAAAATTAATGGTAGGTAGGTATATCGAAATACCTAAAACCTAAACATGCCTAAAACGTGCTGTCGTTGTATTCTCCACATATGAAGGTCGGTGAGTGGACGGTGACTACGTTTTCTTTCTATACATTGTTGAAGAGCATGTAGTTCCGCACGTATGCCTTCATAACTAGCCGCCTTTATGGCTTGAACCCAACTTGAACGATCGCTATCTGAAGTTGACGCCAACGCTTGGCATAAACCTCCATCAAATACTAAAAAATTTTAAATGGCGTGGTGATAAAATTCCATATTACAATATTATAAAATACCTAAATAGAATGGAAAGTTATTTTCAGAAATAAACGATGTTGAACAAGTAGGTGGATCGAGCCTTACTTGACATTGTTCTATAATGACTACTCCAATAGGTTCTGACCAAGGATCTCTACTTTTGAAATAAAAGAGAAGATTTCCTCGCAAACGACACCAACGTTCTAAACTAACTGCGAACAAGAAGAATTGATAATTGGTTTTAACAAGACAACGATTAGTAATATGCAATATAACTACGTAAGTAATACACCTACCATTTATCAACATATAGTTGCAGCGATTTTGTTAATGTATTCACAATACTCGAAACGTATTTCAGAATCACTGTGTGACTGTATACAGTGCGTTTACGGTTTAGTACCTAAAGTTTAAATTCAAAATCTATTTCATGCTGTGCTCGGGTGCATTTTGATAAAATTTTTCAACATTATAGAATATACAATTCTACTTTTATTAGTAAATACAGAAGCATATTTAATTAAAATCAACTCCTAGAGCATCTTGGTTAAAACTAGTTTACTTTTTTTATCTTCAGTTATAATGTAACAATTATTTGTGATAAATTCCACTGAATATCACATATTTTTAAATCTGGAAAGTACTATAATTTTGCTTAACCCACTCTCGTATGTATTTGATATTTAACCTTGACTTTTAATTGGAGTCTTATCGATTAGTCAACATTTCCACAACAGTAAAATGTGTTAACAATGTTGTTAAGTATTTTGTCAAATCTTGAAGAACTTGATTATTTTATCTAAGTTCAATCAAATTTCTGTGGAAATTTAGAAACAAACAAAATAATCCAAATATGTACTTGCATTCATGTTTAAAGTGTCTTATCAACAAATTACCGAATGAAATATTTGTTAGAATAATTAACTAATTTGAAAAGAAAAATACTTACAAAGACCATAATAGCACAGGCAAGCATCGGAAATGTATCTTTGCTCGAATTTGGAAAATGTTTTTCTCAAAGGTCCATTTCGACGTAAGTTTAACTTTAGCAAAATATTAGCTTTCAAAAATTCATACTTTCGGGAAAAAAAATTGTTTTCTCAGAAATTATCGCGAATTCTGTGGTACTTATATGATATTGTAGAGGCACTAAAGGCTCATCGGTGGTATTTTTTTGCACTCTCCGCACACAGCTTTCGAGAAATTTTTTTCTCTCAGAAAGTATGAATTTTCAAGTTAATATTGCGCTAAAGTTAAATCCTTTGATGAAAAATTGGTCAAATTCGATTAAAGGCACATTTCCAATGCTTACCCGGCTATGGCCTTTTTATATTTACATAATTGTTATGTATACCTAATTTCAAGTAACCCAATATTTTCAATATATCATGAAAGTATTAAGTAAAAATTGAATTTAACTATTAGTAAATTGCATTTTAACTATGATAAGAATAAATATGTAAGTTATAACATTCTAGATTCTTTTCTTTGTTATTACAATTGATTTGACGTGGATTAGTAGCAATTTTATTGTAAAATGCATGCTTGTTATTATTAACGTCGATATTATTTATTTGAGTGGAAATCAATTGTTAAACAATATACAAATTGGCATGCAGATAAATACGATAGATATGATAAGTCCGAATGCTTTCAGCTTTAGAAAAAAGTGCACCATCTTAAAGTTCCTTTCATTGAAATATGTAATTATTACAATGATAAAAGATTTCACTTATTACAAAAACAAATATTTATATTTAGAAAATTCATCAAACATTTACAATATCAAAAGTCAAAATGTTTGATTTGAAATGTTAAGATACATAATATGTTTTGTTTAGTGGAAAACAAATTAAGAAAACGCAATAATGCAAACAGAAATAACTGAAACAATTTACTTTTTAAATAAATAATAAATTACATTATTTTATTTCTGTATGCATATAAATTTGTGTTGAAGAAGTTAAAAAATAAAGTCAAAAAGTTATAAAATTAATTAAAACCAGAAAATTAGTGAAAGCAACGTGCAAATTTTTTCTTAACACATCAAAAGTCAAATTTGGTTTAGTAGTTGGCACTATAAAAACAATGTACATATCTTATTTTAAACCTTTGGTATAATGAAGAAAACCTAATGAGATTATAAATAATGAATTAGCATGCATCTAATAAATACCTATATCAAGATTATCATTTTTACATAAATGACATTAAATATAATAAGTCAAGATATGCATGGATATTTTCCAAGAACAATATCAGTGGACAAACTTTTGTTACTATAATATTACCTACTCTTCTTTCAACACAAAATAGTCTTAATCAATTGTTTAGTGGAAATTAATACATTGTTTCAGTCATTTCTATATTTTTCTTATTTAAATAACCAACACCCACCAACCTTAAGCACAGTGCCATTAGTTCTTAAGTAGTGTTAGTAGCAAATATCGGTGTGTAAAATTCATTAGTGAAAAATTAGTGAATTATTGCTGTTAAGTAAGCACCTGATCTATCTTGTAAGTTAATTTTTAGACATGTATATACAAAAATAATACAAATTAATAGAGGTACATAATATTAGACATAAAAGATTAAGTCAACACAAACAAGATAGAGCAGGAAAGTATTTAAAATTTTGTGCATTGTTATAGTACCTTTAGTGGCGCCACCTACACAGTTCAAATTGCGAAGACTCTTTTGTTTTTGACCTTTTTCTTTTTTGTTATCCTTGCCTGTAATGTATGATGATCAGAATATTGCAGTTATTTTATATTATTAATAATAATTAATGTAAATATAAATACTATTGTAAATTTAATAGTATCTACTTTGAATTTTAGTTATTTAACGTACAAAAATTGATTATTATATGCTATATGAATCTGATAATTAATGAAAAAAGGAATAATATATGTGTCACATTAACGATTGCTTTATTATTAATATTTAAGTAATCATGACCTTCTTTAATGACCCATAACTTAGTCATCTGAAACCTAATTTCATTGAGCCATATTTATTTAATGTATCTTGAACTTCTTTTCATTTTCGCTTTATACCTTCGCCTAAAATATACAGTTTGCAAAACTGAATTTTGCGCTAAATTAGAAATTGAACTTAAAAAAAAGATTAAATTTAAAACGTTAGGCAACAATTCATGGATATCAAACTTGACCATCTTTGATAAGGGGATCGTGCATGTTGCTTGCTTATAAGAACCATATATTTCAATTTGATTTTTCAACTATTGACTACAATGCAAACACAAACATAACAAAGTATGTAATTCAGAAACAGATAAGGAACAGTGGAAAGTTAGGTAATACCTACACAAAAACAATGTCAACAATCTTAGATCAGTGACTTATATAACAACCACTTGTAAAGATTTTGCAAGTCAAACGTTATTCAAAAACGGCAGTTTATATAAGAATTTGAAGAAGATAAGACTTTCAAAAAGATGTACACGAAAATGTAAAAACAATTGTCGCATTCAGCGGACATATCTAAAACTGCTTTTGTATTTGATATTGTTATTTAACATGTTATGCGTTCGGCAAATTGGTAAAAAGAAATGGGCAAGGAAATGCTATCAACGTTACATCAAATGCTGCTCATACCAAAATAATCCATCAAACAAAATTAGTTTGTTTCCAGTTAGTTCGTCACAGATTTGGGTTATTAAAACTTACAATTAGTAAATGAGATTGCTGTTAATGTTAATAATTTCTTGTAAAATAAAATAAAAGTTCTTGTGAGCCCGAAGGCTCGTCGGTTAGCAGGGTAAGTTGTTATTAATAATAATATAATAATTCGTCGAATAGGTTTAGAGATTCCAATCACCTCGACTTGATGCAATAAGTCCTTTCTAGAAGCACAACTTAAATGTACTACAAAATATGTGCATGTTCTGCAACGCGCATTAAGTAGCGGTCTTGACATCGGATTTTGTTGTAACAGTTAAGTCTGCTGAATGCGACAATTGATTCATATACAAGGTACAATAGCAAGCTAATTCTTTTTAATAAAATAGAAAAATAATTTAAAGAAATTAAAACAAAATACTTACCGAATAGCTCAATAAACAATAAATAAATAAAAAATATTATTCAAACAAAATCAACATATTTATAGTTGCAATTATTTTAGTTTCGTTTATCAATAATATTTGAAAAAAAGCAATTAACGAGAAAAAATACAAACTAAAAATTACGGTTAACCTCATTTAATTTATAAAATTGAATCTGTTGCAGATGATGTTATCAAACAAATTAAATTACATTGATTGAACAAGTAATGTTTAAGTAGTGAGGTAACAGTCTATTTTTACACAAAAGTTTTTTTTTAGTTTAAATTAATCGAGTGTGGTATTGAAATTGATAATAATCTCATTTTACCTACAGTATTTACGGTAATATAACATAACATCACTACTTACTTTCAGTTTTTCTAAAAAATCCCTCCTGCCTTTCTCTTATATGAAGAACACCCTCTTTCTCAAATTTACTCGAGGGCTGTGTGGCTAACGTTATAAGTTCTTGTTTATTAAACCGCATAATTTGAAGTTTCTTAATTGCATCCCATCTGCAAAAATATAAGTTTATCAATTAAATCTTATAGGTCGTCAATTAACATACATCAAGTATCATCGCACGATATTACACAGGTACCTGTGCATACCTTTACAAAAAATTTAAACAAACGATTTGGCGAACGTCTACTTATCTTTAAAAGGGACTTACCTAGATTTTGTTTTTGTTCTTATTCAGAAACGACCCAGTTTTATTGCATTTTCATTGATTTGTTCAGCACACGTCATAATGTTTGCTCAAACTTTTTATTTATTTATTATTATCGAATTTGAGGAAGAGGTCCCACACAAAACGTCAACAATCTTCTTATATCTTTAACAACACTTATTATTACATTGTCGCCATTTATTCAAGGAACAATATTCAATAGATGACATTACAGTTTTAGATAATCAAATCTATTTTATATAATTGGCATATTATTAACAACAGTAGTAGCAGTAGTAGTTACGCAATACAAGTACATTTTCATTTACTACTTTTATTTATGACATACAGCGGCAGGGAACTGCAGTATAAAAAATAACAATGGTGGGCAACATTGTAATTTTCACAGTGGCGTAGAATTGTTTTTTTTATTAGTAGGTAATGGGTTTAATGAGATTATTTTTGAAATATCTATAAAATATCTAAATAATATTGAAATGTCTGAGCCCATATAGATTTCTAAATAAAGTAAATAAATAAAATAAATTTCTAAATGCTAACATAAATATACGTAAGTATTGCAAATATTAAACCTACAACTAAGGAAAAACAAAACATTTATATTAACGTGTATTCTTGTATCTTATATTACTTATTTTTAAGAAAGTAATTGTGAAAAATTACACATACAAATTTTATACTTTTGTAATTTTATATACACATACAAAAAAAAATAAATAAAAATAAAACATAAACATATAACATATACTTAAAATATAGTAAATACAATTAGTTTTTCGTCGTTTTTCATTTTTTCTAAATAATTTTTAATTTTTTGTAACTCACTTTAATTAACTCACTCTATTTAATTCACTTTACTTAAGTAAATTTACTTAAATAATTTTTATATAAAAACAAAAATAAAATAAATGTAAATTTAAATTTACATAGTTCGAATGACGTTACGTAATGACTTTATTGTTTTTTTTTTAGTCCTCGTAATGTCTAAGATGGATCAGTTTCATTAAATGTTCGTACCAGTTCGTAAAGCTCTTTCTGATGCTGCAATATTTGGAAAACATTAATGAAATAAATCTATCGAGTACTTTATTACGAAACCTGTCCAATCCCATAACATTTTATAAAATAAATTCGTTTTTCCTTGTTATCGTTATTCATTATCTAGTAGTTACTTCTTCCTCAATTAAAACTAATAATTTTGACTTATTTTTTAATACATAAAAATAGTTATTTAATAAAAAAAATGTTAGTAAGTAATAGCGTTTGCTTGATTTGATAGCATATCGTCAATCATTGATATGTATTACGAAGAGAGTCTATTAAATTTATTTACCTAACATTACGTAGGTATTTTGTGGCTGAATCTGACAAATTATATATAAAATCTGTTTCTGTTATTTCTACCTGTCTGTTTCATTATTAGTCACTGAAGTGTGATATTGCTATTGTCAAAAAGAGAATAGTGTCAAGTGCAGGCTCATCATTATTAAACACGATGAACATACCTAATATTTAATTGGTTTTAACAGTAAGTCATTTTTACAAATTCCCGTAGAATCGATTAATTTAAATATTTAATTATTAACGAATAAAAGTGTCATATTTTTTAATTGCTCAAATTGATCAATTATAGGTTGTTTTTTGCGCATTTAAATTGGCAGTACCTATTTAGCCTATAGTCCAGGCATTTTAGGAGTAAAAACTCAATTGACCCAAGTAATTACTAGGAAGAAGAAACTTGGCACAGTTGTTAATTTGGCCTTGTTGACTATCATGTGAAAAGTCCCCATAAATTCACGTTATGCTTTAGCCGCCATCGTGGGGAAAAGATGCCAAAAATGAGTTTTTCGCCAGCATCTCCTTTGCGGTTTATTTTACAACAAAAATACCTATATGATAAAATAAACTACGGAATATTTCGTATAATTTATACCCTTATAATTTTTTTCTGTATAGTCAATACTTTCGACGTGCCAGTTTTACAAAGTTTATTTTACCAGGTAACTGGATGTTAATTATAATAGAAAAATGTTAACTTTTACCACTTTATCTTTTGATACAAACATGAAAACGGTCTGCCCGATTTTCCTACGGTGGAATGCCCCCAACGATATCGGGCTGATTTTCAAACACTAAATTACCTATAATTTTAGCCCCTCAATCCACATGGTTCTTGAATTATGGCAAAAAGTTAAAAAATAAAAAAGAATTTTTTTCCGGAACAGATAAAGCCAACGCATTGAAAAAAAATATAGGAAGTAGGATACCTTAGAAGGGTTCAAACAAGTATAGTTTGATTTTATTTTGTCACCTATAAGGTGTCCAAATAAAATATAACAATTTTCGTAACGCTAGTTTTTGTACACCTTGTGTACCACTTTTATATTTCGCATGTGACATCACCACCTACCCATGTGTAATATATATCTTACTAGAAATGATTGTCGTGGTACAACATAGTTAAAAATGGTTAAATATACAGGGTGTTTAAAAATGATGTCGAAAAATTTACGAACATATAGTACTGACCAAAAGGAACAAAACAGGTTTAATTAACATGGGTCCTAATACCAATCGTTCCAGAAATATTTGCTATTTTCGGTAAGTTAATAATCGATTTTCCCTAAATGTATGGTCGGGAATTTGTCGACTACAGATTAATAGGACATTTTTTTTGACGCTGAAGGTAGGTAATTTAACTTAATTGAAGATAAGGTAATTTATTGGCAAGGAGATTTTTATCACACTCGAATGTTCATTAGCCGATTCAATAACAAGCCGGTGCATGAAAACTATAACAGTTTTAAATTGATAATTATCTTTGTCGCCCCCGGCAACTCTTCGTTATCTAACTAATAATAATGGACACCTGATGCAAGTTAGCGCCTTGTACTGTATGACGTAAAAATACCCTGCGGTGCCTTGGACATCAGGTGCAAATCTCGTGTTACAGCAATCTACGGGAGAATCTTCGATAAGCTCAAATGTCGCTGCTGTACGCGTATAAAATTAATAAATAGATTTATAAAATTTAATTGAATCGCTCACAGTTAGAGATAGACTACTGTCGCAGATTATCCGGCACTAATCCTAGTTAATTATGTTAACAAATGAACACATGCATTTTCATCGGTTTTAATATAAGTATAAAACAAACGAATCACAAATCACCGGAAATGTTTGACGCATTTACATAGAACGATTAATTTATTTTTATGTTTTATAAATGCAAACAAAGAGCTTTATTTTATTTGCGAGTAGGTACAACAAAATAGAAAAAAAGATTTAGAAGAATGACGATTATTAGGTAAATCATTTATATGATAACACATGAATTATTTTTATATAGAGGTACAAAATTATTTATCAAACTTTAAATAATAATGAATGACTCAGGGTGTGTTTATAAAAATCATGATAAAATCATTTGGCCAGCACCATAATGACCATATTCACATTAGTACTCAACAACATTAATTTAAATGCTTACGCAAATCTAAGATATTACGCAATTACGTAAAATGTCGACGTGAGCAATGGCTCTATAGAAAATCAATAAAATTACACTATAAATACCTATATTAAATGTAGATATACTTACTTCATAACTACTTATACCTAATTCATAATATGTTCAAATCCAGTCATGCTCAAAGAAGTTGTTTTGAATTACCTACCCAATTACCTTACTTAGGAAAAATTAAGGCCAAAAGTAAAAATCCGACCGCACGCAAGCCTCGGTATCGAATTTTTATGTCGCATGTAAAAAACTCCCATTATTTAAAATTTTTCTCGAAAGAAATACCTACATTTTTTGAAAAATAATATTTACGAGAGAAATTTACAAGAATAAAAAATATATATAACACTTTTTTCGATTATTTCAAAAACGGTGCAGTCTATCGAAAATTATAAAGAGGCATGATCGGTAGAGAATTTTATGCCGATTCCAAAACATATTTTACATTACCGATCCGATGAGTAATCACGGAGATTAGAATTATTTTATTTTTTGAACGACCGCCATTTTGAAACGGGTTGGTCGATTTGACTGGTTAACGAACTCGTCCTTTGTTTTCGTAAAGACAATACGTTGTCTAAATTTCAGCCTCCTACGATCAAAATTGCGACCGGAATCGTGTCCATAAGAAATTGATTATACATACGACCGACTCAAAATGAATGACCTATATTTTCGTGATCTAAGGGTCTAAATCGGAGAAAAACCAAAAGGACACGTCTGGGTCCCGTCATCAGACAGGCTGCATTAGCTTTATTTTCTACGAAAATTCGCTAAAACTTACCAGTTTAAAATTATCTGGATAATTATTATCTACTACTTTTATACTGCAGAATTATAAATTTATTTTATTTTTAGTTTAAAAATTATTCGTATGCCCCTCAACATTGAAAATTTCCCTATTACAAACCATAAACTAGATAAAAGTTTAATCGTATTTTTATGCGACCGATACACCGACAAAACAACTAATAAAACATGTGCGCCATCTACTTTCATATCTTATATTAGTAGCAACGAAGAACTGAATGTTTTTAAAATAAAAGCGGAATTTACTATTATCCACGTATAAACTCGAATGCATTTATATATAGAATTCTGGCAAAACCGTTTCAGATCATTCGCGTTGGTGGTACAGAGCGGTAGTGCTTGTTTCAGTAGTTCGAATTTTAAATTAGGGCATCGTATTATCCGTGTGTGCGAGGAGTACTCGTTCGGTCTATAAGGCCTTTTTGCGTGTGAGTGCGCGAGTGTTGTGTGTTGTGTAGTGTTCTCTAAAAGGATAACAAACAAAAAGGATTAATACGACCAGGAAAGGTAGGATCTTTCTTTGTCGACTAATTCTTCATGTATTTATAAAGTGTAAATACGTGAACTTTTAAACTCTAACACAAATTCTCTGAAAATCGAGCATGGATAGGCTCTTGGATAGGGACTAGGTTAGGGTCTTGGTTAGGGCTCCCCTCAAACATTCAACGGTCCAATTTCGCGAACGAAATTTTATCTTACGCGCGTTTTTGCAATTACAGTGAAATATGAAGCATAGGTACAGGTAGACGTAATAATGCAACTACACAGTTAACGGAAGAATCTGCGCTCGAAATTGGCGATAGAGGGAAAACGATGACGAGAAAAAGATAGAAAATACCAAGAAAAATTTAATAATAATAATTTTTTTATAGTATGTTACGGACAAGTGACAGTCCTAGCGGCATCAGTATTAGTTTACATTTTACGTAAGTGTTAAAAAAAAGGATTTCAGAATTTTAATTTTTTTGTTTTTTGATTTTTTTTTAATTTCTCTTATTTTGAGAGATTTTACCTCTTCAGTGCATTCGTTTACGGATAAAGACGAAATTCAATGTTTTGATTGTCGCAACAATTTAGGCTGACAAGGAGATAAAATTTGATCGATTAACTTTTTATTTTGCCACCTCTTTACTTAAAAAAATATATTCTAATAATTCCAGTTTTTTCGTGGCATTCTTTTAATTCTCATTGTTCTAAATTTCTTTCCTTTTTTACTGACTATTATAATACTTTAATACAATTGTTGTAGTTATTTTACTAACAAAGTGAAAATTAGGCAACGTGTGGGGGTAAAGGTACGGTTCGGTTACTTTCCTGATTACTTACTTACTTAAAAAGTTGACCGCGTGCAAGCTTCGGTATCAAATGTTCTTGTCACATGTCAAAAAACTCCTTTTTTTTTAAATTTTTTTCGAAATACAAGAATTAAAAAAAAATTATCACTTTTTTTCCGATTATTTCGAAAATAGTGCATCGTATCGAAAATTATAAAGAGAAATGTTCGGTACAGAATTTTATGCCGATTCCAAAACATATTTCACATTACCGATCCGATGAGTATCACGGAGATTAGAATTATTTTATTTTTTGAACGACCGCCATTTTGAAACGGGTTGGTCGATTTGACTGGTTAAGGAACTCGTCCTTTGTTTTCGTAAAGACAATACGTTGTCCAAATTTCAGCCTCCTACGATCAAAATTGCGACCGGAATCGTGTCCATAAGAAATTGATTATACATACGACCGACTCAAAATGAATGACCTATATTTTCGTGATCTAAGGGTCTAAATCGGAGAAAAACCAAAAGGACACGTCTGGGTCCCGTCATCAGACAGGCTGCATTAGCTTTATTTTCTACGAAAATTCGCTAAAACTTACCAGTTTAAAATTATCTGGATAATTATTATCTACTACTTTTATACTGCAGAATTATAAATTTATTTTATTTTTAGTTTAAAAATTATTCGTATGCCCCTCAACATTGAAAATTTCCCTATTACAAACCATAAACTAGATAAAAGTTTAATCGTATTTTTATGCGACCGATACACCGACAAAACAACTAATAAAACATGTGCGCCATCTACTTTCATATCTTATATTAGTAGCAACGAAGAACTGAATGTTTTTAAAATAAAAGCGGAATTTACTATTATCCACGTATAAACTCGAATGCATTTATATATAGAATTCTGGCAAAACCGTTTCAGATCATTCGCGTTGGTGGTACAGAGCGGTAGTGCTTGTTTCAGTAGTTCGAATTTTAAATTAGGGCATCGTATTATCCGTGTGTGCGAGGAGTACTCGTTCGGTCTATAAGGCCTTTTTGCGTGTGAGTGCGCGAGTGTTGTGTGTTGTGTAGTGTTCTCTAAAAGGATAACAAACAAAAGGATTAATACGACCAGGAAAGGTAGGATCTTTCTTTGTCGACTAATTCTTCATGTATTTATAAAGTGTAAATACGTGAACCTTTAAACTCTAACACAAATTCTCTGAAAATCGAGCATGGTTAGGCTCTTGGATAGGGACTAGGTTAGGGTCTTGGTTAGGGCTCCCCTCAAACATTCAACGGTCCAATTTCGCGAACGAAATTTTATCTTACGCGCGTTTTTGCAATTACAGTGAAATATGAAGCATAGGTACAGGTAGACGTAATAATGCAACTACACAGTTAACGGAAGAATCTGCGCTCGAAATTGGCGATAGAGGGAAAACGATGACGAGAAAAAGATAGAAAATACCAAGAAAAATTTAATAATAATAATTTTTTTATAGTATGTTACGGACAAGTGACAGTCCTAGCGGCATCAGTATTAGTTTACATTTTACGTAAGTGTTAAAAAAAAGGATTTCAGAATTTTAATTTTTTTGTTTTTTGATTTTTTTTTAATTTCTCTTATTTTGAGAGATTTTACCTCTTCAGTGCATTCGTTTACGGATAAAGACGAAATTCAATGTTTTGATTGTCGCAACAATTTAGACTGACAAGGAGATAAAATTTGATCGATTAACTTTTTATTTTGCCACCTCTTTACTTAAAAAAATATATTCTAATAATTCCAGTTTTTTCGTCGCATTCTTTTAATTCTCATTGTTCTAAATTTCTTTCCTTTTTTACTGACTATTATAATACTTTAATACAATTGTTGTAGTTATTTTACTAACAAAGTGAAAATTAGGCAACGTGTGGGGGTAAAGGTACGGTTCGGTTACTTTCCTGATTACTTACTTACTTAAAAAGTTGACCGCGTGCAAGCTTCGGTATCAAATGTTCTTGTCACATGTCAAAAAACTCCTTTTTTTTTAAATTTTTTTCGAAATACAAGAATTAAAAAAAAATTATCACTTTTTTTCCGATTATTTCGAAAATAGTGCATCGTATCGAAAATTATAAAGAGAAATGTTCGGTACAGAATTTTATGCCGATTCCAAAACATATTTCACATTACCGATCCGATGAGTAATAATGGAGATTAGAATTTTTAATTTTTTTTTGAATGGCTGCCATTTTGAAAGCGGTTGGTCGATTTGGCTAGTTAACGAACTCGTCCTTCGTTTTCGTAAAGTTAATACGCTGTCCAAATTTCAGGCTCCTACGATCAAAATTGCGACCGGAATCGTGTCCGCAAGAAATTGATTATATATATATATATATATATATATATATATATATATATATATATATATATATAACGGAACCAAAATGAATGACCTATATTTTCTGCAAATAACTCTGTTATAATGACACACAATAATTTATCGATATAAATCACTTTCTGCTGTTTCAAAATTTAATATGCGCCGTAAAAATTGACGCGTGTGCTTTTGGAATTTGATTCGGGGTTTAAAATAAATCCAAAAGCAAGATAAAAATGAAAAATTTCCGATTGCCCTTCGTTATCAATCTATTGATAAATTATCGACAAAAACTTTAACATTTAAACTTTAAACATAATTAAAAACGAATAATATTAGAAGAAAAAACGAAAATGTGTTCAAATGGGTGGCTTCAAGGCAAACGTTTGCACGATTTATCATGGAAGCACGAATTCACTACAGATTCGTTGTAAACTTTTTCTTTTAAATAGGCCCTTAAAAAGAAATCCACCGGATTCATATTCGGTGATCTAGGAGGCCATGATAATCCAGCTCTCACAATTAAGGACATTTCACGCTAGTATTCGTATTAAAAAATGTTTATTGGCCATCACCTTTTTTGATTAGTGAGGGTTTTCGTCCCTCCATTCGTGCAGGTTATACGTAAGTATTGATGATACCCGTCTCGGTAAATATGGATTCATCATTCTACATAATCTTTTCAATATGCAGCAAACCATTTAAAAAAATTGACTAAGTACTCAACATTTCCTATGAACTTTTTGAGGTCTAAATGGATGTAGATCATTTCGCTTTAATAATGAGTAGATATGTGAACAGCATCTTTTTCGCGATGAGTTCAGGACGATACAATTCGAAGGCTTGTACTTGATTCAGTCTCGACAAATTCAAGAATTTTCTCCTCTTGACCGACTATGATCGTAGGTTGACGTAATCTCTGCCTTTTTTGAGGATTTAAAAGGATTTAAAGGATCTATGTTTTTGTTCTAACAGTTTTATAGTTTTTGCATCAAGGTGATGACGATTTAGAAACTTTTGCAGATATAATCACAACAGCGGCGTTGTCGTTACACGTATCTAATACCTACTGCATACTTTTAACATATCGACATAATCTCGATTACAGTTAGTAGTATCGTTTTAAACACACAAAACCGAAGAAAATACAAATCAAGCATTTCAACCGTAAGAACTTGGCACATGTACACAGGTAACCAAACATACATACTTATCGTTAGTTGATAACAACCGAATAATTAATAAGTATCCAAAGATACCTACATTTTTTATGAAACTCATGATAACTGGCGGGTCAAATACAACGTTAAAAAAAGTTGATGGCGTTGATATATAGGTACATCTTTACACTGCAAATACCAAGACGATCATCAGAGGATGTTGATAATGACATAGAACGAATTCAGGAAAATGAAGAGGAAGAAGAAAAAGCATCTGCCGTGTTTGAGGGACAAAGAAACCTGACAGGTGTGCTCTAACAGCCAAAGGCCAATCAAAATGTTGGTGAAGTTGTCCTTTTTATGTGTTATCTATCAACGCTATAGGTGCTGAAATAAATACAATGATAAAATCCATTAGGTCATGGACATAGCCGGATATGCCTGATGTGTTAGCCTTTGGAAAGATATTGTTGGACAAATTCAACCACTAAAACCGATATCTAAAAGCGGTTTGCATTCAAAACAGAACAGAGCTGCAAAGAATTGGATGATTTTTAAAGACCAAGTGAAATTTGCTCTAAAAATGTTTTTTGTTGATTTTATACAGACAGTCAATTTAAGCTCATTTCGTTGTTCAGTACAAAGATTTGTGTACTTTTTAAATTTTCTTGGTTTTTTTTATTTGTTTAGAAGTTGTAAAAAAGCAATTTCTTCTTCATAAATTAAAGGGCAGGCCAATTTATCCTAATAATGGTCCAAAATTGCACCACCAGTGTGCAGATTCCTTTCATTTGTATAACAATTATTGATAATTTAAAGTATCGTATCTCACGGGTAACTTTGCATCAAACACTTAGAAAAAGGAATCCTTATATAAGAATCACGAAACAAGTACCTAATAAGATGTCTACAATGAGGCATAAACTTTTTAGCAATTTATGGAAAACATAAATCTTCGTAATAGAACAAGTATCAGAAAAACAACAACAAAGAAACTGTTGGTATAAATGGCAAAATAAAAATAAACAAAGGAAACCTAATAGGTACCTAATAACGAACGATAAAATGTTTACCTGTTTAGTTTTTACAATAATTAGTTCAAAAAAATATAATTTAGCGATTTTAAACTTAATAAATGCAAGGCAAACGTTTACTTTTTAAATAAAATTACGAAAGACCAAACATTTTTTTAAATAAATCAACATAATATTGTGAAAATATAATTTTTCGAACGATTCCAAAATTTCTCACAACTCCACAGTACGATTACTCAATATTTTAGATTAAGTAAACACCATCATATTTCAACAGGTGCATTCGAATATATTAAAAAATGCATTTGAAATATAATTACCGGTAAGGGTTCATTAGCGAACATGCGCGTATCTAACATTCGAAACGCCTCCCGTTCCCGAGGTTAATAAATACAACTTGGCGAAAAGAAGTTAAATTACTCGTCGGTGTCACCTGTAACTATAAACTTGTTGCTTATATTGTTGTCGATTGTGCGTCTCGAATAATCGAACATGGTGGCGCGAAATTTTTCGGTACAGGAAGTTCCTTATTCGCGTCTCTTGCAGGTGCCGGACGACGAGGACTATTTAATTCTCGAAGAGTCCAAATCTGTCGATTTACATCAATTAATGACTCCGCAATATCGTCATAATTATTACGAGTCTTCTATCGAGTAAGGTTTGGTTTTTAAATGTTGCGATAACTTTAATTTGTTTCTTTGTCGTAGAAATACTTCTTCGTCCACGGTTACTTACCAAACGTTAACGCAATGTTCGAATTCAAGTAATGCTATGGAAATACAACAGCATGCCGATATCGATATGATTAAAAGAAAAAGAAAGTCTTCGTTTAAGTAAGTCATTTTAGTTTTAATAAAAATTAATCTTATCATTTTTAAATGCAATTTTTTATTTTAAACTTAGGTATAGATAATTCATAACAATTGGTATAGGTAGACACCTAAAGGGTATATTTTCGAAACATTAGCGTTATAAATATTTAAGTTGCTATTTAATAAACTGAATACTTACGTCGAAGTAGTATAGTGTACAAATCGTGTGAAATATCCGCTTTTCGGCGCTCGTTATACAATAACGTACTGTTAAGTACCTATCTACCAATATCCAATAAATCTATTAATTTACGTTTAACAAAGTTATGTTGATTATTTCCGAGGTGGTGCATATATGTTGTGTTATTCGCGAGTACAAGGGCACCAGTGCAGTGATTGCGCCACATTATTTTAAATTTTATTAGATATCTATAAGTACTGCCAATTTATAAAATTGAATTAGTGCTCGCGATTTTATTTCCAAAAATACAAGTTTAAGGAGATACATTTTTCAAGTTTCCCACCTTTCTTCTCTTTGGTTGTATGTACCTTTTCGTCGTGTAAATACTTTCTGTGATCATCGCGATAGCCGCACACACTAAAATACCCACGTCGACGGGCACAAAAGGCGCACACCGCGAGTACACGGCGATGCGACGCCGAAACTCGCATTAACTCGACACTACTGAAGTCGATTTACCAGAATTATGTTTATAAATGTATTAAAGTTGCATATAAAAACCGATAAAGTCGGGCCGTTTTTATTTTCGTAAGCGTACATTCGTTGTTCGAATTTTAATAGTTGTTATATACATTTTATCAGACCCGTGTGTGTATAAAAATGTAATTACGATTTTCTATTTTCGATCAACTGCGACATAACACGATAGTGCGGTGCAACAAAAAAAAGAATGATAAACAGTAACCAAATTTACAAAACAACTTACGGTAAATAATGTTTGTTAAAAATTTAATTGTGAATGTTGTATGAATCGCATTCAGTTGAAAGATTTCCGTTTCGTTACAATTAATTTTCTTAGATATTACATGTTACAATGGGTCCCAAAACCTACCAAAGTTTACATACGCCCGGAAATACCAGAAACTATTTCATCGACAAAAAATCCCACAACTTGGGGTCGGAAGAGCTTCGTTTCTTTTTATTGGACTTTTAATTTTGTTTTCCAGGAGAACATACTTTATTTCCCATCCTCGGCGTTAGTTTGTTGCGTCTAAGTTACACCAAACGTTTATTATAGCCGTTTATACATTCCGTCAAATTTGCATTTTATGCAAAGAATTAGTTGATATTATTTTTGAACGACTGGGCCAATTTCAATAAAAAAACCTAATATTTTAAAGAAAATTGGTTGCTTTTTATAATAAACATTAAAAGTTGCACATGTCACTTTTATAAAGAAGAAATAGGTTTTGTTCATAAAATAAGAAGAGGGATTTTTGAAAAAATCTGTAGCATCTGTGATAGCCGTGTGCATCTGCATATCCTTAAAACCCCCAAATATTACCCCAAAATATTTCGGAGGTTTAAGTTTTTCAATTTTTAAGATTATTTTTGGATTTCCCATACATTGTAGGATAAAAAACGCTCTCTTGTTTTTTTTTGACCAGTGTAGACCAAAAGTTTTAGTAAAAAATCGAGATAAAGCATAATTAAAAGTTCAATAAAAAAAACTTTTCGACCCCAACTTGTGGAGATTTTTTGTCGATGAATTGACCTATAGTTTCTGGTTATTTGGGGAGTACACTTTGTTTTGGGACACATTGTATAGTAATTAATTGAAATACGCATATTTTTCAGGTGCTTGTTTATATAATTCAACTTTTGTGCGCAATTAAGCATAGAATTATTTTGAAGAGTGTCCAGTAGATAACAATAACATATCGGCAATCATTATTATAGATAATTTGAATATCTATAAGTATGCCTTTTCTATTCATAAAACCTTTCTCTAATTCCTTTTCGATAAATGCTTATGAAATTCTCGTAGTGCGATTAAACTGAACTTCTAAAAAAATACATTTAAGAACAAATGCATAATGCACTTGACACGCTAATTTAAACGACATAATACGTAAGCGGTGCAAGCGATCCCTGAAATAGAAGCAAACCCAATTACAACTGAATCCTCACCAGTGCGTTTAGCGTTCCCCAAACGAGCTAACCAATCAAACTGTACTACCAACATCTAAGATTTTCCTCAACAAACGTTCGCAAAGCTAATTATATTCATATTTGATTAAATGTTAATTAAGAGAAACTTTTGTCAAGTTCGCACCTTACAGGTCACTTCTACGAATTCCTTCGTCTAAATGAAAATGTTAAGTTTTAAACAACCGGCACGGGGAAAACTTGCGTCAACGCAATTCAAAGTTTGGATTTGTACGAATTCGACTTTCTTCGAGACTAATAAAATTTACGTTAGCGTTGTTGTTCTAGATCTAGCGTTGAAGTTCCTTCTGTGCTCGTAGTTTTATAAGATTCGAGTTCGAGGTGTACCTATTACGTACACATGTTCTTACGATTAGTCAAAGTGCTTTAAAATAAGTTTATCCATTATACCCTTAGACTCACATTATACAAGTTGGCGTGGGCTGCGATTGCGAATGCTATCAGTCGATTGGTTGATATAGCTTATTCAAACTTATATGATGTTCACGTCATCAATACAAGGTTACTAGATGATGACGTTTCACACGGTGCTGTCACCTCGTACATCGCATTTTTACAGTCCTAACAAATTGTAGTCTTTCTTTATACCGTCTAATACGTGCGCAAGTAAATCATCTATAGAATATGTCACTTTCCAAATTTCAAACCGAATTACGAATAAACAATCTAGTAACTTTTTGTTGATGACGTGAACATCATATAGGTTTGGATGAGCTATAGTAACGTAAAATACATTATCTTATCAATTTAGATTTTCTCAGAATGTCCGTGTGACCCTCGGAGAAAAGCGCTCGTCTATTCCTGTATTAGTAAGTAGATAGACTTGCGACGACTTGAATGACATAGTTTAGCTTCGTTCGAAGAATTATCCAAATTGTTACTCTCTCCAGTATTTGAGAATAACATATTTTCGACATCTCTCCGATTTTTTTTTCTAGTTTCTACGTTTCGGTTTCTTTTGTCCTTTTGACACAACTTAATTGGATTACTCGATTATTAGAGACGGCAATTGCGTTTTCTTCCTCCGATATGTCTTCTTTGCCTTGGGAAATTAAAGGTTTTTCTACTTGTAGAGAAATGTCCGTCGTTTAGAGCTGTTGAAAAGTATTGCGTTGACGCATTGTCGAGTGACAATGCGTCAGATTCTTAAAGCCCAAAAATGACCACATAAGACAAAAAATAAGTACCGTTCTACCGTCTCATACATCGATAATTGTTCGCGATCTTTAAGCAATGAACAATGTTCGAACTCCGAATCAAATTTCTTGCGTTCTCGAGTGCTCGAACGCTGGAACGTTCGAAGTACGAGCGTACCACTGTATAGCTAAATGGAGATTATGATGAGAAATAATTAATTTCAATCCAAGTCAATAATTAAATTAATTTTAAACAATTAAGCTATGAATATAAAATGATCAAAAGTAGGTATTGAAAATTTGTGGTCAATCGATTCGTGTGAAATTTTCGCTTCTGAAATTTTGCATTATTTTTTTTTCTAATTTCAGCGAACCGATCGATTTAGAGGAAGATATTGCGGACAATACCAAGTCGGTTAAAACGAATGACGACAACAAAAAGTAAGTTTGAAAAATAATACGTTTTAATATAAGTTATTTTAATTTCGATAAAACAGATTTTGATCGGATTACATTTGTTATTACTCGTGACGTAACAAAGAAGCCCTAGGTGGAGTTCAAGGTAGCCAACACTTACACACTACCACCTGCAATTAAGTTTTATTCTCTAGGACATTTTGAAATGTCACGATTCCATTTACTTATGCATTTTTGTAATCGCGCCCACCGTTAGTTATTTACTATGTTATGTTCGACTCCAATATATTATTCTTAATAAGTAATATAAACGTAATTAATTATTGAGAAGGTTACCGTTTTGAAAAGAATGTAGGTATTACCGTTATTACGTACTCGCACATTAATACAAACATTTTTGCGTTTTGTGAAGGATTTTATAAACCATGTTTTGCATCAATTTTTTTTTTGGATTAAGCTCATTTTAGTTGTTGGTCGAAAAAGCTAATCTTATGGTTTAATCTGATAACTTGCAGGTACTTTTTTTTAACGCAGTTACTTCTTACTACTAAAAATTACGGAAATTAACGCTAACATTTTATCTTGCACGAACATTTGTTTATCGTTCGATTTCCGCCCCACGACTTTTATAATACATTTTTTTATTGATCTACATAATCCATTACTTTACATGAGTTACAAGTTTTATTGTAAGTACGTAATTTCTTTATGCTTAGAATATTTCAAGGCCCTAATACTGCGGCTAACGAGAGATTACTGTATTAAGTTTGAATAAAGAAAGTCACTGGGGCGCCGAGGGGGGCGGTTGGAAGTTATGAGGAAATCGGAATACTCGTCTTCCTGTTTTATTCAAAAAAAATCAATATGAAATGTACGATCTTAAAATCTCAACATATTGTTTGGGCAACATTTAGTTTAGTTTATGTATTAAGCCTTCGTGCCACACTTTGTCGAAAGCTTGAGCTATTTTTCTTCCAATGCACGTTATTCTGTTATGTTGGTGATTCGACGTACTTGGTCAATGGTTGCATGTTTTGGTCTGAAGCCGAATTGATAGTCTGCAATCAGCTTATCGTTTTCGGTCTTTTTAATAATAGCTTTTCAAATGACTTGATGATTCGTAACAATGAGATAGGCCTGTATGATTTGACGTCATTTGGTGGTTTGCCTGGTTTCGGCAATATAATTACCTGTTACTTTTCGGCCCGCGTCTTAATTGGAACACTGCATTCAATAGATACATAAGCATAACAAATCCTTTTCTGGGTACTTGTTTTAGGATTTCATCTGTAATTAAGTCAAATCCAGGTGCTTTTTCGGATTTAAGTTAGTTTTTACCTCTTCAGCTATATCTTTTGCAGTAACAAGTGTAATATTTTCTGTTTTTAAAATTTTTATGTCTTCCAATCCAGTTTCTTCATTTGTTTGGTTTGGTGCGAATATATCTGCCAAATGCTCTGCAAATATTTCAGCCTTTTGTTTGTGAATTTCTTTTAAGTAAGATCGGCATTGTTTCTCAGACAAAATCATAGCGAAATAGAGAAGCGTCGTCGAGATAAAATGAACACATACATCACAGAATTATCGTCGATGGTGCCTATGTGTCACGCGATGTCCAGGAAATTAGATAAATTAACTGTGTTAAGAATGGCCGTTCAGCACCTGAAATCGATCAGGGGAACCGTCCACTCATACACCGAAGGACATTACAAACCATCTTTTCTATCGGATCAAGAACTTAAACATTTAATTCTTCAGGTAATATAATGGACGGTCACTCGATCGGCCGTTAATAGCTTAATTTGATTCATATCAGATTGCAGATGGATTTTTATTTGTTGTTGGCTGTGATAGAGGAAGAATTTTGTACGTGTCTAAATCCGTTTCGAAAGTCTTAAATTACTCTCAGGTAAAACTGAAATTTATGTGCAATTAAATGTTTTAATGTATAAAAAGACAGGGAGATCTTCTAGGGCAAAGTTGGTTCGATATTTTGCATCCCAAAGACGTGGCCAAAGTGAAAGAACAGCTTTTTTCGTCCGACTTGAATCCGAGAGAACGACTGATCGATGCCAAAAGTATTACTAATTGTTGCGAATTAATATCTTAAATTGTTGTTATTTGTAATTAATTATTTTAGCTATGTTACCAGTTAAAACCGATGTACCTCAAGGTGCTACAAGGTTGTGTCCAGGCGCACGTAGGTCGTTCTTCTGTAGAATGAAGTGTAAAACGGCCGGGGAGGTCAAAGAAGAGGCAGATACAACTACAGGAAGTCATCGTAGGAAAAAACTTAATTCAGGTTAAATAGCTTTATCTAATTAATTTTTGGAACGATGTTCGGACACTTTTTTTCATTCTTGCAAAATGTTTAATCGAATCGTGGATTTTGTCTTCAAAACTGATTTTTACGGTATAGGGGCACATTTATCTACATATTTCTTAAAATTATTAATGTCGCCCGATAATTACCCTTATACCAAGAATAATTTATTTTTTCTTGTAGATAAACGATACATATGCATTCAATGTACTGGATACTTAAAGTTTTGGGCACCTGGAAAAATCGGTTTAGAAGACCAAGAAGGTGAAGGAGACGAATCGTGCAATCTGTCGTGTTTGGTTGCTATTGGAAGAATAATACCCCCTAATTCAGTTTCGGTTTCATGCGGCGTTATACAAAATAAACCTAACGTAAGACAGATCCAATTTATATCTCGCCACGCTATGAACGGAAAATTTTTATTCGTCGACCAAAGGTTACAAAACCACATATTTGTATTAGTATTTTGTAATATAGGCACCAAATCGTTCTTATTGCAGTGCCACTTTAGTACTAGGATTTTTACCACAAGAACTTTTGGGAACCAGCATGTACGAATATTACCATCACGACAACATCCATGCTTTAGCAGAATGTCACAAAGCCGCACTTCAAACTTCGCAAAAAGTCAACACTTGCATATATAGGTTTCGAACAAAAGAAGGAGGATTCATCAGATTACAAAGCGAATGGAAATCATTTAAAAATCCGTGGACAAAGGAAATTGAATACATAATTGCTAAAAATAATCTAGTCTTGTAAGTTGTTAATTCTAATTATTTATTTTAACAATCTAAATGTTAATTACTAGAGCCGATGTTGGAGTTGTAGAAAGCTCTGCTGGGCACTCAGATGGGTTACACGAAAATCTCGAATTCTTCGTCGAAGGTAGGTATCTATTTTTAAATAAATTATTAATCGATTCACTGTAATACATCAACATAATAAATTATGATAGATAACGGTAAAGAGATACACAGAATAATAAACAGTCAAGTAGAAACGAGCAAGATTGGTTGTCAAATTGCTGAGCAAGTATTGGACTCGCAGAGACGTGGAGGCGAATCGCCCTCATCAAATGCTAGTCCGATTCCAGAAACGTCACTGCCTCTTCCTATTACAAATGTTAAGTCAATACCTATAACACCTATCGTTCTGTAAATATAATAACATATTTTATTTGCAGTCATTCTATCACAGTATTTCACCAGATCAACAATCTGTCAATCCTTCTTTTTGAAAATTCTAGACAAATTACGACATTTAACTATTCTCGAAATAATTATCCAGAGTCGAATGAGCCTCGTGATCCCGGTAATTAATGTGCGAACTACGTAAATTAACTAAAATAAATGAATCAGTTTTAGTAGTTAGCAACGGCGATGACGAAATAATAGAAATGATGGAAGATGCAGTTAGGGAATCTCCAACCGATGGACCTCCAACTGATGCAAACGATGAAGCTGCCATGGCGGTTATAATGAGTCTATTAGAAGCAGATGCCGGTCTTGGTGGACCTGTAGATTTTTCGGGTTTAGCATGGCCATTGCCTTGATTACAAAACCGATCAATTTATATATACCTACCGATATGCATGTTGTACCTTCAAGCGAGGTTTATGTAAATATACCTACAGTATTAATAAATCTCTTCTGCACAAGTTATGATTAAATTAGAATAAGAGCTATACCTACAAAAAGTTTTATCCATATTAACGTAACCAGTGGTTGGGTGAACGTACCCTTTGAAAGTTCGTATGTAGGTGACTTACTATATTACATTTCAAAAAATATTTTAGCTTAACTTTATCTTAAATGTTTTTATTGATGATAAAAAGCGTATGATTAAAAAGTTCTCAATTCTTTCAAATTTTATTAATTTCGTATTATACACTATTTTTATATTTTAATGATGCTGTTATCACAGAAAATTAGCACATATAAGTCGATTCTAAATGAATTGACTAGATTTTAATTAAAAAAAATAAAAATAGTTATTTATTATTCAAAGAAAGAACAACCCTTTTTATTATTAGAATTAATAACTATCAGTTTTAGAATCGCTTTGCTCTGTACCTATAACAAGTGCAAGTATTTGATTTTCTCTATAACAAGTTTTTTAGCACCACCCAACAGGTACCAACAAATCGATTTAATAAAAATAGACAATTAATAAAATTGAACTGACACGATCAAATTTACAATGTTAAAAATATTTTTTTTACTTAGAAATATTTTTTGATTTGTGTTTATGCTTTTTCACTTTTACAGTATCGTCAGAATTTACCGCAAAGTCAAGTATTGTTTTTTCTAAAATAGCTTTTTGTAACTGTTCTATGGAATAATTGTGCTTTTTAGTTTTCTTTTTTGAAACGCTATTTTCTTCAATAAATTTATGATAGACGTCATTGTCCGAATATTCATTTAATTTTGTCTTTTATTTTCTTTTTCTTCTTACTCTTAGAAACTTCTAGGTCGAAATTTTGAGAATCCGGCTCTTGTTTGATTGCTTTTTAAATAATGACTTTCCTCATCTACATTATTTTCTAGAAGTTTGTTGTGTCTTTTTTTCGATTTCTTTTCTTTAATTTTAGTTTCAGATTCTACAAAACTTGTAAATTCATTACCTGAATCTAATTTTGTAGTTTCATCATTCTTGTGTTTTGATTTCCTTTTCTTAGAGATATGTTGAGATTCTTCAAAATTATAAGCATCGTCGTCTAATATTTCATTGTATTTGTACTTGGGTACCTTTATTTCTGTAGTATCTGCATATTTATCTTTAATTTTACCGAAACTAGTAAATTCATCTTCTAGTGTTTCATCTAAAGCTAAAGATTCGCTATATTTTCTTTTAGATTTCTTCTTTTTACTATAATTTGCCAGTTCATCATCTTTAACATTTGTAGAATGATAATCTAAATTTAATTCTTTATCACAATTATTAACAGCTTCATTGTTTTCCTCTTTGCGCTTACGTTTTTTATGTTTTTTCTTTTTTGCTGTTATTTCAGTTTCTTCAGGCTCTAGTATGCTATTGTCATCTTCTAATTTCATCTGTTGAAGCCTCCTAGTTTCCATTTCTTCATCAGAATCACTATAGGATATAATTTTTTTAGAATGCTCTCCATTCATGGGTATGCTGTTATTCATTTCATTTAGGATCGATCTGGAATTAGTTGAAATTTAGCCTATATAAAAATATATAGATATAATACACACATAATTTCGCCCCTGATATACGGTAGTCGTGATTCTAATTTAATAAAGGAAACACGTAATAACAGTTTTTGACCGATCGACAAATTGGAACCTAACCAATCATCTTCATCATCTTCTTTATTAGGGTTTGGCAGCGATACATTAAATGTTCCATGAATTAAACAACCGACATGATCTGGACTTTTTTATTTACAGTTCCAATCAACGTTTTGCCAATATCCGGTTTGAATATATAAAATAACGCTTTAATACTAATATAAATATAATAATTATCGTTTAAAATTGAGCCAGCATATGAAAGTAGATTTATGTTCGAGTAACCGACAAGAATTCCACCTAACCTGTACAGAAAATATATAACAATATTATTATTGGTTTTTACATAAAATCGCATAACTTACTCTTTATTATACTTAGGTATTCCTCGATTTAAAATGTCTTTAATCGATTCGTTAATATTATTAAGATGAAAAGGGTGCAACGATAAATTATAATTTTCTTCACGTAATTCTACGCACGAATGTTTATCTTCAATTAAACTATCTAAAAAATGCTTTTCAAAACTAATAGTCTTTCGGTTCCTCATTTTCTAGAAAAGTATTTTCTACCATGTGAAACCAACCGGACACTTGTCGAATATTTGAGGTTATCCCCGAAAACTTTACCGTTAGATCAAATTTTTATTGGACCAAAATTAGTTGAAATTTTTATTAACAATTCCATTCAAGTACCTGTACGTGTCACCTTGCATTGTTTTATTAAAATATTAGGTAATAAATCTACTTGAAATGAAAATTTTAATTTAAAATCCTCGGTACCTTATTGTTTAAAAACAATTAAGTTATTAAAATAACTTTTAAAGTATAATATATTTTGCATTTTTTGATCGGTGGTTATGCTGTGAATTTGTTTTAACCGGTAATTACCTATAATCATTTTATATCGATGATTAATAATAATTTGTAATTACAACTATGAGGAATAGAGAATGGTAAGTTTATTAATATTTTATTTTATAAATAATTTATATACAGGGTGGTAGCCCAGACAAGGGCAGCGGATAAGCTATATAATATTTATCACGTCATTTTTTTTTCTTTTGTTTTATTAACCCTTAATTTTAAAAATACAAATAACACGAAAACAAATTTCATTCATATTTTTGGAATAGTTACCTATACATATATTAATTTTAAACTTGGAAGTGAATTTTTCTAGGAAAACGACATATTATATTTTATAATGATTTATTCTCCGAATATCGTTTATATTCTTTAGTATAAGGGGTATGTATGTCACGACGAGTTTTGGTTAAAAAAATATAGGAAAGTAATAAGTTACGATTTGAAATTTTTGAAGTACCTAATAGTAACTTGTAACGCCCTTTCGATTTAAAATAATTTTAGATTTCCACTTCTTTCTGTTTCACCGGAAATGAATACCAATTTCTTTATTTCAAATAGAACACCCTAATTTTTATTATTGATTTGTATTCCCAAGACATTTATAGGAGTTTTTGTTCCGACGAACATTGACTCTAAAATTAGCTCTTTTGAAATTATGTCATGTTTTGTAAAATAATTGACAACTGCAGGCTATTACAAATTATCTACATTTCTAAGTCATTTATCCGTGTACAGATTTAAAATTTTAGGTAAGTATTTTGAGAAAGTATGCTGCATCGAGTGCTGTATTATAAACTTAACAAAATAATACCGGATGTTCAGAAAAAATTGCCAAACTTCTATTCCATTGTACGTTCAAAATTAGGGACAATATTATGTATTTAGATTCCTATATGTAAATGTCATAGTTTTAGAGTTATTTTGGAAAATGTATTAACTCCCTCAAAATTTTATTTTGTAGAATCTATTAGGCTACCGAAGGTGGCATAAACAAATTAAAAACAAAAGACATAATTGTTTTTTAATAGTCGAAAACGTTGAAATCAATAACTATTATACAATACAAGATTGGACAATGGCATCATTAATAAAAATAATGATGGGATCCGAAACGAAATTTTCAAACTCATCACCATCTCTATCCAAACGCTTTTTTATTCTTTACACCACAAGCTTCGATTTTAACGTTTTAGATTAATAAGAAATAAATATTTCTTTTATTGTTTTTATTTATTAATACTTGGTTGGGTTCTTTAATAAATTAACATGTAAACAATTTGCAATATGCAATATTCGGAGAAATTAACATTAAAACGCATGGGTAAAGGTGATATATATGGGGTTTTTATAAATTCAATTGCTCGCATGTGATTAAATAATATGATTGGTTCTTTTAATACAGAATATAAATTAACATGTGTGTAAGTACTTGTATTACACAAAATTAACGTTTATTTACAACAAATAAACACGTAGGTACAATTTATTTATGATTTGCTTGGCGTGGCATCGTCCGTTTCGATTCCAGTTTGTAAATAATGTGCAATACCTGCAACGTCTAGCGTTGAATCTCTGGCGCTTATTTTCTTCAAAGCGCTGTTTACGATACATAGATCGCCCCGCAACTCGGACACTAAATCCGTGATTTTTTGAGCGTTGCTTAACACTTCAACACTTTGCGTGTAAGGATTATAACGTATACCGAAGGGCCTCTGGATTTGCTCCGCGAATTTTCTACAACGAATTTTGATCAAAACCAATGTTGCAAAATATCATTAACGCATCTCACCTCATCTTTTCTTTCGCTTCTTCGAAACTGTCTGTGTACCAATAAGCTATTTGAAAAGCCGTTATAATACATTCTTGTACACAAGTAATATCGGGATTGAATCGTTTGACCTTTTCCGGATTTCCAATGGCATGTCGAAGTTCCGCCACGGAACTTAGAAGACCAGCCCCGTACACTTTCATTTCTCCATCTTGTTTACACAGACCAAATTCCACAGTGAAAAAGTACAACTGAAGTACATGAAGTACATATACTTATTGTAATTTTGACGCAACTCAAAATTTACTTACGGTTGCTAGTTTGTCCACGTCTTCGTCTGAAGCACCAAGAGAAGCCAATCCCAGTTCTTGGGAAAACTGTGCGAAACTGGAATTCGCCAAAAGTGGCATATGGCCTAGAAGTTCATGGCAGCAATCTCTAAAATTCGAGAAATAAACTAAGCAACGCGCATCGAATTAACGTTGAAAAGAAAAACTACAAAATTGAAATCTTACGGTTCTGGAGTATAGAAGGGGTCGGATGCGTGTCGTATGTACTGGGTACAATGGAACACTCGAAATGCAAGTCCGGATAAAAAGTCTCTAGGACTCAGGTAACCCGCGACTGGTCGTAGCTGGAACCCGGTTTTCCTCTTCAAAAAAACGTTCAAGTCTTGTAATTGCGGGACGTTGTCCTCTCGATAGCCGCAGTATTTCACTAGCTGAGGCCAGTTTTCGAGATACTCTTTGCAGGCGTGCTTCACGTAAAGTTTGTGGAGTTCCCGAAACACGGTTCCCCTTCCAATCAATTACCGCGTTAATTTGATCAAGTAGGTTATTTCGAATGCGTCGAGAAAGCAATTAGGCTCATTCATTGCTAATTCGAATTGAATGATTTGCAACTAACATAAGCCGGGTTTCGAAGTGGAAAAAATGCGATTAAAAAATGTTTAGATTTCATCGAACGAAACTCACGGTTTTAAAATACACGTAAGTTTTGTTTGCACGACATTCAGTTTTATCGGGCACCTAATTCGAATTTATGCATCACGTTTTGACTTTTTCGATTAAAGTACTGTAGATGGTGTGTTTATAGAGTCGAGAATATCGAGTGGATAAACGAAGACGAATGAATTTTTGAAAAATTATTCTAACACTTAAATTTTAATGTTTCGTCTAGAATTTTTTTTTCTACATTGCAAACAATTTGTTTCGATTATTTTTGAGTTATGGCGTTAACGGCGTCGCGTTTTTATTACCTACATAAATAGCAATCGTAATGGTTTCGATAGAATTTGAAAACGCTTTCATGTTGAATTTTGAACAAATCTGATGAAGAAATTAAATTTTTATGATGTTTAAATGTGGACGTGAAATTTGGGTTTTTTACTCGGTATTTCTCGACTTGGACGAGCGATGGCAAAATACGCTGTAGTAATAAATTAACTGAGATGTTCCTCGTTTATTCAACACTTACCAGGTTTTAATCTCTACTGACGTATACTGCACTTTGGGAATTGTCTGCCCACTAAGGATTTAAACGTTAAACGAAACAACGAAATAAATTTTCCATTTATGTAGATACATCTTACTGTTTGTAATTCTTGGCTATTTGAGAAAATTGCTCTCGCCGCTTTCGATAGACGGGATCCTTGAATCCGGGATGGTCAGCATCCAATTCACTTCCATACATTAGCACATTTTGTGCGCGATCGAGTTCGGATATTTTTCTTGGAAACCAAGGCATCTCGTCGAAATCTACGTTGGAATAAAAAACGTTAGAATCATATCATTATGTACATAAATTAGAGATTACGTCTAACCGTTCAGACATCGTTCCAATGTTACGAGTTTATATCATTTAAGAACTTCCGAATTCTATGTGCTGTATAAATCGCCCTGGTATATTTATATACCTACACTGTCGATTTAATGTAAAAAATTAACATCTCGTTAAAACTTATGCTTGAAGCTCAGTAATTCATCAGCATAGTTTAGCAATTTGATGATGCAACAAGCAGTTTGAGCGTTTTGATCAAACTCGTAATGGTAACGTCATCGAACCGATTGATAGTTTAACATAGGCTTTAGGATCGTAAACTTACCGAAACTTGCAGTAGCCGAAAGAGGTGTCGGCGGAGGAAATTCACTATCATGACTCCCATACTTCCAATAACCATCGTTTGAACCTCCCGCTTCAAAAGACTGCCCAGTTGATCCATTTTTCTGCGCTCGCATTCCACGTCCAATAATATATCGGATTCGTTAACGCTTTTTTCGGAAGGTCGCGATTCAATATGTAACACGTTTATACCTAAATCTTGGAATGCCTGCAATGCCCTCACTAAACTGCCCACTTGATTTTTCAAAGTGAATATTAAAGATATGCGTTCCAGTTCCTGTTTCTCGTCTCCGTTTATCTACAAAATAAAACGAACGTCCGATAAAAAATTTAATTAGATGCAATTTAATTAATGCCTAAAAGGTTCTAATATAAGAATTAACAGGTAGACTTCTTAATGTTAAATTAAGTTTACATTTTATGTCGATTTCTTTTTAGTACACGAAACGAGTTTCGAGAGTTCTGTTAGTTTAATTGTTAGTCGAGAATAAAGTTTCGGATGTAAAAGAACTCATGCAAAATTGTATACACCGTGTTGCATAGGATATGCAACAGGAAGTCCTATGTTAATTTGGAAATGGTCGAATATTGGCCCCTCCTATTTATTTTAGAAAAAAAAAGTATGTATTTAGCCTTTTTGTAGAGAAAAATTCTGAATTAACTGATTAATTAAATGTCACTTGATGTTTTTTAAAAGCAAACGAAATTAAGAAAAACTAAGACATAAATTCAAATTAAGTGTTCAAATAATCCTCCATTAACTCCAATACGTAGGCCAAATGTGTATTAATAACAATCGAAGTAAAAAAATTTTAGTTTGTTTGCGGTATTTTATAGTGACGAACGTTATACGTTTCAAAAAATAAATTACAAATTCTTATTTAGGTAAAAATACAATAATATCCATAAAACGAACTTTTATTTAAATAAACAAAAACACTGAAAACCCATATTGACATAAATCGACAATAAATTAATACATATTTTAATTTTATTTGACCTTGAAAGAAAAAGCGACCCAGATAACTGAAGTTCTACTGTATATGTTTCGACCACAATTTAGTCATTTGTTTCATAACGATTTTATTATATTAATGCTTAATAATTTTACTTGTTAAGTTAGCGGGACATCGATGTTTACGTAAAGAGTTCGAAAAATTATTATTAAAAAAGTTCGAAAACGAAAAATACATAAAAATTTCTATTAGGTATTTTTTTAAAAATAAAGCTGATGGCCCGTAATATTATTATGTACGGCGACAAATTAGTTTCTGTATGTTAGGAGTATAAAACATAGTATGAATGTAGACATAAATTATAAAATGTCAGTTTCCCCATAAAAGGCTTCAAAGATTCGTTTTGTATATTAATAAATATTTTTCGATTTTATCAATTGAAAACTTAAAATATTTTCGAAAACAAAAGAATATTAGGTGCAAAAAGTTTCATAAAAAACTGTTAGATAATAATTAAAAATGAAAAAGTTAAATTATTATTCAAATGTTCAATATAAATATTAAAATTTACTCGAAATTATGGTAACAATATTTCGAAACATGAATATCGAAAATATGCAGAAAAACCAAAATGTTCACGTTGCGTCGTACGCGATCTTCTGTTATATAAAACTATCCTCTGTGTTCAACATAAAATAATATTTTAACAAACAAGAAAATGAAAACGAGGCATGTTTTAGGGTACCTGATTAACACTAGTGGTCGAAATGGGACAATCTTCTTTGACCGCCCATTCTTCACCGCTCCTATACAGCCACAATCCAAGGAGCGATTTTCCGGAAGCGCTCATTATTTGGCTACCTATTTAGAGTTTCGAACAATAGACCAAAGAAAGCTTTTTCGTGTTATCTGTACTGAAGAACAAAATCACTGCCGAAACGGCTTTCGGGGCCTACCTTTATAAACTCTCCTTCGACGAGCTATTGGCTTATGCGCAGCAGATATCTTTGATTGGCCGAATCAAGAATTTCCTGCGATTCCGTAAATCCGAACGTTTTAAAGTTAGAAAAGACACTTTCTCAAGCTGAAAATTTCGCGACGACGTTTCATTATTATTATTTTATTCGTTTTAATTACGCGACAAAAACGGAATCTTTCGAAATACAGTTCTCGTCGTTTAAAATTTATCGTCGATATTTTTTCCGAATTGTTTTTATTCGACGAATTCTACGTTGTTTAACTATTTAGCATTTAAGTAGTAGGTACCTTAAATTTAAGGCCGACTACACATACGTAATCAACATTAAATAAGTTACTTTAAATTAAAAGTGACTACATTATTGTTATAAGGTGCTGTCATAGTAATAATCACGGACTTTAATTTTATCGTGAAATTCGGGCTTATTTTAAAAACTTGAAAAATTTTTAATTTAGTTGCACATCAAAGGACATCTTTGGACTTCACATCAAAGAACTAACCGTCGTTCTTATCTGATTGTGAGAAATTCTGGGACACGTTCGGTAGATGTTTAAATCCCTTTGAAATTTAATTGTTACGAGCAAAAGTAGATAATAACAGTTGTTATAGACATTTAGGTCCTTAAATGCATTTTCCTATCGCGATTACTTAATATTATAAAAGTGTAATTGTCAATCTAAAAAAAATTGACTGCACGCAAGCCTCTTTATTGTTTTTTCATGTTGCATGTCAAAATACTTCTTTTTTTAATTTTTCTCGAAAGAAATACAATTTTGAAAAATAATATTTACCAGAGAAATTTATAAGAATAAAAAGAAAAATTATCACTTTTTTTCGATTATTTCGAAAACGGTGCATCCTATCGAAAATTATAAAGAGACATAATCGGTAGAGAATTTTATGCTGATTTCAAAATTTGAGATTAGAATTTAAAAAAAAAATTTGAACGGCCACCATTTTGAAACAAGTCGGTCGATTTGGCTGGTTAACGAACTTGTCCTTTGTTTTCGTATAGGCAATACGCTGTCCAAATTTCAGCTTTCTACGATCAAAATTGCGACCGGAATCGTGTCCACGAGAAATTGATTATATATACGACCGACCCAAAATGAATGATCTATATTTTCGTGATCTAGGGGTCGAGAACGGAGAAAAGGTAAAAGGACACGTCTGGGTCCCGTCATCAAGCAGATTGCAATAGCTTTATTTTCTATGAAAATTCGCTAATACTTACCACTTTAAAATTATCTGGATAATCACTATCTACTGCCTTTATACCGCAGAATCATAAATTTACTCTATTTTTAATTTAAAAACCATTCGTGTGCCCTTCAACATTGAAAATTTCCCTATTACAAACCATAAACCAGATAAAAGTTTAATCGCATTTTCATGCGACCGATACACTCACAAAACAACTAATAAAACATGTGTACCACCTACTTTCATACCTTATCTTAGTATGAACAAAAAACTGAATGTTTTTATACTAAAAGCGGGATTTCCTAGTATCCACACATAAACTCGAATGCATTTATATATAGAATTCTGGCAAAACCGTTTAACATCTCGCGCGTTAGTAGTGCAGAGCGGTAGTGCTTGTTTCAGTAGTTCGAATTTTAAATTGCGGCGTCGTATTATTCGTCGCGTGTGCGAGGAGTGCTCGTTCGGTTTATAAGGCCTTTTTGCGTGTGAGTGCACGAGTGTCGTGTGTTGTGTAGTGTTCTCTAAAAGGATTACAAACAAAAAGGATTAATACGACAAGGAAAGATAGGATTTTTCTTTATCGACTAACTCTCCATATATTTATATAGTGTAAATACATGGATCTTTAAATTTTAACACAAATTCTCTGGAAATCGAGCTTGGTTAGTCTGTTAGATAGGAATAGGTTAGGGTTCCCCTCAAACATTCGACGGTCCAATTACGCGAACGAATTTATCTTACGCACGTTTTCGCAATTACAGTGGTTGGTGAAATACAGGGAAATATGAAGCATAGATATAGTAGTACGTAACAATGCAAGTACGCAGACGACGGAAGAATCTACGCTCGAAATTGGCGATAGAGGGAAAACATGACGAGAAAAAGATAGGAAATACCAAGAAAAATTTAGAAGTTTATAATTTTTTCTTTTAGTATGTTACAGACAAGTGGCAGTCTCAGCGGCAGCAGTATTAGTTTGCATTTTATGTAAGTTTAAAAAAATATATTATTTCAGGATTTTATTTTTTTTTAATTTCTCTTATTTTGAGAGATTTTACCTTTTCAACACATTCGTTTACGGATAAAAAACAAAATTCAAAGTTTCGATTGTCGCAACAATTTTTAAATAATTTAGGCTGGCAAGCAGACAAAATTCGATCGATTAACTTTTTATTATGTCACCTCTTTACTTAAAAAAATATATATTCTTAATAATTTCAGTTTGTGGCATTCTTTTAATTGTCCTTGTTCTAAATATCTTCATTTTCTTACTGACTATTATATTACTTTAATGCAATTGTTGTGGTTACTTTACTAACAAAGTTGAAATAAGGCAACGTGTGTGGGAGTAAAGACACGGTTCGGTTAGTTTCCCGATTACCTACTTACTCAAAAAGTCGACCACTCGCAAGCCTAGGTATCAAATTTTCATGTCGCATGTCAAAAAGTTCATTTTTTTTTAATTTTTCTTGAAAGAAATACATTTTTCGAAAAATAATATTTACGAGTGAAATATATAAGAATTAAAAAAAATTATCGCTTTTTTTCGATTATTTCTAAAACTGTGCATCCTGTCGAAAATTATAAAGAAACATGATCGGTAGAGAATATTATGCCGATTGCAAAATATCCGAGTTAGAAAAAAAAATTGGCCGATGAGACAAACTTACAAGCAGATAAAAGAAAGATAAGTAGTTAGAGAACTAAAAAGAAGTGAAACTGAAATGGCAAAGAGACAGAAGTGGCAGAATGCATAATTTGTAAAGAAACATTTAACGAAGATCGGGTTCAATGTATTTAGTGTAAGGGTTGAGCACACGTGAAATGTACAAATCAAGAAAATGCTAATTATTTTACTTGCTTTCTAACATTAAAACATTTTTTTAGTGTTATTAATCACTTAAACCCGAAAATTCATTAAGAAAATAACTGGTCGGTATTGGACACCAAATTTTCATTCACTAACATAAGTAGTACTTTTTTATTTGACCTTTAAGCCTGACCACATAGCGAGAATAGAAACATCAAAATGGACAAGAAGAACAACGGAATAGAAACCATGGGGAGATAAACGAAACCCGGGACGGCCCATGCTTACATGGTACGATAACATCCGAAAGATTGCAGGAAGAAATTGGATAAGTTTGGCACAAGATAGAGACACATGGAGGGAGATGGAGGAGGCCTATGTCCACTTATGGACGGGAAATAAGGACTGATTAGAGAATCATGACCATAACCTCAGAACCTTGACCTTAAATATTTCGTGATTAATCCATAGGTACATGGTGTATAATGGTTTCACCTCTAATATTATTATCGTCACCTTTTAATTGTGAGCGCTTTTCCCATATTTGGTTCTACAATATTTAAATTTTTGGGTTGGAGGTCCACATCCCTCTGGCAGTTGGGCGATTTAATAAACTCAGCCAGAATTCGCGTAGAAAACAACTTGTTGCATATAATTGCAAGATTATTTTACATCGACCTAGATTCGTCTAAAAGCTATGGTGTACAAAATGAACGAAATGGATCCAATTTCATAGAATGACTAATTGAAAAATTTAGTTATTTGAATGAGAACGTCTTTGATATTGTTTGTAGAGTGAAAAATATCTCGACGGTTAGCGTTTAAAAAACGTGAGGTCTTTCAGGGGCCGGAGATAGCAGAGCGAAATCGAATGGTTTATTCAGCGAGATGCATATAACGATTTCAATTACTTTGCTGAAGCACTTCGGCGATCGGACGTCCCACTCCATTTTCTCGATTCAAGCATTTCGCCCCCGCATCCTATATTGACATATACGAGATACAGAAACTACGATGATTAATGGTGCTAATGAAGCGTACGTTGTTCACAATAGCAACAAGAAAAATTTCCTTGGTGAATAGGTATATTCAAGAGGGAATTAAGAAGAATAGAAATAATCGGTTTCGTTTGTGTTACTTTTAGGGCGTAAATTAAAAATTAAACGAATTGACAATAAAAAATTTATTAAAATGTCACTTACCTATCAATATTAGTTTGATAATTATACATAAGATGTAGGTATAATTTATTAAATTTTTCAGTATCTAGTGACGTAAGACAACAAGTAAAATAATTAAGTACATAAATAGAAGTAGACCTACTTCTGATTGGTAAGTCGATGTTCACATGGAAACCATCTTAACGGATTCGTTCAGAATTCGTTATTTATCAGAAAGATAGAAACATTTTAATATACAGGGTGTATCTGGTATGTTATCTTTTTGTTTCAATTTAGATATGTCTATCTAATTGTTTCTTTTCCGTTGTTTGTTTGCGTACAACACGCCATAAAATTTGGTCAAACAAATCAGGTACTCGACTGTGATCGAAAACTGACCAATAAAAATAGGTATTGTCAATGTTGTGTCTATTATGTGTTTGTATATTTACCGAAACGTTTCTCCGATGGTTTCGTACGACAAAAAAATAGGCGCTATAGTTAATTTCGCGGGCGTTGTGGCCAGTTCGGAGCTCCGACCTCATACCCAAACCGACGATTGAAGATGCCAATTACAGAAATCGTTGCAGCAACTGATAAACAAATTTTGAAAAAGCAGTACACTGCACCGCGTAAAAGATTTTCAGATCTGACCGAAAAAATAAATGCTTGACACACATGCACACATAAAATATCTTATTTTATACCCATCTTACGTTTTATTTTGCAATTTTCGAAAAATAGGTCAAGTCGATAGGACAACCGTACAATATGTTTGGTAAAGCGTACGGAACATAATTAATAATTCTGCAATGCAGTTAAATTTGTTGTGAAGTTGAAACGAAATTATCCTTAATCCGGTTTCAGTTTAATTACATTAATACAATGTAATCTTCGCCCGGTATATCTTCTATGTTTAACGCATAAGTAAGCGGCGAAGCCAAATGGAAATCCAGACTTTTCCTGCATCCAGAAGGATACGCAAGGCTAAGGGTGCAACTAATTCGTGTCCGCGCAGGACCACGAATCCTAGCACCATGTAATCGATATTTGGGGTTGAAAATAAACATGGCCGATACAGAGTTCGAAGAATTTAGACAGAGCTTTGAAAAATTACCATCGCACATTAAAGCGCCCGCACCTTTTTATTCGTAAGTGGGATTATTTGAAAATGTAGAAACTTTGTTCGTTTCCTGATCATTTTTTTTTTAATTTTAAATAGATTAGTACACGATGTGCTCATCGACGAAGACTCCCCCACGTCTTCCAAAAGCGATGTTGAAACTGACTGTGATACCCCCGGGGATGATGCATCACCAGCCCCCGTGGGTGCGGAAGGAAACCCCTTACCCTGTACTACTCGAGGCACTACTACGACGGGGCCTTGGGGCGGCGCCGGCGAACGTCGACGGCGAAAACTCCCGGAAATACCTAAAAATAAAAAATGTAGGTACATAATTTATACTACTTATGATATATATATATATAATAATAATTTGGGAATTATTTCGTGTATCTATAGTATGAATTTCGCTACCTATTTATAAATATTTAATTTAATATTTATATTTGCGTTTGCCTAATTGTAAATATACATAAGTTACATAACATATAGGTAACAAATAGCAAAAGCGAGTTTAGATTTGATAATTTTTATAGTGTTTGACTTTTAATAGAATGATTGTTCTTATCTTAAGTTTCGTGAAAATATACCTACCTGTTCATATCTGCTAAATACGCAATAATACGAACGCATATTTCTCGTTTTAAAATCATTTCAATGGAGCGTAATTATTAGTTTGAAAAAACGTTAATAATAACGAAATAATACGTTAATTAAAAGGCGACGAAAATCGTTTTTAATAGGCGTATAAAAATGAAGATTCTTACAATTTTTAGCTTTTTTTTTAAACCGACCGCGAACGAAATATATACTAAACTATTAAATAAAAAATCTATATTATTGCACCATTGTAAGTACATACCTACCGTATATAGTGTCCCAAGGAAAATTTTCCATCAGAATATTTTGGAACCGAATGAATTTTTTAATGGTTTTACTTTCGGGGGAGGTGGGGGGGCGCTCAATGATATAAATTCATTCATTTTACGTTAATCTGCTACGCGAAGGGTGGCAACTCTCTCAAAAATCTTAAACGTTAATACGGGTCAAGTGTGACACATCATTTTAAAGGTGCTTTATATCTTTTTATAACGACGTTTTGTTTTTTGTATTTCAACCACTAATTTCCTCGAAAATGCGTTTTGAAGTTGGTTGTAGGTACAGTTTTTAGTTTATTAAATGCGCAGCATCGATTTCTTTTAAAATAGGTTCGTTCAATGATTGTAGAAATAAGATGCAGTGTATAAGTGAACGCGTGAAAATATAAAGATTATATTTCGAACGTTTGTTAGATATTGTGTTTCTAATGTTTGTACATCAAATACCGACCTGTGTTAGTTAATCATTAGCGATACCAGACCGATATTAGACTGAAGTCGATGACAAATTGTTTTAAAAAATATATAATGTGAAGAAGGCGCGATTTTCACTTACCCCGGATAATTGGAATAAGTGAAAACTCGAGTGAGAAATCATAGAATCGTTATGCTAAACATGTTTAGCGAAGTGATACACATTTTAATGTATTTACAAGCCGCACAAGCCACATTAAATACTTTTCCACCTACAAGTGTTTGTCTCACGTTTGGGAAAATAGCTTTAACGCATTAGACGTTTGATATTTGACAAAGAAAAGGAAAGTGGAATCGTTCTCATAATGAGAAATAGCTTTTGCACTTTACACGGAGTGCCCTAATGTCGCATGTTTCGCTTGCCCCATTTTTTCTCTTACATTGCGCATTCATTCTCGTTGCGCTTTACAATCAGTTTAAAATGACGAGAACGTCAGAAGTGATTTTGCATCACCGCACATCTCCGCACCGGAATTCTTTTAAGGAAATTCTTGAATTATCACTTTCCAACTCATTGGATTGGTAAAGGAGGTTCATCTGAGCGTCTCGCCATCCCGTTTAATTCGACCCTATTGCGTTTATACCTATTTGCTACTTAAATCCAAAATTTACGCTATCAATAACCGACTTCATTATCAAAACTTGTCGAGAAATTACACGAGATGTGCTGCAAAACGTTCGGCGTAACACAGAACAAAGCTCTTATTATTCAATGGAGGTCAGCGAAAAACATTTTAAATATTTAACAAAATAAAAATTGAAGACATCGGAATGATAAGTGACTAAATTTTTACAAGAGAAGCAAAAAAGAAATTGTTTTCTTCTGCATAGTGTCGACTGGACATTATTATAAGTCAATTATGTAGACAGTAGAATAAGCGGGCAAGTGCAATTTAGGTCATCAGCGGGTCAAGATTCGCTTATAACTTCATTTTGTCTAAAATAGTTCGTAGCCATTTGTCATTTTCGTACCCTCAATTGTTTTTAAAACTGCATTTATGTGCCACTTGACCGGTAATTCCATTTAAGGTTTTTAAGAGCATTGCTATCACTCTTAGGAGGTTAACGTAAAGTGCGTGAATTTATAACAATAGTCCGTCGTCCTTAATAATAAAATTCACGTGCTCGGTGTTTTTCAAAAACACCGAAAAAATTCGATTAAAACTTTTCGTTGGGACACACTATTGGTAGATATTTGATAGGATAAATCTCGTACCTGACAAAATAAGCAAATTGATTCATGTTCTCTTTAACTGACTTCTATTGTAAATATATCGTATTCTCCACTTTTTTTGATTCTTATAACAGGGATATCGGAATTACCATTACAATACAAATATTTTTTCTTTTTATCAAAATGTGTATGACATTATGTAGGTGTATTTATCTATTGCTTTCTTAATACATAATCAATACCGACGATTGATTTATAATAATATCATCATAGGTACGTTTAGAATATTCGTTAGGTGCTGATATCAAAATACATATCTATCTAATATTTGTTATATCGATTTGAAGACTATAGTAAATTTATTTGGCATAACCCGGGGCAACGGTACGGTGCCGGCACTGTGTGCGATGAACACAGGCACTAGGTGTCAGTAAAGACGCGTTTTCGAGGGTCGATCTATGTCGAACGACTTGGTCGTTCGACGACAAATCGAAAATGTAAATTTTGTTTCGACCAAGTCGTTCGACTTGGTGTTCGATTCGACCAAAGTCGAACACACGTCTACTTTCGGTTTCGACGACTGACATTTTAGTCGAAATACTATAAGTCGACTATGTGGACGCGCGTATTCGACAATAGAGTTCTTTGATTTTCAGTTTATTGCAGTGCACGAAAAAAAAACTTGTTAAAATGGCTAATTAATGGTTAGATAATGACATGACTTTATCCCTCGACTTGTATCAAACTCATCCATGTTTGTAGAATAATAAAGAAGATATTTATAGAAATTGTCATTAAACTGGAGGCGATCATCGAAGAGATGGGAAGTTCTCTCAATTCTTCTCTTAAATCTTCATAAACAATAACAATACCAGTTCGCATTACACATATTTACATTGAAATAACGATTCGACTTCAGTAGTACGTGAAAACGAATTTCCTTGTTCGACTAACGTCGAACGATCCAAACGTCGACGAACTTAGGCCGACCCAGGAAAACGCGCCTTAAGGACGCCAAAGATTGCAGACGAGGCGGAAATACTTTAAAAAAAATAGTGTTTTGCACACTTATGATTCGTTTAGTCAACCTCAACGGTTTAAGTTTGCTATACTACGCGACGCGACGTACGGCTACCCAGACTTGCAATTCCACTTAATTAATGTTCAGAACGGGGTCGTCCTCGAAAGTTTCATGCTTGCGAAAGTACTGTAAGTAAAAACGTTGTCAGCTCTTATGTTTATAACACCATAATCATTTGCTGGGAAGTGACTGAAAAAGTACCTATTTATTGTTAGATTTTAAGTTGAATCATTAAATGCCATAGCTTACTAACGTAAGTAAGTAAAATTAAATTGGCAATTTTATTATTGTTCTCGATCATCATCAATATATCTATCATATATCCTACGACTGCCCAAGTACTTGCACGACCTCCATAGCGTTTGAGCTTACGATTAGTGATGTCATCACCAGGTATCTACAACTAGAGTAACAGATACTCTTCTGAAACTATGTTTGGTACAACTTTGATATCTGGCGGTTGAAGATATTTAGTAGTTAAGGAAGACGCATCTCCAATTTTGTTTATTCCAACAACTCTCTTATTGGTACACTTTTTGCTGATAATAATCTGCAGAACCAATCTACTTACAATTATCTTTGGAATGTCATTACTGTAAGCGTTTCTTTTCTCATTGTCAGATGAAAAATTTGAGTTTTGTTGTTGATCTACACTTATATTTACAAATACACGCACACCTATACAATTGTAAATGTCAATAAATTAGTGACAGTTATGTTAAAAAATATATACATATAGATACAATAAAATATATACCCATATATTTATTTTACAGCTGCAGTAGTAATGTATCATGCACACCAATTAACTAGAGAAATATCCTTAGCCGACGAATTAGGCGGAATGAGCAGCGGACCAAGTTCTCTTGTATTATTAAAATGTGAATATCTAAGAGACACCGACTCCCCAGATTCGGATAGACTTTTAACTGATGCCGATAGTGGGCACAGTACCGCACATTCTCCTACGGACGGTCCTAAATCCATATCGCCTGTTTTGGGCATGTCCCCAGCAAGTATTAGAGGAGGAGTTCCTTATCCAGACGTAGAAATGTTAGAAGCAACACACAGAGGACTACACAAATTTATACCGAGACACGAAGACGAGATTGAAGTTGAAATTGGAGATCCTATTTATGTACAGAAAGAAGCGGACGATTTATGGAGCGAAGGTTAGTTGGTAATTACGTCCATCGATTCTTCGTTCATTGACCATTACTTAATAATAGGAGTTAATCTACGAACTGCTAGAATAGGAATATTTCCATCAGCGTATGCCGTGGACAGTGATTATAGCGATTGGGATTCGACGTGCGAACACGGTCGACGCGAACGTTATTTATTGGGATATCTAGGTTCTGTCGAAACGCTTGCCCATAAAGGTACATCGGTGGTGTGTCAAGCAGTGAAACGAGTGGTAGGCTCTGCATCAGAGCCGGAACTTCAGCCGTGCATATTAGAAGTTTCCGATCAAGGCCTGAGAATGGTCGACCGAAGAAAACGAAATGTAAACCCAATCTAAACCTTAAATCTTATAAACCTCCAAGTTTACTTTACTTATTTCAGCAAAACGAACCTTGCATAGATTATTTTTACTCGCTCAAAAACGTATCATTTTGTGCTTTTCATCCACGGGATCATCGCTATCTTGGCTTCATCACTAAGCATCCTACACTTCAAAGATTTGCTTGTCATGTATTTCGTGGTATTGATTCGACAAGACCGGTGGCGGAAAGCGTAGGGTAAACACGTTATTTTCAACGACATATTCCAAAACATAAATTATCGTTTTTCAGGCGTGCCTTTCAAAGATTTTATCAAAAGTTCATCGAGACTGCTTATCCCATTGAAGATATTTATATTGAATGAACTAACAGCGCAATAAAAGAATTGTATATACGCTATGTAACTTTCAAACAATAAAATCGATAAAACTATTATTTTTATGAACTGAATAAATTTGGCTTAATAGAAAATCAACTTTAATTCTTGAAATGTGTAGATTATCATATCATATATGTTTTGTGGAGTCTATACTTTTTAAATGAATAGATGAAATAAAGTTTAAAGTTTGTATATGTTCAAAAACCAGACCAGTGTTTTTTTTCTTTTTATAATCATCTAATAATAATCTAAACTTTGTACGATGTGAAAAAATTACGATAGCGTATGGCTATTATTTTGCGGAATTGAAATAGGTATAATACTTTATACCCATCTATTTGTGGATCGTTATTTGAATCAACGACTTGTAACTTACCCATTCTAATTTACAATAGTAAAAACGAATTAATACTGGTAAAACGATTTCAAAAAAATGTTCCAAATAATACAGTACCTTCCTCAATCCACCTCCCATCTCTCCATTTACTCGAATACCTAAATAATTGGATCAATGAAAACAGCGAACCATAAAAAACTGTATGTAAGCAACTACCTACCTACACAATACATATACATAACATAAGAGTAGGAGACGAAAAAAATTATTAGGTGGTGTCGAAATTTTGCCAAAACCATGGACTATAATACGTCTTTATTTCGATATTTCGCGAAAATTTTAAATCTATTTAAACGGGTTAGTTTATCATTTCTTGCTTTGTTATACATGAAAAACGACTTTTTAAGTAGTTCCGGACCTGTTCTGAACACTTCAGGTAGAGTCAAAATTTTTCCGAATCCATGAGGCTTTTTTTCGAGATTTCGCGAAAATTTTAATCGCCGGAAACGCGCTAAATTTGTCGCTTCTTTCATTGTTATTCTCGAAAAACGACTTTTCAAGTAATTCCGGACCTGTTCTGAACGTTTTAGGTTCGGCCAAAATCACGTCTTTTTTTCGAGATTTTAGGAAAATTTTAAATAGATTTAAACGCGCGTAGTTTGTCATTTCTTGTCTTATTATACTTAAAAAACGAGTTTTCAAGTAGTTCCGGACCTGTTCTAAACACTTCAGGTAAGGATAATTTTTTTTTAAATTAACGGGCTTAGTTCGTCATTTATTGGTTTTCAAGTAATTCCGAACCTGTTCTATGCGTAGCAGGTAGTGTCATTTTATCGAGTTTCTGCAAAAATTATAATCCATTTAAACACCGGCAGTTCGTTATTTATTGCTTCGTTATACTAAAAATACGAGTTTTCTAACCGTTTCCGACTTGTTCTGAACGTTACGTCTCAAAACCTTGCGGTCAAATTTTGTCAAAAAAAAACCCGTAAACTATATCAAGGGATTTTTTCGAGATTTCGCAAACATTTTAAATCGCCGGAAACGGTGAAAAAAACAACGCTAAATTTGTCGCTTCTTGCATTGTTATTTTCGAATAACGACTTTTCAAGTAATTCCGAACCTGTTCTGAACGTTTTAGGTTGGGTCAAAATTTTGCCAAAATCATGAACAATACATGTCTTTTTTTCGAGATTTCGCGAAAATTTTAAATCGACGAAACGCGCTTAGTTTGTCATTTCTGGCTTTGTTTCAGTTGAAAAGCGACTTTTTAAGTAGTTTTGGGCCTGTTCTGAAAAATTCAGGTTGGGTCAAAATTTTGTCGAAACCATGAATATTGAGGCTTTTGCTGAGAATTTCTGCGAATACACGTTTAATTTATTACAGTTGAGTTTCGATATAGTGAACTCCACTACTGAAATTGTTCACTATTTAGTTTTAGTTGAAAGTTTTCAAAATGACCACAAAATAGAACAAACAAAAATTACTGAATTAAAATTTTAATACAGTAAATTGTTATCAATAAAAGTACTATAGTACATAGGTACTATATATTTTAAATTTGTAAATATAAAAATTAGTTGAGTGGAATGAAAAAACTTATTGTTAACTTACAATCACTTTATTTTGTTTGCTTATAATAACACTTTTGAATTAGTTTATTTCTTACTTAGGTCCTGAAAAACGATTATATTAGAAAACTCTATTTCATGCGCATTTTCTTTTGCTTTAGCCCATTGCAGAACAAGACCCTATGCTAACTCTCTGCAATCCTATTTGTTCTGCTGCGCACTGCTCACTCTAATGATGTTCAAATTTTTTACTATATGGAGTTAAATGCATTTACACTATAGTGGATAGTTCATCATATCGAGACTCCTCTGTATTTTAATAACATGTTAAAAATATACTTATAGTTTTCATGCACATAAAGATATAGAGTATAATTAATTTTGTTGAAAATTTGTTAAAGGTATTGCTCATATATACATATTTTCAGTTTTAGTAAGTTATTTAATGTTTTGTATATATCATTTTATTTGACTTTTATACATTTTAGGTTTAAGATGAATTATGAGGGTATTTGAATTAGAATTGAAATTTAATTGCTTAAATGAAATTGTATGACCGTCTTCTTCAGTATATCTCACGATAACATCGAAGCATGGATTATCTAAATGTTTATCAATCAATTTGAAATCATCATTACTTTTGCTTTCTAATATTTCCATAAAATTTGCATCGAAATATCGCAATTTACATTCTTCCGGAGTGCACAATTCATGATACTCTTCAATACTTTTGCGTGGAATAAGACACAAAATGTTATTTTTCGACACCGATGCTGACTCCATTTCCAAATTGTTTAATTTCAAAATTGATAAAAAACGCGTCAATTTATAATTGTCAACTTTATTTTCAAAATATGTCAATATTGTACTATATTTTTTATATGACTAGCACTCTTTTAAGCATTTTAAAATTGTTAGTTTATCAACGTAATTATTAATTTCTAATTATTGTGCAAGAATCGATACTTAGCTAGAAAGATAAACACCATTTCATTATAAAAAAACACCTAAATTAAAATGTCATCGAAGTTATCAGATATAGGGATGGATAACAAAGGAAGATTAGAGATCTTCAATATGCGATAAAAACAGTCTGTTATTGTCCATTATAGACAGGTAGATACTTTTTAGTACTTGTAATAATGATATCTTTGCAATTTTAGATATCTAATGCAAATCTAGTTCATCGTACTTAAAACAACGAAATAAAAAACAAATTAAAATATAATAGTTTAGTACAAAAATGTAAGTATTTTTACCCTTTTAATAAAGGAAAAGAACCCTTTAGGGTACAAAGACATTTTTGAATAATGGTATAAATACAGATAGTGATATAGTAATTATACAATTATAAAAAGATTGAAAAAAATACTAAAAATCATTATTTAGTAACCAAGGATAAAAAGAAAATAAGGTTTTACATTGATGGAAAATAAAACAGAACAAAATTAAACTTGCTACAATTTAAAAATGTAATAAAAAGCCTTTATTCATCACAGAGTCACTATATTTAATAATATATTATGAGAATATGCAAAAATCTATACAAGATGTATTTGTATCATAATTGCAAAATAATATTAAATTTACAATTTAGCAGTCAGACTTACATCATACGTGTAACACAGAATTGAATACAGTTACTTACACCACTTTTACACTTTGTCCAAATTCACTTTTACATTAAAGTAGGGTCGGTTCAAACTATCCTTCAAATTAAGTATGGCCACTATCAGTCTTTTAATCGGTCACACTTTTCAGATATTGTGCCTGAGAAGCTGATCCTGCTGGTACACTTTCTTTTCTTTATGCTACAAAAATGTCTGAAGTCAGTAAATTACAAGAAACCGAGCTGCGGCATATTTACTTACAGCAACATCTCCAATTTTAGGCCTCTGATATGATGGTGGAGACTGCAGATGTGTGTATTCCTTTGCAACCTTGTGTCGCTTATAAATATTTGTATCTATATCAGTACTGGGCGGCCGCTTTGTAACAGTCTTAATTTTTATGGGTGTCGTATGGGAATTAGGTGAGTAAGTATGGCTATCAGTAGTGTTAGGGCAGTCTTGATTCTCAAAGGCAGAGTGGGGGCTTGGGGTTGAGCGGCTTTCCGATTCTGGAGATGGTAGATTAGTTACAAGGTGAGCTATTGCTAGTTCCAACTGTTGCGGATCTTCAGTTGTTTCGATGTTTCCATTAGTGAGCTGTAATACATTAAATTTTTTAATCGTACTTGAAAAAATAAAGTTATATTTACGTACGGGCGTCGAAGCTTTAATTAAAGCCGAATATCTTTCCTTCATTTCACGTATCAATCTTTGTCCTTCTTCCTCGTTAACTAGCGAATTGATACAAACAAAACTTTCGACAGTTCCTGTGTTGTCGATTTCTAAGAAGCCGAACGTTCGTAAGTATATGAACTGTCCTGTTCGAGACAGTAGTCGATAACAGGAAGAGCCTCTGCTTTCTCCTCTATCGTACACTAAATATCAGAAGCAAGAGTTTGATGAGTGTTGTAAATTGAAAACAAGTTAAAATGATTAAATTCGTCATTACTTTTGCTCTGAATCTGTTCGGCCCAAATTCAATCAAAATTAAGATTTATTTAATTAAAATCTTACTAGGATAGACTTGTCTGACAATAAACCTACAAATAAATCAGTTACAGGAAAATTTAGTATCAAATCACCATTTCCAGACAAGTCAGATATATTAATAACTAGATGAAAATAAGCGTCAAATAATTTAAATGAAATTAAGCTGATCCAAACAGTACAGTAAATAAGTATTGTTAACGAGGTCGAGATACTTACTTTGCCTCAAAGCGATCATAACCCAACGAACATCATCTCGATGCATAAATTTGAATGCCGATAAGCCGGACACTTCTTCCGTCATATAACCGGCAACGTACGATATCCGTTGGTCACAATTGATAATGCGCCCGTCGACTAAGTGTCTTGTAACATACTCGTCTTTCACTGCTTCTATTAATCTATCGGCTATGGGTTCGGGACGAGAAAGCTTCACAAAGAATACCAACACCTAATAAAAACTGAACACTAAAAATTTGGTTAATTATAAAACAGTCATAATAGTTACATCATTATGGGATGTGGCGACAGTAGCGGAAACGTCTTCCTTTGAACTAGAACTGTTTTGCATTTGCGTTTTATCGCCGTTATTTGTTCTTTGCATACCCATAAAACTGACGGTTTCGTAAACGGCAGTTTCAGATCGAGGTCCGGCTCGTTTTAGTCGTATGTTGAAGTATTTTCGCCATTCCGAGCCCAAGATGTTGTCGTTACTTACGTATAACCGTAACTGATCGTGGTCTTCTGGTAAAGTTATGTTGAATATAGATTGGCCCATAAGATCAGTCTGAAATTATTATGATAATAATAATAATAGTAAATTTACTAAATATGATTGTTGAAGACAGAACAAAAAGGAAAATAATATTTTATGGCAGTATCTAATTACGTGTAGTTGTTTTATGAGAAATATATCACTTATATTCAACATCAGAATAGTGAAGGCGCTAAAGATTGCAGGCGAGACAGAAATGAAAAAATAGTGTGCGCACATTGGCGCCAGACACTACTGGCACAATGTTCCCAATAGTGTTCGGCGCCTGTGTGCAAAACACTATTTTTTTTTTAATATTTCCGTCTCGTCTGTGTGCGTCACACACATTGCACGTTGTGTCGGCACGTCGTTGAATATCAGACTAACAGATATACACGATGTAGTGATAACAATTAGCATAGAATTATTTTCAAAAAAATACTACTGCACCGTAGCGTTAACAATTAACTACGTTACCTACATAAAGATATCATGCAATCGAAAAAAAAAACACGTTCAGGGGCTTTTCTATGCTGAATTTTAAACAACTTTTATTTTTAGTCTACTTTTACCTAATTTAAATATTGACTGTTAACAAAATTCAGTAACTTAAATAATAAAATATCGTGCTTGGCAAGTTTAAGTCTCTCTTTGATTATTTAAATAAGTACCTAGTTGATACTCTTAAAAGGTTAGATTTTATTAAAATTTTTTTTTATTTAGATTTTTTTTTAAATTTGTTAATTAAATTAATTTAAATTTGTATTAATTAGGCACAGCTACCTCTGATATTCTTCAAATTATATATTAGTTAGGTAGGTACTTTACTTTTCTTTCCTCTGTTTTTTTTTGTTTTTAATAGGAGACACTAAAATAAAAAATAAAGTATAAAATAATAAGAAATTTTCTAATGACCTTGTTATACGACGATCTTAAAATCAACCGACCGTAAATTTAAACAGTTCTCTATTGAAGCAAATATGCCGTCGACAATTTGCAATAAACATCCATTTAAAGTATTTTTTGAGCTCATCAGAGTTAAAAGTTCCCTTACCCAACTATAAAAAAGTAACATCGTTAAGTGTCTGGCAGGCAGCTCTACTCCCTAAATGTAAAAACGTTTATTGAAAATTTTATTGTTCATACTAAATTTTCAGTTTATCAATGATTTCAGGTTATTTATTTTATCAATGAAACCAAAATCTCTTGTTTTGGCAGCAGGTTTTCTTTATGTAATTCGTTATTTTTAAATTGTTTTAAAATGTACATTTAGTACCTACCTACATAGTATTACAACAGTCTAAGCTAAAAAATAAAACAGTTTGTTGAATCATGTAGTTAGGGCCAGTTTCATAATCAACACTAAAATTATTTTTAATTTAAGAGGACTTTAAATCATTTATACAACGTATTGCCATAGAAAAAACAAACTTTAAATTTTAAAAACATTTTAGTTTTATTACGAAATTGAGGCTAAATAGGTACTAAAATTAAAAAAAAGAAACACTAGGGTAAAGTTGTCTATAATTACGGGGGAAGAGGTGTTTGAAAAAGTTTTACAAGTGTAAAATATGAGTGTGTGATAATGAATGTTTGATAATGAAATAAAATAAATGTTAAAGTATATAATTATTATCTTAATTTCAAAGGTAAAATTAAAACATGTAATAATAGGTATTCTTGTGAGGTCGAGTTCAAGGGTTCGAATTAAAATTAGATGAATACAATTTTCTAATTGCTAAATAGAATAGAGAAAATGATATAAAAACAAAAAATACTTCTACATAATATATACATTAAAGTATTAACAAACAGAAGTTCTAAAAATAACATTTCATTCCGTTAAAAAAATCGATACGATTTTGAAATAATAAACAATTTTTGTAAAGAACAATGATCCACGTGCAACGAAACTTGAAAGGTATAAAAAAGATAACACCTTTAAATATACGTACACGTAAAATTTCAATTGAGTCATAATCATATTCAATCGTTGTAATATAAAATGTTGTAATAGTAAATAGTTATATCACTAACAGGGAAACATGTATCTGTTTTTGTATCAAAAATTGACCTTCACACCAATTTTATCAAAATGTTCTAGTAAACCAGTTGATAACGTGGTGTACCGCAATTAAAAATATGTATAATTTCCTCGAGATATTTGTTTGTTTGTATTTGTTTTAAAACATCAAAAAGTTCCACAATTTTATCTTTTACATCGATTACTAACCGACGCGTATCATTTTATTACAGGTAAATTATAACACAAAATTGTTTAACTAATTAACATAACTAAAGCTATATAACGTACAGATGGTAAAATCGATGGAAATTGCAAGAATCGAGAAACTTGGATGTTATAGGTGTTAACGAGCCAAAACGTGCAAAATCGTTTTAATTATACATTTATTGAAATGTAGTTACCTAATATCTACCTATACTTAAAGTTTAAGAACACATTCCATAAAATAGGTAAAAGGCAATTTTACCTGTAAGTGTCCAAGTAATTGTTCCACCGTGTGCGAAACAAACACTACTTTTCCCGTGTTAGTAAGAATAAGCAGGAATCCACTTAATTGCTCAAACACTAACTGTTCCAGTATGAATTGGTCAACTTTAGGAAATCCTTGTTGAGTCTTATTTTTCTTTCCATTTAGTAAAGCTGCAATAAATAAATTCGTTAATTTCTGTGTGTTATTATCAAATGGGTCAAATGATAAGGGTATATAAATAAAGTAAAACGAAAAATTGTCAAGTACTCGTAACTGTAAGTAGGTATAATTGAAATTATCACTGTGAGAACGTATTGTAACGCACAAAACTGCAATTTAAAATCGGCTACCTATGCCAAAATAGTTTAAGCAACTTCTTATTTCGTAACACATTTAACTATTAATGAATGATTTTGTATAAAATACTTACAATATTATTATACGGAAATATTTTCGAATAAACAAAATCACTCAAAAAAAGTGGTGAATTTCTTTCTGGAAGATCGTAGAAGGAAAACAGCTGAGCTGGTTTTACACGTAATTAGAATAAGCAACAACAATTTAGTAAAAACAATATCGGAGGCGAGTTCACATAACGAGAGAAAGATGGGAAGGTCGAAGAAAGCCTGGAACGCCGAACTGACAGGGTCTTGTAGAAGATTTTCTGCAATAAATGACCACCAGCACCTCGATATTTCATTAAAATGTTAAACGAGGATATGAAGTAGGTATACGTTATTCACGATAGGTTCCAATGCACGTCATGCATAAAAAAGTTGCTAAATTGTATATTTGTATTATTCAGTTTAAAGTTTCGAACGTGGTATATTCTATCGATGATTTACCTGTACGAAAGCCATGATGCCACATAAAAATACAAGGTTTTATTGACAACGTGGATTGGAATTTATCGTGAATAACGTATAATATTTTATACACAGTACCTACTCTATTAGTACAGTTAATTCAATATGAGACCGTGCATTTTGGGTAGGTAGCGATTTTTTTTAAATCCCGTAAGGGTATCAGTAGTGAGTGTAAAAATGAGTTTCCGGCGCTGGGGGCGTTGTCATTCGGCCGCTATCTTGAAAATAAGGACGCAATTAGTACCTTTCTAACTATAAGTCTGACAAAACATTTTCGAAGGGCACGTTTATAGTTATACAATTCTCTACAATTTTTATTCATAACTTTTTGGCGTAACACGAATAATAAAAAAATTAAGAGTAAAACACTTCTTTCCACGCTCTGCAGGAAAGTTGTTGACGATGAAAATCGCAGTTTCCACGTTGATGGGAATTTCCGCGAACTCTGCGGGTAAAAGTGAAGGGCATTCGTTCTGGATTTCCTCTTCGTCTAGGAAGTTTAAAATTTCCATCACGTTCTCACACATTTCATCACTACAATGTTTGACAAACTGCAAAGCCTTCCGGCATCCGCATGTTACACGCCGTACTTAATTTTACACCTATCAAAAATCTCTTTCGCTTTCGATTTGCCAAGAAGTGAGATTCATCTTTTATTTCTTTGGAACAATTAACTACTACTACTACTTTTCTGACAGCGAATCACTTCTTCTATTGGAATAATGTTTGTGGCACGCGATGGGAATAATTACCTCAGAATCGTTGTGCAAAAATTGCTCGTGTTTCTTTCGTTTGTTTTCACTGTAAGCGATTTTCCCTCACCGAAAAGCTTCTTACATATAAAACAGTCGCTCATTTTTAAGAAATTGACACTTCCAAACACTTTAAGATACCAAGCATAACCTCAAACTAAACATAACGCGACTACTTGCGCAACAAAATCTAAAAAAAACTGCTTCTGTTGATCCACCTCACTATTGGGGCACATTCAAAAGTACATCCCCATCGCACAGTTTTCATCAGTAGTGCATTTTCCAAGTACAGACTCTTAAAGCACACGTTTCATAAACTTACCTCCCTTCGCAACGCTGCAAAATCAATAAAAATAAATCGAATAAAAAAGTAAATAGATATTATTGTAGAGAATTGTATTATCTATAAAAATGCTTTTTACAAAATGTTTATCAGACTCACGGTTACGGAGATATCTACATCAAAAAAACCAACAGCACCCTTATTTCAAGATGGCAGCCTAATGACAACACCCCCAACCTCGAAAACTCAGTTTTACACTCACGGCAGACCCAAAAAAATCGTTACCTACTCAAAATTCATGATTGCCCATTTCTTAACGCCGAATTGACTATAGGTACTACTATAATCCCAATTACACTTTTTGTATTCGAAAATTACAAAATTTTAATATCAAAGGAGCGTTCATGCAAATTCTGTATGGCCATGTTCATTTTTGTAATTTTTTTTTAAATGTATTTATAGAGTTTTCGATCAGTTCTATCGATTTCTGTATTCATAAAATTACTGAAAACTAGACACATCCCATAGTAAATCACGTCTAAATATTTCAAATTCAATTAAAATCAGGAATATCCACCTTAAAACAATAATCGATCAAAAAAAGATATGATCAATTATTATATTTAATCGCTAAACTGTAACATCACGATTTTAATGAAATTTTGGGGAGGTAATCTACTTACTAAATATAATAAATAGTAGGTAGATATTTCCCTTAAACTTGCTGTGTACAACTCATTTAACAGTTATAAAATGTTTTTCTTTACCTGATAGTATAGTCTATTAGGTAATTTTACCTATAATGTTTCGATATTTATCATTCTTATAAATTTTGAAGTAATATTTCGGGAACGCGTATTTGATTTAGAGAATTTACATTAGAGCTAATACAGGTAATTTATTAACACTTTGGAAATACCTACATGAAAAGTTATGTATCGTAGTTGGGAAATAAAAAATTCTACCTGCTTCATTGTGTTTGGTTGTCTGTTTTATTTTTTCACTGTAATCATTTCTGTAAGTAATCATTAATATTTCGAAAAAAATTCATCATTACCGAAGCACGCGCGCACACAGAAACACAAACACTTCGCGAACGACGCCGAAATTTTAAATACATATCGAACAACGTTACCGCACCCGACAGAACTGAAGTCATTTTGTCAAAGTTATGTTTATAAAACGAATAAGTTATTGCATAAAGACCAAAACAGCCCCAATTGTTATTTAAAAAAGTTATTTCTTCATTGTTTGAATTTTTTATAAATACGTTGCGAAAGAATAATTATCTACTTGCTAGACATTTTATCAGTTCATAAATGCAAATAAATGTCTATTTAACTGGTTAGGAATTGCGATAAAGTTTCCAATCTTGAATGCACACAACTTAAATTATTTACAAGGAGGATAATTATAAGTTTATAAAGATAAGAATTTATAAATATAATTTTAACAGTATAGGTAAATTTATATTGATATTTTTATAATGAAATTATTGGTCATTTATTTAAAATTGGAAGAAAATATGTGTTTTTAGTGCTTTGTATAGGGTCCGTGAAGATAGCAGCACATGAACGGCACAAATCTCGGGACCTGGTCTATCGGTTAGAGCTTCGTTTGTGTCGATTTGTGTCGTAAGCAATTTTTCGGCAACACCGACCGTTCCCGAGTTATAGCGATGTTTAAATGTGCTGCTAATTTCGCACTTGATCGATCGCGTAAATCTTGGGAACTGATCTAACCGTTAGTGCCCGTGTTTGCTGGTTTATGCTGTTTATGTTAATTCGTTTTCAGCAATATTAACCGTTTTTGAGTTACCTATTATTTTCCTATTTTGAGATTTGACCCACTTATTATTGGAATTTTTTTAATGTTTTATTATTATTAATGTCAGTTCAGCGGCAATAGCTGCTATTCACGACAGTTTTAAGTGAATTTTAATAACACGATTGCTTAATTACGGGTCCTTAACTCCCTATAGTTTCTTAATCCACTATAAAATTAAAAAAGCACTACTCGTAAATGTCCTGTACTAGTTTCCTTTTAAGTCTTGTATGAATTTTATTAAGTATTACAAAAATATTTAAGTAAAATTGCTTATCCAACATTGGTACCTTCCTACACTTTTAATAATCACTTTTTGAATTGAAACTTGAATAAATTCAGAAATTATTCATAGCTCTAATCTGTTTATTAATAAACATGTTAAATTTTTTTGTATAAATAAAATCTATTAGTTACATCAACCCTCACTTTGGGGTCGCAGTTAAGTGAACGAAGATAGACTACTAACATGACCCTTCGTTATTAAATTGACGTGTTGAACGTTTTCAAAAAAATAATAATTAACGTGTCCGACATGTTTCGTTTTCGATAGCTCCATTCTAAAAAAAATGTACTTATTACGATGTACTTCTTACCGCTGAATCTATATTTTAGGTGCAGTATGTGTAGCTATGGAAATTTTAAAGGGATTAAATGTGTAGATAGTTGTTCCGGTACAAATGTGACCGTAGACAGTAAAGAGGCGCTAAGCATTTGAAAATTCTTTTAAAAACATATTTAGCATTTATATTTTTATTGCTCATTTTGGAACGTGAAGTTGAATCTATATTTATTATTTATTTATTATAATCTAAGAAGGGAATTAATTAAGTTCGTATAGGCACCATCAGTTACTCATTACTAAAATTCGTTCGTATCGGGTAGGCGGGTGCGTTAAAACTATATTATTATCGGTTTGTTAATAAGCAGATTAAAGCTGAATTCCTGAATTTATTCAAGTCTCACATCAGTTCAATAACAATATTTGAAGTGTAGGAAGGTACCAATGTTGGATAAGCAATTTTACTTAAATATTTTTATAACACTTAATAAAATTCCAATAATAGATACGAGGTCTGACCAATAAGTAATGAGACTAAGTCCATAAAATACGTATATTTAAAAATTAAGGTACATTGATGTGATCCCCTTCAAAGTACTCCCCTCCCACAACTACACACTGGTTCCAACGTTTCTTCCAGCTTTCGTAACATTTCTGGAAGGCTTCGACTGGAATGTTCTGGAGTACCCTCGTCACGGCGGTCTGGATATCAGTTATGGACTCAAAATGCGTTCCTTTCACGGCCAATTTTGTTTGGGGGAACAAGAAGAAGTCACAGGGTGACATATCCGGCCAATAGGACGCTTGCGGTAATACTGCGATGTTTTTAGAGGTCAAAAACTGCGAAAGTCACACTGAAGGCACGATGGCATGGAGCATTGTCATGATGAAGGATCCACGTTTTGGTAATCTCTGGACGGACTCTAATGACTCGTTTTCGCAGTCGATCGAGTACTTTCAGGTAGAAATGTTGGTTGACGGTCTGCCCAGGTGGTACAAACTCTTTGTGCACGATTCCTTTGCTATCAAAGAAGCAAATCATCATCGTTTTCACTTTTTATTTGCTCATTCTCGCCTTCTTCGGCCTGGCTGCACCAGGAGACAGCCACTGTTGACTTTGCCGTTTTGTTTCGGGATCGTACTGAAAATACCAACTTTCATCACCAGTAATTACACCATCGAGAAGAGTTGGATCAGCTTCAACCTGTTGCAGACACTCCTGTGAAATGGACATTCGCTCGTGTTTTTGCTCCGCCGAAAGGTTCTTCGGTACCATCTTTGCACACAGCTTTTTCATGGACAAATCATCAGTTAAAATTTTTCTGACGGTTTCTCGTTTCAAATTAAGTTCATCAGCCAACATTCGAATGGTTAGCCGCCGATCTTGATGCACGAGAGTGCGCACACGCTGAACATTGTTGTCAGTTCGAGCTTCAACCGGCCTCCCACTTCGCGGTTCATCCCCGACGCTCTCACGACCATTTTTAAAATCTTTATGCCATCGAAACACCTGAGCACGACTCAGGGCTTCATCACCGAACACTTTGACCAATTTACTGTACGTTTCCGTAACAGAATCGCCGAGTTTAACGCAAAATTTAATCGCGTTCCGCTGTTCAATATTACGTCGTTCCATATTCGTGACACGCCTTACAAACACGTTGTCGAAAACACAACACAGCTGGAGAAATAACGAACGTACGAAAGTCGCGAGCACATGTATCGATAGAGGAGGGATGGGAGATTAACCGACCGAAGTTTCAGGTTCGCAGTGTTACCACAAGCGCGGCTAAAAAATTAGTCTCGTTACTTATTGGTCAGACCTCGTACGTCCTACCTACCTTATATTTCACATCTTTAGTGTTAAGGGGTCGGTGGTAGCCACTTCGACTATTAATACTTATAAATCATCATCACCTCTGTCGGTTTTTTATCGTCGGTAACGTCTACGAAAAGTTTCTTGCCGTTTTAAGTTATTTTATTTGACATTTTCTAATAAAAGTGTATTGGTTAATACGATATCTTCTTTATAGTTATCTCACAACTTTAATTTTAATATACGCTTTATCGACATTTACGGGTAAGTGACCGTAATACAAGTTCATGTTGCTTATTTACGGTAAACAACAACTGTGGCGGTAGATGGACAAAACAAATTATATATAAAAGATTGTTATAATTCATAAACGGTTAACATTGCTGAAAAACTAATTAGGTACTTATGATATAAACCAGCAAACACGAACACTAACGGTTAAATCAGATACCAAGATTTACGCGCAATTAATCAGGTGCGAAATTAGTAGCACATCTAAAAATTTCCATAACTCGAAAACCGTCGGCGTTGCCGAAAAACTGATTAAAGCACAAATGGGCATAAACGAAGCACTAACCGATAGAACAGACCGCATTTATTTTTATTTATAGTTAAACATTCGTAACATAGAGCAAATTTAAGTTGGAAAATTAGACGACTTTTTGATTCGCACTCGTAACCGGACAAAATTAGACAAAGCCTTAGATAAAACAACAACAAACAATAAAAAAATGTTTGTCCATATGTTGCAAAACTTTTAATTTACAGTATGTGGAGCAACTTTACGAAATGGGCGTCTATTTCGTGAAATGTATTTAATTACGGCTTGTGGATTCCACATACATAATTTCGACTATAAGTACAATATGGTCTCTAAATTTACGAGGGGGGTTGCGTTCCAAGAAAACACCGCGTATATTGAATCCGCGCAAATTGTACTATGGAACTAATACAAAATTAGAGGCTAAGTTTCATGGAGCTCAATAAATTTTTTATAAGTTAAGCATGTACAAAAAATATATTTTAAATTGCAATGTTTATGACTTTTTTTATGTCAATGTTTTGTCAACCTCACAACTTACCCCGCTTTCCCTTGATATTTTAACATGTTTATGTTTTTTGACCTGTTTTATACATTTAATATTATCATTTACTTGTGACTTAAGGCTTATGTTGGCTTATGACAACATTATCTATAATGATTTCGCTTTTTGTTTACTTATCAAGAACCGTTTTATATAACCGTCGAGATTTCTTTTGTTTATGTTGCATTTTTTACTTAAAATAGCATTGTATTTATAAGTATCCAATGCCTATTTACTTATCACGCAAAATTCTAGTTTTTTTTTAAATATAACTGTATTATTAAATTTTATCTTCACAATTTATATTATTTACTACAAACACAATATAAAATGTATAAAAACAAAATTAAATCCATTAATTTAAATTCCATTAAATATAAGATCAACCAAACCGAGTTAAACCTGATTAAAATTTATATTACAAGGTAAAATTAACCGTTAGAGAGTAAACCGTTTATTGAAAGGTAACCAAAATTTGAAATTGTAAATAATCTATTCAAGTGAACCATTTTAATAAGCGGAAATTTATTTATAAGTTGCTACCTACTGAATTAGACAAATTAAGAACAGGTAGGTAATTGATTAAATATGTACCTATAGGGTACGTACAATCAATTTTCCTATAAAAAATAATAACTGAAATAAATCTATCGATAAAACTATACCTTTAAAGAATTAATTGAAAAAAATATAAGTAGATACATACATACACAAAAATAGTTTTTGGGATTCCGAATAATTAATGACTATGTACAGTTGGTTGCAAAATTAATGTTGTGAATTACGAGCATTGAGCGGGCAAAACACGGTACAATGAACAAATCTACGAAAAGTAGGTATTTACGACAAGGGAGACAAATTACAAATGCAAAGTTGAATTTTAAATATTCTGATCATCTGAATTACAGGAGTCGTAGTTGAGTTTGATAAAAAATATGCAAATAGTGACCGAAAATTTTTAAAATAAGTATGCACTTTTTAGGAAATTTATTCTATAATTATGTAGGCATTTTTATTTTGTATTTTTTTTAGTAAAATTATTTGAATAATCACTATCTACTGCCTTTACACCGCAGAATTATAAATTTATTATATTTTTAATTTAAAAACTATTCGCTGACCTTAAGAATTGAAAATTTCCCTATTACAAACCATAAACAAATAAAAGTTTAATCGCATTTTTATGCGACTGATACAATACAAACCAACTAATAAAACAAGTGCGTCACCTACTTTCGCGTGATAACTTATCAGAGTGCGAACAAAAATTGAATATATTTAAAATAAAAGCGGGATTTCCTAGTACTCACGTATAAACTTGAATGCATTATAATTCATATATAGAATTGTTTAGTCCAGTCGAATAGGAACAAATTTTGACTTTTGACGGAAAAATTGATATAGTTTTGAATCTTGGCAGAGATGTTCATTCAGACATACTGTTTAATATACTAAAAGTCCTGAACTCGAGTCGCCATTGTGGGAAAATGTTGTCAAAAAGAGTGTCGTGTGTGTCGGCTAACTCTCGCTATTACTACATTAATTTTGTACCTGACTGTACACTCCTTTGACTGATAAAACTGTAATTTTATATCGTTTAATAATTTTTGTTATAGTTTAGAGTTTTAAAAATCAAAGCGACAATATCGAAAGACCCTTCCACCCGCCAACAATTATTATTTTGATGTTTATTCAAAAACGCGATCAATAGAAAGTATGACACAAAAATACTTTTGTATCGAATTATTTAATAACACAACTTAAAACAGCTTTGCCAAGAAGGAAAATAAACTTTGTTTATAAAACTCCAATTACAAAGATCAAAAGGTTTTTTTTAGATATTTTACGAGCTTTGCAATTATAATATATTATCATAAATTGCATCATCGCAGTATTTTTTGAAAACATTCGTACTTAGATGGCGATTATAATGAAAAAATAAATGAGTAATAAATATTATTATTAATAATAATAATAATAAATCGCCACTTACTTTGATATATTCGAAGATGTGTAGCTGTAAGTCTAAGTATGCTCGTTTTGTCCATCCTTTTGGCACTTCTTGCTACCATTGGTACTAATGCGGCGAGTTCTCCAATGTAGGAATTAAGTTTGTCCCTCCTCATTTTTTCGGCTCTATTTCTCATCTCTCTACTGCTACTGCAAAAAAAATAGAAAAAGTCTTAAAAAAAGTAACACATCCACAGTCGTATTCAGAGACAAATTAACCCAAGATTAACATGACAGCCGACAGTTAAACTGTAGTTTTAGTTTTGCTATTTTTCGTATTCAGAGTCGTTTCAAAGCGAGTTTTTGTTAACTCAAGACTAATCTTAGACCGAGGTTCTTTAAATTCAGGCGTGGGGTAGTTTAAGTATGGTAATAGTGTTTAATAGGTAATGTTAGCAATTGCGCGGTCAATTTTGGTCGATTTCCATTAATTTATTGTTATAGTATCATAACCGCACATTTTCAATTTGGTGTTTGTTTTCTTTGGTTTGTTCGTTGTCATCGTTCGTTTTATGTTTTATGTCAAATATAAACATTCAAATAATTATTGATCAAGGCTATGTGATACATTATTATATAAATAAAGAAAGTAATATAATTGCTTATAAGTAGGTATATATATATAGCTTATCCAAACCTATGTGATGTTCACGTCATCCAAAAAAAAGTCACTAGATTGTTTATTTGTAATTCGGTTTAAAGTTTGGAATGTGACATATTCTATAGATGATTTACTTGCGCCCATATTAGATGGTATGAAGAAAGACTACAATTTATTAGAACTGTCAAAATACGAGGTACGATGTGACAGCACCGTGTGAAACGTCATCATCTAGTAACCTTATATCGATGACGTGAACATCATATAGGTTTGGATAAGCATATATATATATATATATATATATATATTATGTATATATATATATAAGATGTATATGTTTGGAACTTATTTAACAAAAATACCTTTATACAAAGTGTCACGGTTTCTGAGATAAAGCCAACTTTGTGATTTTATTAAATTACTGCAGTTTTAGTATGATTAATTTTAATTAGACACAACTGCAAACTTTTAATTTCTTGTAACTTTTATTTTAGTAGTCTTTGATATCTGTTCTATCAAATAAAATCACTTGATACACTCTACATGTGATAAAACAAAATATTTAATAAAATCACAAAGTTGGCTTTATCTCAGAAACCGTGACACTTTGTATAAAGGTATTTATGTTAAAAGCTTAATTATGCTATTCCTAATCCGAAATATTTGTATATAGTCGTATATGTATATATATTAATGATATATGTATATTATATGATATAATTATATGTATATTATATGATATATATAGTATATATATATTATATTATATTATATTATATTATATTATATATATATTATATTATATATATATATATATATATATTATATATATATTATACAATTAGTTATTTGTATTTATCGTATTTAATTAATAGTTAATACGTATTGAATAATTTTTATATATGCAAAATATATTTAAAGATTGTGCCAAGGTTGTTCTACAATATTACGTTTTAAGTTGACTACGGTTAATTCTGCAGTTGGGTAAGATGTTTCTAATCATCAAAGATTAATAACTTAATAGACTAGTTTTCCAACTTAACGTGTTATACAACTCTTAATCGTGTACAGTTTTAGATAGGTAATATTATTTTAAAACGCTATTTTACGTTGCGTTGTTCTGAACGAAATATGAATTACTTCGAATTTTATTCAACTTTTAAGTGGACTATGAAATTAATTTTAAATAGACGTATGTTATTTTACCATACTTATACATATGCAAATTATTATATTCGATTCATAAACTGAAATCGTGCTACATTTTCATGAAAGAATTATAAGTCTCCTTAAACGCTTCATTTTGGTTGCGTAGTTCCTAATATACGTCATAATAAACCTCGTATATTTATGAACTAATAATTTAGTGTAATTTTAATGTCATATTGTAAGTTGATACTTCAAATATAAATTTGGTAACTTTTTATGAGTGACGTGTATTGGAGCCTATCATGAACAACGTATATCTACGTTTTGCGGAGTGGCTGCACATGGTGTAAATTAAAACTTACTTACGTTTATACTGTCATAACTACAAAACAGTAGGACATATCGAAAAATTTTATTCTTTAAAAAAGTTTGGTTCATTTATATAGCAGTCGACGGCACAAGAATTATATTTTTGCAGGGCTTTATAATTAAGATAGATTATTAAAAGTGAAAACATGTGAAAATTGCATTTTCTGAATCACGCTGAGATTGTGGGTTTCGTCGCTTCTTTCAGCGCTCCCATCTTATTTTTTGCCGTAGCTTTCTCTCCTTCTATACGTAATTCTAAAATACATATACCAATATAATAATATAATTGTTGTAGATACACCTTATCCATTATTTTAATAATTAAGTACATAATATAAGAAGCGTTTTGTTTTAAATAAATTTACGAGAAGCTCCCATTTCATAATAAAACTACAGCGACTTTAAAATTTAACGTCTGTTATTATTATGACTAATTGGCTCTAATTAATTGTAAGTATATTAAATAACTACAAGTCAATCACCATTGTTCTACTACAGTATGTTAAAAGTGCCTTAAAAATTAAGTTCGTTAACAAATTTGGTATTACCTTCGTTAAAAATGGTACTTTTCGCAGTTTAAATTAACAGCTTTGATATTACACACCCTTAATAATTTAACATTAATCTTATTCATTATAAATTGACACATTTGCAATTGTCACTGCATTGGTACATTTTTGTCCCATACATCTACAGGAATCAGTGCAACTCATTCGATTTTTTCTACATGTGCACGCTTTGCTGCGGTAGTCTAAAAAACATGATGAAACGAAATGTATGAATGTATGAATGCATGTTAGAAGAATACCTTTTTTACAGCCACACGATTCTAACACTCTTAGATTATTTGGGAATGATGGAACCGTATAGGTACCAGATTTCCTTACAAATCTATTTTCCACCCAAAATCTAAACTCTAAACAGAGTTGAAATATATGGTGTTAATTAATTGTTGCTATTGGTTTATTACCACAATTTTATAAAAAGAATAATAATAACAGACATTAAATTTTAAAGTCGCTGTAGTTTTATTATGAAATAGGAGCGTCTCGTAAATTTATTTAAAACAAAACGCTTATTTAAGCACGCTACTTATATCCGTACTGAAAAGAATACCTAGGTCGCGGGAGCCAGAATAGTAAAGGCGCCAAAGATCACAGGCGAGGTGGAAATTCTTAAAAAAAACTAGTGCTCCCACAAGTTAATAAATACATCAACAAATTATTCTGAATCAGCGAAACATAATCTCCCGCTGTAAATGCAGATATCGTAGCTTTGTTGTCAGATTGCTTATTTTACGTATAGTAGCCGGTATTTATAAAGTTGGAATAAATTTTACTGCGGTTTAAAATTGCAGGAAATCTAAAAGTTTTATCAAAAAATGTTATTTAGAAAAAGTGTTTAGTTCACCGTATACGATCTCGGAAGGTTAGTAGATTTTTTACACAGCTTTTATAAAAGAAGTTAGCAATTTTTTCTTCTATTTTTTTTTACTTATTTGGACCTTTCGAGATTTTTAACTTAATTTCTAACATTTTGGCAAAAGCAGAATTTAAATAATTAATTCCATAAGGTCACAAATTTGAATCGCGTTTTTCCAATATGGACACCACTACTTAGCGCTTTTAAATAGAACTGTATATACTTATACAATTTTATTGTTGTAATGAAAACATCAAGCATGCAAAAACGTTGTTTCATAAAAATAGCCGAAAGTGTATTATTGCATAAAATGCAACGTGATAAACGTCAACTAGTATTCTGGGAATATTCTACTACGTAGGCATGCGCTGGGAAACTCTCGGCGCTCGTCACACGCAAAGGTCACCTTGGATTAGAACTTACCTACAAAAAATTGTTTGCTGATGGTTGGGTTTTCATGTTTCCTCTGATAAGTTTACCGGTAAGTTGTGTATAATTTAAAATTTTCGAGTAATTTTCGATAGATTCTAAGGCAAATTAGAAAATAATAATAGAAAAGTCTGTTCCATGTAGTTATTGGCTTTTAGAAAAAGAAACTATAGTTATGTAAGGTAAGTTATGGTTTTTTGAAATTTTTCTGCGTTTTGCTTTTTCGGTAATCGTGCAGAATAGTTATTTTGCCCGGATATTATTGTACGGTCGATTTTTCCTTCAATTTTCTTAACTTTAGATAACGCGTAGAGGATATTGAACGACTTAAAATAGCAGGTCAAAAAGGACGAAGGGCGTTTTTCACCATATTTTGAAATGTTTGAACAATAGGAGTATTTTATCTAGGGGGCTGGAAAAGTTGTGTTGATTAAAGTACGCGGTTGCACAAAAATAAATTTGTCACGCGAATCCAAGTTAATAATTTGAATGCATCAACGACTGAACGAATTTGAATCTCTATTAATAATGATTTCGTATTGGTCAAATCTTTTGTTGTCATAGTAACGACCGTTTTAAATATTTATTTACTGCAATCGGTTTTAATTATGTATTAAAATGAAATTGTTTGAAATTTCATAATATATCACAACGGCGTATTTGATATTCTCAGTTAGAGATAATGTATTCATTATTTTTTTACTCGTTTTAAAATCTAGTTTTATGATTTTTCAGAATTGTCATAGATATTTAGTTACAGTGAAACTTCTCTAAACGTACACCTCCTAATAACGGAATCTTCCAAATACCGGACACTTAAAAGTCTTGGCATTGTTTTATGGCGTATTTCCCATTATAGTGGACATTTGTTTCGGACCCTCGAGTTCCGCTATCGATAAGTTTCACTGTATACGTATTTGCACATAAATTAAAGTTGGTGCTTACATCACATTACAATTATCGTATATTTAGGCATGCAATTGCGGTTGCGAAATTCATGCGACATTTTTACAAATTTTGAGCAAACTGCGATGACTAAAGGAAAAAATTTCAGTTTTCAGTTAAGTACATGCATTGCAGTTGCCAAAAAAATGTTGTATTTACCTCGTTTGCGAAATATGTGAATTTTAACCAATGTGGCTTTGACTAAAAATTAAATCTCTTGGTACATTAAACAAAACAATAATTTTGCACCCTGGGTAAATAAAGAACTATCTATCTTAAGAAAAAAAAAGGACGCAACATCCAGTGACATCTATACCAGCTTATGAACTGACGTAAAATTCAAAAATTTAATAGACTGAGTTTCATTCAAGTGTCAAAAAGGTTGATTAACACTTTGTATCTTTGAGATTTCAATTCTGTATGGTTACCGGAGGAGTTTACTAAACTATCTAATTTTGTTATTTTTGCAGCTTCTATTATAATTCACTGTTATTCATTAAACCATTAATAATCCGTTGGGATATAATAATGTTCGGTTTGTTAAATAATTTTCCAGACATGGCTACTAAACAAGCCCTTTTGACTTCCGTGTCACCTCCTGTTCAAACTTCTGGTAATAAAGTTTCAGTGGTTGGAGCTGGCCAGGTGGGCATGGCTTGTGCTTTCAGTATTCTAACTCAAGTGAGTGCCTAAAACTTGGAATAAAACAGTGAAACGTCAATCGTTTATATTTACAGAATGTATCTAGTGATTTAGCTTTGGTAGATTGTGAGCCCAACAAATTGGAAGGCGAACTAATGGATCTCGTACATGGATCTACTTTTATCAAAAATGCTAAAATTCATGCCGATACGGGTAGGTCGTTTACATGTACTTGTTCGATTTATATTTACACATACTCTTCTTTATATCTCATTATTATGGGTTATAAAAAATAACTAACAGCAAGTATGATAAAATATATACACATAATGATAGATATTAAGATATCGTGTAATGTATCGTGAAAATTTTTAGATTATTCAGTTACTGCCGGTTCCCGTGTCTGCATTGTAACTGCAGGTGCTCGTCAGCGTGAAGGAGAAACTCGACTTGATTTGGTCCAACGTAATACCGACATTTTTAAGATGATTATTCCGCAGCTAATTAAGTATTCCCCGAAAACGATTTTATTGATCGTAAGCAATCCCGTCGATATTTTGACTTACGTTGCTTGGAAAATTAGTGGACTTCCTAAAAACAAAGTTATCGGTTCCGGCACCAATTTGGATTCGGCCAGATTCCGAGTTTTGATGTCTCGAAGGCTCGATATTGCTCCTACAAGTTGTCACGGTTGGATTATAGGAGAACACGGAGATTCCAGTGGTGAGTTAACGTGACTAACGACTTTAAACAGTTGCTGACATTTTAAGCAAGAATATCTCCAAGGTATTGTTTGCTCGCATCTTCTACTTCTAAAAGCTTGGCTTCAAATCTTAACAGAGGAAAAGTGTTAACTCGATCTATCTATATATGTATTTTAATTAATTAATTAATTGTTATCTCGAATAAGAGCATTATTTATCGGCTAACTTTAAACAAATTTTTACAGTTGCAGTTTGGTCTGGTGTTAACATCGCTGGAGTTAGTTTACGTCAAATTAATCCCGAAATAGGTACCAGTAACGATTCAGAAAATTGGAGCAATGTTCATAAAGAAGTAATTGATAGTGCATATAATGTAATTAAATTAAAAGGATATACATCGTGGGCAATTGGATTAAGTTCTGCTGCTATAACAAGTTCGATTTTAAATAATTCAGCTGAAATTCATGCCGTAAGCATACTTATTCAGGTAAGTTTCGAAATACTTAACGATACATAATTTTATTTACCAAATTCCCTAGGGTCTGCATGGAATCGACAAGGAAGTATATTTATCTCTTCCAGCAGTTTTAGGCGAGAACGGGGTATCGGATATAATAATGCAAACTTTAAGCGACGATGAATGTAACAAATTGCATAAGTCGGTTACCCTCTTGCATGAAGTTCAAAAGAATCTCAAATTTTAAATACTTAGAATTTACTTTGTCTATAATACATGTGTATTGCACTTCATATTATTATTTTTTTTATGTTCATCCAAATAGTATTTATTTTACTTAGTTTGTTCTTGCATTATTACAGTATTACATTATTGTATTTATTTTTACACTTTTTAATGGTTTTTTTATTGTGCTTTAGTTAACAGTATTTTTTTTACAAATTTGTGTTAAAATTTTTACGATTTTTAATAATAAATGCCCTAGAATGCTTTATATTTTAAATCTTATTGTTAGATATAGTATTATTTTAACAATACAAAAATTACATTGTAATTACAGCAAATAAAATATAATTCATAGGTACAATTATGATTTTACTAATTCCAATTTAGTTAGTGAATAACCTATAGTAATAATTGTGTTTTGTTTAGGTTTATATATTTTAAATGCAAATAAATAGTTAAAATACTATTTTCAGTTTTTAAATATTTTATTCTAGAAATTAACAAAATTTATACTCAATATATTTATTTTTTTATTATATATGCAATAAAAATTGATTCGACTATTGTTACTGTCAAAAATTACCATACAACTAAACATGTAATTAAAGAATTTTTATTTGTACATAATATCCACAAAATAATTATTTCTGGACAATTAAGAGAAATAGAAATTCAACTAAATTCATCAAATAATATCATTATAATATTGTTCATTAAATATATATATATATATATATATATATATATATATATATATATATATATATATATATATATATATATATATATATATATATATATATATATATATATATATATATATATATATATATATATATATATATATATATATATATATATATATATATATATATATATATATATATATATATATATATATATATATATATATATATATATATATATATATATATATATATATATATATATATATATATATATATATATATATATATATATATAACCTACTTGTTCGCCCATTTTTAAAAACCATTTAATGTTTCGATTTGTACTTTTAAGTAATTCTTACCATTTGCCTCAGAAACTAGACGGTACACTTACAATTATTAATTTCTTTAAAAAACTAATAATACGAATTGAAAAATTAAGTAGCTAATAAAATAATTCTTCTTTAATTTAACACGGTACAGAAATGTTACAAAAATTATGGACTTCTAAATATAAATATGTATACCATTGATTTATTTTACAGCATCGATAATACCGACAATATATTTTTTAAAGTAAATTGAATAATTGTAATTTCGGATTATATACCCTTACCTCGATTTATTTAAATTAAATTAACGAATACTCAATCTACTATTATACAATTTTACAGTATAGGTACTTCTTATGTTAGATAAAAAATGAGAAATTCCAGATTCTTGTTCTTGACATATGATGTCTTTGCCCTAGATCCTTTGATGGGTAAGATAGTCAGAATAACTCATTTTCGCAAAAAATGGCGTTTACGATAATCTGCGTCGATATGAATTTAAAATACATACAAGTGTAGACAATTAAAAGTATTGTTAGAACAACCACCACTTTTACCATACATAAAATTTCGACAAACGCATTCTTTACTAATTATATGAGGTAATATGCAAGCCGATATCTTGAAATAAACATTTCTCGAGTTTAGTTTACGCAGCGAGGAGATAGCGTGAACAAGACGGCGATACAAGGATAGAGCATACACGCGAGCACGAAGACCGCGATTCGCCGATTATTAAACGAAAATGTTTTGAGCCCTTATTTTATTTATAAGTATCTATTAAGAAATATTTTTTAGGTAATTAAAAGATGGCAGAAGGTGTGCACGTTTTTATTTTTTTAATATATAACTTCTAATTTAAGAAAGTGACATTGAAAAGTTAGTCTAATTATTTTCAACTTCAAATAGTTATTATATATGAAGTATATATATTCTTAAGAAAATAAGAACATCTTCACATACTTGATGATACATATTTTCAGATTCTTTAATAAAAAATTGAAAATTTCTATCAATATAGGTGTAATACCTGACCGAATTTACATTGAAATCCCTATATTAGTGCTTGGCGGAATCCTCTTAATGACATCCGATTAAATTCATGTAAGCACAACTTTCTAGAACATAAACTGATAGCAAACCGGGCTTTTACTGCAATTAAGATAAGCCGAATAAGGAGGTTATACTCCATAAAAATATTATACCTATAATATGATTTTAGATCAGGAATATTATAATATACCTCTGTTTCATAATAAGTGAGCCATTTGCGTTTTCTGTCGAACTTATTGCCAATAACAATTTTTTTTAATTTTATTTTTTATGTTGGTAATATACATAATATTCTTAATCACATATGCCATGATGTCAAAATATTTGACAGTTTAACTTGTCACTAAACAACAATTAAACATCAAACAATTACGTGAAATTTTTTTTAACACCGAAAAATTTAGAACGATGAGAAAACCGAATTTAACTAACGAAAAGCGAATGGCTATAGTTCAGTTTTTATTGCAACGTCAGAAAAATGGACGGCTGACAAAGGGGACGGTTATATCCGCAATTAAAAAATTCAGAACATCAAGGGCCACTATAAAAAGAATTTGGAAACAAGGTAAAGATTCTGTTAATAGTAGTAGTAGTAGTTTTAATGCGAATGAGCCTATGAATGTTAAGAATAAAAAACAAGGCAATTCTGGTCGAAAAAAAATTGATAGGACAGAATTAATTGCCAAAATACCATCAGTTGCTTATAAAAGAAGAGGCACACTGCGGTCGTTATCATTTGCAGTTGGTATTCCTCCTACCTCGTTATGGAGGTTGCTAAAAAATGGCGAAATTAAAAGGCATTCCAATTTCTTGAAACCCCTTCTAAAAGAGAACAATAAATTAGCACGCCTGGATTATTGTCTATCGTTTGTGAAAGAGAATGGCGAGTTTGAGGATTTGATGAATTACATCCATATTGATGAAAAGTGGTTTTATATCACTAAAGTGAACCAGAAAATTTATCTCCTGCCAGAAGAAATTGAGCCATGTCGTCAAGTGCAAAGTAAATCAAACATGACCAAAGTAATGTTTTTAGCAGCTGTTGCTCGACCGCGGTACGATCGTTACCGTAACCAACATTTTCACGGCAAAATAGGCATATGGCCGTTTGTAGTACAAGAAGCAGCCTCGCGAAATAGTAAAAATCGACCTAGAGGTGCACTTGTTACCAAACCTGTTGATATCTGTAAAATGTTTACAAACGTATGTTAATGGATAAACTGATTCCGGCAATTAAAAAAAAGTGGCCAAGGAGTTCCTCAAAAAATATAATCATACAGCAGGATAATGCACGGTCACATTGCAATATTGAAGATGAGCAACTACAGGCAGAGTGTAGGAGGGACGGTTGGAACATTTCCTTTACTTTTCAACCGGCAAATAGTCCCGATTTGAATGTTCTCGATCTTGGCTTCTTTGCGTCTATTCAATCCTTACAACATCAGCGTTCACCGCGAAATATAGACGATTTAATAAAGGTTGTTGAAGAATCTTTCGAAGAAGAAACTAGACATACATTAGATAACGTTTTTATAAGTTTACAACTAGTTATGAAATCTATTATAGATTGCGATGGAAACAATAATTATAAGCTTAAACATATTAGCAAGGCAAAGCTACGTAGAGAGAATCGTTTGCCTACTATTCGTTTGTATTAACATTTTGTAACATATTTTTAAGAATAAATATTATTTCTAAAATATTAAAATGGCTCACTTATTTTGGAAAAAATAAAAATCGCTAATGGCTCACTTATTATGAAACAGAGGTAGTAATTTCTAAGTTAAGCGCGTTAGGGTTTTTGTGGAATGTCTATTTGAAAGTGAATATTCTAAGCTGCGAGTAAAATAAAACAGAATTTGATTGTGGAATGAGAATACTTTCGTTGCATATATTTTTTATAAAACATATCTTTACATTCTACGAAGCATAATATAGATATGATAGCGAAAAGTCCTGGTAGCAAAGTATCCGGTAGCGAAGTGTCTGGTAACAAAGTGTTCTAGAACCGTTTAATTTAATTTAATTTAATTTTTCGGACAAAATTACCCTTCCCTCTCAAAATTGAACTTGCCCATCGAATCAAAAAATGTTACTGAAGTTTTGTGTTTGTAATAATCTCATTGTCGCAGCTACCTATAGCTTTATTAGTATTTTATTTAACCATTAATTGAAACGCTCCTTTTCAATTACTTTTTTAATCGTCGCTTTTTGCGTGTCGAAAGAAATCGAAACTGCAGCAAAAATATTTTATAAGTACGTCGCTCTGCCACATACCGACCGATTCTATGGCCGACCCGAGGCGGATCGGTATTTAGCTTTAATAAGTAAAACTCTCAAACTAAAAGTAAGTTGCAAAAATTGTAGTGGGAGAAATTAGAAAGGGATGTTTATCGACCACTAGAAAATTGAGTCGCACACAGTGACATACAATACAATAAACAAACAACAAACATACAATAAACGGTTATGTGAAGAACCAAGATGCGTATAAATTCAGATTACTGATTTGTATAGTTATTTGTTAGTTTAATTCTATTCGAAAATTTGAGTTATTTTTGAGTTTGAGATTCACTTGAGCTACAAGTAAAGTTTAACTTATAGGTAGTTCGTTTAAGTTTTACATATTATTGTATTTCATTTGAATAAGTTTCAACTGAAATTTGTATTAGAAAACATTTTTTCAGTTATAAGCGTCTTCTTTATTTCTTATCTACTTAGTAGAAAGCCGTAGTGTTATTCAAAAACCGGACAAGTGCAAATTTTCAAAATACCGTACAGTAGATACATACAATGTTAAGTGTTATAGTTTTGTACTAACATTTACAGAATGCCCAGCTAAAACCAGAATATTGACTCATTTGTAAATAATATTTGGAACATATTCAGTTTTTTTTTAATTTCCCACAGCTTTTAAAATATGGATTTACCCCTTTACCCAGTTTGCATCAAGAACAACATTTTGTAAAATTATAAATTATAATTAATTACCTATGCCTATGTGAAATATCAAACATTTATCCACGTTTGCGGCGAGAAAATAGATTTTTTACATAAAATTATATAATAGAAGTTATCTTAGTCTATACGAAACGAAGATGACGAGCCACGAGGAACACCGAAGATACATTCAATTACAGAGTAATTGCTCAAATCGCACAATAGCGTTCATCAACGCTGGCGCCTTGCTTATAATGTCCTTGAACCCTTTACCTACATTATGTAACAAATTATAGAGAGGGTCAACGAGATACCTCAAATTCGAATAAAAATATACGACACCCACATAAAAACAGTAAGAAGCAACAAGAAAAACGAATGTGCCAATTAAAGGTCCTCGAGACAAGTTTAGTCATATAAAGACCCCCTTCCCCCGCGCCCCTTGTCCTTTTTCGTCAACGCGGTCGACAACATCCGGCCGAATTGCGCAATCATCATTAGATGTTCTGTGCTTATTTATTGGACGCCGATTATTTCGGCATTAGAATTCGAAAATATTCAGGGAAGATTTATGAATTCTCCGGGCGTTACATTTTAACTCAATCCGCTTTTATTAATATTAGATAAGCTACTTATAATCTGCCGAAAGGAAGTTAAAGGTTATCATGAGATACGCCACGTCATTTACTATATTAAGTACCTTAAAAGATATAAATTATTTTTCTCCACAGCATTTTTTTTTATATTAACGTAATTTATGTAGGTACCCACTTACTACATTTATTCATAATTGTTAACTACTATTCGGATAGTCTTTTTTAGACAGTTACTTGTAGTAATGTGTAGAATTACAAAATTTTGCAACTTAAATTATTAAATACATATACTAAAACACTGAAACGGATGTCCAAGTCTTTCAGTGTAGGTTGGCCGTGGAAAGCTAAAGGCATGCCTTGGATTAAGGCTGTTAACGTTGTTTGTTCAAATAGCTATTGATTAGGAATGTACGAATATAAAAAATAAATTTTTGAAATATTTGAAGTTGCACGAGATCTGCCTAAATTACATGTTTTAAAATTTTGATTTTGTGCTTGTTTCTAGAATTTGTAAACAACATAAGTAGGTACTGCCTTATACTAGTTACAAAAAAACATTTACCCAAAAAATTAATCGCAGATCTGCTATTCAGTACTATTTATAAAATACGTAATAAAAATCAAAAAGTTAGCTATAGTTCATACAAAATTTGGATAATTTGAATCGAAAACAGTGTTACTACTTGCAAAATAATTTTTATGGAAACCATTGCCTCAGCAAACGTTTTTGTGGAAGTTATTCTAAGAACAGCTTATTTGATGTTTATCTGATCATTGTAAAATCGGTCCTAACATTCATATTTAATATTCATTTCAGACGTAAAATTGACGTAATTTGGTATTTTAAATAAATTTGATAATCAAATGAATTACTTGTTAATTCAAATAAATAATCATTTAATTTTAACGTTAATAAAGCATGGTTTCATCAGCGTTTGACCTACGATAATGAACTTTCCAAACAATCATGGATTTTACGGACAAGATTATTCGAATTTCTACAATGGAAATCTACGGAAAACAACATATATATTTTTTTAATTTCTTTTTCTATAAATTCTTACATATGTTAAATAAATCACACAAATTCTTTATACATTCATAAAATAAACATGAATAGTAGATTTAAAAAAATTAATAAAAACTCCATAAAAAATTCACGGATCACTTCGCCAAAGTTATCTTTTATTGAAAAAGTAGGTTAACGATATCTTCTACTTAATAAACTCAAATTTAACTGGCGAATAAAAAACTGAAAGTTCGCATAAAAAAGTTCCGCAATTAATCGTTTTTACTTCATTTATTTTTGTGTTGTTATAGACTTTTATTTTCATAATTAAGAGGATGATTACGCCAAGCACTAATATAGGGATTTCAATGTAAATTCGGTCAGGTATTACACCTATATTGATAGAAATTTTCAATTTTTTATTAAAGAATTTGAAAATATGTATCATCAAGTATGTGAAGACGTTCTTATTTTCTTAAGAATATATATACTTCTTATATAATAACTATTTGAAGTTGGAAATAATTAGACTAACTTTTCGATGTCACTTTCTTGAATTAGAAGCTATATAATATTAAAAAAATAAAATGTGTACACCTTCTGCCATCTTTTAATTACCTAAAAAATATTTCTTAATAGATACTTATAAATAAAATAAGGGCTCAAAACGTTTTCGTTTAATAATCGGCGAATCGCGGTCTTCGTGCTCGCGTATATGCTCTATCCTTGTATCGCCGTCTTGCTCACGCTATCTCCTTGCTGCGTAAACTAAACTCGAGAAATGTTTATTTCAAGATATCGGCTTGCATATTACCTCATATTATTAGTAAAGAATGCATTCGTCGAAATTTTATGCATGGTAAAAGTGGTTGTTCTAACAATACTTTTAATTGTCTGCACTTGTATGTATTTTAAATACATATCGATGCAGTTATCGTAAACGCCATTTTTTGCGAAAATGAGTTATTCTGACTATCTTATGCATCAATGGATCTATGGCAAAGACATCATATGTCAAGAACAAAAATCTGGTATTAATCACCAGAAATTTTCAGAAATTTATTTTTCACCAGAAAAATCGTTTTGTATTTCGGTAAAACGTATCTTCTTATATGTAGCTACGCTACAATGCAAAATATGCGCTTCTGTAAAATCTACTTTATGTCGTTTACGATAATCTGCCACAACTACCGTCGATATAGTTACTGTAACTTTGAGGCGATGCCGACGATTATCTACATAATTTTCTACTTCAACAAGTAGTAAAAAATTCGAGATTCACATACACGGGGTTTTACTGTAGTTCCTCAAGTGAAACATTCGTATCTTACTTATTAGACTTATTGTTAGAAGTAACTGCAACAATTACTTCTCCAAAACGTATTTATGTTTTAGTGAATGATTCAATATATATATATATATATATATATATATATATATATATATATATATATATATAACACCGTGTCCAAGATAAGAATGCACAGCATGGGGATCTTGAAAACGGTAGAAGATACAGGGTGGCTTAAATTAGAAAAAAGTTGCGCTATTTAGAGTATGTTCACATGCTGGTCGCAAAAGTTCATTATTGTTTATCGTTTTCAAAATTCTCAACAAAATGTGATTTTTTGGATTTTCGTTTCTTTTCATTTTTTTATTTATTTTAAATGATATTAAAAAACTACCGGCACTTTCTCATTGCCACTTTTTAAGCTCTACAAAATGGCGTGTTCAAATTTTTAATCCGACGTTTCGTATCCGAGAACCCATCATCAACTTTATTTTTTTATATGGCCACAAACAAAGAGACACCCTGTATTCGGTAGCATTATTCATTACAAATTCAACGATGTATCACACATTATGGTTTTGAAGCCAAAAAAGGGGAAAAACGTGAGTTATAAGGTTTTTTATTTTTTAAATTAGTAGGCGCTGGTACAATAACAGAAACAAAATGTCAAAAAATTATAATAATTGCTCAAATAGGTTGCCATTATTTTCTAGACACAAGTATGCTCTGTCTACAGAAGAATTCAAAACATGGTCTAACATTTCTGGTGTGATTGTATTAACTGCTGCTAAAACCAATGCCAATAACTGTTCTTCAGTTTCAAAAGTGGCGTCATACACTTTTTTTTTTAAATAACTCCACAGGAAAAAATCCAACGGAGTTAAGTCAGGTGATCGGGCTGGCCAGGCTACTTCACTGTGAGTTCCAATGCATTTTTCAGGAAACCTCTGGGACAAATATTCCCGCACAGTTCTTGAATTATGCGCTGGGGCACCATCTTGCTGAAACCAGCAGTTGTTAACTATAAGTAATGGTAATTCATCCAAGGCATTCTCCAAATCAGTCTGCAGTAGGTCGAGATATCGTTCGGAATTTAAATTGTTGTGATAAATAAAAGGTACTATTATTCTGCCACCCAAAATGCCTACCCACAGATTAAATCCAAATCGATGTTGATGCCTTGTTTCTTTTATTAAATGAAGATTGTCTGTTGCCCAATAATGTTTGTTACGCCGGTTGAAAATGACATTGTTGGTTATCATTGTTGGTTATTGTTTTTCCCCTTTTTTGGCTTCAAAACCATAATGTGTGATACATCGTTGAATTTGTAATGAATAATGCTACCGAATACAGGGTGTCTCTTTGTTTGTGGCCATATAAAAAAATAAAGTTGATGATGGGTTCTCGGATACGAAACGTCGGATTAAAAATTTGAACACGCCATTTTGTAGAGCTTAAAAAGTGGCAATGAGAAAGTGCCGGTAGTTTTTAATATCATTTAAAATAAATAAAAAAATGAAAAGAAACGAAAATCCAAAAAATCACATTTTGTTGAGAATTTTGAAAACGATAAACAATAATGAACTTTTGCGAGCAGCATGTGAACATACTCTAAATAGCGCAACTTTTTTCTAATTTAAGCCACCCTGTATCTTCTACCGTTTTCAAGATCCCCATGCTGTGCATTCTTATCTTGGACACGGTGTATATATACTGAACGATTTTTAATTTATTTAAAATTTAACAGAATGCAGGTTTAGGGCAAATTTTTCCATCTTCTGATAAATTTATCTGACAGATATGCACTATGAAAACGATTGTTCGAACAAAAGTTTCTACAGGAAATATCTATCAGATCTAATCAGAAGATGGAAAGATCGGCCCTTATTATAATTAATCACATCGAATATGTATAAGTTACTCTGGGTTTTTATTCCATGAATTTCATTTTATCAACAACCACAAGTTGTTAACATGACAAGGTATAACGCACTAACACGAGTGGTTACGAGGGTACTGTTATAACATTTGCCACTAATTTTAGAATTATTCGACTGATTTCTTGTAATAATTGAACAAATGACAAACCAGATACTGTAGAATATAAATTTCGAGCAAATTACTGAATAATTATACCTATTTAATATAATGTCTTGGAATTGAATAGCTAGATGTTTATCAGAATGTTTACTAGATAAGTATAAATATTTTCTGTACTGAAATGAAGTGTGGCGTGGGCAAACTTGTATACTGGGATACTGAAATAACGTGTAGATAACATACTTGTAAAATTGTATTTAGCTTTTCTGTGCGAGCGTAATCATCCAAGTTGAACTTTTTGTTTTTAAGATATCCATTTTTTCAGCAAATATTTATCTAAGTAGTTAAAGAAAAGTAATATCAAATTGATTGGACAATTTTATAAATAATCCGGTAATGCAAGTTCTTATCTTAAAAATAATAGTTAAAATCCGACCGCGCGCAAGCCTCGGTATTGAATTTTCATGTCGCATGTCAAAAAACTCCTTTTTTTGAAAAATAATATTTTCAAGAGGAATTTATAAAAATTAAAAATAGATATATCACTTTATTTCGATTATCTCGAAAACGGTGCATTCTATCAAAAATTATAAAGAGACATGATCGGTAGAGAATTTTATGTCGATTCCAAAACATATTTCACATTTCTGGTCCGATGATTAATAACAGAGATCAGATTTTTTTAAATTTATGAACGGCCGTCATTTTGAAACGGGTCGGTCGATTTGGCTGATTAACGAACTCGGCCTTTATTTTCGTACAGACAATATACTGCCCAAATTTCAGCCTCCAACGATTAAAATTGCGACCGGAATCGTGTCCGCAAGAAATTGATTATATATGACCGACCGAAAATGAACGACCTATATTTTCGTAATCTAGCGGTCGAGATCGGAGAAAATTCAAAAGGACATGTCTGGGTGCCATGATCAGACAGTCTGCGATAGCTTTATTTTCTATGAAAATTCGTTAACAATAGAAATATTAAACAAAATATATGAGATGAGACCTGTAGATGCAAAATTTTGTAAACGCAATTTTGGCAGTTTTTGAGTTACGCATAGATATACATATTACGTATACCTACTATAGTAATTTAGATACATTTGATACTTCAAAATCGATTAAAAATGCGATAGTATTTAATGCAGAAAATGTAGGGAAATATCATGAAAAAAAGGTCAGTGATCTAAATGCATCAATATTTTTGCAGTGAAATAAATTATTAAAATAGCACGCTTTTCGACAATAACTACTATAAATATTTGTGTCGTCGATTTAGTTAAATTTAGGTCGCGCTCATTCAATCAAACAAGTTCTCTTAAACTTAATAATGATTGACAGGTCATTTCTATATAGCACGAACTGTAGATGTTGCGAAACTTGATATTTTCAATCTTTTTACGATGAGATGCAAGTGAACATTCGACATGATTTGAATTTGCCGACGAGGAAGGACAAAGTCGGCATTTATTCAAAACCGAGAAATTTCTGAAAAGGAAAATTCTCAAAACAAAACCATTGCGGCATATTTTTTCGTATTTTTGATGAATTTCTGTATAAATAATTGAAAATTCTACGTTTGGATTTTCTTTAATTTGTTCACTTTAATTGTGTACGTTTCGTTTTTAAAATATACATTTAAGACTTTCGCTAAATGATTAACAGAACTGGGTTTTTGATAACTTTGAGATGCAAAACTCAGTAAATTAGCGCTCGTTATGAACTCATAGATATGTGAAACGTTTTGTAACATTGTCAGCAATATCGATTGTAGGTATATAAACGTTTTTTAACAATAACCATAAATAAGATGTTTTCATTTGTCTGCTGGCCTCAAATAAGGTTACGTATCAAATCAAACACGACAACGAATAAAATTGAAAATTATGTTTTCTCTGTTTAGTTTGTATTTGTGGAAATGTTTGTATGTGTTCTTAGGGTTCTCCACTCACAAAATAAAATGCCACCATCAACACTTATACTGTAAAGTTATTTTTCAAATTTTTGAAATTTTTCCGTCCTAGATAATCTTGTTACACTGCAATTAAAATTCGTAAAAATTTCACATTTTTTGGGAACATACATACTTTAACTTTAAACGACCCCGATTAATAAATGTAATAGAGTAGATTCGCGATAATGCGACAATTATGGGACCGAGGGCGTGTCGAATTGATGAAATTTCCTGATTATCCAACGTATAAAATAAATAAACGTATTTAAGTGCTGTTTAATAAGTAAACGTAAATAAGTTCAAATTGCGTCGGGTTAAGGAAGTCAAACTATCTCGCCATCTTTCTTGCACACATTAAACACTCCCCGAGCGGCGCGTCGGATTACAAGGAGTATCGGACTGACGAGCGTCGAATTAGCGCGAGTCAACTATATTTCAAATTACATGGCACGATGGCAAATATTATATATAAGTATATATAATTACGTAGTACTTAAAGATAGGACACTCTTTAAATTGGAGGCGTAGATAATTAAAAATACGCTTATAAAATACGAATTGAAGGTTTTTTTGATAAATTGAAATGTCAAACGCAAGATTATGTTCGTATTATACTATTGGTTTATTCATATTTATATAAATTCTTACATTTCATTGGTTTTTATTAGTGTGGCTAATTATTATTGAGGTTATGTATAACACCAGCTGATAATAAATTTGGCAACGTACCAAATACAATAGGCGTTTTTCTTTTAACATTTGAATTGATTCATTCACATCACTACACTTGTCAAACTCGTTCGTTTTACAAAGTGATGTTATGATTTAGGTATATCAATTAAATTTCCACTCTCGCTTCAGATTTTCTAACCTCATTTCTGTGTTATATGTGTTTGCTGTTGTTGTCGCTTTGGCAACGTTACCACTGATGACCAAATGACTGTTCGTTTTAACGTGTATCAAATCACTTCGCAAGTGAAGTGAAAACGAAAACTACTAATAGCACTTTACAAATAAGAGTTGCGTTTGCGCACTTATAATTGAATTTGGTTTTCGCGGTTCCTTGTCGAGTTCCCATCTTATAAAACACTACTGTAATCGTTATTAGTCTTTGACGATAGTTTAAAAAAAATACATTTAATTAAACTTCGTCGCTACGTAATAAAAAAATAATTTAAATCTCACTTTAATAAACAAAATATAATTATCACAATTTTAATTACAGTTAAACATTTGGACCTGTTATCTATTTATATTTTACATCTTTCATTATTTTTTTTTAAATAACCGAAGTTCGATTTTATGGCGTAATAAACATTTTTATTAAAACGAAATTTTTAATTTTGTTATTTTTTCTGTCGGTAAATTACGAAAATATGATCGGTAGGTAAGTTAATTACATTAATATACAGGGTGTATAAAAAGTTCGTTTACAACGTTTCAGAAATGATAAGGGAGGGGAAAAACAAACATCTTTTTAATGTGACAAAACTTTGGCAGATGCAACATATTTCTGCTAGGTGATTTGAAAGGGTAAGTCGCTTGATTTGCGTCACACCACGTTATTATTCATGTAAGAAAAAAGAACGAGAGATAGAAAAGAAGTTCTCGTCACATAAAAAAGAGGTTTGTTTTTCTCTCGTCTATCACTCCTGAAACTTGCAAACGAACTTTTTTGATACTACGCAAATCGAGCGACTTACCCTTTCAGGCCACCCAGTGGTAATATGGTGCATCTGCTAAAGTTTTGTCACATAAAAAAGATGTTTGTTTTTCCCTCCTCTAGCATCTCTGAAACGTTGTAAATGAGCTTTTTATATACCCTGGATAATTAATAAAACGTGAACGTTATAGATTTGAAAACAAGTGTGGAATAAGTCCATGTCCTTGAATTGGTCAATTTGAATGTTATTTAAATAGATAGTGAAAGTTTCTAAAAATAGTTTGTATGTAGGTATAATTGTAGAAAGACGGCTAGCCTAACTAGATCAGTTAATAACGATATTACAAAAATAGAACCTGACAATGATTGATTGAATTGTGTTCTGTAATTCAACGTAATTATTGTAATTTGTCTAAATTGTTAGATGGGTATTCAATTTAGGTAGCACTTGTATCTTTGATATACCTACAATTAACTTCACACACTTTCGTTCTGATTCCTTTTGATTTACCTATAGCAGTTTTTGAAAAGAGGTCTCATATTCCCCATCTTTATCTACTTTAAATAATGATAATAAATTGTCGTTAATTTTTAATGTAAGTATTTTAACATGGGACAATTTTAAATAACGTATAGGCATATAAATTGTTACTTAATTTTATACCTGCTTATTTTCTCGATATTGTTGTTTAAAAATTTTTTTATTATAAAAATAAAAACTATATTAATTTTATACGATTTTAAATATTCAGAGATGCCTTTAACGTAATGTATTTGACATTTGTAAAGATTAGTGCACTTTATTGTTACGTTAGTAGCAGGTAAATTCGTCTATAGAAATTCATCTACAAACAATTGTTCTACAAGACAATTTACCTGCAAAAATTTGTCCAATTGTAACTTTGCGTTTTAGAAAAATTAAAAGGCAGTTTTAGATTTGAGGCATGTTTGGGATGTTATGAAATGCATTACTTAAAAATTTCGAATTATTTTCTCTTATTGATGTACATATTACAAATGAAAGCTTCAGCTTCAGCGTTTCAGCTTGTGCTTTTATGGCGTGTATACGTTATCTATAACTTATTGATTAATTTCTTTCAAATCTAGTTTGTTTTTAATTTACAATTCAATTCAATTAATTCATACAGATTAAGTAGTTGTCAAATTTCGTTGGCATTGTAGGAGCCTACAACATATATTAAAAAATAATAATAAAGACGTCGAAAGATGTCTTTTGTCGATAATGATTATATTATTCATTTATTTATTATTCTTTGTGATTTTCAGATTTTTAAGTTTCATATATCTATGTAGCTAAAATAGCTACCTACATTGTACGATTAACTAACGAACGACATTTATGTCATAATGAATCCCTATTTGCATTGAAAAGTTGGTTAATGTGTTTTTAAATATATTGCACATCTGTAATAATAACAACACCTGAACAAAGTTCTTCGAATTCATGTTTGCTATTGAATTTTATTAACTGTAAGACGAAATAAGATAATAATAATAAAATTCGGCAAATTGTTGTAGACCAATTTCATTGTAGATCAATCGAGGAGCGTTTATGCAAACTCAGCGTGTCCACTTTTGTGGAAAAAATGTTTTTTGATGAATTTATCGATCAGCTCTATCAAATTCCTGTACTAAAAACCAGGCCCTTCCCATAGTAATTTAAGTCTAAATATTACAAATTCGATCAAAAGCAGCATGCCCACGTGAAAAACAAATGAATCGACCAAAACGAGACATGTCCATTTGTTCTTTTTATGTTCTTTATTTCAAAAATCAAAAATTTGTAATAACAATGACACGTTCAAAATTGTTATTTTAAACACTCCTCTCGAATATAAATTGTATAAATTTAAATTCAACGTTCCACGAGTAAACAACAGTTTTTCACGTTTTCTCGAAACTACTTTATGTGGACATAGCTGAGTTTCCTCAAACGCTCTACAAATTGTTGGTAGATGAATAGCTATAGACGAATTTACCTATGTAGATTCTGTTGGTTCTGTCTAAATTTGTATTTATAAATTCTAAAATTCTAATTCTAATTTTATTTATAAATTCTATTTCTAAATTATATATATATATATATATATATATATATATATATATATATATATATAAATATATATATTTAGGTAGGTATTTATTTTCCGTTTATTTAAAATTTTCAATAGAGTAGATAAGGACTATTGTAAATACATAAAGGCATTATACAAATTTCATTTAAAACCTAAGTACTGCATTAATAACTACTACATTAATTAAATAGCATTTCCGTTATAAAATTTTCGTCTGTCTATTTAACAATATGTAACTGCGATAAATATTACAGGAATTATTTTGGTAGGAGCTCTAGTTCTGTGGACATAAACAAAATCTATATTTTTAGAATAGCTTACAAAAAAAATGTTTAGGGATATTACTATAACTCTTACGAAACCGTCGATTTAAATTTAAATAATCTTAAAATTATGGGTGCTTATGTTAGTAATTTATAACAATTTCACGTTGCTAACTGTTGTTTATTTGTGAGGACAGTCGTCAGAATTTAATGAAAAAGATAAATGCGGAAATGCTGCATACGAGGTCGTCAGATATAGCTCCCATACCTATTATTGACTAGTTTTACAACTTTCAATGTTATTTAGCGTTTTATTAATAGCGGTAGGTCAAAATTGTTATTTCGCCGTTGAAATTCAATTTACGATTTTGCAAAATTAATTTGAGATTGGATTTGCCGCGAGCAAAAAAGTTGCATTTTAAAGAAATGCCCTTGTTATTTTCAATTAGTAATCAAAAGTTAATTAACGTGGCGTTTGAGTGACGCAGGGATGAAAACAGCCAATTATTTGTTTTAATCAATTACGTTCACAGTCAGTAACAGAAAAAAAAATGAAGGAAATTATTAATAAATTCCGGGTAAATAGGTATTGTACTAATTTATCGATAAAAGCGCGAACTCGTTATATGTAAAACTGACTAATTTTTACCATAAATTTCAATTAAGTTAATATGACACGATTATTTGAATCGTGAATTAGATTATTTTTAATCTACTATTTACGCACATGCTAAATGCGTAGGTACAGAAAACGCTGATGGTGTCACGCAGCACACATACAATACCTATGATACTTAACGTAAATACAAGAGTATAATAACAAAATTCTTCCGCAGATTAAAAATTAAATGAAAATCGCTACTCATCAAGTATTGCTGAAGAAGATGAATACGTATACTGTTTACTAAAATACCGTTTATAATACAATAATATTATTATTATGTCAAACAACAACGAAGTAGCTTAGAGCCTTGGCGTAAAACACGTTTCACTCATATTGCAGGCATAGCAAACGGATAATTACGAAAACAAACTTAGGAAAAACAAGAAAGTTAGGAACAAGAAGTTAGTGAAAGTGTGAACTCGAACGTACAAAATATTCGGAAATTCGGATATATGTACAGTCAAGTTCATATGTTTTGTGCCGTCCCCTGTATTAGTTTTTATCGTAAACGGCTCAAAAAAAGGTTACTGTCGATATTGTTTATTATCTGTGTCCTTTTTTACAATTCAAAAACAACTGCTGCCCTTGACCTGCGATCACATCTAGCGGGATAAAACATATGAACCTGACTGAACATACACACATAATTTATTATGTAGGTATAGTAATTTTAAAACGTGTTTTACAATTTTTAATGCATTACTTTGAACATTAATTGTAAGAAAATATTTTTTTAAAGTTTAATATATACATACATACATACATAAGAACTTACAATTTAAATGCATTTAATATTAATTTATGGAACTAATGAATGTCGCTATGATTGATAAATCTCGAGATAGCTAACAGGTAGACCATTTCTGATAACCAATGCGACCATGATATGCGTTACTACCTAGTTACAAAATTGATTACAATGAGACAGCATTTCTTTTAATACCAAGGACATTGAATCATGGTTTCTGTCGAGTGACAAATCAATGGCACATTGTAGTATTATAAATAATGTACTGTACTAACTTCTGTTCAAACCTATCATGCATATCTACGTCATTCGCGAAGAAAAGGTTACTCAGAAATAGCATTGTACGTTTCAACAATGGTGTCACTTCGTTAACCTAGATTTTACAGTATTCTAAAGTAAATTGTACCGTATTTTCTTTATAATATTTTGCCGTCTAATATGTGCGCAAGTAAATCATCTGTAGAATATGTCACTTTCCAAACTTTAAAACCGAATTACAAATAAACAATCTAGTAACTTTTTTTTGATGACGTAAATTGCATATAGGTTTGGATAGGACATATGTACTAAATTTGTGATATTGACATGTTGCAATATATACAGCGTACAACACAGGCAGCATTATTAGTAACATTGAATACAGAGGGTGTTTCAGTTTTCAGATTCGGGCGCTACAGTTGTTGTAATATTGTACAACTGCTCAATTTTCTTTTCGTACAACTGACCTAACGTACAGAGGCAACATCAAACAATTACGCACTCGTGTACATGGCTAATAGCATTATTTAATTAAATATTGTTTGTTTTCGTGTCCTCTATATACAATATTCTTCTGTGGCATAAGTTCTGAAACACCCTGTATAACTTGAATGCGATAGTTTTGTCCATGATTATTTCAAAATTGTAAAACACAACGTAGGTAATTCAATCTATTCAATTTGAATCTATCACGAATAATAATTACTATCGAACTACCTAATCAAAATCGTATATCTATTTGCGGAATCGTATTTTAATGAAAACCACAAAAATTGTAATAAAACAGAAACCGAGTTAGAAGTAAATTGTGGAAAATAAACATTCATTCTTAAACAATTTCGATATCAAATTTGAATATAATGGGAAATTTATTTTTGAAAAATTAAAATTGTAAATAAACAATGTTAAAAGTATTCAACAGGTAATTAAAAACGTTGTAGGTTATACCTATATTGAAAATTCAATAATACTGTTAAAAAGTTTTAACGTGTTGAAACTTATTATACATGACAGTTAAAATGTTTATCGAATGTTATTAGTTGCGTCATTCTCATTTTTATCTCTTCGCACATTTTTGATATCTATTTTCAGAATCTTACGGTCTAATGAATGGATACGCCTAACAATTTTGGGGGAGTATTCCACAAAGTTTAAATACTTGTAAGCACTACATAAGTAGGTAAACGTTTCAAAAGTAATCGATAAGATTCATTAATGCAACAATTTCCATAGGTATGTAGGTATATAATTAAACTCTCAATCCCTCATTCGTAGGCATTCATTTATAACATATTCGTAATCTATTTTGATAAAATAATAAATAAATTAGTTGGCAAAATAAATGACAAGGAAACATATTTCTATTTTAACTTAACTATCGTATAAAAATTACGCAGTCTACAATCGGTTTATTTTAAACTGTCCAGTTTTCCATTATTTTGATATTACTCATAGTACCTATGTAAAGTTATTTATCTTTAAAAATTTTACTCATTTTTATACGTTTATTTAATGATATCAGATATATTACCTACAGTAATTTATAATCACTAATTACAAAAATTAAACGAATTTTAAGGTTATCAATATTCGCTTGTAAAAGAACGAGAGGTATAGATTTTGATTTAAATTTAGTTTAGATTTAAATTTGGTGAGAGTAATTCTGTATGTTACATATATCTCCTTATTTCGAGCTTGTTGCTAGTGGTCTAGTAATGAAGAAAAAGTTAGGCGACAGTCTGGGCGAGTGCCCATTTTGGCAAATCGTCGCCATCTTTGTTTACAGCATCTCGAACAATAATGATTATTGCAAATGTATGGGGATGTATGTCATTTTATGTTTTTTAGGATGCTGAACACGTTAAAGACGCAAAAAAATAATTTGAGAACAATTCAAATGATATCTGACGTGAAGTGATGCGATATGTTAAATCAAAATAAAAACGTGTATTTATTTAACATTTTAGCACGAATCCGAGACGTAAACACGTAAACAACAAGACAAAAGTTATAGGTAATGGAAATTTGTATTTCCAATTACTTAATTTTTGTAGAGGTGGGGAAAGACTGGATGAAATTCCCTTGGCTCTGTTAAACAATATTTGGTACCAACAGGACCTGGGCACCAGCACATAACAGCTGTAATGTTCTTAATTATTTAAATTTGAGGCACCCTGATCGAGTGACAGCTACAACAAGTAGAGATGTTCCAGGCTCCCCAGATTGCCCGATCTCCCTTTGGGCGACATCTTTTTATAAAGATTTATAAAAAATAAAATGTACGAAATTCAAAATTTTAATAATTGCTAATAATTAATCGTAGGATTGGACATACAGTGGAATCTCGATATAGCGAACAAGTTGAACCTCATTAGAGTGAACAATGAGTTCAGGATGTAACGTTCTTCAGGACGTAAATTACATGACCAAAAGTCATGTATGATGTCACAACGGTTTCTTGCAGAAATAAATAAATAAAGCAGACATTGAACATTTTCGATTGTGCCTTTTTTGATTTGACTATTTTTTGCGTCTTTAACGTGTTTAGCAACCTAAAAAACAATAAAATAACACCTCACGTGTCCTATGCAGCGTATTTTTAATAACCACTATTGTTCGCGATTCTGAAACAAAGATGGCGACGATTTTACAAATTGACGACTCGCCCAGACTATTACTCAGATTTTTCTTCATTACTATACCACTAGCAATAAGTTCCAATTGAATTACACTCTGGTAAATGAACAACATACAGAACAGGCGGTTGATAACGTTTAAAAACGGCAAATAACGTTTTGTAAAGGTTTTTTTAACGGATCAACGAATATACCGAATACCTAAGGCCATTCAAATTTTATTATGATGCGCGTCATCACTTACACCTCGTATTTGTATATCTACCTACTAATAACATTTGTGGTCTTTCTTTGCCATGTAATAGATGTGTGCAGGTAAATCAATGGTAGAATATACCGATCACTTTCCAAACCTTAAACTGAATATTACAAATAAACAATTAACTGTAAGTAACTTTCATTGATGACGCGCATCGGAATAAAATTTGAATAATATATAATAATAATATTAAGGATAGTTGAGGTTAATAATGGTTATTTAATATCTTAAAAATTTCCATTTATCGTTGTTTATTATTTGATATTAAAACTTTGTTTATTGGTATAAATCCAAAATAAAAATAGCCCGATAATTACACGTATATTACATTATTTATAATCATCAAAATTTTAAAGCATTAAAACAAAAAATACAAAATACCTGCCTAATTAGGTATCTACGTAAAATTTACCTACGGTAAATTAGGATGCTTACCATCTACTACTATTTTTATCGTTTTCATATTGTCATTATAAAATTACTTTTTATTAAAAATTAATATTAATAGATATGCATATTGATATAAAAGCAACATAAGTAGTAATTAAATTGTAAGATGATGATCATATAAAATATTATGGATATAGGTTCTCCATCAAAACTGTATCTACGATAATATTAATTCTTTCTACACGCAATAACATTTTTAGCGAAGTTATGAAATTAATAGCTCAAAAACCAATCGACACAACTTAACAAAAATCATGACTCGCAATCAATTACCATATATAATGCAGGCCGAATCATTTAAGAAATGCCACCCGGTTTTTTCGAAAACGATTAGAGATAGGTAAAAATCACTTATTGTAAAAATTGTAAAGTACGAAAGGGACCGTCCAACGGTGACATTGAATGACTTCAAAACCCATTGGTTTTGGAGTTATAAGCCTAAATTACCATTTTTTAAAATTGGATGTGGTTTTTTGTCATTGCCAATTAATCAATAACCCGTAAAAAATACGTTTAACTTAAAATTTCAGGTATTTTTCGAAATAATCATTTGTTTCGAAGATACGAGCCAAAATAAATATTTAGTTTTGGAAGTAGGTACTTAGGTACCTAAGAATTTTTTAATTGGAGTTAAGTTGCAAGTGTATCTCTATAATAAAATCGAATTCCTATCAGAATGGTTAAATAAATTAATAGTATTGGAAGCCCTAGCAGTATTTATTACAGACAAAATGCATTTTAATGACGTAGGCACTCAATTAAAAAAAAATTATTTACATACACGCAGAAAAGTAAATAATTCACAATATCTACAATATGACGGTTGGGGATCGTTACTTATCGTTCGTTATCTAATTGTTTCAATGAAATCTATCTAAAGCTTGCATGACCGATGGAGCTTTATTGAGCGTAACAGTTTCCGGAACAGATTAATATTATATTTATTTTTTGCTACTGAAAATCGATATAACCCCAACGATTATTATTTAGTATTTTAGTAGTATTAGATTAGTTTAGTAGTAGATTTTATTAGTATTTACGACCTGTTACCAATACAGCTATCGTAAATAATTTAATACATATTGATATTAAAATGTTCAAATATCTCAACTATCATTGTTTAATAAATATTTATCTACTTGTTGAAATATGTAAGTACATACCTACGTACCCAACGTTGAACTACGTACATACCTAAATAAATTGTATAAAAGAGTAAATGAACAGAAGGAATTTGAAAATCCTTTATGTAGGATAAACAATAATATTAATTTTAAAATAAAACCATTTATAACGATAGAACTGTGACTACTTCGTTATTTAGGTAGGTATCTATATATAAAATTATAGACGACTACCATACCTTTTTAATTTTTTTAAGCTTCGACAATTAGGTACATTTGTTAGCTTTATTCAATAAATTAATAATTAAACTTAATCGTATAATATTAATACGTTTATAATTAATATTAATTATATCTAAATAATGTAAAACTTTTGATACATTACTCAGTAAACAACTAAATATAAATAAATTTATCTCTCCAGAAATTGAATTAATATGTTGCTTAATATATAAACGATGCGTATCAGTCAATAATTCGCATTTCACTTTATTTTTAGATCTTCCTTGAAAATAATTACAATTCTATTTTAATAACATGCATCAAGGATTTTTTTATATATCTTCACAAAATATAAACACATCCTTGCTAAAACTTGGTTATGCAAATATATGGGCAATGTAATATTTCAAAACAATTTGCCTTCGAGTAACTTGGTATAGTAAGATATTATAGATAATTTGCAATTTACTGATAAGACAGATTCGATATATGTTGAATATTCGATAATTTCACCGGAAATGTCATTAAGTTTGATTTTTAAAATAAAGCACCCCGTATATTTTACTTTTTTTTTTTTGAAATGTACGAGTTAAATTCCATCCCACCATGATTGTTGCCAAATTTTTATTTTTCTGAATATATATTTTTTAGGACTTCCTGTAAATCACTCAAAATCAAATTTTGCGCGTCTAAGGTAAAATACTCAATGCCCGACATGTTTCGCAAAATGTTTGCGTAAAATCCGCGTTTCCGCGTAAATCATTATATATGTAAAACTCATTTGTTGGCCATCTAAAATTACCGATCGATACTTTAAAATGTTAGCTTTTAAGTAAAACCTTTTTAATCATGAACTGACCCGTCTCACAACAATTAAAATAACACAAATCTCAAGGTTGTTCAGGCACCAATGTTCGACAAATAAACAAATATGATCCAAACTCATGGACGGGTTGCTTGGCCATCGCGATTCCCTGATTTGACGCCCCTTGACGATTACGCAGACGAATTTTATGAAAGCACGATTCCAGCATTTCGAACGTATTTTACACAAAGTCGTTAAATCTACTATCTACTATACTTGTGTTTAGATAATGATGGTCTAATACATATTTGAACTTCGTTTGTAGTAATTTGTTATTAAACGGATCACAAACTTTGGGATGTAGTAGAACGAACGAAGACAAGAAAAATAATCTTAATAAACATAGGTTTTAAAAACACTATGAACTATTTCAAACAAATATTCACACCAGACTGAAGCGCGTGTTACCTCAAGACATCATCCAAATTCATGAACACACTTACATTACTGTTATTGTTAATTGATATTGTTATCTGTTAATCTTATCTGCTATTATTTTTGCATTCCCTTGAGACCGCTAGCTAGTCTCATCATATTATAATATTGTAGCTATATGCAACATTATCTCTGCTATGTATAACAAATCCCATTTGTTGATCTGGCAATAAAAAAAAAGGTTTTAAAAACAACGTTTAAGAAATTATATTTCAGTATATTTAAGTATAATAATGTGTGCAAGATCAATAGAACAAATTGAACACGCATATGTTTCTTTGTTGTGATGGCATCGATAATATATTGTACTAAAATGTTTTTTTTCTTTCACTTCTTAAATCATTAAAAGTTTGTGTTCTTTTTTTTAAAACAGCTTGTATAGTCACGCTGTTTTCTTCCACATTTTGAATACTTATCCAACAAGTTTGTGTCGGCATCTGCTTCTTCGGGCTCAATAACAGCCTCTTACAAAGATTCAGAAACGGTTCTCGCAACGTCTGGTTCTTCCAAGTCTTAGAGTTGGTAAGGCATAAAAGCCATAAGCCTAGTATGCATTTTGTGGTGCTAATTGTCGATAATTTTGAATTTATTTTTAACGAGAACGGTGATTCAGTTAATCCGGAAATTCGGTTAATCTCGATTAGGATAAACGAGAGCTGCTCTAGTGTAATATACAATTTCATTGACCTACCGAATACCTACAAGTGTTAGTTTTCTGCATTCATGTAAAAAAGTATTAGGGATTTTAATTACCTACTCCAGCTGTAATTAAAATTTGAATTAAGTAAGCAACTAAAAGCATTTTATGCTTTTCCGGTTAAAAAATAAAATGCCGTAAAGTTAATATTCACGAACAATTTTGGTAATTATACAAAAATATAAAATTATAGACGATAATTAAATAATCTTGTAAGTTCAGTATAGTTTTAAAGTATTTTTATAATTTTCTATTAAAGCCTAATGCACCGGATGCGATAAATACTAATCTCTTACTCTCTTACAATTAGTCTAAATACTAGTCAGACTTTTTAATTTAAAAACTAATTTTATGTAAATAAATCAATTTCAAACAAATAAATGAAAAGGGAAAATAATAAATATGTACGTTCAGTTTCACAAAGAAATTTATCGATAAATGACGAATAAGACAAATTTTTGCGAAATCTACCTTATAAATAAAAAATAAAGTCTGTTTTTTACCGAAGCTCAACGTGTTTATAAAAATGTATATAAAATCGAACTACATATTTGTTCGTAAACATGGTATACATTCAATAATTCAAAGACGCATATAGGCAGCAGATTTAATAATGTTGACACGCTCTGTCGTTCGATGGAAAAACTCAAAACAACCTTGATTTTTAATATATTTGTTGCGTAACTGAGGAAAATCATTATAATGACCCATGGAATTTTGTTCTTCAATATAATTTTCACATAAAAATTGGTTTATTTAAGTTTTGATACAAATAAATAAAACTTCAGAGGTAATCTATATAGATATTTAATTGAACAAACAACAAAACTGAAGGATTTTTTTATCAATCGGTTGCTATACAACAGAACACGTGGATGTTCTATATATTTCGGATACAACCCTAAAATTGGTACTTGAGGTTTTGTAAATATATCCTATTGTGCACATAACAAAAACATACTTTTAAAATACGTTGATAATAGATATTAAATTTAAAAAAATAATAAAAGTACAAAGGTAATATTATAAACGTAAAAATGTATTTAGTATGTATAATAACTACCAGACTGTAAAGTGGATCGGAGATTTTAAAATTAACATAAAATACACATCTTCTACACGCCAAAAATGATAGACAATTACCCATCATTATTGCTGTTAAAACCCACCATTTACTACCGTATTTACTCGCGCAATTCCCCCCCTAAATTTTTTAAGACACATTCTTCATTTATGACCAGTTTACAACCGATATTTTTAGTCATCGCGTAATTTCCTTCTCGAATTTTTGTCCCAAAATAATTTTAAAAAAGAGGGAAATTACGCGAGTAAATATGGTGTATTTATAGATACATATGATTTTTGATATAAAAATGTTTGTGTTAAAGAAATAATTATCGTCTCATTGTTAGTCGGAAAATCTTGTAGGTAAGTCCAGAAAAGTAAATTTTACAGGAAGCTGAAAAAACGTTTTCTGTGGTACTTGATTGTTGAACGTGAACAGTTTAAAATAAAAACACCAATACAGTAAAATACCGTCAGTCCAGATTAATTTGGGCTCGAAGTTGTCCGGATTAACGCGAATATGTAATGTGATCGTTCAGTCTTGTTTACAATATAAGCTTATACAGTTTTAACAAAAAAGGCTATTTTATCTATATGAAAAAGATTTTAATTTAAAAAAAAGTTTGTTGTACAGAAATGTAGTTTAAATTTTAAAATAAATACGTAATAAATTACATACAGTACAGACAATAGTTTAAAAACTTCCGTTTTGCAAAATAAATTACTCGATACCGCTGGTTGATAGAACTATACGTAACATATTTACATTTTTTAAATATATGTATTTTTTGTTTTATATTTGCCGTCCGAATTAACGGGGTTCGAATTAGCGGAGTTTTACTGTATATTTGTAATTTACGATACACGGTAAATTATTAAATGTGACGCTATACTGGAATCTACTTAAAACTTGAAAATTTTGACATATAAGACATTGAACACGTGTTTATTCTCAACCACAAGAAACCGCTATGGGCCTATGAGGTTTTCTATCTTGACTATTTTGCTTGGTTCGAATTTTTTTTGAGATACGAGCTTTCTTAAATCAATAAGATCGATTCAAAAATTTAGGAATAGCTATTAAAAGTCAATTAATTTTCGAAATTTTTCAACTCTATTCAAAAAATTTATTAACTTTGAACCTGTTATGTTTTAGATGGTATAATACTTTTTATAACAAATTTGGATGCAAGATTTGTTAGGAAATAGGACAGGTTCTATTTCGTTCATAATTTTGTAACAGATTTTGTTTGCGATCTCATATTTCTGTATTATACGATCATAATTGCTTTGTTAACAAATCCTGTATCAAATTTGTTACAAAAAATATTATCAAAAACAGGCTTTATATATCAATTTATATATTAATTATATTTAGGTATAATATTTGAAACACCATTCAAAATAAAAATATAGAAGGGTGCAGCGTTCATGAATTGAATTTTAGAATAAAATTTGCAATCTATTTGGCCAGACATCAACAAATTACGATTCCATTGGGTAGTTATCACATAAAACTTTTGGCATTTTATTGTGTTTTATTTTATTTTAATAGTCGCTATAATCTTATCTCGTCCGACAATTAAATTAGAATATATACACGTTTTAGAAAAATTGCCCCTTTCCACACTCCTTTCCTTCACTAAAAATGTGTATTGAGTACTGTTATTTAGATAAAATTTAACAACAATCATTAAACTTCTCAGTATCTCGATCGTATGTATAAAGAGGAAACGGAGCAATAGACCAACATTTTAAGTTCTTTGAACTTACAAACTCGTTTTTTTTCTCTTCAAAAAGTAGAATCTGCATTTTTACGATTGTAAAAATATTTAAATTGTATTTTGTTAAACTTGACTGTAGCTTCTAAATAATAATTAGGAAAGTCGTCTTCGAATTTGATACAAGTTTTGTGGATTATTTACTTGGTGGTATTTACCCCTAAAAAAAAACTAATATATATCTAATTATTGTTATAATTGAAAAATTTCATCGAATTCCAGCCATATTCTATCCATACTCCCTCACGCATTTTTGTACAAAAATAGCTACATAAATTCTTTTCTTCAGCAAACCTATATATATTATAATTCAACGGGATTCATAATTAGATATAATATAATGGGTATGTATGGCATTATAATCGACATAAAAACGACCTTTAAACTTTGCGATAAAGCTGCAACATTTAAATGTCCAATAATAGATAATCATTTGTTATAAATCCGCAAAATAATTTGTTCTTCCTGATCTGTTTAATTTAATGAATAACAAATGATTCTATTTATTAATAACTGCGTTATATATAGAAAAACTAATAATAAGTAAATATTGTTAAAAAAAATAGGCATGCACAGTTATGGTCATAATTAATGTCGTCAAACAACGTTCAATATGAGTAATAAATAACAGGAAATTAAGCAAATTAATACCTAAACGTAGCATAAATATTAGGTACTAGTACATATATATGGGATACATATAGGTAAAATACACCGTTAAAGCACGTTACCGACGATATTAATTATGTCCATACTGTACCTACTATACTAAAGGCCGGTTTAGACGGTTCAAGTTGATAAGTGATTAAGTTAATCTTAATTAAAGCACTGTACTTGCCACTTAACCATTGAAAACGTGCAGTGTAGTTATTTAGCGATTAAGTTGATTTACAAACGTCACGTTGTTTATGCATTTTTTGAAAAATTTCGGTTTATTTATCTCTAAGTTAACTTCACTTTTAATTTCCTCCAAAATTTCTTCCAACGTAATTGAAATAATACATACAATTAATTTCCCCACATCGCCGTTGAACGTTCATTTTGTACACGGCCACTTACTAGTTGTCAACCTAAATGGGTGTAAACGCACAATTACTTTATTTTAACTTAACGATTTAATTACTAACTTATCAACTTGAAGCGTCTAAACCGGTCTTAATTGATAACATAAACCGGTTCTTATTTTAATCTTTCAAAGTAAAGTAATCGCGAGTGCTGCGACATTTTGTGGTTGCATACAATTGGATGAAATAACAATGAAGCAAAATAAAACTGCTTTATGTACAATGTAAAAACAGAATCATTGAATCACATATTATAAAAAAATGTAAAAATTATTAAAAAAAAGAATAAATATTAGTAAGAAAGTTTAAAAACTCCCATATATATAACACTAATTGTAATTCGAAAATTTTTAACAATGAATTTACATTTATTATCAAAAAATTTAAAAAAAGATATCGACTATAATATTACTATAAATAGAATATGTCGATCCTCTTGCTCCAGGTGTTACTTTTCTTTTGATTTTCTCGGACAATTGCGCAAATTTAAAACGTTCACCTTTATTCCCACATTTTTTTTCAGAAGAAAAACATCGTTGAAAGGAAATTTTCAAGGAAATGTGTCTGTGTGGGATTTAAAGAAAAAAAATTGAGTATGGAAACAGGTAAAATATTAAAAATATCGTTTCTATTTCTATAACAAAACAGAAACAAACAATATTTAAAATTAAGGCTTGTAAGGCAATTAGGTACATGGTTCATAGTAGGTACATTTTTCAATTAAAAAAATAGCTAAAAGACCGTCGCGACCGATTTTTCAGTTACAGTTTATATTGCTTGTCTTTACAATAACAGTAGTTTTGTAACAGTAGTAATTAAGGATATTGTTGCGTTTGAAGGATTATTGCTTAAAGTTGCTGCAGCGGGACTGTATTTCTTCGAGGGTTCAAATACTCTTCACTTTTGTGCGGGGTTTAAGCGGGTTAATTAAATTTGCGGATTTTAGCTTTTAGTAGGACTTTATTTGAAATATAAATTTTAATTCATATTTTTATTATTATTTGTTTCCCTTGTTATTTTGTGGGAGGCAACAGATATTTTATGGTTTATATTACGGACAATATGTAATAAAATCTCCACTACAGCTCGGCCGCAGTTTTAATCGTTAACATGCCTGAATAAAATGCTTGCTCCTAAAACAACAATATCATTTTTATTTTTAGATTGAAATACATACAGTAAAACTCCGTTAATCCGGACGACAAAAATAAAACAAAAAAAATACACATCTACATTTAAAAAATACGTAAATATGTAAAATATTCATTTTTACATAGATCTATCAACGCAGGTTCTAAATTGTATTTATTTCAAAACTTCAAGTTCAATTCTCCTAATATACCGGGTGATTTAGCCAATCTATTCCAAGCTAATAATTCAACAGATTTTATAGATACAAAGATGAATTTTTGCATAAGTTTTGGGTTAACAAACTATTTTAAAATAAAATAATATTACGTTTTATACTAGATACTGATTTCAATATACTGATGCTCAAAATGCACAAAGTAACTACATTATTATAGAGCCGTGGTGGTATAGCTAGTTATTTGACTAGCCTTCTAGCACACCCACGGCGGGTTCGAATCGGACGTTTGCGAATATTAATTAATCGTAACCCGTACTAATCAAATAATAAAAGTCTGTGATCAATGGGCAACGATCCCAAAATCATAAATTAATACAATTAATAAAAAAAAACTACACAAATAATCTTTTCAAAAATTTCCAAAATTAAATTATAGGTTTCCTGTCGAAAGCATAGACAACAACAATCTGCAAGAAAAGGTTAATTATTTGTTCGTATAATAACGTCAGTGCTTAAAAAGTACCTGTAGTATGTTGAGTACAGCGGGCGTTAATGAGTTTTAAACTGCCTACTAGAAAAATTTATAAAGTCAAAAAGTAATTTTCTGAGTTTATACACTCCGTTTTCGCCGAAAATTAAGGCAATTGTAGTTTTTTAAAATACAACGAAATATTTTGGTTTCTGTTTTTAACGATATAAACATTGTCATACTTTTTTAGTGTGACTATAATTTTGTTGGTTTACACAAGAAGGCGATGAAATAAAAACGACAATGTTTATATCGTTGAAATCTCTAGAAGATCTCTATTTAATAAGCTAAAAATATATATAACGTTCTATTTATTATAATAAAATTGACTTTATTTCGATTGATAATAACCCGAAGTGATATAATCGTGTTTAAAATTGAAAAAAATAGATTTTTAACCCAAATTTAAGTACCTATGTAAAAATTCATTCATTCTATTTCTAAAATTTGTAGTTATTCGCTTGGGATAGGTTGGCTGAATCACTCGGTATATATACATAAAAATAAACAGGGGCAACCAGCGGCATTCCGTAATAATTTTGCAAAACGTTTTAAATTTAAACCGCATTTTTATATGTACCTATATTTACATTACGATTTTTTTTTAAATTAACCTTATTTTTTCGTAGTTAAAATAGTGTATTTTGTTGAAATCGTATAGATCTATAATATAAACAAGAGTAGACGATTACATTACATATTCGTGTTAATCCGGACTTCCGTTAATTTGGGCAACCTCGAGCCCTAATTAGTCTGGATTAAGGGGGTTTTACTATATTTAAAAACAACAGTTGCAGCAACAATTTCTAAGAAAAAAAAACAAAACATAAAAATGACTAAATTTTAATTACTTGTTAATCATACTTTACTCACTTAATCACTTCAATTATTTTTATCAATTTTTCATTAAATGTTTATTGTTCTTGATTTTTGTTACAACGAAATCTAAACGAAAATTGTCGTTTACCAATATTTAAATATCGATATCAAATAAATAAATATACTTATTTAAAGGTAGGTAGGTATTTTTGAATTTTTACAAAACAAAATTATACGTTCGTTTTAAATAGTATTTTTTTCTAAAAAAGAAACTCATGTTAAACAATACAAACTTTGTATAAAAATATTTATCTTACAAGAGCAATAAAAGTAAAAATTATCTTTGTAAATGACGATTCCGTCTCAAACTCAATGTCTGACCGACAAACAAGTTAAAATACGTCATCCTGTGGCTCATAATTTATTTAAAGAGTTATTTGCATAAAATTACTACCAACATGCAAGCCTTTATGCAGAATTAACATTTAGAATAAAACTGTTAGTAACACTTCGGTGTTCAAAACGACAATATATAAATTTTAAATTGAATATATTAAAGTAACTTATCACTATGTAACTGAAAAAAATAAACATATTTACGTGTCTTCAAATTATAGAAAAGTAAACAACAACAAGTAAACAAGTAATTGTATTTAGATACGTTTTCAATTCTATGCATTTCTTGGAATGTTTGAAAAAATATGAATTATTTATTGGTTTATGCCCGACGAACGTTACACATTTCTTTTTCTAAATATTATAGATTTATATGAAAATTACTAATAATTTTAAACGGTTTTATCGACTCTTGCGTTTAAACAGTACCTTGAATTTGCATTGAATTAATTTATTATGAATTTATACCACAAATTTCTTTAGTTAAATAGTAGATGCTAATAGATTTACATATCAACAAAAATAAAAAATAAAATCTACCTGCTTTTTAAACAAAACATAAAAATCACGTAGGTATGTATGAATTATTATGGATAAGGACACTCTGTATAAAGATGCGTTACCTCTTTGATAATGAATTTATCATTTAAATACATTCTAATCTTTTAGTAGATATTTTTTTCTTAGAAAACAGTCTTAATGGATTCTTTATGACAAGAATTGTTGCAATATGAGTCACTTCAAGATGAGTTTTTAAATGGATAAACAATTACTAGAAAACTTTCGGAAAAAAACATATTGTCGTTAATTACACTTTTAAAAATGATATTTATAATAATTACCTAAAACACTAATTTGTAAATGAAACCGTCCATATAAAAATGATAAGTAAAAGAGATAAAAATCTGTAGTCAGTCAACGTTACAAAGTTTGCACAAACATCTCCTATTACGCAAATAATTCTGACGGAATATCAAAATGTTTTATCATTATATATAAAATGTTTAAATTACTTAAATTATGATTAAGTTTTCTCGTTTTAAATGAAAAATATTTTCCAGTGGATTTTACTGATGCGAGTTAACTCGACATCTCTATAACTCGAATTATTGCATTGATCATAACTGTTGCGGGTTTGGTACCCTGTTTTATTATTGCAGCGAGATGAACGTCGCTGTTTACTCGACGAAGGTTCGTTCGTCATTCAGTTTTTACTTTCACCCAAAGGGTTGGGGGAGTGCAGAGTACCAAACCGCAACAATAACATTGGCGCAAACTTGCTATCGAATCTCTGTAATTTGAACTGTCCTTTAGTCGAACATTTCGAGATGGCAACTGACGATTCGACTTACAGAGATTTAACTTTATATGTATGCAAATTCTGAGGTTAATTTTAATTCATTTATTCACTTTTCGTGGAATAACTATGTTTATGAAATTACATTATAGTAATTTATTTAAATAAAGTAGTTCCGTTTCAATATTTTGTGACATATGATCAATAAGGATGTCTATAGTTATAAATACTCATGTGAGAATATTTTATTATGTAACAAACGTCGATTAAAAAAATGATCTTCAAAACGCGAACATCTTTCAATTAACACACATCCCATTAGAATAGTAACTAATCATTAGTAAACATATAAGTAGTTTAATAATAAATAAATAATGAACAGTTCTATAAATCGATCTTTAATCGACCTGAATCTTCTAAAACAGCGGTCGGCAACATTTTTAAACTTAAAAGCCACATTTCAACTTTTACTGTTAATAATAATACAACCGCAATTGTTTAAGAAAAAATAGAGAACGTAAAATAACTTTGCTTTTCAATTTTTATTACTTCTGACGACTAATTGACATTCACATAATTCAATATGAAGACTGTATATTTTATGTATTGTTAAATGTCTCAGTATTGATAAAAATGATTTTAAATAAATGTGACATGAAAAATAAGAAACAATGTAACGTACTTAAATTATAGGAAACGTTTACTGATATTGTTTCGACATCTCGTAATCCCGCATTTTGTAAGAAATCATGTAGTACAGCCTATCCAAACCTATATGCAATTCACGTCATCAAAAAAAGTCACTAGATTGTTTATTTGTAATTCGGTTTAAAGTTTGGAAAGTGACATATTTTATAGATGATTTATTTGCGCATATATTAGATGGCATGAAGAAAGACTACAATTTATTAGAACTGTAAAAATACGAGGTACGAGGTGTCAGCACTGTGTGAAACGTCATCATCTAGTAACCTTTTATTGATGAAGTGGATTGCATATAGGTTTGGACGAAGTGTAGTAGTACACTTCGTCCAAACCTATACGCAATCACGTCATCAATAAAAGGGTTACTAGATGATGACGTTTCACACAGTGCTGTCATTTCGTACCTCGTATTTTGACAGTTCTAATAAATTGTAGTCTTTCTTTATGCCATCTAATATATGCGCAAATAAATCATCTATAAAATATGTCACTTTCCAAACTTTAAACCGAATTACAAATAAACAATCTAGTGACTTTTTGTTGATGACGTGAATTGCATATAGGTTTGGATAGGCCATAGGTATTTAAAATTTAGCCACAACAACCTTGTTTCAGGTACTCTTCGATCTTTACGGGGTCCCCAGACACTCAATATTGCTGTGCAATAATATTGAGTATAATAACTGACCAAGATTGTGTCGCATTTAAATACTTTTATATTCGTATAAGAAACAAATATAGGATTATTTCTTAAGGATGTTAAAATAACAGAATTTGTTAAAAAATAAAGTTTAATTAGAAAGAATAATTTTAAAGGGCAAAATAGGAGTCGTGTCAGAGGGTCACCCCGACCGACTGACCTTCTGACACATTCACGGCTGCGGGTTCGAGTCCCGCCGCAACCGTGGACGTTTGTGAACGTAATACCCTTGTAACCAAAATTTACTAACAAGATTTAGAATCGGTCCCCAAAATAGGCTGCCTAATTGGCGAGTCCAAAGCCATAAACATTTAAAAAAAAAGGAGACAAATTACGTGAGAATTCATTCGAAATCATCATTATTGTGCAATAATATTGTCGTTTGTTGTTCTGTTGACTGGGGACCGCATACGTTGCCAAGAAACAACAATACCAGTTTAGAGTTTCAGAAATGTCTTTCTAAAAGTTGCGTGTATATTTTAAGAGCGTTTTCACCTAAAGACAAATTAATCTCGTTTGACTTACCAAACAATGTTTAAAAAAAATGGAATGCATTAGCTTACCTGAAAAGAAAACAAAATTGTAAATAGACATATATAACAGAACATAAGATAGACATACTAAATATGTACATACTTAATAATACATAATTGAAATACGTAATTAGATTGAAGTTCTACAGCTATAGCACCTATTGCTACAACAAGTAATAAATATGCATATCTAATTAAAAACTTTGCACGTGGATTATGCCCAAGCGAGTTATTTATAACAACTATTACTTAATTGTATAAAAATTAAACAGTTATATTGTAAGTAGCTAGTCCATTATTGATTTAGAAATATTAAATACCTGCATTTTCTCAACTTCATCGTGTAAAATTTAGACCGTATTTCGTCCACTTTCAACATAAGATCGATTTGCCTGTTTACGGCCCACATCCCAATTTAGATGTACAGACCCTGATAAATTGGTACGCAACAATAGTAAAATTAGAAAAACACAGTTAAAATTAACAACATGCTCGGTTATGTTTTCCATTTTGATAGTTCTGTTGCATCGTTTTAATATTATTGCATAAAATCTGCAATAAAATTGAATCTGTTGGAAGTCGAAAATAGATAAGGGGCCGCAAACAGGCGAATTCATAATGGTGGCATTCAGGGAATTGTAGCGTCGAAACGCTGCAGCGCTGTAACGCTTTATTTTTCCTGAATAAACATTTTTGGTACTAGTTATTTTTCAGCTTTTAATTCTTAGGTTGGCAATTTTGTTTGTAAAACACTCAAGTAAAACTTACCTTGTAATATCTTCAACCTTTCTTCTTACGTTACTGCACGGGAAATGACTTCGTCTCCGAATTGTAACGTTATAAGCCATCTTTATTTTTTGCATAAACCAAAACATACACAAGCAACATAATTTGTTAGGTTAGAACGCATGGATGCGTCATTGCTTTATTTAGTTGTAAAGCGTTAAAGCGGAATATTTATATGCTTTAATGCTTTACTAAAGCGCTGCAGACACCATTCAGAGCATCGCTTCGATAAAGCGCTACAGCGCTACCATTCCCTGAATGCGACCATTGTTATAGCATTAAAATTTTAATTTAATTTACATCTGTTGATATTTACGTGTTATGCGGTCTCCAAATGTGCAATATTTGATATTGTAATAATAGTAATATTGAACGGATGTAGGTGAGATTGAAAGACTGTGCAAGATTATTCAGTGATTGCACAGTAAATGGAATAAATGTCGCATCGAAATACTTTTGTATTTGCATAAGACACCGATATACAATTATTTTTTAAAAATGTTGAAATAACAGAATTTGTTAAAAAATAAAGTTTAATTAGAAAGAACAATTTTAAAGGGCAAAATACGTGAGAATTTACATTAAGTGTCTGGGAACCCTTAACAAAAATTTCTTATAATTCATTAAGAATTTCAAGGTGATTTTTTTTGTTTAAAAACCGTTACAAAAAATTTCTTTGCAGACATGTAAAAGATTCTGAAGGTTAAATCATCCGCCATCGATGCCGCCAGTCAACTTAAATAAAATTAACCGAGTTTTGGATGGTTCCCAAGTCTATGACAAATTTTGAAAGACCTTGGAAACGGTCGTCTCTGAAAGGACCTTGGCATTCCGTTATGTAAATTGCACTTACAATTAATTTTAATGTCATGCACAATGCGGTTGTGATAGTAGATAATAGATAATTTACAACTAAAATCAACATTTCCAATTCAATTTCGAATTCGCACCGAAGAAAGTTCTTAAAAATACCTATTGTGTTAAATGAAATTGAATTTCCCTAACGTACTTAAATTAAATATTTAGATAAAATAATGGCACCTATATAAACCGCGTTGTATTTATTTTTGAAGACTACTAAATATACTAAAAATAACTCGGAATCCTGGCATTTTTAGGTAAGTAGTTGTTATTGTTCGTAGGAGAATAGTAGTAAATACCATATTAATAACTAAAGATAGACACCGATTCCGGGATCGTTATCCAAGGGGAGATAACCTCGTTTGCCAAAATAGAAAGGGTTGAGTAAATAAAATTGTTTATAATTTGTAATTAATCGATTAGTAACATTTAATTGATAACTAAAATATAATGTATCTTGAAAAGATAATTTTCGCAATTTATTAATTTAGGTTTTATTTACGAAAATAAGGAAACGGTCCGAACCGACATAATCGTAAAATTAATAATTTTATTCGAACTTCAAGTCAACAAACTTGGCGTCGTCAGCTTTCAAAAAAAAACTACACGTTAAAAGAAAGTATCTATTTATGCATGTACTACAATACTTGTTTTACTTTTATAAAATGATATTTTATCACGAATAACGTTCTTTTTTATGTAGTAACTTATTTCGATCGATTCATTTTTGTAGAGTACAATGTATAGAAAACCGTTTTTCATTAATTGTAGTAGACATTTGGTAAATGATTAATACACTTATATGTAGTTTACAGTAGGTAAATTTTCTATTTATAAATCGTGCTCTTTGTACTGTCGTACTTATTTAAAATTTGTTAAGGAACAATCGTTTACAATAAACGAAGAAACCGACCGATTCCACTATTAAACCGAAGACCGCCCCCAATTAACGTTCGAATTTCGAAAAAAAATCTAACATGTATACCACTGATCGTTCCAACATTAATATCGACGCAGTTTTTCCAGAAGGGCGTAACTCACAAAAAGTAAATTTTGCAGGTAGATACAATAGAGTATTATCACATTTTTTGATTTTTCGCTAAATAGTTTATTTAGACGTAGTAGGCATACACCGACTTTCAAAAGTTTTGCACCCCCTACGTCGTATTTCTAAACTGATTATACATGGATGTTTTTAAAGTTCATGATTTTATAGTACATTTTGCATATAGCATTTTGAGTACGAAAATCATGATTATTAATTTAAAAAAATGCAAATATTGTAAATTTTATCACAAGATTAAATTCGAATTATTACAATGCTAATATTTTTAAAAACTTAACTTTCAAATTATTGACATCTGTTCACTTACAAACAATTGCCAAATCCTGGAAAATCTACTTTAAAAAAATAACTTCAAGAATAATGGAAATATATGGTGGGGTGCAAAACTTTTGAAAGGCCGTGTAATTTAAATTATAGCGTTATAAAATTTGCGTTGTTTGGTTTTGAAATTCAAGCTATTTTCGAGCGCGCGAAAACGGCTTGTGACGCAAAAGCGCGGATGACAGCTAGCGAGAGCCATGAACGACGCTAGGACTACCCTCAAGTACCCTATTAGAATAACAAAATTAAAAATACGAACGAAATGTGGACGTTCTCGTTTGCGGCGATTAGCCTATTCGGTGATTTCAGTGACGTAAATGGTAGCTACCAATTTGCGAGCGTTCTGTTTAGCGTGAGATTTATTTGAATTTATTCAAACTTTAATTTGCGAAAACGCGTTAAATAAGTAATTTTATTAAAAGTTGTTTTCACTCAATTAAAATAAATAAAAATCTTTATCTATTTATTTACATTTCGTTAGATTTAAAAATTCATGTAAGTACCCTATTAGCTAGATACTAATAAAAGTTATAAAAAATTCTATATACATTATCTACCTACGTAGATATATACCTATAATGCATCACTTCTGTTATTTTTAAAGGCCCGTTAAAAAAGCTAGATAACAACCAACCACAATCGCGATTTTCATACGTTTCTATGGTGATAACATGTTGACGGAGTGTTAAAAATAACGGAAATGATGCATCATGGAGCTGATTGTCAGTTTATAAACTTAATGCAGCGAGTGCGGTGGTTCGCTTAAGATAATACAAAATATTTCGAATGCCTTTTAGAAAGAAATGTTTCAAATAAAAATTAATTGACTTTAAGGGAGAAAATGAAATACATTTAGTATGTTTCATCGAGTGGGAGCGGGGGGGGGGGGCGTTTTTAAGGTCATTTGAAGAATAAACTAAATTTTTTCCAACGAAAACTTGCGATAATATAAACAATTTATGTATAAATCATTTTTTAATTTAACTTATAGTTTTATGGCTATTTGTAACGTAAAAAGTGATAAAAGACATTTGTAAATTTGAATTTATTCGTAAGTAACAAAAAGGTAGCAAAATTCAATTAATTTATTGTAATAATTCTATCTCGATGCGCTTTTCTATTAGTTGAAGAAGCGATTGATGTGTACCTACGTAAATGTTGTACTCTTCCAATATTTGCAAAATCATTTTGTATGCGTTGCTGCATGTTTTCTAGAGTCGTTGGTATATCGATATAAACCCGCTTTTTGAGATAAAAGAAACTGGAGTATGTAAGATTATACTACATCCCCCATTAAAAAAAAACATGTGCAGATCTCTCAACTTATTACAAATAGAAGCGATTTAATAAATATCAGTGCCAATCCCTTCACTATAAAAATATTATAGCTAAAGCTTACACATAATATTAATTAATATTTTATTTAAGATATAATCAAACACTAAGCGACATTGCGAAATACTCGATAACCCCGTGTATTTTTTAATCGCGATAAAAACTTTGCACTTCCATAAACCTTGTAGATTCTGAAGTTTTAGTATCACACTTATTTTATCGTAAGTAAATTATTGTAATTGGAAAAAAAATAGACTTAAAAATTATCGACATTACAAAACCTGCGAAACTTGTTTACAGAAATTCCACTTGTTTACGATAGTTGCAGTTACCTAATGCTTTTGAATGTTAAGATTTGCATTTTCGGTACCAAATCAACAACTAAAAGAGATACATACATACACCTATTTACTAAAGATTTACACTCAAAAAATATTATAACAAGGTTATTGCGAAATCTCGTAGTAGAAATTAATAGTATATTGTATAAGTATAACTAGTGCCGAAAGGCGAATATTTCACGCGAGTGTGATAGTTTACTAATCTTAATCACACAAACGTGAAATGCCTTTTCAGCAGGCTAGAAGGCTTTCGATTGGCTGAGTAGCATGTGCAATAATTACGCACGGACTACAACGTTCTCGATTATTAAGTTTCAGCGAAAGTAGAAAATGTTATTTAAAACATTGATTTTTACTCTTCAACTTTGGGAGCGAATATCTCAACATGAGACATTCGTAGGAATACAAATTCTTGCAGCCAACCGGAACGTTTCCAATTTCAAATAATGTAGTACAACAAACACTTTAAAAAAATGTTTCATCGAAATCGGTACTGTTCTTGTGGGGTTCCGAAGTAAAACTCGATTCGACTAAAGCGAAAACCGGTTTTTGTGACAGTCATCGGCGGTAAATTTGTCGTAAACGTATTTTTAAAAATAATTTTTCCTTTCTAAACAACTTTATTTTTCTCGCGTTTTAATTTTATTTGTAAATAATGTGTAAAAGCCTTGTTAAAAGTAAGTAAAAAAATTGATGGCCTGAAACTAAAAATACGTGATGAGTAATTTTGCATGCCAAAATCGTAATCAAGGTACTTGATATACTCCAACGCAATTACTTTCTTTCATATCTTTCGCAAAAAAGTTTTAAATATTTGTCGACTAGTGTAATTAGTGTTTGTTCGATATATAGGTAATATTTATCGATATCGTTTAATTCTTTTTGGCGAACCCTGTATAATTGTATACATACGCCTGTGCGGTGTGTAGTGGCCTTTAGTGAAATCGCAACATTACCTAATTTCATCAATCTGGGAAAGATGCTTGTTAAGCCCTGCATCGACTAGGCGAACATGATATGTGGTAGGACTACTTAAATAGATAGGTACCTCTATCGTAAGTATTTAATTCTGTTCAACTGATATTGAAAATTAAACAGAAATTCGCAAACACTTCTTTATTGTACGAAAATGTTTTGAGTTAGGTAACATATTTTTTTAGGTACCTAGTTTAAGGTTTTGATACATTGGATAATAACCTTTGTTACGTTTTCTTTATATACTTTCCGCCCACATGCGCGCCCATTTATATTATCTGAAACGTTTCGTACGAAACACTCAAAATTCTTTTTACATGATATTTATATCGTTTTGTAATGGTACTATGTAAAAATATCTAATTTTTTTTAATTTCTTTTTAACCTTATCTAAAATGAATGTCATTAAAATATTTTAAATGCGTAGTTAAAATATGTAAGTAGTTTTAAAACCTGTGATGAGTTCATTTAAATATATTTACCTATTTATTATCTATTGTATGGTTTCTATATCTAACTTTGTTTCTCTGTTTCTAACTTGTGTTGTATTATCTATTTATACACTTAATTAAAATTGATAACGGAAATATTGGAGTATATTAAATTCGCTGAAAATCCCAAGAAATATATAAAAGCATATGGCGTATTTCTTTATTTTTAAATAATACTCGACCGAAACTGACGTTTTATATCACCACCTTTCCATAAAACGATCAGTAAAATAGTGAACTTTATGAGACGTAATAAACTATTCATTTTATATATTTTTTACTATAATTTCCGAATATCTGCAGAAAAATAAACAAAGGAAACCGACAGACAAATTATTAAAGTTTCAGCATTAACGATTTTAAATGCAATCTTTTAAACGTAGAATGTAACTTAATTTTATGTGCTTACAAAAAAATATATATATAACCAGAACAATATACATACGAAGTGGTTTTAGTATTTTTAACAACATGAAAAATGTTATTGTTAAACTCAATACGTAATACAAAGTAATATCGAGCTGTTTATATGTTAATACATATTTGTTTTTAGACTAATAAATTACAAAATGCGCAATAAGAGAATTAATAATTCTATTAAAGTAGATTTTATTTTCCATTACATACTTAATAAATAAAAATCGGAAAATTACTTTCAAAGTAGGTATAAAAGCGTCGTAAGTAGGTAAGCATAGTGTACCAACTCGATGACTGGAAAGTAACGTTTCGTTAGCTTTTCCTTTAATTAAATGGTAGGCATTGCCGTGGGCGGAACGCCCTGCTACGTAAATAAAATTAGTTCGATTTCTAGTTTCAGCAGAGGTTAATTAATCTGGCAACGCAACGATGAGAAAAGACCTGTATATTTTCTTTGAATTAAATTATTTTTTGCTAAATAATATAAATCTACGTTACTTAAAAACATAAATATTTTTGGAAAAATTCGGTAAGGAAATCAACGCTGTAACGAGGGCGCGGCGAAATAAGCGCCCGTCACGGGCGCAACTAGGTTTGGGGAGCAAAAACATAAAAAATGTAAAAACTAAAAATAAATAACTAAATAAAAATAAAAATAGGATATTTTACATTGTATTTTTAAATTTGTCATTATTGGTTTCGGGGCAAGTTGGACCCTCGCCACGGCGACGAAGGAAATCTTTGACTTCCTTTAGAAAGTTAAAGGCTCCCCTTTAGGAGAGTTTTTCCGCATTGTTTATGAATCACCCTGTATATATTTTTTATTGGAATTATATGACAGTAGTAGAATAAAAGATCCAGAATGCGGACGCATTAAATTTACAAACATTTATTATTAGACTAAGGGCCGATCTTTTCATCTTCCATTTAATTTAATTGACACATATTTACCATAGAAACGTTTGTTCAAACAATTGTTTGTTTGTTGTTTGGTAAAAATTTACTTGACAAATTTTTACCACGGAAACAATTGTTTAACAAACGTTTCTATGGTAAATATGTGTCAATTAAATTAAATGGAAGATGAAAAGATCGGCCCTAACAATAATATGTAGGTGTATATACTATGTAAAATAAACTATCGCGTCATATAAAAATAAATGGCCAACTATTTGAAAATTTTATATATTTTTTTGCTATAAAATACGCACGTTTATTTATAAATAATAGAATAGGTTAACTATTAGATAAGTATAGATAGTATGTTGATGATTTCCTTGTTGCACACGTTGGGAAGTTGTAATTAAAATATCAACTGTGCCAAAACTTCTACGACAGAGAATTGTTTTGAAGATATAGGTAGTGAAACGTTCTGGCAGGTTGCCTTTCTATATAATCCTAGTGTAATTTTAACAAAATCGAGTAGATTTATCATTGGTCAATGGTCCATAGGTAGAGAATAAATAAATACTTCCTTATGGGCGGTTTCAAATATTTTTTTTTACAAATTGTAGGTGGTATCGTTTAAAGAAAAATAACCAATACATTTAATATTCATGACGTGTATTACCATAAATACATTTATTGTTTCGTTGTGGGTATTTTTAAAACATAAATACCTATGTCCGTTCCCTTGCCTCAAGTTTTAACAAAAAATATTTTTGTAGCTTTTTTCATACATTCAGAATTTTCAATTCTAATTTTATTATTTACTTTTAGAAATGTAGGTCAAATAATTTCGAAGAATTAAATTATGTACTTTGCTAAATAATCTAGAACAATTTATATTAAAATGTGATGTAAGTTACTTGTTTATTAAATTTAATGTTTGTCTATAAAATTTTTTTGCTTTTCCGTTAGGTTTACTATTCCAGATTAAAGCTTAAAATATAGTAGTAAATAAAAATTTAAATCATTTTTGTACTTGCTTATTTTACTATTTACCACTATTTTAATAAACATATAGGTACATACCAAATATTTAAAATAAGTACTTCCATTATTCATCGACATCATGAATATGTATGTATGTACCTACCTATAAGTAAGTGGGCGACACAGTATTATGTATTAATAAGTATAGGAATTAAAAATGCATTTTATTCCATTTTTAAAAATAATTTGAAAATTCATCTACAAATAATTTCCAATTCTATTTCAAGGCGATTAAGTATTTTGTTAAGATTTAAATTAAGTTCATCTAAATTTAAAATTGATCATAGTTTTTTCTGAGTGAGTTGGTCCATATTAACATGTTTATTGCGCGGAAAAATGCGATTGTGACATGTGTCTGTACTTATACTTACCTATACGAAAAAAGACAGGTAAAATAATATATTTTATTGGTGCAGAAACGACATTCAATGTCCTGATGTTCGACCTTCGATCTTTTTAAAATTCGAAATTCACGACCTTCGTCCTATTTTTGCTTATATTCTTGCAGAATAGGTTTATGGTAACGGATAGTGATAATGGTTAATAGATATTTTATTAGTCTATAATTAAAACGAAGTCTATTTTTATAACACAAAATTTATAATATGTACATATATAAAAAGCGTTTTTTTTTTAATTTTGAACGCAGATTCTTGTTTGTCTTCTAATTGCAACGTAAAATCTGCAGAGGAACGAAATATTTAAAATAATTATATGCGATAAATTATTGTAAACGTGTTATATACGGCAATTCCTTAACATTCGCGAGGGTTACATTCTAGAAAACCCTCGCAAATGTCAAATTCGCGTACGTCGGACTATCTTCCTGTGTAAAATGGGTATTAGATTCCATAAAATTTTAATTATAGTGTATAAAGCAATTTATTAGAACGAAAAAAATATGTTTATTAAGTATTAATATGTAAGTATTAGATATTAATTGCATAGGTACTTAAATAAATATAGTCAGACAAAATTTATTTGCTAGTCGATAACTGAAGATATTTGGTGGTTGTTTAGCAGAACAAATCTGTTTTATATAAATTTCATTATGAGGAAGGATCGCAGTCTCGATTCCTTTTTTGAATTTAAGGCTTCTCGCCAGTGGAAGGTCGGTTTCTATTGCTTTCTCAACAAGTTATTGTTGAAGTTTTAAAATTTCAATGCTGCACAATGCCATGAATGTGATACCCTTAGATTTTATTAATGTAAATCGGAATTGATTTGTCACATTAACAATATGGAAAATCTGTCACAATTTCGTAGTACTTAACATTGTGACGATGTCAAGGCTTACTTAAGTAACATCGAAAAATTGAGAATAATTTAAAATGTTACCTATCACGTTGAGCGCCATGACAATTTTTAAAAAGAAGTTTGTGGGGCCAAAAATGTTTCACGTTTATTTGTGCTTCTGAATGCTAATAATGAACCGACAAATAATCATTATTTTTATTAATTGTCGTGTATTATATTAATTGAAGTATGTATCGATTATTATTATTATATATATTATTACGTATAAATTTTATTTCAATAAAAATGAAAAAGTCGAATCCTTTAATTAGCAATCACACGATCAGTACAATAAAAACAAAAGATCCGATAATGAGCGGTCCACGTGGGACCGCAGTGGCCCCACGAAGAATATTAACAGCGGTTCCAGGGGACCGCCGTGGCGCTCAACGTGTTCATTCAAAAAACTATTCAAATTTCTGTATAGCTGACGTCGTTGGTCCTAAAGCGTATAACCTACAAAGGTTGTTAATATGGATACGTCAAGTAAAGTGGAATGCAACTTTATTACATGAAATGGAACCGCACTAATTTCGACGTTCTAATTTTGTGCAATAATTGCATGGAATTTTAGTAATTTTCTTAAGGCCAATTATACCTAAAAATACGTTTGTTAATGTAGGTCAAAGTAACAATCGTATGCAATTAATTGCTGCGACACAATTGCACAGGTGTTAAACCCACTTAAGATCAATTTACGTAGCTAAAAACTACGATTTTTTGTTTACAAGACTTATGTCACATTTATACGACGTGCAGTATAACTACCTAACTATCTTTTTGAACATTAAGTACCTACGTTTATCTTCATAATTTTAATAACTTATGCCGAATCACTTTCAAAATATTCGAGAAAAACAATTTTTTTTCAATTCCATTACGGAGACTACAGTTGCTATTAGAGAAACATCGAAAATGCAAAATCACAAAGGATTCGTCCGTATCAACTTGTCGCTTGAATTGCCTATTTATTTTATTATATTTTTTATTGCAAAGAAAAATCGACGAAATAATATAGACAGTATTTTAACATCAACAACAAAATATTTATGGCAAGTTACAAAAAAACTTATTCCCTATCGACACATTTTGACTAATTTGTTTTAGATGCTTGTTAACCATGTAATATCCATATATTTATATTACCTAAATATTGTCAACTTTCAAAACCGATAACTGATCATCATAAATACTGATATAAAATAACGAATTTTTCGCTTCAAACGTAATATATTATGCAAAACACTTTCGAAATAAACGACATTTAAATAGTATCTTATTTTATAGTTAAATAATGTAAACAATATAGATCAATTTGTTTTTAATTTGGAAATTTTTGTTTTAAAAATAATACTTTTTGTATTGTAAGTATTAATTTTCCGAAATTATTGCAAATACATACTAACAAAATAGATAGTTATAATAAATAAAATGGAAAGGCGTTATAAATTTTATTCATAAAAACATCGCTGAAATTATATATTAAGTAAGTAGATATTTTTTATTCGCTCTTTTGATTTTCAAAATAACTGCGCATTTAGTAGCGATTAAATTTTGATAAAACGTGGGTGCCGTGACAATCAATGCTGACATGTAACATTTAATTGCGGATGCGTACTACTTGTTGCAGGCAGACAATATCGACTTCTCAGTTTCCAAGGTAATAAATATCTCTATGTAGTAGAATGTACCTAAAGATCTGAAATGTAAAACCGATTTTGAGGATCAATAATTGTTATAATACTTTAAATTTATTGCGGCGCGCGTAGCACATCCGGTTATTATTCTTAATATGAAATTTCCAGGTTAACCTAGGCAACGAACGACGCCGACGCCGTGGAAAGGTCTAGGTCTAGGAACTTGCGAAACTACGCAAGTCGCGCAGTACGAGGGTGAGGCAACAGCTTCGTTTTTGTTTTTCGCGACCACGCATTAGTGTTTCAGAGCAACGTCTCTTGACGTCTTCTCAATGAACACGGGACCGAATGAGCGTCGTTTATTGGCGAACACGGCGACACGCTTTCCACATGCCGTAACCATGACGACGCAACGACGCTCAAGTATAATGAGACATCGTATAACCAAAGCAATCGATTCGATGTGTATTCACGATCGCGTTGAGGTAGGATCTTTTGAAAAATTGGATCCGCAACTGACGGTGCAAATTAATAACCAGTTGTTTGTCAGCTAATAGCTTTGTTAGAAACTGTAAACGGTATATTTATATTTTTAACGGGCGTCGGCATTTGAATTACAAGAATCTTAAATCTAACAAAATAACAATAACGTGTTCGTCCGGTGTAGAATTAGTTCTACCAATCATTCTGTTAGACAAGTGCTGTGCCGCTCGATTTTGGAGTGATTTGAAATAATTTATGCTTAAAGCTCATTGGTCGCTATAGGTCGAGTTCGTACACGCACGCACCTCCCCGTTCCTTTTTTTTAACAACGGACGAACTCTACCTACAACGCACAGTAACAAAAAAAAAGAAACAATTCTCCCGATAATTTAGAAAATAATAGGAGCACTTATTACGCCCATAAAGTTTTAATTTATCTGCCTCTTTTAAATGTCAAGCTATTTGTTTCGTAACTACACTTTTACCTGGAATTAGTGTTTTGCCGTTTCTCGCTAAAACCCTTCTTGCCTTTTGCATTCGTCGGGGTTAGCTTAATTAACTTAAAATAATTAGTAGACCTCAAGCATCACTTAACCGTTTCTATTGTTGGTCTGAAAATATCGGCGTTTTCGCATTCGTTAATCATTTCAACGTAGCTTCGCTAATTAGAATTTGTTCCAAAACTTCTAAGGTTGTACCTATGTATATTATCTTCGATTCTAAACGCCTAGGGGAACTTGCGCTTGTTATTTAATAAAAGATAATTAGAAATGAGGATTACTTTAAGTAGATTACGAGAGATAATTTACGAAAATAACTTTTGCCAATTTATTATTATTATTTTTTGATAACACGAAATGCATGTGCAATATAATTGGTTTGAAGTTTTAATCAAAACATTATAATTTAAAAATTCGGCGATGAAGATTTAATTAATAACCTAATTAATTCCAAACAAAAAAAATGTATAGGAACGAAGGGGCAACTTTTTTCTCAACAATATGCAAACATCATTGTAAATTAACTTCGCCGGATTTTAAAATGACACCCTCTTTAGCACCCCTTACTTACTTATCATTATTTGAAATTTTTGGGTCGACATCAACTCTCACTTTGGGATTACAGTTAGGTAAACGAAAACAGGCTACCATTGCGCCAAATAAAATCGATGTGTTGAAGCGTTTTTTGATAAAGTTAATTGATTAGTTCTCAAAATCCGTCTGTTTAATTTTCGATTGACTACTTTATTATACCTACAGGGCGAAATATTAGAGGTTATTCCACCTCTAATCAACACACTTTTAATAAAAATTTTACCTCACGATAAAATCCAATATTCGGCTGAAAAACAGGCAGGTAGCAGATTACGCTGCTAAACAAATTGAAAGTTTTTTTCTGGTTCCTAATTATAAATAGACGATCTTGATTCATATTGTTATACTGAATCAAAATCTGCTATTGGTTTTTCTCTAGCACGTATAGTTTCAGAGAAAAACTTGATTTTGTTTCGAAATAAAACGGTCAAGTAATTAGATGCATTTAATGTTACAAAATGTACATAAAACCCTTTAAAATGTTCTATTTGACAGTTTCCTTTTGTGTAATGATCTATCCTGGTCTTCTCTAATCAGGAACCAACATGTTCACATCCCATCTTCCCTGGTACCGTTTTTCCAACGAATGTGGAAACGCTTTCCATGCTTATCACTTACGTTTCCCATATTGTCTGGGAAAAAATCCAAATGGGAATGTAAATAATGCATCTTTAACGACATATTACATCGAATTTTATGGTAAGTTGTCAACATTTCGTGGACGAGGGTTTTGAAATTGTCCGTTTTGTTGTTGCCTAGAAAGCCGTTCACAACCGATTTGAAACAATTCCATGCCACCTTTTCTTTTCAACGTAGATCCGCATCGAAGCTGTTGTCATTCATTAATTGTCGAATTTGGGGACCCACAAATATGTCCTCCTTTATCTTAGCTTCGCTGATTTTTGGAAATTTTTCTTTTATGTATTAAAAACTTCTTCCACCACGGTCCATACCTTTTATAAATTCTTTTATCAGCCCTAATTTTATATGCAAAGGGGGCAAATATATATTATTTCTATCCAGAAGGCTTTCATGTAAAATATTTTTTTATTAAATATTCCCAAAACTTTTTATGGCTAATCCGTAATTACTTCATGTCATTATAATTACACTCTCCAGTGGACCTTCAAATTCATATATTTCAAAAACTACACGTGATAGAAAAAATTTAAACGCAGATTTGAATTCAGGGCGAAAAGTTACATAAGGATTACCTAGTTTTGTTTAAGAACCAAAAATTCCGTTTAGCAGTGTTATTGAACAATAGGTGTTTGCAGATTATTATTTAACTTTGTCGCACTTCAGCAGTTTACTAATAACATTTAAGCCTTGTAAGCCCAATAAACGTGATGGGCCGTACTTCGGATCATTTAAATGAAAGATTCTGAAATTTACAGACTAGAGAAAGTTGCACCAACGCTTATTGACATATCTTTAACACCTCCTATTGTTCAATAATACTTAACTACCTGTCGATCTTTAATCTTTATGTTGGGTTTTTCCAGTACGTCTACTCTACCTACTAAGCTTTACTTCTGCAACAAACGTTCTATAGGATATGTATACTTATCACCAGAAGTATTAAAATATGAAAAAAAAAGAGTAAAAATGTCCCAAATCTATCCACTCTCTCCTAAACGTTCTTTTTACTATTCACCGAATTAATTGAATTGTAAGTAAATGTTTTAAAAATTTAATTGTAATTAGTAATAATCACCAAATTGCAATAAGTACTTTTTTATTTTACAAATTTCACAGACGATTTCAGAAAAAATAAGTGGGGTACATAACACATCATAAAACTGGACACGGCGCGGCGGTTTAAAGTTTAAATATTCGGCCTAACGGCTTCATATTTCAAAAATCCGTCTCGTCCCGAAAGCGTCATTTTCATGACGTATTATGTAATATATAGGTACTATTTAAACCAGTTGTACTTATATTTATCTATAATAAGAATGTATTTATGGGTTGAGTAAAATGATAAGAATGCTAAATTACTTGTGATTTATTTTTATTAATAGAACATTAATATTATGTATGTTTATTTACTTGCTAGTAACGTGGAGATATCAATGTAATTAATATTTTGTATGCCCTCCTTTCGATTTTCGATTCTTTTTGGAAGTGAATTACTGTAGTTTGTATAACTTCCTATAATAAATTCAATGGGAATCTTTTCCCATTCTGTGCGCATCACTTTCAAAGCACTCTTCTGCACTTCTTGCCCGCAGTTCATTTTTTTTACGGTCGAGCTATTTCCAAACGTGTTCGATTATATTCAAATCTGAACTTTGACGCATTACTTTGATAATGGCATAACTTCTTCCGTCAATTCTTATAAATACGTCTGTAGTATCTGAATATCAATAGTAACAACGTAACGAATCATATAAAGTAACAATTTTTGTCACTGTTTAATAAATTGTCGAGAAATTAGTTTACCTAACAATGTCTGTGTTATAAATTTTACATATTTTAAGATAAAGTCCAGTGCGAACGATGGTGTGCTAAATAAAATTGTGACCGTTTGTGAATGAAAAGAATCTATATCTAGTAAGTATTCTTTTAAAATAGCTAAATACTTGTAAATTTTAACCTAAAGTTTATCGTGTGGCAGAAGTTTACAAGACTTACGTTATACTTTATTTTATACAAGAGCGTGCACTGCGTATACAACAATATCCCAATTTCCCAATATCTTACAAAATGTTTCAGAGACAAGTTGTTCCTTGAAACCTGAAGATTTACGACCTTTTCCGAAAATAGCTGAGGCACTGCAAAAAAGAAAACATACCGAGAAGTCGTAAATACTCATTAGTACTCCATACAAAGAGATGCGGGAAGAGCAAAGTAATAGCAAAATTAAGTGTTAAACGAAAAATTGAACAAAAAAATAAAACTAAAAAACATAAAACTGTCAAAAATATTTTTTTTCTTAATTCTCCTACAGACGAAAGGCTTCGACGCCACGTATGTCAAAAGTGGTGGCATGAACGTTGTACTGATTATGTAGCGGGAAATTTTGAATGTGACTTATGTTTACAGTCGCGTACTCTTGCGTGTCTTGGTTTTAAAAAGTAGAAACGCACGTACGCTTTTCTAAAAAAAAATGTATTTTCTTAATATTGTAAGTTAGCTCGTGCTACGCTTTTTAAAATTACATATTTTTAAAATCTTAAACGGTTCGTATTCTTTTAAATGCAATTGCTATTTTTGAAATTTGTTAATTTATCCTAAAAAAACTGTTAGTTGTGCTCTATGCCCTTTAAGTCCTTTTTTAAATAAATATCGTTGTACATATATAATGAAGTACCAGGCAACACTGTACTGCTAATGTTTCGAACGTTTTTGTCGGTTTCGTAGCGATTGAGGTCTCAGATACTTTTTTTATCATTTATTTTTCAGTTTGGAAATCCTTCCACCCTTCGACTTGCCATTCACAGGCCCAGTTTCTTGGTATTTTTTAAATTAATTCTCGAATAGTCGTCTTCGATGTTTAAATATTTTACGATGATCTTCTATTATTCGACTCATTTTCAAATTATATAATCAACTCCCCAATTCAGTTCACTCAATCGCACAATTTTTTACAAACTAAGAAGAAATTTTGTACACAAATCCTCGCACTATACGTTAAAATTACAAATTTGACACGCAATCAACCGCCGCGAGAATCTCATACAAAACTGAAATATGGCACTAGGGTTGTTAAAAGTTTTATTGCCACCCTAGTCCATTAATACGAGTAGATTAAACGTAAAACTGATACTTTACTGTTTGTGAATTATTCGTTAAACTATTTAGGTAGTAGGTACTTCAATGCTAACATTAGAATGGATTACAACTGCCACCGCAATAGTGATTTAGTATCCTTTACTGTAAATTTTCGTCTTTCCGATTAAAATTTGTTACCATCGCCTTAGAAAATTAATTTCGTTAATATCCGCCTATTCTTTGTTTACGCCAATCGGAAAACGATAAATTTTAAACTTGACATGCTTGTCATGTTGGTCTTTCTATCGTTTTTTGCATGGCGTCAACGAAGATAGGCAGATATTAACGAAATTAATTTCTAAGGTGGTGGTAACAAATTTTTATCGGAAAGACGAAAATTTAAAGTAATGGGGACTATATCAACACTATGCTGTATAATTTCTACTGCTTTTAACGCATCGTTACATGTTATCACCATGAAAACGTACGAAACTCGATTGTGATTGATTGATAGTTTCTTAACGGGCAGTCAACAATTAACAGAAATGATACAGCCATTGGGCTGAATATTTTATAGAAGTTTCGAATTTAAAAACGCAATAAGCATCAAGTTTATAGTGGATCTATAAGGTATTCAAAGTAGATACTGTATACCGAGTTGTTTTAAAATTTATTTTAGCGATTAATAATCTTAAGGGGATAGTAGACGTTCGAAAATGAATACTTATTTTTAATCGTTGGTAACAACTTTGAAAAGTTTCTTGACGTTGTAAATGATGGATTTTTTATAATTATTTGATATTCTGTAATAAAAATTTATTGAACTTGTACGATAACAAAGATAAGTTTTTAGATATTTTTTTGTAGATTTGTTGATTTTTTTGTTGTAGATTTTTGTTGATTGTTTTTTAGATGTAGTTTTTTAAAAATTGAAACTTCCCTTTAGTAACTTCACAATTTCAATTTTTATAGACGTTTTATAGTTACTTATGACGTGCGATCATAAAACGTCTATAAAAATTAAAATTGTTGGATTACTAAAGGGAAGTTTTAATTTTTATCGATATTATCACTTCGATAAACCTATACAGATTCTATAAATGTAAAAATATGTTACAAATTCCTCATAGATTTTGAGAAAATATCTAAAAACTTATCTTTGTTATCGTACAAGATCAATAAATTTTAATTACAGAATATCAAATAATTATAAAAAATACATCATTTACAACGTCAAGAAACTTTTCGAAGTCGTTACCAACGATAAAAAACGATATATAAGCATTCATTTTCGAGCGACTACTATCCCCTTAACTGAGAGATTTTTCACCGGGGCAATTTAGTGAACAAGTGAAGTCAGTGCGAGCAAATGTCGTAGCGATGCAGATCAGTAATACAAAATTTTGTCAGTGAAATTGTCCCTCGACCTTAATTATATTTTTCAGAAACTAATGGATATGCCGACACATAACTGACTTAGAAAAAAAATTAATCCTCCCCCCTCCCTTAACCAACAATGGACGATGTAGGTACTTTGTCTAGTCTGATATTTTAATGTTTTTACTGGTTGCTAACAAGAAATATTTTCTGAAGGTAAAATATATAAAAAAGTTGTTACTCTGTTGTTATGGTTCCATAAGACATCTAAGAAATCAGGTCGCTACTGTTAATCTAAAATATTTGCTTATTTATAAAAATATTTTTGAACATACACGTTCTCAAAGTTTGCATAGGTATACAGAAAATTAATTAGAAACTGAATTATTATAATATAGGGAGAGATCAAAAATGAACTATGATACAAACATGAAAATTTAGATTAGATATGTTAGGTATATCTTAAAAATGTACTTTTAAAATACAATAGATAAGTAATCTATAAAACATTTATAATTTTTATAAAATAAGTGTTTAATCGATAGATAGTAAAAAATGCATTAAAATATTAACTATATGTAGGTAACAAAAGAAAGGTTGCATCTCTGTTAGTTCAAAATATCTACATTTATAAAGTTCAAGTAGATAGGAATGATGTGATTAAACATATAAAATATAACAATAATAAACTTTATTTCATAGAATATGAAATGAAGTATACTGAATGAAATATGATGATGATAATGGTGGTGGCAAACGTGTCTAGAAAGTGATAAATTAACTAATGTAAGTATATACTTTTCAAACTAATGTTACTTTTATAACATATACGTATTGTTTATCATTGTGAACCAGTAAACAAGTATCGTCTTTTATTATATATTATATTTAAGCCGTGTAAAATTTTGAATTCTCGTATTAATCGTATGATAAAAATTTCGCATCGAAACGAAAACACCGATTGGAAATGCACCTTTTGTTACACATCTAATAATAAATCGCATACAAACTAAACAAAATCGAAGCATCAATCGTTAAAAGTTGCAATTACGCCAAATCGAAATAGATATATTGGCAACCATCTCCGGCAACCCAAATACCTGTATGTAGTACCTATCATTATCCTGAATGTTCTCTATGCGATGTAAATATTTTATTACAAGAGAGATAATAATTTAAATATACGTGTGAAAGATGCCAACAACATAAATATTGAAAACATTGTATGTTGAGTAATGCTATGGTCGCAACAAAGTCAAAAAATTTAATGTATAGGGGTCATTCATTCCATGCCAAATCGTCCAATAGTGGTTGCATGACCATTTTTAATTTTTTCATTTTTTTGTACATTCATTCTTACATATAATATCAAGAGTTCAAAACGTTGGTTTTCGCGTTTACTAGCATTAACGGTTTTTGCAACATTTACCTATCTTACTGATTTATGCCCTAAAACCAACTCCGAATCCGAGCATTTTGAGTGCATACATTTCGATTTTTATACAAATAGTTCACTGTGAAGGAGAGTCCTAATATTAAGGAATATAATTAAAGGATTAATAAAGGAAATGCACACTACACTTTAAAAGTTATAAATAGGCTCTCTAGAAACTTATCAAAAAGGGATATAAATATTAAGACCGATGTCCCTTTACTTCACAATGAACTATTTGTGTAAAAATTGAAATTTACGCACTCAAAATGCTCGAATTCGGTGTTAGTTTTAGAGCACAAATCACTAAGATAGGAAAATGTTGTATATAAAGATGAAATGTAGTACTTTTTGTTTCAAGTCTCGAAGTCAAATAGTTTCCGTGATATTGCAAATACCGTTAATTCCAACAAACGCGAAAAACAACGTATTATAAAATTTAATACGGCGAAAATGTACAATTTTTTTTTTATAATAAAACGACTGATATGCAGTGAGTTTCAAAAAATTCATTCCATATGGAAAACTTTATTATTAGTTTGTCAAACAATTTTATTCTTGATAAAAGTTGGTGCATCCTCTAAAACTACTAATGAATCCATCAGATGTTATCAGGAAAATAAGCATAAGGGAGGACATAAGCGTTAGTAAATTTTGCTCAAGAATAAAGACCACTATTTTGCAATATATCGGAAAATTCTATTAACAAATATTATTTAAAAATTACAAGTAATACTTAAATCGGTAGAAATTTTCATCGTCGTCACATTTTGAACTTGCAAAATTTTGGGTTTTTTTGGCTCTCGTCTCTTAAGTAATTATTTGATGTCAAATTTGTGTCTACAGAATGATTAATTGAGCCTACTTACATTGTTTAAAAGGAAAGTTAATTTAAAATTGATTGAATAAAGTGATAAATTTTATATTTGAAAAAAAAAATTGTCTGAAAAGTTTTTTTTTCGAGCGGAAACTTGACCATTTTTGACTAGATTAGTAACAATTTTTGAAATTTTTGAAATTATGTGACAGAACCAATTGCAAATTATACATTTTTAATTAACAACGTTTAACAATTTTTTTACAATTAACCCAAAATTTTTCAATTTTAAAATATGGCTATGAAAATTTATATTTAAATATTACTTGTAATTCTAAAGAATATTTGTTAATAAAATTTTTCGATATAGAGCAAAATAATGGTACTTTATTCTTGAGCAAAATTTATTTATGCTTATGCTTATTTCCCTGATAATATCTGATGGGTTCATTATTAGTTTTAGAGGATGCACTAACTTTTATCAAGAATGAATTTTTTTTGATAAACTAATAATAAAAAAGTTTTCCATATGGAAAGAACTTTTTGAAACTCACTGTATGTAAGAATGAATGTATAAAAAGTGAAAAAAATCAAAAGTGGCAATGCGACCGTTTAATTCTAGATTGCGTGATTTCATATGGATTGAACAGTAGATTCTTTGGAGGTGTAAAATATTGAAGGCCAATTGGGCTTTCGGCCCGAGGCAGGTCGGTTTTTCAATGCTCAGTTAACTCTAACCATCACAGAAACGATTGTTTCTAATAATCATTTTTATAATGATTGACTGATCGTCAACCGAATTAACTGAAGATTGAAAAATCGGTCCTAATAAGTATAACTATTTTAGTCAATCACGATTGGGAATCGATTCAACAATAATTTCATAAGTGTCGGTTTTACAATCGCCGGTTAACTTTGACCGTCGGTCAATCACTGTAACAGAAATGATTATTGAGACAATTGTTTCTATGGTAATTGACCCACGATGGTCAGTTATAACTAATCTTAAAGATAACCGATAATTGAAAAATTTGTTCATCTCGAGACTCGAAAAACATCTAAACATTGTTTGCTATATTTGAGAATAATCTTTTAATTGTCCTTAAACTTTGATGCTTTAATCAACATTCGTCAAAGGCACGCTAACCACTAACAAACACCGAATTTAGTTTACTCGTCTGCCCTATATTTACCGAAAATTTGAATTGAAAATAGTACAGCGATTTTCACGTGTCGTTTCCGTTTTTGTTTATTTTCAGAACTCGGTCATTACGAGATACTGCTACTAGGCCTTCAACAGGTTGTTAAAAAAAAAGTAAAATGTGTTCAGCTCCTACCGATTGTGGGCCATGATTTCAACCTGCGAAACGTCATCATCAGTCAAACGAGTAGCAGACTAGAATTTAAACCGAGATGTACATTGATGTTTTCAAGTCGCGGAATAGCGACGGTTAGGCGCTTAGTAAAACGAGCGAAGGCCAACCGATAATAGAAGTTCGCAAAGCGCTTCTCATACATTACTACGCCTTGCAAGCGCATTTCTGCACTTGGCGCGCTACTACTGCCGCTTCTGTTTAAAAAAATCTCAGTTTAAAATAAATTTTCACTAACCTAGGAAGGTTGTCCATAACAAAATTATAAGAAGGAGTAGACTGCGGATACCATGGAGACGTCATTGTGTTGTTATTACACATGACACTTTTATTACGAAATCCCAACATTTACACCTCAATCACTGTCATTTTTAACGTAAATAAAATGTTAAAGAGAACAGCGTGTAGCGGTTAAATCACGTAATAAGTAGTACAGTAGCTATCGCGAATATCGCAGAAAACGCGCGGATAACTCGACGGCCGAGACGTAACTGCGCACCAGCGACAGCCCGTCGTCAGTCGTAGAGGACTCACCTTGGCAACAAGGGGCCTTCCGGGGACACGCACGCCTCTGGAGCAGAATCCTCCTCCGTCTCGCAGTCACCACTGTCCATGCTCATCTTCACCTGTAAACAAGGGAATTACCTGTGTAAGTAAGTACCTGCCTTTAATTGAGACAACAATCAATATGACAATGCGTGGACTATTGGAAAGGTCAGAAACGGAACTCTTACACGTCAGTGTTATGTAGCGGTAGAGGCATGACCCCATTTATACTCGTCATTTTCGGCGAAGGCTAAACAGTGAAAGCTTTTTTTTAACAAATTCCTAAACCAAGTATTTTATAGATTTTTTTAATTAATTTGAATTTTTAATCGACGATATTAAAAAAAAAGGATTAATTTAGTAAATATATGACGTCATTAATATGAAATTATCTTACATTATCAAAACTAACATTATATACAATACCTACCCACTCCGTAATTTTTATTCCGAATTTAAAATGAATTTAAATTTTATATAAGAACGTTCCCGTAACATGAGAAAATGCATCGTGAAATCCAATTCCTAGACGCACAACATCCTATCAACGATAATTTATAAATTCCATTTATCAGTATAGCCTTGAATATATAAATGAAAATAACAATAAGCGTTTGTGTTATCATTTTGTTTACTATACTCATAAAAATCTTACAATTCAGTCCTGTATTTGCTACACAAATTAATTTTTCATTTAACCTAATTTCAACTTTCTATACATGATGTGTAATAGATAGCGTTTCATAGGATAAGAAACCGTAGAAAAGATGCATTTTTATATTTTAATAATTTTTTGGGGCGCTCGATGTGTTCTTTACATAAATTAATAGGTGCATCAATATCCAGAGAATTTAAACTAATTGTGAAATAAATGGAGAAAAATATGAATGAAAATAAAATGAAAAAAATTAAAACAATTTCTGAATATTAAATACAGCTTTTATTAATCTTAAGGTAAAATATAATTAAATACATATGATATAAAAATAAAATTTCCATTAGAAGTTCCAAAGTTCCATTAGAAGGAAACAAATGAGAATATTCTAAATAAATTAGTTTTTAATTTAAGAATTGTGTTTTTTCTACACCATAAAACGTCATGTTCGTTTGTTTTCCCTTTGCAAACAAATTAAATAAAACAAAAAATGATAAATAAAAAACATTTAAACGAACTGTTAAATGAGATATGTTAACAATTAAGTAACCTAAAAAAATGAGATTAGGAAATAAACTGACTTAATGCCTCCATTATGGCAACCAAATATAGAAGAAGTACATTTTCATAACAATGTAAAAAAAACAGTAACTTCAACATTAAAATTAATAATAAAGTAAAACGAAATAAGCTTATTTACAAAAATAAACCCAACCTCCAATGAAAAAAGGGATGATAATCTGATGAACATAATCCAAGTTGTAACATGTCTGGCAAATGGCTGTTTATTAATATACATTATTGTTATTGTTTTTATGGAAGACAATTAAAAATAATTCACAAATATTTTTCATGTTTTTATGGGTAATATTATGTTTATTTTATTTGTTATATTATATTTTATTTATAAATGAAAATATTACACAGTAGAATAGTACTGTATTATTTATACATAATGTTCATGGTATAATAACTATACAAGGTAAGATATGGAGGCGGATCTGCGTATATTATTTGACGTCACTCGGAGAGTAAATAAGACCGTCAGACATTTTCCGAATACCAATGGTACGGGTACGTTGTTTACAAGTATAATAAAACGTAGTTTCAGAGTTAAAATTGTTTTTATATCTCATCATAAACATGGTGTTTGATTGCAGCTCTGATAACCAAAGTAAAATTTGCGACAGAACAACTGCTTTTTTCGCAACGAACCTGAATTGAAGTTAAAATGGATTCATTTGTGTTGCCGGTTGTTAACATTCGATTTAAAAATGAAGATTACGAGAGAAATTTGAAATACGAACTTGCCTGAAAGTAGTTTTTTTTCTACACGTTTTTCTTTTTCTAGGTGCTACTAATACTCTCTGGATGACGTCCTGCGCGGAGTTGAAAATGTTTAGAACACTCGGATATCCTACCTTGTATGGTTATTATACCATGGAGTTTGTTCCATTTTAAACAAACTTATCGGATTAAACGCCCATAACGAGCAAAAAAGATAAAATATAGATTCTTGTGGGAGTTACATTTTTAATGGGCGGTTCAACTTGTCATATACGTCCGTGTAAGGGTACGAACATGGTGAGGGATTTCCTCTCGCCGATCATCGCACCGTACATCTCACCGCACGGCGATGTAGGAATAATTCGACAGAAACCTATGAGTATGCGCATAATGGAAGCATCTCGCTGCGCGTCTCGCCGTGCATCAGGAAACAAAATTACACATCTATTTGTTTTTCGGCAGGCTGCTGCCCGAAACTAGCTCTGTTATTGGTTTTTTCAAGGTAAACAACATCCTTCGCTTTTGCAAGTTTGTAAACAGTAGCCAACTAGTGTTATTAAATGATAAAATTCACTTCGTTTATTGCGTTTTTTTATTGACGGGATGCAAGTTTCACATTCGGACAACCTTTGACAGCGACATTACTTGGAGAATCCCTGTCACTGTTAAAATTCATGAACATATTTGCTACCGCTGTGATCGAATACAACTAAACGTCATTATGTTTTGTAGAGGGCATTATGCGCGGGCGAGATGAAATGCATCCACTATGTTTGCACCCTAAGCAACTTCAGTCTAAACTTACAATTAGTCTTGGGTTAACAAACACTTGTTTTTAAACGATTTTGGATACGTAAAGTAGCAAAATTATAGTTTAACTGTCAGCTATTATTTTAGTTTTGGACTAATATTTGTCTCTGAATACCGCTGTTTATGTTTTGTAGTGGCGAGGCTGAATGCACGGCGAGATGCGCAGCTAAATGAAATGCTTCACTATGTTCGTGCCCTAAGACAAGACAAAAATGTGCATTTTATGGTTTTTTGCTCGTTATGGGCGTTTAATCGTCATACGGTTCATTTAAAGTGAAACAAACTTTATTTATAGGTAAATATTAATGTTATATTGTAGATGTGTTGAAATTATTTTTTATTTATTACATTTCATCCATTATACTTTTGTTTTTGCGACAAAATTTACAGAACATTTTCTTATCTTGGAGAATAACAATAATAATATCTGATTTTCACGTTATCTTTAATCAGTCTATCTCTGATATGCGGTCTTATTTTATTTTGGTTTATCAAGGCTGCCGAGAATTTTCTTTCAAAATTGAACCGATTCCTATCTATTCTATATTTTTATTTGTAGGGTAATCCGGAATTTTGCACCGTCAACGCCATGTCGACGCACCAACTAATCAGAGAAAAATACTTTTTTTCTCCACATTATTATATGATATTATAAACCTATAATGTAATCTTGCTATGACTTTTCCACGCTAACATGTTATTCAACACGCTGTTACGTAGCTTGGATATATGTATTTTTATACTTACGGGAATAACATTGTAGGAGTAGTACCTATATCAAAAGAACTGGGACAAGCTAAATTGGAGCTAATATATTATTATTATTTCATTTTGTTGCCACGCATTTTCATCGGAGTTTTTCATAGTTGTACGAATTCCTACATATCATCTTCATTATTTTTGAATTTATATATAGTTGTATTCGTATTCGTGTGGGTGAACATATAAATTTACATAATATAGGTACTATACATATAATAGCATATAATTTTACTTATAATTGCACACTCCTTTCTTGTAATTAGAAAACTTCTGATAAATCGAAATATAAATAAACAGTTAGGTTAGTCCAGGTTTTAAGTGCGCAAACCCCTGCACTTTGTGATGCATGCATGAAATTGTAGGGGTATATTCTATTTATCATATTAACCACAACAACAGTCAGCGCCCTTTCGTAGTCCCCCCCCCCACTAATTCAAAATAAGCCCCTTTCAATACACGGAGCGCGTTATAATACAAAATATCTAGGGAATGATGAGAAATCTTCTTAGGGCGTATAGAACACGTCCAAATAAAACTTTAAGTTTCTATAAACTTTTTTACTACGACGACTCCCCCAGTTGAGATATTCACCCTCAAAGTTGAAAGGGAAAAATCAATTTGTTTATAATACTTTTATTTTTTATTAAAATTTAATCATGTTTGCAAGGTTACACCTACTACCGCTAACCTATCTAATCACATTTTCTTTCGGGACATTAATTTAAAAACAAATTTAACTTCATAGTCGGATTCTCGAAACATTTTAAAATAGAAAAGGTACACTTTCCATAAAATGAGCCATATTCGAGAAAATCGTGCTTAAAGAGTAACAGGTACGTTATTCAGTGACTGGCATAAAATTTGACAGAAATGGAATACTTTTTTATTTGAAATTTCTCCGAAAATTTTATTCTTTATAAGAATCTCTGCATAGTTCCAAACTAAAACTACGCATGTCAAAATTTGAATATAACCTTTCGTATACGAAATATGAAAAATATGAAATCGGTTCAAGAATAAAGTATCCTTATTTTTGAAAATACGCAAATATTTTATTTGGAAAAGTTTCTTAGAATTAAAAGAAGATATCAATCACGACGCTATAAAAAAAATGTTTTCCCTTTTGACCTATTTTTTTCCTTTTCCAGTATGGATTACGTAAAACGAATTTATTTAAAATTAATCTATCGTTGGGTAACATATTGAATTTAACTTGGTAGTTGTGATTTCACCCGATGATTACAAAATGATCATTATTGAAATGAACGTTAAAACAATCCAGTTTTTCTATCCGATAATAAACAGAAAACACAAACACGTCGGCGTCGTCTTTAACAAAATTTATTACTGCAAATTTACAATAACACTGGTTAGGAAGGTATTCAATTCAAATTCAAATTGTTTGACTCCCAAACTCCCAATATAGGTACATGAAATTAAGGTTTTTAATATAAGTATCATTTACAAAGCAATTTATAACGTAAACATCATTCTCCTGGAGTGTCCTTGACATATTTTTGATCGAGGATCAGTATTTCTCTCAGTAGGTAAACCTTGCAATCCTAGCAATATGTTTACTGAATTGAAATTGCGGTTATAAAAATTACCTTACGATAGTTAATTAAAATAACTTTGTTACTATAACAGATGTAAATGACCAATAATTTACTAATTATATTCCGGTCTTGTCTCGTAAATAATAAAGTGTACTTTAATAGTACTAATAGTACTTTAATAGTAAAGTGTACCTCTCGTTGTTGTCTATCAGACTATAACATGTTAACATCACCATAGATGATAACAACCGTCGATTATTTTTTTATATCAATCATATGGGAAGCGTTCAGCAGCATGTAGAGTCGGACGAATTGACTCGGGAAAGCTGGCATTGCTGCAGAAAGAAGGGAATTGTTTCTTATGTTTGATAAACTGGAGAGTGGTTTGGTATCTCAGAAAATATGTAATGTTATTTATACAATCATATCGAATATTCATTGATATACAGATAACCGCCCTACAACACGATATAGCTTATCCAAACCTATATGATATTCACGTCATCAATACAAGATTTCTAGATGATGACGTTTCACACAGTGTTGTCATTTCGTACCTCGTATTTTTACAGTTCTAATAAATTGTAGTCTTTCTTTATTCCATCTAATATGTGCGCAAGTAAAAGTCATCTATAGAATATGTCACTTTCCAAACGTTAAACCGAATTACAAATAAACAATCTAATAACTTTTTGTTGATGACGTGAACATCATTTAGGTTTGGATAAGCTATAGATAGGTTCCTACAAACGTGAAACCGTGTTATACAATATGAGGCCCTGTATCGGGCCTTCTCAAGTCAAGACCTTACCACATTTCCTACTGGAATAGCGTGCAATGTAATTTGATAAATTAATGTGTTAAATAAAAATCGTGTTAGCTAGTGTAGGAGAAACACTGTAAGTACCGATGTCCTCATTTTATAAAACACTGATACAATCGCTAATTTTTGACGAAACCGTATTGTAGTATTAGTTAATTGAAAATAAAACGCCCTTTTTTCTTAACATTTTTCTTAACTTTAATTTTCTTGAAAAACGCATCCTCTATGTTTATTTTCATATATTTTACCATACCACACAATTGCGACAGATTTGCAGAATCCAATTCTCGCGAATAAAAGGAGATTTGACTGTAAATATTTTTTATCAAGTACGAGATTTCTGTTTTAAATATTGTACCATTCGGGAAATTTAGTCCATACCTTTCCGGAATTAAAGACACAATTCGTTTTTTACACTGACAAATACCTATTTGAAAAATATGGGGGAAAAAAAGTACCAGTAGGTACCTATAAACAAGTTATTTTTAAACTCGTGTACATTACTTAAACATTTTCTACTGTTTATATTGTTTATTAACACTAAAATCTACTTTACCAACGTATTGATGGCGTTTTGGTAAAACGTCGTAAGTGACAAAAAGCAAATTTTACAGGAACGCATATTTTGTGTTGTAGCTTAACTATAAGTAAATACCTCCTGGAAACTGCGTATAAAGGTAATTCGGGGCACGTTTGTATCAAATAACATATTTATTCTACGATGCAGTTACTGGTTTTAGTGGAAAACGGAATTATACGGAGGTTAGATATTAATTTATTTTCTGACACGATTATCTCAATGCAACCAAAAATGGTATTAGACGATTTACGCTCTATAAGCCATCGATAATAACTTTATGTTTTTATAAAGTAAGTACCTATCTTACATTATAGGTATTTAGTTTTTCAATAATTATCGTATTTATATTAAATAATATATAAACCTTAGACAGCAAAAATTGAATTTTTAGCGATTATTTTTGAAATGCAAATCGTATTCTAAACCCCAATAACAGAAGCTAATGATATAAAACTAAGGTTAAAATAAATTAAAACGAGATTGTAAAGCAGATCTCATTAAATATTCAAATAAAACATGGAAATCTAGAAACAGAAAAAGGTCAATTGAAAAATGAGAAGCAAATCCTATACAAAATTATTTAAATCGATTGCAGAATAACGTGTTTTAAATCAATATTTATGATATGTAAAATATAGGGTGGATCCAACAAAATTCTTATCTACTAACCAACAATAAGTACTTAAGATTTGCTGTAAGTACAAAACTTTGAGAAATTTTTTTATCAAAACAATATGTGTCTACACTGTTATTTTTTAAAGTAGGTTATTCTACCTTTAGAGGTAGTAATAGCTATATGCAACTTCTCAAGGTAGATAAAATGCCTTAGAATAAGATAGAATAATAATCTTTATGTAGGTAATTTTCAATTTGTAATCCTAATACAACGAACAATACAAAAGTCGACGTTTTCACATTTTTCGCCTTATCTGCACAGCTAATGGTTAAAATTTTAATCCAATAATACATATATACAATATATGTATATCAAGTATACATATATTCATATGAAATGTATACATAAGTGTTAAAAACATAATAATCTAAATATCATTTTGGCAATATCAGGTACTAACATCCGTAATTTATTCGAAAATTGGTGGGGAGTACAATTATGGTACGATGTTAGAACGGTAAAACATTTGTTTCAGAGGCCAGAGGAAAACTTCACAAAAAAAAACTCTGATATACCGTTTCGCAGTTAGTGAACAAGTAAATGAGCCCGCGTAATAGGTGATGACACTTAAATTCAGACCCGACACCGCTATCCATCCAGACAAAAATTCACATTTTTATCGTTATAAATCTTTAAGATGATGAGTCGGTCAGTTCAAGGCGTTTGGCGTCATTTTGTGCAATTTGTATATCCAGTGATATTCCTCTTGCATGCAGTATTTTCTGCATTACGGTGTGGGTCTCTTGCAGTAAAATGACAATCAACACCTAAACTTACTGCCGAACGCGACAAATATTGACATTTATCTTTATAAATACTTTCAATATTCAACTTAGCTGGTGTCCAATATGACTAAAACAAGAAACATTTAATTGACTAGAATTTAAACAACACTTATGGGTTGACCTGGAGGGTCACGAAGATCTAGTCCGGTGTTCAAAGTGACGACAGTTAGGAGTATTTCCAGAGAGTAGTCGTCTTCCCTTATTTGACAGCCTACTTAAATATACATTTACTTTATATCTTTAAGTATAAAAAATGAAAAATCCACCTTATTTATTCTTTTATGGTATATCAGAATACCTCTTCCAAGACGTATGAAGATATGAAACCTTCTAAATAAGGTTGAATTAGCACTTTAAATACCTGAAGGAATTTACTTTATACCATTTTGATATTTTTGTACCTCTAACTTTCGTTTCTACCTTTTTTCCTACTTTTAAAAACAACAGTGTAGACTAGTACAGCGGATCAGTTTTACCGGTTACAGTATTTAAACGCACATTCTATTATTTTACGGATAAAATACGAAAGATTTCGGGGGCTTACAAATAAAATATTTGTAATATTGAAATAATGCCTTAAAAAGTGTAAAAATAAAATTTATAAAAATACTTTACTAATAATACTCGAAATGACCATCTCTCTTGGCATAACATTATAAACACAACACAAAGTATCTGCATCAAGTTATAGTGAACCTTGTGCATCTCTAGAAATACCCATAGTAACAGTAAATACAAACTGCATCGTGTAACTGAAAATTAGAAATGGCAATTTATAATTCGTTTTTATTTTATTTTGTATAATAATATTATTAAAGTTCACACTTGCACTGCATGACTTAACGATGTCAAATTTAATCTCGTGTCAAATGAAGTGTATAAAACCCAACGATTATGGAGTTTTTGTAAATGCAATTCGATTTTTAATAATAAACAAATTTAGTATTGAGCGTTATCAGTTTTAAGGACATGTTTTTATCTGTGATTAACATTATTTATCAGATGATTATATAAATCGTTGTTGAAACAATTTACTAAAGATATAGGTAATAGATTAAAATATTTACTTAAAGATGGAATATAAGTATGCTTTACGTTTCATACTATTAACACTAAGTTGATAGCTACTAAAAAAAAATGGCATGTAGGTACATGGCATCCATGAACATGGTGGGATTTGAACCGTTAATTGTCGAATTACGAAAGGAAAGTCAAAGAAAAATTTACGAACGCATGAAAAACATGTTGAATGAATCTTCTCTTCCCTATAGATATAGCGCAGTAGATACATGTAGATACAGTTATAAAAGTGTGGTGCCGTAAAAACCAACAAACCTACTACAAAATCATTTACTCATTGATCATTTACGTGGAGTAATTATTATTACAGGGCAATATTATGAAAAAAAATAATGGAAAAAACACTGCTGAGTTAAGATAAGATCTTATTCCTAATGATAGATATAATTTATTTTCAAAATTAAAAGCATACCTACCCGTAAGGTGTAGGGTTTTTTAGTGTTGAAGTTATCGACGCTAGAAATTAATTGTTTCAATGGGTATATGCAATCCACGTCACCAATAAAAGGTTACTAGATGATGACGTTTCACACAGTGCTGTCACCTCGTACACCTCGTGTATTTTGACAGTTCTAATAAATTGTAGTCTTTCTTTATACACTCTAATATGTGCGCAAGTAAATCATCTATAGAATATGTCACTTTCCAAACTTTAATCCGAATTATAAATAAACAATCTAGCAACTTTCTGTTGATGACGTGAACATCATATAGGTTTGGATAAGTTATAGCTAGAATCACGCTAGAAAAAAATTCATTAACGCATATGGAAATTACTTTTAAAAATGGTTTCGTGAAAATTGTTCGAATGGAAAGCTACTGGTGCACTTAATCAGTAATTTCATCAATAGTTGACATTTTCATCGGGCGTCCGTACAAGTACTCTAAATAGAAATTAAAAAAAAAGTTACCAACTCCATAACATAATTTCTGCTCGAAGTAGATAAAACGATCTAACGAATAGCTGACACAGTTTAGATACAGTGTAGTCTCTATAACGTGAACGTTTCATACTGCGAACGACTAATTTGATATTCTATATATATTCCAAAACGTGAACGCAAAACTTTTTATATTCTAAAACATGAATGGAGTTGCCAAGACAACTGTATGTACTCTCAAAAAGAAACATTTTTCAAAAATTACATATTTTTTATTTCTTTTTATATCACATTCCATAAATAAATGTTATTTTAACTGTTTTTGGTATTTCGCACTTATTATTTTTATTCGGTAAAAATCTACTTATTCAGTTACATGAACGTCACTTGCAGTACTTAGTTCACATTAGTGAGACTTATGCAGTCAGCTATTAGTATTTTAGACATCACCTATTGGAACGAGAAAGAGATTTGCTCTTGAATTTTCAAATTTTAAAATGCATCAGTTACCTACTTATTGGTAGGATGTGTATATTTTGTATGATTTTCAAACACTCGTAGTAGGTTCTCAAAACAATTGTGACGGAATGGTTATCTTTAATGACGAAAGTTACCATAATATAATACTGAACAACAAAATCTTATCCTTCTCCCTAATCAATCAGATCATCAACAAAAATACGACGCAGAAAGTTCGACTCGCGATGTTGTTTTCGATGAAAACCAGCAAACAACCCCTCCAAAAGTAACTATCGCAGTTCAAGACGAAAGAAATGTTCCTTTAAATATTATATATCCTTTGCTTTTAAAGATCGCTCTTTTGGCCAGTATCGCTTTAAAAAATTAGAAAGAAACAGATCAGCGAAAAGCGTATTATAGTATAAATAAATAGACAGAAAAGTTGAGAAAAGAAACGAAAAACATGAAAGAAAAAGGAAAAGAGAAGAAACAAAAGTAGGTGCATTTGTTGCAATGATAAAAATAGAACAATTGATTGTGAGAAGTACACGGGGTTCTAAGAAATAAACTTACAAATAGAACAAATGAAAATTATTTGTTCTTAGATAAGTATCTACTCTGTTTCGTTTTCAATACAATACAATTCGTTTTTCGTACAATATTATTGTATATTTTATATCATATCAACGCAGTTTTACCAGAAGGGCGTAACCCACAAAAAGTAAATTTTACAGGAGAGCACATTTTCTATCGCCGCGTAGTTGTAAGAAGATACGTTTCGCGGAAATACAAATCGATTTTTCCGGTGGAAAAAATCGAAATATTGATACCAGATTTTAACAGATGATGCCTTTTTTTAGATGCATAAGAAGATAGTCAGAATAACTCATTTTCACAAAAAGTGTGGGTTACATCCTTTTGGCAAAACGCCATCCATATTATAGTGTATTTGTTTGTAAGTACGTACTTAATAAATTTGTTCTAAAATTCTTCGGGTTGTGCATAATTTATGTATCGGGCATAGGGACCTTAACTATCAATTAATAAAGGCTCCCGTACAAATGCAACGTACAAAAATTTAATTTATTTAAATAAATCATAATAATAATACGGCATCAACTGAGGAGGGAAAAGTAAAAGAAACGATATAAAATACCGATTATCACATTCAAAATGATATTTTTAAATTAGGCGTTGAATTTCTGCTGCTGCTTTAAGTGTCATAAGCCATTGGTGCCGAATACCTTGTATTCTACATTTTGAAGAATACACTTGAAATAAGCAGTACGTTCTTTATACGAGATAGATGTCGAACGTATTTTTTTACATAATTATTTCGAAGGTTACGTAATATAAGCGAATAATAAATTTAACATTTTATAGAGTTTGCGTTGCCCTTAACATTTAAACACGGAAATAAATTTGTTTCAACGTGAAAACATGCCTACTTGCATTTTTTTTAATTTATGAAAACACCCAATATAATTCAGTTCTTTTTCAATACTTTTACACGTTTGTCGGCTATTGTTTAGAATATGTAATTATTCGTATCACTAGTCCGGAAAGAAAGTTTTTGCCGAACAAACGAGTTTCCGGCCAAGTCGACATAAATCAATAAAAACACAATTTTGAACGATGTTTTTAAATTTTGCGACTTTTGTATTTCTATTGTATTTATGAAAATGATGGAAAATGCAAAATTTCAGATTTTTTAGGTATTTGGTTTACGAGCTATTAACTTTCAAAATTACGAAAATTGCACAAAATATACAGTGTTTTTAAACCTTTGAACGGCTCTATCTCAAAAATTATTTTACTTACAATTAGAGAGCTGCATTTTTTGTCAATTTCATCAGTTTTTTTATAAGCTTTAATTTGATGTGCTGTAAGGTATTTTACTAAAACTTTTATTGTTTTAAACGATAAAAAAATGTTTTTTGAAAAATCAAATCAACCGAAAACTTTGATTTTTTTCAAAAACATATATTTTTTATACACTAATTGAGGATATAAGTACTAATTTTTATGATGGTATCTCGATGGGATCCTATCATAAAAAAATATATTGACCAATAGTGCACAGGGAAAAGTAACGGGTTAATTATTTTGTATCAAATTAACTGAAAGTTATATTTTTTACCTTACAACATTTGACGTTTTAAAATAATTAAAAAATACAAACGAAATACGATGTTTTCAAGATAAATTAGATAGCTGTGACTGCATATTTAAATGCAATTTTTAATTTTAAACTACTTTCCTCAATAGCAATTTTCGATAGTGTCAAAAATAAAGGTATTTTACTCTTGAAGAGCCAAATTAATATTTTCGGACATATCCCATATATGATTTATGAATTTTGACTTTTGATGGTTGTATTGTGGGTTTTAGACAATGCACCAACTTTTATCAATTTTTTTTTTTGGAAAAGCATATTGCATAATTAGTTATAAACTATTAGGTAAGATTTATTTATGTTTCTTGCAAAACATAAGACCTAACTCACATCTACCACTGTCCTTACAGAACCTGTGTGAATTCAAGCTAAAACTGATGTACTCTTCAAAATATTAATGCGTTGTTCTTTCATTTATAAATATCTATTATATCAACTCCGATGAAGATGTCCCTGTCTTCTATCTCATTTTACAAATCGTATGTCCTAAATAGATCATTTGTATACTACTACACGGCACTTCTTGCTTTCACTAAATTCTTCAACTTTTAAATTCTTGTATTGTTCAAAAGAAGGCCAACCGCTCGATAAGGGTAAAATTATTTCGTTTTTAACAAGTAACATAATTTCCAAAAATTTTGACTGAACATGCAGCTAGAAGTTAAATAACTACCAGACTACTATTTTTTTGTCGACGGCGACGTTTAAATAATTTTTAAATTCTACCGTATGTTTTATATTTTTGTATGTTAGCTGTCTATAAAACGAATCTTTACATTCTAGTATTTGTTACATTTTGTGTGAAATAATTACAATTAACTAAATAAATTTAAATTTCAATTAATTGTATTATAAGTAAGTAAAAAAGTACTATATTAAAATACAAGTTTCATAAGGTGTGTTTTTATCGCACGAGTCCAAATTTAGAAAACGAACCGCATAATATCGAATAAGTTGGTAAGCTTTAGTGTTGTAGACATTTAAAAAGTTATTATATATTTGTTTTTGTTTGACTGAATTCAGCTACCGAATTTGGTAACAAATGCACTAAATAGGGTATCAGTTCTTTCTTATAAATTTACATACATTTCTAATACATAACCAATACATAAGTTACAATGGAAAATTCCTTAAAATTGTATAAATACATCTACATAGGTATTATGTATACTTGAGTTAAATGACTATGTCCTAATAAATGAAATTTTTTAAATGTTATTTAGAAAGAAATAAATCTGAAAGAAAAAAATTAAAAGTAAAAAAATATGCGTCACTATGGTTGTTCTACATCATTGTAGAACAATATAGATAAATAAATAAGTGTTTAGTTCGATACGCCAAAATGCGCCCTAGGGTAGTTTGCAAATAAACCATAACCTTTTAAAAGAAAAATAATGTTGCATTGGTATGTAGATACTCGGCAAAGGATTGACCGATTTAAGCTAAGCCCTACGTTTTCTTGTCGCAACTCGGACGATGGACATTTTCATCGGAAGTGACTGTACCTATAATGGATATTTTTATTTATAGATAACTAATGTTAAGTGTTTCAAAGGACCACAACTTCTATTAGTAAAAAGATAAGTTTAACGCATATTTTATTACGATTCAAGAAAGAATTTCACGTTTAAAAAGTTAAAATTATGCAACAGGTCCGTGATAGTAAAATCATGAAACAAAACTGGTTAGGTATTCAAATTTGCAAAGGATGACTTTTATGTATGTACTTTTGTTTGTTATGTACTTTTTATGTATCTAATATAATTAATTAATAATCGTCATTGCATTCAAAATTTATCACGATTACCCATAAAATCAATAAATTATAGGAAGGATGACATAACATATGATATTTACATTTTAAAATGTTGTAAAAATATATTTTAATATCTTTATATAAATACAGTTAACTCCCATATAAGTAAGTACCTACTATACACGTATAGTGAAACTTCTCTTAACGGACACCTCCAAATAACAGAACCTTCTAAATACCGATCACTTTTAAAAGTCTCGGCATTGTTTTATAATGTATTTCTCATTAGTATATATTTTTTGTGTTATTTTATGGTCTTGAAATCGCTGTCCATTGATCACAGACTTTTATTTATATGTTTTTATATTTGGTTAATAGGTTACGGTTAATGAACATTCACAAACCATAGTTGCAGCGGGATTCGAACCCGCAGCCGTAGTGGAGTTAGAAGGCCAATCAAGTAACTGCAGTTCGTCCAAACCTATATGCAATCCACGTCATCGATGAAAGGTTACTAGATGATGACGTTCACGCAGTGCTGCCACCTCGTACCTCGTATTTTGACAGTTCTAATTAATTGTAGTCTTTCTTTATACTGTTTAATATGTGCGCAGGCAAATTATCTGTAGAATATGTCACTTTCCAAATTTACGTCATCAAAAAAAAAGTAACTAGATTGTTTATTTGTAAACAATTATTTGTAAACATTTTATTTATTTGATTGTTTATTTGATTGTGTATTTGTTTATTTTAAACCGAATTACAAATAAACAATCTAGTAACTTTTTTTTGATGACGTAAATTGCATATAGGTTTGGATAGGCCATAACTCTCTGCACCACCACGGCCCCATTCCCATTAGTGGACACTTCTTAATAACGGATATTTTTATTTTGATACCGCGAGTGTCCGATATTGAAAAGTTTCACTTATATCCAAAAAATTGCAGTTTATACAGTTGCGACAATGCAGTTCGTTTACACATAATACATTAGATAACCGATGTTTTTTTTATATAACTACATATTAGGAACCAGTTAAAAAAAGTATAAGGAAAAAGAAATGTTAAAGAAGAATATAATTTTCAAAAAATGGTAAATTTTTTCTTCGATTTTTAAAATATCTGTTCATCACTTTATAATTCTTATTATAAATTTTTTCTCTATCTCTTTTAGTTTAATTTTTTTTGCGAAAAACTGAAAATTTAATATTATACTTTTAAAAGTAGGCAAGTGGAGAATGAATAAAGCATACCGTTAGCCATATCAGCAAACATCATAATATCAGAGCATTTTTATACGTCATTGAGTATGAAAATTTAAGGTTTTGACAGCACTACACTAATAAGGGGCCGTTCATTTATTACACGTATTGGGGGAGAAGCTAAAATCTTATTTTTTCTTACTCGGGGACGGGAGGAGTCATGACAATTTATTACGTACGAATTTATTTTTTTGCAATTGCAGACAGACTGATTGTCTTCCGAGCCCATGGGCAGCTGGCAACGACTAAACTTGCTTTTTTGCAATTGGTTTTTCACAACTTTATACAGGGAGTAACAAAAAAAGTGGGCTAACTATACGCAAGCGGCTTCTACGACTAAAAATAAGGAAAAAGTTTATATAAACATAAGTCCTAAAATGGTTCGTTACTGAGTTATAGCAGTGAATTTAAAAAAATCACTGGTCACACGCATTTAAGCTTTTCAGACAATTATCAAGGAGGTAATCCGTGCTTCTTGTGTTCGTTCTACTCCGGTTCAAGACATTGAGAATTTTTGACAGAAAGTGGATGCCAGCAAATTCGGAACACACCAAGAATTTTTGAGCGCGTCAGGTAGTCCATGATCCGACGAGCTCAGCAGTGTGTTGCTGCCCGTGAAGGTCATTTTGAACATTTTTATTATGATTTCACTTAAACAACTCCGTGTTCTGTTATCTTTTTGAATAAAAAACTGAAAATCCCAAGTAGCTGTAACTCGGTAGCGAACCATTTTAGGGCATATGTTTATATAAACTTTTTTCCTTATTTTTAGTAGTAGAAGAAGCCCGTGTATAGTCAGCCCACCTTTTTTTGTTACACCCTGTATTATAATATTTATAATAATTGTTACAAATCGAAGTACCCATATTGTTTAAAAGTAAATTCCTTTTCAAATGTTAAAATAAACGTATCTACTATTTTCATTAATTTCAGTAACGTTGTACCGAAAATATTTTTATCTTACGAAAGATTAGATGGAGGAGTAAGGCTTATACATTTTCTTATTGTGGGGTGGGAGTTGGTCTAAAAGTAATAAAAAACGTCTTACGTAATAAATGAACGGTCCCTAACAAGATAAAATTTAAATTGTAGATAGGTAGGTATTTACGTCATTCAAGAATTTTTCTAGAACAACCTCGTTTCCAAAATGTGCGTCGGTGGTATTCTATATGTAATATTAAATTACTAACATAAGTATAAGAGAAAACAAAAAATACCTACACCTATAACAATTTGTTTTCCATTATTGTTTGTGACAAAATAATATAGAATTATGATATCCATCACAGCAACATATTTAAATAAAAAGAAAATTCTAATGTTGCGATAGTTTTCGATAATATGCGAATAAAGCGATCGATTTTCACAGTTGTACTCAAAACCAGTATCTATCTATACACGAATTTGTAGATCAGCGTAATGGAATTTATAAGCATAGAATATGATGGTAGGTACCGATTGAGAAATATGTTTTTTTTTTTTAATTTTAATGAGCTTTTAATATAAGTACCTACCTAAATAACTTACAAATTACAGATAATTTACAATCGTTATGAAAACATCTATATTCTTGAATTAAATATATTTCTGATTTGTAGCAAATATTTATTAACCCTTTCGCTCGGATGAGCTCGTATACATATACGCCCTTTATAAAGCGCTCTTCATATACACCTATTATTTAAATTACTTTACATTCTCGATTTAACCATAGAAAACATTAGAAGTATCAATATAATAACAAAATAATTGACAAATCTCTGTTTCCCTATTACATTTCGAGTAATATTTGTTAAATAATTAATTTAATAGTTAAATGGTTTTACAAATGCATTGTAATTCTCTAAAAATAATTTAATCAAATAATTAATTGGTACCTAAACAAGTACGATTATTACAATTTAGATATTTTCAAATGATTTATAGCTTATCCAAACCTATATGATGTTCACGTCATCAACAAAAAGTTACTGGATTGTTTATTTGTAATTCGGTTTAAAGTTTGGAAAGTGATATATTCTATAGATGATTTACTTGCGCATATATTAGATGGTATAAATAGAGACTACAATTTATTAGAACTGTAAAAATACGAGGTACGAGGCGACAGCACTATGTGAAACGTCATCATCTAGTAACCTTGCATTGATGACGTGAACATCATATAGGTTTGGATAAGCTATACTTAGTAATTATTTTGTATTATCAATATGGAGTAAACTAATTAATGAGGTAATAAACTGAAATATAATGAATCTATAAAATATCGAGTAATCAACATTTATTTATACTCGACCGATTTCATCATGAGAAAATTAAGTTACTACTAATTATTTACTACTAAAGCTCTATATTATCTTAATGATTCATAAAACCAATAAAGTATTTGAATGTGTATTTATTAGAAGATAGTTCTTGATTGCTACAGGTGAAGTACTTGATATTTTAAAAATAGTAAACAATATCTTTTAATTATAAAACCTTTAAATATTATAATATTTAAAACATATAGGAGAGAGTTGTCGAGGATTGCATAGTGGGACGAAACCGCCTGACATTGATTCAGCTTGATTTACCTGCAAGCCGATGGGTAAAATATCTTGTATTGTATGACGAAGACAAATGACCATTAGAAAACTGGCAGCAGTTATTCACGTGTATCGTGTTAGTTTCAGTTTATTGATTAAAAGTTCCAACATTTTACGAATCTCAGTTGATGATTACGCTGAATACGAAAGAGTAAAGTAAAGGACAAGTACATATTTGCATTATGTTCTAAATGATGAGTATTCAGCTTACAAGCATCAGGTCTCACGGCCATACTGTTTCTAGCAATGGAACGGTTTTACTAACCGTGAGCATGGGATCAAACCACCTACCAGCAGTGCCTACACTATACAGGGTGTTTCAGAATTGCACGGTACTATTTTAGGGATGTGTTCTATAGCACAAAATAAACAAAAAAGTTCATATAAACATACGTCTCAGATAAATTTATTCCCGTGATATTGAGACATAAAGATGCTTATTTAACAATAAAACAAATACGGTAACTTTAGAGTCAAAAGTGGATCCACGAATCCTGTAGTGGTGTCAAAGATAACGATTGTTTTGATTAATTTTTTTAATGCTTTTTGTGTAAGTATTTCTTTTTTATATTTTTCTGTAAAAGTAATGAACGTAGTTATTTTCAAGTTTATTGCAACATTTTTGTGTTTTTTATTACATTTTCGTGTGTAGGCGGTCTCACCCTACCGGCGCGGCGAGGTGAGAAGTCCAATGTGCCTTCATTACTTTAAAAATTAATACAAATTTCATTTATTTTGATCTCAGTTTTTATTATTGGATTTTTATAGTCAGAGGCTTGGAGAATATATCCCATGATTTTCATGAATTTTCCGTGAATGATTTAGCGCCAGCGAGTTATCCAACGTTAACTATGCGGTCTCGTTCCACACTCTCGTAAATTGTTAATAAATATGATGCTGTATATAGGTATTATATTTCATAATGAAAAACTAATTAGGTACCTATGTAGCTAAAAAATATTCCTTTTTATTATTTTATTTACTGTAATTATGAATTATAGGTATAAGTACCTATTTTTCAAATAACATTATTTTTGTATATTTTGGTAAAAGAATAAAATAAAAAGAAAAATTATCATTAATTAATTCATGGTCTAGGTAGGTAATTGTTAAATGTAGTGTAGATATACACATGTACATAACTATTAACAATTAACTATTGGTTATTCAAGATAAAGTATTTTAATTTTTCAAAAAAATATATTAATGTCAAATATGTACCTGTCGCCGTAAAAAATAATAATTGCAAAGTAATTTTATGATTATTATAAGATATAATTTATGTTTTAAATAAACGTTTTTTTTATTAGATCTGATAACCTACATTACGAATAAATTATTTATTAATTAACTACCTAAAAATAGATCAAATTATTGGAATAGAAACTCTAGAACGGTTAAATTTAATATTTGACGATTGACATACACGCATAATTTCATATGTATGTGTTACTTATATGAAGAATGAAAATATCCAAGCGGCAGAAACATTTTATAAAAATAGAAAATTTGTTGTGACATTATAGTATAATGTATGTACTTATATTAAATACATAACATACTTATATAATAATAAAATAACATCTAGTGAATTCCCACTTTGTTCTTTTTATAGCGTAGCTCTTACTTTGTTAAACATTTTTAATTTTGATTTTTTAACCTTAAATTTATATTCAGCAATCCCGAAAACCATAAACATTCTTATTTTCTCGACTATAACATATACGTATATATAGGGCACCCAAATTTTATTTTGATGCACGCCATCACTCATACCTCGTATTTTTACAGTAGTAATAAATTAACCCCAAAATCCAAAGGTGGGCGGGATGCAGATATCGCTAAAGTACTAATAAATTGCAGACTTTCTTTGTCATGTCATATACGTGCAGGTAAATCGTCGGAGTAATATGCCACGTTCAAAACTGAATATTATAAATTTGCGATCTAGTAACTTTTTATTGATGACGTGCATCGCAATAAAATCTGAATGACGTATAACTACTTCAATATCTCATCGAACATCTAATTCCGAATCGAAAATAAATTAACATCGTTTATCAAATAGAAACCAAGTGTCATATTTAAAAAGTTATGCAAATCACACCAAACGACAAACAAGACCTTTATTTGTAGGTAAATTAGAATAATATAAGTAATCCAGATTTATATACAATGTATGAAATCTATTAATTTTATTTTAACGAGTCAGAACCTAATTCTCAAATAACAATAAAGATTATATTATCAATTTATATATTTTTGTCAATTTGCCTTGGATACTAGAATTTAAACTTTGATAAGCGCCTTAAACGTGATTATCAATTATGAAAATTTAAAGGTTATAAATAAATCATTGAACAAAATAATTAGAAAATAAAATATCGACGCGGCCAATAAAACGTTTTACCTTTTGGGGGCTAATTAATTTGTTTTAAAACAGTATTTATCGATAGAAAACGTTTTCGAATTTACATGAAAATACAGTGCAATCTCGCTAATCCAAAATAATTAATGCAAGGACCGTTGCGGACTACTGAAAAGTTCGGATTACCGAAAGTTGCATTAATAATCGGTAAAGTAACACGGAAAATATTAAAGAATTGCGATTATTTTATTATTTTACACATTATACTGTAGTTTTCAATTGTAAAACAAATACAATTTTAATACAAATACATAACAATTATGTATTCAACTATAATATTGATCAACTTTTAAATTTTATTTCTTATAATTGAGAAATTGAAAAATTATCGGGACCCTATTCGGATTACTGGGAGTTCGGAGTAGCGCAAGTTCGGATTATCGAGATTGCACTGTATGTACAGACACCATTCACATTTTCCTAATGAATTAGAAGATACTACTTCTTACAATAAGACTATCAAATATTGAACATCTTACATTATAACCTAAAAGAATTGAACCAAAAACGTATATGATATAACACCTAATTCGAAGTTAATATATGTATACAATTACGAATTTTGATTTTTTTTTTATTTTTACCGAAGTTAAAATACAATAAAATTAATAAAACAATAAATTAGGATGAGTTCTTAAAGTATTCTAATATTAAATTTTCAAATATGTAGATATTAAAAGAAAAAAGAAAAATTGCTACTTTCAGTATAGGTAATAAATTTAAATAATTCAAGAATTTATTTAAAAATGTTCAGAAATAAATGATTTTAATTCTTTCAGTTCATCTATTTTTTTTTATTTCTTTGATTTGATTAATCGTGTGTTGCATATATGTAGGTATATTTTTATGATTTGTATTAAAGTGTTAACGATAATAAAAAAAGTTAAAAAAAAAAACGAAAACTTCAAAATATCATGAAACTTTCGCTCGAAAAAGAAATACATGTCTTATCTTAAATATTTATCGAAAATTATCATAGCACAGCCAGTTAAAATTCGAAAAATGCGGTTAAGAACTCTACGAACTAGGGCCGGGGTGGCCTAGAGCGAGAGCAATCGACTGGCATTCTATTGCGCTCACTGCTGCGGGTTCGAATCCCGCTATAGCAATGAATGTTTGTGAATGCAATTTAGAAGTAGGAAAGCAACGACTAGGTATGCTATCATACTAGCACCGGTATTAAACACCTAGTAAACTAGTGCTGGTCACGATCAGTACCCAGGAGGTATCCTCCTGCTGGATAATGGGCAAGTTCCCAAGTCCACTAAAAAAGAATATTCTTCGAACTAAACTGGCGTTTGCGATTGTGAGATACAGTTTAAAAATTCATGTTAAAAATTCACCAATTATAAAATATCAACAAAAAGTTATGTATATTCATGTATTTTATTTATTTTCATTGATGTTATGTTAACCGCTCATTTAAAAAATTTAACTGTTAAAAGGGTAACGTAAGGCCTATCTAAGCGTATAAGCGATTCACGTCATCAGTAAAAAGTTACTAGATTGTTTATTTGTAATTCGGTTTAAAGTTTGGAAAGTGACATATTCTATAGATGATTCACTTGCGCACATATTAGATGGTATAAAGAAAGACTACAATTTATTAGAACTCGGGGCTTCCAGTGACACACTCCATTAAAAAAATGTAAATAAAGTAAATATTTCTCTAACTTAAAGTAAATAAAAGCAAATAAAAGCTAAAAAAAAGTAAGTAAAAGTAAATCACTGGAAGCACTGAATATACCAAACAAAGAAATGACAAACTACACGTTTTTAAATCGATTTAAAATTTTTGCGAAATCTCGAAAAAATCCCCTAGTATTATTCAGGTTTTTTTTAACAAAATTTTTATCAGAACGTTTTGCGTTTTGTTATTTCTGGTATAACAAAGCAAAAAATGACAAACTGCGGGCGTTTAAGTAGATTACAAGTTTTGAATAAACTCGCTAAAATGACACTACCTGATACGCATAGAACAGGTCCGGAATTACTTGAAAAGTAGTTTTTCTAGAATAACAAACCAATAAATGACGAATTAAGCGCGTTTCCGGCGATTTAAAATTTTTGCGAAATCTCGAAAAAATCCCTTAGTATAGTTCACGATTTTTTTTGGCAAAATTTTGACTCGAACGTTTAGAGATAGAATGTTCAGAACAAGTCAGGAACGATTAAAAAACTCGCTTTTAAAAAGAAAGAAAGAAACAAAGAAATGACAAACTACACGTTTTTATAATTTAATGTATGAAATACTAAGTGATCATAACAAGATACAACAGCAATTAAACACATTCATACAACTGATAATAATTCAATAATAAAATAACTAATAAATCAAACCACCAAGAACCAAATCATCGAGAAAAGGACCTCCTGTACATAGTCTATATTTTTCTCAAATTCGTGAATAAATAAAAAAAAAGTAAATATCTACACTAAAAAGTAAATAAAATTAAATCCCTGGAAGCACTGTGGAACTGTCAAAATACGAGGTACGAGGTGACAGCACTGGGGACAGGTGACCTTTATTGATGACGCAAATCGCTTGTACGCTTGGATAGGTCAAAGATAGGGTATGAAAACGTTAAAATGAACATAAAAATTTCAGATTGATATTTATACGAATAGATAATCATAGAATGCTGCCATACAATTCGGAAACAGCCGAACTTCTATTCTTTACCCTTAAAATTACTAAGGTAACGAATAGAAAAGAATCAACCATACAAATATACAGTAAACTTTATTAGGATTATAATTATTTACTGGTTACTAGAATGATGTTCTTTGCTTGACCTATCCTAATACTAATTCGAACTTGCAAGTCATTAGCGGACGCAGAGCGAAATTCATTCACCGTGTCGAACAACCACAACATATCGTCGCTGAACGCAACATGGTTGTAAAGATATGAATCGATTCCCAGAAAACATCGCGTCGTCGGCTGTTCTGTATCTGACGCGAGTCCTACCTCAACGTTATGAAATCACTCGTGTCTGTCTACTCGATCACGTTAATAATAAAATATTGCATGTAATTGTTAATTTACCTACCTACTTTTCTTTGAAACGTTGCGGTTTTAAACGTGAACCGCGATTTGGCGCAAATAATTTGTTATTTTTAAGCAAGGTCGAAACGAAAAGCTACCGACAAATATATACTTTCACTGTAGTTACACATGTGATCACTATTATTTTCTAAAAATAAATGGCCATGATTACTTCAAGGATTGTCAGCCAAACGCCTCCGTTTATGAGATGGAACGTAATCCTCGTTTATATTAATTTTACTTATTATCATTAATTAGATGTAATAAATAACAATTCCATGTTGTATGTCTGTATGTCCTTAAACAAATTAACCAGTTCAACAAATAAGTTGTAAAGATAATATAGAGTATCAAAATAGAACAAGCACGTTAATATTTAAAGGGTCCCGTGTACGACCATACTTTTCTATTAGATTATCTACTCCTACAGCGAGCATGTAGAATTTGAAACAAACCAACGGCGAAATCCTAAAACGATGTTAGAGAAAAAAAAATTCTAGGTCACAAATTAATTTTGGAAACCTACACCTTTCACGATTGCCATCTTTGTGCACACAAACATGCTTGATATGTTGCTATCGATTTTAAAAATTGATTCACGTTTTTATCTGTTCAGTACCTACATACATACTTACGAGGCATTGCCATTTAGTACAAAAATTGGATGCAAGTACACTTAAGCCGCGAAACTAAAGATGATATAATTTATAAACCATCACAATCGTAAAAATCCGACCGCGCGCAAGCCTCGGCATCGAATTTTTATATCGCATGTCTAAAAACTCTTTTTTTTACATTTAAGAAATACAAGAAATACATTTTTTGAAAAATAATATTTACGAGAGAAATTTACAAGAATTTAAAAAATATATATCACTTTTTTTCGATTATTTCGAAAACGGTGCAACCTATCGAAAATTATAAAGAGACATGATTGGTAGAGAATTTTATGCCGATTCCAAAACATATTTCACATTACCGATCCGATGAGTAATAATAGAGATTGGAATTTTTTTATTTTTTTTGAACGACCGCCATTTTGAAGCGGGTCGGGTCGGGTATTTGGCTGGTTAACGAACTTCTCCTTCGTTTTCGTAAAGACAATAAATACGCTGTTCAAATTTCAGCCTCTTTCGATCAAAATTGCGACCGGAATCGTGTCCACAAGAAATTGATTTGACCGACCCAAAATGAATGACCTATATTTTCGTGATCTAGGGATCGAGATCGGAGAAAAGCCAAAAGGACACGTCTGGGTCCCGTCATCAGATGGGCTGCAATAGCTTTATTTTCTATGAAAATTCGCTAAAAAGGAAAATTAATATACGCAGCAATTAAATCGTAGCTATATTGAAAAAGCAGATTAAGAACTACAGTACAATCTCTGTAATTTGAATTCCGTTAATCTGAAACTCCCAATAATCCGAAACGATTTTGAAATTGTTTAAAATGTGTTTAATTATTGTAAAATATATTTTTTAATAAAGCAAGAAAGCATTGTTTCAATGACTAAATTTTGGTATCAGTCGTTTCGTCTATTTTATGATTCAAGTTCGATTTCAGCGAATGTTTGTATATTGTATTGTAATACTGTACATGTTTTATCGTACGTAAATACATAATAATACACGCTTCTGTGACAAAATCTTTCAGTTGAATACTAACAGTATTGTACATAGTAAATATGTATATGATAACGTAAACACTGATATGCACATTTCGGTAATCTGAAAAACCCGCCAATCCAAATGGACCGAACGTTTATTATTACGGACTACCGGGATTGTACTGTACTAACAAAAATAAGTAAACCGGAATTATGATAATTTGAAAAGGGCGTTATTCAATACTTACACAGAACATGATTTTAATAATGAAATTAGATATAGGTAGTGATTAATAAAAGGATTTTTAATTTTTTTTTATATGATGCGAAACAAGCGACCAAATAAATTATATGACATAAGTACACAACTATATTTCTTGGCGGTTCGTCAAAATATACCTACACTATTATCCTGTACCCTATAGATAATAAATCGAACACAACCAATTATACTTCATATAACAAAAATTTTAAAAATTCACCTATATTTTAAAAATTACAATTTTTCCTTGGACGCATTATATTATTTCATGTATATAATAAGAATCGGTCTTTCCTCAGTCGTCCTGTTAATTCATTCTGCCCCGTTAGCGCTGCCTTAAAGAATTATTCATGTTGATTTATCAATGCATATTAAAAACATTAAAATGTCCCTAATATTAATGAAATTACAAAAACTTTTACTAGTGTTTTGTAGAATAACAAATTAGTGAACCATTCCGTTTAGTAAAAAATAAATTCAATTTTAACCTCCACCTTTGGAGAGGATATACCTAATAACTCTAACATTTCCGGACATACTTTCATAAGAAATTTTGTTCTTATTTTGAGGTCTTCCAAGTTGAAACATAAAAATCAATTTTTTTAAGTAACAGTTTTACTTTTCGTTGTTTAATAATTTTTGGTATACGTACCTACGTAATAAATAAAGGTCTTTCTAACCTCAAAACGTATAAGAGGTTTAAGTTTTTACATTTTTAAAGACATTTTCGAATTTTCCAGAGATTTTAGGATAAAAAAGATACTCTTGTTGAATTTCGATAAAATTAACTATATTCAAAAAATCACATTTAAATAATAAGATACGCCGTATCCCAGATAATTATTTTCTCGGATAAAGGAATTAACACTTTAGAATCCGCGACTATATGATATTTAACATGTAAAAAGATTTTTTTCTGAAACTGCAACCATCGCAGTCTCAGGATCATTCTAATAGTAAGGTAGCCAAAACAAAAATGATTCACGTATCCTAAATTATCGAATTAACTAAACGAGCTTCGTCGCACAAGGCCAAGGGGCTATTTATTTACAATAACCAACGTTCAGTAATAATAATAATTAGACGTGTGAATTTATGTGGTCGTCAGAAAAAATAATTCAAATAATATTTGGGATACTCTGCATCTCTTATTCTTTATCTATGATTTTCTCGAATATGGTTCATTTTATCGAAATTAATCAGAAGTACCTATTTTATCTTAAAATGTCTGAGGAATCCAAAAATGACCTTAAAAATTTAAATACATAAACTTCTGAAAGCTGTTGAGTTTACAAAGGTAAGACCGATTGGACCATTTTAAAGACCTTCATTTATTACGTATGTACACCAAAAATTATTAAATTCCAACGAAAACTAAAAATGTTATTAAAAAAATTGCAGTCTTTCTTTATACCTTTATCTTTAATGTGTGGAGGTAAATCATCTATCTATAGAATATGTCACTTTCCAAACTTTAAACCGAATTACAAAAAAACGATCTAGTAACATTTTACTGACGACCTGAATTGCATATAGGTTTGGATAGGCCATATAGTTAGTACTATATTAGAAATTATTCAAAAGAAAATTACCTACACTTCGTCCAAACCTATACGCAATCCACGTCATCAATAAACGGTTACTAGATGACGACGTTTCGCACAGTGCTGTCACCTCGTACCTGGTATTTTGACAGTTCTAATAAATTGTAGTCTTTCTTTATGCCATCTAATGCGCAGGTAAATCATCGATAAAATATGTCATTTTCCAAACTTTAAACCGAATTACAAATAAACAATCTAGTGACTTTTTTTGATGACGTAAATTGCATATAGGTTTGGATAGGCCATACTATCGGTTTACTGCACAATTAACTGTATATTAAACGTAAAATTTGTTATTTATAAGCAATATGAAAAGGCTAGTTGCAACTGCAGTAGATTATTTAGGTCTAATAAATTAACTATTATTGATAATGTAGGTGTAGGATGCAAAGCATTTACCTACACGCACCTGTTTTAATCCAATTTATTTTAGTAAAACTAAATAAAGAAATTACCTTTGCATTTATAATAAAGTGCACCGAAATGATACGAAATCTCTTAACAAACAGAATGATAATTTAAGATAACGATTCAAAAATATCTCTTATCAAAGATGACATTAACGAGAACAGAACACAACTGATTGCTTATTACGTCCTTCTGCGTCCGTAATTTAGAGAAATTATGTTCTACAAAAACAAATAGCAATGCTTTGTCCTCAAGACGGTCGGTATATCGAAAATAGAATAAATCGCCATTCCTTTTTACAAAAAGAGCAATTTGATGTGGGAAACAAATTATAACTTTGCCCTTGGATCTAACCTTGCTTATATGATAAACACCATAAACTGGCAAGTTCAAAGTGCAATATGCAGTGTTGGCAATGGGACAAAAACAGTAAGCGGAATGCATCTGTCAGTTGTTTACAGAAAATGCTGCTGTATGTGTGCAAAATTTAAAAAAAACTGCATTCCTTTTTTTAATTTAATTTTCTAACCGATGACGGGCGTTGAGACATTTTTTAAACACTTATGCGTATTTTAGTGAAGACAAATTGTTGATATGATTAAACGTATATTTTGTACAATTGCGTATTAATTAAAAGAATTCATGGTTGCCACAAAAATTTTTAATCATTTTCCCTGACTTTCACTGACTCCTACAGTACCTATCCCAAATAAGTAAGAATCAAAATAGTTAATGAACATTAAATAATATTAAATTATGAATATTAAACTCTTATAAAAACATTAGAAATCATTTTTAATTAAAAAAGCAAATAGTTAAACAACTCATCAGATATATTTTTATAAAATCCTGTTCTACTCATGTCCTTTTTTAAAAATTTGTTTATTAAAAATAATATTTAAACAGATTTCTTTAAAAAAATTACATTAATAACGAATTATCTTCTTCTGAAAAGACACATGTACATAAGTACTTACCTAAATAAAAATGATAAAAACAATTCTACTGCAGGTAATTACTGTATTAATGACTAACAAAAAAGCTGAATAAAACGAAATTTTGACAAAAATAACGAATCATTCTGAAGTAGAAAACACTCCTCCGTACCTCACACTAACAAAGAAGGTATCCAAGTGTCCCCCTCCGATTTAGTTAATTTTTGAATGTGTTGTAGTAGATCAAAAACTAATTAATATTAAAAGGGGTTAACAACGCTTTAAAAAAAAAAACGCTTTTATCGAATTTCCATAGGAGATAAAGTTGTTGCAAACTGTTTAATGGCGAGACCTAGTGGAGCCGCTCTGTATTTTTGCCTATTTTGACCTCTAGATCACAAACATACAGGTTGTTCATTTTGGTGGACCATACATACAATAACCGGCATGAAGTTGGACACAAATGGAAAATTTTTAATTTGAAATTTCTCGGAAAATTTTATTCTTCGTAAAAATCTCTGCATAGTTCCAAATTCAAAATACATATACATGTCAAAATTTGAATGTAACCTTTCGTATACAAGAGACGTTCAAACATATGGGCTCAACTCAGTACTTTTATTTTTCTTTTTTTTTTGTTTATGACTTTGGACTCGCCAATTAGCCAGTCTATTTTTTTGGAATTGATTTCTAAATCTTGTTAAATCTAAATGTTTACAAACGTTGATGGTTGTAGCGGGATTCGAACCCGCAGCCGTGAGTGTGCTAGGTCAGCCGACAGGCTGACAGTCATAGTAACTTTTTCAAAAAATTTTTTTTTACTTTTTAGTGTGTAACTCATTACAAATAACTCCTCACAAATGTTTGCGTCTCATTAGTTATGGTATTAACAGCTTCTATCAAAACATTGTTACAAATAGATTAATTTTGACAAAGAGTGATACTCAAAATTGTATTATTGAGTTTTGCAATTTTTCACTTTATTATTAAATACGCAAGTCAAGCGTAAGAAGTTTATATCGTGAAAAGAGGATAAGGCAATAATTATTTTCGTATACATATACTTGCCTATGTTTTACAAAATCTATAGGTAATTGAAGAATGAAAAAATGATAATTTTTTGAGAAGTCGAGATTTTCTATTAGAAATGCTGTAAAAGGCAAATTATAACATTTCTAATACGAAAACTCAATTATTGAAATGATTGGCAGTAACCCCCTTTGGTATTTTTACTTTTCAATTAAAATTATATTAGTATTAATTAGATAAGTAGATTAGATAAGATTTAAGTAGATAATTCTCGAAAAAGTGGAAATGTAAAACATTTTTACACCATAAGTATCGAATGACATTAACCTGGAACATCGCAATGGGTTTTACAAGCACAATATTATGAAAATACACATAAATCGCTTTCTTCTCGATTTTCTTGAAAAAGGTACATTTTAGTGAAAATTGCAAAGAGAAATGTTTGATAAAGTATTTTATGGCGATTTTAAAACATACTTTGTATTAGTGATTCGATAATTAATGACGGAGATAACCCGTTTGCCATTTTGAAACGGGTCGGTCGATTTTTTTGGTTAACGAACTTATCCTTCGTAGTCATGAGAACAATACGCTGTCAACATGTCAGTATCCTACGATCAAAGTTGCGACTGTTATCGTGTTTACAAAATTTGATTATGTGAAAATCTGTACATGTATGACCCACCAAAATGAACAACCTGTATGTTTGTCAAAAGGCGCCCCTAATCTATATCTTTAGAAAAAAAATACAAAGCGATTCTAGTGGATCCCATCACCAAACAGATTGCAGACATTTGTCCCCTTTTCGGGAAAACAAAAAACAGGTTAACTTTATTTTAAACTTATGGTGTACTATATATTTTTTTCAAGTTTCTTTAAATTAAATGTAGGCTTTATTTGACCATTTTTTAAATAATTCTAATCATGTTTGGGAGTGATCCATCAACTTAGTTTATCAAATTGAGGAAATTGTCCTTTTTATTCTTCGTTATAACAAATTTTTTCAGGTAGTTTCGTTAAAAAACATCGCGCTGTTTTACACGAAACAATTAAATCGACGCTCGACATCCCTATTTTCAAGCGCTAGTTTCACCCTTTAAAAGTCGACCTTGGCAGATACAAAAAAACACGTGTCGCTTAGTTTTCGGTCTACTATAACATATCCAAAAATGAACGAAACCAGAGGGAGACACCCGGGATACCTTCCTTGTAAGTAATCGGGACTAGTTAGAATTTGCAAGTTTTTCTAACTTTTAGAAAAATGATACAACTGCTTCGATTGCAGGCAGGTTGGCGCATGTAAAGGCCCCTCAGATAAACTTCACTGGGACGTTTTCCCCGAGTCTCGGCAAATGTTTTCAAGTTTCCCCGACTGATTACATTTTCCATGATTTTCCAGGTATGTGGGAACCATGAATAAAATATACGTATTATTTATTCACATAAAAATTATTATTATCATTATAAAGGTCTAACGCTTCCATTTGATTACCTTCTTATTATTTTCTGTTTTTATCTCAAGAAACAGTCACAAAAATATGACTTTCGTAGGTTGTGATCTTGTTAAATATAAATCGGTTACGGATATATAAATAACAACCACTCCACATTTAGAGGGTATTAATAGAAATTGACAACCATCATTCAAAACAAGAAAAAAGACGTGATTCATTCGAGAATCGTCCAGACATTGAAAAGCAAAAGAGGTCCACGCGCGATCCCCTACAGGGTTGATTAGCTGCTCTAGGTGGTTGACGACTTATTCAGAACTTCATTAGACGTCAACTAATACACCGACGCTTCCAACTCGTGTATGATAAATATGTAAATTCGATAAGTTAAGTAATGCCTAGTTAATAATACATTTCTGGGTCACAAATGGAAATCTACCCGTTAATGGGAGCAGACCTCGAGAATAATCCGGTAATTTTCGAATGCGAACAATTATGATTTATTTTAACTAATCACACAAAAGACCAATATCAAATTTTGCTCTGTAGGTTACAGTTATGATTACTTTTCCATTTCTAAGATTTTTGTGACAATTAAAAAATATTCTTCAGATATTTTAAAATTGAATTTGAATATTATTTAGGATAGAGTTAGTCATTCTTGATTTTAACTTGATATATAATAACATGATGTATTAAGTAAGCATATATTTCTACAATAATTTGATAAACCATTTTTTCCTTTACAAATTGTTTTCGAGAAAATTGGATTTATTATAAATAAAAAATCGGCTCATTTCCAGAAATATACAAGGAACCTATATAAAATAATAAGTACATAATTTTTATTAATAATTAATAAAAAAATATAATATATAGATATTAATTACTAGAATTGAAATACAGATACCTATTTACTATGTAGTAGTAGAAAATGCTTAGGATGATAAATATTTTAATGCCTATAATTTTACGACAGACACTTATTTTTCCTTTTATATCCTTGAAGGTGTTCAGGCCGCTTAAAATTATGCGATTTTGATAACTTTTTCAAAATGTTTGTTATGTAGTAGTATATTATTTGAAATCGGAAATATTCCGGTTGGGGCACTCGAGTATTTGTTTCGTTTAATTATTACACAAAATACAGGTTGTTCAGGAAATGATAAATTATCTCTGGGAAGCGCATAAACCACGTCTAAATAATGTCTCAAGTTTCTATAATCGTTTTAGCTTCGGCGCTTGCCAGTTGAGATATTCACCCCAAAAGATGAAGAATAGTAAAAATTCATTTTTTAAATAAACATTTTTAAAATATTTTTTTTAATTCCGCGACGCGTTTTTATTTTATATTATTACTAATTAATTTATATTATTATTTATTAACAACATTTTATTTTTCGTTGAAATTCAATAATAATTTTTGGTAGACATACGTAATAAATTAAGATCTTTAAAATGGTCTGATAGGTATTTTGATATCACCTCATGGGAACCAGGGATGCACTAACCCCTAACCTTTCTTACCACAAAAATTTTCCGTGGTTCACGTTTGTAAATTTTTAAAAATATTTTAGAATTTCCTAGACGTTTTAGGGTAGAAAAGGCACTCTTGTTAAATTTCAATAAAATAGACCATATTCGAGAAAATCATACATAAAGATTAAGATATGCAGAGTACCTTATTCATTTTCGCCATGTAGTAGACAAACAATCGTTATGTAGCACACACATTTGTGAGTAAATCCGACCCTGTCTACCATGTTATCCGTAAGGCGGCATCCTAATCTATATCTACTATATCTTTATATCTACTGCATAGATTGAGCGAATAGACTATAGATATTATTTAAGTGTGATTTTCTCGAATATGATTCATTTAATTGAAATTAAACAAGGCACCTTTTTTAGCCAAAATGTCTGGGGAATCCGAAAATGTAACTAAAAATTTAAAAACTTAAACCTCCGAAATATTTCGGGGTTAGAAATGTTAGGGGTAATGCATCCTTGGCTCCCCTCAGGTGATATCAAAAGACCTATTAGACGAATAATAGATACGAAAATGTTCTGATTCGGTTTCATTTTCATTAAGACGCGTGAAAAGGTGATTATCTAATAATGCTTATTGTCACATAATTAAAGTTTCAACAACTCGTCTCCGTGATAAGCACTTTGATCCATCCCACGCCAATTAAACCCAGCTATTAGCTTCTTCTAATATGAATGTATATCATCTAGCCATTTTGAATTTCTAGTTATAACTTTGAATAACTTGAAAAAAGCCCCATTCCATGCAAAACAAATTTTCACCACTTATGCACTTGCAACGATAAATTGTCAGGAAAGTTCCCGAAAATAAATTGTAAATTATGATGGGCAATTATAGTGACATCAAACGACGCGATTTGTTTCATTACTTCTTAAAAATCAGTAGAAACAGTACGGAAAATTTTAAAATATTTTGTAACTGCGTTCTGTGATTTATGTGTTACAGTTTATTTATAAAATAATAAACGTAAATAATATTACTTTGTTTCAAACTTGGCAAGCATTTGAAATATAACTAATTACATAAATAGTAATACGCGGGATGGCCGTAAGCATCTAAATAGGTAGGTCACTCACACGGTTTCTGCTTTAAGAAATTTAAACAAACGACAATTTGGATTCTTTATAATATAGGTAACTTTGTTTCCATTTAGGGTCGATTCGCCTATCCCTGTTGCTGTCCGTTACCTGTTCGCGACCTCAACATATTATATTATATGCAATTATAGTCAAACGATAAAAAAAGCCTATAAATGAAAAACATACAAAGTAAAGTATGTTGTAAGTATGTATGTTTAAAAAAGTAAGTATGTTTTTTATTTCGACCGTTTTTTTTTTGAAGTGATTTTACAATAATTGCACGATTAAAATATTTATTGGGACCGCGAATAAGTAAGGGGTCGTTAACGGGCGAATCGACCCTATCAACTTTTCGCGAAGATTAGTAGTGCATGTACTTAATTTACAGAACAGTAGGTAAACAAAAAAGGCGTAAGGTATTTTTGAATAAAATCATAGTAATCAATATGTTTTGTAAAATTTGAGAAAATAAGTAGATACACTTTTCCAACGACCCGCCACTGCAAAAATATGAGCACCATAAAACTGTCTGCGGACTACGAGTTATACTTAGTATAGCTTATTCAAACCTATACGATAATCACATCATCAACAAAAAGTTACTAGATTTTTTAAGGGAGCGACCGCTGCGTTTGTTGTCAATAGATGGCGGCAGCTACAAAAATTAAGCATTATTTTATGAATGGATAACTTTTGAAAAACGTTAAAATTTTGATTTTAGCTTGAATTATTACAAATGCAATACATTAATTTAGGGAATCACAAAATTTCATGTTGATCATAACTGTTTTTAAAAATTTATTGCTAATTAAAGTTTGAAAATAAAAGGTTTTTATTTTGATTAATGTTTAACTTCTTCTATATGACTACCTAAGTTATTTTATAAATGTTCTAATTTTAAAATATGAATGTCGAAATGGAACTAATAAAGTTTATTTTCAATTTTAAAGTTTATTGTCAAGCTCTAGTTATTATAAATATAAATAACGTTTTTAAAAAATTATCCATTCATAAAACAATGCTTAATTTTTGTAGCTGCTGCCATCTGTTGACAACAAACGCAGCGGTCGCTCTCTTAATTGTAATTTGGTTTAAAGTTTTAAAAGTGACATGTTCTATAGATGATTTACTTGCGCACGTATTAAATGGTATAAAGAAAGACTACAATTTATTAGAACTGTCAAAATACGAGGTGACAGCACTGTATGAAACATCATCATCTGGTAACCTTGTATTGATGACGTGAATATCATATAGGTTTGGATAAGCTATATAATATTACATCCGAATATTGCATGGTCTCTATATCTATATTATATAGATACATACATCATGTAATACTCGGATATATAATATTATATTATATTCCATATATTATGAAAATATCGCTCGATCTAAGAAAATTAAAGCAACCACACACTTGAGCTATAATATGCTATACAGGTTGCCCTTTTTTCGTGTGAATGCATGGGGATCTCGGTTATCTTAAGAGATAGGAAGTCGGTTAAATTTGGCCAAAGTTGTGCATTTTTGTGCTAATTAATAACGTGGAAAAAAATTTGATCTGTCATTTTTAATTTTAAAAATATCGCGAAAAAACTGAAAATTGAGATTTTCGTTTTTATTTTTTTTATACGAAAACCAATCAAGTTAACCATTTCTAACCAAAACATTTTTACAAGGCAACCAGAAAATATTAATGAACTTCAATTAAATATTATTCGTACTTTAAGAATTGAAATAATACATAACGTGAAATAAGAACATACCGGTCTCATGATCAGAAAATTGTCAACATTTTGCGAACAAAATAATCATGCGGGAAAGAATTATTGTTAATGGACAATCAATGCTACATATCCGGTCTGTGTTTGGTAAAATCGATTATAAAATGTGATGATAAAATTGTGACATTCCTTATCTTAAAACTGTCACCTTTTATTGAATTTTATTGAATATGAAGGAGTACCAATATATTAATCATTTACTATACAAGAGAAAATAATGTGTTTGTAAAAATAATCAATAATCTTTGGAAATAAAGTCAACATTTTCTAGATCAATAACATTATACGGGTATTATGATTACCAAATTCAATAAGACATTACGTCAACATACTACGATAGCATTTAAAACGCAACTCCTTATGAAAGTACTACCGTCAATGTAAGAATATTTCAACTGGTTGCTGACACCCAAGTAACAATCGAAAAATCAATATAGCTTACTCGTTTATTTATAGATCCAAAAAGGAAATATGAATCTTCTGACCTCGATATCTATCAAGATATACATATTCTTTTAGATATTTAACTAAAAGAGAACTTTACTGTGATCAAAGCATCTATAGATATCACTGAAACCATAAAAATAATTCATATATTGTTGGTCTTTGGCCTGGACAGAATCCTTAAGAGGATGATTACGCCAAGCACTAATATAGGGATTTCAATGTAAATTCGGTCAGGTATTACACCTATATTGATAGAAATTTTCAATTTTTTATTAAAGAATCTGAAAATATGTATCATCAAGTATGTGAAGACGTTCTTATTTTCTTAAGAATATATATACTTCTTATATAATAACTATTTGAAGTTGGAAATAATTACACTAACTTTTCGATGTCACTTTCTTGAATTAGAAGCTATATATTAAAAAAATAAAAAATCACGTTTAATAATCGGCGAATCGCGGTCTTCGTGCTCGCGTGTATGCTCTATCCTTGTATCGCCGTCTTGCTCACGCTATCTCCTCGCTGCGTAAACTAAACTCGAGAAGTGTTTATTTCAAGATATCGGCTTGCATATTACCTCATATAATTAGTAAAGAATGGCGTTCGTCGAAATTTTATGTATGGTAAAAGTGGTTGTTCTAACAATACTTTTAATTGTCTACACTTGTATGTATTTTAAATACATATCGACGCAGTTATCGTAAACGCCATTTTTTTGCGAAAATGAGTTATTCTGACTATCTTATGCATCAAAGGATCTAGGGCAAAGACATCATATGTCAAGAACAAGAATCTGGTATCAATATTCCGATTTTTTTCACCAGAAAACTCAATTTGTATTTCGGTAAAACGTATCTTCTTATATTGTAGCTATGCTACAATGCAAAATATGCGCTTCTGTAAAATCTACTTTTTGTCGTTTACGATAATCTGCCACAACTTCCGTCGATATAGTTACTGTTACTTTGAGGCTTTAACATGACAAGATATAACACACTAACACGAGTGGTTACGAGGGTACTGTTAATAACAGTAGTTATAACATTTGCCACTAATTTTAGAATTATTCGGCTGATTTGTTGTAATAATTGAACAATTGACAAACCACATACTGTAGAATATAAATTTCAAACAAGTTACCGAATAATTATACCTATTTAATATAATGTCTTGGAATTTAATAGCTAGATGTTTATCAGAATGTTTACTAGATAAGCATAAATATTTTCGGTACTGAAATGAAGTGTGGCGTGGGCAAACTTGTATACTGGGATACTGAAATAACGTGTAGATAACATACTTGTAAAATTGTATTTAGTTTTTCTGTGCGAGCGTAATCATCCTCTTAAGATTTCACGCAAGCGTGCAGCTTACATTTTTATATACATACGTCGATTACAATTTCATTATATATGCATAATACCGTATATTATATAAAATATGGTTAAAACGATGCATGCTCGCAAATAATAGAGAAATTATAGGTTTCTTATAGAATTATAGTAACTTAAAAATTTCTAATAATTGTAAGAATAATGTTGAATATCAATTTTATCAAAAATAGGTAGGTATGACAGAGTTTAAATATTTTCGAATGCGCATCTAAAGAGATATACGCGTAATATATCATCGTTCAATGTATGTATTTTGTATAATGTACATATACTTGGATTGTGGTTAGCACAATGGAAACAAGCACTAAATTTTAACAAAGACTTTTTCACGTGCAGCATGTTGAAGCTACCGCCACATCCGCGACTTTATCGTCGCATTTTGAGCGCCAACTAGGTGGCCATATAAGGAGATTTTACCCACAATTTTTAACACAACTCAAACCCCCAATAATAAAATAATTAAAAAATAATAATAATAGATATAGTCCAAGTTTTAAATACTTAAACCCTGTACTGTGTGATACAAGCGTGAAATCTTAGGGGTATATTCTATTCACCATACTGACCATAATAATCGTCAGAGTCCTTTCGGAACCACCCCTAACAATCGGGACGCGTTATAATACAGGGTGTCTAGGAAACTGATGATAAATCTTCTTAGAACATATAGAACACGTCAAAATAAAACTTATTTTCTCTTTATCAATTTTTTTCTTACAACGTTTCCCAGTTGAGATATTCACCACCAAAGTTGAAAGGGAAAAATCAATTTGTTTCAATAATACTTTTATTTTTTATTAAAAATATAATCATATTTGGTTTGCATTCCTAATAAATGAACTATTTAAAAACAATTTCATAGAATTTTTGAAACCACTTCACGGGGAGCAAGAATATACGACTCCTAACTTTTCTAATCACATCTTCCTTCAGGGGATTCAAATAAAAAAATGTATCTTCATTGTCCAATTTTCCATAAAATGAGTCATATTTGAAAAAATCGTACTTAAGGCGTAACAGGTGTAATTGTAATAATAATGATAATTATACTACTACTCACGCCGTGCACTAAGAGTTGCTTATTTTGAATTAGGAGGTAATTTCCAAAGAGTTTTGACGTTTATAGTGGTTAGTACAGGGTAAAGAATATATCCTTAAAATTTCAAATCACAAAGTAAAAGATTTATGCACTTAGAATAAGTATTAGAAGCTAGAATTCTAAATTAATGCTGCACCCGTTACTTTGTAATTAGTGCAATTTTCTCGAATATGACTCATTTTGTGGGAAGCAGACAAGGGTATATTTTTTATTCTAAAATGTTTGGGGAATCCGAAAATGAAGGTATTTTTTTTAAATGAATTCTCTATAAGAAAATGTAATTAGAAAGGTTAGAGGTAAAGTAGCTTAGATAGGGTTTTAATACACCCTAAAGCAGTTTCAAAAAATCTATAAAATTTAAATACCTCATTTATTAGAAATGTAAACCAAACATGATTAAATTTTAATGAAAAATTACCTAAAAGTACCTATTATTTAAACAAATTGATTTTTCCCTTTCAACTTCGAGGGCGAATATCTCGACTGGGAACGTCGTAGGAAAAAAGTTTACAAAGGGAGGAAATAAAAAAGGAGGTTATTTTGAATTAGGGGGTGGCTCCAAGATTTATTACGAATGGTATGGGGTGCAAAATATACCCCTAAAATTTCATGCTTGTATCACAAAATACAGAAGTCGGCATTATTTTTACACTAACAATAAATAAAGACTTGAACTAAAAACACTTTAACAGGTCATAAGAATCATAATATTTAAGAGAAAAATAAAAACTATAAACTGGTCCAATATAACTAATTAACAGAGAGTTCACAAATTAAGATTCAATAAATGTAGGTAACCAACCGAAAGCTGAAAATGATAAAAAAACATTTCCACCATTATAAAATATAATTTCGCCAATAACGCAAAGAAAATTATAAAGGGAAATTAAATTCAAGAAAACGTCAAAACATATCGTAGGCTTACTGCAAATAACCCGTTAACTCCGTATTAGTAATTTTAGAGTACATCGCAATTTAAACGTATTTTGTCTCTTGAAAAATTCCGTTTTTAATTTTCTATCAGTGATCACACTTTGGGAAAGTAAATGACCTCTCTTCGCCAACGTTATTTCTGAATTATTGATATTAAATCATATATTGGAATTTGAAATACTATTATTTTGCGCGTTGTACTAATTTTACTGGACTTAACGGTTGTTTACAGTAAGCACGCGATATAGTACTTAACGAGGTAAATAAAACGTCAAAATACTTCACAATACATTAACTACTAATTACGAAAAGAATGTCCAGAAATTGAGAATCCATCAAGTTAATCTGTTTATTAAATTCCAGACAGTCTTCTCAATGTTTGGTATTTAATAAACAGATTAACTTGACAGACAGACTAGATTGACAAGATTGACTAGACAGTCTTCTCGATGTTTAACATATTTTCTAATTTCTAAAGTCCCCAAAAATTTAATTTTTTTATTATTATCAGAAAAATGTAAAATTTCCAAATTGTGATTTAGGTGTATGACCTGAATTCAACATGTGTTGGAATTTTTTCTATTCAAAAAAATCTGTGTATTTCTAAAATTTAAATTTCGTTTACATCATATCAAACAATAAAAAAACTTGTTACCTATTGAATGCCAAGGAAAAATACAATAATGTTTTATACGTTCAGGAATTTATAAATTAAAATATAGGTACAGACTGTACCTGATCAGACTTATAAGTTTTGAAACAATACATAAACAACATGCTGCATTTGAAAATAGACATCTGGAAAAGTCAAATATTGCTAAACACATGTCGGATTCAGGTAATACATCTAATCGTAATTTGGAAATTTTACATTTTTGCGAGAATACTAAAAAACTTTTGACTTTGATTTTTTTGACATTATAAATTAGATTGCCTGGTATTATAAATGAACAGATTGACTTGATGGATTCTCCATTTATGATGGAAACTAGTCGGGAAGTGTTTTTCATCATTTTCAGTTTTCAATTCCATTTAATTTGCGAACTTTTTTTTAATTAACCATAATTATTTATTATCGAAAGGTTTTGCCAAGTGGCAAATTTGATCCGTCAACAAATAAACTTATCATTATGAAAACTCCTACGCTATTATCCAAACAAATCGACGAACTTATTATTAAAGTAAAAAAACCGACGTAAACTACCTATAGGCCAAAATTTACAAAAAAATGATCTAATAATAATCTGTTTTAACAACCGAGTCAATGTTCAATTCTCATCCATTTTTCTAAAACAAAAGTCAAGGTTTCGAACTCTGAATCACCAGTCAAAAATCTAATAATATAATATATAATTATATGTAATAAAAATTAAAGACGGTCGTGTCGAGAGGATCTTCGAATTGGTTTTTAATAGACATGCCCAACAAAATGCAGTAGTTATTAATAATTAATTAGCGTTTATTATACACGTTATTTGGATGGATAATTTTAATCAAATAAAGAGCAACGGTGTTGATATGAAATTGTGCTATGAGTTTATCCTTTAGGATTTTTGGATCACCCCCGTTCTACTGATATGTATTTTAAATACATATTATCCAAGGACAAAAGATTTAATATAGGTACCTAAGTACCTGTTAATACGTACCATAACAACAATCATCATCAAATACAATATTTTACAATACCTACTCAACAAAATTTAAATTGCATGTTGTACTCAGGTAGCTCCATCTAACGTTAAACTATGTAAGCGTGGCATTCGGTTTATTCAGAAATCCCTTGGATAGGTTTAGTACATGGTGTAAAAATGACTATTGGTCGATGGAGTAAATATCAGTGTAGTAAAACAAACTCCCCTTGCCCTCGCTTCGTTTCGTAAGATAGCCGTGCAACGGACGTTGACCTTCTCCGATACATTTATTTCTGACCTAGATAATACTTGGTTGTACTTTAAATTGGCGTTGGTTATTAATATTTAATAAAGTAACATATTATATATTCTATTTAAAATATAAACCACTTCTTGAGATCGAAACAGACATTTAAATGTAATCGTTGCAAATATATAAACGTTTCTATAAACAATAATATTCTAATAAGAAAGTCGACACCATAATACCCTTAAAAGGCAAGAAAAATTAAAATTACTAACCTTTCAGTTTTAAAATTTTATATTCAGTCTTCTTTCCAGTCTTCAGTTAAGTAGTATTTTGTGTAAGGGCACAACACATTTATTCGTTGTTATAAAGAATACGCATTTATAAACAAAACACCGACTCCGTAACTACAGTCCACCATTTTTCACAGTGTCCAGGCACAAAACGCGATTCCGAGTGGGGATGGTGGTGCATCATCCACTCCGAATGTATCAAAAAAAAATTACATCGTGGCAGACTTTATTCGGCGACATCCCCGATTTTGTTGCGTGAAACACTTTCATTTTCATAGGTGAAGTTCGTCTTTCAGTTGTTAAGCAACATTTACTGAACCGCCCCCTTCCGGCAATTATTATTATTACAAATTCAAGTAAGGTAGCGTTCTATAAATTTATACCGACATTTTTGCTACAAAATTTAAATATTTCTTTACTTATGTAGGCTATTTATATTTATTGTATGTTATTTTATTAACATAATACTTATTATAGTGTTTTTATTTTCAATATTTTGAATATACAAAGAGATTCCTATAAACACAAAAAATTTAAAGGGGATTATTTGCCCTAACATGGTAATTTCATATAAAAGAAAATGGAATATCGTCTTCGATATTCTGTATTTACTTTAAAATCACCTTATATATAATTAGTTTTAATGTTTTTTTTTAAATCATAAATAATTTATGCTTCTACAAGGAAAAACACATGATGCAACATTTCGGAGAACCACACGCTATAGTACGTAAAGTAAAAATAACAAGTGAATGAATAAATCAATTATTGATAATTTTATCTCGGGGAATATTATTTATCTGAATAAACATTTATTAGTATACAACTGTAACATTGAAGAGATAAAACGTAAAACCCGAAAATTATTAAAAAAAAATGGCAGTGCATGTGAATCAAACTGAAGGTGAAACGGACAAAATTTTTTACATCAGTACCATCCTTGTAGGTAATAATGAAAATAAAAAAGGTAAATATGGTAAACGATATGTCTAAGTAAAATTGTGTAACATTTTAAAGAAAAGTCTTAGAAGTGAAATTTGTATTAAAAAAAATAATAAAAACGTTAATCGTTAATATTCTTGCAGATGCCGCATTATGGAAATATCGCAAATACTTGTTGCTGTTTGGATCATTAACAACATTACTCCTGTTATCGACTGTTATTTGGATGATCATTTTGGTAATAAAATATGAATCTCCTGTTATTAATAATCACTTCATAACTACTGAATCTACAACTTGCCAAACGTCTGCAATCGCTAACAGTGAAAATGTTGGTTTTTCAAATAATGAGCGTAAGTATTGTGTGTTTGATGATGATTAGAGTATGTTAACATTTTTCATACGTAAATAATAAGCAGAGTATCTGAAAAATAAATTATAATACTTTAGCGATATATTTTGTATGCACATGAATACGGTAATCGAAAGTTTCTCCACTTATACATACAGGATGTCCTCGATATCTACAGATAAAAGAACATTTTTGCATGCTTTCTAATATCTGTTAAGTAGGTATTTAATATGATTTTTATATACACTTTTTTCGATTTAGTTATGAATTGTACATCTCAAAACAAATCATCAAGTTTACAAATTGAAGTTATAAGTAGAAATCGTTGGGTTGCATCACCTCCGACCCAACATCTGCAGTCTATAGAATTGCCGGTTCCTTTTGTTATAATAATGCATACTGCTACCGAAAATTGTACAAATCAAGCTAATTGCGTATTTAAAACACGATTAATACAGAGTTTTCATATGGAAAGTAGAGGATGGTCTGATATTGGATACAATTTCTTAGTTGGAGGAGATGGAAACGTATACGAAGGCAGAGGATGGAAATATGTTGGTGCACACACTTACGGATATAATTCAAAAAGCATAGGGATTGCATTTATAGGTACTTTCAATAGCATTTTACCTCCAGAAAAACAAATAGTCGCAGCTCAAAAGATAATTCAAAAAGGAGTGAATCTAAAATATCTATCTCCAAAATACAAACTATTAGCCGCAAGTCAAGTGCAATTAACACAAAGTCCTGGTTTGATGTTGTATGAAAACTTGAAAACCTGGCCGCATTGGTGCGAGCACATTTAATAAACTCTACATTTTTAAATTTTATTAATCGTAGGTACGTTTTATTCTATGTAATTTCAAAATGTAGAAAATAATAAACTTATTTGTGTTAATTTCTTTTTGTCTATTTAAAAAAAGTATATTATTATACGACTCCAAATTTTAAATACATAAATATAATAATGTTAAACATGTCGGTCAATGAACTACATATGCAAGACTATTATATTTTACACCAAAATAAATTATTTACTTAACATATATAGTTATTTTATTAACATTTTTTTATGAAAAGAGTACTTACAACATATTATTTTCTTAAAAATATGGTTTTCACTAATTTATTTGAAATACCTACTTTGAATGAAAAATATAAATTTTAATTCTCTGGCAATTATTATAATATTTTTGACCTTATGTAAAATATTAAAATATAAACACATAGATCACCATAATTTTTATAATGTAATTAATCAATTTAAGAAACACCCTGTATGTCACAAAAATTGACAATGAATTAATTTTATATAGATGGCGACAAAATCGTGCAACAGGGTGTTTATTTTTCCCTAAATATCCCTAATTCAATTGCCTTTGTTGTGATCAAATATTTTAGGTTATTAATGTATTGTTTAAATATTTTTAGTTTTTTTGTAATAAATTATTTACAACATTAATCATGGTTATAAATCGCAGAGATATTAAACGGAAACATAAAGATAACTCGACGTGCAGTTTACTTATAGATGAATCTCCAAAAAGGTAGGTGATTTTAAAACGCCACAATACAGTAAGTATTTATTAAATTTACTTTATTTAGAACAAAAGTTCATGCCCAACGAAAGTTCGCACAAGGATCTAATGTTAGCAGTCCGGTTATAACTCCAGTTAAGGAAATTGAAAAACAAGAGAAAATTAAACCCGATGTGCTACCAGAACCACAAGAGCTTTTACCTATGAATAGACCTCACACGGAAGATTTTCTTACTTTTCTTTGTTTTCGGGGAACGTCAATGTTACCTCCAAATTTAAATTTTTTTAATACCCTTCCATCTGATTCAAACGTACGCACGCAACCGTTACAAAAAGAACCTAAACCTGTGTGCACTTCCTTTGGCAGTGGCAGTACACGAATCGCGCCAGGAACAAGCGAACGTCCATTTATAGCATTTGGCGTTCGTAAACGTGCCGACCCAGTACTTGTTAGTAAACACATGGATAAAAAGCGCCGACACGCTCTTGCATTGCAAGCACTACGTCGAAAGTATCAAGAGCAAAAAATGGCCAAAATTCGTGCAGTTACGATAAGTAAGTTGTCTGAAAAAATTACGAGTAAAAATGTGGTAAGAACGAGGTCAGTAACAAAAAGCGAAACCACCTCTAAGAAAACCCTTACGCAAAAAAATGGTGTGAAAATTGTTGCTACAAAACATGTCAAAGTGACCACAAGATCATCTTTGAAAAATCCTATTTGTAAAATAAACAATCCAATACGAACGCAAATTCAAAAAAGAATGTGTTTAAGGAGCTTTCGGGGAAAATTTATTCAACACGAATTAACTGTGAAAAAGTCGAAGAAAAAGAAGGCGACCAAAATTATCAAAAAAGTTCACAAGTCTGTAACTGAACAGAAGAAGAAACAAGAAACTTCATCTGAATTTTCATCAGATGACGATCAACCTTTGAAAGCCTTTAAAGTTACTAAACCTAGTAATAAGGTTCCTCTACCAAAAATTGCAAAAAAATGCTCTATAACAAAGAAACCTTTGGATATCAGGTAATTTTTACCTGTTTGTTAATTAATTTGATGTTACATTGTTTATTTTATAAATTCCTATCTGTTAAAATTTTTAAAAGTTTGGATGTTTTATATATTCTGACTGATGAATTTTTTTAAGATTTTGATGTTTTCCAACTTTAATAAATCATTAAATCTTGTATCTTTGTTAAAATAATCACGAATATGTTATTTAGTTTTAGAGTGACGAGAGCAAGCCACCCACTACTGTCCGGAAATAGAGATTCAACAGTGAAACGTAAATTACAAATAACTAGAGCTTCCTTGCAGACTAAGACTCCATTTGTTAAATTAACTCCACCCAAATCCACGACTCCAAAGCAGAAACTTAAAGAAGTAAAAATTACAAAAATTGAAAAGGTAGAAAAAACTGAAACAAGGGAGGAGAGAATGTTAAATACGAGAAGTCGAAAGTTAGAAGAAGAAAAATTAAAGAAATGTGAAGATGAAGTAAAAAGTTCTGTATGCGAAAATTCTCATGAAAAAAATGTAAAGGATAAACATGGAAAAGCTGAAAATGTAGTGGAAAAGGATCTTACAATTAGTAAACAATTGAATGTGAAAAGAAATTTGAAGAAACAAATAGATGAATATGAAAATTCGATCAGTAAAGAATCAAATAATTTTGCAACTTTTACAGACAAAATTTCAAACATCAAAGTAGAAATTACTGAAAAAGATACAATCAGGAAAACAATAGATTATTCTAAAGTTCCTACAGACAAAAAAACACAGAGTCTTTAGATGATAAAGGGAAAATTGATATTAGTACGATTAAAAACATAAAAAAGAAAGAGATGGATGAGGGCTCAATAAAAACTGTTCGAACAAGGTGTGACAATGTGATCGAAAGTGAATTATCTCAAAACGAAGCACTTATTAAGAATAATGATAAACTTGAATCACCAAAATCTTCTGAAATGGATATCACAATTAAAAAGAAAAATGACAAACCCAGATCGCCAAAATGCATTGAAAGTGATATGATATTCACAAAGAAAAATGATAAATTTGAAATGATAATTTGGCCTAATGAAGATAATGAAACCAAGAAAAAAAATGAGTTACCTGAAATTCTTAAATCCATCGACACCGATAGAATTGAAATACCTACATCTGTTGAAACTGATAACACAACAAAGAAAAAAATTGATAACATTGAAATGCCTAAATCTGTTGAAATTAGCAGCGTAACAAATAAGAAAATTGATCAAATTGAAATACCTAAATTTATTGGAACTGATAATACAACAACAAAACTTGATAAAATTGAAATACTTAAAGTTGCCGAAACTGATAATACAACAAAGAAAACTGATAAAATTGAAATACTTAGATTTGTTGAAATTGATAATACAACAACAAAAATTGATAAAACCGAAATAGTTAAATTTGTTGAAACTGATAATGCAATAAAGAAAATTGATAAAATCAAAATACCTAAATTTATGGAAATAAATAGTACAACAATGAAGAATGCTGATAAAATTGAAATATCCAAATCTAGTGAAATTGAAACCACGATTAAGAAGAAATGTGACAAATCCGAAACATTCACATCGATCGAATTAAATCCTATAGGCAAGAATAAAAATGATCAGTCGGAAATTGTTCCAGACAATAATTTAAAGAAGTATGACAATCCTGAAATTTTAATTTCAACTTTAAATGTAAATAAGAATTCTGAAGACGTTACTGAGAAATATTTGGAAAATAAATCTGATCAAGATATAGAAAAGATAATTGAAAATCCCATAGATAATGATTATAAACAGAAACTTAAAGAATCAAAAAAGAAATGCGAAGATATAAAGAAAAAAGACAAAATTGAATGTTTGACAGAAAAAGAACAAAAGAAGAAAATAAATAAGTCTGATACATTAATTATAGAGGAACCTAAAATTTCTCAAAGACCATCGAGGAAAACAAAAGAAGCAGCTGCCATTTACATGGAAATACTTGGACATAAACTTGTTAACGAAGACGATATGGATGATGATAATATATCGATAGATAGTTTTCCAGAGCTACCGAATGTTCGTAAAACAGAGCAAAGGGAAAATGAATTGAAAGCTATAGCCAAATCAAAAAGTAACGAAGTTAGTGGTGACTGTAATAAACTAAAATGTGCAATTGATGACAAAAAGTATAAAAATAAGAAACTAGATAAATCTGAGATTATCTCACATGAAGTAGACGACAAAGCCGGTAATTTAAAGAAAGATAAGGTGCAATCTGTAAAAGATGGAAATATCACTACTGAATTAATTCGAAAGGAATCCCCAAAAGAATTGAAAATAAAAAAATTGGAAATACTTTCAAGTTCCGATTCCTCTGAAAACATGGATATAAATTTAGAAAAGACTGAAAATTTAGGGGAAAGTTCCGGAAATATTCCTGAAATAGTTAGCGGCATTACAAAACGTAGAACAAGAGGTTCTTTAAATAGGAAACCACCTATTATTGATGTTAGTTTAAGCGATTCAGAAGAATCAAATACAGAAACAAAGTATTCTGTTATTACAAAACGGACGGCACTCTCGAAAAATGTAAATTCTTCTCCAGAAACGAAATTAGAAGCGAAAAGGTTAAGAAATACTTCTATTAAAGCGAGATTATATAGGATAGAAGATACTGAAAGTGAATCGGATGAATCAACAACATCAGATAATAATAAAGTTATATCAAAATCAATTACTAAAAGTAAAAAATGTCTAATCCCAGAAATACAAACATTGGACAATAGTTTCAGCGATTCAGATGAAGAACCTCTCTCAAAATTGACTCAAACAAAAGTTAAGGTTGAAAACAAAAACGAAAGTGTACCACTTGCAAAACATGTCCCTAAAAAGAATTCGAACGAAAATGTACACCATATTGAAAGTAAGAAAACTAGCGAAATAAAAGTTGGAAACAAAAAAGGACTTCCAAAAAAGGAATGTGTTGTGGATAAATCGAAACCTCCTGAACAACAGTTGTTAAATTCTTCCGGCAAACCAAAACGTGAATGTACAAAAAGGGCTCAGAATTATTTAGCGCTTTTTTCTTCTTCTGAAGACGAAGATAAATATTTCCATGGATTTTTGAAAACTGGCAATATCAAACAAACTAAAATTATAAAGCAAGAAGTGAAATGTCACCAAACAGCGTCTGCCGACCTATTGTGCAAAGATGTAGATAAGCGATTTGGAAAAGGAAAAGTCAATATGTCCACTGAACAAATTGAAAAGTGGTTGAAAGATAGTGCCATGGCGGGAAATTGCATTAAAAAAGAGCAAGATGATATTTTAAAGTTTGAAGAGAAAAATATACCTTCATCAAATTTAGATATAGAAATAGAAACTAAATCTGATTATGCAGAATCCAACTTCAAATGCTTCTAAAAAATCGAGGCCAATACTGATTTAAAACAAGAACTTAAAATTGTTAATTTTTCACAACCTAAAGTCGCCCAAAAGTTGGAGAAGTCAACACATAATTTTCAATCCACTTTAAAAGTTACAGAACGTAAAACTATTTTTCGAAAAGAACGTAAAATATCGACTCCGAATATTAACGCATTTTCAGCAAACAACGAAAGCAGTGTTTACGCTTTTGAAGCAGATAACGAAGATGCTATTAACACACCTTTCAGAAGACCATCACGTCGTCCCTCCAGCACCGCAACTTCTAAATCTGAAGATTCATCGAAATATGATGAATCGGCAAAAATTGGTGGAAAATTCCGTTTGCCTACATTTATAAAACAAGACTTTTTGAAAAATCCAAACAAGCCAGAAGTGTCTTTAATGTTAACGGCGGACGAATCTCATAGTAGTGCATCTATCGCGGTGCAATTAGATATAAATGCCACAGAAGTAATGAACACCGAACATTCGATACAAACAGAAGATGGAGAACAATTATTTTACATTCCTCTTCAACCTGGAAAACAATCGTCCGCTCAACTTATTCAAGGTGTGGCTGTTAAATTAGGAACAAAAGGTGCAAATGGTCCAAATCAAAGGGTAGTTATGAGCGCAAAATTAGTAACACATACCCCAATAGGTGTTCACAATTTAACGGAGAAACCAATCGCGACTTCGAAACCTATGTACCCGCCCTCGACGACGATACAAAAATTAAAAGTTGCCGAAAGTAAGAGTTCTGCCAAAAATACAATAACTAGTAGAACGTCCGAAAATTTGGAAGATTTCAAATATAAAATACCTAGTTCTCCCAGTGCAAGTTCGTCCTCTAGTACAAAAGTTACAAAAAGACAAAACATGAAAACTAGAATCCGACCTCTCGAATTTTGTACTCCTGTTGTATCGAGCGAATTTCCTTCGTCTCATAATCAAGCTACGATATTAGAGGCGCCTATTTTCCATCCAAACGATAAAGAATTTCAGGATCCTCTCGAGTACATAGAAAAAATCAGACCGCACGCCGAAAAATTTGGAATATGTAGAATTGTCCCTCCGAGCAATTTTAAACCTGAATGTAAAGTTTCAGACGATATGAGATTTACTGCCTATAATCAGTATGTGCACAAAATGTTACATCGATGGGGCCCCAACTTTAAGGAGCTAATGGCCATTACAAAATATTTAGAAACGCAGAATATAGCATTGAAACATCCTCCGTGGGTAAGAATTTTATTATATTATTTTGTAGCGATTTTTTATGGATAATTCCAGCATAACGACCGTTACATCAGATGATTACGATTTGTTGTATAAGGGGCGTTCTTTTTATATTTGTCAAATATGTTGGGTTATGAAGTAGCATTGAAGATATGTCAGAATTATAGTATTCGGTAAAAAAGATTTTGCACTTCATAAATTTTGCGTTTGTGGTGTTAAGAAGCATTCATGCGTGTCCAAAAATTGTAACGACCATTGCACCACTATTCGACGCTACTTTTGTCTGAAATTCTCCTGTTCTTTGTTGGGTGACTTATATCTGTGCTTAGACTATATAGTATAGAGTGCTGGCATTTAAATTATATTTGGACAGTTTTGAGAGATAGAAATTACAGTCGACGCCATACAAATATAATGATCGTTATGCCGGAATTACCCATAAGTAGAAAATTATGTCTTAATTATTTATTACCGTTATTATTTATTATACATATATTTGTATTATGAATTATGATTTTTCCAAATTTTGAATCTATGCTAAAAGATTTTGAAGCCAAAAGTCAAGCAACACATATTCATGTTTCTCATTATCGTGTATTTTTGCTCTTATTAGAATGTTTTAATAAGTATGCAGATAAGAAAGTCTTTGAGTGAGTAACAATAATTATGTACATTTTTAATTGGATGTTATAATAGATTGGTGGTATGGAAATAGACCTCCCACGTCTTTATCAAATAGTTCAATTACTAGGAGGCTTAAAAGAAGTAATTGAAAAGAAGAAATGGCCAAAAGTTTCAGAATTACTTAAAATACCTAAGTCTGCTCAAGACAGGGTAACAAAGCTCGACGATATTTACTGTAAATATCTTTTACCATATGACACGTTATCCCCAGGTTTGGCGTTCTAATTAATTTTTCTTTATTGTTGTGCAACTTTTTGGTTTTAGCTGAAAGGGAGAAGTTGTTCGACGAAGTGGAAACAGAATGGGCCAAACGGGAATCTCGGTCCTTACTTAAATCTCAACAAAAAATTAACAACCACGATAACAGCCCCAATAGTTCAGAAGTGGATTCTAATGATGAATTTGAAGAATGCATTGTTAAAGGTCGAAGTATGGCACTTAATGCATTTTATCGTATTGCTCGTAACACGATGAGTATGTGGTTTAAAACAATGGAACCTACTGCTCAGGAGGTAAATAGTACTGGTTAATTGAAAATAAGATATTTTATTAAAATTGATTATAGGTCGAGCAGGAATTTTGGAAACATGTAACGGTAAAACAAAATCATATTTGTGTACATTCTGGATCTATAGATTCTGGAAATTGGGGATATGGTTTTGCAGTTTCAAAAAATAGTCCCTTTGCTCGACATGCATGGAATTTGAAAGTATTAACAAATAATAGTGCTTCTATTTTAAGATCGATGGGACCGGTGATGGGTAATACTATAATATAAATATTCGATATTTTACTAATCTGTTCAATTTCTAGGTGTGACGGTGCCTACTCTTCATGTAGGTATGGTGTTTAGTGCATGTTGTTGGTATCGAGATCCACATAGTTTACCGTGGATAGAGTATTTACATACGGGTGGAAATAAAATCTGGTATGGCATTCCCAATTCTATGAGCAAACTTTTTCACACAACTTTAATAAAGTTAGTGCCCAATTATTGCCGTAATAAATCTCTGTGGTTACCATCAGATACGGCTATGGTGCCGCCCAGTCTCTTAGTGGAAAACGGAGTTTCTTTATGTCGAACGATTCAAGAGCCCGGTCAATTTATAGTGGTTTTTCCTAAAGCTTTTACCTCAAGTATATGTACTGGATATGTGGTGTCTGAAAGTGTTTATTTTGCACCTTTGCATTGGTTGAATACTGCTCAAACAGTTTTTAATGAACTTCAAAACAGTTGTGAACCCTCCATGTTTTCGCTTGAAAAATTACTAATAAACATAGCAACGGACGTTCGTTCAAATGTAGATGTCTTGAATCAAGCAATACCAGCTATAGAATCTTTATGCGAAAAAGAAAAATTCAGTTGGACTAAATTGGAAGAAATTGGATTAACGGCCAAAGAGAAATATCAATTGCCCGAACCACAAGTTAAAAAAAAGAAAAAAATTCCAAGCAGCGGTAACGATTTTGAATGTGAAGTGTGCTGTAAAAATCTATTTATTTCTTGGGTTAGTGTTATTATTATGAAATATTAACTGCATTTTAAAATTTTCTTTTTAGGTCTTAGAATCGCAAGAGGACATTATTTACTGTTCAGTTCATGCAATCGAATTTATTATTGAAAAGAAAATCGACGTTCAAAATTGTAAATTAATTTATACATATAATGAAGAAGAACTAAAGAACGTCATTGCAAAAATGAGAAGCACAATTGAAATTAAATTGCATAAAAAGAGTGGGGGAAAAGGTATGGGTACATCCTGTTGAATTTATTTTAACCCTCTATAGTGCAATCTACTTATTCGTAGACAAGTAATTGTTAAATGTGACCAACTATTTATATAATTTTCTTATCCAATTCCCGAGAAGGAGAACTATAACATAATTAATAATATTAAAAAAAAACTTAGGTGTATTGGTGTATGATTTCATAAAAGTTAAAATCAATGTTACAATAATTGCGGTGGAATTAAAAATGGGTATAATTGTGCCATTATGATTTTTTCCGTGTTACGGTAAATGTTGAATTTTTATTTTGTAGCGGCTTTCTTAATTGATTTTATTTGTTACATGTTTACAACATAAATGAGTAATTTTTAGTTTTAACAAAAAATTGCTACTAAAGAAAGTATCATTTTTTGTTTGCTATTCGTATAATTTTAAAGAATGTGATTTTTAAATTAAGTAAGATATAGAGGGTTAAGGTAATTATTTTAAGTTGATAAATGAGGTACTTAGAATATAGTAAATTATATTTTTCTAGATTAGAAAGTTAAAAATCTTCTATTTATTTTATAAATTAAAATTTATATTGCTTAGAATATTCGTGTGATTATTAAAAGCTTTTTAAAGATGATATTTCTATCAGTATTGAATAAAAATTGTAAATGAAATGTTGTGTAACATAATTTTATACTTTAATACTGTTACTGTATTTTTCACTGGTAGAGCCTAGCCAGTCTAGGTTGCCTCAGTCTGTGTACGAACTTTGTATCGAACAAAGGTTGTTCGGTCATTAAGCTTCATAGCTCATCTTTATATATTTATCAATAATAAAACGTCTTGTTGATTTTCTGCTGGAGTTTTAATTTTACAACTGTTCATCACTGGATTCAAGAGTGTATAGCCACCGCGGTATATGTGGAACATTATATTCTGAACCCTCGTTCGATGCGAAGTTCGTACACAGACTAAGGCAACCTGGTCAGGTTCTTGATGGTACCTGTTCAAAATTTAAGTCAAATAAAAAAAATATGTCGCCAAGTCCCGAAATCAGGCTATCAGTGAAAAATGCAGTAACATTACACATTAGTTATGATTTATAACTATACCTTATTCATTTTCCCTATGCAGTAGATATAAATAAGCATGTAATGTGTAATATATTTCATGGCAGTTTCAGAATCTTCAGATCTAACCCTGTGAAACATGTTGTTATTGTAAACGTGACACTTTAATTAGTGCTCTCCAGATGCATTTCTTTATGTTCACTGCATGGGTTCGGCAAATAGAGTATAAATCAAAAATGAAATAATTATAACTAAAAATGAATGTTTTATCTAGCAATAGGTAGCTGTTCTAGCATAGCTAGAAGCCTAAACATGAATTATTTTTAAAATGACATATTGGAGCTTCCTAGAATATCTGCGGTGTTCTCCTTGGACATTAACACAAATCGTTTTAGAAAAATTTAGAAAACAACTATTTGTTTACAGATGTGTTTTTATACATATATAACATTAGATTAACTTTGTTAAAAATGATCTTATCATAAAATTAAGAATATACAACTATAGTTTAAAGATATAAAGACGGTTGATAAAATGTAAAGAGTATCCTGAAAATCATTTCCATTTCTCACAAATCATATTAAATGTGAAGAAATAGCAAAAACGTTTATTGAACAATTAATATTTACAATTTTAAGAAATCTATTACAAAAATAACAATTAAATAAATTACAAGTACATAAAAAAAGCAATTCTTCAAAAGCCATTGAATAGAAATTTACATTAAAATTATTTAAAAAGTAACTGAATTATACCATACTTAACAAAATAAATAACAAACTTAAGTGCTAACCTTTTATTATTTATTTCGAAAGAGCACTGAAATTTAATAAATGTGGTGCGACATCCATCAAAATAATCGACATTTACTAAATTCATTCAAACAAATAAAACAATTATTGACCTTGTTCATTTTTAAAGTGACTTTCGAGCAAATTCCATCTAACAATAAGTTAAGTAATTAAGTGATTTCAATGAAAAATTATATTTGATATGTTCCCCGTCACCTTTTAGTGTTATAATATATGTATCTTAAGTATAATTTGCAAATAATGGTTATTTATTGTATTAGTATTTTAGAAAGCGTCTTATCCACGAAAGAATTTTTAAACGTAAGAACGAAGTTCGAGTGTTTAATTTTCTTGAGTGAATAAAATGCAAACGCAATTTTATCTGTAATCAATTCGTTTATGGAGCCAGAATTATCTGAATTTAATCAAAAAATAATCTGACATCTTGATGCCACCTTAAAACTCACAATCAGTGAAATTTGACAAACTTTGCCATGTGCCATGTTTTGTAGTTTCGTCGAATTGAGAAATATTCTAGTTGTGGAATAAAGTAATTGACTAAGAGCCGATTTCACCAATGTCAGATAACTTTATTCTCCGGTTACTTATCGTAACAATTCTTTCAACAATCTGTTACCATAGACCAGAGAACCATCTGTTACCATCTGTAACCAGAGAATAAAGTTATCTGGCGTTGTTGAAATCTGTTATAAATATGTCATATAGTTGAAATGAGGATAATTATGGCTCAATTATGAATTGATTGTGGATAAAGTTCATTTATTGTATGTTTGCAGATGGAGATACACTTTTCAATTTTTTTTTCACACTTCACTTTTTTTCATAAATTAACTAATTATATATAGTTCATTATTATTTTTTAGTTTATCACAATCTATCAATCTTAAATAAATGAATAATTTGATCATTCAAACTTAATAGAATTCTTTAAATTATCTCCATTTGTTTACTTACAGTGAATGAACTATTAAATTTTTCAAACAGGTACAATAAAACCTCAAAAGTAACCATTTAACTAATTTACTTTTTCCAAATTGACGAAATGCAGTTATAGGCTAAATATTTTTAAATACATTTTTCTTTTAAAAAATAATTAAAACTTATTTTTGACATATAACGACACAATACGATATTTTATATGACAAAAACAGTTTATATAATAATTCTTAATATTTTAATTTCTATTGCTTATTATCGAAGGTCGATTATTACGGATAAAAACAAATTTGAATACATTTTCCTTAGACATATTCATAATTTAATCATATTTTTTACAAATACCTACAGAGATTTTATTGCATTTTCATTTTAATAGTACAGGGAACTTTCGGTTACCCGAGATGGTTTGGAGCTAGTTAAATGAAATTTTTTTTAGACTGCGTTTAAACAGCAGATAACTCACGCACTTTGTTTTTTCATTCATATTCTGGCTAATAAAATAATCCAAAAATTCATAAAATCTGGCTATTACAGAGATCACTGCGGATAAAAAAAAAATGCTCAGTCCGGCCATTTAATCGAGAGTTTAAAAACCTGGGTCTACTTAAAAGTAGAATATACACAATAGAATTTACCACATTCATCTTCAATATATTATTGTAATAGATAAAAAAACGACACTATTGTAAATAGCAAAGTGTCATTGTTAATTAACTTTTACATAATCAAAATGAAAAATTGGTAAAGAAGCTGCTATGGCATTCAAATGTAGTTATTTATGAGATACAAATAGCAATTTTGACATTAAATGATCACTTTTATAAAGATTTTACTGTATTTTAATTTTGGTTACATTAGGGTTTTATATAAATTCATTAACTCTACTCCACTTAAAAAAAAGAGATTAATGTTCCTAAAAATGAATTTTCCACACAATTCCAATTCCAGGTTTCATAATAATCCATTTGTACTTAATAAATTGCTAATATTCCAGGTTTAATTGGTTTATTTCCTGTTAAAACCATTTTAATTTTTTTAAAGAAAGACCTTCTACCATAAATTTTAGGCACCTGTAATCGTTTAAATCTTTAATTGGTAATTAGTACATATTTATTTTTAATAGGTAATGCATATTTGTTAATTATAATTTTCTCTATTACAATAAAAACATGAAAACTGTCATTAATTTTATAGATTACCTAAATAAATAATTTTATAAAACCAACATTAATTTACATCATAGTTAATATAAATTTATAATTATTAAGTAACAACTGTAGGTTTACATAAATAGAACTTCATTCGAAAAAGTACGCAATAAAAATTAGTTTATCAGTTATTAGATATAGGTACGTTTCTTTGATATTTGCTATATCTAAAATATTTGGTGTTCGTTGTTTTCTGATTTTTAAAAATTATTAGAAATAAATTATTTTAACAATTTACATGTAAGTAAATTTTTTCAATTCTTACAATAGTTGAAATATCTACCGTGACACAAAAGCAAACAGATTATATACTTTTTTTTTAAATAAATTATAAAAATGTAAAACATTTAATTAAAATTTGCAACTAAAACAATTTGGTCAATGAAGTTTTGTCTTATTTGTTTGGCTCGATCTTAATTTATTAACTGAAAACTAACAATACAAAACTTGTAATAATTTGTAATAATAAGGTTCTTGTTCAAAACACTTTATAAATAGAGTGCTCTAATTTAATTTTTTAACACATGAAAGCAAAAAAGTCTAGTATTATCACAGCATACACACGTTTTAAAACAAGAAGTTACCTACTACATTTGAACCAAACTAAATTAGCAAACTAGACTACATGTGATATTTAACAAACCCGCAAGTTAAAATGATTTTTTGAAACAATTATTTCTACAATAATCGATCGATGGTCCAAATTAATTAGCAATTGAAAAACTGACCCCTATAGTTTTCCATCGAATTTTTAGCATACTTGTACAGTATTTGTAATTTCAATTAATGTTCAGAAATAATCGCAGGATTAGGACTTTATAAATTAACATGAAATGGAATAAATATTTTTTTATATAAGTATTCTTTGAGCCAGTTTTTCAATCGCCAGTTAACTCCTACCCATCAGTTAATTATCTTAGAATCAATTGTTTCGAAAACAATTACCGACAGTTAGCAATATCTGATGATTGAAAAACAGAAACATGAGTGAGAAAAAGTGAATTATCATAAGTGCATGTTACACACTTATAAAACTGTGCAAAGGTCGATTTAATAAGTTACTTTCTAAAGATGAAATTGCATAAATTAACATCTATTATGAGAATGCAGTTTTAAAATGATCTCACAATTTGCATTATGAACATAAAAAATTATAAAAGAAGCATCTAAACTTTATCGATCTCTGCGATTTAATATATCAAATAAAACTTGCGAATCACTTTGATCATTTTCACTATCACTGCTCACAGTGAGATGTTCTACAGAGCTATTTATTAAAGATTCAGATACCTCAAATTTTTCTACTTCCATATCTTGTGCACGATTGAAACCCTTCAATTGAGTGGTGTGAATTTTATGCAGGACATGACACACTATACCTCCTAAACATACAAGTAGACCGACAGCATTTAATGGTGATATTTTGTCACCATTCCAAGTAACAGCCAGAATAAGCATTAGAAGTTCCTATAAAAAATAATGTAAAATTAATTAGTTACATATTGTGTATAACTATAACTAACTTTAAAAATACCCGCAATTGATAAAGTTAAACTGGACGTGTATGTAACCACCATCACTTCCGTAACTTCCATAAAAAACGCAATAAAAGCACCGAGCAACACCTTACTCACTATACTTGATACGAGATCAAAATCTGTGCTACGAAATGTTTGACAATTTGTAATTAAAGGTACCCCTAAAAGCAAAAATTCAAATAAATATTCCTTATAGAAACACAGTATTTAATTTTTTTTTATTACATAGATAAGTGAATGTATGGTCTCCAGTTGCTTCACTCCTTTTGTAACTTTCCTGGGCAAAGGACCATCCAAAACTACAACACCATCTAGATCTTTCCAGCTACCAGAATCCGTACTCGCACCCTCCACATATCTTGGACAGCAAAAAGCAGGGACCCACCTGGCTCTCCTATCATTTTCTAGGCTAAAACTTTTAATGAGATTTAAAGCACGACCTTTTGGAAAAATTAAAATGTCACAATTATAAATTTAAAATAGAAAAGTAATAAATTAAATTTAATTTAATAAAAGTTAATTTTTCTAAAATGTCACGCTTTAAATCTCTTTTGAATAGTAGCCCTGAAGATAGTGGACCAGACCACCGAAATATTGCTATTGCAGGTAGGAGAACTGTTAGGTCTCTGCTTTTGGCTGTCCTAGATATGTGGAGGGAGCGAGTGGGGGCCACATATCGGACTCTGGTGGCTGGAAAGATCTTGATGGGATTGTTGTAGTTTTAAATAGAACTAAAAGGGCTGAAGCACCTGGAGATGGTACATCCACTTATTCATGTAATAAAAATTAATAATTATGATGGATGGAAAGAGGCAAAATAAATACAGTAATTACCTTCCATTGCAATAGCAAATGGTAAAACAGATGCAATCATCCATGGTTGCATATGATATATCATGTCGACAGGATTTTTCATTCCCATTTTGGACTTCTGTAAAAGTAGTTGGGTGCAGGTCCATCTAACACCACTTGAAACTGAAGCCAATATAAGCAAAATAAATCCTGTTGTATTGAAATGGGTAGCTTCGTATGTAAAAAGGAACAAACCAAAAGATATCATCACTACTATTATAGACAAACTCCATGACTGTAAATAAACAAATACTTAAAATTTTTCCGAATTTACTATTTTTTATCTATTATAATATTGTAACTACGTAAGTTAATAAATAAAAGATGTAAGTTAAGACCATTTAAAATAAAAAATCTATATGTATATAAATTTGTAAAAAAAAAGTTGAAACATTCGATTGGTTTTTAGTAATGGTATTCAAAGTTTTTGATCGAAAAGGAAATCTTTGGTGCAACTGGTTTTTGATTAAACTGTCTAATGCCTGTTTTTCGTCGCATTTAATATAATTGTATTAGAAAATAGGTAAAATCTATCAATTTAAATTTAAAAGATTTTTCATTTCTGGAGTTAGATGATTTACACGTTAAGCTATTGATATTTATAATCATAACAATTTTACTAACTTGATTTTACATCTTAAAATTGTTAATTACCTTTTTTTCCAATTTAAACAAGATTGCAAATACTAATATAAAAACTATAGTTGTTGACTTTGTCATCGTGTATCTAAAATTAATTACGTCAGTACAATGACTTCTTAAAAGTACAGTTATTTACAATGAAACAGTAACCAATTCGAGCCCCCAATTAGAAAAGCCTATGTCAATACCGCTGAATATTCCTGTTGGAGAAACAAACATAACATATTCCTTCCAATTTAATATAATTCGTGGTCTTCCTTGTCGGTGTATAAGTAATACACGAATTAATACGGCCAATAAATATTTTAGTAGTAGATGTACAAGTACTACGCTTAAGGGAAAATGGAAACTCTAAAAATGACACGTTTCGTTATTTACTTATATTGCCTACGCATAAAAATATTTACATACCTGATATACCCATCGTTGGTAGAAAGTTAAACCTATAGAGGGAACAAAATATGTAGAAATTAATAAAACAGTCCTGAACGAATACCAAAGACACGTGGTTGTAAAAATTTTACGTTTTTTCAGTTCTAAATCGTTTTCGTCGTCGGGCAGGCATTCTACTGCCTCGTATTTTTGCCTTCTACCTAACATATCAGTTACTGGACTATCTTATCATTTTGATACATGCGAGTAAAATAAATCAGCCACTATCAATTTTATGATCATAAATACATGCAGAATTTACTATCATTTATGAACTTAATTTAACTGTGCCGGGTAACATATGTTTTGTTGAATTATTGTCATCTTTCACGTTTGACGTTCGCGTAAAATGACAGCCACGTTTTTCAATATTTTTCAAGGTCGAAGTAAAAAATGCACCGTGTATTGTATTTATACTATGTACAAGGTATCTCGTAAATTTCTGTCGAAGGTGTGTTTGAAATATTTATTTATTACGGATGCGAGTTGCGTACTAAAATAGATCGTAAAAATTTACATGAATAAATTACTTTGTTACATCATCATTAGTGATTTTCTAATATGTATGTATACTAATCTTGTGGTTTTTAGTTTATCTGATCCCAACTATAATTATGTAGATAACATGAAACATTAATTTAATAGTAAAAAAGTTCAAGGAAGTAAAAGAATTACACAACTTACGTTGCCATACAGTCAGACTTCCTCTATTATTGTTAACACACTCACTGATAGATAAATTCAAATAACTATACCCAAAGTAAAAATGTTAGTTAATTTTTGTAATATATAGAAATTAAACACAATCCTTTAAAATTTTCTTATAAAAATATAAGAAAAATAAGTTTACAAGTAGAAAATATATAAGATATACCTATAGGTGCTTACGAAAAATTTAAATAATTAAAATAATTTAATAATAAAAATTTAAATTTCTATAAATGCCGATAATATTATGGAATCTCCATCTTTTTGATAAACATATTATTACAAAACTTGAATTTTATCTAGGAATACATAGCAATCTAATATAGGTATATACATATGTCATGCTTTCATTTAATTCTGTTTCGAATACTGCAACCTTTTTAATTATAGGTATATATTATTTGCAAATCGTTGAAATAATTCTTATAAACTATCACTTTAAATAAAAAAATATTGCAGATTTATTGATAAATGCTAAATTAAGTAGTTTTGTTATCAAGGGATAGGTACCTAATTAAAATTACTCTTCTTTGGTTATTACGTATTAAGATCCCTATACTTATTAAATAATGAAAAAAACGTATACCTTATACCTGCATCAACGAGAGTAAAATTGTTTATAGATATTAATGTAAAGTATGTGCAGTTGCAACTACAACATTTAAAATATAAATACATTATACGCTTAATTTTCAAGTTCTGACTTTTCCATCCGCAGACTTTTTAATTTCGGTAGTTGTAAAATTCATTTCAAAATTTCTTGTAAACTATAGCTAGGTATAAAAAAAATTTGACTTCATACACAAGAAAAATAATACCAGTTTAAAAGTTGAAACTGGAGGGTATTTAAAAATGTAACATTTAACATAATTTATATGTGATATGCCTATTAACTGAAATTAATTGTCTCTAATTAAAATTAATATTGATTCATTCGTAACACACATGGTACGCACGTTGCTAGAATTAAAAGTCTTCTACTATAAGAAATATTGTTTTATATTTAAAAAATTTTATTAAAACAATTTAATTGCTTTTATGTTTATTTCTATGTTGTGCCCCTCTACCTCCTCTAGAACGTTTTTGATTATCCTGATTACTTGTTCCTAAACGGTTTGTATTAGAAGTTGATTTTGCAGGTCCTGCTGTATTATTATGTATTGTGGAAGGCGATGGATTAGGGGCATTCGGTGGAATTGGCGGAATACTGGGAGGGCCAATTCGACCTGCTCCATTATTTGTACCGTTATTCAAGGGTACATTATTCGGAGGCCCTCCTGTCGACGACATTGCTAACATTTGATTAGGCTCGCTCATATTTAATTGTTCATTAAATACCATACAAAACTCTCCAACTTTTTGCAAATCGCCCGCTTTTGATGTGTACAATGTAAGGCAATTTCTCCAAAGAGACACATACCCCTTCGTTAATCGCACTATATCACCTGGGGTTAATAATTGTCCCGCTTCGTCCCAAACACTAGCATTTATGCAGGCACTTTGATCGGCCACTTTGAAAGTTCGAACTTCGCGGTTTTCTTTAGTTAGGGTGGGGTGTCCGACGTCCAACACAATAAACACGGTGTTAATATTTTTTAAACCAGGTCGCATATCTTTTATTTGTACAAAGTTGTTATCCATCTTCGATTGTTAAACTATTAAAAAGAGTAAATAATCTACCACAGACATAACGTTATTAAATTTAAAGTTTGTTTACGAGTACCATCCTGCTTCTTTGAATCGCAGAATAAAAATGAGCAAATTCCGACATTTTTGTTCCTTATGTTGGCATTCCTCAGTCCCCACTAAGTATTGTAAACATTAAACATTAAAAATAACTGTTAACACGTGCTATGGCCTTCTAAATATTATTCACGTTCACAAATTATTTCACAATCAGAATTATCGGTGATATCGAAGACGTTCGTATTAAAAATGTCCTTGGTGAACATTTTGGTTGTTATGGTATTTAAATATTACTTATAATATAAGTTATAGTTTTTCGACGAGAACGAGTCGAAGGATAAATTATCAACCTCCAGCAGGTAATTATTCCATTGCTAACATTAATTTCATGCAAAATGAGGTCATACTACTAAAATTAACACAAGTAAATTGCATCATCAGCTGCGCTACAGTTCATAGTGAGTTTTTAAAATGAGCTATAATTACTATGCACCGCCACCGTATGGGCCACCCCCTGCAGCCCCACCGAGTTATACGCAAGCAGTTGGTGGCGTTCCTCCTACGAGCCCTTACATACCCCAACATGCTTGTAAGTAGGTATTATATGCCAAATTATTTTCTATATCGGTTATTATATTATAGTTGTTCATAAAGGACCCGAAATTCTTACAACTGTTGTGCCTGTTGGTTCCGAACCAACACACATGATATGTCCACATTGTCATGCCGAAATCGATTCTACAACAAAATCGGAACCTGGTTTAATGGCTTATGTAATTGGAGGATTGATCTGTTTAATGTAAGTCCTAAATGAACACATTACAAAATAACAAATGAAATTAATATTTGAGATTTTATATAGGTTTTGATGTATACACGATAATACACTCATATTTTACTGTATGTCGTTTTTATAATGCTGTTCGTTATTATGATACTTTAAATCATATGTATGTAGTATTTGATCGTGTTTGATCTGTTAAACCATTATGATTATCATAAAACCTGAAGGTGTACTTGTGTTAATTTTATATCTAGGTTATTATAAAAACAAATTATTCAATATAAAATGCAAACAACTTTCTTAAAGTGTATTTCAACTGTAAATTAAGACAGGTATTAGAGTAATTAAAAACATACCGAATACTTTGTTACGGGTCGAAATGGCACTAACCCATACATAATTGACGACTAGCTCTCGTCGGATGTTGTACCTGGGTTAATATGGGGAAGAATTGGAAAGAAAGTCACCACCGGAGGGTAATAACATTTAAATCGAATTAAATAGTTATAGCCTCAAAATGTACCATTTTGTAATCGAAATGTTCAGTTTTGATAAATTAGTTTATCTTTGAATTATTTCAGTTGTCCATTTGGGTGCTGTTTCATTCCTTGCTGTGTTGATAAATGCATGAACGTTCAGCATTATTGTCCCAATTGCAAAGCTTATTTGGGAAGGTACAAGAGATAATTTCAACAATATATCTCGAAGGCAGTATATGCTTATCTTCTAGTGAGCCATAATGATATAAAATTGTAAACCTGATATTAAACCTTAGGGTATATTTGACACAAACATTGTATGTAATATTTATTTACATTATTTATTGAAATAGTAGTTATAAACAAACAATGCACATTCGATATACCTACTAATAATATTATTATATAAACAATTGTAAATGACAAACTTTGCCTAATTTGAGTTTAAGATTTGTAATTTTTTTCTACATGAATTCTACTGATATTATTATCGACTTGGAGATGCAACTTGTAATATAATTGGTCATTGTAAACTTGCATCAAAATCAAAAATTTTGGTGTAACTTTCTAAATATTTTATTTTTTATAACATCATATCTACAGTAGGATAGTATACTATATCTATATCTACTTTGCAGTGTTGACTCGTTTGTATTGTATTTTTTTTTTACTAAATAGGTTCAACGGTTTTAGGTAATGTAGGATAAAAGATGTTAACTAATTATATATAATATGTTTTTACTTGATAAAAATTAATCTAAAACCATCATTTTTATAATTATTTTGTTTGTAAATGTTGCATTTAAATTTGATTTATAAATTAGTTATTCTTCATATAATGTAATTAGTTGATTCTATAAAATAATCTAAATTTTAGAAATTTTGTGGTTCGAAAATTTAAATAAACAATAAATTAGGTATATTTTGATATAACATAATGTGGGTCACCTTGAGAAACAATGAATTTTTAAATTTATTTGTAAATAACGAGAGTAGGAAGCTGTTGGTGTTATTTTTTCGCTTTTTTTTAAATTGGTCAATTAAATATTTTATATCTTTCGGTACATTCTGGCTATATCATTTCGGTTGGTATTTTATTAATCAATGCTTTAATGTTATTTAAATAATAATTCCGAACGAATTCACTGTAGCTTAAATTAAGTGATTGATCAGTTGCTTAAAAGAATGAAATAAGTTGCACTGGTATATAGGCGATTTAAAAATTTTATTTTAAAACTTAATTCGATAGTATAGTGTATGAGTGCTAAAAAGCTTTAAGCACAAGATGTACACTATATTTTTTTCACAACCAGAATATACAAGATGTCTACATTCAACACCAATATAACATTTTCTTATACAACTTCCCTACAACAAAATTGTGTGGAATGATTTCACTCGGGCTAGGGTTTTGTTTAGCTATTTGTTTGCAATGACCAATTTTCATTAATAATTAGAGGTCCGAAGTTAAACATTTTACATAGTGGAAAAGTTAATTTTTGTGTAGATATTGATTTCATACGATTGTAAAGTAACTTATAACAATTAATGTTTAATTAATTTATTTTTTTTAACTATAAATGCGATAAGATCGTTGAATTTGCTAGATTGCATGCAATGTAGATTGTTCAAGAAGTAGGAATTATCATGTTTATTAAATAGTCGCGTAAATTTAGACATGGTTTTCAACATTAGCAAATTATATACGTCGTTAATCACTTTTAAAGTGTTACGCCTGTTATTGTCAAAAATAAGGATGAGAAGTGCATTGATATGTATTTATACTTTGTTACATTAGATATATATATATTTTGTTATTATATTAATAACACTAAATTTAAATATAGTATCTACTTCTCTAAAATTTTTTTTTGGTATGTTAAAGTCTATATATGTTCCTACACGTTCTTTGAAAACATTAATTGTAACTTAATATTATTGTAACATTAAAAATTATTAAAATACATTTGAAAATGAATAATTTCTCAACTTAGGCAGTTTATTATAAGTAATGTGCAGATATAATTTTTTATAATTTTAAGCGTATGCTCGAGTTATAATTTTCAAGAGTTTATGTTTATGCTTTTTTAAGCCTAACGAATATGTGAATTAGTCAATTATACTATTAACATAAAGTTTAATTATTTATCATAACAGGTAATTTATTTTTTAATTTTTAATCTGGAATGGTTTTCCTATTTGTCACCCTAATTAACAAACTTTATATTTGAATGAAGTTGTAATATTCATTTTTGTGCAAGGAATTGTTAAAAAGTATAATTTACATAAAATGGAGTTCTGAAATTTGTTAATTAGGATAACATCGCTTTATTAATAGAGTATTGCTACATATCATAATAGGTCTGATATTCAATTTGAAATCAAGGTGCTAAAATTAGTCATTATGTAGAATATATAAGTGCAGAAATGCTTTTACATTTTCAAGAATTATGTATTTGCTAAAAACGATAATATTAACATTATTAAATAATAAATTGAGATGAGTATTATTTATGTGTTTTTTTTTTATATCTATAGAATTGTGAATTATTATAGTGTTACATTAAAATTTCGATAGTCCGGATTCTTGATGGTCGGCACACTTGTCGGTGATTTTTTTTACTTTAGAGTATAATCAAACAGAAAAATGCGTATTTTGTTTGTGTTTACTATGTATATAAATAAACTAGCATATTGCTATTCAATGTAAACATTTTCCTGTTACCCATTCAAATAGAACTGCTTCGATAATCCGGTAGGTAAGAACATTCTTATTGTATTTCCTAAAACTCGTCGAATGTCGAGCTTTACGAACCTGCACGTAATACATCATTTTAGACGCGTTGCTTATTAGTTATAAGCAATTTTTCCAGTAGTATAGAACTGGTTTAAATAAACGTTTTGTGTCGAATCGAAATTTTGCGAAAAACGCAGGTTTTCTTGTTGTCATTTGGGTTGCCGACTTTTAGGCGTTAAAAATATTCTATTATAACCTTAAATTATTTCATTGTGTTTATAATCAGTAGTAATCAGTAGGTGCTTATAATACATAATAAAAATTTTCCATGTTATTAAAATCGATAACGACTACCAGACGTGCTTTAATAAATAAGTACAGCACCAACGTATTTAATAAGAATTCGATATTTGCAGTGTCTTCAGGTAATGTTTTTTGAGAAAACAACTTTCTTTTACTTTATAACGAATATAGGACAAGGAAAATGTGGAGTTGCTGTTTTGCGTATATCAGGACCACAAGCAGCCTTTGCATTAAAGCAAGTAACTGGACTTGAGATTCTTCCTAAACCTAGATACGCAACATTGAGAAGCATTAGAAATCCACAAAATGGAGATGTACTCGATAAAGGCCTCGTTATATGGTTTCCAGGTAATCACATCATAAAACATATGGATATTTTTGTAACTCTAATTTAACAGGACCTCACAGTTTCACTGGTGAAGATAGCTTCGAGTTGCAAGTTCATGGAGGCCACGCAGTGATATCGGGAATTTTAAATGCATTGGCATCGATACCCAGTTTACGATTAGCTGCACCTGGCGAATTTACTAGAAGGGCGTTTTATAATGGCAAATTAGATTTAACAGAAGTTGAGGGTATTGCAGATTTATTAGCTGCAGAAACAGAAATTCAACGAAAGCAAGTAAGCTTTATAGTAAATCATATTTTAATGTATTACACTAAATTAGTGTTTCAGGCTTTTTTACAAATGCAAGGGCACTTGAGGCACATTTATGATGAGTGGAAAAGCGAATTAACAAATTCTTTAGCAAGTCTGGAAGCTTATATAGATTTTCAAGAAACTGAAAATTTAGAAAATAATCTTATAGAAGAAGTTAGTTGGAGATTAGAGATTTTATCAAAAAAGATTGAAAAACATTTAAACGATCAGCATAGAGGTGAACGTCTTAGAAATGGTGTGAAAACTGTAATATTAGGCGAGCCAAATGTAGGAAAGAGTAGTTTATTAAATATTTTATGTAAGTATTAGAATCAAAACATTGGCATAATGTAAAAAAGTTATACTTATAGTTTAGATTTCATTTATAGTCTGTTGCATAGCAAAATATATTAACGTATCTAACTGTTTAGAATGGGACAGCAGTAGAGCTGTAATGTAAATATTAGTTGACCTACCAAAAACTGGGACTTACAAACATTTTTTAATATAATCTTGCTATAACTTAGGGTGTTATCTTCAAAGTTTTTTAGGCCAAAGACCAGCAGCAATAGTAACACCTTTAGAGGGAACAACAAGAGATGTTTTGGATGTAACTTTAGACATTAGTGGATATCCATTAATACTTTCTGACACTGCAGGGTTGCGTTCAGAAACAGAAGATATTATCGAGCAAGAAGGCATACAAAGAGCATTTCGAGCTTATAGAGAAGCAGACTTTGTGTTATTGGTTGTAGATTGCACAAAATATGCATCGTGGTATAATTCGAGAAAAAATAAAGAAGACAGTTTTCTACACTATTTAAAGTTTTACTTGAAAAAATTAAATATCGATGATATTTTAAAAGTAGGTGATAACGATTGCGATATAGTCTTTGATAAACAATGCATAGTAATTGGAAATAAAATAGACCTAATTGAGGAAGATAAACACATTTTTAACAATTCAAAAATGAATTTGATATCCTGCAAATTAGAAGATGGTTTTCAAGCATTAATTGATAAAATTACTAATAAACTAAAATTGTTGTAAGTATTTACGTGTGTAATTTTCTCAAGTTTAATAGAATGATGTCTGAAATTTTATGTTTAGATGTAGTGAACCTTCTAAGGAACATCCATGTATGAGTCAAGAACGCCACCGTGAACATGTTAAAATGTGTTTAAAATATTTAAAAAATGCATTAGTCCAAAGTAAAAGCTCTCATGAAGCCGATTCTGTTTTAATGACTGAAAGTGTACGAAAAGCTCTTCGACAGTTAGAAAAAATTACAGGTACAGTGACAACAGAACAATTGTTAGATATTATTTTTAAAGAGTTTTGTATTGGAAAATAAATTCTATTTTAACAGTTTATATTGTAAAACATTATTTAAATTGCCCATTGCAAACATTGATCAAGTGTGTATGTGTGTAATGTAACTATCATTAGTTAATTTAAAAAAAAAAAAACGTCCATAATTTCATACATGTTGACATCTTTTGTTGCCTCTGCCAATGTCCTAAAATCAAACTTCACTAAAACATTATGAAAATTTAATAATTTTAGTAACATGATTATTTTGGTATTGTGGATGAGCACAAAAAATGTGACATTTCCGTCTCTCTTGTACTAGTAGTCCAAATTAATTAGCGAGAAAGAAATAGTGGATTCTAATAACGGAAAACCAGTAAAAGTATTAGAAATTAAACAGTACAAGATGCCCTTTATTTGATAAAATGTTTTAAAGCAAATTGTGAACAAGCCTTTTTACGCGCGCGCATGTAGAAGATCGCTCGCTAGTAATTTTTTCTGTGTAGGTGCGGGTAGAATTTTGTATGTTTTTGTTAATGTTTTGCAATTAAATTCAGTAAAATCGTCCTAATAAAATTAAAAGTTTGTTGCATCCGTAATGATATAGATTTGTGCCTTGTGGAATCACGGACGCCAATAAACTTAATTCGCATAGTGTATACACCTGCGTCGCTGGAGGTTAATTGATGTTTCTTACCTAATTTGTGTACCTGACAATAGTTATTTATCATCAAGGTGTGTATTTAATTTTGATAGAAAAGACAACGCATTTCGTAGCACGATGTACACAACAGTAGTTGCTCATTCTATTTTTGAATAATCACTTGCGAACATGATAGTATTTTTAGAACATGCAAATCAGAATAATAATTTGTTAACGAACCATCTTTGTAATTCTATTTAGAATAAGTACTTTTTAAATTGTATGCTCGATCAGTAATATTCTATTTTTCTAATTGTTGTTATTTCTAGACGCATCTATTATTTAAATATGGCAGTGAAACATAAAGTGGTCGAATGTGTGGAACCTTCACCGCAAAGTGAAGTTCGTCTTACAATTATACTTAGAGCGTTGCAGAGCATAAATGGAGAACAGGAAAACGATCGAGTGAAGTTGTGCGAGAACATCGTATCCAGTTTAGGAACTGTCATGATGCCTACCAAAATGGATGATTATCTTAATTTCATGGTTGATATAAAAAATATCCAAGAAATCTTGATGCAGGCATGTTCAAACGAAGCGATGGTTTTTGTTATATTGCGAACATTATATAATGCAATTTCTAATAAGCAAAAACCACGTCAACCTACAATGTCTATAGTATTACAACTTGTAAATGTAAACATGATTCCTGATGCTGTTAAATGGCTTTTGCGGGCCGGATATTCTGAGCAAAGTTTAGAAGAGGCTTTGATGACCTTATGTGACTGGCTTTCCCGGTGGACATGGACTCCAAATTTAGGGCCACTGGTACTTGCTTTTATGCAAGGTTTAGAAACCGAACGTCGTTATGATATATTGGTCGAAGTTACATTAAAATTTATAGAACGTTTATTCAAACTACTTATTTTATCAGACTCGCGTAAAAGCGTGGGACCTGTTGTGTTGCACATGCTGTCCAGCATGCAACACAGTCCAGAAGCTTTTCATAAAATAATACCTCATGCCAGTAAAGTTTTATTTTCTTTACAAAAAGAAAATACAGAGTCTAGTCTTTTTTTCTTAGAACAAATTGTTAATTTATGTATTGCACTTATGAACCATTTTCCTGGATATGATGCTTTATATAAGGATTTGATGCAAGCCATTCATCCGGTGCATCCAAGATTGAATTTTAAGCAAAGATTAAATTGCAAGTCATGGGTAGACGGGCCGACTCTCACGATCAATTTACAGGACATAGTAGGGAAGGTTGGATTAAATAACCTAGGAAATACTTGCTACATGAATAGCATTTTACAGTCCTTGTTTATGACAAAATTGTTTCGAAATGACGTCTTATCTACTAATAGAGAGATGATGCCTCTATTTTACAAATTGCAAGTTTTATTTGCTTTACTTCAGTATTCGCATAGGTCTTCCTTATCACCAAGTGACATTTTAAATTTAGCTAGACCACCCGGTTTTCAGCCTGGACAGCAGCACGACAGTTCAGAATTTCTTGGATATCTTTTAGATATTTTACACGAACAAGAAAAATCGGCCGATGTTCAACATGAAGACGAACTTCTAGTTGGTAGGTTTCTGTTGTTTATATTATCACATTTATGAAATAGTAAACACAGTAACACTACTAGTTCTACCTTTGGTTAGTAAATATTTTATCATTCATAATGACTTCATTTATCTACTTGAAAATTGTATATTCAAATCCTGGATTAGAATAGGTTCAATTACACTTCTGAAAATAATACAATTAATAAGATAGATGTACCTACTATTTATAAGTATCTATATGAAAAGCAAGTTTATTTTGATATGTATATTGATAATGAAAACTGCAATTTCGGTTTGTTATATGATAGATTACTATTATAATGTTCTGAGCATTTTCCGTAACAAATAATTTTGCTAGAAAATGAGATTTTCTATTTAAGTTGCGAAGAAGAACAAATTTATGTCAGATTAGATATTTATTTTTATCATTGTTTTCAGGACATCAAGATAATCAACAAATCATAACAATTGTACAAAGATCATTTGGCGGTCGTGCCGTGACTGTATCAAAATGTGGAACATGTGGTACACAAAGTGAAAGAGCAGACAATTTTAGAGAATTGCAATTGTCATTTCCTAATAATTGTAGCAATCAGTCAGTACAAACACTTCTTGATTACTACTTACAACCTGAGAAACTATGTGGAGACAACCAGTATCATTGTGATAAATGTCATGGATTAACAGATGGCGAACGTGTTACAAGAGTTGTGAGCCACCACCTAGGCTGGTGTTAACGCTAAAGCACTTTAGATATGATCCTGCTTCTCAACAACGTACCAAATTACTACAGCATGTTAAATTAGATTCGTTTGTGCATTTGGATAATGCGCACTATGAACTCTATGCTGCCGTTGTTCATGTCGGATCAACTTTGGATTCTGGTCATTATTACACATATGCACGCGATGAACCAGAATGGTTTAAATTTAATGACTGTATAGTTTCAAGGACTAGTGCAGAAGAATTATGTAGTGTTAGACCGCCAGAAACTCCATACATTTTATTTTATAGTAAACAAGATTGTATAGATCCAAATCCATTACTTAGGTCAGAATTGTTGCCTATGCTCGAGTCAATATTATCCAGAGATGATGCAGAAGTAGAAACAGAACGACGCCGACGACCCATTAAAGCTTATGAAACTCGTCACAAACGCAATGATGAACCGCCTCCTCCTGGTTGTGGTGGGGGATCATTTATTAATAATTCAAATGGCAATAGATATGTTTGCTAACCGTATAAATATATATATAGGCCTGGTTCTGTGTAGCGTGTAGTTCCATTTGTAGAAATGGACATGTACATATATATATATATATATATTACGTATTTATTAATATTTTAATGTTTCTTTGCATTACATATAGACAGAATTAAAAATTATTTTGTAATAAACACTTTATTTATTTAGCTCGCTCTATCCGTATTTACCAACATTATTGTATCTTTATTAATTTAGTATTAATTGCTGTTCTTCTATAAATTGATTATGACTGTATTATTTCATTTACAACAGCATTTATAGTAGAAAAACGATATTAAAAACATTCAAAAAAATTGTGTTCTACCTACATTTAATAATTTACGAGTCCAATAATTATAAAATGTTGGTGAATATAGGTGTGAGTATAATGGTGATATGGCCATTGTTTTAAACGATATATATATATATTTATAGGAATATTTTTTGTTAGGTAAATTATTTTATTCTCTTTTAGATGAACGTTTAATATATTTAGTAGAATTTCTCTTAATAGCCACCTCCAAATAATGGACACTATTAAAAGTCCCGTCATTGTTTTATAGTGTCTAATGTATTTCCCATTAGTGGACACTTTTTAATAATGGACATTTTTCATGGTCCTGTGAGTGTCTAGTATTGTGAGAAGTTTCACTGTGTGTGTGTGTGTGTGTGTGTGTGTGTGTGTGTGTGTGTGTGTGTGTGTGTGTGTGTGTGTGTGTGTGTGTGTGTGTGTGTGATTATGTAGTTGTTTTGTATTATATATATATATATATATATATATATATATATATATATATATATATATATATATATATATATATATATATATATATATATATATATATATATATATATATATATATATATATATATATATATATATTATATATATATATATATATATATATATATATATATATATATATATATATATATATATATATATATATATATATATATATATATATATATATATATATATATATATATATATATATATATATATATATATATATATATATATATATATATATATATATATTATATATATATATATATATATATATATATATATATATATATATATATATATATATATATATATATATATATATATATATATATATATATATATATATATATATATATATATATATATATATATATATATATATATATATATATATATATATATATATATATATATATATATATATATATATATATATATATGATATATATATATATATATATATATATATATATATATATATATATATATATATACATATAAAATAAAAATTTGATCAATGAATCTTATAACACAGTGTATATGAAAACAGAAATTGAATAGATATACATAGGTATTACAAAGAAAATGTCAATTTAATAGGTATAGTTTTTTTCTTTTCTGTAATTTGTTAATTAATTAGAGTAATTAATGAACTTTAGGCTAACTGCATTAAATATTAGTTTTGTTACAAAGGGAATAAAATAATATATGTAATAAAAATATGCCTGTTTTTATTTAATAAAAATATTGCAAGAGCTATTGAATTTTTGTTTTATCTATAAAACAAATGTTTGATGTAACATTATTAGGCGAGTTCGGCTATGTTTAGCGACTAGTGTTGTCGCGGAGCAATTGCATTTTTAGTATCGGAAGAAGAGCACAACGAGCTTTTCTGTCTGCAGTGTTTCTGGAACCCCAAAGGCAGGTAGACTGGTGAGAAAAATATCAGAAGAAAGGTTCATTTAAATTTTCCAATTGTGTTATTGCTGTATGGTAGCGTTTAGCAACTGACAATGAGTACAGCGCCCATTGATTACTTAAACATAAAATAAAACATTGTTTACTAACTCAAAAATATAAGCGTTGTTTAAGTATTGAATGATATGAAAACAATGTATCCAAGGGTAATTGGATAATTAAACAAGACATTTTAAGCAGCAATGTACAAACAACCAAACTGGCCGGTTCTTTTATGTTTAATTAGTTTATGGATATTTTTCTTTAATTGGTTTTTGTCAGAACAATTGTTTTTATGGTATCTGTTAGATAAAATTAACTACTCAACTTTGAAAACAAATTGGATCTAAATAAGGAATAAGTTGTAAAGAGTCAATTAAGGTTTAAACTGCATTCTAATTTATATTGATTTCTTCATGCAAAATTTATAGTCATTGTTATATTTATTTGGTGGATATAGTATAGTAGAGATTGTTAATTTTATTTTCATCTAATAGTGATTTGATGGGTTACAATGCATTTCTATCTAATTAAGTATTATTTACTGATGAGATTACCTAACTTATGTTTATACTGGTAATGATTCGTATACTTATTGCAAATGTTTATTAAAGAAGACAGGTTTTTATTTTGAAAACCTAATAGAAAGATGATTTTAGTGTACTAACTGACGAGTGGAATAATAATTTCGACATTGTTCAAGTAACGGATAAGGTGAACTTAGGATTTATGCAAACTTTTATGAAGAATATATATGGACCAGTAGGTATTATAATTGCCAAAGGTTAGGCGGATAATTGTAGAGTGAGAAAATTAGAAACCTAATCTTTTACAAGCTATTATTCAAAATCCTAAAAGATCTATCGGTAAACTTTTGTTTTTGAACTGGTATTTCCAGAATTTCAGTATGGAGAGATCTATTAGAAGACAATTCCGATCGTAGATGTAAATTTTGCTTTTGTAATTATCATTAGGAAAAAAATTGATGGGTATATAACTATAGTGAATTTTGGTTAATCCTGTATTTTGAAAATAAAATGGATTGGCCGTTTCATAAAAAATGTGACTGATTTTTATTAGGACTATGGCTTATCCAAACCTATATGCAATTTACGTCATCGACAAAAAGTTACTAGATTGTTTATTTGTAATTCGGTTTAAAGTTTGGAAAGTGACATATTCTATAGATGATTTACTTGCGCACATATTAGATGACATAAAGAAAGACTACAATTTATTAGAACTGTGAAAATACGAGGTACAAGGTGACAGCACTGTGTGAAACGTCATCATCTAGTAACCTTTTATTGATGACGTGTAGCTTATAGGTTTGGACGAAGTATACCTATATACATTTACGGAGCCCGTCACTTTGACAGATTTTACACTTGCAATAAAGCTGGTTTTAGGCAGTTACAGGTACGAGTGGCAGTAAGAAATCGGAAAATTATTTGCAGTGGTAATTTTACGTGATAATTTTCTAATTTCGAATGTTCATTATTGTTAAATTGAACAAAATTTACGAAACACACTATATATAACCAGCTAAATTTTTTATGAAACTATGTGTAGATAAATAGTTATTATTTTAAATAAAAATTTAATTCCAATAATTATCAATCGAAAAGGCCTACAAACGTTTGATAACTCTTTATACATATGGAGATACGCGCCTCGTAATTCAAATATTATCTGAATATACGTCGTTTTTTTGTTGGTTTTACAGGTAGCGAAAGAGCTTATTGTTAGTGTAAATCGTTTGTTTAATAAGTGCATATATCGCGCGTGTATCTATATTTGCTTTCTTTATTTGTGCAATTTTCATACTAAAAGTTATTTTAAACTCTTATGCAATTAACAATTCGATCATTAATATGTTTATATCGTCTTTCAATGTCTTTTCGAAGTTTGTTACTTAAGTGCAGGAGTTTGTTGTTGCAAATGGGAGTGATGGTTGATGGTTGCTCTAACATGGACGTTACTTAAATAGGTATACTTACCTAATAAAATTATGGATGACGCTTTTGATCAACATCGTCGAGGTAGGTGCCTATTTATACTTAATTTTATTTAAATTATGATGGTAATTTATTATAAAACCGTTATTATATCCAATCGATACAATCATTCGATATGAGGAGTTGGAAAAATATTTAAGGAGATGTTATAAAATGAAGCTGGAACTCAAAAACTAAACAATTATTTACACTGTTAATTTCCTAGATTTTAAAATCAACTGGTTTACTCCTTTCAGTAGAAAAGTATGCCCCTCTTGCCACAGTAGGTCGTGGATCCCGCAAGCCGAAATTGAAATAATACGTAGTTGGATATTCTAGAAAATTATTTACAATTAGATATTTGCAGAACATTATTAATTTCTCTAGATAAATATCGATTAACTTTTGTCGTAGGTAATTTGACGTATCTTTAAGAATTTTTTATAAGAAATTGATAATTCTTTTTAAAACTATTGGAAGGTAATAAAATGAACAGAAAAATGGAAAAATAGTATATTATCGATGGTTATTATTTGCGAGGGTCATGTTTACGACACTCGTCTAACGGCTCGTGACGTAAGCATGGCCCTCGTGAATAATTACAAGTATTACATAACGAGTAGAATTTTATACATTGTCCACGACTAGGTATTAAATAATAAGCATAATTTTTTGTTCGATTATGATTAAGAGATATTTTAGTTTAGATTCAAATTTTCAAGATATTAGTTTTTTTTAAACCCGATAGATGGCTCTTCGCGAAATATTAATGTCAAATTGTTAATATTTTAATAATAATAAATTGTAGGTACATATACTTACACTTCGTCCAAACCTATATGCAATCACGTCATCAATGAAAGGTTACTAGATGATGACTTTTGACACAATGTTGTCACCTCGTACCTCGTATTTTTACAGTTCTAATAAATTGTAGTATTTCTTTATGCCATCTAATATGTGCGCAGGTAAATCATCTAAAGAATATGTCACTTTCCAAACTTTAAACCGAATTACAAATAAACAATCTAGTAACTTTTTTTTGATGACGTAAATTGCATATAGGTTTGGATAGGCTATATCTGTTATTTATATAAATAAAATTATACTATAAAATATTTATACTCGTAAAATTTTATCTCCATATTTTACTTTTGAAAAATATCTATCGATTAGCAAATATTGCTTACAAGGGAACTTCCCTCGAAGTGATTTTGAATTAAAATAATCTCAACTATTGTTCACAATGGTTTTTCTCTCTCGATCATAAATGTAACAAAAATCGAAATAATTACTGGGGTTGTTAATTGCATTTTTTTTTAAACTATAGTTATATTATGTTATTTTCTGATGAGTGTATTGTTCTGTAATTGGATAGTAATTTTGCTACTTACTGTTGGTGGCTCTTGTGGAATAAAAATAAAATAAAAAATAATCATTTCTATATAGTGATTGACTGATGGTTAGAGTTAACTGGCAATTGAAAAGTCGGCCCTGAGGGCGGTACGTGACTGTATTAGCAAACATTTATCAACTATTTTATCTTATTTCTGTAAAAATGTACAGATAAAAAGGGCACCGTTTGTTAGCGAAATCAAACTTTATTATTAATCCAATTGTGAGTAAAGTGGTAAAATAGGTACAAATCGAATAGCGAAAGGTGAGCCATAACGTCATAACGAATGTGGGCGTAGTATTTACTTAAAAGCTATTAAATCATTTTTTAATCTTGTCTTAATTACGATAAGTTACGATTAATTTATTATAATTACTACAATTATGATATAAACCCTTAACACCCATCTTGACTAAATTTATAAATTGATGTCCTGATAATCTTTGACTATTCGGTTAATATGTAAGTATTTACCTACGAAAAGCAATACTTGAATTTTTTTAATAGGTAAATTATTCAAAAATATGTTAACTTTAAATCGTTAATTATAATTTTATATAAATAGAAGTAAGTACCTATCGCTATATCGTTTCTAATTATTTTATGGCGATCGGTTCTTTAAAATTCATTATGTATAAAAGCTCTTAATTTTAAACGCTTACCGAATATTGAAATTAAATAAGAGGTACGGTATGCAAATAAATGGAAAGTCTTTAGAGTACATTCTCGCAATATACTGATAGATGCCCGTATACACTGATAAAGTAAACGATTTATCTATTTGATTTTTGAGGGTGGTATTTTCTAAATTAATTGCACGCCTGTATGTATAACCTTTCAGTAGCTAGAAAATTCGAAAAAACTAGAATATTTTGATAAATTGCTAAAGTAAATGTAATAATATTTTTAAATTCTTCGTTAAAAAGTCTCTGAATTGTGTTTTGGTTAGAAATGGCAAACTTGACTGGTTTTCGTATAAATAAGTACAAAACGAAAATTTCAATTTTCAGTTTTTTTGCGATATTTTTAAAATTAAAAATGACAGGTCAATATTTTTGCACATTATTAATCAGCACAAAAATGCGCAACTTTGTCCCAATTTAACCGACTTCGTATCTTTCAAGATAACTGACAATGAGATTCCCATGGATTTACTCGAAAAACGGGCACCCTGTATACAACATAACTTCAGATATGGCCCATCCAAACCTATATGCAATTCTCGTCATCAAAAAAAAGTCACTAGATTGTTTATTTGTAATTCGGTTTAAAGTTTGGAAAGTGACATATTCTATAGATGATTTACCTGCGCCCATATTAGATGGCATAAAGAAAGACTACAATTTATTAGAACTGTCAAAATACGAGGTACGAGGTGACACCACCGTGTGAAACGTCATCATCTAGTAACCTTTCATTGATGACGTGTTGCATATAGGATTGGACGAAGTGTACCTACTTGAAATTTAACAAATTAAAATTTTTTAGCCATATTTTAAAATCATCAATCACTATGTTGACATTTATTCATTAATCAAAACTTTTCGGAAATCGTTAGTTACAATATAAACGAAATCCAATTTTCCATCACTGAAATTAAAAAACGCATTATAGATATTTTTTTATTTAAGCTCTCGGCGCGTCATTTCTTGGTTTTGTACCTACATAATGTATAATTCACTAATGTGTTAGACGATCAATTAAGTTTCAGATCTTAGAAATTTCATTACTTAATTTACGATTAGACAGACAGTAATTTTATCAACTTTAGCTCGAATTTTGCTTGGAGAAACAGCAAAGTTCTGTGAGTAGGTAAATAATTTTTAACTGGAAATTTATTTAACTTTGAAAAGTAAACGAATCGGAAGTTACCTATACTTATCTAATTTTAATTGCACCTAAAACGTAAAATGTCCGAAAAGTACAGAGCTGACAGTTAACATATACCTATCTATTTGAGAACCGAAAATTCTATAAATTTTTTTTAATAAATAAGGAAAATAGACGTATAATATATTGAAAATTAGACAAATAAATATAGGAACATAAACAATTTTAGTATTTAATGTTAGTAATGATAGTATTAGTTGTACGGGTCGCTCGTATTGTATACATTCTTCATACAACGTCGCTTTTAAAAATACTTTTTCATTTCGTCAGTATGACTCTTTGTGACTTACCTACTCTATTGGTTTTATTTCGGTTTCATGGATATAAAAGTACAAAGCAAAAAGAGATTATCGTATGCGCTTGATTTTTAATTTATTTCCAATCAAAATTTAAAATTTGTGACGTTAATATATAAATTTGTTTTACTATCTAATAATATTGAAAGGGAGGCACTTCATTATATCGATGAAATAACGACTTCAGAATGAAATTAAAAAGTTAATTGAAAGTTCAAGTTAAAATTAAATATTTAAGTATTTCTGGATGTTGTATTGTTCGTTAGATATAAATTAAAGAAAGATTTAATGTGGGTTTTTAATGTTCGTTCTATCTGACAGCTAATAATTCTCTAAACTAAACAAACGCTAAAACAAAAACTGAAAACTGTCTCTTGTTTTTTTCTCTCATACTACATTGGATAATTTATTAACTATACTGAAAACCCTGTCATTATCAGTAAATTTATATTAGTAAGTACCTAGGTTAGATTACCTCACTTAGAATAGTGTTGCATGAAATACAGTCAAATCTCTCTAACAATAAGTCGAATCGTCATTTGCCACCTAAAAACGTTCGACTTAAGGAGAGTTCAAGTTACAGAAATGTAATAGAAATTACTCAATAATGACCAAATACTTATTGAGAAATATATACTGGTAAATGCACTATGCGATATAGAAAACGATAAATTTTAAACTTGACATGCTTGTCATATTGATTTTTCTATCGTTTTCTGTATGGCGTAAACAAAGATAGGCGGATATTAACGAAATTAATTTCCTAAGGTGGTGGTAACAAATTTTAAAATAAATGGGACTATACAAAATATTTATACTGCGCTTGTTTATATAGTGAAATTTTTAGTTAACGTTCTTGGAACAGTCTCGTCCGTCGCCTTAATAATTTCTTAAATAAGCTTATACTTATAAAGTAGCGTCTTCACGGTAAAACACACGTTTGTTAAACTTGTTTAACAAACTTGTCAAAACATTTGTTTTACCGTGTGGACGATAGATAAAACGTGTTTGTCGCGGAAGTGTTGTCATTGTTGTATAAAAAAATAAAAATTGTTAATTGACAACTTGCATTTTTTATTAACAGGTCCATACTAAACAGGAGCTGTCTAACAGTCAGTTTTTTTTAATGACTTTGGTTTACTCAATTACTGGTTCAATTTTTGGTGTGGTTCTCTAGATTTTGTTAATGTTAACAATCACATATACGTACGTCCATGGTTGCAGCGGGATTCGAACCCGTAGTCGTGAGTACGCTATGAAGCCAGTCAAAAGGCGATCATCTAGGCCACACGGCCCCCTATAGACGGTTAAGATCGTTGTATTTTCTGCGTTGAAGTCAATTTTTGTATTTCAAAAATATTGGTCGTTTATAAATCGTATAAAATTACGAGAAAATGTAATTTCATTAAACAAAATATAATTATTATTCTTCAATAAAATGATTATTCACGAGTACGTATTGGCATCTATCCCTGGTATAATAACTTACTAAGGTAGGATATCCGAGTGTTCTAAACACGTTTAATGCACGTCATCCACGAGAGTACGTCCCTATTCGAAAACTATCAGACTTCTGATATTTTTTACGAGTGACATCTCGATGCGCAGAACCGCCCCGATATCTTACCTTAACAGTTATTGTACCGTGGCATCTATTTACTAATGCAGGTTGCGACACGATTTAATAAAAAACGAAGTTTGACAATTTGAAAAGACAATTTATGAAAAAAGTCAACTTGATTATAAATATATTTTAAATATATTTTTGATATCTTGCACGCTGTCGAGTATGACGCATAGGAAGTATGTGAGACGTGGTCTAACATAATGACGTCACGCGTGTCATTCTCATTGGTTAATTGATGAAGGTTTGACAAACAACTTTTACTAAGCGTCTTCACTATAAAACTCGTCACAAAATTCCCCCACAATGTAAATAAAATAAATTTTTAGAAGTTGAACTTGACCAAACATTTTCATGACAAGTTTTATCTGCCGTTCGAGCGTCCACACGGTAAAATCATGTTTAACAAACACCGAAATATGGATTTTTTTCAAACTTTTCTTTATGCTTTGATAGTAGTCTTCACAGTAAAACTAGTTTTATGAAATTTGTTTTATCGCGAAGACGCTGTTTTATTAGGTGTACAAAAAAGTTCTGAGCTTTAGATTTCATACAACCGAAACCACAATTTAAATTTCATGAAGTTTCCCGCCCTTTTGCGGGTTTACAACGTTGACATTTGGTCTTTGAAAATACCATGCGGTTTGACGTTTGATGCACATAACCTAAAAAATCAGTAGTGTTTACGATGGCAATAACTAAAGAGCATATTCGATTTTCCATCCACTTCGCGTTTCATCTCAAGAAAAATGCTGCTGAAGCCACTGAAATGATTTGTGCCGCATATGGAGAGAACGCTGTAAGTCACGCTACGTGTAAAGGTGGTATACAAAATTTCGCCAAGGAGATTTCAGTCTTGAAGATGAACCGCGTGCTGGACGCCCTCAAAAGATTATAATTATCCTGTATAATCCTCAAAAGGCTGGGAACTTCTCCCGCATGCGGCGTATAGTCCAGACATGGCACCGTCTGATTACTACCTATTCCGGTCGCTGCAGCATCACTTGGCTGATACACACTTCGTGGCACTTGAAGACCTACGCAAATGCATTGATGACTTTATCGCCTCGAAGCCAGGGAGCTTCTATCATCAGGGAATTCGCAAGCTGCCCGAAAGATGGCAAAAGGTTATCGATGCAAACGGGGACTATTTCGTTGATTAATATCTTTTTGTTTGTTTTTAAATAAATATTGAATTTTACAAAAAAAAGCTCAGAACTTTTTTGTACACCTAATAGATAAAAGCGATTGAAGGTAATGCATTTTAAATGGGGAATATATTAATCTAAAATCATAATAAAGATACAATACTTTGGACGAATTAAAATTTTTCTTTTAAAAATTACGACGATAAGTCAATTAAAATATAAACTTGGAACACCTAACAAACACCATATATTTCAACTCCGATTAGAGTTATCTTCAACGTGGTAAAATTATGAAAGATGGAAACAAGTTATTAATTACAAAGTAAATACAAACATTTAAAAACATCAGACTATATGAAACTTCTTAATAAATTTCTTGTGAAGGTTGTAACAAAATTTATATCGGCACCACTTTACAACCATTAAAAAACAGAATTTCGCAACATAAATCTAATACTAAATCACGACCTTATTAGCACAGCACTCTCAAAACATTCTTTCGAAACGAAACATCTTTTTAATTTTAATTTTGATAATATTCAGTTTTTAGGCGTCGAAAAAAATTATGTCCAAAATTGTTTATCGGTAATGCTTCATATCAAAATTAATAAAAATGTTGGTAACGAAAAAAGGGATTTAGAGGATTTATCTAATTACCCTATAACCAAATTTTAAACGATTTGCAATAATTAATTATTTAAAAGTTTTTTCAATTTTGTTTCTTATGTCATATTTTGAAGTTTTAATAGTCTGATGTTTTAAATGTTTGTATTTGTTTTGTAATTATTGACTTGTTTACATCTATTATAATTTTACCACTTTGAAGATAACTTTAATCGGAGTTGAAATGTATGGTGTTTGTTAGTTATTCCAAGTTTATATTTATTGGTTTATTACAATAATTTTAAAAAAAATCGATAATTGCGGATTTCCTATTAATTTCTCCGTGTTGGGCCGATGATAAGATTTTTTCATTTCTTCATTATCTATCGAATAGTATAAAAATAATCAAAATCGACTGGTGTTTAGTTTTCCACTTAAGTCGTGCGCAGCCCCTTCGAATAAAAAGTTTCTCATTTGTGTCAACTTTATGCCGGCCACTGTAGTATTTCCGCATATTTTGATTATAAAAGCCACATATTTTCGGTTTCACTGGCTGAAACCCGAAACCCTTCTAAGTTTGTACTATCTGGTAAAATAGTGGTGTCGCGTACCGAGTCGTATGGGATAGGCAACTTAAAAACCACTAAGAATTCAATCCCTTATTTTATGAAGGCGGAGTTAAACGACCTTAACACTGGTACTTACATTACAAATTAATTTCGAGTCGCTTTTATAACTAGATATTATTTGCTAAACTAGGGGGGAAGATAAGATAATTATCGGTAAATTTATTGTTTACATCAATTATACATAATTATGTAATGTTAGAATTTAATTAAATTGGTAAATATAGATATTTATGAGTATAGAATATTAGTATTCGATAAAAATATAAGTTAGTTAAATTAAATTAAATCACGTAGTTTTATTCATTTTATTTTGGTCAAAACTTTCAAGGAAGACGATCGGTAAACTTTACCCTTCTTGTTTAAGCTTTCCTGTTTGCAGATATGAAACGAAGGTTATTCATTGTTATCGTTACCTAGTTAAGTGTTGTTAAAAATATGCATATTATCGTTAAAATTTCTTTCTATATTACACCCGATGCAAAAATACATTTTGAATGAAATCGATCATTTTTTATTTATATATTTACATGTCGGTAGATATTTATACCTAATTAATTATGTATAATTTTTAATATACCTAGCTACCGTTATAATATTTTCCCATCTTTATATCATTCACGCAATTTCGTAGGAATTTATTTTACTATTATTAAGTAAAAACAAATATGCTTCTTGTTCTACGCATAACTACTTTAAGAGGATGATCACGCCAAGCACTTTTAATTACCTAAAAAATATTTCTTAATAGATACTTATAAATAAAATAAGGGCTCAAAACATTTTCGTTTAATAATCGGCGAATCGCGGTCTTCGTGCTCGCGTGTATGCTCTATCCTTGTATCGCCGTCTTGTTCACGCTATCTCCTTGCTGCGTAAACTAAACTCGAGAAATGTTTATTTCAAGATATCGGCTTGCATATTACCTCATATCATTAGTAAAGAATGCATTCGTCGAAATTTTATGCATGGTAAAAGTGGTTGTTCTAACAATACTTTTAATTGTCTACACTTATATGTATTTTAAATACATATCGACGCAGATTATCGTAAACGCCATTTTTGCGAAAATGAGTTATTCTATCTTATGCATCAATAGATCTAGGGCAAAAAACATCATATGTCAAGAACAAGAATCTGATATCAATATTCCGATTTTTTTCACCAGAAAAATCGATTTGTATTTAACGTATGTATGTAACGTATCTTCTTATATGTAGCTACGCTACAATACAAAATGTGCGCTTCTGTAAAATCTACTTTTTGTCGTTTACGATAATGTTCCACAACTACCGTCGATATAGTTACTGTTACTTTGAGGCGATGCCGACGATTATCTACATAATTTTCTACTTCAACAGGTGGTAAAAAATTAGAGATTCCCATACGAGATTTTATTGTAGTTGGTCAAATGAAACATTCGTATCTTACTTATTAGACTTATTGTTAGAAGTAACTGCAACAATTACTTCCCCAAAACGTATTTATGTTTTAGCGAATGATTCAATATACAACTGTCTGAATACGATCTAAACTTACTACAGAACGATTTTTAATTTATTTAAAATTTAACAGAATGCAGGTTTAGGGCAAATCTTTCCATCTTCTGATAAATTTATCTGACAGATATGTTTCTAAAGGAAATATCTGTCAGATATAATCAGAAGATGGAAAGATCGGCCCTTATTATAATTAATCACATCGATACGTATAAGTTACTCTAGGTTTTTATTCCATAAATTCCATTTTGTCAACAACCACAATTTGTTAACATGACAAGGTATAACACATTAACACGAGTGGTTACGAGGGTACTGTTATAACAGTAGTTATAACATTTGCCACTAATTTTAAAATTATTCGGCTGATTTGTTGTAATAATTGAACAATTGACAAACCAGATACTGTAGAATATAAATTTCGAACAAGTTACCAAATAATTATACCTATTTAATATAATGTTTTGGAATTTAATAGCTAGATGTTTATCAGAATGTTTACTAGATAAGCATAAATATTTTCTGTACTGAAATGAAGTGTGGCGTGGGCAACTTGTATACTGGGATACTGAAATAACGTGTAATTTCGGCAAATGTAATTGCAACCTTATGTAAAATGGAAGACCACTCAAATGTGAATTTTTTTTGATATCAAACGATTCGTCTTAAAAAAAATAAGCATTTTTCATCATTACGCCAAACTGTTAATGAATAGAAGAAACTTATAAGGGTAAAAAATTCACTTACTTACGATTACAAGCTAACTAGCTTGATGGAATTATTAAAAATTTATTTTTTCAGTAAACGAGAAATTGTGAATCTAATATAATAAACGTTATGTAGGTAGTAGGTAGTAAAAAATGCAAGATTTTATTAATGACGTGCATTGTAACCTATCTTGAATAAGCTATAATTAAGCACATTACTTCCATCCGTACTAAAAGGAATATAATATATAGTTTATAAAGTATCAAGTATCAGTAAATGTATTAACATATTCTGAATCAGCTAAACATAATCTCACGCTGTAAATGCAGATATCTTAGCTTTGTTGTCGATTGTTTATTTCATGTGTAGTAGCCGATATTTATAAAGTTTTAATAAATTTTACTGTCAATTAAATTTGCAGAAAATCTAAAGGTTTTATCAAAAAATGTTATTTAGAAAAAGTTTTTAGTTCATCATTGTATACGATCTCGCAAGGTTAATAGATTTTTTACACTTATAAAAGAGATTTTCAATTTTTTCTTCTATTTTTTTAAGTTATTTGAACCTTGCCAGATTTTTAACATAATTTCTAACATTTTGGCAAAGCAGAATTTAAATAATTAATTCCATAAGGTCACAAATTTTAATCACGTTTTTCCAATATGGACACCACTCCTTAGCGCTCTTAAAAGTGACAATAAATGCAAATAAGAGAGGGTAACTATTTGTTTGGAAATAGTAGGTGGTTGTTGCTTCTGTAAATCATCAATTTTATTTTAGTTGGTGAAGTTTTCCTAAAGGTTCTACGTTCATTTTGATTTTTGTAGTGTTTATTTTGCTTTTCTTGAACTTACTCGTTTTATAGTGTTATTTTTATTTTTTCGTACTATTGTTATTATTGTTGACTTTATTTGCTACTGTTAACTTTATTGTTATTGTTATTGTTGCCTTTGTTGTTATTAATTAATATTATGAACATGAACCCACCAGAAAGGGCAATTATAATTGGCCTACACCAATCTGGTATTTCTAATAGTGAAATTGCCCAACGGATGGGGATTTCTGTAAGTGAATACACTTTATATACGGTTTACGGTTACGGTTTTTTCATTTCCCAATAAATTTATTTGATAAATTTTTATTATTGAAACGTTTGTTATAACAATTGTTTTTATGGTAAATATCTGTCAAATAAATTAAATCGAAGATGAAAAGATTGCCCTAAATATTTTATTCAAGAAGGGTAAACAAGAAGGGTAAAGTTTACCGATCGTCTTCCTTGAAAGTTTTGACCAAAATAAAATGAATAAAACTACGTGATTTAATTTAATTTAACTAACTTATATTTTTATCGAATACTAATATTCTATACTCATAAATATCTATATTTACCAATTTAATTAAATTCTAACATTACATAATTATGTATAATTGATGTAAACAATAAATTTACCGATAATTATCTTATCTTCCCCTAGTTTAGCAAATAATATCTAGTTATAAAAGCGAGTCGAAATTAATTTGTAATGTAAGTACCAGTGTTAAGGTCGTTTAACTCCGCCTTCATAAAATAAGGGATTGAATTCTTAGTGGTTTTTAAGTTGCCTATCCCATACGACTCGGTACGCGACACCACTATTTTACCAGATAGTACTACACCGGCCTCGTGTTACAACAGTATAAAACTAAATTACGAATCTGGGTGGGCGCACAATTGAAGCTCTCCTCCTGAGACTGACACGCGCCGGGCGTTCGACTCCTTCACGTCAATTTCCAGAACAATATTATTTTCCACTGATACGGAATACGGATGCAATATAGCACTGGCACGTCACTGACGTAGTAGGTATTAAAATTTATTTGAATGCGGCTCATAAAATTGAAAGGTAAACCGTTTTCTTCGCAGGCCCTCGTTTTATGAAAATACAAATTCTACTTATAGTTATAGTTGAAATTATGAGAGAATTCCGATATCGGATTAGCGCTTTTATTCAAGCCGACGGTCGAACATGCAACTTTGTCGTTTTTACACATGTTATACGACGAAGACGGAAAGAAATTTGTTGCATTTAACCCCGCGGGTGGTGAACTAAAACCTACACTGTACGTTAAAACGTAGGTTCAATTTAAGTGCATGCGTTAGAAGAAGACGCAAAAGTGCATCGGCATGTCTGACATAAATGGCAAATATCGACTTAAAATCATTTACACAGCGGTACTTTACATTTTTTTTTTACTTATATCGTTTTTAAAATGTTACAAACTTAACTAAATTAAATTGAATAATTCCCACGTATTAAGTTATTTTTGTAACATTTACCCATAATTGTAAACAGAAAAAAAGAATTCCAGTTAAGAAAATTGAAATTCAAAGGTTTTTTTTTGATTTCGAAAAACGTTTTAAATTTCAATTTTACACAAAAAAGACGAACTTTACTTCACAAAATTCAAAAACTAAAATTTTACAGTTTTTTGTCTTTCAAAAAAACTTTTTAACTATAATTTTACACAAAACAATTAGCAGATTCCCTAATCACTGTCATCATAATTCCAATCACTGTCTTCTGTATCACTCCCACCGACAGCAATTATCAACGGTTCCACCATTACATCTAACAGTTTTTCACGTGACCACCCATCCAAAATAAGTTTTTCAGTATGCAAAATTGTTTTTTTCCAAATATCAACATCACATTGTTTCAAAGACTCCTCCCACATTTGCAGTACATTATCATCAGAATGTCCATCTCTACCAACGTTTTTATCATAAAATGATTTGCAAATTCCCCAAATGTTTTCAATGGCATTAAATTGACAATGATATGGAGGTAATCTGAGAATAGAATGGCCATGTTCTAGAATAATGTTATCAACCACGTAGTATTTTCCACCTTTATGTTGCTTGGCAACATTCAACAGATCTACCTTTAGATCACTTTCGCAAAAAGGTATATTTTTATTTCTTAGCCAGTTTTGTAAATCAACTTTTTTCCAACTAGAAGATGGCATCCGTTCCACAAGACGGGAATGATATGATGCATTATCCATCACAATTATAGATGGTTCGTTTAACTTTGGTAACAGCTGCCCCTTTAACCACTTCTCGAAGACTGTTGCATTTATATTGTCATGATAATCGGCCGACTTTGATTTTGCAGCGAATATTAAACTTGCATCCTCAATGAAACCGTTTGAATTACCGGCATGTAGGATGATATATCTTTTCCCAGTGGAAGAATATTGTGTATTTTTCACAGACTTTGGAGTATGATCTTGTCAAGACCGTTTAACTGACCCTTTATTAAATATCCAAGTTTCATCGAGAAACACGATGAGAAGAAGTAATTCTTTTTGAATATTTTGGACATATTTTTTTTAAAATTGTACTGGCGTAAATACCACATCTCTCTTTTCGCAAAGTGCTCTGCGGTTGCAGTCCTTTTTATATTTAAATCCGATGCTACGTACAATATTTCTTATAGTTGTACATGATGCTTCCAATAATCCTTTATTATGCAATATATTTTTAACCGCTTGCATTGTGACATGTTCCTTTCTGGCATACATGTCATATACAATATCTCTTATTGTATGTTTTAATCCTTCGGGCATATCTTCAGTTTTGAATTTTTTTACGGGATCTTTTAATTGTTGTTGGTAATGGATTGCCCGTCCGTTTGCTCGAAACAATCTTTCTAATTGTTTTATCACAAACTTTTAAAGCACTGGATGTTCACTGCCTCAACATTGCCCAAAATGCCAAAGTTATCTCTTTCTCGGCAGAAGAATTCGTAAACATTAAAAATTAACTCCTGACAACGATCGTTTAAAAACTTTCCGGACATTTTAAATTTTATTCAAGCACAAAAATGACCTACACGAATTATAACTTACACACAACTAAAGAAAATTTATTTTCCTCGTTTAATTTATACTATTATTATACTATATGCCTGAATTTAAAGAAAGAGAAAGTTGTATTGCAAATCGTATACCTATATATTCCAAAAATTTTAATTGCCCTAGAAATTTAATTGTTTTTTAATTGTTTAGGTACTTTTAGGAACTTATTTGTTTATATCGTCATAATGAATTTATTTATGCATATTTTAAATAAGTGAGAATTATTTAATTTAATTTAGTTAAGTTCGTAACATTTTAAAAACGATATAAGTAGAAAAAAATTTGAAGTACCGCTGTGTAAATGATTTTAAGTCGATATTTGCCATTTATGTCAGACATGCCGATGCACTTTTGCGTCTTCTTCTAACGCATGTACTTAAATTGAACCTACATTTTAACGTACAGTGTAGGTTTTACTTCACCACCCGCGGGGTTAAACACAACAAATTTCTTTCCGTCTTCGTTGTATAACATGTATAAAAACGACAAAGTTGCATGTTCGACCGTCGGCTTGAATAAAAGCGCTAATCCGATATCGGAATTCTCTCATAATTTCAACTATATTTGTTGTCGGTAGTCAGCATATGTTTACATATTTTCCATTTAGAAATTTCCATCTCGGTAAAATTTCTTGTTTTGTAGAAAAAATCGTTTTATTACGTTGTAGGTAGGTATCTATTTACTTACGGCGCGGCGCGTATTCGAGTTTGTTCCTCGAGTAGTAAAGATATATCAAATGATTTCGAAAAATGTATATTTGCACGTTTCTCAACTAATAATAAAGCAGTGTTTCGTCAACCAAGATATTTTATTGCGTGGAACTTGTTGAAAATAATTTGATTTCGGGAAACGCAAAAATGCGAAATTATCATTAAATCTTATTATTGACTGGAACGAGATAGAAATTTATGTGGATATTATGAGAATCGTATTATACCGAATTATATTTAGTGCTTTTCAAATATTTCGGGAAACGACGGAAATCCTCGATGTATCTACTATGTATATAATTTATTTGGCTAAGCGAAATTTAGAGGAAGAACAATTTTGCGTAAGGTTGTTTCGTTTAATTTATCGAGAAAGTCGATACTCGAACTGTTAGCGAGATTTACTAAGATTTTCATCGCTGCCAACCGTAAACATCCATTACGTAATTAATCTTGAATATATCTCCTTACAATGTTCAGGAATGGTTTTAGAAACACTTTTTTTTTTAGTCGATGGTAGATAACCTTAAATTATGTATTTAATTGTTGGGTTGACGACTATAATGCGTGTTTAGGGAACGGGGAAATTATAGTTAGTATAGCTTATCCAAACCTATATGCAATTTACGTCACCAAAAAAAAGTTACTAGTTTGTTTATTTGTAATTCGGTTTATAGTTTGAAAAATGAGATATCCTATAGATGTTTTACTTGCGCACATATTACATCTATTAATCTACAAAGAAAGACTACAATTTATTAAAACTGTCAAAATACGAGGTACGACGTGACAGCACTGTGTGAAACGTCATCATTTAGTAACCTTGTATTGATGACGTGAACATCATATAGGTTTGGATAAGCTATAGGTACCTACTGATGCTATTTTATTATTTTATTTAAACACGAGGAATTGTTTCAGTTAGAGAATTCTTTCTTGGTATATGTTTTATTAAGAAATTTCCAGTAATTTACAATGTTTATAGTAATTTGACAATTTGGTACATAGGTAAATAGTGATTTGAGTACAACTCTTTAATTGTTCGGCGATTTCTCATAGATGTAGTATGTACTTATATAAATTTTGCACGGGGATATTTAGCTGACAACGAGTTTGACTGTACTCATATTAGTTTTTCAGTACTACTTACCTATATAAATTAACCAGCTGTTAATTAAAAATTTTAGCAAATCAAGTTTGATTTTCTGCGATATGTTACGGAAGATCAAAACATAAGACATGTATCTAGTATTTTCTCTTAATTATTTACGATAAAAACTATTTTGAGCACCTTACAAAGATAAATTCCACTTAAGTACCTACCTACCGTTTACTGTTGGCAACCCTGCATTGGTAAAAAAATGTAAATACTCACGTGCAAAATTTATCAATTGAGCTGTAACATCAAAGACAACAATTTTAATTTTGATAATATTCAGTTTTTAGGCGTCGAAAAAATTATGTCCAAAATTGTTTATCGGTAATGCTTCATATCAAAATTAATAAAAATGTTGGTAACGAAAAAGGGATTTAGAGGATTTATCTAATTACCCTATAACCAAATTTTAAACGATTTGCAATAATTAATTATTTAAAAGTTTTTTCAATTTTGTTTCTTATGACATATTTTGAAGTTTTAATAGTCTGATGTTTTAAATGTTTGTATTTGTTTTGTAATTATTGACTTGTTTACATCTATTATAATTTTACCACTTTGAAGATAACTTTAATCGGAGTTGAAATGTATGGTGTTTGTTAGTTATTCCAAGTTTATATTTATTGGTTTATTACAATAATTTAAAAAAAAATCGATAATTGCGGATTTCCTATTAATTTCTCCGTGTTGGGCCGATGATAAGATTTTTTCGTTTCTTCATTATCTATCGAATAGTATAAAAATAATCAAAATCGACTGGTGTTTAGTTTTCCACTTAAGTCGTGCGCAGCCCCTTCGAATAAAAAAGTTTCTCATTTGTGTCAACTTTATGCCGGCCACTGTAGTATTTCCGCATATTTTGATTATAAAAGCCACATATTTTCGGTTTCACTGGCTGAAACCCGAAACCCTTCTAAGTTTGTACTACACCGGCCTCGTGTTACAACAGTATAAAACTAAATTACGAATCTGGGTGGGCGCACAATTGAAGCTCTCCTCCTGAGACTGACACGCGCCGGGCGTTCGACTCCTTCACGTCAATTTCCAGAACAATATTATTTTCCACTGATACGGAATACGGATGCAATATAGCACTGGCACGTCACTGACGTAGTAGGTATTAAAATTTATTTGAATGCGGCTCATAAAATTGAAAGGTAAACCGTTTTCTTCGCAGGCCCTCGTTTTATGAAAATACAAATTCTACTTATAGTTATTTGTTGTCGGTAGTCAGCATATGTTTACATATTTTCCATTTAGAAATTTCCATCTCGGTAAAATTTCTTGTTTTGTAGAAAAAATCGTTTTATTACGTTGTAGGTAGGTATCTATTTACTTACGGCGCGGCGCGTATTCGAGTTTGTTCCTCGAGTAGTAAAGATATATCAAATGATTTCGAAAAATGTATATTTGCACGTTTCTCAACTAATAATAAAGCAGTGTTTCGTCAACCAAGATATTTTATTGCGTGGAACTTGTTGAAAATAATTTGATTTCGGGAAACGCAAAAATGCGAAATTATCATTAAATCTTATTATTGACTGGAACGAGATAGAAATTTATGTGGATATTATGAGAATCGTATTATACCGAATTATATTTAGTGCTTTTCAAATATTTCGGGAAACGACGGAAGTCCTCGATGTATCTACTATGTATATAATTTATTTGGCTAAGCGAAATTTAGAGGAAGAACAATTTTGCGTAAGGTTGTTTCGTTTAATTTATCGAGAAAGTCGATACTCGAACTGTTAGCGAGATTTACTAAGATTTTCATCGCTGCCAACCGTAAACATCCATTACGTAATTAATCTTGAATATATCTCCTTACAATGTTCAGGAATGGTTTTAGAAACACTTTTTTTTTTAGTCGATGGTAGATAACCTTCAATTATGTATTTAATTGTTGGGTTGACGACTATAATGCGTGTTTAGGGAACGGGGAAATTATAGTTAGTATAGCTTATCCAAACCTATATGCAATTTACGTCACCAAAAAAAAGTTACTAGTTTGTTTATTTGTAATTCGGTTTATAGTTTGAAAAATGAGATATCCTATAGATGTTTTACTTGCGCACATATTACATCTATTAATCTACAAAGAAAGACTACAATTTATTAAAACTGTCAAAATACGAGGTACGACGTGACAGCACTGTGTGAAACGTCATCATTTAGTAACCTTGTATTGATGACGTGAACATCATATAGGTTTGGATAAGCTATAGGTACCTACTGATGCTATTTTATTATTTTATTTAAACACGAGGAATTGTTTCAGTTAGAGAATTCTTTCTTGGTATATGTTTTATTAAGAAATTTCCAGTAATTTACAATGTTTATAGTAATTTGACAATTTGGTACATAGGTAAATAGTGATTTGAGTACATCTCTTTAATTGTTCGGCGATTTCTCATAGATGTAGTATGTACTTATATAAATTTTGCACGGGGATATTTAGCTGACAACGAGTTCGACTGTACTCATATTAGTTTTTCAGTACTACTTACCTATATAAATTAACCAGCTGTTAATTAAAAATTTTAGCAAATCAAGTTTGATTTTCTGCGATATGTTACGGAATATCAAAACATAAGACATGTATCTAGTATTTTCTCTTAATTATTTACGATAAAAACTATTTTGAGCACCTTACAAAGATAAATTCCACTTAAGTACCTACCTACCGTTTACTGTTGGCAACCCTGCATTGGTAAAAAATGTAAATACTCACGTGCAAAATTTATCAATTGAGCTGTAACATCAAAGACAACAATATTATTACACGCCGGATTTACATAAATAGGTATGCCATAAAAATCTTCATTTTATGAGCACCGATGCGAGTACCCTTATTATTTTTTCTAATATCACATCGTCCACGTTAAATTATTAATAAAAGTATTTTGGTTCGTTTTACAAACGTTGTTTGGCCTTAACCTCCGCACTGGGTTCTATTAAAGGAGCAGTGTCGGCTCCTCTCGTTGTCAGCGTAGGAGATTTCATTTCGATGGTCCACGGTTCTAGTAACTGTGAGGGATGTTCGAATTTTACCGATTTTCTTGGTCCCAGCCTAGTAGCATTGGGCGTCGGAGAAGCTTCCTCGGTACCAAGCGACGTGTGCGGTCCTGTCCCTGTTGGACTTTGCGTTGGCGTTGGTCGTGTTTCAAGATATGTCATTGGTTTGCGAGTACTGGCAAAACTTGTTGCTGTTGCCTGAGTACTGTAGTGAATACTAGGTATCTGTAAAATGACACAAGTAATAGATTTCACTATTTTTATAATAATCGATATACGCATAAGTATAGCAATTATCTATGTTACGATAAAATTTTACAATATACAGATGCAGGGGCCTTGAAAAGGTAAGTAAACATAGATTTAAGTATCCACAAGAAAATATACTTTTGCGGAATTGCGATCACTCTTTAAATGTGAAATTTATCGCCACTTAATGTAAGCGCAATGCGAACTGCAGAGTGAATTATCTTGAGATATTAAGTATCGATTATGTACTCGAAGCTCTAATTATGAAAAACATCGTTTAGTGGAGATTGATTTAATAAAAAACCTTTTTAGACAACGAATTTTAGACAATCCATCGTGAAAGTGTAAGTGCATTTTTACATTTTGCAATATAGTTCTTTACTTCTTTTGGCCGTTCAAGAGATTTTAAGTTTGTTTTTTTTAAATTACCGTGACATAATTTTTTGTTTACTTCAGTGATCCACGTTTTAGTTTTATTTACGTTAAAGATGAAAACAAAAGAAATTTAAACAAACTGTATTTTGATAAATTTTGTAAATCTTCTGGGTAAAACATTTCTGTTCATCATATATCTATGTATATTACGTAATACATAAATGTTAAAGTATATACAAAGTGATTTAGAAAGTTGTTAATAAAATTAAGGACAGATTTGATAGTTTAAAATAAGAAAACAGGTTATAAAATGTGTAATACATAACCTACAGAAAAAGGAGAAGCAACTCTTTATTGATAACTTTATTATTATAGTCGCCCTATAGTTACCTCCTTACGAAATGTATTTCGTTAATATCCGCTTATTTTTGTTTACGCCAATCAGAAAACGATAGAAAGACCACTATAATTGTATGTCAAATTTAAATAGGTAGACTTAGAATAAGCCGCATTGGCGTAAACAACAATAGGCGGATATTAACGAAATGCATTTCCTAAGGAGGTGGTAACAAATTTTAATCCGCAAGATGAACATTACATGACAACATTATTATTTATTAATAGTTTAGCAAGAGCCTAGGTATATTTTTCTCACATTTTATTTAAAAATCTACTTCATAAGTGCCGTGTTTTTTGAAGTTACATCTAACATCGCTCAAGGCGGTAACGTCGCGTTGTAATAAAGTTGGATAAATTTTTACAACATTGTTTTTATTATTATGAGCCATATAAGTCCACTATTATATTTTTAACAACTCTATGAATCATTCTATTTATACAAATAAGTGTCTCAAAAGGTATATAATCATAAAAATGGCTTGTTAATTATTATGCTTTTTTGAGTCAACAATGTAAATCTTTAAAGGTGATGAATTTTTATTTATCGATTATTGTGTTTTGAATTGCGACATTTCGAGGCGGATATTTTCGTATATATGGAAATGATGTAAGTTGATTAAAGTACCTACATACACTCGCCAAAATGACTATCTCCTATATTGTCCATTATTGTTTGAAATTAAGTTTTATAAGTTTAAATTGTATACCTACCTACCTAATTTCCGAATTAAAATGCAAATTAGACAATCAACTTTTATAAATAAACCAATTAATAAACTTCTCCTTTTATTTATGCATTACTAACTTAACGTATTTATGATAATTATCCATGATGAATAGTTTCAATCGTAATTTGAAAGTTCTGCAATCAATTTTTATGTTTTTTGATTTTCATGATATTATATCTGCGGTTTTAATGTTACAAGAATCGAGTCGAAACGACGGCGACGCGACGTCGAAATTACAAGGGTTACGTACGTTTTTATAATATTTTATTCTTTTTACAATTAAAATATTACGTTCAAAAAATTGATATGGATCAATAAATAGATAAATAGTTGAAAATAATTGTACCTATACAGTGTGTACAAAATGTAATGTAACGTGTCACTATCTCGTTTTCTAATAAGCCCACAGGAAAAAGCTTTAAATAAAAGTTTTAGGAAATAGCTTAATTTATTAATGTTAAATATTTTTTATTAAACAGCGTGATTCATTTGTAAGGAAAATATCAAAATTTATTTTTTTTTAAATGACACATCTTGTATGTTTTTACAGTTTTAAGCCTAAGCCTTTTTAAGTCTAAGCCTATTCATTCGAAAGTTATACACCGAAAAAATGTTCATACTTAGCTAGGTTATTATTAAAAATTATTTAAAGTTTTTATTGTAAACAAAGTAATCGTGTCTCAGAAACCTATGGAAAAAGTCATAGAAGCAGTTCTTATTGTGACTTTTCCAGTAGGCTTATAATATTAGAAAACGAGATATTGACACGTTACGTTACATTTTGTACACACTGTATAAAATTAGACGATACCTCTATATTGATAATTTGAAAACATTAATCAAGCTGGCAATACTATGTAATTTTATTCAGGAAACCGTTATTGAACTTACGTTAATTTTCAATCAGCTCTCTTAACCATGATTATAAAGTATTTATATAAAATTGATTTTCAAGCTTCTTAGATTATTGGATATTTTACCTAACCACAAGGTTTTAATTTGACTATTTTGCAAATAATTATTTTAAAATTTAATACCAAAAAGAACAATCGATAAAATGAAATTCAGTTATATTATACTTAATTATACTTACCTAATATTTAAATTTCTACAAATTTTAATCAGTTTTATTGTTGTATAATAATTATAGGTGTACCTATTTTCATTGTATTCGAAATACGTCGATTTATTTAACGCTACTGCTATTTAGCAAAATTACATACGAGAAGAGCGTCAAATAAGAACGAAATGACCCAATATCGTAGTTGAAATGACAATTTTATCTAACAAAAAAAATATTTTAGATGTTGTTTACCTATCGCTAACATATCGATGGCGTTTTGTCAAAAGGGCGTAACCCACACTTTTTGTGAAAATGAGTTATTCTGACTACCTTATGCATCTACTTAAAGCAATCTCTGTAAAAATCTAGTAACAATATTCCGATTTTTTCCACCGGAAAAATCGATTTGTATTTCCGCGAAACGTATCTTCTTATAGCTACGCGACGACATAAAATGTGCTGTCCTGTAAAATTTAGTTTTTGTGGGTTACGCCTTTTTGGAAAAACTGCATCGATATGAAGCATTTTAATTTTTTCCCGTTGTTTTAAAAAAGAAATTTAATTCAGATTATTTTTAGGCTCTTAAAGTTTAGAAATTCTTCTAATTTAAATAAATAAACGATTATTGTTATAGATAATTATAATCTCGATGAATCCAAGGTTTATTTCTAATACTTTTGAAGACTCCTATTTTGGTCGCCTCTGTTTTATAACATCACGCCTATCTATGTTATATGAAAAGGTAACATTAAAGAAAGCATTTCTATAGAGGGGCGTGGGGTGCTGAATGTAAACCACGCAAGCAACGTGTAAAATTTATAAAAGGAATGTGGAACAACATTTACCATGGCGTCCTTACCCGCTGGTTTTGTTCATCACACGCACGACCCCGTCCCGCTTTCAGTTCTTGATACTGCGATATCACACAAAGTAAGGCGTACACCTGCAAAATGTTATGTTATAAAAATAATATTCGTATGATCTGCTAAACGACTTTTGGTTGGCTATTTAATATTTTTAATAAGAAGATTACTAAAACCCGTGGATTTATTTAGTTAGCCTCATATTAATACTTATTGCTAATGTATAGGTAAAATTATTTATAAGTTGAGTACAAGCTTTCGCGGCCGTTGTTCATTGAAATGGTATCTTCCGGGTTCTGCCGTGTTTGTCTGAAATTAAAATTACGATTAAACTTAAAATTAAAATTACTGGACGTTTCTCTGATCACGCTGCCAGCTTCTTTAGAAGTTTTCTAAAGACTATTACATCATACAAAATTTCCAATTGATATCTCAAACCGTTTTAACAGGGCAGCCGTGTTTCCTTACTTTTATTTCACCCCGTGTAGCGATTAAAAAAATATATATTTTTTTTCAAATAAAACCCGAATTATTCCAAAAAAGCGTCTCCACTGATCTCTAAATATTTTTGTAAATACATAATCTACACCGTGTGCCTTATTTTAATTTTAGTACCATTAGTAGATAATATTTTTTTGGATTTTTGTTTGAATTAATTGGCGCTTTGAAACGCTAATAAACATCCTGCACATTGAAAATACACGTTGCACATTAAAAACATTACACATTATTATTTTTCGAATTCTAAATTTTATTTGTACTTACATTTAAAGATGTTACGAAGAAGTCGAAGGTAAACACAATGGCGCTGAGAGGGTTTATTTTCAACTGTGAAAGTAAAATACTTGATGTAATTTTTTGTAAATTAGATAGACATACAGTCAAGTTCATATGTTTTGTCCCGCGAGATGTGATCGCAGGTCAACGAGCGACGAGAGAGAATCAAGAGAAGGGCAGCAGTTGTTTTTGAATTGAAAAAAGGGTTATATTATAATTAAAAACGGACAGTAATCTTTTTTTTCGAGCCTTTTACGATAAAAACTAACACAGGCGACGGGACAAAACATATGAACTTGACTGTACACGTTTATGATCATTTAGACGAGGAAATTTAATCGAAATTCATTAGGTTTCTTTTTTAATTTTGCCTAATTAATATAAAGTGAGGTAATTTAATTTTGGAAACAATTATTTATTGCTTAAAAATCCTAAATACATACCTATTAACAGGATGCTTCAAAAAAGGTCGATAAATTTAAAGACATTTACTAACGAAAAGGAGCAAAACTAGGTAACTAGGTATTCTCTATTTTAAGATATTCAATACTTTATTGAAACTGATCTGTTTTTTTATGAATAGCGTGGCAAAGTATAATGCAGAAATCACTATATCTGCGTAACGATTGGTTTTCGGACACATGTTAATTAAGACTTTTTTGTTCCTTTGGGTTAGTACTGTATGCTCTTACAGTTTTCGACTTTTGTTTTAAGTAGGTACATAGGTACATAGTAGTAAATAAATATAGTACCTACTTTAAATTGTTAATTTTGTCTTAATGATATTTTCTATGGTTTTAAAAAATTATTTTTATCAAAACTGTCGATATTAATTATGTATCAAAATATCGAATAATATAATTTTACATATAGATAGGTACACTTCGTCCGAACCTATATGCAACCACGTCATCAATAAAAGGTTACTAGATGATGACGTTTCACACAGTGCTGTCATCTCGTACCTCGTATTTTTACAGTTCTAATAAATTGTAGTCTTTCTTTATGCCATCTAATATGTGCGCAAGTAAATCATCTATAGAATATGTCACTTTCCAAACTTTAAACTGAATTACAAATAAACAGTCTAGTAACTTTTTATTAATGACGTGAATTGTGTATAGGTTTGGATAAGCCATAGGTAATTTAATTAGACCTTCTCATTAATTTTTCTGAACAATTTATAGGTAATAGTTGTTTCGATCCAATTACTTATCTATAAAATCTATAAAATATTAAAAAAAATTGTTTTCACCATCGCGCATTATAAAACCGAGGTTACCTAGACTATTTGTATTGTACTTATATCGTTAATCTTCAACAGTATTTGTATAGGTCTTTATAGTACATAGTAGCTTTGAAAACAAATAGAACGAACCCGATTTGTGTTTCAGACTTAGGTAAATCAATACCAGAAAATATTAGGATAGTGAAGCTTGAAATTTAATAGTTTAAATTATTTATCTACATACAGTAAGGCTACGATAATTCGGCACGCTCGCGATTAGGGCAGCGCCGGATTATCTAGGCAGTTCTGTTCGAATTGGTAAAACTCAGGAAAATGTTTACATATAGTATGTAGAATATTTAATTGCTATTTAAAAAAATTGATTTTTATTTTTCAATTTTGAAGGCGAATATCTCGACAGGAGAGCACTGTTGAAAAAGGAACTTGTAGCATTATTTTGATGTTGTTTATACGCTCCACCATTTCCTGGACACACTGTATAAAATAAAGGATTAAATAAAATCTCTTTCGGAAATTAACTAATTAAATTTGTAGAATATATTCGGCTGCTAAGTGATCCGTCCCACACTCTCTCGATTTTTTTTTCCACAATTGGTCAGCATTCACTAGTCTAAAATTCTTTTGTATATTTTTTAGTCACAAGACCCCATACATTTTCGATAGGATTTAAATCTTGACTCTTTGCTGGCCAAAGGTAAAGGTTTCGACGCCATTTGCACGTTGATAATTTCGATTAATTAAATATTTTTTTTAATTATTAGTGTAATTATTAGTTAATTATTTAGTGTAATATTGTAGGTAGTTAACCATTTCAATCTTATCGCACACTTTTAAAAACAAATAGTGCATAAAGAGGTTAAGTTAATGTTCTTATTGTCTTCGTTATTAAAGACAGATAAATATAAGAATAAAATATTGAGAAAACAATAGATGCCTAACTAAAATTATTTTAATAAATAGGTATGTTTGCGAAAACCCATGTATAAATAATCTTACAATAAAATGTATTTATTATAAAACATTGTAAGATGTTAAATTACAAAATATTTATTAAATTGAAAATACTTAGAGATAAAGATAAGATAAGATACTTAAAGATAAACAAAATAAGCATCGAAAATAGCAACAATATTTGCAAGGAAAGTCCGACTTACTCAGGCACACTGCTAGCGTTACGATATTTTACTTTCTTAAGTATGTATTAGAGAACAAAACTTCTATAAAAATTTGATTTTCTCGTAACATGAGAAAAGTTGACTTTATAACGTACATATTTCTGACATTTATCTTTATGCAGTATGGGATGCGTGTAAATCTTGTTTTAATAATTATTTATTTAACCAGCTTGGCCCGTCTAAACATTATACACGATTACCTTAAATATAAATCAAAAAGGAAACAACTACTGACATTGGAGGATCGCGATTTCTCGATAGTTGTAGACGTTGTACTACATTGTTATCGTCATGCGAACGTGAAGGGGCTGCAGTAACTACACTTTGAATCTGTGGTGGATGTTTTTACGATCATTTTGTTGTAAGGAATCGTTGTTCTTATTCTGAATGTTTCTGTAAAGGATTTTAGTTATTTTCTTTATGCACTATTTTGATTGTGTTGGTTTCTGGATTCTGATAGGATCTTGTAGGAAACTTGTACTTTTGAAGACTTATATACATATTAACCCTTATTATATACACATTATCCATTAATGATGGTATTTATAGTCGTTTCTTATGGCCTATCCAAACCTACATGCAATTCACACGTCATCAATAAAAAAGTTACTAGATTGTTTATTTGTAATTCGGTTTAAAGTTTGGAAAGTGACATATTCTATAGATGATTTACCTGCGCGCATATTAGATGGTATAAAGAAAAACTGCAATTTATTAGAACTGTCAAAATAGGAGGTACGAGGTGACAGCGCTGTGTGAAACGTCATAATCTAGTAACCTTTCATTGATGACTTGGATTGCATATAGGTTTGGACGAAGTGTATCTTGAGAATTTTCTTAAGTCACAATTTTATGGAAATATTCAAGTATGGAACGACTATAACTACTGTCCTAACCAAATCACTCAACAAAATTGTACAAAAGAATCGTATTTATTTGTTTAGTAGCTAATAGTGTTAAATTCTTTTTAAATAATTCAGTTTGAATTTGATCTAATTCGTAAATTTTTATTTATTTACGGGCTTTTTAACATTGTTCTATTTGCCATAAAATTCTGTATGACATTATAGTTATTCTTTTTAAATTCGCAAACATCCATTGACAGGTAGGAGTCAAAACCACAATCATCCGGTTCTATTTTCCATAAGTGAGTGATATATTCAGATTTTTAATTATGAAAGTCGTAAAATTATTGTTCATATGGACAGATTGCTTAGTTCTAGGAGTTCATTTATAAAAGAAAATAAGTTTCTGATAAAATATTTATTATAAGCTGTTGTAAATTCACGATCCTCTACAATTTATTCGATATTAGTTCGTTGGCCGTTCGCTGTTATTCTGACGTGTTTCTTTTTTGCAAATGGTGGATAATAAAGACTGTTTTCAATTAACATGTCAGTAGGTATACTTCACTTACCGGTGACTCGAGTGGATTAACTTCTCTTTTATTATAGTTGTGTTGAATAAAGGCGATGCTGTCCGACCCTTACAATTAAAGTTGAGAGGTCATAGTTTCTTAACAATGAATTTCAGTAAATAACATCCGCTACGTTTACTCGGCAACTTTTCAGTAAGTAATTTATAAAATATATACTTACTGTTATGATATGACTCCATAACAACATTTAAAAGACAATATTTTAATTGTTATAGTAATGTAAGAAGGCAATGTGTATATATAATGGTTTTTGTTTTTAATGTGGTTGTTTCATTAAATAAATGATATGCGGTATCTTATACGCATATGTTAAATTTAAAGAAAAAGTAATATCTAAATATGTTAGTAGGTACTTTAATTTTTGATGGAAATGAGCTTCTCGACTGACCCAGACGTCAATTTGTGAAATCAATCGAAAAACGTAAAACCATCGAACCGAAAACTATGACATCCTTAAAGGATTCCTAAGATACTTCAACGAACAGAAATGATTCTGATAAATGATATCGATACTCCGAGATATCTTACACAAAACTCATAGTTGTTAGATACTAGTTTATAATTATTAACCGATTTATCTATTTTTCGTGTAATTTAATTTTTTTATTTATCAGTTTGCTTGATCACCAAAGTGACAGCGAGTTGGAAATTTATTTAAAGCAAGTTTTAAATTATTTACATTAAAGCAGTATAGACATTTTTATTTTTCATTGTTGGTATTATATTTCTATTAAAAAAAAGAGAAGAAAGTTTGTTTGGCAAGTTTATGTAGACAACGATCCAGAACGAGATTACTGAGATCCGACAGTTTGTCACTTTTCATGCAAGTTTTTGGGTCTAACCATTATATTTTATATGCTAGATCACGTATTATTTATTGCCCCGAGATTCGTGGACTTCAGAGTTTTGAAGTTGATATATTATTTAGTTTTTACTGACGAATCGATCGAACCCTTTCTTTAAACAAAAACTACCGTTCTACTACCGCGTTATAACAGTAACATTTTTAATTATCTATTTATTTTGTATTTATAATCAATTTATTTACTTATATCTTGAAATTATTTTATAACTATGGCTTTTTCAAAGTTTATTGTACATAAACGTGATACAAATTTTATTAAATATTTTGATTTTATGAAAATTTAAATACATTATTTTGCACATTTGAAGGCGTAATTATCAAGAAATCAAAATAATCTAATAAAATGTGTATGACGTTATTATAAGCGATAAACGTTGATCTTTACTTGAATCTAATGGATTTTAAAGTAAAATTCTGTTTTCTATTGTAGTTACAGTCGATAATTTGTACTTTTCTTATGAAATTTACGGTATTATGTGACACCATAGGTTTATCTTTTCGTAGGTTTAATAGGTTTTCCTTAAATTTTTAAAAGTTGTAGTTTGTTAAATTTTCTATGAAAAATAACAATAAAAAGATAAGATAACTAATTATGTAACAAGTTGCAAAATGAACGTGTTTTTTTTGCACGAAACGTGAAAATTGTTGAAAATTCGAATAATATCTATAGAATGGTGTTTTTATTTCGAAAAATATAACATAGGTACTTATGTTTTTTGGAAAACTTACATACATACATACATATATATATATATATATATATATATATATATATATATATTGTGTGTGTGTGTGTGTGTGTGTGTGTGTGTGTAGAGTAAAGTCGGTAAATGTGGAATAGTATCATTTTTATGAAGTTCTAAACCCAATATACCTATATATGTATATATCGATGGCGTTTTACCAAAAGGGCGTAACCCACACTTTTTGTGAAAATGAGTTATTCTGACTATCTTATGTATCTAAAACAAAAGCATCATCTGTTAAAATCTAGTATCAATATTCCGATTTTTTTCAATCGGAAAAATCGATTTGTATTTCCGCGAAACGTATCTTCTTATAGCTATGCGACGACATAAAATGTGCTCTCCTGTAAAATTTAGTTTTTGTGGATTACGCCCTTTTGGAAAAACTGCGTCGATATGACAAATGTCTTAACAGAATGATGCTACTACATACACCAGTGACCGGTACATTGTATAAATGCAGAATATGCTACAACCCACTATAACTTCGAAACAGGTGAATTTTGTAACTGTGGCGTCGAGTGATTTTAAGTAGGTTCAAGTAATTTTTACTGTGCCTTTATCGATGCAATTGAATATAAATTGATGAGGTTATGATACTTCACAACAGATGTATATTTTAGATAATTAGTTTTCTGAAATTTATGCATTAAGCAAAATTATATAATGATAATTTTAAATATAAACGAGGAGCGGTAATGTGGACTATTCCACATTACTGAACACATGAAATTACATGACGAAAATTACCTATATTTGAATTATGAGAATTAAACATGTAGAAAGATTTTTCTATTCCACATTACAACGCCAGGGTATTCCACATTAGCAGACCATTTTTTAGCCTAAGAAAATATGCACTTTTTTCTAAAACAAACACATAACAAAGACAAAATAACTTATATCATCGCTGAAAAACAGTTTTATGTATCTGAATTCAATACAATATTAAACAAAAAAAGCATAAATTAATTGTTTTTCCTTTATAGGTAATTAAAATGTTATTTCACATTTACCAACTTGTGAAAAATTGAATAATGAAAATTTTTAATGTTAAGTTGATATACTTACGGTATGGTCAATGAAAATGTAGATGCAGTGACCTATATCAACCATTATAAAAACTGTTAGGGTAGCTACCCAAGGTATTAATAAAGTCCTCTTGTCCTATAAAGATTTATTGTGTTATCAACTAGTATTCTAGTAATTAAAGTAAATTTAAATTGTAATAACGTTCTTAATCGAATGTAAAATACGAAGCACAAATACAGGGTATTTGTTAAAAAAAGGGATAAAAGTTTTGAAGGCATGTAGTACGATCAAAAATTAGTTAAAACGTCTTAATATAATTCGCAAATCAACTGTTTTCGAGGTACAAGTGATTTCTCTTTCGATTTTGTTTGCTTTTGTTTTTTTTGTTTGCTAAGTATATGAATACAGATTCTACATCTTCTCAGGAAGGAACTTTATACTCTTTCAAAAAAGCTAGAACTCACTCAAATTATTTTATAAAATATCAGTACCTAATTTATGCTTTCAAAATATTTTATTACGTATTGTACAAAATACTTTTTTGTAAATATCATTTATTTAATTTAAAAAATTTAATATTTTAATGAAGTTTTAGAAAAAGTAGGTAAACAAGTATTTAATCAAAAGAGAAAATCGCTTTTATCTCGAAAATGGTTGACTTGCGGATATACTTTTGTAAGTACATTAAGACTTTTTAACTTGTTTTCGATCATATTATAGGTATGTCCTTAAAAACTTTAATCCTTTTTTTTTTAAGACCCTGTCTAACAATATCAGTTTTTATTTTATTCTAAATTAACAAAAATTTGAAAAAGTAAATAATTTAAAAAAATTTTAGCGAAAAACGTTCCATATTTGGAAAATGACACGTGCGCATTTTAATTTCTTGCCTTAGTTAGCTAGATGATTATTTATGTATTACAGCAATATTATATTAAATATGGTAAAACAATTTTAATATACATTAAAAATTGTTCATCTAAAGGTCATTCAAATTTTATTTCGATCACGTCATCAATAAAAGGTTAGTAAATGACTAGATAGTATACTATTTGCAATTCCACAACTATTATCTGTACTAATCGCAATAAACGTCAGAGCCGATTAGAAATCGTCCCCTAATTCAAAATAGTACACGGCGTCCGTAGCAGTACCCTATATTGTATTAAGGTAAGTTGGCTCAAATCAGTTTATTTTTACCCAAATAAGCCATTGTTAGCGTATGGCCCATTTTTTACTGGACACCCTGTGTACACCTGTTACTGTTTAAGCACGATTTTCTCGAACATGATTCATTTTATGAAAAGTGGACAAGTGGACATTTTTGTTTTAAAATGTTTGGGGAATTCAACAATAAAGTTAATTTTTTTTTAATTAAACCCCTAAAAGAAAATTTGATTAGAAAAATTTGGGGTAGTATATCCTTGCTCCCCCCGAAGTGGCATCGAAACATTTATGAAATTGTTTTGAAATATTTCATTTATTAACACAAAAGTGAATTTTCTGTTTTGAATTAGGGGGGTGGTTTCGAAATGGTTCTGATAGTTATTGTGGATAGCATGATAAATAGAATATACCCGTAAAATTTTATGTTTGTATCACACAGTGTAGGGTTCATTCACATAGAAATTGGACTATTAAGGTTATGCAGCCCTTACTCGTAAATAACTACCGTGTCGAAAACAGGATTTCTTTGCATTTCTTTTAAGTAGGCACGTTTTTATTTTTATTTACTATTAATTTTGAATTATGTATCAATTAATACCTACTATACCTAATTATATACCTACTAAGTATTGGTTATAGAAACGATCACAAACATTCATGGTTGCAGGAGGATTCGAACTGCAGGCCATTGGTTTACTAAATGAGAGATTATCATGTTTGCGTTTAAAATTTACTTTTCATAATTGTTTAGTTCTAGTTTATATATATTTTTTTAATCAGTGTAGTATCAATACAAGTAGCTAAACCGGTTACATTCACTTCAACAACGTATTCATTCTTTATTTATGATAATAAAATGCTAAAGTTTTTGAACTATGTTCTATTAATGTTCGTATAACTTCTTTTCAGAACTATATTTGAGGCGTTTTAGCTTATTGTTAAAGTTGGAATGGACATAAAAATTGACATTTTCTATATTAACACTTGACGTCGGACGTTTATGCTGGCTGACTGATTATGAGTAAAACACGAGCAAAAATTGACACTGTCATTGTGAAAAATCGCTCTAAGTAATTACCAAAGTAGGTAAATACCTACTGTGAATTTTAATGTTCTTTGGTTAGTTTCTTACTATAAACTGTTTTCTGTACATTATCCTGTTACAAAAAGACATTATTTTCTTGACTATCATTTTTTACTCGTAATATTTATTTAATAATTTTATTATTTGTAACGTAATTGTTGTTGTTTTATATAAAACACGGTATCTTCGACAGTATGCGATAAGAAAATTTTCCAACAGGTGCTTAAACCGACGAAATGCATAAAACGTATTTTTATGTTTTCCGACGTCAAAGTGTTAACACATTCGTCGAATCCAATAAAAGTCGAGCTATTGCATTAATCTTTTTATTATTAATTGTAAAAAACGATTTTAGGTAATTGGTTGTTTCTGAGTCCCTGGTAAAATAAAGTTTAGGTATTTTTAATATAAGTATATACAGGGTGATTCATAAATAATGCGACAAAGGTGAAAATTAAGGGGTGTCTTTTATATAAAGTTTTTTCCTAAACCGTCTCCTTTCACAGTTACTCAAAAGAGGAAGCTTCGAATTAATGAATGATAAATGTTAATTGAATAAAGTTATAACAGTTGACAAGTTCTGACAACGAACAGCGTCAATTAATCAATAAAGTATCGGTGAATATTGATATGTTGCAAGATTCATTGTCGTGTACAATCACTTATTTTTGTACTTAAAAACTGTAGGTTTTGTGGGAACAACTAGCTTTCAAAAGGGATTGTTTAAATTGTAAAATTTTAACCCTCCAAAAAGGTCTTAAAAAAACCAACGGGGGTTGCAATTTTTAACTCCTTGCGAAGGTAGGGATGATTGAAAATATGTATTATTATAGGAGAGCTTCTGATAACTAAAAATCATCTACTAAATGTCATTCTTCTACATTATTTGTCCAAGTTTGAGAAATAAAATGAAAAATTAATTTTACCCTTCTTCATTTGAGGGGTGTAACTCCAAAAGGAGACGTTTTAGATGTTCATTTGAAGTTTTTCGTATTATTTATGAATCACTCTGCATATATATTTTAACGTTTGTTAACTTAAATAAGTTTGAGTAACTATTTCTCTGCGCTTAATAAACTTGAATTATTTTTCAACATTTTTTTTTCATTTAAAAAATTGTTTATGACTTAGAGTTTGTAAGCTTTTGTCTTACGGCGGGTCTAGTTCAACTCGCCGCGGTCATCTCGCCGACGGCGCCGGCGCCGTTCATCTCGCTGTCGCGCCGTTCAACCAGCCGTTGGATCAAGTGGTCGCCATTTCATTTCGCCGCTATTTCAACTTGTGAAATAAAAATTGTCAATTTGCTTTCACTAGCAATTGTATATGTTACGCTCCAAACCCGAAATGCCGTCATTATCGATAATGACCGACCATTATTAATATGGACTAAGGTTTTTGGCTAATATTCGAAATAATAATTTGTGCCAGCCAATATTTATAATAGCTACTTTGCTGTGATTAAAAAGCAACTAAAATTAAAACAAGCAGCGAACATTGCAACTGCAACGAAAAGGTTAGTGCAGATGAGGTTAGTTTAGGATAGTGTAGATGAGGCAAGTTTAGACTGTTGCACATCTACATTAACCTAAACTGACCTCATCTGCACTAACCTTTTCGTTGCATTTATACTTCGTTATTAAATAAAAAAATTCCCCGATTTGCGAAGTCGGCGTATCAGGTATTCATAGTATTTTATAATATACTTGTTTGTTTTGTATTAAGATACAAAAATTAATAAGAAAAAGGTCGTTTATTACTTCAATTACTTTTTCTTACTTATGTGCACCACAACGCTACTTATTTTTAAAAAGGCCGTGTCACATATGTCATTACGTATAACGGTCAGCCTAAACTCAAAATACAACTGGTCGCAAAATAATTGCAGACATACAGACTGTTTACTTGCGTGCGTGGCCGGTTGATGGCGACCGGTTGAACTGCGGCGAGTCGGCCGCGGTGAGTAGAACTAGACCCGGTTTCATAAAGCAAATCTACTACATTTCCTCTACACATCCTAGAACATTTTAATATGAATTTTGAGTCGCTCTGTATAATAGACAGCTGCCAAATGAGCAATAAAGCTTCTTGCTAATTATTGTCAACAAAATTTTAGTGAATCTGGCAGAATGAGTTCGGAATGAGAATGGTTATATTTAATATTAGGTTTCTGAACATACAGTGCCTACTCAGAAATTATTGAACGTTCTCTCCTTTTCCAATCGTAAGATGTTTATTCTTGCTAGGCATTTTATATTACTGCCTCTCAATGTTATTCTCTATTGACTAGGAATCTTTTTCGTATAATATCAGTCCATTTCTTTCAGTGACATTTGATTGATGTTATTTCTCGTTAAAAAATGGTTGTTCTGATATTGCACATGGTTTAATTTAAAAATATCTTTTAATAAAATATAATTTTACCATATGGAATATAATATGGTTTAAATCTAATCTTTTTTTAAACATTATTTAACTTATACAGGAAAATATACATAATATTCATATAGTAAAACGCATTTTGAAAAATTAAAATATGCAAGTAGGTATAGTTACCTACCTAAACTTATTCTTATTCAAAATAATACTTGCCATATACAGACCGTATAACAGAAGTATAGATGTAAAAATTCCACATGTAGAAATCGTTAGGATCAATACAGTAAATACCATCGAAGCTATAACAAAATCGAATTTCACTCAGGTTTGACTCGGATATTTTAAAAAACACACTTACTTACTTGGAGATGTTGTATCCGGATCCAATATACTATGCTGGGGTTCCATAGTAAAATTACTCTCTAAGTAAACGATGTCTTCGTGTAAAAATTTAGACATCATTCCAGCAGCGAACGAAAAATATAACTGAAACAAACGTGCGCTTTATTAATTTTTGTTTATTTAAATAATATATATAGTTATAATTTTTTTCTTAGTTAAATTTTATCATTTAAATTTCTATATAGATTAATATTGATTCGATATTTTCATATCGTTAACAAAATAATGTTAATATTAATTCCATGGATTTAGTTTTACAAAAGCTTGTAACGCTGTATGATATGGAGTTAACAAAGATGTGGGTGTGCGCTATTAAGTCTTAATCTATCCCGTTCTCAATTTATTTTAAGGTTAATCATAATAAATACCTCGAATCAGATTAAAATGTTTGATTTTATAGTTACCGAGAATGTTAGGTAATAATTTCATATAAATCTCGGTAAAACCTACGTAGAAATTCCAGTCGATATTCATTTCGGTTGTGAAATTATTATTCATAGTCTCAAGCTAATTTACACAGACGATCCGTATTGCACACAATAACCTGCCTACACAAAATGTGACGGGCTTCTCAGGGACAAAATGTGGTAGAAATCCCATTGTATAATAACTAAACGAGGTAAGATATGGAGGCGGATCTGCGCATATTGTCTGACGTTACTGGAGGGCGAATAAGACCGTCAGACACCAACAGACATCGTCAGACATTTTTCGAATACCGATGGTACGGGTATGTTGTTCACAAGTATAATAAACGTAGTTTCGGCGTTAAAATTATTTTTATGTCGCATCATAAACATGAAGTGCGCGATGTTTGATCGCAACTCCGACAAATAACTGCTTTTTTCTGTTTGCCTCGCAATGAACATGAATTTGAGGTTAAAGCGGATTCATTTGTGTTGCCGGTTGTTAACACTTCAAGAATTTGTTCGAGACATTTTAAAAATGACGATTTTGAGAGAAATTTGAAATACGTACTATCGAATTTGCCTGGAAATAATCTTTTAAATTTCTACGCGTATTGCCACGTGTTACTGGTCGCCAGTGACGTCACTGCGCGGAGTAGAACGTGTTTAAAACATTCGGATATCCCGCTTTAGTAAATTATTATACCAGGGTTTTAAAGCTGATATACTTAATTTGTGATAATGCTGTGCATAATCGTTTAACGATATATGTACTTACAAATTGTTATGTTCGTATCGAAACGAAAAGTGTAATTTCTTTACGATAATTAATTATTTAACGTCGAGTTTCCACTTCATACTATAATTTCTTAGATCGATATAGTTTTTTATTCTTAAAATGTATCAACTACGACAACAAAAAGTTCTATTAAGCTGACCACGCGAAATTATGAAGAAAAGTAACAGTTTCGTAATGAGCAGAATATGAATTGTTTTTGTTTTTGTTTGTTCTCTAATTTGCCGTTTGATTTTGTTGCAAACTTCTAACAACGTTACAGCGTACAATTTTGAACGTTTCCGAAGCAATTAAATCATCAGCTTATCGTTAGACGCGACTAAACAAAAGAAATGTTTTAATGGAGATTGAAAATTATCTGATTAAGTACTTATTAATTTTATTACGATAGGTACCATAATTTGTAAGCGTGTACCTAATGAATAAAATTACTAAACGCGAACTACAGATGGTGTTCTCCTTGTTTTTGTTTTGTTTGCCTTTTAAAGTTATAAACTTCGTTAAACTTTACATAACTGCCAACTTTATTGTGAACCCTTGAGAGCTTTCATTGTGATTGAATTTTCAACTTTCCGGGAATATTTAACTTGAAATTTTAAGCGTTTAGTTTGTTTTTTTTATATTGATCTATAATATTTTAATTTTTTAAATAATTGATTAAACGGCTTAATTATTACTAAAAGTAAATTTTATTAAAATATCGACATTCCGATTTTGATAATTTAGGCGCATTATAAAAATAGTTCAAATCGTGTGAAGTATACGGGTAGAACGCAATTCCCCTACTAGGTTAGTTATTTCCGATAAACCCTTCGAAGTGGAAAGACGACTACCAGTTAACGTTTGGGGAAATAAAATTTGAAGAAAACATTAAAATAACAATAATTTGTGGACCTACTTAAGAGTTTTCTAAATATCAATCCGGAGTGTTATAGATATATAAATAATGGCCCGTTTTGTTTCGAATATGTGCCTTAAAAAAGTTATTTGGCTACCGACTATAATATTAAATTGTTAAATTGTTGAAATAAATTAATCTTAAATTGTTTTTCGAATCGTAAAAGTAACAATGTTGTGCAGTGAAACCCGTTATTTAAAACGCAATCGTTTAAGCATTTTAATATTTTTGTAAAATCAGATGTAGAGAAAAAATTAATCGGTATTAATTTTATGGTAGTATTACGTATCAAAAATGCATCTAATACCTACTGATTTATTTCTGCTTTATTTTAATTTATAATTATTTTTGTTAACTCTTTTTTTATTATTTTTTAGCGTTTAAATCTACATATTTTGTTTTTATATGTACTAATGTAATTTCTATAAAATATTTTCATTTTTTTTTATTGTAAATTTTTGTACATTTTAAAGGGTTTTATAGAGGACACTGATGCGGTATGTCCAACTATTAATTTTTAGACTTCTAAAATTTTCTACGTTCTTTATTGAAATGATTTTTTATCGATTTATTAATGATGTTTGTTATTCAATTTTGATGTCGTTTCTTTATAATTTATAGTATGTATCTATCTACAATGTTAATTACAAACTTCACTTTGTTTAAAACCAACGAATAATGGACATGTTATTTCTTTTCGTTTTAAATTACGCTGGATTTTGTAAAGTATTACCAAACACGGGGGTGTAAATAAATTTGAATGACAAACGATAGAGTCGATTCCTTCGATGAGTTTACATAGAAAAGTTCGTATGAAACAATTTTTAATTCCACTCGTTTCTCTCCGTAAATACGTTCTTTATAATATCTTTATAACAGGCGAATAAAGGTGGTTTTTATAGAATATTACAATATAAGAACGTTTGACAACAGTACAGTTTTAAAGGTAGACCTCTAGATTATGTTGCTTAAACGACAACTTTGAATTCATTTACATTCACATTCAAATATCGAATTAATTTTATTTTACTTATATTACAATATTGAAACTAGGTAATAAAATGACAGGTGTTTCAAAAAGAAGTTTATTTTTTCACCATTTTCTAAAAGTTTGTTCAGCTTAGCAACCGTATAAAAAATTGATGTAGTAGCTTTATTCCGCTTCGAACCGTAGCTGCTTTATTTTTGAATAGTTTTTCAAAAATTCAAAGTAGGTAATTGGTTAAGTAGTTTTTCTGTAAAGTCAACTACTTTGTTAGTATGAAAAACATGTTTTTGAGTGAAACGCTTATAAGTTTTGTTTTCAGTCGGTCCATTCATTTTCCTTTATCTTTCTACTTCCTCTATAATTTTGTAATTTTAGGTTTTCATCAGAGATACTTTTGTGATATATTATGTCTACACTATATAGACTTCAAAATAAAATAGAAAACAGAAAAAAAACGTATTTTTTTTAACCGTCTAGACAGAACTACGTTAAAGAATTCATTTTGCAATATTCACATAGGAACAAAACTAACTTGAGCTATGCATATAATGCATATGCAATGCTATATATGCATATGTATGCATGTTTTATGTATTTATACCTATATCTACCTACCTACAGAACTCAACTATTGTAAACATTGAGTTAAATGTCAACTGCAATGAAATTTTTTCAGCTCGATATAACAAGCTAACGTTTTTATAAAATATTTCAACGTGTTCTACACGTAAGATAATCGTTATTTTTCGTGACGTTAAAAATAGTTTTTAATGACGACTAAATTGTGATTATGACTAAATTATAACAATTATGACTAAATCAAAATTAAAAATTACGGTAAATAAGTAGTACCTGCTTAAACGTATATTTTTACCTATTACTTATAAATGTCTTAAAACAAGTTCTTTTAAATTATAAAATAAGATTCTTTGATAAGATTATTTTCTCACCAACTCAGTAATTTATTTAGATTCATCATAGCATCGATATTTCCCATTATACCTACGGATCATTTAAAAAACGTAGAATTAATACAAAGTACAAGGGTTAAAAGTTATTACCGACAACATTTATTTAGAATTTCAAAGTAAAACGTTTTTCCAGATAACTGGTTTTTATTTTCGATTTGAGGTATTTTTTGTTCTCTGGCTGTTCTCTCTCTGGTATTAATTATTTAAGGTTCGCGTCGAGTTTTTAAAGGAAAGTTTTTATACAACTGTACTTTGCTGTAACAATTTTAAAATATCGCGGAGACATTCATCATTTTCAATAAATATTCAATTTTCTCTCGATTTTTTTTTGATAATAAATTTTTTGTATTACAATTTTTAGGCAGAAGCGATTTTTAATGTTCTGTTTTGTTGGAAATATGCCAAAAAGTCTACAACTAGGAGATGTTATTTGAATGTACGTTATCACGAATCCCAATTTCGTTTTTGTTATAATTATCGAGATCTCGCGTTTTCTTCTCACAATAATGCATTTTAAATTCATTTAGCATTATATTTATCAGCTTTTGTCAACGTCTATGTTGATAAATGGAATGGAGCGCGCCTTATTTTAGTTAATGTAAAGCGAAGTTTCTAATTTAATTTAAACTGTAAGTTTAATGATGATGCCCCGAAATGACGAACTAACTTTCATCGCTAATGAGACTTTCTAGAGATTTCAAAATTTTAAGATTATTTTTATTGTTCATATTACAGCACGCAGGCTGTAAAAACTACAATTTCTCCAACATTTCTCCAATAAACTCTACTTTTCCAAATAATACCGACTGGATAATAATCATGGATCCAAAAAATGTTTACAAAGGAGATGTTTGGGAAAAAATTAACATTCTTTTCCCAGAGTTCGAAGAGGTTATTAAGGACATCAAATCTGATACTTCTTACATTAAGAAAGGATCACAAACCACGACCAACACTGGCTTGACAAATAATATCAATAAAACTTTATACATAATTCCAATACCTTACGATTCGTGCAACGAAAATCTTTTTAACAAAATAATGGAATTTAAAAGTTTGTTTGGTGATTTCTTAAAAGAAAAAACCTATATATCTCTTCTTGAGAACATAAATTCTAATCATCTTCGCAAATTCTGTGAAATTATTTTTAAAGATATTAACAAAAAACTTACTATCACTTCATCCAGGAAAAATTTAAATAAAAAACCCTTCGAATCAAATAAATTATTTATTCAACCAAATAACAGAAGCTTTGCGGACGTACTCAAGTCAATCAAGGATAATACAGATATTAAAGATCTTAATATAAATGTTAAACAAATTAGACAAACCTCGAATGGTAACATCGTTATGGAAATCAATGGCCAGAGATCTAACGCTGATATAATTAAACAAAAAATTCAAGACACCGAAAAAGACATTAAAATTAATCATGTCTATAATAATTCTATCATACACATTTATGGTATGGATAACCTATGTACCAAAGAAGACATTATTTCGGCCATTTCAAAATATCCAAATAATGATAAATTTGTCAAAGTTCTTTCAGTAAGACCCAACAGGTATAACGGCATTAATGCCACGGTTCTTTTAGATAAAACTTTAGGAAAACTCCTAACAGACGTTGGCAAAATTAAAATTGGTTTAACTCAATGTAGCATTAGACCAAGAGTAAAGCTCAAAAGATGCTTTAATTGTTTAAATTTTGGCCACGAAAGGGTTAGTTGTCCCGAAATCAACAAACAACTAAACAAGAGGGTTTGCTTTAACTGCGGCGAGGAAGACCACAAATGCGACAATTGCAGCAATGAATGGTTTTGTATCGCCTGCAATGTAAAAGGCCATAGGTCAGATAGCAATAAGTGTCCTATCTTTCGAAGAATCTTGGCAAACTCAATCACTTTGGTTGATAATCAATACATTAATACAGGGCCAAAATTAAAATCATAGTAATGGATAATACGTCATCCAGTAACAACAATAATAATAATTCTTTCTCGGGACCTTTGAAATTTTTACAAATTAACGTCGATCGTTGCAAAGTTGCTCATGACTTACTTTTCGCTACTGCCACCTTTGAATCTATGGATATTCTCATTATACAAGAGCCCAATTTAAATTATTGCAAAAAATATAATCTATATGTGGACAATAACAGCGATACGTCCATCATGGTATTAAACAAGGACCTTATTATTTCAGACAGAGGAGCGGGTGACGGTTTCATATTTCTTACGATAAATAATATTACCATTTATAGCTGCTATTATTCCCCTAATATTCCTTTAGAAAGTTTTACTGATATGTTACACTGCCTGGAGATCAGTCTGCAAAACAGAATTACTGAGCAAGTGTTAATAGCCGGCGATTTTAATGCGAGTGCTCCGGCCTGGGGAAGCAAAGCACTAAATTCTAGAGGTGAGATAACTCTTAACTTAATAGCGAAATTTAATGGAATAATTCATAACGACTGCCTTTCTCCCACTTTTTCGAGGTTTAATCAAAACTCCTATATTGATCTAACATTTAGTCTCAATTTAAATTCTAAGGTCTCTTTCTGGAAAGTCGGCGATGACGAAACGGGCGTTGCCCATAAATATATAAGATTCGCGATCGTAAATATGCTTAAGGAAAACCCACATCTAAATATTTTCAGGAAGAAGGTAAATTTAGATAAATTGAGAAAGCAATTAAAAGAACTTAACGATAATTTTGACAACAACATAAACACAGCCATCCAACTGCGCAATTTCCTTCAAACCGAATGTGACAAAGCATGCATGAATAAAGGTCATGCTAGAAAAAAAAGGTTTGTATTGGTGGAACAGCGAGATCAAGGAAGCTAGGTATGAGTGCTTAAGAGCAAGAAGACTACATACCAGAAAGCAAAGGAACGGTTCAGACATGGAGAAGGAACGAGCATGGGAACACTACAAACTAGCCAGAAAACAATTAAAATCTAAAATAAATAACTCGAAAAAGGAATGTTGGAGGAAATTGTGCAACGATTTAGATCTGGATATTTGGGGATTCGGCTATAAATTAGTCATGAACAAACTATTCAGGAGAAAATGTAGCTACCTCACTCCTGAAAAAACCATGCAAATTGTTTCTTCCCTTTTTCCTCCCGGCATTGCGGTTCCTGCGGATTCCACAACAAATGAAGAAAATAATGATTTGGAGAAATTTACAATATTAGAACTGTTAGATGCCTCCAATAAACTTAAACCAAGGAAATCCCCGGGGCCTGACCTCATCTCCCCCGAATGTGTCAAAATTCTAGTAGAAGAACAACCAGAAACTGTCTTAAAAATTATGAATGTATCCCTATCCGAAGGATGTTTCCCCAAAATCTGGAAAGTCGCTAGACTTGCGTTAATCGAAAAACCAGGAAGTAACGCCATCAACCCAAATTTCAGACCAATCTGCATGCTAGACTTATTTGGTAAATTACTCGAAAGGCTAATTTTAACTAGATTAAATTTAGAACTGGACGAGAAATGTCCATTACATAATAACCAATTTGGATTTAGGAGGGGAAAATCGACAGTGGATGCCCTGAACAGGGTAGCTGAATTAGCCTGGTCGGTGAAGAGTGGCACTAGGCGGACCAGGGAATTTTGCATCCTTATAACTTTCGATGTCAGTAATGCTTTTAATTCAGCTCAGTGGTCTCTCATCTTGAAGGAGCTGAAAAGACGTAATATTTCAAATTATTTATTAAATATCCTGCACTCATATTTGAGCGACCGATTTCTTTTGGTAGAAGAAGATAACTACACTTTGAACACCATTCCGGTGACTTGTGGTGTTCCACAGGGTTCGGTTCTTGGACCGACCTTGTGGAACATATTATATGACGGAGTGCTGGATTTGAAATTGCCCGTCGGCGTCAATACCTTCGCTTTTGCGGACGACCTCGCCTTGCTCATCCACTCCAGAAATATTACCACTTTCAAACGAAATATTTGTAAGGGCGTCAATCTCATCACAGCATGGATGGACGATAATTTGTTAAAGATATGTCCTGAAAAGACGAAATCCATTCTTTTTACGGGCAGAAGAAAAGTTCCAAATATCAAAATTAATGTGAGCGGCGTTACCACCACTCCCGAAAAAAGCATAAGATATCTAGGCGTTATTTTGGATAGTCACTTAAATTATAGTAAGCATGTAGAACATATTTGCAATAAAGGTGATATTTTTGGTAACAAAATTTCCAAAATTCTTTGCAACTCCTTTGGTCCTTCAGAAAGCAAAAGACGCCTATTGGTATCCATCACCGACTCCATATTATTATATGCATGCCCAGTTTGGAATAAATGTTTAGAAATTAAACGAAACGTTTCGAATTTGAGAAAAATTCAGAGGCGCTCTGCCCTTCGCATCTGTCAGGCATACTGCACGACGTCGTATCATGCTGTGATGATAATTGCTAGACTGATTCCCATAGACTTACTTTGCAAAGAAAGATCGATCTTATATAATAATAGATTTGGTGATAATATAGTGAGCAGGGCCGAGGTCAGACGTAGGTCCTTCGAGATGTGGACCAATGAACTACAAAATTCCAGCAAGGGCCTTTGGACATTGAAACTTTTAAACAACATTGAACTTTGGTATAACAGAAAATTTGGAAAGATAGACTATTGCATTACCCAGGTCCTCACCGGCCACGGCTGCTTTAAGTACTACCTGTTTAAAATTGGGAAGAGCGACGACAACAAATGCCCGTTCGGCGACGACGACATCGACACGGCAGAGCACGCTATTTTCAACTGCAACAAATGGACTTCGGAACGAGCAATCTTAGACGCATCCGTAGGAGCTGCACTGTCGGCATCCAATGTAATCACGTACATGTGTCGAGACGAAGAAACGTGGAATATTATATGCAATTTCTGGACCAAAGTCATGAGCGACAGATTAAATTTAGAAAGAAGTGTCGGCAAATTGTAATGCTTGTAGATTAATCTTTATTTTCCAGGCCAGCTTATACTAATTTGGAATCTAAATTGTACTAAATTGAAATCATCATATATGATTGAATATTTTACTTACAAGCTCTACCCTAGCCTCCACCAGTGGAAGTAATGTCCAGAAGATAGTTCCGACTGGTGTTGAAACTCCGCTATTGAGGAGGGGTTTAGTCGGTAGGTACACCGGACAGATATGCCGGTGTGAATCCGACACGCCCCCGGCTGATGCTGGGGTGGTCTATGAAGATTCCCCTCCTCAGATTTAAAAAAAAAAAAAAAAAGGCTGTAAAAACTGATAAAAAGTTGACTCTCCTCGGAAAAGTGTTTATCTAAAAGGTACATACGTGCAAACCGTGTAATATGTGGTATATTTATTTTATGTTTTCTATTTATATGCACAGTTGCTGATAAAATTTGTAAATTTATCGAGGGACAAAGTTTTCGACTTAGCCAATCAAATACATACCGACATTTATTGAATCCATAGTTTATGGAACTATGGATATTATGCATTTTATGATCGTTATAACCGATGTCGTTTTAAACGAATTTGACTGTATTTTGGTAATTATGCTGTAAGTATAAATTAGCTTTGATTTTTATATATTTTTTAAATTATTGATGAAGATATTATACCTACTATACTATTCATAGTATTGATACTTTTCATGAAATACTATCTTCGTTCCATTATAAGTGAGCTAATTAAGTTTTAGTCTAGTTGCGTCGCTTTTACTACAAAATTGAGAAGTTAAATATAACATCGAAATCTAAAATATTTCTTCATTGTTACCTTTGATGTTTCATATATTTGAACTGCCGCAGCTACAAATAACCTTATTTAATCTATAATTTTTGTGATTTTTAAAATAAATAATTATTGTAGCATAAATGTAGGTAGGTATGACCTATCCAAACCTATATGCAATTTACGTCATCAAAAAAAAAGTTACTAGTTTGTTTATTTGTAATTCAGTTTAAAGTTTGGAAAGTGACATATTCTATAGATGATTTACCTGCGCGCATATTAGATGGCATAAACAAAGACTAGAATTTATTAGAACTGTCAAAATACGAGGTACGAGGTGACAGCGCTGTGTGAAACGTCATAATCTAAGTAACCTTTTACTGATGACGTGGATTGCATATAGGTTTGGACGAAGTGTATGTAACTGTACGCGATTCGTTATTTAAATTTATTGTTGATATGATCTGCGGGTCGAAATTTATAATTATTTACTACTTAAAATAATGCATTGACGTGATTCTAAATTCAATGAATTGTCAAACTACAACGACAGTTGGAATCCAGTTTTTTTTAATTGATTGTCAACGAAGAAAGAGGAATGAGATGAGAATGAGTTTCGTTTATGAATTTGACTCTCTTTTTACAGGTGGTAATTAGGTTAAAAGTACAACGGTAACTTAATCAGTGACTCAAGGCAAAAGAGAATTACGACGTTAAAATTTAAAAACTTCGTTTTAAATAAATAATTTCTAACAGAAACAAAAAAGGTTCGATTATTGTGAAACAGAGGTAGTAGTTAATACTTATCGTTAGGCGAAAGACATAAATATTATATTGAATACCACCAGTAATCGATAAGGTGTTAAATTACGTTTTTTTTTTATGTAAGTATGTACCTCGTCAGCTATGTTAATTTCATATTAGAGAGAAAAATACTGAAATAATATTTTTAAATATTGGTTTAAAATTAGGTATAGATGACTATTACGATACTATCGAAAATGATAAAATGTTACTGCTTCCAACCATTTATTATACAAGATTTTCGGGAATGGATGGCTTGGTAACTTACCTACTTACCCAAGTTTTGGTGTCATATCAAATTAAGCTCAGAAAAGTTGCTTACGTCTTTATAATTTTATTATAAAAAAGATACGCGAATGCCGTTCCTCTAGGAGTCTCTCATCTCTTTTGATTTTTTCGAATAATATAAGTAGACACTTTACTAAAAGAAGGGAGACATCTGGAGGGACATCATCCACGTATTTTTGTAATAAAATTAGAAATAAGTAAATAATCGAATATAATTAATTATAGGTAATTGAATGAATAAATAAATAGCGGATGCTTACATTTTGTAGTCGACTAAACCCAAATTTTAGGAGCGTATGTGTGTACAGACTAAACATATAAAATACGCTCATTTGTTGCCGACGACATTAATTTGTCCATGACTGTACTTACGTACATACAACAATAATTTGAAAAAACACTGGTGACAGGAAAAGTAATTTCAAAAAATTCTCCAACATTTAGATAATATTCACATTTTTGCAGTTGTTGCTTGAATTGACGAACTTCTACAATATGTACTTACCTACTTTTTACTCTTTATAATTATTGTAGTTGTAAGAAACACATAAAAAATATAAAATTACGTACGTTAAACAAAGTATATTTTATGAATATAGTAAAAACCAACAACCGAAGAAAAACGAATAGCCTTGAATGAACTGCTTTTACTACTTGTAGTTTTTCTTTTATACTTCCGTTAATCACTATTTTATACACGCCCTTTCGTTTCACTCTACCTTATGGTTTAACACATTTTTATTTAGGTATCTAAATACTAAATATGTATGTAGGTACGTCAGTAAATCTACATAATATCTACACATCCAATTGTAAATGAGAATTTAATGAAAAATTGGTACAATTGACCCCAACAAACAAACAAACCCAATTGGTAGATTATTAGGAAAAAAGTAAATCTATGTTAGACTTCATTTTTGACGGGAATATTTCTAAAATGAAGGTTACCGGTAATACATTTTTCCAACGAATACAATATTGAATTTTATAAATCTGATCAAATGGAATTTAGGTACTGATTTACGCGAGCAACTTTCGAACCGTGAAACAGCTCGGATGGAACAAATAATATAATCATATTTTATATTGGCGGTTATATGGTTTTGCTCTTTAAATCGATAATTACATTTTTCTGCGTTTAAATTTTCATTTACGACTTGTTTTTAATTTTCTTTATGTCGAGAGTAAAGCTAAAACTTTCTAGGTTCATTACATAAATAAGTGGAAAGTTATTTTCAGAAAATTACGTAATCGTTTACTGACCTTTTCTGCGTAATGGTATACTTTGAGAGGTTTATCTTACTGGCAAACGAATAAAACGTGTAATATACTGGGAGTAGGCGTAGGTTTAGCTTCAGAAGTTCTGCTAGTTACATACAATACCTGCATCTTTTGTGGTAAATAAATATATGACTTAATTGCGAGCTCAGTTATTTTTTCGCTTTTACCTGTTCAGGAAAATCAACGTTCCTTTCCACAATTACCTACTTATGCTTTTGGTAATTTTGAATTTATTCTATTTATTACTTTATATTACTATATTTATTAAAACAACTTACAAACTTATCTATCAGATAATTATTTACCGAAAATTTCGTTTGTTTGGTATTGTATTTACGTGTTAAAACATATGACTTTCATTAATGTTCCAAACACATGTGGCAAATATTTTTTTTAAATCTAGTAAATTTAATATTTTGGTGTTGGCGTGTTATTTAAAATTAACTATTGACAGTTTTCGTTAGATACTATTGATGCATTTAAATTTATTTATCTTCGTCGTTGGACTCGTTTGATTGCCGCAGAACTCGGCTCACCGCCTCGCTCTGGCAGTCAAACTCGTTTCGTTTAACATGCCATAATCGAACTTGTAATCGTTAATATCTGTTACAGTCGGAAGTCTTGTTCTTTGACTAAAATTTTTCAAAATCACCAGACATTAAAACGTGTATTTTAGGCCCTGATTAAACAATAGTACAATCAAATGAGTTTTCTTGAACTTGAGAACGATTGACAAGTCATTTCTATATGGCATGAGCTATAATTACCTATAGGTCGTTTTAAATGTTTACTGCGTCTGGAATTAAATTAATATAGGTAGGTACTTTAACGTTATACCAATACATTACCTAGATAAACTTCATAATACTTTGCATGTTCCTGCCTAATTTGTAAAAAACTCATTTAATTTAATTAAATACATTTAATTAGAGCGCAACGTTTGTTCGAACGCAATATGTAAATACAAATATAAGCTAGGTAGGCTCACGGTGTGTAATGTTAAATTTAAAATTTTGCAAAAGGCACTTAAATTAGGCAGTTAAAATTTTGTTTTGTTTAATTTATATTATATACCTATTTAATTACTAGTTGAAATCCGTCGAAATTCAACGTAATGCGAATACCTTCAATCCTGATAAATTTATCCGACAGATATTTATCATAGCAACGTTTGTTCGGATAATATTGTTTCCGTGGTAAATATCTGTCAGATAAATTTATCAGAAGATGGAAATATTGTCCCTTATCCTAGTCTCGCTAACCTACTTAAATTTATCTCGGTTTAATAATTTTTATAAATAAAATATTTTGGATGTTAGAACGTTCGACGTCTTTTAGCGTCATTATTACGTGGCAAACAGCTCGGAAAGGGCGAGGGCGCTGAAAATACCGATAATAAATCGAGAAAAAATTCGAGAATTAACGATGGCACATCTGTGAGAGCAGCTTTTGTTTAGAAAAGGAATCATGGAAATTGTTTCACTACGTCTAACGGACCTAGTAGGGGGTCGTTAGCGAATATGTTTTATACATAGACGATAACTTCCTAATATCAAGTTAAATTCGTCAGTTTTACTTTATTTTTGGAATTTGGTTTATTGCACACAGCGTAAACGCACGTTAATGCAGGTCGTCAATAAAATGATGACTGGATTACAGATTTACAGATTGCACATATTACGCGGCAAAGAAAGATTACAATTTATTAGTACATACTGTAAAAATACGAGGCACGAGGTGACACTACTGTGTGAATCTTTTGTTGATGACGTGCCTTGCAACTTATCTTTGATACTCTAGAGTTTATAGATATTACCAGGGTACCTAATACCGTGATAATTCTATAGACAGTTTTCGATTTAGTATTTACGTCATTTTTATTTAAATAACCCATATATTAATCCAATTATCTCTTCATCTTTTATATTGCTTAATTAATTATGAACGAGTTAGCGGTAAAATTGATTACCGCCGGCGTCGCTATAAATAAAACAGATAGGGGTTGGAAAAATAGTCGAGTTTCTTAATTGTTTTGAGGTCGCAGTCACCTTCATTGTACAACGTTCTAATATTATCCTTCCGGCTATAACATCGGGCCATTTGTTATTCTTGACGTTTTATTTTTGCCCTTTAACAACACGTTCATTACGAACTTTGGTTGTTATGTAGCTTCTTGCGTGCTTTTTCAACATATGACGGCGTCTTAACATCCGCAAAAAACAACTTTTAAAAGACGCGACCTTTTGAAAAATGTATTTATTATTCTTTATTGGCCGATTCCTTTTTAATCATCAAACATTACTCTAGTCAGATAATTAGGAAAGGCATTTGGGAGATGGCAAGTTTCTCTGAAAAGATGTCAACAAATTATGTACAATATTTGATATATTTATACTTGTATATAAAATAAAGCTTGTGTCGCGATTCAGAATTATTGATCAAAACAACAAGAAGTTTTTGCTAAAATAAGTCGTAGAACATGGAGTTTTGTGGTTAATGTTGAAATCCAAATAGAGATCATTTGGAGTTAAATAAAGAAACTGCGAACAAACTTTCCAATATGTTATGTTGTATAGGAACCGGAACAAGAGCTTGAAATTTAGAGGAGCATTTAATATTTAAACAACGACCTCGTACAGTATTTAGGAACTGCTTATATAAAATAACTTACGCTATCTTCCTGAATTTCTTGTTTGATAGAATTTGCATTTGCGAAGGCGCAGTCAGCAGTTTAAAAATTGCGTGTAAAATTTGTAGAAGGTATAAAATGCGCATTCGGTTTCTTTTTTCAGTAGGTAATTAAAAATTAATTTACGATATTACTGAATAATTATGCATCTCAATGAAGAGTTCGGCAACATGCCGTTTCGATATCTGGGTTTATGTGTTCTTAAATATTTAATAAATGTAAATCTTGATAATGATATTCTGTTTAAGGGCGAGCCAAGGAGAGTTTCTTGTAGTTAATTTATGCAGGTCTGATTCAGGATCAAATATTTATCTAATTAGGTAGATGTTAGTATGAATATTCTAAATACTATTGGATATTCATTCAAAAAAATATTGTACATAATATTAATGAACACCAGTTATTGACTTTTTGATCATTGATACAATGAAAAGTTAATACTACTAATACACTGAAGAAGATAAGTGCCTAATTACGCAATTAAAACGATCGTTGTAATTACGAATCGTTTATAATTTTTTACCTAATAACTTTCTTCATACCTACAATGAAAATTTTTATCGAAATAACGAATTTTTCGTTACTTTTTAAGAGTTATCTAATGTACGTTTGTAATGTACTTTTATCTAATGTACGTACATTGGACGCGTTACATCGGATTTTTTTTGAGTGTTCGTGATACCTGTTACAGTACTGTACGTACATAGGTATAGTCAGTTTAGTTAGATGATTTTCACGAACAATCATTTATATTGTTAAGAAAAATTATAGAAGAATCGGTTTCCAAATTACAATACAGTACCAATGACAGTATCTACCTAAGTAAGTAAAATATTTAACGCCTCTTGTAATTAGAAGCATCCTTCTCGGAAAGCTTGAGCAGTAACGCGCAAAAGATTTCTTTAAATTCTAAAAAGTAAGCAGGATATTATAAATTCAAATAATAGGTAAGTAATAATTGAACTTTATACTCGATCAAAGTTTGTTTAAGTTTTTATATGTGTATATTTTACATAATCTGGAATTTTTACCGACAATAAGTCGACAGTTCGTCGGTCCCAAAAATGTCCGATTAACGCGAGCGTCTACTGTATACAATAAATTACAAATCTTATTTTTTTAATTTACTAAATTTTGAATACGCTAATTAAATGTTAACTCCGCTCTTTATCCCTAACTCGACGAATACGAAACAATATCCTTAGGGAATGTTCATTACGAAATTGTAAATACAAATTACGAACCATTCAGAATAATTTATTTAAATATCTTCGGAAAGCAGTTTTCATCATAAAAGAATTAAATAGTATTTTATAATGGGTTATAAGTACCTATAATATTATAAAAGTTATTGTTATACTCATTCCCTTTTACCAGTCAATTATTATCACTTGTTATCAATTTATAAAATGTTCTTAATAATTTTGATGAATTGCTTAATCTTTTTTAGATTTTTAATTAACTTTTTATATTATGTATAAGCAGAAAAATAGAAAATAAATCCATTTAAGGATGTACGGATGCATTTATACTTATCTCATCTCTATACACATGGTGATTACAAAATGACGCATCAACAGTATCTACTCTACGGTACGTTGTTAATGGGCCTTAGAAAAATAATTTAAAAAAATATATCTACCGTATTTTTATAGTTACTTACTTACTTGTAAAAAATCGAATGCCTTTGGTAACATGCCTGATAAATGGCTGTGTATTAAATCCATTATTATTGCTGTTTCTATGGAAGCCAATTACAAAAAAGAATCATAACGTCAAATAGACAGATCAAATAATTAGCTGTCATTAAATTGTCAACAAAAATGACAAATTTTTGTAGGTTAGTTTTATTGTTTTTCAAAGTTTTAAAACGTCGTTGCCGAATTCAGTTTTATAACACTCTCACAAAGAAATTGCAATTTTCAGAATTAAAAAAACTACCCGTAAAACAGGCGTTATGAACCGATTTTCTTATTATTGAACAATAATAATGGATACATGATGTTTATAGAAAATGGTGCCGTGTTTTAAAATTGTTTACAATAAAAAAGTTAAGTTCTCTACTTTACCACGTAATTTCTCAGTAGGTAAATTTTTAACAAAGATCTTTTCATTATTTTTTCTGGGATTTATTAACGTAAGTACCTACTGTCGAGTTGGTGCGTCATTTCGGAATAACCCTATATAATGCAATTCCGTTAACACATTTGAATCGATATGTCGTTTTAATTTTTAATTTTTAAAACAACTAAAACAGATGATTATAAGTGGACACATCGTCCAGTCTATAAAAAATAGACTTATTTATGTACATATTTTGTAACGCCCTTATTATCGTTTTAAATATGTTCCATATTTAAAAATATACGAATTTTTAAATGACTTTATAAGTGTTGGACTTTTCTAATTATTTTTTTAACATATTGGGATTTCATATTTTACAGTTATATATCTACATCTCAAACGCAGTAAGCAACGAAAATGATGTATGGATCTATATTTTTTACGTTTGCAAATTAGATACTATATTTGCGCTTTTACCTTCAAAGCGACAGCAATTGTTCATCCCATAAAATAACGTAATTTCAAAGTCGACAAATCTAATTTTAAATCATCCTTTGCCTCAAATGTCTGTACTTTTCGCAATAAAAATAAAGTACAGCAAAGCGAATAGGCAAAGATTTTCTGGTTGTATCTTTCGTCTAGTTTCTATTAGTTTTATTGCTTGATTTTCAACAGCTTTTTGGTGGCGTGGTAAATGATCCTGCGATGATATAACTGTCTGTGAACTTTACGTCAAAATTGCAACATGCCACTAGGACGGGTAATGGTTAATCGCTTTAATTATTTAATGTCGTATTTATTATCAATTTTTAATAAAGACGAGTAGTACTCATAAAATAAATGTTTGCGAGAAAAGCTTTCCGTAATCTGTTCCTTAATTAAAAACATAGATTAATTTATAAATATTAATTATATCGCTTATTTTTAATTTCAAACGCACTTTATGAATATGATATTATAATATCGACCATTTTTTTGTGTTTTCGTTCGCTTTAGAATAATATCGATGGCGTTTTGGCAGAACGACGTAACTTCTCATGTTTTGCGAAAATGGCTTAACATATTCTGACTATCTATCTTATGCATTCAAGGCAAAGACATCATCTTTTAAAATTTGGTAACCATATTCCGATTTTATCCATCGGAAAAATCGATTTGTATTTCTATAAGTAGGTGGAAACCGTGCCCGCCGTCGTAATTATTTTACAGTGCAGGCGGCAACAGCGCGTACGCATTTTCAAGTGACGTCTATTTTAACCACCTTGGCTGATTTCGGATAACCTGTCATATGGTAAATTAATATTTTGTGACCATAAATTAAAAATTAGATGTTATTCGTTAATATTTCTATTTCGGAAGTAAGGTACCAAGGCCGGTACCAACGCACGTTTAAAAAATATAGCTTTAAGGTAGGTAATTGATGATTATTATTATAGCATTTTAAACTTTGATGAGATTATGTGGAATTTTAACTTCAAACATAATTTTCAGGAGGATTTTTAGTTACATATAGATTTTTTTTGTCATAAAAACTACGAAAGTGTTAACTAGTTAAATCAAATCAACAAGTGCTCTATGTGAACGTGTTAATGGTGGCCATTTTAAACATTATTGCTTTAAGAATTACTATTATCACAAGTCCTCTAGGTTTTGTAGCCATTTTTTGTTGTCTATTACAAGTATATCATGAAGAAAATTGCCTATTTATGGAGAAACCATGTAAGATATTACATTTTTATAAGAGTAATAAAAACTTCTAAATCAACCTGTCTTTTGAAAAAAAAACAAACTAAGAGAGTCGCTGGCGTATGTAAAAAATAGTTGGTAAAAAAATGAGGCTATTACCCTTAAAAATAAACATCCTGTATTTGAGTAACGCACCGTATGTTTGTTTGACTTAACTGCAGCAATACATGTACCTAATTGAAAGTTTTTAGATTAACTCGTTAATAAGTTATTTTGAAAGAAGTATGTAATAGTGCGCCCCTTCAAGGGACTGTATCTCGAAAACGTAATCTGTATCTAATTCCGAAAAGACTAATTTTAGAGGCAATATTTATTGAAACAAAAAGTCGTATAATTACCTCGTAATATACAAATCAATGATAAAAATTAGGGTGTTCCGTTTAAAATAAGGAAGTTAGTGTTTATTTTCGGGGTAACCGGAAAAAGTAAAAATCTAAAATTATTTTAAATCGAAAGGGCGTAACTTATAGTTACCATTACTTCCAAAATTTCAAATCACAACTCTCATTTCTTTCCTATATTCGTCTAAACAAAACTCGTCGTGACACAAATACCCTGTAGATTTTGTTCTTTCTGCGGTTGGTGCACTAAAATTATTCCCTTAAACCGCGACCTAACTAAATTTATTGTTAATAATACATACCTCCGCAGTATATTTCACTTACCTATATTATTTTATGGATTAAATAACTGCCGTAGAGATAAATTCAGCAACGTTAAGAATTAGTTTTAATAAAAAATTAAACGTTCCACTTCTTGCAACGTTCATGTTATATTAATCTTAACAAAAAAGCATTCTGTAGGAGTAACGACGCACAGCTAATTTGCCTCAGGTGAACAACTGTGTCGTCCTCTTCCTTGTTTAATGACGTTCATACAAATTGAAATGATAAACAAATATTTGTTTTGTTGCTCCAATTATTACATCACGTTATTATTTAAAAGTGAATCGTTAAAACAATAAATAAGTATCTACATACGTACCTAGATGCTAACCAATTTTTCGAATTTAAATTGGAAAATTATATTTCATTTGATGGTGGAGCTATTGTTAAATATTTAGTTCCTTCTAAATAGTTTTTACCTATCTGTATAATAATCATAGATTAGATAGGTATTGATTTTTATTCAAGTTTTTAAAATCTAATAGTAGTTTATAATGTAGATAAATAGAATTTGTAGAATATTTTACAGCGAAGTTATTACAAGTTATATCATTATTATTGCCTCGAATATTTACATTAGTGTATGTATTTACCATTATTGAACACTTCTCGTAATAATGGACTGTTTTTTGGTGTCGCGAGTGTCCGGATTCGATAAGTTTACTGTAATTGTTAATTTATTTTAAATATTAATTACCTACCTAATAAATAAATTACTATAATTTCTTAAATTCTAAAACTGTGATATTCAATATTTTTGGAATTTTATTTTCAGGGAACTGTTTCGTTGAATTTATCAATAAGTATGTATCTATGTATTATATCTACTTCAATAGACGTGTTTAAGTTACAAAATTAATTTGTAGATCATTAAACTACGTGTAAATGACCTATAATGAGATTTAAGCAGTATCTACCTAATATGCAACTTTTTATTTTTAAACGACACCCTGTATATTTTTACATTTTTTTTTTGGAAGAACTATCTATACGGTAGGTATTATAAAAATAGTGACGGAATAAGATGACAAAATTACACTGTTAAACACGATTACAGTTGAAAAATGTTCTATTTAGCAATATCGTCCAGTAGTCATGAAACAAAATACTTCAAAAATTCATCAAATTTTATGTAAAATGATACATAATAAATTTCTTTAACACGCTTCAAAATTTTTACTAATGGATTATTTACAGCAAATATTCGAAATCGGCAAAATTTTAACTTCTCGGTAACATAAACATTTACGTACAAAATACTAATTATTTTTCTACATATCATTTATAGATACTTCTAAGTAACGTGTTAGACAAGAAGTTGGTACGGAATTTTAATTTTTGAATAACGCGGTCTGTCGTGCTAAAATTCTGAAACTTTATAAATGTTCACAAGCTACATACCTATTACTACACTTTAATATAGAAATGATAATTTACAAAATAACAAAATTGTAACATATGTTTGTACCTTAGAATATAATTTTGACGTCGAATTGTTAAGTTTCTTTCTGCAAAAAATTTTTCTAATTTTTCTAAATTTTTCTATTGTTGGTAATTTTAAATAAAGGAAACGTCTTTTCAGATACAACACATGTGGATATGCAACGAGCTCGCTCCGGTTTGCTGGAAATCATACATGCCACGATATCCGTTTGAAATCTTATCAAACATTTGGGAAAGGTCGATTTTAATATGTTGCTCGTCGTAGTTAGTGTATTGTGTCGCGTCGCGTAAATTGTGTACGTCCCGTTTTGCGAAAACTCCCGATTTCGGTTGTGAAAGACTATCTACGTATATGGGCGATGGGCTAGAAGCTTCTACAGATGCGTTGGAAAAAGGTATAGTGACTTTTTTTTGATTTTGATTTTGATTTATTGGAGTATCAACTGCTAGGTCATTTATTACATTTCACGTGACTTTACATTTTCTGTGACTATTATATTTTAACTATAGATCTCAAAATATACAGTGTGTCTTCAGTATACAGAGAAAACTGGCCTTATTTGAACAGATACAAAACTATAATCATTTGAAATAAGTTGTTTAGAATTAAAAGATGGGCCCAAATTCATATTTTCAGAAAGATCATCCGGGACACCCTGTATATTAAATAAGACAAAATTCAAGAAATCAAAAATATGCAGTAGGTATATTACGAACAATAAAATTTGAATTTGAAAGTTTAAAACGGTAAAATTGGGAAACTGCGAAAAAGGGCGAATGCTTTTGTTTCGCATTATTACAGTACTCTTTGTCACGCGTAAATTCTCATTCGTTAATTCTTGTTCAATAAATAAAATTACTGTGACCGCGTCCGTCTTGATCGTTGTATTTGCGACCTCGCGACTTCCGGATAGTCACTAAATTGAAATTAATTGAAACTGAACTAATGTCGAGTCGATTTCGGATATTGAATTTATGCGACGTAATTTCCGGAATTGTTTTCAGAAGTAACATGACCTGTAAAACGAGTGTGTATTTTTCACACTATACCTACCTGCTGTTTTTTGTAATGATGTATGTCTATTTTTGAACAACTTCGAAGTTATATAAATATATAATTTTCATTATTAAAAGTAGTTGTAGTATTGTTTTTTTTTTAATTCAACCTGAAAATTCTAATAAATGCAATGCTTCGCACGTTTAACCCTCTTTGTTTATATATCTAAATTTCTATACGTTATCGTCAATATTTTATTTGTTTATACGAAACGAAACGCATAAACTTTGTACTGATGGTTTAATAATAATTTAAACGCTCGTTCTAAATTTCATTTTCTTTACTATGTCGGTTTTAAATCTTTTCATAACGAAACAAGTATAATAGTCGACCTTTCACAACAGGAATGAAGTTTATATCACATCTTACAACATTTAATGTCCCGATCGATAAAATTACAGATAGTGTTTCAGCTTTAGTTTTGCATAGTCGTATTATGCGAAGGAGTTTGGGAAACTATGATTCTTGCACCAAAACCATAAAATCCCTCGCTCGTCAATGCGTAGAATTCCGCGGCTTTCTGGTTTTTGCGGACAACGTTCGGCTCTTTTTTGATAAATACCATAACGCAAGTACAATGAAAACTCGATTATCCGGACTAATTGCTGTCGAATATCATTCGCATAATCGAAAATCCGGATAATCAAATAAACATTAGATAAGTAAACGTTTATTAAAAATGAACCAAAACATAAGAACAAACGTGAAGAACAATAGTTTCCGTGGCGATGATAACATGTTAACATGGCGTTAAAATTTACAGATTTTGCAGACTAGATCGTTAAAATATCTATTTTTCCGATGTCAATGTTAGGTCCCATTTATTTTGTATCAGATACGTCACATTTAAAAATGTATAAAAAGGAGTTGTTTATTTTTATGTCGGTGCCATATAATTTATGATGGCAATTCATAAAGTTTATTTTTTATATATAAGAAAAACGTATTGAGTAGGGACGATAAAGGCCAATATTATTTTTATTACATCGTCAGATTTATATGGCTGCCATCGTCTCTTTGTTGACAGTTTCAATTTTTTCTTTAGTTTTCCGAGCTTAATTTGTATTTGTCTTTCACAGAATTTCCTAAACAGTGAGTGGTGTTATTTGGATAAGTTTAAGTAAATTATAAAACCGATTGAAATTGATAATTGTTTAAAAATTACAAGGATTACAAAATTACAAAAATTAAAGGAAATTGTCAAAGTTATCTTATGCCAATATTTAATATTATTTATTTATTTAAATAATGTAATATAATAAATAATGAAATTATTTTTAAAGTTTAAAAATCCAACAACCTCGACCGAACATATGGCGATGAAGCGTATCATTTCCTTTTATACTTTGAAAGCTAGACAGTCATTGTGTTTTAGGGTCATCTTTTTAAGAATTGCTCGTGTCAAAACCTCAGTAATAGCTATACAACATTCAATGCTGACCGTTACGATATCTAACGAATTGTCGCCACCTACAATAAAATTGACCGTGCAATTGATTTCGACTTTCCGAGTTTATTTCTATGTATAAAAGCTGAATTCGGCGTCCGCAAAAAATTTTTAGGGGACGGTCAAAACTTGGTGACAAATAATAATTAAGTATAGGTACATCGATAACTTTTTATCTAATTATTTATTTTTTTGTTTGTTTTAGTTTCAAGTCGACCCGTCATAAAATTTTAAGATAAAGGTCGTTTTGGTTTTCAAAACCGTCCTTGAATAAATCAAGTTAATTTCCAAGTCACATTTTAGACTAACGACGCACAGTGGCCTAGGATTCAAATCTAACTGGACAAAAGTATTTTTTTGCTTCCAACGTAATTGATATAAATGATTCCGTAAAATTGCTACCTACTAAAAGAGACTAAATTAAGGAATGATTAAAATAAAGTATTTTTTTTTGTCATTGTGTAAAAATTTGAAACAATTAGACGATATTGTTATACCTTGGATTTTGATAAAAATTGATGTGTTTGGTAGATGAATCTATTACTTACATGAAACGTTGCAACACTAATTGCGTTCAATTGTTATTACACCCCGCCCATAGCGTCCTTCAAATGTTTAAAAACACGACTCGCGCTAAAATCGATATCTCAGAAACTACACGGGCATATTTTAATGGGACTTGCGAATATTCCTTAGGTCGCCTTTTGATGATTTTTTGATAGGTCAAAAGATATGATCTCACAGTCATTAAACATTACATTATTTTGTATTAGTAGCGGGTATTCCGGTGCAAAATAATGTCTCGAATTTTATATCCGTTGCATAGATAAGCACGTAGGTGTCTCTATTCGTTATAACTTCTTCAAATTTTATTAGGGAAAAAGAGTAAGTTTACAGCGAACGCGCGGCCCTAACGAAATAACTAGAGAAACACGATAACCGGTCGGACAAATTATTTTGCAACTTGACCGTAATTCCATCTAGATAGATAATTTTCCAGTTAACTAATCCGCAACAAGTGTCCGGGACTGACTATTGCTGCGAAAGTAAACGCAAGAATTTCGAATAACGTTGCAATTTAAGTTCAGTCCAATTTAACTTGGAACATCGTAATTCGGATCGGTTAATTCAGTTTAACTTGAAAGTTCTGGAGTTAATGAAGCGATTTTCTTCAGTTACGATTTAAATCTTTGGTCTCTTATTTATTTGGCGAAAAAAATACAGAACGAAAAGGGACGTAAAATTAAATTTCGATTTTTGATTCGCTGGAATGTTATCATTTTGTATAATCGGATTGAATTAAATGTTTTGAATCGTCGAACTGTTCAATGTTCATTCGAATAGGGTTTAGGCGAAGTTCATTTCACTTTGAGGAGTTAACTTAACGCGTTAACTTAACGATTTAAATATTGTGTAGTTGATCAACTAGGCATTTTTTTAGTTTATTAAGCGGTAGTTAATAAATTTAAAAATATGAAGGAATTTATACCGATACGGAATATCTAAAGGAAGGCGTTTTGATTCGAAAATCTAATATTTATTCATTATTTTTTTTATGAAACTCTCTATTTTAGAACCTTTATATGTCTTCTAAAATTCGTTTTTCCTTTTAAGAAGCGGAGAAAAATAAATAAAGTAATTTACATCGATTATTACAAATAATAAACCTGATATTAGTAGATCTTGTAATTAGATATTTTGCATGTACATTTAGGAATATCAAAATACACATACATTTAGTATATGTTTGCTTACCTTATACATTAACGATAAGTGATTCTAATCCACAATATCCTAAATTATTCAGTGCTTTTACCTGATGTAAATATAGGTGTATTGTGAAAACCTTGCTCTTCAAATGATATTAATCTGCCACATTCTAGTTTGGATTAAATCCCTTATTTAGAGCTGTGATAACAATAAATGATTAACACGAATATAATGCGACGGAAAACTAAAATAGCTTAAAATACTAAATTTACTAAATACTTAATTATTTTTAAATTATACTTAGTGATTTTTTCTTAACAAAATTTACTCGATACTTATTTTCTGTAGTTTTGCTTTGCTTTACTTTTTTTCTTCTAGTACTTCTCATCTTAGTACTTTTTTCCTATTAAATTTCATCAAGTTATTTTTCGACGAACGAATAACTTTTAACTTTCAGATAAATTTATCTGACAAATATTCACCATAGAAACATTTGTTCGAACAATAGTTTCCATGGTAAATATCTGTCAGATAAATTTATCGGAAGATGAATAGATCGGCGCTTAGAATGTTAAATGTTACGCAATAAAAAAATGTATGTCGCAGTTGTGATTTATTCAACTAATGAGTAAATCTGATTTAAGGTCATTTATTATTATTTATTATTATTTTTACTTCGGAACCCACAAGAACAGAAACGCTTTTGATGAAACTTTTTATAAAATATTTAAAAAGTTTTTAGAGGTATAAGTTTTTAATTTTCTAAGGTAATGTTCGGGTTTCCCAGACATTTTAGGATAAAAATGGCACCCTATTTAATTTGAATAAAATAAATCGTGTTCGAGAAAATCTCGCATTTAAAAATATTCACTTATAATTATAATATCTAGGATACTCTGTATCTTTTATTCTTATTTTATGCAAATTAAACAAAAGTACCTTTTTTATTCTAAAATATCTGGGAAATCTTTTCAACTTTTGGGGGTAAATATCTCAATAGAAGAGCACCGTGTTCAGGAAATGGTGGAAAATCTCTTATGGGAATTGGAGGCATTATTTAGAGATGGTTTATATGAATGAACGCAAATGTTCTTCCTGTGTTGAGATATTCGCCCCTTTAATTTATCTTAATTTATTACTTTTGTGCATCAAAAGTTATTAAATTCCAACGAAAAATAAACATGTTATTTGAAAAAAAAAAGATTTTTACTTTTCAACTTTGGTTGCGAATATCTCAACAAACGAGCACCGCGCCGTAGGAAAAGATTTATAGGAACCTCTAGCATTATTTTGACGTGTAATATATGTTCCCGAGAGATTTTTGACCATTTTCTGTAACTTCTAGCTTCGAGGGTTTCTGTCGCCCTGTATTTTGTTGTAATAATTGTTTAAACAGTACAAATGCTCGAGTACGCCAATCGAAATGTTTCTGATTTCAAATAATGGAGTAATTATAACATACGTTTTGAAAAAAGTTACATCGAAATCGGTTCTGTTCTTGTGAGTTCTGAAGTTTTCACGATTTTCCGGTTTTATTTACTCGATTTATGTTTCTATATATTTTGAGACCGAATAGTTTAAGTAAGAAATTTGACAGTAATAAACAGGCATTTTTAATTTTTGGTTGTAACACGATATTAATTTTGGCGAATTTTCAAAGAAAATAAAATTATTGCAGCCTGTCCTTTTGGATTTTTTCTGATCTCGACCCCTAGGTCACGAAAATCTAGGTTGTTCATTTTCGGTCGGTCATATAATCAATTTATTGTGGACACGATTAAAAAATTCTAATCTCCGTTATTAATCACCCGATCGGTAATGTGTAATATGTTTTGGAATCTGCATAAAATTCTCTACCGATCATGTCTCTTTATAATTTTCGATGGGATGCACCGTTTTTCGAAATAATCGAAAAAAAAGTGATAATGTTTTTTTTAAAATTGTTATAAATTAAAAAAAAGGAGTTTTTTGACATGCGACATGAAAATTCGATACCGAGGCTTGCGCGCGGTCGGATTTTAAAATGTGAAGTCCGCACGAAATATTATTAAATCATGTATTGAATAAAATTCCCATTTTATTTTCACAAACAACTTCCTGGGAGTCAAATTTATTTATATTAGGGAAGCATAAATTTTTAATTGCCTGAATAATTTTTGCTTTTATATCTAAATAGTAAATAAATCAACTAAATAAGTAGATACGCCCACAAATTGTTTTAACGAACTCGAATTGCAAAGATGATTTAAATTAGTAACTGCATATTTAATTTTCCTTTATGACTAAAATTATATATTCATGTTTTATTTTTCGAAGAATGTCAGGCTAATCTGCTTAACGTAGTGTCAATCTACGTTATTTCATAATCCCTGTGGATATTTTTGCAGGAAATGTTTTGAAGCATCACGCATTTGGTTAAAAATAGATTTTATAATGTAAAAGGATGGTCGTGATTTTATTTTTTTTTTTAACGAAAATTTCCGCGCGAACTTTAACAGGATAGGTAAAATGATTTTGTTTTATACCTGTAAAAAAACGAAGCATAGTCGTTTAGGTTGAACTGCAAAGATTAAATTCAGTTAAGTAGAATAAATAGGTCGGACATGAACTTTTTAAAGCGCTGAAAATATTCAGAATAGTTAATTCCTTTGTTTTCCGAATTTTACATGGCAGTTTTTGTTGCAGTTTTTTATTGATTTTGAAAACGCGTTTAATTACGAATTAATCCAAAAAAATGTAAATTTAATCCATTGTCTGGTTAGCGACCTTTGTAAAAAATAGCATGTTTTAAATGTTCTTAAATCTTAAATCTTGTTAAATCGGAATTTACAGATATATTTATTTTAGTATGAATATATCTTTAAAAAATATTTGGGTGGTACAATTAATAAGATATAGATAAAACTAATTAAGTACCTAGCTACTATTAAATGTTCGGCAAATTGATAACGTTCTGATAATGTTTTCATAATAAATTATGGAAAATTTATAATTCATAATAAATTATAAAAGCAAAATTTGTCCGCGGAGGAATTTTTTACGCTCTTTTACTTACATATTGTTAGATAGGTCTGATGATGTACAAAATGTACAGTGTAATTTATTGTCCTATGCTATAAAACTTTTGTCAATTTATATTGCTGAGTAAACTTTGCGAGGTTGGCATGTCGAAATACATGTATTGACTTTATAGAGAAATGGTAAGAACATAAATTATAGGAAATCTCACATAGTTTATTTTTACGTATAGGCATTTTCATCGTAAAATAAACTTTAAAGGGAATTCTGTAGAAAAACTCTTTTTTGACTCCATTTTTCTGATAGCGGTTCGAACTCAACATATATATTGAGCCTATTGTTAGGATTTCTAGTATATGTATGTTAAACAGTACGTCTGGACGAACAACTAGAACTTTTGAAAATTTTTTTTTGAATTTGCCCCGTTCGACTGGGATATTAGTACATCTTACACCTATTTGAAAGTAAGTAAGTAAATCAGTTTACTAAAAAAAGTATTTATTGACGACGTATTTCTAAACATACTGATACTGAATACTGGCAAGGGTATCATTTTATATTTAAAAGTTGAAAGAACGCCGCACTAGGTTGTTTCAATTTGATAGAATAATAAAAACACGATATTAAATCGCAAAGATAAGGTTTCTTTTAATATCTCTCTCTCTCTTAGTTTTATGTTTGGACGATCCGGGTGTGGATGTAATAAATTTCAGTGTGCATTGTTTGAGAGGTTTTCGTTTTAACCGCAACTATTTTTATACTTAGAGGGTGATCCACACAATGAAAACATTGTTTTAAGCAAAAATGTGATAATTGCAAATATTTAGGTATTCAGAAAAAGTTGATTTGCCGAATCAATAAGCCTTAATTGCACATTTAATAAAAAGGACGTCCATTTTGTGAAGTGGCTCTATTTGCTGTAAATTAAAATGTTCACAACATATATGGACAAAAGTTATGTCCCTTTCTTGAAATAGAAATCGTTCTTTTTTCAGATGATTTTAGTTTCCTCGTTTTTATCGCGTTTCTTTATCAAACACTAACGTCAAAATATGCTTAAAATATTCGAAAAAGATTTCAGAAAAAGCAGGTACTAAGTAAGCGATAATCCCCCTAATATTCTAACCCCTTAAAAATAAATAATACTATAAAACATTACTTTAAAAAATGACAGTGGAATTTTATTTTTGAATTTATTTCAATTCGCCGTATAATTCACTGAACGTTTACTTGCAACGACTTTGTAATTATTACAATAAAATGTTATATTGTAATTTCTACCATTTTATGAAATGGACAATTTGTATATCCGGTTGTCGTAATCCTGCATAATTTTATCATGAAAAAGAAGGGATATGTTGTAAAATTTATCGTATGCGGAGCCACTTCACGAAATGGAAATTCTTTTCATAAAATGTGCAATTATAAGACTAAGGGCCGGTTTTTTCATCTCCCAATAAATTTACTTGACAATTTTTTACCATGGAAACAATTGTTCGAACAAACGTTTCTATGGTAAATATGTGTCAATTAAATTAAATGGAAGATGAAAAGGTCGGCCCTTAATTTAATATGTTTTTCTCGTTACCTGGGAAATTGTAAATCCAAATGAATCTTTTTTTTAGTATGAGATAGTTTATATTAAATAAAAAAAATTGTACACAATTTTCAAATAAATTACTACATTATAATTATTATTTTAACAAGGCAAGAAATCGGCTAGAAATTCGATCCTACAATTAATAATAAAATTAATTTAAAATACCTTTTACATTTCGACTTAAAGTAGAAACATATTTAGTAATATTTGATGTCGTTGAAAAAAGTGACCGAAATAAAATAAATGTATCCTCCGATTCGATTTAATTTTGCGAGTGAACTTCTTGGCAGTTGGTATGCATTAATGGAAGACGAAAGGCGCCTTATTAATGTTTTCTCGTACTGGAAATAGTGAATCAAATATCTTTTAGGAATGATGAACGTTATATTAATCACATTTGTAATTATTAAATAAAACTTATGAATTTCTTATGTTTTAATGGCAAGAATCGGTTTGATCCTACATATTTTATTTAAAAATTTCATTCGACAGGTAGAAATGGTTAGTAAATTTGAGTCGTATTGACCACACACAATATGATCCTTTCGATTTAATTGCAGTTATTACAAGAGTTCTTGGAGGATTGATGCTCCAATTTAGTGACAAGAGTTAAGGAATGAAAGGCGACAAACTTTGTATTAAATAAATGTGTCTTATGTTTGATGTAATCGCCACTAATTTAAAATTTTGACGTAGAATGGTACGTAAAGTCTTTCCACCTATAATACGTTTATATTTATGAGTTTCACAAAGTACAATCTAATGATATTGTTATTTTGGGAAGAAAGGATGAATAGTCGATAAACGATAACGTAAAATAATCATTATTTATAAAAAATGTCAAAATAGTTTTACATTTTAAATCTATTTGAGTAAAAACAGTACATTAAGAATGTGGGACCGATCGATGAATTCAATTGGCCAGAGGTAGAACATTGAACGTAGAAATCCAATACTTTACAAAATGAAAAAGTTAATTCGGTAACATATATTTGGTGACAAGTAATATACGCTTTACTGCCGATTGCCCACCTCATAGCCAGTTTTGAACACTATAGAAATGTGTCTGTTTGGCGCAGTCGGTAGTGAGCTCGACCGCCAGTCGGGCGGTCGGGGGTTCGATGTCCGGAGGAGAGGAGGGTGTTTTGTGTTTTCATGTTTTTTGTTTTGCAACAAAACCTTCGAAAAAAAAATTCGACCGCAAAAGCCGACAAACGAAAAAAAATTCGAAATTCGAGGACTACATTTACTAAAAAAAATCAACTACCTCTAAAAAAGCAAATACCCCCCTCCGGGCATAGAAACCACGACCTCCCGACTGGCAGTCGAGCTCACTACCGACTGCACCAAACAGACATATTTCTATAGTGTTCAAAACTGGCTATGAGGTGGACAATCGGCGAGTGGGAAACAAAAAATGACCGTAATTTTTCACTCTCCGGGTTAGGGCAGCTAATATTTGGGGGTTTTACTAGTCTCATATAGGTCTACATCTGGGCCAAAAATCAGCTCGATCGGCGTCGGACACTTGGCGATGTTCCCTTGTTAGATTTGCGAAAAGAAAATCAAAGAGGCTTTTCGGATTAGCGCGATTTTTATCGGATTGTCAAGACAGGGATAATGAAGTTTACTGCTGTTCGGATTACCGTGAATTCGGATTATCGAGATTACAATGTACTCGAAAATGCTTGAGAAGTGGGTTAAATTTTGACCAGGAACGTTGATCTATAAGTATGTCAAATTTCATTCAAATCGGCGAGGGGCAAACCTGAGACACCCCCTGTTAACTGACAAGTGAACTAATCGCGTAAAAGTGCTCTAATATTTTTATTTTATATCGAAACAAGGTTAGATGCTTAAGAGATCCATCAACAGTAAGAGTAGGTAGATATAATTTATGAATATGTATAGTGCTTCCTGCATGAGATTATGAATCACATTAATTAACAAGATAAAAGAATTTTCTAGTGTTGTGTGGAAGAGGAAATGGATTATCCTCGTGCTTGCTCAGCTCTTTGTATTTTAATGATAGGAAATTGTCTCGAACGAGATAAATGACACAGACACTAAAAGTTAAAAGCCATGCTTTTGCTTGTAGATACGTTATATATCAACTAAACTTCGCGCAACATTTCTAATTGCGCTGCTTTACTAAAACGAATCGTTTAAGCATATTATGATACTGACCTGGTTTGTGCTTTACATTTATATGTGTGTCTTGCGGACAAAGCTTTCGTAATACCGGGAGCTTATAGCTGCGAGATATGACGTTCTGTTGTCTGAATATTGGAACTGTTGTAAATTTGCGGAGAGACGCAAATTGGAAATATTTCGGTATAACGAAAACTACAAAATTTTATGTTTCTATTTTGCTTTGTAAACATAGTAAGAATCAGAAATGACGGGCAATAAATACGTGCACCTACCTTAATATTTAAAGTTTTTGTCGTTTCGTAGCAGATGAGATTGAAAAACAACATTAGTTAAGTATGCAAAAGTTATTTATTTCTTGTTAATTCGAGATCTCTCTCTCTTGCGGGCGAATACATAACAAACGAGAATGTTATTCATGCGGTTCGAAGATTGCCAATTTGAAAATATAAAAGGTACCTGCGCGAAGCACCGTTATTTTACAAAACGTTTTATGATGTAGAAAAGAGAGTTTACATTACGTTTCGATGTTGTGCGACTGAACTTATAATGCAAACATTTGATTCTTTCGCTATTGATTTTTTTAAAATACGCTGACATTTCAAAACTAACACAGGAGACACAAGTTTATTGCAGTTTGAAATATTCCTCTTTCCGATTTCGTTTTTCAATAATTCCGCTGTTACGACTTTTCGAGTTTATCGACACAATAACATTCTATATTCTGCCTCATTTAAGATAACAACTGATATTTATCGTCAGTTGTCTGATGGTATCTCAACTTACTTGTCATTTTCTGTTATAAAGTAAAGATCGCTGTTTAATCGATTTTATATTGCCTATTAAGAACACTTGCTATTCATTACAACGCAAAGGTTTAAAATATTATCCGAGATCATCTGGAATTCAATAAAAATGTTCCCAAAACTGTACATAAACATTTTATTTATTTTTATGCTGGCGAAAATCGTGACATCGCTTTACACATCAACAACGTTACATTTTACCCCAGCTGGAGTTGTTCCAACTTTAGTAGTTTGATACACAAAATATCTCGTGACATTCGATTTATGTTTTTTTTTCTTCTTCAGAAGCAGTCCGTAATTCTGTTTGTTTAATTACATCTACGCTGTTCCATTAATTTTGCGAAGTATGTTGGAAAAATAGTAGACAATTTGACCTGATTTCAAAAATCAGATTGACGTACTCGTATACTCTCGCTGTTTATCCATCAATAACCAATAATCCATTTGCATAAATTTAGAACAATCGGTCTTAGTACGAATAGGGCGTAGCAAATGCTTTTGTTCGTAGGTAGTTTTTTTCCTAGTAGTTTAGAAATTATTTAAATTCTCAATTTCATCATAGATGGCGTGGAAGTGAATTTCTATGGTCAACTTATAGCCCCGATTTTAACCCGCCAGATTTTTATTTATGGGGCGATATATAATGGGACTCGCCATAATATGTTAACAAATACAAAATGCCGCAAATCTTATTAAAAATCAACTGAACATATTTTTAAAGTTTACTTCACTTTTATCAAAAGAATTCAAAAATGTATCGAAGCAATAATGGGGATCACTTTGAAAATTTATTATAAAATTGTTATTTAATATTGTCGTAAAAAGTTATTTTTATTAAATTCTAGCGAAACATCGAAATGAAGGATGACGTAATTTATCTGAAATCTGCTATTGTCCATTGAACATTTGCATATTGTACATTTTTGGATCGTGTCCGTGTTCGTGTTCATAGCCTTTTTTGTTTTTTTTTTGGTTCAGTACTACATGTGCGTAAATTTTTCGACATCATTTTTTTTAACACCTTGCTGTATGTTTAACAATTTTTAACCATGTTGTACCACGACAATCATTTCAAATAAGGTATAACATATATTATACATGGGTAGTGATGTTACATGTGAAATGTAAAAGTGGTATTTCTACGGGGTGTACAAAAAATAGTGTTACGAAAATTGTTATATTTTATTTGGACACCCCCATTGGTGACAAAATTAAATCAATTTTCAACAAAACGACAAACTTTTTCGTAATATTCAAGCCACAACAGTTTCATACCACGAGTATGTATTATAGCAATTACATTTTTAATTTTATAACTTTAAATAAATCAATATTTTAAAAATGTGTAATCGAAGTCTAATAAGAACGAAACGCCCACAATAGGTAAGTTATCGCAACAATGCAGCTCACATTGATTGTATTCGAACAATCGCTATGCACCATATGTAGATAAATACAGGTAATTTTCATGATAACGTCTCTATCTAATAAACTTGTCCAGTCTTGGTCTGAACGTCGCGTTATTAAGAGTGTTCGTAGAATATGAACTGTGGTAGAACTTTTTTGTGATTTGTATTACCTAAAAGGATCATTTTATTACTTGTATGGTAGCTATAGGAAAAAGATGAGTTACGAAGTATTTAATGACTTGTTTGTTTGCAGGTTTCCCTGCAAAAACTGTCTTAAATCGATGGGTAAGTGTTTTTTTTTTTTTAAATGTATTGTGTATTTTCCGTTTAAGTAACTTTTAAATATTTGGGGATTATTTTTTACAATCGAGAAGAGGATTTACGGTTTACGGTTTAAATCGACATTATTTGTTTAGGTTGATATTTACATATATATGATGTTTATTATGATTTTGCGTACCATTAGACTTTATATTTTTTGCGTTTGATTTGCGATACTTGCTACAAAATTTTAACAGTGAAAAGTTTAATCAGTATAACGTCTTGCGTTTTGCAAGTATTTATTCTTAACACGTTCATTGTTTTATTTTGAAATGTTTCGGCAGTATATTTTTACGGATTTATTTACCGATAATAAATTATTGCCGCAGCTGTATTATATCATAAGTACTGTTCGTCCTTATGTTCGGGCATTAAAAATTTCCAATGCAATCGACATTTGACATTCGATGATTTTACATTTGCGGTTTTTCTTTTTTCCTCTTTTGTGTCGGATTTCCTAAACGTACTATGAGATTTTGCGAACCAGGGGTAATTCGGTTAATTGCGATTCGGATAAACGAGACTCTAGACGCTTTGATTCGTTTTGTAAAACGTGATCTTGGAATATGTAGGTACAAAAAAAAAAGATTTTATTATTAAATACTACTTTTTATTTTTCCGTTTAATGCCGAATATTTTTGAGCAAAACCTGTTGGTAATTTGAAGGAGATATTATTGGTGAATGTGATGTAACTTTTGGGAAAATTGATTGTTAAAAACATTTCGTATTAGATATTGTTTTATTAAATAAAAGATGAAATAAGAAATATTCGTTTGTCGGCGAATTTTATTATGACGAGAATTTGATTGCTACATATGAAAAGCCGACACGAAACGTTTCAGCTCGAAGAGGGTTGTTAACCTGAGGATCTTTTTTAACCTTCTTACCTCTGAACTTTTTCTCTACGATTTTTTACCAAAGTTTTTAAAATTGCGACGTTCGTTAGTGTTTATTTAATAAAAGTTTTAAAATATAAAATAGCAGATTGCTAATGCCAACAGTACACTACGTCGAGGCGAGGCGAGAGTAGTCGAATGCAATATTACCTTGCTCACTCTGAGCAAAATAATCTCTAGCTTCTCGCCTTGTCTAACTGTCTCGCCATAATATATGCCTCTCGCCTCGACTCGACGAGAGTGTACTGCCGGCATAAAAGGAGGATAGCGTAGAGTTTGAGGTAATATCTTTATTTCAATAGAAGTTATCACTAAGTGTAGATACGTAGCAATTATAGGGTTTTTTTACATTTTTTTTTATAAAACCTTGAATTGACTTCCGAGTATGATGCTTAGTACCTACTTATAATTTTGATAAATCAATTGAAATCAAAATTCAAATTATAGGTATTTGATATAGGTGATAGGTATTTCGATTTCTCATCACGTTTCTTGTAGGTTCATTTTAAGGTCAAACAACACGATATCGCCGTTGGTATATCTACCGACTTTCACTGTTTAATTAAAAAATTAATCAAAGCGCTATTATTTGTTAATTTTATGCTAAACAAACTTATATTTTGTTTATCTCGTTATTTCGTTAATCTAAATGGTTATTAGGGACATTTTTAAATTAAAGCATTTCTGCAATCGCGGACTCGTCGCATCAGAAGTTGCACGTTGTTTATTAATTTACTAATTTTTTTTTCACAAACTAGAAACTTTTTTATGTCATTTTGTGCAAGTTTTCTTTTTGATAAATGCGAAATTCACTAAGACGTAGAAGAAAATTGTGTGGATTGCGAGGGTTTATTCGCGTAAATTTGTAAGACACAATACGCTCCATAATTTAGATATCTTGCTGAGTTGAATCAAGTAACCAGTTTAATTTGAACTTTTCATTAGTCAATAAGTGATGTAATTAAATTACAGTCGAGTGCTCATTAACTTACCATATCTAGTTTTTTGATAATAAATAAATTGATATAATGTGTAAAAATAACGTAAAGATGTCTTATATAGTATATAGGGTGTAACTAAAATAACTCGAAAGCTCTTAAGGGGCGAAAAGTGAGTGTTTGACGCGATAAACGTCTTATACGTATGTCGAATTTTAAATATTTTGGTTCAAATTCGTATCAAATAATAGGTATAAATACGGGCCTGCTTTGTGTTTAAAGAATCTAATTATACCGCATTGGAAAACATCACGAAAAAGTTCACTAGTGCAGAAAGATACGATCGAACTTTACGCAACTGTGAACAATAAGAGAATGATATCGATTAGCCGATTCTTAAAAAAATAATAAATTAAACTTAAATTTTGTGATAATTCAATTTTGAAAATAATTGATAAAATACCGTTAGAAATGCACTAGATCGGTTACGTAGTTTTCGAATAAAAAACTAAAATGGACGATGGAGTGTGCGAGAAAATTGCAGTGGAACATTTTTGTGGTAATTTTTGAACAGCGAACAAACATTCTTGTCGCGTAGCTCGGTTTAACACCGAGCGATTATCATTTGTTTTTGTATTAAAAAAATATTAGCGGTCAACGATGTCACGTTATGAACTTTCTGTGTAATGTCCTGTTAGATGCTAAATTTTAGAATTATTATGGAAATAAAGTGGTAAAGCAGAGTAACCTAAAAGCAAATTTCTAAAGTTTTAGGAATAAATTTTTTTGTTAAAGGACGCATACGCATAATTTTTTAAATTACGTATTCTACGTACGTCTGGACGTAGAAATTTTTGATGGTATTATTAACACTTTCTAACAATAGTAATTAATTATTGAATTTTATTTGTAGGTAATATAGTATTAGCTTACCCTCTATAGAGATGCTTTATTTTTAAAACGATCGAAAAACGGGCACTTTTAATTTGTATTTTAATGTCTTGATAAAGAAATATTTTATTTCCTTAATAATATAGGTACCTAAATACCTATCTGATAGTAGTATTTAACATTTAATTTTAATTTTATTCCTTCCCTTATAAGTACCTCCCTAATAAAAATTTTAGGAAATTTTATATCTACTTTATTATTCATAAAGTAACGTAGCAATTAATTAAAATAAAATAAAAACACCTAAAGGTTTATATCTTTACAAATTGCAATGCGTAAATTTTTCTAATTATTTCTTTTCTTTGAACACCTATTGAGTTTTCAACATTTGAATTTTTCAACATAAAAGTGTACGAACTTTGTACTTCAAAGTTGCGTCATAATTAATAATCCAGTAGTGGAAATCCAACACCTTTAAAGTTTAGTGTCAAATTACGTACCTAATATGATTTTTATTAAATTAATCTCCTGCTCTTTAAGGTTAAATCGGCAAGAGTAGTTATTTCTACCTGATCATGCGTCATTCTAAAATAACTTCCTTTCTGTAGACGTTGTATTACCTACAACTTATTAATCAAAGTAGGTATACGTACACGTGGGTAAATCCTCTTTCTAATAAATACCCAGTACCCAGGTAATTCAACGAGGTTATTGCATTTATACGGTAAGTAGGATGCATTTAAGCAAGCAACAACTAAGGGAAGTAATTAATTAAACATACAGCAAGAAGCCAAGAAGTTTCGGTTGGAATTTGATTGCGTGTTAGTTTTCTTGATTACATACATTGCAGCTTACTAACTACTTACATAGCAGGTACTGCCAAATAATTATATTTTAGTAATTGAATATAACTTGTATGTTTTCGTTATACATAAATATTAGCGGTTGTTACATATTTATCGTATAGAGGTAACATTAATTGCGAAATGTAGGTGGAGAATAATAGAACAATAATTTAATTTTAACAAAACAAAAATAATTTTTCCGACGACCACTGTGAAAACTACATAAAATCTCACCATTAATTATTAACGAAAATTGACCATTGCAAACAAATAGACCGACCGTGCGTAAAGAAACTTGTTAGCCAATCTAAAACGACGCAGCTCGTGTGCAATCATTGCACACGATCATTGCAATCATTGCATTGTCAGCCAATCGAGAATCTTTTAGCCCGTCATGCAATGTCTTTACGCACAAACTGTTTTATTACTAATTGTCAATAGAGGTCACTTTTAAGGTGTCAAAATACGTTAAACGACAAAATTCAAATTTTTAATAAAAATACTTGTGGTTGAAAAATTATAGAGTATAACACGTGTCGAAAGAATATTTCGACAATATACTGTTGCATTCATTAGATAGTTTCTTCTGAGAAATTTTTTCAAATTAGGTAAGTTCATTTTTTTGTGTATTTTCAAAAATAAGTGGAAGTACTTTACGCTTGATTTCATATTTTTGTACGTCCCTCGTATACAAAAGGTTATACTCAAATTTCGACATGAGTGTATTTTGAATTTGAAATTATGCAGAGATTTTTATAAAGAACAAAACTTTCTAAGAAATTTCAAATAAAAAGTTTTCCATTTGTATCCAACTTTATGCCGACAACTGTACACACAAAACGTATATTTAACGTAATTTCATTTTATTAGTAACGCAAAATAGGTATTTATTTTAGAAAATTTATATTCGAACAAATTGCGGAATTGTGTTGGGTTTGTATAAATCAATATAGGTATTATTATGATTTGCTTTGTATTTGAAGGGGTTAGAACTGAAACCGCTTAAGCGCACTTTGAGATCAAAATGACTTAGGCATCTTATTGGATAATTGATACTGAACTTTGGTTAGTAGTAAAATAACCCCTGGCGATTATTCTGATTTTTGTGTCATTTATGATCTTGAGGAAGAATCCATTTTGAACAACAGTTGAGATCATTTTAATTTTAAACCACCCAAGTGCACACAAAGAAATACAGCCAGCTCAAAATTAAGAAATTCAGCAGGGTTGTTCTTCGTGATAAGAACATTGCATATTTTTTTTAAAGGCCAAATCGCCAATATTCAGTGTCCTTTAAACAAATAAAGGCTATCCTACGCTATTTGTTTCAATATCTCACAAACTGTCAAAGATATATAAAACAAGTTAGTACACGATTTGAATTAAATTAAGAGTTCTAAAATATGGTGTTAACGTATTACACAAACAAATTTTGAAAAAACTGATTGAGTGCTTTATTTTTTCCAAAAATAAAGAGGAAACAAAATTCTCAAAAATCTTTTTGTATTAAACTTTAATAACCGTACGAAATAAATTACGTTAGATATCAAATTTAACTTGAACGTACGGAATAATTTATAATCTAAAAAAAAACTTTAAAGGCTTATATCTCAAACATTGACTTTTTGTTACTTAGGTGGTTTCAGCTCTAACCTCTGCATTTGATTGTTTAGCTAGTAAAATCCAATAACTAAGAGTTTTATTGCGTTCGTGGCGAGAAGAAAATACATGGCAGTTGGAAATATGTTTTATTAAGCCTACAAATAATTATTGCGTAATCGGTCATTATTAAAAAAAGTTCTTTCAATATAGGCGTGGCAGTTTCTAACTAAACGGCATTTACTTGCACGTTATTAAATCAAACTTCTATACATATTCACACTTGCGACGTTAAGATAAAATTCTGCAGAAAATACGATTACGATGCTTTCGATTTTGTTTTAACTGCGAAATCTGCTTTATCGGGAGTTTCTACGAATACTAAAAATCAAATTACGTTTGGGGTTAAGTTTGTTTAGATAATAAATTTTATTTACTTTTGCCAGCGACGTAAATTCGAGGATGCTTAACATTTTAGAAAATTGAACGTTCATTTTCATCATAATTACAGAAAATGTGTGGAAAATGCGATTATTTAAAATTTTTGTGCATATGACTGAATATTAGTTACTTACTTACTTATATTGTACTTTTACCCGATATATTAGATAAAAATTAACCAAAACTAAAACATATTAAAAAAGTGTGTGTGTGTGTGTGTGTGTTTATATATATATATATATATATATATATATATATATATATATATAATATACAGGGTGTTTGGTTCATCGACGTATATCCGAAAGGAGGTGGTAGGTGAGTCGGTTTGGAACTTATTTAACCAAAAATACCTTTATACAAAGTGTCACGGTTTCTGAGATAAAGCCAACTTTGTGATTTTATTAAATATTTTGTTTTATCACATGTAGAGTGTATCAAGTGATTTTATTTGATAGAACAGATATCAAAGACTACTAAAATAAAAGTTACAAGAAATTAAAAGTTTGCAGTTGTGTCTAATTAAAATTAATCATACATAAATCAGTAATTTAAAAAAGTCACAATAGTTTGGTTATATTAGAATAATATATATTATATATTTATAGGTATATTATATATTATATAAATATATTATAAAATTACCACAGAAACATTGATATATTTGAATTTTTAAACACGACACTGTATTAAACAAATATCAATCAGATCGTTATCAAATCAAAATACATACTTAATAAAATATGTATGACGTCATTACTAATAAAATTTAAATGACTTATATAAGATCTTGAAGAGTAAATGGTACAAATTATACCAATTATTTTACAATAGCAACCCACATAAAAGCATTAATAATGTGTAGATAAAAAATAAATTATAACACCTGAAAAATCAGAAAAATATATTACAACATAGGTTATTAATTTTAAAATAAGAGCACTGAAACATTAAATTATATACGTACTTGTATATTATAATGAAGGAAGATCAAGTTTTATTAAAAAGGTTTCTTATAAAATTTAATTATGTATTTTACGACAATGTTTGAGAGAAGGTCTAAAGTACATCAAATTACTTTTTAAAAGACAAGTAGATACATATATAGATACAGTTATTAATGTTTATTTATGAAGTTGCTCACGAACAGGAAACCTTGGAGAATTTTTAAATAAGTGATTTTAATAAAAATTATTATTTCAGTAAAATAAATTTTGATATTCACCAACATTCAATATTTCGTAGGTGTAGGTATACTTGTATGAATTAACGTTTCACTTAGGTAACACTTTTGAATTACATATTTATATTTTCTTGGTGTTTTTTTTAAACGACCCTATTCTCGAATCATTCGCTTACATAACGTAAGTATGCGATAATGATGTCATAACAATGGGTTTGTTGTGACGTCATTTTCGCATACGTTATGTAAGCGAATGGTTCTATAATAGAGCCCCTAGAATGTAAACCCGTGAAACTAATAAAATTTTCAACTGCAGTCTTTTTAAAAATATTTATTTTAAAAAATACTTATTTTTGTTGGCTCACGTTCGTCTTATTATTTTAATGCTGTTTTTTGTTATTACCGTAACTTTACTTCTAGCGATGAATAGCTGAATATTTTATACATTTACTTTGTTATTGAATTTAGAAAGATCAGTATAAACATTTCCCCGTCTTTATAATTAGTATTTTTGATAAGGACTTTCCAAATACTTAATTACTGGGAATTACTGCCAAGTAGACGGTAAACGTAGTACGAAGTACGTTGATCTCAAATAAGACAAACACAAAGCATTTCAACATCATTATTATTGTTTTTAAGCTACACAAGTCGCGAGGTATACAAATAACATACAAACGAAGGTCGAGAAAAGACGATTCCTTAGAAAAGTCAATAATTGTTTTAATAATTGTGTGTTAGTCCCAATATTATTGTTGGAAATTTTAGGTGTGGTTACTTTGCGAATGCAAACCACATGTAACTTTTAACTCAACATGAGCTTGTACACATAGTATAAGGTTATTTCGCCACACTTATTAGTCCACACAACAACTTCTTAATACTATAAAGATTTTCGTTAAACTTTGACTAGAATTTTGATAACCAAGTTTAGGAACTTTCAAAGTTTGTAGTAAGGATATGGAAAAGTTTCCTGTCTTTGAACTTATTATGATTGATGGATTTAAGTAGTAAAGTAGCTGTTAATATTTATGTTAAAACTAAGATTAATTATCCAAAGATGTATCTAGTTTGAAATGAGTTTTAGGAGTATCTATTGTTCAATAAATAGGTACCTAACTTTCCTGTTTTGGCACAAAAATTAAACAATAGAAGTTAAAAAGAAATACATACAATATATTCGTTTAACATTTTTGCTAATGGTTAATCCAAATCGCAAATTACATAACCCAGAATTAAATGAAATTATTATCGTTATTGGTAGGTACATATTTTTATTAGTTTTCTAATTTCTTCAAAAATCGAGTTTGGTACCTGCAGCGGGCTCCCTAAATTAATTACACGCCGCTCGGTAGGTCACTTTATTGTGGTTACGTATCTATCTCCAAAAAGGACGTGTCAAAATTAAAGGAGCCGACTGTACTATACTCGGACTTTCGTACATCGTATAATTACAAACCATCACAAGTGCGTTTAGACCTCAATAGGCACTTAAGGCGGGTAGGAAGAGATCGCGGTAAGGGTCAAAGTCGCTTGTTTTCCTAGATATTAACTGCGTGACAACATCCTCAATTCTATATTTTTACTAGTTTAGTAACTACAGCAGTAGAACCTCGATTATCTATCACCCTTTTAACCGCCAAGCCCCCCGAGGGAAAAATAAATTAAAAATGAGACCGACATGAGACGTTACAATCGAAAACTAGACTGTTTTTGTTTCTCTTTCTGCTCCCTTTCTGCATTTTTAGAAATAAGGTGGCCTGTGGCGAGTAGGGTATTTTATTAAAAACAAGTAGATGTTATTAGTTTTTGTTTTTTGAATAAGTCGTCAATTTTAAAATTAAAATAATAAAAAGCAGTTTGAGGGTCTGCATTCTGTTATTCGTAAACTAAGCTGCATTAATGTACCTAATTAGTTAGTTCAAATTGCTTTTTTAAAATTTATTATTTACAAAATCACCTACAATTTCAATTTAAAAGGAAAAAAAGGATTATTGTAGTATACATATTGACGATGAAGCACTCGTATCTTATATTTCCCAGAGAAATGCCGACCGACTGCGAAGTTATATATTATATGTTTGTATTTGCTAGGTTTTCTTTGACCGCCCGTAACGCTTGTTTCGACTCTTCCGACCACTGAATCTGACGCTTATCGTTCTTTTTGGAACCCTTCGAGTATCCTTGGAATCTTTGATTTGTTCTTTAATGACTCCTGGAATAAACCGCCTATAAAAATTGACCAAAGCCAGAAATCGCCGGAACTGTTGAATTGTTGTGGGCATACTGAATTCACAGATTACCTGAACCTTGTCGGGAAGGGATCTAATTCCCTCTGCTGTTACCAAATGTCCTAAGAATTTAATTTCTGCTTGACCAAAAATGCGCTTCGCGACGTTGATAATAATTAACCCATAATCTTGGTTTTTAATGTGTTCCACCTGTCCACCCTCGTTCCGTGAAGCTATACCAATATGTCGTAACTAGAATTTCAACTAACTACAAGGCCTATTGGTTGATAGTCATGTTTAAGTCATGCAGTCAATTACCGTTTAACCGAAAGAAATCGAATCTGCAGCAAAAACATTTTATACATCCCTCTGCAAATCCTAAGAATTACGTTATTCACTTATAATCACGCGTGTGCTAAAATGTTACAGTAATGTTATCGGGGTGACCATTGTTCGTTATATCGCGACTCGATGTTAAATTTTTTGTGTTCATTATTGCGGATAGTTCACTCGAGACGCTATTCACTATATCGCGACTCCGCTGTATTAAATAATTTATGCTTGTGGGTGAAATTAAACGTGACAGTCCATGAACGGCCGCGCATCCGTTAGGGGCTGAAACAAAGATGTTTAATAACTAGAAACTAAACCCAAACAGAAGCATTTATCTTTTATATTCTTAATTGCCTTAATAATTATAATAAATTAATTTATATACCTAACAACAGACCAATTTTAAAATCCAAGTCCATTGATTTCAAATCTCTTTATCCGCAATGAATGCTAGTTGATATTTGCTGATAAGTGAAAGTTATTGTTCTTAATCGTGTTTGCATCATTATTCTTGTATTTAATAGTGTCTTACTAAATAATAAATATTAATTAAATATTAATTAAATATTAATAATAAATAAATATTAAATATTAAAAATATTAAATAATGGTAAATATTAATTAATAAACTTACTATATAATAAAATAATGGAGTGTGAAAACGAATATACACTATACAATAACAGCAGGAAAAGAAGTAGCATCCAAAAAAGTCAACAACCCAATTATGGGACAATTTATAGGTAATTTTTATGTATCGAGATATCTAATAAATTAGAAAAAAGTAAAAGTAGGTACCGTGCATATACCGTACCGTTTTATACTAGTTATAAATAAATCACCATAAATAATACTTATTGTTAATTAAAATAAAATTGTATTTATTTATTTTATTTCACTTATTTTATTTTTAAATTGAAACGATATATATTGACGTTCATAATATCTAAATTGTTGAATTTTTAAATTAAGATCCCGCCGTTTAAAGTTTACAGTTACAAGTTTATAGTGTAGGTAATTGTTTTCCCAATAATGCGTTAAATAAAATTGCAAAAATTGAATTGAACCAACCCAGGAATGTTCGCAAAGTCATTACAAAGTGAAGTCATCGATTCCTAATTTAATTATGATAGAAATCACAGAAGATGAAAGCCAATTAAGGTTGCCAACTGACAAATATAATTTCATTTCCCCCGCAAATATGTGAATACTAACATCGATAGGCGTACCCTTCAAAACGCGATTACTGGTTTTATTCGATGTTTAAAAAAAGTTTATTATAGAAGTAGATCGAAATGTAAAATCACTTTTTACGGATATCTCGCACATAAAATACCGAATACGTCATCGAGTATCAAATTCGCATGCGGCCCTTTTCATCAAGAAAATCGGATAATGTTACTGGAGAGTAGGACCTTATATTAAATAACTAGGAGGTAGAAACAAGGGTAGGACCGGTCTCGATTAACGATTTTAAAACAGGGTTAATGGAGTAATTCTAGACATATTTCGATTTTTAAATTTTTACTTTATCAGGTAGGTATTCGATTTTTAGAATATTGTTGTTTAGAATAGTTATTGGCATTTAAGACATTTTTTTTCCACCATGAATGTTTTGAGATTTTGAGGGGCCTTTTTTACTCTTATCTAAATTAGAGCTGTCAATAAGCATTTTTTTTGTAAAGTTTTCTCTTTCGAAACGTTCATTAACTTCGTTTTCAAAACCATGAACAGACTATTTTGCCGACAAGAAAAAATATTTGTTATTTTGTTTAATAATAAAAATCAATAGGTGGTTCAATTTTGGAAATAATCAGAACAAACCTACGAGTCGAGTTCTTTTGGTTTTGTTTTGGGCGAAACGTTTTCGTAGTGTTGTGGATGGAATCGAGGCGTTTATTCAACTGGGGCATCTGTCCGGAGTTTACCTAATTTAAAAATATAATGGAATCGAACGAAATTTCTTTGTTTTATAAAATAAGTTCCTGAACAGATAATCCGGTTAGGGTGCCAAGAGCGTGTCATCCTAGATAACATAGGTACCATAAGTGTCATCGGCAGCGACTACGGTAATCCCTATATAAAGGACGTAGATAAAGGGATTTCGTGGGATTTAATTAAATATTTAGGGAATTTATTTCCAAGATTAAGGGACTGTTAGCTTTAAATAAAATTTAAGTGAAGGAATCTAAGGAAAATGTTCAAGCATTGTTAGTAAAATATCCTAAAGGATATCTATTAAGTACAATTTTAGTGATTGCCTTTTACCTATTATTACAAGAACATACTCATGGGTTACTTTTTTTTAAAATCCGTTTATTGATTACGTATTATATTATATAGTTGCAATTAAATCGGAAAGAAAGTCGAGTCTGGATTTTGTTTATTATAGTAATACCATAAATTAAAGTTGGAACTTAATCTACATGTTTAAAACATTTGTTGCTGTTTAATTAGTCTAGGCAGTAATTTCGACTCTTAAAACTTAGACGCCTGACTGTAAAGAGAAAATTGGATTTATCTTACAATTAGTGAATCTACGTTACATTTAATTTATACTCTCTATTATAAATATTATCGTTCAAATGCCGTTCTGTTAAACAATTTAATGATTATTAAAAAAATTACTAACCGTAAGAAAAAATGCAGGTACAGTAAAATTTTAAATATTATAAACATAGTTTTGTTATCTGTTATTACCATTTACCTAAGTAAGTACCTATAAAATATACAAGGTGTTCCTAAAACAGGTGATCAAAACTCGAAAGCACGTGGAGCAAGTCAAAAAATTACGAAACTCTCTATATATTTTTCTTCAATAAATGTGGTTTTTATTTAATATCTCCTGAATCTTTTAAAATAAAATGACAAAAATTGGTAGATTTACTATTGTTTTAATGCTTATTAAATTAAAATTATCAAATACTCAATATTCAATTCGGGGGTGTGTCAAACTGCACTGGGAGTGGGTAAATATTACCCTAATTTTTTTGTAAGTCAGTTGTTTTCAACTTTTGACAAACAATTATAAAACTACAAAGTTTTCTGCTAAAAAATGTACCCGTATCAAATTTCGATAGGACGTACCGTTTTCGAGTAAAAATTGAGCGAACTTTCAAATGACGCCCCATTTAGTAACCCTTATTATTTGAATTTCTTGTGGCTACATTAACTCTCACTTAACCTCATTAACCCTCACTTTAGGATTGAAGTTAGATAAATGCACATAGGTCATTAACACGTCTCCCTTGCTAATAAAATCGACGTGTTCGAGCGTTTTTGCCTGTTTTGTTTCCGATTGGTCACCTTTAGTAACTCACAAACATTAACATATAAGTAATTGATTTTAGCTCTAACAAAAACGTTTTACTTAGATATTTCTAAAAAATTAAATGATTCCATGTTTACACATAAATTACATAACAAATCTAACGTTTTTATGATAAAATTTTCGCTATTATTAAGCATTTAACCAGTATTCGACAATAATAAAATATCTAAAATTCGATGATTGAATACTCAGAAGTTACAGTTTATTAAAGCTCCAAACGTTATCAAAAGTTCAAAATTCTTTTTAACATTTTGTATTTACTTTTATTATAACCAAAATATTCTTAAATAAGATTCGTAGACTGATGATGAAATTAAGAGAAAGTATGTGAATTCGTATCACCTAGTAATCAACTGATAAATAAAAATTATTGTTAATATTCAGCCGATAATCAAAGCTGGAAAAGTTTACCTACTAGCGAGGTCACAACTTCTGGCGCGGAACGTGTAGGTTTTCAATTATTTAATGGATGAAAAAATGGTTAAATGGAAAAAAGTTGCTTGTATTCGGGACCCGTTGGGGTTTACAGACTGCAAATATTTGCTAGAAACAAGTAATTCCAGAAAAACTGACATTTCAATTTCTTTTATTTTTGCCTTAGGTATGTACCGTATTTATTTTGGATAATGTCAGAAAAATTGTTTTGAAAACTTTTATTTATCACGGCATTACCTATAACTTTAAAGAATAAAGTAGGTACGTATTGAAGCTATTGGTTCTTTTTAGTTGGGGGACCTCCGACTTTGTTTTTCTTTTAAATACGAGTCTCTATTTTTTTAGTAGTATTATTTATTCTATTTTTTTCTAATTTTAGGTTAGTTTTTATTACACACACGACTACCTAAAAAAACTGTTACAATTAGTGGACTCCGGACTCAATATAATTTTTTTTTATGCTGGTGCAGCCTGGCAATTTCATAATATTACCTACTATTACCTATTATTTTAGAATAAAAACGATTAAAATTTTGATTTTTCTGGAATTACCTACCTAATCTCTAACAGATATTTACAATTTGTAAACGCCATTTTATTGGTCTCGAAGATGCGCAACTTTTTTCTCTATTTAACAATTTTTCTACTTTTATTAGTTTGCGAGGTATATCTACAAAATACTGCCCCTTTAAAATAGTTGATAGCCTCTAGTCGTTGTATATTTAATAAATGATATTTACTCAATAAATCAAAAATTTTCTACCGAATACTTACAAAAAAATTAAAGCAATGCTTCGAATTAGATACATCGTTGAAAAACTCGAGTGATTTATGAGGAAGTCGCCGAGATGTGTTTTTAAAAAGAATAGGAGATACTTTTCATTTATCCTGCTGATCTTAGCGCTTTTAATAGTTTACTGTTTTTCTCTAAAAGTGATTAAGTAGATCGGAAACTTTTCGGTGTCGGTAAATTTTAGATAATTTATTTTCTTTACATTTTATGTACCCACTTACCTTACATATATACCTAGATATCGCGTTTCTTTAAAAAAAAATTCAATATATTCATTTAGATTTACGACGCGAGTGTTACAATTTCAAAACGTCATTTGTTAGTTCTTGTAGACACTTGTTAAAGAATTTAGTACCTAATATTATGTAAAAACGTATTTAATATTAATTTTACTTACTAAAGTGTAAATTGCGCAGGCAAAACTTCCTCTTCGAACTGATCGCCAACAACAACAAGAATGTAAGATAGCCATGATGTCACTCGAGCTAAGTTTTTCGACTATTTCTACGCATTTAAAAACTTTAAAAAAAATAATTACCGAGTTACCGAAATTAAAAAGTTTTCAAATGAACACGTGACACTCGACCGCTCCAAGTGAACTTCTCTTCAGTTGCGACAGTCAGCATGCACTGAAGACGCTGAGCGTCGAAAGCGTCTAGTTTCGATTTAGGAAGCTCATATACACATGCGTCGACTCACAGGTAGTTGCCTTCGCCAAAAATTATGTTATGTGTGTTCTTTTAATTTTTTTTTAATAACGTTTACCCACATATTTTGTTTTTTAAGCCCCTATTATAATGTCGACCTCATATGCCGGTAAACATTTTCGTTTCATATTAGGATTAACATAGTACTTACATGTTATGAATGTAATATTGCATGAAAATATTAATTTGAAGTGCGTTACTATTTCGAAATATATTTGGTTGTTATTGCACGTACGTAATATGCAATGAAGTGCAATAAAGGAGTTGCGTTGACAAATGTATTGATAATAAATCAATTGCCGAAACGTCGGAGATTAATTTATTGTTTAGTAAGGAAACCTATATTAAATTTAACCATCAGTGTTTCCAAACTACATTAATAAAAGTATAATTTCGTGACAATAAATGTTTGTTGATATTGCAAACGCGTAATTTCGTTGTAAAATTTTTATTTACGTATTGCCTAGAGCTCTACGAGGGTTTATTGATTTTGGTCCGGTAATTTACATTATCACTTTTTAAAGTTCAATTAGAGTAAACAGTATGTAGTTGAAGTGAATAAAAAGTGTTAAAGCAGACACTGTAGGTACATAAATAAATATACATACCTACCTAATTAGATACTTCGACTTTATATGGTTTACAATTTATTGTCCGAATGTATTTATATCACTTTTACTTTTTTTGTCGTTAGAAAATTGATATTTATATATTGCCGATTTATTATTCAAAACGTGCGATTGCTTTTTTGAACATAAAGATATCGTACAATTGAGAAGCGGGGCTTTATGTTTTGAAATAGGTATGTAAGGAAACGTAAAATTGGTTTTATATAAATATCAATTTTCTAACGACAAAAAAAATAAAAGTGATACAAAGAATTCATTCGGACAAGAAATTGTAAATCATATAAAGTCGAAGTATCTAATTAGGTAGGTATGTATATTTATTTATGTACCTACAGTGTCTGCTTTAACACAAATACAATACCATGCTTGCCTAGTCTGGATCCGGCTTTACGTTACCACCTTACATCAGTTATAGTAGTATTATATTTGCGATATTTCAAAAAACAGCGTCTGGATAGCTAACAATTTATGGACATTACTTTTCAAAACAACATCCAGCGATTTGTAAATTAGACTTCTTCTAAATATGTACATAAACGTTAAATTATTCTATCTATCAGCGGTTGGGATCATTTTTCCACTTATGTTCCACTTAACTGTTGTAAATAAAGCATTTGTAACTAAAATAAGCTCTACAAACTTGTTTTATCTACCTACACACCACTCAAACTAATATGCTAAAATGGCGTTTTACCAACAGCATCTTGAATAACAAGAAAGAAACTCATACTTTCCTTTAATTGCCTAATTAGAAGAAATTAAATAGAAATCGAATTAAATACTTACAATTAAATGACGAGAAGTTAAAACGTGACATGTACAATATTAGAATACTGTTTTGTATTATCTATTTTATTTTATCTATCTGTGTAGTTAAAAGCATTAAAGCAACTCTATAAATAAAAGTTATATAAAGTGATTATATATTTATACATATCTATATAAACTAGATTTTAAGAAAAATGGCGGTAACATGAACAAGTTTTTCAAAATAGTTCGAAACGAAAGATTTTAAATATATTAAACATATCGATCTAGGCACCGACATGAAAATGAATTGTAAATTGTTCAGCTATATCAGCTATACCTACAACTCTTAAAAAAGAGGCAAGTTTTTTTAAATGTTTGTTTATACAGGGTGACCTAAAATGCATATTACAAAATTCGAGGGTCTTCAGAAAGGGCGTAGTATGGATAAACGTTTATGAAATAGATTCGGAAAGGAAAATGTGCATGGGATAGGGTAGAACGGGGCACATTTGACATACTTTTTATTTATTAAATATAATTATTTAATTTTGATATGCCATTTTTTCCAGTTACAGATACAACTATAATTGATAATTTATTAGGTACACAAAGACTAAAAGTTAATCTACTTTAGTATATAAAAAATAAAAACCGCAATCGTACATTTCTGTCAAATGAACCCCATTTGAATTAAAAATATTAAAAAAACATTATGAATACAATTATTTATAATTCGATAAAAAATTACATTAATAAAATACTGTTTTAAATAAAATATTCGATGAAATAAAATTTGTGCTAATAATTACTTTTAGATAGAAAGCTTGTTTTCATATTCAAATATTTTATTAACAATGAAGGTAAAGGACAAACGTTTCATTTTAACTGTAATATTCTGTAATTTTCTTTAACGGATATAACCAGTATATTGCTTGTGAAAATGTTCACTCATTTTATCAACTTGGTCGTTATTATTATTTCAGATGTTTACTTATAATATTTTTGGCGTTATCGTAATCATTTTAATATACACTGGTAAAATAAATTAAGAGAATTTGCATATTTTATCGAATTGCATGAAAAGAACTGAACTGAAGGAAAAACCACGGCTTCTAGATAAAAATGCAAATCTTGTACGGCAAAATACGTAAGCGTACACGTGTGTGTAGGCGGAGCCAGCAGAAAAACAGGTTTTATAAGCGCCTGGAGGGTAAGACGAATTTCGTTCGCTAGCACACCTTGGCGAATTTCTTGGTGTTATCTTGCAGCAATCGGTTTAATTCACATCGGAACAGTAAAAATGAGTAACCACCAACGTTTAGATGATGGAATGAGGTGGCGAATTCTGTTCCAGTAGTTCTGGAGATCGTAGATAAAATATGAAAATTCTCTTAATTTCTTACACCAGTGTATGTACAGTGTGATAGCTAATTTCTTCAATACAACGTGGAATTCACTTATGTAAATGCTTAAATTAAAATTTGTAAAGAAAATTTTAACTTATGAAACTTATTTACATCTTTTATAAATAGTATCTGACTAAGTACGAATGAAATTTCAAAAGCGTGGCCGTCAATTTTGAAATTTTCCAAATTTTGACACGTTTCACTTACACTTGCCAATATTATTAGGCATTAATTAATTATGTAGTTCCTACTACATTTTTATTTGTATTTTAATTTATGTTATCGTACAATTTAGATACGTACCAACTTATTTAAAATTTTTTAACTGTAGGACATAAAGTTTTATGTTTCTTGCATTTCACATTAACTGATTATGTATTGTTAAAAAGGCACTACGCAACAGTTGTCATTGAATAGATGCCTTGAAATGATCTACTGCGATGGCGAAAACGAAAAAAGTTTTTACGTGAAAATCTCTCATATTACTTCAGACGGAAGCACATGTGAGCTCGACCTTTGTACCCGAAATGTTAAAAGGGATCCGAGTATAAAATAATATATAAAATTTTTCACAATTGTGATCCTACACGGGTTTTTGAACCCGGTTGTTATCTATAACGTATTCGATTTTATTTGGATGTACACATCTATTAATTTAGACATTTAAACACATACTACAATAATCGATTCAGTGTTATATTGATACCTAACATATTTTATCTTATGTTTTCGTTATATCAATAATTAGCTATACGTATAGGGCCAGGTGGGGTATTTATCCGGAGTAAATGTAAACGTCACGGGGTAATTGTAGATTGACTTTTGCTACTTTAAAAATTATAAATTGGCTAATGTAATAATATATTTGCGTCGAAAATGTTGCTAGAAAAATTATGTACAAGAGTTACACTACGGATTTTCCACCTGACCCTACTTACCTAATAAAATCGAAGTATGCAATATACTTGTGATTGACAGTATAAATTTTACAGCTGGCACTGTTATTAATTTATTGTCGTTTCACAATTTTGTCGAAGGTATTTTTGTACTTATACATACCAATTTTATTCGTACCTGTTTTGTGCATCAAAAGAAACAGCATTCTATTACTATAATAATAATCAATTAATTATAATAGTAGGAGAGCCGCCGGTGACACTTTTTGGTACTAATTCATCGGGTAATGAATAAAAACGTACTTTCCCTTAAACATGTGTGAAATACTTACTCGAAACGCGAAAAATTGCCCCTTTAATCCTGTACGCATGAAAATAAAAGGGTTAATTTTTCTTTGAGCATTTATACGTCACATGACAATGAGATGTGAGTTGTAATGTTTTGGGAACGTACAGAACACGACAAAATAAAACTTTAAGTTTGTACAAACTTTTTCGTACGATGCTCCCCTATCTAGATGTTCACACCCAAAGCCGAAACATTAAAATCAATTTTTTTTTAAATAACATTGTTATTTTCTGTTTGAATTTAATAATTTTCGGTATGCATACGTAATAAATAAAGGTCTTTAAAATGGCGAAATCGGTTTTTTGATATCTCATTAGGGGAGCCAGGGGCGCACAAATCCTTAATAAACCAAAATTTTTCAGAGGTTTAAGTTTTTAAATTTCTAACTACATCGAAGAGCCTGAAAACCATTTAACTAAATCCCGAACCTATCTTTAGACTATAGAAACGTGCGCGGGAGCACGCAAAGAAAAGTTCAATTACCATTCATGAAAACTAAAAGGAATACGTTATTTGAATAATTTCTAGTTTCTGTAGAGAACGCACGTTCTAGACTTTTATCTAGTTGTATTAGAATTTAAATCTCTTTCAGGATGAACGATTTATAAAGGTGACAGGAGACCCGTGTAATATAATTTTGCCAATATTTACTTAGAAAACAAGTCTGTTGAATATTTATATTCATTTAAAATTTTCGTGTACGTATACCCATACCCATACGACGCAATATGTAGGTATACAAAAACAACTTTAAATATTATGCAACACTAAAATTTACATTCTCAAATTAACTAACTTTAGAAACTATAATTTATTAAAGTTCTCAGTTTTAATTGGGACAGTAAATAAATTACCTAACGGTTAATATAGAGCTGTACTTTTTTCAAGTTTCACGTCCATTAGGAATAATATACGCAAATCGCCGCCATAGCACCTGCCTAACTTTAAAAATTTTATTTTCCGCCCTGGTTAAAATCCATTTGCCGGTGGTCTGGAAAATTGTTCAAAGTTGGCGCTGTTTACAGATTTTCACATTTGTTAATCGAATTAAGTGCACTCGGAATAATTAAATTATTTCACGGAACGGAATTATTTCAGATTTTATTGGCGCGTGTTTGTTTAAAATTAAAACTATAAAGTATGTGTAAATATTATTACGTAATTTAAAATCTTGCAGTACCTATATAGTACCTATATAAGCGTTTTTATTTAGATAAGCACGTTAGTCGTCCAATTTTATACAATTTACTGCAGAAAAGTTATTATCCTTGTAGATGATACTGGGGAACTTATGTTAGTGTACACACAAAAGGGATTCGGGGAAATTAATTACGGATTAAATGATCCACGTACCTACTTATAGAAAGATGTGTTCTACTTGATATCATAAACCTTTTGACTGTTCTCCTTTAACAACTGACGATGACACTTCCATTACAACATATATTCAAGCAGTTAGAAACTTCATCTTCTATATCGTAATAAATAGAATAGACAGGAGTGCGAGGAATAATAGTAGGGTCCGTTAATTGCGCGCAGTTCACAACCTCCCGTTTTAGTTGTCTTTCCGAATGAACACACAAAATTAATGAAAATCTGCAGATGTGTTGCCTCAAAACGTGAAAATTAATTCCCCGAAAAAATAATGAATACATTTTTCTATGTTCACACTCATTTTTATAATACGAGCTGTATCTATCGAGATATTGAATTGGTAAGCGATTCACGTCTTCAGTCAAAAGTTACTAGATTGTTTATTTGTAATTTGGTTTAAAGTTGAGAAAGTGACATATTCTATTTACCTGCGCACATATTATATGGTATAAAGAAAGACTACAATTTATTAAAACTTTAAAAATACGAGGTGACAGTATTGTGCGGAACCTTTTATTGATGACGTGAATCGCTTATACGTTTGGATAGGCCATACCTACTTAGGTAGGTAATTAATTTACAAGCGTGCAAATTATTGTATAAAAGAACAGTTTTTTTTTTATTTTCTTTGACATACCTACTTAACTTTTTTCTTTAATTTAATATGTACCCAAATAAAAACACATTTGCCGGTAGGTACCTAATTAATTCACAATCTCTTCGAATATTGAATATGTTCGTGATGTTCTTAAATGAACAAGAAGTAAGCAAACCGAAGTACCCAAATGGGAAATTAATAAAAATCGAAACGCGTTATTAAATGTCGTTTGCTGTTGCACGTATTTCGACCGAAAGAATCTTTCAATTTACTTTTTATTGTTTGTTACATAGATACAGATAGAACACGGAGCATATGGAGAGCTGCTCCTCGTATATTAAAATTCATTCGAAATTCTTCGCATTTTTGTTTGCAAATCTTTTTAACGGCTATTAAAAAACTGAGAATATTACAAAATTTGTTATTGTATTAAATGAAGCGAGTTTTTTATTTATTGCATTCCACTACAACTTTTCCAGCTGTATTTCAGAATTTGTAAATTTAATTTTAGAAAGCGTCATTTGTGTTTCATATTAGTCAATTTCATTTCAGATAGAACAATTTGTATTTCAAATTCATCGATTTAACGTCAGAAAGCGTAATTTGTATTTCAGAAAAAGTAAATTGTATTTCAGATTAGATATCTAATATGTATGTATATTTTTAGAACGCGCTAATTACCTATATCAGAAAGCGCGAAGAACACTTTCTCAGAAAGTGCGAGTGCGCAATTCATTTTTGCGTGTTTTTCTTGGACATTTTAAATACCCATTGTAGAACATTTTAAATCTCACAAAATTTTAATCAGTCAAATTAAAATGTGTATGCCTACATAATGTGTCAATCAATTTATAAAAGTACATATTTAACTAACCTTACCAAATGTGTACGTAATACATAATATGTACATTTATATGCTGTTCATACCTACAACAATAACAACTCCATTAATATCTAACAAAAATAAACACAAAAACATACAAAAACAAAACAAAAACAATAATAATAAATACAATAAAATTTAACGTCCAACAGGCATATCTTCCGTTGTTAAAATTTTATCGAATTATCTGAAATATATTTGACATTTTCTGAAATACATTTGACGATTTCGAAAATATAAATGACACTTTCTGAAATCAAATTGACAAAACTGATTATTTCTGAAATTCATTTGATCAATTTGAAATACAATTGGAAAAGGTGTAGTTCATAAAAGATGAGATGTGTACGTACTTAACCGTAACGTTTAACTATACCCAAATTGTTAATATTTAGCTTATGGTCCAGGCATTTTCCGAAATTTGACCTAAGTAATTACTATGAAGTGGATAATAATTTACTTTTGGTTCGCCGTATTCACATTAAGCGTTTAACATCTACAAACAAGATACGTAGATTGTTTTAGAGGTTGTGCACTAATTATTAGAAATAAATTACGCCCAAGTTTATTTACTTTCATGATTGGTTTCAGATAGGTACCTACCTACTTAATACTTAATTTTCTTGAAAATTCGAATTTCTGAATTACTTAATATGTAGGTATGTACAAATACTACTTTGTTTTCGATTAATCAGTTAATATTTACTAATAATACCTATTTACTTTTATAATATTTAGTGATGTGCGTATATTATTAATCAAAGTAGGTATGTATCTATCTACCTTTAAGTTAAAAATTATTTATACAGGTTTATACTTACATATGTATATAGGTTCTATGGACTACAGCAAGCGGATGGGGAAATTAGTTTATTACATTTTTAATGTGCTTTTTAATAGGTTTTTTATAGATCTAACATTTTCATTCTGTACTTTCAGTGCGCGTCTCGACAAAGCATACCGTAAGGATTTTATTAAATTTCTGTGGTAGTCACTTAATTAACATGTTTAAGTATAACGAGCTAGAAAATGGAGATGCATAAATTAAACTCCCGGATGCCTTTTACTTCGTTAATTATTTTACGAAGAATAAATCTTACAACTACTAACTGCGCATTTAGACTTCTTTGATTAATTTCTGACAATTTTGATAGATTTAATGTGATTACATTTAATTCTGTTACATATTTACTTACTGAAAATGAACGTTTTTATTATTTGGCTTCAACTATTTAGTTATAATTTTTTATACAAAGTCGCTCCTATGGTTCACGTTTAGCTTTATTTCCTATGAAAATTCTTTAATAAATAAAAAAACCATAACAATTAATTAAATATTAATATCTATGTAGGTATACGACAAGCAATATTTAAATTTTTAATACAAAAGAAACAGAAACTTGTAGTACCAACAATAGACAAAAAACGAAGAAAACGCAGACTAACGAGAAAATAGGCATGGGTGATCAGAAATAAATTGGTCATCTTTTGATTTTTTCCGAAAAGAAACGCCACGTCCGTCGACGACTGTCCAAAAAGGATTCGGTTCGTAATTTGTTTTTGAATTGGTTGCAAAAGTTTGAAAATTGTCGCCAAATGACCACGTTAAATGTCCGTTTGATAAAAAAGTCCAGAACGACCTCAATCTGTAATTTGTTCTTAAAATGTTTGCGGTCTGCGCCAAATGACAATGTTTGTGTTTTGTTTATTAAACGTCCGTTTAGTGTGTGCCCGGCTTTAAGTCACATATTAAATATTTTTCATAAACGTCGATCAAATTTTATTACGATGCATGTCGTCAATAAAAAACTACCTACTAAACGATGACGTTTCACAAAGTAGCGTCAGCTCGTACCTCGTATTTTTACAATAGTAATAAGTTGTAGTACTTCTTTGCCATGTGTGCAGGTAACTCGATTTCTAGAATGAGCATTTTCCTGTGTCAGGATTGCGATCGTAACCAAAAGGTGATGATCCAGAACAACCACGAAATGCTTTAAATTAGGTACATTATAATTTCATTATACTAATTATTAGTAGGATAATTGATCGCTTTTAAACAAATAAATCAGCTTCGAGGGTTTTCGGGATTTTTTAATTTCAACTTTAACAATGTTCCTGTAGTTTCCCGTTTATGAGCTATGCATCCATAGAAGTGCATTGTTTTGAAGTATATATTAGGTGTACAAAAAAGTTCTGAGCTTTAGATTTCATACAACCGAAACCACAATTTAAATTTCATGAAGTTTCCCGCCCTTTTGCGGGTTTACAACGTTGACATTTGGTCTTTGAAAATACCATGCGGTTTGACGTTTGATGCACATAACCTAAAAATCAGTAGTGTTTACGATGGCAATAACCAAAGAGCATATTCGATTTTCCATCCACTTCGCGTTTCATCTCAAGAAAAATGCTGTAAGTCACGCTACGTGTAAAAGGTGGTATACAAAATTTCGCCAAGGAGATTTCAGTCTTGAAGATGAACCGCGTGCTGGACGCCCTCAAAAGATTGCAACGGACGAATTGCAAGCATTGTTGGATATAAACTCTGCACAAACTGAAAAGGAGCTTGCAAAGCTGCTTGGTGTTACGCAGCAAGCTATTTCCACACGTTTACATGCAATGGGAAAAGTTCAGAAGGAAGGCAGATGGGTTCCGCATGCACTGTCCGAAGACAACAAAAATCGAAGGCGTGACACCGCACTCACTTTGCTTTCAAGGTTCCGGAAAAAGGATTTTCTGCACCAAATCATTACAGGCGACGAAAAGTGGATACTGTATGATAACCCGAAGCGTAAAAAATCATGGGTTGACCCTGGTCAACCTTCGACATCGACTCCAAAGCCCAATATCCACGCCAAGAAAGTTTTGCTCTGCATATGGTGGGATTGGAGAGGTGTATTGTATTACGAGTTGTTACAGCCGGGTGAAACAATTACGGCAGACCGCTATCAGCAACAATTGACTAATTTGAGCGATGCAGTAGAAGAAAAGAGGCCATTTACTGGCAAAGGACGTGGTAAAGTGATACTGCTTCATGACAATGCTCGACCACATGTTGCAAAAGCGACCTGGGATCATATCTTTGCGTTAGGCTGGGAACTTCTCCCGCATGCGGCGTATAGTCCAGACATGGCACCGTCTGATTACTACCTATTCCGGTCGCTGCAGCATCACTTGGCTGATACACACTTCGTGGCACTTGAAGACCTACGCAAATGCATTGATGACTTTATCGCCTCGAAGCCAGGGAGCTTCTATCATCAGGGAATTCGCAAGCTGCCCGAAAGATGGCAAAAGGTTATCGATGCAAACGGGGACTATTTCGTTGATTAATATCTTTTTGTTTGTTTTTAAATAAATATTGAATTTTACAAAAAAAAGCTCAGAACTTTTTTGTACACCTAATATTATCATGAATTATTTTTTGTCCTCGGGCGTCCTCTTACAAGGAAAGTTAGGCAGATGGAAATCTCAGAAAAATTTGAAACCTTGCAGGATTGTAGTACTAGTCAACACTAATCAAGAGCCGTATTCCGTTCGTACTCTTACGCGGTTAAAAGGGCGAAATCCACCCTTGAAAATGGGAACTTTTTCGATTTTGCTTATTATCTGTGAAACAACAGAGCTATCGCCAACAAACTATATATTTTTGTAAATGGCTGTTCAAGACCTATATTATGATACAAAAATTAGGGATGAAAATCCCAAGGGGTGTCATCCCTTCGAGTTTTCACCTCTAATTTTTGCCATACCTGGGTACATTTTTACATCGGCAGACATATACATCCATGTAAAGGACAATTAAAACTATAATTTGAAAAAAAAACAACGTGATGTAGTTTTTTACAGTCGGTGACATATTGAAAATCTATTCATTTGGAGGGAGGTCTGCTAGGTTTACGAGACAGACCACAATAATTCTAAATAATTGATATTTCTTTAAAGTCCATAATAAATTTTATCAAATATCAAGTTTATCAAAAATAGTTAAAACAAAAATTCAATTGTTTGCCACCGGTTGGATATTTCTCACCTTATTATCTATTAAACACACTAAGAAAATATAAGTAGTGTTATGAGGTAGGTTTTTGTGCGATGGGAGCTTGGGCTATTACAGGGGTCGTAATGGAGTTTGATAAAAAAAATTGGCAGATAATGACTAAAAAATTTTAAAATATGTACTTTTTAGGAAATGTATTCTAAAATTATGTATTTTTTATGCAGTAAAATTATTTGAATAATCACTATCCACTAGCCTTTATACCGCAGAATTATAAATTTTCTCTATTTTTAATTTAAAAACTATTCGTGTGCCCTTAAGCATTGAAAATTTCCCTATTACAAACCATTAACCAGATGGTTTAATCGCATTTTTATGAGGCCAATAAAATACAAAGCAACCAATAAAACACGTGCACCGCCTTCTTTTATAGCTTATCGGAGTGAGAACAAAGAACTGAAGGTTGTTAAATTTTTTTTTCCTAGTACTTGAATGCATTTATATATAGCATTCTGGCTAGACCGCCTCAGATCTTTCGCGTTAGTGGTACAGAGCGCTAGTGCTTGTTTCAAAGTTCGAATTTTAAATTACGGCGTCGTATTGTTTGTGTGTGCAAGGAGTGCTCGTTCGGTTAATAAGGCTTTTTTGCATGTGAGTGCGCGAGTGTTGTGTTGTGTACTCTAAAAGAATTACAAACAAAAAGGATTAATACGACGAAGAAAGATAGGATATTTCTTTGTCGACTAATTCTCCATGTGTTTATAAAGTGTAAATACATAGACCTTTAAGCTCTAACACAAAGTCTCTGAAAATCGAGTTAAGTTAGGGTCTTAGATAGGTACTAGGTTAGGGTCTTGGTTAGGACTCTACTCAAACAATCAATGGTCCAATTTCGCGAAAGAAATTTTATCTTACGTAGTTAAGCAAAATCGAAAAAGTTCCAATTTTCAAGGGTGGATTTCACCCTCTTAAACTGCGCAAGAGCACGAACGGAATACGTTTCTGGATTAGGGTTGACTAGTACTACAATCCTGCAAAGTTTCAATTTTTTCTGAAATTTCCACCTGCCTAACCTTTCTTGTTAGTGTAATTAGTGAAAAACATGTTTCTTCCATATAGGTATTTTAATCTTAACTTCAAAGCCGAAAAACAATCACTTCCGGTCGATCTACTTAAATTTGGTGTTCATCTTTGTATTCAACATGAAAAACAGCTTTAATGAGCATTAGATTCAATCTTGTAAACTCTTGGGGAATTTTCATAGTTTCGTGAACTATGCTCTTTAAACTGAATCATTTTATTGATGACGTGCATCGGAATAAAATATGAGTGGTCCATACGTTTGTCGTAAAATGTTGAATATTTTTGTGTTTCCATAAAAAAATGTTTGCGTTATTTCTGGAACAAAAATAAGAAAGACTAATTTCCAGTTTTCTGTTGATATACTAATGTATACCTACCTATCGTTTAAAAACATGCAAATTTATACAAAGTTGATGAAACTGATTTAAATATTACCTACACAAATGTGCAAAAATAACAATATCTAAAACCATTTTAAATAAAGTGTAAACCACATTCACGTTGAATATTTGTCAGTTAATTGAGCCGCAGCGATTAAAAATAAACAAACCGAATTTCCCTAGATTTTGTTAAGGTGGCTAATTCACTAGAAGTACGGTTTTTATATTACCTACATCTATATCTTTTTATGACCTTTTTTAAATTGCCGTCCATAAATCGCGGGATTATTGTGCGTTATTTCCCTATTAATTTCCTTTTTCGACTGAAAACGCTCGGTATATTAATTTTTATTGCTCACATTGCCGATCTTTTTTAGTATATTAACTACTAGACACTTCAGTATTTTATAACCGCAAAAAAAAAAGAAAATAATGTTGTATATTTTTCTAAAAAGATCAAACTTATATATTTACTATAATTACGTTATTTATAAACGGAACGAGTTCGAAAGCGTCGGATTAATGCGTATAAATTAAGCTTCGTGTCCCATTTTGTTTGTTTTCTTATTCACCATCGTTCGCTTTCAGGGCAAAGCAGCTTCGAAAGTTATAACTAAATAGTTCTGATTGAAATCCGGCGACTTTCAGCATCATGCGACATTTTAAACGTGCAATAGAAACTGGGAAGTAAAACTGGTGTTTAACTTACCTATTTATAGACTGAGGTCGAGTTTATACAGAAAGGGCGTAATAACTTATACGTATAATACGAAGGGTGTAAACAAACTTTACCATCTAAACTATAAATGTTGATGGGAAGCATTCTAGTACAGAAAGCTTGTCATGTCAAAATCAGATTAATCACGTTAATATTTTCCGTTCTATAGTGCAGACGTTTTACCATTATTTTGAAATGAAGTTCGTATAACAAATATGTGACAAATGCGTCGACGTTATTTTTTCCCACTTCATTTATGCTTTCGAATACGTAAAGAATAAAACCGTTAAAATTTTTTTTCGACTCGTCACGGTATTGGAAAACTTCTAAAAAAATGTAACTTTTTCTAAGTTGTCAAAACCTTAATCAATCTCATCTAAAAAAAAAAATTAAATAGGTAACGTTAAGCTTTAAAATAATTAATTAATTTAAAAACATCCTCATTATAATTGATTACTTAAACCATGGCTGCTAATTTAAACGTTATAGAATTGTTGTACCTTCGTTTGAAAATAAATTAAAAGGAAAAGGATCGAGATGGATGTCGAAATAATATTACTAATAAGACTTTCTTTTGTTTCCACTTTTGTGCTATTTTAGTAATTTCCATTACGATCAAAATATGTTCTTATTAAGAACTGTTATTAAAGTTCCGAGAATGAATTTTAAAATAACGCTAAATTAATTGAAATTTTAGGTAGGTAGTGAAAAAATACTGGAGGTTGAACCAGCTAAAAATTAAATTGTGCGTGTGCGTTAAAAATTTCTTTTGTATAAATAGGTACACCTATAAAAGAAATAAACATTTTGACTGACATATAAGTAGGTACATTAAAATCAAAAAGGGCGGTAATATTTAAAGACATGACAATCGAAATTTTCATGTATTTCTATAGACGCTACATTTATGCGAATATTTTTTTAATTTTTGTTATACTATGTACATTATTTAGAATCAGAAACATTCCATTTGGTGCACCCAAGCATTTGCATTGTTTAAACAATTTATGACAACAAAGAAGTTCCTATAAATATTTTACCTACGGCGCTTCGCTTTTGAGATATTCACCACCAAAGTTGAAGTGGAAAAATCAATAATAACATTTCTAGTTTTCGTTAAAATGTAATAATTTTTGGTGTACATGCGTAATAAATAAAGGTCTTCTAAATGGTGTAATAGGTTTTTTAATATCTGCTCGGGAATGTCGGGGTGCACTACCCCTAATCTTGATAATCTTTAATCTTTTTTCTCTAACTTCAACATTTTTCAGAGGTTTAAGTTTTTAAATTTTTAAGGCTATTTGGGGATAATAAAAATACTCTTGTTTAATTTTGATAAATCCTAAAATGTTTGGGGAATCCTAAAATGTAATTAATTGCTTAACAACTTAGACTTCTGAAATATTTTGGGATTAGAAAGGTTAGAGGTTGTGCATTCCTAGCTTCTCTGAGGTGATATCGAAAAACCTATTGCACCATTTTAAAAATCGTAATTTACAAACACTATTTTAATTATAAACACTATTTAAAAAAAAAAGATTTTTACTCTTCAACTTTTGGGGTGAATATCTTAACAGGGGAGCACCGTAGGAAAACATTTATAGGAACTTGTGGTATTATTTTGATGTAGTTTATACGTTCTAACAAGACTGTTTACCATTTTCTGTAATCTGACATAACATTTTCGGACACCCTGTATTTTGTCGTAATATTTGTTTAAACAATACAAATACTTGAGTGCGTCAACCGAAATGTTTCCGATGACAAATAATGTAGTATAACATGCATTTAAAATAAAGTTTCATCAAAACCGGTTCTGTTCTTCTGGGTTCCGAAGTTTTCACGATTTTTCGGTTTTATTTACTCGACTATATGTATTAGGTACATACCTACGTAGGTATATTTTTATAAAAATGACAATTTGCCAATTTATTATGAAAAATTATAAAAACGCTACCAATTAAAATATTAACATGTTTAAAACCAAGCATAAACGAGAATACGGTTCACATCGCGCCGCGTCGCCTACAGGAGTTAAGTAGTTTTATTACGATGAAGTAGTAGCTCCTACATTTCCACTAATTGCTTGTTTAAGAGGTAAGGGGTGAATAAAATTTAAATTTGTGTCAGCTAAAAGAGATGCAAGCTCACGGCAAAAACTTAAAATGTGGCTAACATGTTTTATTCATGACCTTTCTCAGCGAAAAGGATCTTTTATAAGCATAGAAAATTTTCTCATCTAACTGGCAAATTTTACCTAAGTATTACTCTGAGCTGCAGTTATGCAAATGGGACTTATGTTACAAACGATAAAATGCAAGCAAGGACATTTCGTCGCTGCATCCGCTGGATCGCCAAATTTCTTAGCGAACTTTATCTGAAAAACAGATTTATCGCGATAAACCGTCTATTTTTGTAATCACTTTAAGTGGCTTTATTTTAAGAACAAAAAACTTTAGAGTGCAATGCAATAGAACAAACAAAAGTATTACTATTAAGATATTTTGTTCTTATACGTATAGGAACATTATTTTGTTATGTGTTTTTCTAATGTTATAAAAGAAATATTTTATTTTAGTCCAAATTACCATCGAGGTAATTCACGTTTGGTAATTCAATTGGTGCTTATTGTACAAAAATATAAAGTAATGTTTAGTCGTTACGTAAAAGACAATAAAAACCAAACAAAGGTCTGCTTATTGATGTCAGTTGTAATATTTTTCACCTGTATGACGTGTTATTTTATTTAACACCGTTAACGTCGCACTTATAGGTAATTCAACATAATAAAATGCGCTAAATCTATAGGGTATCACGAATTAACTATTAGTCGAACTCTTAACCATAGATATTTGACGTTAAAATACGCCGATTTACTTAATAAATTCGGAAATACACCGTCAAAGTTTAGAAAATAAAAATAGCCTTTTAACAAATAAAGTTATTTTGCCCGATTCGTTAAAATCTTACCGATATTCAGCAAGGAGCTCTATTGCTGCTTATTTGATAGTTGTCTGCTATACAGAGTGATTCAAAATTCCTGTTACAATGTTCTAGGATGTACAGTGAATATTCAATTGTAAAGATTTGCTTTATGGAAGAGGGGCTTATGGCTTTTCCAGTCGTGCAGGTTTGTCGTGAGTTTTTATTCTGAATCATCCTTTATAGTAAACAATTGTTAAATAAGCAACGATGCACCTTGTTATGTAAATATCAGTAAGATTTTAGCGAATCGGGTCGATTACTATAATTTTTGGCAATTAATTAGGTATAACTATTAGTAGCATAAATCAGCGTAAATTTTATACAATTTTGTTTTTAGCAATATGGTTATTGAAGACCGTCCAAGTGTCAAACCTTCTGGAACTTTTTGTTTTTGGCAAAACTGTTTTGAAAAAAATATCAATAAATATAGCTCATCCAAACCTATATGATGTTCACGTCATCAATATAAGGTTACTAGATGATGACGTTTTGCACAGTGTTGTCACCTCGTACCTCGTATTTTGACAGTTCTAATAAATTGAAGTCTTTCTTTATACCATCTAATATGTGCACAAGTAAATCATTTATAGAATATGTCACATTCCGAACTTTAAACCGAATTACAAATAAACAATCTAGTAACTTTTTGTTGATGATGTGAACATCATATAGGTTTGGATAAGCTATAGACAATTTTATTTAGTAACTTTTTGGTATCTTAACAAAAATTGATTAAAAGTACAGTTTTTGTGGAAAAAACCGAAAGAGCGTGAAAATTTTAAAAATCACCTTAAAGATCTTATTGTTAGTAGCCGCATGTATAGCTTATCCAAACCTATATGATGTTCACGTCATCAACAAAAAGTTACTAGATTGTTTATTTGTAATTCGGTTTAAAGTTTGGAAAGTGACATATTCTATAGATGATTTACTTGCGCAAATATTAGATGGTATAATGAAAGACTACAATTTATTAGAACTGATAGCACTATGTGAAACGTCACCATCTAGTAACCTTGCATCGATGACGTGAACATCATATAGGTTTGGATAAGCTATAAGTACATGATCAAAAGTTTAACGAATGTGTAATGATTAAATAACATTTTATTTTGTATTAGATCGTACCTTTTTTTTTAGGGGGTTAGTAGCACACCCGAAAGACACCAGGAGAAGACCGCCGTTAGGCATTACTTCTAGTGTCTCCTGGGACATCCATGCCTACCAGGGGGATATTTCACCACCCGTACCGGGATTCGAGAACCCAGGACCCGTCAGGCGAGAGGTTAGTCTCCTAACCACTCGACCACCGAGTCTGCAGTTAAATATTACCTAAGTTACTTTAAACGAACTTTAAATAATTGTTATAACAATGTGTTGCCATAGTAATAACAGATTTTACTTTCATCATGACATTGGGGCTTAATATAGTAGAGTCGCGCTAAACCGGATCCTGTTCGTCTAGAAATCCGGGTAACCCGGATGTACTTTCCAGAAACAATAAAGTCACAATTTATCATTAAGAATGTATTTATCCTACCTACCTTTTTCAATTAGCTATTCAATTTCTTTTTAATTTTATAGAAATCATTATTTGTCACCTTTAATTAATTACCTATGTGTTTTGAGACACCAGCTTCAATTTTCTAATAATAAAACATTCATTATTCCTAAATGAAAAAAAACAAACTTTAGTTCACGAATTCCAATTATTATTTAAATTGGATTTCCAATTCCTCGGGAGTCCAAAGACTTCATAAAGTTACCTATTGTGACATTGATATGTAAATTAGTAAATGAAACTGTAATTTGAAAGTCGATATTATTTTTGTAATTCAAACAACTTTGCTACTTGTTGTCGTTTCAACTTGAAATTCCTCAAATATAATAAACCGTTCACGTAGTTACCTTACATATTGTACTTACCTACATACATAAGAGAAATTCTAAGTTAGAAACTTTAAAAGTTAAATTTAAAGTTACTACACAACGATTCTAACTAAGAATTCACGACGGATAAATGACTGCAAAAAAATTATTTTGTGTTTACTGTTGTACTACAAATTGTTTTCGTCTCGTGTTGTTTTATATTATAATTACGTCGTTAACAATATTGTTCGTAAATCAAATCAAATTGTACAATAGCAGATTTTTAACCTTTTAATTGGATTGTAATTTATTGTCCATCAATAGCATTATCCAAATTATTTTTAAGTATTATTTTACAGGGGTAGTTACCCTATTTTTTAACGTTATACGGGCGACTTTATTACGTAACTGCATTTTGTCTAGAAAATACAAATTATTTATTAAATAACAATGAAAAACATTGGTTTGCTTGTTTTGGAGAAAAATCAAATTAAGTCGAACAAGGCAGAACAGAAACTTCATCGGATAATAAGATTTTTTGGGTGATAGAAATCCACACTTCTCACAACAGTTCGTCCCACGGATGCGGGTGGTGTCGGGGGACAATTTTGCTTTAAATTACGTCGTTATATTTATCACGTGACGAAAAGGTATGAGCACCGCAAAGTTGTCTTTAATTACTGCTCGAATTTTGTTTTTTTTTTACGTCTTCCAGATTTTCCTGGGGAAATCAAAGAGCAAAGAAGGAAGAAATTGTATTGATTATTTTCTTTTTTACAATTCTTTCTACTACCCTCGCCACTTTATTTGGCTCAATGCCAAATAAATTAATATTATCGGCGAGTTTCGATTCGTTTACAAAAACAAATGTCTCATCTCAACGATATTCGGAAGAAAACAAATAATTAATACCTTATTCGATGTTTGCAGCTTAAGCAAATAAGTACTTCTGAAACTTTGAAGTAGATAGTAAATGCATGCACTCATCTTCGCAGTATTTTGATTAGGTCGTTTTTTGGAGAACTTTATTCCGCGCTTTGTAGAATTTGTAGCATGTATCTACCTAGTTAAATTGTCTTGAAAGTTTTGTCATTCAAAGAAGCGCTATGGTCTTACATTAGAGCAGCGTAAACCCGATCGAAAATGTGCAATCAGAAAAATGTAATCCTGCGCCTACATGTTATAAAAGTTGACGTTCTACTTATTCTGTACGATGTAATATCGTACGGATCGACAACGAATTCGTCCGGAAGAGCGTGCTTTTATTTCCTGTTTAATGTTCCGTGACAAGGTATACAAACACGTACAGATACACACACATGATGGACTCAGGTGAAGCTTTTACGCGGGGGAAGTTCTATTATTAGAGCGGTCGTATTCAACGATGTAATTTATTATTATACTGAATCGTTTGTTTTTCTTATCATAAGTACTTGATATATGTATTTAAAAACAATTCATTATTCTCACAGACAATAAATTATATATTGTAATAATTTTAATCAAATTTATGTGGTACGTAAATACAAAATTTAAATTATACATTTGCCATGTAGGTCAGTTTTAAGGTAAAAACACAATATATTATGTATGTACACTCCGCGACGCAGTCATGTTTGCAGGTAGTCTCAAATATGCAGTTATTGTTAGCAACAGTATATTGTCAGCACATTAATGTTTCCTCGTTTATGGATGTTGAGATTTAGAAGAATTGTAGGGGGTTTTTCCGTACCTCCAATGCATATAATATATACAGTCGAAATCGCTTATAACGAGCTCGGATTTAACGAAATCCTGGAAATATACTCGTAATAACGAGTATTTTACGTGCTTACGTTTGAAATTGTATTCACTCAATGATAAACATTTCCGTTTACTATCAGCTCGGTTCCCGGATATAACGAGCAAACAGTTTAAGAATGTTGCTTTGTTCCAATTCTCTGGCAAGTAATTTACGACGTCTACAAGAAAAATATCGACGCGTGTCACTTGACATTAACGTTTCAATATTTCTCGTCCACATAACTATAATAACTGTGCAAGTTTTTACACCAGGAATTCTTCGTATCAATTTCGGTGACATAAACAAACAAACCTCCAAAACGGCTGAATACGACGTCTTTTTTTAAAACTTAATAAAAAAATACACTTATTTTCCATAGGTAATACGTAAATAATTTTTTAGCTGCAATTTTTCATTCCCGATTATAACGAGTATCGATTATAACGAGCTAAAAGTGGACGTCCCGCCATTCTCGTTATAATCGAGTTTGACTGTATAAATATATTTTTATTTTATTTAAAAATTCGTTGCTGAAAATAATTGGATATTTGAGACAGCCTATATAAACATGTCCCGCAGAGTGAATGTAAAAAACCTGAATGTGAGTTGTCGAAATCGTGTATGAAAATAGAAACGTATTTTGATAAATTTTGCTTTTTTCGATTAACAATAAGCTCAAATAAACAATTTCGTTCACGGCCGGGAGTCTGAATAATCTCCATAATATGTTGTTCGCTTTTTCACGTTCGTAATTTCATTCCCTTTTAATCAAATGGGTATTCTGTTTAAGTATTTTGATATTTTGGACTTATACTCTATTTTGTCATGAAGGTTTTAATCTACAACGTAAATTATGGATAACGATGTATGTATAGGAATGTTGGTTTATAATAATACGTATATTTTATTATTGTTCTTATTGTAACATTGGAATTATCATAAAACTTTGTTAATACGTAATAAACAACTAAATCGACTTATTGTCATCAAAGCCATCTAAACTGAACTTTTTACCTTTATTCAGTTTTGTTATAAATGACCTAAAAATGCGCAGTCTTTGTCCCTTTGTCTCAAAATAAGGAGTAAAACCATTTAAATTCGAGGAATAATTTTATGTTAAAATTATTGGCCACTACAAATTTTAGTGTCAAACCGAAATTTTATTGTCATTAGTTTTTTTTATGAGATTATCATTACTTTTTTAAACACTTAACCTCCATTTTTATTTAGATTTTGATAAATTCAATTATTCTAAATATGATTATGTGTATAAAAATGTTAATACCTTGGTAAGTACGGTCAAGTTCAAATATTATGTCCACTCGCCTGGTTGGATATGCAACACATTTATCAGCAGCCCGACGCCAAAAGTTTGAAGACCGCTGATTGCTAACTAGGAGTCGGGGTTTATTTACTAAACATAAAATAAGCACCTAGAGCAATTAAACTCCAAGGTATTCTATTAAATAGGTATAATTCAGTAAATTTGTTGAAATTTGCATATTTATATTTGAAATTCTAAAGTATCTGCAGTTTGTCAATTGTTCAATTATCGCAATAAATCAACCGATTTTGATTAGTGGTAAATGTCATACCGTTATGGCCCCTCATTTTAGTGAATCACACCTCGATACGTTATCGTCTAGTGGTTGCGTAACATATATCCATGCTATTAATTACAATAAGTCGGCATAGGATTTTATGAATTTAGCAAAAACGTTTTTGCTTTACCGCAAACCTAGATGACCAAATATAAATGTAATGTTAACGTGTAATTAAATGAATAAGTTGACGTGTAGGACTATAATTATAGTCGATAATTTTGACACGCTCTCTTCTAATAGACTAGTCAAAAAACGACAAATTTTTGTTTCTTTCTGTCCTACAATTATTTAGATGTATACATAATTGAAAATTCAAAAATAAAATTGTACCAAAAATTACACGATAATGCGTGGTTTAAGTATCTCGTAAGTGCAAACTCAGGTTAATTGAGAAAAACACTTAATTTATGGGCGGTTATGAAACTGATGACAATCATTTTATGATCGTAGGCCGGTATTTAAACACCCACTTTAAAATTCATATAACAGATTGAATTTGTGAGGTGCATTTCTCAGATACGCGGGCGTTTTCCAGGGTTAAGAGCGCTAAGTAGTGGTGTCCATATTGGAAAAACGCGTATCAAATTTGTGACCTTATGGAATTAATTATTTAAATTCTGCTTTTGCCAAAATGTTAGAAATTAAGTTAAAAATCTCGGAAGGTCCAAATAAGTAAAAAAAATAGAAGAAAAAATTGCTAACTTCTTTTATAAAAGCCGTCTAAAAAAATCTACTAACCTTACGAGATCGTATACGGTGAACTAAACACTTTTTCTAAATAACATTTTTTGATAAAACTTTTAGATTTCCTGCAATTTTAAACCGCAGTAAAATTTATTCCAACTTTATAAATACCAGCTACTATACGTAAAATAAGCAATCTGACAACAAAGCTACGATATCTGCATTTACAGCGGGAGATTATGTTTCACTGATTCAGAATAATTTGTTGATGTATTTATTAACTTGTGCGAGCACTAGTTTTTTTTAAGTATTTCCGCCTCGCCTGTGATCTTTGGCGCCTTTACTATTCTGGCTCCCGCGACCTAGGTATTCTTTTCAGTACGGATATAAGTAGCGTACTTAAATAAGCGTTTTGTTTTAAATAAATTTACGAGACGCTCCTATTTCATAATAAAACTACAGCGACTTTAAAATTTAATGTCTGTTATTATTATTCTTCTTTTTATAAAATTGTGGTAATAAACCAATAACAATAACAAGTAATTAACACCATATATTTCAACTCTGTTTAGAGTTATCTTCAAGTGGTAAAATTTTATAATTTCCGCAGTAATAATCGAAAATTTGGAGCAAGAAGGAAACTCCTGGTAGGTACTAATTGTATCTTTATTATATTATTATTATGGCTATTTATTAGGGTCATTGGCCCTAATTGTAAAATTGTAAGTGTATTAAATAACTACAAGTCAATCACCATTTTTCTACTACAGTATGTTATATTAAAAGTGTCTTAGAAATTAAGTTCATTAACAAATTCGGTATTACCTATGTTAAAAATCAAATTTAAGTAACCATTACATTATTTTGTACATTAATTTTAACGATGTTCGAAAAATAGTAATACCCTCACCTTAAGATCATATTATCAAACTAATGTTTTGCTAAATTCATTACAACTACAACCACAGTTACCCGACGTAACGGATTTTGGGTGGAAAATAGATTTGTAAGGAAATCTGGTACCTATACGGTTCCATCATTCCCAAATAATCTAATAGTGTTAGCACCGTGTGGCTGTAAAAAAGGTATTCTTCTAACATGCATTATTTGCTGCTTCATACATTTCGTTTCATCATGTTTTTTAGACTAGTTTAGTCGCAAAGCGTGCACATGTAGGAAAAATCGAATGAGTTGCATTGATTCCTGTAGATGTATGGAACAAAAATGTACCAATGCAGTGACAATTGCAAATGTGTCAATGTATAATGAATAAGATGAATGTTAAAATATTAAGGGTGTGTAATATCAAAGCTGTTAATTTAAACTGCGAAAAGTACAATTTTTAACGAAGGTAATACCAAATTTGTTAACGAACTTAATTTGTAAGGTACTTTTAACATACTGTAGTAGAACAATGGTGATTGACTTGTAGTTATTTAATACACTTACAATTAATTAGAGCCAATAGTCATAATAATAACAGACGTTAAATTTTAAAGTCGCTGTAGTTTTATTATGAAATAGGAGCTTCTCGTAAATTTATTTAAAACAAAACGCTTCTTATATTATGTACTTAATTATTAAAATAACGGATAAGGTGTATCTACAACAATTATATTATTATATTGGCATATGTATTTTAGAATTACGTATAGAAGGAGAGAAAGCTACGGCAAAAAATGAGATGGGAGCGCTGAAAGAAGCGACGAAACCCACAATCTCAGCGTGATTCAGAAAATGCCATTTTCACATGTTTTCACTTTTAATTTTCTATCTTACTTATAAAGCCCTGCAAAAATATAATTCTTGTACCATCGGATGCGACAAGGACGAACCAAACTTTTTTAAAGAATAAAATTTTTCGATATGTCCTACTGTTTTGCAGTTATGACAGTATAAACGGAAAAAAAACGCGAAATTGAAGTGAACTTTTTACCAGTTCGAACTGAGATATCGATCGGCCCCGAAAGCTATTTTTCTCCATAAGAACCCATGTATTTCGGGTTTTTTCGAAATTTTTTAAACGATTAATTCCACAAAACCAATTACGAATTTTACGGCAAAAGAAAGTTCACCTTTAGTACGCTGAATAACTCTTTCGGTGAAGATGGTGCTCTTTATACTGGACGATTTTTGACGTCTTTTGGCTTTTTAAATAAAAAAATACGTTCTTTCGGTCTGTCGAGGTTTCATCTTGTAACCTCAACAGCTTCACGACAGTCATTTCTCAGAGCTTCGAGTACTCTACTATAAGAATTTAAATCGAAATACCTAGAACTTTTTAAGTAGTACCGGATGTTTACGATAATAATGTATCACCTTATAGTAGCTATGCTTAACAGTGTTGTCATTAAAGCCAATCGCGAAACAAAATTTACAAGCCCAACTAACAACGTACAAGGTCAAATTCGCTCTCATCATCTGATACATATTGCTCTTAACGTTCATAAAATAATTTTCATTTTAGCATCGAAAGGTATTACTTGGCGAAATAAAGAAAGGATGGCCTATTTAAAAATATAGACCATTATAATTCATTCACCATAAGTTTAATACGACGTCAATCAAATTTCGTCAATGAAAAGGTTCCTAGATTTAAAGCGTACAATAAATAATGGGTTTAGCATACAACAAACCGTTTTCTAACTTTTTTGCGTTATTTTATCATGTAACCCTACACAAATTTGACATGGCTATAGAGAGGAAAAAAACAGGTTTTCTAACGATGTTATCACACGCCCTATGTTGCTATTTAAAAACACTCGAGATGACGGCGGCGCTCAAAACATTTTGTTTTGTACCATAAAATATGCGCAATAACTTGGTATTAAAATATACCAATTTTTAACTTTATATGTCAAACCGTATACACAGGAGGACTTTAATTTAATTTTTAATAGCGGCTTATACAGAATTCTACAATACATTGAATTAACTGAAAGCAAACTAAGTAATCGCTCAATAATTCCATTATAATTGTACGATGTTGACAGTGTACAGAATAAACAATTTTCAGTTAGTGTATTAAATTAAATCTAACGCAGATGTTCTCTAATTTCGAATATCACGGTATTATATAACGTTTACATAACCATTTATAAAGTCAAAGTTCGCGTTGGTTATAACGAGAATAATTGTAACAAGACTACAACGAATAGATAAAACATGCTTCAGAATACCTGTGTCACCGTTCATTATTGATGCGCCTACCTTCTCAACAAAACTTCATTAGGAAAGTGTGGCAGGCATAATTAAATTACTTGAAACCTGTATTGATGAAGTTTCAAAGGATCTTGTTAGGAAGCTCCGATCTTTAGTAAATGAAACGAACGAAAAGAGGATATCCGACTGCGATTTGTTAGGGTTCGAAATTGTTTATGGCTTCTTTTCAATTATTTTATCTCGTTGAAAAGTGAACGGTTGATATACAATAATCGAATTAATAAAAAGTTCTTTTAACCTTCGAATTGAAATTCTACATCGCTTTGTTTACTCCCAAGAACTTGGAGCAATTCTTGCGGAAAGGAAACGAGTAAGGAATAAATTATGCGATAACAAAAATATTATAATTTCTGGTGTTCTCGAGTACTACCTGTGTGTTCGGTCTGCGTCTCTGATTAGATTTTCCTATGATAAATCATGACGTTCTCGGTCTTGTGTAAGGTATTTAAATGTAATATACATAGTTGTGGGGTAGTGCTCCAGTTATATTAGTTTCGTTTCGTTTCAATAATTCCTGACTGTAATATTATAGGTTTAATTTCTTTTACATATACCTATTTTATAACAACAAATTCGTTAAAATCCCTATAACATCATTTCATTTGATCGTCCACTTTTGGGACCCCTCGCATAAGCTTTCCGTTTCCAAAAATGTCTCCTACGTCATCTACTCTTCCACTGAAATTTAAATCTGAATCAGCGTAACGCACGGGGGGAATTAAATATGAGTACAACCGACTCATTATCAAATGGACGGGGGCGTGGTCTAAAATAGCGAGATTTAACTCTGTTTTCATTTTCTTCGAGGTATATTTAACTATGTAAGTGGAGACGTTTACATTTACTGACATAAACAAAACATAAATCGTTAAATATGTTATCGACACTTCTACAGGTCTAAAGTCTATTTTTACATTTATGCCGTTGGATCTAAGTAGGTGTATTAATATTAAATTTAAAAATCGGTTGTGCTATTTGTAATATACAGTAGAGTCCAGTTAATCTGAACCACGCCACTGTGAAAATGCGGTTAATCTGAACAAAAGTAAGTTAGAAAAATAATTCAGAGGTCAAGTGAAAATAGAACAATGTATAGAAAACATTGCATTTATTACGGTTATAAAAATGATAAAAATAAAATGCGTAGATACTGTACTTAATAAATGAATTGTTTGGCTTATTCATAAAGTCGGTAATTGTTTCTTTTGTCGTAATGTTGAAAATGTTAAACGTGTCAAGCAGACGCTGGTTAACTTATAGCTTACGGTAATCTAAAAACTTTGCTACTCGCTACTGCATTACAAGAATAATTTTGGTTAATCTGAAAATCTGGTAATTCAAACAGGTTTCAGTTCTAATTCGTTCGGATTAACAGGACTCTACTGTATGTGTAATTGTTTATCTTCGGAGTTATTCTAGAAAATTAATAGGTAAATATATTTATTTACCTATTAATTTTCTATATATTACAATGTCACTATTATGACATATATTTGTGTCATAAGTCAATACAAATCACTACAAAATACGCAAAATAGGCATATCAAGCGTCCGTGAGTCTTCAGAGGCCTAATCAGTATCTAGTGATTCGTCACCAAGGAACGTTTCTTTTTACTTTTGCTGGATTAAGTTGTTTTACCGTTTTACGTTTTATATTTCTAGCACTATGTATGCCTAGAAGAATTAGGGCCGTTATTAAAAATAAAAATAATGTAACCAAAATGATTATTTTTGACATCCGTATTTTATATTTTTTTATAATTTTGATTACTTATTATTTGCATCTCATTTGATTGAGTGCCAATAATAATAACAATTGTATGTTATGTGTAACGGATTAACTGAAAACTGGTCGGGATTCTTAGTATTTAAAAAATACCCGAAAAAGGCTATTTTCCGTAAAATTATAAACTTTATTTAACTAAACTACATTATAGGAGTATTTAAAACTTTCATTTAATAGGGTTTATGCCAATTTATTGTGTTTTGTTAATGTCATAATTGCAAAACTGACATGTGTGTACTGACGACAATCTTACAATAAGACAGATTGAAAGTGAAATATTAAAATATTAATTATGAATTTGTGTGATTGGCTCAAGTGTTATAAAAAACAAATTATTATATTAAAGAACGCCAAAAATCTCGCAAACATGTAGTGGTTATAATTCACAAATAGGTATCGCTTTTTGATTATGTTTATAAGTCAGTGGATGTAGTTGTCACTCACTCGCTCTATGCAACTCTGACAATAATTTAATTACTTTGGAAAGAATGTTCTAATTGTTAATCGTCGATATGAATGGTGTTTATGTGTTTAAGAGTTGAATTTGAAATTTTATATTACTATCAGCTTATTGATATTAGTAAATTCATATTGTTCATATGAGTTTTTCTGGACATTCTAAAAAGTATGTTTGCCATTAACACGAAACTGTCCTTATAATTTTATTACTGCTAATATTCTTTTATACAATTACGTATTGTACAAATCGGCGACTCGAAATTATTCGCTGATATAGTTGAAATTATGAGAGAATTCCGATATCGGATTAGCGCTTTTATTCAAGCCGACGGTCGAACATGCAACTTTGTCGTTTTTACACATGTTATACGACGAAGACGGAAAGAAATTTGTTGCATTTAACCCCGCGGGTGGTGAACTAAAACCTACACTGTACGTTAAAACGTAGGTTCAATTTAAGTGCATGCGTTAGAAGAAGACGCAAAAGTGCATCGGCATGTCTGACATAAATGGCAAATATCGACTTAAAATCATTTACACAGCGGTACTTTACATTTTTTTTTTACTTATATCGTTTTTAAAATGTTACAAACTTAACTAAATTAAATTGAATAATTCCCACGTATTAAGTTATTTTTGTAACATTTACCCATAATTGTAAACAGAAAAAAAGAATTCCAGTTAAGAAAATTGAAATTCAAAGGTTTTTTTTTGATTTCGAAAAACGTTTTAAATTTCAATTTTACACAAAAAAGACGAACTTTACTTCACAAAATTCAAAAACTAAAATTTTACAGTTTTTGTCTTTCAAAAAACTTTTAACTATAATTTTACACAAAACAATTAGCAGATTCCTAATCACTGTCATCATAATTCCAATCACTGTCTTCTGTATCACTCCCACCGACAGCAATTATCAACGGTTCCACCATTACATCTAACAGTTTTTCACGTGACCACCCATCCAAAATAAGTTTTTCAGTATGCAAAATTGTTTTTTTCCAAATATCAACATCACATTGTTTCAAAGACTCCTCCCACATTTGCAGTACATTATCATCAGAATGTCCATCTCTACCAACGTTTTTATCATAAAATGATTTGCAAATTCCCCAAATGTTTTCAATGGCATTAAATTGACAATGATATGGAGGTAATCTGAGAATAGAATGGCCATGTTCTAGAATAATGTTATCAACCACGTAGTATTTTCCACCTTTATGTTGCTTGGCAACATTCAACAGATCTACCTTTAGATCACTTTCGCAAAAAGGTATATTTTTATTTCTTAGCCAGTTTTGTAAATCAACTTTTTTCCAACTAGAAGATGGCATCCGTTCCACAAGACGGGAATGATATGATGCATTATCCATCACAATTATAGATGGTTCGTTTAACTTTGGTAACAGCTGCCCCTTTAACCACTTCTCGAAGACTGTTGCATTTATATTGTCATGATAATCGGCCGACTTTGATTTTGCAGCGAATATTAAACTTGCATCCTCAATGAAACCGTTTGAATTACCGGCATGTAGGATGATATATCTTTTCCCAGTGGAAGAATATTGTGTATTTTTCACAGACTTTGGATTATGATCTTGTCAAGACCGTTTAACTGACCCTTTATTAAATATCCAAGTTTCATCGAGAAACACGATGAGAAGAAGTAATTCTTTTTGAATATTTTGGACATATTTTTTTTAAAATTGTACTGGCGTAAATACCACATCTCTCTTTTCGCAAAGTGCTCTGCGGTTGCAGTCCTTTTTATATTTAAATCCGATGCTACGTACAATATTTCTTATAGTTGTACATGATGCTTCCAATAATCCTTTATTATGCAATATATTTTTAACCGCTTGCATTGTGACATGTTCCTTTCTGGCATACATGTCATATACAATATCTCTTATTGTACGTTTTAATCCTTCGGGCATATCTTCAGTTTTGAATTTTTTACGGGATCTTTTAATTGTTGTTGGTAATGGATTGCCCGTCCGTTTGCTCGAAACAATCTTTCTAATTGTTTTATCACAAACTTTTAAAGCACTGGATGTTCACTGCCTCAACATTGCCCAAAATGCCAAAGTTATCTCTTTCTCGGCAGAAGAATTCGTAAACATTAAAAATTAACTCCTGACAACGATCGTTTAAAAACTTTCCGGACATTTTAAATTTTATTCAAGCACAAAAATGACCTACACGAATTATAACTTACACACAACTAAAGAAAATTTATTTTCCTCGTTTAATTTATACTATTATTATACTATATGCCTGAATTTAAAGAAAGAGAAAGTTGTATTGCAAATCGTATACCTATATATTCCAAAAATTTTAATTGCCCTAGAAATTTAATTGTTTTTTAATTGTTTAGGTACTTTTAGGAACTTATTTGTTTATATCGTCATAATGAATTTATTTATGCATATTTTAAATAAGTGAGAATTATTTAATTTAATTTAGTTAAGTTCGTAACATTTTAAAAACGATATAAGTAGAAAAAAATTTAAAGTGCCGCTGTGTAAATGATTTTAAGTCGATATTTGCCATTTATGTCAGACATGCCGATGCACTTTTGCGTCTTCTTCTAACGCATGTACTTAAATTGAACCTACATTTTAACGTGCAGTGTAGGTTTTAGTTCACCACCCGCGGGGTTAAACACAACAAATTTCTTTCCGTCTTCGTCGTATAACATGTGTAAAAACGACAAAGTTGCATGTTCGACCGTCGGCTTGAATAAAAGCGCTAATCCGATATCGGAATTATCTCATAATTTCAACTATATCAAGAAATTCTATATTTAGATAGGTGTCGGGATTTAGCTGTGTGCTAACAAGCAACTCCACAATTCATACATCGAGCTATGTCCCTTTCATAAGGCGCCGGTCGTACAATCGCCATTACCACAAAAAACAAAGTGCTAAAATCATAGAGAATCAACCATATAACCAGTGCCTGATGTGTAATTACCAAACGTGGTTACGGTATTATTATTATATACGATATTATTGTACCATTTGTGCCATTCAATGGTACAAATTTTAAATGAAAATTAAAAATCCTAACGTATTTAATGCCGATTACACAAACAAAAATAACATGATATATAAGTATAATTAAAAAGTATGAAATAATATGAAAAAATTCATGGTGTTTTATCCCATAACTTCTTTCGTAGAAACAGACAATTTTCATATTTTAAAGAATGAACCGTTCTTCTTATCGACGAATTTTCTTAGATAACGATAAGTAGATGGTGTATTTTTTTTAAGAATTAGGATCATTAGGTTGGTTTATTTTGGTGTCTTTTGACGTAAAACTTAAAAAATTCCATTAAACGACAATGTAAAAATAAAATTCCCGTTTAATTATATTTTAAATTAGAAACCTTAAACCGAGCGCAATTAATTTTACAATTGCTTGGTCAAACATTTCGTTAATCGGAAAAGGCAAACCGAAGCAATTCTTTATAGTGCCGTTTAATGCTTTTGAACCTTTCAGAAAGTGAGGAAATGAAACAGGATTAACGCCCGGAATAAGCGACAGAGCATTCCGGAGAAATTACTACCTACTTACTATCACCAGTTTAGGGTCGGTAAAATTCAAATTTTTAAGTGTCTAATTACAAGGTTTTTGTTACTCGAAAATATAAAGTTTCCTACGTAGCGTGCTTAATAATAAATTAATTATGTCTTTTGACTAAATAGGTACCGTAAATTTTTCGATAAAATATTGTTTTTCTTATGAAGCGTTGATTAAAGATGATTACATTTTTATAAAAGGTTTAATTAGCTTTGTAGAAGTAAGTTTGCCAAAGGTTTTTCCGTTGATCGTTTTATTAAAGGAACTTTTTATATAAGTAGGTAGGTAGGTACTTACATTTACGATTTCGTATTTTACAGTTCTTTTATGGCTGATAAGAAATAAAAATTTCTTGTTTCTTGAATAAAATTACGACCGCGCTGGACCTACGTTATATACTTTGTAAAAATGTTTTATTTAGGAAATTATTTTTTCCCTAAGTAGCTATTTAAGTGATTAAATTTACTAGAAACAAAATTTGATTAAAACAATATACCTATCAAACTTTAAATACCTGTGGTTGAAAAAATCATGACATATTTTTTCTTTCATTTCAGTGTTAAACTCTATAGATACTGTTCAGGTAGCTTACGTACATTTAAAAATTAAAAAAGGTGTATATTTTTTAAAACATATAGTACTCTACAATTTATCCCTACATGTTTAAAATTATACAGGTCAGTATTCTAAAATTTCTCTGAAAAATCGCAAATAATTCATAATCGTCATTTAACAGCCAATATTTTCGTTATTTTACAACAAAACCCCAATAAATGTGAATTTGTTAAATTTGTTTTAGGACGAGTTTTTCGAAAATGTAATAATATACAGGGTGTCGTACTTAGAATTTTTAAGTTTCTGTCACGACTAATACTGGAAAATCGCACAGGAAATCCAACTAATTAAAAAAGGGCACCCCACGTACATACGTAATACAGTGGCGTACAAAATAATTCAAATTTTCAAACGTTTTTGGCGAATTTTTTTCATCCTTTTAACGAATTTCAACGAAATGTTATCTACATACCTACAAATGTATTATTGATTGATCTATAAGCCCCCGAAAAATCTTAGTCAACGGCAACGATTAACCCACAAAGTACCTATAATTCCATTATCAGTACATTTTTTGTACATACAATACGTATTTATTTTCTATTAATTACTGATTGTGAAAAATCTATCGTATGGCGTACCATTCCAATAGTACCTACGTTGAAATTGTTGAAGAAAAATAATAAAAATCTTGGCCAGCAATTTATTGAGAAATGAAGAAGTAAAATAGCGGACTTAACCTCTTTATTCTGAGCAATTTTGAAACAGGATCCCATTTTTTTATATAGGTACGTTATGTGCCCTTCATTGTTGCGCAATAAGAAAAAATGTTCAAAATATCATTTTTTACGTGTGATTTTAATTTCGTAAATTTCAATTTCTTTACGAAACTGTTACTTATAAAAATTTATTTGGCAACGATGTTTTAAAATATTGAAAAACAATAAAATTTACCTATCAGCACTTATTTGCCATTTTTTGACGATAATTTAATAGGCAATTATTATTATTGATTTATCTATTTGGCGTTTTAAACGATTTCCATAAAAATAATAATAATAAGGGATTTAATGCACACCCATTTACCAGAGATGTTGCCAAATTTATCGTTCAATTTTTTTTGCGAATAACTACAAAAATACAACAGATAGACTTTTTTAATTCTTTTTCCCCAGTCTCCTACAACGCACTGTAGAGTTGTTACATCATTTTTGGAATCACCTTGTATTCTATTCCTATTTAAATAGTTCTATAGTTTCTTGTAAAATTCGTCGAGGTTTACAACATCAACTTACTCTTTAAAACAAAATTAAAATCAATATTTATCTGACTATGACGTATTCAAATATACCTATTGATGTTAAAGTATATATGTGTAGTCGCTGAACCGTGTGATCAAACTGTCAATATGTATGTAGGTACTGTGTAGGTAAACTAATGCATTCAATACAATAATGTATTCCGTTGCCTAACATTACCCATTCCTAGGTAAATAAACGTAGGTACATAGGTAATATTATTTCACTTAATATATTCGATTTTATAATTTAATTAAAAATATTGTAGCAGCGTTTTGTACTTGAACAGGATTTTTAAAACCTGCACGGCTTTATTATTAAGAAATTTAAACGGCGTGCACTTTTATGCATCAACAAAATGCATGCATTTTACTGTTCACACTATGCATTTTTTTCATCTAACTTTTAATGTGCAACGAAATGTATCGAAATAGAACTTGTCCTATTTTTGTATGCAATTCTGAGGTTTTTTTAGGGATAGGGTGCCGTTAATGTTTCACATTTATCAAGTTGGTGGCGTTTGCTTGTTTATAGATAACCTAAAATAGTATATTGTATAACTAGTGCTGAAAGGCGATATTACGCGAGTGTAATAATTTGAGTCACGAGACACAGTCTCATGTTTGTTTTAAATTAGAAAATATCTCATTATTTTATCGGTAAAAAACATGCTTTCTTTATTTTCACTTACCTACTTATTTTTATTATGTAGATATGTATATGTAATAAAAATTTACCTATATGACGGAGGCGGTATTTATAACGTACATAATTTTAATCTAAACGTAGTTTAATGAGTCGAAGAAATATATTTGAAATTTACAAAGCACATAGATTTAGCGTTAAGTAGGTAAACCACCGTCATAATCCAGATGTTATGGGAATAATAATTGAATGCTCGTCTTATCATTGATTTTCCAGCCTACTTTGTATTCCATTGCCTTTATAAATATGCCACAGAATAAATTCATCACTTGAAGACAAATTTCTGTTCGACAACCTGTAGGTAAGGATTGTTAGGTGGAGATTATTTATTGCTGAAAGAACCTTTAATAACTAGTATGTAGGTACTATTGTGTGCGAGTCAATTCCCCCGTGAACATCCTTTTCTTTGTTCTCCCACCACAATTTTTGCGACATATTTTTAGCTTGAGGGTTTTACTTAAAGTTACATATCGATCCGCTTTGGGTTGGTAGGTTGTTGCAAGGGATGTATAAAATGTTTTTGCTGTAAGTTCGATTTCTTTCGGTGCGTAAAATGCGACGATCAAACAGTAATTGGAAAGGAACATTTTAATTAATGGTTAAATAAAATTTATTTTTATAGATATTAAAGGTTCTTCTCGTTTTTTTTTCTCTTTAGAATGTGAAATGCATATAAAATAAATGTTTCTTTGTAAATTAATAAGTAAACTAAATAAATATTTTGAAAACAATACCTAATATACGTTTTAAAAGTGTAGAGAAGTGCGGGTTCGAATCGAATGTCCTATTACAAAAATATAAAAAATATCGATACAACAATTTGGGGCTAATGAACCAGGTTCAAGGTCAAAGATAAAGAAAACACAAAACAAATATTACTGTTAATTTAAGTTTTGTTCTGAAGTTTTGATAGGGGGTAACGATCGATTTTAAAATGTTCGTTAATATTTGGTGGAAATTGATATTTTATCATATTTAAAAATACCTTTTAAAAATAACGACTTACATTTTTTTATTATTATATAATAGGTACCTATTAGTAATACATATACAGTGCTCTTCCTCTACAGTTCCGCAGTTGGGCATGAGGGGAATAACTTTTCTTAGAAATTAAGTCGAACAGAGTTCCCCTACCAAGCGCCTTTCGTAGCGCTCGAACGAATGCACTTGCGTCTTTCTTAATAGTTCCATCTTACACTCGTCCTAATAAAATGTTTTTCTTTTGTTTTGATTTCCTACTGATGGTTTTCCTCTGTTCGACAGTTAGTTGTTGTTCGTACGCTCGTGCTAATCTATATCTTTATAATATAAAATGTCACAAATCAACGTAATATATTTTGTTTTTATACTTCTTTTAATAAATATAAATAAATAATAATAATAAAATAATAAATACAATATAAATTACTTAATTTGTGCTATATATATTGGATACACTCGATTTTTCAAGCCTTACAGCGCGCGGAACTGTATGGAGAGAGCCATTTGAATCTCGAGGTACGCGCTGATGTCTTAAGAGTGGGGGTACTAGTCGAGTCGAAAACTGGGGAAGCGGAACTGTTGAGGAAGGAACTATAGAGGGAGAGCACTGTATCTACTAAATTAATGCGTAGGTATACATATAATTAAAATATAAATTCATGAACTGTTTTTAATAACATTTATTACAAATACAAATCGGCTTTATTTGTATTATCTATTTATTTGAAGTGTTTATATTATTGAGTCTAATAATAATAGAGCGAATAATAGAAAGTAAGAGATTTGAAGAAAATAATCCCTTAAGTAAATTCTCGATGGGGAGTTTTGCATAAGCGGTAGCTTTATCTTGCTAACAATATGTTTGAAAAGTGTAGAGAAGTAATGTTCCAGAAAATCCGTAGGGGATCCTATAATAATAAAATATGGGTTGCAAACATCCGAACATAAGTACCTAAATGAAATAAATATCGAAATAATAAATTGATTGCAAGTCAAACTTTTTGTCGGAGCAATTTATTTGAAAAGTATGGAAAATTTTTAGATGCCATACTTTAAGTAGTCGTTCGTTGTATTTTGAGTTGAATTTGTTTGACATAATAAACATTTTCATTTACAATTATAATTCTGTTAACTTTAAATTCGTTTGATGAAAGTACAAAAAGTTTCAATGCTTTGACATCAAAAGAATAAAACGTTTTTGTATCAAATTATCAATTTAACGTGTGGAAAATTGTTTACTAGTAGGGAAACATTTAACTGACTTTATTGTGGATATTGCTCTATTTACCATTAGTATCTATCTACATGATAACACGTCCTTTTGTTTTAAATTAAAAAATTTAATAAGCGTAAAGGATTGTTTTCCACCAGGTAGGTATTACCTTAATTGAATGTTATAAATTTTTGGAACTAGAAGAAAATTCTGCTTTCAAACGAAAATAAATCTAATATGGCGTTCATATAAGAAAAACAACTTGTTTTTCTCTAAATGCTAATGTAACATTAGTTTTACATTCCTCGTTAAAAAGTATCTCAATAATGTTTTGGTTAGAGATGGCTAACTTAACCGGTTTTTTTATTAAAAAAATGAAAACGAAAATCTCAATTTTTTAGTTTTTTTTGCGATATCGTTAAAATTAAAAATGACAGGTCAAATTGTTTTCTCAAATTAATCAGCACAAAAATGCGCAACTTTTCTTCAATTTAACCGACATCGAAAAAAAACCGGACACCCTGTATACTTACTCGAATTCACTTTATTAACAAAATTATACGTCAACGTTTTTTTATACTATTTATATTGAAAACGAAATGTTTAGGAAATTACCTATGCTAATTTAGGAATAAAATTTTCAAACGCAATCAGATATTAGATAAAAGTATTGCAGGTCGTCAATGACTGATCAATAATCTTAAATAAGTCAATGGCCATTTTAATAATATACTCACGAATGAAATATATCTTAGATTTAGCTCGAATAATCGACGATTCATTCGAATGAAAAATTCTTTGGAAAAAAGCGTTTAAATTGATTATTTAAATGGCGCTAGGGGTTCAGAAAAATTGCTTTTCATACAACAGCTCGCATGTTATTTATATCGTTCTAAATCATTATAAAAATGTTTATTCGTTTTCGTTATGTATCTGAATAGTTTAGGATGAAATTTATGGATAAGCGATCCATAGGAAAATTTATGGCAAACTATGCGAGGTGCATAAGTATGAAATTTGAGAAATGCCCGAATAAAATAAATGGAAGAGACTCGTGTTATAAAACCGTTGGGACAAATTTCTCGGGGGAAAACCCACAAAATTATACATATGTGGGAATTTATTTTCAGAATAAAATAAACAAAATTGAATAATTAAATCAATAAATAAATATAAAAAAATAAATAGCTTTTTAGAAACTTCACGTTTCTCTTATTGTTATATTTGTATGGTGGGCTTTCATAAATTGGTCGAAATTTCAAAAACACTTTTTCGAATATAGAAAGAGAGCCTATAAATGTACAACCTATTTACGTTTTTACTGCGTTCGCGAATTTTATTGCTGTAGAAACACGTACTGGCCTACCTATTTAAATGTATTTTCTAGAATTATGGCGTAGACATGCAAAATCGTTCTCGTATTTTCGTGAACGTTATTATTTTATATAACATTCGTTTTAGTCTATAAATCGTATTTCTGGCGTATATGTAGTTACGCTATAGCTGAAAGATATGTCGACGTCATCCATAACGTAACCCAGTAACATTATCTCCCAACTTTGCTGCCAGCAATTGCAGTATTTTAGTTTGTAATCGACCCTTAATACCTCAACGCTTTACTACTAGTTCTTTGTAAGCCCTGCGGGTTACAGAGAAAGAAACTAATTTATAACAGTACATTTCCTGTTGTACTCGCACGACGTTCTCATTAATTTGTCCGTCCCCTTTGTATCTTGTCCTTTGTTACGCATGCGGAAAATATTACGGGTGTTCCGTATAAGATTAATAATTATCTTCTTCTTGTTAAAAATTCGGTTCCGCATTAACATTATATTTATAGCTTTAGCTCTAACGTCGCTGCCCTGCCGTTTATTTGTAGACGTTTAATAAAATAACCGGGTAAGCTTTTTTGTTTGTTTCGTTTTTAACATCAAGGGAATTGGCCGGTTATTATACGGTCGGTCTCTTCAGATTTGCGGAGTAAATACAAAATAAATGAGAAACGAAAGCAAATTATATTTTATTGGATTGTTAATAATCGTGCTGTTATTGATTTCTTTTCTTTTTGTGCTAATAAATTTCATTTATCGAAAGTAAATAGTTGACAAAGTAAACGCGCGTCGCGTGTAGCCGTATGTAATTAAACTAAAACAAACTTTACGTTGTCGTTGTAAACGTTTTATTTAGAATTTAAATCTAGCGAATGAGACTTGCATTTATATTGTATGAAGTCGGAGGGTGTAAAATAGGAGTCAATAAAATTCAATTTGCGTGAGAACTTACAAGATAAACGATTTTGGCTCGCAACATAATATCTTTCGTCGAAGAATATAGTAAGTCACGTACTTACACGTGTTGTAAACGTTGAATACAATATACTATTTCGTCATCGTCACTTTTAAATAAATTTTGTAGTAGGTAGGTAGTTAATGGATTTTCTTAGTTATGTTTATATTCATTAGCTTCATTATCTTTAGATACAGATTTGAATAATTTTATGAATTTGAAAGAAATATTTTTATTTTAAATTCCCCATTGTATCATTTGCTAATAAACATTCGATATTTGTGGTTTCACGTTTGATCTAGAAAAATCTACACAATCTTGTTTAATTGAATAATAAAAGACAAAATATTTACTACTTGATCTAAAAATAATATCACATAAAAATTAAATACACTTCTTAAAATATCCACTCGAGTCTCGTTTAACCGAACTGATGGGACCAGGGGTAATTCGGTTAATCGAAAATTCGGATAATCCGAATAAATTTTTAGTAGATAATTTTTACACGATGTCGTTTTCAGATAAAATCTGGTATTCGGGGTCCTCGTCGCTTTGTATCCACTCTGGCACGTCCTCTAGCTGAACTTTATAACATTCTTTCGTCCTTTTTATAAAATCCAACAAGTTTGTGTCATTGTTTGCTTCTTCAGGCTCAATAATAGCATCTCGTAAAGATTCAAGAATGATTCTCGGAAAGTCTGGTCTCTTTAAGATCATAGGCGTAATTTCTTCCTATCCAGCAGCTGTCGTGTAGATGACGTCTTTAATCGTAATGTGCTTCAAAGAGGCAATGATGCCTTTAGATTTTTCATCGCTTGTGTCAACGATTTTGTTTATGTTTTCTACTCACAACAATCATGAAAAACTTAAAACGAAGTCAGAAATGTTAGTGCTAATCTATCTAGATCAGGATTCTATCCTGGAACGAGATACGAATGACAAGTATCTTATGTGCTATATGTTTGGTGTTTTACGTCGCCACAAACGCAACTTCCGTACAGATATTAAACGTATCGTAACCACGTTTCGTAGTTGCATCTCAGGCACTGGTTATATGATTAATTTTGCATTATTTTGGCAACGTTGGCAACGCTGGCATCGTTTCATAGGTGATTTCTAGTGGTTGGTACTAGGGATAGTTTACACGCTACCATCGTAGCACAGGTGTTTTACTGCAGTGGTTTCACACTTTCGTGTGATTGGATTATATATTTACAACTTGTGAAGACATCGGACACCATGATCACTCTAGCAAATCGTAAAAACTATGTAAAGCACATAAAGACATAACATTGAGTGTCAAATTGCTATCATTGTCAACTTGGTATTATGTTCGTGGCTTCGTGCCAGTGGCAGCACGTATCAACAGTATCAGCTGTCTGAAACGCGTTGTTGCTATATGCACGGTACTTGCGTTGATTTGTACTATACCAGAACGGTTTCTCAGTGCTTACGGAAATACAAATCTGTTTTTCTGGTGGAATAAATCAAAATGTTGTTACCAGATTATGCCTTTGCCTTATAAGATAGTCAGAATAACTCATTTTCGAAAAAAAGTAACGCTTACACTGTTTTACTAAAACGTCAACGATATATTGCTTTTGTGAATAACTCGTATACATGGCATTTAATTATTTATATTTTGTTTAAGTCATGGTACTTAATTAGCGAAAAAAGCTGGGCGGAGATAACTTTGGACGCCCTGTATGCAGGTATGTTATTTATTTATTCTTTATTAATTTTAAATGATAATCATCTGCTTTTTTGTTTTACAAATATTTTTTTACGATATTTACGTTTATACGCCATCGCAGTGGATAATTAAATAAATTATTTTTATAAAACGAAGACATCAAATTAATTCAAACAATAAAAAAGAATTTTACTTACAATTAGTCTAAGAAAAATCGTTCGGCAACAAAATAATCTCGATTTACTTTTAAAATCCAGTATAATATAAAACAAATGTATTGATACAAAAATTCTGTTGCTTTATCTACGTAAACTATATTAACTTTAGTTTTTGCGATATTTTCTAGGATGTCTGGTAGTGACGTCGAAAGAATTAATATGAGAGGGTAGATATACTAGCAAAAAATTAAATATACGTCAGGAGAATATTTACTAGCAGCGCCATAAATTGTTACTTTAGTAGTGTCGTAAATATTAGTTGGTTTCCTATTCTGTGGACCGGATTTATGGTGTTCCCTTATTAATAAATATTTTTATATTTTAATTAATGACTAATTTCATTTTAATCAAAATTAATTCTCGAATCGATAACTATTTAGGGTCACGGAAAATCGTTAATCCGTAAGTATACGTCGGTAACAATTTCGTTAACGACAGTTTTAGAAATTGAACTTACAAATTGATTAAGTCGGAAGTAAATAGGTATTATACTGTTATGACGGCACTGTTGCTATTTACTAACAACGCCTTTGTAAACATACAGACGACCTTATGTTTAGATCACCAGTGTCAGCTATTAATTAACTAAGGATTTAAATTTATACATTTAAAACAAATCTTTTTGTTGACATTCTAAAGTCATAAGTTTGTAAAATCATCGTCAAATTGGTTATTAAAAGACCATATCATTAACAACTCGGTGGGTTAAAGTTTGAAGTTGAATTATTATTTCCAGTTTCGACAGGATTAATTAGTAATTTAGTTATTGCAATTTTAGTTGAAATTTATCGTCTTGAATTATGGAACATTTATTATTTTATATCTACGGTTTTTATTTTTGCAGACGTTTAAATGTTTAAAATACTCATTAGTTAGGTAATTAATCAGTTGATATTATAACTGATTTAAAATTAGCGCCTTCGTATTTTTTTAAAAACGAAATATCTCTATTAATTATAAACATCATCAAACAAACAATTTTAGACAAAAATAATACCAAAACAAATTTTTTATTAATTAATGATTTGATAGTAACGTTTCTATTAATTTATTTGGAAAATCTCATCCTGATTGCGGTACAAATTATTTTCGCATTGTGTCCGGTTGTGAGACTTTCGGGATTTTCACTAAATATATTAATTTGGTATTGTGTCTTGTATTCTTATTCTTCTTCTATATTTTATTATTAACCTATAAATGTTCCAACTTAACGAATTTCATCACGAAACTAATTTATCGGTACTTTATTAGAGTGGGTGGGCGTTGTTACGTCTATAAATAAATTCCAAATTGCACAAATCTTGTATATTTATTTCTAATTAAATTAATAAAATTGTTAGAATTAATTCTATAATATAAATAGGTAAATTAATTTTGACTAATTTTACAATGATTTTTTTTAATGTTGTATTAATTTTTTCGGTGTATCGTACGATGTTTGCGTAAAATTTATTTATCACACACTACGAAACAATAAAATAGCCAAGAAAAAGATTTATATCGAGTTTTAACAATAGAAAATTGGCCGAACTCAATAAAACTCCTTTTACGACACTGATAAGAGACTAAAACTTTGCCGATGCTGGAGCGTCGAAAAGAATGCGTATAATTAATATTCTCGCTTTCTTTTGAAATGATTCGATTGACTTATTAACGTGGTTAATAGTATTAAAGAAAGCAGGCAATAATCAGTGGAAATATCACTGAAAATAAATCAAAATAAACAATCTTGACAAAACCAGTTCGTTCTTTGAACGAAGATTTTCATTACAAGTACATATCTATATACGTATGAAAAAAGTTAAAAATGTGAATTTTTTCATAAATACATACAGTCGAACTCTTTATAAGCGAGTTCCCGGATATTATGAGCATTTTACGTGCTTTCGTTTGAATTTCTATTCACTCAATGCTAGAAATTCCCGTTTACTACGAGTTCGGTTCCTGAATATACCGAGCAAAAATATTAAGAATGTTGCTTTATTCCAATAAGTGATTTACGACTCTACCAGAAAAGTAACGACACGTGACACTTGAGATTAACGACTATAAATATTTTTCGTCTTCCGCATAACAACCATGTAAGTTTTTCTATGTAGGAACCAGGAATTCTTGGTATCAATTTACGTGACGTAAACAAACAAACCTCTAAAACAACTCCTGCAACGACGTCTTTCTTACACTTGTTTACCATTACACGTAATTTTTTTTTGTCACTGCAATGTTTTATGTTCGTTTACGAGTATCGGTTATAACGAGCAAAAAGTGGCGGTCTCGACAATCTCGTTATAACCGAGTTTGACTGTATGTACAATGACCTTTTTAATAATTATTATCTAGGTATTATTTTCCAGTTTAAAGGATAGAAGCGCACAAAACCTATAAACTTTATCTAATAAAGAGCTATAAAACAATTTGTTGACCCGACCCATGTTTTTATTGAAAACAAAAATAAAATTTTATCGGTGGAATACTAACCCCCAAGTTAGAAATTAAAAACACGATTTAAAACAAGAATCTATCAGGTTTAAATAATTTTACCTTAATGTAATTTAATTATGTTGATATACAATAGCTTATATATTGGTATGAGCTTTTACTCAACAAATCGATTCAGTTGAAACGTAATAGAATTTTATTATAAACGTAATAATTAATTTGCAATTAAATGTTTGTAGTTCAATACGTGCCACAATCCGGTGATTAATGTAATTCTATTACGGCTCCACTTAACAATAGTGACCTGTATTATTAATATTAATAGGGGTTCCATTCAGGTTGGCTTTGAACGTCGAAAACGGATTATGATCGATGGACATTATCTAAATTGTTAAAATGAAATTAATCATATTTTATAAAATCTTCAACAACAATTATTAATTTTGTGGGACCACAAATACTTTTATTTTTATTTGAACAAACTAGACCCGATCAAAGATTAATGAACAAATTTTTAATTTTATTTTTAATTGTAACTTCACTTATTTAAAATTCAGATGTTTTCTTTTTGATAGGTAATGCACATTTCGTTATGTACATTTAATTTCATTATTTTTAAAAGAAGCAACTATAGTCGGGTTCAGTCTCTGAAGGCGGTTTTATTTAACGTAAAGGTTCACAAACCTTTTTACATCCTAGAATACATTGTAAAATACCGGTAGGGCGGTGAGCACCTAACCTAACCTTAAATTGAGTTTCTTCACTGAAATTCTTAGAAGAAATATCAGCAAAATAAGCAGGTATTATTGAATTGATTGGCAGTCGCTATGGTATCCGCGGGCGTAGGATCGGTAACCCTTCATATAACCTATGAATACAGCTACCTCTTCGTTCCGACTAATAGTTCGAAATTAGAACTGCCTTCCGTTTTCAAAACTATCTATAGAGATATTTTTTATTATTTAGGACAGGAACACGTTCCTCACAACGATTTAAGATTATTCAAGAGTCATATAAATCTATTTCTACAAATAAGTATTTAAGCATATAATACAAATATTTTATTTTCAAAAATTATTATTTTAATTATTTTATTTTCAATTTTATTTCTAAAAAACCACATGTTACGAGCCGCCGGCGCCGTTTGCTGACCTGACCACTGATCCACATAGAATAACTATGTACCTAACAAACTGTCAAAATCACGCTTATGCTTAAAATCATCAGCTTACAATTTTTTTAGTTCTTTTGTTTTTGGAGTTACGTCCTTGAGTTTTTTTAAGTTAAACGTCGGTACTATCGTGGTCACACAATTTTCAACGCTTTTGTATCAAGATATCTGGTTTTCTAAAAATTACACTGGTGTAAAGCGGGATTTTCTTGTAAAATTCGACTGCTAAAATGAAATTAATTTTTTTAACTTTTATTTGAATTGTTAATTAAGTTTCAATGACCATCTATACTCCAATTTGACTATTGCAAAACCTTTTGCGGCTTCTGTTAAAATGTGATTAGGCATTTTTAGATCAATTAGATCCTGCCATTAAAAAAAATAAATAAATTACTTACTGGTATTTTCGGTTTTTGAAAAAGTGTCGATTGTTTAACTAATCGTCTAACTAAAGCAAACAAAAATTAAACAGCTTAGAGGTACTAAAAAATAAACACCCTGTATGTGGCACATACAATAAAATTATAAGGATCATGCTACGCCTACAACATTTTCTTTATATTTTGTTATCACAATATATTAAGTACATTTTTTATTATTTCTGAGAAAAACTAGGAATTGTAAAAGACAATGTATAAGAAACATCTCGACATATATTCTGTTTTTTTTTCAATTAATGAACTTTCTTTTTGATCGGATACAGCGTGGAAGGAAACTATACCAGTTCATTTAGTACAAAAACAAAAATAAAATCAATATCCTACGCAGGAACATCAATAATTCATTAAAAATATTGAAAGGCACAATAGGTATAAATAACGCTCCGGAACAATAATTATTGTTCTGACAATTATTGTCTTCGCAGCTTTCACGAACTAAGAAAAATTGTCTCGTCTTTTAAATTGAATTTTGTTTTCACAGTGTGTTTTTGAAGGGCGGAAATAAAAAATTAGGAAGTTGATTTATTGTGTCACGGCAGATATCTCGGCTATTGCAAGAATTAAAAAAAAAGTTAAATACGAAAGTTGTTCAATTGTCCATTTACAATTGTTTTTCAAAATCATAAAAACAATCGAGCATCGAATATTTTAGATATAGCAAATACGTTCAAAATTTTAAATGGAATTATTATTTGATATTCTAAAACTACATGATATTCGTTTTATAACGATTTCACGTGAGATATTATAATCAATTAATGTCATAAATCGGTAATTTAAAAAAAAATTACGCTTACATGAATTAAAGCATTCGGAAAAGTAGGCGTTGAAACTAATGAAGATCGTTTCTCGTTGTCAGTTTCTAGATCTAGATTTTTTTAGGCTAGCTTGATAAAATAAACTATTCGTCATAAATATATACTTAGGGCATTATAACAAACAGAGCAAAACATTTATTTAAGTAAATATTTAAATGTTGAACTAGCTTTAACTCGCGACTTCGACTGCGAGGATTACAAATTTTCGAAGGAACGTCTCTTACAAATTTTATAATTCAAAGGCAGTAAGTGCCTCCTCTTCATCGCCTTAAGAGTGGAATTTGGAAAAATCGTTTTTTAGTGTTTGCCCACATCATAAAAATAACGTATCCTCTAAATTTCTCGTTTATAGAACTAGTGATTGAAACTGGGCGTTGATTTGTCAATTTTTAAAAACATGAACATGATTTTTTTGAACATGAACGTGACATTCCGGGGAATGTTAGATCTAGTTGATGATGTACGCGCCAACTTCAAGCAGCTGTATCTCTGTGACCATTAAGATTTGGACATACGTTTATATGACTTTTAAATCAAAACGGTCCACCTCCTAAAATATTTACTATTCCTCCTATAAACACCCTGTATAGATGATAATGACAATCAATGATATAGATCATCATAATTTAAATAAATCATGATCGCCGCCTACTTTTTTCAATGTACCTACATAATTATTGTAATTTAGGTTAGCGTGCAGTTAGTAATTAATTATGAATTGGTGTCTTTAATTAATTAGATAATTATAACATGTGACATATTGTTGTAAAGAGAATATTATGTAGTTTTACAATATAAAATAATAATGGACACATTTCATTTAAAATTTCAAATGTATTTGCTATATCTAAAACATTTGATCTAAAATATGCTAATTTGTTTTACTGTAGGTTCTAATAGGTAATAGGCGAGATTCTGCTGCGACACAATAAATCAAACAGACTGTATAATTATATAGGTATTCATTCATACTGGTTTTATTATTTAATGCGATTATAAAAAACTTCGTGCCATTCAATTTTAGAAATAGGACGCTTTTATAAAATAAACATTAACGAATATATTTTATTACCTTCTATTACCTAACATTATTACCTACGAGATATTTTTTAGAAGTTTCATAAAAACGTTTCTTCGTCAAGGCGTTTTTTTTTACTTAGTTTTTATTATTAAGTATTTTCAGAATAAATGTCTGTAATTACTTAATATTAACGTTCGCATCTAATAATAGAATGGGGAGTAATAATATATTAGTATATATATTATCTCTCAGTTAGGTACTCTATAAACGTTTCATACTAGAACAAGTGTTTGGTTGTCAAACTAAATTAATTAAGCTTCACAGACAAGCAGTTAACATCTAATCTTAATAGTAGTTCTAATAGTTACCACACGCCTACAGAAACTTTATCAATCTGTTCATTATGGACCTCACTGCAACTTTATGTATTATCTAGTTCACGAGTTTAGAAATTTAGTAATCATAAACCATGCTAAAGAGCGTAAATTCCGATATATTATCTATACAGTTTTACCACTGCGAGATGGATTTTAGTAAATTACAACACTGAATATAGCTATCTTTTTAAATTTATTTACAAAAACGTATTAGGTAGAGGTGCATACGTTTAGGTTTTCTATTTAAGGTCCGTAATCCTCTCCCCCCACTCAGCCCGACGAAAAAATTTTAAGAAAAAACGTTTTGCACTGGTTACGCTGTAAAGTGATGTTATGTTGGGGTTGGGGGGCAAGTTAACACTAGCTCCCCATTATGAATTTGAAACAATCGGTTATATTTAAATATTGATATAATGTATTTTGAATTTGGAACTACGCAGAGATTTTTACGAAAAATAAAATTTTTTGAGAAATTTCAAATAAAAAAGTTTTCCGTTTGTGTCAGACTTTATGCCGATGTCACTGTACATGTGCTATGCTAGAAAACTAACAAGGGATGATCGGATTTAGGTGGCTTTTTATTTTGTACCACCTTTCTAACGTGGAGTCCTAATTTTTTCTAACACCCTATAAAATTCAAATTTTTAATTGCAGTTATAGGTTAAATAAATGATTAATTATTCAGAAGTATTTATAGTTTAAAATCATGTTAAACTTTTTAGAACTAAAAATTTTTGCGCCGAAAGGTTCTTTTAACTATTCCACGAAAATTATTAAAGGTGTTAACAGCCCATGAACGATTACTTTTGATTATCCACTTCGTTCCCAGCAAAAGCCGATTTATTTGCTATAAGATGTTTTTACAAAAATCCGGGATTGCAAAAATCCATCAACAAGAATTTCAGCGTTAACAGTAATCCCTCAGTTAAAGATGTTGAGCTTAAAGCACCTATCGGTTAGGATATAATGCGCGAGGCAGAAATTCTTCGAGTACTTACTTAAAACTTCGTAGTCTTAGATTGAAAATCGAATATGAAATTGCTACATATCTGCATATTTTTACAATTTTTATAGATAATTATTCAAATGATTTATAGTACCTACCTACGTATAATACTAGCTTATGAAAACTGAAAACTAAAAAAATGGTTTATTACCGTGGTCTTGATTTTCATTTTTAGGGTCTTATACGAGAAAAAGTGTACAGACGTAATCGACATTTTGAAAAAATCTTGGACAGATTCAAAAACAGAACGTTAAAAGTGAAATTCAAGTGTTGACAGAACAATGGAAGTGAAATTTAATTTTAAACGTTAGATCGTCTGATTTTCAATTACAATTTTTAATGTATTCGGGTACCTACCTTCTACGTTTCAAACAATCGAATTTATGTCAGGTTTATCGCTTTATAGTCTCTTAAATAATTTACCTGCTTAAAATGGAAAAAAAATCGTTATTACAATTTATACGTTACATAATAGGTAAGTCGAGATTTGATTGATGAGACTGAAGAAATGCAAAAATCAATGCTTTTATCACGTTAGATTGGGGTGCGACGTGATGGCTTTCGAACCATCGGCTTCGATTATACACAGAGGTACGATTAGCAAACTACAGTAAAATAATTTTTAAACAAAACTAAAGATCTCAGTTGGTAATTGTATCTAATAATAAGATACGAAACTATCCATTCAATTATAAACCGTAAAATGTTATTTTGAGCAATTCTTTAATAACAGTAGAAAAGCCATGTTGTGTAACTTAATCTCAATCATGATCTCGATGACCTCTGCACATGCTGACGTGCTCTATCGACTTTTGAACACCGAAATGTGATATATAGGCGAAACTTTCACAATTAGTATTTGTTTATCAAAAGTTAGGAAATCTGACGGCTTTTTAGATAAGTTTTCAGAAGATTAACAGGTTTTTTTCGTGAACATCTTTCCAAATTGGCGTAGATATATTTAATTGACTCAATTGTAGGTTTTTTTCGTTTCTCATACCGTTATATATCGCTTTAGGAGTTATCTAGACGTAGTAGATTTCAGCTGTAAATTGTATATCTGGATGATCAATTTAAATTTTCCACGAAATTTAACTGAAAGATTGTCTGAAATGAAACCGACGTTCAAAACAAGAATTCGTAGTTGTCTAGTAGTCTATCTTAAAATTGTGGTGTCTCTTCTACTTCAACGGATTAAATTATTCTATCATTTTTTAGTTAAAATAATTTATTAAAGGATCTAACTTGTTAACACGAACTTAATGATTTGTAGTAGGTACATATAAGAGTGTACTACATATAAAAAATTAGTTTTTCAATTATTAAGTATCTATCAACTAAACTTTTTTTTGCGAGCAAAGAATTCAAGAAGCGTAGTAGATTAAGTTACAAAAAAAACGGAAAAATTTAAAATCAGTTTAACTGAATATTTTACAACTTTTGTAATAAAGTTGCAAGCAGTCAAAATTATACCTTGCTATTCTTTTTAAACAATGTTCATAAAACGGCATATATATATATATATATATATATATAAATATAATAACTTTTTGCAGGGCCTCCCTAAGAATTTGTTGGAAAACGTTACACGCTTATAACTAAAACTTTGTAATTTGCTTTAGTTACACACGATAGGTTGTAGTAGATATATAATATTATATTGAATTAACAATTATTCGTTATAATTTGTGCCAGACTTCATTGATGTAATTTAACTGAATACATCATCTACGTATTATATATACCTAGATAGGTATTTAACAGCGACAGATCGTAACAATTATCGTGATATATACACGTCCTAATTTATTTATATCTACTTAAAATCAATACTCCAACCTATACCTACATGATTATAGCAACTCAATTCACATTGACAAAATCGTCAACTATAAGCATTACAATCTATTAATTAACCTAATAAGATTAACAATCATAAGCTGAAAATCCAGAATACATACGTAAACAAGCAATTTACGCTACGCAAATAATTTATTATCTAAAACACAGAAATTCTATCTTAATATCCCAATAATAGAAATAACCCGAAAGACATAAAACTTGAAAAAGACACATTTCTTTACTGAATAACAATCTAATCGAATTTCGAGATTTTGCAAAGCGTAAAATGAAACATGACACAACACTATCATTACGAACAAATAAAATATTTTGTAATTTCTAAATAAATAAATAAATTCCAAAATTCCTCTTAATATTTTTCATTAATTTGTTTTCATTCGTGAAGAAGGCGTTTTTATCCCGTAATACGACGGCGACGTGACGTGAAGAATATAACCCATTTCGTCCAAAATGCTTGCAATTTTTTTTATACAAACGCAAGCATAAAAACATTTATTTTTGAAAAATAAAGGGTTTTATAGTTTCGCAGTAGCTGTGAAAAAAAGCATCCCTAAAAATGACATCCAAATACTATACTATACAGGGTGGTTTATAATTAGATGCAAAACATTTGCAAACAAATATTGTTCTAAATTTGTTTCTATTTATCTTTTTTACAAAATTATTCAGTCTCAAAGACTGAATTCCCTGGGGGAATAAAGAGTGGAGCAAAAATATGGGAACAAGTCTCTCGCGCTTAAACTATTTGCTTTTTGAAAAAAATTAAAAATGTATGCTAAATAAACCAAAATGCGCAAAAAAGACGCATCTTTGGGAGTTATCAGTTGAATCTTATCATTTTTGCGTATGACGTCATAACTTTCTTTTATAAATGAAACCCCCTATTATAAATGCTTTGATTAAAAAGTACATAAATTTTCCTTTATAAATCTATATAAGAACGCTAAAATAGCATAATTGGTTTTTGATTAATAGCGATCATAAAATTGACCACGATGTGGTGTATACTTAACTTCGCAAGCAGTTTACCGAAAGAAGCTAGATTTTAATCGTTTCTTTCGGTAAACAGCATGCGACTGTGCAAGATTAATGTAGATGAGGCGAGCCTAGGTTAGTGTAGATGAGATGAGTTTAGACTAGTGCAGGTGAGCTGATCTTAGGTTAGTATACAGAATTATTTTAGGTAGCTATCTACTTACTTATTGTTAGTGCTGACTTATTCTCAGAAACAAAATGGAACTATTTGAGTATGAGATGAGAATGCGTTTAGTTTATAGAATTTGATCCTAAAAAATCTATTATTTGTTTTCTTGTAATAGGTACATAGTTATACTTAATTTTATTTTTTCGGCGATTAGTAGTTTTTCATTTTAACAGCAATTTTCCGAAAAGTATGTTGACACTAAACGGGATGTGTACATTATTTTCCAACAAACAACTATGTACCCTTAAATTGCAAATTATTTTAGTGGGGGACTTCCTAATTAAATATGTATAATGAATTTTCCACACTTTGAAACGTTTGAACAAAATTATTTGTAAAATATATTTTAGAGTCATAATATAAAATAACTCCCTGTATATTTTGTATTGTATTTCATTTAACGTTGCGAATGAATCATTGTATTTCCAATAATTTCATTTTTAAATTTAGTCGCTTAAATGTCATGTTTACTAAAGCTGCGGACTGATAAAACGTTCGTCACTTTCTTTCATAGCGCATAAATTTGTAGGTATAGGTACCTGTTTCTGTAGATAAGATTAAGCGGCAAGGACCGTTACTCGATAAAAGACACTTTATATTTTTGTAGGTTTTCGATATTTGCATAACAAATGATGACTATATAAAATAAATGTATGAAAAAATTTTGTTAGTTGTTCGGGAGATTTTAAAGTCGCGATTTTGCGTTAGTCGCGTAAGCGCGTTTCATTTATTTTAATCGAAAATATCGGATATTTAGGGGTCGTCTTCGAAATGTGTGGGAAAATGTGCATTATTCGCGCGTGTCATTTGTTAAACGAAGATTTGCCATGAATTCGTTGTGCCGATGAATTCGATGTGTCGTCGCGGGTTGCATTCATGATGGGTTATAAGAATATTATTTTCGTTTTAAAAGCGCATAAATTTCAAGTTTCAAATTTCGGGTTCATATTAATTTTAAATATCAGTACATACTTATCAATGGTATCGCTGACATTGAGTGACAGCTTTGTATTATTTTCAACGTAATTACTTCGACGCTCCGTAATTTTGACGTAGACGTTTCAACACCAAAAATTTATATTACCCATACGAAAATTATGTGGTAATATACGAGTGGTTTGGTTATTTTTAAGAATATTTAATATTCGGGCACGAGCAGTTATTGTGACGTGTGTTCCGCGTTCCGCTCGTGCATATTTCCGAAACATTTGATTGGTAATTGATTTTGAGCTTTATTGTCCAAAGAACCAAAGTTTTTGATTTTTTATAAAATTTGATAATTGTGATAGATTTTAACAATGACAAATTATATCACACTGGCTCCTGGTAAATAGCCAACTTCTTGTGTATTTATCCTCGATAAAAATTAAACATAAGTTACAATGTTTCTACAAAATTGGAGTTACTCTACTCTTTATGGAGCCTCATAATTATGAGAAAATATTGGTAGCTATAATTAAGTAGCTATTATTAGGACCGATTGCACCAATCTATCTTAAAATTAGTGTAGCTTAACCACCTAATTTTCCTTAACTTTCCTAATTTTCATTGCGTTTCCATAGATAATTTATTTTTATGTTTATTTACGCTTAAATTGTAAGATGTATTGGTGCAATCGGCCCTCGGCGTGATACTTTTTGAAAACACATATTTACATAAATAAATAGACAAATAACTATAGTAATTTTTTTTATTCGATGTAAAAATCGAGCTACAATATAGATAGGTACTAAAATTTCCGTCATATTAATTTTTATGAACGACAACCTAATTGCTTTTAAAATTACATATTTCCAAACAAAAGCACCGTATTAACAATCAAAATAATATACCTATTGCAAACACTTTCGAAAATATTATTTAATGTAGATACAAGCGCCACCGTTGGGTTTTGTTGCAAAAACTAACGTTTCCAAATTATCGGTGATACCTAAATCTTTATAAAATTTAGATTTTAGCATTTTGATGTATTTTTCGACGTTCTGCTCTTGCACCAAAGCAACTGCACAACCACCCCATCCGGCTCCCGTTAAACGAGTTCCCAGTGTTAATTCTTGAGACAATTCCACAATTTTATCCAGTTGCGGATGGCTGCATTCGTAAAGATCCCTGAGACTCTCGTGACTTTCGGTCATTAACCGGCCTAACATTTGAAGCGAACCCTTCGCTCCAACATTGTTGCAAGTATCGTAAAATTTCTGTACACGTAGAGCTTCTAAAATAAATAAATACATAGATGGTATAATTCTGTGAAATAACTAACATTAAAGGAATTTCTGTATTTTATTCATTTTTATTCTTTCTAGAAAAAAGATTTTCGAATAATATTATTTATTTAAATTAAAATAGTGTTTTTAATTATAAATTTTCCTTTTAATTTTTTATGTGTGATTCACCTTCAATTATCGATTTTAGTTTCCATCTATAAGTCATAAGATCACGCGATTAACAGTCTTTGTTGAAAATTCGACACACATACATTTAAAGAAGGAAATCGTGTTAGGCAAATCAATATGAAAAATTTTAATTATTTAGATTGTTTAAAACAACACTCGCTAACGTTTCACGAATTAAAGGCGATTAAGCTCATTAATTAAGTCGTGCTTGAATTAAAACGTCACGGCGCGGCGCGACGACAGGCGTTTAGTTTGTTGTTTATTAGAACTTCCATAGTTAACCCCAATTATGCGATAGTTACATTATAATTTAAATAAGGACTTACAATAAATTAGTAGTAGGTACCTAATTATTAAATTTAAGCTAAATACGTCTACTTAAGTTTATAAGACGCTTTAAAATTTCTCACGTAGGTTTTCCCGAAATATTTATGTAATTTAAGTATCTACATATATATAAAATATCTGCCGATTGTATTATAAATTTCGAATACTAAATTAGTATAACCGTAATTTTAAATAAGCTTACCTTCGAATACATGTAAAGCTCGTTGGTGAAGTTTAAAGCTTTGTATGTGTTTCGTATTCGGCGTCAGAGAGACTTCATCCAATTTTTCAGGACATGTAACCAACTCCCTTGCGATTTCATCTTTACAATACGGTTGTTCGTGTAGAATTTTCTTTACTAAAGAAATCATTGCATTTAGATCGACATGTAGAGCTTCCTGCAGCTCTCCCAATTTTCGTAAATTAGTCCATTCTACACCTTGTTGTTTGGCAATGATCTTCAAAAGAAACAATTTGCGATTACAATTTGAAAATAGCAAAACTTTTATCGTTAAGGGCACTTATAAAGTAAATAAACTGCTTAGGAGCGGATACGGATAAACTTTAAGAGGTTTCATTTCACTTATATAAAGGGAAAAGAAGTTTTAATTTTCGTTTTAAGTGCATCGACTTCAAAACGAAGCAGCTTCTAGAACTATAAAATATGCTTTAGTGGGATACGCGGCATTTATGTAATTATGAATATTTTCTAGATTAATCGAATTTGTAATTACATTTTATTTAAGAAGAAAAATTAGACAAAATCAAGTGAAGGTAATTAAACGTTTGTTGCTAGCTTTTACGAAAACAATGGGGATTTAATGGGGATTTAATTTTTAATGGGGATTTGTCCTAAAAATATTTTCAACAAACTCTGCTTACAGTTGTTAATGCGTTAAACAATGTCTTCGCGTGTGGTTTTTAGTTAAACACTATGTTAGTGAGACGGTTGTATGTAGATTTTATTGTTTATAATTCGTTTGTCTATAAAGTAAATGTGACACTCATCCTAATGTCATTTTACGTTGTACAAAAAACATTAGCCCACATCAACGATTTATTGGTGGTGGGTTGCTTCCTTTGGTTCAATAATTCATAAAAAATTATAAAAATTATAGACGTAAATTAATCGCGAATACTTATTTCACAAGTGGAAAACCATCACTATTTATACTTATAACAACGCTTTAAACTGTAAAACTAACTGGAACTGAACCGTTACCGGCTATTTATATTAGTTCGTAGACAAATTTACCCGAAGAATAGTTTTAATTAATAGTTTTAATTCTGTTAATTATCTTATCGCCAACTATAAGTCATCGATTATGACTCATAAGACAAAGTAAACAACTTATCTTTATGACTCACTCTTCGGGAATGGACCACGCCTTAATTTGCTCGTTACAGTAGTTTAATTACTTAAAATATAACAATGGTTGTATCAAATGCAGCTAACAAAAATTTATGCCTTAAGAGGATGATTACGCCAAGCACTAGTATAGGCATTTCAATGTAAATTCGGTCAAGTATTACACCTATATTGATAGAAATTTTCAATTTTTTATTAAAGAATCTGAAAATATGTATCATCAAGTATGGGATGACGTTCTTATTTTCTTAAGAATATATATACTTTTTATATAATAACTATTTGAAGTTGGAAATAATTAGACTAACTTTTCGATGTCACTTTCTTGAATTAGAAGCTATATATTAAAAAAATAAAAACGTGTACCCCTTCTCCCATCTTTTAATTACCTAAAAAATATTTCTTAATAGATACTTATAAATAAAATAAGGGCTCAAAACATTTTCGTTTAATAATCGGCGAATCGCGGTCTTCGTGCTCGCGCGTATGCTCTATCCTTGTATCGCCGTCTTGCTCACGCTATCTCCTCGCTGCGTAAACTAAACTCGAGAAATGTTTATTTCAAGATATCGGCTTGCATATTACCTCATATAATTAATTAGTGAAGAATGCGTTCGTCGAAATTTTATGTATGGCAAAAGAGGTTGTATGTATTGTAAATACATATCGACGCAGATTATCGTAAACGCCACTTTTTGCAAAAATGAGGTATTCTGACTGTCTTATGCATCAAAGGATCTAGGACAAAGACATCATATGTCAAGAACAAGAACATAGTATTTTGACGAAATTAAAGAGTGCGGATTATTTGTAAGTAAGCAAGCCCTGATGGCGTAATAGGGTCTGATGGCATTATAGAAATAAAATGCCCTTATAATGGCCAAAATAGTACGCCACATGAAGCTATTGTTACCAAACGCATAAAATTTGCTACAATTGATAACAATAATGTGGTAAAATTAAAAAGAAGTGATAAGTATTACTTACAAATACAGGGGCAGCTCTTCGTTAGTGACCGCCAATATTGTTATTTCGTCATTTGGACTCCCAAAGGAATGGTATACGAGAAACTTGAAAGGGGTATCAACGTATGGGAAACTAAAATATTACCAAAATTGAAAGCGTTTTATTTTGATTATTATCTCCCAGCTTTATTGGTAAACCACAATTTGTAAATAATACTTTGCTTAGTGTAGTGTAATTAGTGTAATTTGCACAAATTCTCCCAGTTACATTTTAAAACAATTTTCCTGATTATCATGTGAATTGTGAACTGTCGACGTTTGGAACACTTTTCTCTCTGGCTACCCTTTATATTCGTTACAGGTAAGCTTTGACTTGTCATTTTGAATTTTATTTTATTTTCATCGATGAAGGCATAGTAATGCTGCGTTTATTCGAATAAAACCCATAGTAATCCGAATTCGAGATTCGCATACACGGGGTTTTATTGTAGTTACTCGAGTGAAACATTCGTATCTTACTTATTAGACTTATTGTTAGAAGTAACTGCAACAATTACTTCTCCAAAACGTATTTAACGAATATAGGTTTAGAGCAAATCTTTCCATCTTTTGATAAATTTATCTGACAGATATTTACCATGAAAACGATTGTTCGAACAAAAGTTTTTACAGGAAATATCTGTCAGATATAATGGAATCTGTCAGTATCTGTCTATAATTTCCATCTGTCAGATGGAAAGATCGACCCTTATTATAATTAATCATATTGATATGTATAAGTTACTTTGGGTTCTTATTGCATTAATTCCATTTTATAAACAAACACAAGGTGTTAACATGACAAGGTATAACGCACTAATACGAAGGGTTACGAGGGTACTGTTATAACAGTAATTACAGCATTTTCCACTAATTATAGAATTATTCGACTGATTTGTTGTGATAATTGAACAATTGACAAATTAGATACTGTAGAATATAAATCTTAAACAAGTTACTGAATAATTATACCTATTTAATATAATGTCTTGGAATTTAATAGCTAGATGTTTATCAGAATGTTTACTAGATCAGCATAAATATTTTCTGTACTGAAATGAAGTGTGGCGTGGGCAAACTTGTATACTGGGATACTGAAATAACGTGTAGGTAACATACTAGTAAAATTGTATTTAACTTTTCTGTGCGAGCGTAATCATCCTCTTAAATATCATTTTTAAATGGAATATTTCTCATAAAGAGGTTTAATTTATTGCATACCTAATACTTGCGGTTCACTGTTAAAATTGTTGTGGTTAAGTGTGGATCAGGGTTGATATTGCAGGGTTGATTTCTTATTATTGCCGACATTCGACGAATTTCGAGCTTTTGAGAAAATGTGGTCACCGTTAATCAACTTTCCCGATTTATTGAAGATGCTATCGTCAATTGTTTTTAAAATAAAATTGACTAGGCTAATTTTAAGTTTACTTTACCTAATTTTCTTGATTTTATTTTTTTAAAGCAACTGTTTTTCGATAAAAGACTTTTACTTTGGTAAACGATATGCCATTTTAGCAAACTTAAGATTTCGCCATTATCAAACTTCTTAAATGAGAATTTATAAGATCAAAAAATCGTCAGCGGCAACTTAAAATAATAACTCGAAAATCGACTTCAAATTGCCGAGAGCGTATTTTTAATATTCCTCCTTGACTGAGCGACGCCGTCGTCTAAAAGATTAATAAAAACATTCTTGCTAAAAGTGTTTCAAGTACCGATTTCATCGATATAACAACTTGTCAAATCCTCAAATCGGTTAGTTATACCCATCTAAAATTCTCGATAATTGCATTGCGATTTCATGTTTTTTCAATAAATAACGTAAAACGAAAGGTGTAGTAGGATTATCGTATATTTTCGACCAGGTACACGTGTTTTATTTTTATTTTTTTACCTTTAACGAAATCAAAAATATGAAAAATTTAATAAAGTAGGTAACCATCAAGTAAATAGGTTATAAAAATTATAATCAATTTCATATTGTAATTTATTTGCGATTTATTTTTAGCCCTGTTTTAGCAGTAAATTTATTGGTACTTAAAATTTATGCCTCGCTAATACGTATTTCGCGAAAGTTAAAAACTGTGACGCCTAGTAGGTAATATTTAAAGCGGCAAAGCAGTGCCTATGGAAAAATTTATAATAAAGGTGAAAGGTAAAGCACTTCAGAAGCGACATTCTCTTCAAATTGAATTTGTTTGCAATTTTACCTGGGTTGCAAGACGACACTCGACAACTCTGCAGTTGTAATCGGAAGTTGCTGCTTTGTTCAGGCGAATGAGGCTATGAGCGATCACGAACACTGCTCCAGGAGGTAAAATTACATCTTTAGATCTCAAAGGAGAAAACTCTATCAACTTGGCGCATCCTGAAAATACGTTATAGCAAATATAATGAAACTTGAAGTCTCATCAACAACTATTGGTCAGCGGCACTAAACAATAAATGTAGTAAATAATTATTTGAACCCTATGTTGCATTTGAAGAAAATATACGTACAGTAGACTCTCGGTAATCCGGCACATATCAGACCAGGCAGTGCCGGATTACTGAAAAGTTATAAAAACGCATTTAAATACCGACGTTCATTGGGGAGGTCTACATCCAAAATGAATTGATATAGGCAATCATGACGATGATAGTTTTAATTAACGAGCCTAATAATAAACTACCTATAGGTATAACCTATTTAGTTATATATCTTGTTTGATTAATTTCATTATTAAAATCTGGCCGAGCTTGCCAAATTATAAAATGCTTTGGTACCGCTGGTCACTTTTATGTTGAAAACACCCGCGGGTAATTGAAATTAATCTGTTTAAACCGCATTATCAGATAAATATTTTAATCCGAAAACCTAGTACGAATTAATTGACTATAGTTAACTTTGAAAGTTGTTTATAATTAAAAAAAAAGTAATTTATGACGACATATTTTTAGTATCATTATAATTTTCCCACTCGTTCGTGCAAAACTTAAATTGAACGTTAAAGTTCCCAATTTATAATTGAACTGTCAACATCCTAACTTCTCCATTGAACTCAAAATTAAAGTTGTTTAAAAATAGACGAACGGTATAGTGTATCGACGTGTGCAGTTTTCATTTTAACCCTAGTTATTGTCCGATTTGAAGCGGTCAATCGTTTATCCAACCGAGTGTTATTACACACGTAACTAAACTCTATTGAAATGTTCGACGATTTACTTTTTAATTATTTGACTTTTGTCGTTTCATACCAACGCACAATAAACGTTTACTAAAGTCCTTTGTAATTTCAAATAGGAAATTTGTCAGCGGATATAGCCGAACGATGTCAAATATCAATTTTTCAGCATTTCGTTTTGTATTTCTTATTGTTGAAGATAAACTGTGTCAAAAATAGCATTTTATTAAGTTGATTAAGCTTTTCAAATCGTTTACTTTCAAATCCAATATTTTAATAATCGTCCAAAAATATTTAGACCTGCGGATGTCAATTCCTATTCCTGTTTTATTTCAAATTGTTGTCGTGTCGTATACTTGTCTACAATATAAAAAATTCAACATAGAAAGTTGATAGAAATTCGGAAATTAAATTTGCGCCGGAATTTATTTTAAACATTAGTTTCTTTCAATTCTGCATACGTATTTTAAAATGTTTTATCATTTTTTTTTGAAGTCAAGTTGAGGATGTCAGGCACTTAGAGAATTGAAAAAAAAACAACGATATGTTTTCATCTAAAAGGAAAATAAATGTTCACTTTACCTTACAAAAAGGTTATTTACGTTTTATTTATTGGGAAATGAAATAAACAACGACCATATATACATATTTACCTACATAATGGACATTAGTGGCTGTTAAGTGTCATTGATATTAATCGCTTGCTAAAATTATTGTTAAAATACCGATACTGCCGCGTTTGAAGTAATATCGCTTGATTAATTTTAATCGCTTTAATAATGATAACAACTGCCTACTAATAAACATTATATCTACATAGATATATATCTAAGTACTAATCGTGATAATTTGTTATAATTAATGTACCTATTATGTATTTAAGTCATTTGGAAACGATGATGGCAGTTTTGTTTTAAATATTTTTGTTTTGTTAAAAACAAACAAAGAATCTTTACCGCCTTTAAAAATATTTGAAAGCGGAATTTTGATGATTATAATCTCTCAAAGAAACTAGTTTTGCCAAGTTTTTATTATTTTTAACCAAGAAATCAATGGTTGGTTAACAAATCCAATAAACAACACGTTTAATTTTTCCAAAATAAATTTTAATTTTTCAAAATTTTTATACCGTCAAAATACTTTTTAAAATCAAGATTACAGTACCCATCTAATAAATGATGTGAAACTTTAATTTTTCAAAATTTTTTGTTTTCTTGTTAATTACATATATGTAAATTAATATATGCGATAGTAATAATGATGAAGAAACTGAAAAAATGAATGAATGAAAAATATGGAATATAGAAACAGGACTACTTACTAGTACATATTTTTGGATATCTCGCCATATGCGACTGTGATAAATAAAAATAAACGATAAATTCAGAATCAGCATTGATTTCTGTATTGGATTGAATGGATTTAGTTGGAATTCACATCATAAAGAACATGGCACACATGATTTGTTCTCTTTATTTCTCGCGCATTGTCTAGACCAGATGTGATTTTATTTGCATTTCATGTTAGCAATATCACGGCTACAACGTGAATGTATAGGTTAGCTTTTTTGTCGGTGTAGCATCGGCTGTTTTTAATTATTGTTTAATAAGCAGGCATTGTAATTATTTTTACAGCGAAATATCATAATTTTAATTTTGCCGAAAAGTTACATAGGATAGATAGGAAATTCGCATTACCTGACATAACTAGAGCTTATGTCATTCTCGATGACGAAAGCACGGTCAGGTAAGGTGGTCATCTTCACTAACAACTCCGCCCTTCATTGCTGCTCCGTTCAGTGGCGTAGGCACAAGCAATATAATTTTAATTGCTACTGTAGAATTATTATCAGAAGGCGTAGTAGTACGCCACTGTACTTCGATACAACGTTATTGTACGCGAATTATGGATTTATTAAGGCAGCCCACTTGTTCTACTGCACAACTAGGGCTTTCGCTATTTAGAATGACATAAGCTCTACCTAAATATTTATGATCTGAAAATGGTCGATTTAAAGCCAATTTTTTTAATTAAATTGGAAAAATTGTGTTAACAGTAATTTTATGGGAGTTGTCCGATGATTTAAAGATAATCGATAATTGAAAAACTAACTCTTAGAATTATCATTTTGTATTTCATGATGCTTAAAATGATCATCCTCGTCGCGCGTGCAAAAAAAACAATTTTTCACGTTCGAGATATGTGTCGATCTTTATATTTAGGTGTTTTTTAGGAATTTACCAGCGATTCTAAATAATATTTACTTTATCTCTGCTTGTATATGCTTTGTATATGCTTTACTCGTGAGCAAAACGCCCTTAAATTCTTTTCTTTTCCTTATACTTTCCCCACGAGAACGTCTGATAGATCGATTATTAATTTTACAGGCCGCACTAACTTTTATCAAGAATGAAGTTTTTGACAAACTAATAATAAAAAAGTTTTTAAGAAAAAACTTTTTGCTACATATTGTAATTATACGTAATTACATTTTATGTAAGATATAAAATTATTATACAATATAAGACTAACATTTTAAGATTTTAAAACGTTCTAATTCCCATTGTTTCAAACAATACCTATCGACGCGAGGATCGCAAATTACTCATCGACTTTCGTTTAACTTTTTGTATCGTAGATACGACTCGACAAATTTGAGTTTATAAATAATTCATAACTTAACACTATCACAAACACATAATTCATAACTTACCCTCGGTTGCTAAAAACGCGATAGCTTGGTCCATTCCGCCCCCCTGAGTTCCAATGTAGCGCTCGCATTCGGCACATAAATTTGCAATTTTCTCTTTGGACATGGAAAACTGAAATGACACAAGTAGAACAAATATTTGGCTTTGCCTTCGCCCGTCGTAGGAATCGAAAATTAATTCGTGTAACTTGAAAGAGTTTTTACCCACGTCACGAAAATCCCTCAAAATTCTCTTAAACGCTAAACGACTTAATAAATTATTACACAGTTCAACATTTTACGTGCAAGAACGTTCTCGGTAAGATCCCTTAACTGATGGATTAAATTAAAAACTACATGCAAGTTATTAAGGCATTTTAAGCAAATATTCCCTTATCGCGTCGTTTTCAAACGTGCTTTCTTAAAATGACGCTTCAAGTACAAAAGTAATTAGAAAAGCGCAGCGTGCTGTCTTAATTAAATAAAAAGAATATACATATATACATATATATATATATATATATACATATCATCGTCATTTACCGAACGTGATCTATCTGCAAGAAAATTTGTGATTCGATTATTGTAAACGACTGCATTAGAAATCGGCATTTCAGGGTAGATCTAAATCAGATATAGGATGATATTTTATTCATCGAGCCATTTCACGTAATAAAATTGAAATAACTTGTTGTCCGAGTATCAATAAATTTACTCGGAACACTCGAAAGTTACGATAAAATCGTTTCTAATAAAATAAAGGAGAATGTGATAAAAATTGCTTGTTAATCAACGCGTTACCCGTTCGAATATGCGTGCATTTGAAAATACTAGAAGTAGATAATCAAAAAAATAAATAAATCTAAATTACATCGAAGACTATATTATAATAAATCGAATAGTTTAGAAACAAATTCCGTATACTTATTTAAATTGTAGATATGTTCCTTAATTAATAATTATTTAACACGTTAGCTGCGGCAAACAAAAAAAAACGGGTTTACATTAACATACAATACATATCCCCCCGGGATATGTACCTCAGCTAACGTGTTAACTATTACAATAGGTTAAAGGGTGTACTACCAAAAAAAATATGGCGAATCTTGTCTACTATTCTGTTGCTCGAAATTATGTCGAGCGTCGCTTCTGCCTTAAGGTGCCATTTCGCTGTACGCGACAGCGACCGCGACCGCGACAGGCGACCGAGACCAGCGACCGAGACCGAGACCCGCGACCGAGACCAGCGACCGAGACCAGCACATTTACTTATGAAACCAACGCAACCATTGAATCATCGTAACAAACGTGTATAAAAAACTGCATGATTCAATGGTCGCGTTGGTTTCATAAGTAAATGTGCTGGTCTCGGTCGCGGGTCTCGGTCTCGGTCGCTGGTCTCGGTCGCTGTCGCGTACAGCGAAATGGTACCTTTACATATAATATGTGTCTTCTGCGCTTGTACCGATGAGAATAAACGGTTTAATTTAATCTTCCGGGGACGTATAGAACATGTCAAAATAAAACTTCACGATTCCGCAGCTTTTCCGTACGACGCTCGCCTGCCGAGATATTCACCCCTAAAGTTAAAATCAATTTTTTTTTAAATAACATTTTTATTTTCTGTTTGAATTTAATCGGTATACATACGTAATAAATAAAGGTCTTTAAAATCGCGTAATAGGTTTTTCGATATCACCTTAGAGGATTCAGGGGTGCACAACCGCTAAGCTTTCTAACCCCAAAATTTTAACTACATTGGAAAACCTTTTAACTAAACCCGGAACCTACCTTTACACTAGAAACATGGGAGCGCGTAAAGAAAAATTCAATTACCATTACCAAGCTTTACAAAACCCCTCTACAAAATGGGTAGACCCGCATCTTATTGCCACGTGACGTATAAATGCGCAAAGAAAAATTAACTTAAATCAACCCTTTTATTCCCATCGGTAGAGAATTAAAGGAGCAATTTTTCGCGTTTCAAGTAGATATTTCGCGCATGTTTCGTGGGAAATATCTCTTTATTCGTTACCCGATGACGTATCAAAAAGTGTCGCCGACTCTTATTGTTAGACTATATGTGTGTATTGTATGTACATAATTTGCGAGATCGTTTAACAATTTTGACACATCGTTGTAGTAAATTAATTTTATAAATAAATTTTAACGATTTTTTTAAATAATAAATACCTCTAGGTACATAACTAACACATTATTTTTGGTTTTAAATGGGCGTATCGTAACTTTTAAAATATCACCCTGTATAATTACATTGAATGTTGCCCAAAAATAATTTTCAGTTTTTTTTTATGTATAATAGAAAGTTTTATTTACGTTAAAAAAATAGTTTGGTAAACAAATACATTTCGATTTTGCTAGCGACCACTTGCTAAAGTAATTCATGTAATTTACAAAGTTTACATGACTTCCTAAACTTTTTGGGGTCGTTATTATAAATTTAACGGAAAAACCCTAATACTTTGATTCAAATTAGGGAATTTCAAAGCTCTTTCGTGTAGGTTTATGTATCTTTAAATTTCGAAATGGATTTCAATATCTGATTTTGCCCGAATTGTCCTTTATTTTTATTTATTTTTGTTTCAAACTCGGACAATAATTGAATTCGGCCGTAATAAATAAAAATCACATTTCATGTTAATTTTCGGTGATAAACAAAAAATTAAACTGTTGTTGATGTTAAATTGATATAATTGCGGAAACGAATCGATTATTTCAACAAACAAGTGCGAGTTGAAATTAACGTTTAAGAGAAACTCATCGATGGGAATAGCAGAAAATTTCAACGAAATCTTTACACGGCATAGTTTAAATTGGAAAGTAGGTAATTCCTGCAACAATATCTTAATTTATTTAAGTACGTAGATTTTTCTTATCTTATCACAATTTCTCGACACGCTCCGCTAAAATACGTAATACTTTTTAAAATTTTGGAATTTTTATCCCCGATGTTTATTTATGAAGCATAAAGGGGAATTGGTGTTAAAAGCGACATCAAATTCTATTAGATTTTTAGGACGCCAAGTACTCAAAATTTAGTGTATACGATTGGCTTTGTCAGCATAATGCGCTTTGACTTTAATAAAAAAAAACAAATTTACTTACGTCGTGAACGTGGGCTGTAGCTAAAGCGGCAGCGCTAACGAGAGCGCTGCTACTGAAAGCCCTGCACTTAGAGGTATTATTCCATTAACCACTGCATTAAATCCCTTAACACTAGTTTTTGGAGGTAGAACATTCGAAATACCTTTTACGCCGCACAAGAAATACTGATACCAATGAGGTGCGCCGTTCGAAGACGAAATCCTTAAAATATAAAAGTTTCAATTTTCTGATCGTAAGTTGGAAAACCAATAAATAACTCGTACTTACGAAAATGTTTTTATATTGCACTCGTAATCTGGATAACAGGGATCTAAATTAGAAATTTTCAGCATTTCGTCATCACGAGCGGAAACTGCCAATAGTATATCTTGTTCTAAAGCCATCGGACACACTCCATAACCACAATAGTCGATGTGTTCCCCAATAAGGTTCACCCTGAAAGAGATAATTTATCAAAAATTATGCTCGTGAATATCGAAAGTTTCTTCAATCACATTATTGCTTGGAAATTTTATGTATGAAATTGAGTTTTCGAATCTCTTCCTTGTAATTTTATTTATGTAAAAATTCTCGCGCTTTGCTATGCAGATGTGGGTATGTACGTTTTCGTCGAATTCAAATTTACAATTCATATTTTTATACGTATATCAAATTTTCAGATTACTTTTGCCAAAATAAAATAAAATAAAAGAATCAAATAGTAGTTTTAGCCAGTTGCTAAAATCACATTTACAATAGGAAAATTCGGCGTTAAAATTTTTTATCCGTACTAGTACATAATAGCTGTTAAAATTTAGTGCTTGTGGCGTCATACACGTTTTATTAAAAAATTGTCATGTTTAATGTATGTTTTATTTAAGTTATGTTATAGATACTTACATATTTGTTTTTTCAAATGCGCGAGTAATGCATTATATAAATATATAATACATACATATAATATATAATACATAAATATCAATCAAATCTTTAGGAAATAAAAATATTTAATAAAATGCGTATGACTCGTGAGAAATAAAATTTAAATGACCTTTTATGTTGTATGTAGAAAAAAAGTATTTATTTATTGTTAGTTACCTAACTATCTAACTATTTGATTTTGATTTAAAGTTAAACAGAACCAACTAAACAAAAACCTTAAAAATCTTAAAATAGTTTAAAAATTATAACGTGGATAATAATTTTTTAGACGATCACTAATGGAAAGTCAATAAATTTTGGGGAAATTCACATACATTATAATATAAAAACATTAATTTCCATAGTCTTTTTTGTTCGTTCTGTGGGCTTTGTAACTAACGGGGGAAAGAAGTTCGTGGTCACTTTGTTGTGTTTTTGTTTTTGAATTAATGGATTCGTAATATGTTCCTAAATGCCCGGCAGCTACGTATTTTTATTAACGGTATCGGTATGCGTTATGTGGTGGTGTTCTCACCGATACCGGTAGTGTAGCGGGATTCGAACCCGCAGCCGTGAGTGCGTTAGAAGGCCAGTCGAAAGACAGACTATCTAGATCACTCAGGCGCTAAATTCGTAGTCACTTGAACTTGAAAATACAAACAAAAGAATGCACGCTAACGATTGTATGCGAAAATGATCTATAAAAAATTGAGAACATAAAGCGAAGTCATGATTACTATAAACGGTATATTTCCTATATAATTGTATATGTTCAGCCCGTTCTTTGCGAAACTGATAACAATACACGATTCCACACTGCATTAATATGATTGCTCAACATGACAAGTTTTAACTTACTGTCACTTTAAATTATTCAAATATAAATTAATTAAAATATAAACAGATAATTATTATTATCTAAGCTACATTACCTTCCTGGAACTTTAACATAAAATTTCGGTTCCTGTTTGAATTTAGCGGTAAATACATTTTCTAGTTGAATACAGCGACTCGAGCTTGTCAAAAGTCGAATTGGCACGTTATCACTTGCTATGGTTGCCATTATTTTCACTATAAAATGTTTATGTCACTATTTTGTCAGTTATATATATGTTATTTGATAAAAATATTTAATATGTAGCTTGTTCTTATTCTTACTAGTTCAACTACGTGGCCGAGATACTTACAATATCTAATCTGTTTGTTAGCTTATAATTTTAAATCGAGAATTCATAAACGTCGCGTCGTGACACCTTTAGCGCACTCGTGAAAATTGTTTTTCGTGACGACTTCTCTAAGTGGAACTCTAGATAATAAAACCGGTACGATTACACCGTTTTGGTAGCAGGCGGCGCCACAATTTCGTTCCGGCACTTGGCGCTACCTATCGACATTTTCTATTACTACAGGATTTAAAGGAGGTAAAATTTAAAAACATCGATTTTCGAATCCGCTCAATCTTTAATAGTGGTAACCGCGTCTGTGCGTTTTCCGCTGCGTGCAAACAAAATCCAAACAACTTCCACACGAGCGATGATGAACGTTTGATTTCAACATGTGCGACAACGCAGGCAAATTAGAAGGAACTCGTGTGGAAGTTATAGCGGCCCCATGTTTGTAACGGTAATGCAGGATACCTACGCAGATCGGTAGGCTTTAGTAAATCCTCTACCACGTTTTATCAGTGTAAGGGGGTTAAAACTGCTGTATTTGCAGAAACAGGACTTTTATTGCTGCTATAATTTCGTTACGCTACATTGTCTTTCTTATCTTTTGACTTTGACATTTGTTTATATCGTTTCCCTTCGATTTTGTCCTTTCGCAGTTGAAGTTTGGATTTTCTATTCACATAGATGTACTTACGCAGTTCTACATGTAGCTGTATATAAAAATAGGTAAAGTACAAAATATGAAGATTTAATTTAGTAAATAATCTTTTTATTTTAACCACATTCGAAAATTAACTAATACATATTTAAAAACAATAAAGCTTTTGGAATTTTTTGAATACCAATATAACATTATTAATATACATGGGTCGCTATAAAAGTTTTAACAGAATTTGAAAAAGAACGCAGAAAGGACTTTGGATCTTTTTTGACTTGTGTTTGCGATTTTTTCTAAAGATTGATGTATTAGGAATTGTTTAAGGTGCATAGTTTTCATTGAAACACACTGTATATAAAGGCATTATGGGCCATTTGTACCACTGCCGACCACGCTGTACGTCAAATTGACTGACGTGGTCGGCTGTGGTACCAAATTTGGTAACTAAGAAAAAGGTTAAACTATAGGTTAAACCTGTATTGTATGACTGACCCTAAGGGCCGATTTTTCAATCGCCAGTTAACTCCGACCATCAGTACAATATTATAAAAATGATTATTAGTAACAATTGTTACCATGGTAATTGACTGATGATGATCAAAGTTAACTGGCGATTCAAAAATCGGCTCTTAGGGCCGATTGCACCAATGAATCTTAAAATTTAAGCGTACCTAACTTAAATATAAATTATCTTTGGAAATACAATGATATCCAAGAAAAATTAGGTAGTTAAGTTACATACAATTTTGAAATTTTTGTTTTCCCTTTCGTTTATATCTGTTTACCATACTACTCCATTTGCACCGGTTGCCTCATTGTTCTCTTCATTTGTCTTAGGGCCATTTTTATTTCGTATTTGCGTATGGTGGAAGGGTATATTAGCGGTGTAATGCCTAGTCAATTTGATCATTTATCATTTTGACTGCGATGTGGTTGTTTCACCTTTGCAGAATATAATTATGTTTTCATAAAACTTTTCGACATAGGTACCTATTTAAAAATATCTTTGCGGTCATGTATTGTTCTTCCTTCTTCGATAGTAATGCTATTCCATTTTTTCTTCTGCAGCCTTTTTCCAAATTATACTTTAGGTCCTCTATTTTCTTATTTTAAACAATATTTTAATGGTCGCCATTAAAGAAAATACAAGTTTGTGTTGTAATTCGAAAAACACTATGCATGCCAACGAAAATTGGACACACTGTAAATGCACAGATACCAATATCAGCAACAACGTTTTTAAAATTTCCCAAATTGGTCGTGTAACGTGTATTTTATTGTTAGTTGATAATTTAAATTAAATACATTATTTATTTGATGCTATCGACGCGACTCGATTATAATTTACGAAATATGTTATGTCGAGAATGGATGTCGTTATCCTCATCCTAATAAATTGATGCGCCATATAAAGCTTTGCTTGCTTGTCCGGCATCTAAATTGCGTGCAGCACATGTAATACATCAAGATTTTGTAGTGGTTATGAAACCATTGTAGCAGTTAATATCGTGGCACTAGTTCACCCTAACGCAATTGCATTTCGATGGGGTGGGAAAATAAATACACTTCTAACAAAAATCATCGCTCCGCGTAATCACGTGATATACGACGACATTCGTGGCTAATTTGTGGGGTCGAACTTTTCAAGATCCCTTTTTCGCGACTCGCAAACCCGACGTACGTTTTCCATTAAAAATCGTAAAGAGGCCCTTAAAGCCGACGAATATAACATTAAGAATTATTATATATTTCAAAATTGCGGTTCCGGCGTATGACACTTGTATAGGGATTCAACAACTAATGGCCATTTCCGATTTAAAATGTTCGCTTAAAGGAAATGCTATTCGGAGTGATTCACTATATCTTTGCTGGAGGAAATGGAATTATTGCACTATCGCGAAAACAATAAACGTTATTCTTATTCTTGGTTAGATGCTCTATGAACTATAACTTCCGGTACGGTTTTTATTGTAATCGTGGGCGCTAAGAGAGGAGCAATTCTGTAAATGCCGAGAGCTCGTTTGATTAAGAGTTGAATATTTTCTGCTTTTCCGGTACTTAGTCAGGCGAACGACGTTGATAAAGAATCTACTCTCAAACCAATCTTTAATTCAATCGCATTAAACAAGGCGATTGCAGACAGCATCGCATGGCAGACAACTTTTTTAATCAGTTAATTCTTAAGATTATTTCTTTCGATAAAAACTCGTGTTAATAGAATTGGTATAGTGATGCTTGGAAACGTGTTCGTTGGAATAATTTAAAACGTATAAGTACTTCTTTTATCATCGGGCATTAAAAGAGTAGAGATAGTTGAAAATTTGTTGAAGGATTCGTTTATTAAGATTTTTATAAATTTCTACTAGCATGTCTCTAGCCTCTATTTGTTAAATCGATAAAACATGTTCAGTTGCAATTCTGTTTTGAAATATTAACGACACTTATACGACTAGTTCAAATTAATTATCTAATTTGTCATTAATTATCGATTTTTACTTAGGCACTAATAACACGTGTTTAATAAATATTATTTAGTACCTAAATCAGGTATTTAGATGATGTGCTTATTAATTATAATCATCGCCATAGTCATCGAAAAGAGAAAAAATACGGAAGTCGTACTTCTCGTCATAAATTATCATCGGTTCAGTATTAATTAATAACTAGATTACTTAAATCTATCGATGCTTGTTAACAGTTCATAAAAAAGCGTCGACCAAAATAAACTATTTAAACATTCCATTTATTTGGAATATTTTTTCTTGCTTGCTTATAATTTTTCGAAAAGAAAAATGTTGCTCCAACCACCTATAACTTTGCGATAATCTGTTATCGTCTACCATCGGCCGTTTCTCCAAATAATGTGATTCGTTAACAGATATAATTCTTGCATACTTTTGACTCGCATTATTCTCTCGTGCATTCCCGAGAATTCGCAATGAGTAAGACGTAACGAATATTCCACCTACAACGCAGATCGCGGACTGATAACAGCAAAATACCGGTTGCATTCATTCCTGATTTATGCCTATTTGATAACGTATCAGCGACACCACAATGTAAATTACAATAGGACGGCGCTGTAAATATGTTGTTTCTATATGCACCGAAATATTTGGAAGCTCGAGGAATCTTCGCCTTCGCATTTTTACACACGTAAATTTGCAGAGCGTCGTGTTATTAGTAAATGCTACATCGTCGAACAAAGTTGGCGGCGATTCCTTCGCGAGATAAGTCTTAAATTTTTGATTCGCCGCGCTAAATCGGATTTAAAACTCTTTAATTTGTTTAATCTGGGAACGGTTTGAAGTTGAGATTTAGCATTTCAGACACGAACTACCGAAGTAATAGTAACGCGATAGGTTCAAGTTTTGTTTTCTTTTGGTTTCTATATTTTATGTATGGGCTTTACGAATTTATGGTAAAAAGTATGTTATACAAGTGTATAATATGTAGATATTAGGGTAGCTATTAAGTTTAAACTAAAAAAACAATATTTAGTAGAGAACAAAACTACCAGTACGTAGTTAATTTAATCGCTACGTGACAGATTAACAAAACTTTGCATGTTGCATCAACGTTACCTAATGCGCAAAATAGATCAGAATCTGTTAGACCAATCTGTTCTCTCAGTGTGTTTTGGTGTTGCTCTAGTTGTTGAAGATAGATTTGAGTGTACACCTGTGCGTTCGTTCTTCCTTCCAAGAATACTAGAAGGGACCTACTCCCGTGTGCTATGGTACCCCAAACCATAAGTCCTCGAGTAAGCACTATTTCACGTTCCATACAATACTGAACTTTTTGCCCTTTTCCCTTCTATGATCATCATGAGCCCACAAACAAAATCGAGATTCCTCATTGAACATTACCTACTCGATTCCATTCTTGATCTCGTTGGACTTGTTCCTGGCACCATCGCAGTCTTGCTCCCTTATGTCGTTGAGCCAAAAGTAAGATAAGACACGGTCGATAGTATTGTAAGCCAAAAAACCTTATTCGAGTAAATTGAGCCAACAGGTTGGTTCTGTACTAAAGCGGATTTATTCTTAAGAGGCGTTCTTCACGACCAAGGTCTTGCGAATGTACCGCTACGACTTTGATATATCTGATGTTCTGTCCAACCCTATTAGCAATTTCTCGTAGACCCATTCCAGCTTTTCGCAACCCTATATTATTCGAACTTTTTCAAATTCATTTAATCAATGACAATTGTTTCATTTTTGTACACGAGGCATTGCAAAATAACGTCTTACAGTTAATAGCAACAATAAAATTGACATCAATTGTTAAAAGTGTTAACAAAAAGTAACGTTTATATCTAGAACTTACAAAAGCTACCTGATTCTTTTTCTAATCAATACGAAATTTCAATAATTTAATACTCTACATACACAGAATTTATCACTTAAAAATTATTAAAATATATTTACGTTTATTAGGTGTTACATTTTCTAGGAAACGTAGTATACAGGGTGTTACAAAAGTAATGCCCGTCCTTTCAAGGATCGAATCGGTGAGGTCAAGTAATTGGTTTACCCCTTCCAATTAACCGGTCAGGAAAAGTGGCATTCGACCAATGCAGTTGTTGCAAATGCATTTTCCCAGAGCATCGCGTGACATCGTTAGAGAAAATGTTTAAATACTTTGATCGTCAATAGAATTGAATAAGGAAGGCCGATAGCTTGTCGATTCGATCCTTGAAAGGACGGGCGTTACTTTTATAACACCGTGCGTGTTACACCTATAAGTGTTTACCGAGCATTCAGTTATAGATATTTTTCTAAAGCGTCTTGGCGATTGCTTAAAAGACAACGGATACGAGATATTTTAGTTGAATTATAAAAAAAAGTCGACATAATTCCGCACTATTAGCTAATGATAAGCGAATATTTTCAACATTTAGACGCGTACCTAAAGCCTACATATACCTAATGACCGGCATGAAGTTGGACACAAATTGAAATCCTAAAACACTTTTTCAAATAAAATTTTCGTGTATTTTCAAAAATAAGGGTCCATTTCGTATTTTTCAACGTCCCTCGTTTACGAAAGATATCGAATCTGGAACTATGCGGAGATTTTTTTCGACGAATAAAATTTTCTGAGAAATTTCAAATAAAAAAGCTTTCCATTTGTGTCCAACTTTTTGCCGGTCACTGCAGTAATCCAGGCTATCCATATGTAGGGGCTATCCATTATTCCTGAAACAAACGTGATTGTTGCAACTTTTTTGTAAAGCATGTTAACTTGTACTTCTAAATCACCTGATTGTAATGAGTATAAATTAAATTTGTCACGCAACTTGACTTCCGGGGCGGAGCGCCGCCATGTTCCGGTAACCGATAATCTATCAGTTACCGCCCTGGAAAGCATGATCTTATTTAAAATTGATTGAAGGTTACATTATTTGGATAGCGAAAAGACTTTTCCATGCCGATATACCATTCAATACTTCGGCGTTATATTGGAAAAAGTTGAAACTTTAAAAAATGAGTAAGTTAGACCCTCTTTAACCATTTGACACTTTTATTCCTTAATATAATCAGAGAAAGTTTGTAATTTCACGGGCGCTCGCTGTTTTTTTGGAACGTCAGATTTTAAAAGATTTCCATTAGTCTTCGATACCGGCGCTATTTAAAAATAAGAATTTTACGTTATATTTTTTAAGAAAAAATTAGCTATTTCTGAAATATAAAAGCTGTGTAGGTACACTGTAACGTTATTAAAAGTGCATTTCTAAAGGTGGGAGTTATTAAAAAGTTTGTAACTACATGCAAATTCCATAACGAGCTAATAAAGTTAATACGGTAGGTGAAAAGCAACGAGCATTATATAAACTTTCTACATAAAAATTATCAGGCTTATAACTTAAAATTTACGAGTAGGTAATTTTGTTAGCTTAGCTACCCCGAGTAAATTTGAGATGGAAATTTGATTTGAATGTTGGGCCCCTATAAAAGTTATTGACAGATTAATTACCCCTTTCACCTGACGTATTTGGATATCGAGAAGTTAAATAACGAAATCGGGTAATTTTTCGTAATTAACAAACTTATTGTGCATTCTTCTCACAAACAAAGGACAACGATCTACGATGTCTTTACCACCCAGTCAGAAATACGAACAAAAACAATTGGTAAATAATTAAACGTCTGATTGGAATAATAATAAATGATTTATGAGATTACGGTTTCGATTCCAAATCGGTTATGTTGTAAAGGCTTATTGTTTCACTAAACAGAACAATCGAAGATTAAAAGCATTCTGTATTATATTATGGTCTTTAAACAGGAACCTCCATGACATTAGATTCTGAACAAAGCACGATGCCGCGCATCTGTATGAAAGAATTGAAAATAAAAACGATGCCAAATTTTAAAGAAATAAACAGCAATTTTGTACCGTAAAGACTATTGAAAATTAACATAAAATGATAATTTTATTTATAAAAAAAGAACGATAATTTAATTAAATATTATTTGTTACTGAAAAAGTTAAAAACCTTTAAAAATACCAAATAAACGTTTTTAAAAGAAGTTTAATAATACAAATAAACAACTGTTAATTTTCACACAACATAATAAGGAAAAGATTTAATTGAAAATTCCCATTTTCAGCACAGTTTTCGACTCTATGTAGTTATTACAAAAATAGGTACTTTATAGGTAAACGTTATCAATAACATCTTCAATAACGGAGTTCGATCACTCCTTCGATTATTTTTTGTTTTAAAAATTTCACGTTGTCCTTTAAATTATTTGTTTGGACTTTTGTTTCGAACGATCCTTAAAAAGTTTGTAATGGGTTTAAGTCCGCGAGTGAGCTGGCCAATTTAGTGGTCCGTAACGATCTACGCGCGGGTTTGAGAAATTACCATCGAAACATTTTTTTACAAACACTGTTGAGTGTAAAGGATATCAATCTTGTTACTATAAAAATATTGCATTTTTAATTCGTCATCAATATTAATATTTATCAACAATTAATATTTAAATGATAGAACCTGTTGAATAAAATATAGGCAGATAATACATAAATAAAAATTATTAATTTTATGAACGTCAACTGAAAAGTTAATTAGAAAATAGCGGACGAGAATCGCTAAATAAAATAAATGTTCATAATATATTTTTGTTTGATGCAATAGCGTGGAGTTATCCAAAATTAATAGATTTAAAATAACATGCTCGGTGTGCGCAGTTAAATGGTTATATAAAACACGAAATGCATTGCACGATTTCGGCATTAAAAGATTACCGACAGGCTGGTTATAATTAGTAAAATGATTTCAATTTTATTTCATTAAGAGTTCCATAGAGTTTAACGTGAAATGAAAAAGCACTCAATTTTTAATTGGATTTGGTTAATTCGCGAGAAATTTAATGGATATTTTACATCAGCCACCGTCGTTTTGGAACAGCCAAACTTTTACAACTCAAACAAATCTTTTATAAATTCCTCGGTGCTGAATATAAAAATTATTAAGCGGATTTAAAATTTTAATACACCCTGTCAGCACTCATTCCATTTCTGCTAATTGAAAGAACGTTAAAATTTACTTCGCTTTTCCAGTATTACAAAGATATTTGGTACAGTTATTTCATGAAAATTCGAATCCTTATAATTTAAAGAAAAGTAATGTTTTTATTTTTGATTGGATATGGACGTTGAACCCTCTGCGAAGCTGATTCAAGTGAGACACGTGACTGTCATGATTATTCTTATAACGTTCATACATTAAATGTAGCACGTGCCCTTAGGCGACTGGCCATTCGTGATCCCTCGTTTCACAAGAGTTTTAGTTAGTTACTGTTGGTCTTTATCGTTTAGTATAAGTAGAAATGCTGTTAGATTTACAAAAACTAACCTTCTATAGTTCTCCTTGGTAAGTGCATAAAATAGGGTGCACCGAGACAAGTGCACGGCGTAATGCATTTTAACGCTTCGAGTGAAATTCTCACACTTGTATGGAGTACAAGACTACAAGGAGTATGTGAACTGTCGCACCTGCAAGTATTGCATGATTTAAAGTAAAATAATTGCATTTATCCTTATAATTTTCTCAACATTTTCAAATAATTTAATTGCGTTCAATTATTATTACTCGTATTAACTTGTTCAGAATATACAGGGTGACCAGGAAATTATGGCAAAGTACGTCAAAATAATGCCACAATTTTCTATACATTGTTTTTTTATTTTTCGTCGGAATTTAATAATTTTTGATATAATATCTACGTAATAAATGAAGGTCTTGTAAATTGTGTAATAGTTTTTTTTTTGATATCACTTCAGACGTGCCAGGGGTGCACTACCCATAACCTTTCTAACTTTAAAACTTTTTAGAGATTTAAGTTTTTAAATTTTTAAGGACATTTTCGGATTTTCCAGACATTTTAGGATAAAAAAAGGTACCCTTGCAATAAGCCTCGTTAAAACGCAGCGGTCTAGACGTCTGCCTACCGCAACGTTATCTTTTTAAGCAATAATGTGAGCAAATAACTTAGAAGAGTTTTATTTTTTTTTGCAATTTTGATACTCTTTTTTGCGAAAAAGCGGTGCGTTTGCGACCATTGAAAAACGTAATTGAAGGGGTTGGAGCCATACGAATTTAAGTGCAGAAATATACATTTTGAGATGTTGACTGTCGAAGCTTTGAACATTATGGGCAACTTGTATACGTAGTATATTTGAGGGTTAAAAATTGGCATTGCAAGTTGAAAAAGCACTTGTTTTTTTTGCGTCACTTAACTCAATTTTTCAAGAATATGCACTTAAATCCTTATGGGTCAACTAAGTAATTACTTCTAATTAGTGTTCTTCCGTTTATTAATTTTTAATTAAGTAGGTTTATTCCCCCCTTTTTTTGTTAATATTTACTGACAATAAGATGTGGCATAACTTTAAAAATTTCTAATTTTTGTATTAATTTATTGTAATTGATAACTATTGACAATAGCTACACAATAAACAATTAAAACGCTATCAAACTAGATGTAAAATGCAGCTAAATTGCCAAAATTATTAATTAGATGTACTTTTCTATATATCTTCAATCGAATTGACAGCACACTTGGTCCCTGATCGTATAAACATTCTTATTGTTATCTCACCCTCACTCCATTCAATCGGTCACGTACGTAATACCTTAAATGAATGTTAAAATTGTGGTCACATACTGTGAATCGATTATTATGTACAAGAAACGAGCTTGAAACCTGCCATCATAATAATTTACTCAAGCAGTGCTTGATAAGCACTCGTCTACATTAAATTTATCACAAACTAGTAGGCGACGAATACTTAAAAGATGAAATTTCATCTGTACAAGATTCCCAAAATTCAAAAACTAACCAATCAAGACAAACAAAATCGAGTTCGATCTTGCCCTGATAGTTCAACCAGCCACACTGTTAGAATTTCGTTGGAACTCTTAAGGGAGGCATTTCTTCATCGTTTACTTTCTCGCTTTGGCGATTTGAATTGACCCACAAGGCCTTACAATGCCTTTTTTCTTATGTGGTTATTTAAAAGCTAAAGTTTATGCTTCAAAACCACGAACCCTTGTTGAACTGAAAAGAAACATTGAAAGAGAGATTCAAGTTATTCCACGGGAGTAGCAAATCCAGTGTCATGTAAGTCATGTCCAAATTCATCGAGCGTTTAAATGAATCTATTAAAAATTATGGAGGTCACTCGAAGTACGCAATATTTGATAAATAAAATTCCTTCCCATGCACTCTAATGATTAGATTTTGTTTGATTTGTAATATTAATCAATAACAACATATTAACATGTTAACAACAACAACAGGTAATCCCATGGCGCAGTTCAGGTTACACCTCCTCTTCCACCGTATCATGAAAAAAATAAAGAAAAAATAATAAATAACGTAAATCAGTAACTTCATCCTAATTAAAGGAAAAAATAATAATTAAAACATAATATTATTCTGTGATGAAACGACTGACAACATTGTTGCAAAACTAGAAAAGAAATAGGTAGGTAGGTACATGAAAAACAACCTTAAATATTATAATAAAGAATGAATAATGAAAAAGAATTAGTTCATCAGAAAATGAAATTGACGATGTTTTATAGCTTTTACAAAGGCATAATATTATAATATAATGTACATACATACAGGTAAAAAAAATGAAAAAAAACAACAACTAATAATTTATAAATATAATTAATTAGTAAGTTCAATGGTGTAATGGTGTATATTATGTAGAACATTAAGTAATACTATTTTATTTTTAATTTAATTATCGCATAAAAATATATTATGTTTACCTTTTTTTTTTGAACGAGATATAGAAATCGCAATGAACTAATGCAGGTGAACATTGTGAATTTTTAGGAAAGATAATATTTTTCTTGATTCAAAATTTTGTTTCGACAGCACCTTATTTCGCTTACAAAAGCTCAATTTTTCAGTTAACATCGACTAAAAAAACTTTTTATTATTATTTTTTTGAAGTTCGGCACCTTTGGTGGTCAATATTTTTTCAGATATTTTAGTGAGCCGACTCGGTGGTCGAGTGGTTAGGAGACTAACCTCTCGCCTGACGGGTCCTGGGTTCGAATCCCGGTACGGGTGGTGAAATATCCCCCTGGTAGGCATGGATGTCCCGGAGGGCACTAGAAGTAATGCCTAACGGCGGTTCCTGGTGCCTTTCGGGGTGTGCTACTAACACCAAAAAAAAAAAAAAAAAAGATATTTTAGTGAAACGATCAACTTAAATTTTAATTTCGATTACAAGAGAACAATTAAAGGTTACTTTGGGTGTATCATTTTTTTCTAATTTTTTTTCAATTACGAGAACAATATTTTTTTATTTCTAGTTTCTTTTTAAACAATAGTGACGATGCAGAACACATCAAGCCTGCTTCGTCTCGTTGACGTGTTCGTCATTTTTGTCTTTCAATTAAAAGCGTCTTACTATGCGCTTACTACAAAGAGGTATTTAAGTTCAAAAATAATTTTAACAAAAAATTTATTTAACGCCGACATAACAGATTCAACGTAACAAATTAAATTAACTAACATATAGGTTACCATTTGTTTTATTGTGTATTTGTATTACTTATTATAAAATTAATGTTTAGTTGCTCAATAAATGAATATCTGTTAGATATGTATTTTTTAATCGTCGTATTACTTAATTACCTAATATTGTAAAATAAAATTATGATTGCGCGCAATAAATGAAATATTTTTTTACACAAATAATGAATCGCGTTTCGGGCCGTGATTGACGTTCTAGCGTCGTCGATGCGTAAAATTAAAAATGTACTCTAAAAGATTAAACGAATCAAGATTTCAGACAACGCGACCAGAACACCATACATCAACTAACACATGAATTACACTGCCCTCTGAAGAAATAAAAAACCATCGTAACTTGTCACTCTGTATAACACTGTGTTGACGGCTGTAATATCACTTGTTAGTAAGAAGAGGAATTTTTGATTCTACGGTCTGGTGCTCTCCATACGTGATATTGTGAAAACTAAGGGCGAAAGCTGTCACCGAGCTCCCGTTTTTTGTACGTAGTTGGAAAAGCTTTTGTCGTGTAGGTTTTCTCCTGCGTGTTCATGCTGTATACATTAATCATAACCATTATTTAAAAACGTCACAAGAGAAACACCCTCGCGATCTATAAACAATAACGTTATGACTTGAATCACTCAACTTGGCGTAATACTTTATTTTCCGTATTAAAACGTCTAAGCTTTAATGCTGAATACATTAGCCTGGCTTTACAGCATCAAAACAGGGGCGCGACAAATGGAATCGCCACGCGGCGGAAAGTAAACGACGTCCGCCCCCGTGACCGCCGACGGCCCTATTCATTACCGTCACGTGCCTCTAGGCACTATTATTGTTTATAGTGTCGAAAATATTTCTTTTCTATTAAGGTATTGGAATACAATAACATCTCGCGTACGCCCCTAATATATTAAACAATTGAATCAAGTTTTACAAACTTTACAACAATAATCGGAGAAGTAAGTTATCATAAATCACCACGTGCGTTATTCGGAATCTTTTATTCCTCTTTGCTCTGTTGTCTCCGATATTAATCATTTTCTTTGGGTAGGTATCTATAAATAGCCGGGAAGTGATCGAATTTGACGTCCTGGTTAAAATTCTGAACGACACATATATCTAAATCTGATAAATGGTTTGGGATTTAACGTGCAGGGGTTTTACAAAATCGATCGCGTAGTTAACCCGTATATAGGTAGTAGTGTAGCACTTGAGCATGAGAACACAATTCTGTTCCTTACATGGAGATGCAGATACCCGGGAGGTTCGCCCCGGGCTCCCGCGGTTCCTAATGTGCTTTTCATGTCGCCTCGGCACCTCAACACGTGTCCGACCCATACCCTTAGATGTGGCGTGTATTATCGATGTATTGCCTTGTACTACTACGAGCACTCATGTGAGGTTTTACTTCAACCGACCGCGAAGTATTACACGAGTCTTTTTCGAACGCGTCGAAAATTTTTTATGCCCCTTAAGTAGGTTTCGAAAAGGCTTCGGCACTTCTTTTACGAAATCCCATATGCACGAAACGTAAATCTTTCCGCGAATTTTTTTAATAATCGGTGCTGCTCTAAAACCGTCAATTCGTTTCAAAATGGGAATTAACAGTTTTATAGGCAAAAAGTCTCCAATAACGCGTTAAGACAACACCTGCCTTTAATAATATAAACAATTAACTTCAACACAAGTAGCAAAAACAAAATATTTTCCTCTAAATTAGCAAATTATTTAAATGAAGGAAACTAATTGGAATGAACTCTGCTGCGGATTTTACATTCACCGAAGCCTTATCGTAATTTATTGACTTATAAAAAGGATATGCCGAAGAAGTCAAGCTCATTAAATTCTATTAAATTTTTTCTTACGTTTCAACCACCTCACAAGAATAGTATGTTTAACTAATTGGGTGGCAGGAAATATACTAGTTTTTATCGAGAGGACATCTGTCGCAGGACCGTATTCGAGTCGATTACTACGAGTTTATGTATTGTTCGACGGATTTAGCTCATCGCACATTTAAAAACGATTTATTAACTCTTAATTATACACATGTTCGTTTGTTTGAAAGAACTCGGATTGAAAATTTCGAGCCTGAAATTTTTCTATTTTAATAGAACAACAAAGTAAAACTTTTTCATATTGATGTCAAATCAAAATTTTAGATTTCAGTTTGTTTATACGTTCGATGATTTATTTCTTCGCAGAAACAATGGGCGCTCAGCAATCTCAGCGGCTAAGTATAGCAATTGCAGGCGATTGGAGGATATGAAGAAATAAATCAATCGCGTGTAATTGCTATTTATAATCGTTGAGTTTTCCCGAACGCGCCCAATTTCACTTGAAAAGCAATTGCGTAAGTTTCGCATTCAATTAGTATTACTTATATGTGTTTGTATTTATTCACGAAATGCTAGAAAACAAGGTTAGGTTAAATAATAATTATAATAAATATTAGTTATTTGAAAGTTAAGTTAAGCTATTTTGCCCGATTAATTAAAATCTTGTTGACATTTAGCAAGAATTGCCTAATTATAGCTGTACAGGGTGATTCAAAGTTCATATTACAATATTCTAGAATCTGCAAATAGAGAAAATGTAGTAGATAAATACATATTTGCTTTATGAAACTACATGTGCAGTGCGGAACTGTTTGTGCGCTACAGTCGTGGAGTATTGTTATGAGTATTTATTAATGTCTTATATTTGTTTACCCATGTAATTTTATAATATCTATGAATTCAGAATCACACTTTATATCAAACAGCATTGTCAAATAAACAATAACGCTCATTGCTAAATGTCAACAAAATTTTAGCGAATCGGACAGATTGATTGTGAAATATAAGAAGTGGGTAATCAACTTCTTCGGTTGGATTTGTTTAGTGCAATTACCTATTTGTAGAATGTTTTGCATGTCGCCTTTTAGATTTGTTACAACAAATAGAAACTAACGTAATTAACTGAGGTATTAACTCTTACACACATATATTTAATAATTTTATTGTTAAACAAAACAGCTGTAAGTAAATTGATTTCAATTGAAAATATCTTAAAATGGGGATGGGGATGCTTTTTCAAATTGTTTATTATTCGGTTAAAAATTAAATTAACTAAATTTTGGTTCAGTTAATTTTTAATTCGTATTTTTTTTAACGTAGGTAAGTATTTAAGGAACGAAAGTACTATTTCAAGGACATCATAAAGAATTACTAACGACTTGATTACTTTAAAGCAGTTTTAATTAGTGCGGAAATTTGATAATAATTAGGTAACCGTTTTGGAATAAGTGTGTTGTATTAAATATATTCCCAATTCTTACAATCGTCGTGGTGGGGCTAGCGAAATAATGCGATTGTGCGCGAAAAAGTAGTTATAAAAAACAAACAAGTTCTGAAAAACAATAGTATATAGGTAAATTAATAAGTAAATAAATTAAGAAATAATAAACTGGTAAAAAATAAATAATAGTAATTAATAATAAGTAATCGGTTATTAATAATAGATGAAAGCAATAATAAAATAATAATTTAGTAGATAAATATTTAATAAATAATAAGCCGACTCGGATGACGGACCGGTCAGGTAACTGGTCTCTTACCTGATGGGTCTTGGTGAAATAGCCCCTTAGTAGACATGGATGTCTGTGATCGTAGAGCTAACAACCGTAGTAATTGAAGCTCCAAAACCACCTGTACCAGGGTGAATAGAAAAAATTATAAAAATTTAAACAAATAATAATAGATAATAACATCAGTCATCTTTATTAGAACCGGTGAGAAAAGAAACAAAAAATAAAGTAGATATATTACAATCTATTTATTTATAGTTTAATTATTTATAAATGCTATTCTGCCATTAACCTCGAATAACAAATATTGTTTTTATTGTAAATTAATGTTAAAACAGTATCTATTTAAAGATTTCATTTTAACGGTTTATTATTTGTTCTCTTGTTTTCACTTTGATTAACGTTTGTTTTTCAGTTTAAAATAGACGTATAAGTACTTTAGACATAAAGAACCCTGCACTTTATTTTTTCGTAATTGAAAGAATTAGTGACATATAATAAAATTTAGTTTCATAAAAGTATTTATCTAATTTTTTTTACTCGGGACACTTCTCCGTCATATTATTATAGCAAAAATAATAATAATGTTGCAATTGTTTTAAATTAAACTTTCCGTAAACAACAAAAACAATTAACAATTTAACAAATTAAACGATAACTAAATTATAAAACGGAGCTTTTAAATAAATTTTTCGCACGTAATATAAGTACCTACTCCAGAATCGTAAATATAAATCTTGGAAAGTTTTGCCGAACTATTAATTAGGTAATTAAATGAAGTGCAAATATTTCTAGTTACCTACGTTTATTTACAACATTTACACGGAAAATAATTAGTAGTGGGCAATTAGCGTCTCTTAGTATCGACATGCTGATGCCTCCTGCATTTAATTTCAAGATAATCACAAATCACATTCCTACATGGCGTACGTATAAGACAAAAAACGTTTTAATTACTTATACTACGTTCATTAAATCGTCGAACACAGTAAGTGAACGCGCCAATAGCTGTCACTAATTGCTCCTTGGAAAGGAACTACCGCCTGCAGGAGTTCGTTAATGGTCTTCCGGAAGTAAATGTCGCGAATATGAATATCCGTTTGCCATACTAACAAATGCCTTTAACGATTTCGTATCTGCAGAAACTACTAATATCAGCTTTACAATCATTATAATTGCGATAGAATTTCTGGAATCGCTTCCAAATGTTTCCTGAGAGATAATGCTGAGAATGTGCCTCATTACCGCTTTGCAAAGAGGAAGCCTATAATTAGTGCTGGCATCGCAAGTACATTACAAAAGCACAGACTACTAAGACCGCCTTTATAATTATTTATTAAATGATTTCGATGGAATAATTTTAAGTGTCCTATAGCCGTAAATTGAAATTTATTACGCTACACTTCGAGCCTATATTTGGTTGTATCGTACTATAGCTTCATTAATTTAAACCAACGCAACGCAAAATTGGTCTTGTAGATCAGAAACATTTTTGTACATTATTAACTTTAACATTTTCCTTTGTATACGGTACAAATGGTTAAGTGGATAATTAAATTTCGGAAAACAGAACAAGTAGCGAGCGTAACGTCGAAAGCCCGGAGCAGCGTATTAATGAGCACTCTTTGATGAAACCCTCCAGTATTGGGTCTTATTCCATGCAGAAGATGTTCTTATTGTATCTACATTGTGTAGATACATCGGCTCTGTTCGCTGTTTTTGTATGCTGCATAACATGAAACACATTTAATTTTGCCGCAGGATAAGTTTGTCGATACACGAAGTACGTCGAAAAATAACGATAATAATTTTATCCCGGAGCAATGGATTTTGTTAAATATTTGCCACATTTTCTTTGTTTTAATGCCCAATACACGCACGTTGGGACTTTCAAAATTTGAATTTACTATCTGTAGGTGTATCAAATCAAAATTATCGCCGCACGTTTTTGTTTTTTTCTTTTAAAGAAATAACGATTATTAGTTTTTAAGATTTTTAAAAGACTCGAATAAAATTTCGGACGCTTTATCCGAAATTAAAATTTAGACAAAATTATATCTTTTAATTACGTATCTTTTACATTTATTCGTAATAATTTATTTATTTATTATCATAATAATCGCAATTTGTATAAAATAAAATTAAAACTGAGGGGTCGCCAATCAATTTCGCAGTCATTATTTCTTTGTCGGCTTGTGGTGCTAAACGATTTGTTTTAAATGATTGCAGTTTTAGTTAACAATAAGTAGGTAACTTCTTGCTTTTTGGAATTTTTTAACGGTTTTAGTAGCCGGCGCACGTGCAAAGCGGACGAAGAGACGCGAAAAATGCGGCGTCGAAAATCAATCTGTCCTTGGAATTCCTCGAGCGAACATTTTCTCCGATGATTAAATAAGTGTAAAATCCCATATTATTTACGAATAATAGTTTAAACGATAAAAAATACATTTAAATGAAAATGGAATTTTATAAATGTCTTTTGTGTTCAATAAAGTCGGATGAACGCGAGGCATTATAAAATAAGCTACTCAAAACGTATTTGAATTCGTTCTGACATTCAATATACTTGTAATACAAAACCGGTGAAGTATAATGTGGAAAAAACATCGTCATTAACGTAACATTTTTTGTTAATAAAACGTGAGACATTTGTAATCTACAGAACTCTGTTCCCTATGTCATGGGTGTAACGGAGCGAATGTCAGCCCAGTCAGTTTCTAGCGCTGGTTCCGGTCCTGGACAGTTGATTGACGTTAAATCCTCCGCTTAAGCCAGTCATTAAAAATATAAATATTCATTATTTAAGCAGTAGCTCGAAGTTAAGTCGGTAAAGAGTTCCATATGCTATGAACATCACATTTCAATTGGACGACAGACGCGAGTTATAGCAAAATTTTGTTACCATTAAATACAGCAAACAAAACTGTGTTTTCCTAGCAATTAACAAAATGTATTTGTGATACGACAGTATCTTATCCAATTTTGAACAGCTGTTGTTTTTTTTTACAATTACATTCAATTCGTTTAAAATATTCAATTCGATAAAAAGCTCTTTTCCTATAGGTAATTGTGTTCCATATTTGCATACGGAATACATCTAAATTTTTAACGTTGTCACTTTCATTTTGAACGTTTCTGGTCGAACGATCGTAAACTTAAAGTTGCAAAAATTTCGATTAAAAAGGAAGTGCCCGAGAAGTTTATGGCGCACGTGATTTAAACGAAGCGTTTGCAAAAAGTAAAAGAAAAATTGTGTCTTTACATATATCCAAACTTCGATGATCGTTAAATAAATCAAACCGGCGGACAAACTTACATATTTATGAACACCGAAAATGTAGCCAAAAAGTGGTTTCGATTGTATCGGAACAACTTCTGACGATTGCCAAGAGACAACCCTAAATATATGAACTTGGCCGTGTTACCTCCGAAACAGTTATTTATTTGAATTAAAATTTCGATTAATCGCGCGAAAAATTGTGTACAAAATCTACATTATAAAGTAAGGTTCCGTGAAGTGATCGAGTGATTTTATGCTACTTAAAATCAGTTAAATCGGTCGAATGGAATACGTCTAATGATAAAGGTCTGATCAGTAGGTGCATCGGTTTAAATGACTCGCTGACTCATTACTTTAATTTCATTCGAGGCTTTCTCAAGGCATTACGACCTTTTCTGTTATAAGGTTTCTTCCAACATCCAGTTTGTGTATCGTTCATTGAACTATTTTCTACGCACGCGAGGTTTAGTTACTGTATATATCTTGTATATTCGTACTGGTTTGGGACTACTAATCAAGAATTGCGTTGTATCGGTACGGTGCAGAACAGTGATTTGTCAAAAACATTGCAACATCTCATATTGAAAAATAGAAAACTGTAAGGTTAGTACGTGATTCAGTAGAAATTTTCTAAATGCACCCTGTACGTGTATCCCGACCGTTCTTAAACTGGTTTGGTGGGTGTTGGAGGAAACCTATAAGTACTCATCTAACGATAAGTAGGTGGTAATTAATTTTGTTAATTCCTGCATTTTCTCTCCTTTAGTTTTTCTGAAATATGAAAGTTAGTGTTAAAATAATTTTTAGTAGGTAGACAATAAGGTTTATTCAAAAAGATTAAAAAAAAAAAAAATATATATATATATATATATATATATATATATATGTAGGTAGTTATAATTAATCTAATCAATTAACTCCCAATTTTTGCTCTAAAAAATGTATTATTTATGAGATGACTCAATTTATTACCTATATAATATGTATTATGTAATATACATATACAGCGTGTCCACGAATGAACCTGTGAATTTTTTCATTTCTCGTTTTTATAGAAAAGTCCATATATTTATATAAAGTTTTGCTTAGTTTGGAAAGTCCTTTAACCATAGTCGGAATGTCGATACAGGGTTGTTTAAACATAATGAAACATTAAATTGCTCGAGGGCGAAGTATCAATTATTTGAGTAAAAATGAAAAACGTTATAGAAAAGAATTACTCCTAATGTCAATAGAAGTTCAAATATGAAATTTCGAAAGTTTGTCTCAATAATCACCTATACATACTTTTGCTTTGAAGAAAACTTTTGAGTGAAAGACAAACTAGATAGAAATGTTTTTAATAAATGGTTTGGTTTATTGGTTGTATGTACATCGTTAAAAATCCTATATTTATGACGAAAGCACATATTTTTTACTAACTAAAACGTAGTGGCACAATTAATAAATTAATTGCGATCAACTATATCTTTTTTAATTAACCGATTTAACCAGCCAATAAAATAATTTAATAAGATACCAATACTAGATATTTTTTTAAATGAAGAAACTTTCTAAATACCGATATACCTATTTATTAAGCGTTCATCTTTTTAAGTGGAAAGCATTAATTTATTTTTAAATCCGTTATAAGTTTAAATTAGATATAGGTGACAGAATGTCGAACTAAATAAGAACCGATTACTGTATAACACGATACGTATAAATAATAATTATTAAACTGAGAAATCACTCTTTAATTGAAACTTTAATTAGCATTACTATTCGGTATAATTGGCTTTTATACACGAGATCTTGTAATCTAAAAAATAATGGTTAATAAATGTAAAACGCCGATTCATAAAAACATATATAAAATTGTTTAAACCACGTAGCCGGGATTGTAAAAATCCATGTTCGTCCACGTTAAGTCCACGGTTATAAATTACGACCCAACAAAGTTGTAGATTATAGTTAGGAAGTAAAATAAATACCTATAAGTAACAAAAACGGTAGCAACGGAATTTCAGATCGACGTTGCGATTAAAAAAATATTTTCGCAAATTAATGGGCGCGCTTTATATTCCTGCGTGCAAACAAATCGGTCGGAAAAGTGGTTCGGTTCGTATAAATGCTAGCCAACAATCTGAAAAAAGTTGACGCATGTTAAAACTGTGGTATACTGCAAAAATATATATATACCTACTCGAATAAACGTAGTCGATTTATATCGAAAAAACCGGAAGTAGTGCGTGTTATGTAATGGCTGCTGGGCACTTCCGTTTTCAGGTGGGCGGTACTGTTTACATGTGTACGTACAACCCCCAAATCGGTATGCAGTACATTGTAATGGTACTTACACGTCATGTTCCTGCTCCGTGCAATATATTCCAAGTACATTCCAGATCAAAGCTCTTATATCGGACGTTTTCCGTTCGACTGATTTAACCGATTTTAAATCAGAATCATACGACCACTTAACGGAATTTTCCTTTTCAATGGATTATTTAATTTTATATATATATAGGCACCTACAATTTTTCGGTGGAAAATCAGTTGAATAAGTTGAACGGTAGAATTTAAAACGCTTATCGAGTAAAGTCGATGATACAACGTTAAGGCGAATGTAAATCGTTAATCGTTAGGTGTTAACACGACCGAGAATCCTAATATTTATGAGACTTTTATTAATGTAGAACACCTTTGCTCTATTAAAAAAACATTAAATATACTTTATAGTTATAAATATGCAAATGAAGGTTTAAAAAATTCATAAACATGCCTTGGAGTAATAAAATAATTATGGAAACTTGAATTGAATACTTAATCTCTAATATAACTAATCACGTTTAAATGTTCATTATTTAGTAATTTGAAGACTTTAGAAATATTCCCATTCCGCTGCATATTGCATTATTTCAGTTTTAACGTTCAACGACGTATTCGTAATAATTTGCTACTACAACGAGCGTTTAATAGTTTTCAGTTATATTTAAACCAGTTAAAATTTTAAACTTTTAGCTAAAACACCCCACAATAACGATAAAAGCAATATCGTGACATTACTGTCTTGTACGTTTTGTTTTTGTTCTTTCTTGCAAAACATGCCAAACTAATTAGGTGTACTTAAACATTTGTAGAAATAAGGGTAGGTAGTGACCAATGGAAAACAGTTGATAACTCATATATTACTTCGGAAAAAATTTTAATTAATTATTCAACGTAGTCGGCAGTAGTTGTATTTAGTCTTTTAGGATTGTTTTGGAAGAAGAGAAACTTTTCTAGTATCATAAAAGAAATTAAAAAAAAAACCACCACATTAATCATTATCAAAAACTGCTTTAAACTTTCAGACAACAAAGAAAATATTGTGTTCGATTATTTGTAGATCAAATGGTCGTCAATTTTTGACAAAAGTGATAACTATAATTATAAATTTTTCTACTCGTACGAAAGTCGCCGCTTTATCACTTCCTACTCGATATGAAATCTACACTTGTCTCTATTCCACTTTATAATGTGCGGAATATATTTAACCTTCTCTAAAATAGACAGTATTCTGGAAGTGAGGACACGATTTATTTCAAATTTTCGATGCTGTTAGTTTTATTATTAAAATACAGTAGGTGAATGTGGGGCAAACTTTAACAAACAGAACAGGTCGTTCCGGGCGCCACAAAACAGGGAGCGCCGCCAGGCGCTTTCCCCCTCTCTTTTTCAATAAAGTCCAAAAAATGAATAAATAAAAATAAATTAAAAAGAAGTTTTTTCTGAAATGTGTAAGGGGCTTGGGGTAGTACTTCGCCCCGGGCGTCTACAGCCCTCGCGACGACGACGCGACGTTTTGAGCACGATTAACTAGAAATTTTATTACGTACTTAGGTATTTGTTTTAAACAACTTGTTTTAAAATAATTTGACCTGGACATCTAGATTTAACATAATATAGGTAAATTTTCTTAAAACGTCTCATTTAAAAACAAAACTGGTCTCGTCCACTTTTGGAAGAATAAAAATATCCTTATGCTGTCTGAAATTTCTTGTGGGAAAGCGTGATTCGCCCAAATCTCGTAAACGATCAGGATTACTTCGATGTTCCTTCAAGATTCCACCAGCCACCTCGAAACGATTGTCTAAAAAACATTGAAAAGACTTCTAAAGTATTAATTACCTACAAGTTGAAAATAAATATTTTTAAATAGATACCTAAACTGATGTGTATTACAGTAACAGTCAAAAGTATGAGTATTTTTCAATTAAAAATTTGCTTTATTAGCGCCGTTTCGAAAGCTAAACCTTTGATGTTACTTACAATTTTGTTGGGCCTAAAGCGATATTCCTTTGAGTGGTACAATATTCCACTTTACCCCTAGTGTAAGCGATTGAAATAAACTTTTGTGAATCTCGCAATGATTAGTTTAAATCTAATTATTGAAAAAAAGATGCGAAATAGCAGGTTCGCAGATGATTACAAATGTAATATCAAAATATTGTATGCAACAAATTGTTTAAATACTTGTATTAGGTGTACAACTTTGCTTCCGCCGTTTTGCAATAAATGGCTGTAGCGGTAAGTGGTAGTCGAAATAAATAGATCGTAGCTGTCATACAATAAGATTAGGTATTTGTAAATATAACGCCATCGAAATATTAGTCGATTTGTGTCTGCATCATAAAGTTATTCTCGATTAAACATGTCAGCTTACGAGCCAAATTCTCGTCATTTGCGGGAGGTTTTAATTTTCTGTTTTAATATGAAGAAATCTGCGGCTGAGGCTCATCGAATGCTCTCAAATACCTACGGTGAGGCCGCTATTAGTGAAAGAACGTGCCGAGAGTGGTTTCAACGCTTCAAGAACGGTGATTTTGACGTCGAAGACCGGCATGGCGGTGGAAGAGAGAAGGTTTTAGAAGATGCAGAATTGGAGGCATTACTTGAGCAAGACTCAATACAACGAGAGACATGATAAAGTAATCTTACAGCATGACAATGCTCGACCCCATGTTGCGAAAGTGGTCAAGACATACTTGGAAACGTTGAAATGGGAAGTCCTACCCCACCCGCCGTATTCTCCAGACGTTGCTCCCTCGGACTATCACTTGTTTCGATCAATGGCACACGGCCTGGATGACCAGCACTTCCGGTCTTATGAAGAAGTAAAAAATTGGATCGATTCGTGGATCGCTTCAAAAGATGACCAGTTTTTTCAACGCGGGATTCGTACGCTGCCCGAAAGATGGGAGAAAGTAGTGGCCAGCGATGGACAATACTTTGAATCATAAATGTATAACCAGTTTATTACAATAAAGTCTCGAATTTCGGAAAAAAACGGCGGAAGCAAAGTTGTACACCTAATACTTGTTGTAAATTGCTTAAATCGCATAATATATGGGCTCTTTAAACGATAAATATTACAATATTCGTCCTATTTAGTCGAACAAACCCTATACCTACATATAGACGTAATTTTTCATTAGTAAACTCTTTTTTTGTTTCGTTTCAGGTATGTACCCACTTCATTTTAAATTGCATAAAAAAGTTCCACCGTACTAGAACATAAATACATAAATATAAACGTTATTAACATGTAAATATAAGTATTAAAGTTAAAAAAAAATGCCATGCCGGCGAAACCGGTTGGAAATTTCTGTATTTGTGTTCTAGTGTTTTGAAATTTTCTTTATTCGTTTAAAATTCAAGGATAAGTTCGATAAAGTGCGAGCGTTGATCTTCAAATGTATGCAGTTCAGGTACATTTAATTCAATTATTTTCTTTAGAATCGGCCAATAGTTTTATAAATGTATTTTGAATAGCTATTTAAATTGAAACGGAAATTACCCATTAATTTATGCTTAGCACATCTAAGTGCACATTTAAAGAAAATCTCTTATTTTGGAACCATCACAACAACTTGCCATAATAATTATTAATTACGATAGCGAATTTTCCGAATTCATAATTCTCGATTTGGATTAATTGTAACCGAAAGACTCGAAAAAAAAAATTAGAAAAATTAAAGCATCGTTTTTTCGAAATGTTTGCGTTCTAGTAATTTAATCGAGGAAAACAAATTCCAATAATTATATATCGTAAAGCCGTTATTGTTTGCATTCTTTTCACTTTTCTGAATAAAATGTAAAAAATATTAACTCTGTAGGTCGAATATTAACGGAGACACATCAATTTATTCAACTCCATGTTTTTCGATATATGCAAAATTCAAATACGAATTTCTCGGGCCTAAAAATCTGAAATTTGATATTTAAAAATAACTCGATTGTACCTAATAATGTGTCCAATTTAAAACAAAAATTGGAAATGTTGACTTGTAGATTTTAAAAAATTTTGGTTGATTTGACATGGAATTGCCCAAGTCGCAAATAAAATTTGCCTAGAATACTTTCGTTGCGTGTAATTCATAGTGACTGTTATATAATACCTAATTGTAATTGGAGGTTTTTGACAAAAGATTTATTACAACCTGGCCCCTTCTTTCCACCCCAATTTTAAACAGTTTAAAATTTACAAGTCGTAGCAGATACACATAGGCGTTACAAAGGGATTTTCATTCGATACAACATATAATTATACGACGAATAAAATATTAGGCTTTAACATAGCACGAGTGCTCCTTGTTATTATCCAAAAATTATAGGTTTAATAACACGCTATCGTACTAACACTTTTTACACCTGTAACGTGACTCATGGTTAATTCAAATTATTACTATACAGACATCGAACTTCACGATTTAAGGATTTTTATTTTTGTCGGATATGATTTTTAACACTTTATATATTATGTTCGGAGATGTCGTTCGAAATATGTAGTTCGCGGAGTTATTAAAATAAAATATAATCGCGATTAACGCCTGCGAATTCAAAGAAATTATTAATTTAATTAGATAAATGTATTAGTAAAGTTGTTGCATGTAGTAAATTTAGAAAAAAGTTGTTGTTAATATGACATGTGTATATTATGTCAGTACAGGTGTAAAGTACACACCTGTCTTTTGCACTTCTAAGTTGGTTGGAGCTCATTAGCGACCAGTTACTTGCCACGGATTGCGTAATTAGCAAATCAATTATCGTATAGACTATTCTGATCGTTTAAAAATTCGTTATTTATGAAGTTATAAATAAGCTTGCTTCAGATTATATCGGTATTCGTAACTGATATTTACTACTTATCAATTTCAATCCAATGTTGTTTTTTTTTTAATTTAAAATAGGTCGCAAATATATACGATGATTAAAGTGTAGGTACTCATGAAGATATTCGACTCTTCACTTTAAAGTTTTTTTCAATTATAAAGCGTGAACTCATATGATTTAGACTCAAATTGTTCTTATTAGTGAAATATGGCCTAATAAAAATTGAGAGCGCGCGTTAATTTTTTCCAAATATAGTATTGGCAGGTGGTAATTAAATACCTTTTACTATCTATATTTAATCCAACAAATGCACTTAATAGTTAATGTAATGCGAAGTCTTGTCTGATAGAATCGACGAGGTAAGAGACTACCTATTACTTAAATTAGCAAATAAGGTGTAAATTTATTGCTTCACGTTGCGTCGCAGGCGCTTTCAATAGATAGATACGCATAGAGAGCTTTAATCTCAAGTATCTACCTTTAACATTAAATATCTTAATTCAAAAAGTACTTGAAATCGCAAACAAGAAATTTGTAATATAAATATCGCTAAATTTTAACGAGTAGGCAAGTTCATAAACTATCCTCTAATTTCTTATTTAAAAAAAATTGTCGACGAATATCTTTCACACAAAATATATAACTACAAGCACATAAAAACATTTGAAATTCGTAGATAATATACCTACTAAACACATACGTAAGATACTAACGTTGGCGTTGTAACTTACGTAACAAGCAACTCAACTCCCATTTCAATTTATTTTAACGAACGTAATTAACGACATCTTCTACATTTATCTAAAGACATTAGGTATACTAAACGAAAATTATCGAATTTTGATGCTTTCATTAGAATTGTGAAGTAGCGATCACCAGGTGAACTAACCACTCGAAGAATATCATTTGTTTCATAATTTATTTAATTATAATATTTTTTTGGTCTTAACGGGTAGATATTGCATAAAAAAAGTGTATTACTGATGAGTTAAATATAATTTTTTAATTAATTAATGAGTAGGTAGGTGATAAGTCCTGCAGTCTTGGACGGTTCTGAATTGCAGAACATACATATGTCATTTCATACCTACTTCACACAAAATAATAACTGAAAATATGTATAAAATTTTTAAATGTTACAAAATGTTTTTGGAAACGCGAAGAATCGAATTACGGTATTTGCCAACGTATAAGGCAATACTAAGCAATAAAAGTGTGTCTTATACGCCGGGAAATACTATAATTTATATGTTTGTCAATGGGCAACATTTTCAAAATCTTGATAACAATTTATTAATGTCTTCAGTTTCGATTTAATTAAATATCCATACCTATAGTCGAGGTATTTTAGGAAATTCGACCTAATTAAATAGTAGGTTGTGGAGATTTGGCACAGTTGTTAATTGGGCCTTGCCGACTAACATGTCAAAAGTCCCTATAAATCCGGGCTATCCAGCCGCTATCGTGAAGAAAAGATGCCAAAAAATAAATTTTTCGCCAGGATCTTTTTTGCGGTTCATTTTATGACAAAAAATACTTATACGGTAAAATAAACTAATACAATTTATGTTCTTATCGTTTTTCTGTAAACTCAATATTTTAAGGCGTGCCAACATCATCAAGTTTACCCTACCATATAGCTCGACGTTAATTAATTAGCATAGAGAAAATACACTTTACCTTTCGATACAAAAATGAAAATTTGTGCATTATTAAACGTACATTTTTGGCTAGGGAGCGCAAAAAAATTCCTCCGTAGGCAGGAGTTATGAAGTCATAAAGTTGACCGCCACCACTTAAACCGGTATGTTGCAGGAACGACTATTTCGATTTTCGTTTTCTTTTTTTTTTAATGAAAGACCTCTCCAAGGTGGAGAGAACTTCCGTTGCTTCTTTACTAGTGGAGTCTTCTTTCACCACTTCTTCTTCTTCTTCTTCATCAAGGTGGTCGGAAAGAACGTCTTCTTGGTGACGTCTTCTTGGTCTTCTTGGTTTTCCATTGTGACCGCACCAACAACAACATTAACATTGCCTTGAAATGAGAAAGACTCGTCCATCACATATCAGTTGTTGGGCTCTGACATATCTTCTTTTTTCTCCCGTAGTTGTCCCTTCTCTTTCACAACCGTCTTCTACCATTTGAATAAAAGGAAATCTATTCGAAAATCAATGTTGCCACCCGAGAAAAAACGCAAATAAAATAACGAGCATTTGGTTTGTGATTGTAGCTATAATTAGTCGTCAATTCTAGCGAGCTAGTGTGACAAGCGGCGGAAGTCAACAGCCAGGCGCGTATGCAGATGGCGAATAACGTTCACATCAAGTTGCAATATTGCAAGACTAGGCTTTAAGACAGAACCAACGGAAAATGACATAAATTGCAGGAAAACGTAAATTGCGGGAACGTAAAAACGGGATTGTTTATACGAGAGAATCAGAATTTAATAACGATTTAAGGGTCGGTTTTTCAATTGCCAGTTAACTCTGACCATCAATCACCATAGAAACAATTGACGAATTGACTTTTGAAAAAAAATAACGTTTGATGAGTACATTAGATATATAACAAGTTTGGAAATTTTATCTTAATAAATAACAAAATTAGGGAGGGTGTACCATGTTTCTATTACACCTGGTATACTTAAAAGCCGAACAAGCTATTTTAAAACACATCAGTGATTAATCGCTTTTAAATAATAGGTAAAACATATCTAATCTACATTCTTACAAAATTGACCCAAATAACAACTAAAGATGATATAATTTAGTTCCATTGTTTATCAAGATAATTCAATTTAACACTCATAAACTATAGCTCCAATTGTCTGCTATTATTTGTCAGTTTATTGTTTTTACCAGGTATTGTTGTATAGTAAAACAAGTTTTGTTGTTAATTTTAACTGATTGTAATAGAATCACAACAAATATTACCGAGCGGTTTGATATACCTATAAATAAATTGTTGCCGAAGTATTTTTATTAAAGTGATTCAGACGTGATTTAAATCATTCAAATACACACAAGTTTATTTTCAATTCAAATAAATTGATAAAAAATTGCATTCTACTGGTTCACAAAAACGTTTAAAATTCAATTGATAATTTGTTTTTAATATAAGATACAGAGCGAGTTAAAAGTATGGAACATATCAAATAAAATTGAAACAGATGGATATTTGTAAAAATCCTGAAACCACGTCATTTTATTTTTAAAAAAATGCACATTTGCATGTCAAAATTATTTTCAGATATTTATTTGTTTTTAAGTTATGGCGTCATCAGAATTTTTGTAAGCGGCAACGCCAGATTTTTGCGCGATATATCCTTTGATTGTCTAAATGGCAGTATAAAAATATTAATGAGAAAATTCTCGAGAAATGAATTATTAAAATTTAGGTATTTTTATTAGGACGCAAAAAAGATCGAAAATCGTTATTATCTATTTATTGTTTATTCGCTCGCTAGAGGCTCAAAACTTTTGCCGCCAAAATTGTTTGCTAAAATTTGTAAAAAATTACGTGTATATAATAGGATATGCTTATAGCTGATTCCGAAAATGACCCCCCCCCCTTTCACATTCAAGTACGTTTGCGCAGATTTTCATCATAACAATAAATTACTCGTGCTTCGAAAGTCAAATATTGTTGAAAATAATCAGCGATATTACGCGCGATAATAATGATAGATGGTACATAAATAATATGTTGAAAAATGTAGAAATTTATTTTAAAACGTGTTTATAATTTTAATACAAAAAGCAGTCGGGTACACCTATATAAAATACCAATACGCCTACCAATATAAAATATATTTTAATAATAACGAGATAAAAAATGTAATTAGCATTATTCAATTCAAAACATGTTTTATACAAAGTTAGGTACGCGGAATAAGATGTTCCCGAAATCGTGTAATTCTATGTCGGTGGTCCGTTTGAAGTTCGTTAGTTCAAATATATAAGCCCATAATCCGGCATTTTTGTTTCTTTTAATATACCTTCATTAAAATATCTTTCTTTTTATTATAGTTAATAACTATAAAACATTTGGACAACCGTTACGGCAAAAACCCGTCCCTTTAGATTTCGGTCGTGATAATTAGTGCCGAGAACTCGGTGAAGATTGCCTATATTTCTATATTAATAGTTATCGAAAAATTCAAGAACATATTAGGTAAACATTAATTTAACGATACTTTAATTATGATTTATGTCTTGGAAAACAACTTAATTAGGTGTGAGATAATCACCTATTATAGGATAAATTCATAATTAGGATTCATCTATTTCTGTTTAAACTTCGATACGATCTTACAGCGACATATGTTTCCGGTGTAAACATTTATAGTAGAATATAGTTTGATCGGAAAGCAACTAATGGAAACTAGTTTTTTGAGCTGTTAAATGCGCATTTTATACATTTGTAATGTTTCCGTTAGTCAATTATCTATATTTCCATTAGATAATATGTAGCGTGCTGTTAAAAAACGCCGTTTCGTTTTTTTTACTACTCTAATAATTTTAAAAGTAAGACCGGCCAACGAAGTGGTAAAGTATAATAGCCTTTTGAGAAAAGGAATGTGTATCTCTTTGAATTTACGAGTGTGAACTTAATCTAAGTTAATCCACACACAGTTAAACCCGGCTATTGAATCGAAGTTTCGCAAACTCTGCAATCACAACATCGACCGAACTTTCATCCCACCCTTAGGCACAGTTTGATCAACTTCTCTACAGTCATTTGTTCGACACGGGTGCCAACAAATCCAGTCGCGGTGGCTTTGTCCTGAAATGCGCTAAATTGACGTCAGCCGCAAAATTCACTATTTCTGTTCTATTTCAACCCGACAGTATACAAGGACAGAAGTGAAAACGTATCGGTGGCATTTTATAAAATCCCGAAATACGAATACCATCAGATATCAGTTGTAAAATGGCCCTCCACGTCGGCGAAATGAGATCTTTTGTTGCTACCAGGTGAATAGGGCTCGACACGTAGAAATCTGTAAATGAAACTGTTATCGAATCGAAGAAGTTTGTCGGGGTTGGTTTGAGGTAGAATGTGCTTTTAAAGCTTTTACCAGAGCTTTGTACTTCTATCTGGATAATAGACAGCGTGAAATAACTTCTGAATTAGTAAGTTCTATAACGTAAGAGGAAATTTATTCGACGCCTATTTTATTTTTTTGCAAATTGTTTAAAATTTTGTTTATAACGTTCGTCTTTTAATTTCGCGCAAGATCTTTCGAGTTGAATTTAACATTAAAATACGAAAATGTGACGTTATATAATTAGATTTAAAAACCTTTTGTATTCGAGAAACTCGTTTTTATGTCGTGTAATGCAGGAATTTGAAAAATTTCGATACATATTTATGTGCTTATCTAAAATTATGAAGCTGTCGGTCTGCTTTTATTTCGAGATTCAGAATCTGTTTATAGTCACTTATCTGTAGAGGTAAAGGCAGGATATATAGATACAGGGTGTTTGGTATCAATGTCAATACTGAAATGGGTAATAGAGGAGGTTATTTGGAACATATCTGATCATATATACTATTATAGAAAGTGTTGCGGATTTCGAGATTATCGTTATTTTTGGAGTTGAAGGATGATAATACGCTATTAATAGGTGTTATTTGTTTGAAAAGTTCGAAATATCATTTTGGCAAGTGCCAGAATTTCTTGCTTTACTATTAAATTGTGAATTAAAATGTGTATTTCAGAAAAAAATTCAAATATTAAAAGCATTCAAACGCTTAAAAAATTTCTCTATTTGACACCCTTTCTAATGATATATCACATAACAACGTAATGCTACTAATTCATTGTAGGAGCTACGCTAAATCGAGATATGAACTAAAATAACGTAAAATAATGACACATTTTCAAATTGAAACGATACACAGGTACTTATTTTCAAAGTAAACATTTACAATACAAAATCACACCGTATCTAATATAGGCACGTGCTCTACGTCGCACTTGGGTTTTATAGTGTATTGTATTCAAGAAGTATACATTTAAGATCCAGGAAAAAAAATAAATGGATGCGCCGTGGCCCGCGCAACAGTTGCAAATAATTTAAATGGTCGAAACAGCGACAGCTATCAATATTGTAATCAAAAATAGTGTGCTTTCAATTTTCGCATCGCACTTACGTTATTGTTACTCCGCAATTTATTCATTTATTTAATAGATCTAATTTAATTTGTGCATTACCTATTCTTCCTTTCCTTTCCTCTTCGAATCCTCCTGCAGGGAAGAATAAAAAAAGCGTATCCAATGGCGAGCGTTTTTATTTGTTTTCCGTCTCATTATAGTCAGAACCAGCGCATACAAATAGTGTATTTATTATATTCATTCAACTCTAGAAAAACCCGTTTATAGAAAATATAGCAATTAATGCGGATGTTGTACAAAACACCCTGTACGTTTTACTTATTTATCAATTCTCTCAATTGTATTTAAATAACAGCATAAATGTCCCCTAATTTATCATCATTAAATAGCACGATTAACAGTACACAATTAACAGGAAGACCCTTTCAACCTTCTAAGGTCGCATAAGCAAATAGAACACGCAGAGGAGAACTCTTTTGAAATTTAACCAAACGGCATGGCCAAACTTCGTGGATGAATTCAAATCGTGACCATTAAAACGAGTTAAATAACAATAATTATAATTCATACATCAAGACGTTCCAGTGATTAACGAGCAGACAGTTCGTTACTGTACAATTAATTCCATTGAAAGAGATAATCGGCACCTAAACGTGTAAAGGTTGTCCGTAATTGTCCACCCACAATTAGTATATCTACCTGGCTCATTGAGAGCATTCATATGAATGATGAAGCCGTTTTATATAAACCCGACGTTTCAATTTTAAAGGTTCATTTTAATTTTTTGCGTCGCGATCACAAATTGTGTTCGGTTTAAACTATATAATCGCGGCTTTATTATTAAAATGTGTAGGTATAGTTATTAACATACAACACCCAAATATATAAAAGAAAAACCTTTCTTTACAGACGAATTATTTTCAACAAAACAAGAAAAATTTAAAAGTCGACAGGTATTAGTCACAAACATGAGCACGCTGAATAAAAACATGGAAGGCCCACGTCTTTTTAATTCTAGATTTTAAATCCGAACAATATGGGACATGTATTGAATTACAATTGCATACCCGACTTATAAAAGCCCAAAAGACATCGTGGAATTAGATACAATTTCCAATATATTGTGCTTATTCGACTAGAAAAGTGTCAAGATTTGTCAATCAACTCCTCATATACACTTACCAAGTAGCTTGACGTTGAAAACTTTATTAAAAAACCTACCTCGGCACAAATAAGCCATCGCCGACCGAAAATGCTGTTCGACGGTTGACATTTTTTTTAAACTAAACGTAAGTTGTAATTATATTAGAGCAGTTACGTTATGTTCAACAACACGCTTAATACTTTAAGTACAATAAATTCATCTAGAAGGATCTATTTTTCTAAATGATAAAGCACTTAAATGCACTTAATTGAACTGAACGTCATGAACGAAGTAAGGAATCTTTATATATGGTTTAAAATTTTATTAGAGTGTAAATCATCCTAAAGGCCGAGTGACACGGTCATAGTTTCATCCAAGTTTCAATTATAGGTTTCATTATACTTGTTCGGTCAAGTTTCATTTTATTCATTCGCACTTGGATAAATTTGTAGTACCTACTGCCACTGCCGCTTTTTGTGAGGGTTCGACTGTGCACTGTGAATATTGCAAAAGTTAACCTCAAACACTTATCATCATTTTCTTTGATATAATTCATTTTCACTTTTTATTTGCCAACAATATATAAGTTTGATTGAAAATATAAATAGCAATTAGCGACATTGCTAGTAAGCGGCTTAAGGGAGTGCAGTACTAGGTTTAAAATTCTAGGTACCTCGTTAATGTTATGATTTAGTTTTAGGGCCTGTTATTTTGTTAGACATAAATTGCATATGACGCCAACATGAAGGGCGCTATATTTAAGGAAAAACCTTACCTGATCCATTTGGTATTAGACTATCTCACCTACTACTACTTAGTACACTTATTGTTAGTACCCTCGCCCTATAAGACGAGCTTCTTATTTTTAAAGAGTAAATAAAACTACGTTAAATAAGAAAAATGTAGGTATGCAGAGTAAGTTAAAATTCACTCCCCATCGATTTATTTAACCATTAATTAAAATTCTCCTTTCCAATTATTGTTTGGCCGTCGTATTTTGCGCGCCGAAAGAAATCGAATTTACAGCGAAAGCATTTTGTACATCCCTCTGTAACCTACCTACCGATCATATGACGACGCAAAGCGGATCGATATTTAGGTTTAAGCAAAAGTTTAAGTTTAAGTAAAAGTTTTATTAATGAGGAATCTAATTTGGCAACAAAAAAATATAGATAGATACCTATTCAAAAATTAATATTTTACGTATGCAGGTACAATAGAATGTTTTTGTCGATTAAATCGGAAAATTTAAGAAATGCTTAAAAAACAACAAAACAAACTGATTCAACGTACCCACCTTTAAACGCGATGGAATATTACAAATATGTATCGTTAATAATTAATCTATTTTTAAATTGGTTGTTTATATTATATCAGTCATCAAGTGGGTGCGATATTATCTGCATAAGTGGCAATAGTTCCATAAATAGCAATTTCAGTAGTAAAATCATGTTAATAAAAAAAGTTTTGAATAATAAATACCTATTATCCATCTGCCTATCTACATTTTTAAACATTTTATTAACTTTCAAATTGTTTAAACAGCATTTAAGCCTTAAGAATAAAATTGCGAGAAGGGCATGTGGGGCATTTAATTTTTTTTTAACTGACAAATAATTTATGGTTGTATTTTGTAATTTTATTATTAATATCTAGGCGTACCAAAAATTATTTCGAAAATAAATACCTGGCGACCTTATTATAAAATATACATGGAAATTAAATTTAATTGTTAAACGATAACTTGAAAATTTTTATAGATATTAAATGGTAAATTTGGCGACGACAGACTAAAGTAAATAATCTGAATACCAACCAAATTTTTTGAATCCAAATCCGAAATTTAAACATTAAAACTAAAAGGATAATAATTTGCGCAAATCTAATATTAAGTAATGGGACAATTATTAATATATGACGTTATTATTTATAAACAAAGTCTTTTATATATCGGAGAAAATAAACTAACTGTAATATTCTTTTTGAAATACGTATGTATGCAGATAGTGTATCCATTGATGTCTACTTCTTATCGTGTTTTTAATGCCCTTTTAAAAAGACAGTAGCATAATTATTAATTGAAAATTATTTATTTAATCGTATAAAATTTTCAATAGCTTATTTCAGCATATAAACTTCAATTTATAGACATTAATAATGAACTTAGATTTTATTAACAAGTTGTCAGTGTTGCATTTCCAATAACAAAATAAGAGATCGTTGTCTATTACTGAAACAAAGTTCTGAATTCACAATATATGTTTGAAAATAATTATTTTTATAAAATATCGAATAAGGTTTACGATTAGACAAGTTGAGAAATAAAGGAGTAAAGGAACAACTTGATCTTTAAACTATTTATACTTAAATAGATAATAAAATTCATAAACCTAATCGACAGGGTGTGTATTAAATATTTAATAATTTACCAACTATAAATGGACAGCTAACTGAATATTTCATGAGTTTACTCCAGAAAAGACAGTTACCTACCTTGATGCGATAAATCTAAAACACAAATGACGAAACTTATTATACGTTTATTAAAATTTCCACCATCAACTTCATCTGTAAATTTAAATGCGGTTTAATTAATATCGATAATTTCGAAGTAGGTATGTTCAATAAAAAACTTAATTTACTTAAAGTTAAATAATGTACTTATTAATTAAATACTTTATTCAAAAAATGTTTAATAATAATAATTAGGTACCTACATATTTTACATATTCAATTGCCACCGTACTAATTATAAATTTGCAATCGTTTAGTCTTCATTTAACACTTAATTCTAAATAGTAAAATACGTAAATCAATTTACTAAAAATCTTTAAATATTTTTAACATCGACTAGGTACTACTTCTAAAATAAATTTTGTATAATAGCATCGTTTGGACGCAAACACGTTCCGCGGATCGGTTAAATTATTATTATAAGCTAGGTATACATTACCCATTTAAAATTAAAAAGTTATAAATTACAAGTATTCAAATATTATTACACCACTTTAACCGAAACGTGATTACTCGACAATTTAAAGTAAAATTTAATAATAAGGTTTATTTAAACGAGGCCGTTAGTTCGTTCACAAATGTTTATTATGGAACACGCAAGAACGGATAACGGATATTCTTGACGTACGAAGATACGATCGAATCTTCAGTTCATAATCTCACATTTTCACATAACAGTAATTTAAAAACATTAAATCGCCGACACGAAATTTTCTAAAAACGCTCTCCTTGATGGTCATCTATCGAGTAACCGTGGTGAACTCATGCGGGTAACATGGGAAACGTTAACGAGACCGGTCCGTCGCGGTTTGGGAATGTTAATCTTCTTCACAGCCGGTCTAAATAACCCACATCTATCCTGACACTGCCTTCGGAATGCCTTCTCGTCACCTGGAATGCTCTTTCTAATTAGAATCAAACGGCACCGACCGACGAGTTTGCTTCTGATCTAATTAACGTTTAAAATATCATTTAAATATTTAAAAATTAAACGTTATCATATCGCCGGGTATGTACTTCAATTAGCTATTTATCAAAACATTGATAACAGTAATAATAAAATGATCTATCAGTACGAACAATCGGATCACCTATTTAGGCCTGCACGGCGTGTACCTTTTATGGTTATTCACAGATGGCGCCACCATGTCTGATATATATATTTTCATAAAAGAACATTCTGTTTCGATTTACAAGTTGATGAATAGACGTTTATTTTTAAATTAAAATTATTTAAAGTAGTATTAATCATTTAATTTTAATAATACTGCTATTATTAAACAAAATTTAAAACTTCCAAATTTTCCTAACATCATCATCGTCGACGTAATTATTAAGAAGCATATAAAGTTTTAGATAGGTACCTATATTAGATTTCTCCGTGGTGTTATCGATTTTAAGAGGCATATTGCCGTGTAAATGCACCCCGTTACCCACCAATTTCAGGTATTAAATCGTTCGGAATAATTGCCGCGTTTCCTTGTAATTGATCGACAATTAATTTTTACGTTGATTTTATAAGAAGTAGGCGGGCACTGAAAATCAAAATTGCGCCTATCACCCTGAAACAGTTAAGTTTCTTTATTATAATATACATATTTTTTTAATACCTCGGTCGGCGGGATGATGACGTCATAATCTTCTTAAGTTGAACGATGTTGAAATTTTTTTTGTGATATTTTGAAGAAACAAATTGATATCACCCACATAATAAAAAATATAAAAAACGTAAGCGTCTCGAGGACTACGTTTGTTAATAATACAAAGTTAGTTAAATGAACTAGTTACTAAAAAGTATGAAACAGCATTAGACTAGGAGCTAGCGACATGAAAACCTACAGGATTTTGTCAAAACAATTTGAAGCTATTTTGTATTATGTATGAAACGGGTCTAAGATACAGTCAGGCTGACGAGCCCTGCTGCATATTAAAAGGACAGGCGTCCCAATTTTCTTTAATGACATATAACATGTCATATATTTCATTAATATAAAACGGATCCTACCCCATTTTCAAACGAATAGTGCCACTATTATCAAAGAATCTAATCTAGTCCGACCCTCTTCCTTGTTAGATTTAGGTCATACACACTTTTTACGTACACAATTTATACGAATTTCGTTTGTCTACCTACCTGTACTTGTATCCCTATATATTAAAAAATAAATATATTAAATTCCGTGCAATAGAATTTAGGGGGAATTTGGGCACATCGAGACACTAAAGATTGTAAGGGAACGATTGTTAAGTTAGCTGCGATGCAATCATAAAACTTTATTTTAATTTAGAAGTTAACACACCCATATTTTATTTACGTTAGTAAAATTGTGCTGTTATTTAGTTAGTTACGTTTCGTAATGCCGTTTTGGATTTTCGGAAGTAAATTTTGCGCAGCGCCAGGATAAATTGAATTAATTTCTGTATGGAAATTGTTAGGTACTGACATGAATATTAACATTCTGCGTTTAATTACATCAATTCATTTTTGTATCGTACAAGATTAGATTAAATCAAATTTTGGTCGCAAAGTCTTACGAGGCGTCTTGAGTTAAAAACTGTTTTTGGGGAAAGTTGCGACGTAATTTATTTAAAACAACTTCCGTATATACTCGTCTATAAGCCCACACTTTCTTTTTGTACAAAAATCAATCGAAAAATGCAGGGGTGGGCTTACACGCGAGCCAGATGTTTTTTAAATTTTTAAATGCCGCAAATGTAACGCTATGCCGAGTACGTGACGAAAATAAAGGACAACAAATCAACTTGAAGTTAATCTAACGTAGGTAACTTGCCTAACGCTTGGATCGTTTGCATTTTTAGATTCAATTACTCTTCTCAAAAATTCGGTATGTTCTTACAGAGGCACAAGTTATTTTCGTCGAAATTTCGTCAGAATATAACGGGACGGACTTATACAGGGGTCAGTCATTTTTAACAGATTTTCTGCTAAAAAATAGGAGGATGGGCTTATGCACGAGTATATATTTAGTTACGGTATTTATCTACCATTTGGTTGAAAATTTTTTTAAATTACTTTTTTTTTTTTTTTACTTTCACAAGGTTGTTTCTGGGTTTAGGTTGCTCGAGTAAGTAAAAAACTGATATTTGACATTTTTACAACAATTACTATTATGCTTTTTTGAGTTTCTTTTCTTTCCAGATTAATGTAAAGTTTTATGCTGTTTCTTTTTTAAATGTTAGTATTATTTTTTTTGTAATTAATAACTTTGGTCTAGCCAATTAGCCTGTCGAGTTTTTGTTTTACGGTTTCTGATTTAGATTAGTGTGTGACGTACACGGCCTATATATTGGTTTAAAAATTAATTTTTAAATAAATCTTTATCAGTTGCATTTATATTTAATTTTTAATTCGAACGTCTGTTTGGGGATAACTGTTTGGTGATAAGCATCCACGTGCTCACGAAACCAGTGACTAAAACAACTTTCAAATAAAATGTAGTTACCTACCAATATTGTACATGTTTAATGTTAATATTCGTAACATCAAAACCACTCTGATACTGCGCAAGGTCACACGCAAGATTAGTTCGAATCTGAGAATAGAATGGGCATACTTTTTTAACTTTGTTTCCATGTTTAATGTTCGACAGGAAAATTAATATTTTAATTTTTTATTATTGCTAAACCTTGTCAAGCTACTACTTATATGCAAATTCAGCGTACTTATGTATCGGTTAGTAAAAACAATCACAAGCGTTCACGTTTGTAGGAGGATTCGAACCCCAGGCCGTTGGTTTACTAGGAGAGTGTTAAAGTGTTAAAAATAAAAAGTTTCTACCCCGCAAAATTATAATAATATTTATTTAATTGTTAAAAACAATTACAACTTATTATAAGTAGATAATACTTTTTTAAGAGACGAGTTTCTTACGGTTTTACATCGTTATTCATTAAATTGTATAAGATTGACCTTGCTTATGTTAAATCACAATTATTATTTTTTAATCGTGTTAACGTTAACTTGTTTTGTTACGAAGTTATGTATTCTAATATTTTAATGGAACTTTCTAACTTCTATGTAAAAGCAACAAGTAGGTGGATGCAATGCGAAGTATACATACCTAAATATGTTTTAGTTTTTTAACGACACCAACCACCTGCACGTGCAAAAAAACAAAGTTTTAATTGAAATCGATTTATTCAAAACTTTTTCATAGTAATACCTACTTACAGTACATAATATATTCAAAACGTTATAAGTTTTAGAAACGATTTTTTTAATTTTAGATTTTCGAACTGTATAAGAGTAATCTACATCAAAATTTATTGTTTTATTACAAAATAATACGTTTAAGTTCGAAATTGAAATGCTCAAACCTTTATTAATGTTTGATTAAAACACTTTTATCGGTGTATTTTCTCACCTAATTTTTAAAATTACTTAAAAAATAATGATACTGCGGTATTTTCGAATTTTTATGTTCGCGTTAACTATAAGTAAACTGTATAGCGTTGTACGTATTTGAGGGTAGTAATAACAAAGGTTAAATAGCAGCTGTAGGATTGCAAGATTGATGTGTTGGTCTAACTCTAATTACAACTAGCCACGAACAAATGCAACGGATAAACCACACTGCATAAAACAGGGTTTCACATCAACTAAATTGTTTTGCATTTAATGGAAATAATTTAAATTAATTATTAAATTAATCCGGATTAAATTTTATTAGTTTCTGTCCTCCGAAATTTTACACGGAGCTATACATGTGTAGAAAAAGTGAAGGTATTAAAATATTCGAATGTGGCCCTTAAATTGGAGTTGCTCGATATCGATGTTATTTACATCGATTAAATTGTAAAAATTCGACGTTTTGGAACCGAAATAAAATTACACATATCCGGGCGATCGAGCGCGACAACGTATTTTTATTTACGAAAATCGGAGCAAATCCAATAAATGAAAATACGTGAAATTGATACACACATCAGTACACATCCCGATTTCTAGGATTGACACATCAACGACGAATACTGGAAAAGGCGCCGCCTGCATCGTTTTGTATATCTAAATAAGCATTCTGATTGCGAAGATGATTGACAGATGCACTACAGCCAACGTAATATTAAATAAGGGTGACAAACGTCGGGGAAAATAAAAGAGCGACAGTGCGGCCTTTGGGAAAATATGTCAATCACGGCAACAACCTTTTTGTATTTCCATATAGCATCTGTCCGTGTTTTCAAAAGTTAACTGCTGTCTTTATTATTGTCCTTTCGTATTTTATCGTAAGCAAATTTCATTTTTTTTTTGTTAATAATGCCCTGCACGACTTCGGAATTTCTGTGCGAGGCGACGTCGAGTTATTTAAAGTTTTACCATTAATTTAATATTTCTATTCATTTAGATACATTCATATTTTTAAACTAAGCCGGTAATCTCTTGGTAGTACATATAAATGACGTGTATATTGGAAAAATGGATTAGCCTTAGAGACAGTGGGGCCCTTGGGAAGGCCTATCACCTCCAACACTCGCTACATCTATAGGGAATTCACCCCCTTTTCAAAGGATTTGTTGTAGTGTTTTAGGGTTGCACGAAACTCCTAAATGGGTTATATTAATACAATGACAATTGCGAACATTTTTATACCTACTTTTTGCGTTTATAACGGAGAAAAAGAAATCGCTCGATTTTTTTACAACGTCAATTTTATCAAAAAAATACTTATAATCAACAAAACATAATCTTTATGAGCGATCTCCCCAGCGACAGCAGCGACACTGTTTGGAGCGGAGGATTAGCTGACTAATGTGATTTATTGTTGAGATATCGAGAGGGGTGTGCATTAGCAACCCTCGCTAACTAATTAATACGTTCTTACTAACCTTTTAATCATAATTGGATAACTGTACTGAGTTGTTAAAACCAAATCACATCTGCAGGCCTGATGCTTTTAAACTTTTAATGTCTTGTTAATTAAGTTAGCTATGTTTGCGAAGTGGATTGTAGAAGCTACTCGTTTTCTCATTTTATCTGTTGTTTGTGTCTATATTCAAGAGCATCCTTATTAAAAGGAGGCAAGTTACACGAGATTAAATTTTCAGTTTTCAGTTAAAAGACACCGTTCTCTAGATGTTAACTTTATTTCGAAATTAATTAAAAACTTCCCTAAACTGAAAATCCATAATTGTCTTACAAGTTCTTAAATGAAATAACCGAGTTCCATTTGGGGATGCAGCAAAACTAAATGGGAAGACAAACACAACGTGATAATAACCATTTCAATAAATAATCTGTAGGAAATGGTAAACTTCCTGTTCCTTAGCAAGTGGCGCCACGGCGGCTTGCGGTCAACTGCTAAAGTTGCTATTGCTTCTCCCTTTATTACAACATGTAATATGCAGGTTTATGAAACTGGAAGTCGTTATCGTTAAACACGAGCTTCAACAAATAATAATTATCGTCATCTTATATTCAATTACCTATAAGTACACATATGGTTAAAGTTTATATAAATATGCGTTTGCTTCGCGAGTACTTTTTTTTTTTGAATGCGATCAAATTATACGTCGTCTTTTTATAGGTCTATATAGTTTAATAATCACCTATTATATTAAAATCATGTAAATTTTGCGCGTCAAACAGCTTTTTATCCGAAAGGATATCACGAATATTGGCTTGCATTAAATTGCAATTTACATTTATGCGTTGCTTAATAATGTTATATCGCCCATTATACGACAATGACAACGAAAACGGTGTTTCAATAAAATTTACATATTTTTTCTAAGTACACATTCCACTTCTTAAAATATTCGGCGAGTTCATATTTAAACTATTTAAATTTATAATGAAGATTTCTAGGCGCATAATTAAGTATTTTGGAAGATGGTTTAGAACTTTTTATGCAAATTATTTATACATTTTACGTAATTGTAAGTGTGGCGGCAGATAATCGTTATCTTTTTATTTATTGTTAGTCAGCGTAAGTTGTTGCACGTAACGTAGCGGAAATCGGGGACAAAAGTAACAACGTCATGAAAGTAACGAGGCTCCCTTTAACCCATACGGGCGCATTGAAGAATTTTGACTTATGCAATTAGACGGATACACGTCCTTTTCTCTCTCAACTAATCAATGCTATAGTGTCAATTGTGTACTATATGGAGCTGATTTTGTCTATTTTCGTTATTCGCAAAAGCTTTATGTTTCACTTTCAATGAAGACACTTTCAAAATGAAAAACGTATTCATCTTCAGGGCAACTTGGTTGAAAAAGACCTTATTTAAAATTTTGTTCGTTAACTTGTTGTCTAATTTACTTATTATCGAATTAGGGCCGGTTTTACAAACGTGATTTATACTGCAGAATAGCTATTTCTGGAATAACGGCTATGGAAACGTTTCTCGAGACAATGGTTTCTATGAAAGTTATTCCAGGAATAGTTTATCTAACATATATCTCATAATTGTAAAACCGGCCCTTAAACGAATAAAAATGTTGAAAAATTACAAAAATGAAAATTTTTCAGCGAAACTTCTTATTTGGGTATTTTTTGTGATTTAAACAACTTTTTTTAATATTTTTTATTCTATCTTAATCGCTAATATGACTTTACTTGAAACACTAGTTGGCTAGGTTTTGATCTTCAAAAAATTCTATTGCCTCGGAAAGGTGCATCTCGGCGGACTAAATAACCTGTAAAATTTTTACATCGATTGCTTTAAAAATAAAAACATTATTTAGGTGTCTTCGTTGAAAGTGAAACACGCTGTATAATAATTTGTGGTTTTTCTTTGATAGGTAAATCGTCGATTGGTAGAATAATATTAAGTCACTTTCAAAACTTTATACCTATTGAATTAAAAATATATAATATAACAAGGAGGCACTACATCCAGTACATCGAAATTTGGGATGACGATTTTTTTTAATGATTCTAGAGGTCAAAAACAAATATACGTGTCTTGGCGTTTTGTCGAATGCTCCGTAATTTTCAAGATATAAATTTAAAAAAAATAATCAAAAAGTGAAGTTGCTGTTTAATAACCGTCCCCGTTAGTGCGTTTTTTGACAATGTTGTTGTGGCGCTTTGAGTAATGTTCTCGCTTGCTAATTAGTAGTACGCTAGTTCGATCCCCGTGTCTCCAAGTTTTTTTTGTTTTTCAATTTTTTTTAAATCTCTTAGGGACTTCATTATTAATACCAACCAAATTGGTAGCGAGTATCGCGCCGATGTGCAATGAATTATCTTCATTAAAGGCAAAAAAACTATACAAGTTTTTTTGGGAGATTTTATTGTTAATAAAATTACGTATTCTTATACGACTCACATTATATGTGGAAATTAATAAATTTATAGTTGTCTACTGTCAAAACTAGCAAGTTAAAATAAAAAAAAAACAATTTGGACAGGGGATCGAACTAGCCGACCTACTAATTAGCAAGCGAGACATTACTCAAAGCGCCACAACAACATTGCCAAAAAACATATTAACGGGGACAGTTATTAAACAGCAACTTCATGTTTTGATTTCTTTTTGAATTTATATCTCGAAAACTACGGAGCATTCGACAAAACGCCAAGACACGTAAATTTGTTTTTGACCTCTAGAATCGTCAAAAAAATCGGCATCCCAAATTTCGATGTACTGGATGTAGCGTCCCCTTGTAAGTAATATATTGCGCTCACCGAGTCGAGTCAACAAACATAAACATAGAATGTTAACTCTCGCCACGTGCTCACTGCACTTCTGCATTGCCGTTCGTTCAGTAGTATCATTGCACTTATTACGTTTAGGTATAAGTCGTACAAATAATCGTGAAATTTATTAGTTGTAACTGCTGACTCGGCTCGGTGAACGTAGTATAGTCATCTTTTTATTGATGACGTGCATCGGAATAAAATTTGAACAACCTATATTACTTACTTATTTTACTGTAATTTAAATTATATACATAAGCGTTTTTCAACATAATCATCTTGGTGAGTGGCTTTCATTGAGGGTGGCTTTAATAAAAAATCGCTGACGATTAAATCTGGGAACGTAAAAACTTTCAAGTAGAATTTTCGCGATCAGTTCTGCGTTTGCTGTGCCGAACTTGGTCTTCGTATAGTACAAAATTGTACGTACACGTTCATACATTCATTTTGACCCCATATCAAATACCTATTGTTTAATGTATCACTTGTTCGTTGACATAATTTTTCCTTACAATACTATACGGTCGAGATATACAAAACTAAATTTAACGCAGGATTAATTAACTTCAGAATTAATTCATTAATGATTTCCTATTGGTGAAAAATGTTGTTTGTCCTAACAATTTTAACTTAACCCAGGATTAAATATTGAACTTCTTTTCTGCATCTGACCCTAAAGGTTAAAAATCGATCCTTTCCTGCAAGCCAACAGTTTGTTATGCAAAAACTGACTTCGTTGACGATTCGTAGGCCGCTTTTAAGGAAGATCCGTTTCCCGAATTAGTCCGAATTTTTTTATTCGACGGATTGAAAATTTTCTCTTTTCAATCATCTGGTTGTTGCGAGTGACGACTAGATACAAAAACTCGTTTGACGTACGTTTCTTCGATACATTACGAGACAGAATGCAATATCAAATAAATTATTTCTTTTTGTTCGATATAAGTGAATAACCCAACAGTGTGGCTAATATTTACGATAATGCCTACATAAAACTGCAATGAAAGCTCTATCCTTAATTTAGTGGAATATTGAATTCCGAGCATCGACTCAATTACAATAAAATCAATCAGCCATATAACACACTCGGTTTCGTGTGAGTTCAATTTAGTTAATTTATAAATATTTTATAAACATCCCCTTTGAGGGTTTAGCTTTGCACAGGCCCTTCTCGTATAAAGTATACCCTAAGCACTGTTCCCCCAGCGGGAAACGCCTCATTCGATCTGTTTATCAACCGAGACGTTTTATTCAGTTCTCGCCTTCGTGACTTGTATAATACTACAATTTGTTGAAAGTAGCTGCATTTGGTTGCAGTTTACAAACATCGATTTTCGTTTTTCAATTGAAACCTCGTACATTCGAAAAAGCCACACGCTTTACCCACTATATTTTCAAACAAATTGAAAGTTATGCACTTAACTTTAACGCAACATTTACTACTATCAAAGTTATCGTACTTATAGTTCATATTGCAACAAAAAGATGCAACAAGAATCGTCGCAAATACGTGAACTATAAAGTTTATATAACTTCTATATTCTGTCGCATATTTAGAATCTCTTATCCGAAATTTTTTATAAGAAAATTTATATGTAGAGTGAAACCGTGGTACATGTTGTAAAACTTTCCGCCTAGACTCGTGTTGCGCATAACAGAGCGCCGTTCTTGTGAAGTTAAAGTTTGCAACCCCCAGCTGGCTTCCTCGTCGTGTTTTACTTCCAGAACTCGCATTCGAAGCTCGGCTTATTTTTAAGTTGCAAACTTGCGCAATTTCTATATGAATTTAGTTTCTTCCACAATTTTACGTAAAGGGAACGTGATAGCGATTTCGTGTACACGACAAAAGACCGGCCGCGCTCGTATACGATCGAGATACGCATTACACTTTGTATTAACAAGAAATGAATGGTCTTTGTTTCAAAGTAAAATTGCTTAAGAGCTCGAACTTAAAAGATTATAAGCGTAAAGCTCATATTCGTGAGAGATCCTCGGAAAACTTTGGTTATGAATTTCAATAAGTTACGTATTAATATTTACACGGCATCTAAATTCGAGTTGGCTTCGTTATTTATACGAAAGCTTAAAATTTTCATTCTCTCAGAAATTTGTATGTGTTTAACAAAGCAAGAGCTCTTTTGTTAGAATCACTGCAGAGATTATCCCGAGTTTTACAATGCGTATAGAGCAGAGAAGTTGGAGTAGAATTATTTCCATTGAAACTGCATTAATTCATCTGTATATTAGAATTAACCAGTTTAAGGTGTTATGTATAAGCGAGAAGAACTTAATCCCTTGATACACAAACGAACGGGGCTGAGCAACGCTTCTCGATGCTCACAACGCAAATTCTCGTAGAAGGAATATGACGTTATTGATTATATTTCTAGTTGCACGTCTGATGATTGTGAAATAAAATTAGGTACTGTCTCAAATTATTTAGCGTTCTGATTAACAATTAAAACTAGAAAGTTATATAAGAATATATGTATTAAACTTCTTCCGAGTTCAATAAAATAGGTTAATTCGGTTAATAACAAAATAATGATATGTAGCTTGTTGATGAATTAATTAATTTAAAGATAATTATGCTGTTAATATTCGAATTCCAAAAATCGAATAGACTTTCTTCATAAAGAACGTTCATAATTAAGTCTGCGAAGAACTTTCAACTCAAACGATGTCAATATGATGTCTTAAAAGCATAAAATAATCTAAAAGAAATTAGTTGCCCTCTAAATTCATATCTCAAATTATTCGAATTTTCAGTGCGCGGTATTTCCTATTATCCACGTATTAATCAAATACATTACTTATTTAAAATTCGACCGTGCGCAAGCCTCGGTATCGGATTTTCATGTCGCATGTTAAAAAACTCATTTTTTTTTAAATTTTTCTCGAAAACAATACATTTTTTGAAAAATAATATTTACGAGGGTTTATAAGAATTAAAAAATATATATCACTTGTTTTCGATTATTTCGAAAACGGTGCATCCTATCGAAAATTATAAAGAGACATGATCAATAAAGAACTTTATGCCGATTCCAAAACATTTGTCGCGTTACCAATCCGATGAGTAATAACGGAGATTAGAATTAAAAAAAAAATTGAACAGTCGCCATTTTGAAACGGGACGATCGATTTGGCTGGTTAGCGAACTCGTCCTTCGTTTTCGTAAAGACAATACGCTGTCCAAATTTCAGCCTCCTACGATCAAAATTGCGACCGGAATCGTATCCACAAGAAATTGATTATATATATATATATATATATATATATAATCAATTCTATATATATATATACAAGGTGTTTGGTCACGACGTATATCGAAAGAGGTGAGTGACATTTTTCAAAATACCTTTATACAAAGTGTCACGGTTTCTGAGATAAAGCCAACTTTGTGATTTTATTAAATATTTTGTTTTATCACATGTAGAGTGTATCAAGTGATTTTATTTGATAGAACAGATATCAAAGACTACTAAAATAAAAGTTACAAGAAATTAAAAGTTTGCAGTTGTGTCTAATTAAAATTAATCATACTAAAACTGCAGTAATTTAATAAAATCACAAAGTTGGCTTTATCTCAGAAACCGTGACACTTGTATAAATATTTAAGTAAATAGTTCAAATACCTCCTTCGATGCTGCACACCTGTATATATATATATATATATATATATATATATATGACTGACCCAAAATATATTATCATGATCTAGGGGTCGATATCGGAGAAAAACTGAAAGGACACGTCTTGGTCCCGTCATCAAGCAGGCTGCAATATCTTTATTTTCTATGAAAATTCGCGAATACTTACCAGTTTACTACTGCCTTTATACCGCAGAATTATAAATTTACTCTATTTTTAATTTAAAAACTATTCGTGTGCCCTCAACATTGAAAATTTCCCTATTAAAAACCATAAACAAGATAAAAATTTAATCGCATTTTTATGCGACCGATAAAATATAAAGCAAATAATAAAACCTGTGCGCCACCTACTTTCATATCTTATCGGAGTGCCGAACAAAAAACTGAATGTTTTTAAAATAAAAGCGCGATTTCCTATTATCCACGTATAAACTCGAATGCATTTATATATAGAATTCAGGTAAAACCTTTCAGATCTTTCGCGTTAGTGGTACAGAGCGGTAGTGTTTGTTTCATTAGTTAATTTACGACGTCGTATTATTCGTGTGTGCGAGGAGTGCTCGTTCGGTTTATAAGGTTTTTTTTGCTTGCGAGTGCGCGAGTGTTATGTGTTGTGTTGTGTACTTTAAAAGGATTACAAACAAAAAGGATTAATACGACGAGGAAAGGTAAGATCTTTCTTTGTCGAGTAAACAAAATCGTTTACTTAATTTTTTAAAGTAATTTCGAACTTTCGTAATTAACCCCTCAAAGTAATGATTTGTCATTAGATGTATGTCTCAAAAGGTCTAATTTTCATTTTGTTCGCAATCTAATGGAAACCACACTCAGTATTCAATACGAATAAAAATTTTTAAGGTTAAGGTGTAACATTAAGTGGGGTACTTAAAGAGCTCTAATTTTAACCCCTGCCCCGGTGCGAATAATGCAACTAACAAGAGAAGTGCACGAATGTAAAATTTCAAATCGAAATTAAATTGATTATCATAAAATAGAGAACTTTTTGGGTTTTCACGTAAACTCAACCAAAATTGCTGAATTACCTAAATACCGGAGTTGGCGGCCGTAAAAATTGATGTAGTTGGACAGTTTTCATGTTTTGGTGTTTAAGTATTGCTGAACAATAAGTATAGCTCATCCAAACCTATATGATATTCACGTCATCGTAACAAGGTTACTAGATAGATTACTTTTCACACAGTGCTATCAACTCAAGAATCCTCGTAAAATTTACAATCGAAATTAAATTGATTATCTTTATAGACTAATATGGGTTCAAGTAAATCATCTACAGAATATGTCACTTTCCAAACTTTAAACCGAATTACAAATAAACAATCTAGTAACTTTTCGTTGATGACGTGAACATCATATAGGTTTGGATAAGCTATAGGTACATAATTAATTTTTTCGAAAATGCTCGAACATTTTAGATTTTATTTACTAACAATAAGGTAACATGTTAGTGACCCATTTACCTTCATCTAACTCCAAAGGGGGAGTCAACGTCACCCCAAAAATTTTAAATAGTAAGCGGCACTTAAACTGTATACCATTCGAAAGTACGGTTAATTTTTTTTACAATAGTGTTAAAAAAATTGTAATTCCGTTCATTTACGTACTTCTTAAGTAATTACTCTCTACGGAAATAATAAAAGGAGTCCCATCGTAAACAAAACAGACGTGTTTTAGGGCATATAAATTAATTGCTTTAAAAAGCGCTTGAACAGGTCAATGTTATTAACAAAGAGATATTTTCGTTTACTTAACTGCAACCCCAATGCGAGGTATGTCACTATTAAAAATTTACAAAGTGTTAATTAAGAAAAAAAATTAGGTAAGAATTTAAGAATATCAAGCTTACCGCGTTATTGATGAGTTGCCCGAGAATACTCGGGCTTTCGCCTTATAGGGTTAACCGAAACATTTAATTAGTGAATTAATTTACGTTAAAAATTTTAAAATGTTTCTAGTAATTAAGAATATTGGCGGTGTAAAAAGGAAGATTGTCAGGCTTATATTGTAAGTAAAAAGGCGTCTTGTTATTACAACAAAAGCTAAAATCAAATCGACCACTACTACTATTAACGACATTCGACCAAGATTCCCGTGCGATGAAAAAAAATTAAATTCCTACTTATATTGTTAAATAAAGGAAACCGCAATTAATCGTTTGGTTTAGATGCCGACACTGCAATAAATTGTTGTCGACATTAATTGCATATCACTAGTTTAATAACTAATTTAAATTTGCAAAATCGAGCGACAGAAAATGTACTGGACGGATTTAAAATTTGACAGGGCCATGATTAATTTAAACATGTTCATCAGTCGATCAGAATTTTAATATCACGCCTTCGTGACAAATACTCAAGATCATTCATTCCTGTACCCGCTTTATAAACCGCGCGAAATCGGCATGTCGTCGGCAACAGAATTTAAGTTCGGAAGGCAGTCAGTACGAGACGGAGATATAATTATGTGCTGAACTTTCATTTCCCTGTATTATAGGTGTTGGGATAGCCTACGGCTTCTTGGATGATTGATGACCGTTGTCAACACCGTGTTCGGGAAGATGTGGAAGCTCAGCGCCTACGCGGCGGGTGGTAGAACTAATAGCATTACACAGTGGAAATGATTTTCGATGCCGCAATTTAACGTTTTAATCATTTTCCTTTAACCGATAAATTAGCCTGTAATGTATGGAAACCAATTTTCGTCATCGGTACTTTTAAGAGATTGCACCGGCTGTTGTACGCGTTAAAATAATCATCTCGACGCAACTTGGGCAAAGTTGGAAGAACTTTATACCGTATTTATGAAGTCAAAAGTTGTTCGAACGAGGGGCGTCGGAAAATTCACTAGAATTGCGGTCTGATATTACTTACCATGTTCGTTTTCTGCCTCTAGTCTTTAAAAGGAATTATACGTATCTACCATTTACTAAAACTCAAATTAGTTCGAATGATTTTCTGTTTAGATTTCTAAATCGAATGTAAGCTTCGAAGCGTTAATTTTAATATACGACTTAGACCATTCTGTTAATTTATTGAACGTGTTATTTAACAGAAAATAAAAAGTGTATGAAAAATAAGACTCGTCCAACGTGCTCTCGCCTTTGTTGTTGTAAAAAATGGCAAACTACGATACTTACCTATAGTCTGAACAAAATAATGAAGGACGCAGGTTAGGTTTAAGTTATTAACTTATGCCTCGAGAAGATATTTTTGCCGATTTTTTACTTCACTTCACTTATTAATATTTATTAAAGTCTCCGTTACGTTAGGCTAGTTTACTCGCCTACATTTTATCGAGGCTCTATTACATTTAGTAAGTTTATTCGTAGCAGCGAGTAAATTCGCAAGCGAGCAGCAAGTAAACTCGCGTAATGTAGATATCTATTCGAGGCATTATTGATTAATTTTTATTTTTTCAAGGAGAATCTTGGTCGTTTTGTATATTACGGCGTTGAGCTTATTTTACTTTTCTATTATTGTAATTTGAAACTTTTTGCGTTACTCTAACACGCATAATAGCCCTTTAAAATAGCAGTGGTTGCACTGCGACTTTAAGGTTTCGATTGCCACAAAGAAAAAATTTAGTGTCGTTTAGGGAGATTTGTATAGTGTTTTCAATTTTGTGCTTTTCCTTATTTTCGAATAATATTGAAACGATTTGATACATCTTTTTTTATGGAAATACCTACATCAGATCATCTATTTTATTATTAAGGTTATTTTATGATCTCGGGAACGCTGTCCATTGATCACAGATTTAGCAATTTTTTTTATGGATTTAGGGCATGATCGTTAGCCAGATCCTAATGTTTGAGAGTTTCTCGTGTTAGTATTAACAGTACAGCGCTCGTGGTTGCAACGGGATTCGAACCCGGAGCCGTGGTGCCTTAAAATGCCAGTTACTAGCTCTCTGCGCTAGACCCCTTAATTTTTGCAGTAAAAATTAAATAAAATAGATAATATTTACAAATACCTATTACAGACTATTTGACAATTTTGTAACATACAGTACTGTTTAAAAAAAAAGTATAATTACGCATCGAGGTTATAACCCCCTTCAGATCTCGAAAAGTGATTTGTAGAAAATCGATTATAAAAGTTCAAAAGAAGTAATGAAACAGGAAAACAAAAATAATTGTAGAACTGAATGCTATTACCATAGAATTGTAGAACTTTTCTCCCCAAAACTCTTTTCTAAACCCTTCTTCCCAAGCCAATTTTTGGGTGTGCCACAGCATAAACAAAATAAAGAACAACGCAGAATGAGAAAATGTGCAGAAATAACAGGTCACCTTCCATAAATTCTTTTATAAGGGAAATCAAAATTAAAAACACACGTAAATACATAATTTAGCTATTAAAAGAAAGATAAAAATTATTACCTTAGTGTTTTCGATAGCCGTCTAAAGTATGTATAACAACGCTCTTAATATCGGTTAAATAAAATCGTAAGCGTTCTCGGGAACAAACATTAGTCACAGAAATTATCTGATCGTCCTTTTAAAATCAAACATTATTATTCTCTTGAGGCCATTATTAACACATTAATATAATATTTTTACAACAAGGCGTGCCTATCGGACCTTCTGTCAGCTACACTGAAAAAGAACGCAGTTTTGACGCTTTTGTATCGAGCTTTTTAAAAGGGCAGAAGCAATCCTGTTCGATATTTAAGTCCATTTAAAAAGAGGCTGCTCCCATTCACGGGTAATCGCGTATATGATATTAATGCGCCCAGAAACGTCCAGGACAGATTTTAAAACGAGTTAATGCGACAGTAGCTACCTCTAGCGTCTCATTTATCATATTTATAATGCGCTGTATTCAAACAACAATGGATGATGTTACGACCAGGATTAATTATAAAAGTATTCTAGAAAGAGGCACAGAGTGTCATTGGTTTTTGTTTGTTTCTGACAGATACGTGCATAAACAAGAAATAGAAAGGCCACGTAGCTTTTATGAAACGACAATGAATTTATTTTTAAATTAAAAAGAAATTCGTTTTTCCGAACGTTCGCGTTTTAAACTGCGGTTGTTCATCGGGAATCAATATTAAAAATTATTAGGTAATTTAATTTTTTTTTTAGTAATAGATCATCGTTAATAGACGATCATCTGATTAAATTGGTTTAATTATGAAAATGGAACGTATAGAAATAATCGTGAATCGATTTAATTCAAAATTTAAAACTCACGCGTGCCATCAAAACCGCCACTTTCCGTTACCTGTGCGGATAGTATCGAGCTGAAAATTTTTGAAATTTTTTTGGCCTCGCCTCGGGAACTTGACTCATTATAGTCACAAACTGTTATTAATACAACGGCACCGGTATGTGGTGGTTATTAAAAAAAATATTTTTTTTTGCTACGGGTGGTCTCTCTGTTGAAATATTCACCCCCGAAGTTAGAAAATAAAACATAACGTTTGGTGCAGACAATTTCTAAGATCATTTTCGGATTTCCCAGACATTTTAGGATAAAAAGGTACTTTTGTTTAATATCGATAAAATGAACCTTATTCGAGAAAATCGTATTATTATTTTTTCCGACGACCACATAAATTTACATGTCTAATTATTACTGAACGTTGACCATTGTAAATAAATACAAGTCTTGTCTTGTCTGGTCTGGTCTTTTGCGAAGCTCGGCTTATTTAATTCGAAGGATATGTGAATCATTTTTATTTTGGACATCTTATTAATGAAAGTTTCCTGAGGTCTTCGGTAAGTTGCCGTTTCAGAAAAATATCTTTTACATGTTAAATAACGTATTTACATGGATTTTAAAGTCTTACTTCCTTTATCAGAGAAAATAATTATCTAGGAGACTATCTGTATCTTATCATTTAAGTGTGACTTTCTCGACTATAATTCATTTGAACGAAATTCCGTTTTTATCTTTAAAAATTCAAAAACTTAAGCTTTTAAAACATTTTGGGGTTAAAAAGGTATGGGGAGGCGATATCGAAAAAACTATTACACAATTTAAAAGACCATCATTTATTACGTAGGTAGGTATACCAAAAATTATTAAATTCGAACGAAAAATAAAAATGTTATTAAAAAATTGATTTTTCATGAATATCCCAGCTGGAGAGCACCGTAGTAAAACAAATTATAGAAACTAGCGGCATTATTTTGACGTGGTTTATACGTTCCCGAGAGATTTGCCACCATTTATTCCCGGATACTCTGTAGATATCGTTTGTAGCATATATATAAATCAAAAACGCCTGTTGATATTATATGGATAATCTAATTATAATATGAACCTATACATCTCAGGTAGTAATATGAACGAGCTTTAGCATAAACCCAAAACAAAAACAAAAATTAAATTGCAATGAGGTTCCACAAAATTATACAAAACATGAGTATAAAAGGATGAGTTGTCCATTTTATCATGTTCAAAATGCATAGGTATCTACTTAAAATTAAAATTTTATTACTCTAAGGAGCAATTTCAGTTAATTGTCCAATTTCAAAATACACGTTCGTATTAGCTATCTTCTGGTAACGTTGTGGCAATAAACGAGATGACTTTTTGTAATTTTTGAATATCTGATGCTATCGGTCCAATTTAATTTCATTTTATATTTATTATAATATATATTTCAATAATTTTAATATTCGAACTAGCGGTGTCGGTATGTTAAGGCCGAAAAACAACATCGGTACTTTTTCAGTTTAATTGGGCAGGTGCTGCTAATTATTAAAGATGAGCGTTTCAGAGTAATTATTTGTAATAAGTACAAATAAATACAATAAACAGACAGTTCTCGATTTACGAACGTTCGATTTACGGAGATTCGCTATAACGAACATCACAATTTTAAGATTCTTTTATTTTCATACGCATATTTTATGTATGTACATAATATATCATATAATTTTGTTAATTTTTTTAATTAAAATTAATTTTTTACTATTTCATCTTGTTTTCTCTTATTGCTGTAATAAAACGTACATGTTATTCGATGTTTAATACCTTGCTTTTGTAAAAATAACTGCTAACGTATTATAGGATTGCATCGTACGTACGCAAAACGTGCATATTTAGACATTTTGATGCGCAACGAACAAAAACATATTAATATAAGGAACGGAACTCGTTCGTGAATCGAGAACGGCCTGTTATGCAACGACGTTGCATAATTATTTGCGTACCTGTTGCAGAACATCGAACGAAATTTTCGCGTTTAATTATGTAATGATTGGCAAAGAGAAGGCAGCGACAGTGCAATAAATCGCGCGAAACTTATTTTAACCAAACAGCCCCAAAAATGTGTATAAAACGCCTCTATATGCTAACGTTGTAATTTAATCAAAAGTTGAAAGAAGATAATTAAGAGCTACGAGAATAATCGTAATTCACTCCATAATGCAGTAATTATACGTTACGGTTACAATTGAGACGCCGTTTAAGACCCGGTTAGTTTTAATATATTCATAAAATTAAACAAAGCAGGTCAACAAATTTCAATTCATGTAGAATATTTTACTGCAGAATAAAACATGAGTCTGTCATAGTTTTACTATGGGTACTTGCGTGATACCTCAGACGCAGGTTAAAGTAGCTATTCATAAATGTAAATCAGGCAATAATCAGATGCTATAACTTACTAAAGAACAAAATTTCAAACTCGACCGGTATCTGATCGAACAGGCATGCAATGTAATTATAACTAATAACTTGTTTCAGGTTTGTTTTACATTGCTTTGTTTGCGGGTGGTAAAAAATACACGGAACGAAATGACCTGTTAATTTACGCGATAATTTCAATCTTTCTCGTCAAAATTTATCTATTTATCTCGACGGTTTTAAATCCCGAAAACGATAGGCGAATATTAAGGAAAGAAATTCGTTGTAAACAATCCATTAAACTTGATATAAAACAACGTGTTTAATATTTTAGAAGACAGCTGTGGAAAATGGTGCAGCTATTTAAACAAATCCATTTTCTTAAAGTCGTTATTTAAGAAGAGTGCCGTATTAATTAAACCGAATCTAAAATGTAAATACTTCTAAACAGCTGAAGCGTGACCGAAATGCAAAACTCAGAATTTTAATTCCCTTCCTTATAAATTTAATTCGCATAGTAGCCATATTCTTTATAGAATATATTTTACTCGACATATTTTCAATTTTTTTTTGCTAATTTGAACCGTCAACGTGAAATGTGAAAATGGCAAGAACCTTGGGAATAAACATCAACGTTGATGTCACTTCACTCTACAGTTGCAACACAACGACTTCTGCTTGCTCGATGCAATTCCTTTCCATTTAGATCTGATTAAATTATACTTTCTTTTTGTTTTCATACTAATTTTGTTCATCGGGAATATTCTGAATATCATATTATTATCAACACAACAGGTTGATAATAAACAGTTGATAATTTAACCGTTTAACTTCTTACGATTCGTGGGAATTAACGAGAAGTATAAACTTTACAAATACAACAAAAACAAACAATTTTTTGTTGACAACAGAAACTTTCTAATATTTCTTACAATTAGTTTTTTCGAAATTGTTTCCGTGATAAACACCTGCCAGATAAAACCAAGAGATGGAAATGTCGGTCCTTAAATAATGACAATATAATTAATACCTAACGTTTGTTTACAGTGCGGTCTACAGTCTTTTTGTGCACAACGTGTAATATTGAACGTTTGTAGGTGAGATGGAAAGATTGCGCAATATTATTGAGTAATTATTAGTTTTAGTGTTAAAAATTAGTAGTTATTGCGCAATAACTGACCAAGATTTGCTGCGTTTCGTTGCTACTTTCGTATTTATATAAGTAAAAAAGCAATATGGAATTACTGCTTAAAATGTAATATTTAACAATGTATTGCACTGTAATACTCCGTGTATCTGAATTTCCGAATTTATCATATAATTATTTTACATTAACGATTTATATACAGGGTGTTCCAAAAAATGCGAATAAAACTAAAAGGGGGAGATAAAAGAGACCATTTCCAACAAAACAATCTTATAAGTCAATATCCGATTCCTATCGGTTACAGAGATACAGCCGTTCATGTCCAATTTCGAAAATTGCAATGTTTCATTAGTTTTTCGTATATTTACCTAAAAATTGACATGTGAGCTTTAAAGTTATACAATTATATATACCCTGCAGATAAAAATGTAGCATGATTGACTGACTGACTGATTGACATATCAATGCCCAGTCTCAACCACTGGTCCTAGAAACCTGAGATTTCGAGGATGTTTCTTTTGTGATGCAGGCAAATGATTTTTCGAAATTCCATTTCTAAGGGGATGAAACGGGGAATATATATTTTTTTTAAATTTGATCAGTTTGTCGGTACTTACTGTCTTTGAATTATACGATAAAATTTGTAGGATACGTTTCTTCGAAAATTTCTAATCCCTCGCAGACGCAGTCGCGAGTTAAGAGGACGACCGCTACGTTTGTTATCAATAGATGGCAGCAGCTACAAAAATTAACCATTATTTTATGAATGGATAACTTTTGAAAAACGTTATTCATATTTATAATAACTAGAGCTTGACAATAAACTTTAAAATTGGAAATAAACTTTATTAGTTCCATTTCGATACATTGTAGAAACATTACTCAAAATAAAAACCTTCTATTTTCAAACTTTAATTAGCAATAAATTTTTAAAAACAGTTATGATCAACATGAAATTTTGTGATTCCTTAAATTAATGTATTGCATTTGTAAAAATTCAAGCTAAAATCATAATTTTAACGTTTTTCAAAAGTTATCCTTTCATAAAATAATGCTTAATTTTTGTAGCTGCTGTCATCTATTGACAACAAACGCAGCGGTCGCCCCCTTAAAACTAGTTTTAAATAGAATACCGTTTGTTAGTGTTAGTTGGCCGATTAAAAATTGACGGTGCGCGCCCGGCTTTACACCTCGATATTAAATTTACGCTTTAAGAAGCTCATTTTTACATCAATAATAAACAAAATATTAAAAAAACGTTTAAATCTCATACCTTCCCATGTTTTTAAAGGTTTTATGCAACATTATAAAAATTATCGAAAGAATACAGGTGTTTATCGTTTACCTTTGGTAACGCCAAGTAATTTGTTCGAGCATGGATATTATAAAATAACGATGTTTTCAAATTCAGTTTTACGCAAATTCTTTTTATTGATAAGAAATTGAAAAAAAAATTCTTACAATCCATCGTTACGGTTTTCTTCGACGAAAGGTACGCACGGACGATATTATTAGTCAGTGAAAATTCTTGTCCAAGCCAAAGTTTGCATATGAAAAAATACACAAAATGTATCAACTCCAAAAAGAAACGGTGCTGTTCCAAAATGGATAAAAAGAAAACCGATGTGACCACTTGTAGAACTAGACAGTGATATTATTTAACAAACAGACCATGAACTAAGGCGATATTGCCGATTATAATGAAATACACCAGGTTTTAAAGAAATTTTCCTTGTGGATCCAAGCAACTCATGTTTATGGTACCTAATTATTGTATGTAGGTAACTTTAATGGATATAATGTAGATACCGTTTCATGTAAATTTACATTAATTAACTAATATGTATAGGTACATACACTAAGGCTATCGCAAAGGCTAAGTAAGCCTTATTATTTGTGTTCTATTATTCGCCTTTTTCTCTTATCCGTTACGACCTCGGTCCCGACTCTGACGGATAATCGAATTCCTACTATGCTTTATAGAAAATATTTGTCTTTCTAAATAAACTAGACTACGATCATAATTTAATTTTAAAATATTTATTAGCAAAATATCGACATTAACAGACATTAGAAACGGAAAAACTAAAAATATCTATATATCGCGCAAGCAATGCGAAGTAGAAGATGAGATGAAACACTTAATTTAACCTAGCAGATGTGGACCGATTCGTCTAGTGTGTTCTCTATTAAATTAAGCCATCTCATCTCTATTATCACGTATCTTATCGCTATGCTAATCTGATGCTATCGACGCCGAAAGGACGCCAAGTCAAGCTGCTGCAGAGAGATTAGCAATGAGTTAATCACGTTAGTACGGCCAATGCGCACTCATAATGGCCAACAGATGGCAGATGCGGTTGCCTATAATTGAATCAACTTTATCTGTGAGTATAATAGCTGAGGGTCGTCGCGGGTGGTTGCTCCCCGAACTTCACTAACGGGCTACATCCGACTGTCAGTAGAATTCCCGTTTTTGGATTTATTTCCCCCTTTACCCAAATAGCGTTTCTGAGGCAAAGCGGGTCAATAATCTTGTTTTCCTAAACCGCATTACTGCTTATATAACAAAATAACTAAAATGTTCCCCGGGGCCGTTACATTGATTACGAAGATACACGATTATTCAACAAGTACTAGGTATTGTTTGTTTTCCTACTCCAAATAACTTGGACGTTTTGTTTTCGATCAACTCGGTTAACGAATTTTTGAAATTTCCAAAAGAAGCAAGATATTTTTAATTTTAGCAGCGTACAATTTCAAATTATTTTAATGAAATATTGCGGAAAAAGAAATCAATTTAATGTTCGAAGTGTTTTTTCTAAAAATTGTATAATACTTACTAATATGTAAAACGTTGCAGATGGCAATCTAAATTGAAAACCATTTAGTAGGTATCGAGGGTATAAAGCCACGTTAATTTTACATCTATTAGGGTTGCATGACGTGTTAAAATTACAAACGTTACAAAACTTCTCCAACAACGAGCACTATCCCCAACGCGACAAGTAAACAATAACATCAGATTGGAGCAGCTTTCCGACATAAATAATAATCACTTGCAGTTTTATTTGCAATTCCCACGTTCCGCCTTCGCAAATGCCACACGCGTATGCTGCACACGTTAAATATCTAGCAAATCCGATTCATATGTTAATCTATATACATACATCGATATGTCACATGCGTTTACTAAACCGCATTTATTACTCTTGTGCAAACAATTCCATTGAAAAAGTTTCCAGTACGCCATATAAACACCGACTTATGTTATTATTCCAAAAGTATAACGGATTCGATTTTTATTATTTATTTGCGGATTATTTTTCATAGAGGTTGGGGTGGGGGGCAGCGCAGGGACACGGTTACAGTTAGTCCCCGAAAAATATCTTAAAACGTAAAACAATTTATCGATAACATATTACATTTTCTATATGATATACGTCTATTTATTAATATATTCCTTCCGCAGACAATATATTTTATTTGACACCATAAAAACATCACATACACTTGCTGGTTATATTTCATGTGCTGTTATCATCCCTCGCCCTTGTGTGCGTGCAGCACCCGGAGTAATACTACATTCGCTTCCTCCTAAATACACACAGAGATTATTACACTGCTACTTGTATTCGTTATCAGAAACTTTTCTATTTGCTTAACAAACATCGTTTTTTTTTGTATTATTCTATCTGTCAGTATAAGCGTTGTTGTGTGGGAATAATTTGCTACCTGATAATAATTTATAATTTGTATAATTATCTACCTAAGTGCCTATATCGAAATGCTACTTTTAAAAAAATAATTTAAAAAAAATAGAAAATAATATTTGAATAACCGTCTAGTATCGAAAATCTTCAACGGTTAATTACCTATATAACATACTGTATTTGAGGGTCCAAACTGATTTTAATATCTGAGGCGAGAGCTTGTGAAGTAGACTAAAATAATTTATGAATTGTTTTGATAATATACACATATGTAACCGAATGTCTAGCTGTATTTAGATTAACGCCGCATTTTGCACACACATTACGAGTGCGTATCGATTTCGTTCTAACAAACAGCAATTGAGGTAGAGAAAAACACAAGGGCAAAACTTAGGCACCGAAGGTGGTGAAATAAGACATGTTTAACATATAAGACTTATTTATTTTAGAAAGAGATAAAAAGTCGCATTATCTGCGAGTTAAGTGTCAATTTTTAACTTAAAATCAACAACTACTCCAGAAGTATTAAAAATGTTTTTCATTTTATCGAATTCTTAATGGCGGCAGCTCGTTGGTCAAGGGCTGAATATTATTTTATTATAGGGCGCGCGTAGTTTCGCGGCTTTCAAATCTCCATCGGGGGAGTAAACTACGAAATTCCCCGAGGTTAACAAAATAAAACAAAACAAAAATATAACGAACTAAACCTTTTGTGAATATCCTTTTCTTTTATTTACTTCACCAACAAAAACAAAAAAAAAGAAACTTACTAGTTAGTCGGACGTGACTTAGGGTAGAATTCATGGTCATTCCTTACTTAAGTATTTCCTTAAGTCACTATTTTTTACAAAAAATTACTAAATTTGAAATATTTACAATAACAATAAGACCTTAAATTTCCCTAAAATTGTTAATGTACACACTCATTTGTTGCGCAATTTTCTCATTTTATCATTATTTTGAAAAAATTGCCCTCATAACTGATTTGTTTTGAATGCTCTATAAGTAAAAATCAATTATTATTAAAAAAAAGTCTTCTTCTAACAGTAATAAAATTTGTTGTTGCTAATTTTACGATTTAGGGTCGGTTTTTCAATCACCTGTTAACGTTTAACCGTCAGTTAATTTCCAGTTTTGATAATAGTTTCTATGAAAACTAACTAAATAGTTAGCATTAGCAGGCGATTGATAAACCAACCCTAAGTCAGTTAACAATAACACGAGAATAATGTTTTTCTTTATGCCATCTAATATGAGTGCAAGTAAATCATCTATAGAATATGTCACTTTCCAAACTTTAAACCGAATTACAAATAAAAAATCTAGTAACTTTTTGTCGATGACGTGAACATCATATAGGTTTGGATAAGCTATATTATCTTATCTACTTATTGGGTACTTACAGAGACAAACCATAAGTGAATCGACACTTATGTGTTGTAATGTAATAACCGTGTTAATTAATCATTCCTTTGCGAGTTGTGTGCAATGATATATTTTAGAAAATAAGAAAAATGCTCCCAACCCCTGGCACCGTAGAATTGGCTAAATTGCACAGAAACCCTATTGTTTGATAATAGATACGAGTGTAGGAGATACTAGAAATAAATTACCCTAAAGTTAATTACATTTTGCTTCCAATCGTCAATCGGATGATAATTCAGTTTAAAAGAGGGAATAAGGAAACTGTTAGGTTACGTTTAGTTTGATCTGGAGCAACGACACAACTGAGAAAATTCGCGTTAAACAATTCAACATCGGCTAGGGTTGTCACGGAGAGTTGCCGGGCAGAAACCACTTCACTTCTCGGTCAATATTTCGAAAAGAAAATTGTGGACAACTACTATCGAAAAACGACATTTTCGGATGAGTCTTCGCACAGCTTTATGCAATGGACGCACATTGATCTGGAGAAAGTCCAGTCAATAATGAACCGACTGCAGCCAACAATACTTATAGCTGTTTACACCAAATAAATGGTATTTAAGTCATTGTAACCAAAATTTTTGACCAATGGAAAATAATTATTAATGGATTAATTAATCCTTTGTTTAGTTTAGTTTGGTGCAACTGATCCTTAAAGCACGATAGATTTTTCGTTGTGTTGTGGGGTGGTGTTTGGTGATACGACGATCACAGCTTGTGAAATGTACGGGTAACATTAATGGTGAATAATATGTCGCCGTGCTGAAGACGGATCTTCTTCCAATATTTTCCGGTGGGTTGCTGAACAGACTTTCTGCTTTGTTTATGATAGATAAAACTTTTTGTCGCGTCGTTAAAAGACTGACTGGCACGAAACGGCATCGAGAAACTTTTACGAGTCAGTCACCTTATATCAATCCCATGGGACATGTCTAATGTTATATCGCTTAAGCGTGCAGAGAGACGACATTCACAAAAACCTGCTTTTCACGGAGAGCTATTAGCACGGAGTGCCGAGTGGGCCAACATTTCACGAGGTAGCAGAACTCGTTGATTCCAAGCCCAATCGGGTTAAGGCTTTGAAGACAGCAGGGTGTGCAACAATCAGGTTTTAACGCGCGTATTTAACACTTTCATCAAGCTAATATTATGAAATAAACATCATTGTTCGAAAGTCATGGCGTCTATTTACTCACGGGTTGTCTCTTTATATAACCAGTATCTGTATCTACGCAAAAAGACGATATTTTCTAAAACAACTATTCCAGTTCCTTCGGAATGTAGCAAAGTTTTGTTTGGGACGACACCGAAATGGATATACAATAAATTACGTGTACCCCAAAGACACTTAATTGTTTTTAATTTAAAAATCCTCGCTTTTTATTTATCAACAAATACAAATTCATATTTCGAATTTTTCAGTTACCTACCTAAGTACTTACCTAATTGTAGACTATTAGTTTTAGGAAATTAGAAAATGACAAACACATCATTTGTTGCAAAAAACTTTAAATAATGCCACCTTCCTATTTTCGAAATTAAACTTACATAGGTGCATTTTTATCTTTTTGTAGCACGGTTTCAAATCGTTCAAGGTCGTATTTATAATTAATTGTATGCTCTATAAAAGGAAATTTAAATTAGAATCTTACTAAAATTAACGATGGGCAATCGACTAACTTGACAAATAAACAAACAAAAGGTAATCGCCTCAATTAATCGCATCGTAAAGTTAACGTAAACGTATTAAGTAAAATAACCGTCACACATACTAAACATCTTTTGTAAATGCGTAACTGAATCTTGTTATTATGAAAATGACTTTAATCGGTGCTTATTATGTGGTTATTGTATGTTTATCACTGATAGGCATTCCTGTTTGCGCTTGAAACGACGATAAAGATCTTTTTGCGTCTTTGGTGGCTATTTAAAAAAGTAAATACGTGCGATTAGAGAAAAAATCGAAGCCGATTGAACTGAACGCTGCAAAAGATACGTCGGTACTTAGTAATTTTCAGCAAAACAGTAACTGATAATCGTGTAATAATAGTCATTACCCTCGTGTAGCGATTATTATGAAGCTATAACTTATCGTGATTTGATTAAATTTTAAACGTGCAATCGATGCTTGTAGTTTTATAATCGATAAACCTTCGAATTATGTAGTTAAGTATTTTAAGATACCTATGGGTAATTATTTTGTTTGTCTTATTTTTCGCGAGTTTAACGGAAATTAACGTTAAACATAAAATTTTTGATTTAACTCACGACAGTACGTACCTACTTGTGTGCAAACGCAAATGCAACACAACATTTCGTGTACCTACTTGAACTTCCCTAACCGAATACAAGCAAACACGCAGTCCGATAATTACAAGTCTGGCTATGATTAGAGGCTGCCCGTTCGTTAAAATTAACACCACTTTCATATTAGGCCTAAACGCCCTTTACCGTAACGATTAAAATGGCGTAGCAATCAAAAAAACTTGACAACGCTCCTCTGATAAACGTAATTGAGTTCTCAGTTTCGTGCAAATTTTTCTCATTTTTGATGTTCCCTGGAGTTGTAGTGCTAATTTAACAGAAGGCTAATTATAATGTAATTGTTGACGTTTTCATTGCTTTATAATCGTCCAACATGATGTGGTAATAAAATTACAATTATAAGCTTTTTTTTAATAGGCACTCATGAACTTGAAAAGAACCGTTGAAAATTTGTATGTTATAATCTTTCACTTCGCTTAATAAGTCGATGGGAGCCGTTTTGGATTTTCCGCAATATCAACCCCAAGATCGCGAAAATATAGGTTGTTCATTTTGGGTCGGACATAAAACCCGGTGCGGTAAAATTATCGAACCAAGCCTCACGCGCCTAAACTATTTGATTTTTGACGAAAGTGAAAAATGCACGTTCAATGTGGCACAAACAAGCGCATCTTTGGGAGTTATCAGATGAGCGATATCGCTCATCGTTTTTGCGTGTGACGTCACAACTTTTATTTTTCAAATAAAAACCTGCGTTATAGATGTTCCGCTTAAAAAATACCTACATGTATATTATCCTTTATAAATATATAAAAGAACGCTAAAGAACTTAATTGATTTTTGATTATTATTGATTATAAAATTGGTACCTATTCGTTTTCTCCTAAGTTTTCGATTGTCGGTCGACGGCACACGACGAGGTGCACTTTTAACTTCGCAAACGATTTATCGACGAAAAAATTAAAATCTAAGCTATTCAGTAATCCCTTTAAATAGGTATGGCAATATGTGTTTGGTAAAATACGGGGTAAAATAAAATTGAAGTTCGCGTTTCTATACGATAAATGGGTGGCCCTATATTCGCCAATGTCCCACCATATGTTCGCCACCTATAATTATACATAAGGTATATAAGTAAATACTACAAGTTCATTTAACACTATTCGTCTTCATTATTGCTGAAATTGAGTATTGAAATTCCTTTCTCAAATTGTCGAGAAATCTACCATGTCATGCTGTGCCATGACGAACTTAGAAACGTTTAAAGCCTTTAAAGTCTTCTAAATATGCATTACAGTAGTGTTAAGGGTTTAAAACCTGCGTTATACGTTGTTTACACAACTGAAAATCTGTGAAATATTCTAGGTCATAGTCTTACAACAATCGAAGTACCTGAGTAATTATTGCGATTATATTGGAATAAATGAAACTAAAAATGTTAGTTAATTTTGTTCCTTCGTTTAATCGTTATTGTTCATCTTTGAGCTTTTTAGCTCTAAAATGTTCTAATGTACTCGAAGCACAGAAACTTTAATAAAAAGCTGACAAGTGGCGAACTTAGGGACTCATGTCCCCTAACTTCGTCAGTTGATATTTATCAGATTTTTTATTTCTAAATTCTTTATTTCTTTAATCAATTTTTTTAATTTAAAAAATATCAGCTATTAACATTTAAAAAATAATAATTTGTTAAGGTTACATATCTTATTAATATAAATATGTATGTATTTATCTATAAAAGTTTTTTAGATGACAAGTAGATATAACTGAACAAAAGTATGCAAGAGAGTACCTATCTATAGTTGAAAAATCCGACCGCGCGCAAGCCTCGGTATCGAATTTTCATGTCGCACGTCAAAAAACTCCTTTTTTTAAAATCTTTCTCGAAAGAAATACATTTTTTGAAAAATAATATTTACGAAAGAAATATATAAGAATTAAACAAAATTATCACTTTTTTTCGATTATTTCGAAAACGGTACATCCTATCGAAAATTGTAAAAGACACAATCGGTAAATAATTTTATGTCGATTCCAAAACATATTTCACATTACCGATCCGATGATTAATAACGGAGATTAGAATTTTTTTAATTTTCGCACGGTCGCCATTTTGTAACGGGCCGGTCGATTTGGCTGGTTAACGAACTCGTTCTTCGTTTTCATAAAGATAATATGTTGTCCATATTTCAACCTCCTACGATCAAAATTGCGACCGGAATTGTGTCTTCAAGAAATATATATGACCGACCCAAAATGAATGACCTATATTTTCGTGATGTTAGGGGTCGAGATCGGAGAAAAGCCAAAAGGAAACGTCCGCGTCCCGTCATCAGACGGGCTGCAATAGCTTTATTTTCTACGAAAATTCGCTAAAATATTGTTGAACGCAAATTTATCTTATTAATCGAGTGCGTCGGTGGTAGCGTAAAATCAATAATAATTATCCATACGATAAGAAAACAACATAAGAAACAACGTTAACTTCCCTTTGAATTTATAACTCTCGTCGAAAGTATCATGTTTACTCTGGCTGCTTAAAAAGTTCTAAAAACCGGTAGTTTATTTTAAGCGGGGCGTGATGAAAACGCAATTAACCAGGCTTGATTCAACAGAAATTTGGCAGAAAGTGGATATAATCCACTTCATCTTTTGCGACAGCCGAAACAGAATGGGTAGCGCATAAAAAATATGGGCTGCAATAAAAAGCATCAAATTCAGTTTTATTATGAAACAGTGTATAAAACGCGTTTTTGATGAATAATGTTATCGCGGACGTCGACTTGGGTTCCCAGTCACGTTCAGCGGTCCCGGATAATCGACAGTTGCGCCAGCCCCGTTACGGAGAATAATCCAAAGTAAAAAGCTTTCGGTAGCGAAGTTTTCCTTCGCCGTTTCGAATAGGGGAGCGTGCGGCACAAAGCGAGAAGCACATAACGGCACGGGACCAGTTTCAAGCTAGGATAACCTATACATTGTACGCGAGTTTGTATAGGAGATTCTCGTTCGGGGAATTTGGACTGTTATTGTCAGAATTTCAACTGTCTTGTTCCTTTTACGAACCTTTTTCTGTTTTGGATGATAAAAACCGGAGAAGCGGGTGTTTGTCGCTATTCTTTCTCAACTGTTTTGATACCGAGCTTGTTTTACTTCTTTTTGGATTTTCCGAATTGACTTACTTGAAAGAGACCGTAACGAGGCTAAAAGATCTCCAGAAAGTTTGCAAGCACTTTATACAGTTGGATTTTTCTTTATTGAAACGTACTGCTCGATCTCGACTATCATGATTGGTAATCAAAATTCTATATTAATTTATATTTTACATAAACACACGTTAGTTTTATTTATAAAATTATCTTTTATCATATTTATCGTTTATTTATTTAGGTAAGTACATTCCACCATCAGCTTTAACCGTATAATTAATTGTAAACGTTTTACGTTCATATTATTTATTTGAAAAAGATCACGAAATCTACGATATTCTAGTTGATTATTCGAGCAATCTAATTTCAAAAATCAGTTTATTTAAAATTTAAATTATTCTGTCCGATTTTTCGAAGCGATTATCCGAGTAATACGAAATCAAAAAAAAGACTTTAATAACTCGATTGAAAATCGTAGGTGTTTTTCTAAAATTTCGGTTTATTTTCACGACCGCTTGAACGGTTAAATTCGAATAACATTATATAATTTGGAAGCCTGCATTATATCCGTATTGTGGTAAATTTTATCTGTACAGATTGTGTTTACGATTTGGCATGGAGAGCATAGCAAACCCAGAAACTGTGGTCTGTATCCCCCTACGTTTTCCATCGAACTTGTACCCTTTGCTACCTCGGGCTAACAATGCAACATATCGCTAAATTTTTGGATGACCGCGAATAGCGATCGGGTTGTGTATACAATGCCGTTTGGGTTTTGTCTGGTTTTTAGTCGTGTTGTTTAACCTGCCTCGAGCAGTTTGCGGTATAAAACTCATTTTTATGTTTTGTTTTGTACACGCTGTATTTCGCAGTGTACCAGAGTAAGCAAACTGCATTTGTATTTAATATTTATTCGATGAGTACAACGTTAAATCGAATTTCGATTACGTTTTTAACATCAAATTGGTAATTAGATGATAATAACAATAATCGGTTTCACACCTGTTAATGTTTTTTCACACTTGGATTTTTAGAATTCTTTTTTGGCGATATCTAGGCAAGATAATATAATCAAGACTTGTATATTTGATCTCGATTTAATCAAGGTATCTGTGAATAATGAGAATTTATTACATTTACGTCGTTTAGGGCGAGTTTCTTAATTCTAGTTTAAATAGTTTCAGTCTAGTTTAAAATTGCTATACCATCAAATAAAAGCAAAACTCATTAATTTTAATTTTATATAAGTATACTTATAGATATACGTATTTATAGAATAACTACTAATAACCCTCAAATGGGTTCGTGGTGGCCTAGACAGCTAGACTTCTAGTGCACTCACGACTGCTGCTTTGAATCCCAATACAACAATGGATATTTGAGAGTGTAATAGGATAATGCAACGACTAGGTATACTAACATACCAGTATCGGTGTTAAACACCTGGTAAACAAGTGTTGGACACGATTACCCAAAAGTACCCAAAAGGTATCCTCCTGAAAAACAAGTTTGAGAAAAATGTGTAGATAGCCAGAAAACTGCAACCATGGAATATTTAAAAAAAACTCAAATAAATCAAAAAATGTTTTTCTTTTTATTACAATTTATTTGCAATCTGTAAATAAATACAAACATTATACGGTAAACAAATTGTTAAATTCATTAAAATATGACATGCAGGAAATTAACCCATTAGTTAATGTCTATACCTATACTACACTTCGTCCAAACTCATACGCAACACGTCATCAATAAAAGGTCACTAGATGATGACGTTTCACATAGTGCTGTCACTTCGTACTCGTATTTTGACAGTTCTAATAAAATTGTAGTCTTTCTTTATACCATCTAATATGTGCGCAGGTAAATAATCTATAGAATATGTCACTTTCCAAACTTTAAATCGAATTACAAATAAACAATCTAGCAACTTTTTTTTGACGACGTAAATTGCATATAGGTTTGGATAAGCTGTAGGTTAGTCTATTACCATAGATATTTATTACTGAAGTTTATTTATTTCCGATTTCACTGTTTCCAGTTAGAGATCGCGTGTATTTATGTAATGTTTATTACAAACTACGGAGCATTCATAATTATCCTTAACGCTGGGCTATAAGAATTTGAATTATTTCTCATTATTTATTCATAATCGAATGTCATAGGACCCCATGTGGGTTTCAGGATGGTTTTTAAATTAACAGTTTGTTGTAAATCAACAGACGATTGAGTTTTTTGTTCAATCTGTTTTCCATGTTAGATGTTTATCATCATGTTGTGGTAGTTACTCAACTGCCGGATAGTTTTCTTTGCGATTTGGTAAAGGTGGTATGTCAGATTTTAATTCATCGACGCCTATTCGTCATTTCTTTGTCCAATCTTCTACTTTGCGAAGGTGATTTTGTATAGTATTTCGGATGCACTAGTGGGATTTTCGTGAGATGTCAAGATTGTCGTGTTATCAACGAATGTTGCTGCTAAAATATGTTTGCTCGTCAGTATAGATCGGCTGTAGGTAGTAAGAAAAGCAGCGATCCCAGCACGCTCCCTTGCGGGACTCCGGAGTTTATTTTTTAGAGTGACGTTTATTCATCAAGGTACTTAATAAGGAAATGAGGTAGGATCTAACGATGAGGAAGTAGTTAAGAGATAGAGGTCAGATTTTCTAATTTTGTAGAAGAATCTAGTATATACATGACGATGGCGTTTTGGCAGATCGGCGTAAATGACAAAGAGTTGTAGCGTAATTATAAACAAATAATTAAACAGTAATACCACTCGATTTTTTGGTAGAAAAAATCGAAATGTTACCAGATTTTACCAGATTTTAGAAAAAAGTTGCGCTTGCACTGTTCTGTCAAAACTCCATCAATATACCCATACGAAACCTCATTAAACACTTGAGTGACGTCTAGGAATGCTGCAGATTGGTACTTTTCATCTTAGAAACCTCGACCTATTTTTAATAGGTAACTTGATGTACTTGTTCAATGGTGGCGCATGTGTAAGAAATGTTAATCACATTACCTTTAGAAAATCTGGATTTAAGTCATTTCTTATGTAGGTGAATACTGTTAACATTTCAGTAACGACTACTACAACGAAATCATTAAATTTTCAGAATTTCGAGGAACTTGTAGGATTCACGTCAGTTAAAATTTAATTAGTCGATTTCCTGTTTTACGGCCGAGGATAAACCGATAATGGGAACGGCGCAAAATTTAATAACAAATGGTGATGCCTATTTGCTCATCAACGGTATAGCGCATCTGCTAAAAGCGTCATATTAAAAATTGTGAACATGAATCGACAATATGTATGCTAAATAGAGGTTTAAAACGATTCGAATGTCAATAGTATCGCAATTACGAAACCCTTCCAACAACGCTCTGACGTCCAGGCGTCAGCGTCACGTGTGACATAACACAAGCGACGGCTCAAAATTTATACTTTTTATTAGGGCCACACTCAAAAGTGTAAAATTGTAAAATTGAACAGGGGATATTTTTAATATTGTTCCATATGTGAAATATGTAGGATCGTCGCGACGCTCGAGACATTTATTTCGAGATATTATTGCCAATTTATAGGGAGCCCAAGGATGGACGGTCACTTCGACAAATTAAATTAATTTCCCGCGAAGTTGAAATTACGCCGGTATAACGAGCTCCGGTTTTGTCATCTTCCCTTTTAACATTAATAACCATAATCAAACATACTTTGTATAAACACAAACTTGCATGACAATGCATAATAAAATACGGGACGACGGGAGATACATCATAAGAACACGTATGACAAATGCGCTCATATACGTTTAGAATGAAAAGTACAATTGTTGACCGAGTGACAATGTTTAAAACCTCACGATCCGTGTATAAATATTGTAGTACCTAACCTAACAGCGTAAGGGGATGTAGACAACAGATTATCAATACACGGGGTTCTCCTGTATTGTTTGCCCATTTACCGCCAGCTAAGCTGTCTGTTTACCAACACTCAGTCGCTATATTTAGTTCTATATCTAGTATAACCAGTATTAAGGGCTAGTATTGCACGTGAGATCAGTATAACGGCCTGTCAATGCATGATTTAGGTTCTTCCAGGTGTATTTATATAGGTCTCTTTAGACCGGACTTGGCGGTTTTCATAAACATGGCGGTCGGCTTTGATCTTGGTATCGGAATTACTCGTAGGAAGCATATCTTTGGATTTGTTGTTGTTGTTCCGATTTTGAGGCACTCCTCAAATCTGTCGTCGGCGCGAACGCTTTTAAACAAGTGCGAAAAACAATATTTACCTATAGTTACTTTGAAAATTGACCGTCGAAGACGTTACATTTCTATGATCAGTATGTCGATATATAGGTAATTACTTCCAAATGACATTTTAAATTTAATCTTATTACGATACGTTAAATATTTACAACGATCATCGGTTAGCACATATGTACAATATTTATAGGTGGGTACACCTAGACCATTAAAATAATTTACAATGACAGTTTTAAAAATTGTTTTGAAGTAGGTAGCGAAGATCGTATTCATCGTCTAACAATTTTAAACGCAGATAATATATAAATTCCCCCCAATAAAATTATAGGACGAACCGAAAGAAACGAGCGAAACGAAAAAACCGTCCCTTGCAAAAAGAGAAAACAAAAAGTAATGTCGAGTTTATCTGAATCCATTCCACTATCCAATCTTATCTACAACTCATGGAAATAATGAAACAGCTTATACAGCAATAAAACAACACAGGGACATTGTTTCCTTTCGTTGCCAACAGATAGCTCTGTAGTGTTCATTATCCTTATTTCAGGCGTGGTTGAAGGAGGAGCAAGGACACACGCCCCTGAAACCAGGACCTCCATGTTAGATCATTCCTTACTGAGCTCGGACATGTTAAGTCTTTGGAACACTGTCGCAGTATGTGTATGCTGGTTATACTCCATTTGGTGGAATTAAGTTTTTCTTGTTTCGCTTTACGTTACTTTTCGACGTTATTCTTCTAACAATACGCATGTATTGAACGTCGTATTTTATTACAGATATACCTATTTATTATTTATACAGAATGAAACGTTTTATACAGATACCGACGGATAGATAAAGGTCCGATCGGATTCTATTCCATCACTAATTGGCATAGCAATTAAATTATCGATCCGTGACCTGACACTAATGATACTTTTTTAAAACTAATTTAACGTCAGATGACAATCTTCTTTCGGGGTACGATTTTATTAATATCGATTCGAACGTTATCCTGAAAATTTTTAAATTTATTCATTCAAACATCTCTAAAAAAATAAATTGACGTAACAAAAGAATTCAGGATTTCCAGAATCCATCGTCAGAAAAATGTTCCTATATTTTTTTCCATCTTTGACCTTTCGATAAATAACGGTTTACGGCATCAATCAAAAATAAAATTTTGTAAATTTATCAAAGTTTAAGCTCGAAGCCAATTTTGCGTTTTTCCATTTTGTTCGTACGCTCAAATAACCTTCCTCCAACTTCGTAAATTTAAAAACTAAGTACGTGCCATTTTAATTATAATTATGTGGGCACCTATAGGGACATTAAAGTGTTCGTTATTTATGATTAATTTATTAAAGCTACCGATTTTTTCGCGAATAATAAAAATGTAACTTTTTAATTCCTAAAAGTAAAATCTAATTACCTAAATATTTCTCCTCAGATGAAATGTCAGCTCCTTTTACGTTTACTGCAGAGGAAGCGGTCCGAATATGAGCCCCAATTTTTTTCTTTCTTTATATTTTTCATCATTTTTGATAAATTAATGTAAAAATTGGCATATATGTATAGTCCGAAGTGTTGTCATCTTTAATACTCGCACTTATTTGTTATAGAAAATCCAAAGAATACGGTGGTTTAAGATAAATTTATCAAACTGGTGATTAATTGAAATATCGACCTTTTTAAATGTAGTACAAAAAAGCTAGATTTAATAAAATAAGCTTTATGTTCATTTAAAAAAAAATGAATTTTACGTTCGAACTGGACAAATATGAAAAACTGCCGACAAAAATCATCCGGAGCATTGCTCATTGCATCCACAGTTTTCTTTTGTCACTTTCGTAAAAACGCCCGTTGCAAATATGCAAGCATCAACATCATTATCATCAGGACCGAGTTCATATTTGGACCTTCTTATAGGTGGCCCATATTATCAACATTCCATCTTACACAAAAAACTAACAACATTTATTTTTGATGACAAGTTAAGTGAACATAAGAACAGTCGACCCTAAAACAACAGCTACATGCAAATATCACAAGTGAATTCAATTCCAATCTCGCTTAATTTTATCAAAAACAACTTAAAAAAATAATGGAAATTCGGGTAACGCCTTAACAAGCAGGGATCTGGGTCACTATTGCAAACTTTGTAAATTGTTAACAAATTTATTTTAAGGTACTGATGACGACGGATAATTCTATTAGTCTTATACTAGATTTTTATTGGTGACCCGTATTATATGCATGACTCATATTCGAACCACTTCCTCTATATCTTGTGTACCTAATAAATTAGGTTGAATTTTCAGTCTGAACTAATCTTAAACGATTTCTAGTATCTACTCTCACAGATCATTTCAATTTTATAAAGTTAAGGGTAAATTGAATCTAATGGTACTTTAAAACCTAGGTAATATATTGATGGCGTTTTGGCAAAATGTCGTAAGCGACAAAAAGAGAATTTTACCGGAGCGCACCTTTTATTTTGTAGCTTAACTATAAGTAAATACCTCCTGGAAACCGGGTATATAGGTAATTCGGGGCACGTTTGTCATTTGGGTAAAAAACGGAGCTGTACGGAGGTCAAATGCTATCCTTGAACGAAATACGATGACAAGTTATCGTATAAGTTCTACGCGTTTGTTGTTTTACATAGCTAGACGCACAAGTTCCTTACAGATAATGTGACGTACCGTAACCACGTTTCGTAATTACACCTCAGGCACTGGTTATGTGGTTGTTTTTTCATGATTTTCGCACTTTGTTTTTTGTGGTGATGGCGATTCCGACGTATGGCAACGTGTTACAGTTCGGTGTTATTATTTGTCATTGCATTAGTTGAGGAAGCTACGACTACGATTTTAACAATGGAATCTTACACGGCGTTATGGACTTTTTAACGGAAATTGTATTTGACTATCGGTTATAATGACCGATTTTCAGAAAATTAATCAATAATCTTGCACCCCTTTAGTTCAGTAATAGGTACAGTAAACCCTTAACGTTCGCGAGACATATGTTCTAAATTTTCTTCGCGAAGGTCAAATCTATTAATAAACGATATATAGTGACGTCTTGATAATCCGAATTAATTGGGATCGCGAGGTGTGCGGATTAGCGAAATTGTCGGATTACCGCAAATAAAAGAAACCTTATAATGCGCGTTTTCTTAATTACTTACTAAATGTACCTATTAAATTATTTAATTAAAATAAAAAATTGTTAGAAAATAAACAAAAATCGACAAATAAAAATTAAATCTTTATATGTATACATAAGTATCTATACATGCTCAATTACATAAGGAACGATAAACATAGGTACCTATTACACTTTGGGTTTAAAATGATCGCGATTGGTCTTTTGCTTTTCATTATCAGGATTTTCATTTTTTCGATTGTTCTGTTAAAACCGTTTCTTGAATTTGTCGTAGTATGATAATGTTTGATGTTTATATCGATGGCGTTTTTTCAAAAGGGCGTAACCCAACACTTTTTGCGAAAATGAGTTATTCTGACTATCTTATGCATCCAAAGCAAAGGCATCATTCGTTAAAATCTACTAACAATCTTTCGATTTTTTCCACCGGAAAATCGATTTGTATTTCCGCGAAACGTATCTTCTTATAGCTACGCGACGCAACAAAATGTGTTCTCCTGTAAAATTTACTTTTTGTGGGTTACGCCGTTTTGGAGAAACTGCATCGATATGAATTCCATTTTCTCCGCACCAGATCGTAAAGTTTCAAAACGGCGAAGAGTTTCCCCCGTATTTTACCAAAGTTGTTAATGAGTTAGTGCGTCATCGTCATCGCTGTCTTCTTGGCATGCGGCGTTAATTATTTCTGCATTCGATAATATTTGTTTCTTTCTCGGTATTCTCGTCAATTCATTGTTCGATATCTTCTGCCACTACTTCTGCTTCCGAAATTTTATTACACATGGTAAAAATGCCACGTAAATCATTTATTTAGGAGAGCGAGAAGTGTGCATTAAGAAAATCAAAGAGGCTGTTCGGATTAGAACGATTTTTATCTGATTATCAAGACCGGGATAACAAGTTAACCGCCGTTCGAAGTTATGGATTATCGAGATTACACTTGGATTAAATTCGCGATTGCGAAAGCCGCGAATGTTAAGGGTCTACTGTATACACTTATTTTAACTATAGTTGTACGGGTTAGGAAAATGGCGACATTAGTTAGGTATAACGTCCGAATTTTTTCGGGCGTTGCGGATCGTTATACACGATGTCGACTGTATGTTTATTAGTTAGTTGTACACAAACCGATCTCAATTAACGTGCTGATTGTAATATTGATTTTGATAATTAATTAAATTTCGTTAATTAACTTAAAATAATTAAGGGAAAGATAAAATGGTTTATCGGTATTAAACAAGAGAAGGCCAAATAGCTGCCGAAGGAAGGTATAGGCAAGTGAAATCGTAGATCCAAGATCAATTTACACGCACCGCTCGTTATCGGCACCGTTCTAAGGGAATTCGAGAACGTCGGTTTTACTACTTCCACTACAAATCAAAACATAATTTTATACGAAAAAAATATTTTTTTAAGTAACGCAGAAAACCGCAAGAAAGGGGAGACAGCTAGCAGTTTTATTTCGTTTGTTTTCAATGCTATTATAGGTATAGCGATTATTTTTTTGTCGTTTTTTAATATTACGGCTTCGAATAAAATGGTAAGTTTAGGTAGGTACCGTTAAATCTTATCTATCAAAAGTTTTATCGCATTTTACGAAAACTGCTTACGTTCGATGTTCGGTGTGTTAAAATCTAATTTTATCGTTGAGGAAAACTGGTAGCCGAACCGAAAAGGTCGTTTCGTAATTGGTATTTTACAGTACACCGTGCTTCAACCAAATTGTTATCTGTATCTCCGACAATTAGTTATAGATATCGCTAAGCGCCAAGGTTTTGCGCGCTTACAAAATATAAGTATCGAGAAAATAAAAACGCTCTAACGAAACAACGCAATTTTTTAAAATAAATCTGCTGTTGAATTGAAGCAAAACAACATCAGAGATCCTAGGGTCACAGAACATCGAATGCTCGTATTTGGGAGTGACAACCGAGGCATTAAACTAAACGTATACGTTGTTGCGCTTGGGAATTGGCATCATTGTGCCGCGTCGCCGAGCGTCGAGGGGCGCGATAATGGGGCTGCTCCCCCGGGATTCGGCATTAGGGAGCCCTCATATAGTCAGTCGTAGGAAGAAAGAAGCGCCGATGCTCTTTGTTAATGCATAAAAACATAGCAATTTTACATTCATACCTTGGAAACATAATTTAACAAAATGGCCAGTTTTTTCCACGTAGGTAATCAAAATTAGTTATGTTTTATGAATACTAGCAAAAAGTAAGCGCTATTATGTATACTTATAAGTATAATTACAATTTTGAGAGTGGAAAAATTTTCTATTTCAACTAAAAATTCGAAATACCCAGGTTAGGTATTAATCGGTAGAAGTTTTATCGATTTAATTTTATTTGCACTTATTTGGCGATACTCGTTTATATTAATGTAACGTGTTTAAAAATATCGCTAAACTTTTTAATTATCCTTTTAAAAACTTGTTAAAAAGCTTTATGTTTCTTTTTAAATAGGTAGTAACGCTGTGCAATTGTTTCTCTGGTTGTTATCGAATTATTAAACTTTAATTAGGACATTATCGTAAATTAACGCGCCTTAGCAGACCATAAATAATTTCAATTCGGTAGGCACTAAATTTGGCGGTATTTGAGGATAGCGAACACAAGTCTCAACATCGACAGTAATGCTCCGGGTAGAATTACATCTAATATTGACTTGCAAAATCGCTGTCGGTTGGGATGCAGCACGTCCCTGGGCGTGCTGGTGCCAGACGAGACCAGACTTACCGTGATTGATTGGCCGGGTTGATACCTAGGCCTTAATTGCATTCCAAATGTGTTTACATATACTTTATATCCCACATCACCAGCTTTGTTGATATTGAAGGGACGAATTCCCGACAGTGTTTGCTCTAAGGGCGACTGAGACGGTTAGACACTTTTAATTATGAGATGTAAGTGAAGAGTACACACTATCCCTGTTTTTATGGCTAATTAATGTACCCTGATTGAGTTTTTCGTCACTTTATTACCGAAACATACTTAATAAAGACGCGCATTTTAATGTTGTTTGCGGTGGTTTCGCCGCACCGCATTCGTTACGGAGATGGAAATTTTCTTCAAATTATTTATAGGTAAGTAGCGATAAAAAAACAAACGCGGCATTTTTAATCGTTGCACGGAGAAAAGCATTTTTTTGTAGTAGGTAGGTATTATTCGTAAGGAGTGTTGTAGACATTGAAGACTGCAAGTGTAGCATCGGATAGTTCGTTCTGGACTCTCGGACCGCGGTCAGCTGTCAACCATCACTCACACTCGCTGGGCCACTACATGCTTTTGTACTTAGCCCCGCGTTGGCCCTAATTGTGTCGGAAAGCCGCTGCCCCGAGCTTTCTTCGAATAAAGCGGCACAGTGTCGTGGTTTATATCGAAAGGTAGTTTCGGCGGAGGCGCCAGGAGCCGCTACAATAAAACGGTGATGATTTCAACAGTTTTGTATCTCTCCGAAAGGTTCGAATTCTTGTTAAAGAAACGTACGTAGTTGATTTTACAATTGATTACTTATAATTAAAAGAACCGATAAACCTGACTAAAACAATGCAACCGGTTTTGCGGTACCTAAATTGTTATCACGAACACCTTTTTAAAAGCTTTCTTTAATAGAATCTAAAACCTGTTAATTTTGTTTTTATGTTAGTTAACTTGTGATACTTAAATTGCGGGTTATAATGTTGATTATAGGTACTAGGTAAATATTGTTTAAGCTATTAGTAAATACTTGTAGTAGATAGTATGATGATTCATAATAACGCAGTAATAATTGTCTGACCAAACCATTTTAACAATAGTTTTGTACTGAATTAATAGATCTTAGAATAATACTTTTAGTATTACTTTAATATACTTTTTAAAGGTGCACTGATGCAATCACTTATTTTAATATTTTACTAACAGTTTCGTTAAAAACGTTATTATTAAGTACCTTTTTTTTTATTTTATCCTTTATTGACCAGTGAAAGTGTTACTACCTCCGACCGGAACCGTCGTAAAACAAATTATCAGTCGGGGCTCTGGTAATACAGATATACAAACAAGTAACAGGAACAGCAAGAACAGTGAACAGTAACAAAAACGGTAAAAAAAAACAGGGAACATCAAAAACAACATCATCAACTCTCCCCATTATACAACGGAGTCGACAACTGCAGGAGGAGGGCCACCCCACCAGCTTGTGCGAGTCGCTCTTCCTCACACCTGGTGCGAAGAATCAACTCCCACAAGGAGGCAACCCTATCCCAGACCGCTCCGTTCTGAATCATTGCTTCAACAACATTATTGATAACAATGGGGCAGCCTAACTCCCTCTCCACTTCATCTCGTAGGGCAGCCCATCTTTGACAAGAGAACAAGGCATGTTCTGCCATGTCCTCCTCGTCAGAGCAGTCCCTGCAAGAAGGTGACTCTCTTTTCCCTATCTGACACAGGTAAACACCGAACGAACCATGTCCGGTGAAAGCCTGTGTCAGATAGTAACTCATATTCCCATTAGATCTGGAGTGCCAGTTCTCGAGGTCAGGGATGAGTCTCCTCGTCCACGCCCCTTTCCTCGATCGCTGCCACTCCTCCTGCCATCTCCCCAAAGTCACCCTCCTTCTTGCTGCCTTACTCAATGATCCCGGTGACTGCCATGCTTCCGACCTCTCTAAAGCAAGCAGTCGGATGGGGATCAGGCCTGCTAGTACGGCAACCGCTTCAGACGAAACGGTTCTGTATGCGCAGCAGACACTGATCCCTAGCCAATGTTGAAGAGAATCGAAAGCTTTGGCATTCACCCCTACCTCGCAAGCCGCCACCCAGATCGGAGCGGCAAATAACACTACTGAGTAGGCCACACTTGCCAGCAGTCTTCTCTTCCTGGGTTGAGGGGCCTCCGATTCTGGGCATAATTCTCCTCAATGCGCCAGCTAATTTTTTAGCTTTGTTAACCACGGTGTCAATGTGGGATCTAAATTTTAAATGACGATCTAGTATGACTCCCAGATATCGCGCACTGCCGCTCGGGCGCACCAGGACCCCCCTAATCTCGATAGAGATCGGAAGAATCCTCCTGCGCCCGTTCGGCAGCAACAAAACCGTTTTCTCTGGCGCGATGGTGAGGTCGTTATCGGTCATCCACATTGACACCAGGTCGACACATTGCTGAAGAATGCCCTGTAAAGCACCCTCGGATTTTGTTGACACCATCAAGGCAAGATCGTCGGCAAATGCGACCAGATTGGCACCCTCCGGCAGATCTAGTCTCAGGACCCCGTCGTATAAGACGTTCCACAAGGATGGACCTAAAACTAATCCTTGTGGGACGCCCCTAGTGACCTTTGAAATTTGTAGTTATTACCTGATTGCGAGTCAGTCTCCAAAATTATAATTATTCAAAATTCGTATAGGGTAGCGGCAGCTCTAAAACGATCGAACAGATGATAAAGTAATTCTAACAAAAAATAACAAAGAGGTACACTCAACAGAAATCGATTTTGAGTGAAGGAATTGATTTTTTTTACCAGATTTTAGCAAATTGAATTTGAATTAGACGCATAATACTCGAAATAACTCGTTTTCAATAAAATTGCTTATTAAGATACTTTGTCAAAAAGGTATTGATACAAAACATATTCTCGAAAGCAAACATACACATAACAGAAAACATATTTATACGATGAAGAGAATCTAAAAGTCAAGACATATACAGGGCGGTTCGTTGCTAATGGTCCAGAGAGAAATAAGAGATTCTTTACTTTCAAATATCACGATTTGGCTTAACAAGCCTTAATAAAATGTTAATAATAAAAAAAGGTATAGGGCGTTAAAATTGAAAATAGTTTTAAGATTTTTTGATGAAAGAAGCGATAATGTTAAGGATAAAAAAGTTAAGCGTACATCTACATCATAAACATGGCTTATGTGGCGACCTCTACGATCAAATCTAGGAATGCCCATAAATGAAGAAAAAACGCGACTAAAATATTAAGTACTTATAGTGAGCACCGATTATACGCCAATGCGACCCCATAAAGTACAAATCGTTCGAATTTAGATCTAGAGACAGTGATAAAAAATCTTTGAAATTTGGTTATAGCAAGGCATCGCGAACGAAGGCCATTTGAATGACAATCTCCAAAACAAAGTGAAAATAATAAAATAAGCAAAATCAAAAAAGACGAAACGAAAACAAAAATGAGTGCAATCGATAATTTTAAGAAGAGCCGTAGGAGTTTACGCAGAAAGATCAACAGAAGTGAAGATGTGAAATTTAAGACGCGAAGTAGTTAAAAAGTAGAAAAAAAAATAAGGGAAAGAACATGTAGAACAATTAACGCATAATCATCGACTTGCAAACATAAAAAAATCTATTGAAAACTCACTCCCAGGACGACCTTTTAGGAAATGAATGCTAGACAGTTGAATATCGTCGTCAGTAGAATAAACACCAAGCCAAATAAAATCAAATCACACCAGTCGAAATAATCAAATTTCAAATATTTAATTCCTTCATTGAATGAATAAATATTTCTAAAATATTAAAACGCAATGTATTTTATATACTGGGCGTCGCGTAAATAGTGGATAACCTCGAAACTGGTGATAGACCAGGGTCGTAACTGTCCTGAATATCACGTTTGACCTTGGCAAAAGTCTCTTGGGTTTCGAGATTTTGGCGCTTTTGTGAATATCACGAAAATTGGCGCCCTTGGTCGGTTTTTGCGTGCCGTTTCTACAAATAACATTTTTTAGCGTTTTAACAACTTAAAAGTCAATTTTTTTAAATGACGTGATCTAACTTTAAAACATGGCACGTAATATTGTAAACAAACCATACCCTTTTTTCAAAAATTCTGTGGTACGTTTTGTAATACGACTTTTCAAGAGCATTATGTAACAACAAAGAAAATGTAAAATACCTTTATTTGTAGAATTGGCTCGCAAAACCGATCAATTTTCGTGATATTCGCGAGAGTGTTAAAATCTCGAAACCCAAGGGATTTTTTCGAATTTTTCTGGACAGTCACTAGCAGTTACTATTACAATTTCGAAGCTTATCTACTTTTTATGGGACACCCTGTATATTTACCTAGTAATTTTAAGGAAAAAAATACGTCTACATAATATGTTGGTTTAATGAAAGCTTTATCTGTTAGTCCGTTTAGGATTATTATAATAATTACTTTTTTCAGATTTCCTCTTAATGGAATCGCCAATTAATAATGATAATAAATTTTACTGACGCTTCTTATATTTACAAGTACCTGTTAGGTATCTACAGTGTGTTAGATTTTATGTGTCACAGCAAATATCTCGGCTATTGTATGAATTAGTAAAAAATGTTGTATATGAAAGTTATTAGATTATTTATTCTTAATAATGTATGAAAATCAGAAAAACAATTGAACATCAAATAATTCAGATGAAGCAAATAAATTTAACATTTTAAATGGAACGTACCCAGTATTATTACATATTCTGAAACTACAAAAATTTATCTTTACAACGGTATATCACATGTTATACTTTTTCATTAATTAACTGGGCGTAATACACTAAATAACTGATCGTGTTGAAAACGTAGACAGTATAAACAATGTGTTGATTAAAACAAACTCAATAACAGATTATTCAACATAAATACAACATTAGGAACAAACCAATATGTGAATAAGTAAGTTAATTATAAAATTGTATGTAATGCCTACTTAACATCTAAATTCTTTGTTCAAAGTGCTCCCCGTTGTTTGTAATACTTTCCCGGAGATCTACTTATTAAATTTCGTCGCACTTTTTGCAACATGTTTGGTGTTATTTGAGCACATGCCCTATGAATGCGATTTGTAAGATCCTCTAAATTTTGTGGACATGTAACATAAACTTTTGATTTAACATATCCCCAAACAAAAAAGTCCAACACAGAGAGGTCTGGCGATCGTGCCGGCCAGTTTATAGGGCCACCATTTCCTATCCATTTCGCACCAAACTTTTCGTTTAAAATAACCTTGACGTTTCTTGCATTGTGAGGAGGTGCGCCATCCCGTTGTAACCACATATCACGACGCACTTGTAAAGGTATATCATCCAAATATTCTTCGAATTCTGTCGTAAGGAAATTAGCATACCGTTCAACATTAAGCGTTCCGCGATAAAAATAAGGACCTAGTATAGTATCACCTAATACACCAAGCCAGTCATTAATAGAAAATCTGTGTTGGAACCTGCATTCCTGAATTCGACGTGGATTCTCTGTATCCCAGAAATGATATTTTTTTCTGTTAGAAATTCCGTTATTGTTAAAATTAGATTCATCGCTCCAAAGAATGACATCCACTAAATGTTGATTATTGTTAAGCCAGTTATAAAATATCAGCCTTCTATCAGAATCACCAGCTGTTAAACCGTGAACCAATTTAATTTTATAGGGGTCATGTTATGTTTTTTTAGAATAAAAAATACTTTGTGATGACTTATACCTATGTCGGCTACTGCTTCACAGATTGAATTTCTTGGATGTGCTCTAAAATATGCCAACACCATAATATCTTCAACATGTGCTGCACGCCCATTTCTTGGTCTTCACACTGTAGCATTAAAACATCCATTTCTTCGTAAATTATGTTCAATTCTTGCAAACGTGTGAGGATGTGGCTGTACCCTTTCTGGATACAAGGTTCGATACAATACAGAAGCTTCTTTAGGATTATCATTGCATCTAATGTACACTCTCAACATATACATTTTTTCATTATTAGAATAATAACTATCCCTCGTTATGTGTCACGAGATGAAAATTAACAATTAACAATTTACTTAGCCACTTTCGATACGATAGCGATAACAAGTGAGCGCATATCACGGCCTCCTCGGCTCTACTTAATAGAACATGCAAAGATAAAAATGTGCGTCGTCGGTACATTGTTTACAATGTACGTGTTCGACGCGTTCGGTTATTTATTCTATTACGCCTTTAATTAATGAAATAAGTATAACATGTGATATACCGTTGTAAAGATAAATTCTTGTAGTTTCAGAATATGTAAATTATATGTTAAATTTGTTGATTTTGACACATTATTAAGAATAAATAATCTAATAACTTTCACATACAACATTTTTTTACTAATTCATACAATAGCCGAAATATTTGCCATGACACATAAAATCTAACACACTGTATATGATTCAGATTTACGATAGTGGATGTTTTGAAAAAGAATTTAACACAAAAAGTGTGCAACGTGACATTTTAGACGTATTTCCAATAAATTATATGTAATAAAGCATAACTTTCTCTTTGAATTTTCCAATTTTCCACATACAAGCAAGTTATCAATATATTAGTCTCGGATCGGTTGTTTTCAACTCGGTCTTCCATTATCCACTTGAAATTCAACGTTCTAGTGTCGTAGATTGTCTTTTCCATTATTTATTTGGCTTTTAGGTTTTCAGCAAAAACAAATCAACGTGCAAAAACGAGCCACCACTGTTGCAGTTACTAAGCCCCGAGGGTCAGAGTGGACGAGGGATACATTTGTCCGCTCGAGGTGGGGTGGTGACACGCTGTCGTCGGACGCGATGGCTTCTTGGCAGTCTCCTAGCGCCGCTGAATAATGGATCGCGCTGAAGATTGCCGGACACCGTTGGACACGGGTCACACCGCGCATTGAGTATTCAGGAGAGCACGGCTTAGTAGATGCTCGAGAATATGTCTGCCTTTTATCCCTGCTGTTCTGAGAGAAAATATTTATACACCAAACAATCAAACTTTAAAGACCGCTTTCGCTATTGCTCTGAAGTTCGTTAAGTTTAATGACAAGTCACTGGTAGGATAATCGAAACATACCCTAAAACTACTTTAATAAGTAAATAATATAGTTCAGTCTCTAAATTGTACATAGAATATATCGCTTGTTTTAGTCCCATTTCATTTATGAAAGTCCTGAATGGAGAATATTCTAGATCTATTGTTTGTTATGTTAGCGAAGACTGGTTAAATTAAAATTTTTAATTGCCCGTTTCTAAACGACGTTGCTATCTTGCTTTGCAATTTCTCTATTTGAACGTTGCGATATTATAAATAGTTGTCGCAAAACAAAAATTATTACGCGCCTTTTTAATATTTATATTCCCCCACAAGAGAAACCGAGTTTTGTTACTTCCTCCGCCGATTAAAATCTTTATCGTTTAAGTAATTTGTGTTATAGTAAATAATTTAAAGCTTAAATTCTCAAATTACTGCCAATTACTTTCGCAGTATATTTTCTTTAACTTACACTCTTTTTTTTCTCGAAACGCTCCTGCTTTATAGCGCTATAAAACTACCCGTGTCGACAAAATAAAATTTTGAAATTTAAAATAAGAACGCAGCGCAAACAAATTAACGTCCGAGTGTAATTACACGGTGTTATAACATGTGTCGTAGTAGCGCTAAATATAAAATGTTTATTAGAAGTTTATCTAAAAAGCGCCTAAAATAAAGTTATTTCGTTCGTACATTATCTGTCGCAATTAATTGCTTTGGCAACCAGTGCACCTTGCATTTTGAGCGTGTCTCGTAAATTCTGTACTGCGGACGCAAATTTGAACATCAATTAAACCCATCTCGACTGAAAACAAATAAATTGTGTACAATGTACGTTTATTGCGGCAAGTTTCATAAATAACGACCGCGTGAAAGTTACACCTCGGTCTCGATATTCGGAATCATTTCTATTTATTAAACATAATCACTAACGACGCGTTCCTTTTACGAGCTTGTTTTAGAGAAAATGAAAAAATACGACAACAACCTGTGTTGTTACTGCCACCCTCTACAAAGTGTAGCGCATATACAACATTAAGCTCTGGCACAACAGGGTAGGTAACCAGCAAGAACAGTGTTACATGCTACTCATGATATACGAACAGAGGATTAAACCCCAAGGGGGGAGTTTAACACGACCCCGTATTAGTTATTAGCGACTGCGTTATAGTTGATGAGCAGTACTTGCATACATGCATATATATTGCAAGTATTATTATCCTTATTTGCTCTATCTAGTTTGTGAACGTACCTACATCAAATTTATGCACTAATTGCACTATCTTAATTCAAATATTAAAAAGAAAAGGTTGCAGATTCTATGTTATAGATATTAATTTCCTAAATTTTGATGGGTTCTTCGATGACCCCATTTTTTCGTGATATCTAAACATGAGCGAATATACGTAATTATCATCTGTCGATTGTACGCAGTATTAAAGTGAAGAACGGTATAGAAAACCCACGAGGGTTGAAATTTTGGGATTATTTGATATTTGCACCTTTAATTCTTAGGTCTTTCTAGCGATAACGGCATTTTTCTTCTCAATTTGGAATAAGTTTTTCTTATAGGTTCAGAAAGTGTTTTCTAACATATTTGTCATATTATATCTATATGTTATTCACAATAGGCACCAATCTCGTCATCAATAAAACCGCGTGTTTTTACAGTAGTATTAATAGATTGTAGTCTTTCTTTGCCATATCATATGTGTACAGGCAAAATTTATCATGTTCAATAATTTAAACTGAATATTACAAATATACAATTTAGTAACTTTTTATGCACGACGGCATTGGAATCTATCGTGATTAATGTATACTTATACTTCGTTCAAACCTATATGCAATCTACGTCATCAATAGAAGGTTACTAGATGATGACGTTTCACGCAGTACTATCACCTCGTACCTCGTATTTTGACAGTTCTAGTAAATTTTAGTCTTTCTTTATATCATCTAATATGTGCGCAAGTAAATCATCTATAGAATATGTCGCTTTCCAAACTTTAAACCGAATTACAAATAAACAATCTAGTAACTTTTTTTGATGACGTGATTGCATATAGGTTTGGATAGGCCATATTTCATATGGATATAATCTACATATATGTATTTAATAACAAAGTGTAAGTGCAAGGAAAAGGCTAGTGAAGACCACGTGAGCTTAGGTTAGTTTAGATAAGGTGAGTTTCTGCCGACTTGGTGGTCTCGAGTGGTTAGGAGACTAACCTCTCGCCTGACGGGTCCAGGGTTCGAATCCCGGTACGGATGGTGAAATATCCCCCCTGGTAATGTAATGCCTAACGGCGGTTCCTGGTGTCTTTCGGGGTGTGCTACTAACACAAAAAAAAGATGAGGTGAGTTTAGACTAGTGCAGAGACACTAATCTAATCTTGCCTCATCTACACTAATCTAACCTAGCCTCGCCTACACTAAAATTAAATATAAAATACAGCAACCGGTATTGGCCACTTAAGGAGCGGTAAATTACAATTTTTGATTGTATTTAAATTGCATGTAAGTACATTTTTGCATAAAAAATTGTTAAGGGGGCGACCGCTGCGTTTGTTGTCAATAGATGACAGCAGCTACAAAAATTAAATATTATTTTATGAATGGATAACTTTTGCAAAACGTTAAAAATTTTGATTTTAGCTTGAATTTTTACAAATGCAATACATTAATTTAGGGAATCACAAAATTTCATGTTGATCATAACTGTTTTTAAAAATTTATTGCTAATTAAAATTTAACTTATTCTATATGAGTACCTAAGTTATTTTATAAATGTTCTAATTTTAAAATATGAATGTCGAAATGGAACTAATAAAAATAATTTTCAATTTTAAAGTTTATCGTCAAGCTCTAGTTATCATAAATATAAATAACGTTTTTCAAAAGTTATCCATTCATAAAATAATGCTTAATTTTTGTTGCTGTTGACAACAAACGCAGCAGTCGCCCTCTTAAATTTATTAAAATACACATAAATTTTAAATAAACAAATTAGACATAATAAAATTAAAAAACAGTACTTAAAACAAAGTAATTTTGTTCGAATATTAAACAAAATAAAAACCTGGTGAGAAATTTTAACACGGAGCTTCTATAGAACGAGAAAAATAGTAGGTATCACTTACCGCGTTTCTTTAAAATTGCTAAATTCGTAAAATCGACAAAAACATTTTAAAATTATTATCTATTTCGTGAAATATGAAAAATATTGCCGATTACGTGAAATAAACAATTTCACAAATCCGGCGTAACCTATGTAATACCTATGTAATTCTTTACACAATATTAGAAAACTGAAATTACTAGTTGAACGCATTTTAGATAATATAACCTACCTATGATTATTTTAATTAGATTTAAAAGGTCAATTACCCTTATCTGAAATAAAATACGTACGCTTATTTTTTTAAATGCTGTTACATTGTTCGATACATATAATTCAATTAAAAGTAGTTGCATGGCATCTTGTTAATTTAATAATGACAGGGAAACGTACACTTTACTATTGATGTAATTATATTTATTTACATGTCGGAATCTAGTTTTATTCGAAAACTAACGCGCGCTGGATTAAATATACCCTCGTATAGTTATAGTAGGTAATTTAAATCATAACCGTGCCAAACATCGTACAAAACTGAAATTAAATTAAACGTATCATTTACCTTAGTGTTACATAAACCGACTACATATAGCTACATAACGCAGAGATGAAACAACCAAATCCCATAACTGTTACAGCACAGGATATAGCAGGATACAGGACCTTTGGCGACGGCGGTAGACAGGCGAATAGCCGCCTCGGCGTACCGCAAACCGCGTTGGGACGCGGACTAGGATCTTGTTTGCAACACTAATTATTATTCATAAAGCCCTCACCCTACTGACCGATCCCAGGATTAATCCGAATTAACATCATGCTGATACTTAGATGGAGTGCGGATAAATTTGACCCGTACCTTCAGGAGAAATATGTTCTGGCCATCTACATACCTACCTACCTTTGTTTTAGATGCTAATGTATAAAATTAGAATTAGTTGTCGCAAGTTAAATTTATAATTAAAAGTTTAAAATAAAAACTTGCGGATATTCAAATATTATTAAAACGGATCGATATACCGGAATGCTAATCTCGTTCGGCTATTATATACAGACTATAGTATAAGTAAAACAATGTTTTGAATTTTAAATTTTTGGTAGCCTTGTGTTTGTTTATCGGAGATGTTATAGCGAGTTGAATGAACAACCATAACATTAAACTGTAACCGGTGTTTTGATAATTTTTTTTACATATTTTGCCGAATCTGATTTCTTTTTTTTTATAAATTTAGTAGTTACTACTTGTAAGTGCGGTACAAATATTTTAATAGACATACGGGTACGTAAATAAACGTAATTTTATACAGAGCGATTCGTAAATAATGCGAAAAACTTTAAGGGACAATTCCCTGTCTAAAATTAAGGGAAGTCTTTTATAGCTATAAAGTTTTTTTCTAAAAGTCTTCTTTCGGAATTACATCCCTCAAAAGGGGAAGGGTAAAATTAAGTTTTCCTCTTGTTTCTCAAACATGAAGAAATGTAGAAGAATTATATTTATTTACTTGTTAGTAGGCGATTTTTTCTTTTATCGAAAGGTTTCCTATAGTAATATTTTTCATATAGGGGAGAGTCGTGCAGTATCTGACCACTTTAAGTTTGTTTGTCATAATTTTGGCAAAGGTTAATTAAAATAAAATTGAATAAAACTGATGTATACTACAACTAGTAGGTACCTGATAAAAATATAAACATTGCTTTCCTTTAAATTAATTATAAAAACCGATTACTGATGAAACAAAAAATATTTAAATTTTCAGTGAATGAAAATCTTCGTTAAATATTTTTTTATACAAATTATGCATTCTGTTACTTCTTCATCGAAATGTAATGTCCTTTTTGCATGTTTAGCTCTTTTCTGTTGTTCGTGTTTTTCTATCTTCGTTCTTTTGTCAATTATTTCACTTCTTTTTAGTTCTCTACCTACCTGTTTTTCTTTTCTCTGCTTGCAATTTTTTCTCATCGGTCAGTTTCTTTTTTTCTCCAATTCTTCTTTGTCGGGCGACATTTTTTTCATTTTTTTTTAAATTTCGGTTTATTTTCGTTTTATTAAGACTAAAGAACAGTTAGATCAAACCTTTTGACTTAATTTTATTTGCTAACAAGCAAACAAACAAAGTAAAAGATATGGTCGGTACTGCACGACAATTACGTGATTGCATTAGCATACTGCTAATTAAACAAAGAAAATTGCAAAATAAATGTTAGTTATTGATAAAAAATTGAATAGACAAAATTTAATGCACAGAATGATACAGAATCATTAACTTATCATACAATCAAAACACCAGTTTTCAAAGATAACTTTTTACACACGCTAAAACAAGACATTTGTTTAACTTCCCCTAACTTTATAACTAACAAATATGAGCATTGCGTTCATTCCTTTTTCATTTTTCCCGCGAAATCTACAATTTTTGAGTAAAAAAATCAAATAATATTTCTACAAGTTTGAAAAATAAAACGAAAACGTAATTTAACCCTTCCCCATTTGAGGAGCGTAACTCCGAAAGGAAAAAGCGTTTTAGGAAAAAATTGTATATAAAAGGTCTCCCTTAATTTTCGACAAGGAACCATTTCTTGAAGTTTTTTGCATTATAATCGCCCTGTATAAACCCGTCTATTTACAGTTATTTGTCAACACGTAGATTGGTAGTTAATTAATTTTTAAATCAACAATCTCTTTTATTTAATAAAAATGCGATTGGGGTTTTTCAAATGAAAGTACTTATTGTTAGAAATAGAGAATTATTACAATTATATAAATATTTGCAATCTCTTTAGATATGTATCTAATAATAAAATCTCGTTTATAGTTGCTTTAACAACATAACAAGCAACGAACTTTGCGGCACATCCACACGCACTCAAAGGCGATTAAGGGTTGTCTAGGTAAATATATCTACCTATTGCCATTTGCTGTTCTTTGAAGATAGAATTTATATAACGCAATAATACAGAAACTTCAAAACATTTACGATTAATTAAAATGTGAATTATGAATGAATATTAAATAATGCTTTGTAAATTCCGCGTAATTTATGTTAGCAAAGATCACAAGATATTGCTCTCTATATATTTTATACATCTTCATACATTTGAATTAAAACGACATACGTCTTCCGTAATGTTCACTAAATTATAAGGGAACACATGTAAGAAACTAAATATAGGATGAGCCGAAGCAAATTTACGCTTGTTAAATTTTATATAAATCTTCTGGGGGCTAATAATTCTATTTTCGTCGTAAAGGAAATTTGAATTATGTGTCGCGTTTCTGTTTTCGAAATTTTCAGATCTGACTATTTAAATAGGTACCCATTTAAGCAACTTTTGTGATTATCTACTATTTTTGCAGCGAATTATTAAATTCTACTCGAATTACTCTTTTCTGAAAAAAAAAAAAAACATCGTGTAGAAAAATAAAGAATTTAGGGAAACATTGATTTCCACACAGCACGTATTATACTTATTCAGTGTGAATGAATGCATACAGCTCCACATTACAAACATTACATTCATTAATTTAGGACCGCAATGTAATGTTTTTTTTTATTTTTATTGTGTGGTAACAAAATGGAAATTCTCGTCTAATGTAAAATACATCAGATTTGATCTTGACTGTTTTTATTTTGCAACAAGGATAATACAATAAAAAAAGATTTCTAATTTCTACATTTTCTTTTTTTTAAATGCGATTTTCCATTGCTCCGGAAATTTGTACTATCAGCAATCAAACAACTTGTATTGTTTGTTACGTGCATAGTATTCTCAATTCTCATTGAATACTTAACTAATGATAAGTAAAATACGCTATTATCCAACTTGTACTCGAAATTAGTGATAAATATTAATGATTATTTCATCGTTAACACACAAAAATTAGACACGCTGGTGGCACCATGACTGACACATTTTCTACTACTAATGCAAATTAAATTACAATTACTAGCAGAAGTAATATTATTTAACTACAGTGGTGCCACGTACTTCGAACGTTTCGAAAGTCGAACGTTAAATTGAAGAAAAATTGGACAATACAAAGGATAATGGGTCAAAACGTCCCTAGAACTTTTTTAAACTGTAACACCTCTAATGAATGAAACGTCTCAACGTTCCCTTCAATTCATTTATATAAGGTGTCTGAGATTTTCTTATTAAATAGCTAACCCAATATTTTTACGTTTTCACATTCTGTAGATGCCTGTAAAACCATTCTATCTATATTAGGGAATCTATTCTGTAACAAATCTGTTAATATTAATGCGTTGCTAACATGTTATCACTATAAAAACGTATGAAATCTTCGATTGTGATTTGTTGTTAGTTGTCGGAACATCAGTCCAGCTTTTTCGAGACACCTTATATGACGAAAAAATATTTTAAAAAAATAACCCCAATACAAACAGAAAATCGTTATTACGGGTTTTAACGATATTTATTTTATTCCGGGATTTATTCTTTAAATTATTTTATAAGGAATACGTAGTCAAAACAATTGGGGTTTATTATTTGAAGAATTACAATTTATGTTAGCTTAGATTTTTTCGAGACGCCCTGTATAATAACGTTTTTAAAGTAAACCCAGAAAAGAAATAAAATCGATACCTATTTGTAAATTTCGTATATTTTATTCATTTTTTTTATTAGTATTTTTAAATAGGACGACGCTGATAAAATTGTTCGTTTTGAGATTAAAAATTCAAACCCCGAGAGGTACTAGGTTAACGTCGAGAATTGATTGCGTGAAAATATTAAATTTTCTGACGGTTTAATGCCGAACATTAACTTTTTGCTTATCGTTTATCAACGAATTAATTTGTACCTACCGAAAATCGTCCAAAACTTAGGGCAGCCTATTTTGGTTTTGTGGGCTGTCTAATTGGATTGGGGATTGGAGGAAAATTTTGTTGCAATGTTCATATCTACATGCAGATTTAGAATCGCGTAATAACTTTTGGGCGAATGTAACTTTTCTCAAAATTAATTTAGGCAAGGCATTATTTTTCTAATTCCATCAATATTTTCAGAATATTTTTTCGTTGCTTTTTTTTCTGTTGTTGGTTTTTTATGGTTTTTCTTCTACATTATCGTCCAAGTCAAGAACTAAAACTATTGTACTGTAAGACGTTTTTTTTTGTACTCTCGTCGTTTTTCTTCGTGTTTTCGTCGAGTCGATTTTCATTTTGGATTTGGAGATTTACTGCATTTACTGCAAAACTGATAAATATCGTATCGCGTCGGACACCATTTTTGATTTATTTTTATCGAATTGATTATTTATTTGTTTACATTATTTGAAATTACTTCGTTATTTACATTACATTATTATTTATCTTATTACTTTAAATTTGAATTAGTCAGTACCAAAATTAATTATTTAAAAATGTGTAACGGATGTGTAACTTTTATTATTATTTTTTCTTTTATTATTATTATTGTTCTATGCCCCTTTCGGGTTTTCCGGACAAAAACTCGTGGCGCCCTAAATAATTTTATATCAGTAAATTATTCTTTATTTATTTATTTTTGTTTAATTTATGAATCATCCCACCCCATATGTCGAAAAACCATTTGCCCTTCTTCCATAGAAGTCGGTGGCGATACTTATCTTATATCAGCAACACTCGCGCATATAAGTTTAATATAATATGACGAATGCCTATCTATTATTATTAATGTTATCGTTAACTAAATAATAGTCTACAATATATCAATGTTCTCTAAAAGCTGCAATTTTTTTTTAAAAACACTAAAAGAACACCTGTTATTTATAAGAGGAAGCTTCTTGAATGTATTTTATTTTATTTTAATGTCTGGATGTTTTTCCAACCTCTTTTTAATAGCTTTCTTATCTAACAAATGACAGGAGACATTCTATCCATTAAAAGCGAATGATTACAACGGCATAACTACTGTGTCCTTATCACATTTCGATGCACAACTCGTTTGCCCCCGCACAATCACCTTAATTATACAATCGAAAATCGCCCTAAGTATATTACCTATACGCGCGGCCGAGCGTCCGGAAAATTATAACCCGTTTAAAAAAAAGGCAAAATCAATCGTGTTAACAATCAAAAACGAAATTAAACAAAGCGTTTATTTGGCATTGAAATCGGGTCCGACGTTGCAGACAAATAATTTAAAGCTTGGTTAGTTTATTTTTGAATGGTATAGAGGACCATCGTTATATCGGCTCCGGTCCATCGTGTTTTGTCGAAACAAAAAATTTGTGGTGTTTCTTTTATTTATATGATACTTTGAATGTTCCGACCGAGGTGGTGATGTAATTAAGTAAGGCGCGCCACCCATTAGAAGAAGCGGTCTCTCGTAAATCTCCTCTTTTGTCTTGTTCCACACTCCAATCCTTTTTTTGCATCGATTATTTTTTTACGAGCGAGGACACCTTATACTTTTGGTTGTTCGATGTGCTTTCCGTGTTTTAAGGTTATCTCGCGAGAGATCTGAATCTCGGAATATCGGCGATATCTTTGTCCGTGCCGACGGTGGCGCCAGATACCCTCATTAACGTACCAAAGTCTCGCGTGTCAAACACGTCTCTGAATGGACGGACGTGGATACCCAGAGACCATCCACGAAAGGATTCGGACTCTAGATTTGATAGTTATCGATCATTCGCTTTACGTGACTCTTATTTAAATTACGCGGCCCCGCCTCGAGGATAGTAACATCCGAAAAAATTACAAATCTTGGCCCATTGTATATAACTTGGTGGAATGTAAGAGTGCTTCTGATACTTCATTGTGCAAAGCGAATATAAATCTTGTATTGTGCGCGCGTATGTGTCTGACAGGCGTCTGAGATGATACGATGTAAAAACGACCCCCATCCTCCCTCAAGTCGGTTCGAAATTACGTGCCTTGTAAAACCACGCGGCGGGCTCGTTTGCATAAGTTTTACTTTCCAAGATTAACAGCGCGCGGAAAGTATAATGGAAGCGCCACCCCAGCACGGGGAGGGCGGTTTTTTATGGTTATGCGGCACCGTAATGAACGTCGCCCGCTGGTACTGTGTATGAAGCTTAATTTTTATAGCAACCGCGCACTCGTTCGAATCTCGGAACTTTATAAACTTAGGCCCACTTTTTAAAGGATTTTAAGATTCGTTAACAGTTTTAACAAACGCGGTATAACACTTCTACAACCCTCGGCGCTTCCCGCGACGCCCGCAACGTTTTCGCGAAATAGCGGTGTGATTACTTTCTCAAGTTTTTTAATATCCTCTATAGCGGCGTTGAACATGACACGTAATTTTCGGGAATTTTATTTAATGACGCAATTAGATTATGCAGAAACATTCTCGGTTTTTTTGCTTAGTCGGAATTTTATGTCGTAAACTTGGCCGTAATTGCAGTTTACGAAATTCGATTAATGGCACGACATCGCGATCTTCTGTTCCAAATACTCGAATCGTAGGACTAATGTTGTATCCGATGAGGACACGGGAAAGGAATTTGTGAACTAACAAATCACTCGGTAGCTCGTTAGGACGAAGTTGCTTAAATATTTGTGGTGATATACCGAGGCCGAGACATGTGACTGAACGTGTAAACACGACGCCCAAATAACGTTCCGAGCGTCTGCCAGCGTCGGTCATCAGCAACTCATCCGCTCGTCAATCACCTGACTTGACATTTTGCTCCTCTACGATGTCAGTCAAGTCGTGATAAAGACGCTTCTCTTATCTAAAGCAAAAGATTTAAAAAAAAAACGCGGTCGACATCGAAGCCATGTAGATTAAACTTTTTACGAACGACCAAAATAGAGAGCGCGATCGACACGAGATCATTTTCGGTTGTTAACCCTTAAATTTTAACAAAATTTGCTTGTGACGCCTAAAGGGAAATCAATCATTTTGTTTTTCCCTTTGTGAATTAATGTTCTAAATGTTTTTTTACATTACTTGTTAAAATATAAACTCACCGTAACGTTAATAAGTAAATCATACAAGGTGTTCCAAAAGTGGACGATCAAGTAAAGTGTGGTGATAGGAGAGGTCATTTGTAACCAAAATAACCATATATGATGTGGTTATCCAACTGTCGACGGTTCAAAAGTTATTGCATAATTTGTATTTTGCTGCGAAACCGCATATTTTAATCAAAATATGAGTTATTTGGTTGATGTTCTATTGTAAATATTATTCGACAACTTGTAATTTTTGAATAAAGGCATTCGTACAAACTCTCGACATCAAACAACAACAATGGTTTGGTGAACACGGTTCGTTGGATAACAAAATTAATTGATTTTTAATTGACCATGTGACCAACAATCAAACAAACTTATAACTTATCGAATAACTCGTATTTTGTGATTTCGCAAAAAAAATACAAATTTTGCAATAACTTTTGAACCGTCCACAATTGAATAACCAAATTCACGGTTATTTTGGTTGCAAATAACCTCCCCTATCACTTCACTTCATTTGATCGTCCACTTTTGGGACATCCTGTATGATAAACATGTTATTTTTTTATTCAAGTAAAACCTACACCAATAAGACAGCGAACTTTTAGTTTTAAAACTGCTATTTTTAACTCACAATGTCTTACATCTTATGTAATTAAAAAATACAAATCCAATAATTACTTTTCCCCCCGTTGAAGTATGACGACAAAATATCTATTAACTTAAAGCGACTAATAGCAAAGCCGTTTTTCTAATGGACGTTTCACCGTCAACGAGTTAATGTGCTGAAAAATAACAAAGACTAATTAATATCAATTATCATTTAAGCGAATTAATTTTCAACCCCAAATCTTTCTAGCGTACTATACAGAAGAAAGCTCTCGATATAGTATAGCAGATAAGAGAAGACGGTGGCTTTATAAACTAAAAAGAAAACGTTTCAAGAAAAAAAAAACTGGATGTATAATTTTGTACTTAGTCTTTTACTCACGCCAATTAAAATTATCACTAGATATTAGAATATATTCTATGGTAATATATCGTAAAAATACGAGGTTTATTGTTTTATTATGCGGCGATTTATTTAGAAAAAATATGGCATTAATTTCGTGACTGTGACTACTTATTTTTTCACATTTTAAATTACTTATTATTAAAATTAACATAGTATTGTAATAAAGTAAAGTAGGCAGTAGATTGTGTGTAATGTTGGTATTGTTACTTGTTCGTTCTTGTTTTTGAAATAATTATTTAAATTTACAAAAGTAGTTTCATAGTCCCATTATCGTCAGCTCAATCTAATTATATGTATTTCAGTCATGGATTAGACAATGGTCACGTTTTTTATTTGAACATTTGTTTAAATATTTGCAACTTTTAACTTGAAATTAATTACGTAAATATATATGTAAGCTTCGCGAGTATAGAGATAGAACTTTATAAAACATAGTCTTTATTTAAGATAAGTAAGATTGGTAAAAGTTAGTCAGAATTGTTATAATCAATTCTGAGTTTGTGAAATATGATTAGACTTTGTGATTGTAGAGAAATCCGTTAAGCAATAGTCTTGATTGTTGATTCTCTTATTTTTAGGTTAGTCAAAAAATGTGCTTACTTGTAATATTGTACATAGTTATAATTAATAATAATAATAAACTCTTATTTTTAGACGAATCTTATCGCTTGCTCAACTGATTTATTGCGTATCTTATAAATCAACAATCATTTATTGGAAAAATGGAGAAACTAAAATTTGAGTTCACAGTTATTCCAAAACCAGACGATACCAAAACGAATATGTATGGTTTGATGTCAATTGAAGACACGCAACAAAGTCGATATACGATACCAAAAGAATTTCAACCAGCAGGTTTGCACGAAGAATTGATAAAAACTGAGACGTTCAAGATGGTAAAAAATTCTATAAAAAGAAGATATGAAACAAGAGCGGTGTGGATAACTCTTACACCTGAATTAAAAAAAATTTACTTTGAAAATGAAAACATGCAATTCAGTGGTTATTTGCTAGAAAAAGTAGAACTCGAAAAATACACAGAAAACACTCAATGTGTGTCCAAAACACAAAATAAATTAAAATTAGTTGATAAATTCTCAATTGAAAAGTTCTCAAAATGACAACAAATGTGTCACAGTGGATAAATGGTTTTAATAAAGAGTGTCTTCGCTTGGAATTAAATGCAGACACAGAAAAATTGAAATGTTAAGATTAATGCTGGATGACTCCTGCAAAGATTGGTACAGCTCAATGCTGATAAAGCACACAGTGGAGTCAGATTGGTCATCATGGGAACTAAGCCTAACAGAAACATATGCTGATAAAGGTTGGTCACCGGTAAAGTATGCGATGAATTTTAAATATCTAAGAGGCTCGCTACTGGACTATGCATTGAAAAAAGAAAGATTATTACTAGAAGTAAATAGCTCTATTGATAAATCTATAATGATAGATATAATTGCCTCCGGCTTACCAAATTCTATAACAGATAAAATAGATAGACAAAAACTTAAGGAAATTGATGATCTTTTTAATAATTTAAGAGGCTTGGAACATTTAATAAAAGATGATAATAATGAGAAAAACTCACATCGAACTAAACAATATTTAAAAAAACAAACTGAAAAGAAAGAAAAAAATCCATGCAAAATATGTGTATCAAAAGGAAAAAAAGATAGATTTCATCCAGAAAATTTATGCTGGTACAACAAAGAAAAAAAAGATGAAGACTCATTAACAAATACACTTTTAAATGTACAGTTATCCGATGAAAATCCAAAAACTAGATCTGCCCCACTAATTGAAATAAAAGTATTGTTAGAAGATTCTTTAGAAGTTAAAGGACTTTATGACCCCGGATCAAGAATAACAATAATAAACTCCAAGTTGATAAAAAATGAATTTAAAAAAGAAAAAAGAATATTTAATATAAAAACAATTAGTGGGCAAGGCCAAAGTTATGGTCTGGTAAAATTAAATACAGAAATTAATGGAATAAAGAAAAATATACATGCCTTTGTGTATGAAGATGAAAACTTTAAATATGACCTGATTTTAGGTTTAGATAGTGTAAAAAAATTTGGGTTGACTCATGATGAGAATTTAAATATTCAATTTAAATACACAAAAGAAAAAGATTATATACAAATTAATGATAAATATGAGATAAATTTTAATGAATCTATTGACACAGAAAAATTTGAAATAGACACTAATCACTTGGATGATGGAAAGAAAACGAAAATATATGATATAATGAAAAATTATAAAGGCATTTTTGCCAAAGATAAGTATGATGTCGGGGAAGTAAAAATTATGAGGCTTTCATAGACCTACAGATAGATAAATATTGTTACAAAAGACCTTACAGATGTACAATCGAAGATAGAAAAGAGATAGAAGATCAAATCTCACAACTTTTGAAACATGGCTTGATCGAAGACTCATACAGTCCCTTTGCAGCACCAGTAACACTAGCATTCAAAAAAGAAGAAAATAAGAAAAATAGACTGTGCGTGGACTTCAGAGAACTGAATAAAATTATTGTCCCACAAGCTCAACCTTTTCCACTGATAGAAGACTTATTAATAAAGACAGTAGGTTGTAAATATTTTACAACACTAGACATAAATTCGGCTTTTGGTCCATTCCTCTAAGAATCGGAGACAGGAAAAAGACTGGCTTTGTTACTCAAGAAGGGCACTACCAGTGGAGATGCCTTCCTTATGGACTAAAGACATCGCCAGCCATCTTTCAAAGAATTTTAGTTAATATAATAAAAAAGTATAACTTGCAAGGATTTTGCACAAACTATATAGATGACATAATTATCTTCTCAAAAACATTTGAAGAACATTTGAAACATATAGAACTACTTCTAGATGCAATAAAAAAAGAAGGTCTAAAATTAAAATTTACAAAATGCAAATTCGCCAAGAATGAGGTAAAATATTTGGGCCACTTAATAAAAAACGACACAGTCACACCTCTCAAAGATAATATAAAATCCATAAAAGAATTTAAAACACCAGAAAACAAGAAAAACATTAGACAATTCCTGGGAAAAATAAACTTTGAAAGAAAATATGTGCCGAAAATTACAGAGATACTCGAACCTATACATGCGCAACTAAGAAAAACAGTAAAAAAATTTGCCTGGCCAACCGAATGCCAAACCGCTTTCGAGGAAATAAAAAATATTTTAAGTTCGAACCTATGTTAACAATTTTTAACCCAAAATCAAAAATTTATATATTCACGGATGCTAGCATTAAGGGCCTTGGGGCTATATTAAAACAACCACAAGAAAACGGTGATATGAAACCAGTGGCATATTTCTCTAAAAAACTGAACGAAACGCAAAAAAGGAAAAAAGCAATTTTCCTGGAATGCCTCGCCATCAAAGAAAGTATAAAGTTCTGGCAACACTGGCTGATTGGAAGATTTTTCACAGTTTACAGCGACCATAAACCCTTGGAAAATTTGAATGTCAAAAATAGAACAGATGAAGAATTAGGGATATGATACACTACATATCCCAATACGACTGCGACATTAAATATAACCCTGGAAAAGATAATGGAGAGGCGGACCTTTTAAGTCGAAACCCGGTCTTAGAACCAGAAGAAAATGTAGAAGATGTGTTAAAACAGCAAACAATGTGACAATAAATTCCATAACCCTACAGGAAATAATAGACGACCAAAAACAAAATGAAAGAATAATGCAAAACATACACAAACTTGTACTAAAAATGGAATCTACTACAAAAGATAAAAGGAAGAGAAAAATAATATTAAGTGAAAAATACAGCAAGACCTTAATACAACGTATACACAAAGACTACGGCCACGCAGGTACAAATCAAATTGCACGCAAAATAAACTTATTCTACACAGCTCCAAATTTAACAGAAAACATCGAACAAACACGTAATTGTGAAATATGTATAAGAAATAAAACAAGACTAAACAGGAATTATGGCCTTATGTCACACCTGGGTCCAGCAGAAAGACCATTCCAAATAATGTCGCTGGACACCATTGGTGGATTCGGTGGACAAAGAACAACAAAAAAATACCTACACTTACTGGAAGACCATTTCACTAGATATGCATACATTTTATGCTCAAAAAATCAAACAGCAAAAGACTTCATAAACCTGCTAAATAAAGTCCCATCCGAAGAGAAAATAGAAATTATACTAGCGGACCAATACCCTGGTATAAGTTCGAAAGAACTTGAAAATTATGTGAAAGAACGGGGGGCTGAAATGATCTACACAGCCGTGGACGCCCCGTTTTCAAACGGGCTAAACGAAAGACTAAACCAAACATTGGTGAACAAGATACGGTGCACCGTAAATGAAAAACAAAGAAAATAGCCTGGTCGACGGTAGCGGAGGAGTGCAGAAAAAAATACAATGAAACAAACCATTCAGTCACAGGTTTCTCACCCGAGTATTTACTGAATGGAGAATCAACCGATGTGCTGCCACCAGAGCTAAAAAACAACGAAACATACAAAAGAAACTTGGAAGAGGACAGAAAACTAGTGCTACTTCGAACACGAAAGTCTCATAACTACAATAAATCATTATACGACAAAAACAGAATAGACTACAAGCTTGAAGAGGGGACATGGTCTACGTAATGAACAAGAATAGACTGAACAGAAAAAATTGGAAGAAATTAGAACCGGCCCTTCAAAATAGAGAAGAAAATATCAGACTCGATATACAAGATCAACACAAACAACAAGAAAACTACAAGAGGTTTATACCACATCACGAAGCTCATCCCTATAGGGATGTGACCCAACGTCAATTCCACAAAGGAAGAATTGACGCCCTGGGGGGGGGAGATGTAAGCTTCATGAGTATAGAGATAGAACTTTATAAAACATAGTCTTTATTTAAGATAAGTAAGATTGGTAAAAGTTAGTCAGAATTGTTATAATCAATTCTGAGTTTGTGAAATATTATTAGACTTTGTGATTGTAGAGAAATCCGTTAAGCAATAGTCTTGATTGTTGATTCTCTTATTTTTAGGTTAGTCAAAAAATGTGCTTACTTGTAATATTGTACATAGTTATAATTAATAATAATAATAAACTCTTATTTTTAGACGAATCTTATCGCTTGCTCAACTGATTTATTGCGTATCTTATATATATATCTAGCGTTTACATCAGATCTACATATTATGTCTTCTAAATTTATTTTGGAAGTGAAGAAATACATTTTGCAATCAAAACACTGAAATAAAAAAAACATACATAGTAAATTACTTACAATTAGTTAGTTGTATAGGTAAGTATACGTTATTCACTATAGCTTTCAATTCACGTCATCAGTAAAACCTCATATTTTATAATTTATGACATTTTCTCCTAAACGTGATTATTCAGTAAGTTGAAATGTTAACCAGTTTCAGAAATTGACCATATATTTTTATTATACGGTCCGCTATTTCTACGTCGATAACGTCTAGTTGCTTGTATCTAGGTAACCTGTTACGATGCCAACCCGCACGGGGTTCTAGTTTGCTGTTAATAGCTAAACAAATATCTATCTAATATCTAAAAAGGTTTATTTATGTACATATGTACCTACACAATATGCAGGGTGATTCACAAATAATGCAAAAAACTTAAAGAGGCGATTCCTTGTCGAAAATTAAGGGGGGAGGGGTTTTTATATAAGGTTTTTTCCTAACATGCCTCCTTTCGTAGTTCCTTAAAAGGAAAAACTCTTGTATAATGAATGGCAAATGTTACAGTGTAGACGAATGTTTAGTTGAATAAAGTTGTTGACAAGTTCTGACAACAAATAATGCTATTTAACAAATAAAATATCACCAAATATTGATATGTTCCAAGTTTCACTGTAGTGTTCGATCACATATTTTATTTTTTTACTAAAAAAGGGTTTTACGGGAAAAATGAAAGAACCAAAAAAAGGTTCTAAATAAAGCGAGCTTTCAAAAGGGATTTTCTTAATTGCATAAGTTTTAACTTTTCAAAGAGGCCTTTGAAAAAACTAACGGGGACTGCATTTTGCACTTCCATGTGAAACGAATGCACTGAAAAATTAAAATCTTTCAAAATAAGAGAAATTTAAAAAAATAAAAAAACATTAAAATCCCGAAATAAATTATTTTTTAAATACATAAAATGTAGACCAACACTGCTGCCGCTTGTCTGTAACAGACTATAAGAAAAAAATAGAAACTTTAAAAATTTTCTTTCTATTCCCTACCCTTTTCTCGCCATCGTTTTTCTTTTATCGCCAATTTCCAGCGTTGATTCTTTCGTTGACTGCGAACTTGCATTGTTACGTACTTATACGCTTCATATTTCACTGTATTTCATCAACCGCTGTGATCGCGAAATCGAGCATAAGATAAAATTCCGTACACAATATTGGACCGTCGAATGTTTGAGGGGAGCCGTAACCAAAACCCTAACCGAGTCCCTATCCAAAAATCTAACCAAGCTCGATTTTCAGAGAATTTGTGTTAGACCTTAAAGGTCTTTGTATTTACACTTTATAAATACATGGAGAGTTAGTCGACAAAGAAAGATGCTAGCTTTCCCCGTCGTATTAATCCTTTTTGTTTGTAATCCTTTTAGAGAACACATAACACTCGCGCACACACACGCAAAAAGGCCTTATAAACCGAACGAGCACTACTCGCACGCACGAACAATACGAAGCCGTAATTTAAAATTTGAACTACTAAAACAAGCACTACCGCTCTGTACCATTAACGCGAAAGATCTGAAGCGGTTTTGTCGGAATTCTATATATAAATGCATTCAAGTTTATACGCGGGTACTAGGAAATCCCGCTTTTATTTTAAAAACATTGTGTTTTTTGTTTGACACTCCGATAAGATATGAAAATAGGCGTTGCACATGTTTTATTAGTTGTTTTGTATTTTATCGGTCGCATGAAAATGCGTTTCAACTTTGATTTGGTTTATGGTTTGTAATAGGGGAATTTTCAATGCCTAAGGGCATACGAACAGTTTTTAAATTAAAAATAGAGTAAACTTATAATTCTGCGGTATAAAGGCAGTAGATAGTGATTATTCAAATAATTTTACTGCATAAAAAATACTCTATATAATTTTAGAATAAATTTCCTAAAAAGTACATATTTTAAAAATTTTCAAAAATTTTTAATTAAATTTGACAACATTGTCAATTCAATTCTCATAAGATACATCATATTCGTATCGTGGTACATAACTAAACCGCGAGTATAGAATTGGGGTATACAAAAAAAACGCGAATATGGAGCGTTTACTATATAATATAAAGAACATTGCAAAAAACTTTTTGGAAATAGTAATATGTCGCTAAAGTTGTAAGTACCTACATATTTAGTTTGTTATTATGTACCTACATATTTGTAAGTACATACATATTTCAACTCAAAATGACGATTAATAAATCCGTAATTCTATAGCAGAAAGCGCTTCACGTGTACAAAAACGTACAGTAGTAGCAAAATGGGAGAGTACTATTAAGGAAACATATGTTCACGCTGTAAAGTGAAGTGCGCGACCGTTTTTATTATAGTTTAAGCAAAACCGTTCTCGTGCGAATTTTAGATTACTTGCAATAAATGAAACACCCGAATAATTTAATGAATTTCAGACGAAATCCGTCAAACTTAAGACAACACGTAGGTAATAATCATCGAAACTTACTAACATAAATAGAATGGTGAGTTTACAGAACGTATCTTGATATCAATATCGTGTCATTTGCATATCAAGTGTGTTTATGTAGCAATAGGGCCCAGCTGCGGAGATCGCAACTGCTGTGCTCGAACACCTCTGTCGTCAGTTATTAAATGTATTCTCTCTTCTGCTTCGCAAGAGTGCAAATGTGTCTTATACTAGTTGTACAAATATTAAATTTATTCAATTTGCTTACAATCCTATCTGCAATTGCAAACATAGAGGTAGTTAGTTTATTTTAAGGTTATTGCGCCTTCGTATTTTAAGTTTAGATAACGTTTAAAGATTTTTATTCTTTTTTTCACATTCACATTTTATATCGGTAGAAGTATTTGGTTATCATTTACTAATAAATTAACTAGTATTATTATTGCCAAGACAGATTTGGATTTCTTACAAAGTCCTACAAAATTAAAAAAAAAAACTAAAAAAAATTGCAATTTTTGAAACGAATTAACCGCGTGTCGAGCTTTTTGGATGTTGTCAACCATGCCCATCAAAGTCATTTAGTTGTTAAAGGTGTTATAATTGGTTGGAACATGGTACCTGGCGTCAGCAAGGCCAGACAGACGGTCAAGCAGCTGATCGCATCTCTACTTTTACATCGGTGTATGGGCCTGGTCCTTACCCGAGCACTTGTTGATGACTCGGAACCTGGATGATAACATACTAATTCGCCCACGCGGTTCATCTTTACATCGACAGTTATTCACAAAACGAGCTAGAGCACAATAATATAAATCAAATACTAACAAAACCGACGTGCTCTTTATTGTACATTATTAACATATCCACCATCGAAAATTTCGCATTTCTTTTTTCTCATTCAAACGTTTCCGATTATAAAGAAAACTAATTTATCGTTTATACCGTACCTCTAATTTAAACCTTCCTTTCCTATCTCAACACCATCAAAGCAATGATATATTGTAGCCACTCGAAACAACAAAAATATTCAAACTGTATAGGTGCAGTTAAAGAACTGTTTATTATTGTGTTGTCTACAGATAGGGTGTAAATTAAAACTGCCGTGTTTTATAGATTTGATAAGAGTTTTACTGTGGTATAATAATGTTTTAATGGCCGTCAAGTTATATTTAAGCTTTGTTTGTTAATGGCACTCGTGGTGAATTCTTTTACGGGTCCTCTTCTTTTTCCGTTTAACTGCATATGGCCGAATTGCTCGTTTACACTGCGATTACAATTTTGCACGTGTATTTTTACAGCAACGACAAAAACGTTTAAATTGATTGATTTTAATTGTAAAAAAAACTCGTTTTAAATTTCAAATATCTATTTGTCTAATGTTACTCCTTTTTGTTCCCTTTAATTACCTAAATCCAAATAATATTTAAGTAATAATTAAATCGTTTATGTATATAGTATTACGTAGTCTTAATGTGTGTCATTAAGACAGATGTCTGAGACACATTAGAGACATGTCTATGTTTGGTAATTAAATAGCTTTTATATTGAATTACCTAATTTGCCTAATTTTTTCTATTGAAAACTATTTAATTACGAGACTATAAATAAATTTAACTCAATTATTTTTCCTACATGTCAATTACAAAAAAAAGAAGTCATTTTATGTCCGAGTTGACAGGGACAAAAAATTGGACACATATTTTCGTTATTATTAAAAATAATTAATTTTTTTTCGGCCCCGAACTTTTCTTGTGAATTATTATCACGAAGTGATGTAGGTATGTAAATAAAAAATGTTAGAATTTGCTATATTTTACCTACGATCATAAAATCACGTTCATACGTATCTATTATGTTCTTTACGTTGACAAAACAATCGCTGGTAATCTCCTCGGTGTTTGAATTATTATCGGGATTTTTTCCAGTGCACGAAAAAATCGTATCGGAATTTTTCGGATAATTTTCTCAAAAATGTTTCGGTTATTAATTCAAGAACGAGGGAGATTCGGTAAGAAAATTTCATACCTAACAATAAATAAAATAAAAAATAAAAACACGGCTCTGGCAGTTATGATAGAAATCTTTTCGGAAAATTTGACGTTGTCCTGGTAACGATTCAAAATAAAAACGCCCGATTGGTCAGAAAATAGGTATCTACTGGTGTGAAATTTTCGGCTATATTATTAACTGTAGTTCTTCTAATTGTAAATTCAGTTTGTAACGCCGCACTCGTTCCATTTTTCTTTATACCCAGTCTATTTTCTTCTTCAGATCGATCGCACAAGAATATGAAGCATTATTTGCTCAACGAGTTCGAATGAGAATCACCTTCAATGAAAATTACACCAGTCTCGGAATTAATTTATGTAACACTGTCAAAGCAAATTAACGAGATAATATTTAAAGTTATTTAATTTAAGATCGAGTTACGTGCAGATATGTAAATAAACTTCAGTTATTAGTTACCTAACGATAAAAATTTACGCACCTATACCTACAATATTTATAAGCTGATAATGAGTCAGCGGACTCTGTAACTTCTGAACATGAACATTTCTATCGAAAGGTAAAGTGTAATTTCTCTATATAAATTAATTAACGTCGAGTTATTTGGTAAAATAAACTTTTTGAAGCTAGCACGCCGAAACTAGCGACTTTACAGAAAAATGACACCAACATAAATTGTAGGAAATTTTCTTTAGTTTATTTTATAATAAAGGTATTTTTGGTGTAACATGAAGTGCAAAAGAGATTTCGATGAAAAACTTATTTTTGGCGTTTTTTTCTCACGATGGGGGCTGAATTACAACCTTGATTTATGAGTACTTTTGACATGTTAATCAGCAAGGCCCAATTAACAACTGTGCCAAATCTCCATCTCCAGGAGTTTTTTATTCTTAAACTGCCTGGACTATAATGAGCATTAGTTTCAATCAGATAAACTCCTGGGGAATTTTCAATGGCCCGTGGACAATGTTTTGTAATTGCATTGGATTTGTTACCATCAAACGACTGTTCATGCGAAAAAAATGCATACTTATAACCTTTTTTGCATGTGCATGTTAACTGATGCGGAAAATTTTTAGAATACGACATTATTAAACAAAGTAACCAAAATTTTTATATGCGTGCTAATAAACAAAAAAGCGAATAAAGTGACGAAAAATAAAATAAAAAGTGTAGGTATATTTTTGTGCAGTCATTCGTGTCCGCCGTTTAAGGCATTCGGCCAGTAGTCTTACAAATCACAATATAAGGTCTTATAATATTATAATGTATATTAGAAAACATTAATTGATAGCTATACGACCTTGCCTAATAACATATTGTCTAAATTCATTTTGCGAGTCTACTCGGGGGATGATTCAAACAGTGGATATGAATTTTGCAAATAATTGTAGATATATACAATTATAAATTATTCTGTAATAACCGTAATCGATTATAAATGCCTGTCTACTAATATTTCTTCGAAATAAAAATAAAAATTAAAAAAATCAAGTCCTCGATACTTAAGAATACCCAATAATTCTAAAATGCAGTCGTATACTTAAATTAAATTAAAAATCACTATCGAGAAAGTTTACAGAATTGTAATTAGATATCTTTAAGGCCAAAGTGGTAATATAAAATGATATGATCTAGATAAATTTAACTTTATGAAACTGTACTTTTTCTAATGGTCTTTTTATAACTTTTTTACTCCCTCGATTTTATTGCTGTGAAAAGTGCCTTCACCTGCCGTTTTTTTTTTACAGTATATTATTGGATGCGTCTACTTCTTATCAATTTAATAATACCTACTTATCGATTAATGAAATCGAAAATAACTTTTTCAAATCGTGAAGTAAATTTTTGTAAAATACCTAAGTACATTTGCAAAAAGTTTTTATGTAAGTACGCATCTACTATAAATAATGTTAAAATCTTTGCTTAATATATTTTATTAATTTTAAATAAGCAACTACCCGCACAAATTAATTTTTTTCGAATGTTAATAGGTATTTTAGTTTCGAACGTGACATGACGAATTCGGCTTTATAATTATTTTCCGATTTTCACAACAAAACAAAAGGTAGTACTTAAATTAACGGTGTTCATAGACCATCACAACAACATGATCCGAACGTGTTCAACGAAATTGTTTATGAAACACGGCGGTGTAATAATCTCTGCATTTATCGACGTCGATCGCATACCATGCACGTTGTATGCTTTAAAATTTAATTGCATCAAAATACGGCAGTGTGAATGACAATCTGATTTAGAACGGCGCCGGCGTTGCATTATAAAATAAAATTACTGCAGTCGTGTAGAAATTATAGGCAGGTAATCCAAAAAAGAGCACTTGACATCGAAAACCGCATTGTAAATTAATTATTTTAAGCATTCGTCGCGCTGCAAAAAGCTCACAATTAACATAGAACTAGCTTTAAGGTCACTTCGAACTATAAAAGGGAAATTAAGTATTTATTAGAGACATCTAAATAACTCGGATTTAATAGTGTCATAATCATTAAACACCGAACATGAGTTGTACAGAAAAACTAATCGTAAAAGGAGTAATAAAGTAAGTATGTATTAATAGCGATTAACAGATTATAAACTAAATTTATTGTTATTAGTCCTATCGAGCACACAGAAAAACGCATTAAAATAAAGTCCTTTTCTCAATATAATCAGGTGTACATAAACCGTTATCGTTGTTTGGACTTTATAACTGTTTAAACGTCAAACTTAAAACTAAAATAATAGGTACTTTATAGTTAACATTCAGATGAGATAGATTAGTAGGGCGAAATTCATCGAATTTCTGAGAAATTACTCAATACAGAAACATGAAAAAATCACCATTTATGTTCAATGATTTTCAATATAACGCGCTATTGAAAATAAATAGTATACAATCAAGTAGAAATTTCTTTCAGGAAACCACCGTTTTCTAAATTTTGTTAGAAAAAATATCTATGCACGTGCGTGGTTAATAGATCTGTACTACATACGTACAAATAATATTTTATTACTTACTTAATCCTTGTAGGACCAATATTTTATCACACAGCGAGCATTAAATACATCTTTACCTATACAACAGTACCTCGCATAGTCCGGATTCGTTATAGTCCGGTTTTAAATCCTCAAAAATGTGTACACAAAATTATGTAAAAAATAATTAATTAAAGTTACGCAACAACTAAACATTCGTCAAACAGACTACGAAATGTAAAAAGCACAGGAATCGTGGAAAATCTTTATTGAACTACGCGTCATTCACGACAGGTTCCGTTGCACGTCATCAATAAAAAGTTACTAAATTGTATATTTATAGATAATATTCAGTTTAAAGTTTTGAACGTGGGATATTCTACCGATAATTTACATATGCGCACGTATGACATGGCAAAGAAAGACTACAATTTATTTATTAGTACTACAAAAATCTTACCTGGATTACAATAGGTATTGCTGTCTTCAAGAAATTAAATTTTATTGTTTGTAGATATGTAAAATTTTCTAACAATTAAACATTACTTAGCTAATTTATTTAAAATAATATAGGTATTCCATTTTATACACTTAAAGAAAGTACGTATTAAAATCAACCGAAAACAATAAGCGCAGTGAAATAAGTATAAGACAACCACGCTCAGTGCGGTTTAAAATTCGTCTTCTTTAGAGGTCGCCGCGAGAGCTTTTACTGTAGGTATACATAATTTGTTATCCACCTACCTATTCACGGTTCGATTTAATTTTGCGGATAACTTTCGCGGCCTCTACTTGTTTTGGAGATGAGCGTCCACGTGCTCACAAACCAGAGACCAGAACAAGTTTCGAATAGAATGCACTTACATCGTTAATGTTAATATTCGTAATATAAGTACTTAAATCAATAACACTCAAAGACTGCGCAAGGGCACTCGCAAAATTAAATCGAATCAGAGTTTACCTATATAAAAATTATAATAATAATTGAGGTTTAAATAGGTAATGATGTACAGTTAAATCAACTGAAGGGGCCGTGGTGGCCTAGAGAGCTAGGCTCTCGTACTAAACCTTTCTAGCGTGCTCACGACGGCGGGTTCGAATCCCGCTGCAACCATGAATGTTCGTAAACGTCATTTACTAACCGAAAATCAGAAACTAACAAAAAATTAGACTAGATAATTGGCTCGACCAAAGTCATTAACATAAAAAAAATCAACTGCTAAATTATAGGTGTAGCTAATACAGAATTTGTCTACGTTAATTATCCATTTTTATGCTAAACTAACATCTGATTTATAGAAACAACTATAAAAATAATTATTTTATTAGTAAAATTGTCCATTTAGATTGTGGCGCAAATTACATTTTAAAGGAACTAACAAACACTGCGATTAAATAACGCGTTTTCATATAACAATTTCATCTTACAATAAAATTAGCAGAAATAACAATTCTGGAGTGTTTATTACAAACACCGATATAGTTTATATTAACAATATTCGCTACCTTGTTGCTCAAAAATACGTTTTGGTTTACTCCGCCAACGATATTTTTTTAATGTGTAATTTTCCATTTTCGTTGTTGCTTGTGTGGCGGCTAAACGAAAAAGAAAAAAAGGGGACGTGATAAAAAAATCGATTTGAGTAATTTTTGATTAGATAAAAAAACTTATCAAACCACAAACGCGAAGAAGTTTCTTGTTGAGCAATTTTAATAAACTTGTTTGGTGATGAGCGTTGGTAATTTCGTTTTCCGTAAATTCGTGTTCCATATTCGATTTAAATACGCTGCCTTTTCAAACTGCCCAAGCAGAAATCCAAAATAGTTAGGGCAAATAATCTATACAGCTATATATTTTGCAGGTACTCAAGGAAGATTATATGGATGGGAGTTGCGTCTTGCTCGTGCCATCATAAGCTTCTTCTTACATTAGATCCAATGGTAAGTCATACGAATGTTGTATAAAATCATTTAAACGAAATTCTAAAAGCTTTCGGTACTTTGTTATTTATCTTGATGAAAATGTTGTTGAAAATGTTTTAGGAATCTTGTAGATAACATTTATTCACTATAACGTAAAAATTCAATTAACTGACTTCCTTGTCCAGAATGTGATGTTAATATTTTCTTAACATGCACCAGATCGCGCACTTCACTATCTGTTCGTGAATTTTTGTCAAAACGTAACTCCATAGTTATGCCCCAGTCGCCGTATTTGACAGACATGGCTCTCATGACTTTTACCTGTTTGCAAAAATAATGAGAATCGTGAAAGACAAGGTTTTGCGGCTATAGGGGAAATAAAGGCAAAATCGCTGAACGATAGCTGAAAACTATAGCAAAAATGCGTTTCAGAATTATTTTGAGGATCTGAAACAAACCCCGCTTTATTGATTTTTTTATACATATTTTTTACATTAACACAATATTGTGCAAATCTCGTGTTTGTAGTCAATCATTAATATTGCGCGATAAATATTTTTTAATATTGATATAATAATAGTCGCACAATATTAGATTAACATATTAAAAACGATGTTAAAACAATATTTAAAATATGCCTGCATTTATATATTGTAAACACAATATTTAAGTAACGTTAGTAAAATATTTAATCCTAAATATTGATTTATCAGTATAAACACAATATTGTGTAAATGTTGTTTTTTAATCTATAATATTTAAATATTGATGCAATATAAACGCGACCTTATCGCAACAACATTAGTTTCCACTAGAGTGTAGGTACTTAAACTTCCGACAACATTTTGATCGAACCTCGTACAAATTAAATATGCCTACCTATATGCCTATGTGTTCATCAAAAATAATGTTTAAGAATCCGCGTTTACCTATTTAATTAGGTAGGTAGGTATATGCCTATTAAAAATAATAACTTTTTTAATTCAATAATTCAGTTAAATAGAACATTATATGGACAATGATACGATTTTTCGTGATAAATTAATTTTTTTTTTACTTCGAATATTTACATTTGTATGCGTATTGTTAAAATAGGTATAATAGTAAACGTCGTTTTTCGTAGATAATTGAAATCAAATGGTATTTCAAGTTTAGGTGTAGGTTTCAATTTCCGAAGTTACGTGTTAAAATCGTCTTCGATTCGCTGTAAAAACCTCGAGTAGGGACAGCAGGTATGCACGTGTAGCAATTAACTTATCGTATGCAACTTGAACAGCAGTTAAGTAGATAAAATTACACAAGTACAGTATCAGCCACGCTCGTACAAAGCTGGCTATCGGTAACTATTGCCATTAGGTTAAAGCTCGTGTTTTCTTCATTACAAGGACATTCAGGTAGGATTAATGTCGACAAGTGTTCGATTACCTGACCAAAGGCGGAGTTTAAGGATAATCCACGCCCACATCCACTACGCTAACCTGTTCTTAAAAAAATTATCATGTTAACAAGCTGGACTTCGAATTCAAGATGGCTGCGACGCCTTAGTCGTCTGCGTCGTTTTCTTCTTTTAATTGATGTTACAATGATGGGAAGTCGTTTAGATACTGAGAATACGTGCCTTGTTTCATTTATCGGGGAATTAACTAAATACGGCCCCCTTAGTTAGTCTGGCTGTCCCCGTTGTTGAAATATTGACTGTTTACATCCCATAAAATGTAATTCCTTACTTTGCTATCGCCCGTTTAAATACTTCTTAAATTCTCCAGTTTTAATTAAGTAGATGCTCGTTTGTTAGTTACAGAACGGAGGTTCGTATATTTTCCGACAAACCTAGTATCTAGTTAACGAACCTATAAACGAACTGAACGATAATAACACATTTTTACGGGGAAGAATCACAGTTTACTATATGTACCTAAGTATTGCAAAAAATAAATAATCAAATCATAGATAATCAAATATTAAGAGATCTTTTAAAGGGCGCATTCGTCAATTCTTGATTTTTCATCAAGTACACCATCGATGTTAGTAATGCCGAATGGGTCAGATTAATCATTTTAAAAGTGACATTGATGAAGGTCGTTGAGCTGTCATTCAATAGTAGACACTCGATTTGGACATTTCCCAGAAATAGCGTCAGCTTCCTAATTACGTCAATTAATTAGTTAAAATATTCTATTTAAATTCACCCCCCACGTCCCAAATCAGCTATGGACAGACGTTTATTGATGAAATAAAAAGTTGATGTTAGGGCGACATGTAATGTCCCCTATGCTCAATATTACTTTTAAATTTATCATATTCGAGTATTTGAACGTTTCTGGAATGCCCAAGTACGTATAGGTATAGGTATAAATACAGGTACAAAATCGGATGCAAAATTAATGTCCACTAATCAGGAGCATCGCATACATGCCGCACTGAACAAATCCATGAAAAGTACTTACGACGAATGAGACGAATTACAAAATACAAAGTTGAATCTGAAAGTTCTGATCATAATTTCCTATTACTATTCCTGTCCTTTTTTATGTTAGAGAGTAACCCTGCTTGTTCAATTGTCTCTTTTTACGGATCATTGGTCGCATTCAGGGAATTGTAGCGACGAAACGCTGCAGCGCTATAACGCTTTATCTTGCCTGAATAAACATTTTTGGTACTAGTTATTTTTCAGCTTTTAATTCTTAGGTTGGCAATTTTGTTTGTAAAACACTCAAATTTTTATGTAAAACTTACCTTGTAATATCTTCAACCTTTCTTCTTGCGTTACTGCAAGGGAAATGACTTCGTCTCCGAATTGTAACGTTATAAGCCATCTTTATTTTTTGCATAAACCAAAACATACACAAGTAACATAATTTGTTAGGTTAGAACGCATGGATGCGTCATTGCTTTATTTAGTTATAAAGCGTTAAAGCGGAATATTTATATGCATTAATGCTTTACTAAAGCGCTGCAGCACTGCGAGTAAAGCAGACACCGTTCAGAGCATCGCTTCGATAAAGCGCAACAGCGCTACCATTCCCTGAACGCGACCATTATCTTGTGACGCTGACGTCTAATTTTCTTATCAGCGTTTTTGTAGCCTCCCATTTGTGTTCGAAATTTCAAGTATGATTTTCAGTTTTTGTTTCTGCAAATTTAAACATAGTCGGTTATATAATATAACAAATGAACTGTCGGCGTAACTCTTTTTTCAGCAAAAGACTACTTCACATGGTAAGAGTTAGGACAGAACATGTTGTACATACAAAAAATAATGTACAGTTTTAGAGATAAAAAACGGGACAGTTGAAAAGACAAAACTTTGTGCTGCGTAAATTTGGCTTTTTTACCATACCCACGATAGAACGTTAAATGTCAACTGTTCCATAAATGTGTGAATTTTACGAAAATGTTTTACTTTGACAGTTTACGTTAGTAATTAAACATTTGAATTATTTTAAAATAATTGAAGGGATCACAACAACTCCACAGGTAAATATTTCAACGGATATTAAACAGCCAGTTTCACACGATTAAAAATTTCTGAATCCGAGAAACAACATTTAACAAGTATTTCGTTTTTTATTTCTAGAACTGTACATTACATGGCCTCCATTGCCTATGTTGTCGCTTAATTTATCATTAATTGAACTTGCGTGCGTTTTGCATCGGTACTTGATTATTCCAAAAAAGATACCTACGTAACATTTACAGTAAAATTGAGATATTTAAAATATTTATTTCTACATTTAAAGGTACTTACCTAACAAATATTTTTGAAAATAACAAACAAGGCAAAAAAATATGTACCTACTAATTAAATAAAAAAGAAGATTATCTGTAAACTTAATCGTACAACAAAAGGAGCTATAATTCTGCTAAACAATACGATAAACAGAGCTATAAAAGTGCACTTCTAAAATTCAATTATCTAAAATTCGAGTTTTCAAAGTACAAACCTCATTTAAATGCATAAAAACTACGGATATGACATTCTTTCGACATCGTAAACTTAAAGATATTGGAACATGGACATGACCGAGTGTTAATAACGGCATATAACAGCAAGCTTAATGCTTCAGACTACGAATTGCTATTCATCCAAGATCTTGCGCAATTTCAGTGGATGTAATGCATTAATAAAGCGATTTACATGGCTAGCATTTGCAGTACACATCGTCAAATGCTAGGTATTGAGTGCATTATACCGCAAATATTCTACATAACGTCATTTTACGAGGTACTTTAAATTCTTATATCAAAGAAGTTTACTAGTAATTGATAACGTTAACCAATTAATAAAATAAATAACTATAAATAAAAAACAAAGTGGCAGATGTTGTTTGCTTAAATGGAACCATAAAATTAATAAAACTAATTAGTTTTTTAAATAATTTACTTATCTTTTAGAATAAACAAATATAACAGTTCAAGAATACGTTTTTATAGGGAAAACACGGATGGCAGGTGAATTAACCCATAAAAATTAAGTTTTGGCATTAAAGTTTAACGTAAAACGCTAGATCTGGTCAAATTTATTTTTACAACATTTGCTATTCATTTTATGTTATGTTTAACTAAATAACTGTTTGGTTATGAAAGTCTCAACTAATACCGATTACTTGTTAATTATTTTTACTAGTTAATTGATTACGATAAAAAAAACCATAAAATTACAATGGTAGATAATATTGGGCGCGGCGCATTCGGCCGGGAAAGCTCTGTTTTAGCGCTGAAATAGCGGTTTAATTGATCCGCTATTTAAATGTTTGCGTTTTTTCATTTTATTTTTATAGTTCACGCGTGACATCGGTTGCGCTAAGTGTTTATCACAATAGCTTAAGGTCCTTCGTGGCGGTCACTTTCCGCTGTTTCAGCGATGAGCCCGGCTGAATGCGGCCATTAATTCAAAAAGAATTACTGCTATTACCGTTAACGGACGAGGCTACTTTTCTGTAAAAACATTCTTCTTCTTCTTCTTCTTCTTTCATTTAGGCCGAAGTCTGGTTTTCTTCACGCTTTCATTACTTTACGGCGTTTCCACTGATCTGCAGGTATGGCCTATCCAAACCTATATGCAAAAAGCATACATCATCAAAAAAAAAGTTACTAGATTGTTTATTTGTAATTCGGTTTAAAGTTTGAATAAGTGACATATTCTATAGATGATTTACTTGCGCACATATTAGATGGTATAAAGAAAGACTACAATTTATTAGAACTGTCAAAATACGAGGTACAAGGTGACAGCACTGTGTTAAACGTCATAGTCTAGTAACCTTTCATTGATGACGTAGATTGCATATAGGTTTGGACGAAGTATAACTACTTACATAGAGGTTCATCATTCCGGCCATCTTTTCTGGGATCTTCCCGGTTTTATTTTTCCCTCTGATTTCAAATCGCTGGCTAATTTTATTCGTTGTTTAAAGTTTGAGAATTTTATTGTTGTGCTACCGTCAAATTTCCTAATCGTGATCAGAATTTATGAATAAAAACATTCGTTTCAATTTATTTAAATATCTACCTACGTGTCATTTGTAGGTTTTCCCATTGCCAAGAATTACATTGGTTGTTATTTTAAGGTGATAAGGCCGTTTCGCCCCCGACAATATTTTTGTCTTATTAAGATAAAGCAATTAGAACTGTATAAGGATATACATATTATGTGTGTAGATTAATTTATCGAATACACATGTGTAGGTGTCTAAAGAATAAATGATCGGGGTGAAACAGACAGGGGACGAAAATGTTGCACTTGTATAAATCGTACTTTTTTTTAATTTAATGACTTTAGTAGTGCCAATTCTTCAGTTTGTTTTGATCTGTTTACTAAATCGGATATTAATTACGTCCACAAACGTTCACGGGTGCAGGAGGATTCGAACCTCCGGCCATTTAATTTGTTAAACGAGCGCTGAATTTTCTTGAGCACCACGGCACCTATAGTATTTTTTATTTTAGTATGTTTTTTACGACAACTATGTTTAAAAGTACTAGATATTTCCAAAAAGGCAGCAATTAACCATATTTATCGTCAGTGTCGTCTAAGAATACCTTAACAAAACCAGCACCAGTAAAATTAATCGTTTATAAAAAGAAATTTCGTAATATTAATTTAATTTAAAAAAATATTCAAAATCATTTACGGTCGCGAATTATGGGCATAAAAACTACGAGCGTATCCAAACCTATACGCAGTTCACGTCATCAGTAAAAAGTTACTAGATTGTTTATTTGTAATTCGGTTTGAAGTTTGGATAGCGACATATTCTATAGATGATTTACTTGCGCACATATTAGATGGTATAAAGAATGACTACAATTTATTAGAACTGCAAAAATACGAGGTACGAGGTGACAGCACTGTGTGAAACGTCATCATCTAGTAACCTTGTATCGATGACGTGTCGCTTATAGGTTTGGATAAAGCGTATCTACATTATAAAATACAACAATATCTCTTGTATGCAAATTATGCGTGACTAAATCGTTTAAGTAGGTATACATTTCTTATACGGTAGCAATAAAACATACGCAGTCCCGAAAATTAAACACTGCAATTTTCCGCGGAAATAAAAGGTTTAAGTGCTTTCCAAGGTGTTGTGGATCGTAAACAGTTCCGAAAGTGGTTCTCGAAATAAAGTGAATAAACTAAGCAAGCCGAAACTCCCCTCATCATCGGTTTCGTCCTGGCCAAGGGATTACCATTGCATTTAAATAAATACATAAATATTACATCATGGAATTGTGTATAATTAAATTCCAGAGCCGCGGAAGCCTCTTTTCTGAATGCTAATTTCTTACTGATTGTAATGGATGTTCATTTTACTTCACTGAGAAGTTCCTATTGGGATACTGTATATATATATACACGCGACTTTATGTGCAGCTGCTTCCTTCTATATTTACGTAATTTGTTAAGGCGGACGAATTATGCAAAGTTCGACTTAGAACTGTCTTGCGATCTAAATGCATTTAGGTAATACCTATACCTATTTCTTTAAATAATTGTGAAGGTAAATTGTACTTACATTGTTGTTAAAACTGAAAGTGCCATCAGGAAACATTTTTTTTACACATACAAGGTTATTTAATAGGTAGATATTTTACAAATTGCCATTTTTAATATCAACTAATTGTTTAGAGTTCGTGATTTCATATAATTAAATTCTTTAATTGCAAATTAATATTACATATACTTATTGCGTGCAATGTAGAAATAATTATTGTTTACTATTTGGTGCTAATAATTTTTTTGCGTAATGAACTCGGTTATTAAATAGGTAATATACTTACCTACATTATTTACGTTCTCACAATAGTACCTTTATCTTAAGTACGAAGCGCAATTAAGTATTGAATCTTTGGGAGAATCGCACTTATCTCTTAACGAATTTCCCGGTTTGTAGGTAGTACGTATATCGTTAGAAGTTATTAAAGTTTTAGAAACGTTAATGTAAAAATTTACATAATTAAATATAATAATATACATTTTTGTTGGTTGGTTGGTGAAATCTGCCGCTGAATACACCTACTTACTTTAACATGCCATTAAAATGATGTGAAGCAGTTTCTCCTAACAGCATTTATTGTCAAATTATGTAAATAAGTAATTCGGAGAAATATGGCCGCCTGCTCATCGTAACCGTGGATAATAATTGTGATGAGTATCAACTGCAAATCTACCTGCTAAGTAAGTCGAGCATATTTCCGGATTGGATGTATGCTTCTGCAGAAACAACAAACCGACCTTTTGTTGAAGAAACACTAAAGGAATACATAATTCTGTCGATGCAGAGTTTGAAGAATCCAAATGTTCGTCCACTACTGCTACAACATTTCAAATTGATCAACAAGTGTCATGTATTAAAAAATCAGTCGGCATTGAACAAATATCCGCTTAAACAATAATAATATTGTCCGAATTATCCTATAACAAAAACAACGAAACCACAAAAAAAGGAAAAATGGACGTAATAAATTCTACAACACCATATATTGTAACCAGGAAATACGTGGAAAATCCAAATGGGGCAGTCAAACTAGATTTAAAAATAATAAAAAAAAAACGATCTGCGGAAAAATTCCCAATCGCGGCTGGGTTTTATAATAATACGGCTAGATATTTGCATTTTAAACAATCTTTCAAACGTCCCCATCGATACCACGAATGCGAAACTTTTACAGGGTGTGAAGGTGGGCGACGTACAGTTTTTTTGCAAATATCTCGCAAAATATTGATTTTCTGCAAGAAATGGTTCTGGACGTAATTTGTAGATTATAAAATTTGCTACAGAACAGGTCGAACAAGAGAAATGTCGGTCATTTGTTTGTTTGTGCATGTGTGGTTTTTTGTAGAGAAACAAAAGCCGAAAGCGCCGTTAATTCAAAAACAATTGCTGCCATTGTCGTTAATGGGCGAGGCTGCTTTTCTGTAAAAAAAAACATTCTTCTTCTTTCATTTAGGCGGAAGACTTTGTTTTTCATTCTTTACGGCGTTTCCACTGATGTTCATATACCTTCTTCCCAATAACTCTTTTATAAGTAAATCATAACAATGCATAACAATGAGTTTCTATAGAAATCTATTTGTTATGACGTCATTTTCGCATACGTTATGTTAGCGAATGGTTCGAGAATCGGGCTCCTGGTCAAAATCCAACAAGTTTTAAGCTGAAACGTCAATGATGTGGAATGTGGGTTCATGCTTCTTGCGTTAATAAATCCCAAAACCAAGTATTTTATCTGTGAATTTTGCGAAAATAACTAACTTATTAATATATATATATATATATATATATATATATATATATATATATATATATATATTAGGTGTACAAAAAAGTTCTGAGCTTTTTTTTGTAAAATTCAATATTTATTTAAAAACAAACAAAAAGATATTAATCAACGAAATAGTCCCCGTTTGCATCGATAACCTTTTGCCATCTTTCGGGCAGCTTGCGAATTCCCTGATGATAGAAGCTCCCTGGCTTCGAGGCGATAAAGTCATCAATGCATTTGCGTAGGTCTTCAAGTGCCACGAAGTGTGTATCAGCCAAGTGATGCTGCAGCGACCGGAATAGGTAGTAATCAGACGGTGCCATGTCTGGACTATACGCCGCATGCGGGAGAAGTTCCCAGCCTAACGCAAAGATATGATCCCAGGTCGCTTTTGCAACATGTGGTCGGGCATTGTCATGAAGCAGTATCACTTTACCACGTCCTTTGCCAGTAAATGGCCTCTTTTCTTCTACTGCATCGCTCAAATTAGTCAATTGTTGCTGATAGCGGTCTGCTATCTGCTATCTGCTTGTTTCACCCGGTTGTAACAATTCGTAATACAATACACCTCTCCAATCCCACCATATGCAGAGCAAAACTTTCTTGTCGTGGATATTGGGCTTTGGAGTCGATGTCGAAGGTTGACCAGGGTCGACCCATGATTTTTTACGCTTCGGGTTATCATACAGTATCCACTTTTCGTCGCCTGTAATGATTTGGTGCAGAAAATCCTTTTTCCGGAACCTTGAAAGCAAAGTGAGTGCGGTGTCACGCCTTCGATTTTTGTTGTCTTCGGACAGTGCATGCGGAACCCATCTGCCTTCCTTCTGAACTTTTCCCATTGCATGTAAACGTGTGGAAATAGCTTGCTGCGTAACATCAAGCAGCTTTGCAAGCTCCTTTTCAGTTTGTACAGAGTTTATATGAGTCTAACAATGCTTGCAATTCGTCCGTTGCAATCTTTTGAGGGCGTCCAGCACGCGGTTCATCTTCAAGACTGAAATCTCCTTGGCGAAATTTTGTATACCACCTTTTACACGTAGCGTGACTTACAGCGTTCTCTCCATATGCGGCACAAATCATTTCAGTGGCTTCAGCAGCATTTTTCTTGAGATGAAACGCGAAGTGGATGGAAAATCGAATATGCTCTTTGGTTATTGCCATCGTAAACACTACTGATGTTTTAGGTTATGTGCATCAAACGTCAAACCGCATGATATTTTCAAAGACCAAATGTCAACGTTGTAAACCCGCAAAAGGGCGGGAAACTTCATGAAATTTAAATTGTGGTTTCGGTTGTATGAAATCTAAAGCTCAGAACTTTTTTGTACATATATATATATATATATTTTTTTTTTCGATTTAATCGGTGTTATAAGTCCAACAAATTATAGGTAACTAGTTATATTACTTTATTCGATGCCATCGTGTTAAGTGGTTTTATATAATGGCACCTTTATCATTTAAATTTAAAAAAAATATATGTTTGGTACTTTAGAACTTTATTTCGTACTATCAGAAACTCAACCTTTATTCTCAATCCGGCCCTAAATCACGGATATTAATATTTAACTTAATATTTCTATTTTTACCGCTAATTTTATCATTAGGCTATTTTTAAGAGACAGCTTTTGGCTGTCCAAAATATTTGGACGACGTGAGTGCGGGCCGCGTATCTGGATGATGGTGTTGTAATTATGGTTGGTCCAAAGTGCGGGAAAACCAAAACGAATCGCGCACCTGAAGATAGTGTATCGACTTCTCCATACAATAAAAGAATTACGTATAAAAAGTTAAATGTATTTGTAAAAATGATATTTTCCCTTACAAGTGGAAATTAATTTTGAACATCTAACTCCTAAACGAAAAAGAAAGAAGTACGTTACGCATTAACAGCAAATGATTCCGCTTAATTTTTAGATTAACTACTTATCTTACTAGTCATTGAACAACTCGACAGCCGATAAACCAACACTCGAGAGATCCTATTCGTGTCAACAAATATAACTAAGTAGTTTACATAAAGATCTTCAATTTATGTGTGAAAGGATCATCGCATCTGAGTGCCACTGTAAATATATCATAATCTTAAAGGTAATCAGTCGAAGAGATAGATATTTAATGGGTTTAGCCTGAAAGATCTTCGCCGTACGTGTTAATGTGTTAAACATTAATTTTTTTCAACCGAAACCTTTAATTTTACTATCGCCAACGGCTTTTCTTTGATCGGGTCTTTAACGTGCCATATATCATAGGAATAGTTATTAAATTATATTTCATGGATATTTATAGCTACTATAATGGAGATAACTTAATTGCTTTCATTGATAACTATAAAAGCTTCCAGAAATGAAGTCCGTTTTATTAATTTATCGTATCGTTTGATATAGCGCGATACGAGAACCTTAAGGTTTATTTGTTTTACCGACTATTTTCAGTTCCGTAACTATAATAACAACCAAGCAAAAATATCCAAAACTGTTATTTATTTTCGTTTAACGTTGACAAATATAACGCACGTGACCTACGCCCTGGAATTTACGCGCATCCCACAAATGTTTATCTAAATGCGTGTTAAGAACACATGTCTTCTGCGCTTTGACATTTTTGGCTCATACGTTAAGCTCTAGGAAAGCTTAACATATTTATAAATAATCGGAGACTATTAGGAGCGCTTAAAAGTCACGAGTGACGATTGAAAGAATTCAGTGTCCCGATTATTTTTCGTCTATATAAAGACGCATCCGATTCTTGTGTCAGGTGGTAAACGAAAAAAAAAAAACAAACCCGAAATGCGATCAAATATCATCCCCGAACCGCATTAAGAATTTTTAGCTCACGTAACACAGTTTCTTTAATACCGAGATGGTAGTTGACGAGATTACATCTCCATATTATTGTAAAAAGACGTACCCGCAAAGATCTTGTAAGCTCACATTAAGATGACTATCTTGTCCTTTATAAACCGGCTGATAGTCTTGACGTTCTGTATTTTTTATATTTTTTACCGTGTCGGGTGTTTTACTGCGAAAGCTCGACAGTTTCTTTTGTTGATTTTAATTTAAATTTTTACAGATAACGAAGCTATCGAAATATTTTAATTAAAATTATATTAGTACCTACGTACTTACATTGTAATGTGTAAAAATTAAGATGTTATTATCTCTATCAAAAGGAAACAATGGTTATGTAAAAACGGACAGTACAATAAGATTTTTACTTATCTAACACGACCATGATTGAGCTACTCTAACTATCTCGCAGTTTAAAATACTAAACAACGTTTGCTTTCCCGAATTTTCTGCGTTAATTACGTATAAAATTCATACAACGAAATGTAGGACGTTAAGAAATGTCTTTTAACATATGTAAACGTCAGGAGCCCAACTTCAAATCAAGATTAGCTCAACGCATAATTGTATGATAATAGAACCGCTAAAGATAACTCTATTGTCTAGGCTGGCACCGCTGAGCACTCACAAAGGTTGGCAATCTGTTTCCGAAACAAATGAATACAACGCGTAAGACAAGCTTAATTAAACCATATATCACCATCAAGTGCTTTTCCTCCCAAGATTCGGCTTACCTTGTTAACTTGTTCTGGATTAATGAATCCCGAATTTTAATTTATTTTGTTAAAGCGAAGCAAATTCTCTCGGATTTATTGCGTTCGCGTTTTATAAGCTTTCCAGCTCGCATTTTAGATTCCCTCGACTAACACATAACTCGCACATAACTATAAAAATTTCCGATGCTCGGATTCGATTCCAACAAACAAGCTTCACGTCGAAGGGTTAGAGGTCACGGGAAGAAGAAGAACTGCGAAACAGTCAGACTTTCGATATCAGGGCTGCCACCCACCGAGTCACATAAACTAGCCGGCAATCATGAGTTGGTTGTTACCGGCTAAGAACACGACTCTTGTAATACCGCTCTAGATTCTTAACCAACAGCTGGCTCGTAAATAAATAACTACATCTCGGAAACAAAACTGCAACATTGCTCTTCGTTAGTATAAACAAAACGTTCATCTTTTCGGGGCGTAAGTAGAATTCCGGTATTCAGAATATAAGCATAAACATTAAGGTCACGCTTTGTTCCGCTACCACTCTACAAATGAGCCCATAACTTTTCCGCAAACGCTTTACCTTATTTTCATTCCAGAAATAGGTGCTATTTTAAATGTGAAACTCCTTGCGGAAAAATGACTCGCGAATATCTAGATTAGGTATTGTGCGAGGAAAATTTCGTGAATTTCCGGAGGAGCATTTAAAATCAAGATACATGACGTCGTCCGCTAAATAACTAAACGCCCGCCCCACATTTTTCGGAATTAATCTATGTATTTCCATTTTCTTTCTACTATAGAAACTTTGAAATTACGCGATCCAATATCGAAAATGACGTCATAACAATGGATTTCTATAGAAATGTATTTGTTGTGACGTCATTTTCGCATGTGCGTTTTGTAAGCGAATGATCAAAAATAGTTCCCCCTCCCTGTCAAGTTTAGTTGCCTACAGACTTACACGTTTTGAATATCTACACTGAAAAAAATAAGTACATTATTATAATTAAAACGGTTATAATATTCAGTTATTATATTAATTTTTTATCTAATAGCTTCTTTCGTACACGCAATGAAAGTTTCCAGGAGGTATTTGCTTGTGGTTAAGCTGCAACACAAAACGCGCACTCCTGTTAAATTTGCTTTTTGTCACTTACGACGTTTTTTCAAAACGCCATCGATGTAAAGAATACTTTCAAGAGTGGGTAATATCACAAGTTCAATTCCGACATTATTTTCTGAAGGTTTTATTTGGAAAATTTCACACCAGTATTTCCTGATCAAGCAGGTGCTTTTATTTTGACAGCTATCGTGGCGACGTCGACTCGACGACAAAAATTACCAGAAATTTTTTCCTCCCGGTGCTGTGATTGCGACGGGAGATTTGGAAAGCCACGTCATATCCTATAAAGGGGTTCTTAGTGGAAATAGATAAGGGAAAGCTAAAATAACATTTATTCTCTTTATTTGGGCTTATAAAAATTCATACTAAAATCAAATCACAAGGGCGTTTCTTATGAATTTTTGTAGATATATCGGTCCGCGTTCATTTCAGAGCAAATGAAGCACATCAAATTTTCTACAAAAAATGTTAATTTGTTGGTTTGGTATTATAGTTACAGCTCACGTTTCCACGCCACCTGGTGGTGATGATACGGCAATTTGCAGCTTCTAGTAATTATTAATTAACTTTATTACTTTTTTTGATGTCGAAAGTTAATCGATGGGCTTGTTCACAAACTCATCTGTGTGGTAAACAAGTTCTCTGATTCTACCTGAAAATTTATTTTGTCAGTATTTTCTTGTGAAAGACAAATTCGCTATAAAGAAGTTTCGTTATAACGGGTGTCAACGAGATCACTCGCACCCCCCTTGTTTTGCAAGGGGGGTGAAATAGAACTCGGCACAGTTGATAAAGACGCGATTTTTCGGACTTCCGGTTTGGCCGGAAGTGACGCCAGTTTTCGATTTTCAAACGGAACCCCCGTGTATTATTGAATTTTCGGAATCCTGGGTGTATTCTGAATAGGTTAACACTCTTCCTAATTTAAGAAATGCCTTAGAGAAGGTTTCAACTTTTTAAAAATGTGTTAACCTATAATGTACGGCATTTATTTCGTAAAAGGATTTTGAAGATGGGTAAATTTAATCTCGTAATACTGCTAAGCACCCTTCGATATGTGACAATACATACATTTACCTAGGGAGATTACTATAGTGATATCTATTTTTGTAAATTGTAAAAACATTAAATATAGTCAACTAATGCATCTTTGCATCTAGGAAATGTGAACAGAAATAATTAAATGGAATGATATCGTTCAGATTCGGGGCGCAACGGGCTTATGTATATTATACATACTTCAGAACGTGAAAACCCAAACCGCTCCATAAATAACTATATGCATTCCACCCACTTAACACTGAACTCGTAAACTATATAACAGGGAAATATCTCAAATGCAACCTATAAATAATCCAAATTACTCGACAGCTGTCCGATAACTTCATTTTATCATCAGTTTACTTTGTTTAATCGAGTTTAACATATTGTGTTTACAAATTTCCAAGACCGTCTTTACCACAAAACGCGTAAACTCTCACGTGTCCTGGAAAAGAAATTTCGACAGCATTCCTCGGATTTATTCGCTCAAATGAACTAATTATAGAAAAAGAATCGGCGTGTATTCAGAAACTAATCGAAGCGGCGCGGCGCGGCGTCCAAGTCTAAAGTTTTTACCGAAGACTAATTGAGAAACAATTATTTATTCAGGCTTAACGACCGGGTTCGAATCGTCCTGACCGTTGATTGGTAAACCGCCTCATCCATTATTGCTAATGACACTCTTAAGAACTCCCGAAGTCGGGACAATTACGTGAAATAATCAAGGAATTCCTAATTATTGTTCGTCTGCAGTTAAAAATGAAAAGTGCTAGCGGTCTTTGTCTTAGTTTCGTTAGGGGCGCGGACGATTTTAAATTGTTCTTGACGTTTTTAAGAAGAATTAAAGAAGTAATTAGCGATATTTTTCGCTTTTGCACCCATAATAGAACTTTTAGTTCGCGGATAATTAAATATGAATTGAATTAGGGATCTGTAAAGATGTAGAGAAAACGGTTTTTTTTCTTCCTCATAAATTTCCCACGGTCAACGATTGAGCGAAACTGAAAAACAAATACTTGAAGAAACCGCGTTTGCGTGCGTTACGCTTTCATCCCCCCCCCCCGTTATCACTTATCGTTATTATCGTTGCGTGGGAGTTTTGCTCCATGGCTACTAAAAACAATAACTACACCATTTAGCGGAGAATTTACATCAAAGTGTACGTTTACCATTGATTTATTTATAGCGTAGAGATAAAAGCATGCGTGTGCAAAACGCGGATAATAAAAATGTAACAAAGGACGTTATGATTAATGCGAACACTCGAATTTAGAAAACAATTTCTATGTGGGGATATAAGCCGAGGCCTAGGGGTATATGGGTGACCACTCAAGGTGGGCCTTTTAATGAAGAGGCCATCATCGTTGCGCGTGTTCAACCACCCCAGCATGCTGCTCATTCACTTAGTGATTCACGACGTAACACATCTCGACACTTGCGAAAAATAAGGTACCCTTTTGTGGTTTTTCCTTTTACTCGTGTTATGAAATACAACATAAGCTTACCATAAACTTCTATAGATTTAACCTTATACATACCTAGTTATTTTTTTTATTACGCGTATTACAGGATTTCCTTGAATTAAATAAAATTTATTTAAATATATAATCTACCTATTATATATTTTCGAGCCGTTCAACGTTCATAATTGAAATTCTTAATTTTTATTGCAATTTTTAATCGTATTAAAAGTATTTATTTAATTTAAATTCTGCAACAAATGTCGTGTTTATCATTATTTAAATTTGGAAAATTTAATTGTTAAACTAACTTCGGCAAGTTCCAAATTAATAACTAGGTAACTATACTTATTATACTTATTCTACCTGTCAAGACGTAGAAAACTAATTAAAAAACTTAATGAAAAACACTTAAGTATAGATATCTAATTATGATGTTTTATGCCATTTTAGTGAAAATCGTATTACTCATCTAACATATAAGTATAATTAATACAATAACTACCCAACAATAAGTAAAGATCGTGTTACTCGAGAATAATTCATCAGACGCTTCGCTACCAGACAACTTAATTCAGCATTACACATCATTATTTCTTATTTTAAATAATGCATGTTGAAAATAGGTTCCTACCTACTAGTTACTATTTTCAAACTAACATATTTAACAACTTTATAAATTCATATTAATAAGTTTTAATTTAATATTTTAAATAATATTTTCATAAGTCGCTCCATATTGTGTTAAAATTGGGCAAAAAATAACTAACAAGAACAAATGATTTGTGTTGGCCATGTTGTGATTTAAAAATTTTAACATTTTTGATTATTTTTCAGGATATTGCACATAATTTTGAACGTTATTAAAATTGTTATTAATTGAATTAGTTTTTATTTTTAAAATGACGTAGTATAGTTCTACATTTGCAATTGCCTTATCTTAACAATAATTAGACAAAAATAAATCACGGGGCGAAACGTCCTTATCCCCATTTCACCACCTAGACTTTCGTGCGTGATTTGAAAAAACAAAATATATCATACCTACCTATTTGACGTCTTACAATTAGCAATTTCACTATTTTGAAAAATCTTCAAAGAAGTATAATTATTATTACAACGTGTGCTAATTAATTTATTCAAACTTTGCAATTAATCGTAAGTTATACAATACTATTAATTAAGGGTATTATAAAAGTGAGACTTGAACTCAACATCCAGTTCAGCATCGTATAAAACTAAACAATTAATTACCTTTCAAATATCATGAATTTTAAAATGAACTACAGTATGTCCGGAAAATCTTGTGCAGTGAAACTTTTATTACACTTATAGTTATAGTGCCTACACTGTATGTTAAAAATGCCGTCGATTTCTCTCTCTGCGCACGTTCTGCGCCATTGTCATTTAGTTGTCAATTGTTGACAGAGGCGGACGTTTCAACTGTTTACTCGTCTTGATATAACGACGTTCGCTATGATATTTCCTAGCACAGTAGTTCCACACTGAAACTGGTATAGTGCTCACGATGCTGATCATCCTGATAGGCCATTTTACGGCAGCATAAATTTTGGATATTCGAGACAGGTTACTGAGGAGTCTATATGTATAGAAAAGTCGGTGCAGTGTCTATCACAACAACCTAATGTGAATAACGTAAGAGTACTGTGCACGATGTTCTGAGAAAGAAGTTGCGTTTTTATCCGTACAAGAGTGTCTGTCGTGCATTAACTGTACAATAGAGACCTCGAGGTGGTTTCAGAACTTCTTGTCTGAAGAAGGCGAGGACTTTCTGGACGTGTGGTTTCATCCGAGCGGGTACGTTAACAGCCGGACAACTCGCTTGCAGAGTACCTATTGAAAAGGTCCACGAATTGATGGACTCCCTTTCCACGATTTGTGTTTTTAGTGTGCTATGACTGGGAAGCGCATTATAGGCCACGTAACCATTGCCATAGAACGGTACTGTGCCAAGATTATCTATCTTTTCGTGTCACAACTAACCTAACGTGAAATCTGCGAAGGATAGTTCCAGAAAAACAATGTGCAATGGCTCACGTCGCTCACGCTATGCTAAAGACTTTGAACGACTTCTTCGGAAATCGTATCGTCTCCAGGGAACCGGTGGCCTACCCGATCACCGGATTCGACACCGACTGACTTTTACAATAGGGATACCTCGAAGAAAAGGTATATGAAGGTAATCCGCGTGCACTTGCGTAACTACATGATGCAATAACGGCCAACGTCTAACAAATCGACGCGCAAAACCTACGAAACGTTTTCGCGAGTAAGCTTGTTTTGAATTATCAACATATCTTGTAGAAACTATACCTAACTATAAATGTAAGCTAAGTTTCACTGCACGACGACTTTTTGGACGTAGGTATTGTAGTTTACTCATTTCAATGGAAATGTATTCCCCTCTTATCTATCGCCGAAAATCGCGAGTCCCACAATCAGATTCGACGTAACGTACTCGCGGACATTCGAGAAAATTACGTTGTTGCTGAACATTACTAATTTTTCTAATTCACAAAAAACTAATAAATCTTTTCGACTGATTCCTCTTTCACCGCATTCTTATAAGATTGCGCTTTGTAATTAGGTAAAAACCATTTCGTTATCTTTCATTTTAAGTAGGTGCCTATATTTTAAATATCGATTTACTTTCGCTGTATTTTGACGTTTTTTTAACAATTTTTTATAAGACGTTGATAATACTTTTTAAAACTTTTTTCACCTCTTGTCAAGCTCGAAGTCGTTATAAAAACAATATGTTGAAAAACAGAATTTTGAAAGAAGCTTTTGTTACGTATTGTCACTAAAATTTTGCCGTAATTCCCATATGAATTTTGTTACAAACAAAAGTTTATATGGAAAAGCTCAAACTCGAAGAATACAATAAGCAATGAAATAAGCAAGAAATGATATATCTTCTACTTAATTTTAGGTTTTGAAATTATTCCCAACGAAATAAATATATAGATAAATGAATCAGATGTTAATAAAGTTGCAATAAAGAAAAATTAATTTTCACATTTGTTGATTAAACATTAAATAAGCTCGCGATGATGTGGACTGTACATATCGATGGCGTTTTTCCAAAAGGACGTAACCCGCAAAAAGTAAATTTTGAGCACATTTTCTGTCGTCGCGTAGCTATAATATAAGAAGATACGTTTCGTGGAAATACAAACTGGCGAACAAAGTTTACTTATAAAATATATTATCTAATCATACCTATGTATATAAATTAATAACACTCTGTATATTTGTTGTTGTATTTTATTTAATATTGCGAATGAATCGCTAAATTTTCAATAATTTATTTTTGAATTCAGTTATCTAATTGTCAGGTTTTCTCTATCAAAATAACAAATGTTTACTAAAACTGTAGACTGATAAAACGTTAATCATCTTCATTCATAACACATTAAATTCGTACCTGCGCTTCTCCAGATAAGATAAAACGGCAAAAACTGTTATTCGATAAAAGACATCACTTATATATGTATGGATTTTTGATATTTGCGTTACAAATGATAAATGTACTTGAGTAAAATAAATTTAAGAAAAATTCTCAGACGTGCGTGAAATTTCAAAGTGTACGTTACTCGCGTAACGCGTGTGTCTGGTTAATCGAAGATACCGTGGACATGGGGGACATCCTCAAGATCGACGTATACTTGTATGATTAAAAAGGTCCGAATTTGATTTAAGTTTTAGAAGTTTTAGTTTTTACATTGTATTTACCTATACATGATGTCCAGAAACTCTCCTGCCAAATGAAAATGTCGATTTCTAGAGATGATTTTATGTCGATGCGAGTTCAAACTAAAGTAAAAGTAAAGATCAAACTTTACACATTAATTAATTTTCAAATGTTCAATCTGTTAGTGTGAATATGAATTTTTTTATTGCGATCATGAGCGTCCCGATTGGGGTGGGGGGGGGGCTAACGGACATTATGAATCCTAATTGTTTTATCTTTGACTTTTTGACATTTCTGACGTCAAATTTGAAAACTTTAGTGTTTTTTCTAACAATCGCTATACCTAATGCGCCATTTTTGAGAAAAGTCAATTCGAACTTTTCACGTTTACTTGCATACACATAGATTTCCCAATATTACCGAATTCACTACCAATATTAAGGGTTGGTACCAGTAGCAGTAATAAAAGAACTGTGTAAATGCGTGTTATTCACGAGGTTTTAGATATTTGAAAAAAATTGATGGCAAAGCGCTAACTCCCTTAGGAAGCGTTTTTGTATAGGGACGATTTAACCCAAATCAACGTAAAATCAGCTCTAAAATTCGACGTTTTCAATTTACAGGAGAGTTTCTGGACGCCCTGTACAAAATTTACTTAAACATTAATTTACGGAGTGATAAATAATAATTAGGTACCTATGCATTTAATAATTTATCGATAAATTAATCTAATTGACTGCGAGGAGGATTAATTGTAATTACACGAAACGCCTGCATCCCTATATCTTCCTATTGCTATTTTCTATAAGTATCTATATTTTATATCTATTTTCTACGACACAAATAAAATAATCAGATCATTCTCACTTCCTCATCTTCCACGCAAGTTGTGATCACATCAGCCAGTGGTGTTCCAGGGCATAAAATTTTATTTGCACCAATAGAAGGTTGAGTACCTACCACCGGCACGGTTTAGCTTAAATATAAATTTTGTATCTTAAGATTTTGGCATCATCTTAAAATACCGATGTTTTAAATAGCGTGCAGAGATACTATACGTAGATACACATTACGACTGATTCTGGCGTTACAAAATGCTTACATTAATCCACTGCATAATTGTACTTTATTGTAAACGCGTTTTTATTAAAAAAAAATACAGATATAATATTAAAAAATGTACTAAAATTAACTGCTTATCGTTAGATAAAATGTTTAAACTGAAAAGTTGGTGTTGCTATTTAAAATACATCGACGACGTCATGACTTAATAAACAATTGAATATAGATACAATTTTATATAGATTTAAGTGTTCGAGCATTTTTTCAAAAATCAAAATCGTTTTCGTACATCGAAACTTTCAAATTTTTAAATTGAAAAATAAACTCTTATTAGGTGCATTCGTACATAACGTGTAGTCATACAAAAAAATGGGAATTAACGGCATGGAATTGTAGCTGATAATATTTAAAAAAATAAACATAATAAATTTACCTATACATAAACACTGATGCAGGTATTCATATCCAAAATTTATTCAGTGGAAGCATTTAAAAACTACTTTAAGACGTTAATTTCGAATATCGACGCATTAAAATTACCGATAAACCTTTAGCGCTTACATTTAACGTTAAAAATTATCAACGTATAATGTGAATAAGCCAACGGGAAAGAATAATTTATCCAAAATTACGTACGTTTTACCTCATCAAGGGACTCGCACTTAATTCGAACATTGTCTTTATATTTTCAAGAATTTACGCTATCAGGGCAATAAATACAATAACTGTCTTAATTTCCAATGGTTTTTATACGAAGATAAGTTTAATTAATGGATCGAATGTAGTTTCATCGTCAACAGAAGTCGAGTTAATAGTCGTAAAGATAACGATTGCTCGTACTATAGATCTACTACGTTTTAAATGTTAACAAAACCATTTGTTTATAATTTAGAATAATAATATATTTCATCTTGGGAGGTTATCGACTGTATTGATGAAGTACTAAGAATTTGACGTGTATAAATGCCGTTGTATTGATAATTAATAAGTATCTAATTGTTCTTTTTAATTATTATTAAATAATCGTTTTACTTCAAATTGAAACTTAATTTACTTTGACGATGATTATATTTTATATAGTATGAATTACGTGATTCAACTCATGAGCAGTTTTCAAAGAAGACATTAATTATAACAACATAATCACTTACAATATTATTCGCTATATAAAATAAATGTTAACGACAATATTATTTCAAACAGATAATTGTTTGTAGACATGCTAGTTTAAAATTGCAAGAAAACAATTTTACTGATGGAAAGAAGAGGATTTTTGAAATTCGAGAGCTGTAATTTACAAAATGCTAGTTATATTGTGTAGATATGGCGTGCGGAAAAGCGGATATTTCGCACAATATTATACAAGTTTTCTTCCTAATTAAAGAATAATTTTGTTAACAGACGTCGTCGAGGAAGGCGTGCGAAATCATTTCACATTGGATATAAAATGTTTGATTAGTTAATTGAACTTTATAGCTACACCTTGGCTATTTGTTTCTAATAGTCAACTCTCAGTAACAAATGAAGATGTGAATTTTTGGAAATTTTTTAAATATGTTACATTAGATACGTGTAGATATATGAGCGAACATTCAGTTTTCCATACAGCTATACTATAACGTTATGATAGACATATATAGGTAAACATTTACATTTTTAGCAAATTTTTCATATTTATACAACAGTGGGATGATTTTGTTCGTTAAAAATCGTTTGGCTGTCCAATTAAGGATTAATTAAATGGTGAAATAGTGTACCTAACTAGCTCATTAAAAATGTCAGTAAACCAAAGATTAGTTTATATTTCGTTAGTTTGCGCGTGACAATCGAGCATCAAACGAGCCATGGTAGGTTGGCCCCGCCTAAGTCCAAGAGTTACACATTAATGTAATGAGACAAGGGCGGACAACGATTCGAGTAGGTGGAGCGTTTAATTAGTTGATTTAATAATCGTGGTCACGTCATCGGTTTAGATGACCACAATAGTGAACATGAGATGTCGGCGAAGTCTCTTTTTCAAATGGGGCATCTCTTATTTTTTTTGCAATTTAAAATATCAAATTCTGTAACTGAGGAAGACTTAATAAGAATTATAATTTGTTCGTTTTGTTAATTTTTTTGTAATTTATTTAAAAATATTGTAGGTAAATGCCTACCTACATTTCCAAAAGCAGGGACATTCAAATTAACTGCGTAGACTACTTAGAGTAGTTTCACCGGTCATACGTTATTCGCGATAAGTTCCAATGCTGTCATGCATAAAAGTTACTAAATTGTAGGTACCTATATTTGTAATAATCTACCGATGATTTACCTGCACACATATGAGATGGCAAACACAGACTACAATCTATTAGTGCCTACTGTAAAAATACGGGTTTTATGGATGAATATTTGCGACCCCAAATATTTATGTGGACGTCCTCAAAACAATTTTGCAAAATTATAATTCTTATAATTTTCAGAATTAATTGCCACAAGTAGTAATGGCGAGATACCGTTAGTTATTAAGAATTGTTGAGTTAACCCCGCTCTACCCTATAGTAAGATCAATTTTCCCATTATAACCCTGGTAACAACCTTACAAAATATCATGGCCGAATACTAATAAACGCGCTTTCTCTTAAAAAAAAGACATTACACAGATTCGTAAGTGAAATTAATATGATACTTATTTGAAAATAGGTATGTACTTTACCCACAACGAATGAGATACTTTCAAGGTTTCATTTTATCACACCTGCATTATAAACCGATGGAAATTAGGAAACTACGCAATCTCTCGGGCAATTTTAATGTGTAAATTGACCAAATGTCAACGAAGTCACATTACATGGTGTAAATGAATATCTACCAGTTACAAACTTTTAGGTTATTTAAGAGAGTTCAAAATAGACCAACTTTCAATAAGGAACTCGTGTTCGGAAACGCATCATCTACGAGTTTACAGGTATTTTAGTCGCAACGCAAAAAGTCCAAATGACGCCAACACTTTTGAAAAAGTGTGCCAGACACAATGCATGCGTCGAAGTTGGTGGTCGTCTTTATGAGCAGTTATTAGTCGCTCTCCTTTTACATTTGCAAATGCGCTGATTTTAATGCAAAAATGAATTTGGAAGGAACACTCTTGTTTACAATTAGTACCAAAGTGACAACTTAGGTTAGGGTCGGTTTTTTAAACGTCTATTCTAACTGTCGGACAAATTGTTACAGAAATTATTGTGATTAATGTATTGTTACTATATATTGATCAATTAAAACGTCAATTTAAAAACAAAATCGAAAAATAGGAATTCTTTATAGTGAGGAAACTGTCTTGTGAGATGATAAAATAAATCTATAAAACTGTACTTGCTTTTATCGGAGTGCGCATGCGTCAAAATATTAAGGCGGATTCGCGCTTGTACGTCACAAAAACGTATACTTACTTAGGTATGATATCCGAGTGTTCTAAACACGTTCAATCCGCGCAGAACGTTATTCGTGAGAGTACGTACCTATTCGGAAACCGTCGGACTTCCGATGTTTTCACGAGTGACGTCGCATCTCGATGCGCAGAACCGCCCCGATATCTTACCTTAATAGTTATTGTACCATGTACGTATAGTACACAGTTTGTTGTTTGTGTGCGCAAATATAAGGTTATTTAGAGGCGTGTAGTTTTAGCCAAAATAAATTGTAGGTTATGTTAATTGTCAAACTATTAACCGTTTATATAAAGATTAAAGGTAAGCCAAATATTACTAGAACACGTAAATAATGTTTAAAATGTACCTATAGGTACAATTTTCTGAAATCTTGCGAAATTGCACATTATTGGAATCCCACAATTCTGTCACGCCGTGAACACGTGCTCAACAAAAACAACTTCTACGACAAAAGTTAAGTTTCTACGTACTTTTACTACAGCGCATGCTACGGATATAAAACAGCGAGCTGGGTTCCGAGTTTTGACGAACGAACCAGAACCGTCTATTTCAAATACACGTAGTTGAACTTTCTGCGAACTTACAAGCGTGAATCTGCCTTATTAAATTCTAATGTAAATACAAAAATGAATGAAATTCTAAATAAATTATTTTGTTGTATAATAATCATTTTAGATAGGTAGTAATCATATCTTCTGTAATACCACAGGAGGTTAATTTTATTCTAGGGTAAATTTTTTTTGTCACTCAATTCTATTTTTCATAAGAAAATTATTCTCGAATAAAGGGACATAATTAATTTTCGAATAATTTTTATGGAAAATAGGTTTTCGTCAAAAAAAAATAACCTCTTGGGTATTAATACTCGAAAATAAGAAATTGATGGACTTTTAATAATGTACTTAATCGGCTCATTTAATTGTAAGTGGTGCTTGAAGGATGCGGAAGGAGTAAATTAATTCCAACGTAAATGGTACGCGTGGGTACCACTTACGTTAGTGATTTTGTTCCACCAAAAATTACTGAAAACTATTAAAAAGAGGACGGTTATTGTAACCGTCTGTTTTAGCATTGTTATACATTTTTCTAATGTGATGTAAGTAAATGAAGTTAGGAGAATTATTCCTATGGGACGCGAGTTCCTTAATAAAAAATGCTGCATTTTGGACCCCCTACATATCCTGAAAGTTTGTATCTAATATTAATTTACACTTTGTATTAAATTTATTTTATCGAAATTAATGATTATTTCACTTGTAGGTATCTGCATTCCCAAGTTTAAAAAATAAATTGAATATTTAGGTAATATGAGGGGTGTAACTCGAAATGCGACCTTTTAGAAAAAAAGGTTATACAACAAAACGTCCCCTTTAATGTCAACAAGGAATCGTCCCTTCAAATTTTTTGCATTACTTATTAATTACCCTGTAGAAAACTCGATATTTATCTACTTTATATTACCTTAATGTTGCACCATAAATACGTATTATTCCGATACTAGATTAATATTCAAAATACGAGAAAAATGAATAAATATTAGAGAAATACAGGTATAATCGGTATTTAGCCATTATTATGTAAGTACTACTTCGAAAAGGAACTTAAAACTAAAAAAATTCGGCTTCTTAAAACTTTTAGCGAAATTAAGGTAGACTTCTATTTCTAAAATACAGTAAATACCAAAACGAATATGGTTTCATTCATCACTCGGAAAACGTGAAGAGTTTTATAAAAAATGTAATTTTGGTGAACAGTACGTGTCAAACTATGACTGCCAAAGTATAACAGCAACCATAAAAGTAAAACCGTTTTTAATGTAGGCTATTACGAAGTTAACGTTCGATGGGCGCAATCTATAAATAATAGAAACGTGTAATTATCTGGCTGAAAGTGATCTGCAACCCTCGCTGTTACTAAACCATAGACTGAGGGGAAGCTCGTTCACAGACCGATGACTCTCGTAATCTGAGATCATGGGCTCAATCCAGAGCCCGGAATATTAATCATCTCTTATGCACACATCCACTATTATTTATTTGTTTGATCAACGATTGCACATGGTGTGAAGTTAAATATTAAGCTTCGTTTTGGTTTCACGTGTTTAAACTGACGTCGAAATCGCGACGACACGTCGATAATGAATTATCTAATTTTCGCTGTTAAAATTGCGTTTGCATGCGGTTAAACCCACAATCTGTATTGAGTAGAATGCTTCCCAAGTTTTATTGTCATTGCAGCAAAAAAAACTGAGAAGTTAATACTTCTCGTATTACAACGAGAAACGTAAGTGATATCGTGGAAAATTAAAAAAGGAAGTAGGTAGTAATTAAATTCGATTTGTTTTTAATGTTACGAATATCTATCTACTTATAGTTTTGATTTGGTTAATGATGTGTCTACAAAAATTAAAAATAATTTTTCTATAAGCGATAATCTTCAATAAGTTGAAGAATAAAAATTATTTCGTTAAATAACGCATCGTGAGGTTCAAACTAAGATCATAATAACGAGTCGAATTAACTGTTAACGTGTTATTTAACTTAATAATCTTATTATAATACAATAAGGCCCGTCGGAATTTTGAGTTGGACGAGTTTTCTTTCCGGATCCTGTTAATACATGTGCGAAGGAACAATAAAATCTTGGGTAGACATCTGGCAACCCGGTCAGAACAATGCCATACGTTTTACATGTCAACTTTGAATATCTTAACAGTTGTGCGTCGTAGGAAAATATTAGTTGTAAGAACTCATTATCGATTAAAATTTGTTCCATAAACTTTGGAACACCCTGTATATTTTTAGTAGATGTATAGGTGCTGTTTACTAAAATATGTGTAGGTATTCGACATTGAAATATGTTATAGCAAAGTAATGAATAAGTTAAGAACATTTTCGTAGATTAAAATGTATTGAATCGCCATAAAAAAACTTAATATTTAATATTAATTTAGAATCATCCAGATTTTGTATTTACACCTCGTACGTATCAAAATCGTACACGTAATCAGTTAAGGAACAAATACATACGTATGTGTATGTGCATACTTTTCAAATAGTAGATACATATTATATCTAATCATATAGGTATATACTTACAAATTATTCTTAAAAGTAGGGTTCTATCCAGTTTATTGAACATTCGGGAAAATTTCATTTATTAAACAGATAAAGTATGATAAGCACGAGATGTAATAATATTTTCCAATTCAATTAAATATAGTTTTGATCCACAGTTTATGTAATAAAAGATAGCGATCCCAGTTATCTCATAAAGTAATATCCCGCACACACATCCGGCATTACCCAGAATGAAGTGGCAGCCAATGATGAACGGACGTGCGTGGCATTCAATTAATAAGTCCGCGCTCCGGAGTTAATCCGGGACTCGTGTCCCCTGGGACCCCCGGGATGTCATTACTATGTAGATCACACGCTGATCCGTTTGTTTGAAGGGTCAAATCAATATACACACTAGTTAGGATTTAATTTCATTGACGATGCAAATTCAAATTGCAGCTATCGCGCTTTATCGTTTCTTAGATATTTGAAAAAATTGGCGTTTAAATAATTGCGACATAACTAACAGTTACAGATTTAAAACGATAATATATTATACGGGGTGTTTACTAAACACGCGGCAAAAAATCAAGAAAATTGTTTCGTTTCGAAGAAACGGGGTTATAAAGAAATCGGATAATTGATGGATATAATGCAATAAGGAACACTCCTTGTGTTTTCGAAAGAGATCGTCAGTCAACGAGAAGATTAGATTCATGCATCCTAGCTGGTGGTAGTCGTTTCGAGTAGTTCGTTTAGATTAATAAGCTTTAGGTAGGGTATGTAATATTTATGTAAGTAATAAAGATATCTACATATTGTGATATTATTTTGTGTTATTTATTATTAATTACTACGGAAATTAGGTATGTTTACAACGGTGCAGTTTATTGGAACTCTTGCTTAATGAAAAATTGTTCATCAAAACATAGTTGTTTGCAGTAATTAATGGATTGATTTTTACTATTTTATTTAACAAAAAATTTAACAACATTGCAATCTTAAGGTGCATTAGATAGGAGATCAAAAATTCGCTTCTACTGTTGTGCTATTGTGTTTTGTGTTTTCCGACCCCTTATGCGTTTTCTTTTGTTGTAGGATTGGAAAAATATCGAACAGAATATGTTAGAGGCGTTTCCAGTTGTATTTTCATTTCAAATCGTAATTTATAAGGTGAGTTTTATATCTATAATAAGTTTAAAATTAATATTCTACTGTTTGCGATGTTCAATAAATGGCCACCCTTTCGAGTACTGACCATGGCCACGAAAATAGAAACGAAAACCAATAGAAAATGTTATTTTACAAAATAATGACCAGAAACTTTTGCTATATTTACTGAAGTTATTAAGTTCGCGAAAAAAAAAAAGAAAAATTGCTAAAACCAATGGACTTTTTTCACATGCCACAATCGAAAGGAAAATCTTAAAAATTCATAAAAAAATGTGAATCTAGTTTTTTCCACAACGAACATTTTCTTTTATTACTACACGTACCTAATACATTTGAAGACTTAATCGTATAATCTGATAACTATTTAATACTACTGGTATACTAATGTGTTTAAAACTCGAGGTGCACTTAAGCTATCACACTTGCTCGAAGACGTTCCGTTAAATTAAAAAAGTTGTATAATTTTCGTAGCCACTCCGCGTCACTAAATATTTATAAACATCCACATTTTTAATTTTTCTTCTTATTTAATATTTATATTTTAAGTAGGTACTTATACTGTAGCAGATACACGTTTACGTTGTTTATATCTATACGTAATTTAAAATAAAAATGTAGGTACGATTATGATTTTTATAAAAGAGATAAGAATTTTGTATGAATTTTCGCTCCGTACTAATAAAAGCGCAATAATGGCGTAATACTATCGGTAAAATTAAAATGTCGAGGTCATATTATATGAAGTTATCCACAGTCAAATTTTCAAGCGTTTATTAAGAAAGAAACGTTATCGTGTTACTAGCTAGAGGTACCTTATAGTATAACATGAATTTAGAATTCCACATTAAATTGTAAAATAAAAATAACAGAAAACGCTGATAATCAAAATTTTGCAACGAAAGGGCTCGAACGGGTTTATTCGAGTAGATTTATTTCAAACATTTTTCTGATATGAACGCACGCTACGCCTTTTTATTAACTTGTAAGTACCCATTTTGAGCATAAATCTCGATTAAAGCTTTAATATAACAATTTGAAACGTTGGCCAAATCATAAAGTCAGATTTTATAGTAATTTTATTTGGTCATGTAACCCGACTAACGTAAATTAAATTAGTTGTTTATATTATGTACCTGCTGTACTTTCCAACAACTTACTGTTAATAATATGTACGTAGATACTATTGTGTGCGAGTCAATTGCCCAGTAGTCGCTGAATATCCTTTTCTAATTTTTCTTACTACAACTTTCACGATTTATTTTTCGTTTGAGAGTTTTACTTAAAACTAAATATCGATCCGCTTTCGGCCGATCATAGGATCGGTAGATAGATTGCAGAGAGGTGTATAAAATGTTTTTACTGCAAATTCGATTTTTTTCGGCACAAAAAATGCGACTGTTAAACAGTAATATTGGAAAGGAGCATTCCGATTAATGCTTAAATAAAATTAATCATAAAGCTACAGGTAGCTGACAATAAGATTAATTCAAACAAAAAACTTTAGTAACATTTTTTGCTTTGGCGAAAGAGTTTAATTTTGAGAGGGGATGGCAATTGTGTCCGTAAAATTAAACGGACAATTTCTCAGTAAACTTCAGCGAGTCGAAGTAAAATCGAATTTACAGCGAAAACATTTTATACATCCCTCTGCAACCTACCGAAGCGAATCGATATTTAACTTTAAGTAAAACCCTCAAACTAAAAATAAGTCGCGAAAATTGTGGGAGGAGAAACTGGAAAATAATGTTCACCAGCCACTAGAAAATTGACTCACATGCAATAGTACTCAGGCACTAGGTATTAGGTACTGCGCATAGGTACTTAGTAGATATAATACTATAAACTTCAGTATTTTTTCATTTAAAGGTGTTTACGTATAGGTACGTATTTATGTAGTAGCTATATTTAAAAGAGTTATCGTATACATTATTAATTTTTTTTAAGAAAAGCTTTTTTTTTAAGGTTATTAAATATACTCATTAGGCTTTGAGGAATTAGGTACCTAACATTTAATTTTTTCTCTAAATTATCTGAAAACGTCCCAATTAGTTCGAATTATCTAGGTTCTACTGTATATGTCTTAGAACTACTAAAAGAGACAAATGGATCTATTTTTAAAGATTTTCGTGGGGGAGGGGTGTATGATTAAAAATAGGGTATCAAACGAAAGCTGAGGATTACCAGATTCTAGATATGTGCAGCATTTTAGGGCACTACAACATAGACTGTCGGCCACGCTTTTTCTAGCAATTTTAAAATTTAGTGAAAATTAGAAAATTCCAAAACATTAAAATTATTTTTTTTGTCTTTAAGAATAGCTTTGTTCAGAATAGTGTCTTTTTATTTAAAATACCTATTTCAGTATTTCATAAAATATTAAGTTATTACGATAATAAATAATTAGGTATTGTTAGAATAAATATAGAGTGCAACGAATTATCCATGTATTTGTGAATATCGTTAGATGTTAATTGGGCATATTTTATATGGGTTATTCATTATAAAAATCAATATCACGACCTCAAGACGTAATCGAATATGACCGTATCTCTCTCTCTCTCTCTTTCGTATATTTCACATTCGAAGAACGTGATTTGTGCGTCTAGGTATCCGTATAACTCCGGATTATATTTCTCCATTTTTTTCTATTCTGTGCATTTCTATTGTTTTCTTCCAATCTTGCTCCAGTTAATTCATTTACTTCATCTGACTATATTCGTGGCGATCTGCCTCTTAAGCGTTTCCCCTCAATTTTTCCTCGTACTATTAGTTTTTCTAAATTATCGTCTATCCCTCGAGAAACATGACCAAAATACAGTCGAACCTCCTCGATAACTGGAGTCTGAAGGGAAGAGAAAAAAACTTCGAGCTATCGAAAGTTCGAGTAATAGAGATATATTTACTTGCGAATTTTATTTGTTATTCACACAGCCAATCGAGTAATCGAGATATTCGACTTATCGAGGTTCCACTGTAGTATAAGTAGGTACAAATTATTTAAAAAATGACTTCCAGCTCTGATATTAAAGAATAATTTGTACGTCTATAGTGTAATTTTTGTTTCTAGTTGCCCTCGTATTTTAACGAACAGCGCGGCGGCATTAAAAGGGTCGGTTTATGTTAATTGAAACGATGGAAGTCGATAAGTATCTATAATGATGTCACAAGGTTAAAATGTTGATAAATTAAGGCCGGCACATTAAAAGATAATTTAAAAATAAACAGTTTGAGATAATATAATATAGTAAATAAAAATCAGGGTTACTACCCCACAGTATAAAAAGTTAGAACGTATAGGTATATAATAAAATAATCAATATAGTACACATCTCGCGGCTTAATTTCCAGAACGACGAAATACAAAAACATCATAACTTTGTTGATGTGATGCAGGTGTGACATTTTATAACGGTACCGATTAAAACTTGAGAATTTCGTCAAGTTCCTATGAGATGAAAATCGTACCCGCCGCATGTTCAAATTTTGATTCACAGCTTTCTGTAAAAGATTGTGTTTTATACAATACCTTACTTTACACGGATTGGTTGAACATTTCCAAATATATTTTTGATTGAAATACACCCGCTAAATTGATCTGCTAGTGCAATTTCTCTTAAACGACGAGCGGAAATTCGGCTTTTGCAGATTTCCTGTGCCGAAACGCAAGGTGGCCTGGAACCTTCTTGTTGAAATAGTGAGCAAAATCGACGAACGCGGATATAACAATGGCAACAGCTCGCAGCACATCAAAAAGGGAGCTTAGATAGATATCGCGCAATATGATTCCGATGGCGCTCCGCACATCTTTCAGAGTAATCCATGACAGAGGTTCCCTCGATTCTCGCCAGGGGACCATCTCCGCGCTTATTCATAACCCGTGACATCTACAGATATACGTCCGGCTTTTCTTTCCGTGGAAAACAACGTTAGCCGGTTAGCTTGGCTAAATAGCTAAAAGATACTACGGAGACATTGTTGCAATCGCAAAGTAGAAGCAATAAACAGTCGGACTTTTTATGTAAATCACCGTCCTTACTTAATGTTTGTCGCTTGTTTTAATTATACGGCAGCGCTGTAGTCTCGCGGTGATAAACTGAATTAAAGTCACAGGTCACGAGTGTTGCGACAAGTGTTTTTTGCGTTATCTATGCTAACGAAATGGTCTGATCTCTTGGGCGCAGCCAAAATACACTCCCTCGAGAAAGACATAATGTCAGTAATTTATTTGTGAGATAAGAAAGTAGTAGTAAATTGCCTGTGTATACATAATAAAATTATACTAACTGATATCATATATGTAAAGTTTGGATGAATATTATGTATGCGTATAACTACATATGCAAACAATCAATTGGCTTATCGTGTTACTTCGACTGGCTCTTTTCAGTTAACGGTAGTTACGGCATGTGCATCTGAGAACATCGACTTTACTGGTTTTATTTATGTCTTCGGAATTTTATTAATCGTTAATCGATAAAATTCGACGAATTTGGTTTGATTTACATTTTCGTTTTATGTTAACAATTTCAAAATGTGTTTACCGTATAGCTTCTCTTTATTAAAAATGGGATCCATAAATGGAAATTTTGGACCTCGAACTTTTAATTAAAATTAAATTTAAATAAGAGTTATTTAGGGTTGCCACATCTATTTATAACACCTAACGTTTGCTATTTTATCGTTTATAACATTTAATTACTGCATCTGCATATTAAGAACCATCGCAACACTTAAACAATTATTAATATACATCGGAATACATACAATATTAAATAGGTAAATTATTTTCATAAAGTCTGACGACAATTGTTCGATCTGGAGGCTTCTTACGCAATCTTATTCGCTTAAATCCACTGCCCCAAAGTTCTGGATCTGTCACGTTTTCTTTTCTCGGGGGGTTGCCAGTCTCAGATTGCATTTGTTAATCTTCTATCCCCATTCTTTTTGTATATAATACTCATACCAGACTAGATAATTGTTTTCTTTCCACGTTTTCTAAGAGTGTGTGTTGTACACCGAATAATTCTTTTATTTTGTCGTTTGTCACTGTTTCTAGTTTATCCTATCCAATCTTCCGATGACGTCTATCGACGTTCCATCCATTTTAAAATAATTACCTACATTTTGAAAAATTTATTAAAATCCCATAGGTAATATTTTATGTTGTGTTGCCGATATCGTGTCAATGTTAAGTCATCAAATCAACATTTCGACCACCATTGTAGTGGGTTTCTTGAAATAGAGGGATATTCTAAAGTACACGGAGCTTGTAAATCCAAATCTGTTCGGAATTTAAATTTTGGTAATGTTTTGGGAAAAAAATTCTGTAATGGCGGACGAAACGCTAACTCTAATTATTAGCAAGATCATTCGTGAGATATTGCATTTAGACAATATGGCATAGCCTATGACCGACCCGAAGCGGATCTATATTTACCTTTAAGTAAAACTCTCAAACTAAAAATAATTCGCAAAAATTGTGGTGGAAGAAACTAGAAGAGGATGTTCACCGGTCACTGGGGAATTGACCCGCACACGATGGTACCTATGTAGGTATACTTATCTCATAGTGTTTTTATAGCCACATTTGAAGTAAATGAACAAAATAAATAAAAGTACGAGATTTGTTAACATTTCATTTTTAATCTGAATTTTATTGATTACATAAATGTACACCTAAGCATTTAATTTAAGTACACAAACACCTTGTTTAACTTTGGAATTTTAATTATATTAATTTATCGTAGATTCATCTGTACGGTTAAATACCTTTAAATTTTTTTCATAATCTCTTCTTACGTCGTGCCGCGACCAAATTAATGCGATTAGATTTATTTTAATATAATATATTTCTTCGATTCCTTTTAAGCTAGGTATATGATGATTTAAAATTTAAATTTTTCGAATTACATTTCTAGTTTCGTTTACTTAAATTTTTATAAATAAAAAAATAAATTATATCGACTACTAAGTAAATATTCGTCATTTTTCATCTTTTTGTGAATAAATAAAGGCGGCATATAGGTACTTATTCTATTTGGTAATATAATTGTCAACAAAGTTATGCCAATTTACAAAGAAATTGTCCTTTCCAACAAAGTTCACAGATAAAATAAAAACTCTATATAAGGAGAAGTGAAGTTAATTCTCGTTGCAGTCCTCTTTCTGAAGCTTTTGGCACAAAGTCCCCTGATGACTGACGTCACGACATGCAAATTTCATAGCCCACTCGCTCCGCCAGTGTTGAACTACATTATTAAAGACAATTTCTTTTATGTGCGACAAAAATACAATGCTACCAGTATTCGGTTGTTGTTAAGCTTAATTGTCAACACTTTTTTGCTCTTTTTATGTTTATTGTCTGTATACAAATGTCCTCAGCTGCAAACAATAGCTACTACCACTACAATGGAGGATATTTCAGTTTTACTTTCTTTTGTTGCTTTCAAATGTAAATGGTGACGAGCTTAATTTTTCCAGGGTTTTATTAAAGTTAATGTTCCTTGGCTGCTTTGCTACACGCTTCCGATTCTTATTTTTCGCTCGCCAACTAAATGACCTGCTTTTAAAGTAGGTATACGGGGGTGCCTACTTTTGATTTGATTTTAAAAATAATTTCCCGGTTGTTTCGTGATTGAACGTAAATTCAACTGGACTAAATTTTTATTACGCACTTGCCTTCCTATTATTTATATATTAGATTAAAACGTCAATTATTTACACGTTATATTATCAATGTTAAACTCTGGTAAACTTTAAACGAAATTAATGTGTAATAGCTAGTTTACACGGTGACGCTATACGTTTCGGATGCTTCCAACTTTTCTCAAAACGAAACTATGATGGTATAAGTAAGTACATACTTTTAAGGTTAGATGTCAAATAATGTTAATCAACCCACACAACAGTTTTGATGTGCACCCGCTGCTTGCGAAATGAAATAAGAAACTGAAGAAATCATGACGTACCTAAATTTTTATGCAGAATCGAAGGTGTTCATGAAGTTTTAAATACGATACTATACCTACTATTTATTGTAAATGAAATGAGCGTGTGGATGAAATGGCCGTTTATTTATCTTTTTTTTTAAGTTCGTAATCGTTTCTTTTCTGTTTTAATTTTTTCATCGACACCCTGTCGCTACCCTATATAGTTGCTACAAGAATAACAGCATTCATAATAAATTGACAGAATTGAATACAACCCATGTCTTTCGCGTGCCATACAGAAACGGGTTAAAACAGATAAGGGTTTTATGTTGTTAGTGTAGATTTAGTCGACTTTTCGTGTATTCATAAACGGAAATGTTTTATACTGAAATTTTTCTTTCCAGCAAATTATTAATAGTGGAATCCATGATTTCTTCTCGTAAATTTTAAAAGTATTTGACAAAACCTATTCACTCAAAAAAAAATCTGAGGTAACGCGTCCAATGTACGTACATTAGATAACTTAAAAAGTAACGAAAAATTTGTTGTTTCGATAAAAATTTTCATTGTAGGTATGAAGAAAGTTATTAGGTAAAAAATTATAAATGATTCGTAAATACAACGATCGTTTTAATTGCATAATTAGGCACTTATTCTCTTCAGTGTATTAGAAGTATTAATGAACTTTTCATTGTATCGATGATCAAAAAGTCAATAACTGGTGTTCATTAATATTATGTACAATATTTTTTTGAGTGTTGGAATTCAATTACATTAATTAAGCGTTTTCTATTAAATTAATTGGTCCGAATATGAGCCACCAATAAAAATCTAGTAAGACAAAGGGCAGTGTTCGTCCTCAGTACTTATCTTAAAGTAGGCTTTAAAATTCATTTACAAATTATGCGATAGCGAGACAGTTGCTTGCTAAATGCAGGTAAATGCAAGTGATACTAGTGAAAGCGTTTCCCGAATATCCATTATTTTTTTTTTAAGTAATTCATTATGATGTAATTCGGCGTTGTAATATGATTACAATTTAATTCGTTTGTGATTTTTGCATGTGGCTGTCGTTTTATGGTCGACTAGCTATGTTCTTATGTTCAATTCACTTGTCATTTACTTAACATCAAAAATAAATTTTCTTAGTTTTTTTTTGTAAGATGGAATGTTGATAATATGGGCCACCTAAGAAGTTTAGATATCAGTCCGGTCCATATTTTTTACGGCTGTATGCTGTATGTGCTGTATGTTGGCACATGGATAATACGCTCTAGAGTCGAAATAGATTATTGTATTTACGATTTTTCTTGAACTTTATCTTGAACTATCGTATTTCTTGGATTTTTATAACAAATAACTTTGAATATTAAAGATGACACTTAAGACTATACATATCGCCATTTTATCATGCATCGAATTGCGCATAATAATCACCACTAATAACTTATTGAATATGTATTTACTATTTTACAAACAAATAAGTTTAGCATTGTGCGAGAAGACTCAGTTACGCTAATGCCAATTTACATTAATTCGCATTCAACTCTAGTTTGAATGTTTACTATTTTACAAACAAATAGTTTAGCATTTGTGCGAGAAGCTCGGTTAGCTAATCAAAAATATTTTAACTCGTGTGAAGTAATTTCAAACATTTTTGTCGTTAGGTGATTAATATAGGCGTTATACCGATACTAAAGTATACGTCTTGTATATTGCAGTAATCGGAAAAGTTGTGCTGAAAGATATTTCACACGGGTGTGATTGAGAATATTACTCGCCAATACGGAAAAATATCCGCTTTCCGACACTCGTTATACAGTATGTCCACTGCGTCATTTGAAATATTATTTTAAGTTTTTTAACTAATAGGCACATATGTGGATACAAAGAATTTGAAAGGCGACCCTTATTTTTTTCACACTGGAAACGAGCTCACGATTAGTCGTAATAGAATTTCCATTATGTGCATCACTAATAATAATATTTAAATTTAACGACCATATTCTGAATACACGCAAGTTATTATTACTGATGCCTTCGTCGTAGTGCACGTTAAGATAGCGCAACGAACCCAACTGGAAGAAGATGCAAAATCGGCGCAACCACCAACCACGTTGAGAAATAACCAGAAAATCGCATTCACACATTGTCGTATTAGGCCTGACATCTCCAAACATCTCTTTCATTAAAACGGCCATTATTTAGATTAATGTTGCCCCCGACTGTGGTTTAGAATTACATTGACTCCATTGCCAACTGCCAAGAGTTGCTCGATGATAAAATACGTAGCCTTTTTTATTCTAAGTTAAATTTTGTTGTGATGTGTTTGGCTCCCTGTAGCGATATAACAATACGTCGGATAGATTTCTAGGAGCGTTGCACATTTTTAATGGTTACTTCTGTTACAGCTGTCTCAATTTGAACTACAATAGCTGGTTTATAGGTTCGCTGGTTAAAAGCCACAGTGTTACGATGATGGTTCCGATCGCGTCCGGACGCTCTACATGCGCCGCAGTCCGCCCTTTTCCTGTAAGATGAAATCACTTCTCGTGATGTCCTGATTACCTCGCTCCTATCGTATGTTATCCCGATTCGCTGACATCAGGTTCGACAGTTCATTGTTCGTGTAACATATTGGTTTCGGGTACTCTAAATGCTATTCAAATTCTATCCGGCCGATACTAAACTCGTAAAATTTCCACCAATATTTACTTTTGCCCCTTTTTTCGTGAAAATTGTGAGCTGATACGGCGGCTTGCCGGTTCAATAAAAAGGGACTTTTGTAAGCTTTGTTTCTGTGTAACTTTGTAAAGAGATGATAATACTACGTAAACATTGATGCTGTTGCGGTTCAATAAGAAATTATACTAAAAAAACACCTACGCATTTCGCAATTTTCTTGTGAATTTATTTGGTAAAAAATATTACATGGGATTTAATATAAATTTTAAACTAGTACTATCTATTTAAATGTAATTCGGCGGGACATTTGCAGATTTACTGTAGCAAAGTAATTTCCATTTATAAATGTCTTCTTTATTGGTTTGTTGTAAAATAGAATCAAATGCGGTAGGTGATATGTAACGTTGAGTCGTTACGAACGAGGCCCGCATCTGCGTCCCGAAAGCTCATTTCAATAACGTTTAAGAGGGTACAGCGCAGTATATTTAAATGGATCCTCCCCGCAATAACAAACCGATATATCGCGCTCAATACAACATTAACAAATTGCACTTCACACTTAACAGCGTTTATTCCGGCATATGGGCTAAATATATGCATTAAATAAACTGGGGACATTAGTCACAGTCGTGGGCGGATCTCGCAGATTGAACAGGCGAGGGTGCTGATGCTACGAGAACTGCATACGAGACACATTAGCTGAAGGGTTGAAAAGCTCTACCGATGTTTATATTCCACAACACTTGCAGAATAACTTAATTTGATTGTTATTTATTCAAAACCAGATTACGGCACCTATAGTACTTTATTTTATTATCTATACATCTGCCATTACTTATTTTAAGGCCTTAAGTGTATATGTATAAGACTCATGTTCAATACTATACTTAGTTTAATCATTAATATTTATAAATCGGTTTAATTTACTGTTCTGCCATTAAGAAGGTAAATACATAGGTACTGCTCCCTATTCTAATGCGCCAGGTTGCATTATGTTGGTTGGTCGGTTGGTTATGTCTTACAGTAGATTCTACGCCTACATCTAGAGACCAATATTTCGCCCACGATTGAAAAGGGCTTTTTCGATTGGTTCTTAAACCTCAAAGTTTGGTTTACATAGAGCGCTTATCTCACGATCAGTTCTTAACCCTCGTATTACCGTGGGGTCACTAGAGACCCCACATGCTCTTTGGAATATTTTTCCTAAAATTCCACGGCGTTTAACAGAAATCCCCAATATTTCGACCAAGATGATGGTCGGTTACTTTCTTTTTTAGACTCGAGTTGATTTGCAACTTATTATTAGCGTTGTTCGTCCTCGCTTCGCTCGTCGTGCACAAATAGAACGAGTCCGACAATATGTTTTATAAAACGAGTATATATGTATATCATTATTATTTCTTTTTTACGTTTATTAAGTCCTATGAAATTATAAATTCTGTAAATTATAAATATAGGAAATTACGCTACAATTTAACTGCGTTATTTAATTTGAAAACTTGCTAACGATGTTTATAATTGTTTTAAAATGGGCGATAAAATAAATTTGAATTGTACGTCTTTTAAATTACGAACAGTAGCCGAAACACGTGCACATAATTTGAATTGTCACTGAAAACACAATACCAATCCTGAAAAATGAAAGTTTTGGTTGCGTAATTTTCTGGAAGCTCAACGGCTGGATAGCAATTGCACGTGATTGGAAGATATGAAGAAATAACAATCGCACGCTAATTGCTTCCTATAATCGTCGAGTTGTGTGAAATAGAAAAAGTTGACATTGAAATATCAAATCCGTAGAATCGAAACATTTATCTTATCTATATATAAAAATCGGTAAGCTTCCCTTTCTTGGTCACTGGTAATTTCTAACGATAATTAAAGATATTCGATCATAGCTTAGCTACTTAGCGTTGCGTTCGAGATTTATTCTTTGGCTGACGTCCGTCGGCGTCGTTTCGCCCTCTCGAAATCCGGCTTTCTACCTCTACTGGTGACTACAAAAATCATCACGCGCATGCAACTTAAATCCTCGTGAAAGTCGATTACTGGGTAAAATGTAGAAAGTCCAAAAGGTTTCTTTTTGACGATTTATCATTTAGTTGCAAAGTATCATAAACGTAAAGCAATGATAATATTATTCTACTTAAATTTTCTTGAAAAAATCCCTTTAAGTATAAACAAAAAATCGCTGTTTTCGTCTTTAAGTGTTTTATATGCAAGTGTTTAATGTTTAATATGGCTGTTTTACAATAATTACAATCACTAATCATTAAAATATCTGTAAAGGTCGTTGTCGATAAAAACTTTTATTTCTACAAGGGCCTCTCTTACATTTTCGATTACATCATCTAACAGATAAGTAGGAATTTGCCGTGGAAACAGTATACAATCTTAACAATATAAAACGAACTGGTTAGGAAATATTATATCAAATAACTTACTACCTGCTACTAGGTATAGGTTCTTGTGTATATCTGTTATGCATTTCATTCTATCCTAAAATCGATAAAAAATAATACCAATCACAGTAATTTACATAATTATTTAAATAGGGCGAATGAGATTCATTTAAATTCTTTTAAGATCACGATTAAATATTTTTTTCTTAAACAATTTAATTTCTTTTTAAGATTATAAAATGTATATATGTATATTGAAAAGTTTAAATTGATATCATACAAATTAATCATGTTTACCCTCGATTATTTTAAATCGTTGAAATTCGTTTCGCGAGAAACACAGGTGAAAATCGTATGAGATGTTTGGGTTGCCTACGTTGGTGTATACCTTGAATTATCTCAAGATCTCTAGCCGATGAAACTATACATACAGTCGATTCTCGATATTCGTGGAAGTTATGTACCCGGAATTCTTGCGAATGTGAAAGGTTCGCGAATAATTTTAACCATAAAATTCGGTATCGAGCGCAATATTTTGCTTAAACAAGGGTTGGGGGGGCGTGGCGGGGAACCGCGAATGTGAAATCCGTGAACGTCGAATCTGCGCATGTCGAAGATCGACTGTATAGCACATAATTTGTGTAGGTACCCAATTAAAACATTTATAAATAATGATTTGATTTGTTAAAAAGGAATAAAATAAAATTGGCGTGTCTAATTTTGTTTTTAAGCGATTAAATTTTCGAAATATAGACGCTTAAGATTTAGTTCGTATTTGTTTAAAAAAAGGACCAAGGAAAGCGCAACACGAAACCCGTTTAAGCGAGCTCCTTAATGATACTATAAACAAAGCCATACGAACAAACCAACTTAATCTTGTAAGAACGCATTAGCCATTAAGTTACATCAGAAACGACAAACGGCACACAACGTGGCCCCCTCGAAGAGGGTAAAGTTCACGAGAGTTGTTGGTGATGTGGAGGACAACAAAAAGCAGACAGCCATGGACATGCTAATTACATGCTCTCTACATACAGTCTACAACATCGGCATTAATTCAACTAGCTAACTACACCACTCGGCCTCGCCCTGGGTGTATTAGAGCTAATGTACCCTTGCTCTACCCTGCTCGCTGCTTGGCTTAGTCGACAAACAACTTGGTTTTGTTGTAATTGTGCCCGCCGAACATTGTGTTCTGCTTAATAATGTAAGACATAAATTAATATAACTATTTAACATCGGGCACAAATGGGATTTACTTTACACGCTGTATAAATTTATCAAACTAAGCCTATTTTCCACGCTCATTAGAGTTACATCTTTGAAATAAGTGCCTAAATTACGTAGACTATGAAATGAAGGAAGGATATCCATCCTCGGACTTAAAAGGCGTTCTACTTAAAAACGATCCACTATTTTCTGCTTTGCGTTTTTGCGAACAGTTAAAGGCCTGAATTATGGCGCCGAATTGAAAATTTAAATGAAAAGCGGCTAATTGAAGATGCGAACGTTCAACTTTAACTTATTACGCTGTTTACTTAAAAATCGTTACAACGAAACGTCCGTGTAAGTTACCTACATCGAAAATTGCTTCTACATTAATATCCAAATTGAAGCGTTTGAAATGTGTAAATGAGCAAAAGATATGCATATTGATAGGGTTACATTTGGACTAATGAATATGTCGAACACATCACTTTAGAGGCTGTTCCATTCCTTAATTGGATTACCTTTAGTTGTATATTGCCTATTTATGAAGCTTTGTTTGATGACGAATTAATTAATATTTGAGGTCAGAATGTTGTTTTAGATACCTCCTCGGTGAATAAAACAACATTATAAGTCAATAACGTAATTAATTTTCTTCGACTATATTGTATAGTATGGAAATGAAACGGGAATTAAATGAGTATTTAACATGAAATTGACTACATTATAAAAGAGCTTTTTAAAGAAACCTATAGGTATGTAGGTATTTTTTTTTTTAAAACCGTTTCTTTGTTATTAAAACGATCTTTGCATATTAATTAATTGCAATTAATATAAAATACACCGAATTCCACAAAGTATCCATCATTTTACAGAAAAAGCTTGGTAAAATCCAACCAAAAAGAATATACCGTTTGGCGTCTACCTTAGAAATATAGTGGAATTAAACTGTATAAAAATTGGCTATACAAAACGTTAGAATATCTATACTTTGAATGATACCTATATATACCTAGTTATATTTAAGTTATAGTTATGTTTAATTAATATGATGATACGTGGGTGCGTTTTTAAGTTCGGCGAGGAGAACAAATGAAAAGACAGAACTCTATTTTTCTGTTTCAATGTATTCACCCTTAAGCCTAATACATTGTTCGGATGATGATTACCCTTGGAAAATGATTTCTCCTTGTCCTAAAAATACGCTAAAATTGCATCCGTCACTTCTTCATCGCTGATAAATTTGTTTTCACGCAGTTCTTTTTTTATATTCACGAATAGATAATAATCGTAGAATGGACGGTTTAAAACTGCGAAGCCCACCTCGTGCAGGGCAGCGAGTGCAACTTGACTGCTGTGCACGGATGCGTTGTGGTGCAAGAGAGCAGACACTTTGGCTAGTTTTTTTTCGGTCTCTTTTCTTTGGTGGATTCCATCAAGCGCTGTCCCGTCATGGAAACACTCTAGTCCATGTAATGGACGAGCAGGATTTCCTCTGTGTCTCCGGTCGCCCGAGACACACGGAACTTATCGGTCTTGCGTAAAGAGAAAAGCTCATGTTTTTTCCAGGGCAAGAGTCCCCCCGTAAACGAAAGACATCTCCAAAATAGTTTACGGAGACTTTCCTCGCTTAATCTGCAACTTTATGACGGCACGATACTCAATTTTCTCCATGCGACGATATCTCACAGCCTACCGACTTGATTATGATAGACAAGATGCCCGCGATACCCCTCACACTCCGCAAACTCCGACATTCCGCGAACATAAAAACGTACTCTCGTATTTGAGTGTACTCATTGAAAATGATTTTGCCCTATCATTTTTACCGTAGAATAAGTGCTTGTACTTTGCAATAATTAATGCCCTTTCCAAATAACAAGTATTAAGACACAAAATTAAAAAAATTATGAAATGTAAGTAGGTAAAGTGGAACCGAGTTTATAACCGAGTTTTGTCCGAGTTTGGACAACCAAAAATTCAGGTGATTCGAACTGACACCGACTGACGAGCTATCGATTAATAACTTATATTTCAATATAATTGTTAACAAGCCCGATAAAGTAAACACATAAAAAAAAAACTAGTTAAAAAAATGCATATTGTCACCATAAATAATAAAGTTCTCGTTTTAATATACTTACAAACTAATTTATTGCACATTACAAAGTACAGTAGTTCAATATACCTACGCAACACATACATACCTAAAATAATTAATAAATCAGAAAAAAACACATTCAAACACTCAATTAGGTATGTATGTGTTCGTTTTTTTTTCTCTTTCCCTAATTGGCTCGGTTATTCGAAACTCGGAAAAACAGGATTCCACTGTATATCAAAATAAACGGTAACGCGCAAGACCGATCACTATGCGTAGATTACTATAGGTAATTAGAATAACTTCTAAATATTATAATTTCAATTACAGTAGAATTTAATTTAGAATTTATTTGGGCACCTATCGCGAAAATAATTTTATAATTAGATTTCGTGAAATGGAGATGTTTCGAACGGTGTTGCGTGTGAAAACTATCAGAAAGAACCTCCCCGGGGACGTGGCAGGAAATCCGCGATCCGGGTCCCGGAGGTGTTGATGATGAACAGGCCTCATCACTCACTCCGAATTGGTATTAATGCAGTGGCAGGACTGTGGACAGGCTGGTCAGCGCGGTCAGTGGAGAACAGGAATTGATATTAATGGTCCCAAAACCCTGGACCTAAGATGAACACAATGGATGCGCGCCGTTATCGCTATTTTATTCATATGATGGTTTCTTTGAAGCCGGATTTTATTATAAATGGTTAGTAAATTGAATCCGTTATGTTTGCGTTGACGTTTATTGACCATGATTAATATTAAGCTGTCAAACAAGCTATAAAATTATAGAAAAGACGATGATATTACGTATACCGTGATATAAGGTGTCGTCTTTAGATTCTACAATCTACACCTTTTATTTAAACAACTAGTGGCGCGACAATAGTTCGTTTTCTTAAATAATATAACCGCTAACAATAAGAATGTTTTAAATAACGAAAACATGTGAAAATTCCGTTTTTCTTTATTTTTTTCGAAATATCTAATATTAGGAATCTGATTAGTCTTTGGATGTAATCGCATATTTTTCGTATGTATCAATTTTTATATTTCTGTCGCTTCCATTAGCGCGGAGCTTAAGAGGGGGCTGGAAAAATCAGCTTCTACCATGTTTCCGCTAGTAACGCCACAGTAGTATTTTTCTAATTATTTTAATTAATATCAAACGGTTTAATCGTAAGATGGCGCGATTTTGGCACCGGCTATTTAAATGTTAATTCCTATTTTCTTGTACTAAATAGTTTCTACAGAGTGCGCTTTTTCATCGATGCATTGACATCTAATTTAATTATGTTTACGTTGTAAACTTTGCTAGCGTTTATAATTATTTATTCTAGGATATAAAGTTACAGAATATAAAGAATGGGCGTTTTGATGAGAGACACAAAGATAATGAAATGCAAGTTAAACAAGCTTAAAAAAATTATTTAACTTGCAACCAGAAAAGTTACCAAGTTATGGGAGCGGAAAATTCAAAATATTTCCCTGCAAGAAAGTCACAATGATAATGATTATTGATTTTTAAAATTTATTTTTTGTGTAAGATGTGAGAGAAGTGACATTATTAATACAAAATAAAAATTGTAACAATAGGAAATCCGATATTACTGATATATGCACATATGTAATTACTTATGTATATATTTCAGAATAATAATTATTATAGCATGCCATTAATTGCATTAAAAGTTAAATAGTTACAGTTTCGTTCTCAAATAAATGTAGCTATACGTTATTCATGATAGGTTCCAATGCACGCAGCCATGCACAAAAGTTACTAAATTATATATTTGTAATATTCAGATTAAAGTTTTGAACATGGCACTCCGATATCTACCGATGATTTACCTGCACACATATGACATGGCAAAATAGACTAAAATCTATTAGTACTGTAAAAATACGAGGTTTTATTGATGACGTGTTGGGACCTATCGCGAATAACGTATGTATACATATCTACTTATTTATGGGAAACGTCCGCCGCATTCTCGGCATTTCTTAGTAATTCACAGAAATCATAAACAACAACACGTCGAAATGCAAAATAATTATGCTTTACTATCGAAAAATAAACCTAATGAAATTCTATCTTTTATAGAATGAAAACTTGTAAATAAATAAAGCAGTTCAATTTTGGTTTTAGTTTATATTTATAAGAATTACGAGTTCATTTTCGGAATAGGTACGTTGACTATAAATATTTCACAACGAAATATGCCACCTATGCATGATGTTTGTTTATGTTTGTTTATCAAACGGGAGATTAATGTTCACGAATCAGCCGGCAAATAAAAAAAAATACCACTCTAGTATTTTTACAGCATCTATTCAATAATAGTTGGACAATTTTGTTAGACAAATTCTTCGAAATCAAATAGCTATCTGTAAGATAGCTTTATACTTGAAAATCACGATTTTTTCAAGAAACGGTTTACGAATTCTAGCAACAATTACACCCTGTACTTTCGTATACGTATTCACTGAACCTACTTCTAGTTGCTCCTTATAATATTTTAGTCATAGTAACTAAATATCTTATAATTTGAAGTATTCGGAAGCATGTGTACAACTTAGCAAAACTGTTCCTTTAACTTTTTTAGGATAAAAATATAGGGAGCAACTAGGTAATTGAATTAGTATTTATTATCAATTAAATTTTTTTAATAAAATTTAATAGTTTTTTAGTATCGTTTCCTGAAGTGAATCTACCATAGCGACATCTGTTGATTCTCGCTTATCGAACCCCCTCTTAATTTAAAATAATTCGTTACTTTCAGATTAAATAAGCCCTACATTTCGCCGGTTTATGCAGTGCGCAATGCCGTCCATGGAGCTTTATGCTCTAGAGCTTAAATTAATCGAGGTGGACATTCGTCGATGCAACTTCAATAAATTTCGGTCGTACTTGGACCACCTTATTTGGAGTTGAAAATAGTTATTCGCAACGTACAATTTTCATCGACTAGAACGAGAAATTGTTCTCTCGAATAAAATGACTGCGCAAAATTCACGAAACGCGAAATATTTTATTTATTTATTTATTTTTTTGAAAATATATTTATATCCGCGCATTTTGGAGCATGAAGTTCATGTGCACAAAAGTAAGGATCGACCATTACGTCACAAAACAAGGTGTAGAAGGAAACCCCAATCTGGCGCTAAATCTGGCTGCTCGTGTAGACACAAGTTTTCGCTCGATGAACTAAACCGAGCTGTGTAGCGTGTAATCTGAACAGAGGTCCGTGCTGCGGCTCCGTCGATAAGGCAGGCAACTCCCTGGGGACGCTGAACACCGACCGGCACACATGTAGCACTTCCTCGAGCAAAACCGTCTCTCTTTACCCCGTCCTTCCAAACATCCCTCGAGAACCTCGGTCTCTGTAGATCTATTAACACATTCGGGAGAAATAGAGATAAGCTCGGTTATGTGCCCATGATTAATGACGGCTTAAGTCGATGTTATATTTTAATGTAATGAGCGATATGTGTCGACAAGGCAAGCGCTCGTTTCTGTCTACTTGAGTTATGACTGCCACTTGGCAGTAAGGTACTTTACGATAACTAGAAATTGCCAGTTGTCATGCTTTAAAAATACCTCGATAACATCGTACGCTTTCGGATACGAAATTCGACTCCGTTTCTAATTTGCTAACTTACGCGCACTAGTGTGGCGGTAGACACCTAATAATAATAATAATAATACGACGCGAGAAAAACGTCGGCTTTTAATCTATAAATCTGCCTCCCCTATTCCGGGAGACCTTTTCCTATTTAAAAAACAGTTAGTCATAATTTTTCATCACAACTAAATATGTCATTCTTTTTAGCTTCCTTCCTATAGGGCTTCTTTCCGCGTTGTACCAGATGTGGAACTCATTCTCGGTTCGCGCCCCCTTAAAATTAAAACCATGTTTCAAAATTACTTTAGTGGTGTTTTAAAAACCTTCTAGGATGTCGTAAATTTAAAAAGATGACTGTATAAACTTTGTAGCCTTAAACTTGCTTCCTTGCTTTTATAATGTGCAGACAAGTAATTCTGACCCAAGCCGTCTCGCTCTCGAACTCGCTTGATTCTACATCGTACACAATGTTTATCACCATTAGTGGAAGCTGGATGCAAGAAAATATACAAGTCGAGCACCTCGAGGATATAAAAGTGATATTAATGATAGGCACTCTGATAAAACGGGAAAGAGGAAAGTGTATGAAGAAAAATGGATTTGGCTAAACGAAAATGGGCGTCATAGATGTGCAACGAAATGTTTCACATCTTGAAAAATCGCCACCTATCCGTTTTTGCTTCTCAAATTAATGGCGCTAGTTCAGAAATAACTCTCGTCGTCGCCATTTACACGTGCAGTACACGGAGTAATTACGCACAAAGGCGCCTCACTTTCTCGGGTTGCGAGTAAGAGCCGAAATATTCCTCGGACGAAAAGATTGGGCGTGCGTTGTTGTATTTTTCGTGATCATCAATTATCCGCGTAGACGTCGCGTCCTTTATTTAAACGCCGCCGCGCCGCGCCGCGCCGCTCGTCTGCATGCGACAGATGACACAAAATGATGCCGACGCGATCGGCAGCCTTCGACCGATAACAGTAAAATAGATTTAGAGCGAGCGTGCACCCTAGGCTCCTTCGCCAAAAGTGGCATCAAAAAAATATCTCTAAAGGAATAAACTCGCGGTACTTAATCGACGACGACTAGAACGAGGACGACGACGACGCCGCCGCCGCGCCGATACGATATAAGGAATAAGACGTCGGTTTGTGAGAGATTTTAGTAGGATTCGATCTAGGCGCGTTTTTCGTTCGTTCCGTCGACGAACGAGAAACGACAAGCGCGTTATAAGGGAAGATTAATTACGTCGGTGACATCTCCAGCGTTAATGACTTATTACCATAGCGCAAGAATGTTAAATTCACAATAACACAAAGTTACATAGTAAACTCCTCCTTTAGCCGTGCCAATCTCCTAAGTAACAATTGTTTCAAATGCTTTGTCTCGACCGTTAAAATGAAACTAATGCTAATGCAATTGGTTTTTATATATTCTCCAAATCCCGATGTCATCATGGCTCCGTGCATTGGATTGGCTCGCTTTGCTACGATCCAATTTGCAAAGCTCTTCTTTATGCAGGGGCGTATTTAGATTGCAGTCATTTGTTTAACTATATACAGTGTTTTGTCAGACGTCTAACTTATACACACGTAGAAAGACATAAATATAACGAATTTATTACGGCTCGTTTGGAATATGTTCGTAAAATATATTCGATTTATGTTAATTACGCAACCTGTAAACTCGCATGTTTATAATTTTAAATTGCGGTTCGTAGTCGGACATTTATCAAGGTGACGAAATTTTTGTGGTAAAACACGAACGAAGGTGTGAGGAGGATATCGTCTCTGCGGGAGTCCTGCTCTGTGCGAGCTCATCACTGTGTGGAGCCACCAACTTATTTGGGATTTTTAATATAGTTGAGAGTGTTAGGTGGCTGATGAATATTTCATGATACGCGTACCAGTATCAAGTGCGGCTCCTTGCAGTCAAATGAGATGTCGGAGGAAGCAGGAACGCGACCCGCTGGATTTGCAATGAAACTTTTTTATTTTCGTTTTACTCACTCGTTTATTTTCTCTCATTTCCAGTGCTTACGCATAAACGCCCATAAAATTTAATGTATATTTTTGTAAAAGCCCAAAAGCGGTGTAATGTGATATCGGCTGGGGCTTCGAGCTCGCTTAAATCCCGCGAGATGAGGAACTCAATTGGTCCAATAGATTGGCTCGGATCGTGGAAATCACATCTCATATTTGCGTAACCGAACCGCGGATTGCTCTACTTGCTTCACTTCGAAATCGTTCCGAAGACCGACGCAAATATTACAACCCCTAGAATATTTCTCGATGTTTACATTACCGAGCTTGTTGAAATGTAGATTGCGCATGATGATGAAACTCATTTCCAATAGATTCGTTCATTTCGTCTTTCTCGAATATATCGCCCGCGAATATCGATCGAAATTCTTTACCTCCTTTCAGACGTCCTTTTAACAAACGCGAACGAACCGATCGAGGGTGCGCCTCGTTATAATTTCGCGGTATCTAATCAAAATTTTTGACGATTCACGGTCGATCTTAAAACCTTAAAATATTCGCGATCTTATTTTTAACACGGATACCTACATAACAACATTAGCACACGAAATATTCAACTATCAACAATAAAGGATATATTTATTTATATGTAAATTAATCGGCAACTTTATAATGTCGAACGATATTAGAGATACAGCGATGTACCTAATTTAAAACACAATAACCCCCGAAAACAACTACACAAATCAAATAAATGACCGAGCAGCGGCAAAAAGAATTTAAACTATACATACGAACGGAGGAATCAATAAGGTATTATTATTTATAGTATCGGAATGTACGGCAGGTAAACAAATGACCAGGCATAGTTCGCGGGGTGCTGTGCTAAACAAACATCCCGTGGAGGCCCGGTAACGCGAGATGTGTCCCACGCGGGGAGCGACCCGGGGCGCCAGACCAACGACACGCGTATGTCCATACAATCTCAGCTTCTTCGTAGTAAAATGCAAATAAATGGACCTCTATTAATAAGTTAATTTTTATACGAAGTTACAGATGAAAGACATAATCGATACGTCTGCATTTTTGATGTGAACGCTTATAACTGGCTTTAAGAAGAAAAAAAACGGAATATTTAAATAAATCTCTTAATATATTACGTACAAGAAAACAGGTGCCTATAAGAAATAATAACATCCTGTTGTTTGAGTTTTAGAACATTTAACGGTCGACGGAATTGAATAAAATGTGGAACGGCCAACATACATACATATACGTGAATAAAATTTCAATTAAATTTTAAATTAAAAGTCATTTACCTAGCTATTAGATAAGAAATTTAATTCCACGTATTTCTCGTGATTTATCCCCGTACAAGCAATAATACGTAGGTGGTACTGTTCGATTCGCCTAATATGACCGGTGCGGAAAGGGAATGAAATCGGCATTATCGGCACGATTACGTCAAATCCACAAGCGTGCCGATTAAAATATGTTATTGGGGTTTATTCGTCAAAATTACAAATTAAATTAAAATTTATTATTGCGTTGCATATTATTTTGCGCTTCTCGATCGCGAGCGACGCGCAATTATTTCGCGGACGCCGCTGCGAGCAACTTTGCCCTTTTGTAACTTTCACCGGGAAGTTACCAACAACTACCTAAATACTGTGGAACGATAAAGATGACACCAAGAGTTCCACGTCAGAAATATGGTGTACGGCACAACACTCACAGTGCCAGGTGAATTTTTCTTTACACATAATTCAAAATACGAACCAGAAAGCTTCGCCGCAAAACTACAGCAGCACATGAAAAACCTTCAACCAGTACAAACTTCTCAGCACACCACACCACAAGAACAACTTTCGTCTATCCAGATATACAAACGTGTTCTCAGACAGTGTCAGAAAATCACTACAACACCCCTACACAGGACCTTATAAAGTTCTAAAACGACTCAATAGCAAAGTCACCACAATATTGTACAAAGGAAAGGAAATTAACGTATCGGTAGATCGAACAAAACCAGCCTTCGCAACATATACACCACAAGACTTTCCAACAAATACTAATTTTGAGGGACAACCTGAAATTAGCAATAATAAAACAAGATCGGGACGTAATGTTCATTTTCCTCTACCCCAGGCGGCACACTGACGTTATAATGTCGTCAACTATTGGCCATTTGAGGACCAACGGGGACGTCGTAAATGACGTATATATGACGGGTTAGTGTCTCAGCCCAACGACGTCAAATTATGACCAATCTAGTACGTTACTTGAGACGTCTAATTTCCTTAAATGGGACGTCGATTTGACGTCCCATTGACGTAATTCGTAAAGATTAAAAAAATACAAATGCATTCAATATAATTATTATTTTATTACAAAAATGAAGGTACAAACAAAGAACCTAAATCTAAGAAATTAAACAAAGTATGTTAATATATCAAAAAAGGAACACAAAATTATTTGGATTTACCTACTTAATAACCAAATATCGATATTATTATTATATGCGAGTAATACAATAATATGTTTAAGATAAGATGTAAACGGTAAATATAATATAAGATATACAGTGTGTCCACGAGTTCTGGGATCCCTTGATAAAGCCTAAACTAAACGCAATAGAAAAAACAATTTTACGTAAAAGCTTGCCGGTTGTAAGAGTCTCACAATATAAAATTTCACACCAACAAAAGACATCTAAATAAATTAATAATGGAATGGGGGTCACTCACGCCACAAAGATAACCTAGTCACCTAAAGGTTAAAACCTATAGAAATAAGTAGAATTTGTCTGTTTCTTGTAAAGCCACGATTTGTATAATTATTGTAAAAAAATATTTCTTCCAGTTTTTTAATTATTTAAAATTATTCGTTTTAACTTTAGGTGGCGATAGGCTGATTAATTCTTCACTTACCGTTAAGAAATCGTATCAAAATTTACAATGTACAAATTTACAACGTAAAACTCACTGCAATGTAAAACCACTAACCTAACAAAACCGCTCATAGTAAACCAAAGCATGATCGGTATACACAGTGGCGTGACACTTTAAAGGAACTAGTACTAGCCATTGACGTACACAATTAGAATAAATAACTGGATGTGACTTTACTTATGTATTTATAAGGTATAGAACTATTACTATTAATCGCATAGACGTGATAGTACATAATTCCAAAATAGATCGATATATTTTTTTAGTTAAAATTTTGGATTAAAACATAAACATGTTAGAAAAAATTACGAATATTTTACGCTTTAAATTAACGCTTCAAAACGTCTTTATCTTCACTTTTCCAGTAAGGATTCAGGACTTTCGAACGACCAAACAAAGACGTCTCGACGACGTTCTTTAATGACGTCAAATGTTCGTCGTGAAAGTGTCGTCGTGCGTAAGTCACTTATTGGGTCCACGACGTCGTCGACGAATAATTACCAATAATTGAACGACATTATGACGACAGTGTGCCGCCTGGGACGTTTCCGTGAGGAATGACTCCATCACTGGCGAGGGGGTTGTGTAGTGGATAAAGAAAAAAGATGAATCAAATTATTCAAATGTCAGTTTATATTTTTTGTTTCACTAAGAATGTATATATCAGGGTGATTACGTATGAAAGTAATTTATAATTAAAAGAGAATTAAAATTAAAGAATGTTACTTAGTTTATTAAACAACACATTCTTTCAACCGTCAACTCAGATGAATCGAACAGTATACCTGTTGTATGACTAGTGCGGAAAGGGGGATATTTCACGCGAGTGTGTTAGTATATATGAGCCACTCGCCTTTTCGGCTCGTGTCCCAATAAACACACGAGCACGAAATATCCTTTCAGCATGCATTATACACTGTATATTTCCGACAACCGCAATATACAAGCATCCGAGTTCGTAAACATATCCCAAAAAAAGACGTTTTTTCCGACGACCACTGCGAAAAGTGCATAATTTGACATCAATAAACGTTACAGAAAGTTGACAAAATGGTTTGTTAATCGGAAACGTTGCGGTCCGTGTGCAATCATTGCACACGCTACTCGGCCAATCGAAAGCCCTCTAGCCTGTCATGCAATGTCTTTGCGCACTAACAGTTTTATTACCAATTGTAAATAGAGGTCAATTTAATGTCACAGCTCAAAATTTTGTAATAAACATACTCGTGGTCGTCGGAAAAGTATCGACTTCGTCTCGTGACTTAAAACCATCACAATCGCGTAAAATATTCGCACTATTGTAACAGTTTATTTTAGTTTGTCGTTTATTAATATACTTGTGTTGTTAACTTTGTTTTAATTAGTCATGTTTATTTCCGAAACTATGCATTTGCAAATATTATGTATATTTATAAGACTTTTTTGTTTGTTTTCGACCCTGGTAAATCATGGTAAAATATTGCGCAATCAAGGGTGGAACATCCTGTAGAAGTTTCATTTGTACAATCCACGTCGACGAGGTATATATTTAACTCGATGGTTCTTTGATGTTTCTGTTCTTAGAAAACTAGTGCATTAACAATCGATTCGATCGAACTTGCAAATCATGTTTACACAACAGCTCGACCAATCCAACGTTTCTCTTTTCATATATGCGTGCCTCAACAAATATTTGAATACCTATATCTCGAAATGATGTAGTACTACACCCGAATTCTCTTTCAATTCATACCAAAATCGTCCCCCATAAATAAAGCAACGATCTTTACACATAAATAATGGTTTAGTGCGAACTTATTCATGAATTTGGTAGAATTCAGAATAAAAATCCAACATATATCTGCTTAAAGCGGAGACGTGAAGTGACAGCTTTAGAGGGACAATAGCACTGGCTAAACATTCTAGGGTGGACCACCGTCACGTCGCTTTAATCCACAACTCAAAACATTCTCGTTCTTTGTGTAACGGTGCGCGCTTACGTAGTTATTTTCCAAAATGAGATGTTAGCGAGAAGTTGCCAGGTAGCGAGTGAACTCTTAATTGAGAAACGCTGAATACAAAAGCTGGAAGGAATGAATGCGAAGTCGCAGTGCTTGCGCTGATTAGGTCGTTTTCGGTTTGAAGAGGAGTTTAGGGATGAAGAATGGCCGTGGAAATTGTGTGTGGATGTAATTCAATCGAAAACACTAATGTCTTGCCGTCATAAATCATGATCTCAATGCGTGTTTTGGTTGCGGGTGGTCAGAAGGTGTCAGGTCTAGGCGTGTTGACTTCATTACCGTAAACACGGCATCGCACCTGGGCCATACATCACGGACTCTAACTGAACCCGAGTTCTTCCGGCCAACTTATTGGGAACAGGACAGCTGTGATAATGTGCTTTGGTTGAGGCACTCCGCAGGAGATCCCCGTACTTAATCACTGCCCGTTTTCAATTCGACAAATATTCCAAGAATCTTATTATCAAATTTCTTATATTTATATATATATGTACTTACGCTTTTATGTTGTACGTCAGATTAACTTTAAAGCCATATTTAGATAATTTTCAATTCGATTGTTATGAAACTTGAATTATGCTCACGTTTTACATGAATTTGCAGTTACTTGCGGCATGAATATGATGTCAAATAAATATTCTCGCTAACGTGTACTACCTCGCCGTGTTCGAGCTTTGTAATCGAAAAAAGGATAAAAATAAGAATTCTTTTATAGGTAAGACGTTTTTCTTTTTTTAATAAGAAACCGTCAGCGAATAAACTCGGAAGGTAAATTTCTATTGCCCATTCGTAAAATTATTTTCTATTCATAAAAGTGTGTAGAGAGTGACGTGGCCCATCAGCCACAACCACCGGCCCTATATTATAGAAACGTGAGATTTGAAGGATATGTTCCTTTTACGATGTAGGCACTCGCTAAGAAAGGACTTTTCGAAATTCCACTCTTAAGGGGATGAAAAGGGGAAAGTATGTCTCTTAAAAATTCGATCAGTTTGTCCGTACTTTTTGTAAAATAAAATTTATAGGATACGTTTGTTCGAATATTTCTAATACCTACTTTCCTATTATTCATAGCGATGAATAAATATTTATTTTAATCAAAATCAAAAAATATATTGTCGAAATATACTCTCGAAGGTTTTCTGATTATAAATTATTAAGGGTAAGGTGCTGTATCCCTTCCGTTTTACCAGTGACCAGTGGGGCGAAGTGAATAAATAATTCATGTTAATAATAAACAAATATGTATTACTTATAAGTAACATATATTTATTGACATAAATCACAAATTATATGCATTTTCGTTGTTTGATTCGTCCGAGGTACAGGTGAGTGCGAAATTAATGTCGCGAATCACGAGCATTGGGCGAACAATACACGGCGCAACGAGCAAATCTAGGAAAAGTACTTACGATGAGTTGAACGAAATACAAATACAAAACTAAATTTTAATTAATATTCTGATCACGATTTGTTCGTTGTATCGCGCGGGCCCGCGTAATGCTCGCGATTGGCGACATTAATTCTGCGCTCGACTGTACATTCCTCGTGGGCCCATCCGTTGCGTTGACTACCAGAAAGCTATCCCTCACCTGGCTTGGATTTTAAGAAATCCCCACCGAACAAAACGTATTGCGTGTTAGCTTCATCGTTCCAGTCCACTTTTTTCTCTTATCAATACCTACTCTCAAATAAAGTTCTTTTTACAAACATAAACTTTTTATTATAAGTGTAGTTTTATTTTAATCTTGCAATTTATAATAATACAGACTTATCACACTGCCGTTTTACCTATGTTGCGACGTGGTTTCTCTGCTTGACTGTGCACGGATTGTGGTAGCGTTGTACATACGATGTCACGGGGACTGCATAATATTACCTTATATTGCCTTTTAATTACCGTCTATAATTTATCTAGAGATGTTTCTAGCTCGAAAAGCCTTACGAATGCCACAATTAACGTAATTTATAACAATACTTAACATCGACAGTCAGTTAAGACGGTGGGGCAGTGCTCCAAATTCACGTTTTTTTTTACGAATGCCTAATATAATTATCCAAAATTCTCTATTTCATAGAGAAAATACTGTAGGAAAAATTTACCGATTAACGCCCGTTTTTATGTTGCACGTACTGTGCGGTTCATCTAAGTTGACTGGTACGACGGAAAGGGAATGAAATCAGCATTATCAGCACGGTTACGTCAAATCCATAAGCGTGCCGATTAAAATATGTTATTGGGGTTTATTGATTAAAATTACAAATTAAAATAAAATTTATTATTCGCGTTGCATTATTTTGGGCTTCTCGATCGCAAGCGACGTGCAATTATTTCACGGACGCCGCTGTGAACAACGTTGCCCTTTTTGTTATACATTTTATTGAATCTGTTAGATACTTACTATATGTATTTTTGAATCTAACTTCTTTCGACCGGATTTTATTCCTTCTTGTCATCTTATTTTCACGTCGACGCAAACATTTGGAATAATGATAAAATCAAAATATAATCGAACGATAAAATTTTCTTAAAAAATTATTGAAAATATGTATAGATACGGTCTTGTCAAAGCAATTTACGCATAAAATAAAATTGGGTTCACTTAAGGTGGCATTTTACGTTGGTTTGTATGAGTATTAACAAAAAAAATTTATCGAACACATTGACGTGTAAAATCTAGTCGAACCCTATTGTACATCACGACAATATTGTCGACTTTTTGATCCGATTTGTCAGATCGTCCAGTGGGTGGGTCAGGAAGCTCTGATCCTTTTTCTATAACGTTTCTAGCGTAACAGCCCGGTTTCCAAAACGAAAGGATACATGCGAGATTCCAACTCGAATTGGGCAACTGTACGGTGGCCAATATAATCCGCTTTCTGTCCGAGCTTCAGCAGATATAATGATGAAAATAACACATGTGACAGCATACGCGTTGTCCTTACTATAAGGGTGTCTTACTGTCAACGCAACAATTGCTTTGTGTAGTGTTGAACTGAAAAAGGCCCATTCGATCCCCTAATCGTATTACTAACAGAGTTGTTGGCTACAAACTTGCTAATTATTAGCATGAAACTTATTCCATGAGAACCATTCGGTTTACTTTCGGATGCGTTTGTTAACTAAAAGTACCTGAGAAAATCTTGTTATTTTAGTATTCGACAAATTTAATCTTGTTCAAGGGAACGCATTTGACAACCCTCGAGATCAATAGATGCAAGTCCTTCGCAGGGATTTCTAGGTGTGTCGGAATTTTATTTACCTATATTGGCGGTGAAATTGGCGTTTGTTTTGTAATAAATAAATTTGAAATTTAGTTAGTTTCGCGTAACTACTTATCTTCAATTCGTTTGAAATTAAAAACAATATTTGTGAAAATGTTTTCGTAAAAAAAATAGCATAAACGATTTGCATCGTGACTTTCCAATTAACATCAAAATTTGACCGCATCGACAGATCGCTTACCCTCGTTAACGCCAGCTTGACTAATGGCGGAAGCATTAGCGCTATCAACTACTAAATAAGGCGATCACACCGTATAATGGGTAGTTTTCCGGTTTGTCTCATTCCCATTCTTTGCTTGTTACTAGAGTTAGTTATACACAATAATTATGTATCGGTAGCGACGTTTATCTTCAGTCAGGTATAAATCAACCCTATTATCAAGTATTTTTTTGCGCTTGGATTGGTTTTAAAGTTAGGTGTTGCAATTAGAAAATTAAAGAAAGTGTTTTAACTTTTGTTAGGTAGATACTAAAACAGCGTGATAAAATTAAAAAATAATAGGTTTCAATAACAAAGTTTGTTAATTTAAAATGAACCGATGTGTTTTATTATCTTGTCAAACGTATTATATACCTACCGAATTAAATATAATAATAAGATCAATTAAGTAAACCTTAACAAAATATCTATATAGGTAAATTTATTTCATTCTTTTTTACTTTACATGTAGGTATTTAATAAGTAGATTGTGTTTTATCAGAGTGTGCGGTCGAGATTTTTCATTCTGAAATTTTACTTTTTTTATAAGCCTTAATACTTGCTTAGGGTCGATTTTTCAATGTTCAGTTAAATCTAACCATCGATCAATTAAAATTTTTCGCTAAATAGTTTATGTAGACGTAGTAAAATACAGAAATGAACATATTATAAAATTTGTGTTATTCGGTTTTGGAATTCAAATTATTTTCGCGCGCGCGAAAACGACTTGTGACGTAATTGTGCGTTGTAAGCTAGTGAAAGCCACGAACGCTCGCTTAACCTTACTCTTTAATTTACCGCTTAATTTACGAAAACGTGTTAAATAAGTAATTTTATCAAAAATTGTCTAAAGACAGTTAAAATCAATTAAAATTTTTATCTACATTTCGTTAGATTTAAAAAATCATGCAAGTTCCTTATTGCAATAGAAACAATTGTTTTTAACAATCAGTTCCACAGTGATTGGCGGATGGTCAAAGTTAACTGACAATTGAAAAACCGGCCCTTAATATCGTTGGAATCACGAGCGATTCCAAGTAATCGCTATTATTTAATATACCGCGATGCTAAATAAATAAAAACAGATTTGTATTAATTAATTCCAAAAAGAACAATTTCTGATTTGTGGCTTTCAATACATTGAAGGGCGCCTTAAACGACACTTATAATACGAAACAATGTGCATTCAAATTTTTAAGTGTGTGGTATAACTTGGCGTTCCTTGTAAACTCATCTTGCTTGGTATTATGTCATATCTGGGAATGCCATTCAAAATTTCGTGGTACATAATTAACAACCGTGTTTTTCATAAATTAAGCAACTTAAATAGCTTTTGTTTCCTCGAATAAATGATTTGAAACTATGTAGGTACTGTGGGCGCCATAGAAAATGGGACACCAAACTGATTTTAAAAATTAAAGTAACTATATCGATGAAAGGACATTCGAATAAGAAAAGAATAAGAATAAGAAAAGCAATAGAGCAGGTAAATAATAACAACTTCTGGATATTATAAAGGGTAAAAGTTGTAGTAAACAGGTGTTACACCATAAAATATCTATTAAAGATTTGTTTTCGAATTTATCCTTCTAAAATACACACGTATTTTCGTCGAATTCTATCAGGTAGCTTTTTAGAAATATTTTTGCTATATCACGCGAGATTTCTTACAGTTTTGTGTTTGTGTTGTGTTTATTTTTTATTATTTAATTTAATTTGTATATATCTTTATTCGTAGTTATACATATTGTTTCATTTTTATATTTATTTATTTAGATACCTAATTTTATTTGATTTTTACGCGAATTATATATAAAATAGAAATAGGACTTGCTTGGTTGGAAAAAATAAAAAAATATTGTCGGTGGGTATAAGTAAACGTCCGGATTATACAAATTATTTATTACCTTGTCAAATAAGTCCGTTTCGCAGCACTAAATATTCGTTAAAATCTACTTCAGGTATGTGCCAGTTTTTGTGGCGGCCACTGTACTTACATAATTGGCTTAACACGTTAACTTACATCGCGATGTAAATTTTTACAATGACGGTTAACCCGCGCCGACTATTCTGCATGCCTAACGATATTCAGGAAGTTATCTAATTGTAGACTTAAACACATCTTTAGTGTTACATATGGATTAAGTGTAGATAAGCTGTGGTAGATTATTTATCATTTAATAGCCAAAAGCAATTGTTACGTTGCGTAGGTGTATTTATTGTCTTGGCTCGCGTGCTATTTTAAAAGAGAATGGCGGGAACATCAAACGGCCAAAAAATTTCAAAACGGGATTTATAGTCAGACGGCAAGTCTTAATAAAATACTAAATCTGTCGGTTGCTGAACCATAACTTGTACAGAAGCTAACATGCAAGAGAACTTTGCTTCTATTCAATTTAAATGAAAATCACTTAGATGTTCGTTGTCTTAGACCTATAATTTACACGATGTGTATCACATTCGAGACTTGTACTATTTATTAATTCACGGATTAGTAACGCCATATAAATAAATAAGTTAATTATATGCTTATCTGCGAACTACACGAAAATACAATTCATAGGAGACCAGTTTTTTTAATCTATTGCATTTCGAACGAATCGAGACATGTAACTGAATCCCGTCTTCATCCACGTGCAACATTTTAATTCTATCGGCGCTTGTAGTACATCTAGGATAATGCGAATAACTGTTTCGATTAATATAATAATAATTTCTGGTACATTTGTAAGTGGATGAAGTGTTGGAGTATTTATGTATACTCGTGTTCGACAGAAATAACCGTAACTATGAAATTATCAACAATTGCATCAATGCAGAACGGTTGATATTGAATATTTTAATGTGTACAACATTTTAATGTCGGTAATCTATCCAGATTACCCAATATTTATTTAAATTATTATTTCGTCAAAATTCTTAGAAATATGTATATATTATGTCAATTACCTGTATTATAGATAATACAAATAATAGCATTGGTTATATTATAAAGTGACAAGTACAACTATTTATACAGGGTGTTTCGTCGATTTTGGCCATTTTTTTCATAAGCTCTTAAGTTTCCAATCACTCTGGATATATATTTTTTTCATTTTTGGCAGACGTGTATTGTTTCGATACCGTAGTCGTCTAGTATAACAACCAAAGTTGAAATCCAGGTCCGGCTTTAGAAAACAATAACAAACTCTTGTATTCCCAAAACAACACCATGTATATCAAAATTTTTAAAATCCGTTTAGATATTTGAAAATAGCGAAAAAACAATATACCTACCGTATTACTATATTATTATAATATTATATACGATACTCGACAAATTATACGATCGCTATTCTTGTACTTACAAGCAATTATTATAAGTTTTATAAAATATTTTAACAAAATGTGCGCTGAAATGAATTTAAATCGGAAGAAAAATAAGAAGCAGCGGATACAATAGAATTTCTTTCGTTGAAGTACAAATTCATTGCTCCAAACAATTGATTTGACAGACGAGTCCACTTTACTTTATCATTGTCGTCTAACATAAGTACGATATAACGTGCTTATCACTTTATGGACTTTAAACACAATCATAAACCGTGCCTTTATAATGTAACCGAACATAATTTACTCGCAATTTAAGTTAATACAAATCGAGATTTAGACGCGGCCACATAGTGCTGATAATTATGAACAAAATGTGTATCTATAATATACCTGACTTTCTTGCGTAAGATGTTGGGATTTGAACCCACAGTTTTCGATTACCACGACTTGTTACCTGATAAAATAAACTTTCTAAAGTTTAAATAAAGCATCTATTTATTATGTATGTAACAAAGGGCGATGAACTTAATAAAACAAATTTTAAACATTACCTTCAGTTGTGAATTACTCGTGACAGTGTTCGGATGTGCGTAAATGTCGTCTATGCGCATGCGTAGTTTGTGCTTTTATGTGTTGATCTTAATCGTTAACGGAGATTTTTTTAAACTGGGAATCAACTGTGCGGCTTTATACAACAGGAAAGTCGGGATGTTTTAATTTAATTAACTCGATAATAGTTAAGCAGTGAAATAATGTAGGTAGGTAATTTTTTTTTTAACTGACAATGAGTTTATCTACATATTTTACTTGTAGCTTATAGGTATGTGATCAGTCTTACATCCTGGTATAATAGGTAGGATCTCCCGGTGTTCTAAACTCCGCGCAGGCGCAGTGACGTTAATGCCGAGTAACGACACGTGAGAGCACGTGACAATACGTGTAGAAATTTAAAAGACTACTTTCAGGCAAGTTCAATAGTTCGTATTTCAAATTTCTCTCGCAATCGTCATTTTTAAAATATTTCAAACAAATTCTTGAAGTGTTAACACTTTAACTTCAATTCAGGTTCATTGTGAGGAAAGCAGAAAAAAGCAGTTATTTTTCAGAGTTGCAATCAAACACCGCGCACCTCATGTTTATGATGACACGTAAAAATAATTTTAACGCCGAAATACGATTTATTATACTTGTGAACAACGTAACCGTACCATCGGACACCATCTGTTGGTGTCTGGCGGTCTTGTTCACCCTCCAGAGACGTCAAACAATATGCACAAATCCGCCCCCAGATCTTACCTTTAGTAGTTATTATACCATGGTCTTACATAAACAATAAATATTTATTGTTAACGCTTAAGTGGCCTTTTAATTTTAAATTTGAATAGTTTAAAATAATATGATTTTATATTTACAATATTTACTATAATTAGAGGAGTACATTTTTCTATACCTATAGGTAGATAGGTGTAAATACATACTTACTATTATGGCATTGTATCATTGCATTGCATTGTAGTATTAATCATGCATATTTTTAATGAATTTTAAAATGCTAGATGATGTACCTAAGCTAATATTATATATTTTTTTCAGGTAAGTGTCGTACTAATCTTCCATTCGTATCCGATCGTACTATCCAAACTAGTCGTTTACGCAACCGCAAACAATATCGTAAGTTGGCTTATTGTGTTAAATAATGTATTTTTAAACGATTTCCAACCTATAATTTTTCTAAATAAAGTCCAAACGTCGAATTAAGTGTAACCTTATTAATAGGTGTCGAAAAATATTTAAAAAAAAACAGATAATTAATAATTTAAATTAATTTAATTTTTTTAATTAATTTTAATAATTTATTCCTCTAATTCTACAGATTCCAGATTCTGATTCTACAGATTTTAGGGCCAGCTGTTCAATATAGCCAGTCATCGTCGAACGTCAGTCAAGCACCATGCAAATAATTGTTCAATCAGCAGTGATCGGCTATTGTAACAGCTAGCCCTTAAATACACATCAAAACAAGTATAGATAAATTATGACGGATTAATTGTAAAACACTAAAATATTTAAGTACGTACCTACCTATAATTTTCAATACTCGAAATACAGAAAATAATGAGATACAACATTTCGTCCGTTATAAATCGATCTTTTATAATCGAAGCTTTATTAAAATAATTTTAGTAATTCTTTTAGTGTATGGAGACGTGAATGCACTATCTCCAGGTGCTTCACCCCTTTTGGCTCTCCATCTCCATAGACCGAAAGAATTAATTATTATAATAGTGGATGGAAAAAGGTGAGATAAAATATTTTAATTTACTAAATAAATGTCTATATACGAACTGATAGAATCAACATAAAGAGATTATTAACAGCAGCGAGTAACTCGTCATTTTTTGTTTTAACAAATAATTTACAAAAATTTCAAGATATCTATCTATTTCTGCTGACTGGTCTACTTAATCCGATGGTTATGAAATTGATCGAATCCTATTATAAACGTCATCTAATGGTCTCGTCATAATGTTACTTTCTATTCGTTGTATCATAAATATACGTCTTGGTTATAGATATGTAGATAGTTCAGAAACAAACTACAATAGGCGCTCTTTAATCCGGCACGTTCGGTCGAATTCGCGATTTTGCCGGATTATCGAACATCAATATACATATGTAGTTTTAATGGGAATACCAAAAATAAATCACTCTAAATAAAAATGCAAACGTATTTACACGCATTCTGAACCTATGCAGATGATATAAATATTCGACAAAGTATTTCGTCATTCTAGCAAGTGCGTAGTTTATAGAAAAACGTAGAGTATAAAATTAAATTCAAACATTGAATATTTATTTAACTGGCACAGTATGTAAAAAAGCCGATTCCACCCGAAAAAAACCGAACGCGAACAGCTCGATCGGTGCCGGATTATAGAAAGTGCCGGTGCCGATTCTGTAAGAAAATGAATGTCCAGAATTTGAAGATTACATAAAAACTTGCGAAGACAATTTAAATGAATAAATGATATCTCGTTTTTTTAGAAGAAAACTACTTATACCTGAATAACCTTATTACATTTGAGCAGATTCAGAAGAATCTATATGTCTCCAAGCAAATAACAAGTAGATAGTCAAATGTCTTATACAATTAGTACCTACCTATCCCATATGAAAGTTGACATTATTTTGTACGAAGATCATTTAATATTGATAAATTTTTTAAATCTTTTGATCAACATTACGAGCCAGGTTACGTGTAAGTCATATTTAACTTTTGTACCGATTGACTGTACCGAATGCCGTTAAAAGTTGTAAAGGAAAAATTCGTAAATTGTGATAAATTTGCATTGACAAGCTGTAAAATAGTACTACTTAAACCAATCTGCTCCATCAATAAGGTCATAATAATAATAATTTATAACGAGTGAATATATTTTTATCTAACAATTATATGATTGTAACAATTTCCCCACGTCCTAAACAGTTGTATGTTAATGATGTACCTGTGAATAATATAAACTAGTTACGTATTATCGCAAGTAAATGTCTATTAAGAATAGAATAACTTTATGGCACTAGGTATCTATAGCCTCATTTCGTAATCCAAATTTGATTTCATTGTCATTCAGATGATAAAAATGGAGTGCGATAGCATCTCTGTATAGGTTTGGGTGCAAAGTTGGTGCCATTGACCACATTCATTATTTGGAAAGCAGGACGAAGTCGCACCCAAGTACATCTCAAATAGCGGAGGTGGCCGAGATGCGATATCAAAGGAATGATAATCCTTGAATGGGCGAGACGTAACGAGCGCTACCGGTCCCATCCGTCACCGGACCACCAGGTAGCCCGGCATAAAATTATACTAAATCGTGCGTCCGTCTGGCCTCCATTCATGAGAATATATGGGAATTCGTGTAGATATGAAACCATTGTTAACGGATTACCGCTCTGCTACCAGTTTTAGAAAGACTTACATCGGTTACTATCTTTCATGTTTATATTCGGCTCTTTAAAATTGATCGAAAACTATACGGCGCGGCGCGACGCAACGTCCGCCGCAATCGAAATATTCCACCCCTTGTAAACTTATTCCTAACTCTGTTTGGAGACCTCAAACACAAAGCTTTCGGAACTGAAACAACAAATTTATTCGTATCAATCCAATATCTCCGTGGGGTGGTAACATTGCTTCATCAGAATATACATACGCAACACACGAGAGTTCGGTACACACGGAAGATATATACACAGTCGAACCAGTGTTAGTGCAGGGGGTGAAGAGTAGCTCATGTAAGTTTCATGTAGCGTGTGTACACAAAATGGCGGATACATCAAAGACAGCAGCGTCCACAGCAGACAGACGTGAGGCAATTACAGCGCTCTCTGCGCCCTCTCAAGTCAAGGGAAATATTGACACAATACCGAGTCGACTTAATTAAAGTCCGCGTGTCGAAGTGTTCATTTCCTGATAAGGCGAGGATATCGATTGTGTAGACAGAGTTATGACATCGGACTAACCTATGAATACAAAGTAGCTGATAAAAATGTTTATCCTCCCACACCCTCGTAGTATCGCGATCCGCAGTTCACAACTTCATAAGCCGCTGCAAATTTACAGGGGTAAATTTTATATTCTTACGTAACCTTCCCTACATCCCTACACGATATTGAAATAGCCCTTTGTCGAGGTTTTTCGCTCTAATTTTAGTCGAATATTAGTCGTTGAACTTCCTAGTTGTATTTGTTGTTTTACCTATAGGTACTTATAAACTTTTTAATATCGAGCGATCGACAACTAATCTGAAGCAACTTGCGTGGGTATTTTTAGCTCTTATCGCACTCCCAAAATTAGCATAATTTAGTAATTTTGCCATAGTGAAACGTTAGGTTTCAAACAAGAGAAGCTATTCGTGCAATTATTACAACTTGTTTACAACCAGATGCGCACGCAAATAAATAGTTTGGAGCTTGAGGGTGTTTTGTAGGCAATTTAGCCAAACTATTCCGCTATAGGGGCGCTACTAATACTAAGCGAACTAGTGTATTCCCCTATTTTTTATGTTACCATGACACCCGAAAAGTTGAGGACTTGCTGTTCTGAATTTTCTGAATAATGTAAAAATTAGTTACTAATTAAAGAAGAAGATTTTTTTGAATAAAAGATTATTTATTAAATACAAAGAAATTAGAAACCTATGCATCATAAGATAATTCAAAATTAAATGTATTTTTACGCTTACGCTCATTATACATTTAGGGCCGATCTTTTCATCTTCCATTTAATTTAATCGACACATGTTTACCATAGAAACGTTTGTTCATACAATTGTTTCCGTGGTAAAAATTTGTCAAGTAAATTTATTGGGAGGTGAAAAAACCGACCCTTAGTCACAGGTGTAACTCAAGCTTCAAGTTATTCCACGACTTATAAAAATTGGTTTATAAAAAACGTGGAAAGTTTATAGAAATATATGTCGTCATAGGTCTTTCGACAGTATTGGTTAGCTCAAAATATCGTAAATAATCGTAATTAGTTGTTCATGAGATATCTACTAATTTTTTTTCATGTTAGACCATAAAAAACCATATACCACATAAAAAATTGTCAAACAAAAAAAATAGAAAAAAAGTCTCATTTTGTTGTAGGCCCTAGAGCCCATTAGTTTAGCAGGGTAGGCTGCTGTTTTTTAGCTGAATGGCAGCAATACAAATAATATATACATACTTACAAATTATATGCAATATAGAAATAGAAAAAAGGAGAAGAAAAATATATACAATTTGAAATCGAAAATATTTATTTTTCTGATAATGGAGTTGCTAACAAATCTTCCTTTGGATCTCTAATTTTAAGATTTCTAGAGAGCCTAAGGGTCAAATATTTATAAAATATTTTGAAAATTCAAACTATCGAGCACTAAAATTAGATAGAATCTGAACGTATTTTGAAATGTTTCAGTTGGTCGGGGTTGGTTCCCAGATGTGTCAGTAACTGGTCGATAAAATATGCCAGAATTTATGTAGCAAAATGTCTTATTTTACTTGTTACTTCCTGTAACAATAAAAATTGGCGGCCCGGCAGCGGCGATTATGATTACGTAATTTACGTGTCTTTAATTCAAGTTAAGGACACGAGTTCCGCTACTCTTAATTAAAATCAGTTTGTCTACTAAACTTATAGGTACCTACAGATAATTAGAAGGTATAAATATTCTAAATAAATATATTAATTACCTAATAAGTATCTAATTATAAATATAAATAAATCCATCAAAATATAATTACGACTAAAACTACCATTTCAAAATTTGCGAGTCAAACTTAAAAACCATAACTTCCACTAATCGTAAGCAATAAAGATTTATTACTTTCGGTATTTATCAAATGTTTACCTCCCCTACTGGCCCGCGTGCGGTAGAATAGTATTTTATGAGTGGGAGAAATTAGACGGAGACAAAATTACGGGATGGAAAATCGAAAATGCACTCGATCTCTAATTTCGCGTTAATTTGAAAACTAAAAAATGTCGATGAAGTTATTAAATTAAACTTGAACGTGGATATTTTAAGCTATGCAATGAATATAATTTTATCGCAGTTAAGTATTTTCTAGGACGACAAATTAAGAGTTTGTGTAAACGTCATTTTTGTAGATTTTTATAACAGTTATAATAAACAAGTTATTGCGTTTATTGCAATGAAAATATTTCAATAAACAGTACATTGGCTATTCTACTTGCAAAAACAAAAGTTTTGTAATTCTCTTACTAGATTTCAAGATAGACGCGAAATTAGATTTGAACTTTGAACGACAATTACTAGTACATACGTTTGTTTTTTTCGAAAAATTTTGCGTTTACTACCATATAAACATTATAAATTATCTATATGTGATGAAATAAACAGAAAAAAATAATTTTGAAAATCTGTACCAAACACCCTTAAGACGTACTCTACCAAATAAATAAAGAGAAGGGTTGCACTAATTGTAAGTTTAATCGACACCGGCGTAGTATAATGAGCATTTACGAAAATGTGGAGTTTTCGTAGGAGTCGAAACGTTTTCCATCGAATGATTTTTTGGCGTTTGAATAAAAAAAATATATAATGATGACTTTGCAACGATAAAAGCTCCAACCGTTCGAACACTGCGAACCATTAAGGCCGGTTTTTCGATCGCTGGTTACTCTAATCGATCATCATAGAAACAATTGTTTCAGTAATCATTTGTGAAATGATTGACTGATGGCCACAGTTGACTAGTACTTGAAAAATCTACCCTTATTTGTTTTATGCGCTCGCGTCAGAGGTTACCTATTGTGTAGCAAATTTCTTTCGTCGAGTATTTAGATTGAGTTATTTTTTTTTAATTTCAGTGTTCTTTCGTAAACTTCTAAGTCTTTTGGTGGTATTTCTCTTGCCATGAATCTCTCTCCGATACAACCTATTAATTTAATCCTCGATTGAATGTGAAATATCTATGGAGACACAGTTGCACTGGAGAAAATCAATAAACTTAAACAAGATTTAAATGTTCAGTCATTGATGGTGCAAACGTCCATTTATCTGTAGTGCAGAAAATAGTTGTCGTAAATCATTTTCCTGAAAATGTGCTTTACCGCGATTTTTACTAATACTTGTTATTTTATGTTCGATTCTATGAATAAGTTCACTTGCTGATACGCGTATCGGACGTCTCGATGGTATAGAAAACTTTAAAATAATCGACGTTTTTGCTGTTATAATTGGAATCGCAACTGTTTTCAACAAGAAATAATTTAACAAGGGAATCATGTCAACTGCGGCTGTCTAGTCTGCGCTGGCGCCGCAGCGGTCTCATTGAAAAGTATTCTTCCACTTCTTGTGAAATGTGGCGTAAAGACGAGCGCGCCTCTCCCATGTGTAATCAAGATGGATTGCGACTCGAGATTAGCCTTTCTGCCACTCGACCTCCCTCTCTCTTGCTCCAACCTTTTAGGCTCATTTTTAACCAAAAAGAATAAATTTCAAATAAGATCAGCGCGCATATATATGACTCGTAAAAAGTCGAGGGCTCCTCTCAGGCTCTTCTTGTCTTCTCAAAATTCACAGCTTGCGAGCATGTTTCCATAGAAACTAAATCATCGTCGTTGCCTTCTGATGCATGTATTATACCATCTTTAGGCTCAAAGTACATATCGCCCTCTTCTGCCTATGTTTTCTGTTATACGGTAATCTACTCACATATACAAATATATTTTTTCACTCCGAATTGCGTAACTTCTTTTCTTTGCATCGTAATAGAAAATTTTGCGGAAAATACCTAAAACGTTCGCCTAGAGTTGGGTAAATTTCGTTAATTTAAAACTAAATTGTCAAATCACAAATGCGATGGCACCGAAACATTTACCATATAATTAAAATTTGCCCATTTCCAACAGCGTTAAGTTTTTTTTTTTACAGTTACAACTTTTACGCTACATAGTTCTTACAATAAATTAATGGAAGTGGAAATGTTTTTTAACACGTTTCGATGCAAATCTCTTACAAATACTGCAAATTGAGTTACGATGTTTAAAAGTCACTTAAATTTGTAAATTAGATTGTTTTTTTTTCGTTTAATTATACAACCGAAATTTAATTTCACGCACAGTATGTTAACTAATATATTCGAACGCAAAAAATTGATACGGTGCATAGGTACTACTTTTAATACGAGAAAGCGAAGAAAAGTTATATTTGTGTAACCATAAAACTGATTAGTTTTTAGCAATAACCATTTAACGTAGGAGTAATTTTTTTTTGGCAAGGTAAGGTGTTCTGTATTGCACTTAAAACTACTTATAAATTAGGTACTATCTTAGAGGATAATGTGCAAATGCTGTTTAATCCTATATTTATATGATAATTTAAAATTTAATCCTACACAGAATTTTTTAATCCCGTATTTAATTGATATAATAGAATGCATAATTAGTAATTAGTATTATATCAAGTAATCCCATTATGACCATTTACACTCCAATAATTTTTACGACTGGGAAAGTTCTCATTCCAAATTTTCGTGTTTGGCAGGTTGTGCTTGCTATGTATATTTACATATCGAAGGTCTGCAAACAAACAGATATATGCGCGTGTAAATTTTTCGAATCCGATTAGACAACTTAATAACTAATGACACTGCATAAATAGCGAATAAATGTGTAACGATTTCTAGATGGGCACGCGAAGTGGAATATTAAGAAAACTGACATGTTATTACATGTGTTCATTGCACGCTTTGCATTACTGCTACTACTTAACTTTATTCGCTTCCTAGGATAGAATTTCAACTTCCTAGATGCCTGCAGTAATTAAGATTAAAATTGTAGCTGCAGAAGCTTAGACTTACTTTAGATAAATTATCTTCCGTGCTCTCCCATGTATGTAATAAACTCTAATTTTCAATTACATCCACAGCAGTCACTTGTTCTCGTTGAAAAGTTACGTGCGTTAGTTTGTGCAAATAACGCTTCGTATAAATTGATATTAAGTTGAATAGTTAGATTTGTTGTATTACTTGGTTTCCGTTATTTTGTTATAATACATAATTCGGAAGAAAATATGAAGCATTTAAATGTCTATTTGGTATTTTAAAAAATTTAATTTTTGCATTTGGAGATTTTACAGTAGATATTTATTATAATAAATATGTCAACTAATAAGTATGTAGTTATGTATACGATAAGCTGCAGGCGGTGATGAAATAATCGCAGAAATAGTTAAAAACCGAGTAAAGGAAAAAATAAGGGAAATGCATAAATTAATTGTAAAAACATGGGTATTTAAACAAATATAAACATATATAGATTTTACTCTTAGAAACGATTTTTCTCTTAAAAACACTTAGAAGAAACAGAAAATTGATAAATGATTACATTGAACCCCTTCATCAATTTACAAACTTTGAATTTTTTTTTTTAATTTTCGGGTTATCCGCGTTCCCTTGTTTAGCTGCTTCGAACAATATTACCTACATACAGTAAATTTCAAACATTTCTTTCCATATGGAAAACTTTTTTATTATTAGTTTGTCAAAAAATGTCATTCTTGATAAAAGTTGGTGTATTCTCTAAAACTAATAATGAATCCATCAGGTGTTATCAGGGATATAAGCATAAGCGAGGAAATGAGGGTTGGTAAATTTTACTCAAGAATAAAGTACCATTATTTTGCAATATATCGGAAAATTTTATTAACAAATATTCCTTAGAATTACAAGTAATACTTAAATACAAATTTTTATCGTCAATTTTGGGTTAATGATTAAACATTGTTGAATAAAAATTTCTAATTTGCAATTGGCACTGTCACATAAATTAAAAAATTTCAAGAATTGTTATTAATCTAGTCAAAAATGGTCAAGTTTCCATTCGAATAAAACTTTTCAAACAATTTTTTTTAAATGAACTTTATCGCTTTATTCAATTAATTTTAAATTAACTTTTCTGTTAAACAATGAAAATAAGCCTAATTAATCAGTCTGTAGACGCAAATTTGACATCAAATAATAATGTTATACTTAAGAAATGAGAGCCAAAAAATCCAATTTTTTTCAATTTTAAAATATGGCGACGAAAATTTATTTTTAATTATTACTTGTAATTTTAAAGAATATTTGTTAATGGTACAATGGTAAAATAATGGTACTTTATTCTTGAGCAAAATTTACTAATCCTTATTTCCTCGCTTATGCTTATGTCGCTGATAACAGCTGATGCGTTCGTTATTAGGTTTAGAATACGCACCAACTTTTATCAAGAATGAATTTTTTTGACAAACTAATAATAAAAAAGTTTTCCATATGGAAAGAATTGTTTGAAACTCGCTGTATATAATATGTACATATGTACATTTTTTAAAACTCAACGTTTTTCTAGACCACGGATAATGAAGATCATTGTATGTATATCTGTCGTCTTTTATTTTTAAAAACAGTCGAAAACAAATCGAGTTAAAATAAAATAATGAGTTCGACAAATTAAAATAGAGAGAAAAACCCTTGGACTAAACGACAAAAATTGAGTCCTTTTTTTGAATATTTTGATCGGAACGATATTTTCGTAGCCAAGAACAGTCTAGAAATATTAAAAATATAATACGTTAAAAGTAAATACACGTCGATGCTTACCTACGTTCAATCCCCGACAAATTAATCTGAACTAAAATCATTTTCTTCGAAAGCAAATTTTTGACGAGTAAGAAATTTGAAATACTATAATATGCACCTATTTATCGGAAATGCATTGAGGGTTATTGAATAAGAAATATGTTTTTTAAATTAAAATTATATTAATTGCTTCATTAGTTTGGTAATAAAAATCTATTAATTATATTCTGATGGAAAATGTTCATTTTTTAATTAATCCCTTTACGAACTGCGCCGTAAATAAAAATTAACTTTAAACCAGTAATATTAGTATCAATAATCGGATTAAAAATATTAAAATTCCATCACGTAATTAATGACGAGTGTGAAAAATTGATATTAAACTAATAATCGGAAGCGCGTGCCAAACAGATAGGAACACCCTTATCAGATAATGTGCAACATGGGACATCTTTGTGACTTTATTATCAATATGAAAACTTCATTAATTTTATGGGAGAGTCCATATTTAAATTATTTCGTCACTTTATTACAACAACCGCATATATGACATATGCGATTTTATGTTTTATTTGATTAATTTTTGTTTTTCCTCGATAAATTTCCGTTGCCACGTTGCATACAAATACATATATATTTTATGTAAGCAGAAATGATACAGAAAGATAACGTAAATAATTTAGTTATTAATATTGTAAATAGCAGAGCTCTAATTGGAAAGTAGTCTCATTAATAAAACAGATAACTAATATTTTTCCTGCTTCTCATATCGGCATAGATTTATTCTAACGAAAAGTGGAAAGCAATATGAGAATGTCCAAGAACAATAGTCCGTTGACAGCAATTCCTCATCCGCGGCGATCTAAGAATGCCAAGCATGTCTGCGGGTATATCACGCGAAAAATTCAATATCTGACTGCTATTTGATGTTAGTCAATAGATGGCTTTGTGCAGCCTTACATTCCTCCTAGGGGACCTGTAGAAAGTGCAAACCCCGCACGTTTCTACAGCTGTCAATTATACGATCCTCCATGTCAGCGATCTGACTGATGCGAGATATGCCCTGTTCATTTGAATGCCGTTTGAAATATTAAGTGCATCTGAACCAGATTCCATGCAACTTTGAAATAGTCCTTCGCTTCATTGCGCGCAATAACGACACCATCAACTCATTACGAACGGTACCTACAGCGTGTACAAAATGTAACGTAACATATCCATATCGTTTTCTAATTAATAAGCCTACAGGGAAAAGTCACAGTAAGAACTACTAAATGTTGGTTTTTTTTGACGTTTTCGATACGCGACTACTCTGTTTACAATAAAATGTTTAAATAATTTTTAATAACCTAGCTATAGTCTATTTGAAAATGTTCAATTTGAAGAGGTAATAAAATAGTACACAATTACAAGCGTTTGAACAAATTATACAAAAATTATAGAAAATTAATGTGTAAAATACCGCGTTGGAGCGCTAGTGACAAAACTAAAGATCAAAAAGGTTCAATACAACAGTTATATCAGGTAAGCGTATCAGTTTTGTCTCTCCATGGGAGGTACGTCGGGGTTTTCGCATGGATTCCAGAAATGACGAAAATTTTGAACTTTTTTCCCTCATTTCCAAATAGACTATAATTATAGAATTTTTTTTCGACGTGTAACTATCGTTGAATATAAGTTTAGAAACAAGCGGTTGGCACAACTGAATTTTTGATTTAGTAGAGCATCGATAGAACACACAGGGTGTGACATTAAAAAAAAGAACAAAACCAGTTGATGCGTTCCTTACAAATGAATCATCCTGTATATTCAAAAATATGTTACATCAATAGCTTAAATTATTTCTAAAAGCTTTTTCCTGTAGGCTTATTAAAAAAAAACAAACGAGATATTGACACGTCACGTTACATTTTGTACTTACACACTGTATATTAAGTTGAATTATTCACGTTAGGATAGAAAACTGTGATACTGCTTTTCATTATAAGTAGTTAAACTCGTTGTTGTTTCCAAATCATTAATTTCCGCTTTTCACTCCGACTTAGATAACAGTTGTTTTAATTTCTGGCAATAGGCAGGTGCATTTAAGACTACTAACTTGTAGATAAGTATGTACTTTTTCTATTTTAAGTATGTAAGTATACACCTACTGCGTAATTATTTCGCGGATTAATATAACTTACATCCTAATTAAACAAAAAGGTGAATTAAACCATTTCGACAATTATTCAAACCAACTTTTACACTTAGGTGTAATAAAGTAAATCCCATTAGTTTGGATTAATTCTTTTATTCATATAAAGCTGTAAAATGCATGGTTCTACACTGAAATGTAATTTGTTTTAGAATATCGTACAATTTGCGATCCTACATTCACCGAAACTGTAGTTACGGAACTTTACTAAATATACACTCAAAAAAAAAATCCGATGTAGCGCGTCCAATGTACGTACATTAGATAACTCTTAAAAAGTAACGAAAAATTCGTTATTTCGATAAAAATTTTCATATGAAGAAAGTTATTAGATAAAAAATTATAAATGATTCGTAAATACAACGATCGTTTTAACTGCATAATTAGGCACTTATTTTCTTCAGTGTATTAGTAGTATTAATGAACTTTTCATTGTATCAATGATCAAAAAGTCAATAACTGGTGTTCATTAATATTATGTACAATATTTTTTTGAATGTACAAGATTAGATAATAAAATCCAAATTTATTATAATAACGACTTAACTGAGCAAATTGTATGTATACACTTGTAATTGTATACACTTCTTAATTACTTCAATAACAATAATTATAATAATAATTTACCAGACTAACATTCATCCTTATAAATGTTTATATTGGCACAATATCTTAATTTTGAAAAGTATTAGATATATATTGCGAATTATACCAAAACTATGAACTACAAGTAAAAATATAGGGTGTTCCAAAACGTTTTGCCAGACCGATATGGCACTCTCGAAAATTGTTTTTACGCAGCTCAAGTGTGGTGCTCTTTTTTTAATTAGTAAGACTTTTGCGTTACTTAGTTTTTGAACACCTTATATATTATTAAAATTTTTGGAAAACTTGGTCAAGACGAATTCAACGATACCATATTTACACATTCGATCTTTTAATTAATAATTGCGGTCTATCAAAAAAATTGGGCTACTAACAGAAAGCACAAAAGAAAAAAATATACATACGAGGCGCGTTTTTTAAGTAAGTACCGTTTTGGAATTAAAAAAAGACGTGCAAAGATATCGCAATAATTTTATTTTTACATGAAAGCCTGTACCTTAATCTACTTTTCTACATAATTTCCGTGAATATTGAAGCACTTGTCATAACGTGGCACCAGTTTTTGAATACCCTCCTCATAAAATTCTGCCGCCTGACTTGTTAACCACTGTATCACAAATGTTTTGACTTCGTTATCGTCTTGAAGATGCTGACCACCCAGGTGTTTCTTCAAGTGCAGGAACAAATGGTAGTCGCTGGGCGCCAGATCAGGGCTGTATGGAGGATGATCTAGAGTTTCCCATTTAAAAGATTTGATGAGATCTTTGGTCCGATCATGTGCACAGTTTTTTGGGACAGAAAAGGAGTATTGCTAGTGGAGTTTCTGCCTCGTAATGATTCAATCAATGCAGCGTCTTATTGTGAGACATTGAACAATCTGCGTCGTGCAATCCAGAACAAAAGACGTGGCAAGTTGAGTAAGGGTATCGTTTTGCTGCATGACAATGCCCGTCCACATGTGGCTAATCGGACCAAAGATCTCATCAAATCTTTTAAATGGGAAACTCTAGATCATCCTCCATACAGCCCTGATCTGGCGCCCAGCGACTACCATTTGTTCCTGCACTTGAAGAAACACCTGGGTGGTCAGCATCTTCAAGACGATAACGAAGTCAAAACATTTGTGATACAGTGGTTAACAAGTCAGGCGGCAGAATTTTATGAGGAGGGTATTCAAAAACTGGTGCCACGTTATGACAAGTGCCTCAATATTCACGGAAATTATGTAGAAAAGTAGATTAAGGTACAGGCTTTCATGTAAAAATAAAATTATTGCGATATCTTTGCACGTCTTTTTTTAATTCCAAAACGGTACTTACTTAAAAAACGCGCCTCGTATTTTTAGAAACGCGTTTTATCAAAATATTTCGGTTCTGACATTATTTCCGCGAATAAGATAACCAAGAAAAGTTAAATACAGTCGAATCTCTCCCTAACTCGAATTATTTCATTGTCAAAAGTCTTTAGAGTAAGATTTAAATTAAAATATTATCCGCTAAGTCGAAATTTTTAAGTAACTGGAACATTTTTGTTTGGCATTTTCAATATAAATGATTTATTTCCATAAATCGAACTACGGTCGAACGCTCCTTATAATTAACCTTCGAGAGTAAGCACATATTTAAGAAATTATTATGGCGATGGGCGAGATTTTTCCAAGAACATTTCGCTGCATAAACAGTTAATTTCAGCTACATTTTCAGTTAAAAATTGAATATCGTTCGCATATTATGTATTTTGATTTTTATCGTATACATTTATCAATACTTATTTTTCAATAAATAAGTATTTAGTCGAAGTATTTACTCCTTAAGTCGAACGTTTTTATGTGGCAAGTGACGATTCGACTTGCATTAGAGAAATTTGACTGTATTGTACTTTTTACAAAATTCATCGAAAGATCAGTTTTTTAACAAAAACCAATCATTAATAATGTAGGTAGATAATTAATGCCAATCTGAGATGCAATTTAGATTTTTGTTTTTTGCTGTTAATGTTATACTTACTTTAATTATAATTTCAAATTCTGTTGGTTTTTATATCATGAAACAACTGACTATCAACGAACAATAGTTAAAATTTTACCAATTTCCCTCCATGATCTGGCGAAAACACGTGCCCTTCAATAAATCTTTCATATTCTTCATGATTATTTGTGCATAATATGTTTGATTATGTCACTGATAATAATTATCTAAAAATAACCTACGAATATGGTTATTTATAGTTTTCTAAACAGGTAGTAGCTTTTTTGATAAAAACCAATAAAAGTGTATAACCTCTTCCAATTGATAGTCAGATTTTGACTGATTTGATCAGGTCAAAGTTTATTCAACTGACTTTTTATAATGGAATTACCAAACAATTGCCAAGGCGTTAATTGATGCGAGAGGTCCTTTCAACTTTATGAGATTTGATAAATTACGTATGAAAAAGATTTGTTATTGCTGTACAATAGGTATTTCGAATTTAAAATTTGCACTTCGAAACCAATGTTAGATCTGGTATAGAGCTTCTTTTCTTTTTAGAGTTTCATTTTTTTTGTCTCCTGCCGGTTGTGGTTGTTGCACTTTCCTTTTCAAGAAACTTCCGCAGGGAATAAAGCTATTACGATCTGTCAAATGACGGTAACCAGAGGACTAGCTTTGCATTTCTTCCAATCTCGGCCCTTATTAAACAATGAAAATATAGGTTGTTCATTTTTGGCGGGTTGTATATTATAGTACGTAACACGATAGCGGTTGCAATTTTGATCGTAGGAGGCTAAAAATAGCGGTCGATCCAACATTTTAAACGTGGCTGTTTTCGTTAGTAATTATCGTATCGTTAATCTGAAATATGTATTAGAATCGCCATTGAATTTCCAATCGAACATCTCTCTTTTCAATTTCCGATAAAATGTACTGTTTTTTGAGAAAATTCGTTATCACGGCTTGTGCGCGTGCGTTTGTTTCTATATTAGGAATTTTCATAGATACCAATTCAACACGAATTAATTAATTTATTTGTGTCATGTTGATAATTGTATAACAATAGATAGTTGATAAAACATTGCTTCAGTAATTTTATTTTTTCAATCCTTGTTTAAATATGAGGTTAATCATTCAGTTATTGAATTTTTGGGATCTTTTCTTTTGAAGTCAGGAAATTACGGTTAGGTATCGTTTGCCGAGTTAATTAACTTTGTATGGGTAGTTACTATAAGAATCCTGTCTTACTACCTTTGCACAAATAAGGAACCGATTTAAATCATTCGTCCTTTGCAATTATTAACGGTTTATTTGAGCATTTTTCTTTGAAATGTTGTAGTTTTAGTTGAATGAGTTTATAGTAGACGTTCGGAGAAATATCAGAAGTTATAAATTAGGCGGTACTTTCAATTCTTTTTTATCAAATCACCCATCTCCGACTTTATGCTGACGACTTATCTCTCCATAAGGCTGCAAGTTACTATTTTCCGTTCCTACGTATTCTCTTTTATTGGATAGGAGTATTATGAAATTTGAGCATTGGGAAGATGTTCAATTATACACATAGGTACTACCTAATTTAATTTAATTTCATCAACAATAAGATTTTTAAATGATTCGAATGGATCGAAAATTATCTTATCTTTTTCTGCGTTATTGTCATTACTATAACTTCCTATAATACACCTACTACAGTAAAATATTAAGAAATTCACCATGACAATCAAGAACTGTATTAGCATACCTATTACACGTAGCCATTATAATATATAATTTACAGTTATAATTTAAATCAACTGTTTCGCGACGTCATTGTCGTATCAGTTTTGTAAGAACGTCCTTAAACATCGTTAACGGATGTTATACAAAATGAATTTGAATTAGCACTTGTAAATAATTAGACCTTTGCCGACGTTAGCACTCATACTCAGATGACGGTTATAGTACTGCCGCCGCGACGCGTGTCGTACACATGTAGAGCACTACACAATTAATGTCGGATGTAATGCACGAGCAGCGGCTTTGTCTCCGGTTGTTTATGGGTTATTGCAGCCGATATAAAAGCCATTGATTTGGAACGATTATAGGTATGGTCGGCCGTGGTCATCCGTTCTGATGTATGCACGTTCCAACACACTTTATGGATTCAATAACGTTAAACGCGCGACCGTTACTTTGTTTGATTTTAATTATTACACAATTCCTCGAGGAACCAATTTTGTCGTGATAACATTTCTAATTCTATTTATATTAGATTTATAAAGGCGCATCTCTCGTATTTCGTCGTGAATTGTCGTAATAAACAAATTTTTCGCATACTTATTCTCCAAAAATAACTTCCGCCGAATAGTTGTGTTTACTTAAATTTCAACTTATTAGCCAAATTTGAATATATCCGACTATAAACGAAACAAAACTTTTACACAGCAGTAAAAGACTACCATCAGAGAAATTTTCCAAGATTTCAAGTTTTATGTGTGCGCCCGATTTAAAACTTTTATAGGGTCAAAATTATATTCGCAAATTGCGAACATTTTGTTTAAGATCTTTTTAGCTTGAATAAAGCGGAAAGTCGTTTACGGGAAAACAACGTTTGGCTTGCTCGGGAAATTACTTAAAATTAGTAATTAGTTTTATTTTTTTAATTATACTTTACCTTAAGTGCGGTTAAACCAGAAAAGAACGAAGATTTATGTATTAAATTTATTTTTATTCGCCCAGAAGATTTTAAAGTTTTATTTATCTTTTAAGATTCAATACGTTGAGTTACTTACATTTTGTTAAGTGCAAAAAAAAAGGTTGCACAAGTGCAAAATAACGCAGTTTCCAAACATCGATTTTCTACATAATAAAATAGGTTAAGGGTCGATTTTACAATTACCAGATAAACGTCGGATAAGCTGTTCGTGGAACAACTGCTATGAAAACGTTTCTTGAGACAATGATTTCCGTGGAAACGTGTTCATTTTACTAAATGGACATTAAAAAAGCGTTGCCATTTTAAAGAGTTTCAACAAATGTTATTGTATCTTGTTCTGAAATTACAATTACAATGTATTGACGTATTATTTGAGTCAAATCGGTCGTTTACAAATGCAACCCGAAAGGTTAATGTTTGTAATATTATCGTTAAAATTCTAAATTTTTGATTTCAAATTAGCATAGAATACAGTAATTTTACGAAAAACAGATGGCGTCATATTAAAGCGTTGCTACGTGAAATTATTAAAGAATAGCTTAAATAAAAATAAAAATACATGCCGAGTAAAAAGTGTAGGTAACTCGAAATACGATTGAAATATTTTAAAAATTGACGCTTAAAAATAAACGTTTTGATTGGAACTTTCACGGTCGGCGTGACTTTTGCACCAACGAAATATATGACAAGGTATTATGTCATTAAAAAAATTTGAGATGTTTGCCCTTTTAATGTGCAGCAGGGCTCGCTCCTTGGCCAGATTGTGACGTAAGCGACTTGGGCTAGTTTTATAACAAAGAAAAGCTTCAAATTTTCTTAACATTCTGTAGGTTTTCACGTTGATAGTTCCTAAGGCGATAAGGGCGTTCTATTTTTATTTCTTTGGCCAATTATTCCTGATACGAATTGATGTTCTTTACATTTACAATTAATAACTTATTTGAAACGGATACGTAACACATAACGCTGCTCGTCTTAAACGTGCTTAAACAGCTACAGTTTTCGGTACAGTGTTAAATCTGAATTTTTGAAAATAATTTCTTAACTAAAACTTGTCGTAAGTCGAAGCGTCGTAAAGCGAGATGTAACTGTGCAGGGTTTTTAAAAACATAAGGACTGATATTTTCTGTATCTCGATAAACATTTAGATATGTTTTCAATCTGAATACCTACGTATAATTCATTCACGATTGAGATTGACGAAGGTTATAGCTTATGGAAATTTAACAGTTTTGTGCATGTAAACTGGATTTGTTCCTGTGTGAATTTGACTTTACATTGCAGGTTATGTAATTTTACTTATTTTAAGGTTATGAATCGCGAGTTAAGGCTACGATTTTGCCAATTTGAGCTACTATTGTTTTGTTTTTTAGTCCCAGAACTGATTTTTATCATTAGATATCATTTATCAGAATAATAGAAATTACAATATGGCAACTAATGTAAGTAAACCTCATCTGATTGACGTGACATTGACATGAGTGTTCATTTTGTCACATCAGTTTTCAGTCTCAATTCCGAACAGATTATACTTTAAAATGCACATTTTTTTATAATTTCATTAGCGTAACCATAAATACATGTATTATTAATTTAAAAAATTGATGAAATCGTTAGAAATTGCAGAGAAGTCAATTAACTGCGCTCTCCATCAAACTTACGTTAATATCGTAAATAACTCTCGATTGTTAAAACAAAATCAACAAACGGATTTTAATTAAAGACAACTTCAAATTTAATTAATTCCCCTATAATTAATTGGAAGTAACCCTTTTACGTGATGGAAGAACGATAAATGCCCATCTCCGATATATTTTTCTAATAAAAAATTTCATCATCCTTTTGACATAGAAAACAAACTCATCAAAAGCAGAAAAATAAACGAAAATATCTCGAAGAAGCGTACTTCGTTTCATCTGTAGCAATCGTATAGCGATTGATCTTGGACAAGTGTTTACAGGGTCAATACGAGTCCAGATTTCAATTAGAAGGCAGTATTTGCAGAGCTCTCGTTATGATTTCATATCGTACAAGCCTCAGCCGAGTCAACTACAATCTCATGTGCCGATGTTTACAGAAAACATTTGTTACATATTGGCGTTTGTCTCGATATGATTTTTATATTTATTTGTTATTTTATAAAACGTATATAACTTATTTTGATTTTAATTAATTATAAATATGCCGTTCGACTTTTGGAGTTTATGTGTGTGTGTGTGTATGTGTATCTGCGTCCGTTCATTTTACATAAATTTACCATCTGTTTTTGCTATATAGGTATAAATGCGAAGGAAGCGGATATTTCTATTATTTTGTCAGGTGTTGGATGTTCATGATAAATATTTTAAAAAAATGTAACTGATGATTAGGGATGAATGCTTTTTTTTTCTTTGGATGCAATAAATTGTTTAGGTAACCTATAAAGTTTTAACGGCACATGTTAATTATTTGGTTAAAATGGTGCGAACACACAATAAAAAACGTTTAATGAGCCTTACATAAATATAAACATAGGGAGGCTAATTAGATTCATTATTTTTTACGATTTTTTAGTTTCGCGTGGCTTCTTGAATTAAGAATTTATCTAGCGTTGTTTCCTTTTTTAACAAAAGCATGCGCATACAAACTGCTAAATAAATTTTTGCAATCACGTCGTTAAATTTAATTGTTTTTCACATAATTAATTAATTTTTACGTGGGTATTTTGTATGTTATACATTCCTCGAAATGTTTTATTTAAATAAGTACATAGTTGAAAATGGTAATTATCTATTTATATACACTTATTAACATTAGGTAATTATAAGTATTCTTAATATGATTATAAGATAATACCCACACAATAAATAATACAGTTAAATGAGTAGATAATAATAAAAATTGATAATACAGAATGGAAACGTGTATTTTTCCTTATTAAATACGGTTTAGTTGCCTATTCTATTTTCATTTGTGATCTGAAATCCGGAAATCCGGAGATGTAAAAAACCGATTGTTTCATTTAAGAAGTTAAATACAAGAAAATTCTAGCTGTCACGCAAATCTACTGCTGCATAAATAAAAATAAGTCGAATGAAGACGTTATTCAAAAAGGTTTTAACAAGTCGTTTGTAAAAAAAAATGGTATTAGTAAGTACACATATTTGCAAATTTGATAATGCGGTTTCAAAGACGTTTTATCTTGCACCGAAATCTACAACTGGAACTTCGACGCCTAGAACTTTCACACGAATTTTTCTTCGTGTATAAAACATACACGTAGGTACGTGTTTGAAAACTGTAGATTTCCGGATCTCAGATTTGCAATTCAGTATAAATTCATGATTCTCGATATTGATCACAAACCTACTTCTGGAATTTACATAACCTCAACCTATAGAATTATGCGGATAAATTATATATTTACATGTTGCATCGAATTCGAATATTTAAAATGGATTATATGTGAAAATTGTTTTGCTACAAACGCGCCTACAGTTTTTTTTTTTACGACAACTATACAAAGGTTGATTTAATTTGACTCGAAAATTCGCGATTATATTTTCTCACCTTTGAATTTGGCATTTTTAATTTCAAGTAAACTGAAGCTGTGCCACTAATTATTTTTATGAAAGCGGGTGTATACAGGGTGTCTCTGAAAAGTTTGTGCAACGCTTGAGCGCAGGTTCTCGAACTGAAAATATGCCGATTCGCCACAACTTACCTATATCCAAAATTACCTCCTTTATAAAGAATGCATTTTTCTCTAAAAACGAAAAATAAAAATGTTTACAAGTAAATAGTTAAGTCTCATCCGTGTGAACACGCTGTATATAAAAAAATTGTAAATTTCTATTTTAACTGATATTGGTAAATATTATTTAATGGTAATATTTACCCATCGGGGTTGATTAATTTTCTTATAGTTATTGTTTTATAATTAAGATGTTGAACAGATTTTTTGCGTTTGAAGTCTGTTTTCTTAAAATGCCGTTATATGTTAAAGAGTACGTTTCGACACAGTGTTCTCGCACAGTTTTCGAGTCGAAACATAAAGTTTGAACATCAACACAAGAGCAGTTCGTCATCCTAAAACACATGTCTATGATTTTATGGCGTATGCTTCTTAGTGCCGTAACAAATCGAGCCCGACTCTGGAGTTGACAATCCCCGCATGAATAATTCACGGAGCTGAATCGACGAGCCAGGCGATCGCCGTCCATTGCAATTAGACAATAGTGGACAGATTTAATATTATGGATTGGACATTTGTATTCCGCTGGAATTGAATCCTATTGTTCCCATGATAAACTTATGAGACGGACTTTGTCATATTAGCTTGTCTATATCATATTTTGTATGGTTTTATTATTGTTTCATAACAACCTCGACCTTAAGAAATTAAGTGGCTTATTTAGGAGCGACGAAACTTGAACGCTCGTTTTTTCTAATGAAACGTAAGTTCTCATATGATGAAATGAAATCACAAGAATTTATCACTTACATAATTGAAAAACAAGGGTATGTTAGGTTCTTATATAGAAAGGCTCAACTTCACAACGTATAATAATAATACCACCGTAATGTTCAGTAGATATAACGTTTTTAAGACTACCTACTAAAATAATAAGGTAATTTTGAAAGTCAATTTGGTATAAAAATATCAGATTTTTGATGGGCGCAATACCCACCCTACAAAATTAATTAACGTACCTGTCCTGACATATTATGCAGCATATTTTATGTGCTACGCGCTCTTAAAAGATGATTAGTAATTCACGAATATGATAGATCACATTTGCAGTTTGAATGTAAAAAGCAACTCGTACAACAAACCCTTGGGGTTAAGATTGATTACCGAAATCTGACATAAGCCACTAACTCGCATCCGACCTGTAAAAATAAATACGGAGATAATACGTGTTCGCAAACATTGTTTATAATGCAGTGAGAACTGCAAACAAGAGCCTGTTGTTACGTGGTCTCCTGTATATAATAGGGCATTTGGAATTTCTAAAGCTTGTTTCATGCTTTAAAAGGAGCAGGAACTTACGACGAAGTTTGCCTTGGCAGTTCTGATTCATGGGCGACATTCATTCGATACAGTTATGATAATGAAGGGCCGCCTATTCGTTCCTTAATCTACATGATCATTATAAACAAATTCGAAATGCGACGTGACACTTTAAAACGTGCTTTCGACAAATACAAGCAACGCGCCCTTTTGCGTAGTTATGCATTTTCCGAATAGTCGCAATTTTTTGTTTAATTTTATGCAAAATTTATTCATAGGAACGGCAAAATCAAGTATTAATCTGCAGAACCATGGGACCGATAGATTGTTAATTTATGATGACAATTTGGGATTTCGAATTAAAGATTAAACTTAACCCAATGGACTCGCTATCACCGGATAACCTCATGAAGTCGGTTTCGTATTGACAGCTTTCATTATCTGAACTGATTGTCAATCACCTAATTAAGACTATTATTAGCTGACAGGCTGTGAAGCCGCTCTGCGGATAATTAAGAGTAAATTTAATATGTCAAAACCAAAAGCATAGTAAATGTGTGTCCAAATAAAGCTTTAACTTTTTCAATTTTAAACGCAATTCGATAGGTAAAAGCTCGCGTTGCGATTTAAAAATTAAAGATTTTGCAATTGCAATCTATTAAGTAATTAAGGCTGGCAACAACTATTGCACGAAAATATCTAATATCGCAACTTTTCGAGATTTCGAATAAAGATTAAAGAAATAGATTTAACAATAAGTGTAGGTACCTAGAAATAAACTAAAATCTATAATTTATTAGGTATCAAAACTATTTTCTCATTTATTTATTTTTGGTCCTTAATTTTCTTAGGCTGTGATAGTTTTGACATGGACAATAAAAAAAAATGGGTTTCGTACAATCAGAGTTGAATGCTAAATGTGCTTAACACTAACAGTTGTAAGAAACGCGTTACAATTTAAACACAATTTAGTAGATATAAATTACAACAAACTACCAGAGCCATTAAACAAAACAAAAATACGTTTTATTATAAAACTGAAAATGGTTATCACGTGGTTAGTTTTAAGGTAAAGGTTACGTGCTACGTACTATCAATATTTATTGATATGCGATGTACAAAACTCGTGGTGATCAATTTGGTTTCAATTCAATTAGAATTCAATTTAAATATGTACAGTGGAGTAAAAGAACGAAATGTACAAATGCTGAATGTACGAAAATAAAAAACTGAGAAACACCTCCACTTTTAAAATATTCATATGGCGCAAAATCTTTAGAATTTGTTGAAAAACTAAAAATAAATTCTTTTAGACCATAACTGAAAGACATGACCTAGCCATTTTTTTTTGAATCTACAGTGTGTCCCAAAAAGTAGACGAGATTTCATTCACGACGCGACGGCGACGTCCTAGTTTTTTGTTGAATAACAAAATTGGATTGTTTCCAAAAAAATGTTTTTGATTTAAAGATACTTACTTAGTTTTTTTTGACTTGTATATTTCAAAAATACACCCTACAAGGGCGCAACTGTTTAGGTCGTAGGCGACGTAGGTTTTCTTTTCAATACCTTTTAAGTAAAAATAGATCAATTTTTAAAAATTAATTACTCAAAAATGCTCGAGAAGTGGGTCTTAAAATTTTGAACAGGAACATTTCTTACTATATGATCTGTAAGTATACCAAATTTCATTTAAATCGGTGAGAGACAAACCTGAGCCTTCCCTTGTAAGCTGTAAGGAACTGCAAAAACTCCGAATTTTCATTTTATTATGATATACAGCTTTTATTCACGTTGATGTAGATTAAGCCCAATTTTTCCATTTAAAAGCTCTCGTAGAGTACTATGACATTTCATCCAAGCACTCTTTTTAGATCTTTCCGGAATGCGTTTAGGTACCTTGTGACTCATCGATTTCTCAACATATTTCAATGCATCTCAGACGAACATGTTTGGAGAAAAAATTTTTTTTTTGGAAACAATTTTTTCCTTATGTTAGTCGAATTTTGACCTAATCTGTTGGGTTAATTGAAATCACGAGAACATTGCTAGTACCTACCATAATTACCATTTTTGGGTCCTTTACGTATAGCTATGCTTCTATTTTCCATTTAAGTAAACGGCGATTCTTAGTAAGTTATTTTTAAAATTTTATTATCGGAATATCGTTTCTTAAATCTTTATTCATTTGAAACCGAATACTTTTTCTAAATTTAATTTTAAAATATACAGACGTGCGTTTTAGCTTAATTAAATTAATATATCTACCTAACGAACGTTTTAAAAATGTTCATTTCATAATTTTGAACATAGATAAATTAAGTCGGAAGTGTACTAAATTAAAATTTCACTTCTAAGACTTAAGAATTAAAGAAAAAAACAACAACTTAATGTATTTCGTACAGTAGAAGAATTAAGATATGTAAATTTAGATTTAACACATTATAACAAAACAATTACTGGTACTTAAAACGTCAGGATTAGCATCCTACGAAATGTAAATTTGGCGTATGTAATATTCTTATGTATACGTCAGTTTCTTTTTTTTTTCTTTTTGTGAAAATGCGACTTGCGTTGATCAAATTTTACATAATAAACATACCAAGTACTTTCTTTCATAGTTAAAAGGTTTTTTTTGAATGTATTATTCATATGTAGTGCCTTCTGATTTAATTCGTTTAGAGATTGCATCGTTCCTATTATTTTCCTTAATTAAGTATTTATGAAAAAATTTAACGCGAGTTAACCTAAAATCTTATAAACGGAAAAGGGCCGTAGGCGTGGTGTGAACGCTAAAGCCTTTTACAAAATTCAACTTTGAAAAATGGTTAGCTGCTTATGACATCATGCGTGTAAGTTAAAATGACCACACCACAAATTTACGGATTAAATAAGGGGCTCATATTCGAGTTGAGAAGTTAGTTATGGTTTGCCTCGTTTTCTAGTAGTCTGCGGATGGCTCTTGTGAAATATGAATACTGGACAATTAACCCTTCCTGAGATAAACACCGTCGGTTGCAGTATACAATTTTAACGGTATAAGGGAGGCGCCAAATTATTTTTCTTTCAGTAGCACTTCTTTCTTTGATTTATATTTTTATAGGTATTTAATTGCGCCATATATTTTAAGAGTCCCTTAATTTCATGTTGTAGAGTAACATTATGTATTTTTAAATCTGGGGTTTTTTTACTTTATACTTTTCGGTTATCGATTGCGAGGAACTACATATTTAATTGTATTTCTAGAAAAACGAAGCAGTAATTAAATGAAATTTTGATGAATATCAAACAGGTCGTATGGAATCAACTTATTTGTAATAAATAATTAATGAAATTGTTAGGAGTTAAGGAAAATATCGGAGAAATGGAAAACGTTCGTAATTAACGCGATATTAATTATGCTATTACTAATTATTGGTATGGGAAAATAGATTATCACAAAAGTGACGCATTAAATTTTAACTTTCTACAAAATATTATTAAGTAAAAAAAAAAACGTTACCTACAAAAAACTTCAACGGTAACTGAAATGAATAATGCTGCTCACTTGCAACAGTATCTCGTGTACTAACCTCCGTTATTTCAAAACAGAAATAAATGATTAATTAGGTAATTTCATTTTTTTTAATATAATGTTGTTGATATACTTAAGTACTATTAAAACATACTGAATTAATTTATCACACTTTCAATGTCGGTTTAATGTAGGTAGGTAGCTATTAAAAAATGTAGTCACTAATGGGTTACACTCCTGGTATAATAAACTTACTAAGGTAAAATATCCGAGTGTTCTAAATACGTTCAACTTCGCGCAGTGACGTCATCCGTGAGAGTACCTAGCAATATGGTAGAAATTAAAAAATAGAAATGATAACAACGGAAATGAAAATGACTCGGCACCGACTCGGGTTTTAATCTCAAACAGAATAGTTCAATATTTCGTATTTCAAATTTCTCTCAAAATCGTCATTTTTAAAATGTTTGGAACAAATTATTGAATTGTTAACTTTGAATATGTCCAACCGGTAACACAAATGAATCCACTTTAACCTCAATTCAGGTTCGTTGCCAGGAAAACAGAAAAAAATCAGTTTTTTTTATCAAAATTTTTAATTTGTGTGTTAACGTAGTAACCAAACACCGCGCATCTCACGTTAATGACGGGACAATTTTAAGACAACGCCGAAATACGTTTTATTTATATGTATATAAACAACATACTTATGCCGAAAATATCAGACTTCTGATATTTTCTCACGAGTGACGTCACATCCCGATGCGCAGAACCGCCCCGATATCTTACCTATGGGTTATATTATACTTGTGGCAATTTTAGAGAAAATTTGCCGTTTCGCAGATTAAATCAAACTCACAATCAGATCGTCAAAGAAAACAAAAAAACAAATATTCCAAAATTGATTCTGGGCAAACTTTGATTTATGCAATTTGTGTAATTTATTTACTATTACATATTTATTTAAAAAAATAATAATTTATGAAAACCAAATTATGGGATGATATCTAACCATTGCCACACGCGTTAATGGTAATATACGATAATAAAAGAAATTATACGAGTGTTTAAAATGTATTAAGTAGCAATTATAACCATAACGATCATTTAAATGTGTAAGTTCCTCAATTACCAAGATAAATTAATTATTCAACTTGTTCTCACCATGTATAATAGTTAAGCATATGAAAAAATATAACAATGTACACTTTAAATGTTCTATTCTGTTTTCATTACGAATTATACGATTCTCATGTAAGAGTGTGGGTTTCGTAAATTTAATTTTCATTAGTGTCAATAACATTTTACTGTAATTTGATGCCGTTGACCGACGTTTATATGCTATCGAAAATCTAAAGAACCAGTTTTTGCTGTACAAACGTATTCCAATTTTGACGAGATCTAGATCGTTTTATCGGCGAGGGAATTTTCGAAATTTTCGGCCAAATTTCCTTATATAAATATTATCTAGTTTTTTGTCAATTGCGATTAATCAAATTGGCGCGATAACACCGATGTTAGTACTTCATAAAGATGTTAATTTATACCGTAAAGCTTTTGAAGTATGTCAAAAAAGAAAACACCTACGCGAAATGCAAATCAACACATCATTATTTACATCTTGTTTAAAAGTCAGTTTGTGGCAGGATTTTTATTTACTCGGGTGTAAAATATTTTCACGGTTGTTTGTCAAGTACAATTAAACTATTAATCAAAATCTCCGATCAGTTTCAAACCGGCAACCACTCCTTGATTTTGAGTTTTATTGTTTTTATTTCCCTGCTTACCACTTTTCGATATCATCGCATGTTTCATTGACGTAAAATTGACTGTATAATTACGATTAATATCTATAATACTTAACACTGTTTTTCAACAAGTTGGCCAATTCTCCGGTTCGTAAAATTGGAAATGAAGTTTAGAATTTTTAAAGGATTCATTCACTAAACCGCAGGTATAAAAATGTCCGTTCGAAAATAGTGTAGATGTTATCAAAAACTGGAAAGGATTTAAAACTTTTTTGTGTACCAATTACTAAATTATGTCCATGTTATTTATAAAATGAATCTGCGGTTTATCTCGTTTCAATCACCAACTCATTCAAAAAAATCTAGCTTATACCAAGATTTAATGTGTGCTGTGACATAGTTACGCATAAATACGGTAAAGTACCCATACTTTAAAGATGTATTTTATTGGTTCTAAAGATAAAAACGTAGCGGAGCGTCGACTCGTGACGCGACTCGAGCCTAGCATCAGGACGCACGTAGAAAACACGTTTGATTCCCTCTGAGTCCTGCAAGTGTTCGTTGTGCGAGACGAGGTCTGAGTCGCTGCTCCACTATGTTTGTACACTCAGCCGCGACTCTAGCAAGGAATCAAACGCGCCCTAACGCCAGGCTCGAGTCGCTACTCGAGTCGAGACTATGTACACTACGACTATGACTCCGCTATGTTTTACTTCCGATATGTAGGTTGTTAAAGCAAAAGGCACGCCACATTTTTATTCAATTTTTGGAACTAATACAAATAGGTGTATTTTAGAAGACTTCGTCGTTTAATTAGTTTTCTAACGCCCTTTTCATCAGAAACGAAACATTTTAGTAAGTTTATACTAAGTAATGTTTCTACCCTTTGCGCCTTTAAAGTTTGACAATTTCTTAAAGTAACGCCCTGTATATAATTCTATCAATCAAACTTTCGTTTTCATAATCACTCCATCCTAAACAACATCTAAAAGAATAACATTTCATATGTATAAATTGAGTTGTTATTAAAACGTGTACCGACTTATTGTAATTTGTTTAACAAGAATACAGGAGGTCGATGACTTGAATTGATAATGCTACTAGTTTCCTTTAATTATTCATTTGCGAGTTCTATAACTTGTACCTTTATGTTTATTTAATAAATCACCTTATCTAAAAATAAGCTGCTTCAAAACGATCAAAAATATTACATTTGTACGAATGTAACGTAAATGTCTCTATAATGGTGTATATGTATATATATATATATATAAAAAAAACAAGAAACACCTGTAACTGTTTAACCTTGACAACACCTGCGGACTCGTCCCTGACTGAATTAAATTAAATTTCAGTATTAGTTAGTAGAATATTATTTTGTAGATAATATTTTTATTAACAATAAGAGGATCTCCTTTTTATTAATCTGTAAATATTAGTTTTATGTAGGTTCTATAAAGAAGCTTATAATTTTATAATAGATATGTTGATTATTTTTATGGTTATTAGGAAGGTACTACCTAATTAAATTAATCATTTCGTGTAAAAAAAAAGGTTTTTACCAAACAAAGTGATATCTATATAAAAAGCATTACCTACACTTATTTATTAAATGTTTTTACCTGAATAGTTGGGAAATATATTTAGATACATACATAAAGTTTAAACAAAAATTTAATTCATCTTTATTATTAATAATTATTTTTTCGATTAATTCGAAAACGGTGCATTCTATCGAAAATTATAAAGAGACGTGATCGGTAGAGAATTTTATGCAGATTCCAAAACATATTTCACATTACTGATGCGATGAGTAATAACGGAGATTAGAATTATTTTATTTTTTTTTTTTGAACGGCCGCCATTTTGAAACGGGTCGGTCGATTTAGCTGATTAACGAACTCGTCCTTCGTTTTCGTAAAGATAATACGCTGCTCAAATTTCAGCCTACTACGATCAAAATTGCGACCGGAATCGTGTCCATAAGAAATTGATTATATATACATATATATACATACATACATATATATGAACGACCCAAAATGAATGACCTATATTTTCGTGATCTAGAGGTCGAGATCGGAGAAAAGCCAAAAGGACACTTTTGGGTACCGTCATCAGACATGTTGCAATAACTTTATTTTCTATGAAATTATTTTATATTTGTGTGCCCCTCGACATTAAAAATTTCCCTATTACAAACCATAAACTAGATAAAGTTTAATCGCATTTTTATGCGACCGATAAAATACAAAGCAACTAATAAAACCTTCTTTCACGTGATAACTTATCAGAGTGCGAACAAAGAATTGAATGTTGTTAAAATAAAAGCGAGATTTCCTATTATCCACGTATAAACTCGAATGCATTTATATATAGAACTACTGCAAAACCGCTTCAGATCATTCGCGTTAGTGGTACTAAGCGGTATTGACTGTTTCAGTAGTTCGAATTTTAAATTACGGTGTCGTATTATTCGTGTGTGCGAGGAGTGCTCGTTCGGTTTATAAGGCCTTTTTGCATGTTCTCTAAAAGGATTACAAATAAAAATGATTAATACGACGAGGAAAAGGTAGGATCTTTCTTTATCGACTAACTTTCCATGTATTTATAAAGTGTAAATACGTTTAAGCTTTAACACAAATTCTCTGAAAATCGAGCTTGGTTAGGGAGTCGATTAGGGTCTTAGTTAGGGCTCTTCTCAAACATTCGATTTAACATCGAAACATTCAACGATTGATTTAATCAAACTGTTCATCGAATCAAAAAATGTCACTAAAGGTTTTTGTTTGTCAATCTTATTGTCAACTACATGTAGCTTTATTATTAATTTTATTTAACCATTAATTGAAATGCTCCTTTTCAATTACCCGTTTAACCGTCGCATTTTGCGTGCCGAAAGAAAACGCATCTGCAGCAAAAACATTTTATACGTCCCTCTACCGGTATTCCGATATTTAGCTTTAAGTAAAACTCTCAAACTAAATACAAGTCGCAAAAATTGTGGTGGAAGAATCATTGAAAAAGACGTTCACCGACCACCAGGGGAATTGACTCGCACACGATAGTACATACCTTCTCGACTAACAATGGACGATTTTCGGCGTACCTAATTGTAATTTTTGACGTCGATAGCGAATTGTAGATGTGTATTACGTTAATATAAAACGCCGAAATAAATCGACTCTCATTTACTACGCACTAAATGCAGATAAAACTGCGCGCAAGGTGTCGATCCTTGATTGTATATCACATCCGGTGCAGGAAGATAACGGAAGGTAACTTACAGATAGCGCTTGGCGTGGGTGTCTATACGTTCAGCAGAACTGCGTACAGCTGCGCTTGCAGATTCATTAAAAGTATGCGCTTTATTTGTGCAACGGCGGTGTTTGTGTGCCCGTGCAACTACCGTTGCTGGCTGGATGATATGCTGTGCCGCCGAGTGAGGTTGCAAAATTTACTCTACACATAAATTTTCGTCTTTTTCTCGCGCATTGGTCGACTGGATGTAAAATAATCGTTGCTAACTTGCGGATCTTTGAGACGCGAACTTTTAACTCGAATTACCTTCATTCATAACCCGTAGGTGTGCATTCCAGTAATTGCCGTACGGTGTTTAAATGGCTTTATTGTATTTGTACGAACTGCAGACGCTCTTATTATGATTAGGACGATATTTTTGCGCGGTAACGATTACATTCCTACTTCCGTTAATTTCTTTTAGAAACGCAGAAACGACGTAGGACTCCTACATTTATTACTGCAAGTATAAACTTGTCTTTGACCGTTTGTATAGAATCAATCAGCATCAGTTTTTTTCCTCTCTTAAAAAATATGCAACTGTTTATTAAGTACAATTTGTAATATGGTAATTTTTGCCAGGTCGAACAGATTTACGTGACATAATCGGAAATGTATTGTCTTACACTATCGCGTCGTTTTGAACGTTGCCGAGAGTTCAATTTGTGTAACTCTATTACGTAACGATTAGCGTAAATAACGTGGTTTTGATTTGGATGGACTTTTTAAACGGAAAGAGAAACGAACCCGATCCGTATAGATGACTTATTGTAGTATTTCATGCACGGCGTAATTAAAATTAACGCACACGTCAATTATAACTAATGAATTATTAATGTTAAGTAAACAAATTGCGGAAGCTTCTTCTTGTAAAACAATAAAAATATACATATGATCTAGTTTTTCTTTCGCTCCGTAACTTCGGTTCCTTCGACTTGCGTGTCAGTCGGAATAGTGTCAATTCCTCACATTCAATGCTAATATCAACATCGGAATAGCGTATTTCGTCCCTATTTGATGTGTGTGTATACAAACAATTATACATAATACATATAATTACTCTGTCACGCTCGGCCGAGTTTGGATACATATCTAACAGTTGGAAACGGGATTAAGTGGCATAACTCGAACTCATCTTTCGACGAACACTCGAAGAAATTATTCATATGCCAACTAAAATTTGTTTAAGGGTACCTTAGCACAATGCCGTAAATTAGCAATTCCCACTTATTCTACTAGCGTTATTGCAAAATTATTCGGTATAACATAACTTAACTACTCCCGGAATTTACTGAACTTTTTACGCGTTTCTTTAGCACATTTTAATTACACAAGTAACCGCTTATCTTTTACTCGAATCTTGTTTCGAACGAGAATTACAAAGAAAACGTTTTTAAAATTGTATATTATAATAATATGCAAATTTATTAGTTAAGTCAAAAACGCAACCAAATAAATTTATTTTAACTGCCGTTTTAATGTGAAAAATTATATTTGTTTCGTTAGATGCCTGCTTTTAATATACGAATTTTTATAAAATATAAACACGAACCAGACCAACGTTTTTCGCGGTGCCAACATAAAAATCATCAATCAATGATGCACAAGGAATTCGGATTATGTGACCGGCAAAAAGATGCGAATTCGAAAACAATAGATACATAACGTCGACGCCGGTGGCCCGAAAGCTTATAAAGTTCGAGCATAATTAAGTTATGCTTCGATGTTGAAGTGTAAATTACTTCGTACTATCGACTATAGCGCCTGAATTACTAACTGAAAATGATTAATCGCGCCTTTTGAAAAGGGCCCGAACAATAAAAACCAACTATTATTTAAATTTTTAGAAGTGAATTTAGCGCGAGCGCCAAAACTTGTAGGAAAAAAAAGTAGGCGGTTAGAACATTTAAAAATGTGAACGATAACGCGAGTTATTAATGAAAATCAAAATAATCGACGGAACATCGAGGGCATCCGCATCAATTACAACCTCGACGCAGGTGTTTTTTTACGTCCTCTAGATCGTGTGGAATTGATGACGTTATCCGACAGGCCATCGGATCCCGACTGTTAGAATCATTTTCTGGTATTTTCAACGAACAAAAAACTTTGTTTATTCTATTTGACGGCAATTTAAAATTATATCAGTTTTAAAAATTAAAAGATTTTTGAATTTTGTAAATCTATTTTGCATCTATATATACGATAAATACGATAAATCTTCAATAAATATTTTACAAATATTATTATTTATAGGTAATTTTTCCGTAATAAGAAGTTATATTTGATATCACTAAATATACCGAGAATTGATATCTACCTATCTCTATCAACTGGTCATTTTGACCGATTGTCAATTTAGCTCAAAAATATTGATATTTGGATTAAAAAAAAGAGCTTCAAAACGCACATTCTTAGTTGGCTTAGCTTTATACAGTATGCGTCAAAATATACAGTACTGGAGCTGTTATTTTGTATTGCTTTTATTTTTATTCTGTATTATTTTTATTTCTATAGTATAAATGTTCAAAACGTGCGCCACCGTTCGTAACGGTCACGCAGATTATCAAACATATTCTCGAACACAGGTTGCTGCAGATTCCTGAAAACCGTAACGATTTTCTCACGTTATGCAGACACAGTTCTGGATGGATCTGCACAGCTGAACACTTTCTCTTTTAACATTCCCCATATGTAGGCGTCAGGTGGTGTAAGATCAGGGAAATGTGATAGGTAGTTGAAATCAGTTCCGCGGGAAATGATTCGTCCTGCAAAGATTTCCTGCAGCATTGTTAAAGACTGTTGAGCGGTGTGGCTGATCGCCCTGTCCTGTTGAAACTACTGTCTATCCATCCGTAAGTTCCTGCCACGACAAAACCTTCTTAAATCCTGAATAAGTGGCCGGATCACCATATTCCTATAACGTTCCTGGATAACCAATCGCACCGTGTGCTGACACTGCACACCATATCGTCACACGTTCACTCTTCTCAACGATAACGTCTGACCGCTCGAAACCAAGGAAGCGAGTTGTTTGGCGATTGATGAAACCGTTCAAATGAATATGACTTTCGTCGGAGAACCACACATTGCGCAAGAAATCTGGATCCTCGTACACAATGGCCAAAAGTCTTCCACAATACACAACCCTGGCACGTATATCTTGGTTCGTCAATCGTTGTCAAACCTGAATTCTGTACAGAAATCCACCTATGTCTTTAAACAATTGGCGAAGCGACGTATTGCTGATGTTCATTTTCAAGAACGTTCGTCGAAGACTTCGTTTAGGAGACTCCAGAGACTCCGAGCGCAAATAATACTCGACAATGAAAACTTTTTCCTCCGTCGTAAAACCCATTTTCAACTCCAATCTTATAGCACAACGATCTTTGCACTACTAACAATACATAATGATGATGCAACAGCACGCCGATGAACAAACATACGCATGAGAACTGTATATTTTGGCGCATACCGTATATTGTTAGAGTGCAACTACTAGATTTATAAATTGAACTTGAAAATGTAGGCATATTATCTTTTTTTTTTATTTCGCAGCAATCGGCAATTCCTTTTTGTTTGAACGAATAGTTTAAAGTCTTGTTCTTTTCTAACAGTTTTGAAGCTCGTAAAAAATTGTCCGTCGTCACAATTTCACCGCAACCAGCAAATGGTTCAATTAGTTCGAGGACGACGTACCCACTCAAAGATGTCGACGCTGGTCTATTGCCATTTTTGCCGAAACTGGGTTTGTTAGGCATGTATTGGGTAAATTTGCAACTGGCTTTTTTGCAATTGCTCATCAATAATAATATTTTGTCCTAGTACATAGTAGCTTTGACAATTTTGGATGAAAGCATTCCAAACGTTTGAAATCAAGGCAAATTTATCGCTTTTCAGCCGTTGACTTCGCTTATTTCTCATATCGAAATATCCGTAAAATCTTTTCTTAAAAAATTCAATTTCTAGACCATAAGACAATTTTAGATTTTTAGCTTCATAAGCACCACGTCCATATAAAATCGCGTTCAATTGTTCTTCTGATAGAACTCATTTTGTTCCAACCGGTCTAAACGACCGGTTGGTATATCTAGTGATGATGAAAAAATTTAATAGCACACCTACTGATAAACCATAGTTTAGCTTCTGATAAATAGTAAGTAATCATGTTTTTCGACAAGAAAAAATTGTTTAACTACACTTCTTTTTCCGGTAAAAAGTACAAGTAAAAATCTAGTTGCTAACAAGAAAACAAGTTTTGGCCGTTAAATAGACTACTGTTTAATACAATATGCATATTCAACTTGATATAAAAACAGTATAGAGGTTTCGATTAGGTCGAAACTTTCCAGATTTATTAATAACCTCAAAAAAATTGGAGGCGATCGGTCTACGGTACGAGTGACCATGGCCAATAAGTTCCATTTTGGTCAAGTGAACTTTTCGGCAGTGTATTTACAATTCACTGGCACCGGTGAAAAACCCGAAAGAAAAAACACTTATTTTTTACTATATCAATGCAAATAATCCGTTAAATATGAAAATTTCAAATTATAATGATAATTAGGTCTATTCTGTAACAAGTTTGTACCTACGTATTTTTGTGCATTTTCGTTTAATCCGGATTTTTGGCGATTCGGACAAGTTCGGACTGTATTAATGAGACTACTGCATTTATATAGATCTGCACGGACATCGAACTAAATTGTTTTGAGCCAATTAAAAAGTTGTAATTAGCTAGCTACAAGTTGACTACAAACGAATAGCTTTTTTAAATAGAATAGTGTTTGTTGGTCGACTATAGTGCGCGCATGTTATTCCAGACCCAACTAAAAATTGTTAATGTACACCATACTTAAATAAAACTGAGCTAAATTTGGAGAGAACAATTAACGACTAATTAAAATTAAAATGTAAAATCGTCAAATAAACGCGATCGTATTCAACAATCAAAAACTACCAACAAAACGCTCAAATTGGCCAACAAGACGGTGCGACGCAAATCCAACGGTAGCTCGACTAAACATCGTAATCATTTATTCGTCTACTTAAACTATTTTTCATTTTCACGTCACCATAATCATTGCAAATGATTTCTGCCATAATGCAACAAGATTTTATTACATGTAAACTAATGCGTTAAAACTTGTTCCGTGTTATCGTCCACGATTAAGTGGTTTTCGAAATCTAACGGTCGAATCAAGAATTTTGTTTTATACACTTGTACACGTTTGCTACTAATGGCCGGTTTACCTTTAATGGCCATTTAAAATACAGTTTTAAAACGCTCGCTCTTGGAATTGGTCGTAACTAAAAATTATCTTCACTCGCCTGCAGTATAGTAGATCAAAATTAGTTAGAAATTCTAAATTGTTTTAGTATACCTGCCCGATACGATGAATTTTTAGTTTATAACTATTATAGTTGTATTCTTTTAAGTTTGTCGTAAAAGAAAATTTATTAAACGCGCGACAAAAAAAACTAACTGACCATTTCGACAAGTTTTTATAGTCGATAAATACAGCTGTAGAAACATAATACGACAAATATAATTACAAATGTAGCAATAATTCCATTAGTTCTAGATGAAATATTTATTAAAACGACTAATTTACATAAACATTAAGAAATTATATGGTAACATTATAATCGGAATTCATTATATTTAGAGGCTCAATGTCACAAAATGGTTGTCCCTCTTTATATATCGTTTATTCGTTAATCGTGATATTTTAACTAATAAATTAATAATGCGTTGATAACCAATCTCGGAATCAAATTTCTGAACCCAAAGTGTTGTCATCGCCACAGGATAAAAGCGCCGCCAAAGCCCGTGGTGTTTCTAATCGACCGAATCTAGACACTCACTCAAAATCAGAACCTATCTTATTTATGGTCTGGTGAGTTGATCTAACATTATAGGCCTTTATCTAACTGTCGGCAATTTGGGAATGTTAAGTAGCTATTTATAATTGCCGCTAGAGGTAGGCAGCGGCGCCGCCACGATTCTCACGGTTCCCCGCGTTCATCTTTTTGCATCGGACAATTTTTGAATCAAATGGCATTTTTTGGGACGGTAGCGGAATTCGACTACATCGTTTTTAACTTATCGGGGTTGCCATTAAGAACAAGGCTCGTTTTATATATAGGTCGTTAGCTTGTAATGTCTCCGATAAGTAACGATGTCCACGGCTACATTTTCTCCTTAATGAGTCGGGTTTTGAGTATTTTTCGGCTAAAACATCGTGTATTTCTTTGAATACAACGATCCCTTCCCACAGAAGCTCCTTAATAGCGGAAATCGAAACTAGAAACTCATTTTTGAGTGGGTAGACATTGAAAAATTAAGATTAGGTTTTATACTATACCTATGTCGTGTATAATATAGTATGTATGTAACTAATTAGAAATGTTAAGTCGAGAATGACAAGTTCTTTTTTAGATTAACGTTTTTATTTTTTCGTTTGTAATTCGGCGAAAACATAAACTATCATTAGCGACTAAACCTGATAAATAAACTAATATATTTTTAATCGGATTAAAAATTAATTAGATTTATTGAATTGGTTGTCGATAATATGTAATTACATTCTTACAACGTTAACAAAAAGTTAAACAAAAAACATAATGTCAGCGTTGTAGATTTATTCCCAATTAATGTTTTCATTAGTAAAGATTGTTAACGATAAAGATATTGTGTAAGTTTAATTACACGTAGTTTTTAAACTTTCTACTGTATACGTATATACATATTATGTATGTACTAAGTACGTACATATGCATACTATAATAAATATTCTTATGCGTTTGTCTCCGAACTGGAAATACCAATCAATGAAAATAAGAACAATAAAATGAGAGTTTATTAACAATTTCTGCAACTTAAGAATTACAAATAGATATAGTTACAAAATTCCTTACAGATCAAATTTGCGTATGTGCAGGTAACATATATTGCAATTGATTCAAATATATCGCATATATGTGATTTTACTTTTTTTTTATTTTTAAATAGGAGCACGTAACAAGACTAAAATGTTCGGGGACGAAAATTTTAGGATACAAAATTTCGGAAAACAAAATTTACGGAGAATGAAAATGCCAGGTCGCCAAATAAAAAAGTGATTTTTTTTTATTATTTTGTAAAACAAGTGCTTATAGAAAAAAAACGATGCTAACCTTAATTGGATTATATTTTCTTCGACGTACCTATCTAATTAATTCGAATTTTAATTGTTCGTCTACTGAGACGGTACCTAGTAATGTATACAGGGTGTCCCATAACGTGAGATCACTACTTTGTGTACGTAATATTTAGGTAAATCAAATAGAGTGAAACATTTTAATACAGTTAGGCCCTCTAAAGTAAATCGTTTTAAAAATAAAGAGCGTTAAATTATTATTTTTCAAATAATTACATTTACAAAAAAGCCAATGTTTATTTTTAATTTTGTTTATATTCACTATAAAGATCGCTCAAAATGGACACCGTTGCTCTCGTAACATACATATTCTGGCTCTTCTAAAGATAGATCTAGTTGTCCTACCTAACATATTGCTATTTCGAATTAATTCTGCTGCCTCAAACATGCGTCTCCAAAGATCTCAAACAGTCTCTGATGGTGTTTGGTGTACCATATTTTTCATATGACCCAACAAATAATAATCTAAACAACTTAGGTTAGGTGTTCGGGGGGGGGGGGTCTCAATAACTTTCATAACTTCTTTGATTTAGACAAAATGACCACTCTTTAGTTTAAATTTGTTTTCATTTCCTCTATATGAAGGTGAAATAATGATCTCACGTCACGTGATTTCATGTATAAACCAAATTTTCTGAATCAAATATTGACAGGATTATAATGTGTTTTCTTAAAGACGCGTTTCTTTTATTACAAAGTGACGTTAAAATCATGGCGTCCCGAGATTAAAGTCAAATAAAAGAAAAAACGACTAATACATTTAACAACCAAATAAAATGAGTTTTTCTCAATTTTTTGCGCATTTCCAGGTGAAATTTTACCAAAGTCGGCGTGTTTCAGTTGGGTTATGTCCCTCGTTAACGACAGTGTTGTTAGTACACCTAAAATTATTACGGTATGTATATGTTTTTGAAAATAAATCAACTGCGGAAACTCCATGAAGTTCGCGGAGAAGTCGCATAGGAACGGGTAGTTATCAAATGCTCCATATCCATTCATAAAATAAACATGCCAATAATGTCAAAATTTTAAAAAGTACCTAACTACATTACAAATTTTGGAAAACAATTACCTAGGCAGGCCGAAATAATAATTACTGAAATGCGACGAACTCAAAAACAGTTTTTAAAACACTATCTAGAGAAGCAATCCGCAAAGGTACTAAAATAATAACCGACAGGTTGTTCCTGAACCATTATTATACCGAGCGGAACACTTTCGATTACCATAAAAACATGCTTTCTGACGACCACTATGAAAAAAGCTTAACTTCGCACCTTCACCTATTGCAAACGAATAGAGCTAAGGCGCGGCAATTACGTTCGGCTAGCCAATCGAAATGCTTGTGCGAAACGATTTCGCACGTTTTTGTCGACAAAATCAAGATTTTAATCATGAAGACAACTTGTATAATGTAACCTAACGATCCCGTTCGATATTTCAAAATTATAAATCAGCAAAATTCCTTTTAGGAAATACTAGAACTGTGTCACACTTACGACATTTAAAGGTAAGTGATGACAAATACATTTCGCAAATAAGCAAATTCGTTTTAATAATCAAATTAGGTCGGTGTCGACAATTTTGGAATGATATAAAAGGGGTGTAAGTCGACACGACAGTCTTGTTTTCCATTTAGAGTACAAAGAACGCTAAAACATAGGGGTAAGTAAACTATTGTAAATAATACATTGTTAAATTATTAATTAATAAATTGTAAAGTTATGACTAATGGTAAATTGTAGATGTAACAATATATGTAATATTGTGATATTGCTTAGTAAATTATTTGAACTTAACCCGTTCCAACAATTACTTTTAAAGTACTTCGGTTACATCGGTTACAATAATATTGTGGTCGTTGGAAAACTCGTGCCTCGAAACTGTTACACTCGTGTGAAATATCCGCTTTTCGGCACTCGTTATACAGTATAGGGTTTTTTTTCGTCTGGGGTCGGTTCGCCAGTTGGTCCCCTGTACTGCGGCCTATAAAGGCCTATATAAAGGCGCTCCGATTATTTCAAAGAAAGTTAGGTTTTTTCCCTATAGAATTTTTTCTATACCATTTGAAGTGTTCTGAAGAGTAAACTCTCTGCCGATTGCTAGTCTCTTGCAGAGAGAGGTAACTCGTAACTCTTGAATAAAAGGTAAACAGAGAAATTGTAAAAAAAACAAAATACTAATGCGGACGTTAGACAGGTCGACATTTTTTCTTGAAATTCCTTGTTGAAAATCGAGTTACGGATAGATTACATGAGCGCGGACATCGCTCGAGCGTATACGGTAATAGCTACATTTTCTTATTTCAAAAATCGATTCTAAACGATGCGATAAATAAAAGGAGCTCGGATAAAGTTATTTTTAAAAGGATTTGCCTTACAACGCCGGGATCATATTTCCTATATTGCAGGTGTTTAAGTATTGTATTTTATCAGAAGATAAAACGTTACATACCAATATACCACTGTGTCCACTGTACAGCATCGTGTTTACACGAATAGATATTAACATTCAGTGTGTATTTGCAGCGGATAACTGTGTTCGGTCGTATTTTCAGTTAAAATAAAGGCGGACTTTCAAAACTCCACGATACCCCGTAGCTTGGAGACAATTTAATGCAGCTTGGAGGCCATAAAGTTCGCGGCACACAAATGTACCTGCTTATATTTATATATTTATGTTCTACAATATGGAAATATATAATACAAACCTGGAGAGTATATTTCGAGTCATCTGTTTTAATATGATTTACGTTTATAACGTATTTTTTTGTTTACGATGTTACGGCCAATATGAAACTCGTGTAGCTTCCTACAGAAATAGCGTCTATATTTAGTAAATAATAAATGTAGCTTTTGTTCGATGGACGAACTTTCTAACAACCTATTGTTTTATACATGTTATTCTCAGAAATGTATGTATATATTAAAATAAATTATGAAACGGCTTTTGTAATTTATAAAATAGCTCGAATATTGTCCAAGATTTGATAAAAATACTAAAGTTCATTAATTAAATAATTAACAGCAACTGGGGTTATCGAAAATATTGAATTCTCTTAATTGGTATGACATAACAAGTTTACTCGTTCCGCCACATAATAAATAATTATAAAATTAACAAAGCAGGTATAACTAATTAAATAAAGAAACCTATTAGTCGAGTCCAATTAGGTTTTCACTTCGGAACCCCGCAAGAACAGAATCGGTTTTGATAAAACTTTTTTTAAATGTTTACATTATTCCAAATCAGAAACATTTCGGTTGACGCATCAAATAGGTATTTGTATCGTTTAAATAATTATTACAACAAAATACCAGGAAATGGAAATACCACAAAATAATGCAACAATATCCTATAAATATTTTTCATACCGTGCTCCATTGTTGAGATGTTCAGCCCCAAAATTGAAAAATAAAAATCAATTTTATCTATTAGGTACTTAAATAACATTTTTATTTTTCGACGGTACTTAATCATTTTCGATATACATACGTAATAAATTAAGATCTTTACGACGGTCCGATAGGTCTTTTAATATCACTTTAGGGGAGCCAGGGGTTCTAACCACAAAATATTTCGAAGGCTTAAGTTTTTAAACTTTTAACTGCATTATAGGATTTCCCAAACATTTTAGGATAATAAATACACTCTTGTTTATATTTCGATAAAATAAACCGTATTCGAGAAAATCACACTCAAACAATATCTGCTCAAAATAACACCTATTTATAAAATTCTCTGCATCTTTTCTTCTTTATGTACGTCTCGAATATGGTTTATTTTATCGAAACTAAACAAGAGTTACGTTTTTTATTATCCTAAAATGTCTGACGTAAACGTGCAATTTTTTATCGATTTGTGGTAAAAATGAACTCGACAACGATGTTGTTGCTAGTTAAAATTTCCAAAAAGGATAACTTTAACTTATACAGGTTGTTTCGAAATTCGCGCAATCAGATCAATAGTTTTCTACAGTTATCGTGACTTTCAAAATTTGAAAAATAGGTAAAATAATGTTTATTTTTAACTTGAAATGTATAAATCTAGTAGGTCTATTTAAATCAAAGCTCAAAACTCGGTTCGAGCAATAGCAAATTTAGCAGCAAACGGTGGATATTTTGAACAAATGTAATAAATTTTCATAAATTTAACTTGTATTTTTAAAAATTTGTTATCGATCGATTTTAATTAGGTACGCGATTCGTACATATTTAAAATTGAAAATAAAGATTGTTACCGCCCGTTTTCGACTTTTTTTTTAAATCGTTGTAACTTAAGGAAAGTATTGGTCTAATCGAAAAATCGTACCTAAAGAAAGTTTTTATTCAGTTTTTATTGTATCTATAATACCTATCATCCTGTTTTCCTGTATGCGCCAATTTAGGAACACTCTGTATACTTAATTAAGAATTTTTTACCATTTTTGATGAGGATTTAATGATAGATAATTCTTTGATCTGTCTATTTGACGATTTCATTTATTTTTCTAACTATAATATAATAATTTTTATAATAGTAATTAACTTAATAATACATAAAGCCATTTCCTAGACATGTTCTCAAATTTGCCATTCAATTTATTAACGAATAACTATAAAAATAGAGCGGATTGATTTTTTTTCGTTATTTTTTTTTAGGCTCCGTTAACGGTTCTCTACAACGCACTGTAAAATTGGTGCGCCATTTTGGAATCGCCCTGTATATTGGTGTTCATCAAATTAGAGCTTCTTATTGATTATTTTCCTTGCCCCTTGTCAAAGTGTAATTATAACAATTGGTAAGTAGGCAGATATAATTTCCTTTTTATTTCATAATTTTACGTCCCAAGCATATTGGGGAACGATACAGATTAAATTTTTTTTAAATGTTATAAATTGCTTAATAATTTATTTACTTGCGCTGCTCTGTCTAATTGAAAGATTATTTAGGTTTTTCTCAGTAGGTACTATTTCCCTGTTTCCTTTTCTTTATGATAATATACTCATCATAATATTTTACATTAGAAGTTTATTAATAATAGACTTATTTGTTATACTTTTTTTTAAATATGTATTAAACATGCATACCTAAATAATTTATAATTAAAGATATTTATGTAGATACTATTTAAATTTCTCACAATATAATTACCGACAAGTTTATATAATAAAATTATGGTATATACATTTTGCTTAAAAATTGTTATATATATAATCCGCTGAAAACAATGTTTGTTAAAAATTTTTAATTAATAATTTACACGAAACCTAAATAATAGCTGTTTTAATCAAGTTTAAAAGCAAACAAACAAAAGAGCTACTCAAAACTTGTATTAGCTGCTTTTGTTCGATTCTGAACTGGAAAGTTGGGTGGTACAAAAGTGTATCTAAACGGCATACTGATCGACTCTCCACAAACGCAATCCTAATGAGACAAAACACCATCTTTGTTTCCGAACAACCGGGCTGAAAATAAATTAGATCCAACTATCTGCCTGTTTTGTATTCTCACCGCGAGTCTCGCGTATGCCCACTCCTAAAATAATTTGCGGATTGCTTTCAATTTCGTTTTCCTTTTGCGATGGAATTTATTTCATTTGTGCAATGCAAGATTAAATTTTTGTCGTGAATTTTGCTCTACCCACGTCTTCCGATTACAGCATTCAGGTGAGAGATCTAAATTACGTTGTTTCGTGTTACTCAAAGAGCCCCCTTACCCCCCCTCCACCTATAAACAAATGTATCAAATTAAAAACTTCAAACGACCTTATTCGCGCGTAGAATCTCTAATTTCCTATTTGTGTGCCGCGTTATAAAATTTATTATAAAACTGAAAATCGGTCGTTTTAAAATAAGTCCGTGTCTACTTCACTTAATTTCTATTAATTTAATTAATTTATTCGAGGTTTCTAATTAAAAATTCAATTAAAGCGTGAAAATGAACTATTCAAATCGGTGTTCTTACTCGAAGGATTTCCTAGTTTGCAATGGTTTAGGTGTCGATAACGATGTGACTGAGAATCACAATTTACGTAATCCAATATTGGTGTTTCCGCTGTGAGATAATGATATAAGTAAAGTAAATTCTGATGGTGAGAATTACTTTTCTTATTGCGAAATCGACTATGGACTATTTATTGTTGCTTAAAATTTGGCTTAAATTGTTTTGATAAACATCGATATTGGAACAATCTATAGATTGTACGTATCTTATTTATAATTGAAATTTTAACGAGTGTCCAAAAAGTCTTTCGGTCTTGGTTGGCTGTGTAAAGATAAAGGCATGTCTTGGTTTAAGTAAGCGTATCGTACATTCGACATTTTACCCTCAAACATAAATTTAAAAAATAAGAATTATGTTTTCGATTTTTTATTCGAGCAAGAAAAGAGAAACAAAATGAAAACTTATTACAAAAGATGCTGGAAATGTTGGCCTTCGACATTTAAACATAAATTACTACGCCTTTTCACATTTTCGAAAACGTTTACCAGCATAATAGTATCATCGATTCGCGTATACATTGTCTGATAGTGCTGGTTTTTAAACTAGATCGAGTCGGGAGAGTATTTTCACACGTACCAGTTTTTCCCGGACGGTTTGTCCCGGATAAATACAGACAGTCCTCGTTTTACGACAGTTTACGTGGTAGTAACGAGCAGACGTAAATACGAAATGCTGTAAAACGAGATACATTTTTTTCATACATTTCTTAAAATCATATAGTTAGGTTCTCAACTATGAAAAAAACATTTTTAAAGAAATTGAAATTGGTATAGGTACTATAACATGACAAGAAATAATTTATGACATTATTTAAGTTAACGATAGGAGGGGGGCGTATGGTCTAGAAGGTCAGCCTCTCGACTGGTCCTTCTAGCGTACGCACGGCTGCTGGTTCGAATCCCGCTGCGACCACGGTCGTTAGTGATTGTTAATACTAATCCGTACTAAACCAGATTTAGAAAAGTAATCACACGAAATTAGATTGGATAATTGGATAGTCCAAAGTCATTTCAGTCAACCAACACTGATAGATTTCTTGGCGTATCACACTGATCGTGCATTATTTACTCAAAATTAACTAATTTACTCATAAGTGTATTTAAAAAAAAATAAATTGTCTTTGCCGATGATACAAAGAAAGTAGAAATTGATATTTTTATCCTCTTGGTATGTTGCCATTTGGAAAATTGAGACATTTCTTCTTTGTAAAATAGATATGTGGAATAGTTATTGGACGTTTCGACGCGAGTTCGTTTCGGCGCAAATCCATTTCAACGCGAAGATGTATCGACGTAGTCATTTCGACGTTAAGGATATTAGAAAAATGAAAAATATGTTAACTGATTGCGGTAACTTTATTGTTTATATCAAACTCTAGTGCAGAGGAGGTTAATGTAGATGAGGTGAGTTTAGAATAGTGCTCAGACATTGCTTATATAGATCAGACATTGTTATCGTTAGTAAAATGGAAAATCACGAATTAATACGGAGAAAGATGAAATCCAGCAGACGAATAGGTTAATGTTACCTTCTCGTCGAATTGGTCGCGTCAAAACAGCCGCATCGAAATGTCCTAAACCGTTCTTTATGCGAATAGGTCGTTTCCTATATTTTTTCACTTTGTCTCACTACCTATGTTTAAATTGTTTAAGGACGGAAGTCTTTTACATTTTGATGATGCAATAAAGGTGTCAATAAAGTTCTGGAGATGACAAGGTTTATCGTCGATTTTAAATTTTTACGAAGACTATGTAACGTATATAGAAACTAATTCATTTATTTGTTACGAAGATCACGAAAATCAAACATGCAGTTGTTATCAGAAACTATAAAATACAACCATATAATCTTTTAGGATTGTGGCCGCAGGTCGTCCCAATAAAATATCACCTAACAAGTTCCAGTCGAACATGTAATTGTATCAATACTAAGTTAATAAATTGAATAAATTGTAGTTTAACTACCATTAGAGTAATCCTGCTCCGGCAATTGCATTTTACGTCGGCAATAAATAACAGGCTTCTGAAACATGTATGCATCATTAAAAATCGCCTTTCCTCCGATACGAACTACTCATTAATTATTTCCAGACAAGGTCCTGTAGACACATTACGTATTGTGAGCCAGCGACATCAATATGTCTGCGTGAAAAATAATTAAGCAAGTATTTGTCAAGCGTTTCCTGCGCACCATTTCTCTCGATAACATTTTTAGGACAAGCTGAAGCGTCGCCCTCTTTGATGCCACTTTGCGATGATAAACGACGCTGTGTTTGTCAGTGCCTCGTGACATCCGGTGACTTGCGCCTGCGTTAAAACTATTAAGGGGTACAGGTAATTGTGTCGAGTATAAATATTTTCTCTTGTAGAATCTAAATATTTAGCTCCAGGATGTATGTAGTTTTATTAGCCGAGAAATGCTTCTCAAAGAACCGTATCAAAGCGTCCGCCTCCATACATCACTCATCTTCGTCCGCAAATTTAGAACAGGATTCGAGATACATTAAACAGTGGCGCGCTTTTAACAGTTACGAGGCCAAGTGTAAACAGATAAAACCCCATTAACGCATTTGCAAATAATTAATTTGTCTTAAGAAATTTAGATCTTTTTTTTTTAAACTTCGCAATTCGTTTTATTCGATTTTTGTTTTATTTTGAAGAATTTCTGTAAAATATGTCCCTCCGCCTTTGATTTTATTTAAAGCACGTGTTCTTCAACTGTTAAAGTATATCTTTATTACGAGCTCGATTACGAATATTATCTATTTCTACACTTTCTAAAGACGCACATCACTTTTTGTTCTTGTTGTTAATTTATTGGTGTTTATGTTATATCTTCGAGATATTTGTACACAGCTGACAAATTTATAATTGCTCACTATGAACGATCGTGGAAGTTTGGACATTAAAAGATTTTTTAACGAATTTTTGAAAGATCAAAGGAAGTGTTGACTTGTGTTTGCGAAGCTCGTGCATACATAAGAGGAAACATTAATACGTAAATAAAAAAAATATTCTTGTACGATCATTTTTCAACGACTTCTTTACGTTTCGATTTATTTCTTCCTTGAACTGTCAAAATTTATTAAGCATATTAAGTGCCTATATCTTAATTCACGATTGTTTATTAGTTCGTATAAGTGCGCAGTCGATAAAGTGGTTTTAAAAGGAAAGAATCGCCGCTGCCATTTTTTTGGACGATCAAATGAAAATAATCTATACGAATAAAAATGATTGTAGGTAACTAAAATTTCGTCGGCGTCGATTTTAACTTCTGGAAAACCAAAGCCGTTCTCTCTATAGCTTTAAAATCGCGCCTGTCGGCTGCGATTCGTTGCTTTGCGAAGTAATTAAAACCCATTCCGTCAATTCTCTTTTGATTAATTGTGAACACAGCGGCTCTGAGGGGTCCGGTCTATCTCCAGGCCCACCGCTGTTTATCTCAGCAGACCAGCCGGCGTAATTTCCATCTCAATCGTCACTTTTAATGGCACACGAAATTGTTTCCTTGATTGCAGTGACACGTTCAATCACTTTTCATTTAGTAAGATGACTAGTTAATTGACTTTTAGGGAAATTCGCTTTTATTTTCGCTTCTTGCACCAAGTCCAATAATTGATCGAAACGATTGTTTTTCGGGCAAACCCTTTATCTGTACTCGTGACAACATCGATGTCGACGAACGTTTTGTTCCTTGTATTTTACAGACCGAAAACGACGTTTTAATTTATCGCTTTTAAATGCTTCGGACGATTAAATCGAATTTTTTTATGTATTTGTTGCTTGAGGAAATTAAAAATTGGTTACAAAAAATGTATGTTTAAAAGGTTAATATTTTATGTTAGTCCAACTCGACGGATTCCTTAGAAAGGGTGCCTAAGTCCAAGGGTTTTTATATGGTGGGATGCCCAAAGCGTTATCAGGGTGATTTTCACACACACGATACCTTATGGCCCAACATTGTATTACTTATAATTTCAGCTTCTCAATCCATCTGATTCCTGAATTATGAAATAAAGTTCAAAAATTAAAAAGAGATTTTTTCTCCGGAACGAATAAAGCCATGACCTTGAAAAAATATAGGAGGTTTCGAGGGTTTTCATTAAGAGGGTTCGAACAAGTGTAGCTTGATTTAATTTCGTCACCTATAGGGCGTCGAAATAAAATATAACAATTTACGAAACACCATTTCTTGTACACCCTGTAGAAATATCACTTTTATATTTCACATGTAATATCACTACCTACCTACGTGTAGTATATATTTTACTTGAAACGATTGTCGTGACACAACACGGTTAAAAATGGTTAAACATACAGGAAGTTAAAAAAATTATGCCGAAAATTACCACTGTACTACTGAGCAAAAGGAACAAAAAATTCTGAATTAACATGGGCCCGAAAACCAACCGTTCCGAATATATTCGTAATTTTCGGTAAGTTAATAATCAAGTTATCGCACTAGCGCTTTATTGATAACACCAGTTTTTTTACCTAATCGACTAATAAAACAAACAGACAGTGATGCAGACTTTTTTAGAAGTTTTTTGTTTTTTACTTTCGTTCAGATTGTTTTGTTATTTCAAAACAGTCAATCATTTCAATGTTTTGTTGAACTGTTTTGTTTTCGTTTAGTTTAAACAACCTTTCTTTCTACGTCTATATCCGTCTCGCCAGGAAAGAATATTATGTAACTAAAACAAAGCTAAGTCTACTCCAGTTTTTGTTTTTAACCTTGTATTTAACTGTGGTAATTTTGTTTACGATAAACGCTAAAATGTATTTAACCATAATACAACATAATAATTGATAGTTATGGTTCTGTTATACAGGGTGTTAAAAAATGATGTCGGAAAATGTAAGGGTGACCAAAAGGAACAAAAACGTCTTAATGAAAATGGGATTTAGCGATTTTTAGTGATTAATAAAAAACAGCCCAGTTTCAATAAGGTATTAAGAAAGTAGTCTTAAAGTAATAAGATTTTAAGTAGGTATCCCCAAGCAAAAAAGTTCATGAGAATTAAAGCAGGGAGCCGAGGAAGCAAACTACCTACGTGATTTAAGTGTCGGTGCTCCATCCTGCATAAATCATATTATGTTAAGTCTTTGGTTTAGTGTAACATTTTCGAAGAATAACGGTAAAGTAGATATTAACTAAGAAGTTATAATAAGCTTGTCCTATTGGTCGATTAGTTAAAAGAAACCGAACGCCCCTACTCTTCCATACTACTCTGTAACTCTTCATTCTGCACTCTTCAATTTACCAAACTCTGTAACTTTATTGCTATCTACCCTTCCATTAATTCGCACAGTTTTGTCTAACCTCCAAAGTTTGGTGGTTGAATGATGGAACAGAATTTCCTTTGAAAAGTGCGGAGTTGTAGAGTAGGCGTCTGATCTTATTTGGTTATTACCTAACTTACCTAAATTAGCGAATATCTCCAGAACGATTGGTTTTCGGACCCACGATGTTAATTAAGACATTTTATTCCTTTTGGTTAGTACTACGTGTCCGTAAATTTTTCGACATCATTTTTTTAACACCCCGTATGTTTAACTATTTTTGACTACGTTGTGCCGCGACAATCGTTTCAAGTAAAACGGGTAGGTGGTGATGTTACATGCGCAATATAAAAGTGGTATCTCTACAGGGTGTACGAAAGATAGTGGTTCGAAAATTGTTATATTTTATTTGAATAAACTATACTCGTTTAAGGTATCTTACCTCCTATATTTTTTTCAAGGTCATGTCTTTATCCGTTCCGGGGGAATAAATTCCTTTGAATTTTTGAACTTTATGCTATAACTCAGGCACCACGTTGATTGAGGGGCTGAAATTGTATGTAATTTAGTGTTGGGCTAAGACGTATCGTGTGTGTGAAAATCAGTCCGATGTCGCTGGGGGCATCTCGCCATATGAAAACCGCGCATACCCTTTGCTTTGGACATTTGGGCAATTTTTATTTCATCATAAATTTGTGTATTTATGTACAAAGTACTTGTGACTTTTAATGGTAAAATAATTGAAAATGACACTTTTTCACATTTTCGTTCGCCAGTTTTCGAGTTTCTTTCTGGAACGTTTGCACTAAAACTGATATGAAACCGCTTCGTTCGAATGGAATGGCCCGATTTCGAAACTTTCGGCATTTGTTAACACGATAAAGTTAGGAAGTAATAAAGACATGTAGGGGTTGTTTCTGAAAATCCCGATGCTCGTATGACACGTCCACTAATCTCCACGTGAGAGTCATCTGTTCGGAGCCGAGCGAATGCAAATTGCGCGAGTTAGGACGCCTAATAGACTTAATCTTGTCGTTTATGTTCAACACTCACGCGGGATAATTAGTAGCGACGCAGATCTTAGCACAAAGAGCTTGGCTCCCGCTATTGAATCCTGGTGTTTGCTCGTTCTAATTACGGGGCCGCAAGCGACGCCAAATTAAACTTTCATCAGCTATTACCATATGAGAGAGCTCTAATTAAGGTGAAGTACCTCGCCATTGTTTGTAAGCTGCACCTAGATACAAGTTACCAACCTACAGTTATAGCTTTTACACAATATAATATGTACTTATATTATAATCTAGCGTTTTGTCGTTCGACTCCTCGCCGACTCGACTGATGCTCAAAATGAAAAGCACTTCATCGCACAGTGGGGCGAAATATCGTAAAACGTGGCAGAAAGTCAAAAATTGAAATGTCATATTTAAACTCATATTTTCTAATAGTTTAATCATCTATGAATGTTATACGATTAAGAAATTACTGCTATCATCACATATTTCCATGTAATACAGGCAGAACTGGCAATTCCGATAAACTCGTATAAATTGTTTATTACACGTCAAAATAGTTGTTCTGTTCTTCGTTTAGTTTTATATAGATAATTAATACAAAAGTGAGTCGAAATCGAAGTGGATGCAAAGTCTACAGGTACATAAACTTATTTAATAAGTTATTGTTCATTAACGTGCCTAATTTTGTTTATTATAATTAATTTATTTTTGTAACTAAATTTCATTTCCTCCATGTCACTAAATCAACTTGTCGTTGACTTTTAGTTTACTATCAAGCTGTGTCAGGTTACTTTTTTTACATAGAAGTATAGCTAATACATACAGGTACTGCATAATAAAAAAAAATACTGCGACTTTTTGCGACATTAGAAGATAATGGCCTATAAGACAAATCTTACAGCCGACTGTTATTGTTACTGTTTATTGCAAAATAATTTAAGTAAACTTCAACCGATGTTTCGAATATTTTCAAGTAACTTTCCATTCTTCTCTATTCATCTTCAATTGTAGAAGTAGTAGAAAGACGAAAAACTTCAAAAATTTTACATGTTTTTCGTCAGTGTTCTAAAATCGCTGAATTAGTAAACTGTTTGGTTTCTCACAAAAAAAAAGTTGAAACAATTGTATACAGATGTTTTATATATGCTCGGGGAAACAAATATTTTTCGATATACAGACGAATCGTCTCCCGAAGAAGAGGAAACAGAAAGTGTTTCTTTTTCATCAGACGACTAAAATACACTTTTTTCTATTGTAACTGTAATTTTATTTTAATTTTATGATTAGAATAGTTTAATTACAATAGAAAAAGATACCTGAATAGTTTACCTAATGAAGAAGAAGAAACATTTTCTGTTTTCTCTGTTGCCTTTTATTAGGTCATCTTTTATTCAATTATTAATTTATTTTTAAAATTATTTACAAATATTTTGTAAGAGTTTGTTTTGTGAAAGTTTTTGAACAGTTTAATAGCAGTAATATTTTTAATTTTTTTAGCAAGATAGTTTTTTTGAGTACGTACGTTATATAATAAATCTAATTTTTTTACTTGATAAACTTTGTTTTTAAAATAAGTCGAATATTCTACAAGCAATACATTTTTTCCTATTGCGATGAAATTTTTAGTTCAGTAAACCCAATTTCTGAGACACCCTATATATATATATTTATATGTATAAAAATATTTATGAAATTTCTCTTGTGATCAATAAAAATAATGGTTTACTATGAAATGTTCGAAAAACATTGTTCTCAAATAATCCCAAGTAACAATTTTGCTTAAATAAATGTTGTCTAAAGCTTTTTATAAGAAATTATTCAAGAAATGCGACTTGAATTTTCTTAGTATCAAAGTATTATTCAGGGCTAATGCCAGTAAAAAGGGCGATTGGAATGCGGCTTGAACTGGTCTTTATTCAAGAATATGTTATAAAGATTTATACAAGAATATATGAATAAAGTTTTACATGAGGATGGTATACAAGGCTTATTCAAGTACAAAGTTCTTAGGTAATGAAATTGAGTAACACTCGATATAAGACGTATTTCAGAAGTTTGCGTAATCCTAAAATATTTTACATGAATAACATTGTAATCAAGTTCATTAGTTCAAGCTCTATACAAGAAGACATATTACAAACAGAAAAAAATAATTTTTACAAATCAATTTGTCCAGGTTTTTTGTTTGAATTCACATTTCCCTTACTTACCCTATTACAATTTTTATTTAATGTTTATTTTTTTTGATTATTTACATATATTCCGTCAGCCAAAATTGTCTTTAATTCTTCGACAAATGGAATCAAATACAAGCGCAGATCCGATAGCTTAGATTTTCCATAATATATTCCGATCACTAATGGTTTTTGTTTCGGTAATTCGGAAATATTGGCCAGGATGGGCTAAAACTCGTTTTTGACACTTTTAAATATTAGCAGTCCATCTATGTTTATATTTAATGATAGGCTATTATATTATAGGCTTATATTATAGGATTTATTTATAGGCTTAGATATTTTTGAGAATAAGTTTTCCAAACAAAACCGCAAAGTATTTTGCCAATATTCGCCATCACCCAATGGTATAATTTCGACCGTTTGAGGAGTTTCCACTAACGTGCGTGGATCTTGTGGCAACGCGTCTTTATCAAAATAATTATTAATAATTTTGAGTAACTCTTTTACTGCTGAGTGGTTAATGTTGAATGTTAGCGCCCAATGTCTTATATTCATGTGAAGATTTTGGCTCCTTTCATCTTCAGCCGCTGAACTGCTATCATCATCATATATGATGCGATTACTACTATTATCACTACTCTCATCATCTGCCTAAAATTCATAGGCACTTTGTCTGTAATCTTCAGGTGACTCATCGCTGACAACCCCTATAATATATCAATAAATCATAGGTGCGAATTAAAGTGTATATATATCGAATATATCTACTTAGTAGTTGGTATAGAACCTAAATTACTAGTTTTATCATTGGATACTGAAGTTTCATCATTAGTTAGGGATTTATTATTGGACGATTGAGGTATTGCTGGCAATAACCTCTTAGATGACAAATTTGAAGTAGCAAAAGACGATGATTCTATAATCAAACTTGAAAACTGTTTATTTACCTTTCGGTAATAGTGGCCTGACCTTTTAATTTTTTCCATAATTTAAATGCGTTCATTTTTATCTGTAAATACTTTTTATACAATGTAAATTCGGAAGCAAGAAAAAGCGCCATACATACCTATATTTGATAACTATAATTCGCGCACGCATATATAGTGTGTAAGTGCAACTTGCATAAAATATTATTTAAGTTATTTATTCTGGGAATTTTGTATAACACTTACAATTTTTCTTTATACGGATTCGGCAACGTAAAATTAATAAAATTTGTATAACGCTTCCAAATATGATCTTGAAAAAACTTTAAGCAAGAAATTATTTAAGTTTTAGTTTATAAAAAAAACTTTTGAATAAGACTTAAGTGTTTTCCTTGAATAGAGGTTTAATTAGGTATTTGTACTTAAATAATGAATTTCTTGAATAGTTCTTAATTTTTCTTCCTTGTATACAAGTTTATACGTAAGTATTTTACCTACAAGAGTTTTTCAAACATATCCAAGTGTTTTACAAGGTTCTTTTAAGTTGAGTTCGAATAATTATATTAGTCAAGTCTTTAACAAGGTCATTTCAAGCATAGCTTGCATAAGTCAACTTATCTCAAGTATAATTGTTACTTGGGATATCTACTCGCCCATCACAGCTTATGTTTGACTGTAGTTCAAAAACTGACCATTATATAACCTTTTACGTATTACATTTTTTGTTCGGCAGGTTCTAAATTACAACATATGTGACAACCAATCAATATCACGAGATCATATTTTCTGCAAGATGCAATTATTGCGGGTATTTTTATTTTATTTTTTTTAAGCCCTTTATCTACATTTATTTTTAAAATAAAACTTGTAAAATATTATAAATGATCTATATTTATTCAATCTAAATGTATACCAAATAGTTAAAACAGTTACATAAATCAAAATAGTTTCTGTCACGTTTTATGGTAGGTATCTCGCCCCCACTGTGCATCGTTAACAAACATGACGACGATATAATATAATTATATTTGTAACCAATAACATATTTGCTAAATTTTCTTTTAAAAACAAAACTAAATTACGAGCAAAATTTGCAATTAATAGTAGTTATAAACGCGTTCTCATACAAATCAATTCAACTTTATGATCTACCTTTGTATTGTCAACTCGTGCACTAACTAGCAATGCGAAAACAAAACGCGAACGTCTTCGATCGCCGCCGTAACTGATGACCATTGTAACGTCCTACCCGCACACTGCACGACAATGAATCAACATCACGACCGACAATTTTCAGATTCGTAAAATTCACCCCCGCGCCAATTACGATAGTATACCGTCTAGTTATAAAAATTTCGACTAATTGTAATCACGTGCGACGCGTGCACTGCCGAATCCCAGATGTCTCGTTCCTTGCAGATTCGAAAGTGTTTTATTTTTGGATCGAAAGCAAATAGCTAAAATAATTGTATGTGGCGATGAGAAACTTTTCGTTCCTCGGGACATTTTTTTTATGGCGACTAAAATTGGAGTGCAAGATAAAATAAACTAGCGATGCAGCCGTTGTTTGACAGACACGTCACCCGTGAAAACGTTCTCCAATTAGCCGAGTGAGATATGTGCTCCGAGGCGTCCGCGGCGGAATGTAGTCTACCGCCCCCGAGTTGTCTGCATATGTTCGACTAACTGCATTTATTGCTATCCATTAATAATGACCGTTATGCATACGCGTACCTACGTCACAATGCATCCAATGAATGTTTCATGCAGCGAAAAACAATGTCTCGAACGGGGAGTCCGCTGATGATGTTGTCATCGGCTGTCAACCGAGGCCAATTTAGCGATCTGCAATCCCTATAAGGCCTCGGACTCATCTTCATAATGAAGATACCAACTTTCTTATAGCAATCTTATATGCTGCGATTTATGGAGTTAGTTTTTTTACCTTGGTCTAGCGGTCGCCCCCGCTTGTCGGTAAATGAGTCGCCGCCGAGCAAAGTCCTGTAACATCGCTTCTGTTGAGCTTATTTAGAGATACGGTCAGTTTTTCTTGTGAAACGAATATACGTTAACCTTCAGGTCTTGCACTAACAATACATTTTCTCGTGTCGTCTATAGGATATTACGGTATAATAAATTTACTCGTTGTGTAAAGAAGATAACTCGGATCGCACTTACATACCTATCTATATTTTTACCTAACATTCTCTTTCCTCAGTTTAATTTATTGAGAAAAATTTTATTCAAAAATTTATCAATAATTTTAGGATTTAGATTTTAATTTCTTTTTTAATTTGTGTGTGTGTGCGCGCGCGCGCGTGTGTGTGTAATCAAATTTTTAGAACCAATTTTAGAAAAAAATACTTCTTGACAAACAGTAAAGGACATTCATTAACGAATTAGGGAAATGATCCATATGTAGACGTTGTAGTTTTAGTAATTTTTTTAAATAAATTAACAGTCTCTTTTTTATTTTTTTATTAATATTTTAAAACAAAATCACATCGTTATTAACGGTATCAAGCTGCTTGTAAATCTTGGAAATCTTTTTGAAATTTTACCCACATTTTTACACATAATAATTATAATAACCTTAATATTTTTTCAATACAACATGTAGACGCGTTTTCTAGGTAGAAATCGATTTTTCTAGTAATATTGGGTAGAACCTAAAAGTATTGTGTTGGATAAAAGTTACACATTTTTATTGAAAATATGCGAAAACACGTTTAAATTCGTTCCGTAAGTATTTTGTGCGTGTTTTAACGTGGAAATCGATATTTCTCGACCTATGGAGAAAAAACAAAAATTTTTAGATCGGGTCAAAATTTTGCCAAAACCATCAACTTTTTTAATGAAAATTTTCGAAAACTCGATGTCGGCGAAATCGCATTTAATTTAACATTTTCCGATTAGTAGTGACGTAGTCTGACGATTTTACGTTGGTACCACATTTCGTGCGATCGAAGGCCGCCAAAGCAGATTGAAGATTCCCGGTCTTAAGCTAAGGGAACGCTAATAAAAATACCGAATTGTTTTTGAGACGAAATTGATATTTCTCGACGTACGCTAACGAAATAAAAAATTTCAGGTCGGGTCAAAATTTTACCAAAAACCGTTTTTTAGGCTTTTTTATCGAAAATTTTTAGAAACTCGATTACGACGAAAACGCGTTTAATTCATTATTTTATGCTCATATTACTGGAAATTGATATTTCTCGACGAACGGAGACGATACAAGAAATTTTAGGTGGAGTCAAAATTTTGCTAAAACCATGGACTATAAGGTTTTTTGTCGAAAATTTTCAAAAAGTCGATTACGACGAAAACGCGTTTAATTCATTTGTTTATGCTTATTTTACGAGGAAATCGATATTTCTGGTTGTTCGGAGAAGAAATAAAAAATTTTAGGTTGGGCCAAAATTTGGGATTTACATGACAATCGATATTTCTCGACGTACGAAGACGTCGACCTTTTTATCAAAATTTTCGAAAGTTCGATATCAGGGAAAACGTGTTTAATTCGTTATTTTGTACATGTTTTACGAAGTGTACAACATTTCTTGTCGTTGGGCAGAATCGGTACTATAAGTTTTAAGTTAGATCAAATTTTTTCTAGAAACCATGTACTATAATCTCCTTTTGTTACAGGTATTTGGCGAGCCTGTTGCTGGAGCTGTAGATCTGTTGTCACTTAAAATCGGCTGGGCTGTCGCTGGACTTAAAATAAATATATATTTCTGTGGAGGTTTCGGAGTCCATGAGTTGTTTTGTGTAAATGTTATAATAAAATTAAACTTAATATTGTAAATTATTTGGAAAAGAACTGCGTAATAAACTTTGGTAACTTTATCAAGTATTTTATTGAACTTTATTCAGCTCTATTTAATTTTATTCAACATACCCGCTTTCAAACTGCATATAGTAAAAAAATTAAATTTTAAAAATAAATTTTTAATTATTAGCACTATCTATTGATATAACCTAGAATTATTAAAAAATTCTTGAGCGACAGTGCTGCCATTTATTGGCACTACTATTAAGCGCGAAATAAAATTATTTTTTTTAAATTTTTTGAATTACACAATCCTCATCAAAATTTAAATATTTTTAATAGCGGTTTTTATGCGCGCCTTCACTTGTCTTCTTCAGTAACAAAGAAGGTTAATTTAAGCTTCTTTGCAATTGGTTAAACATCGGTTAATGAATTTTGCAAAATTTTGACCTGCCTTAAAATGTTTTGTATTGTCTCTGTACGACGTTGAGAAGTATCAATTTCCAAGTAAAACAGCCTTGAAATAATGAATTAAACGCATTTTCGCAGACACCTAGTTTTCAAAAATATTCAATAAAAAAGTCCGTGGTTTTGGAAAAATTTTGACGCGATCTAAAATTTCTTGTATCGTCTCCGTTCGTCGAGAAATATCAATTTCCAGTAAAATGAGCATAAAATAATGAATTAAACGCATTTTCGTTGTAATCGAGTTTTCTAAAATTTTCGGCAAAAAGGCCTTTTTGGTTTTAGGAAAATTTTGACACTACCTGAAATTGTTTATTTCTTCTCCGAACAGCCAGAAACGTCGATTTCCTCGTAAAATAAGCATAAATAAATGAATTAAACGCGTTTTCGTCGTAATCGAGTTTTCAAAAATTTTCGATAAAAAAGTTTAGGGTCAATGTTTTTTTGGTAATCTTTTGGCCTTCCTAAAACTTTTATTGTAGGTGCAGAACTATCGTTTGTCTTGTAAGGCACATCACGAAATGTCAAAATACACGTGTTTTTGCCGAACTACAATATTTTGCAACGTCTCGAAAAAAAACGCTGTATTTCCGCAAAATTTTTACTAGACCTGAAATTTCTTATTTGAGCCCTATGCTACATGAATGCTAAAACAAATCGGAATTTGACACGTGTTTTTATCCGGTTCGATATTACGCGAAATTTCCTAAAGAATACCATATAACGTTTATTTAAAACGTCACACGTCACGGTAGGTTTATGTCACTACACAGAATAATTGAAATTTATTAACATTATTTTAACATTACCGAACGTCAATATTTCTTTTACAAATCGAAAATCACGAAGTCAGCCGTAATCAACAACTGATTGTTACCGGTTATTAAGTTCGTAGTCGAACTCTTTACCCGAAGAGTTATTCAGCTTCAGAATATTCTCGAATAACCGATCTGATTGAATATTCGAGAATTCTAGGAATTTCATTATCTACAATTTATCTTTATGACTCGCTCTTTCGGAATGTGCCACGCCTTAATTTACTCGTCACTGAATTATAGTCGAGTTTTTTTTGAAAAATTTTGATTCTGCACAAAACCTTTAGGTTCGTCTACGTATTATTAGAAAATTCAATTTTTATGTAAAAAACTCGTCGATAATTTAACGATTTACCTATTACGCGAGCGCCGCGCGTCGTTTCTTGGACGATCTCAATTTTGTAAGATTCGAGAGCCTCCGTGTTAAATAAATTAAGAAAACGTCAATTTATTGTTTTCCAATAAGGAGTTTAAAGCGTAATTATTCTTACTATTGCGGTACTAATTCGCGAGTCGAGTCTTATAAATTTATAGTCGCTGAAAAGACGAGAAAACTTTCGGATACAGTCGTTGTTGAACCTGTTCCTTATGATACAGGGCGTAAGTAATATTGCATCACCAACGAAACCAGAAAACGACACTTACGTACGTACCTATAAATTCTTGCACTTACCTTTTTGGAATTGAAGCTTCTCTCTTCGACGTGATTCTTAGAGGTCGATAGATTTGCATAGAATTTAAAAGGTAGGTTACATTAGTAAAAATCCGTAGAAGCACGTCGAAGTTTTGTATTGCCTGATATATCGTTTCGGCGTTTTAAATGGCCATCCGAAGCCGGTGGTCCTCCTATAGATTTGTGCTTTGGACGTTCGTATTGTCGTTGCGTTCACATTCTGAACTTGACATTTTAGACCGCACGTAAGTTATTCGATTATTCTCCATACTAACACTAAAACAAGGGGTTAAATTAAAACATTATAGTTTAAATAATGAACTATTCATTTATTGCAATTGTAACACACTAGTGGATTGCAAATCAATTTGGTAATAGAATATACAAATACGCTATTTATTGATCACATGATATGTTCATCGAAAAAAAATAATTCTTAAAGTACGTGTCTAATAGAGAATGAACGTTCATGCTTTTCTTCAAGTAATATATTTTGTATTGTATACTGTTCTTAGTATTACATATAATAATAATAATAACAAAGATTTTCTTACAATGCTATGCTAATTACATATATAGATACAAGATTTATACTGCTGCGCACGCGCAGTCTTCATTTCTATTTACAAAATTTTCTATTTGAAAGCGTCCAAGTGCGCCGACTAACTTAAGGAACCAAAAGGTATATCACATTGACTGTACAGCACACTACAAGAGGCGAGCGCCGGATTCGTTATTGTCCATATCGTTATTTACACTTGCCGAGGTAGATCAAGGCTAAAGCACGATCGGCGGTCAGGCCTTATTTAAAGCCATCGGTTTTAACGGAGTTTCGGAACCGGACGACACGGAAGAGGTAGAGGATGGCGATATTCTGGAAGAACTCGTCGTTAAACCGAGAGGCAGACCGGAACCGGAACCGCTGGCCGAGGAAGCCGCGACTAAATTAGCTTTGGAAATAACTGAATTTAAAGAGTGCGGCATACCCGAACCCGAACCACTAGTGTTATGTATTCCACTTAAACTTGCCCCCAAAGATCGCGAATAAGATTCTAACAACGATACGTCGGGAGTAACGCCACTAGCTCCTGCAGAAGCCAAATGTTGCGCAGCGGCCGAACCATATAAGCTCCTATAGAGTTCGTGGGTGCGCGCGTACGGCGTCGACGATAAACCGGGAGGAGGTAGTCTTCCAGATAACGACGGTACTAATCGTCCAGCCGCCGTTGAATAGAACGCGGAAGAGGCCGATTGCGGTTGGGTGTCGTTTTCTTTGCTGGCCATGTCGGCCAAAGACCATATTCGTGGTTTGGATGTGGACGACACCGACAACTGAGGCGGCGATCCCGACGATCGTGGTGGTAAAAAAGCAGGGTGCGTTCGATCGTACAAGCATTCCGGACTGTCCGGGCCGCTGTCCGGTCGAGACTCGCTCCACTCGCTACCGCCGTCGCCGGTTAATCGAGGATGAGGAGTTCGATCCCCGTCCTCGCTCGAACCCGTTCCGGAATCTTTAGAATCTATAACAAAACAAGTACAGGTAAAAAAGAAAAAGGCAAATGCGAGTTTCGACGACGCGCGACGTACCTAATATATCTTTTCCGTCCGTGCTTTTGCGATCGTCGTCTTCGTTATTGTTATCTTCGTCGTCTACCCTATTTCTTGGTTCCCACGTCATTTTATTTTCTTTCTTGAGTCGTCGTCTCGCGTTGGCGAACCAAGTGGAGACCTGAGTCAACGTCATTTTCGTAATGATCGCCAACATTATCTTTTCGCCTTTGGTGGGATAAGGGTTTTTCTTGTGCTCGTTGAGCCAGGCTTTGAGGGTACTGGTCGTTTCTCTGGTAGCATTTTTGCGTCGAGCACCGTTGAGATCGACGCCGTATCTGAAACAAAAAGGCCGCACTGCAGAGAGCTTGTTTTTAAAAGTGCCGTAACGAGTTTCTAATCTTGAAGGGGGACGCGCTTTTAAAAGCTCCGTGTTTTTATTCAGATAGCGGCAATTCTATTTCCGAAGCAATCGCCATCACGAGCTCAACCCTTATCAAAGCTTAAACTTCGGCAACAGTTTAACTGCTGAATCGACGAGATCGAAATTAAATTTTCCACCGTTTTCACGGTATCGAGAACGATAAAGCAGGGGAAATATCGGATTGTCGAATCGCAAACAGATGTAGGCATGTCGAAACTGCCTTACACCGATTGACATACCTTGGGGACTAAACACAGATATCGAATCGAACGTGACTTCGGAAAATTCAGAAACAAATACGCGTATGAGATTTAACGCGAACGAACGACGGACAGAGAATGAAAAGGGGAGAGCAGCGTAGATGAGGAATTAATAAAAGTGTCAGTGTTATCAACGAAACAAGCAGTCGCCCAGAACATTTCAATCTGATGAGTTTATTCGACGAGCGTGACACGTTCGCAGACGGCAAATGGTGCCCCCCGTGCCTATTTTAATATGCACGTTCCTGCTAGGGACCGATTGCAAAAAAAATTTTTGGAGCGGCAGCGTGTTGTGTGTCTTCCCCCCTCGCCCCGTGCAAAACTGATCGCATTATCGGTTTGTTTCCATAGCGATCGCTAATCGTAGTGCGCCATGCAGATCGCTTCCGCATCGAAGAGTGCCAATGAAAGCCGTTTCGATGAGGCTGCGCGGTCAAAATTATCAAACGTGCATATCGGCGACCGTAGCCCACCTTTGGAGACCGTTGAATTAACAATGAGCTTCTCGTTGCACTTTTCCTATCCGTCACATGTCTTCTCCATTATGTAAACGAGCTTTATCGCGCCGCCAGTCCAACATGATTAATTTAGAGAGTAATTCGACTCGTCGTTATTTCCTATTACGAATGGTGCCGGTTAATTGGAAACTTATTGGATTCGAACTGCAGATCGTGTTGAAATCGACGACTTATTCTGAACGGAACTGACGCGACGTACGCACGAAAATAAAAAGACATCGACAATGTCATAATGATGAATCGATTACCTGCCACTGTGTGCTAGAAGACTTGTCATCTAGGTGTTCGTACTGTACACGATGTTCGTTTAAAATTCGCGAAGAAGAAAGTTTTCTCGTTTACAATTTTAATTTAATTTCGAGCGGGACTTATTTAATTTAATAAATGCGATTGGCAAACACCTACTAATTAAATTAGTAGTGTTATCGTTTAAAACAATTATTACCCACGCGTAATAAGTCTTCGAAATTAACATTTAATTGATTTATGACTTAATTGTAGGTAGATAGACGTTTGTACTACCTACCATTTTGTATCGTTAACATTTTGCATATTTTGTCTTTAATTGATGTTGCGAAAAAAGAATCAGATATGCGAGGAACGTTGGCTTGGATTTTGTTCTGCTTGTTAACTTTTTATAAACAGTACGTGATCTATACGTTTATTTTTAATTTTAATTTTGACGCGAATTCGTCATTTTATTATTATACTATAATACAGGGTGTCTCCGAACAGTTTGTACAACGCTTAACCACCGATTTTCGAGCTGAAAATATGCCGATTTACCACCACTTACCTATATTCCAAAGTGCATCCTTTTCTAAATACAGTCCCTTGAAAGGCGACACTATCGGAAACTGTTTTCAAAATAACTTATTAACGACTTAACTTAAAAACTTTAAATTTGGTACACGCATAGCTGCAGTTGAGGTTAACAAGCACACGGCGCCTTGCTCAAATTAACACGCAGGGTGTTTATTTTTATGAATCATAGCATCAGTTTTTATCAACAACTTTTTTATACGTACGCCAACGATTCTTTTAGTAATTTTTTTTTCGAAAGACAGGTTGATTTATAAACTTTTATTGCTCTTCAAAAAATTTAATATTTCGCACGGTTTCTCCAAAAATGTGCAATTTTCGTCACGACTTGTTACGACATAAACAAATTGTTATAAAATCTAGATGACCGTGTAAAAAGTAGATAATTCTTAAAGTATATGCTCAAAATGACTATACCATTAACACGTTCACATAAAGAAATTTACGCAAAAAAGTTAAACTGAACAACATTTTGGCAACATTCCAGCATCAACTTTCAAAACTTCAATAGGTTAACTTCAACTTTTTGCGCGGAATTGTTCTATGTGCACATCTTACGGTGGTAGCCATTTTAAACATTACTTTAGGGGCCGTATATCTCGAAAAGGATGGAATTTGGAATATACGTTTTCAGTTCGGGAATCTGTGATGGCCAAGCGTTGAGTAGACCTTTCAGAGACACCCTGTGTAGGTAGGCAATCATTTTAAATACGATTCGAAAACTGTCTGAACTGAAAATATAGAAGTTTAATTTTGTTAAATAAATATTTTTTAAATAAATATTAGCGTAAAAAGCATTGCCTATTCACACCTCGTCAATCAAACAATAGATTCTTGAACAAACGTTCAATTCCGAATAATAATCGATTTCGCGTGCAATAATTAATAATACCCACCACAAACCTGAAATCATATTAATTTATACTTATGTGTCAGGCATTTGTATCATATTCCTGACGTATTGGTTACAGTGCGTCCAACCCCTATATTCTAGTCACACAGTCTCAGCATTTTGCCGTCGCATCAAAGTAAACTATGTGCAAAAGCTTTTGCGAAAAAGTTATTTTGCAAAAGCTTCAAACACAATATAATAACGAGTCGACTTCTGTTTAGTTCAGTTCATCAGTTAGTGCAGAGTAATAGAAGTCGATGGATAAAGGATTGAGATTCCAGGACCTCGGTGGTAGTAAATATGATGGTATTTTATGAAGGTCGTCCACTTAAGCTCATACAATTTATTAATATTTATTTTTCGACATTCTCCAAAATATCAATTACCTATTCAGTCTAAAATAAGAAATAATTAATAAGTTACATGATCTTCGCACAAACCAACTCGCATGGACGTCTCGCTGGTCGCCGAAATTGGCGGCACGTTAGATGAAACATCCTCCGTTTCACGAAAATTCTTTTCCACCCCTTGTGGCGTGCCGATAGGTATCGCGACCTAGAATCGTCGGCGTAGTCGTCAAAACGGCGACCTATTTTTTAACGACAGATGAGCGTCCGAAGACGCTTATGTCGACGCGATAACGTGTGGTCCGCGTGAGTTACTCCCGATTACCGACTTCGTGTCGAAGAAAAGACGCTCGCTCGTGCGAATTCTGCTTAAGAATGAAAACGGGTAAACTTGCGCTCAGTAATCGAATCGGGCACGATTAACGCAACCTGGGAAAATTATAAGTCATCAACATATATCGATCTCGTCGAAGCGCATTTAAAAGCGACCTACGGTTCTTCCCTACATTTACTTATAGTCTCGACGACTTCTATATAAAATTATGTTAAATAACATTCTCGAATCGACTCGATTTTGCATATCATTTATTTCAAATGCCCGCATATAATAAATCGTCTTTTTGTTTGTATTTAATTACCTCGGACAATGGCGGATCTAAAGGTTGTCTAATATGCGGGCTTCTTCACGTTGCCAAAAAAAATTATTAATTAGGTATTAATTGTGCTCAATTAATAATTGTAATTATGTGCCTCGACAATTAATTCTTTCACTCACAATTTACCGATATCTTTCTAATTTTTTTAAATGGGATGTAAGTATGGAGCGCCATTTTCCACGAAAATAATTCTTTGATATTTTCCACGTTGACGGGTCGCGCTTTTTTTAATTTTTAACAATTTCAATTTAAACCCGCAACGATTTAAAAAATAGGTCGGCCTTCATTTCACTTCTACTTAGTTAACTTAACCTATTTTGTTTTCAATATGAAATCAAACTGTTCAGAAAAATCGTTTAAAAACAGAAGAGAAAACCTGTTAGTCACGACAGAACTGAATTCAAATCAAATAAAAATTTAAAAAAATCGGCGCTATTCGAACCGCTTTATATCAAAAATGCCACGTTAAAATCGGAATTATTTTTGTTTTTCTAAAAACAAAATTTCGAAATTATGTAAAAAACAAAGTTAGTTGAAAAAGAGCCGACACCTTCAAAATATATCCGGTTTTCAGTGCACTTTTGGGCACCATTAATCTTTAAAGCAAAATTTCTCGAACCCCAATTTATCTCATGTTCGCGATATCAAAGTTATAAAACTAAATTGAAATAAAATGAAATTTAAAATGTGCACTCGATGCACATTTCGGAAAATCTAATTCTTACATCTCCCAATTCCTTCTCCAGAATTGTTTATGGTTCCTACTTATGTAAATCGTGAATCTTATGTGAATCGTCCCAGCTACTAATTAAAAACAATCAAAGAAGTAGGTAATTAATATGCAGGCAAGCATTTCGGAAGTATATATTTGTCATTTCCTCGTAGTGCAGCTGATCGATCACAATGTTGCTCGCGTTTGACGTGTTTTGTACTTGAACGTGTCGAGAAGCCGATGCCCCCGCACGTGGACGGAAGGCTCACCAATTACACACCATTGTCACCAACGTACAAGACGTTCTTTATCCTTACATGCTTATTGCAGGCGCAACTAGAATGCCTATTAATAGTGACTCATGTGCCACGGTTCGCATGCAGATTTAGTGTTATTGCACATGTGATTGATTTTAGTTGGACGCAAAGCAAGTCACGGATTATAACAAGCGAGAACATAAATTAGAGATAAACTGATTCGGTTTAATCTCTTAATGGATTCGCGACTGTTGGCTTCTGATTTTAATTTACAGGAAATGTGGGTAACGAAGAAATTGATGACATGTCGTCATCGCGGTAACGGCAATTGTCGGCCACAGGTAATGTATAAGGCGACGTTAAGCGCTTTAATGATTGTTCTGATAATGGAGATCCGCGCACTGATAAGCCCCTTCGCTGTTGAACGAAAGACGTGCATTGCCGCCAGGTGCAATCCGAGACGCGCATTTCTACACGAATAAACAAAGGCCCATCTGCTGTTGTCATTTACATATAGAACATTTATCGTAACGGATTAACAACTACCCCGAAAAATCCGACAAAAAGGCATTTAAACCGTAATTAAATATCCATGCGTCATATTTATGCCGAGCACAAATAGATGAGAAGGTTTTGTGTCGCAACGGGGTGGTGCTTTTGTAGCTTTTCTAATACTGTCAAAATGGATGATTGAACTACAATTATCAGATCCATCTAAAATCTACTTACTTAGTCGCCTGTTAAGTTTTTTATTGTGAAAAAAAAAACGTTTAAAGGAGTTCTCAACGATATTCTGAATTAATTTACCTAAGTTTTTAGACGTTGTATGTATTTTACGGTCGCGGTCGGCAGGAATTAAGAACAAAAAAATAGGTACCGATAGATAGAGGGAAACCCGAAATATTTATTTGCGTACGACTTCCAAAAATAACAGTTATATAGTCGAGTAAATAAAGCCGAAAAATCGTCAAAACTTCCGAACCCAAAAGAATCGATTTTGATGAAACTTTTTTTAAAATGTTTATTATACCGCATATAATTTGGAATCAGAAACATTTCGGTTGGCGCACTCGAGTATTTGTATTGTTTAAACAATTACGGGGCGTCAGAAAATGTTATGTCAGGCTACAGAATATAAGAGGTTTGCTTAAGTTCATAAATTTCTAAGGTCATTTGCAGACGTCCCAGACATTTTAGGATAAGAAAGGTACATTGTTTAATTTCGATAAAATGAACCATATTCGAGAAAATCACACTTAAATAATATCCGATTATCTATTTTATAAATAATATCTAGGATACTATGAATCTTTTATTTTCTCGAATATATGGTTTATTTTTTGGAAATTAAACAGTATCTTTTGTATCCTAAAATGTCTAGCAAATCCGAAAATGTAGTTAAAAATGTAAAAAGTTAAATCTCTAAAATATTTTGAGGTTAGAAAGGTTGGGGGGGTTTTTCTGAGGTAATATTAAAAATTCTACATTGCGCCATTTTAAACACCTTTATTTATTACGTATGTGTACCAAAAATTATTAAATTTCGACGAAACATAAAAATATTCATTAAATAATTGAGTTTATGAATTTGATATGATTTGAGATGATATCAAAAGATCTATATTAGATCTTAATTTATTATGTATGTACACCAACAATTTACAACAACCAAACGAAAATAAGAATTTTATTTAAATTAATAATTGATCTTTACTCTTCATCTTTGAGAGTGAATTTCTCAACGGGGAAACATTTATAGGAACTAAGTGCGCCAACCGGAATGTTTCTCATTTCAAATAATATAGTATAACAAACATTAAAAAAAATAAAAATCTAATTTGATAAGACTATTATAGAAGGTGAAACGAAACAAAAGATTATTGCATCAGAAGGTCGTGGTACCCGAAATACTGGGAAAATTTAGCCACTCCAGTAGACATGTATTTGGACGAATTCGTTCCACGTATTTTGATTTTGGGCAAGAATAAACCGAAGAATTTAAATAAGTGCTCAAACTGAAAATTTACTTTTAACATCGTGGACAAACTGTGCACTATAGTGCCCTACAGTAAATATGTACTTACGTATATTTTTTTCATGCTTCAAATATTTAATAATTCAAAATAGTTTATATACTTAGATTAACTTATTTCACTACAAACTGCAGGATTTGATAAGATAAACGAATAAATGAATTATCAATAATTATGGTCAAAAATTTTGAACTGAATAATTACGATACGTTCACGTCAATAACATATTAAATTGTTTATTATAATATCGATTAATATTTCTTAACGTTGCAACAAAATGTTGTTTTTCAACATGCACACATGACAATTGCGTGAAATGTAAAATTTAGAAAAACCGTAAACATGTGTACGGAAAATTTCACGCGCAGGTACCTATGTATATCTATATTTTGAATAACACGTAATCGCTTATCGGAGTTATTTTATAAACGATAATTTGTTGATTAGAAAATCTGTTATAAAAAGTTGGTGCTAATATTTTTTTGAAATCCATCTAATTAGCGAAAAATCGAGGAACATCTCGACGACAAATATAAATAACAGCAATATTTTTAAAACGATAAGTTTTGATAACCCAACAATTGATCCCGACGACCGTTTGTTGTGTTATTTGTAACAAAAGGAACGTTGAATATTAGCGAATCGATCACCTCCTTCTACGAAGAATACATATAATTATATATCTCGTCAAAAATGTATCTAGATTAATACAGCGTTTCCTTGGTGTGTGGTCGCTTCTTATTAAACGTCATAAAGTTAGAATTGCCTCTCGATATCTTATCGTATTGACATAATTACCCTTTGAATTATTACTGTATTCAATTAGCAAATAAACCATATCTCTATTTAATTTTACACTAATTGATTTAATATCATGCAACCGCTATATGTTGTGTAAATCCCTATACCGAAATAAAATTGTCGAATAATTTGAAAGTTACTAACGACTTCCCTCGAGTTTTAAGTATTAGTACATTGTTACCGTTCTGTTCTTTTGATCTTCAACAAGGTAATCCATCATCATATTTGTTACGTTATGTTTTACGTTGGAAATAATCCAACTTCGGCTAATTTAGTCAGTCGACTTTTCGAAAATACATAAGTTAAAACGCTAGGGAAATTAAATTGGATGAATGATGACGTTTCTACATAAGTCGAGAATACAAATCAAGCATAAAACGTTCAATTTTCACTTCCTGGTAGTTAAAGCGTTAATATTTGGCTTTTCAAAAAGTACGTACGTATAATTTTTATTTATATTGCCGTAACGGAAAATATATGACGGCACGTTAAGCTGATGCGAAACGTACCTATATAGAAAACTGTCCATAATTCATGCCCACCGCTCGTTTTTAATTTTGGCGTCATAAATACAAAATGTTTAATAACAATAATTAAAAGTCGAAACTTATTTTTATTAGCGACGCGACGCTACGATTAAAATAAACGGGTCATCAGCGACGATTATTTTTCTGTCATCGTCGACAATAAAAAAATCTACTAATTGTAGGTGTAGTTTCATTAAACACATTTTTATCATTTTGATTAAGATTTATAGCAGCTTACATATTTTCAAAAGTAACTGTTCTTTGTGCCAATTCAGTTGGTTGCCAAAATGTAATTCCGTGGCCTTCGATTACCATTAATATATGTACATTAAACAGTTTCTTATTGCCAAATTCGTATTGAAATACTGGCATTGTATTTGTATTATCTATGCTTTGGCCACAACACGGTTATAATTTGTAATTGATCACATGGTCTGAATGTTGATAAGTTCGCATGTCTACAGACTGTAAAATAATGTCTGGCTAATTTTAGATAACAAATGATAGTCGGCTTGAACATAAATTTACAAATTAAGCATATGTTATCAAATAGTTATAACAATGGTGGGTAATAATAAAATATCGAGGAGGCCATTTTAAAAGATAGATGTCCTAAATCGCAATAGTTTATTTGAAATTATTTACAACACAAATAAAACTGTTAATAGTCTAAAAAAAAATTACAATAAAACCGATCGTGATTTTGATCATTTCGAATTTCAAAAATATGTACTACTTCATTCAGCTTTGTTTTATTAACCATTGATTTTTTTATTTTACCAAAACTTACCGTTACCTAAATATTACCCAGTACAGGTAGGCCGAAAACAATAAAATTGTTTGTCATTCTAATTCGAAGAAGATTACCCACAACAAATAACAATCTTCAAGATAAGGCGCCCAAAAAAATTATCAAGTGCGCGAAACAACCGTTCGATTTTGATGAAAGAAATCTGCTTTAGAGCTTTGTTAAAATGTCGCCGAATTACTATGAAAAAAATTCATAACCGTAAAGAGTGTCGCACTGATCATAAAGTTTAACAATGCATCGAACGTATTGCATCATGAGTGATAGCTATAGCAAAACAATGAAATACTAGCCCTAACAGTAAGGGCTCGTTCTACAACAATCGATCACCGGCGAACGTCAATCGGTCACCATGGAAGCGATTGTCTGAACAATTTAATTGAGAAGACTGTAAATTTGACAAGCAATGAAAACCCGAGAGCCGAAGGCTTTCGTCACGCAAACTTACGCGATTCTATGGCCTATCCATATGCAATTTATGTCATCAACAAAAAGTTACTAGATTGTTTATTTGTAATTCGGTTTAAAGTTTGGAAAGTGAGATGATTTACTTGCGCACATATTAGATGGCATAAAGAAAGACTACAATTTATTAGAACTGTAAAAATACGAGGTTCGAGGTGACAGCACTACGTGAAACGTCATCATCTAGTAACCTTTTATTGATGACGTGGATTGCATATAGGTTTGGACGAAGTGTAGTCGTTTCGCAGGAATAATCCTTAAAAATTCGGAGTTCGAATTGCATTCGATTAAATTATTTCAAACTGTTTGTCAAACAAAGAAAATAACAATCATCGAGTGTCAACAACAACGAAATATCAAATTTTATTAACGTTTTGTAAAAATTCTCTTCCAAAATCTATTCGTTTTAAAACTAAAAAAACCCACGAGAAAAACAAAAACCGAAATTATTTTACGTAATTACGTTAAAATTACCAGCTTTATTTCAAATAAATTACATATCGATTGCTAGAGTTCGTCCAGTGTACAAATAGATTTGGGGAAGTGCTAACCGTGTACTAACTCGGCAGAACGACCAATAAGTGCTAAGTATAAATTATTTCAAACCACTCCAAAATCGAGCGGCACAGCACCGTGTCGTGTTTTTTTTGCTTGTACAATATTCGAACAGAACGATTGGCAGAATTAATTTTACACTGGACGAACTCTAGGAATTTGCGCCGCCCATTGCTGTGAAAAGCTACCACTTGCAATATTATCGAAAAATTACCTCTATTCTAGTAATTAATAGTAATTTAGTAATTCAGTGCTTGAATTATTACTAAAAATTTTTTCGAGTAGGTACACGATTTAAAAAAAAATTCCGAGTTGCTAAACGACGAGGGATAATTTTCTCAAAAAAAAAATCGTGTGCCTTGAAGAAAAAATAGAAAATAATGTTACGACAGAAATTACTGAAAAAGCGTCCGATTGGTCAGAATAATCTACTGGTGTGAAATTATCGCTGTATATATACACATGAGATTGGGTAGGCGAATGACGAATTTTGATCGACCGTTACAGGAACTTGCGAAATAATTTGAAACATTTGTTAAATAATAGAAAACGTATTACTAATTTATGTAAGTAAATAAAAGGGAAAAAAGTCGTATGCAAAACCGAAAAAATTCCGTTCATTACTTCGTCGCGCTTTTATTGCGCCAAAATTGAATTTTGATGTTCCTTAAGAGCCGAAAAAAAGGGCAAACAAGTGGATTTCAATTAAAGAATCCCTTTTCTAATCTGAAATGTTTTATTCAAGAATGTGGCGAATGTGTCGAGTTCCCAAGAGATTAGAGGGTCCAATATCAAATGACTAGGGTGTCCTGGATCGTTATCGCTCTAAATAATAAATGACGTGCATCGGGACGGTGGGCGTCTGGACCGCGAACGACGGCTTCGTGGCCGGCCCGACACATTAGCCTGTCATCAGTCACAATTCACGTATAGAGGATACGCTGGAGGAAACATGGCCAAAGAAAAACAACCATTAATGGAATACGTCGCTTTTAGTAGAACATTTTCCTGAGTAAAGCGTAGATTATTTATTTTATTTTTTTTTATAAATGTGGGTAACAAAACTTGTGGCGAATTCGGTAAAGCGAAGTTGTTTTTTTTGTTTTAGAATTAATTTCCACTTTTGCATGTGTCGCTTTACGAAATTTTCAAAATCATCCATATTTTTTGACGCTCCGTTTGACTGTTAATTATTAAATTAATTGAAAAAAATCAAATCAATAATGATAAAATTAACGGACAAATCGCGGACAATGTAATAAGTATTTATACAATTTATAATAACCCGTATGTATAGAAAACAATTATTATTCATAATATAACGCGATGCGATCGCTTATAGGTTTATACGTTAAATTACAGTATAGACAAAAGTTCAGATAAGTACTGCAATTAACAACGCAATAATTGCGTGTTAACAACGTCTACACATCTAATTGTAAAAGTAGATTTTTACAAATTCATCGCCACTATAATTTAACATTCCAGTAACTTACCCGCTAAATGGATATCCAGCGAATGCTGCATCGTAGGGGTGATATACTGACGGGTAGGGCCACGTCGCCGCCCCAGCCGCCAAATTCTCCTTTATTTCCAACCCGGCGGCCTAAAAAAACAAATTAAATAAATTATAAATAATATAATGTAAACAAACAAATAATTTTTATAAAACACTTTCAGTGTCTGATTAATTATTTTATTATCGGCGAATGAGATTTCGGCTCGAAATAATTATCCATATAACAGCTATACAACGAATTACATTATGTCGCAATTTATCTGTTGACTAATTTTAAACAAAGTGGCAAAACCTTTGCTCCCGAGTTGTTAAATTTTTATCGTCGATAAAGCACGATGACCAACGGATTAAATAAATAATATACCTGATGCGTAACCATACAGTTTGCAAATTGGTTTATGTGATTTTCTAGCCTTAATTTGTTTTCTTTTACCTCTAAGTGGCTTTCAAATCATGTACGAGTGAAATATATACATACATAGATATATAATATTACAAGAAAACATAAATTTTGGTTAACATTTTCAACGACTTTCTAGTAGCGCAACTCCTTGTTTGTATAATTAAAGAGAATAGAGAACGCTCGTGTCGACTAGGATTTTCTAGAACAGTTTGTATAACTGTAAATAAGGAGTTGCGAAAACTTTACTTGCTTGTCTAATTTTACTTGTACAAGCTCAAATGTTTTGTGTAATAGAATATATTCTTAGGATTATAACTGCTTTATATACATTACGCGGAAGCTTATAAATATTTTTGTTGACTCGTATAAAGACGTTCTAGATGATTCAGAACCTTAGAAAGGTTTGATATTCTGATTACTATTTATAGAACACACGAACAACTATGAAATTATTTATCAATATTTGTAACAGAATTTATAATTGCACCGATTTGTCGTCTATAACGGATTACAAATTTATATTTTTTGAAACGCTTCACTTAGATAGTGTTTGTTGGGTGATTTAAAAAAAAAAATGAATTATTGCGGACAAAAAAATTTCCGACACTGTATTTTCCTATTGCAAATTTGATTTTAGCAAGTGACTAATTTATTGTGATAAATGTTTAAGTTTGACATTTAATTTCAAAGACAAAAATTTATTACGATTTGAAAATGCCCAATCACGTTTTAACGGAAAGACAAAAAGGTTTTGCGATCGCCAAATTAGAGGACCGCTTACACTAATTGTAAATCAATTTTTAAAAAACTAGACATCTCGATTCAAAATCGTTGAACATTTTTCGACCGCAATAATATCTACGTATTGAAATTTTTGACGTCACGTTTTGTCATCTATTTAATCTTTTGCACAAAATACTGACGAAACGTTGGTTATTGCTCGTTTTTCAATAATGACACGCTTTTTTCCACAAAATTCGAAAAGACCTTGTATTTTGATTGTTAAAAGGTTTAATATATATCTTATCGCTTTCGTTTCAATTTTAATTAGTTATTGTGTTCCTCGTTCTATTGATTTTATTACCTTTTCCGTTGTATTTGCACGTAGGAAGTTGCAGCACCGCAAGCTGTAGCTGCTATACCTACAAATAAGTGCTATAAGGCTACCACCGCACTGGCACCGACTTCTTATATTCATTTTCTAACAATATTTATAAATCTTTATCGTCTTTAAATATAAATATAAGTATAACGTTAGGCGGAGTACAACCACGTGCAATGAAACTGTCTCTCGTCTAACTCGCAGCACGAGAACATTAATGCGTAACTTAAGTCGGTCTGTTTGCCACTTCCCGATCAAAAACGCGTCGTGTACGAAAAAAAAATGTCTAGACGATTCGCACGCGATTGTTTCTACTACTGATTGAAAAAGAGTCACAAAAGTATATTTTTAAACTTATTTTGTTGACATTTGTTATCTGTCATAATCTATATTTCATACCCAATTTATACAAATTTAAAAATTAAATACAAATTGTAATTGTAATTGTGAAATGAAAAATAGAAGCGACATTTTCATTTTCTTTTTGTTCGGGGTTGATTTACCTGTACTGTAGGCCCAACTTAATTAAATTACTTTTTACTAATTACAAATTACTTAATTCTCAAATATCCCAGGAATTGTTTTGTTTTTCAACGACTGTTTCACCTACTAATTTAATGTTAAATAACATTATTGTTAAAATAATTGAAGATGAAGGCATTTAATTCTAAAAACGTTGGTCATTTAATTTAAGTTTTGTTTGATGATTAAATTAAATATTTTTTTTACTAATTAATCGGAAAGATGTTTTACGTAAACAATGTCGCATGAATATTAACACTTGATCAACTTGTATTTAGTTAATATTATAATACATTTCCGATTATAAAAAATTAGATAAATTGAACGCGAAAGTGCCATTCTATAATCTGTAGTTTTATATTTAAATCCTTTATTTTTGCGGTTTTAGAGGCGTTAAAAGAAAGTAAAATTTGTAAACACCAATATTATAATAAAGCGCTTTTTTGACAGAACGCGTTAGGTGCGTTGTTTTCGACGCTTTCCTGGTGGGTAGCTAAGGGCTTAAACTAAAAATGTTGGATCAATTTAAGTAAGTAGATGTGTACATATATCTAATAACAGTATAATAATTATTATACGGTTGCTTCTTAAACTTGGTATTTAAAAATTAAATAGAATTTATCAACGTTTATCGATATTTATCAAAGTTTCTTATATTTACTTGTGGATCATCCTTTATTATATCTACATTGTATAAATATAGCACGTAATATTGATTCGGAATATCGGGAATATCGTAAAACTGAAACTGTATTTTAGCTGAATTAAAAATAAAAATATGTCATACTAACAAGATTTAATACACATAATATATGAAAATAGATTGGCAAAATTGGTTCCACCATAATCATTAAATTAAAAAAAAAAGTTGTTTAAGTTGTTGTTGTTGTACAGACAACCCAATCAAACACAATAGTAGTAAAAATCCACGAAGAAATAGAAATTTCGGTTTTTGCACAATTAGAAAATTAAAAGGGAACTGTCTGTAGTAGTTATCTAATGATGCAATCCGGCCAATATAATTAATTAAAGATTTTTAATTCAAATTGCATTTTATGTTGCAATGTTCGTTATAACAACTTCAATTACATTAAAGCATAAAATACATACAAGCATTCCGAGTTTTCAGGCCGTATATAAATTAGAAGCTTTTCCATTTTAGTGATATTTTTAAATTAAAGAATTTAATTAATTTCGGCGTTATAAAAATAATTTCGACGATTTCGAATTCAACTAAGATTCAGGTTAAGATATTTCAACTTGCTTGTAATGCTTTTAAATGTATTTCATAAGTTCATTTTATAATAATAATAATAAGGTATATGTGCAGATATGTTTAATTATAGTAGGCTTTTTACAATGAGTTCACAACCATCAGACCAGAATATCACACAGAACAAACGAACATGTATTGTGTTTGTACCTACACGTTCATTGTTGTGTTTGTAGTAACTAGGAAACGTTTACTAATTAGCAGAGAATAATGTCAGTTTGTACATGATGAATTGTGCGGCAAGTTAATTTTTGCTGTTTTTACGATGTTTGCTATTATACGAATATGCGAATTACACACGTATTAAGATTATTATTAATTATTCGTATTACTGTTTTGTTTTGCTATGTTAATTACTTCATAATGTAGAGTTCCTTCGTCAATAATTGGAATAACTACTTATTAATTACCTACGCAATTTGTTGTATCCAAGATCAATAACACTAATTGTAAGTCTAATAGGTAAATAAAATATATGATTTGACTACCAGTAATTTTATAAGTAGTCACGTTCGCGTTGGAACGTTAAAACATGTTAAACTCTGGCGCACCAAGGGGGTTTTAGGGGGTTATAACCTCCCCCTCCTCCTCCAGAGCCCGAGAAATGAGTTGTAGTAATAAGATTTTTGTAAAACCCTTTTCCCCCGAAACTTTTTCTAAAGAACCACGCCACTCCAAAACCAATTTCTGGTTGCGCTACTGTGTTAAATTTGTGCAAACTTATCAATGGTTATAATAAAACATAGCACAGAGGCGTCGGAAAAAAAATTAGACCAACACTTTCCACATTCTTAAAATAAATTCGAAGAACAAAACTTCACCTCGGCAATATTACATTGTCGACATTTTCTGAATGAATATATAAATTAAAATAAGTATATCATTTAAATATTAAAAACTACTTAAAATACACTTCCTTTTAATGTCAAGTAGGTAGATGTTCCCACAATTGAAATTTAAATTTTAAAAAAATTGTGGCAATAAGAAGATTAGAAAGTAATCAAATGCGGAAGCATTCAAATATGTACTAAAAGAACAATGAGGAATGAATTTTGACCTGATTAAAAATTAATAAACTTGATACACTACATAGTCGTTATGTATTCAGTATAGGTTAATATAAATAATGGGTGGCAATGATAGAAAATATTGTTTGTTAATTTTAAGAAACACGTGTCAATATACAAAACGTAGAAATTTTAACTTCAAATATCTACTTGTATTGCATGTATAATGGATTTCAAGGTATGATTTTATCGACAACCAAGTACATATTTTTTGCTATTTCTTTAGTTCAAGTATACACATCATTTTGTTATACGGTATCTATACTCTTTTCTTGAAAAAAAGAAAACCCGTTAAACTTTACAACGTTGTCATCGAGTTCATCATAATTTAATTTTATCAATCTACCAGGGCTTTATACAGGATGTTTCGGAATAACCACTCCTACTTTTCACATGCGAAGACGGGCATGTAAATTAAACACTTTTTCGTAATAAAACGCCTAGGAAATGCTTAGTTTCCGAGATACGCCATACTGTTTACAATTTTTTCAGTTAAAGTATCTACGCCATTGGGTTTTTTGCAAAATTAAGACTCTTATTTTTGCATCGTTTTCGAGGTAAACGACAAAATCCGATTTCATGCCCATATTTAAACGTGCGTCAATATAGGGCTTCCAGCAGCACTCCCCATTAAAAAAGTAAATAAAGTAAATATTTCTCAAACTTAAAGTAAATAAAAGTAAATCTGTAAAAAAAAGTAAATAACTGGAAGCACTGAATATACCAAACAAAGAAATGACAAACTATGCGTTTTTAAATAGATTTAAAATTTTTGCGAAATCTCGAAAAAATCCCTTAGTATAGTTCACGAGTTTTTTTTTTTTGGCAAAAGTTTGACCCGGACGTTTTGAGACGCAACGTTCAAATCAAGTCGGAAACGACTAGAAAACTCGTATTTCTAGTATAATGAAGAAAGAAATGACGAACTGCGGGCGTTTAAATAGATTATAATTTTTGCATAATCTCGATAAAATGACACTACCTGATACGCATAGAACAGGTCCGGAATTACTTAAAAAGTAGTTTTTCAAATATACAGAGCTTCCAGCGACACATCCCATTAAAAAAAGTGAATAAAGCAAATATTTCTCAAACTTAAAGTAAATAAAAGTAAATTATTGAAGTCAGAAACAGATATAAGTAACGCTTCAAAAAACCTTTTAATCAATAGAATATGGAATGTGTTTAAAAATTAAAAGCGAGACAACATCAATATTATCAATATCAAACAGCAGCATCACCACTAGATAAATAGCATTTTTTATTTATTTATATCCACTATTAAAATTATTTATCTTTTTGTAATAGCAACAGAAATTCATATATAGGCAGATTCAGCCAGTTAAGGACGCAAAAAGATTTGAACCTCCGACAGTTAGTTATAATTCAGTAAAAGTATAATTTGAATTTGTTGACAGAGTAGATGCTAGTTCAAATCGTGAATTTGATAAAATGTTATACTAATAAAAGTCTGTTAGAATATAATGTAAAGTTCAAAGTATTTCTAATTTATTTATTACAAAATTGCTGAACGAAATACTTACAATAAATTAAAATAAACATTTGTTTAACATTACGAAACGTCCAATGAAATTTGAACGTTTATATGAGAATAGCATTTCTGTCATTATTTTTTTAGCATAAATAATAAGTTTTTCTTTGCAAATGTTCCTATTTCCATAAGTTATTATGCTGCAATTTTTTTTTAATTTTAAGCAGGTGATTCCCAATACCGAATTTCTAACGATTTTCCTGTTCGATATTTATTCAAATTATTCAAATCTATTCTAATTATTCTAAGTCGTAATGCAAGACTGAATCCTAATAATCGAGATCATATACCTACACTCCGTTTACGATTTTAAGTCAACATGGCTGATTTATAAACATTATGTGCAGCTACTGCAACTGTTATTTTAATAAAAAAGAAGCAAAGCCGCATTACAACTTAGAACTGCACAATTAAAACTTAAGACAAGTATGTGCGTCTATGCCAGGCTTAACACTTATATTAAAGCCCGTTTCCACGCATGCATCGTTGAAAATATTATATGGGACTTTGCTGGCAACAATATTAAAACAATCAATTCTGTCGAAGACACTTTTTTGAAATTTATACGCTGAAAGTTGTCGAGGGATTCTGTGCACAACAACATTGGCCAAAAATTAAATGTATAGAAAACAAAACTTTATGGCCTATCCAAACCTATATGCAATTTACGTCATCAATAAAAAGTTACTAGATTGTTTATTTGTAATTCGGTTTAAAGTTTGGAAAGTGACATATCTTATAAATGATTTACCTGCGCACATATTAGATGGTATAAAGAAAAACTACAATTTATTAGAACTGTCAAAATACGAGGTATGAGGTGACAGCACTGTGTGAAACGTCATAATCTAGTAACCTTTTACTGATGACGTGGATTGCATATAGCTTTGGACGAAGTATAGAAAATAGTAGAAAATAAAAATGCGCCCAAGGCTTTATCGTCATTTTTTTTCGGAGTTCTGGTAGCCATTTTCGGTACTACTCAAATAGTTCTAAAATACGTAATTTCGGTAGTTTCGTAGATATTCGACCTCAAAATCTGTCGGTGGCGTGATCGTGTCGAAAATACGTTTTCTTATCAGGAATTCTAGAACTCGGCAAAACGTTTCAGACAATCCACTCGGAAATGTCGCGTCTTTAAGTTGCCCAATTTTTCAATTTTCCCAATTATTCAATTTTTGCCAAAAATGATGTTACACCGAATTCAAATATTTATTTATTTATTTTTCATTTTACGTGAAAGTTAGAAAAATATTGACTTTACTGACCAAATGCAATTTCTAATGACTTTTAATGACTAAACTGAAAAAGCTCATACCAGTCATTAAAATAGCATCGATATACAGTTACTTACAACTTGTAACATCATTGCCTCGAGGTTTTAATGAAATGAGCAACATGACGAAAGTGGAAATTTTGAAAAAACAATAATATATTTCGTTTGGCAACGTTAAAAAATAATCAATATACAAATTCGTCGTGAAGGCATAATGTATGAAATTGACATTTTCGGTGTTGGTCACACTGCTTTGTTGATATTTATTGACCGCTACGAGCTACAAGGAGAAAAATATTACTATACCATGACGTCATCTGAGCGCGCGTTCTCATTTAATCCGAAATTTTATCAGCTTACGGCAATTATTTTTACCGCCCGATTTTAATATTTAGGCAAAAACAAATTTTTTATAGAACACAATCTATAGAATACCGGCGTAATTTGATTTAAAAAAAAATGATGTTACCCATTCTACACATAGTATCTCCAATAGTAATTAATATCCCCCCTCCAAATCCAATTTATATTGATATCGTAACATGCATCTGAACCCCATTTGAGTACTTGGCACGGTTCATGCAAGATACATAGCTGTCTAATTGCTGCGGGACGATTTTGGGACGAGGCTAATGAGGCAGCTAACCGAGAGTGAGGACATGTCTGGCGCTTAATCGCCAACTCTGGGATACAGCCTGTCTGTACTATAATCAAAGTTTCAGCAGCAAACACATGTTAACAAGGTATTTATTTGCCTGCATCTATCGTCTTTTACTGCAACAGTGGATTATCGACTGATACAGGGATTGCGGTTTCGGGATTTCAAATTTCAAAAATAACGAACCATTATATTTGTATTTTTGAAAAATGTTACGACTTCCTTAATACATATATATAAACGATTGTAATATTACATATAAATCGATGTTACCGTTAGTCATGATTCGTGATCTTTTCTATCAAATGAAACGTGACGATATATGCCGTCAATCTCGTAATAAACTGGCTCTTTTATACCAGATCACTTCTAACGACACGAAGAACAAAAATCAAAGTTTATCTTTGGAACGACAACACGGTTTCTATATAATATGGAAATTCTGTTAGAAAAACTTGGATGAATAAATTTAATTTCAAAGTAACTTCGAAAAGTAATTTATGACCAACAACTCATAATCATCTTTGCCGTAAAATAATTTGAAATAAGAGGCCGTAAAAGCCTCATAAACATAAAAAACTAATATAAAATAAGTTCCTAATATCCTAATTAACTCTAATAATAATAAAATTTGAGAGTGGATTCCTATTCAAAAGTTATCTTTAAAAATAACGTTAAAATTTTTTACGATTCAAATATTGACTCGTCTTTTTATATTTTTATACTACACAACTATGGTTGTTTTTTAAAACATTATGTAAATGCACAGGCTTACCATTTGACAACTACAAATTATGGTGTATTAAAAAGTGGTAGCGCCGATAAATTAAAAACGGAAAATGTCACTATCGGTGTATGACTATGTTATTATAATAAAGAACGGGGGCGCAGTGATTTATGCAGTGTTCAAAATATTTAAATAAACACGTTCCGATATAACAATTTTTACTTCTATTATAATATATGGGTAGGTAAGTACCTAATGTTGTTTGTAGTAGTAGCCTTTTCGCACTCTCGAGTTATCGCGATAACTTTACGTTGATTAAGAATTCTACGTTATTTCCAGTTCAAATAAATGCACGTTAAAAAGCAAGTCTTAAACGTTTGTTTTAACGAAAGTGTGAAAAATAGTTTTTTATCACGCACCGATTTTTAACATTTTTAACTTAAAGTTAAATTTAAAATTAAAAATTAAAATTCTTGTTTTAGTATCGCCGTTCTTAAATTTACTTTATTTTTATCGTTACAGTTCTCCACCACCACAAATTCTTACGATCCGCCGCCACTGAACGACAGTTAAAACGACGCAAATTATTTTCTACGTACATATGCTCTCGTACACGACACCCCCAAAATTATTTAAGTGCGATTGTTTTAGTAACTTAATTTTTATTAATTCAATTCAAAAATACTCTGTAGGGGTACCTACCGGCGCGCCGAGGAAGAGGGTTTTATAACCCCCCTCCAGAGCCTGCTAAATGAACCGTAGATAATCGATTATAAAATTTCAAAAGAAATGAAGAAAAAGGAAAAGTTTCTTTTTTATAAAACCTTTCTCCTGGAAAACACTTCTCTAACCCCCTCCTCCCTACCTAAAAAACTAATTTACCTATATTCATTTATCGTTTAATACAATCGACCTCACAAGCGAAAATTGTTCGAATCTAATTATGTGAATAATTAAGAAAACGATCGTAAAAGTAATTAATTACGTTTCCTCAATTCGTCGACTATTATTCGGGTAAGAAAACGGACCAGAGTTTTTTTTTGTAAATGCCATTCGACGATACTTGATCGAGACAGAAAGTGCTTTAAATGATCATCGACGATTAACTTCAAGGTGATACAAACTCGAGAACATTATTTGACTGCATGATTTCACAGCTGGTTACGTAACGAACCATTAAAAATGGACATTTAACGCTATTTTGATTAAGAGAACTAGATGATTGGTTAATAAAACGTCGAATTCCTTTAGTAACGAAACGCGTTACCGTCCTCACACCGTCGCATAAAATAAATTCGTGTTAACAAGTATAGAAAACTGATCTAAAAATTAAAGTTCAATTGCTAACTAACTGGTTTGCCTTACGCGACGATAATATATTGACTACTATACAGACGAGTCTGTTCCAAAAATAGGTGAAACCTAAATATCAGCCCCTAAGCAAACTGCATTAAAGAATGTGATACCTCTTAATGCTAAAACGTGTGCTTTTTTCAGTTTTCTGCGAAGGCTTCGTTTTAATTCAGGAAGCACAATCATTTTTTTCCTTCACTTTTTCGGTTTCGATAGTTAACACTGTTCAAAATTAAATGAAAATTATTTTTAATAAAAGTTCGAGTTATAAATACTTAGTACCTATACGTAAAAAAACGAGAAAACGGTGAATAGTGAAAAACAATTGCTAAAAATTGATCGTTAAATGTCCTTATATTTCGTCGATTTTAAAATAATACGAGAGGGTTGACTCGAGCAACTAACTATAAAACTGAACCTATTTCTGGATAAAGAATAAAAACAGCCACAGTGTCCGGAAACGATTCTTCCTGCACTTTATCATTTATGCCCTTGTCTCCCATATTTATAGATATCTACGAAATATATTTATATCTAATAAATGACACTAAATTTTTTTATTATCAGTCTTGAGTAAATCTTTTGAACGCACGTTACACCTACACTTTTAAAGAACGTAACTGCAGGAAACGTACTTAATTAATTATACGTTACTACATTATCCGCGAGTCTCCAAATGATAATAATAATAACAATTAATCTATCCTTAACTAGGTTAATTTCACGCAAATTATGTGAACGTTATAACCACGTTAAATTATTACGTAAAACTAAAACGACGGGTAGTTTCTTCCATTATGAAGAAAATATGATTTAATCCGAGTTGCATCACTTTAATAAATAATATCGCATTCTACAAAAAAAAATTAAATTAACGCGACACAATACTAATGAAATTGGAGGAAGTAAGTAGTTCGTTGCTACATTAATTAACAGTTTACTTTAAAAAAAAAACTGCTCTCAAGGATTTCCTTTGTAGCGTATTAACAACGAATTTACAATTCGATTACCTTTTAAAGAGACACACAGTTACATTGTGAAGTGTTCGCGGTATAATAAGTACGTTTAGTCATTTGCGTTACAATTTTTTTTTTCCATAAGGATTCCTCATGAATTTGTAAAAGGCGCCCAAATTATGTATGCACTTGTGTTAGCCTAAATCGCAATTATAGTTTTGGTTCGAGGAGATGGAACTCCGAACTAAACGGAATAATTTAGTTAACATGACAGTTAAAATTTAATTATGTGTCCAGCGCGCTTTATGAATATGAATGTGGTCATTGTAGATCTTAGCCCGAGGGATTTACCACGAGAGGAACCTTGTATACAAACACGCTTGAAGATTATACAAAATGAAATGTGTTTTGTCATAAATCAGGATTGGGACGTGTCTCTATAACTTCATTACGGATTATTATATTAATCACGAGATGCTTGTGGTTTAACAATGGATATGACAGCTTTTCTCTTACAACCTATGATGCATTGTGTATTTATTGTACGTGTGCTTGGGTTTTAAATGCTCACTGGAAGACTATAAAGTCATAACTTATAAGGATTCCTTAGTTATATAAAAGTACACTTAGCTTTAAAATATTTGCTACTTTCGCAATAACACATTAATTTCGTAATTGAATTCAATGAATATATTATCCGTAAGAGACAAATTCAGTTATCGCTTTTAATAATTAGGCGGTAGTTCCATTATGAATATGTACAGTGTGTTCCATTTTCGTTGCATTTGCGTCTGTTGTATTATAATAGATAGTTGCGAATTTTCAAGTTGCCTGAAAGATGGAGAAAGTTTGTAGAACAGAATGACACCTATATAATTTAATAAATGTATACTAAATTTTAAATCTTCCGTGTTTCAACTTTCCTTCAAAATCAACACGAACTTTTCGGGCAACCCAATATATTAGGGGGACCGAAAAATAATGTCGTTTCTGCGCACATCAATATTTGTTTACCATTTATCAGCTCATTGTGTACTTCAAAGTCGCACCAAAGATATTTTAAGGTTAACGTGACTTGTTTACTTATAAATAATTAAATCTTCAATTTTTTTACAATTTTGAAACGGCCAGTCAAATACTATAAGAGGAACATATCTGGAATTATATGCTTCTTAAGTTAACAGTCGCTACCAAAAACATTTACGATGTTTATCCAAGTGCATTAGATGTTTGTAAATGCCAAAGGTGGTTTTCTAAGTTCAGATCCAGTAAAAAACTTGGATGATATCCAAAATGCCATCTCCAGATATTTTGCTCAAAAACGAATTGATTTTTATCGATCCAGCATTGAAAATTTGCACACTATATGGCAAACGATTGTTGATAACGATTACATCAACGATTAAAAATAAAAACTTGTTAAAAATTTATTTGTTTGAATTTAATGTAAAAAAACGACATTATTTTCTGGTTCCCCTAATATATAACTCGATATAATTATTTAAAAATATTCCGTAATTATTAAGGATCGAATGAAACGTATCGAACTTGACATCAACATTAGAGCTACGAAAATAACAAAAAACTATAGGAAAAGAGCGACATGTAATTTTGCAATTGACCATTGAAATCGGCGCAAAAATTAGAACAGGAATGTAAAATTTGCAACTCTCTATTACAATAAACGCACGGAAAAAACTGTATGGTAGTTTTTGAATGGTTAAAAAATATAGTACATTGCCTCATATCATACCATATGATAAGAAATACAAATTTAATTTTTATCTTTAAATTTTTACTATTTACAGATGGTGAATAAAATTTACTATCTAATTTTAATCATTTCAAACATAACATTTTTGTTTATATTAATTAGTTAACGTAATTTAGTCTAGAATTTTACTAACAAATATTCCTTAAGAGTTTTTAACTTATATTAACACATTTAGAATTTTTTAATTCGTGCTTCCAAATGTGCTCTCAACTTTGAAACTGTAATCGGTAAATTATTTCACTTACAAGGAGAGGTTTAGAGGTTTGTTCCTCGCCGATTAGAATAAAATTTGGCATACTTATTGTAGAAAAAAACGTTACTGGTCAAAATTTTAAGATCCACTTCTCGAGTAATTAATTTTTGAAAAATTGATATGATTCCTACGGTACATACCTACCTATACGTTATTCACGATAGGTTCCAATACACGTCATCAACGAAACCTCGTATTTTTACAATATTAATAGATTGTAGTCTTTCTTTGTCATGTCATACGTTTCACTTGTATTGTTAAAATTATAATCTGTATGAATATTAAAAGTTATTAAACGTTTGGTTAATTTTATAATATAGTTTTAATATAGTCAATTAGATAGGTGTCGCTATATGTAACATAAATTATGATACATTTATTCATATTTATTTCATAGGTACCATATATGTTTCTCCGTGCAGACATACTCCGCGAATATACAACGAAAATAGAACACACTGTGCGTACCGATAGTTTCCGGTAACTCGTAAGTACAAATACGTGTACCCATAATACAAATAATAATAGAAGAACTATAAGTGCTAATCGGATTCATATCAAGAATTCGCATAACTGCAATTTATTACTCATGTAGTGTAAATGTGGTACTAATAGCACTTCTGAAACTGTTATATTTATTTTATGCACGCCATTATTTCTTTGTAATGTCATGCGTGTGTATATAATTATGTTGGTCACGATAATTGTGAAAACAAAGCATTAGTGTTTACGAATTTGCTTCCTAGTACGAAATCAGGCGTAACGCAATGGATAATTTTCATTCGTATAGATAATAGCGAATATTAAGTAGAGTATTTAGAAATTAATTACTAAAATGAAATTGTAATTGGCATCAATTATTATGTGCGTAACCGCACAAAACAGCTTTAACATCCGTCTCGTCCAAATAATCGACAAAGTACTATACCTAGATACAATCTCGATTTTGAGAAATTTCAAATCATCCAAACGGGGTTAAAAATCGATAATATTATTACCAATCGGTTACTCACCGCTGACGTATAAAACGGTGCTTGATCGGCGCCAAGTGCAGGAAAATAGGCGGCCATTCCGTCCGGATAAGGCGCACTATACATCGATAGTGGCGGTAACCCGGGGACTCCACCAGCTAACCTTTGGTAACCCAGCAGTTCATATTGACATGAACATACGCTTTGACCTGTAATTGGGTCCGTGAAAAGCGGTCGCCCCGTGTCGCAGCAACGTTGAGTTGCTGGCGGGCTACCAGGAGCTGGTGCCGAAGAGGTCACTGCCATGCTAGTTGGAGGAGGCGTTGGTTGACTAGGTCCTGACGATACTGTGCTCTGAAACAAATTGCCATACATAAATTTCTATAGATGCGATTAATTGTTTTTGGCCACGGCTTTAATAGGAAACGAGTGTCAAAACAATCGACCAAAATAACCGATTAATAAATTGACGATGGGAGTTCGGAATGTGTGGGTAATTTAAAAATGTTCCGTTTTTCGAAAGTCACGATTTTACGAAAATTCCTCTTCACACTTTTGACGAAATATACGCATACCTACCTATTTTTTTTAAACGGCTGCCTCGCAATTTCGAATATTTAAAAATTCACACAAATATTTTGTTGCAATTTAAGTTTGAAAACCTATAATGGACACCTATAAGTATTTATACAATTCTAATGGAGTGCCAATAAAATTATAGAAATCTCATCATTGTATGGAACTTTGCTGGGGACAACGTTGGGCGCAAAGTTGCAGAACGTTCGCCGTGTCCATGCTACAATGTTAGCCGCATATTGTAAAAAATGTGCAATTGAGGCTTTATGGTTGGTAACAAATTGTAATCGTAGTTTGCTCAATTGGCCTTTATTGAATGAGATAATCGGTGGATTTCCTAAATAATAAGTACGTTATTACAACTTTCTCTCGCCCATGTATCTGTTAATGACATAAAGTAATAAATTAAATATCTACGATATTATATTTCATAGTCTACGTAAACATCGGTGTACAATTTGTTTTCCTTTCACATATATAGGTAACCCTTTCACATGTGTACCTATATTATAAAATGAATTTAATTATATTTCAATTCAATAATTGCGTGAAATAAATCAAACCTAAATATGAAGGAAAAACGATTCTATCGATTTAATAAAACGAGATCCGACCGCGCCCAAGCCTCGATATCTAATTTTCATGTAATATGTCTCTAAACTACTTTTTTGAATTTTTCTCAAAAGAAATACGTATTTCGAAAATTACATTTACTAGAGGAATATTTAGAGAAATATTAATTTTTATCGCCTTTTCTCGATTACCTAGAAAAGGACACATTCTATCGAAAATTATAAAGAAAGATGTTGGATGATTCTAAAACGTTTTTCACATTGCCGATCCGACAATTAGTAACGGAGATAATTCGCAATCAGTTTAAAATATTCGATCGGCCGCTATTTTAATTTGGCTGGTTAACGAATTCGTCCTTCATATTCGTAAAGACAATATACTGTCCAAATTTCAACCTAGTATACGAATATATGACCGTCGCAAAATGAACGACCTATATTTTCGTGATCTAGTGGTCGAGATCGGAAAAAGTCCAAAACGCACCGTAATCAAATAGGCTTCAATAGATGTATTTTCTACGAAAATTTGCTAAAATGTGAACAGGTTTTTAAAAATGCACTAATATTGAACCAGAATCAATTTTAATTAATCAACGTTCTCGCAAACGTATCAATGGTCGCATTCAGGGAATGGTAGCGCTGTAGCGCTTTATCGAAGCGATGCTCTGAATGGTGTCTGCTTTACTCGCAGTGCTGCAGCGCTTTAGTAAAGCATTAAAGCATATAAATATTCCGCTTTAACGCTTTATAACTAAATAAAGCAATGACGCATCCATGCGTTCTAACCTAACAAATTATGTTGCTTGTGTATGTTTTGGTTTATGCAAAAAATAAAGATGGCTTATAACGTTACAATTCTTTTTACTTTTTACAAAATTAAGTTATATAAATATTGTAGATAAACACATGCGTAACTTATTTATAGGTTACCAAAAACAAACAAAATTGCCAACCTAAGAATTAAAAGCTGAAAAATAACTAGTACCAAAAATGTTTATTCAGGCAAGATAAAGCGTTACAGCGCTGCAGCGTTTCCACGCTACAATTCCCTGAATGCGACCAATAAGACGTATGAAGGGATTTTAAAGAAGCACATTTTCTGATTCACAGAGAGTCGATATTTTGATTCGTGTGTTTTGAAAGTGATGAAGATACCTTTGATACATAAATGAAATAAATTTTGTTCATATTTAATTTTGTGCATTATGCAATGCTGAACAAAATAATTGTACGATCTTCTGCAATTAATATTCGACATTTTAAAATTATACAGAATTTTCAAAATAGGTACGCGAAAATTAAAAATAAATAAAAAACAAACGACAACTTGACCTTTCTATTAACCACGACACGACGTAAATTTGAAAACGGTTTTTAATCAAAAATCTTATATGCAGGAATTTTAGTTCGAGTAAAGCAGCTTTGAAATTTTTGGTTAAAAGCGATAAACGAGGCAATCTTTTAATAATAAATAATTATGTACATGGATAAAAAAAACGTGCACGGTGATATAGTACCTATACCTGTGATACTACCTATGATACCTTTGATATAACAAAGCAAGATGAAATAAACAAATAGCTACAAATTGAAGTACAATAACAATTACCTATGCTAGTCGCGTCTCGTGCACTGCATTTACTTAAATAAACAATGTATACATACCTACATATTAACATACTTACTACGTATTTATGTTTCAAGGTTTCTTATTAAATATTAATCATTTATAAAAACGGATATATTTTATCCAAAAACTTACGTAAAAATATCTAAATTCATAAACTCAAAGATAAATAATATCTTTACGTTCTTTTATAATCGCCGACAATCGCAATAACAGCCTTTTTGCCAACACGTGTTCGGTTTCCTGCTTAAAATTGTAATTCGTTCTCGCATCAACGCCGCGGTTAATTTATCATCAATAACCGCTATTTTTCAAGAGTTGCCCATAATAACAATGATAAATAAAACACTTAACGTATGTAGAATTCTGTCCGTGCAAGGATAACGCAACACGTTTACCGTTTAATAATTACTTTACTCCTGTACCGGGCAATAAAACTTGATTTATTCAGCATAAAAAGCGAAAAGTGACTTCTGTTTTTAGAAATTTGTCTTCTTCGCTTGTTTGTTGCTTTAATTAAGAAGCAATAAAATTTTACATCTGCTCGTTCGACACTTATTTACTTTGCGGTCGTACGTTAACATTAAAATAGTTTTTATATTAGATATAATAGGTATAAATGACAATTTCGAGTGCCCGTTAGCAACCTGCCGTTTTTTTAAACCGATTAGAACTCTAGTGTTCCACGTGAAGATTAGTAAAACCTATTTAAGGTGAATAATGCAATCTAAATGGACATCTATTTTTAATGACGACGCTTCTAAACGGTTACTGAACACCACATGCGTTTCCACTTCTCGATTAATTTATGCCGAATTATAAAAAAAAGGTGCTTCTGAGCGACCGAGAACAGATAGAAATTAATTAAGGCAAAATTCTCGCATTCGAAAAATGAAATTCGAAATGCATAGGTAGGAATATTTAAATGAAACGCAAATGTTGTAATAACAGCATCGCATTCGATAAAGTGGATCGTTTCTTTTCCAAGGCGAGTATCCACCACGGTCTAATCTAACAATACATTAACTGCATATACAGGGGGAAGCGCGAATGCGAAGCGAACCCGAAAAGCAGATTTATTTTTAATAATGGCGAACGAATGCGTGATCGCATGAGTGAACATTCCCCTGAGTAAATAAATAATGCGGTTATTACAGCTCGACGAGTACGCTTCTACTCGCTGTTTCGTAGAAAATTTTGATCCTTACGTCTACTTACATAAGGTTAAAATTAAATAAGCAGCCGTCTACCTCATAATGTAATTTGAGATAATTTTATGACTACTCTCATCTCGTTGGTTAAGACGCTTTAGGGTAGATAATGTGACGCATTTTAGTTATAAGTGAAAAGGGGATTTAGGGGAACTTCGTGCAATCGTAGTTCCTCGTCGGCTCGATTGTATATAATATACCACCACCCTTAAAAATTACATTTAATAATGGAACAAAAATTGATATAGATATCTTATTATTTCTTCTACGATTCGTTAATTTTTAAATCTTGAGTTTTTGTTAAAAATACATACCGTAAGTAGGTACATATGTAAAAAAAAAGAAATGGTGAACGAAATCATCGGCCGAACAAAATCAAAACTCCATACGCGATGATCTTTTGTTTTCATGGCAATCTTAAAACAATCGTAAAAACCAAAATATTTTGATAAATCGGTTATTAAAACGTTAAGTGTTATATATTTTTGGAATCGGAAGTAAAATCTACATTGAAACGAAAATAAATCTAATATGGTGTCCATAAGAAAAACAAAAGTTGACTGTCGTTGCTTGTTTTCTCTAAGTACTAGAACAAATGTAGCATTATTCTTAAATTCCTCGTTAAAATGTGTCTCAATAATGTTTCGGTTAGAAATGGCTAACTTGACTGGTTTTCGTATAAAAAAAAATAAAAACGAAAATCTCAATTTTCAGTTTTTTTCTCGATATTTTTTAAATTAACAATGGCAGGTCAATTTGTTTTTTCACATTATTAATCAGTACAAAAATGCGCAACTTTGCCCCAATTTAACCGACTTTGTATCTCTTAAGATTAACACGAAAAACGAGCATCGTATATAGCCCAGTATTTTGGGTTTCATCTGTTGAAAAAATTCCAGTTAGCCGGATTTTTGGATTTTTGCGTTTCTAAAAACGCGTTAAAGTCCCAATCGATATCGTGCCGGCATTGCGAGATATTCGAGGTTAAAGGTTACGAAAAATGGTTTTTCTTAAATATCTCGCTTCCTATGGCCCAGAGGTCGATTGAGCTTATTTATATTATAGATCTTAAAATTGTTTACAAAAAAAGTTCTATACATTTTATTCGTGCAGTCAACTGTTTTCGTGATATGAAACAGATAAAGTATAAAATGGATTTGTTTAGACGATAACGCACTTCGGGGCAAGGCAACTCCCATGTTGTCGTCTGATTGGAAACGTCATGATTTGCACGAATTAGCACAAGTGCTTCAACAAAATTAAATTACATTAAAATTAAATAACATCGTGGAGCCTGTGACAACACTACTACCACCAACATCAGGCGTACTATTAAATACAATCTTCTGTAATTGCACAAAAGGTTGCGATTCAAAAAAAACCTTTTTTGTAGACAATTTTAAGATCTATAATATAAATAACCTCGATCGACCTCCGGGCTGTAGAAATCGAGATATTAAAAAAAAGCCATTTTTCGTGATCTTTGACCTCGAATATCTCGTAACGCCGCACTATATCGATTGAGATTTTCGACGCGTTTTTTTAAAACATGAAAATAAAGGTGTACACAAAATTAGTCATTTTTATGTATAAAATTGCTGAACCATATAGCTTAAATTAATTTTAAATAATATACCAATCAATTAATGTCAAATTTTCATAGTTATACTCTCCAGAACATGGTCTAACAATTTTAATGCGGGCCGATCGGTTTAACCGGTCAATGGTTTATCCGGGCAAGGGTGGTGTCGCGTACAGACCGGTTAAGCGGGAGTCTACTGTACGTAAAATGGATTTTTATTCAAGAATGCCTCCAAATTTCGTGCTTATGTGTAGGATGTTAATATACATTATAAAATTACAAACATTATTCGAGAAATACCTACATTTTACATCCTGTTTTAAGTGCATTAATAAAAATGTTTTAGAAAAACCGATTCCTTTATCGTAATGCCGTTTTAAAATAAGTTTAACGATTTAAATAACTTACCGGATTCAAAAGTAACATCAAAATGCATATATTAAAACAAATTAACTACACAATTAACCATAATTTATAAAAGCAACACTGTTAAATAATGAGAAAAACTAAATTTGAAACGATTAATTAAAAATGATATTCAGTCGAAAAGGCAATTATAAACATGTGAACGCGAAGAAACACCGTAAAATGTTAGAAACTAACAATAAGTGTAAATATATACATATTTTTTAATGTTATAGCACATGTAAGTATAATGTAAATAGGTAAAAATGCTTACTTATTTAAGTGAATTATTCATTATCAGCACATTATCTATGCTTTCTTAACTCGAAGGAAGCAATAAATAATGATTATAAGCGAGAATTTTAATTTTATATATTTACCTACCTATACGTTTTGTTTTGATAGTTCTGAATTAAACCCCCATGATTAATAATTTAACGGTCGAATAGTTTTTGTTCCCGACGACGATATTTTTTCAGTTCCAATACGAAATCTATTCCTTGTTTTGAAATCATAACCGGAACGTTTGTCCCGAATTCGTGAAATCGCAGCAAACCCTATCCGCGGACCGCCGTATAATCCCGCGATAAATCATACTCTGTCACTTCATTCGATGCGAGTTTCAATCGTATATTCACGAAGTTTCCCCATCTTTGTTTCTGTCGTTTTCCAGAAACGTTTTCTTAAGATGTAATATATGAGGAAACGATGGCCGAACTCGAGAACGTTGTCTATTCAATTATTATTATACGTAAAAGAGCTGTAAATGTTCCTTTTGGTTGAATAATCAATGACTAAAAAAAAGGTTGCGTTTAGAGAACGAAAATGTCCATAAATTCAACTTAAAAACGTGGTGCGAACGAGTTTCATGGGAATACGCAATAAATCCGGGAAAAGTTTTCAAATCTAAACTTTGTTGCTGATATGAAAAGAATCCGATTACTTACTTACAACGGTTGATGTCCGTTTATATCTATTTATATATACCTACAATTATTATAATTATTTTCTATTAAAAAAAAAAAAACTGAACCAAAATACCTTTAGAACCTATAGGTAGGTACTTAAAATGTAAGTTTAAAGGATAAAGCGAGGGGACACGTTTCGAACTCTAAAATTATCGAAACTCGATACAACTGTAAAACTAATAATAAACGTAGTTTTAAAATATGGTGCAGTAAAAATCCGAGGAGCCCAGTTTAATTAGTGCGTAAATTATCGGAAGAATACTGACGTTAACTGCTTGTACCAATCTATACATATTTAGCCGTTTTATTGCGAAAACAGTAAAATCATAAATTTTGTTGAACGTTTTAAATTGTTAATTGGTACATAATTAAGAGACCTTAAATCTCAAATCAACAAGCTGGACGAAACAGAAATTAACCCTTTCCACTCAACAATTACAACTGTGTTTACTACATACTTCAGCAATTCCGTCCGAAATCTGAACTATACGAGTTACAGTAACACATAAAAAATTGTAAACATTTTTGTGACGACGCGGCACGCGTAGCGCATCAACATTGTTACACTGTTACACAACCAGTTGCAGGTACTCAAAATAAATCTATATAAATTTTGAATCTACATACAATGGTTAAATAGAAAATATTCATGTTAAGTTTTTGGTTAATTAGTTAGTTTAACGTTGTCTTCTTTTCATAATGTATAGAAAAGTTGTTTTTTTTTTGCATAATGTCGTCGTCGCCCAGGAAGTGTTTAAATTCGTGTCTATTTACAAACATTTATGAGTTGTTATTAATAGGCAAACTTTTCAATAAATTAATCATTTAGTTATTTATATCAAAACTTGTACACGATACATTGCGCACCGAGGAGCGCCGAACACACTCGGGAGCCTGAAAAATTTACGCATTTGTATTGCAAATGCCAAACAAAAATGTTCCAATTACGTTCGACTTACGAAGACGGTATTTTAATTTGAATCTTGCTCTAAATGTTTTGACAATGAAATATTTCAAGTTAAGGAGATGCCGACTTAGGAAGATTTGACTGCATTTAAAAATGTTCTACAACGTTACATGTATTAGTAAAACGTCAATAAATTTACTATTTTCAATTAATTAGAGGTACCATTATACTTTTATTTTATTTATTACAGCGTAACCGTCAGCGGTAATAAAATACGTGTAATTTAACACTAGAATAATTACCTAGCTAATTTTTATATGGAGAATTCTACAAAATTTTTAAACAAATTTGAAAAATACTTTTACTGACGTATTATTCACGTGTTTAAAACAAAAAAAAAACAACAAAATAGATACATAATAACTTTTAATAAAATGGTCTTAAAAATATCAGCAATTTTCTTGTAAATTTAAATTATTTTGTGTAGATTTCAAAAAAACAACGGAATTGCTCATTAGCGAAAATGTACCGTTTACTAAATAATTCTCGAGTAGGTACGCCTAGTCTTTTTAAAATTATTTTATAAGAAAATTCAAGAAATCATTAAAAATAACGAAATTAAAAAACGAGCATTAATTTTATCAACAAAAAAAATTGTTTCGAAATATAAAAAAAATTAAAATCGGGATATTTATCGTCTAAAAACCCTAACACTATTTTGCGTTAATGAAAAATATATCTACCTGTTATTTACAGAACCAAGTTTCTATTATTTTAATTTAAATAAACAATTTTTGGAATACGACCTTTTCTTCAAAATATTACTATGTACACACACATAGGTACATCGCCGTTTCTATTAAAAACTACTACTCCCGACACTAGCTCGTTTCTCCCAAACAAATGCGGTATTAATATTGACATCAGCTGTTGCTTCCAAAAAAAAGTAACTGCATTTATTTAGAAAGTGTCGTCCTGTATCGTATCATTTACGGTACATTAGCGAACCACTAAATAAACATATTTTACTTCCACAAAACAGCATTCGAAAACAATTCATCACTTAGAAAATTTGGCTCCCCTACTAAAAAGTAACTCAGCCGAAACGCTAGCTAACGTGTGTGCGCCCTTAGTGATTTATAACGATTTAATATTTATTTTGATGGGTGAAATTTGGCGTTACTAACACTCGGTGGAGGGTACGGCCAGCTGCTAAATTATATTTAGTAGCAAATAAAAGGCAGTGCCGCCATTCTTCTGACGATATATGACAAGGTTCAAAATCGCATGCTAAAGATTTAATTTTGATGGCACTAAAGGTTTTGTCCCCGAATAGGGTTTTTACTGCTTTTCTATTCGGCAGTAAAGAACACCGTACACCACTTGGATTATTTATTTAGTGTAGGTAAATTCTATTATGTCTTTGCCGCGTTCACGAAATGTATTTATTTTAGGATTATGTCGGGATTTTCTTGCAGAAAATTCTGCAGATTTATTGAATAATAAAATGCAAACTAGAGGAGTAACGGGAGTAAATAAAAAAATATACCTAAATCTCCAGTTTATAAAACATAAATTTGAATTTTGATAAGACGATGTATTTAGTAGATAATTTTCGAGGAAAATATCTACGTATCGAGAAGTACGTTTCAATAGAATGGGACATTAGGTACATCAACCATAATCGATAATAACAAATTCATCGCTAATATCACGTCACGTACGATCCACGAATTAATCTTAAAATTAATAGCGAATAAATTTGCAGTTAGGCATTTCATCGGCGGCGATAAAAAGCTGGTTCGATTCTATGATCAATAACTTTATGTTTTTATAGTAAATTCGTACTATTTCAAAAAGAATAAAATAATACGACGATGGTACCATTGTAAACACAATTAACTATCACAAAACAATGTGTTAATCACGACAAGTTACGAAGAACTAAACCAAGAAAGGATATGCAATTAAAACTGCTTCTGCTCGATTAAATCAAAAAAATTGACTAATACGTTTATTATTATTATTTATTTTTGTGTCACGAACTCCAAGGCAAATAACATATTTAGGTATACGTGGCCTTGTTCGCTCTGACATAAGATAACACATGTCCATATTATCGAATTTGCAAATAATTTTTGATCGTTTCATCGGGGGCGCGTGTTCTTGTATGTTTCGAAATTCAAACAAAATAAAAGACTTTCGATAAAACTAAAACGCGAATTTTATACCACAAAATTTGAATAGTTTAACCATATATGCCTATCGTCTTTAAGGCTAAATATACAAAAATACCGTTCATATTTATAAAGTAATCGTGACAATAGTAATGTAGTGTGACAATAATGTATTCATGTTAGAGATCTACTTAGATTACTTTATCTTTGCTACAAAACAATTCTAAACGTGCAAGAATATTACATTCAAGGCAAGATAATGTGTAGTAAATGATTAATCAAAAGTCCCCTATACGTGCACGTTAGTAATAAAAATGGGACAACAAATTTTGATATATTTTTCAATAAACTTTTATTTTATTTTCTTCTTCTTTTGTCTTTAAATCAGAAAAGAATTATTTTTAGTGCTTAATTAAAAAAAGAAAATTATTGGATCACAAATCACTTCAGTATTGGGATTCGTCAATTTCTGAAGTACTTAATCTTCATTCTATTGACCGAATTTAATTCATTTTTAGAGCTACGTATTTCCTACTGATCTACGATAAAAACAACTACGACTCTCGTTACGATCGTATTCGCATGAGTGTTTCATTTCCCCTTTACAGGCCACTGCTACACCTAATGCAGATCGTATTACATTTCTTGTTACTTTTAAATGAAAACTGAATTTGTTTTTACAATTAGATACCCACTTTTATAAGGGAGGATACTTTTCGAATTTATATACGATCGATAGTAGATATGATAAAATCTATACTAAATTCAGTTGATATTTATAAAAATGATTAATATTACAAGAAAAACAATAAATAGCAAGTAATGAAGAAGTGAGATTTATTCTATGTTCAATTTTATAAAAGTTAACGGAGCGTTAAATGCACCGTTTCTTCCCTAATTAAATTTTAATCCTTTAATGCACTTAGGTTAATTTTCAAACTAAATGTGCCTCCTTCGTGTTCGTTAACATAATAAATACCTACTTAACAATGCAATGGGGGGGCTTATTTTGATTATTTATTCCTTTATATAAGTTCCGAGCTTTAAATTATTTATTAAAACAATAATACCTAAAACCTAAAAATTTGTAAAGTACCTTATATTTTAAATGAGTTTAATGAGGTACCTGCGTAAATTGTATTTGCAAACTGAAAATTATTAATATTATGACTGTTCTATATACTTCGTATTATAAGTATACAGTTTGTTCCAGAAAAGCGTGTCGTTATTTTTAAACTATACTCTATTCACCGAACCCATGCAGTAGACATAAACAAATGCAAGCGGAGAATGCGTGATTAAGAAATCGCCTTTACGATAACAACATGTTACCCAGGGATATCGAATCTCTTCACGATTCTAAAGCTATTTACCTCGTAAAAATATACATAAAACATAAATGTATTACACGTCACATGCAGTACCTCTTGTTTATGTCTACTACATAAGAAAATTGAATAAGGTATAAATAATTATTTAATTTACAAAAATAGTAGATAACACATTGTCTGAACAGCATTGATGCTTTGTTAACAACGCCAACATACAAGTTCCCGTTGGCGTTGTTGCGTATGATAACGTCACATCTGTCAGCCATATCTACTGTTTACTGGATTCTCCGTATATCGGGCGAAAAAAGTCGCTTTAAATTATATATACACGTGTTTTTCGATAGTTTAACTTCTTAAGGGCTCAGACAATTTCAATGGGATTGGCGTCTGGGGTGTATGCCGGCCACTCCATTACCTGTGATCCCCTTTACGGTTTTTTTCACTCCTCACATACATGGACTACGGTGCTTAAAAATCCGATCCAAATCCTTAAAATTAGTGCCAAACGGCAGATGATAGCAAACACTTTTCATTTTTTCAGCATTTAAATTCTCGGCAAACAGACACAAACTCCAAACATGTATTTTTGAAGAACGTCCCCAAACATGTAGGTACGTACATTTACAAGATGTTTAACGATTATTTGGACAATTTTGTTTGCTACAGTTTTTCTTCAGAGAATTCCAAGCCCAAAATGAGGGGGATTCGTGTTTAATAAGATAATCTTTGACAATTTCTCTCTTTACTCTCGTGCGTCCAAGCTAAACGTCTACGCTTGTGCTTTTCATGAGAGCAGCATTGTTTTTCGTATTGCACCGCGGCATTTTATTTTGGCTCCATGAAGACGTCGCCGTGTAGTATTCGGCCCTATATACACTTCCATTCCCTTTTGCGTAAAATTCCAAGCCTTAACGCATCGGTGTCGGACTTTCAGTAAAATTTTAAACAATCGTCTTATCTACCCGTATCGGTGGCACACGACGCGTTTTTCCACGACCAGAAAAGTCATTCACATTCTTTTTTTGTCTTCGTGTCGCGTTTCGCCCACTTATTTGTAAAACTTTCCAACGTTTTCGTATACTTTGCAACCGTTTTATAACAGTTATTTTAGGTCATTTTTCATGCTTACACACTAAAATAAACTTTTCACTCATTTTGTAACACAACCGCCCACTTCAATAAACCGCACCGTACCAAATAGAAACAAATTTAGCAATGCGCCGTAGGGCGCGCTTCGAACTTTCAAACCAGTCGCAGATATCCTGTTTCGTTATCTTTGCATTCTTGTATTTGCCGACACATTTTTGTAGAACAAACTGTATGTAGGTAATACCTACATTTCTTTTCACAAAAACTGAACATTCGTAAATATAATTTCACGAAACCAACTGGAATACAATAAATTATTTTATAAACATTTTTTAAAAGATTATTATCTATGTAGGTATGTATCTAAATGTTATTTAGTCCTTTTTTAGGGTCGTCCGAAAATTTCGTTTAAAGAAATCAACACGAATAACGTTCACCCCAAACATTTATTCATATACAGACAGTTATTGTCTAATTTAATAATAAAAATCAAATTTAACAATATCAACGTAAATTTATATTCGTCGGTGTCGATGGATTTAAACAATTAAAATTACATATATTTATGGATATCTGATGACAGGAAATGCACATTTTAAAAGAGTTGTTAAGAAAAATTATTTGAATGTAAGAAAAACCGAAACACCTGCTATATTTATTTTAAATAATTGCCTAATTAGTTTGTACATTATACGCGTAAGCATAATTTGGTATGGGCTGCATTTTAAAATGCGTTTTTTACATATTTTCGCCTTAAGGAACTACTACATAATTGCACTTTTCTTGCAAATTTGTACAAAACGCAGCTCGTACAGACTCGCATAAAATCTCGAAAAAAATCGAGAACAAGGATAAATTCATAATTATTCCAATTTGCTTTGATGGTAGTAAATACCTGAGATATTACGATAATTAGGAATTGTAAATGATTAAAGACGTCTTGGAAATAAATCATTTTAATCGAGGTATGTGTAAAGCAAAGAGAAAAATTTAACATCACAGAGACCGATCGTTAAAATAACTCGAGTACGTTGCATTCTTTTAATTTGCACAATTGCACGTGATGTAAAATGTATTCATTATGCTCTCTTTATTTATAATAAATTTATTTAAAACAAGGCTCGTCTTTTTATACATCTTTATATTAAATGCGACGCTGTTCACAAAATGTGAATTACAATTACAAATTAATTAGTATCTAAGTAGGTATATTGTGCCTTCAACATACGAAACACTTCAAGAGTTTTCAAAAAATTGTAATTCATAATGATAGATTAGATAAATACCTAGTATATAAAAGAAAAAATCAAGGCATGTTAGGTATCAAAAATAGAATAAAATTCAAATTTGAAATGCCTTGGGTAATCGCAACCTACCCAAGTCGTACCAACACATTCTTTTAATCTCCAATTTTAGGAAAATAGAAACTAGTGGGGCTATAAGAACCATTCGGCTCCGATTACCTCAACGTCGATTATTTTTGTCCATTAAAATTATCACAAAAAACGCGAGAAAATTAAGAAAGCTATAGTAAATTCCTCAGTAAAATCAATTCTCATAGATAGTAAGTAGGTACTTACTGTCTGTGTACTGTCGGTCTGTGTAGGTACACAGACAAGTACCTAATTTAAAATGAAAAAAATCAAGTTTTCACATTTACGTTTTTCGTCAAGGTTACGGAAATTTTACAACATAATCTCCCTTGAAACACAATGATCATTTTCGACAAAACGAGCGAGACCGTAGTGCCCACGCGTGGAGGTGTGCAACGTGGGGGGGGGGGGGTTGGCTCAGTGTAACTGAGCAATACTCTGTAACGTAATTAGTTCGATTCGTATCGGATTGGTTCTCATTTCCCCCTCTTCCCCACCTTTAATAAAACCAGCTTTTATTTTCTTATGGAAGATGAAACAACAATTTTTGCATTTTCGAGAAAATAGAATTAGGTACCTACCCATTAAAAAATAACCCCGTTTTGGGGTTTTAAAATAATTTTATTTTTGGTCTGATATCATACGTGTAGATGACAATAACATCATTTTAAACCAAATAGTAGTCAATAAAATGGAAAATTGTTAGTTTTAGCACGAAACTTACCTAAATTTTCAAATATTCCTTTAAATTTGGAAATCAATTGTTACCTATAAGTGATAAATATTATCCTTCCAATGTAATAGCAGAAAACAGATATTGTATAGGTAAATTTCTAAGAAAATTTGAGTGCTAGAATTAATTTCATTTCAATTTAATTTCAGTGGGAGCATTTTGTTCCGATATTTTGTAATACTGCCTATACGTACTGCTAAAATACAGTGTTTGAGCCTAACTATATCCATAAAGACATTTTAGCCGTCATACTTCGATACATCTATCCTGAAAGTGCGACAAGTAGGTACCTATTTATGAATCACACTGTAAACGTACAATTTTCACTGTATCTATTACAGTAGGTAGATAAAATGATTGACAACGAGTAGGTATTTTATTATAACTTTTTTTTTAAATTTTTATCTCAACAATTTTCAATATACAAAAAAAGTTCATGCCTTATAGGCACTTATAAATGTAAATATTACCTATAAAAGATGAATTATCGGTAAAAATATAAATTATGTTTAGTAATTGGTAATTAAACTAAATGCAGGGACTTAATAGGCTATCTACTTAGGTACATCATAGCAAGTCGGTCGTGTTTGATGGTAAAAAGAGAATAAAAAAGATGTTATGCACCAACTTTTACAGCTTAAGAATAGTAATATCATAAACGCTATTTAAATACCTATAGTTTACCAGAATAGTCGGTTTTAAAACAAAACAATATTTTTAAAATGCCTATTAAATAAAGACAATTTATTTATTTTTTCTAATGTTTCTCCAGATTGATGTGTTCCATATAATATTTATTGACTATTCAATATTGTATATTCACCGACTATTATTAAATAACGAAAAAGGTGTTTTGAATTCACCAACAATTTAATTGGTTGGTTCCAGTGCGTGTATACCTAATTTTTTTAGATACTCGTGTCCTTGCATAATCGTTTAGTCTACACTCAGCTTTACATTTGCGACATAGAAGCGTATCTACTTATAAATGTCGATTATGTATAAATTTACAATGTTTTTTGTGCGTAAAGTATGAAAGAGTGATTCAATCGAAGAATTTTACGTTTCTCATTTTATTGAAAACAGGTCCAACAAATAACTGTAATGATATCGAATAAAATCGACGTTTTTTAAGGACCATGAACTCGCCGTAATGTTTCGATTATATATTTATAGGTAATTTGATAGGCACATCATTTGTGAACATGCAATTTAATGTTTTTAAAACTGTGTATTTTAATCAAATTACAATAACTTTTTTCTTAATAAATAAAAAATTAGTGTTGATTAGACACAAATAATAAACTAGTCTATGTTTGTTATGCTTAACATCAAAACAATTTGTGTTATTTTTATTATTTTTTTATATGTAGATATCTATTAATGTTTTAATGAATACCATATTTAATTAATCAAAATATTTTGTTTGTGGAGTTTTTCGGTTCAATTAATATCTAACGTTTGTTATTATAACAGCGAATTCAAGTCGAGGCAAAAACGTGCACCGAAAAAAATGAGTGAACAACCCCACATTTAAGAAATTTAAATGTACGTACAAATAAGATTGTGTTAATGTAAAATTAAGATAAATCCAACCGTTCCGTATTTCTAAATAAGTAGGTATTACCTATTCTTGCGAAATTTCAAATCGGTTTACTTTATAGTTATTTAAATATATAAAAAGAAATCGTTTACAAACGTATTTTATAACAAGCGCGGCGCGATTATAGGCGCATTTTTCGCAATGTCGAAAGGGCGTTCGATTCAAATCAATCAAGTTCCATAGTTCAAAAATTCATCAGTTCATAAATATGCGATTTCTTTATTCGCATCATCTTCTAAAAATAAAAAGAAATTTAACTAAATCGGTTAGTTGATTTATTATTGTTATATAAGTACCTATGTTGACAATGTTCGCCGCAAGGGTACTTCACGTTTTAACAACCTTACTACATTTTAACTATGGGAAACAAACAATATCAAATACCGACATCGAAATTATAAATTCTAAGCAAGTTTAAAAACGCGGTAACACTTATACGCAAAAGTCGCAAAAGTAGTTTACTTGCACCTAATAATAACTTCGTATTTTTTTTTTGTTTTGTTTCACGCGTAATTGGGGTTTTACGTAAACCGATCGCCGGATGTTGGGCATTTAGTTATCGCCTCGAGCGCTGACTTCTCATTTTTTTTTAGCGTGCAACTTCTGCTAACACACCGTTTTATATTTATAACACGTGTATTGCATCACTAAACGTTTTTCTTGCCCTGAATTTACTGTATTTTATTCTTACACATTATTTTCCATGCGATGTTATCATAAATTTGCATTTATAAATGTTTTTTAATTCTAATTTTAACGTCTTCGCGAACCAGATATTTAAATATTTAATTGAATTTTTCGAAAGTTCTCGTCAATTTACAAAATACATAAATAAATATCGTTTTAGGAGAAATAGCGATCAATTAGAAAACAGGATTATGGGCGCGTGGGTACGTCTTTTTGTCGAGCCGTTAAATGCGTACCTACTCGAACGAGCGTATCCTCGACGTTTTTAATAAAATCTGTAATTAACGTGCTATCGTGTAACGTAATTTGCGCTGGAAAGTTATGGCGAAGTTTAGCGTGTACAATAGTTGAATTAGCATACGACAACCTACAAGTCGTGGGATAAAGAGGGTTTGTTCAACAAGAACGAACGCCGTAGCTAGTCACATACACGGAGGGTATTTTAGGCGATTTTAGTCGGGTTGACAGGGTGGCAATTGGGTTCGCGTGGGGGCCGCTAAGCTAAACCGGAGCGCGCAGGGCCGGGTAAGTACCTGGGTATTCGGAGATACTCGGAAGCCAAACTGGGACATGGTGTGTCCCAGTCGCTGCTGCACTCACTGAGTCGTCGCCAAAGGAAGCATGGTTGGCTTCCAACACGCACTACACACTACACTCGTCGCCGCATGTCCACCACGTGACCGATCACGAATGCCATGTAAAAATACGGTAGCGTAATCTGTAACAAGCGCACCAGGTGATAATTGTGGTCGACCCGAGTGCTTCTTTCTGCCGACTCTGATTTTTGCAAGGTCTGCCCAGTGGGTGGAGCGGAGTGGGGCAGTGGAAGGGGGGGAGGTCTTGCTGCGGTCAGAGCGTCTCCAACAAACCCTGTTTTTGCCACCGACAGAACGCGACTACTGATGTCACGGAATTCTTTTAACGGCGACAAATTGTCGCGATCACACAACACAAGCGCAGTAGTCGCGGCGATCCGTAAAAAATAGTCGCGAGTGGCGGGGCGGCTTTCCTCCGGGGACCGAGCCGCTCTTTCTGAGATACATTTTTGTGGCCTCCCCTCGGCGGACCGATTGATCCACCTCCACTAAAAATTGCGCCCTACTTCTTTTTCTGATCCCCTCCCGAAACGCATTTTTCCCCTCTTCAGGGCGAGCCGGCGGCGGATTGAAGAGCGCCGCCACGGTACCGCCTCGACCCGCCTCGTCGTCTCGTCCAATCCTAGGCTCGTGATGGATCGACCGCGTGCAGACATCATCCCCGTGTGTAACCGCTGTTCGCACCTCTGTACACGAACCGGTCTCTCGTGTCACACGTCGGTTACGTTTTGGTGTGTACTCCACTTTCAGAACTTTCCTCCCCTCATTCTGTTTAAGACGCAAACTTACAAGTTTCCCAATCGTTTACTCTGTGTATACATACACATTCGTTATTCTGCACTCCTCTCGACCATGCCGTTGACACTCGAACACGTTAATTTTTTTAAATGTCGCATTACCATTACCAACACTAATTAATGGTTCTAATGGAGATTAATCTTATTGCTGCTTTACCTTTTTAACTTGTTTCTGCAAACCGATTGCGTACTCTTTTAAATTAAGTAGCTTTATTAATTATTACGTAGATTATACCTATCAGTATCGACTTTTAGGATTATGCACGACGACAAACAAAATTGTGTTTTTAATTAAAAGCAATTAAATGTTTGAAAGCGAATTACATACCTTACTTAATTTTAATTTAATTAAGTATAAGTACCTATTGTATTTTGTAATAAGGGCGATTTCGTATTTATTTTAATAATTAAAATCGATAGCCTTTTGTCTGTCATTAATGGTTTATTAAAAATATAGGTATTTAAGTAGGTAAATGCCTAATAATTTATTAATTCGATAACGCAGGAATATAAATGGCATCGGTACATATCTATAATGAATTTATAAAAAATAATTAATGCTAATTGGATACCTTTTAAATTCGTTGTACATTATTTAAATCACGCGCAATTTTATCAATTAACGTTAATTACGGACACCATTTAACCTTTATAATAACTTTTTAAATCCGTAAAAATCTTTAAATCGAATAAATATAATTTTTAGGTGTAGGTAAATCACAACTAGTGTCAGATAAGTGTTAACTACAAAAGGGCAACGGTTTACAATTAATTATTAACGTAAATTAGCATACAACTGTTCGACTATAAATCACGACTGTGTCTGTATTTATTATAAGGTTGTAGAGTTGATTGCCCTAACGGCCAAGAATACTCAAGGTGTTATAAATTAGCATATGTAAAATATTTATCATTAATTATTTATTTAATACACTTTAAAATGTTAAAAATTATTTTTAATTTTAATATCGCCATTATGATTGATTAATAATAATAGGTATCATCAAGTTAAGATACGTAAAATAGGTATTTAAACACCGAGAGAGGCCCAATTGATAATTTTCTTTATGCCTACTTATGAGGATTTATCTGCATAGACATATAGGGTGTCATTAATTAACTAATCAAACTCTTTAATCATAGATAGGTACTTGACGTTAAAATAAGTCGATTTACGCCGCTAGTTGAAGATATCTATACCGTCAAAGTTAAGATAATAAAAATGTTTTATTAAATGGAGTAACTTTTTAAAAAACAAAGTTATTCTTATCATTTTTGACAATTAATTATATACTAATGTAATAAATCAGCGTTTATTTTATAAAATTTTGCCTTTAGGAACATGGTTAGTGAAGGTCGAGCTGGTATTAGACCTTCTGGAACTTTTTTGTTTTTGACAAATCCCGTTGTGAAAAAATTTCAATAAATACACAATTTTGTTTGGAAACTTTTTTGTCTTAAAAAAAATTGATTAAAAGTGCCGTTTTTGCGAATAATTAAAAACAGATGGCATGTTTTTGAGTAAAATTAAAAAAATCAAGTACGTCAAAGTTTAACGAATGTCTAATTAATATTTTATTTCGCATCACATCTGATGTAGTTTTAAAATTATTATTAGTACTTAATACTTAAGTATTGATAAACTCCTTAACTACGGATTTCCGAGTTAGGTTTATGAAATAAATCGGCCCTATTTCAAAGTCAAGTATGGCCTATTCAAATCTATATGCAATTTACGTCATCAAAAAGTTACTAGATTGTTTATTTGTAATTCAGTTTGTAGTTTGGAAAATGACATATTCTATAGATGATTTACCTACCCACATATTAGATGATATAAAGAAAGACTACAATTTATTAGAACTATCAAAATACGAGTTACGAGGTAACAGCACTGTGTGAAACGTCATCATCTAGTAACCTTTCATTGATGACGTAATTGCATATAGGTTTGGACGAAGTGTATCTGCGGTTAAGAATTTGAGTATAGTTAATTCGTGACACACTGTAAAATTTAAGGTTACCTAACTCGATAAATTGTGTTGATAACGTACGGAAGCTTTACATACTATATAAGAGCCATGTTTTCTTTAATAATAGTTTTTCAGATTCACGAAAATTATGATGTGTAAGTACCTACTGTAAATGTCACGAAACCTGATATAAATTGATGCAGGTTACTTTTGATCTCATCACACTTCGCATCGTCTAAAATCCACTAAACAACATAATTATGGAATCATGGACGTAACTTTCTGTGTAATTATCACCAGATAATCGTCTATTTGTTCGACATGACGTAAACGTAATATAAAGATAATCTAGTTTTTTTTTTTATAATAAAGTACTAGTAAATACGTATTTTTGAGTAGGTATACACATATTTGATACTACCGTAAGTCGTTTAAGCAACGCATACTAATTGTAAGCATATATATAAGCTCGATATATATTTTTTGCACGATAATCACAAATTTATAAAAAATATGGTAAAGAGGTTTGAGGTCAATAATGCCTCAACTGGATCGACAATTGGATAATGATTCTGATATCTATTTATTTGATCATTTGTAGTGATCTACCTAATGAAGGGAACCAGAGGAGCCGCATTGAATTTTCTTCGATCTCGATCGCTAGATTACGAAAATATAGGTGGTCATGTACTTATAATCAAAATTTATGAACACGATTGCGGCCGCAATTTTGTTCGTAGGACGTTGAAATTTTGACGATCTATTGCCCTTACCAATACGAAAAACGAGCTCGCTAACCAGAAAAATGGACCGACTCGTTTCAAAATTTTAAACGGGGGTTTAAATTAATTATTTAATTATTAATTATCTGATCGGTAATATTAAATATGTTTTGGAATTCCCATAAAATTCTCTATGAAACGTCGCTCTTTGCTATTTTCGATAAAATGCGCCGTTTTCGAGATAATCTGGACGAAAGCGATTGATGCGTATCTCTATGGAAGTGCGTTGTCGCAACTTGTGCGCGCGCGAAGATTTTTAATTATGTAGGTACATGTTAACAGAAATATATTATGAATCATGAGAATAGCACGAAATTTCTATCATAATACATAGTACACAGACTATAATTTTATGTTTAGGTACCTGGATGTGGAGGGAAGTCAGTTTTAAGCTCTAACAATAAGATCAGCAAAAAGGTGAAATCCAATACAGTTTTATGCGAATATATACTACACTTGGCCTAATATTTAAATATGGATATGACCTATTTATTATTAGTTCAGTTTAAGTGTTGAGTTCGAGAAACAAATAGAATAACAGGTAAATATTTGTGTATAAATTGAGAATGAGTTTTACGTTTATGAATGTGGGTCTAAGGCTCAAATTCATAAGCGTAACTTATTTTCAACTACTAAATTGTATACAATTCGTGTCTATAGGTATTTACCTATACCTATAGTCACAGTGGCGCACCAAAAAATTGACTTGTGGTCGAGGAAACTCATTTTTCTCTGGACTCTGGAGGGGTTTATAATTCACGCGTTTGTGAACAAATAGTTCGTCGTTCGACGAACGTTTCAAGTTTTGTTAACAGAAGGAATCATTTGACTGGATTTTTACTGTAAGTATAGTCTCTTGATAGAATTTAGATAAGCACGTCTCTGTTTGGCACGTAAACAAGTTAATTAGATCCCGTCAAAAGTATAACAGACGTTTGTTGCAGCCAGTATATCGCTGTATAGCTTTACGTTTCACCACCTTCAAATTACATAACAACTGTATAATTATTGCGTGCCCACTAATAATCGCATAAAGTTTACAATAAGAACTACATATTTAACGACGAAATAAAATTGACTAATGACGATTTTTATGTATTAATGCATTTTATTAAAAATAAGGATTTCTTTGAAACCACCCCTCGACATTTTAGAAGAAACCCAATTATTTTATTTAAGACTTATATTTATGTATATTATATTGATATACATACTCGGATTCGATCTGATTTTGCGGGCGACCTTGCACATTCTGACGTGAGGGTTTAAACATATAAAATATTGGTAACTGCATTTCGTTCGAAACTTGTTTCGGTCGCTGGTTTAGTGGAGCACGCGAGTGCTCGCTCATATCCAAAACAAGTTAGTAAAGATTGCAAAGGTCACTCGCAAAATTAGATCGAATTCAAGTATAGATATGTAGGCACTTATCGATTATCTATTTCCAAACCCTAATTGAATGAAGTTCCTTATTATTTATTTGCTTATACGGAAAAACAAAACGTCTTTGATGCGACGCGACGTTGGAATCAATTGAATTGTCATTATTTTTAATTTAAGTACTAGGTACTTACTTACGTATTTCATATACAAAGTAAATCTTTTAAACATAAAAAAATTATAAGATTATTGACTTTAAATTTTATCAACTATTATAATAACAGCATTCATTTAAATATGTACCTCTATTTAAAATTTAGAAACTTCAATGAAAACTATTTAAAATCATTCCACCACAAATCAACATTGAAAAACTCGAATATACAAACCGGAAAATGCAAATCTGTCTGAAATATGTAATTAAATTTTGTTGGCTATACAGGGTATAACTATTCCCACTTTTAAGATGTGACGGAGGGCATGTAATTAAACACTTTTTTGTAATAAAGTAACGTCTGGAAACGTTTAGTTTTAGAGATATCTTGATGGTTAACGTTATTTCCCAACGTTTGGAAACGGTATTATAGAATAAATGTTTCCATTGACGTTGCGCTTAAATCGGTATAAAATTGGATTTTGTCGTTTATCTCTCAAACGATACGTCGTACGATAAGAGTGCAAGTGGTCTTATTTTTGCAAAACACTGAGAAATTTAAAAGCACCGTCACTTTCGTAATAAACCCAGTGACGTAGAAGTTCTAACTGAAAAACTGTAATTATGTATTTTAACGTGACAACCATCGCAGTAACTACATAAGTTACGGCTCGTTAAGTGGATGAGAACAACGCATAAGCGTTTCCGAACATTACTTTATTACAAAAATGTGTTTAATTACATGCCCTTCGTCACAACTGAAAAGTAGGAATAGTTATACTGAAACATCCTGTACATCTACACTGAAAATATAAAAAATATGCATAATTACCAAATATAGATATTAAACTAATAAATGTTTCGACAGATAAGAAGGGTTCACAATTTACGCGCGCAACACCCTAAAATTAATTAGAAAGGCTAGCGTCAGTTTTATATTCAATATCGACACGAGCATAGGTATACATAATCAAAAATTAATTGCTTAATAATTATGATATGAATTATGAAACGTGTTTACCAGTTTTATAATTTGTACGTCTTTTCATTGGCATTAATAAATTGTAAGTCAATTTCAATTTCTCTATAGGCACAATAATTAATAAACTCTCGATAAAAATTTTAAAAGGCTTCGAAATCAAATTAATGCACCTACCTAATATTTATATTTTAGCAGATTTCGACATATTTCCATTTCGTCAAATCATAAGTATTGCCTACTTCGCATAAAATGATAGGTATTAAAATATCGTACAACATTAAAAAAAAAATTAGGTACCTTCCGCGTCCAAGTGCGACGTATAGGAAAATAAAATCTCGGAACATCCTTGGAGTCCATTTTGGTTAGACGATAAACGATTTTGTCTGCTCGAAGTCCGACAAACTTATTCGCGAACCGATTTACACAAACGCGAACAAATTTAACGATCGCAGTTTAACACTTAATTTAAAAGCCACGCACAAACAGAACTACTTCTGTCGAGCTCGAATTGCAACTAACAACTGTTTAATGTGATGAGTTGAAATTACCCGATTGCTTAAATACATAACGTACAAATTGAATCACAGGAAAGTTCTCATAACAAAACTGATAAGATAGACGTAAATAAACGCCTAATGAAAGAAACTGTTTATAATAAGTATTATAAGCAAAAAGGACACGTTACTGTCTAGTAAATGCAGGATATCTACGTGTTTCCCACACTGTGAACAATTTCACGATATAGACACTATCCAACCTTTGCTTCGCACAGTCGGTTTTCAAAATGATATTATAAAATAAATAAACATCGATAATTTTCTCACGTTAATTACATTGAGAAACGGCAAAAATATGTACATCAGCGCTTTTACATTATTTGTTTTTATAATCGATACGTTTTAAGATTTTTAATTCTACGAATTTTACGCATTGGAAACGTTTTAAAACGATTAATTTCACTCATTTGCTAACGACCAATCATATTTCGTGAAATTTCAAATATCAACCAACGACCAGCACTGCTAATTGTTTTTGATCGCGATAAAACTGCGTTTATTGTTAGTTTTTAGATAAGCATTATTCACTTAATTTGCTCTCGAAATAGTTCCAAAGGACCCGGTCGAGATTTATAGGCAAAAAGGTTCGTATTCCACAGAAATAAATTAGTTTGCCAATCGATAGAACACAAAAAACCAGAAATACCATATTATTTGTTTTTGTCAATCGAGGTCGTGGTTCTTGAATTATAAGGGCACAAAGCTCGTATTTTAACATCGAGTATATGGGGAAATATAATTTTAATAATCGCTTAAAAAAGGTATCGATACCTAAGATCATAGTTTGATACTAATGATATATTCACCAATATGTGACGTCAAAAATATATAACTTTGCTAAAAATGCACAAGCACCGGGAATGTTTACTAATCGCGTACTGTTTAATATTTTCGATGTTCTGCTTTTTGTAAATAATGTGTATGATGTTTCGGGACAATCGCTTACACTTATTGTTATACCAATACAGGTTGATGTGAAACATTTAAAAAATGCCATGTGTATTTCCCGAAAACGCTTAGAGATAGATAAAGATCACTTCTTATAAAACTTATAGAGTATAAAGAGGTCGTCTGATGGTGACCTTCAATGACCTCGAAACCCATTCGTTTTGGAATTATAGGCCTAAGTTACCTTTTCTGAATCGAATGGGGTATTTTTATGTTACCCAATCGATAACGCGTAAAAAAATTTAAAAATTTAACTAAAAATATTTTTCGAAATAATCATTTGTTTCGAAGATACGAGCCAAAATAGAAATTTCCGAAATTAAATTCTTATTTTGGCTCGTATCTTCAAATGAATGATTATTTCGAAAAATATCTTAATTAAAACTTTTTAATTTTTTTACGAGCTATCGATTGGGTAACACGAAAAGCTCCAATCAATTTAGAAAACGTAATTTAGGACTATAATTCCAAAACTAATGGGTTTCAAGGTCGTTCAAGGTCACCATCAGACGGCCCCTTTCGTATCCACAACTTTTATAATGAACGATTTTTATCTATCTCTAACCGTTTTCGGGAAATATGCATGGCATTTTTTAAATGTCACACATCAGCCTGTATTTGTATAACAATAAGTGCAAATAATTGGAAGAAACATAAACAATATTTACAAAGAAACGGAATGTATGAAGTGAATTTTTATCAGTTCAACAAAAGAAAAATAGTTTGTATAATGCAGATTACAATAGATAGATCCATGAATTCAGACACTGCTGTTTATGTTTTATTTTATGGTTATGAATGAAATTCGACTATAGTACCAATAATAGAAAAACATTTATATGCATACGTATCTATTTATTGCCTGCAATTTTTTTTTGGCAAAATCATTAAGATACAAGTACTTTTATAACCTATAAAACTGTTACTTTATAATTCAAATTAAACTTTTTATTAAAATCGTTTCAAATTATTTAAGTTCATTGTTAATTTACTTTTATATAATTTCATACACAAAAAATTAAAAATCAATAGGTAGGTAGGTATTAATTATCTTTTTTTTTTGTTATTTTAATTTTATATATTGTACCATTCATACCTAATTTAAAAAATGCGGAAATAAACATTTCAATAATTAAATTGTCTCTACAATTTCGACTCATAAGGCTATAGTACTTCAATGTTGGTTTAACTTTAGATTATGGTTTAAACCACTTTTCGTTGTTGCTACCATAAAAACAACGTCGTAACGAGGGCATGAGGCGCTCGTGGCAATTGTCTAACTTACGCCCCCTTAAGTCAAAAATAGTCCAAAATATAACCTTAAACCTAGTTCCGGCCGTGGCGTGTGCTTCTTGTGTTGCTCCCTAGTTACAGAGTTGCATAGAAATATCTCAAATTTAGTTTAAAACAAGACCGAAATACTGGTCCTAATAGGACCTGATTAACTAAGGATAATTTTTGGTTTAAACCAAAATCTAAATACTGAAATACTGGCCCTTACGTTAATAGTTATTATTCTAAGGGCTAGTTTTTCAATCGCTATACTTAGTTAAGATTTACCACCATAGAAACAATTGCTTAAATATTTCTATAACGACTGATACTGGTTAAAGTTAACTACCGATTTCAAGCAAATTACCTACTTTGATCCAACATTTTTGACATCCTAATTGACGTCTATTTCGGCCCATATTTTCAATTCGAAATGTCCATTATTTTCGGAGATATTCGCCAAGTTTACGCTAACAAATTAAGTAGTCGCATTTTTCATTTTTTTTTGTTTCTTATTAATAATTTGTACCAACTAGCGCCCGTCCTAGTTTTAATTTCCAAATTTTTATTACTTTCGGAGATATTCGCGATTAACTTATAATTTCGCTAACTTTATGCCGCACTGACGAAACAAAGTTGAATTTTTTAATTTTTTTTTGACAATTGCTTTTATGTTTTATTTGTCTTTGAATTGTAAATGGATATCTTAAAATTTATATTTAAAACTAGAAATAGTTACCATTTATGATCTACAAAACATATGTATAATAAATATTTCTGATTTTTTCGTTTATTTCCCATTTTATAAAACTATGGGTCTGAGTGGTCTAGTACGTCTGTCTCTCGACTGGCCATCTAGCGCACTCACGGTTGAGGGTTCGAATCCCGTTACTACCATAGATGGTTGTGAATGTAAAATTAGAAATAGTAAAAGCAACGACTAGGTATGTTACACTATTATCTGTGTTATCACAAGGAGGATGATACCTCCTGGGGAACGCCACCATATAAGCATACCGATGCCGTTGCTAAAAACACATAGTTGCTGGGCATATGAGCTCAGATCTCGAGTCCAATAAAAACATCCCGATAAGTATTATTAAAATAAAGCCGAACTACATATTGTCAATTCTATTAAAAATATTGATTTTTTTACCAATATCTCCCTAGTAAGGTTGAGCCATGGAATTTAAAATAACGACACAAATTAGCGCAAACGATCCGAAAAACATGCTTAATTGCTATATTCAAAAACGGAATATCTCCGGAAGTAACGAAAATTTGAAAATCAAAATTGGGGCGCTTGTGGGCACAAATTGGGCGCAAATTATTAGTAAAAAAAAATTAAAAAATGCGACTGCTCGATTTAAAAATTTAATTCGTTCGTTTCGCCACCGCGAAGATGGCGAATATCTCCGAAAGTATGTAATGGAAATTTAGGCGAAAATTGGGCGCAAATTATTGCACGCACCTAACATCTACTGGGTTTGATTTGATTAAAGTTGTTCGTTTAAAAATGAGTAATTTAATAGCCGTAGATTTTTGTAGAAAAAATAAATTAAACGTAAAATCATCCATAGTTTAATATTTAAATACGCCGCTCCTAAGCAGTGATATTCTATACCAGTCATAATTAATTACTAATAACGACGAAGACTAGAAGACTCATGTTACTGCCTCTTCATAAAATTATTAATATGATATATAATATTAGAATTAATTGCGTCAGTTGTTGGGTTCTCGTCACAATCAACGCTCGGCGGTTTTTATATTCAATTCTTTATTATTTCTCCCGGTAATCGAACGAAATACGTTCACCGCTTCCTTTTAATAAGGGTAAAAGTAAATGTAACGACTTACAAGAGCTGTAAATAACGGATCACAATTTAAAGTAAGTGGTTGGCTTAAATTTAGACAAGAAATCGGGGAAATCTCCGCGTGGTATAAGGTTTAGTTGGTATAAGTATTTTTTAAGTTGTTATGTCTAACAGTGGTAGTTGTCTGGACCAATGAGGAGGCTGTGGTGTTTAATTCTAGGCCTCCTCTCATTAAAGATGCAGTTTCGACGACCGCCTCTTTGTGATTACGCGTCAGGTGTGACTGATTACCTGGACTCATCGCCGGAAGTCCGCACGTATTCAAGTATCATACCTTGTCCCGATAATCCGGTTCTTCTGCCAAGTCCCGATGACGACGATGCTCGGCTTTTAATGTGGACGTGGCTGCCTAACTTTTAGGCTTTAATTATATGATTCCGTTTGATTATTGTCCGGGATACCTACAAACGATTTTATAATGGTTATTTTTATAAATATTAATATTACAATAATTTACCTAATGATTTTGATATACAATATATCATCTAACGGTTATTATAAAAGTTGTCAATTACCTACTCTTGATTTAATTTTTAAAAAACTTAATAGATATTATTTTACAGATTTAATTGTTGTACAAAAAGAAACTTTTATTTGATGTCTAGTTTTAGTGCACTTTATTATAGGCATGCCAAAAGGTATAGTCATACAGTTAAGGGCTTGTTAATCAAGTCGAAAATGTTAACAAACTCGATTCTCAACAATAAGTTATTGATCAATTTATCCAAATCAATTTTGACCAAAGTTATCGTTATTTTTATGGAAACTGGTACAAATTTGGTAAATTTACCTTATACATCGAATGCACGAATGGCATGAAAAACTTGTCTGTTTCGTTGTCTCTTGATTTTGGTATAAAAGTTTAATAAATACATGAAAATTAAAAATACACATCACAAAAACTGTTGAATTTTACATAACGGATATTCTGGTTAAACCAATAATTGTCCACACATTTCATCGGTCAATCGAAGTGGAGCTTCAAAATATTACAGCGACGGCACTGAAAGTTGATTTAAGATCAATTTTTGGTGACATCGAGTGGGTTTTGACATTAGAATTTCTGTAGGAAGACAAAATTGTGAATAGATTTATGGCGGGAATTGGGATTTGGGGATGTTTTGGCAATGGCTGGATAAGCGCGGGGGTGGGGGGAGACAAACTTTCAGTATTTACGTCGCTAAGTCGTGGTTTTGCTGTCGTCGGGCCACGTCTTGTAAACCCAGCTTAATGCTCATTTCATAATAATTTTCACTTTTCTGTGAAAAATGAGGTTAGGCTATAAATAATAGACTATACATTTCAATAATATTTCGTAAAAGCGATCAGTTTCTATAAATTACGTTTCAAAATAAACATTTTGAACAAAGTATACCTGGAGGTTTCCACTGATATAAATTTCTCGTATTGCGATCGCATCATCGATAGTGTAATACCAGAAAACATGGCTATTATAAAGATAACTGGAGAACGTGCATGTATGCAAGACTTAATGACATTCGAGCTGCCTTAGGTACAGGAAATCAAAAAGTTACACGAATTAAGTAGTCATAATTCATTGTTGTATTACTGCAAGTTTCAACTTATGGACCTCTGGTATGCGCCAACGTGTCATTTTCCATACAAACTACATAGATTAATACTCTGTTATCTGGCTGTAAATTTTACGAAAAAAAAATTCAACCGCGTAGTGTATATAGAAAAATATCTCTGTCGCTCCGAAGAAATGTTATCAATCTTTTTCAACGAATTTGAGCTTCATTAATCAAGCGTTTGCTACTCATCTTGCCAAGCCCGCGTTTAGAATAAAACGTTTTAATGACAAAATTATAGATAGATATTAGCGGCAAATAAAATTTGGATAGCAAGTAACTATACACACTCTATATTTATTTACGATTTGTTCTAAATTTTTCCTTCGGCAGTTCGGAGCATAAAAATTACGCTGAATGCAAATTAATTTAATGCGAACGACCGAACACGTTTCTGTCAAAGAAAGATAAATTAAACCAACTATTCGCAGCAATGTTACATCGTGAGCGTAGGCGTATGGAAAGACAAAGATACTTTTTATAAGTTAACAATCGAATTCCGCTAAATATTTACCTTTGGGAATTTGTTGCCGTTAAGTGTTATTAGACTTATAAATTTTGGAGAGTAGGTTTTATTTGCTGTTATTATTGAAACGGACAAAATTAAATGTCAAAAAATTGGTTAGTAATAAAATTTATGGTAGGTAATTCTTTGTTTGAAAAGTGTAGATACCTACTACTTAGTTTATTTACTGTCTACATTGTTTTATAATAATTTGATGCAAAAAAATATTTTTGGAATCTCAAGGTATAACTAATCATATTTTTGAACTTTGAACATTTATATTCAATGATGATATTTAAAACACATAAGAGTCTATTAAAAAGACTTATAAAAGGTAAAGGATAAGATAGAAGATAATAACATTAAAAAAATTAATAAAAAAGTAATAAATTTTTTAACTTAAAGAAGACCGCTGGTACCTATAATAATGTTAAATAAAATCTGAAGAAATTATAAATTTAGCATTTTGTTAATCCACATAAGAAACAAACTAAACATATTAACGTCAACATATCACTAAAAATGAAAAAGAAAACTTAAGATTAATCCACTAACATTAAGTAATTTTTAGAATGTGCTTAAAATGATTTCAAAGACATTGGTAAAAGGTTTTTATAATAAAATAACAGAACAGCGTGATATACAGCGTGTTCCCGGATCGACGCGTGAATTAAATGAAAAAGTCTAAAAATGTTCGAGTTAAAATTTTTTGAAATATGAATAGAAACTAATATGTACCAAATTTTAGTTTTGAAAAATCGAGTGGGTCTTGAAAATACGCAAAAAGTTATTTTTCTCACTGCGACATATTCATGCGTCAATCAATGCAGGGACACGCTGTGTACGAGAATACAAAAAATATGGTTGAGCACTAATGCAAAACGCCTACATAAAAAAATAGAAGGATGCAAAGTAAAAATAAATAATTACTAAAACTCTTATAGAATAAATAAAACAGGAAGGATTTGACACGACTCTTTTTTTTTGTATTTCTCATATTATTATGTCACATTTCTGTTATTTTATGATAAAAAAATTTACGATTGTCCATGAAATTATTTTAGTACTTACATTATAAAAGTCCGGAAAAAAAAACTGTACATTTAATAAATTGTAAATTGAAGTTTGAAATCCCCCCAAATTGGAAATGGTCGATTTTTTCTGTTCACGCGGCAGTTTATTGTACTGAAAAATGTTATTAATCGCCTTTTTGTTAGAAGAAAAGTCATTATCTATACGTTATAATTTAAACTAACTATTTTAAGACTTTAATGTTTTTGTTTAGTGGGTTCCGTTTAACCTTAATGTTAGCGATTTAACCTTTAAGTTTCCTTTTTATTTTACGTTTGTTACTGGAGATCGTCATAGAAAATACAATAATTTTCAATCGATAAACTCAATAATAAATTGAATTTTATAGGTACGACTAAAGGTCGATTTTTCAATAACCAATTAAGTCCTTTGACTATGAACAATACCATTGATACAAATAATCACTTGTATAGCAATTGACCGATCGTCAGATTGATCGAAAAACCGACCCTGAAAAGTATATTTATATAAAATATTATATCTTCGATTTAGTTTCATGAATATTTTGGCTATTTTCTATATTTTGTTTACTTTTTATTATTGCTAAAATATAAGGGGAGCGAGGCACAATTGACATACTTTTTATTTATTAAATATAATCACTTTATTTTGATTACTTTTTGGAATGCCGTTTGTCCAGCTATAGATGCAACTATAATTGATCATATATTAGCTATACAAAGACTAATAGTTAATCCACTAACAATAACTATTAATATAAAAAATCAAAACCATTTCAATCATTTTTGTCAAATGTGCCTCACGTATTATATCACTAGTAAAATCATTTTATTTTTATCAGTATTTTTGTTAGCTTTGCAATGAATAATTAGTGTAGAAATTAAAAAAAAATTAAATTGGAGGTTGTTAAACTATCTCATAAGTATTCCCGTGACTCCTATTATACGTCATCCCTTATCGGGGTCGCAAATCTCGATTTTGAGGCAATGTTCGGTAAGCCATCGTGGTCTGCAGTATTATTTCCGGTTACGGTCTGTTAGAACCGTCATCGTATTTCTTGTCACATCGTTTTTATGCAATTATTATACGTAGTCGTTTTAGGAAGCGACACCTGTACGAATTACAAGATGTCCGGATTTGTTTTACGACGCATCGACGCCGAGCGACGCAGACGCTTCGGTCTTTCATTACGAAACTAGTTCGCTAAGCTACACGGAATATAAACGGTTTTTCCTTTATTAAAGTTATGTATTCCGTACAAGTCCTAGAACTTAATTTACAAGTCAAAATCTGCGGCCCCTTTTGTAATTGAATGTAATTATAATATCTGGAAGTTATTGCACTGCAACACTTGGTTCGATCATTATTAGGTTCTATTTAATTAATGCGTTTATGCGTTGATGTATATTAATTAGAGTAACTTATTGCGAGGGGTAGTTTGCGAAGTTTACCCAACCTCCACTAAGTTCGCGTCTCGCTCTGGCACCCGCTGTCTGCTCGATTTTCAACAAGTGAACGTAAAGTTGTATAAGTTTTACTTTGCACTATAGCAATATGTCTCTTGCAAACTTCCAAACACTCGACGCTTTGAATTAACAAGTTGTTTTAATAAAATTCAACCCTTCCTCCCTTTCGTTCGCGACTGCAGAATTGTCGCACTTGGGAAATCTTGCGAGAGAAATAAATCAAAAGTCGAGTTAAAATTGTTGTTTTTTGTTCATTTCCTTTCATATTTTTGTCAGATAAATATTTAATTTTCGACGATATTGCGACAACGTGAATTTTCACGTAAAGCCAACTGATATTCTCACGAACAATAATTATTTTTAGCACGTTACGAATACTTCTTTATGTTTTAAATAAGCGTATAAATTTATTTTTATTGGACACCTTAACGTCGCTTATATTTTCTGGAATCAAATCAGAAAACGAATGAACAATAAATGCACAACTAATATTCGATATTTAAATTGTAGGTATCTTAAACATTAGAAAAATTGTTTTAATTACTCTTTTATGGGAAGTCTACACTATACGCATCAACGGCTCTGATAAAATGGTGTAGATGTATTTACGTACAGTGGAACCTCGATAAGTCGAATATCTCGATTACTCGAGCTAGCTGGGTGAAAATTATCAAGTAAATATATCTCGATTACTCGAAGTTTTCCCTTCTAATTCGAGTTATCGGGGTTCGACTGTATTTTGATGGCGAATAATACTTATTTTGAATTAAATAGTCGATTTTATACGTATAGGTACATAAGTTACGATTTTAGTTAACTATATAAGAATCAATTACTATTATAGCAGCATTTATATAAGTTGAACAACGAGTATATTACACTAACAATAAACACATTTCATATTGCTAAGGTAACACCATATGGTTTCACATCAATTCTATCTCTCATTAAGTAGTTTATATAGAACCATTACAGTGAATATAAAGGTGTCTCTAAAGTAGGAGACTAAAGAAAGTAAACCGATAATCCTTCAGATAATCAGTTAAGTTCAATCGATAAGTTAAACCGAATCCGAAATTCAAATTTAATCGAACGGTAGATAAACATTATTTAGTGACCGTCGAAAAGTGAATAGAAAGTGAAATATTATTAATTAAAATAGTATTGTAAGCGAAATAAATAAAAATCATAGATAAAAGGGCGGTGCCGAGAATGAGCGACACGTTCTTTTTTACGTGGCACAATCTCTAAACGCAGGACTCCCTTATTACCTTCCACGTATTCAACAATTCCAACAATACAGTGCGATGGACCTATCTGTATCACATACGTCTTCTATAATAATTTTTTGCTATTTAAATGAGAAAAAAATATAGAGGACCTATTTATAGTTGGTGCCACATAGAAAAGAATCTGTGAATCATCCAAATGCACTAGTACAGTCGTAATAAACGCGTGGCGAAAAGGAGGCCGCCACGTGCGTAACTAGGTTTGGGGCTATTTTTTAGTTAGGGGGGGTTCAAGTTAGACACTTGCCACAGGCACTTCACACCTTTGTTACGGAATTACAGAAAAGCACCGATTGTCCGAAATAATTAGGGCGAAACAATTTTGGATAACCAATTTTGTCGAATAATTGATCACATTAGGAGAAGGATAGAATCAACGATAAAACACTATAGGTAGGTATACAAATAGGCAGGTAAAAGAACAACAACTTATAAAAAACATTGTGTTTATCTTTTGCAGTTCTTTGTTTTTTAAAAATCACTTATTTTACTTATACCGATTTTCGGATAATTGGTTCTCTATTGAATTTTTGAAGCGAAACAAATTAAATTAGTATGCTTCTCGACAATTATTATCTACATAGGTATGATATTAAATATTTAGATGTCGTTCGATTTACAAGGAAGGTTAGACAGGTGGAAAACTTAAAAAAATTTGAAACTTTGCAGGATTGTACTACTAGTCAACCTAATTAAGAGCCGTATTCCGTTCGTGCTCTTACGCGGTTTAAGAGGATGAAATACACCCTTGAAAATTTGAATTTTTTTCGATTTTACTTATTATCTGTGAAACAATAAGAGCTGTCGCCAACAAATTATATATTTTTGTAAATGGCTGTTCAAGACTTACATTATGATACAAAAATTAGGGGTGAACATTTTAAGGGATGGCACTGTGCGTCCGATGCGGCTAGTGGACGCATAGTTTAACAATGCAGCTACTGCGACTGTAACAGACTATAAGAAAAAAATTAGAAACTTCTAAATTTTTCTTTATATTTCCTACCTTTTTCTCGTTATCGCTTTCCTCTATCGTTAATTTCTAGCGTAGATTCTTTAGTTGACTGCGAACTTGTATTATTACATACCTATACTTACGTAAGGTAAAATTTCGTTCGCGAAATTAGACCGTTGATTGTTTGAGGGGAGCCCTAACCAAGACCCTAACTGAATCCCTATTCAAACGTGATTTTCAGAGAATTTGTGTTATTTGACTTTATAAATACATTGAGAGTTAGTCGACAAAGAAATATCTTACCTTTTCTCGTCGTATTAATCCTTTTTGTTTGTAATCCTTTCAGAGAACACATAACAATCGCGCACTCACATGAAAAAAGGCCTTATTAACCGAACGAGCACTCCTTGCACACGCGATGAAATACGACGCCGTAATTTAAAATTCGAACTACTGGAACAAGCATTACCGCTCTGTACCACTAACGCGAAAGATCTGAAGTGGTTTCGCCGGAATTCTATATATAAATGCATTCGAATTTATACGTGGATATTTGGAAATCCCGCTTTAATTTTAAAAACATTCAGTTGTTTGTTCGCACTACGATAAGCTATGAAAGTATGCGGTGCACATGTTTTATTAGTTACTTTGTTTTTATCGGCCACATAAAAATGCGATGAAACTTTTATCTGGTTTATGGTTTGTAATAGGGAAATTTTCAATGCTATAGGGCACACGAATAGTTTTTAAATTAAAAATAGAGTAAATTTATAATTCTACGGTATAAAGGTAGTAGATAGTGATTATTCAAATAATTTTACTGCATAAAAAATATATAATTTTAGAACAAATTTCCTAAAAAGTACAAATTTTAAAAATTTTCGGTCATTAACTGCCATTTTTTTTTATCAAACTTCACTACGACCCCTGTAATAGCCCAAGCTCTCATCGTACAAAAACCTACGTCGCGACACCACTAAAATTTTCTTAGTGTGTTTAAGAGATAATATGGTGCGAAATATTCAACCGGTGGCAGACAATTGAATTTTTGTTTTAATTATTTTCGATAAACTTGATACTTTTTAACATTTATTATAGATTTTATAGAAATATCAACTATTTAGAATTATTGTGGTTTACTTCGCAAACCTGGTAGTCCTCCCTTCAAATGAATTAAATTTTCAATATGTCACCTACTATATAAAACTACATCACGTTGGTTTTTTCAAATTATAGTTTTATTGTCCTTTACATGCATATATACGTCTGCCGATGTAAAAATGTACCCAAGTAGGGACCCCAATGTACCCAATGTACCAAGGGTACCAAATGTACCCAATTCGAAGGGATGACACCCCTTAGGATTTTCATCCTTAATTTTTGTATCATAATGCAGGTCTTGAACAGACATTTACAAAAATATATAGTTTGTTGGCGATAGCTCTTGTTGTTTCACAGATAATAAGCAACATCGAAAAAAGTTCAAATTTTCAAGGGTGGATTTCGCCCTCTTAATCCGCGTAAGAGCACGAACGGAATACGGCTCTTGATTAGGGTTGATTAGTACTACAATCCTGCAAAGTTTCAAATTTTCCTGAGATTTCCACCTGCATAACCTTCCTTGTTAGTCAAATTTAGGTCCTGCTCGTCGTCCAATCGGACGAGTTTTTTGAACGTGAGAACGATCGACAGGTCGTTTCTATTATGACATGAACTGTAGCACTTGTGCAGGTATTTCAGTTGTTTTAGTTGCAAAATCATTTAAATTATTAAATGACAATTAAGCTTTGAAAAAAATTTATAATTAATAAAAATTAGTTTCCCATTAATTCTGTGGCAGAAGTTAACCTTCTCCTAAACTATTTTCCCAGTCCAACCAATTCCACATATAAAATTCCCAACTGAAAGCTATTTCGAATAATAAATTATTATAAGCTTATCTATTTATATCTTTTTCTGGTAGTATGACATATACAATTTATAAGAATGGTTGGTATTTTTACTACTTTTAAAATATATTTCAGTGAGTAATTACGTGCTTGTAGTCCCATAATTCTATTCGGAATTTAAAAAATCGCTTAATTAGTAGACGCGGTTTTCAAGTTTCACGTAGGTACGTACTGTGTGCATTTTCCACAAATTTAATAAGTTAGTGGTAACAGGGATCTCGGAATGTTTACATGCATATTGATATCTATCGTGCATCTACACCTATAATTTTCCCGGGCATGCATATTTATGAAGCTAAAACCGCCCCTGCAGCGCGGCGCTGTGAACGGAGACATCCGCTACTTCCATAGCTCACTGTCTTTGTAGCTCATAATTCTGTCACCACACGAACTCTTACTTGTTTATACGAATGTTTCAATCCACTGCAATGCGCGTTTTTTGCCTCTAAAAAATACCCCAAGAATTTTAGATATTTATACCCCGGAAAAGTAACAAGCACGAAGCATGTGTTTCGCTATTAAAAAAATCTGTTGGGTTTTACAATTGCTTTGCTTCACATCGATTACAATAAATTCAAAGGACTGTCGTGCACCGGTTGGGTAATTTAGTATTTTTAAAGTGTTTTATTGCACCGCAGTGCACGTATGAGTACCTATACGTAGCTAGCAATGAAATGCCAACAATTTATGGCTTATTTTGAAATGTAATTATTTTATTAGTACACTAAACGTCGCTATTTCTAGCCATATTTTTAATATATTTACGCGTTCGTCCTGACAAAACATAAATATTGGAAATATATGAGTGCTCCTTTTTTTTTTAAATTTTCGAGTGTCATGACAAATATACCAAATATTTTCGTTTACACTGTTCCAGAATTATTGGAACGATACTTTTGAAGTCGCCATTAACGAATGTAAAGATGTTCAAGTTTTAGTTGACAGTGTAGACAGATGTTTCCATGGCGTTCACCGCGACAAGAAATATTAAGAAATCCAAAGCCACACTAATTTAGTGTATCATCGTACCACGGCAGGTGGCAGCGGAGTCAGAATGTATTTAGAAATGTATGCAGGACGGTCGTAGTCGCCGTGGCTTGGTATGGGGTCGCTTTGGCGTGGGGTTGTTGAGTTATGACTACGTCGGCCACCGAAAACACCAGGTTCCATTCTTTAGAGAAAAAGGATTCGGTTAAGCAGGTATTTTGACTTACGTAATGAGTAAGAAAATAAGGGACGATTTTGAATAATTCAAACACGAACCACCAGTTACAATCCTTGATATCTACGTTTTAGTACCTATTATATGGTAAATAAATGATTTTCGAATTAAGAATTAATTGAAGGTAATTACCTTTATTTTGTTAAATATCTATCTACATGTTTAAAAAATAAACATGTTGGGGGTGATAATCCCTTCCATCAAAACTTAGATGTCTTGACATCAGATTGCATTAATATTAAGTAGGTATAGGTACCTAATCGAAATAAATAAAAATAAACGTTTATTTCTCCCATTTCTCTCTCGAAACTCTTCTCTAACCGCCCGCCCCACCCCCACCTCTAAACCAATTTCTGGGTACGCTACTGTTTAACTTTCATAATTCAGTAAACAAACCTATATACACAAATAAATCCATAATAAATAGAGATAAGGTAGATACTAAATACTAGTTTTTGCCCCCTTTGGCAGTTTTCTAGAAATAGTTAAAAATTCCATGCAAAAAAAGTTGTCGAGTATCACATTTCTTCAATTTAAGTTTTCATGTTTCTTTTTGAAATAAATTGGGAGTAATTGCTTAGTTTTGGATTTTTAAACTTGTACAGGGTATTTCAAAAACATGGCAACATTGCAATATTAAGTGAGGTTTGCTTAATACACATTTGCCTGAAGATCGTCCGTTTTCGAGATATAGGTCTGATCTAAATGAGCAACTGTTGCAGCTTTCCATCGCCATCTATTTTGTTAAAACACTGTTGGCGTAAAGCAATCGACCCACCTAGTTGTCTGCTTCGTGTAACACACACGGAGCGTGTCGTACGACATCCCGTGATATCGCAATATCATTAATTAAGAAATATATCGAAAATGGTGCGCCTGAATGATTTTTACTAAGACTAACTTTTTCATGCAAAGAACGATCTTTCGGTTTTTCCAATATTGTTGGAACGTGCAACTAGCGCCCTCTACGCCCTAATCGCTTCAGCTACCCCGAAAATATTTGCATAGTACACTTCGTCCAAATCTATATGCAATCCACGTCATCATTAAAAAGGTTACTAGATGATGACGTTTCACACAGTACTGTCACCTCGCCCCTCGTATTTTGACAGTTCTAATAAATTGTAGTCTTTCTTTATACCATCTAATATGTGCGCAAGTAAATCATCTATAGAATATCTCACTTTCCAAACTTTAAACCAAATTATAAATAAACAATCTAGTAACTTTTTGTTGATGACGTAAATTGCATATAGGTTTGGATAGGCCATAGCAAATTTCAATACGATATCGCATGTAATTTTGATGCAGTTTAGAAAAATGTGTTGCGAAAAACAATTTTCACTTATTTTCCACTGTTCCGTCGGTCCTAGCAATATTGCCATGTTTTTCTAAAACACCCTGTATAGAATATCTCGTATTGAAACATTTTGATTAACGTAACATTTATTCGAATAAAATACTAGATTTTAAAACGATAGTTATTTGGTGGGCATCTTGAAAATGCAAAATTGAAACTCTTAAGTGGATAATAAATAATTGAGATTTATGAATAAATTTGAAAAGATATTAAATTATTATGTCCGACGAAGTTCAAAGATCCGAACACATTATGTTCATATACCTAGATATCTAGTTTCACAATAAATTGATTACCTAATAATTTTCGCACAACTTTACATTTACGACGTTCGATAAATAACAATTTGTTCTTTAATGTTCAAATTATCAAAACGATAGCTGTAATCGCACAAACTGGAATTAACACATGTACGAAGTTAGTAACAGCATTTATACCCGTAACAAAGTATAAATTACCACATTGGCTAGTCAAGAAGACGAGTGTCAGTGTCTGCAATATAGGTAGTGCGATTAGTATTCATATTTAATATCCGGATGTACCGGTAAGACATGCTAGACATGTGTAAACCGCTAGGTGGTATTGGACCCATACCATTTCCTTCCGCCCACCGTTATTATTGCGTAAACATTTGTATTCATTGTCGATGTCTTCCTGGGGCAACAAAAAATATATTCAGTTTTTGGCGGTACGAGCTCCTATATCGGTAGACAAAACTTTATGAGACTGTTAACCTTACGTCTATATACTTACCTATACAAAAATATACTCATTTATTGAGGTATCATTAAGGTACTCAATATTTTGTTAAGGTATGAATAGGTAAGTAGGAAGCTACTTAATTATTTTCCAAATCAACTAAAGTTTGGTAAAAATATGATCGGCCATAAAAGGCATCTTGAACAAAATCGTACGAGGTATTCGACAATGACTACGGCAAATCCACAATCGAAGCAACACAATTCGAGCAACGCCCCCATTAGATAACGGCATTGTTATTGCGTAGAAACGTAAAAATGATCAAATTCAACTTTTTACAGTATTTTCACTAAAAGTAATGATAAAAAAACGACGTGAAGATTAATAGAAAGACTAAGAAATTCACTTAAACACGATACAGAAAAGATAAATTTTGATTTTTTTTAAATACAGTCAAACTTGTCTAATTCGAAGCTGAATTGAACCGTCAAGAAAATCGAATTAGAAAAGTTATGGAGCAAATTTAAAATGTTTAAGTAAAAATTAGAAAAATCGTAAGTACATTGAGCGAAAAAGCTTCAGAACCCAAAAAAAAACAGAACCGATTTTAATGAAACGTTTTTAAAATGCATGTTATACTACATTATTTGAAATTACATACATTATTAAATACATTAAAAATATGCATTAAATGCATTAAATACATTAAAATACATTAGAAATAGATTATTATATTCCGATTGGCACACTGTTATTTAAATAATTATTACAATAAAATACAAGATGTCAGAAAACGTTATGTTAGGTTACAGAAAATTCTAAAAAAATCTCTCGGGAACGTATAAACCACGTCAAAATAATGCCGCAAGTTCATATAAATGTTTTTTCTACGACGTTTCCCTGTCGAGATATTCATCCCCAAAGTTGAAGTTGAAATGTTTTTAAATAGCATGTTTATTTTTTGTTGTAAATTAATAATTTTTGGTGTTCATGCGTAATAAATTAAGGGCCGGTTTTTTCATCTCCCAATAAATTTACTTGACAAATTTTTACTTTTACAATTTTTTTTTAAATTTTTTGTTCATGGAAACAATTGTTTTAACAAACGTTTCTATGGTAAATATGTGTCAATTAAATTAAATGGAAGATGAAAAGATCGGCCCTAAGGTCCTTAAAATGGTGTAATAGATTTTTTGATACTACTTCAAGGGAGTCAGTAATGCACAATCCCTAACCTTACTAACGCTAAAATATTTCACAGATTTAAGTTCTTAAACTTTTAGCTACATTTTCGAATTTCCCGGATAAAAAAGATTCTCTTGTTTAGTTTCGATAAAATGAACCATTTTTGAGAAAAACACACTTAAATAATATCTAATTTAAAATAATATCTAGGATACTCTATATTTTTATTTTTTTTTAATTTATGTATATTTATTTATATCCAGGGTTAGGGGTTGTGCATCCCTGACTTCCCTGAAGTGGTATGAAAAAACTTTTACGCTATTTTAAAGATCTTGAATTATTCCGTATGCACACCAAAAATTAATAAATTCCAACGAAAATTAAGCATGTTATTTAAAAAATATTGATTTTACTCTTCAATTTTGGAGGTGATAAACAGGGGGATAAATTGGAACAAAATTAAAAATCAACTATTTTAAAATGAACTATACAACATCAATGAACACTAATAACAAAAAAATATTCTTATCTCTTTATTTCGATATAAAATATGCGGTTTAGTTAACTTTAGAAAATATTTCAGAGTGGCCAGTACCACAAGGGGAAGGGGCTTTAGGGCCCTCCGGAGCCCGAAAATCAAGACGTCTTGACATCAAATTACGTTAATATTAAGTACTAGGTACTTAATTTAAATTAAAAAATAAACGTTTTTTTTTTTATAATACCTTTCTTCCCGGAAATTCTTTTCTAAACCCATCCACAGACAATTTCTGGGCGCGCCGCTGTATGTATATAAGTTATGTTACTGGAATTTGTTTGTACGTAATTACTACACTTATGATATGGCCCTATAACCCTATAACTTTATTAAATAGTAGATTATATGTATCGTGTATTATTTATTCCTAAAATCTTTAGCTCGTATTATGTTAAGTACCCTACTATCTTTAACGAAACACAATAGATTTAGCCGTTTTCTATAAATAATTACATTTGCAGTTTATTTCCAAGTTTTACTGAATTAAGATTTTTGTAGAATAATAAAATAAATCTATTACAAAACAGGCGACAATTTCACTTTTACGTCCATGTGCGCCCGTTTCTTTTATGTTTAGTGCCGTTTGATGACCTATTAAAACACCCAGTATAATAAAATTCGGTGCTATTTTCTTGGAATCGAAAACCAGAGAATGAGCTTTTTACCGAAATTTCTTTTTAATGGGCTGCTCAACTTTTCGACATGCTTGTCGATTGTCGTTTCAGTTTTTTTTTTATTCCGATTGTTTAGATTCGATATTACAAAAGTGATTTGTCAACGCGGGTCTGTTTCATTTCGTTGCGTTGGTAACGCAACCGTTGAATTGTTTGTTGTTTTTTTTGTTTAATTATCAAATAGCGGTGTGATAAAATCGTTTAACCCTAGAATGAATATACCTAAATTGGGAATCTTTTAGACCTTAGACGAGTAACAATGATGACGATGACATGATATAGCAAATATAGTTTTTATTTAGTAAAAGTGTTAATTGCGATTAGTTTGTTAAAACTTACATTTGTTTCGGTAATAAATCATTTTTAAAGATTATAATACCCGGCGTTAAGTAAAATAGATTTAATCGTAATTAGTTAATCATTTCTTTCTATTATAGTTTTGTACATCCGGCACTAAATCTATTTGTTTAACATTTAACGGCGTTAACTACTTGAATTAAAAATTTTAAAATTACAAATGTGGCGAACTTGATTATCAAAATATATAATTTCGCTATATTGGTTTTTTAATAAATTGATTTTCGATACTTAATCAAATTATCTTCTTATTAAAAATGTAAAACGTGCAGATAACAAGACTTACCGATTTTACAGTAGACGTCAAATCGCGGAAAACATTGAGTATTTTCCATCGTAGTTTCGTCGCACGCATTATAGTTTTTCAAAAACTGTAAGTTTCTTCTCGATTCCCTTCGCGATTTACACTTTTTTCGAGCATTTCACTACCATCACTCACGGCATCACATACCTAACATAATTTAACAACTACGAAATAAAATTATCACCGATGATTAATTTGGAGAAATTTACTGATTACGACATAACTGACGTGTTGATTACAGCTGTGCAGGTGTGAGTGATATGTACCTACATTTATTTAGTAACGTGTATCAGTTACGTACAGTCTTTGTAAAATACTTACTTGAATATAATTAAGTAATTTAAATTAATATTAAAAAATTGTTATTTTAAAAATCTGTTTTAAAAGAAACTTTGCGTTTTCTCGTAAAAATTTAGTCTTAGGTAATAGATGAAAAAAATACATACCTAATACCCAAGTGAATTGATATAATAATTTTTGAAATAAGAATTATGTAATACTTAGGTAGATTATACGGCATTCGCTATCATTATTATTTTTACCATCATAGATTTTTGTTTTTTTCATTGTCAGTTTAATTTATCACTAAATAAAAGAATTTAGTAACATCATCGAAAGCTCCAAAATTGACGTCAAATAAGGAATTATCAAAAACAAAAATTGCCCTTGCCAAAACACGTTTTAAAAAACCAACACTTCGACGAACCCGATTTTTAATAATGACATAGATGCGAACTAATTCGACAGCACGGAGTTACTGAAGCAGTTTCGTATTCGTATAGGTACCTACAGGTAAACGCGTTATCTAAAAGCGAAGAGTGATAACCCTTTTCACAGACGACTATTTAGAGGTTGATAGCGGTTGATTGTACAGAATATCTTCTAAATTCGTAACAGTTATTTCCAACAAACTCCGATAAATGAATTAATCATAAATCGAGGTTAAATACGTCACAATTAGTTTTATACAGGGTGTCCCGAAAACTGAAATTCAAACGAAAACAGGGAAGATGAAAGAAAACGTTTCCAACAAAAAGTGTTATAAGATTTCTTATCCGATTATCATCGATTACAAAATTAGAGCCGTGGTGGAAATTGCACTAATTTTGAACGATTTTTAATTTAATTGCCTACTCGTTTTTTTTTTCGTTTTCATAGAAACATTTTTATCTAACTATATGATCTGGCAATCCAATAAAAAGTCGTTAATGTCTGATTTTGGGTTACAATGTTTTCTAGCTGTTCGTATTATTTATGATTAATTAAGAAGGTATAGCTTATCCAAACCTATATGATGTTCACGTCATCAACAAAAAGTTACTAGATTGTTTATTTGTAATTCGGTTTAAAGTTTAGAAAATGACATATTCTATAGATAATTTACCTGCGCACATATTAGATGGTATAAAGAAAGACTACAATTTATTAGAACTGTCAAAATACGAGGTACGAGGTGAAACGTCATCATCTAGTAACCTTGTATCGATGACGTGAACATCATATAGGTTTGGATGAGCTATAGGTAATTAATGTTTCACAATGCGACTCGAAGGACCAAATTGTCTGGGCTGTATTCAAATGACATAATTCTTGCTTAAGAGCTCAAGTACAACTGACTCTCTAGTCGGTTAGCTGGCACCCTCATCACCCCTTGTATCTCAATACTATAGTTCATGAAATTTTACATGCACGATGTTTTTTACGTTTATTACATCTCAAGGTTTGTATCTGTAGTAAGTATGTACCTATTTAAATCCTACACGCATTTTATGCTTATTACACTAACAGCTCACGTAGCTTACGTAACACTATCGTAACTTAATTAGCATTTTACAAAATTTCATGAAAACAGGCAAAAATCTAACGAAACATTGATATTTTTTAGAATTGGATGCCCAGGAGGCCCTTGGATACTAATCGTATCCAGTGCTTGTTTTCTAGTTAATTACACCGATGCTGGTAAGGTAGCATACCCGTGAATTTTGAAAAATCTTTAGTCGTAGTGAGAAGGTGGTTCGAAATTTTCTATCCAAACGTGAAAATGAAGGAAAATCTATACGATTTGGAAGTGCTGACGTAACGATACGAGCGTGCAATTTTACGAACTTTGACCAACAAAAACTGTTCTTGTGTCGACATAAAGAGAAGTTTGCGCTTGATTGCATCAATAACAAGTATTTGCAGAGTAACTGATCGTGTGCCACGTTTACATTTCGATAAATTTTCATCAAAACCGCCGCCATCTTAGCAGCATAAAAATGCATGACTTGATTTTGCCCGAAAGCACGTGGAATTTGGAATTCGGAGGCCATCACGTAGTCCTGATTTAAACCCAATAGAAAATGTCTGATCGATTTTGTCTCGTAAAGTTTATACATCTGGTCGCCAATGTACTACTAAATTAGAGCTTCTTGAAAGAATCGCCGAAGAGTGACATAAACATGATCGATTGAACATGAGTGGCAAAGTATAGTGCGGCTAATTTTTGGCAAGGCGTAGTCATTAATTCATTTATCGTATGGAGAATTGGACGCACTATCTCTGGGTGCTTCTCCCCTTTCGGCTTTCCCGTACTTTGTAACATCCAAAACTACAGCACCATCCAGATCTTTACGGCCACCAAAGTTCGATATATTATGGCCCGCACTCGCTTCCTCCACATATCTTGAAGAACCAAAAGCGAGGACCCGGCTGGCTCTCTTACTTACACATTATCAATATTTCGATAGCTTGCTCCGTCACCATCCTCGCGACTAAAACTCGTATGCGTAGTCATAGTGGTGAACTTAATTTTTCTCAAGTTTCGTTATTTTTTATTTTGCAATTTTCTTCTTAATAAACGCGACATTTTTCAATTTTTCTCGAAGTTTTATATATTTTTCTTCTATTTTTAGTTGTGCGCTTAAACTTTTGCAAAACACCGTAACGCTGATGATCTGATAACACTGTAATAGATAATGACGCTTTCTCCTGTAATTTTTCATTCAATAATTATTGATTTTCATCGTTATCAATATATTTTTAGTTTTTTTTTAGTGCTAATTTAATAACTTTGCGTTTAGGTTCCAATACAGCCAACTTAACATAAAGTACACCACGTTTCCAGGAACGGTTGTTGCTTGTAATGTTATATGGATTTTCTGTTATATAGATCTTGGTTTATATTTCAATTTCTTCAACATTTATAAAATCTAGTAGGAGCGAATGTCTTGTGCTGTTGAGAAACTACACATTTTTCGATCAAATTGCGGCTTAAGGGGAAGGTATACTCTATTCCCGGCGACCATTAGAAGTGAATTATATTCTTTATTTTTAAATTCTACAAAATTCTCTCATTTGGGGATTTTTCGCCATCAAATTATCTATCATTTGAGTTTTTAAAATTTAATATAAAATTATTAATAACGAAATTAGAACTTTCGTACACAATTCAAAATCCAATTTAAATTGCGGCTTCAATTTTACAATGTATAATGTTCAATACAATATCTAGGAGATAACAAGTTTTGATAAAGATAGTTGAAGTAGAAATAGATTTTTTATTGAAAAAATGTTGCGTATAAGTTTACTTTTATGAATAAAATTCAAAATTTTATATATGCGTCAACATATCAAACTCATGTTTTGTCATTGCCTAGAGAACGTTTTTTTATATCATTTAAGATGTCGATCAAGTTTTCATCTTTAATAGCACATGATAATCGTACAAATGTTTTTATAAAATTTCACAATTAAACAAAGAGGGCTCACAGAAAGAGAAAGAATGTGCAGACCTCTACAGCTCGGCACGTGGTCTTGTTAGAAATATTTATTACCCAAATAATCCTGACAGATATATAAAGGTACATTCGAAACTGCAGGCAAGTTTTAAATAGTAAGAAAGCGTCAGAAATTGCTTTAAAAATAAAAACGTTATAGGCACCTCTGCTACTACATAATTTTTAATAATAATATGTGTAATAAAAAATAATGTAGTTTGTAATAAACAATATGAATTATAAATCAGCTATTCAAAATTTAAGTGTTATTATTATAAACAGAATGAAATGGTTGCAAATGTTATTAGATTTAAACATAATGTTAAAAATTTCGTTTTGTTTTGTTTTAAATGGCATAGAAATACCAAATGTCCACAAAGCCTGGCTCCGCACCAATTTTTCGGAAATTGTTGGGTACCTATATGGAAAAATCGACGAACACGCACTTACCTACCTATTCCATTATTTTTAGGGCACAATTTTTGATGGAAAATGTTTAGGTGTGTAACCTCCGGGAGTGGGAGGTGGAGGTTAACTAAAAAATTTCAAATGGAAACGCATTTCAAGTCGTATGTCATTTAAAAGCTTTTAATAAACAACAATTTTTAACGTTGGTCCAAGATCGATACACCAAACAAGTCACGAATGGCGAATACGAGTACCAAATAAAATTTACAAATAAGTTGAACAATAAAGAAGAAAGGAACGAGGGAAACGTTTATACTTTGCGCGTACCTGCGTCACCCCGAAAGGACCAGTTTCGATAATCCGCTTACTTGGGTGCGATAATAACTAGTAATTAGATTTGAATCGTTCTCAAAGTACGACGTTCAAAATAAGAATGATGTGGTTTTTCGTTTTCCGTTTATTTAGAATATTTTGCGAAAACTTACTCTCGATCTTAGAGCCGATTTTTCCATCTCTTGGTAAATTTATCGGTAACCGTATAGGTATTTACCGCGGAAACAGTTGGTCGTGCAAAGTACGGTTAAAGTAAGATTAGATTCTATGGGAAATACCTATCAGATAAATTCACCAAGAGGTGAAAAAATCGACAATAAGTTTATAAGTTTTCGCAAAATATTTTAAATAAATGGGAAATGAAAAACCGCATCATTCTTATTCTGTAATAACAGGGTCATTATCGAATTCAAGAAAGCGAATTATCGAAACTGACCGTTTCGGTGTGGCGCAGGTACGCGCAAGTAAAATGCATGTTATATTATTTTCAGTGCGGATAGAAGTAGTGTGTTTAATTATACGTTATTCAAAATAGGTTCTAATATACGTCATCAATAAAACCTCGTACCTATTTTTACATTAGGAACTAATAAATTGCAGTCTTTCTTTGTCATGTTATATGTGTGCAGGTAAATCATTTATAGAATATACCACGTTCAAAACTTTAAACTGAATATTATAAATATACAATTTATTCACTTGTTATTGATGACGTGCAGTGAAACCTATCTTAAATATATAGATCGAGAATTCGAACTATACTAGGCAAATCCGTTCTCAGAAAGAACTTCTACCTGCCAAACCAAACGCTTGAGGAGTCGTAAATCAGTAGGTCATAAATAAACCGGGACCGATAATAAGCTTTTAAATTGTCTCTTCAAGGAACTAGTGTTAATATGGTTGTCTATGTATAAGAAATTTTCTATAGTACCATCTATTCAGACGTTTCGCTAAGTTCTAGACACCCTCCTGCCCTTAAGATACTTTGGCAAAACGCCATCGATATTATATGTCCCGAGCATTCGACAGAATATGCTAACTTAAAAAAAATTATCGGTTTACAATTATTTATTATTTATTCAATCGACTTCTTATTCTTATTTGTTATGTAAAAAATTAATTGTCGTAACAGCAGTTATTTAACGGTAACAGTTAATATTCACATTTAGCAAAATGCTCAAGTTTTATTTAATAAATGTTTAATGGCGTTTGTGAAATAATAGAATGATTAGTTAAATAGAACCGCCGAACCGCCGAACCGCCAACACAAGTTAAATTTAACTTACAATTAGATAATTTCGCCGTAATTGCCGCAGCAATATAAATAAAACGATTTGTTTTCGTTTTACCATTGAATTCTGAAATAATATTATGCATTATTGATAAAACATAGACGAGCACATGCTAATCCACTAAAGCATCAACACTATAAATCCATTACAAATCCTCTATTCATGAATATTCGATTGAAATTGGAACAATGAACAACTCCAAAATGATATAAAATGACAGGTTAACAAGGACAATAACCAAGCAACATCAGCAATTCTGCAAATTTATTCGGTTCGTTTCAGGTAGTATGGCAATACAAATTTAATATGAATTGGCGTTGTCATACTATACGATAATTCTGTTACCTACAGAGAAATCAATGCGAGTAATGCACGACGCATACAATTACGTATAATTGCATAAAATTAGTAATAATGGGGAAATGTCTACATATCGAGTTGACAAACTGCACCGTTATTTAAACTAACGAACAATAACCGTCTATTGAATGCATTCAGCTTTAATATAGAAAACATGGAACGCGGAAATTCATGCACTCATTCTGTAATTTATAGGTATAGATAAACTATTTTAATAATTATTGTACAATTAGTTATTCTAGACGAAGTTTTCAAATATCTGAATATGAATCTGTAACCGTATTTTACTTAGGTAAGTACCTAGGTTTAATATTCATGTAAGTGCGCCTTGCGGTTGATTATTTTGACTACCGTTCAATAATAAAATCGATCGTTAATCGGTATCGTAGTGCCACCTATAGAGACCAACTCGTATGAAACCTGAGGTCATAAAGTACCACTTCATCGATGGCTGTTGCAATTGTCCACGCTCATGTAGGTATAAGTAAAAGATGCTTAGCACTTGTCCGACTATCTTATCCAATCGAAGGATGAGATAGCGGATCACGTGACGCAGAGGTGGGAAAACTTGAAGAAAATAAAAGTTTTCGAAATTTATGTTCTTGAATTAATGCATAAGCTCCAGCTTGCATTGTCTTCTAAACCTATTATAGTACAAGAAATTTTCTTATATGTTCGATAACATAATTGTTTAAAAGTAACCATTTTATTCGTACAATATTTAGATTTTTTTATAGCCATCTACGACTTTACTGGTCTTGGAAATTATAAAAACAAAAAATACGATAGGTATTCGTCACATTTTTATTATGCAATTTTTCGTGTTAGACTAACAACATAATATATCGCAAGTTCTGATATGCATTTGAATCCTTCCAAGGATATTATTATTATAACTCCCAAAATTGACTTATTTTTACATTAGGTAACTTGCATTGTTTACTTTTTTCTATAATAATAAATTCACCCCTACTTGTTGTTAGCATAAGCGAATTTATAGAGTGTTTTAGATGAAAACATAATTATTAGATAGGTACCTAACTTCTTATCGTAGTAGGTAAGTGATTGCACGTTGAAACCAGTTTAAAATAAAAAATTATTATCTCCGCTTATTATATCAATTTTAATTACTGTGATTATGCAAATTATCATGTTTGCAGAATGTTTTAGTAATTAAAAATACACCTAAAACAACCTAATCGAAAAAAAAGTAAACGTGCAGTCGTTTCGATTTTTAGCGTTCAGCCCTTAACGTTATTCTACAATTTTCATTTTTCAAACATTAAGTAGGTAATCTATTACTAAGGTAGGTAATTGCATCTGCATAATATGCAAATAAATCTTTCGATAAGTTTTTTACTTGCACAAAAACTTGATTTTAAATTACATGATACAAATGACTGAAAAACTGCCGCGTTTTTCTTACTCTGATGTTAAAAAGAATAAGTTGTAGTTGGAACCGTGGTCGATTTTCGATTCACAACCGAATTACAAAGGTATCGTTTTTTTTTCATTTTATAAATTTATTCTTATTTTTTTTATTACACGACTTTTATAATTCAAACGCCTAAAGTTATAAATATGTCATTAACATGTCATCAATATGTCATTAATATGTTATTAACTAAAATTGTCGTATTTCCGAATGTTTATGATTTTTTTTTAATTTAAAAACTTAAATCGCCAAATCTAAAAAGACAATGATTTTTTTCGTTGATTTTAAATAGTCCGAATAATAGTCGATACATTTTTTAAATCGTTATCGCACTTCCTTACTTAAATATGTATTTTCGAACAATTTCTGTTAAAACATCAGGTGCTGTACAGGCTTAATAGAAAATTAAAACGTTAAATATCTAGAATCTTCAGTTTTAGATCATATAGTTAGTGTATAAATGAAATTCTTAGAAATCTTTAACGACTACTTAAGACAACCATAAATGGCTCGAGATAAATAGTTTGAACCTAGCAATGTGCGGTTTTAAATGTCATTCACTGATAACAGTTTTTAACGTTTCGAAGAAAACCGCTTCCAAGAAAAGATGCTACAGCGGAAACGATAGAAAACTGGACTTCCATAGGTACGCATATTTAAATTTTAGGTCAATTTCACACGAGACGATGTCAGTTGGGCGAAATAAACGATCACTGGTTTTCTATTTTTTATTTTCCATATTTTTAAATATTATTTCAGGCTCCGAACCCCAAAAACTTCTCTCGGTGTGGCAGTGTGGTACCTAATTCTCCTAAACAATAGCGAAGTAAATGACTGCCGGTTTTCTATTTTTTATTTTGAGTATTTTTAAATTTTTTGAATTTTTTTTGATACCTACAAAACATTAGTCGCAACGGTTCTCAACCTTTTAGCGTTTGGGACCCAACTTTCCATACCTAACAGGAATCGCGCTCCCATTCCAATGATTTTTTGGAGTCATTTAATATTTTTTCTATATCTATTTTTCTTTTGCTGCTAATACTTTTCGATGCTTTTGTCTTTTTGTAATGCCTTCGCGTCTCCCCTTTTAACCTATTACCTGATTAGAAATTACAATAAATCCATTTTTAAAATAACGACCGGCTTATAATAAATATGTAGGTTGTACCTAAAATATCTGATTTTCTTCAAAATCTTATTGTTGGTTTAAAATCTATGTATGAGTTTGTAACGTCACTCCTATTATCAATTTAATATTAAAAGTTAATGTTTGATTTAATTTGAAAATATTATTACAAAACCATTTGTATAGATCTTTTCTACAAAAGATATGTTTATCTGCTAAACTAATATCTTTGATAATGTTGAAAATGAATACAAAGTCGACAGACATGACAAAAATGAGACAATTTTCCAAAAACTAATGGAGAAATTTTTTACCGTGTAGTTGTTATACTAGGCGTTCCGAAAAGAGGGGACGATATTTGGGAAATGTAGGTATTGTTTACGCCAGCACAAGAAAAAAAATACCAATATGTCCGAAAATCAGCTGTTTCTAACTAAATTGTCGTGTTGTTTTTTTTTAGAAATATCCGAACGTGTTCACTAATCGATAAAAAAACGGGAACATAATTTGAAAATTTGTTGTGATAAAAAATAAAACATTAAAGCATTAAAACATTAAAGAATAATTTTTTTTAACGAAACAAAGGGCGCGTTCAGCCGGTAAAGCGCTGCCTTAGCGCTAAAACAGCCGTTACATTGAACTGCTGTTTGTTTGCGTTTTTTTTTTAAATTATTTTTATAGTTGACGTATATCAGTTGAACTACGTTGACTTAAGGTCGTTCAGACATAATCAGTCTACTATAACGTAGCACCTACTTTCCGCTGTTTCAGCGATGAGCCCGGCTGAATGCGCCCAACGATTAAAACAGTAACGGCCGATTTCCAAGCACATTATGATATCGGTTTATTTTTTTGGCCTGATGTGCATAATATACAGTAAAACTCCAATTATCCGTATTAGTGAATGCTAGACATGATTCGAAAATCCGGATGATTGGGATAATCATAAAGAAGGTTAAGTGTGTTGCTAAATAAAACGCGAAAATTGTTCTAAAATCACTTCTGTTTATTCTTCATTACAAAAATAAAGTTTCTATATTCGAATGGCGTGTTAATTAAAAATTTTAGGAACGCGCACCGGTTGGCGAACGTGCGGGGGGTAACAATAGATCCGGAAACAATTTCAGTAAACTTGTTTTTTGTTTTAGGAAATGTAATTTTTTATTTTCTGATATCGATCCGGGGGCCTAATTCTCGAACCATTCGCTTACATCCGAATGACTGGAGCTTGGATAAATGGATTTCTACTGTATTTTCAAAAATGTTTGTTTTTATTTTTTGAAAATTCCGAACAGTTTCGCGCCCTTTACTGCGCCTTAATAGTAATTTAATTTAGGCGTACTTAATCCGGCATTTTTTAAAAGTATAATAATTAGCAATTTTATAAATAGGTAGGTATTCGGTTTTCATCATAAAAAAATCTGTTTGTCAAACAGTATAGGTATGTGTTTCCATAGACAATTTGTATTAAGTTGCATTTATTTAAATGTTAAGATGTAGGTATTAGTGTAATCGGCCCTTTATTTATTTTATAAACGATAATAGGCAAATTAGGTTACGTACATTTATGTACGATTTTGTCATCGAGCGCATAAACGAAGGAGAAACTAAATCGCGACAATTTATCAAAATCAAGTCGAGATTGAAAAATTTTAAATGAATGAATTACCTACAATGGCGGTTTTACAGAGCACGTAATTAAAGCGCTTGTTACTGCAGATAATTACTTGGACCTGGAAACATTAGTCAGAATAAAGTTCACGATATACAAAAGAAGTCGACTTATGTAATATCCCTATCTTACAATTTGTGTCTAGTAATGCGTCTTAATGTCAAGCACCTAATTGTACAACTAGATATTTTAATGCCCAGTGGGTCGACCGACGACACGGCAGACCACCCAAATACAAGCGACCAGTACTAAAGAAAAATACATGAAGTATGTACGTTCGGACGTGCGTTACCTACTTATCGACATTTGGAAAATGTTAATTTGTCTCGAGAGATAAAATTGAATGTCCGCGTATAGTTTTCACAAATCAGTGAATTTATAGATCGTTAGCTTGTTAACGTATAGGTATCTTTATTTCTTGTTCTGAATGGATTTAATTGGGAACGGATCTCATTAAGATTATACGATACAAACACTGCCAGTTAATTCATTGATTAAAAACGCTTAAGGATTTTTAGAAAAGTTCGTAACGAGGATTGCGTAATTTTTTTTTGCCATAATTAGAATTTAACACCGGTACGAAAGACCATAAAATCCGTGTTGGTTATGGAATACAGAATTAGAACTGATTCTAATCTTGTACAAAATCTGGGTCAGAACAGGGATTAACTGGCTATTTTGCATTCACTGTTAGTTTGCTAATGACCACTTAGCACCTACACCGATAGAATTTTCATTTGTACGCTGTGTGGGACAATTTATAAGTGACTTGAATAGTTAATGATAAATTATTTGTGATGTTGATTTAATTCATTTAACTTCGACTTTCCCGATTTTAACGGTTACCTATCAAGTTTTAGCAAGTTATACGATTTATATTAACTATATTCAAATTTGTAACAGTATAATTAACGTTGTTCTTTAGAGATAAAAACAGAAAATATTGCAAAATACACAAACATGACAATTTCTTTTAATACAGTAAGTATGTTTATATTTTATAATATGATACGTACTCCTATATTTTTTATGTTACATAGCATATCTATAATATGTAAAAAAATTTATGCAATTGCACCCCTAAAATATTACAAACTGTTAATTACCGAGTCATAAATTGAGGCAATTTTGGGGTGGTACGTAATTTATAAATATCGTCGAATTTTTTCGACTTATTAAATTGCATATGTGTGCTTAACAATAAATTGTAAAAGACAAATTGCTTTACGAACGCTGCTTTTTTTTATTATTCGTTTCACGAATAATAGGTACGGGACAATTTGTCAGTTAGGATAAAAAAAAACATGTTTCTGTATAAAAAAAAGAAACAAATACCAAAACCATTCCTTTTCAATTTAATTTTTCTCTAATACCTTTTCTTACAGCACAATAATGTAACGAGCAAATCAAGGCGTAGCATATTTCCAAAAAGTGAGTCATAGCGATGAGTTTTTTACTCTACATAATATAATGGAAAGAACCAATGACTTGAGCGATAAGATAATTACTGAAATTCTAGGAATTCTCGACTATCGAATCACACATAATATTCGAGAACACTTTTGGAGGATGAGTCACTCTTCGGGTAAGTTCGGCTACGAACTAATATAAATAGCCGTAACGACTTACACTTCATCCAAACCTATATGCAACACGTCATCAATAAAAGGCTACTAGATGATGACGTTTCACACAGTGCTGTCACCTCGTACCTCGTATTTTGGCAGTTTTAATAAATTGTAGTCTTTCTTTATACCATCTAATACGTGCGCAAGTGAATCATCTATAGAATATGTCACTTTCCAAACTTTAAACCAAATTACAAATAAACAATCTAGTAACTTTTTGTTGATGACGTGAACATCATATAGGTTTGGATAAGCTATATACAAGTAATAGTCTTAAAATGTTATTGTGATACAAAAAATGGCGGCTTTTTCGAATTCGAATTCGAATCGTTCCGTATATAGTGATAAAATTAATCGTAAAGCTCGTGTATATAAATAAAACAATAATTTAAATAAACGTTACAATAATAGATCAATAGAACAAAAGAAGGCGAAGCAATTTAAGCGCCAATTTATGAAGAAACTCGTTATCAATTAATTTAATCAAAGTATTTTAGTTACCATATCGATGACAAAATGTCACTCAAAAACCGCAAGATGCTGAACGCTCGATTAATGTTCTGATAATTCCATTTTCGAACAACAGAACACCTAAATTAGTAATCGCAGGTCTATTTTACCTAGTTCGTGGTTAGTTGTTATAGTCATTCAAAATTATGTTTATCTACCGAATAAATTAAACTTTACCGCAAATCTATCTTGTTTTTATAGTGTCGGTCGTATTATTCTAATTGTAAGCAGACTACTTAAAAAAAATTCTAAGAACAACTTTCCATTTAGTTTTTGTCTCACAAACGTTCACATAATATGCTCAAAATACGGTGTTATGACAAATTATATGAGTTATAAACGCTATTAAAAATATTAATGTAGTGCATTACCGGTATTTACAACAGTTTCGTATCTTGTGAAAGCCGTGACACCGACGAGGAAGTTCAAAAGTTAAAAGCCAAACCTGAAATGTCGCCCAGAAGACGTGATGTTTATTAGAAAAGGAACGTTCCGGCAAATTCGCGTTCCGTAAAAACCAATTTTACGCGTTCGTGTTGATATCGAATTAACGCTAAATTCTAGTACCTATTGCTTAATGTATATATCAGTTTCTGGTCAAACAGGAATTAAAAGATTATTAACCTGGTTTCACATATGTAGAACAACTTCTCAAATTTACAACTAAGTAATGCCTCTTGTTTTGATATTCGAATTAAGGACAACTTTGCTAATGGATTTTAAAGATATAACACTTGTAAATTACTTGTTACAATTTTAAATACAAGATTTAAAAGTGCCGTTTAAATACTTAAAGCGGCGATGACACTTCCACCATAAAAAGCATTTACAACAAAGTAGAAAAGTAAATCTTCGTTGTCTTGTTTCGTAGATATGTCGATTCGCTTTTAATTAGGTAATTCGTTAAAGCAAATTTTTTATTTACACGGTGTCGTGTGTCCAGTTAATTTTTTTCATAGGTAGGTAATTATTATTTAAAAATATGATCGCTTAATTTAATCGAAAAACTATGTAAAAAGAGCAAATTTTACAAAACTCAATAAAAAAAAACTTATTGTATTATCAGTATTCGCAAATCGTGACAGAGAAAATAGCAATAAACCGAAATAATTCTCGATTAGAACCGAAATCGTAATCTTCTCAAAATGAAAATCAACAAGAGGTAGAAAGTCAACACAGTAAGTTTTTTACCTAGCTGTGAAATATATTTTTAAATTTTCATAACGATTAATTTACTAATAATAATTAATAATGTTCAATAAAAGGCAGCCTAACGCAAAGTTATATTTAAAATAAATTGTAAGATTATCTTTCTAAATGTCCAAAGTAACTGGCACAAAAATTTAAAGTTATTTTTAATTAAGACAACTGAAATATGAGTAATTAAATAAGTACAAAACAGGATGATTCGTAAATAATACGAAAAAATTCAAAGGACGATTCGTTATCGTAAATTAAAGGGGGGGTGGGTGGATTTTCTAAATGATAAAGTTTCAACTTTTTAAAAAGGTCTTAAAAAAACAGTAGGGGTTGCGGTTTTTACCTCTTTGTGAACGTAGATGATCATCTAGTAGGTAATAGTCGTTATTCTATATTTTTCCAAGTTTGGGAAATAAAATGAAAACTTAATTTTACTCCGATTTTTAGGAAAAAAAATTATATAAAAGGCTCCCCCTTAATTTTCGATAAGGAATCGTCCTTTAAAGTTTTTCCTCATTATTTATGAATCACCCTGTATAGAATTGTCCAAGGACATACCTATGAACTTAGGTATAACAAAAATAAAATTTAATGAATACATATTTATCAATTTAAATACTGTAAACACGGAATTAAAAACCTACTTAACTTTGTAATTACCTACCCGTATAAAACGTAACGCATGACCGATTATTAATAATTATCGTTAAGAATATAAATAAAACATCTGTTGGCAATACAATTTTTATGAATGCCAAGTTAATGTTAATTCAGGTAGGTACCTATTTAATAAACATCATCTGTTTTCACTGCTTAAATTTACTTAACGTATTAACAAACTGAATGCAGTAATTTAAAAATTATAAACGTTTATTATCTAATGGGGGAAAAAAATTAAAAAAACATACTGTTAAAAACAGGGAAAAAAAACACGCATTGGAGTTCACGTATATGGTTCTAAATAATTGTGTATAGATATAACTATGAAAATGTATAATTGAAAGTTAAATTCTATTTAATTAATAGACGTGTTTTGTGCGATTTTTAAATTTATTCGAATGATTACTGTACGTTTACGTACTTTTTTTAATACAAAGACATTGATAGATTTAATTTGTGATTTTGTAAAATTGATCAAACTAAAATAAAAATGTACCTAGATACCTGCCTAAAATGAGGTTTTTGAATTTTTGATTCTTTATAATGTGTTATTACTAAACATAATATACAGGGTGTTACAAAAGTAGCTTATGTCGATTACACACTTTTTAATTTAGAAGGACTGCGAGAAAATGTTAAGTACGAAATTTTTTTTTTTTTGGTTTATTTCAACGTACGCGATTGTGTATTTGGTTTGTTTGAATACTGTTTTTTTTAATGGCACTCATATGTTTTCTTTGCTTCTTTGAAAAGAGCGGATGAAAAACATATGGGTTCCATTTAAAAACAAAAAATCAAGTTGGTTACCATAACAACCAAATACAAACCAAATACATGATCACATGCGTTGAAATAAACCAAAAAATATTCGTATTTAACATTTTGTCGTAATCCTTCTAATTAAAAAGTTATAGTCAATATAAGTTACGTTTATTACACCCTGTATATTTTCTGTTTTTATTTTAAATTTTAATACAGAAATGACAGCTTCTATATTATTTTATATACATATATTTATTTAGCTTATTAAAAAGTTTTTTGAATACATTATTTATGTTTAACACGACAAACTCATTGTCAAAAATAATCAGGTTAAATGTTTGGTTATGTTGTAATAATTTTCCGATAGTTATAAAATAATAATATGGGTGTACATTCGAAAGATAATACATACATTATGTAAAAACCGGTTTTATAAAAATAACAAATAGACAGACTATATTTGAAAAGGGATTTGAACAAAATCGTATATATCTTTATTACTAAACAATTTTCGACTCGAAACATCACAATTAACAGTTATTTATGTATTTAACTTAACGTAATTGGCGACGTCGCTTAAAAATTTAAATAAATAGGCCTGTCTCCGATTATAAATCTGTAGAATAACTTATTTGTGTGCAACGGCCAAAATATTTGAAAACCTCGAACAGGTGCAGACGAAAACAATGGGAAAAGATTAATTTTTTTGAAATAGTACCTACCAGATAAATACTATAGATGCGATTAAAGTATTTAAAAATACAAATTCTCTACATTATACACATAAATAATAGTGCGGGATTAATAATCCCATCAATTTGGACGCGTTCGCTAACGGCGTCGAAAGTAATGGCACTTTGCTTCGTTTTGCTTCTAGATAAATTAGCAAAGATATTATACCCGCTTTGGGGGTGGACAGAAATAAATCGTTTTGTGCTTCTCTCGGTTTGTTTGGTATGCTATAGTTTTAGGTAGTGTGGCGCGAGTTGCATACGTAAATAAATATTATGTTAATCAGTTAATAAGCGTAACATAGAATTGATGTTTCGTTTCCATTTTTTAAAGTACTATTCCTGTCTAGGTAATATGTCTGATAGAATACATGTCGTCGTAATTATTTTTGCATTTGAAACATAATATAGTTGCCCTTCTAGTAATAAATCTATACCTACATATAAATAAATATACTTATATAAAAATGTAGAGTGACTGACTGACTAACTGACATATCAACGCCCAGCCTAAACCTCTAGTTCTAGAAACGTGAGTTTTGAGGATAAGTTATTTTATGATGCAGTTATGCAAATGTCAAATGCTAGTTAGATGTAAGTAAATGAAACCATCAGGGGAACAAGTTGTAGGTAGTAATTACCGATTAGAAGTTAAATAAAATACAAAAATAATAAATAAAAGTTTATTTATACTGGAATACGAAACGGCCAAAAAGTCGTAGTATTAAAATAAATTTAACTTTTTTTTTTAATAGCAACGATTAACTCAATTTGGTAGATTAAATGTATTTTTTTTTGGTAATCTATGTCGTTTAAGACCATAAATTTCAATTTTATCCTGGCAGGATCGTCAATTTTAAAACATAAAATTCTTAGATACGGATTGAGTCCTATGGTGTGCTTAAAATATGTGTAAGTATTAAATGATAAGCACCGCAAATCGCCCCATAAAACACCGTTTATATTAATTCGAGTTAAAATTGTGACGTTGCCTTCACAGTCGGTTCCGGCAAAACCTGCCGGCGCATAGTCCTAATACGATTCTTATATTTTATCCATTAAAATTTGTCATATTAATTTGTAAACACGGGTTATTAATTTCGGATATTTGTTTGTTTAACTGGCGATATCAGTCAAGGCGGTATATTTTGTTCTTTAAAGTTAAAAGGCATTTCTTCAAACGAAATCCCGGCGATAAAAAGCTTTACACTTAACGTCATGTAGACAAGAAGTCAATAAAACGAAACCAAATCCAAACGATATTTTAATGTGACATGACGATATAACGAGTTATTACAGGTACGAGGGGAGATGTCACCAAGCAAGTTGAACATAACGTAGGCCGGGTCGCGCTTCATTTGTCTCGGGGTCCGTCATCTATCTGGCACAGATCGGACTGCGATATACTGGACATTTTAATGGCCAAACCATGTCCAGGGCCGGTATTAAGCAAAACAAAAACGACACATCAATTAGGTAGGTTTTAGGCACTGTGTTTTTTACATCCGTGCGTACATTGTTAATATATTGGCCTTAACGTCGACAGCCCGAAATTTATTTTATTTGGCGTAGACCAAAATGGCGGTTCGCCGAAAACTGTTAATTGTTAGAATTACTTTAAATTTTAAATATCTTCAATAAAATTCGTCGGACATTTATAGTTGTCGATAAAATAACAAAACTCTAGTTTCCGATGGGTTTCGGACTAAATTCTTGGACGCGAGATTTAATTCTTTATCATTTTTATTAAACTTTATGACGCAATTTTAGAAATATACGTCCGTCGGCCTTAAATATAATTGAGATTTTATGTGATAGGTACGTTCAAATTTTGAAACAAGAATAAATTAAAGATCTGTTTAGTTAATTTCAATTAAAATTGTTTCAATGTGTATCTGCAGGGGACAACAGGTTTTCAAATACGTTTTCAAAATACATTTTAGGTTGATTACGTAAATTAATGATAATAGAAGCGTTTAATGTTCAGGTACTACCTATTAAAAACACTTGAGGTGCATAACTAAAAAAAAAAGAAGATAAATTGTGAAGATAATTGTATATTAACAGCTGAACCTATGTACACACATAATTTCCACAAAACGCAAATTCGTGCTGCTTAAATAAATTATGTTGGGGGGTGTAATAAACGGACAGTATAATTGTCGTATACGTTCAAATTAAAATGTTGGGAACAAAATACCCGTCTAGTTATTATCGGTCTTGTCTTTAACGATATTATGTATATAACGTATCTGCGTTATCTAATACTTATTTTTTATTTATTAATATTAATTTTTGAATTTTACAGCATAAAAAAAAACGGTAATAAATGTTTAAATCGAGTTTTTCGCACCCAACGAAGGTGTAGGTATCGTGTACCTACTAAAATTCCTCGAAACAAAAACATTACGGTGGCGTTACAATACGGTATCGCCATAATGGGACCCATAAACGTTGTTACGACTGTAACTCATCACGGCAGTGTACAATTTCAATACACCTTTTCACTATCCGCGGTTTATGATATGTTCGGTTCGCTGACTGTAATAACCGGAACCGAACCGGAGTCAAGTTACCGGAGCCTTCATTAGTACCTGCAGACTGGCGCCACCTCGAATTTTACCTGCACCAGCGAGGTGAGTTGAATTGTAATAAAATTCGGCATTAGTATCGAATGGGTGTTATTCGTTCCCTCTATAATTGGATACGTTTGTTTTGTGAGTGTTTATTGACGAAACGCTATTGTAGGTGCACGTCTCGAGCATTTAAATAATTAAAATTCAACTGCCCAGTCTACGTTAATTCTTACGTGTTCAAAACGCAAGATTTATTTATAAGATTGTCGAAAAATGATTGCGGGGAAAGTTGGATTCTTATATTAGATATTAATAAACAATTAATACTCGAACATATTTTACTACGAACATGCTGTAAATTAAGATGGTAGTAATTTATCTAAACATGCGAAGTTATCGCTAGTTCCAATCTTGTCTCATTAAATAAATAAATATTAAATCAAGAGCTTGTTGCTATCAAAACTTTTTGTAAGTAGGCAAATTTTATTTTCTACAAATAACAAAGTTAGCGCTGAAATAGCTAGTTTACGAAATAAAATTAATGCATTAAGCGAGGGATAAGTCGCTGGGGTAATATGGTATATAACATTCAATGGTGTAGATAATTTTGATCGGCAGTTTATCCCTCGGCATTGGGGGTATAGTGGCGAAATTCCGACCACTTAGGCAAGAATGATCACACAAATAAAACTGTTTATGCTAAGGTATAAAACAAAAGTAATATTTATTTTTTTATCCCTTAGCTACATGATTATACATACCAATATAGATTATATTAAAAATCGTAAAATTATTAATTGTAATTGTTTTTTAAGACATTGGGTTCAATCGGTATTCCTTCAACTTGTGAATAATTCCGATCACGTATTTGAAATTACCTATAGGTATTTAAAATACTTATACAGGGCGTCCAAGAAATGGTGGCGAATCTCTCGGGAGCGTATAAACAACGTTAAAATAATGTCGCAAGTTTCTACAAATTGTTTTCCTACGTCGCTCCCTTGTTGATATATATTCACCTATATATCTGAAAAATAAGAGTTAATTTTTTTTAACGACATTTTATTTTTCGTTGAAATTTAATATTTGGTTTATCTATGCAATAAACGAAGGTCTTTAAAATGGCGTAGTAGGTTTTTCGATATCACCGCAGACGAGCCAGTGGTGCACTACCCTGTTACCTTTCTAACCTCGACAATTTTCATTGGTTTAAGCTATTGCATTTTTAAAGACATTTTCTGATGTTCGAAACAGTTCACGAATAAAAGAGTTGCCTTTTTGTCCGAAATTGCCCGAGAAATCCGAAAATGACTTTAAAAATTTAAAAACTAGGGCCAGTTTAATTTAATTAGTGCGGGTGCACTCCTGACTCGTCTGAGGCGATGTCAAAACGCCAATTACACATTTTAAATGCCTTCATTTATTACGTAGCTACACCAAAAATTATTAAATTCTAACGAAAAATAAAAACATTATTTAAAAAAATTAAACTCGACAAAAATTTATAGGAATTTGTGGCATTATTTTGACGTGGTTTATACGCTCCCGAGAGATTCGCCACCATTTTCTGGACATCCTGTATATAACTTAAGAGTCATCTTTATATTATTTTATAAATTTACTGGGACTCTGATGTTTTGGCTCTGAATTTGACTTGCAACTGTTCGGTCTGTTTGAAAAACGTAGGTACGATTTTTTTTTGTTATTTTTGACTCTTGGAACAGTTGGCTTCCTTACAACTCTAAAAAATGGCGATCGAAATTCACCATGTTGAAATTAAAATCCGTGTACGCGATTAATGTTAGATAATTAAGTTTGAAGGTGGTTTAGTCTTATTGCTACATGTCCTACTATTTCATACCTACTATATATAAGAAATATTGGAATGAACTAAACGCTACTATCAATTTTGTCGCTATCAATAAAAAATAATTTTTTACAAGAAACGTTACGCTAGAACCTTTATTTTTCAGTACACGTTAATCTTAAAACTATTTCGGATATAATTAACACTCCGTACAGTGGTTCCGTTATTATGAATTATAATTCGAAAATATTTATGTTAATATTGTTGCGAAAAATTATGTTTACTATTTCACTAATAACCTTAAATTAATGATTGTATTAAAAAAAAAACGCTTTAATGAGGTTAATAATTTGTTTATCGGCATCCAAAGTGACCTGTAGTACGCAATTGTACCAACATCGTTCTCGGCAACAGCGTTAATTATTTCGGAAAGGGACAATTTATCGCCGCCTATTCATCGACGGGACAATTCACCGTCGGCCTTTTCAATGTCCGAAAAAAGAAAAGGAAAGTCATAATGTCCCAATAACTATTCAGAGAGATATCCTTATCATGATGTGAATATGCAGGCTTCGAATCGACGAACAAACAAATCTTGTGCATTACGCATTTTTCAGACTTTTGACGAATTTTTACTGCAGCTTGTCGAATAAAAAATTGCGCGATTAATTAATTAACCCCCCCCCCAAATTATGTCCGCACTTTTTAAATCACTCTGTATATTACATAAGTAGGTAGTTTTTCGGCGGCGGATTTTCTCGCAACTTTCTTTCCACGTTATCTTTTCTGTGTTTTGTTATCGAGGCTTTTATTTCCCGGATTGTAATAACGCAAACCAAATTATTATCCCCCGTTTGAGGACAGTATGATGTTTCAGCGCAAATTGTATATTTTATAGTTTTCCACGTAGTTACATAATATCACATAATTATAGTTTATGTAAGTAGTAATAGAAATAATTATCTAATCGTGAAATGTAATCATAATAACCGGCACCACGCCCATCGTCGTTTTTAGCGCGAGCATCGAAGCTTTCATTATTCTTTTAAAAATAAAAATATTAAATTTGAATGTATTTTACTTTTAAAATAATATATGGAGAAATTAGCAAACGAATTGTGATGATTTACATTCGCACGTTACCTATTTGAAAAAAGTTGCGCACGTACCACACACGAACTATTTTAATTTATTAAGATTAATTTGTAAATTTTTTATAATTTATTTTAAATAAATACAAAACATGTATCTAAACTTGTAGCCGAGTTATGTATATCATAATTCATATAGATTTGTGTATTTTATATGTTAACAAGCGTGTACGACAATTTAATTTTTGTTCTTCACTATATCCAAACAGTAAATCGAAATTCTATTTTAAACTTTATAAATCCGGAATTATGCAAGTATTTTAATAATAGCTTAAAATACACCTACGTTATTTTTAAACTATTATTATAGGTATAATAATTTTTAGTTCTTTAATTATCTATAGCAATTTAATTTGAAAGGGGATTGTTAAAAAGTCTCTCACGATCACTCTTATTGCTAAAGACGGCCATGAATATCATAAAACGTATGTCATTCCATATTTCACACAAAGCAATATTTATCAAATTAAATTAGGTTGTGTTACAAAAGTGTCTTTGAAAGTCTGAAAATCGAATTAATTTATGTTCATTTTTCGCACCTTTATAACGATTCGTTAATAATTTAGTTGTCAGTTTGAATTTGATTAATATGATGTTCCAGTTTGAGCGGTTACTTATTTGTTTTTTTTTTTTTTCATTTTTCATTTTTGTTTTATTTTTTTGTAATTCATAAATTTTAAAGATTATTATGAAACAATAGCGTCGTCCGTTATCAGAATAGGCGAGAAGTTATGTTAGTTCCTATTTATAATTTTGGTTGAATTTCTAAATCTCAAGGAACGCTACGGATCGTTTCTATACCGCTTCTTGTTCAGAGATTACCTATACACTTACGTTTTCAAAAACCCCTAAAAATGTTCTCGGATGATAGAACTAGCCATCTTTCATTTTTGCCTTTTCTGTTAACAAACAACTCTATTCTCTGTTTAGAAATATTCATTGTCAAATTTAAGGCAGGTTTTTAAAATAGCCTTTCGTTATTTATAACTAAACGTCAATTTCTCACCATTTAATTAGGTACTTAACTCAAGTCAAATAAAATATTAATATTATTATGCTTATGTCTAATTAATCAACGTTAATGATTGATTAATTTTAATTGACTTACGATTAGTAGGTAATAACCCGCTAACGAGCAGCGTTTTATTTACAAATTGTTAATGTTTCATGTCTGTCTAACTAATTATATAATTCTAAATAATTTTTGATTATTTAAAAGAGTTAATATGTGTAATAAAGTGAAACCTAAGCTATAATATTGCAGATATAAAAATATATAAATAAAACAAGAGTATATGTGCTTTGAATATTGTTAAATAGCGACTTTTCAACTGCTTTTTACAACAAATAAATAAAACTTCGTCCTCAAAGTCCCCCTTTTTCCCAGAAACTTAAGTGAAAACTTGCTATTTCAAATTATTAGCGAATTTCAATGGAAAATAAATTTAACCCGTAGGCCACGAAAATAATATAGTTCATGGATGAATTCGTTAACCTGAAAAATCGATCGTCTTGTTTCTAAAATGGCGGCCGATTAAATAAGGTAAGTCGAGTTATCTCCGTTATTAATTCTAGAAACGCTATTGTGAGCTGCGTTTTGAAACCGACATAAAATTCTCTATCAAACATCTTCCCTTATAAATTTTGATAAAATGCACCGTAACTCCATGGAAATTCGTTCTATCGAATGAATAACGTAAACTTATTGTAGACAATCGATCGCTCGAAAAATTATTCAAAAGTTACGAGTAGTGGGTGTAGGTGCCTATCTAATAATAAAACTTATAAAACGACTACCGATTCTATTGTCGAACTAACACAACAACCCGTTTTCAGAATTAGGTACGTGTTGCAAATAAAAATCCAAAACCACCTACCGATACCATGTTAAAGTACCGGTTTGAATATGTATTGTATTTGACGACATAAAACGGTTGTTACTTGATCCTGAAGGTGGCACGGTTGCAAAATTGCGGTACCTTCAACACACAATAAAGTTTACAGATCGAAAAGGCTTAACAAAATACAAGCTGAAAGGCAGGGTACTTAGTGATAACACTCGTTGGTGTATTTATTGGGCTATGCTGATGTTGAATGAAATGGCCGTGTGCCTCGATATGTTATCCATTACATAAGCTGTAATGAATCCAACATCGTCGGAGGTCTCAGTCTTTTATTATATGTTTAGTTATTGGAAGTCCATTAACATGTTATTGGTGCATTAAAGTTGTGTTGAATTCTGGACACTGAGTGATGTAAACGGTCAGTTATTTTATGAATCTATGTTAGTACCGATAATAAACCGATTATATCGTCGATGAAGAATCTGGTTTCATATGTAACCAACTTTTACGACCACTTTTAACTTAATAACATAATAAATTTAACATATGTGGACACTAGTTTTTATGGCTAAACGATAACAATAATGATTACTGGGAATCCGAATTCTATGTTTGTGTTTAAAAGCTTTTAGCATACACGGTATACCCTACCTATCTAAAATTCACGTTCAAAACCAACCGTTTAATGCTACATTAATTTATTCAGTTCGTTAAATTTGTTAACATACTTTTAAGCGTAATCGAGTAAAAATAGAAGAAAAAAAAGAACCGCTTTTGTTCTGCGTTTTAAAAGAAGAAGAAAAAAAAACGTCCTAAAAGTTTTATCTTTATTTATTCGGCGTTATAAAAATTCTATAAAACTATTAAGGATTAATAAATACAAATTACTGTTCTTTATTAGACTTCGAAAACGTTTCTGTGTTATGTCGCACCAGAATTCACATAATATTTGTCTCAGTGAACGTATAAATCTTTTGCTGGTTAAAAAATAATAACAGCTGCTTTTCCTTTGAAGCTTTATTTTAAATCGCGTCAAAATATTTAGATGTTTTATTTTGTGGTTTATATAGAAGTTTAGAATTTCTGTTAGTTATGATGTTGTCGTCGACTTCCCGTAATTTTCGTCTTCATTGTTTTTAAAATGCGAAGGACATAAATGACAGATTACGCTTAGGTACTGCTGATAAAATTATTGACGTCGTTAATACGAAATTATTCGATTCTAAAATTCGTCGTTATTCGACGAAATGCCTATACTTTTTAAAAACGCGATCTTTATATTTCCCTAACGCAGAACAAGCCGCCCTCGAAACTTAACTTCCATTTTCAACTGATTGATGGATTATAAAATTCTTAAATGTAGAGCTTTGCCGAACTTAAAGTTTTCCTGCGGGTTATAAAAATAATTTTCAAGGTGTATTAAATTCCGCAGTGTAATAATCGAAGCGAAGAAATGGATAATTTTAAATTTTCACTGCAGTACCTATAGTTGGGGTATAATCGAGGATACGGTACTAACTACGTACCTATATATTTTATTCAATACAAAAAAAATAAGATTTAGATATCTGATGCAAATTAACCAAGCAAAAGAGTAAGCAGATCGATAGACGTCAATGCACAGCTGTGAAGTTGTGAATAATTATGCAAGAATCAATTATAACAACAATTTATCACGCGTTTCTCGTCTCGCGCGTCGCTGCGACGTCACTACATCAATCATATTCCACGTTAATCATTCGAGGCGTCTGTTTCACATCGCTGTATTATGCTAAAAATATCCAAAATTACAACTAGATTTATTAAATTAAAATTAAGAAACGGTAAAAAATCAACGTTATATTAGATATGACGTTTCATCCAATAATTATAATACACTCGATGTACATTTAAATACCTAGGTAGGGTACTTTGTGTTTTTTTCTCACCAATCCAATTCAATCTTTGATCTTGCATCTGATGCATTTGCAACACATTTTAATAACGCTTTTGTCGGCAAACTACTTACTTAATTATTTCCATCTTATTTATTAATTACGCTAAAGATAACGGAATCGTGTGATAGAGGTAGGTTAAGAAAACTTTTATCGGCGTGAGAGCTTAATTTATCATTTTAATTATGGCCGCAAATGTTTACGACCTGAACATGACTGATGGTCATTTTTAATTTCTTAACCATTATATAAATAATGCCCTAGACGACAATTTAGGCGAGAGTTGTGATAATACGAACGTGTCTGATGCTCGATTAATTAAATTGCGTAATAAGTAGTTGATTAAATAGCCCTTATATGTATAACCGCTATCTTAATATTTATTGTAATCTATCTAATGTGTTTTTTTAATAAATTGAAATAATTTTACGTTAATACCTATTTAAAACAATTTTATCTTTAGGTACATACGTACATTTATAAATTAACGAACGATTTTCGTTGATTTTACCGCTTACTTTTTAAATGAAACTCCAATTCACGATAAGCGCGCAGTTGTTAATTATGGATTTGTTTGTTTAATTAATTAGATAACTACGACATGTTACATATCGCCGTGAAGGGAATTTAATATAATTTTAGAATACCTACGTAATGGTAATAGCCGCGTTTCGTTTAAAACTTTTAATGTCTATGTATTTGTCGAAAATAAACAGTTGAACAATTTACGTATATGTACAGGGTGTTTCGGGAGAAACAGTAAATATTTTAGGAGGTGAAAAAGTTCATATAAACTTATATCCATGCAGCCATTCGAATGTTACCCCCATAAAAATACTCGCAGATGGCGTTAAGCAAAAGCAAATGACTTGCAAATGATTGCATTTATTAATTATTTAAATGAAAACACACGAAAAATTAAGTTCCAAATGTTCAGAAGTCCCACCGCCGCGCCGTCTTCAAAGCACTTTCGAACTCCGTTAACAATACCACGTGCAGCTCTTCTGAGGTTGTCTCGGCGTTTTTTTATGAGGGCGGCACTATTCATAACGCGAACGCGTAATTCGTCTCTATGTTTACTTTTCCTTTGTAGACGTGGCTTTTCATCCATCTCCAATGACAAAAATCTAAAGGGGTAAGGTCTGGAGACCTTGGTGGCCAACGAACGTGACGGGTAGAATGTGCAGGGGCTCCGTCGTGCTGGAAGTACACGCCCATCCTTGCAGCGAAAGGAACCTCCTCCAATAATAGCGGCAGTTCGTTTTCAAGAAAATCTAGATAATTGGACCTATTATGTTGATGTCGTCAATCTGGACAATCACGTTCTGATTTTTGTGGTTTTATCGCTCAATAAATAATTTATGATCTGGATTAAAATAAATTATACGTATAAAAAAGTATAATAAAGTTAGTATGGAGTTATTACAATTCAAATGATATTAGGTATTAATAATCAAAATAATATATTTAGATATTTTACATTTAAGCACTTATTTTAAACTTATCGTACAGAAAAAGTCGTATAAAATAATAACTATAGCTTATCCAAACCTATGTGATGTTCACGTCATCAACAAAAAGTTACTAGATTGTTTATTTGTAATTCGGTTAGTGACATATTCTATAGATGATTTATTTGCGCACATATTAGATGGTATAAAAAAATACCACAATTCATTAGAACTGTCAAAATACGAGGTGCGAGGTGACAGCACTGTGTGAAACGTCATGATCTAGTAACCTTGTATTGATAACGTGAACATCATATAAGTTTGGATAAGCTATAATTGAAAATAGGTAGGTAGGTACATGTTAATACATATATTACTGTAATGTCTATTTTATTTTAAAAACGACTAATTTCTATGCAATAAATGTCATTATAAAAGTTGTAGTACTTCTTCTCGCCTTTCTAACGAATATAAGAACATTGAAATCGAACTAATAGTTTCGGAGATACGCGAGTTTTAATGTTTACGTGAAGGCGCCATGTTGTGATGTCATAAAAACAAGGAAACGCACATAAGTAAGATAGAGTAAATTGATTATGTTATTCGAGAGAGTCAATACTATCATTGCGCACTATTTATTTCAAGGTTAAAATCTAACTTTACCGGAATAGGTACGATTAATTTAACATTTTTGTGGATATTCTTTAATTTACTTAAATTAAAACGAACGATATCGGATAATTGAAATAAAAACACATTTTATCTGCAATATTACGAATGTGCTTCTTATATTATTTTTATCGTCAGTCACATATTTTCCGATGTTTTAATTTTCAAACAGAAAACCGAAACGCGTGCATTATCAATTGTTTGTACTTGAATTTCTTGGGAAAGAAATGAATTAATTAAAAGCATTTTATATTTATATATTATATGTAGATAAAAAGAACACAACAACGCGCACAGCAATAAATTAGAACGCTATATGCCTACATTTTAAATTTAAAAGTGATTCAAAAACTCTGTGTAATTCGAAATTTGAATTTATCGGTATTCGAGCTATTAAGATAATAGAAAAGCATTTCTGAGACTTGTCGAATAAGACTGTGTAGGTTTATTAACACTATCTGTTTTTTTCTAGTAATAAATTCTCCTAAAGAAGTAGGTACATATCTCAGCGGTAAAGATTCATAGACGTGTCGTACAATTTGTTCTAAAATTGTGCATCCTATATACATAATGGGCGTGCATTAATTTATTTGTGTATTGTTGGTTTTAAAAATCTTATTTGAAACTGATTGACGTTAGGTGTAATATTAAAGTATCGTTACGATTCAAAATGAAATTAATAGAGTTGACATTTTTTACCACGGGAATTGTGTTAAACATGGTTTTAACATCGAGAATATACCCTACACTAAGATTATGATTTTGCACTTTTCAGATCGCCCGGCTTTATTTGCAAAATGTGCCGTCATTGTGGGCGGTAAATAAATACGTAACTGAGCTCGTTAAAATTGACAAGGTATTATAACACAGATCCTCCTAGTGACCTTAGAAAAAGGAACACATTCCCGAATCACACATGTCTAATTTTCAGGCAAAGGTCAGATGTTTTTGTAAGGACGTTGGTAAATTGCTCTTTCGGATGGCCGTTTAAATAGGTAATATTAGTTTGAAATGTTCGATTTAAAAACTATCGATAATAAGTACTTATGAATTTCATTTTATCGATAGGCGCACCCATTTATAATATATTTTGTTCCATAGCGCTTGTAAGATAATTACGTTGTGGTTTTTAAACCGAATTTGCTTAAATAAAGTAAAAACCCCAATAGTTAATACCGCTAGGGTGACGAATTTACCAATGCCGAAAATTTAAGAAAAACACGACTATACGGAGAATGCTTAAATTAGGTTGTCATCCTATTCAGTTACACGAAGTCATCATTCTCTGTCAGATCTGCTATTATTCTTATGTAAGGGTAGGCCGAGACCAGCTTAACAGTATTTTTGCTTGTATTTACACAAAGTATCTTTGTTGACAAACATTTTCCTGAAGAATTTCATGGTGGCCTCTCGGTTAGGGGTCTGCTGTTTCACACAGTTGTAAGTGACCTAAAAGAATGCTTAGTTTTCCTGACAGCTTAGACATGTTTATAGCATTGGCAAAAGTTGTGGGTGTCCTTTGAAATTTTGTATTCCTAAATTATCTTGTACAACGCTTTTGAATAATAGGTCTTGCGTTAGAAAGTAATTTGTATTTATTATACAAACTACGAATAGATTAATTTAATTAATTAAATATAAGAAGGGAACAATCAAATTAAGAAAACGATAAAATCGATACATATTTGAAGCGCGCAGTCGGTTCTCGAGTTTTATAATAATTATCATAATCATAGAGATCGTTCGGAGGTTTTCAGTTATAAACGAATTGCAGGTAAAGAGCTCCATCAATCTCCGCGAGGTAGGACATGCACGCCAACAATTATACGGAATAAACAAAGTGATGTCGCCGTGTTTTATTTCCCCTATTGTTTCATTGTTTGTGCGCTCGTGAGACGCCTAGCGGGGGCCCCGTGATTTATCGGGGCACGTGGGGAATGCAGCCGGCGCCACTGGGGGCGCCGAGGCCCCCGAGATCGGTTATTGTATTTGTTACATGTTCTGATGGACTATTTCGGAATTCCTATTGTTTTTCGCGGTTACAACAGGTCGCACTTTATTACTATTTGGAGGTAAAACGCATTTTGCGGCGATTGTTCGGTTTTTGTGTGCGCTGAATTTTAAACCGTAACATTAGGGATAATAATTGCAATAATACGTGTACACTTTTTGTTTTGAATACAATGTCCCCGTTGCGTTGCGTTGAATGAAGTCACATAAAAGTTGCCGGCTTTACAACGAAAATAATAGGTTTCATTTATTGCCCCAATAAAAATTATCGAACGCCGAACACAACGATAACTTTTTTTTTTAAAGCAAAATGACGAATTAACTTTATATCCAGACTTTTATTTCGGTACATTTATAGGTAATCGAATTGTCGAAAACGTTGTGTTAATGTTTTGTCTGCATTATAAAAAGTTGAAAAATTCAAAGGACGCCGCAAAATCCTCGTGGAAAAATGAATTTCGGTGGAATTGGCTGAAAATTTGATATGTTGTACATTTGATCGTTCTGATCAAACGTCTTCATGGGCACAACTCCGAATAACCAATCGTTTGGCCGCTACGCGGCTCCATTTGTCAAAAGTGTTTAATATTACTATACAGACGAATTCGCTTATAACGAGCTTAACGAGCAAGATCTCTTAACATTTTCACCCCTAATGTTTGTATCATAATGTAAGTCTTGAACAGCCATTTACAAAAATATACAGTTTGTTGGCGATAGCTCCTGTTGTTTCACAGATAATAAGCAAAATCGAAAAAAGTTCCAATGTTCAAGGGTGGATTTCACTCTCTTAAACTGCGTAAGAGCACGAACGGAATACGGCTCTTGATTAGAATTGACTAGTACTACACTGAAAAAAATGTTGATCGTAGTATTAATAAACGCTGATTATAGACTGTTATTTCGTTGGCACAATAAGCTATTGTTTGTTTTAACGAAACATTATGTACACAGTTTTAATTGCTTTATCACGGGATTCATTAATGTTAAGAATCAGTATTCATTGGTATATTGAAAATTTGTACAATGTAAGAATGAATATTTTTATTACATATACGAATTTGCATAGTAATTCTCATTAACAATCGGTCCAATATTCATACGTTGTATTAAAGTTTTATATTATTAACTAAGCAACTACACGTTTTATCAATCATTGATTAGAATCACAGTCTCGATGTATGGTTGATAAGTTAATTCAACGTTGGTTAAGATTGTGGCGTAGCAGTAGCTAGGAGACAGAATAATAATAGGAACTGTCAAAAACCAAAAAGAATTAATAAAACTGTTTAAAAGTAATTACGTTGATTTCATATAAAAGTAACCCACAAGGTAATAAATTTGTTCCACGAGCCAAACATTTTTTGACAATATCAATAACTCGCGTGTGTTTATCGAAGTGTGTTGATATTTCTGTAAGGTATGTATAAAATAAATTTATATAAATAAAGATACATATGAGCTATACTTAAACTTTCATATTGGTTTTGTTGTAGCACAAAATGTTTTCATGTTTTCAAAATGTAGTCATTAAACGACATCACATTGAGAGACTTTTAAAAAATTTTGATATGGGAATACAAATTTTGTTTGAACATAATCTCGAAGAATGGCGACAGTCAATTGGAATACCATTGATGGATTATTGAAATGCCTTTCGCAATGAAACTGCAATGAGTTTGAGTAACCCTTCATCTTCAAGATCCTCATGTTCATCTATCAGGACACCCACACCACCTGAAGACACACTGCGGTTCGCACCTTATACGTTAAGATCTTCAAGTCCAAGTGATAACGTTTCAATCAAATTAGCAAATATTTTGAATGAAACTGTAAAAGGAACCATGTTGGTAGACTATTATAATAAATTTTCAAAATTTCGTGACGATCAACGAAATTTAATTATCACCACAATTGCGCAGTTTTTTGAAGAAAAAGGTTTACAAATGACTTTAGCTATAAGCCACCGACTAGAGCAAGAACTTTTAGAAAGATTCCCCAACGAAAAATTGGTAAGATTCTTAGTGTTTCAACACCTGAATTTTTTTAAAAGTCTTTATTCCAGGAATATTACATAACAAGCAAACGAGGAAAAATATATAACAAATTCTGTAATTTAAAAACAACATTTAAAACTGCGGTTTCCAACCATATACCGCCGCAAACACAAAAAAAGGTCGCATAAGAGAGAAAGTCTAGATATGAAAAATATTTTGGTAAGTAATTGTACTGTTTGTATTCATAATTTAATGTACTTTGTTTTCATTACCGGAAGACGACGTAAAGGCTTTAAAATACGATAATTTAAGCATAGAAGAATTTGATAACTGTTGGAAGACATGCATGCACTCAATACCGCTTACAGCAAATTAAAACGCCTAGCAATACCGCTGCTACAATGGACCATTGGCCGTTTTATAAAATACCATCAGGTTTTAGATTGGTAAATATTTTTAATTCGCAATTACTTCGAACATAATTAATTTTTATCGTGTTACAGATTGATATGGATTTTAAAATTGCCTTTGAAGATGCTGAAGATGGCCTTCTTAACAAATGGCAACATTATTATTGTTATTGTTATTCACCCGTATAGTTATAATTAATTACATCAATAATTTTGTGTATTAAATATAATAATTTGATATACGTTAAGTCAATAAATTCAGTTATTAATAATAATAAGTGTTCATTAATACAATAAAATGTCATAACTGAATAAATGAAACAAAATCATTCAGGCTATAAATGCGCGTTTATTCACACAATGAACATTTGATTGTTTAATAAATCCAGTTATAAGTCGATGAAACATTTTAATAAATGTTCATTAATACAATAAAATATTTTAATTGAATAAATGAAACGAAATCGTATAGTCTACGAACGCGCGTTTATTCACACAATGAATATTTTATTGGTTAATAAATCCAGTTATAAGTAAATCAAACATGTTTCATTGGTTTAATGAAAGCAATCTTTGGACGAGTTTTAATGCTGTTTTTCATTAATTCAACGTACGTTTTCATTGTATATACGTCAACTTTTGGTTCAGTGTACAATCCTGCAAAGTTTCAAATTTTCTTGAAATTTCCACCCGTCTAACCTTCCTTGTAAGTACGGTTAAGTAGGCAGAGCGCTAAACGGCGAAAGCCCTGGTTGTACAGAAGAACCAGTAAAATCACGTTGTACCGAAGTACTATGTTTTGTCATAATAATTCTAGAATAGCGATTAAAATTGCATTGCTTGTGCCTACGCCACTGAAAAGAGTAGCAGTAAAGAGCGGAATAATTAGTGAAAGTGACTACCAGCCTTGACCGTTTTCTCGCCGTTTAGAAAGACATAAGCTCTATTTTCCTTTTAAAAGATCCCATTTTTTGCCCTACGTGCGGAAAAAAACACTTTTCCTACGCATTTAATTATTTGTTATTTTAACGTTTTAGTAAATTCTTTGTATAAATTTTATTTTTGAAACTCGTAGCATTTAGTGACGGGCTTATTTTCCAATTTTTACCAACGCGCTTTGACCCGACAGTGTTTTTATTTATGTAATTTTGACGCACAGCACCGACGTTTTTATCGACGAAGTTTTGATACGATAACCAGTCTAATAGATTAAGAAATTCGGGCGATTCAAGTTCCCCAAAAAAAAAATAAATATTATTTGTTTTTTTCTGTTAGCTAGAATTTTTGAAAATATCATTTTGGTTCTTATAATACCTAATACTAGTTTTTGCTCGCGATTTCGTTTGCGTAGGTTGAGAAATATTCGAAGTAACGTATCCTACAAATTTTATATTTGTAAGGTACCTATGGACAAACTAATCAAATTTTTAAAAACACTTCCCTCATTACATCCCCTTAGGATAGGAATTTCGAAAAATCCTTTCCTAGTGGACGTCTATATCATAAAAGGAACATATCCTCGAAATCTCACGTTTCTAGGACCAGAAGTTGAGACTGAGCGTTGATATATCAGTCAGTCGGTTAGTCACGCTACATTTTTATATAATATGTAGATAAAAGTATATAATAATAAAATAATGTATTATTTAAAGGCATTACGTATACATATTTTAAAATATTTCATCTGTTCAAAATGATCGATTTGCGAAGAACTAGAATTCCAATAAAATCTGCTCTATAGATATCATCACCGTTATAGTTATTTACAGATCTTTGTTTGTAAATATATAAATTAAAACGATACGCATATTAACGATGTTCGATCTATTTTAAATCAAACTAACAAACTAAAAATTCAACTTTCAAACACCTTGAAATATTGATTAATCACAAAACCGATTAAAATAGATGAATGAGGACAGCTATAGAACTAATTGAATGGCTATCTTGCGACTTTCATCGGTTCGAAAAGAACTCGAGCCAGCACTCCCTGGCCTATAGATTTACTAATATCAATGAACAGCACGATACATATTGAAAAATAAAGATAAACATACAGTATCTCAGAATTGACTTTATACTATTGAAACACGAATGCTTAATTAAACTTCAATTGAATGTTTATCCTAGATATTGTATTTTTGAATAACGCGAATTAGTCCGGGAGGTGGCGTTGCATTTTTAGACTGGTTGATTTGTATTTTTGTGTATTTCTATTATTTGATTTGGTATGAGTGATAAGTGAAACGAGCAACTGACATATGTTACCTCCTCCCCAATACGGATGTCAAAAATTTCTGGTGATTTAGAATGATTTGAAGGAAATGTTTTTCTTTGTGCATGTTTATTATCTTCTCAAAACCACCCCCGCGGCTACTTGAACAGCTGATGCTCAGTTCGCTCATTAAGTTATATTTAAGATCAATTACCGTTATCAAAAATAGCCGGTTTAAAATGATTTTTTCATTTGCAACACTCCCTACCAGACTATAACTAATGGATTCAAGTGAATATACAATATAAACTAATTCATTGTTTTTTTCATTTTTTTAAATTATTTACTCAAGTTCGATTTTATTTTTTATTATAATGAAACACATAAATAGCAAATAAATAAAACTCCATTTTTTGTTACTACCTAATATACTTGTTAATAAAAGTGTTATTTAAGAATACATATTTTACAATAGTTTTATTTGTATTCTTGCATAATTTTGGTTTTTCTAAATGAAGTGCTTTTATACACGTAAGACTAGAATGTCAAGAGTTTATACATACGTTTCATTATACCTATTCTTAGAATTAAATTAGAAGCAAATTTTGATTAAAGCATTGAGGTAATAAAATACTTTATTAATTTTGTGAAAGAAAATATGCCAATTTTTTGTATTTTATAAATACAAAGTGATTTTTCAATCACGATACGTACCTACATTTTGAGATTTTTGCAAGCCGTTCGTTTCAAGTACGTATATCGCACCATAATTCACTGTTATTATACGATTTAATTTTTCGAGCCAAAAAATTACTCAAAAGTTCTAATAAACATTCATCAATAAAGTTCATAAATCGATAGTTTCTGGAGGAAATAATCACAGATTTAGTTTAAGACAAGAGTTATGCCCGCGTCTATTAAAAAAATAAGGTGGATACTTACAATACTGCTATTACAGTTTTAGAACAAAGCGTTTGTTGGTTTTAAAAATAGAAAATTAACGAGAAAATTATTAGTTTTAATTGATTTTTTTGTATTGGTAAAGTAATGGTTCTAATGGCCCCGGTTGCTTAAACCAATGTAAGAAATAGTGGACGTGACCTTTATTTATAAATTATCGAGCGGAAATTGGGCATTAACTGAACGTTTACACATGGCGAAAGGTATTCTAATAGACCTCATACTGATAAATATTTATTAAAGAAATTTTTAAACGACTATACGAAACACGGAGCTGTAAAAGTGAAGACGAATGTCGAAAAAATTTCGAGAACACTAACAATTAGAGTAGTATTAAAAATCAATTTTTTTTCCTTAAGGAGATGAAGGTGAGATGAGTTAAGGTCTTAAGGAATGAAGAATGGTGCAATCGACGTGAGACACCCTGTATAGATAATAATCAATAAAATCGATAATCACTATGGCGATTTAACTAAAAATATATCATGAATAGAACCAGTATAATAACTCAAACATTACAATGAGGCGGTATGATAAATAAATTACTAATCAAAAATAAACATGTGTATTGACAACAAACAGTAATTTTACTTATCATTGTCACAGCATGCGTGTAGGTTGGCTTAAATATATTATTCATGTCATCTGCGTATAGATGATATAAATTACAACTATTTATGGAGCGCCATTTCTAGTCAAAACAACAATAAATAAAATATGTATAATTAATTGCCTATATTGTGATTGGCAAAAATTATAGACGCGAAATTTAATTCAGAAGGAACGTGTACCAATGTAAAATTCAAAATCAAATTGTTATCTACCATAAGACTTGAGCATTTTTTGGGCTCTCGCGCGTGTTCATAAATTTTGCTAACAAGGAAGGTTACGCAGGTGGAAATCTCAGGAAAATTTGAAACTTTGCAGGATTGTAGTTCTAGTCAATCCTAATCAAGAGCCGTATTCCGTTCGCGCTCTTACGCGGTTTAAGAGGGCGAAATCCACCCTTGAAAATTGGAACTTTTTTTCGATTTTGCTTATTATCTCTGGAACAACAAGAGCTGTCGCCAACAAACTGTATATTTTTGTAAATGGCTGTTTAAGACCTACTTTATAGGAGAGTTAGTCGACAAAAAAAGATCCTACCTTTCCTCGTCGTATTAATCCTTTTTATTTGTAATCCTTTTAGAGAATACAACACAACACGTAAAACTCGCGCACTAACACGCAAAAAGACCTTATAAACCGAACGAGCACTCCTCGCACACACGAACAATAGGACGCCGTAATTTAAAATTCGAACTACTGAAACAGGCACTACCGCTCTGTAAGACTAACGTGAATGATCTGAAACGGTTTTACCGGAATTCTATATATATATATATATATATATATATATATATATATATATATATTTCGAGTTTATACGTGGATACTAGGAAATTCCGCTTTTATTTTAATTGACATTCACTTCTTTGTTCGCACTCCGATAAGGTATGAAAGTGGGTGGCCCACATGTTTTATTAGTTGCTTTGTATTTTATCGGTCGCATAAAAATGCGATTAAACTTTCATCTGGTTTAGGGCTTGTAATAGGGAAATTTTCAATGCTTTAGGGCACGCGAATAGTTTTTAAATTAAAAATAGAGTAAATTTATAATTCTGCGGTATAAAAGCGGTGATTATTCAAATAATTTTAAGCTGGTAGGTATTTAACTAAACTAAGTAAGGTTAAATTAAATCCTATACGTTTTCATGCCACAACTTGGACGAGAAACATTTTCATCGCATGAGGCTGTACAAGTTTTCTTTAAATCGATTATGAAACAAGTGTGTTGCATTTGTGTGATGCATTTTGTGCAGGTAATAACCCACTAAGAGTTGAGAAGCCATCGAAGTAAGTAAGTATCTACATATAAAGTAATTTACAGTCGAACTTCTAATATAAGTCGAATTATTTTATTTTTCGAATTTTTTTAAAAATTTCTGCGTCAAAATCGTATTTTACATTCAATTCAATTTTAACATTATCCTTAATGTTTGCTAATGACTGGGATTTTCCAAGGTATTTATCTCCGGATTACTCGCAAGTTAAAGTAAATAATTTAAGACCTTTATTATATAGTAAAACATTTACCTACATTAAACAGCCCTAGGTATTAATAATATTGTTGTAGCTCGTTGATTGCATGTAGTGTACTTACATATTTACTGTCAATAGATAAACGCATGTATTACTTTACTCATTTCATGTAGGTATTTCCATAACTCGAATTTGTTTCAGTGAATAATGGAAATACGACTTAGGAATGTTCGACTGTATTTACTCATATTTATATTACCAATTGCTTGATTTAGATTTACAGTAAAACCTCGTTAATACGCCTTTCAAGGGACCGAATGAAAAACGTAACATAAGCGAGAAAGTGTCTTAAACGGATGTCGTTATTAATATTAAATATTGACCCCATGTATGATACAAATATGTAGTGTTATATGCACGTCGAACATTTATGGTGTTATCTATTTATTATTAATTTGGACATGTTATATCTACTGACAAAATTACAAATATTTAAACAAAAAAAAATTGTATTATGCGCGTATTAAACGAGATTTTTACATAGATTATTATAAAAGCTTTCAAGGGACCGATTAAAAATAGCATATTATGTGGGAAATCGCATAACTGAGATTCTACCGTGGGTACCCATTATTTTAGTTTTTAATTAATTACTAATTATTTATTACTATTTAAGTTTGCTTCTGGCACCTTCTGGATTTTATATAAGTACTTAGGTTTAATTTTTTCTATCATAACAGAAATAAAGAAGTCTGATCGGAATTGAATTTATGAAATTTAAAAAAAAAATCTCGGAGAAGTGTTCTTATCAACAACAAATTCACGCAAATATTCCATTTAAAAAATTGGTCCTGAAAAGGGATGGTGTTTCTGAAAATTCTATAATCTACTGAATCGTCCATACAATAGTCAATTTAAGTTTTGAGATAATTTATAAAATTAATATTAATTTTGGTATAAGTAGTATAAGTCATAATCACTCAATAATTCAAAATTTATTACCAGTACCTACTTTTGTGAAATATAGGTACCTAATGCAAGTTGATGCTTACATCATATTTCAAGTTTCCTCTCATTAATGTTGCGTGTCACTACTGTTATGCTAAGAAATCATTTTTATTAAAGCCCGTTCTTGCTAAGAGCTCGTAGATCACAAACTCTTTCACCTAAGCAAAGAGCAAGGATAAAAGACCATTACTGGATCTTTGCAACAACAGTATATAACATGTAGACTAGTTACTTGTCTTAGGAGCTCGAGAAACACCGACACGCCTGCCAGTGTTCTTTCTATTCCAGGAATTCTCGAAGCGGCCCCCTACGGTAGGAAGGAAGTGCCCCCCACGGATAAACTCTTTGACCCCCCCTTTCAGATTCGATTCATCGGCAATACATACTAAAGTAAACCATAAAATACAAAAATGTCAATGCAAACATATTCCAACCAAATTAAGATTTAGGTAGACTCACATTTTTATTAAAATATCTGGCCTGTAAACGCTACAGGTTATCAACTGTGAGCACCGTTTGGTCACAGTCGGCGGTGCACGTCGTAAACGGAGAATAACCAACAGGTACAAGTAATGCTGCCATTGCCAATGAACATCTGATTAAAGATCTCTTTTGTAACGAAAATAATAATTCTTGCCGGCTCGGTTATATTTTGTTTCCTCGTATTTATCTACTTATATATATAAAAAAACTAATTCTTTATTTGACTGAAAATACGAAGTAAAACGGCGTGAAGTAATTAATTTTTAAACAATAGAATTGCAACTTTCGACTCGTCTCGAAAAACTTACTCGTAATCGATGAAATAATTTATATTTGCGTCGCTGTTTTTTTTGTTGTTGTTGTTAAGCATGTGCTGAGACCAAACTACTGACTGACAAATTTGAAAGGTTTATGGGCACTTGACACGAAAGGCACCGTGGGTTATCTTATTTAACAGCCACCGTAGAAACATAATCTTTATAATCTATTATACAAAATAGTTTTCCTTCCATTATGAACTATAAATTCTCTAGTTTATAGGAAAACGTTATAAAATAGAATTGACAACGCCGAACTGTCCCATATTAACGATTGATAACAATTTACGTTTATTATCATTTTAGACACGAATGGGACGTTTAGACACGTTCATATCGTGGCTGTCCAATTGCATTTTTAGATGCGTTATTCTTAAATTTAAATAATGAGCGCCCACGCGTCCTCAATATCAAAATGAGATTACCAACAACAGTTGGAATAAATTAAATTTAGGCTTTCGTATTTTTAGCGTTCCTCGTCGAAGAACAATCCGATCTCTACCTGCCGTGCGTGTGGGATGGAAGCTTCGCCTTCTAGACTCATTAATATTACCACTTGTCCGCACAATTAAAATATATAATCGTATTTGGACAATTTATATTATTGATCGACGATAAACGGCCAACCTATATCATTTATCTTGTTTGTTGTGAACACGAATTGCCAAAGTAAATAAAAGTCGGTTCACATATCTGTATTTATGTCTTCTTTTTTACACCACCTGCCAAGCGAAGCTGTTCGAAATTAAAAATAGTGTAACAGCAGCCAGAACATCCACAATAATAATATCTCGGCCGTAACTAAGAAGATTGCGTGTAACCGGCACGATAAAGATTTAGCGGCGAATTTTATTTGTTCATCGATCAATTTTTTTAAATTCTTTTCATATCAAATTACCATTAAAATAACAAAATTTCTGTTTCGCTCGCCGAATTATCATAAATAAAAAAAAACCGTTTTAAAATCCGAAAAATAAAGTAGCTATAGAACCTTTCTGTTTTTAACCAAATGAAAAACGTGAATGAATATAGATAGGATATATGCATTCCAACTTCCAGTAGCAGATGATATCAAAATAAAATGAAACCGAATACTCCGGAATTTACCTAAATGTGAACGGACAGGGTTCAAATATCGTATTTAGTAAAGGAAATTCTCTTTGATCAAAATAATTCTCAAATTTCTCTGGACTAACGCGCATTAATTTTATTTTAATATTTACGCCGTTCTTTAAATAATGAATTAGTTTTTGTGCCTACAGTCAAATACAATTAATATTGACAAATTTTATATTTTTTGGTTTTTGATTTTGTCAATAAAATACAAACATTTTATTTTCAATAAAAATATTCCGTTTTAAATCATTTTATTTATTTAGTTAATCACTTTTATTATAATGAATGCGAAAACAATTATTTCTTTATAAAATCTGCACCTATAAATGTTTATAAAACCTTTTTACAAAAAGTAAAAAACGAGATAATGAAAACGTAGATAATTGAATCACGTATTTAAGAAACCCTACATGTCCATATGTTTGAAATATGTTTTTTTACAAAAAATGGTTTTTTGCCCCCCAAAGAACCTAAATTACCAAATAAAAGAGCTCATAAAAATATTATCTAATGTTTAAAAGGCTCCAGAAATTACAACAGTAATCCTTTAATATTCGCGGGGGTTACGTTCTAGGAAACTCTTGCGAATGTTGAGATTATTCGAAAACTGTGTAAAATTAGATTCTATGAAATTTTAATTGTAGCGGATATTGCAAGTGGAACTTAAAAACATATGTTTAGGTACTTAAGCATTAATATGTACAATTGCATGGAGCATATTATATAATTACATACCTATAGTACAGATGAAGATTATTTGCTAATCTATGACTGAAGATATTTGATGATTTATGATTGTTTAACAGAACAAATCTGGTCTTTATAAATTTCATTATATGAGGAAGGGCCGCGTTCTCGATTGCCCTCTTGAATTTGAGGCTCCCTATCAGTGAAGGGCCGGTTTCTGTTGTTTTCTTAACAAGTTGTTGTAGATGTTTTAAATTGACGCAACCCAAGTTGCGTCCTTGCGAATGTTATATTTTTTCACATTTGTAGTCCGCGAATAGTTCAAACTCGCGAATGTTAAAGGATTGATTACTGTATTCGCGAAGCGGAAGAGTGTCGTGTTGTGCTATATCGCAAATTACTATTTAAACAAAGTAATGATATAATTGTTGTTCAAAAATGTAATTTTATTATATACACCTACAAATCATTTTGACATTTGGTGCCAAACGTCGGTAATTGCGATGGTTCGACTCCCCAATGTTCTCAACTAACAAAGACTCTTTCATTACAACAGCTTTGAGGCACATTGTATCTAAATATCATATAATTTGGTGACGAAAAACTTTAGTTATGACGTCTTAAAGTTACCAATACAAAGCAGCAAAATTCAACAGTTTTTCTGAAATACCTTACAAAATCTCCAAAACGGATTTACGTACAAAACTGAAATTTTCACTGTGCAACCTCAAACAGTGGACGAATATCCAGTTAAAATTTTATACAATTTAGCCCCATCTTTTTTTTTAGATATAAGCTTTCAAACTCAGTCTTCAGAACATTTTACTAGGATTGTGAAATTAACTAAATCCTTACCTTTTTTTCGTATAAAACTGCAAAGTTGATTCCCAGTTTCGCAAAATCTTTTGATAGCGATACACGTAAACGCGCGATCCGGATCTAAACAATATTTCCCGTATATCCGAACACTATTAAATCTAACGCGAGACTGAACGGAATTTTTAGAAAACTTACGTTCGTCACCTTTAGTCACGTAAATATCGAGCAGTTTTGTTTAATTAAAAAAAAACATTATTTTACGAGGTCATTTATTTATACGCATCTAATGGCTGTTGCGAGTTGTGAGAATTGAAAATTATTTATGGGTTTGAATAAGAGCGCTCCTGCACAAGAAGGTCAAATACCTACCTGCGTATTCTTTGAACGTTTTATCAGTTGACTAACGTTAATCGCATATTTTCACTGGCGTATTCATTTAAATTACGAGTGGAAAAATAATTTTATTTTAGGTACTATTAAGATACAGTATACTAGATAAATATTTTTTAAGCTCGATATCTACCTACCTGGATATTTACTTATATAAACTAAAGTATTTGTTGTTATATCGATCAAATAATTAATAAAACGTCGTATCTACTAATTGTACTAAATTGTATTATAGTCTATTCACCCAACCTATGCAGTAGATATTATAAACAAATATTATAACTTGTATTATATTATATTAACTAACAGGATCGATTATTGTTTATATTTACTGCACGGCGAAAATTAATAAGGTGACTGACTAGCAACACTTTTTCTTTTTGTTGTATAGGTAAGTTTGGCGAACACAAGTTAGGTTAACCTAATGACATTTTAACAAAGTTAAGACGAAAACGTCAAAGATACTTTGCAAGGATTTAATTTAACATCTACTCAAGTTAATAATTGCCCAAGGACCGTTTCACAAGATAAAATTCACAGTTTATAGTAAGTACTTAATACAGTTTTTAGTGATTAACGGCTGATTTTACAACTGTCAGCTAAACTACAGATAAGCTAATAATTTCTATGGGAACCGTTGTCTCAAGACACGTTTCCATAGGAGTTATTCCAAGAATAGCTCATCCGGAGATTATCTGGTAATTGTGTTTTCAAAGACTGTTCTAAATGTTATAAACTATGCAAATTTTATTATGAAAATTATAGATGTCCATACACTTCTCAACTAAATTAACCGCAGTGCATATGAATAAGTTCAATATACAGAGTGTTTCGATGAGAACTATCCACCCTAAATAACTTCTGACGCGCTGATCTTTAGAAAAAAATAAGATACACACGGGAACACATTTTGAATATTCACACTTGATAAAATTTTCACTCCTGAGCCACCATGGTCACCAACTCGTTTTTTTTTAATGCGACGCCTCGTATTTTTTTACATTTTTCGATTCTCCTCGATGAGCAGGTTTCAAAAATATATAATATTCAAGGTCCAAATTAAACAGTTTGCGAACTACTGAGTTTTGAAGTTACAATTGCTTAATAGGTTGCGATAAAATTTCTATTAGAACGATAGTTGACAGTGCCTATTTTGAACAAAGTTTTATCATTATTTTTGTTCAAAATAGGCACTGTCAACTATCGTTCTAATAGAAATATTATCATCATAAGTTTTATCATTATTTTATGTTAATATTTTGAATGGTAATGTGGCTATAGATAGCTATATCCTTGTGACGCAGTTAAATTATCTATCTATTCATTTATGTAGTTTCTCCCTAGCTGTTCTGGTTTAGGAGAAGACACACAACTGCCGAATATGCGCATATGCAAACAAATTTCGATTTAATTATGCGAACCGCCAAGGCCCGACTGGTTATTGTTATAATCTATCAAAAGTCAGTTGCCTATTTCTTAATAATATGTATCAAAGGAAACCATCTACAGTAAAACCTCGATAATACGTCGTTCGCGATGGGAAGGATTTTTTATATAGCTTATTATGAAAGTAGGGCCCGATTAATAATAACTTATTAGCATTGGCTAATAAAAAGTAATTTTAATCGATATTGTTTAAAATAAAAGTGTTCCCATATTATAAAGATGAAAATAGATAAATATAAGTTTAAAATTGTGCATCAGCTATAGTACTATATATTAAAGAAACAAAAATTGTACCTACTCGATTTTAAAATATTTCAAAAAACAATACCTACCTAACCCTCGAGTAAGTTATTCGAACAAATTTTTGGTACCACTTTATATATTATAAATGAAATATTTTGTAGACATTCTGTTATAAATGCAATAATTAGGCAATATAAATATATCTAATCTCCCGTTAGCTCGTATGCAGACTTTAAATTATCAGAAACAGTATTAATTAAAATACTTTCTTAAGAAGTTTCACTTTTCATTTCCATTTCATCGGAAATAAGAGAAACTGATCAACCGATTAAATAATTAGGTGCCGCCATAAAACAATCTTACCCCATTTCTTTTTAATTAATTTATATTTGTAGATAGATATTGTCGTCATTAAGTATCAAAATTACTCAGCAACTTTTTATCAATTAGATAATTACCTATGTATATATTTGTTTTCATATACCTACGACTAAAATTACTTTAGCAAATAAAACATAATTTTTGTTATATCCTTTAGATATACTGTCGCTTTTAATATACCTGTTGTTAATTTAAGTCTTTTAGGATTAAAAAAAAATGTTGGTATGGTTACCTACCTATTTAATTAATTACGATCTAAAATGTTTTCTTTCGTAGGTATGAAATTAAAAAGTAATAACTTTAACTTATCTACAAATCTCGGTTTGTGACCAATTATATTTTATACGTCGTTTTACAATGATTGCCGATGTAAAAATGCAAGAACACATTTTTTATAACCTTTCGCTCTCCATAACACATATAAAATATTACTTAATATCCTAAACACTAAATTTACAAAAGATAAACATTAGATACATTTGTAGATAAGAGTGACAAAGGTTATATAGTTGGACAAACAATAAGGTAGTCAGTTCCAAAACCCCATAAATTACGCTGCAAGTGTTCGTTCAATGCGGGGTGGGACACCCCGCGTCGATCGGCCTCGTGACTATTACTATTCCCGACTGTTAAACGTACTTCGAAAACAACCATAACTGATCACAATCTCACTCGACTTTCTCCAGTTACACCGGTCACAAATTTGAATATGTTAATTTTCAACTATTCGACTAAAATTTATAGTAATGTGTTTGTGAGGATCGGCGAGGGCGCGACTCGATTGAAATGGGGTGTTGACACGAGCCTGTCATATTTAACACGGAAAGGTTAATCTGAATTTTACTTTTCGTTTTCTTACGTAGCACGCTACTTTTACGGTCTAAAATACCTCTTATCGGTTAAGGGAACATAATTCATCCTTTCAAAGTTGGTATTTTCCTTGAAAGGAAAAAATTACCAAATTTGCATTTAAGACTATTGTCACCTTAAACCAACGCTGTTTAATTTTCTATTTATTTTTTTTTTCGAAAATAATATACTTATATATACATATATCTGCCCGTATGTACAAGACAAACAGCGTCCAAACAATTTATTTAAAACAAATCGGGCCCGAAACGCATGTTAACGCCAACGAATCATTAATCAAAACAACTCGGATTTCATCAGAAAAGATCCTTAAAGGTAGTTTAGACTCGATTACACGCTTGATTTCGTTGTTGGTCTAAATTAATAGCTTCGTATTTTATAACACATTAACAGCTTACCTGTACAGACTACATTGAAAAAGAGAACTAGTTTGGGATGAGCTTTCTTTGGATTTAGTGAATGGACAGGCCCGACAAAACCCGTTCTCCGATGTTAACCGATAAAGCCAATTATATTAAAAAGCAAGAGGGTGTATAAGGAAAAAAAACTGTTCCCGTTACATAACGCGCATTAATTAATTTTACTAACATTTAACCGCATTCTCTTAAACACGTATAATAAATTTTATCAACTCTTTATAAAAATTAGTTGCACCCCATCCCGAACTGTCCGTCCCCCTTCCTTATTTTCGGCGTCACATTAAATTCGCGCCGACTTTCTATCCCGTTCATCCGGCATGGACCGCTCTCTATCTCTCTACGGTAAATTATCCAATCTATTATCCATTTTCCGTAAGAGGGTGTCGGCGGAGCGGTAGAGCGTTGGAAAAAGCTCGACTACAACTACTAGGCTTACAGTTACGCTTTTACATCATCCCAGTTTAGTTTTCCAACCAACTTACGGTACGCCGTTGGTCGATGTATCCATTTGCATCGCTTTAAAACGACGCATTTGATCCCTAAACTCTACTCCTTTCGTTCTAGACGTCGTGTAATATTTTTCAGACACTTATTTGCCGTACCGAAGCTCTCCTTTTGGGATTCGTAGTTTTCAATGGAAGTGGAAAAAGCTTACAATAAAAATGACAAAAACAAATCGAGATGATCCCATTAAATTTAATTTCGTATTTATTTTTACAAATTAATTAAAAACGTAGTTTTTTTTCTATGGGAATGCATAGATAACACTCTTTTAAATTACATTTTGTCACATGTTTCATAACTTAGATACTAGAAATAAAACAAAAAATTAAAGTCTCTGTTAATTATTTAATTAAGACAATGATATTTATATTATTTTTCTATACACACTGATCTATTTACAAACAGATAAAAGTTAATGTACAATCTGAGGCTGAGAGCCAACCAATAATGTTAGTTTAATATAATATTACAAATCCATGATATGAATTAATTTTTATACACAACAATTTTCTATTCCATCTATAATAAAATAACAATAAAAAAAAAAGATGGTGTAGCAGTTGGCAAACCGCCCTAGCAACTTGTGATTCACAACAGGTTTACAAACAAAGGTGCGCGCATTTGTAATAATTTGAAGGATCTACTAAAAACAAATAATCCCATTTCCGAACTACACCAATTTTTGGACAATTCATCATTTGTTTATCACAGATATAAATAAATGCATTTACACAAAATATACAACATATTGCAATCGATCAACGCGCGAGTTCTTGCACTCACTGATTAACTATTTGTTGCACTTTGCCCATTTGCGATTAGTCGCCAGACTGTATCCGCTACGATCTGAAAACAGAAGTTAATATAGTAGATAGACACAGTAACGGTAATCTTAGATACAACTACATACGGATAATACAAAAAACCGAATAAGTCATATCCGCTATCGTGGTTAAACCGACTGGTTACGATGAATCGAAAAGAGATATTTGATAAAATAAATAGATAGGGTGTGGAAAAAGAATATTGATTAAAACAATGGATTCTCTCTCTAGGGAGCGACGCAACACTCAGGCCGGACAGGTTTATCCGATTGAGTAACTTGCGGACGGTCTAGTTAGTGACCGTGCCCGCGTGAGGGCCATTCACTGATCAGAATCTAGCGTCATTTGTCAATGTCAAGAAGGTGGCGATAGCGGGCATTCCTCATTCAGAATATTTTAGCGTAGGCACTTACCTAGCGGACGGTCCAGCAGGGCGCGGCTCACACCGGCGACACGAACCCCCCGTTCATACTTTGCGGGCTGCATTGAGAAACGGTCATATTTTGGAAATAGTTCAAACACGTATCGTCATTTCGATAAACTCACCTTTTATAAAAAGGTTTGAAGGCAGCATTGTCCGAACTGGGAGCGGCAACTTGGTTCGTTTGCGGAGGAAGAGGTCTTTGAGGAGACTGCAGCCGACCGAAACCTCCCAGGAAACTGGATTGCGAGTAGCCCCCGTTTCCCGTTGACCCGCCTATGCAGGGCGCCTGGCCCGGCAAAAGATTTCCCGCCACGCTCGGCAATTTCATGTTAGGCGGCGTTTGTGGAGGTGTATCCGTTTGGACGTCGGGAAAACCCTGCTGACAATGGCTGGGGATGAATCCTCCGCTACCGTATCTCGTCGAGCTCGGCAACGCGAAACCGTTGCTGCCGTGCCAGTGCTGTTGTGCCGGAGGTGGTGGTGGTGGCGTTTTGCAAGCGGCCGTGTCCGCCAACGACCATATTTTTGGTTTCGACGGCGGCAGCGGCACCCCGCAATCGGAAGTTTTCATTTCGGCCTTGAGGCCGTACGCGCTTCCTAACATATGATGCATTTGACTACCTAAAATGTCGTCTTTCCTCTCTTCGTCGGTCAATTCGTCATCATCCATCTCTTTGCCATTTCTTTCCGCTTTTATGCGGCCGTGAATATCTGAAATGCATATTTAATTGAAAAACTCGGAAAGCGGTTCCTGCCCACCCCCGCGTGATTTAAAACTAGTAAAATCGGGGTGGGACTAAGTGGTATAGTCGGTATCTTCGTTTTACGGCTACGAGCATTAACTGCTGATCCGATTAAAACGGAATAGGGGGTGGAGACTTAATGCGCGTAACATTTGAAATGTCGTTTAACAGACGGCAAAGCTCTGTATATAGTAGCGTCTCTTTTTGCAAGCTCTATTTAGTTTTAAGTCGCTCACCTGTGTCGTCTCTTTTATCTTCGTCGTCTTTATCTTTCTCGTCGTTATCGGACACGATGGTGTCGTCGTCGTCGTCCGTTTTGTTTTTAGGTTCCCACGTCATTTTGTTTTCCTTTTTAAGTCGTCTTCTCGCGTTCGCGAACCACGTCGATACTTGGGTTAAGGTCATCTTGGTAATAATGGCGAGCATGATTTTCTCCCCTTTCGTCGGATAAGGATTTTTCTTGTGCTCGTTAAGCCACGCTTTTAAGGTCGCCGTCGATTCTCGTGTCGCGTTCTTCCGTCTAGCTGCCAGATCGTACCCGGCACCATACCTGTGACGATAAATAAAAGACATAAGTATCATAATTGCGATATTTATAGATAGTTCGCGTCCTCTTATTTGCTCGTTTCGTGTATTTTATTCGCCGTTCGTGACCGATCGAATGCGTGATTTGCTATGGTATTATTTGACGTTCCCGGATTGCGTGAGTTTTCAGATGATATTTGCAGGCAAATCCGAGGAAAGCAGGTAAAAATTCCGTAACGATCCGTTAGCCGGGAACACTAAACAGCGACACGGTTTGTCAAGGAGATGTTGAATTTGTTCTACCGCCCGTTTCTTTGTGCGAAGCTGCCAAGCTAATGTAGTACTCACCCTCGAATCCCCGAGAGCGGGATTTGATTACGGTCAGAGTGGTTTCACCCCTATTAAGCGGGCCACTTTTTCCCGATAGACAAGGGAAAGGCGGCCTTCGACGTCAATAAAACGGGAAAAATAAAGTTTCCCTCGATTTCCAGACATCATTGATACACTTCCGCTGAGCGAGCGATTGGTTACGCCTTGTCCGCCTCCGATCAAGCCAATATAACTCAAAGTCGGTATTTATTTAGTCAGCCCTTTTTATTTCCGAAGGATATGTCGAGAAGAAAATAAAAATTCGAATACCGATTTAGTATCTATGTTTTACGTATTTAATCGCTTATATAATTTAATAGTTAAATTCGGTAACGTCGCGTCGGCGTCGGCGTCGTCTTGGCCGTTTGGTTTACGCGGCGTGCCGTTTTTCTCCCATTAACTCGTTTACGTAGAGGCCTGAGCTTGTTTAACAATGCAGTGCGAAATGAGTGGAAACGATTTTATCGACTATAAATACAAATGGTGCATTGCGATGGCAGCCACCACCTGCGCCGCGACGCCGCAACAACGCTCCAATCAATAGCGCTCCCTCTTCAGCCATTTTGTCTTGAAGCCATTCCAACATTGCTCGTTCTGCGACCGGGAATTAGCCGCAGCGCAATCTAACCGGATTCAACAACTATAAACATAAAGCTGGCCTGCATCCACAAACCAAATCCCAACAGAAAGTGAAGCAATTGCCTCTTCCAGTCTTCCGAAACTCCGGGGGTATCGATTCGTATTAAGCGACGTACGCGACACGCAAAGATTTCTATATATTAATGTCGTGGCGATAGCTTGTTCAAAAATTCCTGACGGGAAACATAGAGCATGTCGACTTTATATACCTATCCACGCTTTATCTAATGGATCAGTGTTTTTGTTGTGAAACGCGAACCGCGGAGTCGATTCTCATGCAATTGTTTTCGGTGCGACACGCTTTATAAATTCGTCCTGACTGTAATAATTGTTTAGAAAGGATGTCACGCCAAACCGAATCGTGGTGTTTTAATGTTATCGTCTTTTTGTTGTTTTATTATATATATATATATATATATATATATATATTTTTTTGAAAACTTACCCGTAAGCCGCTAACGTTGGGTCGTATGGATAGTACCCCGTGGTCGGTTGAAGGCCGGCACTGGTCCACGCACTCATATCGGCTGCGCTACCGGTATCTTTTAAGGCATAAGGGTTACCCTGAAAACAAAATTACCTTTTACTAATGAATTCGTAGCTACCTTCATTTTAACAAATTAAATTTTATATAGATACAAAAGCATTTCATTTCTTTGCGTAATCGAACATTTATCTGTCGTTTAAATTAGGTACCGATATTTATAAGTAGGTACTAAAACAAACAAAAAATAAACATATTAAAAATATAAAATAAAATTTTAAACTAACAATAATAATGCGATCGCAGCTCTCCGCTATAATATAGTTATTTACAACCTCTCCTAGGAACTATAGTTTTATTAGTTTTCCTTTTTCATTTTTTTTCCATAAACATTTGTCGCTTTAACGCCCATAATTTTGGACCGCACACGATTATTACTAATCACCTACAACTATAAAGAGGAAGCGAACGTTTAAATATTAATTTCCGGATCATCGAATTGCACACATAAATTTCACGTTAGTTTCGAACGAGATCGCGCCAAACCGGCAAAACTGCGTAGTAAAAAGTGCGGTGTAAGTCAGGCTGGAACCCCTACTAGGAGACATTGTCCTGTCGCTGCTCGCTGTGATTCTCACGGCCGCAGGATCGATGCCTGTCGCGACTGCACCGACTTTGGGAGTTTTACTTAAAGTCGTGCGACGTATCTATAAAGGAGTAGATTTTAATGGCGCATTTCAATTTTTTATAATCAAGAGGACAACATTAAATTTGTACTTTTATAGTAGGCACCGAAGTCGTTATATTAAATCCAAGCATGTTAAACTCGAATATCGAATAAAATAAATGGTTGTTAACAGTAAAATATAAAGTAGATAATCCTGTTGTTTTATGGATTAATTATCGAACCGGCTCGATATTCCCAAACGTATCTGTCTACGGTAGACCTTATAAAAATAAGAAAGAAAATCCCATCAATTCCGGTGTCCCCTCTTTTTATGATAGGCGAGTTCCCGTTTTTGTTACTTACTCCAAACATCTTATGTTCCGCCTATTATTACCCTATGTTCCGTATAATAACCTGTTTCGATACCTTTTGTTTTAACTTACGTAAAAAAAATAGTTGTTACGGCAACTTCGATAAAACCGCGAATAAAATATAAAAGGAACCCCTGTAAGCGTCGATCATCTTAAAAAGATAACAAAAGCGCAGATGTGCACGGCTAGGTGCTTGTCCTGATATATGATTTAGAAATCCACTTTATATGTGTTCACCCGGAGTCCGGAAACCGGAGTTGCTATATATTTATTCTGCGTGCGTAAATCTTTCGGTAGGGTGGAAGACGGCAGAGTAAGGGATGCCCGGGGGAATCTGGAAGATGGATAGAGACTTTCGCGCTTAACGCCGCCTGAGTGGCTATAAAAAACCTCATTTCTAACCGCTGCTCACTAAATTACTGGTATTATCCCACAGTAAACACCAGTCAATTGATACCAGTCATTGAGGCCGTTACGTTCGAGAGCTTAAATTAATACAGTTGGGTCGTTTAAAAACAACTTGTTGAAAATGTTTCGCCAAATTTCTCGCTTTTTAAGAAATACGTTAAGCGGAAATTGCAAGTTAACGGTTCGTACTTTACCATTTTCTAAACGTAACGCCAAACTTATTTGTGAGCTTAACATAATTTTGTCACGGCATTCGTGCTTTTGACTAACTTTTTTGTTATGGCTTTCGCAAACGTCTTCATTATGCGAGTATCATGTAGGTTATTTACTCGTGTCATAATTTTTATATTATCCCACAGTGACGACAGGTTGGCAGGTAACGCTTTCTAATGTTTAAAATCATAAGCGAAAAAACACCAACAACGCATTTAGGAACGATCTTTTTTCTTATTCTGCCTATTTGGAAACAATAAAAAATAATTTCGTTTAGGTAGGTATATTTTATTACCGTGTCTCGCGGTAATAACACGCCGCGACGCGACGGTGCTAAATTTCTACGTTTTCTCGAATACCGCGCAAATATTAAATAATATCTTTTCGAAGTTTCACATCACGCTTACAGCGTGTAATAATAAAGGACGACTGAAAACTTCTGATAATGCCTAATTTACATATTTAAACAAACTTACAGCGTCGTTCAATCATGTAAAACTGACAACGTAGGAGAGTTAACTGCGCTATCTTTGCGGTATTGACTTCACGCCGTGAGATGCAGTATAAGTACCTATATCTATGTTTTAATTTTTTAGATATACAGGGTGTTTGGTACATCGATGCGAACACTGAAATGGGCGATACAGGGGATCATTTAGAACAGATTTGACCGCATATATTATTACCCAAGTAACAATTATACTTGAGATAAGTTGACTTATACAAGCTATGCTTGAAATGACTTTGTTAAAGACTTGACTAATATAATTATTCGAACTCAACTTAAAAGAACCTTGTAAAACACTTGGATATGTTTGAAAAACTCTTGTAGGTAAAATACTTACGTATAAACTTGTATACAAGGAAGAAAAATTAAGAACTATTCAAGAAATTCATTATTCAAGTACAAATACCTAATTAAACCTCTATTCAAGGAAAACACTTAAGTCTTATTCAAAAGTTCTTTTTATAAACTAAAACTTAAATAATTTCTTGCTTAAAGTTTTTTCAAGATCATATTTGGAAGCGTTATACAAATTTTATTAATTTTGCGTTGCCGAATCTCGTATAAAGAAAAATTGTAAGTGTTATACAAAATTCCCAGAATAAATAACTTAAATAATATTTTACGCAAGTTGCACTTACACACTATATACTCGTGCGCGAATTATAGTTATCAAATATAGGTATGTATAGCGCTTTTTCTTGCCTCCGAATTTACATTGTATAAAAAGTATTTACAGATAAAAATGAACGCATTTAAATTATGGAAAAAAATTAAAAGGTCGGGCCGCTATTACCGAAAGGTAAATAAACAGTTTTCAAGTTTGATTATAGAATCATCGTCTTTTGCTACTTCAAATTTGTCATCTAAGAGGTTATTGCCAGCAATACCTCAATCGTCCAATAATAAATGCCTAACTAATATAGAAACTTCAGTATCCAATGATAAAACTAGTAATTTAGGTTCTATACCGACTGCTAAGTAGATATATATATATATATATATATATATATATATATATATATATATATATATATATATATATATATACTTTAATTCGCACCTATGATTTATTGACGTATTATAGGGGTTGTCAGCGATGAGTCACCTGAAGATTACAGACAAAGTACCTATGAATTTTATGCAGATGATGAGAGTAGTGATAATAGTATTAATCGCATCATATATGATGATGATAGCAGTTCAGCGGCTGAAAATGAAAGAAGCCAAAATCTTCACATGAATATAAGACATTGGGCGCGCTAACATTCAACATTAACCACTCAGCAGTAAAAGAGTTACTCAAAATTATTAATAATTGTTTTGATAAAGACGTGTTGCCACAAGATCCACGCACGTTAATGAAAACTCCTCAAATGGTCGAAATTATACCATTGGGTGATGGCGAATACTGGCAAAATGCTTTGCGGTTTTGTTTGCAAAACTTATTCTCAAAAATATCTAAGAATATAAATAAATCCTATAATATAATAGCCTATCATTAAATATAAACATAGATGGACTGCCAATATTTAAAAGTGCCAAAAACGAGTATTAGCCCATCCTGGCCAATATTGCCGAATTACCGAAACAAAAACCATTAGTGATCGGAATATATTATGGAAAATCTAAGCCATCGTATCTGCGCTTGTATTTGATTTCATTTGTCGAAGAATTAAAGACAATTTTGGCTGACGGAATATATGTAAATAATCAAAAAAAATAAAAATTAAATAAAAATTGTAATAGGGTAAGTAAGGGAATTCAAATAAAAAACCTGGACAAATTGATTTGTAAAAATTATTTTTTTCTGTTTGTAATATGTCTTCTTGTATAAAGCTTGAACTAATGAACTTGATTACAATGTTATTCATGTAAAATATTTTAGGATTACGCAAACTTCTGAAATAAGTCTTATATCAAGTGTTACTCAAGTTCATTACCTAAGAACTTTGTACTTGAATAAGCCTTGTATACCATCCTCATGTAAAACTTTATTCATATATTCTTGTATAAATCTTTATAACATATTCTTGAATAAAGACCAGTTCAAGCCGCATTCCAATCGCCCTTTTTACTGGCATTAGCCCTGAATAATACTTTATACTAAGAAAATTCAAGTAGCATTTTTTGAATAATTTCTTATAAAAAGCTTTAGACAACATTTATTTAAGCAAAATTGTTACTTGGGTACGCAAAGTGTTAAAGATTTTCAGTCGTTAAAGTTACGTTAATCTTAACCGACTTTAAAATTAACAACTCACATACCGATTGGTTTGGAAAGGCAGTTTTAACGTAAACGTTGTGGCAACATTGCAAATTCGTTAAGTTAGTCAGCTGCTTCGTTACTGTACATGCGCCGATGTTAGTATAGATAAATCGAGTTCCAAATAATATAGAATTTCTGTTGTTTCCTTGTGCGGGCTTTTAAATTTTATGCAGGGCGTGTATAAATTGACGAAAAACCTATGCGTGGGCACAAAACCTTCGTCTACTCTTATATCCGCTATAGAACCATTTGAAAGAAACGTACATTTGGCAACACTGAATCGCACAGATTGGACAATTACGTCAAACTAAGTAAATTTTGTAAATTTCAAGTGTTAAAATTTGACAGTAGCGTCACAGAAGAGAAACAAAATCAACTTCATTTTTAAATTTATATAATAACAAGTGCTTAAAGAAAAAAAAGAGTAGATCATAAGCGGGTCGTTTATCTTTTTGGAGATGTAAGTATCTACCGCATCTGTCTATTAAACAAAAACCGATAATGAGTAAACTTTAGGGGAAGTTCGGTGACCTAGCGTTCCTGAAAACAGGTGCAGTAGGCACCTAATCGTCATCGTCCATATTACTTATAACGTGCCCAATTAAATCAAGAATTGTAAAACGTTTTGATTCTGACCAAGAGCGATATGGGCAACAAGATTATAAACGTTAAGTAATAAAAATACATATACACTGCGTCAATATAATATTTTAATTAAATGGACCGTAGGCGAATACAAAGCGTCCGTTCCTTTACGATCGACATCTTAAACATGTTTGAAGTATGGTTCATAATTATATTTAATTATTTTAAAACATGACAAATGCGCTAAAATGACTACGTAGGCAATAAATAAGACGATGTAAATAAAGATTTACTACTTAGTTTACTTATAATAAGTTAGTTAGCGAGTAGTTTCTCTTAAAAATGACACTATTTAAAAATTATTAAACGACGTCAGTCGTAGTAAAATGTTTTAGCTGCCGAATTTGAAAACTTACATCTTGGTGAGGTCAAATTGTATAAAATTTGAGATTGCACGGTGAAAATTTTAGTTTTGTACGTTTTGAAGATTTTGTAAGGTATTTCACGAAAACTGTCGAATTTTCCTGCTTGTTTCTGTATTTCTGCACCAAATTATATGAAATTTAGAAATAATGTACCTCAAATCTGTTGTAAGGAAATGTATATCTATATTGAATTTTAATTTCTTTAATTAATGTGCCTTTGGGAACGATGAAAGTCGAAATATCGCAATTATCGACGTCCAGCATCAAATGACAAAATTATTTGTGAATAGCCTAATAAAGTTACATTTTTAAACAATTGTTTCAGTATTTTGTTAAAATAATAATTCGTTATACTTTTATAATAAATACTATAATGTATTGTTAATAAAACGAGATGCAATATTAGATCGGCCAGCGACCTTTGTAGTTCTACATAGTAAGCGGCTAATATGTGCATTTTTAAATACAACTCTAAGCATCGTATTTTGTGAATACGTCTTTTAAGCATATGACGAAGAAAACGAATTAATCACATAATTCCCATTATTTCCTTTACATTATTCATATTGCCGCTTTGTAGTAATGGTACGCGCGCTCACTTCACTCCACCCCGGCCCGAATACGCAAGCATCGCTCGTTGTTTATAAATATGATATAATTTCTGGAGCCTTTAAACATTTATATTTTTATGAACTGTTTTACTTCGTAATTTATCTTCTTTGTTCACCCACGTGTGCGCGTGAATTTTTTAAATATCAGAAGACTTTTTATTATAGCTTTTTTTAATAATTAACAAACTTCTACAAAAATTACACTAAACTATAATATACGGCTCTGTCTCTCATATACATAAATATGGATGCTTTCCGTTTAATAGTTTATGAAAAGTCGAGTTTTGAATAGTTTTTTGGCAGATGTACATATATAAATCGATCACTGATAGAAACACGATTTAATTTTTTAATAATTGCGTATTTCTCCCACACGTTCGGATTTTACCAGGTTTCCTTGTGTATTATAAGTATGAGCTTTACAACAACGAGCGTGGGGGGGTCTATAAAAATATGCATTTAATAAATTAGACGAATATTAACACAACTTTTAATAACAACTACAACTAATAAAATAAACATTAATAATAAGTAAGTAATCAAATTGACGTAAAACTTGCCGTTTAAATTTGAAACCATCATATCGACGGCGTTTTAGCAGAGCAACTTAACCCACACTTTTTGCGAAAATGAGTTATTTATTCTGTCTACCTTACGCATCTAAGGCAAAGAAATCTGTTAAAATCTGGTAACAAACAATATTCCGATTTTCTCAACCGGAAAAATCGATTTGTATTTCCGAGGACACAAAATGTGTTTTTGCGGGTTAAGTTACTCTGCAAAAACTGCGTCGATATCCATTACCTAATACTTGAAAACTAACACATAATTTCGTGAATAGGTATCTACCTAAATCGTTCTTCGAAGAAAGTTCCACCCACTGTCTTATTTATCATCCACTTATTTATGTATCTAATAAGTAGTAGTTTGTTTTTATTGGTTGGGGTTCTCCACACGCTATTTAAAAGTAGGTGGGTAAACAATGAAGTAGGTAAATCTATACTTAAGATCGTGCATAAAATATTTTGTTACATAACATTAGATGGAACAAGCCCGTTAACTTTGTACGGCACAAATAAATAAATGTATTATTACCTATTATATAATTCCAATATCGATTTAAAATCGTAGCTTTTATGCAAATTTTTCCACATAAGACTGTAACAATTTTGAACAGTGCAAACTGATATCGTTTCTCTAGATCTGAATATAAATTACAACATTTTGGTTCGTACGTATCAAGAGATACATAAAACAATGCAGAAAATGGCATTTTATGAGTCATTTAACTAAAAAAACAATTTAAAATAAGCGATATCTAAAGCTCTTTGTATATGAATATAATTTATATGCAAATTCTCTCTGATTTTTCGTAAATATAATATAATGTGGAAGTAAAATGAATAATTTTTTAAAGAATGCATCAGATAGGTAATTATTTTTAATAAAAATTAAAAAAAAAAACTAAATTTAACGTTCCAGCTACACAATAAATAAATTAATAAAACAGAATTTTTAAGCAGCCAGCTACTCATTTACATTAAATTATACCAGATTGCGGCGGTAATTAAATTTTATAGTTTAACAAACATTTATGTTACTTTCGGAACAAAGGACCGTGGTTAATTTGATTAAGTAATTCATAATATATTGCATAATTAATAAGTTGTTGGCAAATTGATAGCCGCCATTTTATACGTGCAGCCATCGCCTATGATGCGACGATTTCTTGAAGAAGTCGGCCAATCTTATCTTACTTTATCTATCGTTTTGTACACAATTTGTCACTGATAATACTTATAATGTCGCCATTAGATGCCGACAAAGAACTCAATCGCTGCCGATAACTCATCCAACGCCGATAAGAGTGCTTATCGGAGCGGCTCGATTGTTGGCCCAGGTGAAGTCGAAAGCACTTCAAACTCGCCTTTGTAAATAAATTATGTTTGAAAAGAATACCAGCTCGTTTCTTTTAAAATTCTCGAAACGCATACCCACACGTTCTTTCGAGTTTCCCGTCGATTTCGAATCCCTTATCGTCATTTTTGGTTATCCCGAGTTATGCGGATTACCCAAACAACACCACCACAATGTAATAAAATAATATCTTTAAATACCGAATACGTGCTAAGAACGAGTAAAAAACTTGTTTAACAAATTAAGCAAACCCGTCGTACAAGAGCTGAAAGTTTTAAACATGTCCCTGTTTCTTTAATTATGAGAAGTATTACACGTAAGGTGACAACTTTAAAACCGAAAATTGCACAACCGCATGACATTATTATTTGCACGATGTACATAGGTACTTTTTAAATTGGTAGGCGGTAGGCGCCTCTTTATGTATCGTGTGTAATTTTATTTAAAAAAAAAAAGTTCAACATCCACTTGGCAACGTAACGACATCGTGTTGAACTTTAATGTGAAAATCATAAACAATTAAGTACCTGCCTATGGTTATGAAAACTTGAAAAAGACACGCCAACTGCGCACCGTCAATTAAGCAATTATTGTATATTTTGTCGAAGACGTTATAGGAGTTGACAAAAAAATTAACGTCTTTAATTTTCCGTAGGTCTATCTTATAATCGGAATCGGTTTCGAAGTATCCTATTAATTAGAAATTAGAAATGACGAATGATATTGGCTGTGTAAATTAACGAAAAATGTAAATAATTTTAAAGGAGCAGTTTCCAATTTTAGTTTCATTAATTTTACTTACAAAATTATAACTAATTTTCGGTAATCTGTGGAATTTCCGAAGGCAGCTTATAAACGATGGGAGACGTTAATAAATTTATAAATGTGGTCGTCCCATTGGTTTTAGAATAATTTGTAGTTGGTAATTTATCAGGTTTAACATGCCCCACTATTTTAATTTAATACGAGAAATCGTTTGCGGGCAATTTTGTATTTTTCACCGAAAATTCGTTACTATTTGTATTTTTTATTTAAGAAAAACCAACTATTTTCTTCTTTTTTAGTAATGCGGGCCTAAATTTTTCTTTATTATCTGATGTAACTGATATGTATTTGATGTTTACATACTTGATTAGCCTTTTGGCTTGTTCAATTAAAACTTTTTTTGATGCAGAATCGCATCACAACGGCAAAAAAAACGGCGGTTAACTTGTGAGGAGTGCTCATAAATTCGCTTACATGGAAATAACTCTCGCATGGGTCACAACTCGACGTTGATTTCGAAACGCGATGCGATATTTTGAATATTTTTACTACTCGTTCAGCTGGAAAATGAAACTGCAAATCCATCCACACTTCGCGAATAGCGTTGTGAATAGTATAAAGTACACGTTTCATAAGGCATTTATTGAACTCGTCCTTTAAAAAATTCACCGCTACGCAGCGCGGTTCGTTTTCTAAACATGCCTTATAATCTTGTACTTTAAAATATACTATTAAAATCGTGTTTAGCGTTCTTCAAAACATCAATTTTGATGAAACATTATGCAACTATTTTGCATACGAAAACAGTGGAAATGTACCATTGCGTCTAGTAAAGTTTCGAAACCGACGCCGACGTCAAGTTGTGGTCCGTATGAGCACTATTGTGCGTTTCCATATTATTATAAATTCACAATCGTCAATAATTTAACCACCGTTTTGCCGTTGTGGTACGGTTCTGTAGTAGTAGGTGTGAGTTAGAGCATAATTTTTAGGATTTAAGACGTTTCGACGCGATCGTTTCAATAGAAGACTTTTCGGCGTCAAACATTCTTAAAATAGACATTGCATAACAAATATGTTGACCGAAAGACACGATAACATTAATCTACTCATGTGATGGATTTCATCTTTCTCGGCACCTACTAATTATTGATTTTTCCAATTTATTAACGATAACAATGTCTGATCTATATTAGCAATGTCAATATCCTTAGAATCGAAATGACTGCGTCGATACGTCTTGGCGTTGAAATGGTCGCGTCGAATCGTCCAATTCCTATACTTTTAATTTCAAAAAAATATTGAACACGAAAATATAGGTCGTTCGTCTACATCTTCTAGACGTGATTGCGGTTGTAATTTTGATCGGAGGTGGCTGAAATTTGGACAGAACATTATCTTTACGAATACAAATAACGAGTTCGTTAACCAGCCAAATCGACCTACCCGTTTCAAAATGGCGGCCGATAAAAGATTTTAAACTTACCGTGAGTTATCTCCGTTATTAATGATCCGATCGATAATGTAAAATCATGTTTTAGAATCATCGTGTAGTTCTCCATTGAACGTCCCTCTTTATAATTTTCGATGGAATGCGTTAGTTTCGAGATAATCGGGGAAATACTCTCGAGAATATTTCTCTAGTAAAATAATTTTTTAACAGATGTATTTCTTTCGAGAAAAATGAAAAAAAAAGTAGTTTTAAGACTTATTACACGAAAATTCGCGCGCACGATCCGATATTTTCTGCTTTCAATCATAGATTTGTCTATCGAGAGTTGATTTATCACAAAATACATTCTCGTTGTTTTTTTTATTAAAAATTATATTTTCTGCATTCGTTATGCTCGATACAAATTACGCCTTAACTTATTGATCTTACAATAGTACTCGGAATAGCGATGTTAGTGACTTACTTACTTAACGTTAACGTTTTCAATGATTTTTATTAATTTGTCGTAAAAGATTGATTACAATTCCACATTCTTGTCTCCGACCATCTTAAATTCCGTCGTATACATTTTCAATATCATTTGTATTAGTTTGTATTTCACGGAATCACGGTATATTATTTTACGATTTTTTCCAAGTAAACTTATTCACACATAAGTATCTAGTCATTTTAGATTATGACATCGTTATAAAACCGAAACGGTACAAAATGCCGATAATTGCCGTTGTCGGAAATTATTAATTAAATATGTACGCAATAGGTACATAATAAAAGGTGTTATTTTTACTTGCGGTTTTCATAGTTTTAAATTTAAATCTTAACAAATATTTACTTCCGATGAATACATTGTCGTTTTTCGACGGATTATTATATTAACAAAAACTTAAATCACTTAATTTTTTGAGCGACGAACGATTTTCCTAAACGAACGATAGTTAGTATATGTCTAGATATTTTTCAAATTATTTTAAAATACTCCGTTTGGTTTTTGGTCGTTTTTTAATTTAATTTAGTCCACGTAATTTCTAATGTTATAGGTAAACAATTTAAAAATAATCGATGTGCTATTAAAGATATATCGTCAGACACATATGTATGTATCGGAGCTTTAATTTCAGTTTTTCTATTTTTTAGGAGACTGTAGGTAGTTATCTAAAATTAAAGTTCTATTTATGTACAAACTCGTATCGACATTAATATTAGTATCAAATATCCCAGTGACAATTTTTAAATCACACTTTAAAGACCATGTAGCTATAGGTACTTAGGTACTACAAGTTTAAAAAAAATATATTTAGGTAAGTACCTATTAGGTAACCTTTATAAATTAAATAATCCTTTTACTTTTAATCCCGCGATACTCCCTAATTAGTTACAGATCTGATTATCAGACAAAACCATTATCTTAATAACGGTGCCGGTGCAATTAAAAATTAATCCCTAATTAGGTAATTTTATGACGGCCCATTCGAAATTTACGATTATAAATTGCCCACGATTTCTCTAAGTTGACGCCTTCTGAAATCGTACCACGGTAAAAGTAATAAATACGCGACTTATACAAAATTCAAACTTTAACGTAAATCTGAAATGCGTCCCAGAGAACAACCAACACTTAAGGATACAAAGAAGCAATTTGTAGTCCTTCCTGCGCTTGTACTTATACGGAAATTGAACAGTGTTTACGTGTGTGCGTCTTTGAAGTTTTCTCCTTTAACACAAAATACGACGTTACCAGAGACCAACCAAGTCGGTGGCGGTGCCGTGAAAATCTTATACGGCAGGAATAATCGATACCGCATTTACCACGACGTTTCGAGATTGCAGCGAAGTGTTTGGAACCGCATATTTATGCTAATAGTCCGTTTCGACGGCTTTCGAAAAATTCAAATCCAGAATGCACTCGACGCAAACGTCATCGTCGATCCGCTGTTTCGAAAAATAAGCTTACGAACCACTTAGCAAATTATAATACGCATATATGTGGGCATTTAAATGCGGGGTTATTGTAAATAAATATTTTTGATTGTGGTGGGGCAAGTGCATATAAATAAAACATTAGTAGGAATGTTGGATATATTAATTACTTAAATATATGGGGTGTTAGCGTGAGAAAGGCGATGTCATTTATAAGACTGAAGTGCAATTTACATTTTGTAAAGTATTATGTTTTCTGATGTCATTACAGATCGAGATACTATAGTTCTTTACTTACATTTTATACACGAATTAGGAATTAAAACGGCCATTACAATTAAATGTAATTTCACTTTGATGGAATTTATACATATTACGAAACGAACTTCCATATATACACATGCGTTTTATGTCTGTACACGCCGATAGAAGGTCTTGATTACAACGGGTATAATCAAAATAGATGCGTCATTACTTTTTCAGCGGTAGATTGGAGGTGATAATAGTTACCTATGTAACGACGTTTCCACACTCAATAAAATTATTTACCACGTAGTTTGGACACATTATCGACGTGTATATTTTACATCGTTGTGCGTAAAAACAAACGTCATTTGACAACTATTAAAATACGTAGGTATTACATACACATAACGGTGATGGATTTTCAACAAAAACGCATAAAAATCATCGCGTTATCAGATATTTTAGGTAAATTATTTTTAATAATTACGCACGCACTTAACTTGCCTAACAAACATTTTAAATAATCAGCAAGCGAACGTACTTTGTTACGTGCAAAAAAATTCAATGATAAAATAAAATAAAATTTGATCAAAAAAAAAAAAATTATTTAATAATAAGAAAACTTAAAATAGCACTTAACAAAATTTAGAGGCCTGTCGGCTAGCTTTTGAACAGTGGAATTCGGCCGGGTCTAATAATAAAAAAAACAAAGGGGCGCCAAGTAATTTTTCCTTACAGCAATAACTATTATTAAAAAAATAGAAAATTACTAAAAGTATACGATGGTAAATAATTACAATAGGTAAATTCCGGTAAATTATCAAGAAACGAACAATACAAGAGTTAATTTTGAAAGTGAGGCCTAAATGAAGTCCTAAATTTAATATGAACAATTTAAATACGTTAAATAAAAACGTAAATACGTTAATGCTTCTCGAGAAACACTTCGTTAACAATAATTAATATAAACAATAACAAAAACATAAACTATTCCGAACAATTGACTTAGCTTTCTACGCGTAGTAACCAAAATCGATCTTCCAAGTCAACTTCCGGTAACAAAAATCCAAGTCCAACCCAATAACAAGTCCAATCCAAAAACAAATATAATACAGCAGATATAATTTTGAACAAAACCAAAAAAACGAAATCCAAAAAGAGAAAAGGTAATCCAAAATAGAAAAATGTAAACCAACTCTAGGACCTAAAAAGACTATTACTAATACCTAGAAGTATTTAGGCATAGCCCTCCCTACTCACCTCCTACGGAGGGTACGGAGGTCCTATTATTCCAACGATGTTACGATATATATATTTTAGATGATCCGACTACGTCGGTGGGTCCTAAACACCCTGGCCGTTATTCTTATTATTTTCCGCTCTAAAGCGATAAATGTAACTGAAACTATGCAAAATGAACGAAGATTAACGGAACATATTATCGGAAATTAAAGATGTGACTTCTCTATTTTTGTTGTTATTTTCTACTAAAAACCGTTCCTAAACGACCGCCCTTAATAATTGAAAATTTACGCCAGCCAACTCCTCTTATGCCGAAATTGAATTTGAATTAAAAAAAAAACGTATCAACTTTCTGCTAAATATTTGGGATTTATCGAGACTGATCTAAACTGTCGACTCTAAACAGTCGCTCGTTACACTCGCCGTACTCTTAATTGCTAAGAAAATAAGTAAATATTCAACAAAACGGTGCGATTAATTATAGAGAGTATTAGAAAAATAATTAAGTAATTTTGAAAATTTAAAAATAATCAGGCACCTTAAAGTTATAGAAGCTTTCAAACTCAGTCGCCAGAACATTTTACTGGGACCGTAGTCGATGACGTGCATCGGAATAAAATTTGAATAACCTATACATACCCTAGTTGAAATAGAAACAAAAATATGTATAAAAGTTGCGTAGCAATATCTTGAAAGAAAAAAATACCGATCCAAAAAAGTTCTTGCGTTCAATAAAAAGAAAAAGCGAACAACTTAAAACAGTTAAACTTCTGAAAAAAAGAACAAAACAAAAAAAAACTAGAATTTTTATCAATGATTGTTAGTAAAATAAATTCGAAAAAGGCTATCTTGGAGAGATCGTGCACCGAGATGACTTTAATCCTTGTGAACGTGCAGACTACAGAAGACAAGTTGAGAACAACTGCAAGTTCGAGTTGACTTTATCTATTGTCGTTACGGCAATACGTTATAAGGCCTTTGAACGTATAAAACCTTAAATCAAATTTGCAGTTCGTATTTTTCGATCGTTTGGTAAACTTTAACTTTTCAATTCGAGACACGTCTACCGTTAATAGAGAGCGACAACTAGTGTAATTAGTTTCATATTCGTATCGTACAAAAGTTCTAGTTTCTGCTTAAAAGGAATTTACGTGGACGCGTATATGGAACTGTTTATTAATAAAACTGTCCAGTAGATAATTAATATCCCAAACTTCAACAAATATAAAACAACTTCACCCCGAAATAATGCGCGCCACCTATATTCATCATTGTCAAAACTAGTTAATGCCAATTTTATTTTTATTTACATGTTCATGTGGACTTTATTTATTAATAAATTTTTGGTAACTGCAACTTAATTTTATTCTAAAAATGATGTACCAATTAGAGTAGGTATACTGTGACACATCCAACCTCACAAAGAAAAAAACAACATATCGATTTTAATTTTCTTTATTTTTTTGTAATCTAACAAAAATAGATAGCCTTATGTTAACAAAGAACTATGTAGTAGTTAAGTAATTTAAACAATTAGTGTCTTTATCATTATTCTAACTATTGAATATTACCTAAAGAAAACTTTTTATTATGAAAACGAATTACTCTATATTTCTATTATTTTTTAGTAGTTTTTTTATTAAGTAGTTACTTACGTAAAAAACAAAATTGACTTACTTTTTTCAATTAATTTTAGATTTACTGACGATATCTCCGTTACGCACATGAAAACAACAAGAGCCGTCGGCATCTTCGACTAGGGGGCTATAATCGCTTGACTAGTAAACGAGAGATTGTGGGTTCGAATCCCGCCGAAACCATGGATGTTTGTGAGTATCGCACTAATTCTAACCACTACCACTGTTTGTGACTAAATAACTTTAGTTCAAGGTCAAATAATAATTTTAAAAAAGCTTTAAACTATGGAGACCGATTGGGTTTTTGATGAAATCGCAAAAACAACAGAACACGGTTCAAACCTGGAAAAAAAACAACAAGCTTATTAATTTAATATCTGGGTCTTTTTTGAAATTTTTATGTAAGTATAGGTTAATATTCTAGTTATGGGAGGCCTTGGTGTACTAGAAAGCTCTCCTAGCAAACAACCAACGGCCTGGGGTTCAAATTCTCCTGCAACCCTGAATGTTTGTGATCGTCTTACTAACACAATACGTAGTACAGGCGGCCAAAAAAGTAATGCATGCGCCCGAGACGATGGGCGAGCGGCACGGCACGAGATCCATTCATTGTTAGCAAGACATTTGTAAGAATAGTTGAAGGTGCCGGTGTTCTAGTCGAGTTCGTACTTCTTTTAACGGTAATCGATGCTTTGAAGAGTTTCGATATTTTTAAATGCACCTCGGCCTCGTGCATTACTTTTTTGGTCGCCTGTACGTACAATCAAGGATCGGTATCATATGTATTAGTGTGCATTTGTTTCTAAAATTTAATACAGAATTACGATTTTTTATTACATGTATAACACAACATGAATTAGGTCTGAATTAATTCGTACTAGTGCGTATAAAATTTACTATAGTTACCGACCGAGAGGTCGATAAAATACGATAAAATGGTTGCTGGTTAATGGTCAACGACCAAGCCCGTTAAATTAAAAAAAAAATTAACTATGTAGGTATGTAGTTGAATACATTTTTGTCAGCAAATAATTTCTTGTTGCTTGGTTGTTAAACCTACGTCTCCCTAATTGTTGTCGATAGACGAGCATTTTAAAGTCAAATTTTGCTACAACTACATCGTTTCTCTGCCAGGTCTATTTGCGAGTTCGGACGTGGTTATTTATAAAAGTTCTAATATTTATTTTCTAGATTGTGGCGTACCGGGAATTCAAAATAGGTCTATATGGGCGCGTCGGGCAAAATAAAAAAAACCGATTTGATTAATTTTTACGAGCGCACCTATGAAGTATAGGTATAGATAACGATATTGAATGTATGAATACGAACAAATAGTTCAATACTAAGTGGAAAAAAAGCGAAAAGGAGAAACATGCATAAATGCATCGACAACAACGAGCAGGAATATGTAGCAAAAACGGCAAGCATATCTCATATAAAGTTTCTTGCAGTATGTAACGTACAGTGTCGGTCGTTGTAAGCAAGGTTGTAGTCATATATACCCTTGTCGCGTCGAGTGAAATAATGGATGAAGCAACTAATTATATTTGTTGTAAAAGGCAACGGGCTCGTAGGTGAAAAACGACAAACAATGAGTTTGGACCGCCGCGAGCGGCGGTTTCTGAGTGTCGTCGGAGCGAAGAGTTGCGTTTCAGTCGACCGGGAGGAATGCAGAAATTGGATTTTTATTGTCACACCGCGTTTCATAACAATACATTCAGTGGAGTGTCTGCGGCTCGTCACCGTTTTTGCGAGTTTGGGTCTCGCTCGCCCAAGTCGTCTCCTCAATTTATATGGGAATAAATTTACCTAATAGACGCGCTTGCTGTATTTTCGGATGATGCATTTGTTTGTTTTGAACGTCGCGATATAAAAGTTTTCTTGTAAAACGCGTCGGTGAAACTCGGTAGCTACAATATACACCGATTCTTGCAAAAACTTGAACACGTCTATATATACATATATATATATAGATAAAATAAACTTTAATGGTGAATTTTTTATTAGAACGTCAACGTTTTCCAGTTAGCCATTTCCAACTTATATTTCTACATTATTCATTGATACCACGTAAAATCTTTTATCAAAAAATCGACCGATAATTTTTATGTTGCGCACATGTTTAATTTCATTATTATAGTGTGTAGATATATTAATTTAGATATGTATGTTGTAAAAAAGGTAGGTTCGTTTTGAAAAATTATGTAAGTTAATATGTATACAAAATATTTAATATGATGTGATGCGATATGAAATGATTATTTTTAATATAAAAAAATAGCTTTAATGAGTACAACTTATTAGTTATAATATAATATAATAAGCACTGTATAATCTATAAAATGTTTTACAATTATAATTTAATAAATTCATTTTATTACTTATACTGCATATTTACGGTCTTGTGTTTTTATTTTTAAGGGGGAATAAATACCTAAAAAGATGAAACGATTAATGCCAGAACACCTTGACAAATGTTGGATAACATAAGGAATATTAACTTTAGTTCCTAAACAAGGTTATTGCTCTGTGATGTGATGAAAATCGAACGCAAAAACAATATCGAAATCTATTGAAATCACCTCGTTTCGGTCCCATCGCCCGACCTAACACCGTTGGACTTTTTTTATTGGGCCTTATGAAGAGCACGTGGTACACACCACCGAAATGCTCGACCTCCGGGATTTTCGTGGTCGTGCTAAAGAAGCTACGAGGACAATTCGACGGGAAGGCCTCGCAAGTTGTGGCAATGAACACGTCGAGCGAGACTTTTTCGTTCAACAGCAGGTTGATAACTTCGAACATCTGCCGTAAATCGATTATCACGATCATTTTGTTACATTCAAGTAGTGTTTGCGAAATTGTTAAAAACAACACGTAAAAAATCGTATCTCTTATTGTCCGACTCTTGCTTAAGACGTTTTAGAGTTAATGTTCTGTTTGGGTGTTTATTCGCCCCTTAAAAATAGAAACACAAGACCATAAACGCCCTGTATAAAATTTAAGGAATTTTTACGACCTTCTATATCGTAAACGTGTAAATTATTATAAGTAGATATATGTATTTTTATATAAAAACTTTTAATAATCTAGTAGGTGTATCTATAAGGTAATTAAAATAAGTATTTTTAGTTTCGCGTCGTAAAATTTATCTTATGCAGTTTCCGATAGGCTTACAAGCTCTCATACACTTTAAATTGGTCGTTTAAAAATACAACGTTAATGTGCTATCTATGCATATAAATATAATAGAACGAGAGTTTAATTACCATCAGCAATAAACATTAATGTTAAATGTTAACAATAACAGACAACTTTTATAAATCATAAAACTATGTTGTGATATTTAATTAATTAATTCATTCAATGTATGCATCCATTTAAAACAAAATGTACTATTGTGGTCGGCGAACATCAATTTTTGCGACTTATTTTTAGATCGAGAGTTTTACTCTTAAAGCTAAATATTGATCCGCTTCGGGTCGATCGTAGGATCGCTAGGTGGTTGCATGCAGAGAGATGTATAAAAGGTTTTTGCTGCAAATTCTATTTTCTTCCGTTTCTTCTTTAATTAATGGTTAAATAAAACTAATTCACCACGTGGGAACATAAACTTAAACACTCCTATGTATTTAAAATTCAATTCAGCACCTGTGCTAGTATTCCAGGTTACTACGATAATAAAAGGGAACGTTTCTAAGAACTAATATTAATTAGTAAATATTTTTTGAATTATTGACTACTTATGTTATCTAATAAAAGCATTTTATACATATTTTATAACCCGAAGCGGATCGATATTTAGCTTTAAGTAAAACTCCCAAACTAAAAATAAGGCGCAAAAACTGTGGTATGAGAAACTAGAAAAGAATGTCCACCGGCCACTGGGGGGAATTGATCCGCACGCAATAGACCAACTTCATTTTTAAGCAGTCGTGAAGTTAATAACTGCAAATGATAATGTTTTTGTTTTTAATCGAGACCGTACATAATACCTAAACATTATTTTAACAGTAGCACCTTATATACCCATCCCCATTTTCTATTTACAACGTATCATAAGTATCAATTTTTTATTAAAATACCTACCGAATATTTTTATTATTTTTAAAACAGAATTGACGTTTTTCGAATAAAAATTGTCTACACATTTTTGTTAACGTATAACCTTTAGGCGTAACATTACAGTTTGCGATTTCTATCGTTCTTATTCAATTTGTAGAAGTTAAACAAACTTTGGGGTGAAACTTAAGCAAGATGGGTTGGTGTAAAAGCTATGGAAACGGTACGTTGAACCACCACTTAATAGCTTTTGTCTACGTTAAATATCAATTATGCTTTTTTTTAATACGAAGTAATTAAAATATCGAAAAATAGGTTATTATATTTTTATAAATAAAACATTACCTATACATTTCGTTACATATCGCACATTTACAGCACATTTCGTGCTGGATATATTGTAAAGACTAATTCCTGTTTTATGTAGGTATTAAACTGTTAAGAAGAAAATAAGGCACAACTTTTGGCTCACGACTCCAGGAGTTGTGTTTTTTCTTTATAACAGTTTAAACTTTTATCATGGAACACAATTACATGAATTGTTTACAAATTTTATGCAGTACACACCGTTTAATATGATCACATCGGGACTCTGGATTTATATAATAAAATATAACACACATCTTTATTGACTAAAAAATATTTAAACATAAAGAGTAAATGAATTTAGCAATAAACTATATACAAAATTTAAAATAAATATAATATTTTTTATGCAAAGTTGAAAATAAATATGTATGTAACTATTCTACACACATTTATGAACAGAAAGTAATGGAGTGATTGTTACTCAAAGTGAAAAACCCCGAAATTTAACGATTCAAAATAAAAAAAAAAGGTAAACGATTCCTTACTTTGATGATTTATTACTGAAGTTTAAAGTGGAATAGAGCTGTTTTTTTTTGAAAGAGAAAATACCGATGGGTACAAATAAATCCTGACGGGACAGATGAAAAACCAGGAATTCCGGAGTAGTCCCGGAATACAATTGCCCCTGAAGAATATTCAATTAAAGAAACTTATTCGGTATTGTTTGTCTCTGTTGTTCGGTCTGTAGGTTGGTAACTTACGGGAGCGAGTGTTCGGTGTCACTTGAAAATACAAACGAAAAATGTACGCAAACAAGTTATTGCTCGTGTATATGGAAACGATATTTTAAAAAATTGATAACAAAAACGACGTTTTTTCAATACAGTTGTATACTTGTACTTTGCGAAAGTGTTAGCAATACCCGAATGATAACATTATTCGTGATACCGTGCACTGTAATTTATAATATTAAGATGTATTGTAATATAAGTATTATACCTACTTACAAACAATAAATTATAAAACCTGTCAATCGTGTATGATATTTTTTCAAAGTACAACATCGTGCTTTCAAAACTAACGGTCGAGACCTTCTGATATACCCAATTTATACATTTAAGCAAACGTACGATTTCGTTCGACGGCTTAAAATTGACAACGTATACATAGAAGAGTTAACCCCGGTAAGGATTACATTGCCCTATCTTTTCTGTAGCGACTTCTCATCGCGAGACGCGGCGCAGAAGCAGGGTAGGATTCGTATCCACGACTACGTATTTGATTGTAAAGTGAAAGTTGACCGTCTTGATCATTTTAATTCTTTCTGGTGGTTTTGAATTGGGTAATTATAGTCGAACAACTAATATAAAAATTTGAACAGTTTCTTGCTAACAACACAAACGCGGGATTAATTTTAAGAAGATTGAAGTAGATTTGGCACGAGTGAAATTTTTTGTCAAAGTATGTTAAGTCCAAACGGGGAGCCCCGTCTTGTTGGAATCTATATTGCTGGGCAGCCATCGCAGATTTCTTGTAAATGAATATCTCGACACGCGTAGATTAACTCTTCGTGCCCACTAAATTTCAAAATGGCACTTATCATGTGTTAATATCATCATTAAAAGATCGCAAACTCTATTATCGATTTCGATAAACGTTTTTTTTTAATAAAGAATTTTTCTACAATCCACGGGCTTCGCAAGTTTAGCTTGTGCAATGGAACTTTTCATTTTATTTTTTTTTTATAAGTAATATTAAGTACGGGCAGAAACAGTTTTAAAAATGCGGGGGTAGAAATGAAATGAAAAGTAAGCGCAGGGCAAATAGCTTCCGAAGGCGCGGGAGGCTCGCGAGTGTGTTTATACAAAAGGGTTCGTTACGGTTGGTCGCTGTCCCCTTGCATTAATAAGACCGTGGAAGATGAAAATGAAGTGGAATTAATTTAAATAAATAATTAATCGGTGCAGTAGCGCAAGCTAGGCGTGATCGAGTCGTCTCGTTGCCGGAGGGAATACGGGGACCGAGTCGCTCGCGAGGGGATGGCCCGAGAAGACGATTATAGCTCTCGAACATCAACAATTATTATAAATAAATTTTAAAGTTAGTCTTAGTTTTAAACATTTCGGCAAGTTGTGCATAATAAAAATAATACTGACAAATATTGCGAAACGGTCTCCAGAAGACTTTAAACGCGCTTTTTGTCAACACTAAAATTTTTAACTTGGTGTGCCGAATATCTCAAAAATCGACTTTTTCTAAAGCCCATTCAATTCCTTACCTATAATTTTCTTTTCATTTTCATTTATATTTTAACATTGTTATTGATAATACAAAATCTATTCTTTTTTTTTTCGAAAAAAATAGACGTTTTAAAATAATTTATTTTTGATTTTAGATTATTATGAAGTCGTGCTATACTGCATACCAACAGTGCACCGCCCGAATTGGTTAATTGGTTACGTTGTTGAGTTAATTTTAAATCATGATGTCGTTTTATTGTTTAAAAATAATTTTTATACGTATCCCACAATCGATTGTTCTGATGTTATTAATAATTCGCTAAAATAATCCTAAAAGTCGCATTTTTTGGAGGCTGTTAGGCGAGAATCTCCTCTTAAATTCAAAAATGATAAAGAATCTTTAGTTAAGCCTGTGTTTAATCCATTGTTATTGTTTTTCTGTAATCTATTTTAGTTTATGAACATTTTCATCTAACGTTAGCAGTTTATAAGCAGATATTATATGGGCATAATTTCCAATTTTTCAATAAAAAAACGGAAGAAGTCGCCTAATGGTGCCTTACACCTGCTATTAAATAGTGTATATCATTAATCGATTTCCTGTATTGCCGTTGCAATTAAGAAAACTATTTTCTTTTATCGAAAGGTAAGAATTTTAATAGTGTAATATTTTGCTCTAAATATTTATATAGTAATATGTTATGTTAGGTTTTTATATAATATGTACCTATACTTACAAAGAACGTGTTGATATGTTGTTTAATTTTTAATTTTATTTGCTAGTTAATATTAAGTGATGAAATTTTTTTAACTTAAAACAGCTGATAATGCGATTTGCGAAATTATGTAGGTATGTATTTACATTTTATAACCATTAGCATTTAAATTTTTAACGGACAAAATTTTAACAAACTTACAATACTTATAATAGTTGCGCGATGTGTAACAGGATTGTGACATTTTCTTATTTTTTTATTAATTAAACTATTTTCTTTTAATTAATAATTGAACTATGAATAATAATTATTATAAATAGATACATAATGAGAATGTCACAAAAAAAATTATCTAATATTTCTATGAAAACTTAACGACTAGGTAGGTATAGGAACTATACTACAAGAACCGGTATGATATGATCATTTAAAAAACAAGTGGTCGACACGATTAGTACCCAGGAGGATAACTTCTAGGGAGCACCATACCACCACATACCGATGCCGTTGCAAACAGTCACATTCTGTGACTAATGGGATAAGTTCCCGAAACCAAAAATTGTTATTTATTTATATAAAATTAAAGTTTCGATATTTCGACATCTATTAGTGTCATTTTCAAGAATTAAATTTCTGCAAAATCAATCAAAACTAACAACAATTTAATTCTCGAAAGTGAAGTGATTATACTTACAGGGTGTTGCGCTGAGGACGGACCAGTTGGCGCAGGGCGATTGAAGACCTCAATACGCATCGATTTGACCCCCCATATACTCCCCGTATGTTAGACGAAATTTGTTAGTTCAGAAGTTACTTAGGTTTACTGTATTTTGAACTAAATTCCGGTTTTGTCCACAAATTTCGTCATTCTGATTAAATTATTGGTACTAACACCATGATTTTTTATTATCGTAATCCAATCATGGGCCTATCATCCTGAAGGAACCAAAAGTATTCAACCCATAAGTATTGCGACAAAAAATAACCTTTTAAAAATTTTATTAAAACAAAAATTATTTCTTAGCGTTGCGACACCAGAGCGAAAAATAAAAGATGGAAAAAATAGTACGTATTCATCTTAAAAACTTCACTATTTTACCGGCAATCAATCCTATAAATTTGTGCAAAGTTAAAAAGGCGAAAATCTAATTTTTTAAATTTAATCAAAGACATTTTTCGAAAAGTGAGATAATTTGTTGTGGATGTTATTAGTAGGTACCTACTTATAATGCAGACATTATAATATTAATTTTATTCCGGTTGTTTTACTTGATTTAATCTCTAAAAATAAATTTAAATAGAATTCCTTCAATAAAGTTAAAGTAAATATCGTCTCTTAACAACACTAACCGATTCTACTTATTATCTTGTAGCCCATTGTTGGGGGCTACGATCGTAAAAAATTACGACACTAGTATCAATAGTTTAATCAGATCGACGAAATTTGTGGGCAAAACCGGAATTTAACTAAAATACATTAAAATAACTTCTAAACAGACAAGTTTCACCTAACATATATGGAGTCAAACCGACGCGTATTGAGGTGGTACTCTATCGCCCTGAGTCAGCTGGTTCGTCCTCACCGAAACACCCTGTATAATAATAATTAAAATATTTTCTTCGTGTGGACATGTAACGATGTGATATTAAATATTTACAATAAAAATTAAAAATTATATTAACTAGGTAGTAAATTAAAATTCGAACGAACAACAAAATCTGCTTTACGCTTGTGTGCCCCGGATTCATAAAAGTAGATCACATAATGATTTGTGGGTCAACAAATTTTTGCAATTAAATTTCATCTTTATGTACGACACGGTAAGTTTCCCAAACTGTATATGGTTTGTTAATCTTAAAACAAGGCACCGATTAAAAATTAATTTAAATTATTAACCGGTCGAAATATGTGGTCACGATTCGGGTTAGTTTATTTTTTCTACAAAAATCAGATAAGCATTTAAAGTTAAACCACGTTAATGTAGAAGCAATTGCTTATTAAGAGATTAATTATGAATGCGGAATAAATATTACATTGTACTATTAAAATTGTACTTAATGATTTATGCATTATGAGTATTACCATCGAATACGTAATTACCGAGTCACAAGAACGAAACAAATCTAATTAACTGTCGATAAATGCAAACTGAAAATTATACGAGAAAACAATGTTGGTGAAATGTAATTTGCCATTATTTATAATTTATGTCGAATCCTTTGCACGCCTATGTTCGATCCCGTAATTAAACCTCTTAGTAGCTGGAGATGCACAAGTCAGATTGGATTCGATCATATATCATAACTATATCTTCGTTGTATCTAAAGTGGAAGAATCAATACCAATAGTAATTTGTTCCTTGGCTCGAGTTCAATTACAATTCTGCCTGCCTACCTACTTCGGTTTTAATCTTCTGCTGAACAATGCTTTTAACTCTCCTCGTTTATGCTAAACAGCCAGCTATTATCTCAACACTACATTAAATTACAAATGTTGCATTATGACGATCAACAAACACATTGCTGTGTAATTCTGATTGCGTTAATTAATCAACGTCTTAATGAGTCTTGAAATTAAAATTATCTACTTAATAAATATTAAAAAGATCATTTTAATTATGTCTCTAATACTTGAACGTGTTTAGTTCACGAAGGTCAATAAAAATACCTAAATTTTTAATCGAAACGTATCTATGGGAAAATTTTAAGTTGAATAATACTAAACATCAAAGTGTGTTGTCGTCAACTAGTCTTCATTTGTTGTTTAGAAAATAATAAATTGCAGTGATCTTTGTATCTATTAAAAAATTCATTTTGACTAATAAGGCAAATCGGCAGGAGTGATACAGTCAGATTACATAAAATGTACAGGGTATTCAGTAAATAATGGGCTATACATACTAACAACGACTTCTTTGGATAAAAATAAACCGATTTCGGTCAACCTACCTCAGAGCAATTTAGCTTCGTACAAAGTGAAATACCCTCGAAAGAAGTTTTTTTTTAATATAATCTTTTCACGATTAGTCGCTTATTTTCGGAATTATTTAATTCAAATTTGATACAAGAGGGGTTTTAAATGTGGCCGAATAAGACAAGATAATTATTTCAAGCCTAAATTATAAAGGACGCTCACAACACCTCGCACGTTACGTTGTTTCTGCACTAACTTTTTTTACAGCCGGATTTATCGCTTACAAGTTAATACTATGCACGTCACTTTTGAATTTAATTCTATTATACAGATGTGGGGATGTTTTGAAATTGATGTATGCAATCAACATCATTTAATTGATGTGAAACTTGATCTTCTTCTGAAAAAAACAGAGATTTCAAAAGTAAAATTTTAGTTTTTTTGCTAAGTAGATGCCTATTGGAATGTATGTATTTTAGTTACTTTTTGACTAACATGTTTTTTAAATCGCAAATCCTAATCTAGACGAAGCCCGAAATTTCGCGCAACAGTTATTCAATTACAAGTTTCTTATTATTGATTTTAATATTTAGTTCGTCAATTATCTCAACACGAAATTTATATCCGCCTAAACAACACGGCCTGAGACTTAGATGGATTGATAACTAGACAGTGTTTCTCTGACAAATCGAGCACGATTTCTAGATCAGTATTGATCGAATTATTGGCGACAACATTTCTCACCTCAAAAGAATGAAATATAATTGAGTACAATCTGCCCAGAAGTGATATAAACATGATTTAATATCAATACGCAATTTAGAAGTATAAATCGTGTAGATTAAAGGTCCAAGTATTGATCCTTGAGGCACCCCCGGTGATTTTAAGAAAGTATGTTTGAGAACTGTCGATTAATTTTAACTAACTGCGACCTACTTCGCAAATAATTTCGGAGTAGTAGTATAGGGGAAGGTAGGGTAGCCCCGGACACTTAAATGAAGTAGAAATATAAAATACAATCAACAAATGTCAGTTTGTATTTTAGCATTAAAATAGAGTAAGGAACTTTGTTAATCGTACTAATGAAAAAAAAAAGGATATCTTAATTATTGTAACTAGAATATTGAAAAAACTTAAGCTCCCAATTTGCGGTAATATAAAAGTCGGCGGGTAGCCCCGGACAGATATCAATAGTGGCCTAAACGTGTTTTGGCCTTACAAACGTCACAAATGTAGTAAAATCGGAAGCGTCAATGTTAACACATGCTTCGTGGGCCCAATCTTTGCAGTCATGACACCGAATCCAATTTTCTTTAAACATTTCGCCAGATATGGTACACGCTGTCTCTTCAACTTGATGGGAATCACCTTAAATAGTTGTCGTTGTTTTCAATTTTTTGCCACGTCTACCTTTTTGTTTTTCCTCTAGGTCTTTAGTCAGGAGCATTAAACGATTGTCTAGCTCTTTAACGTGATTATACAGTTACTTAGAAAAGTTCTCAGAAAACGTGGGTTCAAATCGTCTTAACTTTGGACGAAACGTGATCTCTTTGTGACTATTCACTGCTTTTAGACGATCCTGAAGGGAACTTCTTGGCACATCATACCTTTCTGCAGATAGTCTTATTGATAACTTGCCTTCTTTGACACATTTCACTGCTGTTTTCATTTTATTTTCGTCCCATTTACCTCTATTAGTTGTTGGTCCCTTAAATTTAGACATGTTGTATAAGTTCCTGCAATACAAAAGTATAATCTAATGTACTAACCACAGAGAAGCTATAATAAATTGAATCATTATATTTGTTGAAAATATAATAAATTGAAATTGAAATATGGAATTCGACATTTATAATGGTGTCCGGGGTACCCGACGTTTTCGTGTCCGGGGCTACCCGATCGCTATCATTCGATGTTGTTGCCCATAGGTCTTAAATTGTATATGGAATGAAACGAATACTAATACATTCATAAACTATATTAAATGTATTACAACTCTAAAAAATAGACAAGGCGGTATACTAACTTTTTGCACTTGATAATCTGCAATGAAATTCGACAGGGGCGATGAGAAATGTTTGGCAGGAACAAACACTCACTGTAGCTTGTCAATCAATCTGTGCTCATGCATTGACTAAGTTGCATATGCGTACAAACTCTATGGGGGGCCCCCGAAACTATGTTTTGGTTTTCCAACGGGTTTACTTACTTAGTAATTGTACTGTCCGGGGCTACCCGCTGTCCGGGGCTACCCGACCTTCCCCTATAGTTTCATCGCCGAGACATTTCGTGATTCAAGGTGTCAAATGCGCTGAAAAAGTCCAACGGCACTAGAGCAGTTAATTGATTGCTATCTGTGGCTGTTAGAATGTCGTCTAAAATGCCGTGCAGCGACCAAAACCCTTGCGAAAACCTGATTGAACAGTAGGTAAGGTAAGTTGGCCCAAATAGGTTTATTTTTACCCGAAGAAGTCACTGTCAGCGTACGGATAAAAGAAGCCCTCGCGGTTTCAGATCGTTTCATCGTTTTATATCAGTTATATGAGTGAGTCAGACAATTAATTTAAATTAAAAAAAATGTTATTTTAACAAAATACAAATTCATTTTGAACCACGCGATGGTAATAATATAACTTAAACGAAATCTTTCAATTATAAGTATCCAGGTTTCGCGTAAGCAAGATCGTTAATGACTTTTCGACATCTCGTTAGTAAAAAAAAAACTCTCGTATGGTGGGCGAACCTCGTTCGCATTGACGTACAGTTATTTTAGAGGCGGAAAATTATTAACTATAATATAATCCGAGATAGTCGCATCATGCCCGCGTAGTTAGAAAAACATCTTTTATATTTACTTAATTAACAAAAAAAAAATGTTTGCGGAACAGTCAAATTTTGATCGAGCCACGTTTGTTTAATTAGCAGATAACGAATTTAACGGCGAAATATTGTCTAACGATAACTGTGCTTCTAATATGCATAAGAACGGCCAACGAAACGCGACAGAAAAAAAAATTGTTTCGTTTCAAGTTAATCTATTTGCAGAATTTTAAAAATCGTTACGAACAAAAATTAATGTGGCCAACGAACAGTGAGCTATTTCCTTGAAAAGTTGTTCTAACTATCTCGCGAACTAATTAAATGCAATTGTAATAGTGTATCTTTGTGCTAATACAGCATAACATATAATTAAATATGAGAGACAACTAACATTCAATTTATGTAATGGTATAGCGAAATGGGAATGCGAACGTTTTAAAGGCCAGGAAACGGATAAACTTAAGATATTCTGATGCTACTCAAGTTCTATAACAGTATTTTTAAGATACTTTTTAAATACGTACTACCTATTATCTATATAATACGCGCATCTTTCAATTGTTTACCTTAAATTAGTAATTCTTTTATAGTTTTCCGGCTTAATGGATTTGTTTCTCATTTTTTTTTTGGTGGGATGTAACTGTACCCGCACACTTACAAAATAAATAGTCGATGGGAAGAATAATTCTATTCTTCCGAGTTAATTTGTCTCTGCCTAGTTTTAATCGCTTTGTAAATTTCTGTTTACTGTGACACCTTATTTTGAATAATCCTCTTATTGAGTCTTTTCCGTATAATAAAATTCTTTATTCATTCTTGTCTTACATGGTAATAAATTTTATATGCGCGCTCATATGTTATACGTCATTTCCAGTTCGTTTTTTTTTCATCGTAGGCTTTCGGATATAAACATTTTAATATCTCTTATGTCGCACGTTTTACAGTGAAGCCTCCTCGCCTCGTTCGATTTAATATAATTTTTAAATCAACCCATTATTTTATTTGCTGTTTAAACATTATCTACTTAAAACGTGAAGATGAGAACCTTCGACGAGTGCAGAGACGTAGGTGCTCTTAATCGTGCCTTTTGAGGTTTTAATGTACTTATGGAAACATTCGTGTAGGTACGTATAGCTTATCCAAACTTATATGATGTTCACGTCATCAATACAAGGTTACTAGATGATGACGTTTCATACAGTGCTGTCACCTCGTACCTCGTATTTTGACAGTTCAAATACATCGTAATCTTTCTTTATACCATCTAATATGTGCGCAAGTAAATCATCTATAGAATATGTCACTTTCCAAACTTTAAACCGAATTACAAATAAACAATCTAGTGACTTTTTGTTGATGACGTGAACATCATATAGGTTTGGATAAGCTATATTTACTTACGCAAATAAAGCTGATCAATTTACAATACCTAAATTAAAGGGTATAGGACGACTAAATACGTAACTAAATAACGCAATGCGACGTAACGGTTAAAAATTCTTTCTGCATTTTGCTTTTTATTAGATAGATAATTTAATTTACCTTGTTTTTCGGCGTCAACACGTTCTCTATTACAAGGTACAGGGTGTCTCGTAAATAACAGATAACCTTAGAACCGGTGATAGACAAGACCACGACCGTCCAGAATATCACAATTTGACTTTTTAGTTTTCGAGATTTAAGTAATTTTGTGATTATCGAGAAAATTGGTGCGTTTGGTCGGTATTTAGCGTGACGTTTCTACAAGTAAAGGTTTTTTACACTGTTTGTTGCATAATACTATTTAAAAATTGGATTACAAAACGTACTACAGAATTTTTAAACAAAGAGACTTCAAAGTTAGATCACGACTACTTTTCATCGCCCTATTTTGACCGTTGCACGGGCAAGGGCGAGAGGAAAAACGCAAGGGAAAGAGGTTCAATGTGTCGCTATTATCTAGTGAAGTCAAGTAAATCGGTAAGCTTAGGTTAGTGTAGCCGAGGTGGGTTTAGACTAGTGTAGATGAGGTAAGCTCATTGTTAAGTTAGTATAGGTTACTTACACCTTCACGTGAAATTTTTAGGGAGTAAGTATCGATCCCTCGATTTTATACAGTTACAAAGCTTTCCGTTATTAATATAAAGTTGCAGGTTCATCGTCTTTTACATTGAACGCGTTCAAAGAAACTATAATCGCGTTCTATATTTACGACATGTTAGCGTATTCTCGGATTTAATTTTTAACATTTAAAATTATAATTTCTCCGCGGAATTAATTAATTCTTATAGATAAGAGGTCCGAGAAACACGAAACAATTTGTCCATTGTTTTTCTAAAACATGCCTCGAAAAACAAAGTTATAAATTTATTTATTCCGTTCTTTAACAATAACTGACATAAATAAACAGTAGATGTGTTCGAATGTGTCATAAAATTAGTTCATATTTACATTGTATAATTGGTATTCATTAATCATTTTCAAAGTCCAGCAGGAAATTATTATTCGAGCCACACGATAACCTAGGCGGAAAAAATAGCGAGCGAAATTTGTTTACTCTAGAAGCTTAAATAAAACACGAATAAGATTCCGGAACTAGGGTTGCATAAGCGTGGATAGAGTCCAACCACAATTAAGCCGCGTTTCCCATAATACTTTAATTGACTAATAAATGTGGCGGAGCTGTAAATGATTGTTTAATAAGCTAGAAAACGTTTGGCGCATGCCTATTCTGGGTGGCCGCACCGTAATTACCACTTTGGTGATTACCACTGATTACCACTGCGCGGATAATGCGCCTACCGATCTGAACGATATCGGGACAAAGACAATAAGGGGACCTCGATTTACGATATTGCAAGTAGGTAGTATCCATTAAAAGTCTCGTTTGAACTCGAAATGCGAGCTTGGTTTTACTTTTTCCACTTTTATGAAGCTGGAAAAACACGCGGGGGGTTCATAACGCGTGCTTTTCCGTCAAATTTAATTTAAATCGATTGAACGTCGTTTATAAAAAAAATTATATAAAATTAACAATTTAACGGCACATTTGCATCTTCGCATAAAACAAACGATGTAACATTTTCGTCATCTATTCTAAAAATGAGTTACAAAACAAGCAAAACCGTGTAAGTAACTCACTTAAAAGATAAAAGATTTTTCAAATAAACATATTCTACACGAACAAAATCGCAAACCGCAAATAAACGCGAGTAACATTGAGCACTTGCAAGAATATTCCCTACGCGATGTTATCTCGACAAAGTGAAATAAAACGTAGATGATATCAATTACTTATCGTGTACGTAAGTACCCTACGTATACAACGACCGTTAATTCTAAATATCACAACTACTTTTTAATAATTTATAATGTTCCGGTCGTTTTTTTTTTAAACGCTCAAATAATAAAAAGCACAAATCCACGATAATATCCCCCAACTTCGGAAAAGCTTCCGTAACATAAGAATTCGTTCTTACGACGTTGCGGTCTCATGAATCAAACCTCGGGAATATCTTTTAACAAACAAGAAAGGATAACCAGCGTTTAATATATTTTATGACAGTTATGGTACGACGTACCGGAAAAAAACACAAACTAAATTAATTAAGCCCTTGTCGCATTCAAGCAATTTTTATTTATTGCCGTCTTGAAATTCTTGTGCCAGAATTAACTGTGCATATGTTAAATTCTTAGTAATATTTTAACTGGTTTAAAGGAATAATTATAAGTTTTAAATGCGACCAATAAATCTTATTTTAATAGAGATTTTTACTACTAATCAGTCCACTAGTTTATAGTTGCGTTTAGGTAGTTACCTATATTTAAACAATGCAATAGCGTGATTTGAGGGTGTTTACTTTTTTTTTTAGTATCAAACGTACGTTTTAGAATACGATGCTCGTTTTTAGTGTGCACTTATCGATATTTACAAAGAACGACGAAAATAAACGCCTTTTAGTCGATTTTATTGCGAAACGGAACTCCCTCGATATAAACTCGAGGTAAGCGCATCTCCTGTTCACTTAATAACCCTTAAGCGTCCAGAATCAAACACTCCAACTTCTAAATAAAGCAAAGTGAAATAGGATACTACTTACCAGGGGAGAATAGAAGGCCGAACTATCGACGCCTATGCTAGGGTAAGGGTTCTGGTCGGTTGAGGGATAAGGAGTTCCATAAACCCCCACACTTCTAGGATATTGCAGTGCGGCCAGCCTAGCCGAATCGTACTGACAGGAACAAACACTTTGTCCCGTTACAGGGTCCGTAACTAAAGGTCTACCGGATTCGCAACATTGCGTTGGTCCAGAATTCGAGGTGCCTCCGGGCGATAGCGCGCCTCCGGGTCCGCCCGCAGATCCGCCAGGGCTTAGGGAACCTCCACCGGATGCGGGAGATGACGCAGAGTTCGTTGTAGTTTGCCCCGACACTAATAACTGCAACAGAATGAAAATCCGAATTAATTGGGCGTTTAAATTAGCGACGAAAAGATTCATGTTAAGTCGAGAGTGTTTTCTTATTAACTGCACGATAACAAAGATTCTCGGAACGATAGGTGTGTACTTGGAAAATTACGTTTAATGTACTTCCTCAATTTTTATACACGCAGTATGAATTTAATAACGTGAGTAAAGCAAAATAGAATTGCGATTATTTCGTGTTACGCGACGCTGATCGGAAGCAGCTTTTCGAGTTTGTCCGTATAACAATAACATTTTTATTATGACAATGTAATATGTAGATATTAAAGAGATAACCTAAGATTTCACAATCAATATCTACATATATCTGTAGAAATATTAGGTGGCTGCGCCATAATCGTTAGATAACGTAAAGTATTCAACGCGTTATATTTATAATCGAGGTATGGTCAAGATGAATTTGGTTGTAAAACAGTAAAATTAATCTATTTACAACAAATATCTCGAAAATTAAGTCATTTAGGGACATCTGCCGAAAGATTTTTTCCTCATTTTGAAATAATAACTTCAATTGTAAACTTGACACTTAAATTTTGGATACCCTGTATATGATTTGGCGAACTGACACATGTCACAATAACATAATTAAACATTTTGTCATTCTTCGCCCGTTCTTACAATATTCATGTTAAAACAAACGAGTATTATACGCAATTATATCGTTACCACGCCCGCAGTAAACACCCTCCGGTTTTTAAAATAGATTAACGTCATAATTAAATTAAAACGCAATTTACACTAAATTACTGATAATTTTGAAATAATTTAGGTTTTAAAAAATATCAAAAACCAATTAACGTACCTACCTACAAATTTTTATGCCTTTTTTATATAACTAATTATAGTACTTATGTTTTCCACAGGTATTACCTACTTCGTGTGATTTTTTAAACTCTTCATCAAATGCAATCGTTTTTGATAAATATTCAATTTTTTTACTATTGCATAGGTACCATGTATTTGATAGAAAAACAGTGACTATTTTTGTGAGATTTTTGACAGGCAACTGTATTGCATTTCCATAATTCTCTCGATCATTATCTATACTCGTTTTTATTATCTTCATCATAGATTCGCTTTGTCAATCCCAGTTCAAACTTAATTAACGATTAAACTAATCAACGCCGTAACGAGGGTATGAAGCGCCCGTGGCAAGCGTCTAACTTGCACCCACCTAACCGAAGACTAGCCCCAAATATAATCTCAAACCTAGTTGCGCCCGTGGCGGTCGCCTCTTTCGCCACGCCCTCGTTACGGCGTTGAAACTAATAATCAAAAATCTATTCTCAAACACTCATTCGCGCTTAAATTAGATTTATTCCACTTTTAAAAAAAATAAATTCCCAATCTATAAAAAAAATACTAACCAAAACTTTGTTTTTGTGCACTTTATCTACTATGTATGTACTTAGTTGACGCGATAATAGTTTTTTCATGTGTATAATTTTGATAATAAATTATAATAAAAATTAGTTACAGTGCAGCGGTAAGAAAATTAATGAAACAAACAAACAGTTTAAACTCTCAAACATCATTTTCAATTATTTAGTTCCCAAATTTCAAACAACACTAAGTGCTTATACTACTTCTATCTGTTTCTAATTTTATCTAACGCTCGAAATACTGTTTTCCACCCCGCGTCGTACCATCAAGAACATTAAAACTGTGTAATGCATCAGCTTGTTGAGGAGTTCAAATTACAATTTCAACTCGGTAATGAAAATTGTATACCTACTCGGAAGCTCCATACAAACTTCAATAAGGTCGTAACTTGAGTTTCAGTTTCTGCTGATTTTGATGTGAACTGAATTGCAGTTTGACATCCTTGTTTATGGAACTGTTATCTGTCGCTTTATTTGCTTCAGTAGTAAACAAGATGGTTATTTTTGAACAATAATTGCGATTTCGACGTATCTATATGTATATCTATTAGTTATCCTTTTGTATATATTGCAATAAATATAAGAGGGTAGATGTTCTTAAAGCCTATGTCGGACTATCAATCAGTTTTATCAAATCGCGTTGATGACTACTCAAACTGCTCGTAATACCATATTTTGATGCGATACGACTCCCGATTGGCGTAAATTAAATTACCCGTCAATGTTCCAATAAAACTTCTTAGCCCATTTCTACATATTCCTCACTTTATTTCTTATTTTGGCGTTTCGTGTACTGTTTAATTCTTGAGATAGATACTGTGTTTCCTGTTAACTATACAAATGTAAACAGAAACAAATACGAAAATACGTTCGTATAAAGGTACCAACAAAAGATTTCAAAAACCCTCAAATGTCTTCTACGCGTCATTTCTCTTCATTTAAATTCACCAACTGGGTTAGTTACAGATCGCATCAAACTGACTGATGGATTAGAGGTTTTTCTAAAAATTATAGAGTTTGATTAGACTGTTGTAATGACGCCACGTGACGTCATAATCTCAGTTTATTCAAACTGATTGATAGTGTGACATAGGCTTTAGTTAGTAAAATATTTGTAGTAAATTCCACATAAAATTTAGGTGTCTACGAATGTGCAAATTTCTAGGAAAATTATGTTAATTAATTTTCAAAAATATTAACACTGATCGTTTGCAGCGTCTCGTTTTTAGTAAGTATAAAATTTACCACGATCGCGCTACAGTTTAAATAGTGATAATTTTTATATTCGTCTATTACTTCTTCTCCCAGGTAGGTAGTTAATAAGTAAAACCGCAACGTCATCGTCACAGCGAATCACCAACATCAACTAATATTATTCACGTTTTATTTATAGACACGGGGTGCTTCAAGAGGAATAGTAAATATTTTAGAACTAATCCGAGTAAAAAAGTTTGTATAAATTTGTGCAGGAACAACTGCCAATGAGGGACGTGGAGATACAACTGTTTTATATTAGCGCGTTCCGATTTAATTAATTTATAAATCTAAAAATCTAACATTTCCCGAACGACGAATTCAATCGTCCGCGGTGGTCACGTTCATTGGCCGCCAAGGCCTCCAGATCTTATTCCATTAGATTGTTATCTATGGAGATAAATGAGAAGGGAAATCTGCAAAGAAAAAGTAAATACAAGAAACGAATTGCTCCGCTCGTGTTTTAAATGGCGCTGCCCTAAGTAAACTACTTTAGAAGAGTTACACACGTATTTGACGTAGTTAAGAGAGCTGTTGAAAAGTGAAATGGCAGGATTTTTAAACACTTATTTTGAACTGTGACAAATTACTGATATCAATATAATCAATAAATAAAATCAGTAAGTGATTTGATTTTTAAGGGTAATATTCAAACAACTATATCTCCACGTCCACTGAAAATTGGATATCATGTATAACTTTTTTACTCAGAATAATCCGTTTATTAGTACCTGCCCAAATATTTACTATTCATCCTGAAACACCCTGTATTTATTTTTTATCGTGAGTGACAAACGATAAATTTATTACAATTATAATACTAAATTTAATTCGTACCTACTTATCTATGAATTTAGTCCATCAAATTGTTTATGTATTATTGTTTAGGTAATAATTTGTTTTGTAGAAACTCTGCAAGTACATTTACCGATTGTATACTAAACACCTACAATATAATATATATATTTAACTTTTAACAATATTAATTATCGTTTTTAAAAAATTGTTTCTCGTTTATAACGGGTTTAACAAAGCGAGAAGGAGATAATTCGAAAAGGAAGAAAAGAAGAAATGGAAAATAAATGTAGATAAGACTATTTTTAGTAAACAACAAAGTGGTCGCCTTTCAAACTATTATCTGACAATAAGTGCCCAGTTACGCTGTCCGTTTTTGAAGAATCCGTCAAAAATCCAACTACCTGAAAAAATTGGGACAACGCACGAATTTCAACGGCACGGTTTACACTTGTCCGTTGCTAACGCATTCACCTCGCAATAGGTGAATTTTGCATCCGCTTCATCCGTTAAAAACGGACCGTGCAGCTAAGCACTATAAGGGGGGGTCGTGGTGAATCGGGGAACTTGCATGCGTTTTTTGAATAAAAATAGAGAAGTCCTCATATGTTGACCCGAAGAGATAAAATAAAATTATGACAAGAACTAAAGAAGGGCCAGTTTCGAATCGCATGGTAATGTAATTGAAGTTGCTTTTATATTTAGGGTTGCCAGATGTCCCGTTTTCCGGGATCTGTGGCTTCAAATCCCTGTGTCCCAACAGAATACCTCGATCTATCAAAATTAGTAATGGATTTTTTTCCGAGCTAAAAATACTTCTAAAACTGATTTTTTAACTTTTTCTTTTGATTTTGTTTTGTTGTCGATCACATTATTATGTTATCGTATTAGATTGTGCGTTTTTATTACCGAAATTACTTAGGTACCGATCCACTTAAAACATTTCCATCAACTATTCATTTATTGAAAATAAATCTATTATAATGCAGATAGTTGATAGTTTCACAATACCACTGTAAAATAATATGGATAAATACTTCATAAGTTGAAACCAAGCGACGGTCTCTTCTTTAAATTAAAATTAACGTAATTTTTCCTTGGGCACTTTTGAGCATGGGCATCTAAAATAAATAAATAAACCCAAACAAATTCAGTATTCAAAATTACTACATTATTTACTGAGCGCGAGCGTACTAATTCGCCTACTTCAAAACGGTCGATTATTATTAAATCACCTTGATTATCAACGATATCTAATCAAATTAATAAAGATTAATACCTACGTGTTATTTGAAGCCGTCGAAAACAATTTCACTTCTGCTCTCATCTTACATTGGAAATTTATTAACTATACATAGGTACACATGTAACTATCCCCTTGTTTATTTTTTGATTAGATAATAAAGCAAGATTGACAACTTACAATTAGATTCCAGGTATGTACATAATAATAAACCGACTAGGGAGACCAGATTTGAAGTATTTTTTTTATTTCGACAACCTCCACGTCGACCGTCATTGTGTCGCGTCGCGCTGTCTAATATTTAACGTCAAAACATTACACGTCGAGCGATTGATTAACACAAGTTATTCCGCAAGAATTTAATTAATTTCAATAAAGTCCGGCGTGAAATTTAATATCCCATTAGTAAAACCTAGTAGGTCAAATGTACAAAATCGTAAATTGATTAGTAAGCCGGAGGACCTATCGCCAGGATCATCGATATTGACATCTGCATAATTTGTAAATAATTTTTCTGCTTATTTTAAGCGCCCTCTTCCCATAATACCTATATAGAAAACCCATTTACGTGCGATTTAAATAATCTGATTAAATTCGTGTAAATAATTTGTTTGTGTTCCGCGGACCTACGCATACGTGTTATTTAACATAATTTATTTATACGTATTATTATTAATGCCCACAAGAGATTGTGGGTTATGTAAACGCAACCAAAATGTAAATTACCTAACAACACAATCTACAAATACGGTTGAACCACAAAGTGCCGACAATAAAAATACAGATGTAATCTTCAAAAATATCCCCTTCACTTCAAGAAGTCGAGAATAGCCCATCTACAAGCCGAGTGTTTGGGGACCGCGAAACATATGTCCATATTTAATAAACATTCTTCAAACATCTCCAAAATATTGAATCAAACAATCCGACCGTTCTTTTGTGCAGTAGCGTCGATGTCCACTTTTAATTTTCACGTTCAGATTAAATTACCGTTCGTTTTGTTTTGTTATCAACATTTTTATTTCAATAAAAATTAAAATATGTAGGTAGGTGGTACAACAAATAAAATTGTTTTTAAGTTATTTAATAAAATCCGATACTTCCGGATTTCAAAATCTATATTTAATTATTGTTATTTACCTATACCTAAGAACCCACATGATTGCATGCGTATACAACTATTTAATTTAATCTTTTTAATGGTTGCTTATGAAACGTGTTTTATTTGTAAATTGATATTAAAAATGGAATATACCTATATAACTATGTTCAACAGGTTTCTTGCAAGTCCTCAATTAAGTTGAAAATGAAATTTGTTAGCACGAGTATTTTCAAAAAATACGTTCTCGGTCTATACGGGGTGTCCCAAAAACGTGCTCGCAATCACACGAAAGTGATAGAAAGTAGACTATATTGTTAAAGTTGAAACTACTTTCCGAGTCATTTAATAATATTCAAGAAAAAATCGAGCCGTTCCGATCCTAACCATTTACTTTTTACCATTTTCGTCTGAACGCTTTTTCGGAGGACACCCCGTACCTGAATAACTACTCTAATTCGTTTAATGTAAATTTGTAAATTAAAAAATTGTAAATGTGCGTTCATTTGACGAGGAAAAAATATTGTTTTTATAAACGTGAAAATTTACACCTCAAAATTACGTGTTTTGAAAATATTTCGGGTGACTATTCAGAGATTTGACGACGGTATACCGACATCATGTTCTGCACGTTTTTAGTTCGACTGTGACAATTGTTTGTGACAAATACTTTTGACTACACGTGTTGCGAAACAATAGGTACCTAATAAGCTCGTTTTAAAATTGGTAAAATTCGGAAAAGCAGGGAAAATGTACCTATTAGGACAACTTCATCGACGGATTAAAACCTCCAATTTATTCGAGCACTTTATCTATTTATTTATTTCTTGGAATTTTATTGAAACTTTTCTGAAGCAACAAGCGAGTGGTACGTCGGAAAGTACTTAAATTTTAATTAATATTAAATTTATTTTTAGGGCATTTACAACTTTGGAAAATTAATTAAAATTGACGTACCTATACCACTGAGGCGTATATTTGAAGTACCTATTTGTTATTCTATTTTTCATTTAAAAATCATAGTAAAAGATAAAACATTCCTGCGTTGATTGTGCGATTTTTCCTTGTGGAAACTTACATCGAAACGTGTTATTTCCTAATCGCAAAAATCTCCTTGTTGCGCATACTATTCTTTAAAAATTAAATTATTATCAGTTACCCATTACTACTACAGCTATAATTAAAAGCACGGATTAAGCAATAATTTGCGAGCCAGCTGGAGAATGTTTTAGACATAGCGCCCTTAGATATTTAAACAGAATTCTAACGCTCTGGAACAAAAATTAATTATGCTCGCCTAAAAAGTTAATACGTTTAACCGCAAACAAGTCGTAGAAATTTACATAATATGCGGGATTAAAACGTAATTACCTATTTAAATTTTCGTTAAAATAAATCTAATCAAGTACTAATCCGAAGTGCAACAACGTGTTCTACTATGTTCCGTGGGTTTGGTTCGTGCTTCCTAAATATCTTATAGGCCCGTTCCCCATTTTCAGTTTTTCATTTATTCATAGTCATCTGCTACCCTTAAAATTCTAGCATATTTACCGTTTTATGTGTCAAAACATGGCCGTTAGTACAATTTTTATAGGCGGCGTTGAATTTTGTTGGCGGAACACCGCATGAGTGGCCGCATTACCTCCATGTTGGAAGAATTACGGGGCATTTAGCCGTCACGTTATATTTTATCAAAAAAAAAACCGAGCGTAAAATTTCTTCAACACGCGTCTCGTCTTTTTTTTGTTTCGAGTCAACGACGAATTTCGAATTTAAAATTTTTGGGGAACGAATACATTTAACTACGCCACTGTTTTACTAATTTGACGTGGATGATGATGCGCGGTCGGATTAGGAAAGCAGTCGGCATTATGGATATTACAGAGCGATTCACAAGAGCTGAGCAAATGTTTGCATCCCTATAGATGTTGTTTGCTAGGCTCTTATAGCACATGAACTCAATGCCAATCACTAATTACTTGACAAAGACCGGAGTGTTTCCCAGAATATTTGTGTCATTTCCCATCAATTAATACGAAAATCTATAAAAATCGCGTTTATAGAGTTTTTATATCAGGCCGATGCACAGTGTGCCTACTTATTAAAATTATAAGTGGGGTACAAAAGGCTATATAAATTTACAATTAATCTGTTCGAAAATTTTGATAGTAAAATATTCGTCTCCAAAATTTTAACGAACGCAATTATATTGTTCTATAAATTATTTTAGAGAGAGATTAATAAAACATTAAATTGATTATACAGAAGATGTTTGCTTGTCATAAAATTATAAAAGGTTGTAAAATTTAAAACCCTGTCAAAAATATCATAAACTTGATGCCGCTTTGAAAAATTCCTGAAATTCTTTAAAAAGATATATCAACCATTATAATTTTTAAAAAGCGGCTTTTAGTATTTCGGCGCCGATTCAATTAATACGAACTGTTAGGGAAATTATGGGGAACCATAAAAGAGTGGGATCCACCGTTGTTTGTTAAGCTCACGTACAAAATGGAGTGGATGTAATAGGTATAGGTGAAAACCTATAGCTTTTTCTCTTTGAACAAGTTCGTCAAAATGGCCTTTGTAATAATTGATTCGTGTATAATTACATCAAACTTTGATTTGCACATTAACACTTTTAAACAAAAAAGAAATTTGCCTGCAAATCAATTTATAGATGTTAGATAATTTGAAATCGATCGCTACTTAAGTAACAGAAGGCGCGAAAAGTTTCTTATACCTATTATTAGAAAATTTCAATTAACAACGAACCGATTTTGCACCGAAAAATCGAAAAAGTAATTCAATTAAATTACCTATGTGCAACCTAACGACAATCGTTCAAAAAATTAATTTAAAATCGTCGGAACCGAGTAAACAGGTGTGATTTATATAAAGGGTGGTTTTTAATCAAAAATATAAACATAAATTCTATTAAAGTCGAATAGATTAAAGGGAAAACGGTACCGTTCTGTCTGGATAAGTCAACGTTCGCTATTTAAATTACTTAACGATTATTTCGTAAAACTGAGCAAATTTATACAAATTATTAATTAATAAATATTACAACCATTAATTATTATAATTTTAACTGTTTATTATGTGCATATTAATGCGTGAATTTCATAATCACAAAAACATCGGCAGGTGCCGGTCTGTTGGGGGGTCGCCAAAAAAAAAACTGGATAGGCAATTTTCCTCTCCGAATACTTAAAAAAAAATTCATCCCTTAAGGGTGTTATTTACGGAGAGAAAAAAAAAGCGGATCCGCTAATCGTGGCCGTTGCTTGTTTATGGAATACGAATCGCTACCAACTAAAATATACGCTAAAACGATAACTCGGATACTTGCCCAAAAACGTTTGTTTTGCCTGCTGCATAATCGGATACAAAAACTATAATTACATCACAATTTGTTTGCGAGGCGGTGCGCGCGTTCGACGGAAGTTTTAAATTATCACGTTGATGTGCATGCGAGAGACGGTCTTGCGGGAAACGGCGATGATATCTTAATAAGGGGGTTGCTTTCGGTGCCGTTTTCGTTAGGATAGTGTGCGTTAATGAGACATACCTGCGATGCCGACGGATAGGCATAACCAAATTGAGCGTACGCCGCCATATCACCGCGTCCGTGATAACACACAAGTCACTCACTCACAGAACTATCCCTCGTCCGCACAACACCAACTACATGTCCGGGGTTACCTAACAACCCTCGACACAACAACATTAATAAACAACAAAATATAACAGGTTCATGCGAGGTATACACGGTGCCGTGTTGAGAGCGACTGGGGCTGACTACCTCTAGCGACGGCGACGGGAAGTGTGTCACCCTCGGGGGGATTCCCCATTCGGGCGGAGTTTCGACTAACAACCACTAGCTACACGGAAAAGGTGGAGGATTCGTAGAATTTAACGATCAGATAGGCGCCCCTCTCGTCGGACGTCGGCCCCCTGGCGTAACGGGCCTCCCCGACCGGGGGGCCAGGGGGCGGCTCCACCGACTATCTTGTTTATGGGACTCCTCAGATCCGGACAAATCCCACCTCGCACAACAAAAACACTAACTGAATTTATTGGATACAAGGTGTTTGTCTGAATGAATCGTTGGCATCATTTGTATTCTGATTCGGACGAATGATGCTCCGCTTTTTACATGAAAACCCACTTTACACCTTGTGCCGTTTGGATCTTATTGTCAGACGAGCGCTTACAGCACTAAAGATACGAGCACATATGCTCCGATATGTTTATTAAATGGACACGGCATAAAATTGTATAATCGCGATAGCGTACTTCTCGTGCCTACTTTTAGCAGGTGTTTCCGATTTAACGCGGAACGTCGACGTCTATAAACCAGGTACCCACCTAACTACGTAACAGAAAAGATGACCTATTGACATTCCTGCATGTCGTCAACGACAATAATTAAAACTACCTAGGTACGCGTGATTTACTAAATAGTACAAAGTGATTCTTTATACAACTCAAACCATCACTAATTTGTACGTTAAACCTTCATCGATTTTTAAAGGACTGGTTGAATTAAATCAAATAGTAATGGACTTCCCATTAAAAAATTTGTTTAATTTTTTTTATAATACATGATGCGAGTTGCACTTTTAACGGGACAAAAATCCATATTAAATAAGACGAATTAAATTTAAAATAATTTCCATATTAATGACGTTTCACAAACAGTTAATTATTTAGACGAAATTAAATTTAAAACGATTTTTCGTTCTACATAGCGTAGATAAAATGTCACCCCTCCCCATAATTTTTGACGGTGCTTTAACAAACGACGAAACGCCATCGACAAATCTTTTACGATTTTCGCTTTAGGTCGCTAGTTAAAAATCGAAAAGAAAATTTTGAGAATTTCGTTAAAGGTTAGAGTAAGGCTGTGCTGATGTCGCGATAACAGAACGTCATTGTTACATACCTAGTTAAGTTTGACATTTGTCAAATTAAATTAATAAAAATGTCGTGATACTCCTAGATTTTTAGAATACGGTGGGGGTTTTAATTTGTGGGGCGGTTTTCCTGGGTGGCGATTATTAAATCGCGCAACTTTTGTAAGATGAAATTGATATAAAAACCGGCATAAACGAAGTTATTGAAATTTAATACAAATTTTTGTTTAGCTTTTTATGAGGAGGTGCGATATATTTACAGTCAAACTTCCATATAGCGAATTTCTCCATATACAACGAACTTTTGTAGAGGCATTAATATAATATTTACCAAAAGATATTATTTCTATCTATACATATACACAGTATAACGAAATTTCCCTATATAGCGAATATTTTTTCAGCATTTATCGACTATATAAAAAGTTTAACTGTATAGTTTCTAAAACTGGCCACAAACGTGAACAGTGTACTTGACAAGTTTTTTATGTAAGTATAGATGAGCGATTGTAGGAGAATATTGACTTGTACATGTCGAATACTTGTGCAATATTCTCCTACGAACGCTCATGTGTACTTGCATAAAAAACTTGTCAAGTATACAGTTACGTCTGTGGCCAGCTAACTTTATACACATAGCTGGATGAAATTTTTTAAAATTTATTTCTTACGACAATGGACGACGAAAAGTCGCATTTTTGAATATTTAAAATTACGGATTTTTTTACGGAATATTCCTCTACTGAATATTGGGAATATTTTTATTAATAAAATTTGACAAATGTCCTTATAACAGGCGTTCTGTTATCACGACATCCACAGCCTACCTTATATCATATAATTACATTATAACCTAACCTACCTACATTTTTTTAATTTTTTCTCGATTTTTAACGCTCATTTTTGCGAAAAACTTTCTAACCTAAGGCCTAAGACCTTGAAGACCCGAGACAAGAATCGTATTAGAGGCCTTTGTGATTGATAAAACACCCCCAGCAGTTATGCGGCACATTTTATACACCCTGTATTACCTAATACATATAAATACATAATATTATTTGCACAGAATCTGGTATTATCGGTTTAGGTGTGGTGTTCCTATTATCAGTTGATTGCTAGAACGTTTACCTAAGCATTTATCAAATTCAGGTTCTCAAAAAATGACCTTATATGCGTCTAAACTAAATTAATATCTATAGGTACCTACGTACTTAGGTAATAAGTAATATTCGTTAGCTAAAAATTCCATAAAAACGTTCTTGTTCGTTCTAATATAGTGTACCGCCAATATCAGTGAGATATCTTGACTAATTTGATAAGTATTTAATTTTAATTTATTTTTATAACTTTTATCATTTATAGGTACAGTAGAACTCAATTTATCCGAACTGCAATCGTCCGAATCGACATTAGAAAATAAAAAATTACATTTTCTACGTTAAAACAACTAACTTTGTTGGACATGTTAAACTAAAAATCTCTAATAATTGTATGTTAGTGCAATATTTTAATTGTTCATAGTAAAAAACACATATCTACATTATAAGTCTATTTTTTTATTAATATGCCCCATTCAAATATACTTTATTCTTATAATAAAAACAAACAGAAGTGATTTTAGAGCAATTTTCGCGTTTTATTTCGCAACATAACCTTTTATCCCAATTATCCGGATTTCTGTATATCCGGATCACGTCCAGCACTTTCAGAATTTTACTGTACTTAATTTGAGAACCTTGTCAAATACCCACGACTAGGTATAAGATAAAACAGTACATAAAAGAAAATAAGTTTATATTTTATTTTTAGTCGCCTGCGTTTGGATTTAAATACGTTTGACGAATTACTATTCCTAAAAATTAGTTTTAAACGTTCATCGAATGTGTCTACAAAATTTCATTCTGTAGATTCTGTTGGTCTTCTATAGGGCGCCAATATTTACGAACACCCCGTCGACGTCCCAAAGAAATTTAAGAGAGCTTACTGGCACGGATTTAAAATTTCGCCGAAGAATATAAACTCGACTGTTATATTAATATTTAAAGTGCACTCCGAATTTACGAGACAGACCTGAATAATGCCGACGTCTGGCGCGTACTTAACAAAATCCATACAAAATATACCTGTCATTAACTGAACAGTAAGTACTTTACGGCCTTCTTATTTTATTTTCACGGAATTCACCCGGCTTTAGTTCATTAGTTACTTTTAAAACTAATCTTCTTAAATGGAATTTTCCTGGAACTAATTAGCAACGTTTACGAATTCTATTTATTTATAATAAGTATAGGTATAAATGTTGAAAATTGTTTTGTAAACATAATTCATCGTTACATCTATATTATATAACGTAAATAGTTGTTGAAACATCAAAATTTCTACAAGATTAACTTCCCACCGTTCCCTACTACTAACTTTGAATAGGGATGTTGTAGCTTTCCGCCAATTATCCGTCGAAAGTTTCAGAAACTTCGAGCTTCCCGAAGCGAGTTTGTCGATCAAGAGTATTTTCTATCGAAACGGATGTATCTTGTTTTGGAGGATATATAGGTATTTGTGATTTTCGAAAAATATGGTTCTGCTTAATTTATTAAAGATTCGAAACAATTTACGATCCAAAGAAGTGCCAAAAATTTATTTGTCTGTTCGTTTACGCAACGCTGTATTTTCACGAAATGTTTGTTATTCAATGGATATTTGCATAATAAAATCAGGACCGATTCTTTTCAAATTTCTCTGCTATTAGTAAATAACAAAGACATTTTGTAATAATACCTTATATACTACGCCATTATATTCACACGCTTTGTTTATTAACTTGCCGTGCTTTTTATTCTCTTATTTCTTTAGCAAGATATCCATTCATTGGAAACAATGAGAGAGGTCTGTCGTTGAATTCAAATCACTGCCAACTGTTTTTTAATAACTTGTAAAAAACCACCAAGTACTGCACGAGACAATACGACTATATGTAAATAAACCTTTATTTGTTGGGTGTCATGAATTACAAGCGTATGGTTCTGTATCTTATACCTACCTATACCAATAATGTATCATCTGTGGTTTACATACACGGAGAGAAAAGATTAGTACTGGTTATGTCCATTTTTGTAGGTACGTCTTATCTATACTACGTTGTAAAATGAATTTACTTTATCTCGATAGACCAATTATAAGTTAAGAAGTTAAGAGACTTGTCTTTCTAACAATTTAATTCGATAAATTATTAAAGAAAAATATGTAGTACCTACCTACTACGGTCAGTTGAAGTTCATTATCACGTTTATTTCAACGTCATTCTTTTAGTTAATTTAAGGAACATTTTCATACCGAAGAATATTTAGAAAAAAAATTATATCTAACAATAAGTAATAAGTAAGTACCTATTTAACTTCATAATGAAATGATAGAATTATAAAAAATGGCAGTACCTAGTACTTACGTTAGTATTTATGCCAAATAAAAATTAACTTTAATTCATGTTTTTTATTAATTTACTGAAAACAACTGTAAATATAAATTTCTAACGTCACAAATGTAAGAGATGGAAAACCGCTTGAACGCGGAAAATCTACAAATTACTTTTTGATTTGTTTGCGAAACACCTACATTATTCACTCATTATTTTCTTAGCGTGGAAACTATAAATAATTCTCTGATTTAAGCGAAAGGGTTACAAATACCACTATACTCTACAAAATTATAAAGTCGATTATAATTGCATATCGCATAAAAATGGAAAAATAAAATTGATCTTCATTGTCAAATTAAATAATTTCTAAAAATAGGTAGTACTCAAAGAAATAGATTCTAATAAATTATAATTATAAAAGTAAAAACATGTTAAATGTGAACATATCGATGATTAATACGACACGTTAATCACAAAAATATTGATGTACTCGCCAAAATCAAATTAAAAAAATCCTCGTGAAACTTGTTTCCATAAGATGTAAGTTTATATATATATAAATAAAGATTTCAATGCATAATTAAGGTGAATACAAAATAAATGTAATTTCTTTCATAGGATATTTCTGAACGATAAGACAAAATAACAAAATGTATAAAGCATTTCTTAGTGTTAAGTTACCTACGTTAAATCGAACTGAAAATTTTCGAAATGATATTTCGATTTTTTAATGCAAAGTACGCGGTATATTAATTTTTAACCATGATTGTAACATGTTTAGACGTATTTACAAACGGCACTTATTTATATAAAGCACTAAAAAGTTACTATTAAAACAAAACAATATTTCTTAATTCAATTTCTTGATTACAACAAAAAATGTGCGATAGGTTTACTAATCTACCACAAAGTTTAAATCATATTTTTCTCATTTCATGGTGCTTTTTGTGGACATTTTAAATATTCAGTATTCCTAACTAGAGCAAGAATATTTATTAAAATAAAAATAAAATCAAATAATAATTATTATAAAGTGATATTGAAACCCCTTAGTTGTTTTTTAAATAACTTCAAACAGATTTAATAAAATTAATTATTAATTTTTAAGTCGCAATTTGTCACAGTAAAAACTTATAATTTATAGAATACCTAATTAGGTATTCTAAATTATTCTAGGTATTCTATTTAATTAAAAACTATAAGTAATCCCCGTATAATACGGTTAAAAATTTGTGAAAATTTTCGTATGTAGGCACGACACAGTATTTTTAAAGCACGGATTCGCTCTAACGCAATTCGAAAGAATTGAGGCAATTTTGAATAGGGTAGGTACATTTATGTATTATTGAACCGTTTTTTCTTTCTTTTAAATTAAATTGTAACCGTAAACATCTGACGGAAACAAGAAAGTAGGGGAACATGGGGCAAAGTGAACAAGTTAACACGCAAAACAACAGCAATATTTATAATCAGAGGACCACAATAAGTGACTACTACATATAAGAAAATAATGGAGTCGTAATAAGAAAAACATGTTCAAAAAATGTCGGTTTGCCCCATACTCAGGGTAAACAAAAACAAAATAGATGCTGTGTCAATCTATGTATTGGAGAACACATTTCACATTGCCTCATATTCCTCTTCTTCTTAAAAAGACATTTTATCTTTTACTCGTAGGAATAAAATGGGTATAGTTTGGTCAACTTTTGGAACCTAACCCTGTTTTTTATATTATTTCTTTGATAAGTTTAACACATTTTTTTTAGGAACGTAACGACCGTGTTATACATTGGGATTATCTGTACATCATTCTAAAATTAATACGAGAAAGAATCGTTTTTTTTTGCTTTGTCAAATATTACAATTTATTATTGGCACTTCACATTGATTATAATTAAAATTTAATTGAAAACGCGTAACTACCTAAACGAGTAAAATAAGTATTAGGTACGTATGTACCTATCTACGAGTTGCCTATATGTTAACCAAAAATGATTTATGTCACGCTATAACATAAGCTTTAAATAACATGTTTGTTTTTTAATTTAATACCAATAAAACTTTTATATATAATCAACTCGGTTTTATTTTAAAAAGGTTATTTTATTGCTAACACATCAAAAACGTTTTGTATTATAAAACTATTAAAAAAAGCGTATTAATAAAAATGTAAAGGAACAATCTTAATTGTTTTGTTAAACAAATATTAAACAATATTGCGGTTATAAAATTGTTGTACTTTAAATCCAATAAATTTTAGTTAGTAATTTTACGTCACGATCAAATATTTTTATTGCTACAAATTGAACGGGCTTTAAACTTTACTTCGCCGAAATACCTCCGTACAAAAGATTTAAAAATATTACCAGTCGTTAACCATACAAAACCGTAAGAAGATTAGGAAGGGTTCGTACGAAATTGTTCCTTTTAGCTTATCTATCTGAACATCAGTTGTTCATGTAATTCCCCCGGAATATTTACGTAAATTATGTAATACTAAGTGCTTACCTAATAGTTAAGCAGAGATTATTTGCCTAACAATCGTTTCCGAAAGCGTTCTCAAAGTAGTACCAGGAACAAAAAAGTTAGTAGATTACCTATGGATATCTATCTATAGAATCAAGTCTACGTTTTTCTTATTTATTGTTAGAACGGAGACGTTTTGGATCTTCGTTTGTCATCCTTGAAGACTGCTTACTTTCCGTAGATAATTGTTTGCATTGTGGTTTAAAAATTAGTCGCCAGTCTAAAATCGGATTCCGGTAATCTATTAGTCGATTTGTGTATCGGTTCCGACATCGAGCAAATTCTATATTATAATTTCAATTTAAGCTTCTTATTTTAACATTCAATTATCAATTTTCAATTATAGTAGGTATTCAATTTAATTTTTGATTTATTAACTTTTATTGGACGTTAAAAACTGTTGCCTTATTTTCTTGGTCGTATACACGGCTGTAGCGTCATTAAAATTTTGTAGAGCAACACTTGTAATGAAAATATAATTATTTGAAAACTGAAAATAAAATTTATAAAAAAAAAAACGTGTTTAATACAGCGCCTAACGAAAATACAACATTAAATAGGTATTTATACCTAATTTTTTGTAATTTTCGACTAATGCTATTGCTGTTAGAGGTTTGTATCTGATAATTACCTTATTATAGTAGACAATTATTGTCTTTTACCTAATGTAGTAAGTGCTTTATTTGTATTCATTATGTATAATTTATATTATTAAACATGCACATGTATATCTGGTGACAATTATAATGTCTATACTAATAACTATTTGTCTATGACCATAATGACCATGACAAATGATCATCCATCTGCTAATTCCTGCTACTTTCTAAGAAAATGACAATTTTGTAGGGTCCCTTCGTAATAAGCTATAGTTATTAGGTGGTATCTACATGTAGATCGAATAACAGTAATTACATTTTAGTTCAGTTTTCACTGAAACTTCTGCCCAAACCCACATATGTTGATTTTCTCAATTTCTTATGAGGAACTACACTTCGTCCAAACCTATATGAAATCCACGTCATTAATAAAAGGTTACTAGATGATGACGTTTCACACAGTGCTGTCACCTCGTACCTCGTATTTTGACAGTTCTAATAAATTGTAGTCTTTCTTTATGTCATCTAATATGTGCGCAAGTAAATCATCTACAGAATATGTCACTTTCCAAACTTGAAACCGAATTACAAATAAACAATCTAGTAATTTTTTGTTGACGACATAAATTGCATATAAGTTGATTTGATCAACGTAACGTAGCGAAGACGCGCCCCAAAACAAACTTTTGGCGAGAGCAGCGGCGAATAGGTGAAGCGTTATAAAGTTCAGCAATAAAATCGTGTGATAAGGAGAGCGAAGATAAAATTGCAAGGGCGGCTGTCGAAAAAGCAAAAAAAAAATCACGAACAATAGGTACTTATCAAATTAAATTTTTATTGATTTAAAAGTTAAAAACAACAAACTAAAATTATTGTATTTGTAAATCATTAATAATAACGTTTGTCGTTTTTTTCTTGTAATTAGGCAGGCCATCGTTTATTTTTTGTTTATTTAAAACCTAGAATATTTTATTACCTATATCGTAAAAAAAAGAAATTAAAAATTAGTTAAATTAAAAGAGTTACAGATTTTTTTTCGCGATCCTGAACCACTGTGCGACGTATTTACAAGATATTCGCGAAAACCGTTTATTCGCAACACGGAAAATTATAAATTTAAATTGTAGATGTTTAAAAGTTCTGATACAAGTTTGGCAACGTAGAACAATTGAATTGTAGACTCATGCAAAAGTTAGATTTTTAATTTATGTTTCTTCTTCTTCTTCTTATCCCATGCCTTCGATGTGTTAAATTGCATACCAGACAAGATTTAGAACAAGGGCAAGTGCGTTAATATATTGTTTAGCTTAAAAAAACATTTTTTCTGGCGTGAACAAGACTCTTTTAACGTTACAACTGGAGCGAGGAAGGGATTTAAGGATTTGTTTCAATATTAACTTACAGTATAGGCGACACCAGATGTAATAATCAAGTGGATTTAGATCTGCAGATGGAATAGGTCCAAAACGTCTCGATGGTCTTTTGATGAAAATTTTGTTAATTTAAAATTAAAAAAAAGTAAAAATCAAAAACCGGAGAATTTTTGAAGGTTTCACGCGATAGGTTTCTATGTACGTATTAAACAATTGATTAAAATATTGGATATAAAAAATATTTAAATATTTAGCGCCGTAGTCTTCGGTTAATCGATTACTGCAACATTTCCTTGGAGGTAAGCAAGGTGTAAATCGATGACTTAGTTAAATTACTGTTTCTGAATACGAACCCTTAGGTTGGTCACGTATTTATAGGAAGATATTTATTCCAAAAAGAGTGTGTTTACTTCGATTTGCTTTATGGATTTATTTAATTCGCGGAAAACATGCAATAGGTACAATATTTTGAGTATCTTTCGATTTCCATATAATCCCCGAATATTTAAAAATTCACTTACGGATACATATTTTAAATTTTCTACATTAACCATTTACATTTTGAGAATCAAATTTATACTTAAGGTAGTAATTATTATAGGTATACTGTGCTAATTAGCTTAAAGTTTATATTCAGATCAACTACATTAAACCTCGAAGTTTATTTGATAGTGCGGCTAAGGAGCAAAACGTAAACATAAATAATGAAAATAGATCTTGCGAAGCGTCGAAGAGGGCCTTGTTTGTAAAACACAGGCCACGTATGTACCTACATTTCGCGATAAAGAAAATTCGAAAGAATTACGATTTTCAGGCGGACGCCGAACCCTTAATCGAGAAATAAATCTGAAAATACGTAACTGAAATAACACGAATTTCCATAAAGCAATTTGAAAGCGGTAACATATTTCACGTATGAACATCCTGTAACCTGTACTTATTAACATTTTTTGGCAAACATTAAGAAAGTTTAGTTGTCCGAATGTTACGTTTATGTATTTAAATGGACAATTGTGTAAGATAATATATATTTACGAAACCGGGAAGTAACCCGTAAAATGTCTAGGTACTTCATTATTTTTTTTTATACCTACTGGTGTACCCACCTACTTTTAAGTAGGGTAAATGCGACGTTTTAAATCTAGATAAATTAATCGAGCGATACTTATTTTATCGAAATTGAAATTAATTAAGTACATCGTTTTATTCGTATTTTAGACGGAGAAATTAATGGCGATTTCCATATTTAACTAATTAAAATTTTATTAGATGTTTGTTTTGTAATAAAACTTTTAGGTAAATCTTATTTTATACTCGTGCACATGTTAAGTTTCGTACATTATTTATATCATCGGTATCGGGCGTTATTATTGCAAATTAAATATTTTGTAACGCATTTAAACCGAGTTACGTAACCTTTTCAGTTGTTTTAATTAAGTTTATTTCGTTCGAGTAAAAATATATTTCTCGTGTTCGTTGAAACCGCAAGTAACGTTCTGTTTCCGCGTTATGACATGCTCGTTCTTTATGTATTCGTCCAATTTAATATTAATTTTAAAACGCTTCTAGATGCTTCTTTTAATTTTAATAATTTCACCATAAATTTATGTTAATGTCATTATAATGGCACGATGCCTGCTTTATATTTAGCGCTCCAAAGGTATGGTTAAATTAAAATAAGGATACGAGAAGGCAGCTCGATGATGTTATCGGGTATTAAAAGGGAACTTACATGTTATAAAGTCGATCGTTTTGCTTAATAACTATTCCATAAAAGTAATCGTAAACTAGCATACTATGAATATCTACTTCCGACGGCGCCAGACATTTTTACCTGGTTAAAAGGACTGCACGCGGAAATACCTACCCCATAGCAACTTAGCAATGATAGGAATTTCAAACGACAGTTTACGTTATGAATTGACTGGTATTTAGTGCCCCCCGAGGTCAAGCGCCCCCCCGATGCGAAACAATAAAATTCGGATAGCTAAACGAAGTTCTCATTAATTCTTCGATTATCGGCGTCTACAAAAATTACTCGGGTTTCAAATTAAACGTTTCCAAGATTTGCTTAAATATTAATTATTAGTAGGCACCTATACATAATATGTATAACATCTCTTTGCTCGCTTTGAACAATAAAATAATAAGCTATAGCCATTAACCCAGATAAGCATAATGTACTATATTTAGGACGGAATAAACATGGACATACCTGCAAAGCTGAAGGTGTGTGCTCGAAAGTTTGTGTCCCCCAAAATTCCGTCTTAAATATAGTACATTAGGCATATCTGGGTTAATAAGCCAAATGTACAGGGCGATCGTAAACTCGTTCAACTAAAAAATCCGACCGCGTGCAAGCCTCGGTATCGTATTTCCATGTAATACGTCTCAAAACTCTTTTTATAAATTTTTCAATACATCATTTTTCCGATTATCTTGAAAACAGTGCATTCTAACGAAAATTACAAAGAGACATGGCCGGTAGAGAATGTTATGCTTATTCCAAAACACGTTACCGATTCGATAATTAATAACAGAACTAATTCACAATCAGTTTAAAATTTTTGAACGGCCTCCATTTTGAAACGGCTCAGTCGATTCGGCTGGTTAACAAACTCGTCCTTCGTATTTGTAAAGACAATCCACCCGTTCAAATTTCGGCCTCCTACAATCAAAATTTCGACCGCAATCGTGTCCAAAAGAAATTGATTATATAGTAGACTCTCTCTTCGCTAATCCGGCACATCGCAGACCAGGTTCTGACGGATTACCGAAATCGACGAATTACTGGAAAATTATCAAAAAAAAAACACACAAACGCATTTAAATACCATAAACCACTGTATTTCTATTAAAAGCGACAACCGAACTGAACTTCAAATATGAACGCGGTGGGCGACTAGCGAGGCAATTGTTTTGCTCCTCCTTCGAAGACATGCAGTGAAATTTTTGGATAAAAAGTAACCTAAAATTGCAATATCTTAGAATCTTAGAAACGTGTAAGAAATTAGTACGCGCTTTAAAAAAATTCGAACGAGCTCTAACAACAAGTTTTTATTCACTTTTAAAAGATGAACGTGGACATGTGTCTTCGCCCTTTCCCGACACCATAAGTTGTAATTACAAATATTGTTTATTGTTTACCTTGTATATTTCCACTTACCTAATAATTAAAGGGAAAATCTTAAACTCGCACTCGAAAGCTGACAATTACAATGGTTTAGAAATACGCAATTTGAAGGGAGCTTTATCGACAAAATTTAAATACCATCAAACCGGGATTAATTTAATTTGTATATAAACTATTTTTTTTTCCAGTTGAATAAAACGGGCGTTCGAGTAAACGCCGATATTTACATTTTTAATTTCCTAAATATATTAATAGCACCTGCTCGTCTAGAATTTCGAGCTTCGAAATTAATTAGCGTTAGCCGATGTCGTAAAACTAGTAATTTTTAAATATTAACTTAAAAATTAGATTGTAAATATCAAAAACTAGCATTAACAGAGAATAAAAAAGCGCAATAAATTACGGAGAATTAATATACGATTCAACGTTTTTATTAATGAAACTACTACCTTACGAATTCGTCTTTCATTGTGTAGTCGATTGACGTAAAAAGGAATAAAATATCAACAGTAATGAATACTACTTACTACGGCCGAATCGTTTGCGTAGCCATATCGAAAGCGAAATAAAGATGATTTATTGTTCGTATTACTGTACTGATGAATTAGTTGTATTTGTGAACCAATAAATTACACAATAAGGATAACAAACGGAAAATTCAATGTGTTGCGGTTTTCAAATACAATTACAAGACTTTTAATCGGAAAAAAATATCTTCTGGCATGACTATCGCACAATAAATGGAATGAAATATAGAGATAAATAATCCTTATCGTGTTGAAATGTTCGTGTGAAACGGGTCTTACCGTGTGTGGGCGTATAATGTTTTAATATTGTTGCTAAACAGCCACGTTAAATATGTCGGATTAAAATTAATTATATTACTTATATTTTGCACTTTCTAATAAATGTTTGAATAATTGTACGTTTCATTTTTGTTTGGTTTTTTATAATTGTGGTTTCTTTTGTTCAAAATTTTGCTTATTGTAATTTTGCTCATTATATATGGGTAGGTATTAAAAATCAAACATTAGACAAAATCACATAATATTTTTTTTACTATCTACTTACATTTTCGTGTTATCTATAACAAAATTATTATAAATATCTTGTTATAATTAATAATGTACCTATATTCGTCAATTATTATTATTAATACATAATAATAATTTTGTTGATGTAGGTAAGTACAATAGATAGATAATTTGAAACAACTAAACAATAATAATAATTATTATTTAAATGCTTTATTAGCTATTTGCTTTATAGCTAAGCTTCGTTAAATTATTGTAAGGCAATAAAAGTAAAAGGTGCAATTGTCGTATCTACATACCTACATTTTATCATAAATTATCACACGTCAACCAACTTATTAATTAGGCCGTAGGTAATTATTTATTTACCAACAGTTCATTAATTAAACGTATGTTATACCATACCTATATAACTAAACAATATATTCCTAGATAAAAAATTATATTAAGTAGGTATCCTAAAAACAGTAGTTTTGTATTATATTTCGTTGCCATTTGCAGTTGGTTTCAATTTATACGTCAATAGACCGTCTTCATAAATAGGTACTATCATGTGCGGGTCTATTTCCCAGTGGTCGTGAACATCCTTTTCTAGTTTTAATTTCAAGAGTTTTTACTTAAAGCTGGATACAAATCCGCTTCGGGTCCGATCGGGCACAGGATCGGTAAGTAGATTGCAGAGGGATGTAGAAAATGCTTTTGTTGTAAATTCGATTTCTTTCGGCGCGCAAAATGCGACGGTCAAACAGCAATCGGAAAGGAGCATTTTAATTAACATTTAAATAAAATTGATTTTTAATCAGCGAGTTAACGTAAACGTATTTATGCATTTATTTTACGTGCCTTATAGTTTTAATTACAATAAACACTTATTTATAAGTTTTATATAAGTTTTTCTTTTTCTGTTACTTTGTTTTTCAACTACCAACGTTTTTGAATTAATGTCGCGGCAAAAACTAGGGATAGGCGAGGGTAAAGGGAACAAAAAACCGAAATTAAAATTTTTCCAAAGTAAACAATTTACGAGTCATTAGGGGAGGACAGGGCAAGATGAGTACGCGAGGTAAGATGAGACACTACTGATTTTGACACACCAAGTAAAACTATCAGTGAGCAAATAGCTTAAAATAGCTTCTAACGACACCCGATATATGACTTGATAACGAAAATTTCTGTAGTAGTTAATAAATTTAACAGATATTAGTTGGAAGTTAGATTTCGACGAATACGCACGAGTGTTAAAATAATTGTTTTGTGTTTGTGCACCTGCTGAACATTTTCGGTAAGTATTTATGAAAATGTATTCTATTGAATTTGATGCTTGTTTATGTACCTTTATTTGAGCTACAAAAGATTAAAAATATAACAACAATTTAATTATGTGTTTCGTGTTGAACCTTTTGAAGCCGTGTGGGGCGAGATGAGTTTATTTTGTGAGGTAAAATGGGACGCTATCCCATCTTGCCTCGTATAAAAATAATATAAGGAATTAAAGCGTATTTGTTGTTTGTTTTTTTTAGAAAATGGTGCGTACTTATAAACGTGTATCAGAACGGGAAAATGGAGTGAAAAAAATATGGTTCAAGCAATACAGGCTGTAATCGCTGGTCAGATGGGATACACGACCGCATCCACACATTTTGATGTAACAAAATCGACAAATGTGTTTTTACAAATCAAAAGAGCGAGAGCTTGTTGACTATATAAAATTAATGGAATCAAGATAGCGATACTTCTGAAGAAGAAAAAGGAAAATTGGAAGACGATGCGGCGTGTCTTTATTGCAACCGCTTATGTTCAGATCTACTGAAAGATGGGCGCTGTGCATTAAGTGTTACCTTGGGCACACTGTTCCTGTGCTGGCGAAGAGGAGGACGATGATGAAGTACAACATATTTGCACACTTTGTATTACCAAATAATTAGAAACCAATAAAATTTCAAATTATTTTACATCCAACAATGTATATCCCATCTTGCCCTATATAGTTTCCCATCTTACCCCACCTACGGGGCAAGATGGTAAATATATACAATACAGTACAAGTCCCGAATACCGCCGAAAACGGGCTTGTAGGGGAATGACTTTCTTGGAACTGTTGTTCCCCCACTACTGTCGCGCTCGAGCCTCTTGTTTATTCGAATTCATCGTTCTCAATACCGCCACGCGAAGAACGTTCAATTGTTGTTGAAAAAGCAGTCAGAACGCCCGACTTCGTTGTTAGTGGAGTGAAATAAATCAAAGAAGTCTGATCAACTAAGAAAAGTAAAAAATTTAATATCAAGTAGTAACAAAAGTGCATACATTTTCCCAACTCGACAAATAATAAGTACGCAGTAAGTATTCTTTTTATGTACATATCAATAATGTTTTACACGCTCTTAATATAAACATAACTTCTTAAACAAATCGATTTGATGTGAATCGTTTAAAATTATAGTTATGGACGAGGTTATGAATTCTCTCGAGAAGAAAACAAAAAATAGAAAATATAAAAATATTTCGTGTGGAACATCAGACATGACAGAAAAGTCTGGGAATAACAGGAGTATCCTAGGAGACATTTCGAATAAGCCGATACTAAAACGTATAAGATATACGTATCAAGAGAAATGCAAAATTTTAAACGAGGCATCGCACCAGCCCAAAGACATGATCTGCAAAAAATATGGCATAGGTGAACGCACTTTAAGGGACTGGAAGCAAAACAAGAGTCAGATAATAGAGACAGCAAAAATGTCCAATTTTAAAAATAGTAGAAAAAAAAATAGCTGCGGTGAATTGGACAAAGGAGTTTACAATTTTTTACTACATTCCCAAATCAATGGGACACCAGTTTCCGGAACACTTTTAAAAAATAAAGCTCTACAAATCCATCGAGAGTTGCAATTACCTAAGCCATTCAAGGCGAGCGACGGTTGGCTCAATAAGTTCAAGAAGAGGAAGGAAATTCGTTGTTTGAAATTGATAGGTTTGGATCTTATGAAAATTAATTAATTCATGAAGTTATAAATTTTCTCATGAAGAATTTCTATCTATTCTTTTTCAAGTATTCAATTTCTATCACTCTTTCTTAAAAGATCAGTGAATTATAATTATATTCATACAATATAGTAATATACACTGAGAAAAAATCTAGATACAGATAGCAGAACCTTTTTTTGTTTTCTTAATAGATTAATGTTAGTGATACTATCTAGAGTAATGATTTTAGTTCTTTATACTCTTGAAAAATCGTAGACATATATGATTGTTATTAACAATATATCAGTATATTCTATTATCCATCTTAAAGAAGCCTATGCTTTGATATGACATTCATCAAAGACAAAATTTTTTCAAATTATATTTTTTGAGTCAACTCCTTTAATTTTAAGCTAGCCTCATGAAACAAGTCCCATATGGTTTGAATTAAAAATTAGAAGTTGAAAAACTCTTCATTACATAGATACTTCTGTAGATTCTTCTATTCGCTTGAACAATCTTGTATTCATAAGTCAAATTCTCAATATGCAAGATATTTGAAGTGAAGAATGGAATCTTCAAATATATACCCATATTATGTCGAGTTATTCTACTCCTAATTTCCAATTTATACTCTATAAAACTTGTTTCATCAGGATAATTTAAAAATAGTGAATCTCTTCATTTTCATAAGCTTTTGATTTGATTTTGATTTTTTCAGATATCTTTTGATTCATGATATTTTGTAATTGAGAATTGAGCTTCATTTTAATAGTATTAGTTTAGAGGAACAAAAAAAACAACAATTTTGAAGAATTAATAGATAAAAATCCATTAGATAGTGCATTCTATAATCTATATAATATGAAAATGGCTTCGACTAACCATTTTTCAATTAATAAGTAAAAACAAGAACCTGGCATGGCATGATTGAATTTACATACTTATTTTTATGAGATATATGTTATGAAATAGTGAGATGTTAACTTATCATCATTTTTTAGAAAAAAAAGTTAATGTCACTATTACAGATAAATACCACTTTGAAAACATATCAAATGAGTTTTTTATTTGTTAAAGGTGAAAAACTTTCCGCAAATTTTCCTGCAGCCGAAGAATTTAAAATGGAGTTGAAGAAAATTATGGCAACAAAACAATTAGATCGTGCGCAAGTATTCAATTTCGATGAAACTTGTTTATTAATGAAGCAACTACCAAGTCGAACTCTTGCTCCAAAATCCACAACCTCAGTGCCAGGACTTAAAAAAATCTCGAAAAAGTTACAGTTGGAGCCTGCTGCAATGCTGACGGATCGTTGAAGCTTCCATTAGTTGTTATAGGCAAGGCAAAAAAACCACGTTGTCTGAAGAATGTCAACCAAAATTCACTGCCCGTTTTCTACCGAAATCAGTCGAGCGCTTGGGTTGATAAAACCATTTTCGAAGAGTGGTTTAAAGCTCAGTTTGTACCGCTGGTGAAAACTTTTCTGCTTTCTCGAAACCTTCCACTTCGTGCTGTACTATTCGTTGACAATTGTAAGGCTCACAAATACCTTAAAATTGACGATTTCGAGGTCCAATTTTTACCTCCAAACACAACATCACTAATTCAGCCATTAGATCAAGGCATCTTGCAAGAATTCAAATTGAATTATCAACATCACCTAGTCGATGCGATTCTAGATGCAAAACACAAGAATATTTCTATATTTGACTTCTTGAAGACCGTTTTTATCAAGGAAGTGACTTTTTGGAGTGCAGAGTCATGGGATTCTGTAAAATCGTCAACAATTTCCAAATGTTGGAAAAAACTCTGGCCCTGCGACACTCGAGATGCTGAAACACAGACTGATGAAAATACTTCGCTGCCTGATTACGTTGCTCTGGATTCAGCTGTCGGTGCTGAAGCATCACCGGAGACATCTAACGAAAATCGTATATCGCTTTTGCTTCAATCTCTTCGTAAAGTCGAAGGATATGAATTAGTCGACAGAAAAACCATAATTGATTGGTTATCGAACCAACAATCAGGTGAAATATTTAACATAAAGAAATCTAATAATCGAATAACAAAAAATAATTAAATTATTTACAGGTATCCTAGAGCATTGGACAGATAGCGAAATAAGGGATCAAGCCAGAGCTACACAAGGAAGTTGTGAATCAAACAAAGCTGAAGATATGGCTTCAATATCGGAGATTCGAAAAATTGCTAACGATATTCAATTCGAATTCGTATCAACCTCCTACGCTATCCTTGATTTGTGAATTACTTATAGAAATGATACTATAAAACATATTACTTTATAAGAGAAAGATTAAAGTTTTATATTTTTTTATATTATGAATATCAATAAAATTTTAAAAAGTTATTTTATGAAATTAAATGATATTACATGTGTCAATTCCCTCAAATTTTCCTTCATAAAAAAGAAATTGACTTGGTATTATTAAATCTTTAAATGAGATTACTTTATATTAATATTGATTGATTATTGTAGAAACAAAATTTTTAATTTTTAAAACTTTTTGAAAATGAAAAATAAGTTACAGTTTTGAAACAGTTCTATCAAAAATAAAGTGAGCAACGTAATGCTCCATAACATACGCAAATAGCTGGATATTAAAACTTTTCATATTTATTATTATGAACATAATTATGCACAGCGAACAGCTCGAAAAAAATTTTTTTATCAATAGTTATTCTACGATTCTTGTACGTTCTTCTCGTGGCGGTATTGAGAACGTTCAATCCGAAATTTATGCGAGTAGGGGAGAGCGCAGTGGTGGGGGTAGCGCTCGAGCTCGGATGAGGATTAACGGCGGTATTGGGAGCGGCGGTGTTGGGGACTTATACTGTATCTCACAAAGTGTTTCTCAATATGTTATCCATGAAATAAAAAAAATATTTAACTTTATGTCGGTAACAAATGAAACATCAGTTTTTCTGCTGGTTAAAATCTTAATGCAACGTATAAGATATTTATAGGTGATTAACTTTAGGTGCCCAACTTGCCCCCTCCTCCCCTACACCTATTAATGTAATAATCGTCTTACTGTAGTTTGTCTCTTTTAGAGACTTTGAAGAATTTAGAAAATTACCCAACGCCCTAAACTGGTGCATTTAGTTTGCACGCATATTTTGCATTTTAAACTGCATAACTATCGTTGCTCTAGTAACGCTAGACTGCGTCCAGTGTAGATATATTAAGACTGCCAATCATTCCGTACGAACCCCTGTTAATAGAAAACGGAAGATATTGTGATAAGGCGCCGAGTAGCAAAAACACGGCACTGTACTGTGCCGCCCGATTTCGGAGTGGTCTGAAACCATATACTAAATGGCCATTGATTGCTAGGGCAAGTTCTTATTTCTGCACTGGACGCAGTCTAATATTGGATTAAAAACATCGATAGTAAAAGATAAGACTGTTTATTAATTTACATGTTTCACGAAACACTTTTCTGAGAGCAGTTTCAACCAAAATGTTCCATAAACGTGAGCCCAATGCCCTTATAAGTTAGTACCTAATATATGATTTAATTACTGGTTACTTACTAGATAGTTTGGTAGGTAGGTACTTATTATTGTTATATCTATTGATTAATTATTAAGTAGGTACCCACCTGTTACATTTTTATTTATTCTTATTCAGTTCACGTTACAAATTTACTATACCTACACTTATACTTATGTTAGTTACATATAACTTTCGTATATTTTGGTCATTTGAATAATTTACATAAAATAGCATACCTCCTAATAAAGATGATAATTTGTATTCATCTACAAAGTCAATGCATACTAATAAAAGTTCACGTTTATATGGTCGTTTCAGTAATTTTATCGTCTAATATTTTAAATTTTTATGGAGCGAGGAAGTGTATAATCAAAATTCGAAATTAAAAGGCAATTTTAAAAGTAATCAAGTCCTAGCCACAACATATCATTGTCAAGTAGCGATATCATACAACCACCATTAGGAACAGTAATGACACATATCAAAGCACCTGGTGATTATCCCTTGCAGAGTTCGCCTCGCGGAACCCCTTATTATCTGACAGGTGAATGTTTCCATTTAATCCTTCAAATTGTGTTGAATTGCGCTGCTCGGTGATAATTTTTCTAATAACGCGTCACGAATGATTTAATGCGTTTAAATGTTTCGAGGGGGTTGGGCGGGTGAGGAAATTCGGGAGGTGAACGTTTAAAGTGGACCGGTTAAACTAACGCCAACGCACAAAATAAAGGTATAGGTAACGTTTTAATAGTGATCTCGACTGAATTTGATACGTGATTAAGTTAACAAAGCCCGATCGTTAAAAAGACTTGTCGATACTTTAAAACGATAGCCGAAATACATTTATTCGGACGAAACTGTTATTTAACGCCTATCGAGTTAGTGGTTATTTTCAATTAAGTACTAAGTACTAAATTATTAACAGAACGCATCTTGCGTCAGCTGCAAGTTTTAAATAAATTGTTACTATTTTATAGGATTTAACTAATCTGGAATTACCTACAAATTTTAATTAGTCGATATGTCGCTATAAAATGTTCACCAGGAATTTCTTTGTCGATAAAAGAGAATTCCAAACATTGTCTTTAATAGTCTTTTACATAATTGTAATCTTTATTTGTTAAGTTTTTTTTTCTTACGTTTTATTTCTCATTTACCTACCCAATATATCTACGTAATTTATTGTTAATAAAACGAAAATAGAGACGGTAAAAATTTTTATGTTTCGAGATGAATATGTATGACGTTACAGTTGTGATTATATTTGTTAATTAGCTTAGCTCGATTATTTTTATTATTAACTAACAACATTTTGAAAGAAGCGCTTTCATTTATAAATATTATTTAAAACTGTCAAAGTTACTATTTATCACGTGTACTTATACGGTGTAACAACTAACAACATATGTTCATTTTGTTTTTAATTGTTTTATTTGCATAAAAATAATTGGTATCTTATTACCATATACATTTGCTAGAAGAATAAATCGCTGGAATATTACAAGCTCTGGATTTTAAATAGTATTTCTGTGGTTTCCGTTTTACACTAATGTTGATAAATAGCCCGGCGCTGGAAATACTGCCGTATAATAAACTCCCCAATTTTGTAGGTCAAAATAAAATAAATAATATTTCGTATTAGTATGTTGTAAGCTTGCAATAAACACGAAGATTATTAAAACTAACCAGCTTGGAATTTGTATTTTTTAATTAAATGCGAATGCACATAGTCGAATTAATTATAAGTTCACCTCTAATGATAATCTTATTAACTAAATGATTTATGTTACGTTTAGTTGTTTCGCGATTATTTTTCTTAGGTTATTATTAACGGTGCATAAATTATGTAAATTGCATTTTGCAAACTTTTTGTGCCTTAACTTATTGTTAGAATAAAAATAGAAAAATTAACGACCGAATCACATTTAAATATTTTAATGAAATTCATTTAATATCTCCATACCCGTAAAAACATATAGTTTAACGTGTTAAACAATAGCAACCTGAAAAGTATTCTCATGGGGGTTTGTTACTTATAAATGGAAAACAATTTCAAATTGATTGCCGCAATTAATTGTGCCTATTTTATTTGATTGCGTATTTAAATTACAGTATTGATAAATTAGTAAAATAGATATATTATACAGGGCGTTAAGTTCCTTAGTGTACATATTAATGTGGCTGTTAGACCATCTCATATGAAGAGACTACAACTCAGGCAGCTAAAAGCTAAACATTTATAGAGACTTCATTTAACTCTACCAAGCAACTCTTTAACACGTTAAGTGCCGCGTCAACAATAATGTTTGACAGTTACATTTACTATGGTTCTGCTTCAACCAATATGATTGGCACTAAAGTTTTGCACTAAATAAATGTGTTAACGATCCATTATATATTATAAAGTGTTTTGCAACTTAGACCCGACGAGATTGTTTGAATCTAACAGTTTAAAATTCTGAAATTCAACTTCCATATTTATTTTAAATTTTTGCAATACCTGTTGTAAAAAATTGAAAAAAAAAATCAAAATATCAACTAAACCATTATGAATATCTTACGGCATTACGATCTTAATAAAACAACTCCCAATTTACAGCAAAATAAATACTTTTTCGTGCAAAACAGTAATCATTCCAGTTAACAATAAGTGCCAAAAACTTTTACAAAATCGCACGTTTCATATTTGTTTACAATTTTTTACCCCGTTTTTCAACATCTTTGTAGTTGTTTCAAAAAATATTTCATCACGAACATTACTGTAAATTTTACCTTTTCGACGACCTAAAAAAATCAATACTTTTTTTGCACTTATGTGCTATAATTCAAACTTGGATCATGCCTATTTTTCATCTTCTTATTTTGACCGTTGGTGGTGCAAAAACATGTGCTTACTTACTTTTAAGAATTGGCGCATTCAGTCTAGTTTTTAAAATGGTAAAAAACCTTTATTTGTAGAAACGGTAGGCAAAACACCGACCAAGGGCACCAATTTTTATTATTATTAGATTTTTATTAGACTTTTTACGATTTCTTTAAAGATTTTTTAAGGGTTTTCTCTAAAATTATGATATTCTGGACGATCATGGGCCAGGGGCCCATTCTCGGACCATTCATTTATATAACGTATGCGAATATCACGTCATAACAATGAATTTCTATAGAAATTTATTTGCCGTGACGACATTTTCGCATACGTTAAATTTAACGAATGTTTCGGGAATAGAAACCAATTTATCAGTAGTTCCAAAATTATCCAGTATTTACAGGACACCCTGTATATACTAACTTTAAAGCCCGTATGACACGATATTAAATTTTATACAAAATGCATTGTCACCAACATTATATTTCAATAAATACGAATATTAATATTACTGTCTATTCGCGATTTTAACTACCGATAGGGCGCTGTAAAAGTCATGTCACGTGATGAGCTAGTCATACTCGTATCTATTTCGTGTAACGTAAGTTAACGTGTGTTCGGTGTATTGGTTTGTTTTTACGACCATTCTGTGTCTGTGTTATAAAACTATTGTTTTTATTGCTTGTGTACTCTTCATAGACACGTTTTTGTTGCGTAAAGTTTGTCATAAGTATGTAAGTCACACTTACAAATGTTACTACTAGGGGGCATATTTTTTATTTGAAATCACGAATAGAACTTTTCAATTGATAACGTTGTTCCAAAAGTGTCTTTCAGTGTCTTGGTTGACTGTGAAAACATAAAGGCGTGTCTTACAATTAGCATAAATCATGTCATAAATTATTTCTTGTCGTGTCATGCAAATAGTAATAAAATTACTTAAACCAAGACATGTCTTTATTTTTCCACGGCCAACTAAGACTTTTTGGTCACCCGTTACGTTACACTTAAAAGAACTTTAAAAAAAATCGAATTCGTTTGAATAAAAAATAAAATTGAAAAAGTTAAAAAAAATGCAATTAATATTTTGGAATCTTGAATATGTACGTTGTAATTGCAAGTGAAATGCCATATCTAAAACAATAATTCGAAGTACTTCCTAAGTATTTCAATCTCGAACAAAATTGTTCTTCCTGTCCCAAAACCGCTTGCAACGCATAAATCTTAAACTGAGAACAATTTAAAATTTATAATATCCTAATTTAGTTAAAATTAAAATACAGTTGTTTTATAAATTGTACATCGTTAACGTCTCTTGCTAAAAAAAATGTAAACCAACACTTGCACCTTGTTATACAAATTTATGGTCCATAACCCGTGTTTGTTTATCTAACAATAGTTTAACATCGTTTGAATAAACTGATATTTGTTTAGAGTTTAACGCCTAATAAATGCTGAATTTTTAAAGTCGTTGGTAAAGTCTCGAGTAAATATAACACCACGAAAATTTTAAATACCTAACGATTTGCCACCGGTCGGTAAAGTTGACTTGTGAATTGCACCTGTGGAGAATTACCCACATGTATGTAAACAGACGTTATTTCGTTTCCTTCCTTAGAAATTAAAAATCCACGTGTAAAAATATATAAATAGGAAATGACCATTTTCATTAAATTTATGAACAATTAAAACAATTAATAGTGGTGTAGCTTTCTAAAGGTATTTTTTTTTATCACGCCATCCTTAAGTGTTTCACTTTGTGTGTCCCTTAATTAAAATGACATCCGAAGACCTCATTTAAAATTTAAATATACAGCCAGCACGCCGATGTGCGGATAATTATATTTTAATTAATAGAGGAGGAGTTGACACCGAAAACATAATGCATCCCGAGATAAACGTTCTTATCTTACAATAAAATAAATTCGATTCGGTTTTGTTTCGATAGTCTTTAGTTTAAATAATTAATAAAGTAGTTACTACTCGGAAGCCAACGACTTACGGCCCCATCAGTTGAACAACCCTATTTTAAACTTGTGTTGGTAGTCGACTAAAAGGTGCAGGTGTATGAGTAAGTAGTACGTTTCCATCTTAACATGCAAAGGGATGTTAAAGTACGTGTCCACTCCGGAAGTGAGTTAATTGCGTCAATTCCTTCTACCGATAGCGTCAAAACATGTGTGATAGCCTCTGAGAACTCGTTACAATGCAAAAGAAAAGACTACTAATTAAAAAATAATGTACTATGTATATTGCTTACTAGTACATAATAGTGCTATTAACAACGCATTTGTCTTCTGCTACTCCAACTTATTAAGACTCGCTTAAATATTCTAATTTGAAGTTTGCTCAAAATGGCGTAACAGTTCTGTTAAAAGTAAAATTTATTAGTATACTAATTATTTTTTAGTGTTAATTAAGAGATGAATATTTTCAGATTTATATTACTTTTTTTTTCTTTTTAAATAATAATTCTTGTACTTATATAGAATTCGTTCCGTTTCGATGTGGATTTCACTTCTGAACACCTACTGTTATCTAACTTTCGGGATCGCCTATGAAATATGATAGCGAACGTTAGCAGTCTTCCATGCAAATTTTCGTTAGTTTTGTTTAAATTGAATAAAGTAGTTTAAAATGTTTTCTTTATTTTTATTAGGTACCTTGTAATTATGGATAATTATGCTAGCTCAATAGTTTTCAAATACATACCTATTAATCAAAAGTAAAAACACTTTAGGGTAGTACCTTGGACTTGAATTAGAATTGTAAGAAGGTATTTATAAAAAAAAATTGAGAGCGGTTTACCGTTCGTAAATATGCAGTGGACTTATGCAGGGGTCGTAGTGGAGTATGATAAAAAAATATGCAAATAGTGACCGAAAATTTTTAAAATATCTACTTTTTATGAAATTTATTCTAAAATGTATTTTTTATGCAGTAAAATTATTTGAATAATCACTATCTACGGCCTTTATATGGTAGGATTATAAATTTACTCTATTTTTAATTTAAAAACTACTCGTGTGCCCTTAATCATTGAAAATTTCCCTATTAGAAACCATAAACTAGATGAAAGTTTAATCGTATTTTTATGCGACCGATAAAATACAAAGCAACTAATAAAACGTGTGCGACACACACTTTGGTAACTTATCTGAGATCGAACAAAGAACTGTATGTTTTTAAAATAAAAACGGGATTTCCTAGTATCCACGTAATAACTCGAATGCATGTATATATGGAATTCTGGCAAAACCGATTTAGATCTTTCGAGTTAGTGATACAAATCGGCAGTGATTGTTTCAGTAGTTCAAATTTTAAATCACGGTGTCGCATAATTCGTGTGTGTGAGGAGTGTTCGTTCGGTTTATAAGGCCTTTTTGCGTGTGAGTGCGCGAGCGTTGTGTGTTGTGTTGTGTTCTCTAAAAGGATTACAAACAAAACGGATTAATACTACGAGGAAAGGTAGGATCGTTCTTTGTCGACATGTAGGGGAAGGTCGGGTAGCCCCGGACACTTAAATGAAGTAGAAATATAAAATACAATCAACAAATGTCAGTTTATATTTTAGCATTAAAATAGAGTAAGGAACTTTGTTAATCGTACTAATGAAAAAAAAAGGGATATCTTAATTATTGTAACTAGAATATTGAAAAAACTTTTCCAAAGGTTTTCCAACGTGTTTACTTACTTAGTAATTGTACTGTCCGGGGCTACCCGCTGTCCGGGGCTACCCGACCTTCCCCTATTTATAAACTGTATACACATGGGCCTTTAAGTTCTAACACAAATTCTTTGAAATCGAGCTTGGTGAGGCCCTTGGATTCGGTTAGGGTCTTGGTTAGGGCTCCCCTCAAACATTCGACGGTCTAATTTCGCACACGAAATTTTATCTTACGCGCGTTTTCGCGATCACAGTGATTGGTGAAATACAGTGAAATATGAAGCGTATAAGTACGTAATAATGCAAGTTCGCAATCAACGGAAGAATCTACGCTGAAAATTGGCAATAGAGGGAAAACGATAAGGAGAAAAAGTTAGGAAATATTTAGAAGTTTCTAATTTATTCTTATATTCTGTTACAGACAAGTGGCAGTCGCAACGGCAGCACTGTTAGACTGCATTTTACGTAAGTATTAAAAAATAAATTTATTTAGGGATTTAATTTTTTTGTTTTTTATTTTTTTTAATTTCTCTTATTTTGAGAGATTTTACTTTGTCAACGCATTCGTTTACGAATAAAAAACAGAATTCAAATTTTTGATTGTCGCAACAATTTAGACCGTCGCACAGTGCGGCCGATTGCCAAAAAGCTGGCCAAAACTCGAAAAATAAAAGTGTCTAGATAAGATTTTTTTAGCATGCAGTTGGCTAGAGGGATCCTATAAGAGTTAAAAATGGTTAAGAGTAACGTCCTATACCCCAAATTCTTTCTTTATTTTCAGTTTGAGTTTGGCCTTTTTTCAAGCGCACTATTGGTGTAGTTATTCGGCAAACCCTTTAAACGTGTGAAAGCGCGTGCAGCAAAGAAAATCTAATATAACCAAATGGAATATACGTTTGAAGGTTAGTAAAATACGTAAAAAATTTTGTAAATGTCAGTTCTTTGACAGAAAATTTTTAGCAGCACAATAATAAGGGTACTTTTTTTCGTTTTTTCCAATAAAATTTGAGTTTTCAAATCAAATGACAATAAAACGCTGTCGATTGCTGTCTTCTAACCTTTTGGAGGTTACTTGGAAAAGTATTAACTATCGATTAAGCCAAAATTCAGCTGCCACCTCCTGCCACTTGAATTGTTATGGGGTTTTTTCTAAGGATGCTTTGCCCAAACCTCCCAGTTTTAAGATTTAGTATTTAAGGAAGATAGTTTTAAAAATAAACAGAGTTTTTTATCAACCGTCGTAGAGTGAAAACAGCAGTGTTTTATTTTACACCCATATGATTTTTTTCAGAATTTTCTCTCAACTATAAAAATAATCTTATTTTTAGGTTCCAGTATGTCCACTACTGGTGATTTACCAAGGTTACAATAATTATTCCAAGTAATAAAAGATATTTTGAAGGATGATATCAACGTGATTTATAATTGTAATAAAAAATGTTTTCATAATTTGAAAATTGTTGTTTTCAATTTCATTGTTTCGAGTTCAAGGCTCTGACTTATGTGAGGTTGGCTCGCTTGGGGTTTAAAACGCCCTGGGTGACGCCATCTTGTATTTGCTATTTCGAATTTTATAATTCTGACAGAAAATTCGTAATCAGCGACCCCAAAACCCTCAAAAACGATATGTAACTTGATTATGATAAATAATACATGATATTATACCCCAGGGGGTGGTTGATTAGGGGTGAAGGGGGTGAATTTCCGTACATTTGACATAAAATTTGTAATCAGCGACCCCAAAAACCCCTAAGATTCCATTTTGGAGTGAATTACTTGAATTTTCGAATTTTGGCCAGCTTTTTGGCAATCGGCCGCACTGTGCGTCGAGACAAAATTTGAAAATACTAAAATTTGCAAACATTTTTTTTTAACAATAATCGAGTCAGTTATTAAAATTTATTGTGGTTAGTTTATTTCTAGTTTATATTAACAGGGGCGATTTATTTTATTTTTAATAAGTATTATAAATATAATATATTAAATTTTTTTTTTAAACTACGCATTTAATACCTTATTAATGTTGAATTTAATTTTTTTACCACCTCTTTATTTTTTGCTTTTACAGGCGAAGTCTCGATCTTCAAGAGACAACGTATCTGGGGGAGTACCTCGAAGGTGCTGTGGAAAACTCCCCAACAATTTAATATTTGTTATAGGCACATTTAGTGAATTTTCATAGAAAATATGTTGCAGCCTGTCTGATAACGGGCCTCAGACGTGCCGTTTTGAATTTTTTCCGATCTCGACTCCGTAGATCACGAAAATATCGATCGTTCATTTTGTTCATATATGAAAACTTAATTACAAAAAAAAAATTATTTGAAATATTAAAAACGAAGAACCTTCTAGGTCGGCTTAACACTGAATTGGCATTTTTCCCCGCAAAATCTAGAATTTTTTAATAAAAATTAAAATAAGTGCTCGTTCATTACAGTGCAATTTGGAACATATCAATATTTAGTGACATTTTAGTTGTTAAATATCCTTGTTCGTTGTGAGAACTTGTCAACAACTATTATAACTTTATTCAACTAAACATTCGTCTACATTGTAACATTTGTCATTCATTAATGCAAGAGCTTTGCTTTTTGCGGAATTACGAAAAGAGATGTTTTAGGAAAAAACCTTATATAAAAGGCCCCCCCTCCCTTAATTTTCGACAAGGAATGGCCCCTTCGAGTTTTTCGCATTTTTTATGAATCATTAATATACATAATTGTAGGTACGTACATAAATAAACGTTCAGATATTTGTTTAGCTGTTAACAGTAAATTGAATTTGTAAAATCCGGTAAATTATATAACTACAACCCCGTGCCGATTGTCGTCGTAACAGGTTACCTAGATGGACGTTATCGGCGTATAAATAACAAAGAGCGGACCGTATAATAAAAATTTATGGTCAGTTTCTGAAACTGGTTGATCTTTTAACTTACTGATTAATCACGTTTAGGAGAAAATACCATAAATTATAAAATATGTACTTTTAGGAACAAATTGTCCGTAATATACTTGAATAAAGGGCAATATGTACTTTTTTGTATTAGGATTAAAAATATGTAGTTTCGTGTAAAATAGTGACCGAGTCCGACCACCGCTTACGGTTACGTATAACTTAATAAGAAGAAATAATTAGGTACTGCAATACAATTATCCTAAAGAATAATATAGCAAATGTATTTTAAAAAGAATTACCAGACTATTTTTTTACAAGAACACTGTAATGCCAGCATATCGTCGGTGCACAAAAAGAGTGACGCTCAACTCAAAACTTTAGCTACTCGTGTTCGTAAAAGAAACTCGAAAATGACAATTTTTGAGTTGTCGCCCTTCTTGCCTCTTTATTCTGCCACGGTTCACAAACTGGATTCCGCAGAGCATTGCGGGAGTTTCGAGAAAAATCGCCATAAGGCAATGGGAAAGGATAAACGTTGTATAGGTTCACAATGGTTACCTAGTAAAAATGAGAGATAGCGTTAGGGTTCCGCGGAAAAATATATGTCTACTGAAAGGTTGTTTCCGCGCCACGGTCAAAAAAATTTAAACGTTTGAAAAAATTATATAAATTAGGCAAATAAATAGTTAGCGTAATGTATTAGACTTTAATTTTTAAATACTGACTTGCCGGACGTTCAAAGCTTAGAAGGGTCGTTGTGCCGCGGTCTCCCCTATATTTTTTATTTTTGTTGCTCATTCTGTTAAATAGATTTATCACTGTGAGTTAGATAATCGCAACATTAAGCGTATATTGGATCAGTGAATTGAATTCACACCAAAGGCGTCGTAATATATCGACACGGTTCGCTACTGTTAAGCGTTTAATTTAATTAAGTGCGGCGATATAAATCCACAAAAATTTTAAAAATAAATACCTACATAATTCTTTAGAATTACATTTTAGTATTGATGCATCTGTTCTTAAATATAGTGTACGTGCAACGACCATTGACGTTTTCCTTTTTATGTTTCTAATTTATTTTTTAACAGCGCTACAGTAGAACCCGTCTATGTTGGCCACCGCCGATTCCGTTCAAATGTGTTCAATTTATAGAGCAATAAATATTTTTCTATAAAATTGACACCGATATTTATTAACAAATATTACTCAAATGAAACGAATTGTAAAGAAATATAATATACATCTATATATTTTACTTTTATTAACTTCTCCGAAGAACAATAAATTTTAATTTATCGAATGGAGATTTGTTGATTCATCAAAATACGATCAACTAAATACTACAATACATCAGTAGTTTTTTTTAAGAATCTAGTATTAAATAATTATGACTCATTAAAATATGGTTTTCGATTCATATTTCATTAGTTTGTAGGTAGATAAATATAACGCTCTTGAATTTGTCTACTTAAAAGTGAATACAGTGGGATGTTAAGTGGTGCAAATGTTACCCCGATCTTAAATAACCCTACTAGCAAAGTGGCGTCATAGCAACTCAATGAATACCTAGTTAAATCACTTTATCGCATCGTCATAATTTTCTGTTTGTTTTAACAAAATATTTATTATTTTTAATACGCACACCTGCCTATTAAAATTTAAAGAAAACTATAACGCAATTTAATAAACGGATTATCTATTAACTAAAAATTGAAAAATCCCGCAGAGAAAACATGCAAGACAATCGCCCGAAAAATCTATGTAGCTTGTTACCTCTGCTTTGAATAAAATTACTAGTCTAGCATTAACTCTTCCAGCTACCGGAACATAAACGTCAAACTTCCATTTTATTGTTTTATTCAAGAGGAGTACCCATATTTATAATTGTTTTCCTAGTACAAATTAAGAGGCGTTCTAATTTGCTGTATCTATTTAACAATTCGAGAAGTTTCCTAGATATTAAAACAATTTGAATCGAGCGATAACAATGACTTTTCGTTTATCATCTAATTGGTAAACGATGACACAACAATGCGAGTTAATTTAAATTTTATCCACTTAAAGGTTTATTTATTAACAGCGAGAAAAGAAATATCGAAAACGTATCGTTTAAAATACGTGTTTTGATAGGATGCATTAAAAAGAACAATTTATTAATCGAGATTCGAAACGGAAACAAGAATATTAATTTTATATTTTTACAAAACCAGTTTGCGAGCTCTTCGTTAAATTTATTAAAGAATCGATCGATATATTTAAATTACTGACACCTCTCGGTACGCATGGGAAAAAATAATCTTATGATGTCGGCCGATTAGCAAATTAATTTGTGCGTTTCAAATTGATTTAAATTTTATCGTGTCGTCGTTAATGAGGGTCTAATTAATATTTTCGAAAGTAAAAATACGTTTACAAAGGAATGATTGTTTTTTTAACCGTAATTAATAGCATTTCGATATAATTATTAAGGAGCAGATGTCTGTATTCACAAAACCATTAGGAGGAGCTTTGAAAATTAATAACGAACTTTTTTAATTTCCAATTATTATTTATAGCCAAGTCGATATCTATTAAACCTAAAATCCCTAATATATTAGCAGAATATGGATAAAATAGCTCGTAAAAAAAACGAAAATTTCATAACTGTTATTTTTATAAGATGATATTTTGGAAAGTAACGTCGAGACGTAAGTGTTTAAGCCGACATGATGAATATTAAACAGTCGATGACATGTCAAAGGAGATATCTTGAACTGTCTAATGGAAAATATATAAGTTACGATCGAAAAATTCCTACATCCATCGTTTATCGAAGGTGTCTCTTCATTTTATCGTGTGCCGACAGCATACTAAATTTTTTAAAATGGTTATTATTTATACGAAAACGTCGAATTATGTAAATGCACTCGATCGCTTATTGACTTTTTGTTTGTTCCGTATCTACGAATTAAGTAAATTGAATTTCGAAACTGAAATCGATTTCATCGACATGTTTTCTACGTTCGACTTCCTCGTTTCCTCGATAGATTTTAAGTAAATTTAAACGGAAGAAGAAAATTCTGTAAAATGTCCCATTTCGTTTTTGTGAAGGCTTTTCTTTATTTTCTTTTATATATAATAGCGTTTCTCATTCGTTAAACAACAATTAAAACTGTCTTAATAAAAAATATATACAGGGTGTTCGTTTGAATGCTGACCGCCCCCAATATTTCGGTGCGTATAAGCATTTCGAAAGATACACGCCAATAATATTGTCACATAAAATTGATTGGCCCCACAATTATTTTTTAAATTTAGATAATTGGAATAAAATTGTGGGCGCGTTCTTGAAACGAATACCGCCAAACTTGAATGTCTACATATATTCAAATGGGCACTACGCGAAGATAGGAGCTTCGAATTTGAAAAGCTAGACGACAATAAAGACGCCTTTAAAACGTGGTATCGCTCGAGCTCCCTTTCCACTTAACGTTTTTGACGAGGTGGTTGTGGAGGGTAAAGGGGTAGTAAAAGGCTTGTTTTACGTAAAAATAAGTCCCTCTCGACAATAATATTGACGCGTTCCGGAGATTTCTTTACTTTGACGCCGAGACACTTCTGGTGGTAAGTTTTCAAATGAACACCCTGTATAATAAATGTCTTAAGTAAAAATTAAAAGCGAGCAAATAAAGATTACAAATAAGTAATTACAATCATGTACATAATTAATGTCGTTGGCAACGCGCTCTGTAGGCGTATTTTATATGTAGGTATAGTCGAACTTGCTTATTACGAGCTCGGGTTTAACGAGATCCTGGATATTACGAGTATTTTACGTGCTAATGTTTGAAATTGTATTCACTCAATACAGGAATTCTCCGTATCCATTTTTGTTAAATAAACAAATTCAACTACCTATATACGTAAACAAAAAAACTGCCTTCAATAATGCCTATTTTAAAATTTAATTTAAAAAATGCACTTGTTTTCCATTATACGTAAATAATTTTTTTTCAGCTGCAATTTTTCATTCTCGATTACAACGAGTATCGGTTATAACGAGCAAAAAGTGGCAACCCCGTTAATCTCGATATAACCGAGTATGTGTCTATATATTGCATTATGTTATACATTCCATATATATATAGGTATAACTTGCAATATTTATGCTACGTTTAGGTATCAATTTGCTTAATTTCTTATTATTATCGGTGACACAGTATGCGACGCTTACAGGCGCGAATATGGTAAAGGAGCCAAAAATTGCTGGCGAGGAGGAAATATTTTTAAAAAAAGTGTTTACACACGGACGTGGACACTATCGACACGTCGTTGTGGCGTCATTAATTTTGACTTTGACTGTACATGACCAATTCAATTTTTATAGCACATAGAAATATATTTTAATTATAATGTGCATATAGTAGGTAAAAATCTAAATCTATACTTCAAAATCTAATCGCAGAGTAAATTTTTTTCAGTAGAAATTCGATCAAATTATGCACACTCAAGATTTTTTAATAAATTATAAGAAATGGAATAGATACATTTGCATCATTGTATTACGGTGTAAAATAATTGATAAACAAGGGAAGCACGATTAACAATGTAGGTCAATGATTACATTAGTTATTCCGATTAAGTTAAATTTATTCAACATAAAAATGCACCCTCGCTGACAAGTTACAGTTCAATAAAAATGATCCTTTAGTACAATTTTAACAACTTTTACGTTTTACACTAAATAGGGATAACTAAATATTATTTGATCAGAATTTTTTATTAAATAAGCCGTTACCCTCGTACAAAAAATTTACTTTTCTCGCACTCGCTCGTACTTTTAAAATAATTATAGTAAAATCCGGTTATAACGAACTAGAAGAGACTCACAAAATGAGTCCGTTATATCCGAAGTTCGTAATAAACGATAAAACCTTCTCTGCTTGAAAGTGATTTGGGAAAAACCAAATCCAGCTATTCTCTGACGTTTTACAGTATGCTTTTAAACGCTTAACGTTTATGACGTAGTTTTTCGATCAGCAATTGACATTTGTACAAATGTCGTTTGTCTTTTTGGAATATTTTGAAAACATTTTAAACACGCAAAGTTGATGACGTGGTAAATCTTTCTTTACGACAAACTCGCACGTTTTTAGTTGCAGTTATTTATTTTAAAAGGACTCGTCCAATAACTTACCGATGGTAGATGTCGAAATGTTAAATGGAGTTTATTGTCATTAATATAAACTTCCGGGGCTAGTGACGTAACGTTCAAGACTTTTAAAACGAATTTTATCAAGTGTGAAATTATATATATATATATATATATATATATATATATATATATATTCAATTATAAGTATCAACGCAACATCTGAAAATGGAAAAAGTACGGGTCGAATTAAATTTAATTTTCTGTTTGCTATAGCATCATTTCCAAAATTCATGAAAAAACTCAATTGCCTCTTGTATATGTACATATATAACAAATGTCTACTGAAGAATTCATTTATGTACAGTGGGCTCCTAAATTAATGACACCCATCTCAAGTCTCGAACAGATTGTCAAAATTAAAGGAGTCAACTGCACACATACCGCGTTTTAGGTTAGATTTTGTACATTAGCCTTCTTATTTCGTGCTATAGATGTAATTACGAAACAGTAAATTACACTAAATCAACTGGTAGGCGTTTTCAAACTGATTTGTGAACAGCACATTCGCATGGCGATAGAAAATATCAAAAATGATTGCCGAACGTACCTGATGATCGCAGTGCGTGCTCGCAGTCTAGCGTTTTGAAAACGTTTTGTAAATTAGACAATTGGCAATACGCAATAATTGTCTTGTGCATTATCGTTTAAACATCTAAGGCTACTGTGCTTGATTACACCTCGTGTGCCTTATTAAAACTTGAAAGTTTAAATATCCACTGGGAAGGTTTTAAAGACAACATCTGTGCACTGCGCATAAACAATCTATTATTCTCGAAAAAACAATTTTACCTGCATTTATGAAAAGTTTTGACGTACACGGTCGAACGTTATATCGGAAAGTTCGTTATAACCGCCCAAAATCGATAAGAAAGCTAATGAATTGCATGGCGGGACTTTTAGGAATAGTTCGTTATATTCGAAGGGTTCGTTATAAGTAATTTCAATTTCAATTGAAAAATTTATCCCTCATCTCTTTTGAATTTTATATTTTTTAACAGATTTTTTAATGTAGGTAATAGATCGATAAATCTTAAACTAAACGTAAGAAAATTAAAGTGTACAGATTGTACTTTTATTAGTATTTTTCTCAACACTATCTTTTCTAACTGAAAGTGTAAACGAATTATTTATTATTCATCCTTGTATAAATATGATGTAACTTAATTTACGGCTATTTCCGTAAAACTGTTTAGTAGTTTGTTTTTGTTTTACGTGATATTCCGAATGCATTTACGACATGTAAAACAAGATACTACCTGTGTAGCTTTTACTATGATAATTTAAATTATTCAGATACCTTTAAATGAACGGAGTCGTTTATGGTAGACCAAAAGTTGCTCGAGAACGTAAACATCTGTAAAAATTTATAATTATTTTTTTATTTATTAAAATCACCTGATTATCTATTAATAATAAAAAGTTACGTAATAGGTACTTCTGTTAGATTAACTAGATTTATAAAAAAAATAATAGTATTCAATCATCAAAAGCATTTTACTTACTTATACAAAATAATGTTGTTTGTCGCAGAACCGCGAAGCCCTTTTTAAATTCGAGCCAAGGATTATTCATCCTAAAATGCTTTTTTTTTTAATTAAATGTAACCAAAAATAGTCGGTTCTAATTGCGTTTTCGGTTGTAACCTAAAAACATTTACATAGGTTTTTTTTCTTATCTTTCCAGAACAATCTTGTCACAAATATAGTTAATTACATTTTAACAGTTGTATTATAATAAATACAGAAATATATTCTGATGTTATCGACGATTGTCGTATATATAGTTTTCATGGAACTGCCGCTAATTTAAAGCGGTTTAAGCACGACGGCGACGTGCATGTACCTACTGGTAATTATCCCGGCTACCATATTAAACCCAAACTCGTTCTGTGTTAGATGTTTTATAATTTAGAGTTTTTACTAAATTTCTTTGTGTGAAAACCACTTTGATATAATTGCTTGCGGTTTGCAATAAACAACGAGACATGGGTCGCTTTATATCTATTTGCAAATCTAGTTTTTATACGGATGCAATTCAACTATCCTTACTAGCTATTAAATTACCACTTACGAAGCCGCTTAAGTAAAAATTATGAATTTTTAATTAAATACGCTTATTTGTCCAACAAACACAGGTGTGAAATAATTAATGGAAGTATAAATGTTTGTTAAAATTCGAAGATTCCCCGCAGGTGCCTTTTTCTATAGTAGGTAATAATTTTCGATCACAATTTCGGCCATTATTTTTATTAATGGCTTAATGCAAGGCCGACAGCTCGGGAAAATGGTCTTTTAAAACAAGACGTCGCCAGAGCATCGTCGAAAAATAAAAAATATCCCGTATTAAATATTCATCGTGCATTTCATGTGTTCGATATGAAAAATAAAACCAATAAGCACGCGTGATTCGAGGCACGCAGTTTATGTTCCATTGTCCCATCTGTCATACTTAACTAATTTCAAATGCATATCGTGCTGGTCGTCTGTCAAAATCGAACTCAAACTTCTGGGCTCTGTCACGTTTCTTTAATTAGTCATCACGGAACCGAAATAAACGCAAAATTGTCGTGACCGTCATTTTCGGAATTTATAAACTCAGATTATACTTTAAAATAATTATCGGAAATTAATACCTTGTTCGGTTATCTGATAAAACAATGTCGCTACATTTTTTAAATAATATATGTGTTTCCGGAAAGTCAAGATTTTTATCGTATTATATTGATATATCATTATCGCATTTTATTTTTCAAATTATGTTCGTATTTTTATTAAAATATGGGCAATATAACTTTTAATCTCATATCCGGTCGATTTACACGACAATATAAAACAAAATTATCTACGAAGGGATACCTACCTACCTACAAAAAAAATTAGGCATATGAATTTTAAAAACTTAATCGCCTTCTTTACCTATTAATAATAAAATAAGTAAAGTGTATAGTAAACGATTAGCGTTGTCTTTTAAAATGAACGTTAGCAATATATATGTTTGTAACACGTCAATTTTACATTAATTTATCTAATAATAAATAAAACATTCTGTTTACATGTATTTCTGATACAAACATAACCTTAAATATTAATATAATAGCTTATCTATACAGAAAAGTTGTACTTATATGTTACTCATTATTCATTAGTCGTAATTAGGTGTTTACTAATTTACACGCGGGACCATTAAAATTAACATTGTCGGTATTCCTCGTTTAAGTATAGCCTCTCTCACAAACGCGCTAGATTTTAATGATTTATATCGCCCAAACTACACGAGTTCATCATTTGACAAAGTATGGAAAGGTAGTAAATCAATAAAAATTACTTATATAACCAAGAGACTTCAACGCTTCGTTACACTACAAACTTTACGATCCTTGGGCAATTACGATTTCGATCGTATAAACTATTAACCACGTAATCTTCAAGACATAATCCACAACAATTTGTACTTAACGGCCGTAACTGCCAGCGAATTAATTATGGATCGGGGGTGTACAATTTTTAAAGATCACACGAACATCTAATTAAATGTTTTGTTTAAAAATCTATCGACTTCAGTTTATCCGTTTAGTATACCTATACGAATTAGAATCGTTCGTGTTTACAAATAATCTTTCGTTTAGGCAATTTGAAAAGGGTCCCCGAGCACGTATTAGTATGTAATCGATTTTTATATTAAAAAGACATTTATTAAACAGATTTTACTCGATTGTTCAAGAATAAATTACGCGTACATGGAAGATTTAAATTCCTTTGATAAATTATTCGAATGACTAATTTAAATTTAAATGCCCCGCGGTTTTACAAAAATATTTCCAGTATTTAAAAATATCTATACTTACATTTTATTGACAAGCCAAGTTATTTATTGCTGCAGAATACATACCTAGCGAAAACTGTATAGGATAACATTTTTTTAAATTTATTTTTATGTTATTTTATTGTTTGTGTCATCATTTTAATAAATTTCTTTAGACGACAGTTATCCAAAAGTTGAGTTATACTGCTTTTAAGAACTTGAAAAATCCCGACATGGTAAAGGGCAAAACACTAACTAGATGAACATCCGAAAGACATTCTTCAAACATTTACTTTGGCCGTGGAAACATAGGTCTTTATATATAGGACATTTTGTTTTCTTATACGCTTTACACT